>JARCFY010000016.1:18481518-20981518 GCA_029233225.1 Lepidodactylus listeri
TCATTGTATTGGACTAGAGGTACACGAACAAGCTGGAAGAGTAACCTAGCTTAGACCCCCTCCTCCAAGGCCTCAGTTTAGCAATTAAACACCTTGTATTTGCCAAAGCCCACTGGCAGTCATTTAGCGTAGCTAGTACAATATATTTCTCCAATTATTTCATTTTTCAACAGTGTACAGTGAGTACTTCACAAATAATCTCCCATCTTCATAATCCTACAGATGGCTGATGGAACCCACTTACAGGTCCAGCAGGTTATCCAACCGATCTTACTGGCCAAACAGTAGCTGGAAAGGAAAATAGTCTGAGATCCTGACCTCGATTAATTTTGGCTGAAATTAAACTCCTTGTAACAAATGAAATGATGCCTGAAATCTGATCATGCAGTACTGCAGCTGGAAAAGTTCTTAGGCTGTTTGCTTCTTTAAAAAGAACTGCCCTTAGTTATTCCAGTGGAAACCTTTTGCAGCTTTTGATATCAAAAGCTGGGAAGTCAGTGAGCTGGATCTAACTACCATAGAAAATGGGTGGAAGGGTTCCTTCTCGACTGCCAAAAAGTCTATGCTGGGAATTGTGGTATCTACATGACACATGCCCTGCCCAGGATAGCCTGATCTCATCAGATCTCAGAAGCTAAAGTAAGATCAGCCCTGGTTAGTACTTGGATGGGAGACCACCAACGAAGTCCAGGGTCACTAGACAGAGGCGGGCAATGGCAGACCACCTCTGAATGTCTCTCTCCTTGAAAACCCTACGGGATCGCAATAAGTCGGCTGTGATTTGATGGCACTTTCCACCACTACTACCACATGACGGAGATGACTGGGGCTATAGCAAGGAGAATAATTAAATGAGACTGAATGGAAAAGCTGGCTGGATCCAACCCACTGTACATAATAGAATTCCAGTGCATGGTTGCAGTTGCAGTGTGCCCTCTAAGCTGAGTTCAAGTGAGCTAGCTCCCAGTTTTTTAGCCTCCAGCTCACACAGTTTTCTCTTCGCTCAGGAAGGGATGGCTCCAGAGCAAACTAATTTATGCAGTAGCGAAATCGCTCGCTCACAACTTTAATGCCAGCAGCTCACAAAGTAGAATTTTTGCTCACAAGACTCCACAGCTTAGAGGGAGCATTGGATGCAGGGACCATATTTATCCTGTTTATCTTGTTTAGCAAATTGCCCATTTCTGTTCCTGTTGAATTTCATTAACTTGATCGGGGGGGGGGGGGGGGGGGGGGGGGGGAAGGAAGACTACAATTTTGTCAAGAGTGTGGGGGGGAAAAAAACATAAAAGGAACTCCAACTTTTCAGATAGAAGCAGAGTTGTCGAGAAACTGAAAGGCATCCCAGGTCTTGATTCTCTGTTGCCTTGGCAAAGCTGAAATGTCTGGAAGTGCTCTAGTTTAATGGTATACGATTCCAGGATTTGCCTCTGGTAAAGATTCTGATTAAGCAGCGAGCCTATTCGGGCACGCTGGTTATAAAACGAAACCTTGCCTCTGTATTATCTCCACTTCCAAAAGTAAGAGGAGGGAGCGGCCTTACAGCTATGCACTCCAAGGAGGCCTGCCCTGTGACCCAGCTCTCTTTAGAACAGAATACCTTGGCAGATGTTATAAGTGCCACCTGTGGGGTTTTTTTTAACAGCGTGGCCTTCGCACCGTCACTCCGCACTTGGGGACACTATCTTCTTGTTATCCCTGCCAAGAGTGCTGACCTCAATTATTAACTGTGTTTAGCAGAGACATTATTAAACCTGACTCTGCTACCCGATGAGCTATCAGATGTCCTGCCTTGACTCTGCAGGAACCTTTTTCTCACCTTTTGCCCTTCCAATTACCCTTCCTATGGTGGCAGAGCAGCCCTTGAACCGGTCTCCTAAATGGAGAGTGAAAATTATATTCTCATTTCGGTGATTTCCCACTTTCTCCTTTTTTTAAAAAAAAAATGGTGTTGCTTGTTTCCCCCTAACCTGTGATCACTGTGAGCATTTTCCAGCACTTTCATGGCACCTGAAAGCAACTGTGAATGATTCTTGGCTATTACTGGGGGGATCAGTAAATCTTGTCTCTGAAGTGGCTGAAATGTTCCTTCCTAGCTTCTATTTCGAGTCCCCTGCCCCGCCAGAGACTGTACTGGTAAGGCACCACGGTTACTTTTCAGCCTGTTAAATAGTGGGTTCCGTGGATAAGCAGACTCACTGCTAGTGATCAGCTCAACTTTATTTGTGATTTCAGCCAGAGCAAGACTGAAGACCAGGTAGGGTTGCCAAGTCTGGGTTGGAAAATACCTGGAGACTTTGGGGGTGGAGCCAGGAGAGGGCGGGGTTTGGGGAGGAGAGGGGCCTCAGCATGGTACAATGCCATAGAGTCCACCCTTCAGAGCAGCCATTTTCTCCAGGGGAGCTGATCTCTGTCAGCTCGGGATCAGTTGTAAAAGCGGGAGATCCCCAGGCCCCACCTGGAGGCTGGCAACCTTAAGACCAGGGCCACATGCCCTGTTTAAATAGCATGAAATTGCCACACTCAAAAACACCCCACTCCCAATGATAGGCTATTTACATAACATTACTGCTTGACTGGTTACTGCCAGAATCCTAGTCGGCTATTGTTCTTAGGCTCCAAGCTCAACTAGTCTCTGGTAGCACAGTCCCGTGATGTTTCAGTCCCAATACATAACACAGCCCTTGTTATCCGGGGGGGGGGGCATGGCTCAGTGATAGAGCATCATCTTGGCATGCAGAAGGTCCCAGATTCAGTCCCTGACATCACCAGCTAAAAGGACCAGGTTATAGATGGTAGGAAAGACCTTAGTTTGAGACCTTGGAGAGACACTGCCAGTCTGGATATACAATACTAACTTTGATGGATCAATGGTCTAATTCAGCATATGTTCATGTATGTGCTAGAAGTCTAGAGAGACTTGTCTTGAACACTGACATCTATGGCAAAACTCTTGTGGGTTCTTAAACTGGTATGGTGTGGTGTATGCTTAGTGCTAAAGTTTTATAGGACAGGTGTTAATTGTTTTTGAATGGTGACCTAGCCTGCCTGGCAAGGTGCTCAGTTCTTGAACTCCTGTAAAATCTTAAATGGTGTTATATATGGACAAGCCAAAGGGGGACCCTCAAGGACCCTACAAGGGGGATCTCATTTTCCACTGTATCCCTTCCCACTATTTCTTCTTTCCCTCCCCCAGGAAATTCCCACTGCCTCTCCCTTTCTTTTGCTTCCTCCTCTCCTTCCTACCCACCAACTGACCTGCCTTTTTCTACCTTCTCCCTGGCAGCTTCTCCTCAAGAAAAGTTCAGCCATGCTGCAAAAGGTGGCTCTTGTAATGTGTCTCTTCGATAGGGCTGCTAATGGGTAGAATGCTTTACTCGCAGCGTAACATGTGGCCTACTCACTGATTTAGGGTTGCCAGGTCTGGGTTGGAAAATACCTGGAGACTTTGGGGGTGGATTCGGGAGAGGGCGGGGTTTGGGGAGAGGAGGGGCCTCAGCATGGTACAGTGCCATAGAGTCCACCCTCCAGAGCAGCCATTTTCTCCAGGGGAGCTGATCTCTGTCAGCTGGAGATCAGGTGTAAAAGCAGGAGGTCTCCAGGCCCAGATTGGAGGATGGCAACCCTACCCTGATTAGCCGTTGGGGCTGAGATGGGGGAGTGTATCATTATGGAGGCTCTGCATTGATTTTTTAAAATGTAGGTTTCCTTTCAGTTTATATCTAGCAGATTTTTAAAAAAATTGCAACATCAAATGGTCCCTCAGTTTATCCTCCACTGCTTTTTATTTTTAATAGCTTTTAATTTATTTTTTTGCTATATATTTTTGTCCACAGTTCAGAGTTCTGCTTCTCACCTTTATTTATTTTGCCCGGCACTCTCATCAAGTGACTCATCCCTTCTATAACAGAGAATTCCAGACTCATCCTTACTGTTGCAACGTCTTAATGGTTTGCCTCCTCCTTGATTGGTTCGCTCTCTTCCCATGGAAAGATCACATCAGCTCCTATAGAAATCCTAGTGATTTCCCGTTTGTGCTCTGATCAGGTTCACACCTGCTTCACTTAAGCGTTGATACAGCATCAGGTGCGCCTCCCAGACAATTTGCTTGGCCCTGGATCCTTGTTGTCTTGGCTCGTTAAGCATGTAGCTTGAGAGCCTTCTTCTGTGAATTATTTGTCTTGTCTTGTTGTAGAACCTGTCTTTGTCTTAAGAACTCTCTAAATCATCTTTGGCTTCTTAATCCTAGACAGTCCTGCCAGTAAACAGCCTCTTGATTTTCTTAATGCCCCTCCCCCCACCTGAGAACCTCTTTTCCAAAGCCCGTATTAAATTGGGTGCCGCTTCCCAAGCAAAATGCTCTTGGCTCCCCCCCCCCCCCCCCCCAGTTTTTTTGAGCCAAGCTCTGTGTGCAACTTCCTGGCAGAAACTCAGCTGGCCTGGCAGAGAGTAAACAGAGCTTGCCCAGACGAGAAGCAATGATCCTAAGACAGGTGTACCAACAGGTCTGCAATCATGCAGGTACCAATCATGGGAATAAAGTGGTGAAATGAGGGTTACTAACTTTAGTTCGGGAAGATCCTGGAGATTTGGGGGCAAAGCCTGTGGAGATCTGGGAGAATGCTCAGTAGGTAAGTGATACAATTAAGTCCTGCCTCTGAAGTTGCCCTTTCCACCAGAGGCACTATTCCCTATAGTATGGAGATTAGTTAGGGTTGCCATCCCCCAGTTGACGGTGGGGGATCCCCTAGTTTTGGGGGGGCTTCTGCCCCCAAAACCCAACCTCTAAACAACAATGTCGCTGGAAATAAACACGCCGCAGTGATGACACGCGGAAGTGACATCGGCATATTGAGGACACTGTGTGGTGATGCTCTTGTTTTAGGGCAAAACTCTATGGTTTGAGGCTAGTTTTACCACAGAGTTTTGCCCCAAAACAAGAGTGTCACCCCGCAGTGTCCCTGATGTGCTGACATCACTTCTGTGTGATGTCAGCACGTCGCAGCACTCCACCCCACTCCCAAAAAGTTCCCTCTCACTCCTTGCTGGTGGCGCATTTGGACCTGGCAACCCTAAGACTAGTTGAGAACATAAGAACATAAGAGAAGCCAATGTTGGATCAGGCCAATGGTCCATCCAGTACAACACTCTGTCACACAGTGGCCAAAAATACCAGGTGCCCTCAGGAGGTCCACCAGTGGGGCCAGGACACTAGAAGCTTTCCCAATATTGCCCCCCCCCACAAGCACCAAGAATACAGAGCATCACTTGCCCCAGTCTGAGAGTTCCTATCTGTACCTTGTGGCTAATAGCCACTGATGGGCATCACTTGCCCCAGTCTGAGAGTTCCTATCTATACCTTGTGGCTAATAGCCACTGATGGACCTCTGTTCCATATGTTTATCCAATTCCCTCTTGAAGCCATCCATGCTTGTAGGCGCCACCACCTCTTGTGGCGGTGAATTCCATGTGTTAATCACTCTTTGGGTGAAGAAGTACTTCCTTTTATCTGTTCTAACCCAGCTGCTCAGCAATTCCATTGAATGCCCACGAGTTCCTGTATTGTGAGAAAGGGAGAAAAGTACCTTTTTCTCTCCCATGCATAATCTTGTAAACCTCGATCATGTCACCCCTCAGCTGTCATTTCTCCAAGCTAAAGAGCCCCAAGCGCTTTGTAACTCTGGAAGAACACTAGACCTCCACCTGGAATTTGGCAGTCCTACTTGTGACTAGTATTCAACAGGCAGAGTTACAACCAGTGTTTCCTCTAAGCTGAGTTAGTGTGAGCTAACTCACAGTTTTTTGGCCTCCAGCTCACACATTTTTGTCTTAGCTCAGGAAGGATGGCTCCGGAGCACACTAATTTATGCAGCAGCCAAATCGCTCGCTCACAACTTTAATGCCAATAGCTCACAAAGTAGAATTTTTGCTCACAAGACTCCACAGCTTAGAGGGATCATCGGTTACAACCAGCTAAAATTTTACTCTAGACAAGTGTATTAATCTGCTTCCTATGGCTGGAACATCAGGACAGCACTGCTGGATCAAGCTAGTGGTCTATCTAGTCCAATATGCTGTTTCATACAGGAGCCAAGGAACAAAGGCCAAGGCCTTCCCCTGAAGTTGCCTCTTAGCCCTGGGTTTCAGAAGGACACTGCTTCTGAATAGGGAAGTTACCCACACTAATCATGACTAGTAGCCTTTGCTGGATCTCTCCTGCATGAATCTGTTCAGCCCCCTTTAAATGCCATCAGTGCCCGTGGCCGTTACTACCTCCACTGGGACCAAATTCCACAATTTAATTGCTTGCTGAGTAAATAAGTGTTTCCTTTTGTCTGTCCTGTACCTACGGCCCATCAGCTTCATTGGGAAGCTGATTCATTCCATTAGGAAGGGGGCAGACTAGAGGGCAGAACAGAAATTGAGCTAAATGAACTCATACCTGTCTCACCTGACATCCAAAGATCGTAGAGACAGAGGTCAGTTTTATTTATTTATTTGTTTGTTTGTTTGTTTGTTTGTTTATTTGATTTATACCCCACCCTCCCCGCGAACGGGCTCAGGGCGGCTTACATGGGCTCATAGGCCAGGAAATAATACATTAAAATCACTAAAAACAGTTAAAACAGTTTAAACACTTAAAATACATTCCTAAGACTAACAGGCTACAAATAGCTACATATATATACATATAGTATATAAAATAGTACACTTTGGCTAAACTGGAATTATAATTCTGGGAGATCTCCAAGCTCCACCTGGATCTTGGCAACTCTACGGGAAATGGAAGATAAGTCCCTGGTGGGGGACCCTTCAGTGCAATGCTGGAGAACACAATTTCATTAATAGGACAAAGCTGTAGAGTTCAATGCAAATTACATGGCTTTGTAGGAGGGGGCAGAGGAGGGGGCTGAAGCAAAAGGAAGAAGAAAGAAACCAAGGGTTTGACTGGAATATCCTGGTGGAGAAATAGTAGCAGGAGAGAGACATAGATGGATATGCCCTTGATTTCTCTCTGTGCTAGACTACACACTGAATGAATCTCATTGATTTGCAAAACTTTCAGAGCAGTTTATTTAAAAAGTCATATACAAAACTGATTGACCATAGGCCATTATCCAGCTCTTCAGTTCAGTTATCTGGACTGACTTTCCCTGCATTATGGCAACATCACGGGTGGTTTTTGTCTCATTCATTTATTTGCTTTATTATATTCCACCTTTCTCACTGATGGGGACCCAAAGCAGCTTACCTCATTCTCCTCTTCTCTGTTTTATGTTCACAAGAACCCTGTGAAGTGAGTTCGGCTGACAGTGCAGGACTGGCCCAAGGTCACCCAGCAAGCTTCCTTGGCAGAGTCGGGATTTGAACGTGGGTTTCCCAGATCCTAGTCCAGCACTTTAATCACTACACCACACTGGATCTCCAGTGAAAGTTTTTGCAAAAGCCTTAAGTTTAGATTAGTCTGACAGAACAAAGCAACTTTATTGGCCATACTAGATGCTAGAGAGAAACAAGAAGTGATGGTCATTTTATACAGATGGACCTGCATCTGAGGATAATGAAAGTCTTCGTTTTTAAGGACATGCCGATTTAACGGATTGATAATTTGAAATAAAATAATGTTTTATTGCTGTCTTTGAACATCCAAAGCCGTCCTATGCCAAGTCTGTTGGTCTGTCTAGCTCAGTATTGTCTACTCTGATAGGAAATGGCGCTCTAGGGGAACACCTGGCATCTTTTCTAGGCCTGCTTCCTGAGTCTTTTTAAACTGGAGAATCTGTGTGTTCTACCTGGGCCTTTCCACATGCAAAACATTTATTCTATCACTGAGCCCAGTTTGGGAGCTGGTAACTTTTGCTTGGGCATACCCTTGCCTGGAAACTATTTCTTCCCCCCCCCTCCCTTTTTTTGTCTCCTGATTTTAAATTCTAATGAATTATGCACAGATGTCTTATCTCTTTGATCTCCGTAAACACTTGTAGGAGTAGACCGTAATAAGTTGATGAGAGAATGAACAGTGATAGTAATTTGGCATCTTCAAGTTGCCAAAGGATAGTTGCACTTGCCAGATGACAAAAAAGAGTATAATATGCAGATCCTGCCTTTGACAAATACCAAGCACTTCCACAAGTATCTGGATGGATCCTGAGGGTCATCTCCTTGTGCTTCCCAGGCTTTTGCTAACCGCTGCTTTGCTGGAGTCCCCCCCCCCCCCAGCCTGTGCTTTTGGTTCCATGGTGCTGTTGGGTGATGCCATCTTGGGAGTTTCAGGGTGGAATGTACTCTCCCCTCCCCTTTTCATAATATTGGAATTTAGGGTCACACAAGGAAATTGATGGCCAGTAGGCATTGGTTAGCCCAAACACCTGTTTATACATAGACAAAATTTACTTAAGGAATTAGCTACCACAAGATGTGGTAGTAGCTTTAAATAAGGAAGAGGAGGAGGAAGAAGAAGAAAAGAAAAAAGAGGAGGAGGAGTTGGATTTATACCCTGCCCTTCACTCGGAGTCTCAGAGCGGCTTACAATCACGTTCCCTTCCTCTCCCCACAACAGACACCCTGTGAGGTAGGTGGGGCTGAGAGAGCTCTTTTGAGGACTGCTCTTGAGAGAATAGCTCTGAGAGAACTGTGGCTGACCTAAGGTCACCCAGCTGGCCTCATGTGGAGGAGTGGGGAATCAAACCCAGTTCTCTGGATTAGAGTCCACTGCTCTTAACCACTACACCAAACTGATTCATGATTGAGACAGGGTCTGGCCAATGATTTTTAGTCAGCATGGAAACTCCTAGGTCAGAAATAAAGTGCCTCTAACTCTAAATACCAGTTGCTGGAGGGTGCAGGGTGAAGGAGAGCTGTTGCCTTCATGTCCTGCTTTATTTTGTTTTTAAGTTTATTTATGTTACTTATAGTCCACCTTTCCCACTGGGACTCAAGGCACACGACAGAGAGTAAGTCAGTGCTATCAACAGGGTGGGACAGCCAATAAGCAGTGTAATATGATTTGGATTGTAGCAATCTAGAACCAACCGGAAATCTGGAACAGGGCTGATATAAAGCATAAGTATTAACATGACGTGTGACACAATGCAAAATTTACATAGTAGGATCCCATCACAGTCCCCAACTCTTTACCTAAATTTCTTTCTCGACCTTTTTGTTACACTGCCAACCTAACAGTTCGAAAGCAAGAAATTGCAAGTAGATAAATAGGTACTGCTTCAGTGGGAAGGTGTTCTGTGCGCCCTGGCATCTAGTCATGCCAGCCACATGACCACGGAAAAAGTCTTTGGACAGCGCTGGCTCTTTGGATTGGAAACGGAGATGAGCACTGCCCCCTAGAGTCAAATTTGACTAACTTTCAAGCAAGGGAAACCTTTACCTTTTTAACTTATGGGCAGCCAACGGAGTGAAGGCAGAATGGATATAATATGCATGCTCCATCTAGTTCCCAATAATAGCCAAGCAGCAGGGTTCTGAAACAGCAAGATATCCAAGACTGTGGTCAGACGTGCCTTTAGATCGAACATAGCTGTGAATGCCTGACGGATCTAGAGGGCATGATCAAACAGCAACATCTGGGAAAGGTCCCGCAGTTGTCAGCATTCCGTGCTGCCCCAACACAGAAACGGAGCTAAAAGACACTGGGGAAAGTCCGGTCCTAACATTTGCCGACAGGTCATGGATGGATTTTTAGTGTGATTGCTCAAGCACACTCTCAAGTCATCAGGATGGTCTGCTCATTCCATCCTGAGTTGGTGCTGTTCCCCCCCACATACACACTTAGCAGTATGCGCATAACTGCATACTCCATGGGGAACCCTCTGCCTAGAGGGTCGACTCTTTGTTTATGCTCATGGGAAACCAAAGGCCACAAAAACCCTCACTCACCCGAGGTGGCGTCTGATCAGGCAGTGACGGGCACAAAGGGATGTGTGACCTTGCCACTGCAAGTCAAATTCCTCCAGAGGAAATAGGGGTGTTTCCCCACCGAACCAAATGACACATCTGACCACAGCCCGGGTTGAATTTGAGGGCAGACAACTGTAGCATGCATTACAGTAATCTAGTCTTGGTGTTAGGACGATGTGGATCTGCTTCCCCATTGTTAGGAACCCTATTCTGGGCTGGATGAACAGGGGGTCCAATCCTGGAATGCAGTTTCTGTGTTTTACACTGATTAAAATCTAATGTGTTAGTTTGCTGGGCCCCTTCAATAGTGCTTCCTTACTTCTAACTCTGCCGTTCAATCCCCTTTTTTGCGCTGTACCTACGCTCATGTGTGTTATCCCTAAACCTTTTGTTTCACTGCTGTTACTGTTCGACACATATATTTTAAGGCGCATCCTTTCAAACACCTTGCTCATGTGTGGTCATGGTGCCTGGAAATGTAGCTTAATGGCTTTGTTAGGTCTGTGGTAGACAAGACCAGCTGGGCTGCGAGAGGAAACAAGGGCTTCTCTTTGATGTCCTGCCATCACTGATCATGTAGGTGGGACATACTTCAAAGGGTAATCACCGCCCTCTCTCTCTCTGTGCTTTGCAAGGTTGGCTTTGATTGCACTGAGGGATCCTCTAGGGGTGTTAATTCACCACTTTTTCAGTTACTGACTTGTAGAAAGGCCCCCCATCTGTGTGTGTGTGCGCACACACACATTTTCACATTGCTGTAATAAGCAAGAGTGGAAGATGAGGTTTAACACTCTTGGTTTTCCATTCTTCTCATCTAATGGCCTTTTGTGTGGCGGTGGGGGGGGGGAGAAAATAAGTGTCAGATGTGCTATTTATTTGAGATCATTGCATGCCCTGTAATCAAAGGCACAGCTGCCCAATCACAAAAGGGCTAAGCAATCCGGGTGGGGTTTCCACAAAACTGGCTGCCGGCAAAATTGATCGGGGGTGGTGGTGGAAATGAGACCAGTGGGGGTGGATTGGGGCCAGGATGGGGCACTGCCGTTAAGTTCCCACAAGGGAAAGCTGATTCTGGCTCTTTGGTGGTGTTTTTGATTGGGATATTGGGATGATCAGGTATAGAACACTGTTCCTAGTAAAAATAAGAGCCCGGTGGTGGGCGTTAATGGATTTTGATAATACTGTTGAGAATATCGGAATGCCGGCTTCCAAGTTTCACTTGGTTTTAATTTATTTTTTTAAGTATACGGCTTTTTAGAAAGATGCGTACTGCTTTTTGGCAGCCGCGTGGGGCTCTTGGGTCGAAAGCAAAGCAGACGCAAAAAAGAATCAACCGTGCCAACCCTGGTATTCCTTGCAGGAATCCCATCCACATACTGACCAGGGCTGACCCTGCTTGGCTTCCAAAATCTGAGGAGAGGGGGCTTGCCTGGGCTATCCAGGTCAGGGCAGATGATAAATGCAGCTTTTCTTTTTCTTTCTTTCTTTCTTTTTTTTGCTGTCAAGTCTCAGCTGACTTATGGCGACCCTGTGGAGTTTTCAAGGCAAGAGGTGTCTAGAGGTGGTTTGCCACGGCCTGCCTCCACATCACAACTGTATTCTCCAAATACTGACCAGGGTCGACCCTGCTTAGCTTCCACGATCTGCTGAGATAGGGCTAGCCTGGGCTAGCCAGGTATCAACCTTACGATTCTTTATCTGCAAAGCTCTCTAATGGCAACCTACCTGACAAGGTGGCTGAACGGGCGACTAAAGCAGTATACATGGGAACATATCTTCACACCATTTGAGAATGGCAACCCCCCCCCCCCCCCCGGTCAGCGTGCAGTTTTATACTTCTGTGGCACACCTGGTAGTTGGCCAGCCAGACATAAATAGCATCATTTCAAGTTAATGAACACCAGATAGCGTATTCAGGATTTGGTAAAAGCTGGAGGCAATTGACTTTTCTACCTTTATTGAATGCAGAACTCATCAAATATAATTATACTGATTAATTTCTAACTAACTAAATTGTGTGGCTCAGTAATCGTCTTTGAAATACTCTGTGAATGCGATCTTTTCCCATGCAGTGAACTGTACACAGAGACATACCCACAGGATATAATGAAGCTATGCTTTCCCTTTTGTGTGTATTTATGTCTGCATACGCATGCATACTCATGCACACTCACTCTCATGATATCAGGCCATGGGAAGTGTGTGTATGCCTCACACCCTCCTATCCAGCTAGGTTTGCCAACTGCCCACTCCTGGTGGGTGCTCGCACACTTCTGAGCTCACTTGTCCACTGCCACTGATGGATGCGGCAGGAGAAAAGGAAACGACGTATCTTTTAACCATAGAGCTTGGGTGATGGTGGTTCCTAGAGCGTTGACTGGAAGTGATGTCACTTCTGGAGACAGAAGCAGGCCCACCCCAAAAATCTCCAGGAGGTTGCAGTCTTGCAGGCACAGGCCTGGCAACCCTATATCCAGCCCTCCAGCCCATCCTGGATCTCATGTTCCATAACTGAGAGGAGGCAGGAGTTACATTTCCCCCAGGAATCTCTCTGAGTGGAAAAGCATGTTCTGAAGTTCCATAGTTCCCAAGTGTATGGGGGCCCAATTTGGGTTAGGACCATGGTGTGCAAGGGGAGCTTAGGCCTCTCTCACTGTGCCAGTTTTTTGGACTGAAATGGCCCACGGGGACACTATTTGCCCCATTGGGGAGGGCTGCATACGTACTGAGCAGCCACTTGTTATGTTTTCACAATGGAGCAAATATTGCCACTGGGGCTGTTTCAAGTCTGTGGAATGGGATGGGGGAAAGC
Source organism: Lepidodactylus listeri (assembly GCA_029233225.1). Classification (NCBI taxonomy): domain Eukaryota; kingdom Metazoa; phylum Chordata; class Lepidosauria; order Squamata; family Gekkonidae; genus Lepidodactylus; species Lepidodactylus listeri. Next base: position 18,494,246 of record JARCFY010000016.1, read on the forward strand.
TTAATACTCTTCTCTCTGCGTGCCATGGTTCCAAGCTGATTTGGGCTCCGGCACATCTGGGAAGCAAGTAGCTTCATGATGTGACCCTTCCTGCACCCGATCTGGGAATGTCCCTTTAAAAAACTAACTGTAGTTAGCTGAGGGTTTAGGAAGCGCACACAAATGTCCTTTTCCACCTAACAGCCAGGTAGTGTGCCTGTATTTGCACCAGTTTGTGGACTGAATTGGAGCAGGTGGCTTTGTTACGTATTGTGAGGGGTGTCTGTGGGGAGGGAATACATTTCTGAAAAATCTCAAGTGCCCTTGTACTGTAGTTTCATCTCTGTTATGTTAGTAATGAAAACTATCAACCGGGACTTGTTAATCCATTGAACAATCAAAGTTCATCCTTTTGACTTCCATTGTGTGTGTGTTGTTGTTGTGGTGGTGGTGGTGGTTTTTTGCAATTAACAAATCAGTTCAATCTTGGTTTTGCTTACATTTTGTAGCTCTTCCATTAGTGCATCTGTAAGGATACTTCTTGGCTATCATTTGAATGACTGCATCAGTTAAATGCAACAAGTTCATTGCATTACATGGTAGATCTTTTTCTGCTCCACGCTGCCAGCATTTAATTATTCCTAATCAATCTATTTTACTCAGTTTGCCATGGAGGCAAATGCCTTTTAGCATAAAGTGTAAAACAGTTTTTCTATCAAGCTGACGTGTGGAGAAATTTTCATTTTCCTCTTCCAACTGCACTTCTAGGCTTTTTTATATCTGCCGTTCAAAGTCCTTATTGCAGTGATTACAGAATCCAGTGTCTGTAATTTAGGACAGAATTATGTGATGCTCCTTTCTGCAAGTGAAATCTCAGACATGACTGGCCTATTATGCTTGGGTGTTTTCCCTCACTTTCACCATGTTTGTCTGTCGGGTTTTGTTTGTCATTCTGCATTCCCATTGCGTTCACTATGCCCATTGCACTATGCAGCCATTGCACTATGCAGCCACTATGCAGCCACCTTGTCTGTTGGTTTCCCCCCTGTTGGTCCCCCCCATTCTGCATTGTTCCCCCCCTTCAGTGCTCAGTTCACTTTCCGTTCGCTGTTTGCCCGGGTTTTCTGACAGTGGTTTTGCAGCAGGTTTGGAACTTGTTTTGCCTTGAAGGTGGAGGCAATTCAAAAGGATACAGATTCCATCAATTTTGTCCTCCCTCGCCCTTTTCTGGCCACTCCTCCGCCCACATTTAGGTTGTTCCTCCCACTACTTATTGGTCACTTTCACGCTGGACATATTTTTTGAAATAGGAGATTCTTCAATCTGTATTTACTCTGGGGTTGCCATCTTAACAAAACATTAGTGGTTCTGTCCCCTTCATCAGTATACAAGCTGCACTATTGCTTAGGTTTTCCATCTTTAATTTTTTTTTAACAAGCGGGTTCAGTCTAGTGATATGAGGTTTTTTGCTAATCTTGGACCACGGGAGAAAAAAAATCATTGGCAAGGAATGCTTTAAAAGTTTGGCTAGAGGTTGTGTGCATGCACACAATTAAACATTTTAAAAGGTCCTCCTACTCTGGGTGCATGGGGAGATCCTGCAGCACAGATGGCAGAGATAAAGTTTGACTTAACACCACCAGCTGACCTTGCTGTGCCTGCCCCTCTTCTTGATTTTCCAACTTTCCACCCCCTTTCTGCACCAGACCTCCTGTTAGGTTTCCCCTTTTGCACTTTGGATCCTAAGATCATCTACTTCCACACCTTTGGGCTGTCGGCATATGGAAACCAAATATGCAGGCAAGATGACAGATGAGTCAGCTGGTTAGATCATGAGGATCTAGGTGACAGCCAGGGAGGTCACCTGACAGGCAGATTGCATCAGCCAGAGGAGGTGCAAGATGATTCAGCACTTCTTGCTGATTGGCTGTACAAATGTATATATTGAACTCTGCTTATGCCTGTGTGTGCCAGTCTTGGTATCCCCTTGCCTTGCGAAGCACTTTGACCGACTGTCTGGCGAGTGCCTTGAGGACTGTGTATATAGCTGTAAATAAACCTTTGTATATACTCTACTTCACCACGGTGTTGAGGACGTTCTGTGTATCTTCGCCATCCTCTCTGCGACAACAGGGTTATGGGCCCAGCCTGGTCCGCTGCGCAAAAGTCAAGGCGGATGGTGTTGTGCTGAGCTGAGGAGGCTCTACCAGTGTTGGTGAGAAGAGCTCCTGAGTTGGTGTTTGGTGAACGTCTACAGTTGCTGTGAGTGATACAGAGTCGGAAACACAGTCTAGTGGTGGAGGCGAGGTATCAGAGTTGGAGGAAGCAGAGACCGGTGACCAGCGGGGAAAAGCTCCTGAACGTGAGTGTATCATGGCTCAAGCACCGGCAGCACTGCTAGTTGATAAACTGAACTCTGATAATTATGCGATCTGGTCGCTTCATATGGAGCACTATCTCAAGAGGGAGGCAGTGTGGAATTATGTTGACGCTCCCCCACAGGCTCCGACGGCTGAGGATGTTGCTAAAGACCAGAAGGCCTTGGCTACTATCATCCTCAGTATAGCAGATGACCAGTTGCTGTATGTGTCTCAATGTGACAATGCAAAGGCTGCCTGGGATAGTCTGAAGGCAGTCTACGTCCAACAGACTGCAGGGTCCCTAATATCCCTGACCAGACGCATTTACAGGACTGTAATGCAGCCCGGGCAATCTGTCAGAGAACACTTAAACTCTCTGATAACTGGCTTCCAGCTTCTTGCACAGAGAGGGAAGCAAGTTACCGAGCAGGACCAAGTCTTTATCATCCTGAGTTCTTTGATGCAGAGGTTCGACCCGTTGATTACTGCATTGGAATCTGTTCCTACGGCTTTGTTATCGCTTAACTACGTGACAGGCAGACTTCTGGACGAGGAGAGGCGTTATCAGCAGAGGGAGTTGGCTGCTGTCCATCCTGGGAACCGGGCCAAGCCGGAGAGGACAACGAAAGCCTACGCTCCAGAAGCAAGCTGCAGTGATAAGCCTATCGCCCTCAAGGTCAAAAAATGTTTCATTTGTGGATCATCTCAACATTTACGGCATCAGTGTTCAGCGCAGAGAAAAAGCCGAGAAGGAAAGATTCAACCATTTGTTCAACAAGCCACTCTTGTTGTGGCAAGCAAGTCTACGGCAGGTACCACCTGGATTATCGATTCTGGTGCCTCACAGATGTTTGCCAGGGACAAAAGTGTGCTACAAAATGTGAAACCTTCTTCCTTGGAGCACGTGAGTCTAGCAGATGGACGCTCTGCAGAGGTGTCATGTCAGGGAGATGTGTATTTTCCAGATTTAAATTATTGTTTTAAAGATGTGCTTTGTGTTCCCTCACTTGAATGTAATCTCTTGAGTATATGTGCTTTAGATAAAGCTGGCTTCAGCATTGTGTTTAGCAACCAATCATGTAGCATACTCAAGAAGGGTGAACAAGTTGCAGGGGGAAAATTGCACAACAATGTTTATGTGTTGGAGGGTGGCAATGTGCAGGCTTGGACGGTAACCAACACCAAGCCTCACAGCTCATGCATCCATTTGTTACACAGAAGGCTTGGCCACGCCAGTTTTTCTGTGATAACAAAAACACTTGCCATGCTAGATAAGGAGAAGGTGAATAGCTGCTCAACTTATTTGGACTGTGATGTGTGTAAACAGTCTAAATCTAAGTCATATCCAGTAGCAAGGAGCAGTGAGAGGGTTACAGATAAGCCCTTGGCCCTGGTGCACGCAGATGTAATGAGTCCATTTCCCAAAAGCTTATCAGGGCGCAAATACTGTCTCGTGTTAGTCGATGATGCATCGCGCTTTGCGTGGACATATCCATTGGCGAAAAAATCTGAGGTGTGTAACACTATCAAAATGTGGGCTAGAAATGTACAGAAACAATTGCAACAGGAAATATGCATGTTTCAATCTGATATGGGTGGAGAGTTCCTATCAGACGAGTTGGCCCACTGGCTAAAGTCTTCAGGCATAGAACACCGCATTGCAAACGTTGCCACTCCTCAGGAAAACGGCATTGCCGAGAGGAAGGGGGCAGTTTTGCAAACCATGACAAAATCCATGCTCTTAGATGCTGGCCTCTCGAATGCTTTTTGGGCAGAGGCCATGAAAGCAGCATGTTATGTCCTCAACAGGATATGGTCTCGTGCCATTAATAACATCCCTTACAGGATGCTTTATGGCAAAGACCCAAGTTTGAGCCATCTGAAAATTTTTGGTTCTAAGGCCTGGGTTAATGTTCCACTTGCCCAGAGACGCAAGGGTGGAGCAAGAGCCAAGAAACTGACCTTTTTGGGTTATCAGACGGGGATGAAATCCTATCGTTTTGCAAATCCCAATAATTTGCTAAGTTTCAGCAGGTCAGCTAACTTTTGTGAGGATGAGAATTGGCATAAGGTCCATGCAAATCCTTCAGCTGTTTTGTTGCCAGTAACAGAGGAGGTGGAAAGCAAAACAGAGATTAAGCAGGAGGCGCAGTCACCAGCACAGGAAGCTCCAGAGAGCGTGCAAGGTGCTAGCCCGGTACCGAGGGTGTCTACAAGGGCAACAAAAGGTATACCTCCTGTCAGATATGGTGAAACCGTGAATCATGTGTATGTAAAAGTGCCACAAACATATGAAGATGTGTTGACTTTGTGTGAGGAGGAAAAGAATGCTTGGTTGTCAGCAATGCAGACAGAGTACGATTCTTTAAAAGCACACAAAGTATTTTCTCCTGCAAAGCTGCCTGAAAACAAACGGGCTCTGGGGTGCCGGTGGTTGTTTAAAATTAAGGAGCAGCCAAATGGGCAGAAACAGTACAAGGCTAGGCTTGTAGCCAGAGGCTTCTCACAAATAGAAGGAGTGGATTACGATGAGTGCTTCGCTCCCACCGTAAGGGCTGAAACAATTAGAGCTGCCCTAACGAAGGCTGCTATTCAAAACGTGTATAAATCACCTAGACGTGAGTACAGCCTATCTCAATGCCCCAGTTAAGGAGGAACTTTATCTACAACAGATACCAGGTTTTCCCTGCCAAGGGACTGAGTCAGTGTTAAGGTTGCACAAAGCTCTCTACGGTTTGAAGCAGAGTGGGCGTGCATGGGCAGAATGTCTCAGGAAAGCACTGACAGAGCTAGGGTTCGAGCAAGGCTTGGCTGACCCCTGTTTGTACAAGAAAAACATTTGTGGAATGTCATGTTATTTGTTAATTTTCGTGGATGATTTATGTTTTATGTACAACACAGAAGAACAGTTAGAACACTTTATCTCCAACATACAAAAGGTGTTCAAAGTAAAAAACCTGGGACCAATTCAAAACTATTTGGGTGTTCATATCTCCAAAAGTGAAGATGGATTCTTTGAGTTAAGTCAAGAGGCCAAAATTAGGAAACTGCTTGTAGATTACAACATGGTAGAGGCAAATAGTGTGGCAACACCAATGACCACTAGTTATGTGAATGAGCCAGACACAGAGGTGTTCACAGATATAACCATGTACCAGTCATTGGTAGGTAGCCTAAATTACATTGCCTGCTGGACGAGGCCAGATTTGTGTGTGGCAGTACACTGGTTGTCTCAGAAGTGCGTGTGCCCATACAAAAAGGATTGGCAAGCAGCAAAAAGGGTTTTAAGATACCTTAAAGGGACCATGGAAAGTAAACTGGTGCTCAAAGCTGACAAGCAGCAAAACCTCTTAGCTTATTGTGATGCTAGCTGGGGTGAAAGGTCTGATGGAAAGTCAACCACAGGGTATGCAATCTACATGTATGGGAGTTTGGTGCAATGGAAATCTCTAAAGCAAACTCATGTTGCAACAAGTACATGTGAAGCAGAATATTCAGCTCTAAGTGATTGCACTGTACAACTGGAATGGTTTTATCAGCTGTTACAAGACCTGGATGTAAAATGTGAAATGCCTGTAACTGTAATGTGTGACAGTATTTCTGCATTGCAGGTAGCTGAGAACCAAGGAATCAAACAACGCAGCAAGCATATTAACATCCGTTACCAAAATGTGAAATCAGCTGTATGTCGAGGGTTCATATCTCTAGAGCATTGTATGTCAACTGATAATGTAGCTGATGTTTTTACTAAATGTTTGCCTAAACACAGGTTGGACTATCTCAACTGTGGACTGCATCTGACCCACTGTATCTTGGGAGGCGTGTCAGCATATGGAAACCAAATATGCAGGCAAGATGACAGATGAGTCAGCTGGTTAGATCATGAGGATCTAGGTGACAGCCAGGGAGGTCACCTGACAGGCAGATTGCATCAGCCAGAGGAGGTGCAAGATGATTCAGCACTTCTTGCTGATTGGCTGTACAAATGTATATATTGAACTCTGCTTATGCCTGTGTGTGCCAGTCTTGGTATCCCCTTGCCTTGCGAAGCACTTTGACCGACTGTCTGGCGAGTGCCTTGAGGACTGTGTATATAGCTGTAAATAAACCTTTGTATATACTCTACTTCACCACGGTGTTGAGGACATTCTGTGTATCTTCGCCATCCTCTCTGCGACAACATGGGCACCCCCCTGGCTTAGAATCATCAGCTGCCCTTGCTGTGCCTGCCCCTTATCTTGGATTCCCAATTTTTCACCCCTCCTACACCAGACCTCCTGCTCAATTTTCACAAGGCTCTGTATGTTCCACCGCCCACTCTGCCTACCAGCTGGTTCCCACTATGGCTTGGCACTCTCCTTCTTTGTGCTGCCCCCCTGCCTCACTCTGTGCTGCAAAACCCCTCATTTTGGGCTCTGGAGGCCACCTCTATCCCTTGTCCCATGTGCGGCCTTGCAGGTGTGATCCATGTTTCACTTCCCTCAAACCACGTTGCCCATGACTCTGCCTGGCCCACTGCCTCCCACCCAGGGAGTGCTGTGCTCCCTGTTCCTTCCAAGGTTTTTGCTTTCACTTCTAATGCCTGCAGCCCATTCACCTCGCTTTCTACACGTTCTATCTCTCTAGCAAGGACAACTGATCATTCTTAGCCAGGAGGGGGGATGGGTGGGAATCCTGCTATGGATGGACTCCCCCCCCCCAAAGGGTTGCTGGTGCCCCCCCCTGGAATGCAAATGACCGCCCAAGTGTGTGACTTTTTCCCATTTTCCTATTTTTCACAGTGGCTGATAACACAGCAGAGGATCTCCTAGTGCTTGGTAATATGGAAAACAGGGCTTCGAAGCTGGTAAGTTTCCAGAAAAAGTCTGGTCAGTTTCAAGAGTGGATTTTCCCCTTTTGCCTGGCTTCCTTTCAGTTCCCTAACTGAAACTAAACACTAAAAAGCATGTGTAAAACCTGAACCATGAGGATTTAAGTGGAAGGTGTTTGTTGGATGCTACTGTGCAGCTGTGATAGGACAATTGCGTAAATGACAAAAACTTTGGATGCCACCCTGCACACAACACAAGTGATGTTCCCACCTCAATTAAAAAATGTGGGTTTGGGCTGCAACTGCAAAATGAACACTGAGAAATACAAAGGAGAAAAAAGAGTGGTGCATATGGCAGGCATACAAATCTAAAGTCAGGCTCAAAGGTTTGACTGCTCAGATTCTCTGGAGTATGTTGTCAGTGCATAATGGGCCTCTGTTAGCTCTAACAAGCAGGTGAGGAGGAGTCAATCTGGATTAAAGCTATGGCACTGGGGGAGGCTGTTTTAAAACTCGTTCCCGTGAGTTTTCCCCTGTTGGATCTAAAACACTGAGGAGTTCTGACTGAGTGGTTCACTTGTGCTTTTGGAAGGCCCAATTAGACACATTCAGTTCAAATCAAGGAACCCCAGCATCATGCCTAGTTAGCAGTACATGGATAGCAATCATATCCCTTTGTTTCTTTGGACAATTTTCTTGCAGTTCTGTTTTCTCATTCTTAGTTAGGGAGAAGGGAATAGCAAAACGTCTGCCATTACTGAACAATTCCACAATTTAATCATAAATTATTCTTGTCCTGAACAGCTATGTTTTGGATTTATAAGGAAGATCTCCCACTTAGTGTCTGTCTAATTCTTCCAAATAAAAATACACTTGGGTTGATATTGCTAGGCTGAGTTTATTTTTTAAAAGTCATTCCAGACTTTGAGAAGTAATAAATTCATCTACAAGATGTTCCCTTCTCTGTAGCCTGTGGGGTATAATTTAAAGGTACTGAAACAACTTCTTTTAGAGTGTGACATTGGGAAGTACTTTTTCTTTCCATAAAAATCCATTGTTGGACACCTCATCTCAAGGTAGGGGGTCAGGGTGGGGACATGGGGGGGCGTATGTGATGCTAATGACATGGGGTACCTTTAGGAATTACTGGAAACTTTTGTAAAACCATAGAGTTTCTGACAATTCCTAGAGCTAACTTACATCACTTCCTGGCTTTCCCCATAAATGACATAGCAAAGCCAGTGATATCACTATTTCTTTTCTCCTGCCACATCTCCGTTCCAAGAGGGCTACCAGCAGGAGATCTCCCACCACAGCAGGGTGCCTGGCAGCCCTAAACACAGCAGAAGTGTCCATGCAGGTTTGCACTTCCTGTTTTTCTGTAGTTACAGCAGGTAAGAGCCGACTTCTGAATTCGTCTAAGGTCTTTGATAGAACACCCCCCTATCATCTGTATTGAGAACAGGCAGGATCAGGCCTCAGTGTTGCCCCTCGAGTCTTTAGGGCTGGGAATTGATTTAATCAAGCTTAGATGTCTGTTTTAACTACCAGGCTATACATTAAATCAAGATTAAAATTAGCTACCAAGAGTCAACAGACTGGTGTCTGATCTCAACCGAAGTTACCCATTTTTTGGCACATTACCACCCATGTTACTTGACATCAGAATCCGCCTTGCTTGGCTTTCTAATTCAAAATGAACTTTCATCTCTCGTATAATGATATATTGAAAGACGTGTTGACAGCGCTCTTCCCACGTTCTCTTTTTTAAAAGCCTGCCAAATCGTAGATTTAACAACTTCAAGTCACAGAAGTCCATTGTCGGTTTACCCAGTTTCGTAATTTAATATTGCCTTAACTGCTTGCTTTAAAAAAAAAAAAAAAGCAACAACAAGGTTTTGCAGCAGAGTCATTCCAAATGCCTGTTTGATTAACTTATTTCCCCCCCAAATCTACTTCAAAAAAAAATGGATCAAGTGTTTCTCTGCCACCAAAAGAAATATTGCCTTGTGACATACTGCACTGAAGAATTTTCTTTTAAATGCAGTAATTATGTTATGGCTAGCATCCTAGAAAGACAGATTCGGGAGTGGTCCCTGAACTCTTTGCAAATTACGTTGAGGGATGTCTCCTAACTTGATCCACACCTAGCTAAATGCAAAACATTCACTGTTATTTTTGTAAATGTTTTTGGTAGCATTAGGGGGTCTAAACATATTTTACTTGAAAGCTTCTCTCTGTTTTGTGTGTTTTGCGTTAATAAACATTGTTGGGGTTTGTGGAATAGTAGTGAGCATTTAGATGTGGCATTTGGAACCCTTCAAATTCACAGTTCTTGACCATTCTTGGGCCTCTTTGTGATTGTGCCATTATTTGCAGTAGGGACAGTTCCAGGTTTGTGCAAACAGGAGAAGGACACACAGGTATGTGAGGGGTATGCAGGTTTGCGGGTAAAAAGGCAGGAAGGAGGGGGGGGCAATGAGCTGACTTGTTGCTTGGGGTTTGTTTGCTGCAATTTTATACTTTCCCTCTCCTCCGTTTCTCCCTCCCTCGTTATATTTATTATTATTATTATTATTATTTGTGTCCACCAACTTGTGACTGTATGTGTGCTTTACATGCTGATCTGATCTTCGGAAGAAAGAGGGAGAGAGAGAGAAAATCCAGATGAAGGAAAAGAAGAAACCCAAGGTCACTGGTGCAAAAGGAAAGGAGCAGGGACATTGCCCTCCCCTCCTCCCTCTTTACCCCCTCCCCAGGAGGAAAGAGAAGGGGGTAAAAAAACTTTCACCTCAGACTCTTTTTTGAAAAATTGCAAACTTTCCCCTTTCTTTTTTATCTTCCCCCTTTATTTTCTTTTTTTCCCCCCTCCCCTTTCTCTTCTTCCAAAATTGCTGCTGGTGGGATAAGCCAGGAAGAAAATGCCGCAACTAAATGGCGGGGGAAGGGACGATTTGGGAGCAAATGATGAACTGATCTCTTTTAAAGACAAAGGGGAGCAAGAAGAGAAGATCTCGGAGAACTCCTCGGTGGAGAGGGTTTTAGCCAATGCCAAGTCGTCTCTAGTCAACGAATCAGAAACGAATCAAAACAGCTCCTCAGACTCGGAAACGGAGAGGCGGCCTCTGCCTAGGTCCGAAACTTTCAGAGATAAATCCAGAGAAAGTTTAGAGGAAACTGCGAAAAGGCAAGATGGAGGGCTGTTTAAGGGCCCACCGTACCCTGGGTATCCCTTTATAATCATCCTCGACCTGACTGGCCCATACCTCCCCAATGGCTCACTCTTGCCCACGGCAAGAACGTACCTCCAGATGAAATGGCCACTGCTTGATGTTCGGGCAGGGAGCCTACAGAGTAGGCAAGCGATCAAGGATGCTAGGTCTCCATCTCCAGAACATAGTGTTTCTAACAAAGTCCCAGTTGTGCAGCACCCACACCATGTACATCCCCTTACGCCGCTTATTACATACAGCAATGAACACTTCACACCAGGCAATCCTCCTCCACATTTACCAGCTGACGTAGATCTGGAAACAGGAATTCCACAGCCTCCGCACCCTCCAGATATATCTCCTTATTATCCACTATCACTGGGCACTGTAGGGCAAATCCCCCATCTGCTAGGATGGTTAGTACCACAACAAGGTCAACCAGTCTATCCAATCACAACAGGGTGGTTCTGGCATCCCTGCCCAACCGTTCTGACTGTCAACGCTTCTATGTCAAGCTTTCTCTCCTCTAGGCTCCCTCCACATATGGTCCCTCCACACCATAGTTTATATACAGCTGGGATCCTTCATCCAGCCATAGTCACCCCAACAGTCAAACAGGAATCTTTCCAGAATGACGTTGACTCACTCCACAGCTCAAAACATCAGGATTCCAAAAAAGAAGAGGAGAAAAAGAAGCCACGTATAAAGAAATGCATCTCAATGCATTTATGTTGTATATGAAGGAAATAAGAGCAAAAGTTGTAGCAGAATGCACATTGAAAGAGAGTGCAGCCATCAATCAAATCCTTGGGCGAAGGTGGCCTGCATTATCCAGAGAAGAACGAGCAAAATACTATGAACTAGCTAGAAAGGAACAACAGCTCCACATGCAACTTTACCCTGGCTGGTCCGCACAGGATAACTATGGCAAGAAGAAGAAGAGGAAAAGGGACAAACAGCCAGGAGAAACCAATGGAGAAAAAAAAAGTGTGTTCGCTACATACGAGGTGAAGGCAGCTGCGTCAGACCACCCTCTTCAGATGGAAGCCTACTAGACTCTCCTCCATCTTCTCCTAATATGCAGGCCTCCCCCACAAGAGACTCAAAATCACAGACTGAACAAACCCAACCTCTCTCTCTCTCATTGAAACCCGACCCACTGGGGCACCTCTCAGTGATGCCACCCCCACCGTCCTCCACAGTCCTGTTGGAGAACTCCACTGGCAAATCCAGCAGGCTGCCTGCTAGAACTTGTCAGAACGGGGGGGGGGGGGGGGACACCATCAGTCTGCCACTTTAGAGGAGTCAGCACCATCCTCTTCTTTGTTAGCGCAACCATCAATATCCTCCTTGCATTCCCATCATTCTTTGGCTGGGACACAGCCACTTTCATTTGTAACCAAGTCTTTAGAATAGCTTTAGCCTCTTGTAGCCCTTTTATTTATATTTTTTCTGTATGTTGAGATTTATTTTTTCCTTTTGTTGGTATTTTTTTAAAAAATTGTGCCATATGGCTACATTAGTTGATATCTATCGAGTTCATTGGTCAATATTTGACCCATTGTTAATTTCGATTATTTTCCCATTTGAATATGTAGATGAGAAAATAAATCCTCATGATTCTGCCAAAAAATTTTATTAATAGCTGTTTAAAGTCTTTGTAGCATATATATATATATACATATATATATATATATATATACACACACATACATACACACACGCACACACACATAACTGTTATGTAGTTCCAATAGCTTAATTTCAAAGACTGATTTTAAAAACAAAAAGAAGCAATTTTGAAGCAGCCCTTGCAGAAGGCGTTGGTTTTTTTATTATTTGTATTAAATATGAGCTTGCGAACCAATCATTTTACATCTGGTTTTTACAACTTTTTAAGGGCACAATGAATGCGGTGCCGCTAATTTTTCTCTCTCTCTTTTTTGGTGTGGTACAACTTTTCTTGTGATGTTACTTGTTATTGTTTAAATGTACAGAAACAAAGGGTTAAAATGTGTCAATATACTTTGTTCCATGGTGGTGTTCTTTTTTGGGGGGAGGAATGCTACTCAACCATTTAAAAGTATCACAACGCTAAATAAAAAAGGAGGGGGTCCCATCTGGCAACCACCAGGGGGCCCCTCCTGCACTCCTTTCCGCCCTCACACCTGCATGCCTCTCACCTGCCTGTGCATCCTTCTCCTGTTTGCAAACCCTCCCCTGATCCATGCTCAGTTGTCTTTACCCCCTGCCATTACCATCTGGATTGCCACTACTTCGCACCACCCGTTTCCCCTTCCCCAGTACCTCCTGGCAGCTGGGAGCACAGGTGGCAGGGGAGGTGGCAGGGGAGAAGTGCGGGTGTGGGGCAGCGGCAATGTGCCCCACCAGAAGTCCTGGGTGGCCGAACCCCTCCGTTGCCTCCTGGATAAACGTGCCCATAGGTCTGGCGCCCCTGACATGCTGCAGCTTTCCAGGCAGTTAAGGACCTTTTGATCTCAAATGCAGGCCTGGTGCATTTTGATGAGTCCCTCCCCGTGGTCCTGGCCTGCCACACTTCTCTATATGGGGTAGGGGCAGTCCTGGGGCACCGGTTAGTGGATGGCTGAGAGGTGCCTGTAGTGTATTAATCACTTTTTGAGTGAAGAATTACTTCATTTTATCCGTTCTAACCTGACTGCTCAGCAATTTCATGGAGTGCTCATAAATTCTTGTACTTTGAGAAAGGGAGAAAAGTACTTCTTTCTCTACCTGCTCCATCCCATGCATAACTCAACTTCTAGGAAGTGCAACTTCAGGTTGGTGAATTGTCTGCTTATGACCCACATAGCAAGCATGAGAGAAAGCAGGTTCCCATCAGATAGGTCAAAGCCATCGATGGAACTTAACGCCATCTTTCCTTGGTGAGAGATTGTGCTAGACTTGAAGAAGCTAGGCATCTAACTGCGCCCTACAAAAGAGGCCTTGCTAAACAATGGAGTTGCGCAACTGATCTGCAGCTACTACTTAGAATAATATTACAATAACAGTATTATTATTTGGCAGGGGATCTAGACCTCTCCCCTCAAGGTAGGGCTTCCCAGTAGTGAAATTACAATGTCTGGCTTCCGAGAAGGTACCATTTTCCCGCCAGCTAGTATAATCAGTCCTACCAAGAATCAGTGCGGCATCGATACGCTTGTACACCTGTAAACTATTCAGTGATGCTGGTGATAACAGGGGAGTTAACGTGTCCTCCCCACCCCTCATTGCTGTCTCTCATGCGTGCTTTTATGACTTTTCTCGATAGTTTAAAGCCCTGAATGGCTTTGGATGAGTGCTTTTCGAGTATCACACAAAAGGAACTCGCCTCTCCTCTCCTACTTTGTGAAGCTGCCAGTCCAACCTCGGCAGGAGCTAGGTTGTAGAGACCCCATGATGGGTATCAGCGGCTCAGGCACCCACTAAAACATCCCTTTCTCTTTCAAGACACTGACAGCCCAGTGACGAACAGGCTATCTAAGTGAAGACTAGAGTGGGCTTTCTAGTCAAAACTTACCACTACCTTCACTTTTCCTTATGCAGAGATGGGGTGAGGTTACAGTCCAGGAAGAAGAACTTGTCCATCTATAGAAGCAGTAATATGCAGCAAATGTAGATCGCTTAGCAACATCTTTGCAGGGTCTGTTAATGAATGTGCATTCTACATGGCTTTAATTAAGAGCATGTGAACTTTTTGTGGTTTTTGTCTTATGGTGTAAGAGCTCTGGGTAGAATAGCAGCGCTGATGTTACAGCTCTAATATCCTTGCATAGGATGTATGTTGGCTTTAATCAGAGTTGCCCCTGGATGCACATTTCTGTTCTCAAAAGTGCTGGCTTATCACATATAAGAGCAAACTCAGCTAGCCATTAATACTATTTTTTTTTTCCTTCCAGCAATTGGATAGAAACTGGACACAAAGTAAGTTTGGGGTAATTGTGCACAGTAAGAGGGCCTACAAAATCTGCTTTGAAAATGAAATCTATCTAATCACCACGGTATCCTGCAGCAAACAAAATTGGCTGTTAGTGTTTTAGCAGCGTTAGAACCACCAGAATTGCACTGTTCAGAGGTGGGCTGTCATTTTTAAGAGTCATAAGCAGTGTTCCCTCTAAGCTGAGTTAGTGTGAGCTAGCTCAGAGTTTTTTAGCCTCTGGCTCACAGAATTTTGTCTTAGCTCAGGAAGGAGGGCTCCAGAGCAGACTAATTGATGCAGTAGCCAAATCACTTGCTCACAATTTTAATGCCAGTAGCTCACAAAGTGGAATTTTTGCTCACAAGACTCCACAGCTTAGAGGGAACATTGGTCATAAGCCCACTGAGTTTTGTGGGTTTCTCCAACACAGCTGTTTTTAGTGATGGCCGAGCAGTAGAGGAAGGCAAAGTTCTGCCAGTGCCGGGGTGGGAGTCACGTGACGTTGCCGGTTTTGCCAGAGCCAGACTTGTTCTGAAATACGTATATGAACTGAGGCCGCGATGACTATGACCTTTTGAGAAGAACTGAACTTGAATAGGACAGGGGCAGCGAACTGGGTGTTCAGTGCTTTACTCTTTAATTTAAAAGCTGGCTTTTAACCGTTCGCGTTATAAAGGGTATGTAATCATGCTCACTTTGGGAAACCTTGAGAAGACCGAGCACATAAGACAAAGCCTTGTTCCTGAAATTTGAATTCTTTGGTGGTGATGCACCTTGAGAGACTTTGCCGCTTGGTGACGGCATCTTCTTGGCATCTCGCTCTTATGGGCTACTACCAAACAGGCAAAAAGAGGAAACCAAGACTGTAGCTGATCCCTGAGTGATCTTTGATGCTTGCAAAGTAAGTCTCTCCTATGGTAGCTGGGTAGATCTAATGCAGCAAAACAAATCTTTAGTCCAGTGGCACCTTTAAGACCAACAAAGTTTTACACTTTGAATCAAACTCTGAATAAAGCTTACACTTTGAATGAAACTTTGCTGGTCTTAAAGGTGCCACTGGACTCAAAATCTGTTCTCCTATGGTATTCAAGTCATTCCCCCCCCCCCCCCCATTTCTGCATGAGTTGTTTGTGCTAGGAGTTAGCGCCTCCTACAGTCAGCCAGGTAAACTGCAGCTGGAATGTTGCCTAAAACTAGTAGAAGTTTATCATAGGAAAGTGGAGAGCTGCTCTAGCCGACTCTGGGGCAACAATACTGGTGTGCCAGTCTGCCAGGGGTGCCACAGGGCCTGTCGTGATCCAAGGGACAATGTAGCGACTGACTTATTGTAGAGGGCCTGTGTGATCCAAACTAGATGTTAAATGGTAGAACTGAGTGGAAGGTAGCCACAGGAAAGGAACCCAGGAATAACACAGGTGGCCTGACTCTTTTTTTCCTCTGGCAGGTTTCCTGCATACATTCTCTACCCCATTGTTGTTGGGGGGGGTATTAGAATTTTTTAATTTTATTTTCTACACAAACTACACTCTAACTAAAAACCCCTACACTACCCTAAGGTATACAGGAATCAAAATACTATGCTATACAAACTCCATACTTCAGTTACTTTAAGAAAAATAATAAAATATCCAGGCAATCTAAATCACTATCTAATACACACTTCTTAAAGCTTTAACAAATACGTAAATGGCTGAAGTGCAAAAAACTAGACACAATAATCAGTTGTAGCTTTTACCGTAACAGCGTTCATTTTTTTTCTTCTTCCAGAAAAGAAGGCCCATTGTTGTTGTTGTTTTGTCTCCTAGATAGCTGCCCAGAAACTTACACATATAACCCCCCCACATACATGCCGGTGTTTAGTACAGAATGAATGAATGAAGTTACCCATTTTGCCTTCCTAGCCGCTTAGCTTGTACCTTGGTTCGTAGCTACTTGGAGGCTGTGGCGACTGTGATTGATTGTGCTTAAAAAGGCATAGGGTGAGATGAGTACAAGCCAGGACATGTTGAGCAAATGTAGGTTTCACTGATTGCGAAGGAGCAGAAGCACAACAAAGCGGTTCACTTTAATCTCAGAAAGACTTTTCCGCCTCATTCTGCCTTCTGACCCGGGACTGGGCCCTTGAGGCAGCTCTGAACTATTTCAAATTTAAAAATAGAGCATACAAAATACATTTTAAAACAATTAAACGCCAGCAAGTAAAATCAGTAAATGCATTAAGTAACATGCACGGGACTCTTTTTAAGAAGGAGCATTTCTGCATGGGTTATTTGCCCCATGTTCACTGCTGTTGGGAAGTGCGGTTTTCCAGGCATCCCCACAGCATCATGGTGCATTTGTGCACCTCCCAGGGTTTCCTTGGCTTTTCTCCAGTCTTTTTCAAACCTTATTTGTTCTGAAGCTTTGGGAAAGATTGCAGCAAAAGTGTATGGTTCCAGGGTTGCTAGGTCCAATAGTTGTGGGGAGGAGCATCGCGACGTGCCTGCGTAAACCGGCAGTGATGTGGGCATGTCAGGGACATCGGGGGCTACACTCTGGTTTTGGGGCAAAACTCTGTGGTAGAATTCGATTCAAATAATAGAGTTTTGCTCCAAAATGAGAGCGTTGCCTGCCAATGTGCCTACGTCACTTCCTGTTTTCGTAGGCACGTCACAATGATTTCTGGTTTCCTGCCAATAAGCGGGGGTGATGAGGGGGAGAGCAGCACCCAAAACTGGGAGACTCCCACCCGCACGGAGGGGTCTGGCAACCCTAATGGTTGCCATATTTGTGGAAAAGCTGGATTTTCCTGATCCCACCCACATAGCAGCCATTTCTCCCGTGGCAGCCATTTCCTCTGCCTACTGACAAAGATGCCCTGACCTGGATAGCCCAGGCTAGCTCAATTTCATCAGATCTCAGAAGCCACCAAGGAATAGCAGGGTAGGGGCAGGCAATGTCAAACCACCTATGTCTTTCTCTTGCTTAGAAAACCCGGCGTAGTCACATAAGCAGGCTGCAACTTGGCAGCGAAAAAAACAGCTGAAGAAGGTTTCTCGTTTTTCTTTTCTTTTTCAATTGAATAGAATCATACCAATATACCCTTATACCAAAATATGCATCAGATTCTCTGAATCCCCAGCTTTCATTTTAAACAAAAAGTCCTTGTTGAGATAGATGGCCGGGAACATATATCAAATGGGCTAGTGATTTACTTTTCAATGAAATGAAAGCTGGGAGTTCAGCACATTTTGGTATAGTAGCATATCAATATAATGCTATTAAACTGTTGGTTTAGAGGGGGGGAAACCTGCAGTGCAGAAGCCACAGGGATGCTACACAAGTCTCTTGCATATTAAAAACACTAAGGAGTTCAGCCTCTTGGACTCCGGTACCCTAGGTTTGTCACTACCTAGGCCTAGGTTTGTCACTACCCAGCCCCAGTGCTTTCAGTATGTCTGAATCTGCTATCTTATGTTTTTGACATTCTCAGAAATTCTGACCTCTCTTTGAGGCGTATTTACTAAAACACATGTGGCCAGAAATACTGTGAAGTGTAGAATTCATGTGTGGTGCAATACATCATACATGGAGGACACCTTTGTTAGTTGCGAGGGGCTGTGGCTCAGTGGCAGAGCATCTGCTTGGTATGCAGAAGGTCCCAGGTTCAATCCCCGGCATCTCCAGTTCAAGGATCGGGTAGTAGGTGATGTGAAAGACCTCTAACTGAGACCCTGGAGAGCCGCTGCCAGTCTGAGCCGACAGTACTGACTCTGATGGACCGATGGTCTGATTCAGGATAAGGCAGCTTCATGTGTGTTCATGCAACACAGATTGCAACAGACTGAAAGGTACATGTGAAATAATTCTACTCTGCTCTGGATTTAATACCACTTTGTATGCAATCTTTCCATTAATGACTCAGGTACAACAGTGGCTAAATAACTGTAAAGTAAGGCTAGCCCTGACCTGGATAGCCCAGGCAAGCTCAATCTTGTCAGATCTCAGAAGCTAAACAGGGTTGACTCTGGCAAGTATTTGGATGGGAGACCTTCTTGGAATACCAGAAGCAGGAGGCGGGGGCAGGCTTTATTCAGCCACTTCTCTGAATATCCTCCAGGCCCCCAGTAGGTGTCAGTCACCGGAGGTCACCACGACTTCCAGGTGCATACACACTCAAATGCACATACGCACACATATATAAAAAATACCCAAAAAATACCCCCCAAAATTGTAAAGTAAGGTTGAAAGTTTGTGGATTATTGTATTAGTGTTATGTCCCAGCAATATCCTTTATGGCATAGCTGTTTCACAACTCTGAGTGGCAGCAAGGGACAAGACCGGTGCAACCACAAGGGAAACCTAGGCAATTGCCTAGGGTACCAGAGTCCAAGAGGCAGGACTGTGTTATACTGAGACAGACTAATGACCCATCTAGCCTAGGGTTACCAAAACCTGGAGAGAGAGAGAAATCTTCTGACCCTTTTAGTAGAAGTTCAGTGGGATGACCTCTCGCTCTTATTTGTATTGAATAGCGAGGAAACACTAAAGCCACCATCCGCCTAATGCACAAAAAGCCATTGGGCCAGCACTGGAGATGGCTGTGACAAGTTTGTTGCTTTCATAACAAAGAACACGGGAGAAGCAACGTGCAAAAAGGACATTCTAGATAAGAATTTTTGCCACTTGGTTTGCATAACTTCTGTCCTTCTCCACCCCCAGATCTTCAGATAGTTCTGTGAATTAATAGTGTAAGCACAACTGTCTTACATTGCACTGTTCTCACCAGGCAGAAAGGTTTATATTCCGTTTCCGTGACATCCCACCATGATCTACGAAAACATCAGCATATAATCCCTATGTCTTGAATTTTCTAGATCCCATCTAGCCTGAACTCTCCTTAGGAGCTAAAATGACTAAACTCGGGCTATTTTTCTTTGGTCACATTATGAGAAGAGTCACTGGAAAAGACAATTATGTAAGAAAAATTGAAGGCAGCAGGAAAAGAAGACTCCACATGAGATGGATTGACTCAATCAAGGAAGAGGAGGAGGAGACTGGATTTATACCCCACCCTTCACTACCTGAAGGAGTCTCAGAGTGGCTTACAATCTCCCTTCCCCTCCTCACAACAGGCACCCTGACTGAGGACAGACTGGCGCTGTGCAGTGCCAGGAAAGCGGGGTGGAGTGAGCTGGGTGCGAAGCATCCCGGAGCTTGCCATTCACACTGCATGCAGTGCGGCGCAAGCATTCCAGGGAGGAGGCAGCCCGCAATGTTCACACTGCAGGCGGCTCCTGGCGGCAGCGGCATGGCACGCGGCTGTGTGCTTCCGCGCGCATTCACACCCGCCAGAAGCGGGAGGAATGCGCGCCCAGGCGGCTGGCCACCAGTTCCTCCTGGTATAAGACTGCCGCGGGAGGGAAGCACCGCAGGACCAGGTAAGGATGGCACGCCTCCGCTGGGCAGCTGCAGCTGTGTGAACGGGCCTTCCTCATCCATTTGCACAGCAGACCTGAGGCAGGCCAGAACTCTAGTCTGTCTTCAGCCCCTGTGAGGTAGGTGGGGCTGAGAGAGATCTATCGAGGACTGCTCTTAAGAGAACAGCTCTGAAAGAATTTATGACTGACCCAAGGTCAGCCCAGCAGCTGCATGTGGAGGAGTGGGGAATTAAACCCGGTTCTCCCAGATTTGAGTCCATGCTCCTAACCACTGCACCTGACTGGAAGCCAAGGTCCTCAGTCTGCAAGCGCTGAGCTAGCCTGTTAACAATAGGACATTTTGGAGGTCATTTATTCAGAGGGTCGCCATGGGTCGGAAGCAACTTGATGGCACTCAACACACACACACACACACACATCTTGAATTAGAAATGTTTTTGGCACCCCAGTTAAATACACTTTTGTGTCCCACCATCTTAATGTAAGAGGGCAGAAGGTCCCAGGTCCAATCCTCAGCATCTCCAGCTCAAACGACCAGGTGGTAAGTGATGTGAAAGACCCCGGAGAGCTGCTGTCATTCTGAGTAGCCAGTAAAGACTGTCTGATAGACAGATAATCTGATTTAGTGTCAGGCAGCTTCATGTGAGTGTTTTCTGTTTCCTAGATAAATACTAGGTCCTCACATCAAAAGGCCTGTCTGAGGCTGCAATTCAAGCGGAGAAATAAATTTCACAGCAGCACAACTCGAGAAGCATCTGTTACATTCCCAAGCAATGCTCCCTCTAAGCTGTGGGGTCTTGTGGGCAAAAATTCTACTTGGTCAGCTACTGGCATTAAAGTTGTGAGCCAGCAATTTGGCTGCTGCATAAATTAGTCTGCTCTGAAGCCATCTTTCCTGAGCTAAGACAAAAATGTGTGAGCTGGAGGCTAAAAAACTGTGAGCTAGCTCACACTAACTCAGCTTAGAGGGAACACTGTTCCCAAGTATTCAGAACGTCAGTGGCCAGCCTAACATCGCATGTGGTAAGATCTCCAGCATTTTCAATGTGGGGTTATTAAAAATCTCAGTTGAGGTGAGGTCACTATAAGACTGTTCTCAAAAATGCCATCAAGAATGCTTTTTTAACTTCCATGTGTCATTTGCAATGCTAACGCACGTGCGAGAGAGAAAGCAGACTACAACTAACGTCATATTGAAAGTACGTTCTAATTAGCTCAAATTTTTACATGCAAATTAAAATGCAGGGAATTTTTTTAAAAAACCCACATGCATCTTATTAAAATTATATACTCATTTCCTTTATTTTGATATAGTGGTTAGAATGTGGTGCTAGGATTTGGGAGGCCCAGGTTTTAAATCCCCACTCTGCCAATGGAAGGTTGCTGGGAGGCCTTGAACTCAGTGGTGCACTCTTAGCCTAACTTATCTCACAGGACAAAGTCTGAGTCCAGTAGCACCTTGAATAAAACTTTGTTGGTCTTAAAGGTGCCACTGGACTCAAACGTTGTTCTGCGGCATCAGACCAACATGGCTACCCCACCTGAATCTAGCTCACAGGGTTCCGATGAGGATAAAATGAAGGAGAGGAGAGTTATGTGACACACTTTGAGAAGAAAAGCAGTGTATAAATGAAGTAAATAAATATTAAATGTATATATTGCAGCAGCTCTTCTAGATCTGAGGTGGATAGCCTTCTACCGGCTAACTTCTTAATGGGGATTCTCAGGGGTCATTTGGGGCTGGAGCGAGGAACAGCGCCGCTCCACCAGCTCAGGAGTAGGCACTAGGATTCTCTGATCTGATTCAGCCCACTGCCGAACTGCGGCCGAAATTCGGTGGCGGCTTTAAAAGCAGCTGGAGGGGAGGGAGTTTAAGGGAGAGGCTTCAAACTTGCAGGGTAGCTTCTGGAACCTCTCCCCCAAATACCCACCAAGTTTCAAGAAGATTGGACAAGGGGATCCAATTATACGGGCCTCCAAACAGGTTGCCCCTATTCTCTCCATTGTTCTCTATGGTGGGGAAAAAGTAAAGTTTTTTTCCCACCATAGAGTTTGTGGGTAGAGCCCACCCACCCACCCACATACTGTTCCAGGCTCAAGAAAGACTATATAAGCCCTAGAGAACATTCAAAGGGCTTTATTTTATCTTGTAATTTTGATAACAACCCTTCATGAGAGTTTGGTACTTTCCCCCATATTGGGGGGGGGTGGGTGGGATTGAAGAAGAGAGTACTTGCTGAATACAGTAGAGTGGTTTTTCAGCAGAATTTAGACTTGAACTGGGGACTTGGTCTCTTAGCACTGGGGTACATCTGGTCTTAGGAACCAAACCCATGCCTCTAGCTGGGCTATGCCGAACAGCTCTCAAACAGCAACAAGTCTGGAGGCACCCCAAAGGTCATTTTCTGAGACCAGCAGCATACAGGCCAGAATGCCAGGCAGGTAATACATTAACAAAACTATACCAAACCACAACAACAGCTGCCTGTTGGGACATGTACTTGGAGAGAGATTACTCACAACAGCTAGTGCTTTACATTATGAATGTTTAATAGCCAGTTGGCAGAAGCCAGTGCTTAAGCTCAGTAGGTGTTTTGCGTGGTGCATAGTGTTAGAATGCTACCCCATAGTAGGCTGCTGCGGACTATGTATTATCGGAGTAGTCTTAACAGTGAGTGGCCCCTTGGATAGTTTATTTTAATCACCAACTGACAGTGACAGTCTGGATTTGCTCTTAGAGCAGACAGTTACGATGAATTGCAGGAAGTCTGCTGATATGCCAGTCCGGTTCTGCATTTGGGCCTTCTCTTTTGATGTCTCATCTGGTCTCATCTGTCCATCTGTTTATCTAAACTATATCCTGCATATCATCCAAGTAGCTCACAGTGTCCTCGCAGCAGCCCCATGCGGTAGATTGGACTGAGGAGAGTGACTGGCACAAGGTTGTCAAGCAAGCTTCCATGGCAGAGTGGAGACTCAAACCTGGGTCTCTCATATCATTGTCCAATACTCTGCTCACTATACTACACTAGCTATCTATGAATGAATGAACGAATGAATGATCTTGATTGAAGTTTATCTCTGTATACTAAAAAAGTATCAAAGGCCATTCACAAATGTAAGAATTAAAACCACAAATAATACAGCAGTAAAAATTTAGGGGCCATGGTGGCTCAGTGGTTACAACGCTGAACCACAGACCGGAAGAACAGTAGTTTGGCAGTTCGAGACCTGAGTGCCACTTGATGGAGTGAGCTTCCCCCTCTGGCCCCAGCTCCTGCCAACCTAGCAGTTCCAAAGCAAGACATTCCAAGTAGATAAATAGGTACCACTTCAGTGGGAAGGTAACAGCGTTCCGTGCGTCTTGGCGTTTAGTCATGCCGGTCACATGACCATGGAAACGTCTTCAAACAGCACTGGCTCTTCGGCTTGGACATGGAGATGAGAACCACCCCCTAGAGTCGAATTCAACTGGCTTTTGAGCAAGAGAAACCTTTACCTTTACCTAAAAATTTAGGGCGGGAACCCCAACCTTTTTGAGTCTGCAGGCACCTTTGGAATTCTAAGACAGTGCGGTGGGTAACATTGCCAAACTCCCGGTGATGGCTGGAGATATCCTGCTATTACAACTGATCTCCAGGTGGCAACAGATCAGTGTCGAGCAAGGGGGCCGCAGCCCGGGGGCACTGCAGGGGGGGCCCTTCGACCACATTATTGACTTACTCGTGAGTGATCAGGCTATGGCACCATGCTGGTAAATGGCACTCCAAGTTTCTGCCTCTGCACAGTGCTGAAATCTAGTGGGAATTATTGGAATTTTCAGTACAAGCACCACCAGAGCTCTAGTCAGACCAGTTTTGAGAAATTGTTTTCACCTCGTGTGTTTTTGTCTTTTTGTCATTTTTTCCAAGTTTTTGTTGGTAAATCTTTAACAACAGTATTCAGGCCTGTAGCTGGGATTTTTTTTATCTGGGGGGGGTTCTGGGGTTTGAGGGGGCTGCTGGGGCCGGGGGGGGTTAATTTAAATTAAGCAGGAAGAAGGCTTGGGGCAGCAACAAAGCCACATGGCCACCCTCTCTCTTCCCCCACCAGCCAGCTGAACTTTAACCCCCCCCCCCCCGGAGTCGTGCCTCAGTGGCGGTACAATTTCTCCATTGGATACAAGGGAGGAGGGAAATCATAAGAACATAAGAGAAGCCAATGTTGGATCAGGCTGGTGGCCCATCCAGTCCAACACTCTGTCACACAGTGGCCAAAAACACCAGGTGTCCTCAGGAGGTCCAGCAGTGGGGCCAGGACACTAGAAGCCCTATTCACTGTTGCCCTCCCCAAGCACCAAGAATACAGAGCATCTCTTGCCCCAGTCCAATGCTTTTTAACTTGTTTATTAATGATTTGGAGTTGAGAGTAAGCAGTGAAGTGGCTAAATTTGCAGATGACATGAAGTTGTTCAGGGTGGTGAGAACCAGGGAGGATCATGAGGCACTCCAAAGGGATCTGTCGAGGATGGGCGAGTGGGCATCAACGTGGCAAATGGGGTTCACTGTGGCCAAGTGCAAAGTGATGCACATTGAAGCCAAAAATCCTGACTATAAATACACGTTGATGGGGTCCGAACTGGCAGAGACTGACCAACAGAGAGATCTTGGAGTCGTAGGGAATCTTGAAACAGCTTGGTTAAGTATGGTTATTTCTTATTCCAATAGACAAGTTATCTGTCCTTATAGTTTCTGTTAATGAAGAGGCCGTCAGCCAAATGGAACTGGGTATTTGTTGTTTGCTCCACTCTACAAAGGGTCCATGGTGGCTCTCGGCAGCCCTGGGAACATCCTTCTAGAAGATTGTTTTCTTCACGGTACTAAATTTTTCTGACAGTTTTTTCTCTGTCTCTTTGAGCACATCTCTTAGGTTTTGCTTCCCTTTACAGCTAACTCATCTAATGATATAACTCTCCTTGGCTCAGGTTAGAAACATGCCACTCTCTATTAGTCCTTTAATATCTTGCTAATGAGTTCCATAAATTACTAAAATCTTTCTTATATGACTCATATTGCTATAGTATGTCTTACTGTACTAAACATGCCATGATCTCACAAGTGGGGAGTGAGGACATCGGCTTGCTTGCTAGCTAATAAAAAAAATTAAATGTTCAGGAAGAAAATATTGTTCCACTTCAGGATTGGTAGGTTGAGGGGGGGTATTATTATTATTATTATTATTATTATTATTATTATTAGGCATCTCTCCTCTTTGTATTTGGTATATGGCCAGCTACAAAAGTGTTAGGCAATGAAGAAAGTGTAGTAGTTAAAATGTTCTGGAGGCCCAGTTGGTTATTAGTCCTCTGAGTCCAAGGCTAGGATTGCCAGATCTGGGTTGGGAAATACCTGAAAATTTGGGGGGCTGGAGTTTAGGGAGAGTGGGGTTTGGGAAAGGGAGGGACAGTTCACCCACCAAAACAGCCATATTCTCCAGGGAAACTGATCTTTGTGTTAGATTCACATCTCTGTCTTATTTAGCAGAGGGCACAAGAGCTACACACAGCAGTAGCTTCTTTGTTCTATATGTGTCAGCAAAGTTACAGTTACACAGAGCCACTTGTCAGCTTCAAAGTAATAATAATCCTTTACTCAAGGAACTACATTCTAGATAGTGCAGGTTGAGAGATAGGGATTGAATCTAATCTAACTAGCTGGATGTATGCAGATGCAGAATGCATCTGCATCTATGATTCCAAAGATGGAGATAAATGTGCTCTTTCTTTGTGTGTGTGAGAGAGACAGAAAGAGGAAAACAGAAGGAAGGAAGCAGTTCCCTGAGAATATCAGTCTGCACATCAAAGGGACAGAGGCAGAAGAGTAAACAGAAAAGATGCTCACAGTTTGCCTGTCTATCTATCTGGTTCTCTTGTAACCCCCTCTGGAGTCTGTGGCTAAGAGACAGTATCTAGTCCTTCTCTTCCAACACTCTGGGTGCATTCAGATGGGCAGCTAATCCCGCCATTGGCCCGTCTCTAATTTGATCCCAGTCTTTTTTATCCAGTGTTGCACAACCAGACAGCTCCCCCATGAATCGCCTTACCGCACGCAGACTCCACGGTGAATTGTCTAGACAGTGTCCACCTGAAGGAGCCCCATGGTTGGGGGGGGGGTAAATTCTGTTTGCACATGCGCATATGCGCCTCACCATGTACTTGTTTTTCCATGCATGCGCAGGCTTGAATGGTAAAAGCTCCACCAGTGGTACCTTCCTCTAGGTACCATTTCAATTAATAAAGTTCATAAATTTCACGGACCATTCAGAAACATGAAATTGTCCGAAACGTTTGAGCGGAGCTCTGCGGCCATCGCACGTTTATGCATTTATGCACATATCACTAAGAATTTTTTTAAATGGCCGTTTGAGATGGTCCGAAGTCAGACCATCCCAATGGGCTGATTGGGCACTGGAATGATCAGATGGGGAAAAGTCCACCATTGGTCCGTTGGCCAGCATTAGCCCGGACTTTCATCGGTTAAAGTACAGCTCCCTAGCAGGGCTCAACGGGCTGATCACGGAATCGGCACCTTTCCCAGATGTTGCTGTCTGGGTGGTCCCTTTAAATCCACCAGGCACTCATGCCTTGGTTGGATCTAAAGACCTGTCTGATTGCGACCTCTGTAACCTGGAAACCAGTTGTAGTTCCAGGAGATCTCCAAATACCACCCAAAGACTGGCAAACTTAGCTATCAAACTTGCTGCCAAACATATAAATTCCTCACTTCAGAGGTTCAATTTCATGTACCTTTGTTCTTGTGAACCTAAAAGGCCCTGTGCTTTAGCGCAGTATGGAGGGATCTGTTCTATCTTATAACTTCTACCCCTCCACTCTGCTATCCTAAGCTTCCATGGAAAACTCACGCTGTAGCATGTGTTTGCTTATATACATTTCTTGTTTGCCGTAGCCTTGTAATTGTTAATATTTCCAAAGGAACCGTGATGCGGTCAATGTGTAGCGTGTGCCAGCATGAGCTATTATAACTCACTGGAAGTGGCAGGTGGTGTATGCTCAGCTGTGGAGACGTCTGTCTCTTCCTGTGCACATTCCCAAGGATAGCCACTGACATCACTGGAGTGAGTTTGCACACTGGCTGTGCATGTTTTGCTTCTGAAAGCCACTAAAAGGCCAGGTGTTTGTGGAGTGGACGTAGAAATGGCTGCTTGCGTGTTATGTCGGTTGGTGAAAACAAATCAGAATTAGGAGTGTGTATTCATACTGATGCGTACATTCGCTAAACAAAGGCAGACAAAAAGGGTGCATATTCTTATTTCTTTATAGAGTGAGCAACCAGCAACCCTTATCTATCTATCTATCTATCTATCTATCTATCTATCTATCTATCTATCTATCTATCTATCTATCTATCATCTATCTATCATCTATCTATCTAGTACTGCTCAGGGGTCATTTCAAGCAGGAGCTCGGGGGAGCACAGCTTCGGGAGTTGGTGACAGCCCCCCCCCCCCACGGGGGAATGCCTGCTTGTGTCATGGCTGCAGCAAAATGACCCCGTCCCCTGGAAAGGTACCTGTTCCCCCGACCAGCCTTCTGAAGGCTTCAGCCACCACTGAAACTATCCTCCCAGAATAGTGGTATTTCTGAGGCTTGGATTAGTAGCGATCTCTCTCTCTCTCTCTCTTCTTTCTTTCTTGCCTTCTGACATACTTTCGTTGATGTTAGGTGGTGTAGCATATGCAAATAAGTTGTGCTAATGAGTTATGCTAATGAGCTCCTGCACCTCTTTTTGTATGAAATGACCCCTGGTACTGCTTATATAGTGATAGTCTTGAGCAGAAAATAAAAGTCTAGAATAAGATAATGCATTACTTAGCGTTATTCCTTCTGTTGTTTAATTATTGCCCCCATAAATTTTGCCACGGAGAGAGTAACAAAATCATTTATATCATATAATCTAGCCCTCAACTCATTATATCCTATATTCTAGCCCTCAGCTCATTAAATATAGGACATTCCATAACTGGAATGTTCAATTGTTCATAAATGTTCAATTGTTTCCATTTTATCATGTGGACATCTACATGTTCTATTTGAATATAGCACTTTTTTATATCTTCCCTCCAAAACCGCTGATGGAAGGACGTTTGTTCTTGCCAGAGTAAAAGCTCTTCTGACCTTTGGTATTGTCAAATGATAACAGAAACCCTTTTCCTTGCCGAGTGCTCTAGCTCTCTGTCTAACATGTTAAGATCCATAGTGATGTATTGTACACTGATCTGAATGGAATACATGACTTTTTTTGCTGTCAAATCACAGCCAACTTATGGCGACCCCATAAGGTTTTCAAGGCAAGAAGATGGCCAGAGATGGTTTGCCATCGCCTGCCTCCACGTCATGACCCTGGACATCCTTGGCGGTCTCCCATCCAAAAACTAACCAGAGCCAACCCTGCTTAGTTTCCCAGATCTGACAAGATTGGGCTGGCCTGGGTTATCCAGGTGAGGGCATGACATACAAGCATTTTAAATTAATAGAATTTTTAAATTACTTTCAGCCAAAAACCACTATCTCCATTAAAAAACGAAGCGCACTGGCTGTTGTATCAGTTTGTAACTGATGCAGTTCAGTAGTTGATGAAATAAACAAAAACATATTCAACTTGAATAATATTTGTTTCATCTGTATTCTGGATTTTTAAAAAGAACCTTGGAATGGTTGTACAAATCGATGGCTGGTTGATTCTGCGCATACTTCATTTGGTTAGGCACCCAACTAAAGTCATACGTGAACTGAGGCCCCTGCTCACTCTGGCCTCATTTCACCCTCCTGCTCTTGCATTATTACCCATCTTGTAAGCTTGAGGTCATCGGGGCTAACAGTTAGTTTTCTGTTTTGATTCTTCTGGCCAACCATTCACGAGTATAGAAAACTAGCAAAATGCTTCTCTCACCTCTTTCTGTTTATTCCACTTTCTTAGCTGTCTCTTAAGACTGTTACCTGTTATATACCTCCCATATCAAACAAACAAACAAACCTCCTCCTGTACAAATTCACCTCTGGTCATGTGGTAATCCCATTCAGATCGGTTTACCTGAGAAACTGTAAAAATATCTTTTACTGGAAGCCATTTCCCCCACATGTGTAAATATTGGGGTCTGAAGTATTCCTCATGGGAAATTTAGAAGGGTTGACGTTTGGCATGATGTTTCCTTCAGTACTTTTGCATGATGCTTCCTTCAGTGCTTGATACTTTTGATGTTCAAGACCCAGGGAGCAAGAGGCCTGAAATGTGATGGTATTTTTTTAAAAAAAAAATTAGGGGTGTCACTGCAATCTGACATGTTCATTTTTCTGACACAGACTTCATAGTTCTGCTGATGCAGACAATGATCCAAAAGCCATCATTATTCTATTAGATATACTTTCTACAGAGAAAACTGGTCAGGAGGCTAGAAATGCAACTTACAGGTAAAGTTTAAGAAACAGAGATTTATGTACATCCCATTGAATACCATCCACATCTGGATGTTCCTTCCAGTGGACATCTGAAATATATGAGGCCTAAAAGAGAGGATATTGGAGATACTTTGCAAAGTTTTCGTAGGGTTGCCAACGCTGAGTTGGGAAATTCCTGAAGATTTGGAGGTAGAACCTGGGGAGTGTGAGGTCTGAGGAGGGGAGGGACCTCAATGGGACAGAATGCTATAGAGTCCAATCTCCAAAGCTGCCATTTTTCCCAGGGGTACTGATTTTCCCCAGGGGTACTGATCTCTAGTCTGGAGATGAGTTTTTAATTCTGGGAGATCTCCAGATACCACCTGGAGGTTTGCAAGTCTACATTACTGTGCATATTTGCCCCAGAGAAACAGAAAACATCATGGAAATAAAAGGGCTGGTTTCATACAGGCCTCCTGTTCCCTGTATATAGTAAAGAGCTTGCTTGGGGAGGAGGGGGTGACACTAAAATAAGGTGAAGGAATCCACAGTGATTCTAGGTTTGCAGAGAACAAAACTTAACACTATTTTTTATTAGGCCATTTGGTGAAACCTGTGTGGTTTCATACCTCTCCCTAGGCACTATTCCCCCCCCCCCCCCCCCCCGAATATACGTAGTCAATGCCCTCACTGACCTTGGGCTAAAAGTTCTCTGCAAGGTTTCATGCAGCTCTTTCCTTTTCTTTCCAGGAGTGGTGGTACAGCAGTCATGATAAATTTAAAGATACAAACCAAAACACATTTCACCAGATACAAACCTCACTCTTTTAAATTCATTATGAAATATAATTTAAATATAAAAACCTTAAACCTTGGACTGAATTTCATTGAATGCCAACCCAAAGCCTATATGGACTGACTTACCTGATTATATCTTGACATTTTAGAATAGCTACCTCCACTTTTCTCCATCCAATTCCTCCTTCTTCTGATTACCTTGTTTTGTCTATTATATATGCTTTATATATTATATAGAACAGGGTTGAAATTGTACTCCTATTATTAGTATTGTGTATTTTTCCTAACGAATATCCACCATATATTTATGTTTAACATATATATATATGTTACTGTTGTTTGTTATATTTTAATAAAGTATATAATTTTTAAAAAAGATTTTTGTACCCGGTCCTTGGGGCTGTAACTTTAAACATTTTTTGTGCCTAATAAATACTGCAAAACCAACCATATCTCTTAATGAATGGGGGGGGGGGGGGTTGAGGGGGGCACACCAGTGAACACTCTTTGCTTATCAACACTAAGATTCACATTTCTTCACAGAGTACTATCCAGAATAGACCGCAAGCAGATGTAGTAAGCATGGCTGCGTATACCTTTCATTGGTATCAGTGGCAGCATTATAGAGAAACAGCAGACTGCGTAGAAAATATTTATCTCATTTATATCCTGCTTCTCTCCCCAATGGGGACCCAAAAAGATTCACATTGTTCTTCTCTACTTCATTTTATCCTCACAACAACCCTGTGAGGTAGATTAGGCCAAATGTGTGCGACTGGCCCAAGATCACCCAGCCATCTTCCATGGCAGACTGGCGATCTGAACCTAGGTTTCCCAGATCATCGCCTGACACTGCAGTCCAACAGCTACATTTAATTTTTAGTTCTCATCTGAATTTAAAACAAATCTTTGGCTCCCCCCCCCCTTTGGCATTGCGCAGCATTCTGGAAAGCGCACGTCTGCTTTTGTACGTTTAAACAGTTGGTATAATTGGCTGTGTGATCCTCGCAAAATTACATGTCTGTAGCACAAAAGAGCCAGTGTAAAAGTTTTTTCCATGAGCAGTGAAATGTTGCTCGCTCAGCAAGGGGCTGATTCCTTGGCACTCTATCAAACCCTGCAGTAGTATTTAATTAATAAAAGGTCAGTAATCATACATTTTTGAGAAATGCATGTTCACTAGTATGCTCGAAACATATACCAATTTTACTGCTGCATGAACTATGTTAACACAAGCAGCTGGGATGGTATCATTACCTTGGAACACGAACTAGTCTTGTTAGCCTTGCTTGTTTTTAAAGCAATATAATCAGCCCAGTTATCAGAAATTTGTGCTTCTGGAAGCCCCAACAGTATCCTTTTGAGAGATGGGTTGTTTTAGAGTTTCTACAAATTGGTCTTTCTTTGTGCTGCTATTAAATGCAGAATATAATTTCATGTTGGTTTCCATGTTAACTTCCATATTCAGTTTGATGTAGTGGTTAGGAGCATGGACTCTAATCTGGGAGAACCAGGTTTGATTCCCCACTCCTCCACAGGCAGCTGCTGGCGTGACCTTGGGTCAGTCACAAGTTCTCCCAGAGCTGTTCTGGAAAGAGCAGTCCTGGAAAGAGTTCTCTCAGCCCCAGCTACTTCACAGTATGTCTGTTGTGCGGAGGGGAAGGGAAAGGAAATTGTAAGCTGCTCTGAGACTCCTTCGGGTAGTGAAAGGCGGGATATAAATCCAATCTGCTCCTCTTCCTCTTCTTCTTCATTTCTGTGCTATTCACCTGCCACACTTTGCAGATTCTCCTTCTCCCCCCCGCCCGACTTGCCTTATATCAAAGAGTTTGCTTGTTTGCTTAACTGAAACTGTCCAACTTAACATCCATGAAAACAGATTCAGATGGGTGGATGTGTTGGTCTGAGGCAATAGAACAAAGTTTAAGGTGCCACTGGACTCAGACTTTGTCATACTACTTAACATTACTGATAATTGATATTTTGGTTAATGATCCATAAAGTTTCTGCAGCCCAAACGCTGGTCTTTTGAGTAATAAATATACCCAGGAGCTCCCTGTGCAATTGTTTCCGTGCACTGGCATAAATCTCTGTATGGATCGCACTTGGACTACTGGCAGCTTTTCACTTCTATCATCATCTTGTCTGTAAAGAATCTCTAAAAAGCCCTTTAGACCCACCAAAATCTTTTACCTGCAGTTCCCTTCACATGCTGGTTATTCTGGCAAGGCACCCACTCCTCCAATATACCTAACTGAAAGATTTCATTCTCTTTTGGCTTGAGCCTTGCCTCGTCTCTTGGGTCTTGTGCAGCTTGGTCGTCCTGTGTAGATGAGCATCCTCTTTGCAACGGTGGTCAGCCAGATATCTCCTGGAAGCCTGAAAAGAGGTCCTCAAAGCGAATGTTTTGTTGTTTTTGTCAGTGCAACTGTTCACACTGATGTTCATTTAAGCAGAATCTCTTTCTGCTCTGTAGCAGTAGCTCATCAGCCTTATGTGTATGGCATAGGCGTCAACTTCAGGGGAGTGGGGAGCTGGAGCCCCCCCCCCCCAACTTTTCCAGGACATGCTGAGCCTCCCCCAGAGACAATGGCCTGTAATGTCTGGCCCAGCCCCAGCCCCCCTCCCCCCCCCCGGAAACTGGAAAGTCTGCGCCCTTGGTGTATGGTACCTGAGCAGTCAAGGCACTCAACTCTAGTTTAAAGAGTGCCGTGTTGCCTTAAACTCGACAACTCTGTCCATGCTAACAATTGTGAAAGGGTATCTATCTGTTTAGAAGAAGGGGGTTACTGGATTAGCTACATATATACTAAAGGCAGCCAGCTAGAAAACTGGCAGTGCAATCTAAATAACACTTTCCTGAGAGTAAGCCCTATTGAGTAAAAGGGCACAAGATTCTGAGTAGACCTACTTGAGGTTGCTCCATTAATCATAGTAGTGTGGCGGCATCTCTCCTTAAATTAAATTGGTTGTGAAATTGTGGCGAGAGGCCTTCTTTTGGCCTGAATGTGCAGTATATTCCACAAGTGTATCTTTGAGGGTCTGTTTCTAGTGGCCAGCTATTGTGGAAGCTGGTGATAGCTAAGGAACAGTCCTTATCTTGTAGTTTCTTAACCACACTTTTCTAGTCTTCCAGTGCCAAAGCTGTAATATTTCTGGGTCCACAGATAAAGGCTAATATAACAAGAAGTGGCTTAAATGTAATACTTTAATATGAACAGAAACAAAACATTGTATATCAGCATTTTCTATGCCTTTTTCCAGAACAGGAGTCCCCAAATTTTTTGAGCCTATGAACACCTTTGGAATTCTGACACAGTGTGGTGGGCACAGACGTTAAATGGCTGCCACATGGGGCAGAGTCAGCCATATATGGGCTGCCGCAGCTCATCTTCAGTCAGACAGTAAAGGTCCTTGTGCTACCAAACCAACATTTGGCAGATGCTGCCAAACCAAAATTTTTAAAATTCTGCACAGCCAATCAAATCTTCAGTGGCCTGTCTGAAGCCTAGCAGGGCAGAAGCCCAACCTGGCCCCTCCCACTTTCTAAAAACACTTGGTGAGCACCAGGAAAGGTGTTGATGGGTTGCCATGGCACCATGTTGGGGACCCCTATTCTAGAAAAAAAGTTGTGTGTTCTTGGGCTAGGGGGAATCCACAAATTCTCAGATTCCTAATACTGCAAGGGAATGTCTCTAAACTATAAACTCTTATAAAAGTCACACCCACTTCTTTGCTTCTAGTGCCTCCAGCTTGTTAGGTATGATGTTAAACATGAGAGTCAGTCAATTTAAGGTAACCAATTCTGACAAAGGAGAGGAATTATTAGTTAATATTGCTTTTATTGTTAACAGCAGTTCCCAGCCTTAGCCTGTCACATCTATTATCTTTCTGTCCTGAGATCCTGTTTGCCTTTCATGGGACAAGAAGAAGAAGAAGTATTTATACTCCGCCCTTCACTCGGAATCACAGAGTGGCTTACAATCACCTTCCCTTCCTCTCCCCACAACAGTCATCCTGTGTGAGGTAGATGGGGCTGAGAGAGCTCTGAGAGAACTGTTCTTGAAAGAACAGCTCTGAGAGAACTGTGGCTGACCCAAGGTCACCCACCTGGCTGCACATGGAGGAGTGGGGAATCAGCCCCAGTTCTCCAGCTTAAACTCTTCCACTCTTAACCACTACACCAAACACTACACCAGATGTAGTGGACTGATCCATTAGGTTGTGTTTACTGCTAACAGGTCCTTGGCTGAAATCTGGTGCTGTGTTCCAAGCATAACCCTGGTAAGACACAGAGGCATTAGTTAAACGATTTTCTGTTATTGTTTGTCTGTAACTTTAAAAGCTTTTTATTTGTTGCAGCATTCAGAATACACTGCAAGGGAGATGTTTGGAAACAACATTATTTTTAAAAAAACAAAAAAACCACAGTGAGAATGCATAAGGTTATGGGGGTTTGGCTGGAGATGAGACACTAGTTTTAGCCTCTTGTCAATCCACTGCAATAACTCTGAAACAACACAAGCAAAGTTTGCATCCAAGAGCTGACTGCATTTCAAATTAATTGAAAATAAAGTAGGGCTAAGTGTTTGTTCACACCAGCAGCTTAATAAGACAGTTAAAACTCTCATACTAATGTCATTTGAGAAATTATAGAGACGCCTTTTCCAAACAAAGGCCCTTTCTGCACTCTCCTTTTAATCCATGTTCACCTCAGTGTCCTCCAAGCAATTCTGCACTAAAATCGAATTTGACCTCCTTTTTATTCCAGTTTTTTTCCCCATTCTGCATTACACGGGCCCATTCTACATCTAGCATTCGCTCCGTTGTTTTACCAAACCCACCCTGGAACAGAAAAAGATGCAGCTCAAAACCACATTCAAATCACCTGGCCGAAGCCAACATCATACTGACTGCAGAGTCACCCCTGAACAGCCACAAAACAGCCATAAATCGATACAGATGGTACCATAAAACCGGGAGATCAAAGGAAGTGAAACCAGCCTGGAGTGTGGAGGCTTCTATAAAATCCGACAATCAAAGAAAGTGAAAGTGGCATGCAATGTAGAGGGGGATTTCTGTTCCAGCGTGGGTTTGGTGAAACATCGGAGCAAATGCTAGATGCAGAATGGGCCATTACCTCCCTTCAGTGGTCAGCCCAGTTTCAGCCTGTTGTTGCCCCGGGTTCTTTGGATGCTGCTTTGCTGTGGACTTAAATTGCCTTGGCTCAAACACTGAGAAAATCCGGAGTGGCAGGCAAATGTGGAAAGGACCAAAGTCAGAACCTTCATTGAAATATACAACCACTTAACCATAAGGAGATCTGTAGATTATTTGGAGGGGGGGGAAATCCTTTACTTTCAAGGTGGGGGGATCTGCCTTGAGGCTCAGTGAAAAAGGCAGGCTATAGATAACGTATAAATAAATATTTGGATGAGGGAAAATAGTATGCCCAACAAAACAGATATTCACAGTTAGAACTGTACAAGATCGGCTTTAGAGATATGTCCTGTCTTCAGGAAATATTTGCAGCTAGAGGCTTGTTTTTCTCTATTGCCTGTAGTATTACTATACTCAAGGTATGATTCATACAAGGTTGAAAGTAACATAAATTCCTTACTGGTATTGCTGCTGTCAGGGGGCTGGAAGAAGGTGGGAGGTTCCGCTTAGGCTGCATTCTTACTGGTACTCCGTACTGGCTCGTACCAGCTTATTTTCACCCCTGGACTCATGTAGTCATAACTCTGGACTCCTTCCATCCTGGCTTTAAGCATTTGTTTGTGTGGTCTTTGACTAATCCAACCTGAAGTTGTATTCTCGCTCTTTGAATGATGAAAGCTGAATTGTTTCAGGCATGGAAATGTCTCCTGTCCTGAAGATTTGATGCTTTCACCTGATGCATACACTGTTCCTTGGTTACACAGTCTAGTAAGACTTTGTCCCCCTCCAGTGGAACTGATAGAGATGATGAGTTTCTGATGGCATGTTGTACTGTTGATACACATGTGGTGGTTGTGTTTTATTCCTTCTTAAACAATTATCCTTTTTAAAAAAGGCACTGTTTGCTCCCTTGTCTGATTTTTGCCTTCCATGCATATCTCTTCCTTCAGACGTAGTAATTAGTTATGGAATTTGACCAGCACTGTGAAATGTTAATGTATTATATGGCAGATAGCAGACAGGGAGACCATGTTGGGCATGGGGCGGGAGCTGTGGCAAAGCAGCCACGATTCTGCACTTTTTGTGTGTACAAACATGTTTGAACACAAGCGCATGGTTTGCTGAATATTCAACTGTGATTATTGCAACTTCGAAACACACCACAAGCCAAACTGGTGGATGGACAAGCACCATGGATGCTGAGTAGCCCGATTCACTATTGTGTTAGAGTCCAGTGGCACCTTTAAGACCAACAGAGTTTTACTCAAGGTGGGAGCTTTCATGTGCACGCACACTTTGTCAGACAATGAAATGGAATTACAGATCATAGTTGTATATATAGATGGTGGCTTGTTAAATTAGCATGCAAAGTAGTGAAGTGTTTTTAAACGGATAAAAAGAATGACAAGCTTGGTTTCTGGTTATCATCTAAAAATAAAGGGCCACTGGACACTAGCTTTGTTCTATTGCTCCAGATCAGACCAACATGGCTGCCCACTTTGATCTACCTCTATTGTGTGTGAGTATGCAACTTTTAAAGTAACCGAACATTCTGAACAATAGGCATATATTCCAAATGCTAGATAATTGGGAATTTTCTTTGCCTATGGCTAAAATACATGAATTGGCATGCCAGAGTGTTTCAGCACATTCAGATAAACCTGCATGATATGCTTTCCAGTTTGCCTCCCATTGACAGATAACTGACTGGGATGGATGATCCATGATAAATTCGCCACACTGAAATAATGCATGACAGCTTTGGTTACTTTGCAAAACACATAACAGAAAAATGCCCTTGTAACCTAGATGCTAGGTTGCCCAAAGGCCTATGCCGATATTACATTCTCACAAACTGGGAGGTCACCAACTGTGCATATTGGGAGTATTCAGTCCCTCCAATGCACTCAATATGTGTGATCTCTGGCTGAAGACAGACTGGCAACCTGGAGCGAGAGAGCTCCACTTGTGAAGCAGGGGAAGGGAGCCTGTTCAAACAGCCACAGCGTTTCCCTGGCTCCCTTCCATGCTTACCCGCTTTCCAGGCACTTCCCTTCTGCATTAGAAGGACACCAGGAGAAACCAGTGTCCAGAGGCCGTCTGCTGCTTGCCTCCCGCTTCGGTGCAGTGTGAACCGGAAGAAGCGGGAGGCAAGCGGAGGTGGTGGTGTGAACGCGCCATCGCGGAGATATGCGCATGAGCATTCATACACCCATACGCACCCATGCCCCAATAAGGAGGTGGGGAGATTTTAAATTTCTAGACTGCTGATGTGGCCATGCGCCTATGCGCATAGGCGCACATATGCATATTGCCGAAACGGCCCCGCCATGAGCTGTGGAGACCGGCCCACCCGGGGCCGCTCTGCAGCAGTCTGAACGCAGGAGACTGGTCAGTGTGAACAGCCAGCCACAGAGCAGTTTTCCCCCACAACTTTCGGCCCCGCTTTCCTCCTGCTCCAGATTGCCAGTCTGTCTTCAGCCTCTGTATCACATGAATTGGACAATATGTGGGTTTTCCAGTGCACGGTGCCTCCACACAAACACACTGACCAATTCATATGATATGGCAATTGCAGATATCATGTTCAGTGCGGGGGCTGCTTACTCCCGATGGCTGGCATGGTTGGCAAGGTTCTATGTCGTGTGCAGGTAATGTCTGCAGAGAGCTGGATCAGTGAAACTTTCCTTTACCCATGTAAAGCACAGTCCTCTTTTTTTAAAAAAAAATCCATTCAATTTATTTATTTATTCAGTTTCTATCCTGGTGTCCCGCAAGCGGGCTCACAGCAGGTTACAAAGTCGCATAGAAACTGTGACTAAAATAACGATACGTAGGAGTTTAACAATAAAATTAACATTAAAATCAACCGTGCAGCAAACCAGAGCGAGCTTGCCTCGATAACAAAGCTCGGATGGAAGCGTTTCAGAGCTGCGCAGCTGGGTAGTTTGCTACATTAAGAAAATCAGCACTGACAGCACGGGTGCCAGTTGAAAGCCCGGCGGAACTGTAACAAGTCCTGCAAGGCCCTGATCTCAAGTGGGAGAACATAAGGACATAAGAGAAGCCAATGATGGATCAGGCCAATGGCCCATCCAGTCCAACATTCTGTGTCACACAGTGGCCAAAAACACCAGGTGCCCTCAGGAGGTCCAGCAGTGGAGCCAGGACACTCTTGCCCCCCCCCCAGCACCAAGAATACAGCACATCACTTGCCCCAGACTGAGAGTTCCTATCTATACCTTATGGCTAATAGCCACAGATGAACCTCTGCTTCATATGTTTATCCAATTCCCTCTTGAAGCCGTCCATGCTCATAGCTTCCTCCACCTCCTGTGGCAGTGAGTTCCACGTGTTAATCACTCTTTGGGTGAAGAAGGGAGCTTGTTCTACCAGGCAGGGGCTAGGGTCAAAAAAGCCCTGGCCCTGGTTGAGACTAATCAAATGTCCTTTGGACTGGGGACAGCTAAAAGATGTTGATCAACGGAGCATAAGGCCCTGCAGGGCACAGATGGGGAGAGGCGGTCCCAGAGATACGCAGGTCCCTGGCCACACAGGGCTTTGAAGATTAGCATCAAGACCAAGAACTGGACCCGATATTCTATTGGCAGCCAGTGCAGTTGGCACAGCATGGACCGAATGTGCTTTTTTAGTACCAGAGTGACTGGTTAGTTAAAGCTTGCCTTTCCTTTGTAGATGATGCCCACTTGGTCTGAGAAGCATCAGTGCAAAGGTGGGCTTTCTTAACATTTTCGACAATTTTTAGATTTTGTCTGAGCTGGAGGAAGTACGTTGCACAAGAGAAGCCGGCAATCTGTTGTGAAGAAGGGGGTGAAATTTAGATGACACGCAATACTCTCTTCTGTAGCAAAAGGTGCCAGTGTATTGAATGACATCTTATTTTCAGTTAAGTGAATAATTTTCTCATGGTAAAGTGTAAGAACCTAAATATTTAACTAACGGCAGGGAAAAAATTGCTCGTCCTTATTTTTGAAGCAGGGGGAGAACCTCCTTGACAGTATGAAAACAGTAAATCAATGGGTGTGCTAGCCCACAGAGGTCAAGTATAACTAAGCAGCAAATTGGGGTAAACATTTATGAATCCCTAGTTTATAAAACAGGACCCCACCCACTCTTCTTGGCTCTAATTCCCTGTTGATTACGCTTGTCCTCTTGGCATTTCGCATAGTGGTGTGAGTCATACCCAAGTAGCCTCCCTGGGTACTGTACCTGGACGTGATCAGACGCAGCTGAAGCATCCACTCTGGTGCAAGCGACAACTAGCTTGCATGCTTTCCGGGGATGAGGAAGCTCAGAAAGCCCAGGCAAAAAGAAATGTTCACTTTACGTGATGTCCTCCTAGCTGTTTCCTTCGGGAAGTATAGGCTTGGTGGGACTCCTTCACTTCTTACTGCTGAAGTAGGTAGATGTTGAAAATCTACCATGAATATCTTGAGGAGTGAGGGAACACTCTGAGCCGCCATTGGCCCCGCCTCTGTGTGCATGTTTCTGCAGCGCACCACCGGATGTTGCATACTACTTGTAACTTTGATCCATCTGTACTGTAATGTGAGAAGCAGCCATGAGACATTAAAGATCAAGAATCGGGAATTCCAGACTGTGTTGATAACTAGGGAAGTATCTTCGGGGAGCATAATCAGCAGCATTCATAAACTTGATCGAATTTTTGCATTCGCTATAACTGTGTAATGTAACAGGCTGTCCTTATTTTGGCATGTCTGTCTGTCTGTCTGTCTGTCTAGTACTGCTCTTACAGCTATCTCCTTGAGCAGAAAATAAAATAATAAAAGCCTTTCTTACTATTATCTCCCTGATATTTAATTATTGCCCCAATAAATTTTGCCACAGAAAGAGTAAACAGAACCCTTTGTATCCATTAGTAGCCACACCACCTCAGCTCTCATATTAGGCAGTTTCATGTTTTTAAGTAGAGGAGAAATTAAACTAGCCCTCAGCTCATTAAATATGGGACCTATGATCATGCGTTCAGTGGTTTCAACTTTATCTTGTGAATATCTGCACATTCTATTGGTGCTTGGTACTTTTTTGTATCTGCCCTCCAAAACCGCCAAGGGAAGGGCTACTTTGGCATGTCATGGTTTTCCAAAATTTGTGTCCACAGGTATGTTGCCTGTTCACTTGAAGGTTCCATATATATGTCATGAGTGATAGCTATTGATAAACCTCCTCTGATCCATGAGTTTGGCTCAGTCCTCTTTTAAGTCCATCTGACACATTTTAAAGGACAAGCCAACCAAGTGACTGCTTGGGGCAGCAGAATGCGGAGGTCGCTGATGCTGCATAGGGGTTCAGCTGGTTCCCAGGTATCCTCAGTATGGGAGCTGACCAGCATAATCTAGGGGCAGTGCTGTCACTGGCCAGGTCCAAAACTTGGGTTAGATCCACCTAGTGGTGGCGGGGGTCCGGGTGGTGGTAGTGGTGGTTGTACCTTGCTGGGAGCAACAAAATAGCTTGAGCCAGCCTTGCTTATGACAGCAAAACCTGATCACCATTTTGGTACATCCCCGCCACAAAAAGTCAAGGCATATTGCACCAGAGACCAGCTTTTTCATGTGGAAGGACTTACTGATAGAACCTACTAATACTGATCAGAATACTGATCGAACCTAGAAGGTTCCAAAGTAAGGCCGGCTCCAGGTTTTTGTATGAGCCCTGCATAGCAGACCTCAGTGGGTACCCTTCCCCATCATCAGTGACTGGTAGCATCCTTAAGTATCTGTGCCACCAGCAGGTACACCTCCTTTCCACTCCTGCTGCCCTGACGTCTTCCCCAGTCATAAAGGAAGGCACGGTGGCACAGTTCTGCCAGCCTCTCAGGGCATAATCTGCCCACATTAAAGTTCACTGGTTTCACCTGGTTGAGCCGAGTGTCACTAGTTACTTTCACGGGCTCTGGTTCTTGGTTATGTGGACTTCAGCAGATGCTCAGCAATGCCAATCCTGACTCTGCATCTGTTTTCTGGCCCAAAACCCCCAGTTCCACGTGTGTAACTGGACTTGCACTGACAGTAATCCGTTTCAATTTAAACCATTTGTTTGGTCCCAGCTCTCCCTTTCCCTTCTTCAAATGTTCCCACTGGTTTGCTGACAAAGGAACTGGGTGCA
The DNA here is from genome assembly GCA_029233225.1 of Lepidodactylus listeri. NCBI lineage: Eukaryota > Metazoa > Chordata > Lepidosauria > Squamata > Gekkonidae > Lepidodactylus > Lepidodactylus listeri. The sequence continues at coordinate 18,535,502 of JARCFY010000016.1, forward strand.
ATTCTACCTGCACGGAGGACTCTGCAACATTTGCCACTGAGCTCTGGAACCCTTTAATAGAGCTGCAGGTTCCCAGTGTGTGTCCTAATTTAAAAAAAAGGTTTCATTGGCACATGACAGCATTTATAAGTCGCTGATGGACCGTGTAATCTTCCAAGGATTTTACAGTCTTCCTAGATTGTAATCTCTGCTGGCACCATCTGAAACAAATTAAAATGATAAGGAATTGCCAGTTTAATAACTTGCAAATTTCTAAACCAAATATATTCAAATATGTCCCAGCCTTTGAATATATATATTTTTACAGAACACGCTATTCCTGAATTGTGAAAGAGGAAGGAAGTTTCCATATTTGTAACACCAAAAAAAGATTTGACAAAATCTGAGATAGACATGGAATACAGGGATACACGTTACCAACTCTCACAATGAACCTCCTTGATATTTCTGGTCTCCCTCAGCATTTGATCTGTGGAACCAGGAGCTCTGCATCGTGTTTTGAAACTCATTACTAATTCACTGAAATATTAACATATGAAAAGAGTTAATAGCATCCCCTGAACTAGAATGCTATTAGGGGACTGGTTCTAACGTTACACTGCACTTGCTCCTCATCTTCTGAATTTTGACAGCTTGGTTCCACGGACTGAGAACCAGTGGCTTGATGCTATAGAGATGGTCTCTGCTGGAACACAGCAAATGACATTTATAGCAGTGAGTTCCTAATGAAGCAGGGATAATTTATCTGATCTAATCACTTTCCTCCTCTCTCTCTCAACTGCTCAGAGGGCTCCCGCCAGCTATGTAATAATATCAGCCACAGTGTTATGTATGATCTGTGGTTGTATCAGCTTTGTAAACTTGTGCCAGCTTAACTTTGAGCATGAAAAACCAGTCCACAGGCTTATGATGTTTCTACAGGAAATTCATGCTCCAGGTTGTTCACACATGCTTGTTAATTACTTGATCACTCAGTACTTGGTGTCTTGGCAGCTACCTGCTTGATCCGACTCAACTAACGGGGAATGCATGTGGAAATCGGATAATTTCAGAGTCTTGTATTGCTCATGATTTATATGTGTGAACGAGAGTGGTTATGGTAAGGTCATTGTGAGTGGCAGTCAAGGATGAAACAACCCTCTGCTCCTTTCTGTATATATGAACACATGGAGCTGCTTTACACTGAATCAGACCATTTGGTCTACCAAGATCAGCATTAGAGAAGCCAGCCTCCAGGTGGGACCTAGGGAACCCCCAGTATTACTGCTAATCCCCAGACTACAGAAATCAGTTCATCTGGAGAAAATGGATGCTTTGAAGGGTGAGCTCTATGGTATTGTAACCCCCTCAGGTCCCTGTCCTCCCTAGGCTCCACCTCCAAATCTTCAGGAGTTTCCCAACCTGGAGCTGGCAACCCTACCCTCCCACCCCTACCGGTGGCCGGGGGAGCCTGGGAACCCTAGCCAGCATTATCTACTCTGACAGGCATCTGTTCTCCGAGGGTCTCAGACAATGTTCCCTCTAAAGTGTGCAGTCCCGCGAGCAAAAATGTTACTCCGTGAGCCAAAAATGATGCTAGCTTTAAAATTGGGAGCGGGCTGATATTTTTAAAAAATTACTTATAGAAACTATTCAAATATAATCTCTCTTCCCTTAATTACAAGAAAGAGAGAGAGAGGGAGAGAGAGAGAGACCGAAAGAAAAACAGAGAGAGAGAGAGAGAGAGAACAGAAAGAAAGAAAGACAGAAAGAGAGAGGTGGAAAGAAAGCAAATAGATGGGAAGAAGGGGGAGGAAGGAAGGAAAAGAAAGAGACAAAAAATTATCACTAAAAATCCCTTCACCAAGCCAATCCCTTCGTAACCATGGGACCTCTGTCTTTGATGGATTTAGCTTCAGCCTGCTTAGCCAGATTTTCTGGGGCAGAGCCCATTTGTCCATCCATCAACAGATATAGCTGGGTATCATCAGCATACTGTCGACAACCCAGCCCAAAACTCCGCACCAGCTGGGTGAGGGGGCGCATATAGATGTTGAATAACATTGGGGAGAGAATAGCCCCTTGGGGGACACCACACACACTAGTGGGTGTCATGGTGAAACTCTCTCCTCTGTCCCCGACCCTGGAGAAAAGAAACAAACCACTTCAAGGCATTCCCCTGAATCCTCGCATTGGCAAGGCGGTGGTTCAACAGGTGCCGATAGATTCCTTGATCTTACACATAGCTTATTAGTGGCTGAATGGATTTTCTGTAAGGGGGAATGGGCTGACTGGATGCATCTTTTAGCTGTTTAAGGGATTAATTAATTTACAGTTTGGCAACAGGATTGTGGCTGGCAAAAACTATGAAAGGAAAGGGTGGCAATAAAGATGTTGACTACAGGCACACTCTGTATTGGAATATCTGATCGAGAACTGACAGGGTATTTGGGGGGTATACTTCCTTGGGTGAAACAGTGGGGATCTGTACAACTCCAACAGTGCCATCCTAAGCAGAGTCACATGTTTCTAAGCCCACTGATTTCAAACAGTGTCTAAATTTTCTAAGCAGTCCATTTTTTAATGGCAATCCCTATTCATAGTAGTGGACAGTCCTAAAGCTACTATATAGCACCATCTAGTGCGAAAGGAGGCAGCTACATTAGGCCGAGATCTTGCTAAATGCAGTTGCAAAGGGCACAATACCAGACTAAAAAAGGGTTGTTTGGAAACCTGGGGACTGGAGCAGGCTGACAGAGCAAGCAGGTAGTAAGCAGAGGGGAAGTCTCAAGGGAATAACACTTGCCAGAGAGAAATCATTCAGAACATCAGTAAACAAAGCGATGAAGAAAAGCACTCCGGTACAAACTACGATGGAGTGACCGGTAGCTTGCGGGACTTCCCTGGAGCATGTTCCACCTGTTTTCATCAGGAATATCACAAAAGGGTATGATGGACGACTGTGTTTCTTTCTGTGTCCACCCACCACCTTCCCTGTAGAGTCCCATGGGGTCTGTCTTGTCTTTCCTCTTCCTCAGTGTGTGCATATGGGCTAGGGTTGCCAGCTGTAGGTTGAAAAATACCTGGAGATTTTGGGGGTGGAGACTGAGGAGGGCGGGGTTTGGGGAGGGGAGGGACTTCAACAGGATACAATGCCACAGAGTCCACCCTCCAAAGCAGCCATTTTCTCCAGGGGAACTGATCTTGGTCATCTGGGGCTCCACTGTAATAGCAGGAAATCTCCAAGTGTCCCCTGGAGATTAGCAACCCTAATGTGGCCTCTTGGAGAGGTCATGCAATAGTTCTGATGTCATCATCTGACCCAGGCCATGTGGTGATGGTGCTTATTCCATTGTCCAGTCATAGTAGGGGGCAGGGGGTCAAGGAAGTTGGTTCAGCCCGGACAAGACTTCAGTAACTTTGAGTGGCAGATGCTGAAGTACAAGATCACCTGTAGTAGCTAGTCAGTCTTGCTGACTTGCTTTTGGATCCACAGTGGCACCTGGAAGTCTAGGCTTCAACAATGGCCAGGCATGTCGTTCAGAGTCTCGTGTGATGAAAAGGCTACAAACTAGAGGTACTTATTTATTTATCTGCATTATTTATAGTCTGCCTTTCTAACTGGGGCTCAAGGCGGATTACACAGAAAAGGTCAATACAATCATCATGGAAACATTCTGATGTGATAATTGGTTGCCTCCATCAGACTCATTTAAGATGAGTTTTTTTAAAAAGATCAGTCCCTGGTAAACAGTTTAAATTGTGGGTATAAAATGGCAATCCCCTTCTGAGCCTGACAGGTACATATGGATATAATACCTTTTCTGTTTGCCAACAGACTTCCAAGGCCACTTACAAATAAGAGAAAAATCAAGATACACTTTCCAGTGTATTCTTAATAAGCATCACATTTCCATAACAGTGTGGGCAGAATTCTACTAGCCTGTGCACAGAAAATGGTTTTCCCATGGTTTTCTCTGTTCCCCCAGCCTCTTCTGACCTCTGGAAAGATCATCTCCAGAGATGCAGGAACCTGATAGAGGCAAAGGTGTGCATGTGTGAATGGTGGGGCTGGAGTGAAGAAGGACAAGGAGCTGGAATGATTCTTCCTTCCTCTTCTAGAGGGATCGAAGTGGCTGCAAGAATGGAGAGGAATGTGGGAAACTTCAGACAGTGGATGTTTAAATGCATGCCAGTGTGAATGGCAAATTGTAGTACGGAAAGCCATCAGTGAAAGCAGAATATCCTTTGTGAGTTAGACATTCAAATACATACCCAGATGATTCAAGCCAGTCAAGTTGACTCTTTGCTGGAAATCAGAAATGGATGCTGGAAGAAATGCTTGCTGGGCACAAATTGGGGGTGGTGGTGATGGAATAAATGAGCAAGGCTTGCCAGTCACAAGGAACACAGTCCTGGCAAAACCCTTTAATTATACTTTAGAAAAAAGGAAATTAAAGCATACTTTCAGTTTGAGAAGCAGAGAAGTACCGCCTTCATGTGCTGAAAGAAAAAAGGATCCCACCATTTGGAAGCGGACTAGTAGCAGATTCTCTTATACCTGTCCTGTGGTAGTCAGCTGGGTATGCTTTCCATGTGGAATGATATGCAAGACCTGTTCCTCCGGACAGGTTGCCTTAGAGAATGACCATGCCAGTGCCAGCTGTCACAGCACACATGCATACCAAAGAATCTCCACATGATTGGGATTACCCACATGGTTTAATAGTAAAAAGCCCAGTAGCACCTTTAAGACTAACAAACTTTATATGCTTTCGAGAAGCACAGCTCTCTTCATCAGGTGCATGTGATGGGACTAAAGAAAAACAAAAACCTATGACCAGCAGAGTGTGTTCATAGAACCCTACTGAGTCACATGACAGAGTGAGGAGGGGGCCGTTTGGGCTCAGGGCTCTCAGTTATTGTCGGCTGACAGACTCAGAAGGGAAGCGCTGAGGGAGTGAAGCGACTTTCGCCTTCTGAAGAGACTCTGTGGAGAATTCTGTTTCTAGGAAGGAACAGACTCAATCATAGTGAACTAAGCAAACACAAACACTAACATACATCAGTCCTGACAAGCCTGTGAGATGTGGTTGTGGGAGGGCTGAACTCTGGCAGGGTCTAGACAGCTGTGTAGAGGCCAGCTGGGACTCAAAGAGGCCAGTAAGACACAGCTATAGAGGAACCACAAAGCAGGACAGGAAAGAGTATAATAGAAGAGTGAGTGAATGTGTAACCATCTGTATGCATCAAAGAGTCCTCTGTACAAACAACTGATATTCCCCTGTTGTGTTCTGCCAATAAATTACAGTTTTATTTTATCTTGAGAAAACCTTGGTGCCTGACTCATACTTAAAAAAAAACCAATCCCCGAAGAGACTAGTTAAGAAGAGAGGGACCTGAGTAGTATTCGTAGACCGCTGGGCCGATCTGTTCCCTCAGAAGGAAAGTTCAAACCACAGCTTGTAAAGAGGAGTAGGGTCATAGCATCTGATGAAGAGAGCTGTGTTTCTCAAAAGTTCATGCAACAATAAAGTTTGTTAGCCTTAAAAGTGCTACTCGGCTTTTTACTATTAAACCATGTTGCAGCGACAGATGAACACGGGTAACTCCTCTGAATCTATGACCACATGGCCGAGTAGTTCTCATCATTTTAGGGTCTGTGAAGCCATAACCGTGCTTAAACATTTCCAACAGCTTTCCAACAGCCACGCCATGAGAGTCTGTCCCAGGCCGATACGTTCAAAGCTGTTTTTAAATGTGAAACCCTTACAAGTTCAAGAACTGTGGCTATCTTGTTTTAAAATATATGCCAATCCAATGATGACATGCAAAATTCATAATCCATTATGCAATTTTTGCAAAGGCGGTCGGAATGAGCAGTCTTCAGATGCAAATCTGGGGTTTGTTTTGGGGGGGGTTTCTCTCCAGAATTGTGTCATCTCAAGTTCGTTCCCAAGAGACTGTTTACTGATGCAATTTGTGAAGCCAGGTCTCTCCCCCCCTCAAAAAAAATAATAAAAGCTCCATCAAACTGGTTGCGATGAGCTTTGCTTACAGAGGCAAATCTGGCTTCTGGCTTACAGCCATCAGTTGTCTATATGCAAAGAAGAAAAAAAAGCCATCAGATAGTAAATTTCCCATCTGTATTTGGATTAGTCACCAGGATAGGAAAGGCTCCATATTTCATTAGCATTCTGTTCAAGTCATCCACCCACTACAACGTGCAATAGCTGTTACCATAATTATCTGCCTTTACCATACCTTCTCACCACAAGCACGGCTTCAAAGAGCGACTACACAGAGTCAGCTCTTGCTTGTAGTTATAATTAGAGCTTGAGAAATATCGCAGAAGGCAGCTAATGCATAGGCATGCAGACCTCTCTCCTTTTTTTTAATTAGTTTGCAGTTGTGTTCAGGCCCCTTTTTTTGGGAATCGCTTTCGATGAATATTCTATTCACTACTGGGAAACTTCACCAAAGGAATTTTCCTTTTTGAAGCCCTATTCACAGACCTCAGAACTCATAAAGATGCAAATGTTCCCCAGAACTTTACAATACTGAAGCAGAGAGGTTCACCAAACAGGCCTTGTGGGTAGAAATAGGGAGGGGTTTTGTATTTTATTTTATTTATTTTTTGCTCTACTCTAGCTTGTGTGACCTTTGGGCAAGTGTCCTAATCGCTCCGCGCCACAAGCTATGCAGAGTTGTGGCCAAACCGCAGTCTACTCCTAAGGGCTGCAAACTGCACCTGTAATCAGAGAATCACTGTTTATGTTGAGTAATTAATGATGCTCAGGGCTGAAGATTCAGACAGGTCTGTCCAAGGCAGAGTCCTGGAACTCTTGTCTCCTGATTTCAACAGCTGGGGAGTGGCTTTATGGGATTATCCTATGAGAACAAGTCAAAGGTATATCCCTGTTTTCTTATAGTCCAGGCCAGTTCTCCATACGTTGTTCTTCTGGGTGGGGAGAATGCATTGTTCCAGGGGAGGGAATAGATTTTTCCCTATAGTGTCCTATATGTTATACCCTAAAGGAAAGATACTGTAAAAGATTAGCATGCATACAGCTCCAAGGGGTGAACAGAAAAGGCTTTGAGTATGTGACAGGATCTATCAGGAGTGTTGTCTAGAGAGAAGGGGACCACTACAGTGTAAAGACATATCCTCTCTTTAAGTGAGCCAGTTTGGTGTAGTGGTTAGAAGCGCAGACTCTAATTTGGGAGAACTAGGTTTGAGTCCCCACTCCGCCACATACAGCTGCTGGTGTGACCTTGGGTCAGTCACAAGTTCTTTCAGAGCTGTTCTCTTACTGGCAGTTCTCGAGAGAGTGCTCTCAGCCCCACCAACCTCACAGGGTGTTGTGGGGGGGGGGGGAGGGAAAGGAGATTGTAAGCCGTTCTGAGACTCCTTTGGGGAGTGAAGGGAGGTGTATAAATCCAATCTCCTCCTCTTCTTCTTCCTATTGTTGTTGTTGCTGCTGCTGTTAAGTCACAGCTGATTTATGATGACTCCTTAGGGTTTTCAAGGCAATAGGTGTTCTGAGAGGGTTTGCCATTTCCTGCCTCTGCATCATGAACCTGGTATTCCTTGGTGGTTTCCCATCCAAATACTTGCCCAGGCCGAACCTGCTTAGCTTCTGTGATCTGACGAGATTGGGCGAGCCCTGGCTATCCGCACCAGCTATCCCATTAAGGGCCATTAAATATGTTAATTCTCAGGAATGATAGAAAGCAACTGACTGACCAAAAATGTATGAAAAGTCGGTTGGTTTGTCACCCAGTGTTTTGGCTGGAAGTGGAATATTTCTAAAGATCAGTTTAAAGCTGCCAGCGTGGTGCAGATGTTATAGTACTGAATTAGAATCTGGGAGACCCAGTTTCAAATCCCCCCTCTGCCATGGAAGCTTGCTGGGAGACCTTGGACCCAGCCGTTCTCAGCCTGAGCTAACTGTGAGGATAAAATGCAGGTAGGGTTGCCTGCTCTCTTACCTGTCGTGGCCAAGGGGAGTAGCTCCCTGTCTGGGTCATTCGCACATGTGCATAGCGCATCCCTGGCACAATGACATCACTCAGAAATGATGTCATCACCCTAGGCACATCGCCAGTGGCTGCTCTAGAGTTTTCAGACCGAATGCTAGAGTGTCCTCCCGGTGACATGCCCAGCCTGATGATGTCACTTCCAGGTGATTCATCGCACTGGGCATGTTGGCCCAATCTGGGTACTTTGGGAGCAGGGTTCCCCCCACCAGCTAGATCTAGGCCAGTGGGTCGGGGGCCCTTTGAGTGGGCAGGGGGATCTGGCAGCCCTAAATGGAGGAAGGGAGAATGGCAAAATGGATTTGGGTCCCCACTGTAGAGACAAAATGCTGCAGCCAGATTACTATCTGAGGCTGGCAACATCAGGCCAATCCTGAAATTAAGATCAGACAAGCTAATCTCCATGGGCACTCGCATGGTGTGGTGGTGAAGACCAGCACGGTGTAGTGGTTAAGATCGGCAGATTCCAATCTGGAGAACTGGGTTTGATTCCCCCACTCCTCTACAGGAGGCCAGCTGGGTGACCTTGGGCCAGTCACCATTCTCTCAGAACTCTCTCAGCCCCACCTACCTCACAGGTAGGTGCCCATTGTTTGTTGTGGGGAGAGGAAGGGAAGGAGTTTGTACGCTGCTCCGAGACTCCTTCAGAGAGAAAAGTGGTGTATAAAAAACAACTCTTCATCTTCTTCTTGTGGAAGTAAAAAGGGTGATAGTATTCCACTTATAGAACACTGTCTCACTGCTAGACTTAGGCTCCAGGCTAAAATGTTCGTTTTCACCCAAGGTAATCTGTTAGTTTTCAAAAATAAACAAAGTAGTGCTTTTGGAGCTGCAGATGCCTTCCAAAAGCTGTGAAAAAGGCAGACCACCAAACGAGAAGGGAGCACTCACTGGAGAAGACCCTGATGCTGGGAATGATCAAAGGTAAAAGAAGAAGGGGACGGCAAAGGATGAGATGGTTAGACAGGGTCATTGATGCGACGGGCATGGAGTTGGGCAGGCTCCGGAGGGCAGTGGAGGACAGGAGGGCCTGGTGTGATGCGGCCCATGAGGTCGCGAAGAGTCGGACTCGACTGTGCGACTGAACAACAACAACAAGCTAAGCATGGCTTTGGGGGCAGGATTGTCTAAGGATAACCAATAATTGCCTTAATAAGAGATAGAATGTGGGTATAGGTATACCGATTAAATTTTGTCACACTGGTGTTTTAGAATACATAAAAAAGAAGATAAAAGTTTAGAGGGGAGAGAATACATTTGGAGACTGAAATGGCAGATAGTAGTAGGAATACTGAATTCACTTGTGATCATTTTGGTGCTTAAAAAAGTGGTGAGGCACAAAGGGCCTGACCTGGACAGCCCAGGCAAGCCCGATCTTGTCAGATCTCGGAAGCTAAGCAGAGCCGGCCCTGGCAAGTATTTGGATGGGAGACCTCCAGAGAATACCAGGAGCAGGAGGCAGGGGCAGGCTAATCAAGCCACTTCTCTGAACGTCCTCCATGCCCCAGTAGGAGTCGCCAAAGGTCACCGTGACTTCCAGACATGGACACGCACACACTCACAAAAGCAAAAAATATCCCCCCAAAAGTGGTGAGGTCTCAATCCATTGTCACATAATAGGTGTTTCCTACTGTGGGAAATGTAAATCTTTTTAAAAAAAAAATCAGTGTAACAGTCCCGTAGCTACAGTGGGGCATTTCAGGGCCCAGTCCCCCAACTTCCTACCAAGGCCCCCTGACTTCTATCTAGTCCAGGACCACTGCCGCCATTGCCACTCCTTCCCCAAGCACGGCTTGCTTCCCCCCACTGCCTTTTTATTTTTGTGATGTCAGTGCCCCACAACTTATTTAAAGGCCTCCCGAATTAAGAAATCCTGGCTACGGGCCTGCAGTATAATGACATAATCCTGACAATCGCTCAGAAATAGTTATGTGGGAAAGCCTACTCTTGTTCTGAATTTTAAGAAACTTTATTTGCACAAAAATAGAAGTACAGTACAAGAAAAAGTCATTGAACTGAGGCGTATAACAAACATTCATCACGACAGCGTCGGAGGTTAGGAGTTTGGGAGTGCTCCTGGACTCCTCGTTAACGATGGAGGCCCAGGTAGCAGCCACTGCAAGGTCAGCCTTTTACCATCTGCGGCTGATCAAGCAGTTGGTCCCCTTCCTTAAACGCAATGACCTGGCTACAGTGATCCATGCTTTGGTCATCTCAAGATTGGATTACTGTAATGCTCTCTACATGGGGCTGCCCTTGTCCCAAATCCGGAAGCTGCAGCTGGTGCAGAATGCTGCAGCGAGGCTGTTAATGGGCCTTCCCATGCGGGAGCACATCCAGCACACCTTAAAAGCACTGCATTGGCTTCCTATAGCATACCGGATAAGGTTCAAGGTGCTGGTACCTATAAAGCCCTGTATGGCCAGGGACCTATCTACCTGAGGGACCGTCTCTCCCCATATGTACCCCAGCAAGCGCTGCGGTCAGAATCCCAAAATCGCCTGGTTGTCCCAGAGCTGAGGGAGGCCCGGTTGGTGGTTACAAGGGCCAGGGCTTTCTTGGTGGCAGCCCCACACTGGTGGAACAAGCTCCCAGATAACATCAGGGCCCTGCGGGACCTTTTCCAGTTCCACAGGGCCTGCAAGACGGAGCTCTTCCGCCAGGCGTTCAAGTAGGGGCCGCCTCAATTTTACAGCCTGGCCCTACTATTAGGATCCGCCAACCTAGATTATTCTGCACCAACCAGATGGGGGTATCACCTGGGATGCTGACCAGATATAGTTACGAAGCTGTGCCATCTTGTTATTGAGTTACTCTGTACTGTATGTTTTATGTTTTATGGTTTTAACTGTAACAAACTTGTTGGAAGCTGCCCTGAGCCTGCCGCTGGTGGGGGTGGGCGGGGTATAAATCTCATAAATAAATAAATGACTGGGACTCGAGTCCAAGGTATAGTACAGCCAGAAGGAGCAAGCGAAAGAAGGGTGGTCTAAAGAACTGTCGTCCTCATCATGATTCCATGAGAGTTACATCCATTGCTGCAATTGAGACCATTCAGGTGGGATGAATTGCTGACGGAATGAAAATTCAAGTAGGGACTGGGAAAGTCTACCTGATGGCGAATTAGAGGTACAATACCCTAAAAGGTATCGTTTAAAAGAAGGAGCCCGCTCCATGACCTCTTCTTGACCCGGTGCCACATGTATAGTTTAGCCCATCTCTTTCATAGAGGAATTACATTGTATAGCTTTCAAGCACACAGTTGGAGTGTTGACTGGATGTCAGATGGACTGTGAAATGTACACTACGGTTTATAATAGGATTATGCAAGATGCTTATTGTTCGAAAAACAATATGAGCATTCTCTTTTGTCCGTTCAATGGGCTTTCCCTCAGTGCAGGAATTAGGAAATCCCCTTTTAATAAAGTATTGACTTTCACTTTTAGAAATGACGATCCGTTTGTGCACATACTTACACCGTATTAAGGGAGGGAAGAAAGGGGACTTGCCAAGTCGATGGAAATACACGGATCATGTTATAGCTCAGTGTGGTACCTCCGAGCACGTAGCTATTTTTTCTTATTGCCTTTTTAGGGCAGTGACTTAATAAAGCAAATTCCTTCAGTGATGTCATTTTCAGGAGGTTGCAAAAGCAGACCCACAGCTTCGTTTTTGGAAATGCTCCCATACAGGAAAGTCCTGAAAAGAACAGCGCTGGAAGAATGTGCTTTCAGTTCACTGCTGTCAACAAGGCATTAAGCCATGGCTAAGATTTATAACCATGAGCTACAAAGGCCTTGGGTATAGGGCATGTGTTTTAAGTGGGTCTTTAAATGAAGCTCTCGGGCTGTGACTATATCCCCACACTTACTAAGATGACTGTTCTTATTATGAGCCATAAGGAGACACAAGCAATGCTCCCTCTAAGCTGTGGAGTCTTGTGAGCAAAAATTTTACTTTGTGAGCTGCTGGCATTAAAGTTGTGAGGGAGCTATTTGACTAGTGCATAAATCAGTTTGCTTTTGGCACCAACCTTCCTGAGCCAAGGCAAAAATGTGTGGGCCGGAGGCTAAAAAACTGTGAGCCAGCTCACTCTAGCTCAGCTTAGAGGGAACACTGGACACAGGTTGGTCTTGCAGACTAGAGACTGGATCTTTGTGTACTCACTGAACACTTGCTAAATCGTCTTCCATCAGTGGGACCATCAGAGGGAAGGTAGGAAGTGGCCAGGCATCTGTCCACAGTGACTGCATGCAGTATGGAGGGTTAGGCCAAGCCCCTGCTTGCCTCTACGGAAAGGATGGCATCCAGGCCAGATTAGGGCCAGAGCTGGCACAGGGCAAATATAGCCCTCTCTTTATGCGGTGCCAACTAGCCCAGCCATGTGCTCAGGACCGTCTCCCTCCGACGCAATCAGCTATCACTTCAGGTATAGCCTCAAGCAGACATGTATCTGCCATTGGAAAGGACAATGTGTCTGCATGGCATCTCTGGACTTTGCAAATCAGTACTGGAACCACCCTGGCCACAACGTATTGTTTTCTTGACCGCCCAGCCAAGACTCTGCAATTGCCAAATGCCTTGCTAGCAAAGGCTTCCCTTCCCCAACCTGGACTTCTGTTGCCCCAGACCCCTCTAGAGCCATTACCAGCCATCTCTGCCCATCACTGCCCAGAGATTCCCCATTGTGTCCACTGCCGCAAAGGCACAATTTGCCTGTATCAGGACTCCAAACCCTGGGACGCTGGACCCCCCATTCTTTTGAGTCTTCTCAGACATGTTTGCTGGCCAAGCAGTCTGCTTCTCTTCACCACAGACTCCTCTTTTTAGGAAGGTAGCTATAATTCCCCTCGTCATCAACACTTTGCTCTCTTTTGTCACTGATATCTTTAAGATCGCTTCATCTCTTTATTTCCTAGCCCTCTGGTGTGTGTGTGTATGTGTGTGATATGCCATTGATTAGCTGAGCATATTAAATAATAAATTTCACAAAAGATATTTTCTGTCTGTTGTCTGTGCATCTCCAAGAGGGTTCTGACTCTGTTATAGTTGGAGGACGATCCCTCACTTGCACACCTGTTAAGCCAATGGTCTCTTAGCTAAATTCCCCCCTGATAACTTTAACAGAGACCCGGTGTTGCGGCTAACAGAGGGGCTTGTAGCCATTCGGTTTCATGCATTGTGGCGTAACTATATAACTACAGAGCCAGTGCAGTGCAGTGGTTACAGTGTGGGACTGGGATATGGGAGATCCTGGTTCAAATCCTCACTCAGCTATGAAAGCTTGTTAGGTAACATTGGGCCAGTCACACACTGTTAGACTAACCTACCGCGCATGTTGCGAGGATAAAGTGAAGGAGAGGAGAACAATGTAAGCCACTTTGGGTCTTCATCGGGGAGAAGGTGGAGGCATGAAATAAGTAAATAACCATAGTGGAGAAGGGGGAGGCATGTAATAAGTAAATAAATAAAACTACTGCTGTATCATAAAGCATCCAGTCTACTGACCAGCAGAAGTAATACTCCCATCCAGTGATGAGTTTCTGAATATGTACCAGTGTTCTTCTAACTAGTGATGATGGATATGAAATTGTCCTCCTCCTATCGCTCATTGAGATTTTTCATAAGGGAAGTCTAGTATTCAGCAAAGCAGGAACCCAAAGGCAACTTTGGATTTGTAGGTGGAGGAACAGAAAGTGATTAATGTTGTCTCTTAGAGAATCTCATTGATCTTTGTAAAATGGTATGAATCTCTTAAAGGGGGCATCGTTTCGGAGGGTACCCATGTTGGTCTGTGTGGGAAGTTCCAAATGCGAAGTCCCGTGTCTCAGATCTCCAGACTGAGTGGCAAGAGAGGCTAGATAGCTAGACAGGGACACTGACTTTTCTTCCTGTCTTTACTTTTCTGCCATTTACCCCTTTGAAATGGAGACTGTGTTCTCAGGGACCATTTCCCTTTCCTCCTTCTCTCTCACTCAGTTGAAGACAAACTTTCTTCCTGCACACACCATGAGGGACAACATCCTGTCCTCTCTTGGTGCCATGAGGCAGATGGGTCTCTCGCCATCTGCCTCCATTCTTTAGCTAGTAATTTAGTACTCTATCCTGTCCCTGCTCTTTCCTATCCAAAGTGTACTTCTCAAATAAAGAGAGGAGTATTTCTCTTCTAAACTTGCAACGTGGCTCTGTGTGGCTTTGTATGCCGAGTAACTTGGTAAAGTGACGCTCCTGCTTTTGTAGCTTTATTTAAGCACTCTGCTAACTAATGGTGACTGGACTAACCAGGGCTCATTTCATAGCAGGAGCTCCTTTACATATTAGGCCACACACCCCTGATGTAGCCAGTCCTCCAAGAGCTTACAGTAGCCCCTGTAAGAAGAGCTCTGTAAGCTCTTGGAGGATTGGCTACATTAGGAGTGTGTGGCCTACTATGCAAAGGAGCTCCTGCTACGAAATGAGCCGTGGGCCTAACTACACCAGTTAACCTCAATAGTCTGCAGTAGAACAGCTAAATTTGAGTCCAGTAGCACCTAGAGACCAACAAGATTTTCAGGATATAAGTTTTTGGGAGTCAAAACTCCCCAGGAGCTCCAGTTCTCAAAAGCCTTTACCCTGAAATTTTCGCTGATCTCTAAGGTGTTACCAGAATCAAATCTAGCTGTTAATGGGGCATGCAACTTACATGTTTTCTAAAGGCAGACTAATCCCTTTTACACCTTTGGCATCACAGCAATAAATGGTCTCTTGCACTCTTGTGATCATGGTCCATTCTGCATCTAGCATTCATTCCGCTGTTTTACCAAACCCACACTGGAACAGAAAAAGATGCAGCTCAAAACCACATTCAAATACCCTGGGCCAACGCTGTACTGACTGCAGAGTCACCCCTGAGCGGCCATAAAATGGCCATAAATCTATGCAGAACAGCTACCATAAAAGGAGAGTTCAAAGGAAGTGAAACCGGCATGCAGTCTGGACACCGCCATAAAGTCTGACAATCAAAGAAAGTGAAAGTGACATGCAATATAGAGCGGAATTTCTGTTCCAACGTGAGTTTGGTAAAACAGCAGCGCAAATGCTAGATGCAGAATGGGCCTATAAAAACTGTCAGCATGCTGAATTCCAAATCAAGTTTAGGGAGCTCACCTTCTGTTGAGTCTAATAGCGTTTCCAAACCCGAGTATATAATTTATGTTCTGAAACTTTAGTCAATGGCTAGAATTCATTCAGGCAGAAACACAGAATCGATCCTTAAGTTCTCTCCCTCAATTATCTCTGTGTTATTGTTCCTGTCCCTAAAACAAGCTCTTGCTGTTTGTTATTCACCTTTGGGGCAGCCGTATCTTGGGTACAAATAAACGATCCCTCCCTCTCTCCTTGAGTTTCATTTTGAATCAAAGTGTTTGCTTGTACTCGGAGGTGGGAGCTAGTTAGTTATATAAGTCAGCGGTGATACGAGGAGGTGAAATCTTTCTAGATCGAACTGTTAACAAAGTAAACCAAGAATGAACACTAGGCCATTTGTTGCCAAAGTGAGTAGTGCAACTCTAAGAGTGTTAAGAATAAGTCAACGAAGCAAATAGAGAGATAGCTGCTTTCCTGTTTTTCATTTCCATATAAGGGGAATGAGAAGGCCCGATAGCAACAGAATCTCACCTCTAAAATTTACTGCGATAAGTAAGTGGTTCATTTTCCTTGAAGGGCCCCTATTGTTTAGTAACATCTTTGAACAAATGGCAGTTGTTGCGGCGAAAAGCAATTTAGCTTCTAAACTCAGAAGGATCCCAAAATATAATGCTACAAACAAATGGGTGGATATCTCTTGTCACTGATATGAAAAGTAAGTGTATGTGCGTGCGTGTGTGTTGTGCATGTATTTTTCTCCAAGCACCATAAAGGTGATATCTGTTTCACAGCTTCCAAGAGAATGGGGAAAAAAATGGAAAATACTAAAGCGTTGTGAGGCCATTTCCTAACAGGATCATTCATGTTTATTAAGATTGGTGCGTAGAGAGTGAGTAGCTTTGCTGAGACTGTGAGAAGGCCATGATCAGCTTCACACCTTTGTTTGTAGTGGGCAGATTGCACGAGTAGAGCTTATTTACATAGGCATTTATGCATGGTGGTCCCAATCTCTCATTGGGCAAGGCAATGCAGATTAGGGACTCTTTCTTGCACATCTATTGTACATACATTGTACAAGCCATGATCGAACCAGCCCTAAGAAACGGGATGATGTGCTAGTAAATGACAACAAAAGATGTGGTCCTCCCTCATATTCTTTGCTAATGACTACTTTTTCTTCCTGAACTTAAATAAGTTTTGCCATGCAGCATTTTCTTTTTAGAGGAATACAGTTGCATGTGGCTTAATTCAGCCCCACTTAAACTGAAATACTTTATTGCCCTGTTAATGGCACACTAAACTGCTCTTGAATCATTAAAGCGCTTCCAAATATTACTGAACTTTGCTGCAAAATATCAAATGCTGCTAATCGTGAAACAGCTAATGGCCAGATTCCCAACTGGCACATACCGGGCTTCTGCTTCTGGGTGGGTGCTTTTAAGCTCCCTCCTGCTGTGGCATTTCCCCAAAAAGCTCCCTCCAAGAGTGAGGACCCTTGGGAGTAGCACCACATGAAGCACAAGTGCCTGGCTACCAGAAAGAAGTTTGGCCCCTTCTTTGCACATGGACTAATGTCCATTCCATTTGCTCATGGGAGACTTTTGGACCATCCCACATCCATTTATAAATAGGGAGTATCAAATATTTTGTGTGCTATCAAGCCTCGTCCTGTCCTTATATATAAAAGGAATTTCGAGTGGCAACATTCTATGCCTGCCAAAATCAGTTGGCTGCCTGATGTGTCACTCAAGCCGTCCCTATCCACTGGCTGCGTTGCCTGAGTCTCGCCTCCAATATTCTAAACAGTTTACTGTTCCTCTCCCCCCAATAGCCAGTCGGAACACAGAGGACATTTGCATATGCGACCTGATTGGCCTTTGCCTCTAACATTCTAAAAAGTTTGCTGTTGCTGTTGGGTTATTGAATGTGCCCTGAGGTAAAATACATCTCCCAATCTTCCCTTAAACGGTCACTGGGGTTGCCAAAATACATCTCCCAATCTTCCCTTAAACGGTCACTGGAGTTGCCAGTCTCCCTGTGGGGCCTGGAGATCTCCCAGAAATCACCATGTTCCCCAGCCACAGCACATCCCTGCTGAGGTCCTTCCGCACCCCACACCCTGCCCTCCCCAGGCTCTACCCCTCAAATCTACAAGTATTTCCCAACCCAGAGTTGGGAACCCTGTAATTGGCTATGGAACTGCTTTCCAGACCCTTGGAACCCAGAAGACATGGCATAGAAGGAGGTGCTTTTCTACCTTAGCTGCCACTGCATAGCCCCAAATCAACATAAGTCCGGGGTGGAGGGAACCATACCTGTTGCCATGCAGCTCTCCTCCAATACTACCCACTTGGGCAGCAAAAGGACTTGAGACAGCCCTGCCTTATAGCTAAGCAGAAGGAAATAAACATGGCTTGCCTCTCTCTATTTTCCTTTTCCCGCTGCCACCCCATCAGCCACAGCCGGGACACTCACCTGGAGCTTCTTTCTAGAGCCCATTGTATTTCCTCCCACAACAGGCCTTACTCCTAGTGGAACCATAAATGCTAAAATGTATCCCACTCCAGCAATGCTCCCTCTAAGCTCAGGAGTCTTGTGAGCAAAAATTCTACTTTGTGAGCTACTGGCATTAAAGTTGTGAGCGAGCCATTTGGCTCCCGCATAAATTAGTTTGCTCCAGAGCCATCCTTCCTGAGCTCAAACAAAAATATATGAGCCAGAGGCTAAAAAACGGTGAGCTAGCCAACACTAACTCAGCTTACAGGGAACACTGCCCTCCAATATATACCTCCCAGTCCCAACCTGGCAAGGTGAACCAGATGAGTGCTGTTAAAAACTATAAAAAGATTGAAGAGAAGCAACAGAATCCTCTGTCCAGTTTAACAGGAAGGTTCTCTACTAGGCTGCGATCCCACACACTAAATAATCCACTTTCAATGCACTTTCCAACTGGATTTTACTGTGGCCTATTCTGCATCTGGCATTCGCTCTGCTGTTTTACCAAACTCATGTTGCAACAAAAATTCCCCTCTACATTGCATGCCACTTTCACTTTCTTTGATTGTTGGGTTTTAATGGAAGCCCCTACACTGCATGTGGGTTTCACTTCCTTTGACCTCTCGGTTTTATGGTACCGTCTGCATAGATTTATGGCCTTTTTATGGCCATTCAGGGGGGACTCTGCAGTCAGTACAGTGTTGGCCTGGGATATTTGAATATGTTTTTGAGCCACATCTTTTTCCAGTGTGGGTTTGGTAAAACAACGGAGCGAATGCTAGACACAGAACAGGCCTGTTTGAACTGGCCAAATCCAATTCGAAAGCGCATTAAAAGTGGATTGAAAGTGGATTATTTAGTGTTTGTGATCGCAGAGTGACCAAGGTGGTTTCAGTAACAAAGGGAAACCGGAAAGCAATTAGAGAATCTGCTTCATCCAAGGATTCCTGGAGCTGGGAATGTATCATAGAACTGAGTCTCTTGCCCGAGTGTGGCTTATTGGAGACTGGCCAGAAATTGCTTAGGTCTGAAGCACAGAGAGAAGGTTTCTTGAGCAGCATTCTCAAACACCTGTTTTTATACCAATGAGCTAATCACACGAGCAGTGTAATGTCTGAGGAGGGACATTTGCTGAGGCCACACCCCCTTTTACCATGAAACAGAAAAATGGCATTCTAAGAATATCAGTGACCTCACCGGGCTCTCCTATGTGGAGTTTACCTTGCTCACCTGAGTAGACTGCTCGAATAAGCACTTGAAATATATGGACAACTTCAAAGGCTGTTAAATATATTATTTTTGTTTTAATAACTATAAAGCCTTTCATGGTCTGCAGCACTCAGAGCATGAAACAGTGAGCCAAAGTAACATCTGGACTTCTTTTGAACACTGGCTGGTATAGAAAAGATATCTCTGTAAAGTCCAGTAATGGTAACCAACGTCTGCTTCGTTATATTGCAGAGGGTGAGCAGGATTGCTTCAAACGCTTGATGAAGTCATTAAAGGCCTCTTTTAATTATTTTTTTTAAAAAAAGCTCCAGCCACTGATGTTTGGCATATGTGATATTAGAGATGATGTAATTGTGTACAGTGGTGCTGTGAAGTTTGTCTTGGTTTCTAGAAGCCAAATGCCTCAGCGGTAATCATAATACTGGGGATATTTTCTTAACACTTCTGGACATGAAAACAGACTTAAGTTTTCTTATGAGGATTAGGGATCACGCCGGGCGAAGAGGTCAAGAATAGGAAAGGTCTATTCATGACCTCTCTAAATACAACATATAGCATAAAGTAAAACAGCGTTTTGTTTTGTTTTCTTTAAGGCCCACTTCTCACAAAAAGCCAATGAAATTATTTCTGGCTGGTACCATTTTAGACTGTAAATGGGGGCTCCCTTAGTTTAATGCTTTTTTCCAGGTATATATTTAAGGGGGAAAGCCACATAGTAGCATAATGAAAACTGGTATGGCAGTAGAGTTGCCAGGTCCTACCTGGCAGCCAGAAGGAGGATGCTTTGTCCATTCCTGGATCTTCTGCTGTACGCCCAACACCTGGAAGTGACATCATCACATTGCTAATGTCGGGGGGGGGATGCTCCAGTTTTTGGGCAAAACTCTATGGTTTGTGACCAATTTTACCATAGAGTTTTGCCCAAAATCTAGAGCATCGCCACATGACATTGGTGATGTGATGACATCACTTCCAGGTGACATCATCACTTCCGGGTAATGTCATCACATCACCTTAGGGTGGGATTTCCCCCCACAGGCCAGCTGGCTGCCAGCGGGGAAGTGCACCACAAAAACGGGGTTTTCCCCCACCCCTGGTGAGGGTCTGGCAACCCTATATGGCAGATTCCAGCTTAGCCTGACTTTATGACTTCCCTTCCTCCTAAAAGAGTATTCAGGGCCTTCTCCATTCTTGCAACTTGGCTGCTACATTGTTTTCTGGTATAGGAATTCTTTAAATAAATAAATTCCTCAAAGTTGGCCCCCCCATCTACAGTCTGAAATAGTACAGTCCTGTGAGAAACAAGTCAACCCCCTATGATCTGCTCTTTGTGAGAACTACTAGCCCTGCCCTCCCCCCCCCCCCCCCAGTCTTTCTGGGACCCACAACTGCATTGCTTTTGCTAACAGCTGCCTCTCTTGTTTGCTTTCCTATGTAAGGGTGGTGGGGAATGCCCTGTTAAGGCATTTATAAGGACTGTGATCCCTGGAGTACATCAAGAACAGTTCTCTTATATTGGTGGTTCCAGTGGTGAGTCAGAGAGCCTGGGCAGCTCAATCAGATTACTCAGAAGTAAGTCCCACTGAGTTTAGCAGGACTTTTCCTAAGTATGATTCGTATTGCCTCCTAGCACTTGCTCATCCCCCCCCCCCCCATCTTTTTTTTGTATTTACCGTCTCACTTACCTTTTGCGGATAAAATATAACAGAATGACCTCAGGAGTTAATCCATTGATAGGATGACTCCCCATTTCCAAATACACGTGACTGAATTGCCTAACGGTTTCTTGGGCACCATTCCAGGTTTTCAAATCTTCTTCGTTTCATCGGGGAGAGCCAGGCTGAAATCTCCCACTGGTACCAATACAACACCGGTTTGGATTGAGCTTTAAGGACTGTTCTTTAACTGAGGCGTACCTCTCTGTTCATAGTCCTCACTTGCTTCCTGAAAACTCTCTGCAGTATGTGTCAGTAAAAGATCCTCGATTTCAGCCTCTCCTCTGCCCCAAGGATCACCACAATGCTGCTTGTGGCCCTGCGGCACAAGTGGGGTTGCCAACTCCAGGTTGGGAAACTCCTGGAGATTTGGGGATGGATCCTGGGGAGAACAGGGACCTCAGTGGGGTACAGTGCCATAGAGTACACCCTTCAAAGCATTTATTTTCTCCACGGGAACTGATCTCTGTAGTCTGGAGATGAGCTGCAATTCCAGGAGATCCCCAGGTCCCACCAGGAGGCTGGCATCCCTGCATGTTCTGAGCAGAAGCTATGAAAGTGGGAACCGTCTCCTTTCTGGAAGAGGCCTGCCTTGACTTATGACCTGAAAAAGAGTTCATCCTTCTGCTGCCAGCTTTCCTCCCAGGGCCTTTTCAGAAAGGAACCTCACAGTGAATTCAGCTTCCTATTCTTTGAGTACTTTAGCAACACAACCCCATTCCGTTCCAGCTCAGAAGTACACGCAGCAACTTACTTTTGCTATTAATAAGCCAGAGTAGCGTTTGCCTTTCGTGCACTGCTGAATGCGTTCACTGAGCAAAGGACGGTTTGGAGAAAGTATGTGAGAGAGGCTAAGCAACCTTGGCACACCAAGAAAATAAACAGGTTTGTTTAATTACAGCCTTTTAATAAGGTGACCAGTTAATTGGTACATTATGATCTACACCGTTCTGTGTGTTAACTTTGGTATCTCTCCTTGACCGAAATACAGATGTTGTTTCTGTCAGAGTTGTCATAGCCAGAGGTTAAGGTTTGAGACTGAGAAAATTGTTCCTCTGGAATATTTATAAGAAGCCCTTCACAACATGTCTCTTTGATCGTTGTTCTATTCAAACGGGTGTTGCTGGAAGACAAGATACTACTGGAAAATTCTGGATTGCACCTGTGTGTCTCCCTTTTCCTGGCTGCTAGCTGGGATAAAATCCACACTAAATCTTTTCCAGCATGAGAAACAATAAAATGCTTCTGACTGGATCCAATGGCAGTCTAATTCTTGTCCATTTCAAAGTGCCTGGTGCAGAAAAGGTTCTTCCTTATCTCCTGAAGGTTCCAGTTTGAAAACAGCAATCACTTGAGATGAGGTTAATACTTAGTTATGTTCCAAAGATAATTTCATCCTTCCTCTATAGAATAAGCTGCGCCCATTCCATCTGACAAACTCTGCCAGCCTGTGGGCCTGTTTCACTTGGCTTTATCAAAGGCAGAACAATTCAAAGGCGTAATAATCCATATCCTTCTCACAAACATTTATTCATGTACATTTCATACAAATACAGTCTCGTGAACACTGACAAAGCACTTTGAAAATGACAAGAATCATCTTTAGAGTGGACTGGAGACCTTTTGAAAAAGTTTTTTTTTTTTTATTGCGATGCACCTTGTAAGGCATCGGTGTGATACAAACTTCATTGTTCATTGTGGATTGAAGCTGTTTGTTTAATCAATATGTGCACAGAGAATTCTTAGTAACTGTTTCAGTTTTATTCTGGGTCACTTGCCCAGCTGGTGACAGTAGCACATTGCCAGTCCGGCTCCAAGCGCAGTTGGGTCACCGGGGGGGGGGGGGGGGGCTGTGTTGCGACAGCACCGTCCATGCCCACCTGGCTTTTGCAGAGGGGGCATCAAAGTCATAAGGCTGCCTTGGTTGCCAAAAACTCTTAGACTGGATGTAATATTCCTGAGAATGGAATAGTTAAGCTGAAAAATGATGCTAAGAAAGGGGTGCCTCGGTCACAAGAACTCTTAGTTTGCTGGTCTTACTGCAAATATATGGTAAAGTACTTTGGGTAAAGCACCAGCCTGAATGTTGGGCACCTCCTCCTTTCAAGCGCTGTCATCTCAGGGCTGGCGGTGAGTGTGAGGAGTGCGCTGGCTCAACTCGGTCAATCTTGGTCCCCCAACAGAGCCCCTTTGCAGTTAGCCCTAGTGTGCATTGCTGAATCTATTTGCTGAGCTAAAGATGGTTATGGAAATCATGGGGAGATGGGCTCAGTGACTTGGCACGCCAAGAAAGTAAACAGGCAGATGTTTGCCTGCAGCTTTTTAATAAGGCAGCTCATTATATCAGAATATTTTCTGCAGCGATTGCTACTTTGAATAAACTTCATCAGGCTTCTGTCACTGACCCACCATCTCCTTGCTTGTGTCTGGGGTTTGCCAGGATAAAAGCAAAACACTGTGCAGGGTGTTTGTGTGTTTGTGTGTGTGTGTGTGTGTGTGTGATACAACTAATTCTGAGCCTGCCAGACTACAGACACTGAAAGTGCAGTGATGTGTTTACCTGAGGTATTGGCAGCATTAGAGGTAAGCCCAGGTTTTAGTAGTGTTGTAATGGCATCACAATCTGTACTATGTGCTCTGTCTGTAGCTCTGTTGTTAGCCATTCAGTTGTGTTTGACTCCTGGCGAGTCTACAGGCCAGCTCTCTCCATGTTTTCTGATCTTGTACTGTTTCTTTGAGCTGTTCCATGCTCAGGCTGGTGTTGACTTTTATGGTGCCTAGCCACCATGTTCTTTGGCAGCTCGGTTTCCTTTTGCCGCTAACCAATCCAAACATAATTGCTTTTTCTAGTGAGTTCTTCTGCATGACATGGCCAAAATAAGTCAGTCGCAATTTTGTGATTTTTTCCCTTCCAATGGCATGTCTAGTTTTATGCGCTCCAGTACTTGCTTGTTTGTCAACTTTGCTGTCCAAAGATTGTGCAGGAGCCTTCTCAAGCATCACAGCTCAAATGAGTTGATTTTCCTCTTGTCTTGCTTCTTCATGGTCCAACTTTCGCAGCCGTAGGTTGCTATGGGGAACACAATACCACAGACTGATCTGCATTTGGTTGCTAGGCTGATGAACTGATGAATTTGGTGTAGTAGTTAAGTGTGTGTGTACTCTAATCTGGGATAATCGGATTTGATTCCCCACTCCTCCACTTGCAGCTGCTGGATGACCTTGGGCAAGCCATAGTTCTGTCAGAGCTGTTCTTGAGAGAGCAGTCCTCGAAAGAGCTCTCTCAGCCCCACCTACCTCACAGGGTGTCTGTTGTGGGGAGGAAAAGGGAAAGGAGTTTGTAAGCCACTCTGAGACTCCAAGTGAAGGGCGGAGTATAAATCCAATCTCCTCCTCCTCCTCCTCCTCTTCCATATTCAAATCACGCTCATCATTGCTGTGCAACCCAGCGTGACTGTAGTTACTTAACTGCAACTTCTTTCTGGTACCTGTCTGTGGTAAATGGTCTCCTATTTTGCCCTATTTGCCTTTGGGGTCTTGAATTGGCGCTGGGGTCTTGAACTGTTGTACATGCATGTGTATTGGACTGAGGCAGATAGCAGCTGTCTCTTTTGAGTGTCTAGAACAGGGGTCCCGAACAGGGTGACACCATTCCTAGAGCCTGCCAAGTGTTTTAGAAAGTGGGCAGGGCCAGATGGGACTTTTGTCCAGCAAGGGCTTCTGATTGGCTATTGGAGATTTGATTGGCTGAGCAGGTTTTTAAAAAGTTGCTTCAACAGCAGCTGCCTCCACAGCACAAGGATCTTCATTGCGTTATTTCTGTTATTGTGTTATTTTTGTGAGTATTGTGTGTGTGTGTGAGAGAGAGAGTTTGGAGGTCATGGCAACCCCTAGTGGGGCTTGGACATTTCAGAGAGGTGGCTTGCTGTTGCCTGCCTCTGCCTCCTGGCCCTGGTTTTCCTTGGAGGTCTCCCATCCAAGTACTTGCCAGAGTTGACCCTGCTTAGCTTCCAAGATCTGACAAAATCAGGCTTGCCTGGGCTATCCAGGTCCATTCATTGTGTTATTAAAGATATGCTGTGCCTGCAAGAAAATAATTTTAAACAATATGTTCATTTAAAAATAGTTAATTGTAGATTTACTTTTCTAAGTTAAGGGTAAGTTTTGGGGAACCAAGAGGGGGCAGTTGGGGAGAATTTGCTATTTATGTCTTTAGGAGCCAATATTAGATTAATTGGTTATAGGGTTTTTTAAAGTAAGTTTATTAGAGTCAAGGGAAATTGTAATTGATAAGTAATAATTCAAATAAAGTTGGATAAATCAGAGCTAACACAATTTTTAAAAAAATATAGAGTTCAGTCAATGTTTTCTTAATATAAACTTCATAGTAATTAAAGCTCTGTACATCTATTTTAAACATTGTTTTAGTGAACTGAGGTAGGTTATCAACTTATAGCATCACAAAACTGGGTACTAACCATCCTATGCAAAATAATACTAAACTTCTTTCTTTCAACGTTCGGGGTCTCAATAATAACATCAAACATAAAAGAATTTATACTTCTGTATCTAAATTAAACCCTAACGTTCTCATTTTACAAAAAAAAACCCCCATACTAGAGCTACCTCAGTTCCTTTATTTAAGACTACTATATTTCAGTACCAATAATAAGCCAAAGGTACCTCCAAATCCAGAGGGGTTGCTATATTATTATCAAAAAATGTTTGATTCATCCACCATAGTACAATAGCAGATTTCATCAAAGGCCAACTGGAGAATATTACGGTTACTCTTGCATCATTGTATGCAACAAATTGTGACCAACTGTCATTCATAGAAGCAACTATGGAAAAACTGAAATCCTTCCAAGAAGGAGAGGTAATCTTGGAGGGAGACCTCAATTACATCATAGATTACAAACATGATAATTCCATACCAAATGACTTCCAGATCTCACAGACTTCCAGATGAGTTTTTGCAAGGGTCTGAATAACTATGGAGATATTGGTTTGAATGAATTTTCTAATCACCCCTTAGTCTTTACCAGTTAGGAACTTCATTTCTTCTTCAGCAGCTTCATTAGGTTTAAATATAGATTACAGGATTTAATCTCACTGATTAAATCATTAAAAAAGCATTTACCACAACACACATCAGAATTTAGCTTGCCTTTTCACGGGCATGAATGAATGACAACTCAAAAACACTTGAAGGAATCATGATGCAAATCAAATCATTCTCCTGAAAATGCAGCTGCTTTTTGGCTAGTGCTCACTGTATACACTTCTGTTTTGTAGAAAATATTACCTTTTTTTGTTTGCTGCTGTTTGCCTCCAAAATTTCAAATTTGAGATTTCCATCGAAATAGGGTTTATCAAGAATAACAAAAGTCCTAAGAAACTTTGTTATTCCCTGCTAGAAAGGAGATGGATAGGATCTACTGATTGAATTGTCGCAATTTAGAGTACATCAGTCTCCAGATCTGACATATTTATAACCTACGTTGTGTCCCTCCCCCTCAGTTGAACCCAAATAGATGATAACCAGAAACCAAGCTTGCCATTCTTTTTATCTGTTAAAAAACATCTTCACTATTTTGCATGCTAATTTAACAAGCCACCCTGGATATATAGAAATATAATCTGTAATTCCATTTCATTGTCTGACGAAGTATGCGTGCACACACCTTGAATAAAACTTTGTTGGTCTTAAAGGTGCCACTGGACTCTAACTTTGTTCTAAACACTCCCAGGCTATCATAGCAGATGAAAAGTATTCTTCCCCACATGGCTCATGCCCTATGGCAAGGGTTTACAGTAAATCATAGGACGCCTTTCTGTTTTTATTCTCCAGTTGCAGGGCTAGCTCCAAGTTGGGGTGGGGGTCCTCACTGCCTCATCTCCTTCCACTCTAAGGTTAGTGCCAAAAGGGCTACATGGGGCCAGAGTGAGTCACTGCTTTGCTGTATGCAGTGCGTCTCAGAGCATAACTACACAATATGCCTGATGCATGTTAGATCACATGTGTGCAACCAGACCAGCAGTCAAACATACATTGGGGAAACTCACCTCAAAGGTGCTTGGTGCTATGAGGATGTGCTGTGGCTGGAGAAGAACTTACCGTTTTCCTCCCACCCTACTTTTGCCTGTAGAAAGGGTGATATGGGAAGGCCCCACTGTGTTTTCTGCTGGCAAAAGTGGTGTGGGAGGGAAACAGGAAGCTCTTTCTCTAATTCCAGCCTTATAAGAATGGAGACATAGTAAAATTAGGAGTGGTGATTCCCATTGGTAGACATTTATGTGCTGTTTCGGCTTCAAGGCCAACTGTGCCATGTTCAGTTCTTTCACTGTGATAGCATTCTATGCTTCTTGGTTACTGCTTTTGAACACAAAAACATTGAAGGAGATCCAATTTGAAATGAGCGACTGAACGAGGGCTCGTCTTTTTTTGTGGGTTTTGAAGATGCATAACATGTGCTTTTGAAGACTTTGGCAATAACAAATGGTTATTTGTGGGCAATTCATACATGACTTGTTTGTGCCTTGTTTTGGATATGACATTAGGGTGGTATTTATTATTCTGATTTGGTGTACTTTAATAATAATTTAACATCACAAATTTCATTCTTTAATTTTTTCCCCAAAGTATATTTCTTAATACATAATATTAGACAATATTGTAATAATCATTTAGACTTTATCTACTGGCTTTATATAGCTTGTGTTGCTGGTTTTTACTTTTGACTTTTACCTCCCTGCAGAAAATAGCAGTTTCAGAGCAGTTTCAGAGTTTCACATCCCTGCTGAGTTCCCTCCCCTCTCCAAACTACACCATCTCCAAAACTCTACCCTTCCCAGTCTCTAACCCCAAATCTCTAGGAATTTCCCAATCTACAGCTAGCAACCCTACTTCTAGTGCAGCGAGCAAGAACAGGACTTAAAGAAGCCTGAAAGAATCCCTCTCAGTTCTTTCTTCCTCTGTTTCGTACAGTTGCCAACTCTGAATTGGAAAATTCCTGAAGATTTGAGGGGGAAGGGAGTAACCTGGGGAGGGAGCTTAGCAGGGATGTGATATCAGTCTAGGACTTCTGTTTCTCCTAAGCTCTATGGTATACCATAGAGTTCACTCACCAAAGCTGCCATTTCCTCTGTGGGAACTGATCTCTGAAGTCTAGAGACTGATGTAAATCCAGGAGAAATCCAGGCTCAACTTAATCCTATGGCTTTGCTTCCTTTCTGTGATTTTCCTAACTATCAGTCATCTCTGTACTGTAGGTCTGCCAGGCACCCACCAGGGGTGGGAGATTCTCTGAAAAGGCCAGGTGATCCCCCACTCTTCCCCCCAGTGCTGATCAGCTGGCAAACAGGGGACTTGACCAGCAGCAAAAGGAGGCCTAGGCCTATCTCCCCAGTAATGTGGTGATGTTATCACATCGCCGCAACACCAGCCTAGGCCTCTGTTTGCTCCTGTCCCCAGCTGGTTGCCAGGGAGCCCTTGGCAACCGTACTTACTGCAACAGGTAATCCCTTAACCTTAAGAGGATGGTTCCTTGAAAAACTGCTGGTGAACCTTTGGGAATCAGCCCAGAGGAAATATGACCCTTGGCTCCATACTTTGCCTCTGGGCATGAAAACCTCAAGATGATGGATGAGGATCCTAGAAATGTTTGGACGCTGAGCTGCAGGTTCGTCTGACTAAAAGGATTTGCCTTCCTACAAAATATTTATACAAATGACAAATTCATTCCCATTGAAAATATGGAAAATTAATCAGGTTGGGGGAGAGAGGTAGGAGGAGTTAATCCCCCCCCCTGGGTTTTAATTTTTGAAATTACCTTGTAGAGAAAGCTGAGGGTTTTAGTGAAAACCAAACACTCTTATAAAATGACCGCTTTCTCTGTTAATGTCTCCATCTTAGTTGGCAAATCTGCGCTACCATTAAAAATTCATGTTTCTCACATTTTTCATCTGTCCCATTACCCTGTTACTTCTGTGGGGAGATCGCTGAAAGATGTAGGCTGATGAGTTATTGAACATGCAGCTCATTCTCTGACAAGACTTTTTTCAAAACTTGTCTTCTTGCCTCTTCGGGACCCTCAGAAGTTCATTCAGTCAAAGATCTTGTAGCCTTTTCACATAGAGGGTTGATGTCCCTTCATCTGAGACTAACATATGGAGCTGAACTCATAGGCATTTTAATAACGTAGAAGCCCTATTATAAGATGCAGGGTTTTTTTAAGCCCCCTCACTGTTAGGAAACCAGTGTGTTTTTATAACCATTGCTGTTTCTGTTAACTCTTCCACTTTAAAAAAAACAAAACACAACTTTCTCTGTCTTTTTGAATTGTTACTTTTGGAGAATCACATCTCAGTGAGGAGAACAAATCCTTCTTGTTAGACGGGTGGAGAGTATAAGAGTGGAATGGAATTCTGGCTACCCTGAGTGAGGAAAAAAAATAATGGAAGCACGTCAGTTATGGAGTCATGCTTTTGAAGTGACATTGTTTAAAAGTTGGCACATATACAGTAGCTTCATTATGTAACGTCTCGGGCGGAGGGGGAAATGAAACAGCAAAAAAGCAGTACAGTTGAGAACTGCTTTTGCTAGACCATGTTGATCTGTATTGATAATACGCATTCGGAAGATGTGCCCCACCGTAGTAATCTTGAGCCTCAACCACACAGCCTCCTGTATGTTGTAGATGCTTCCCTAAAGAGCGGGGAGGAAATCTGTTTGGCTAATGTTGTGGATAGTTCCATGTCATTTCTGTTGAGGGATACCGGGGCCATGTTTCCCCCCTGATTTTTCCCCTCACCAAAGTCTTTCCTTCTTAACTTCTATTTTGTGATGCTAGAGATAGGCAAACAGGTAAAGCTGTGTGATGTACTGGAGGCAGTTTCGTATTGTGGTTCGCATGCTGGATTAGGACAAGGGAGACCTGGGTTCAAATCAGTTAGATTTGAGCAGTTGAACAGTTAGATTTGAACAGTTAGAACAGTTAGATTTCAATCCAGTAGTAACAAGAGTTTCAGGGTATAAACTTTTGAGAGCCAAAGCTTCCTTTGTTAGACACAGAACAAAGTTTGAGTCCAGCAGCACCTTTAAGACCAACAAAGTTTTATTCAAAGTATAAGCTTTTGTGTGCAAAGCACACTTCTTCAAGTAGAAGACATGAGCAGTGACCAGGCCCATAGCCAGGATTTTGTGGCCTATGGGGCAAATTTTTTTCTGGTGGGGCTGAAGTTTTCAGTGCAGAAAGAAAAGCCATTTAGCCAATAGAAAGCCGTTACCAGGAGAGATCTCTAAATTGCAAGCTGTCAACCGCTTTAGATGACAGTTCTCAGCTGCTGCAAGTTAATCACTTCTGCAAGTTAAGCAATAATTCTGGTAACAAGCCGACAGGCGGGGATGATGACTTCACTAGTCAAGACAGCTAACACTTAGGCAGAAAAACTCCCTTAAAGGAGGCCAGTTTCTTGACACAGAGTTAGAAGGGATCCTAGAGGTCACCTACGCCAGCCCCCTTGCTCAGTGCGGGAATTAGTCAACTAAAAAACCCCATTCTGCTTAAAGAAGCGCACACCTTTAAAAAAATGTTTTAAAATGATTGGAATAAGCCTTTAGAGGATCAATTCTTGTGGGGCTGTGCCTTTAAGAAAGGGAGCAGAGCTCCCGAAAGCTCCACTGTAGCTATGAGCCTGGCAGTGACTTACGAAAGCTCCTCTCCTGCCACAAATTTTGCTAGTCTTTAACGTGCTACTAGACTCTTCCTCTTTTCTACTGCTACAGGGAGGTTAACATAGCTACCCACTGATCTTTGTTCTGCTGCTTCAGACCAACACAGCTACCCACCTGAATCTTTGTTAGACACAGAATAGGAACTGAGATCTCTGAGACCTTTTCCTCCTAGTCAGGAGGTGGGAGGGCTGTTTGGATAAAGGACTCAGAGATCTACTCTACTTGTGCCTGACAAAGGGAGCGCTGACTCTCGAAAGCTGATACCCGGAAACTCTTGCTGGTCTCTGAGGGGTTGCTTGATTCGAATCTAACCAACATGGCTACCCCCTGAACCTACTCCATGAAGATTACTGAGCGACCTTGGGCCTTTTACACACATATAAACTCCCCTCCTCCCCACCCCTCACGCCGCCAGTCCAAGTTACCTTTCCAGGTTGTCTTGGAGATAAAATGGAGGAAGGGGGATGTATGCTGCCCTGAACTCCCTGGAGGAAGAGCAGGAGTGGTAAAGATAGCGGAGGAAGCTGTTTTAAAGGAACAGGATCCATGCCAGGAAACAAAAGAGTATCTGGAAAGTCATATGTGTTTTCCTGTAATTGTGTTGATTAAAATAAGTTGAAGAAATTAGAGAGCAGGCTCTGGGCAAATTTCCCCACCGGTGCCTTGCTTTGCTGCAAAACAGCGAAGTGAATCAAGCAGCCAGTAACTAACTCCTGGTTAAATAAGCAGCAGTGAGAAAGCAGATGTGCCATGAGTTCTAGGAGTACAGTTACTTCCCGGCAACCTGGTATTTTGCCTATAGGCATCTGAAGAGCTGGCAGGAGGAAATGGGCGGGGCTCGGAGTGCTGATGTTGCTGCCAGTGAAAACTGGGATGCTGTCCTGACCTGGATAGCCCAGGCAAGCCTGATCTTGTCAGATCTTGGAAGCTAAGCAGGGCCGACCCTGGCAAGTACTTGGAAGGGCGACCTACAAGGAATACCCGGGCCAGGATGCAGAAGCAAGTAATATCAAGCCACCTCTCTGAAACATCCTAGCCCTACTAGGGGTCGCCAGAAGTCAACCATGACTTCCAGGCTCACAAGTACAC
This sequence comes from Lepidodactylus listeri, assembly GCA_029233225.1. NCBI lineage: Eukaryota > Metazoa > Chordata > Lepidosauria > Squamata > Gekkonidae > Lepidodactylus > Lepidodactylus listeri. The sequence continues at coordinate 18,566,915 of JARCFY010000016.1, forward strand.
ACACACACACACGCACACACACAATACTCTCTTAAAATAAAATAGAAGATGGGATGCTCTAGGATCTGCAAACCCTAGAGCATCCCATGACATCAGTTCCAGTTTTCACTGAAAGCGATGGGAGTGTCAGTCCCCACCCCTTACATTCTTCCAGAGTTTGCCATCTGCAGCCTGGCAACCCTAGCTAGGAGGCAACACTGGGGAAGGCCTTGGCCTCTGTGTTTTATTTGTTGGCCCTCCACATCAACTGGTTGGCCGCTGTGTGAAACAGGATGTTGGACTAGATGGACCACTGGTCTGATCCTGCAGATAGTTCTTATGTTCTTAATTAGTCCGATTCACACCTGACTCCCAGTTCCCAAAACTGTTTGCAATGACTTGGTATTAAGTATTAAGACGAGGCAGCTCTTTTCATAAATAACATGCTTCTTTATTGAACTTCCAAACCAAAAGTCACAGGCTCAACAGGAACCAATTTATACTTGTAAAAACCACACCTACCTTAAACAACAACCAATACCAAGTAGGCAGCTAGAATCCTTCATTTGCATGAACTATATACAAAGTAACTATTGACCGTGCAGCTACTGGGTAATAAGCAACAAACATGATTGGTTGTTACCGGCATTGCAACCAATTATCTTGAAGGCCTTTAGAGCCTTCACTCAGACCCAAGCACCATCGGTACATAACACATGGATTGTTCTTTGGGGGTGGGGGAGGACTCAGCTATAGCAGGAGACCTCCCAGCAATGGCTCCCTGTTTCTCACTGCCACTTCACATGCTGGCAGGGGAAAATGGGGGGGGGGGGGCTCACCAGCATCACATTAAACCATACAGCTTTAGGCGAAGTGTCACCTTAATGGGATGGTGTCACTTTCTTTTTTTGTGCGGGAAGTGATGACACATCTCAATGCAACACTGACAAACCTTTCCCCACTCCTTAATTTCTCCTCCACCTGGCAACCAATTTGGTGTACTGGTTAGGGGTGCAGACTCTAATCTGGGAGAACCATGTTTGATTTCCCACTCCTCCACGTGCAACTGCTGGCGTGACCTTGGGTCAGTCATGAGTTCTTTCAGAGCTGTTCTCTCAAAGGCAGTTCTCTCAGAGCTCTCTCAGCCCCACCTAACTCACAGGGTGTCAGTTGTGGGGGAAGGGAAGGGAAAGGAGTTTGTAAGCCACTCTGAGACTTCTTCGGGAAGTGAAGGGCAGGGTATAAAACCAATCTCCTCCTCCTCCTCCTCCTCTTCTTCTTCTGATATGCTAAGACCCTAAGGTACACCAAGTTTAAGAAGCCCCACAGCATTTTCAAGAAAGTGTATTATTCTAACATTGAAATGTAGTACTCTTTTGTAAAATTTAGGGCCCCTTCATCATCGGAGATCCTACATTATAGCTTACTTAGCTCGTGCGTAAATCTGGCTCTGTCCTTCCCAATGGCAAGCTATCAGAGAACACCAGCTACCGTCTGTCATCAGCACCCAATTGATAATGGCCAGTCCATTAGGCTATTGAACCCACTATCCAGAAATGGTCAATTGTCAACCAGCCTTGACCTGAGACAGTGAGCTAAAAGGGACCAGGTGGCAAGTGACAAGATCTGCTTTCTGAGCCTGTGCTTTGCGATAAAATATTTCTAAGCCTGTGTCAGTCAGTTCCCTTCCAGGCAGCCGGACTATTCTTAGCAACTTGGTGCTAAATCAGGTCTAACTGTGGATCTTAGCTAATCTCATGATACCTCCTATCTGCTGGAGCAGGAGAATCAGCTGAACAACACTCCTTAGCTTAGGAGGTAATTGAATAGATATTGCAGAATACTGGGAGTGTGATTAATTGGTTGACAGAGTCCAGATATCCCCAAAGAGATGCTATTAAACATGCTTGCCACTCTTGTCAGGTGCTCTCCATAAGGGGGGGGGGGGTCCACTCAGCTAAATGCTAACTCACCAAGGTCACCTGGAGCTTTTCAAGAATTAGTCTGTGTGATTTTATTCACTCACTGTAATATTTCCCATAAGACACGGCTTTTGCCAAATCAAATAGCTTAGTTACTCCAAAAAAAACCCAGCTAACGAATACATTGTCAGATACACAATAGCCTGTAGTTCTGCAGTGACCCTTCTCTTAGCATCAGAGCAATAACCAGAGGTCCTTTCGAGCAGGAGCTCGGGGGAGCGCAGCTCCAGGAGTTGGTGCCAGTTCCCCCCACCCCGCGGGGGGAATGCCTGCTTGTGTCATGGCTGCAGCAAAATGACCCCGTCCCCCGGAAAGGTCCTTGTTCCTCCAACCAGCCTTCTGAAGGCTTCAGCCACCACTGAAGCTATCCTCCCAGAATAGGGGTATTTCTGAGGCTTGGATTAGTAGCTATCCCCTTTCTTTCTTTCTTTCTTTCTTTCTTTCTTTCTTTCTTTCTTTCTTTCTTTCTTTCTTTCTTTCTTTCTTTCTTTCTTTCTTTCTTTCTTTCTTTTTCTTTCTCTCTCTCTCCTTTTTTTCTTGCCTTCTGACATACTTCTGGTGATGTCAGGTGGTGTAGCATATGCAAATAAGTAATGCTAATGAGTTATGCTAATGAGCTCCTGCACCTCTTTTTCTACGAAAGGACCCCTGGCAATAGCCGTACTTTGGGGTGGTAATGGGTTGTACTCAATGCCCTTCTGGGCTTTTGGGCCCCGTAGACGCTCTGATCTTGTTCAGTATTCTGTCTGATCATTGTCAGTAATACAGAAAGGGAGTAATGTATAGGGTGCTGTTTTCCACGGTCAAGTTCTGGAAGGACTTCTGTGGATTTTAGACAAGAAACTTCATCTTCTGCCCATCCTGCAAGTTTTGCTGGGAGCAGAGGCAGGAGAAAGGGGCTTTGTCTTCCATGAACCCATGTGTCTTTATAATGATTATCTGTGATGTTCTGAACATATGAAGCTTGCTGCAGAGGACATAAGAAGCAGTCTTTGGGTCTCCACTGAAGAACGTCTTCCTTAAAATATACTGACCTGTGTCCTTCCACTCCACTAGAGCGAAGTGCGAAGCCTTCCTTTAGCCTATGGAGACTTCCTCCAACTGATGTCGTTCCTTCTGCAACGGAAGATTCAGTTAAGTTGGAGGAAGCCTCCTTAAGGCTGCAAGAACATGGCATTCTTTTCCCACATACTTGCACTGGTTTCTCACAAGCTACTGATTTGGAGCCCCAAAAGAGGACGCAAGTGAAGTTGTGTTTGAGTTGCCATTTCCAAAGCACCGTGCTCAGGTGTGCATGCTAAATCGCCACCTCAAGAAGTGTGTTACTAGAGGCAAAAGTGACAGTCAGAGGCGTAGGAGAATCCAGCGGAGCCATCTGGCCCTGCGGGTATTTCCATTTGCTGTCCCCCCAGTCCCAAAAGCAATGTGGGATGGAAACAGGGTGTGTGCTAATGGCAGGTCAGCAGCGTGGAGCAGACTGTGGGAACCTAATGGACAAATCAGTCCTACTATTACTCATCATCAGTGGAAAGAGCAAAGACCTGTAAGGGCTTGGAGGCCTGTGTATGAGAACTAGGGTCTCTAGCTCTGGTTTGGGAGATACCTGGAGCTTTGGGGGGGGGGGAGGAACCTGGTGAGGGTGGGGTTTGGGGAGGGGAGGGGAGAGACCTCAGCAGGATGTAATGCTTAGACTTCACCCTCCAAAGCAGCCATTTTCTCCAGGAGAACTGATCTTGGTCACCTGGAGATTAATTGTAATAGCGGCAGATCTCCAGGTGCCACCTGGAGGTTGGCCTCCCTAATGGTGGTGATGGATGTGCGTTGGATGTACATCCCATCCCCGTATGCAGTCGCACTCTATTTGTTGAGAATCGTCAAAGTTAGAGATGCACAATTCAAACTTCGGTTTAACTTAGTGACATTCCATCCCTTCTCTTAGCAGTTACGAAAGCAGTTCCTGCTCTTACTCCCATGAAGTACCCTTTCTGTGCTTTAGGTTTCAGATAAATAACAACTAATACTGACAGAGAGTATTCTCATAAACGCATTTATTTGTTTGACAGCTGTATCTCCTGCACTCTCCAAAATCTGCTGGAGTTGACCTAGATATATAAATAAGGCTCTGAGATATTCATCAACTTTGATGAAGGGAAGGGTGTTCTTCCCAAAGGACAAACAGGCAACTACTCATAAACCTTCTAGCTGTGTGTAGAAAGGGGAAAGTGGGTGTTTCCCTGGATTTGCATGCGAACCCTGTAAGCATCAACATTCACTCCAGCTACCTCCTCCCTCCAATGGTGTTTGATGACACTACTCTAAATTGTCTGGGCCTGTGGACTAATCATTGGCATCAATAAGTTATCAAAGTTTGCATTCACAGGGAAATGTGTCATGGCCGCAGGGCAGCCTCTGAGATAATTGTGCCTATTTTTCATTTGATAAAAAGTAGCTGTGTGTAAAATATAGCTATTGCAAAATTATTATTTTTAAAAACATAGCTTCTATTATATTTTTAAAAACCCAGTCCTGCAGAAGAGGAGGAGGAGGAGATTGGATTTATACCCTGCCCTTCACTTGGAGTCTCAGAGCGGCTTACAATCTCCTTTCCCTTCCCCTCCCTACAACGGACACCCTGCGAGGTAGGTGGGGCTGAGAGAGCTCTTTCAAGGACTGCTCTTGAGAGGACAGCTCTGAGAGAACTCGTGACTGACCCAAGGTCACACCAGCAGCGATATGTGGAGGAGTGGGGAATCAAACCCAGTTCTCCCAGATTAGAGTCCACACAACTAACCACTACACCAAACTGGCTCTCAAGAGTAGTCAAGAACTTTACTGACTTACCTACAATTAATCCTGTAATATCCCTCATCTTACTTGCTATTCTATTGGTGATCCTAGACAGAAAAAAATAAGTTTGATCAAAGTAAAAAAACTCTCCTATTTCTTTCTAATCCAGTCAGACCTGTCCATTTCTGATGTTACCTTCCAGGGTTTGGCAAATGTCAGCCTTGTAGCCCACAGCATCTCTAGTAAGGAATTCTGCAGTTACATCGGTGACATAGCGGAATCTATTAATCAAGGGGTCTAACTGGAATGGTACACTTCATATCTCATTAATGGCAAATACTTCTCTGAACTGTTTCACTGTGATACATATCAACAGCATATGAAAGGAATTGCCAACAACCATTATGATTTTCATACCATTTCCATTGGGTCATATGCCATTGCATTTCCATCTCTCTACCTGCCAGTTGTTTGATCCTTGAAATCAAAAGTTCATTAAAAAAGTTACCTAAGTATTGGTAACAACTTTTTGTAGATATTTATCTGCGTTTAATCTGATAGGGTTGCCACTGTGTTGTATTACGGTCATTCTGGCACCATTCCAGGATGACTGTAATGCAAGAACAGAGCTCTGTATTAGGTGAACACCTCCGTTCTACAGCTGCCTCCGTTACTTCACAATCTTTGGAAGACCAGTCAAGGTCAATGGGCTCCTCGAGGACTTGTCATAGGGTATTTAAAGAAACAAAAGCAAATACCCTTTGTCCAGGGACACTAAGTTTGCAATTAACACGATCCACTCAGTGGCTTTAGGAAAGCTGTGAAGGTGCACCATGCAAGAACTAAAGGAGCAGATCTGTCTGCCAATGCCATCTTTTCAATTGAATAAAGGGTTTACTTCTATCCGGAGCAGCAGGCTTGGTGCTTTGAATTCATTTGGGAGTTGGGGCTCGACTCCTTTCATCACTCCCCCAGCACCAATTAAATTGAACACAAAGGATGGGATCTAGCCAGGTTTTTCACACAATGTCGCCCAACTCTCCTCTTTACTACAGTCCCTGTCCCACATGGCTCTTGTCACTGCTGGTACCACAATCCATAGTGAGTGATTAAAGGGGTGGTCCACTCCTGGAAAAGCTGGTGAGTTTCCACCCAAAGGTTCTTTTAGCTAAGATGGTAGTTAGTAGCAGTTCTTGTATCACCAGCTTTAAAATTATTCCTTTTTTTTTTTCTAAAAATGAATGTTTGTTTTGTCTTGGTTTTTTAAAAGCCCCAAATGATACCACATTTGAGAATACTGAAAATGTACTTCTAGGCATTTTAACAAGATTAATTTCATGTGGATTCTGCTGTTGTATTTTGGAGTAGATTGGAATGTTCCCAAGCGTACCATGTGAAAGCTTTGGACTAGGGTTGGGCACGAACCGGGGGAAAGGTGGTTTATGAAGGTTCATGGTTTGTGGGTTCTCATGAACTGGAACAAACCTCCCCCAGTTCATAAACCGGTTCAGGTTCATGAGGTTTGTGATGCAGCGGGGCTTGCAAAAGCCATTTAAAGGGAACACTGTGGCATGACTTGCAGGTCAACTCAGAAGGCCTGTTGCAGTGGTGCAGCTTTAAAGGGTTCCTGTTGCCTTGAGCACCGGCATGTCTGGCCCACGAACTGCTCCCACGAACCGCACGAGCCTCAGTGAAATCTGAACTGGTTTGTGGGAGAAGAGACTGAACAAACTGAGGTTGGCAAACCACGAATCGGGAACTTTGGTTCGTAATTCGGTTTGTGCCCATCCCTACTTTGGACACTGAAGCTATAACTTGGCATGTATGATATGTTGCTCTGTCTTTCACAGCTTCTCTCCCCACTCGGGGCCTTGGCTGGCTCCTCCCCAAGTCTCCACTGGATGTACTTCACCACCAGTATATTTTAAAACATTTAATGAAAGGTGGGGCTTCTCTCCCCAAAATAAAACCAGATGAAGTATGCATTCCCGTTCATTTCCACTCATCAAAAATGTGGATCGTGGCTATGGGAAAATACAGTTTTTAAATATTTATATATCTAATAGCCAAGTGGCCCCCTGCATGCGGATATCTCAATCCGTGCAAGGGAAGCACCTGGGGGGCAGGGAGATTTTTCCGCACACATGGGGGCTCCCCCTGTGTGCAGAAAAATCCTAAAAGTTAAAAAAAACTTGGGGGGGATATTTAAATTCCGCCAAAAGTAAAAGCATTCCCTGTGCATGCTGTTGGGGAGGAGGCTCGGAGGGCCTGGCGGCTGTGAGCCGCTCATATATATTTAATGAGAGAAATGGAATGGGGTTGGAACTGAGAGTCAGTCCACTTTTGATTTTTTAAAAAATCTACTTTCTTCCTGCATTGCTGCGCATATGCTCATGTGAAGAAATGTCAACATGTCCTCACTTGGCTTTGGGGCCTGCTCCTCTCCATGGCACCTGCACCTGAGTCATAGCCTCTCCCTACTCCCACATCCCACACCTGCACTTCTCATCCATAGCCGTTAACATTCCTGTCTACCACCAGGTATGTGCAAGTATGTGCTGCATCCCTGTGGCTGGACGATTTGTGGTGCAGAGAAGAAATGGCGACATGCGAGGTCATGTTCCCATTAAGGAAACGGCAGAACTATCACTAATTTAGCTGGATCTAATTTTATCCCTCATCCTACCAGCTCAAATCCTGGTCTCAAATATTTTGTGTCTACCCTAGCTACACTCTCTCCCACACCCATCTTTTGAGGGTTCTGCACTCTAGCAATGTCCCAGTTCAAGCGTCTGTTAATAAAGCAAACTTCAGGGTCACAAAATGGCCACCTCAGCTTAGCTTCAGTCACACAGTGAAGATCCTCGTGCTGTGGTGGCATCTGCTGCCAAAGCAGAGTCTTTAAAAATCTGCACAGCCCAATCAGATTTCCAATGGCCAGTCAGAAACCTTTCTGGGCAAAAGCTCCACCTACTTTCTAAAAAAAACACTTGACAGGCACCCAGAAAGGTATCGGTAGGCGCCATGACACCCCCATGCACCACACTGGGGACCTCTGGCTTAGGGCATATTTACAAATTTGCCAGTCCCTTAAAACTGTAAAATATAAGGGAGTATTTTTAGACTATTAGTTTCAAGTCCAGTAGCACTTTAAAGTCCAAGAAGATTGGGGGGGGGGCTATAAGCTTTTGAGAGTCAAAGCTCCCTTTGCCGTATCTGATGACCGGAGCTTTGACTCTCAAAAGCTTATACCACAAAAATCTTGTTGGTCTCCGCCATGACCTGGGTAGCCCAGGCGAGCCCGATCTTATCAGATCTCTGAAGCTAAACAAGGTCAACACTGGCAAGTACTTGGATGGGAGACCTCCTTGGAATACCAGCAGTCGGGAGGCGGGGTCAGGCTTTATTCAGCCACTTCTCTGAATATCCTCCAGGCCCCCAGTAGGGGTCAGTCACCAGAGGTCACCATGACTTCCAGGTGCACACACACTCACACACATGCACATATAAAGAATACAAAAAAAAATACCCCCCCCCCCATCTTGTTGGTCTGTAAGGTGCTGCTCGACTTGATTCTAGCTGTTATGCCGCAGACCAACACAGCTACCCTGTAAACTATAGATTCTGTCATTGCAGGCATGATCACTTCCATCTCAGAAGTACTATATGGCATGTTGAAACTTCATAGAATGTAATTAAGGAGCCGTCCACACGTGTGCATCTGCCATTTGGGGACTGCACCATGTGATGTCCTGCACTAAGGCATAATCAGAAATTGTTTGAAGGGTACAGTTTCTGATGATCCAGATCCTTCTTTAGTTAGTTAGCAGAGTGCACAAGGCTTTAATGCAGCAGTGCTTTGTCCCAAACCTACCATGAGCTTGCAACAAGTTTACAAAGTCACACACACACAGAGCCACGTTTCAGTTTAAATGAAATTAATAACCAGGGGTCATTTCGAGCGGGAACACGCAGGAATGCCGTTCCGGGAGTAACAAGCCCAGGAGCGAACACATATGGTGATGCGCTGTGGAAAAAAGCAAAAGCATACTAACTTGATCTGTATTTTCATGCTTGTTGTAGGGCGGCTTCCCTGCAAGAGCAAAGGAAACCGCAAGGGTCTTTCATCAAAGCGTAAAGCTGGCTCGCCAGCTCTGAGTTGGGAAATACCTGCAGATTTTTGGGGTGGAGCCTGAGCGGTGGGTGTTGCCTTCTGACCCACTTCCGGTGATGCCAGGGGGTGTGGCATATGCAAATAAGTTATGCGAATGAGTTATGCTAATAAGCTCCTGCACCTCTTTTTTTACGAAATGACCCCTGCTAATAACTACTTTATTCTAGAAATACATACTTGATAATGCAGAGTAGAGAAGTAGAGATAGATCCTACGCTATCTAGCTAGCAGATGGATGCGGATGCAGAAAGGAGTGTCCTGCATTTCCATCCCATGCACATGGAAGAGAGAAGAGAACGAGAGAAGACGGAAGGAAGTTGCTTCTTCCTAAAGAGAAGATCTACACTTCAAAGGGTGTCAGTGACAGAGTAAACAGGAAGATGCTTAGTGTTTGCCCAGTCTGGTGTAGTGGTTAAGTGCGCAGACTCTAATCTGGGAGAACCGGGTTTGATTCCCCACTCCTCCACTTGCACCTGGCTGGATGACCTTGGGCAAGCCGTAACTCTGTACCAGCTGTTCCCTCAAGGACAGCTTGGGAAAGAGCTCTCTCAGCCCCACCTACCTCACGGGGTGTCTGTTGTGGGGAGGGGAGGGGAAAGGAGTTTGTAAACCACTCTGAGACTCTTAAGTGAGTGAAGGGCGGGATATAAATCCAATCTCTTCTTCTTCTTCTTCTTCATCTGCCTGCAACTCTCTGTGGTCACTTGTCTTCTGGAGGCTGAGACGCTGGGACATCACCTCTGGTACTCCATCGGAAATTACACCCTAATTGCAGGCAGAATTTGAACATGGACGCAAAGCATTACAACAGAGGGCAGTTTGTGTGTTTGGCCTACAGGTGCCAAACGTAGATAAAATGGAGGAGAGGATAATAATGTGGATCCTCAAGTAAGGCAGGGTATAAACGGATTAAATAAATAAATGTAGAGGAACCCAACGATAGGCACACGAGCGCGCACTAGCCCTAGAACTTGGCAATGGACTGGGGGTTGCTCTGCTTAGAATGACACGCCGTCATAGTAATTTGTATTTTATCAGCAGTCCAAGAGACTGCTCTTTGGCTGTAGTACATTGCTGATCATCCAGGCTTGACCACAAGGCTGCATAGCTCTCCATCCTCTACTTGAGCTCTGTTCATTCAAGCCATAGATTTGAGGGTCTGGCAGGATCATCTTGGAATTCTTCACCTCATTGCTCTGGGGCCGCCGGTCCCCCATCTCTAAAGTCAGGGTGACAATGGGCCCTTTGTCTGCGTTGTCTGCTTAGACTGCAAGACCTTTGGGGCAGGCACTATTGGTACAGTTATTGTAGCACAAGAGCCCTTTTATCCCGGAGAATACCGTAATAATAAAAACAGATTCAGTATGTAATCTGTCAATGCTTGATGTCCGGGGTATGATGCACAGATCTTGTACTCCGATCAGCTTGGCTAGAATTCAGAATTCCTTGTGTTTTAGACATGGTAGAGAGAGGCCGCAGCTCCTGCAGATCTTTGCTGTTGATACCTGTGACACTTGTACTGTCAGTCTTTTAGTGTGTTGCGGGGTTCTTTTTAAAGAAAGCTGTACACTTCCTTGTCCTGAGCTGGACAGCCCAGGCTAGCCTGATGTTGTCAGATCTCAGAATCTAAGCAGGGTCTGTCCTGGTTAGTACTTCGATGGGAGACTGCCAAGGAAGTCCGGGGCTGCTACGCAGAGGCAGGCAACGGCAAGCCACCTCTGTTCGTCTCTTGCCTTGAAAGCCCTGTGGGGTCACCATAAGTCGGCTGCAACTCGACGGCATTTTGCACTGCCACCAGCACTAGACTTCTTGGTTGCAAGATCCTTTTCTGTTTCGTTTTGGCTGTCGTTCAGAACCATTTCACATTTCCTGTGGCAGCCCTCTGCTTTTGTTGGACTGAATGGTATTTGCTTCCGACTGTGCAGTACCACTTAATGGTGAGGATGGTGTGGAACACTGGTGCTAATATCAAAATATACAAGTGTGTCGAAGGAGGAGGAGGAGAATTGGGTTTATACCCCACCAGGGGCGTAGACTTTGTAAATCTCCGGGGGGGGGGCTGGGGCTCTTTCGTGCGTGCGCGCGAATGCGACCATGTCCCCACTACTTCCCTCCCCCCGCCCCCCGGCCCCAAGGAGGCAGACCTGGCGGGGCGAGCAGGGGGCGGCGGCGGGGGCTGCTGCCCCGTAGGGGTCCTTGGAAGTTGTGGCGGCCCGCTTCCCCCCGACACTGCAGCTGCCCACCGCCCAGAGCCAACGCCAGGCCGCCCGGCTGCTGCCCCAGAGCCCGCTCGCCGGCTGGGTCGGGGGGCCGGCTGGCGCGGCGGAGTCCCTGTGCCCGCCCATCGCGCCGGCTCTTAGCTTTTGCTCTCAGGCAGGAGCCGTGCGTGGAGACAGCGACTCGGGCAGATGAGGCCAAACCTAACTGATCCTGGAAGACTCGGCAGGCAAGCGCCAAGCTGCAGGAACCAAGCGCGGCCGGAGCTCTCGGTGCAGGAGGGGAGCAGGGGGAGCCCTGATCCTCAGCGGGACGTTCTGGGTAGGAGGAGGCAGGCAGTGACCCACCGGAGAAGATTTTCGCAGGCCCTGGAGCATCACGGGAACGCGGAAGCTGGGTCATGGCTGTGTCGAACAGAAAGTGTGGCGCGAAGCAGCGAGAGGGTGCTCGTGGAAAGAAGCTGCTCGCAGAAAAGCGCCCTTCTGTATGTTCGTGCTGGGAAGAAAATCTTGTTGAATTGAATGGGGTTTACACTCCAGTAAATGTGCAGGGGAGGGCAGCCGCCGTTGATTTTATCAGCCTCCCCCACTGGCGGGCGCTCCATTTTGCCGGGGGTGTCTGAGCCCCCCCCCCCGGGAAATTTCGGGGGAGGCTCGAGCCCTCGAGCCCCCCCGTAGTTGACGCCTATGTACCCCACCCTTCAGGCGGAGTCTCAGAGTGGCTTACAATCCCCTTCACTTCCTCTCCCCACAACCAAGCAATATGAAGCTGGAGATAAATGGTTTCTTAAACATCACCGACTTGTGCTGCACTGTCCGCAGATCCTAGAGCTTAGCATACGCTTATCTCAAAACTTCTCTGGGTACGCTTACATAGTTTCTACACTCCCTTTTTCTCCCTGTTCAAGCACTCTCCCCCATCTAAAACATTTCATTTCTCCCGGGCTTTTAATTGAGGGGGGTTCCATCCTTCTTACGCTGTTTTTAGGGTCTGCTTCTTGGCTTAGGACTTTTTAATGACTGTCATTCTAAACTCCCGAGTGCTGTTTCATAGCTGTATGCTGTGGTTTTCATGGTTTGCTTTTATGCTGTCGCTTTATAATTTTATTGTACTGTTACTGGTGAGTTACTTCAAGCAGGTCTCAGGTTATATTCTGCCCTAGCTCAGTTACTGGGTTTACATGGTCCTGGGCCTTATTTAGTAGGAATCTGCCCTTGCATGTTGTCGTCCTTGTCCTTTTGTTTGTGGGTCTCTATGAGGTAGATGAAAACAGCCATCATTATCCTTAGAGCTCCAGGGATGAGAATGCTGCTTTTCAATGCAGATCAGAGCCTAGTGCTCAAAATGTTAGACGAAGCAGCAAACCTGTTTTTTCATTGTACCACTTCAGATTTTAGGTGGGCTTTACATGACTGCCTATGTTTCTACATAGCAAAATAGGCTATTAAGGAGAAGGATAGGCTAGAATCCATCTCTCTGATGTCTAGTGTTCAGTACAGATAACTTTTTTGGGGTGGTATGCAAACCTCACCTACAGTCTTACCCAAGTGGTACAATCCAGGTTGAATACCTGATCTGTTGTTCATGTGATCTTGTCCTAAAGTCTTTTTAGAAGTTCTAAGCACATAGAGTGAATGCTAGACTGTCCCGACCAGAGGCATCGGGACTTGCCGCCGCCCCCGGGGCCAGCACTCACCCCCCCTGAATCGCCGCCCGAGATGGAGAAGATGGGCCCGGCGCCGGCCATCCCCGCCGCTGTCTCCCGCACGCCGGGAGCGCTCCCAGGGCAGGAAGAAGAGGGAGACCCCGCGGCAATGCATCCCGCCACCGCCCGGGCCAGGGCGGGTCTCCGAGGCCCGCAGCCCGTCACCCCCAATGACAACTTACAGCAACAGCTGGCTGACGGCTTGGAGCGCGGCGGTGCAGGAAGACTGACGCTGGGTCCAGAGGCGTGTCAGGGAGGCGTCGCCGAGGAAGTAGAGCCGGCGGCCGCAGCAGCAGCATCAGCAAAGCGTCTCCCCGGAGCTCCGCTCGAAGAATACAGAGGAGCTTCCGGCAGGGTGTTGGCCGGCATCAACGGCTATAAAAGGGGGCGGGGCCAGGCGAGGGAAGTGGGTGGACACGCGCGAGGGGAGTGCTGGGGAGTGGCAGACAGAATAAAAGGAGGAGAAAACGGACAGGCCGGAGAGGAAGTGCCAGGGAAGTCTAAGTCCGCGTAACCAGAGAGAGAGAGGGATATGCTGGGAAGGACTTGCCCTGGAGGCAAGAGGGCGCTTTGGGGTGAAGTTTAACCCCGCTCCTGCCACATCTGAGGCCTCGTTCCTCCTCATTTCTAACACTGCCCTCCTTGGGGCCTTCCTCGGCCGTCGGGGGCCACGGCTACCGGGGGCGCAGACCCGGGGCAGGAGGCGGCGCTTGACAGACTTACCATTTGCCTGCACATGGTAGGCAAATACCCACTCCCACTGTCCATCCACCACACTTGATCAGTTGAGCAGCAGGAGAAACAAAAGGGGGATGTTTTGGATGCTATGACTTCACTTCTGGACAATCACCCAGAAGTGACATCACAGCATTCTCAGTGCTCTAGGAATTTCCCCTAATGTCTATGGTCTTTACCATAGAAACTGGGAAAATTCCTAGAGTGATGCTGGGGAGAGTGATGTCACTTCAGAGTAGGGTTGCCAGCCTCGAGGTGATGGCTGGATATCTCTTGGGATTATAACTGATCTATAGGCAACATAGCTCAGTTCACCTGGAGAAAATGGCAGCTTTGGAAAATGGACACTATGGCATTATACCTCATTGAAGTCCCTCCCCTCCCCATATCCTGCCCTCCTCAGGCTCTACCTCCCAATCCGGAGCTGGCAACCCACCCAGTAGTGATACCACAGCCTTTGTGGTATCACTGCGATATTTCCACCTACCTAGGCTCTGCCGACCAAAACATCCCAGGATTGCCAGGTACAGGGCTGGAAACCCTAGTGAATGCACATTGGTTCAAGTATGAACTTTAGGCTGATCCTACATTGGGCAGAGGGTTGGACTAGATGGTCTGTATGGCCCCTTCCAACTCTATGATTCTATGATTCCATTAACTGCAATATGGAACAGGGAAGATGGTGGACAAGGATACCCAATAGGGAGAAAAGTTTCTCCCCCCCACACACGTTTCTGATCATCGGACAGCCAGCATGGTGTAGTGGTTACGGTGTTGGACCAGAATCTGAGAGACCCAGGTTCGAATACCCAGTCTGCCATGAAGCTTGGCCACCTTGGGCCAGTCACATTCTTTCTTCTGCTGCTCAATTGATCAAGTGTAGTTGATGGGAGTGGGTATTTGTCCACCGTGTGCAGGTAAGTCTAACATTCACTCTATGTGCTTAGAACAAATTCCTTCAAAAATTCACTGCTTTCTTTGTAGTTTAAGGTTAATCACAACATCCAAGAGCAGCAAGTTTGAACCTCCACAATGAGAATTTTGGTGTTACAGATCTGAAACAGATCTGGGTTGTTTGCCTTGGTGTCGTCTTCAGGATGTCATTGGCATTGTTTCTTGCTTTGTAGTTAAGATGCAAGATAAAATGATAAGACTGCAGTCAGATGTGCCATTTGGCACGGAGGGGAAGCGATCCTATTTCCTCCAGTGGAAACTGAAATGGAGTCACGCGATCACACATCCCTTGGAGCTGTGGGCTCAGCCTGTCACTGAGCACATTTAAGTGAGGGGGGGTTACCCTTTCCCCTGCATGCACATAAATGAGCAATCAAACCCCTATGGTGGTCCACGACTATGGGTCACTTATGCGGTTATACGCATACTGCTAAGCAAGCAAAAAAAAAGGCACCAAGTCTTGAGATGACTTGAGAGGGTGCTTGCACAATCAGACAATCGAATGTCTGTTTGTGGCCCATCGGAACTAGTTAGAACCAGACTTTCCCCAGTGTCTTTCTGTGGCGGGGCAGCACGGGGTTCAGACGACTGCAGGACCTTTCCCAGATGTTGCTGTCTGACCGTGCCCTTCAGATCCGTCAGGCTGAGTTGGATCTAAAGGCCCATCTGATTGCGACCTAAAACAAAAGCTAGGTACCATCCCTGGGTTTCTAGGAGTTAAAAAAAAAATCTCCTGGACTTTGCTGAAAATCAGTCCTGCTGACAGTTTCCTTTTTGACTTGCCCTCCCCGTCATGAGATTCTACAGAGATATATATCAACAGAAATGAGCCATTTTGGAGCATTCATGGGCTGAATGTCCATCAGTGGTTGTGAGCTAGGCCAACATGCCTCAGGACTGACAAGAAGATATTACTGTAATGCTGAAGTGGGGGGGGGGAGCGGTAAGGGAGGGTGGAATGAGCAAAGCCGAGAGCTGAGCATAGCTTTAACAATGGAGGCTTATTCTCTTTCATTACACCTGAGTCCCAGGGCCTGTAAGGCAAAGAACGTCTGTTGTTCTGGCAGCAGAGACATTGTGGTTTGTCTTGGCTGTCTCCGGCTTTGTGTTCCCACAATAGGCACCTAACCTCCTTGTATCCCTCAATTAACACTTCTAGTCCTCAAAGTCCTCTGTTGGCAGTCAGCGCTGTGGACTTATATGGGCTTGGCCTGCTCCGGGCTTTGAAACCCAAAACTTTGCTTACTCCCCAAGCCAAACAAATTACTTCATCCCAAACAACCAACCATCTTTGGAGGGCTCCTTCTGCCCTCCTTCCTCTCTGGCAGGGCCGCCCATTCTGTATACTCAACTGCTTATTTTTTAAAATGCGTTCTGGTAAACCCAACCTCCATGCTCAGTACAAAAGGGGCTTATTATGAAAAGCAGGGATTAGTTTTGTGCACTGTTGTGCTTTAGAGTTTGGTTTTGTGTATGTGTATGTTTTGTCAGGAGAAGGAATATGGTGGCAGTTTTCCTGCTGTATGTCATGGAAACAACCACTAGGATAATGAAGGGAAAAAAAGGTTCCCAGTTTGGAATTTTTCCACATGAGTTATTTGCCCCAAGTTCAATGCTGTTGGGAAGTGTTTTGTTCCCCCCGCTTCCTCACAACATCGTGATGTATTTGTGCACCCCCCAGGTTTTCCACAGCTTTTCTCCAATCTTTTCAAAACCTGCTTTGCTCCTGAGTTTTGGGAAACATCGCAGTAATGCCTGGATGTCCGCTGTGTGGGCAGGAAAGTTTCCGTTCCCTCAGTCCCACTGACAGGCAGCCATTTCCCCTGCCTCTGTCCCTGAGCTGGGAAATCCCCCTCCCCACTCATTAGATGGCTTTTTAAAAAAAAAAATGAGTAAGTGAATATTGTTACGACATTATAACAATCTGTGTATCAGGTTCTTTGAATTCTCAGCTTTCATTTGAATTCCCAGCCACAGCCCACACCCACTGCCATGCTAACTAGGGTTGCCGCCACCCCCAATAGGGGCAGGGGCTCCCCCAATTTTGGGGGGCCCCATCTGCTGCCAGCCAGTTGGGCAGCAAGGGGAGCCCTGCCCCTGAAGAGCTCCACCACGCCTAATGTGACCAGCATGATGACGTCACCCGGAGATGACATCATCATGCTGGGCATGTCTCTATGGTGACCATAGAGTTCTTGGCTGAATGCTAGAATGTCCCCTACACAACATGCCCAGTGTGATGATGTCACTTCTGGGTGATGTCATTGTGGCATGCATGCACAGCGCACACACCAAAAGACCCCAGGCAGCAGCCAGGAGACCCCACCGACAGACTGTAGGCACCTGGAAACCCTAATGCTAACAGCAACATCTCCCTTCTAGTGGCAAACAGGCATGTCATGTGTTATGTCCAAAACAGCAAAAGGGTATGTGCAGGTATGAACAAGACGGGGGGATGTGGAGTGGGGAGTGCTAAGTGTTAAGTGACCTCCATGCCTGAGAGGAGAGAATGGAGATTCCCAGTCATTTCCCACAATTAGAAAAGATACCTTTAGGCATTTATCTGCTAGTTTGACATATTTATTGCTTTAGAATGGTTGACCTTATAACCTTAACTTGTTATTTAGTGTCAGTTTGCATATCTTGATCACCATCATATTGCATGTTAATTTGCTGTTCATTCTCTGGTTATAAGTTTGAACCTTGCCTGCCATTCTAATGTACTTGATAAAGTGTGTCTGCACATGAAAGCTCGTACCTTGAATAAACCTTTGTTGGTCTTAAAGGTGCCGCTGGACTCTAAATTTGTTCTGCTTCTTCAGACCAACACAGCTGACCAACTGGATCTATCTTGATGCTGAATGTAAGACACCTCCCTCCTAAAAAGTATGTTATACACAAAAAGTGTTTTATTACTGTAGACACTAGTAACTTGTATGTGAATAACTTTTATGTGGCCATTTTTTTTCTTGATGGCACACCTGTATGTGTGTTTGGGGGGGGGGGGGACTAGTCTTTGGGATAAATACATTATTTGCTGTTGGTGGAATTTCTATTCAAATGTCAGTTCCATACCCCTGAACACTCCAGGGCCATAGAGTTTGTTAATTGAAAATGAAGAATTAATTTGAGGGCTAACATAGTGAAGCTTCTCAGCATAGCTCTTTGGTTAGATTTCTGTCACTGGCCCCTGATTTCTCTGTCATTTAGATGAGTCATCCAATCAGAACTGGAATAATCACTGTTATGTCCTTTGCCCCACCCCCTCAGTTTCTGACTGTCTCCGGCATGGAGAGTGGTGGGTGGGTAAAACTCTATACATGTCTATTTTGGAAATCTTGAGGTGAACCGCAGCAAATTCCTTTTGCATTATGTTATCTGCAGTGACTCCTTCGTATCAGGTTTGAACCGCCGGATGGGCAACTTTCCAAAGTAGCCATCTGTAATATTTAGCTTTGTTGTGCTTGCCATAAAAGGACCGGGTACCTGGATCCTTAAAAAAAACAAAAACAAAGCGGAATTGAACTTGCAATTAGCAGCTTGCCTTTGGAAAGGCAGTGCATTCCTTCACAGCCACTTCCCCAATGAAGGGGCAAAATGGATTTGTGCTACAGAGCTGTATCGGGGCCACCCAGGCGCATTTCCAAAGCAGCCTTCTGTGTGTGTGTGGGGGGGGGGGGAATTAAGATATGTGCGATGCAGCTCCATAAGCAGGACAAATGAGCCTTCAACAAAGGTAAAACTTGTAGACCAGAATGCCAGAGTTAAGTTTATATAGTATTTTGCACTTTTGCTTAATTGTTATTACTTTCAATACAAAGATTTTTAATTAATGGGATCAGTAGCATTTTGTGGGTTTCTAAGCCTAACATAGGGGCTGTGATGGCTCAGAGGTTAAGATTCTGAGCTGCAGAGCAGCAGTTTGAGACCTTAATGCCACGTGACAGAGTGAGCTCCCATCTCTGGCCCCCAACCTAGCAGTTCGAAAGCAAGAAATTGCA
The DNA here is from genome assembly GCA_029233225.1 of Lepidodactylus listeri. NCBI lineage: Eukaryota > Metazoa > Chordata > Lepidosauria > Squamata > Gekkonidae > Lepidodactylus > Lepidodactylus listeri. The sequence goes on from JARCFY010000016.1 coordinate 18,585,449, forward strand.
AGTAGATAAATAGGTATCGCTTCAGTGGGAAGGTAACAGCTTTCCATGCACCTCAGTGTTTAGTCATGCTGGCCACATGACCACAAAGAGGTCTTCGGACAGCACTGGCTCTTCGGCTTAGAAACAGAGATGAGCACTGCCCCCTAGAGTCGGATTCGACTGGCTTTCGAGCAAGGGAAACCTTTACCTTTACCTTTAAGTCTAGCACTGAGTGGTTAGACTCCATACCATAGAGAAACAAAATGGTTGTTTCTAAACTAATTTTGTGGACCGGTTGTTCATTTGTCTATATCAGAACGGGATGTTTTCCATTTCATATCCAATTAAAAAGCAACCTGAAACACAAGTGCTTTTTTATATGAGAAAGAAAGAAAGAAAGAAAGAAAGAAAGAAAGAAAGAAAGAAAGAAAGAAAGAAAGAAAGAAAGAAAGAGGGGAAACGCGTGGTAAATGGATGAAAGGAATATCGAACTTCCTGAAGGTATGAAATCCAATACCAAGGTTGGAATACAGAAGATTCCCCTGCTGGGGGCTATTTCAATCAATACGTTTGGAATGGAGATCAGAAGGTCTGTAACAACCAGAGGTGTGAAAATATCAAATGCTCCCCAAAGTCATTAAACAAAGAACCTTGAAACACACACTGAAATACAAATGAAGATAGTGTTATATGAAGTTACCATATAACAAGCATTTTGTATAGTTCTTCCATTTGGAACGTCCAAAGCGCTTCACATACTGAGGCCGTCTCTGCATGCCACACACCGTGTGCACCGGAACTGTGGACCTGCAACGGCCGCAAGGGAGCCACTGTTTACTCAGCTGAGTTCTGACGGACACCCACGAGCTGTGCTGATGGGCTACCTCTCCAACAGGGCTCCCTGGAGTTGATACAGGTCCGAAAAACAGAATGGTGGAGAAAGCGTATGCCCACTCTCCTGATGCACTGTAATCTTTATCCAAATTGGGCGGGGCCCCCCACAAACCTGAGAATTAAGCTTTAATGTGAAACTCCCAGCATGCATCTGATTGGTGGGACCTGTGGTAGTCCTGTAAACAGTGTAATGAGTATTAAAACAGTGTAATGCCCATCGTTTCAATAATCCTTGCCAAAGTCCAGTTAGGGGGTATAAAGAGGGTTAGGGATGCCAGTCCCCAGATGGGGGCTGATTTGGTGGGTTCCTGCCTGCTGCCAGCCAGCTGGCTGGTAGGGAAAGCCCCACCCCTAAGCCCCACCCCAACAGTGGCCACCAGTAGCCACCCCTCCATTTCCCCTCCTATGAGATTTAAAGGGCCCTCCAGCTGATGGGCGGGAGCACGTGGCCTGCCGACCAGTATTCCCTCTAAGCTGAGTTAGTGTGAGCTAGCTCACAGTTTTTTAGCCTCCAGCTCACAGATTTGTCTTCGCTCTGGAAGGATGGCTCCAGAGCAAACTAATCTATGCAGCAGCCAAATCACTTGCTCACAGCTTTAATGCCAGTAGCTCACAAAGTAGAATTTTTGCTCACAAGACTCCACAGCTTAGAGGGAGAATTGCTGCCGACCAGCTGGAGGGCTCTTTAAAGCTTGCAGAAGAGAGAGGGGGGTGGCTGCCGGCCACATGCCTGAACTCCAAGCGGCGAATTCGCCACTTGGAGTTCAGGCCTCTCACCCCACTTCTTGCCAAAATTTCTTCTGGCGAGAAGTGGAGGGGGGGCCACGCGTGAACTGACACATGGGGGCTGGTCACTCGTTTCCAGCATGATGACATCACTTTTGCATGATGTCATCATGTTGGGGACATCCCCACCCCCTCCAGAAATGCTCTTTAAAGGACCCCGCCGGGGAATAGGAAGGACCTGGCAATCCTAAAGAGGGTAGAGGAGAGAATGAACTGCTATGAGATTCCTTTCCTGAAGACCCTTAGTGAACAACATGCAGCTGAGGTGATATTCAAACAAGGGACTTCTACTCACAGTTCACTCTCTGACCACTGAGCTATACCAGCATATATTTTGAGGCTTTGTAACCCCCCAAATACAACTGTGCCTGTATTTCATGTTATCTGGTATGTGTTTTCTGGGATCAGCCTCTTTCCTTTCCCCCTTAAAATGGGCTTTCCCCTGACTGAAGCCAAGCCATGGGGATGTTAAGAGTTTTCTTTTCCTTTTGGCAGTCTGGGATGTGAGTTGCACATTCCATGGTTTGTTTGTTCTTGAGAGGGATTTTCCCCCCCTTTGGTGTGATTTGTGTATGTGTGTCTAGTGACAATAGATTTGCTTACTTGGTTTCTGACCTTTTCCATTTGTGTCATGACTTATCCAGGCCATCTGGAATATTTTACTAAACTGTATTTTGGATTGCGTCGTGGTGCATTTGGGGTACTTGGTTAGTCCCTGACTCCCTTCTATCTACATATGGCAGAAAGTGCCGTGTCAAATTTAATTGCGGTTTGATTTTTGTAGCAAATGGTGGGGGGGGGGGGGAGACACACTGAAATGTTAATTAAAACATTCTCTGTGCATTCTTGAATGCTTTCCTCCCTGATCTGGCTTTGGGGACGGAGGGTGAAATGAGGAGTACACCCCATTCTCTGCATAATGAGGCTGATGTTCCCTACTGTACTATGCGGGGGGTTTCGTTGCCTACCAGCATCATATGTCAAGACATTCAACCTGATCCAGCTCTAGTTGTGCATACAGCAGGTCCCTGAGGGAGGCCGTGCATAAGTTTCCCTGATAAATAGACACAAGACTGACTGGGGAAGCTTGGGAGATGTACTTCGGGATGCGTATGTCTTTCCTTTGAGTTAGTTTCCATGGGATGTGTTTGGATTCCTCTCCAAACGTTTCCTAGTCACATTCTAGTCACATTCTGGTCCCAGCTAAATATAACTGGATAGTGACAAAGATGTATCAGCCCAGTCATTTCAGCGATGAGGATGCTCTTCAGGTGTGATCACACGAGCATTTGGCCCGACATAGCCGCTCCTCCCCTCTGGATTAAAAGGGTGTGGTCACCCAGCCACGTCTGTCAGACATTCCGCATGTGTACTCACCCTGTTGTAGGATGACTTGGAGCCGGGTTAAAAAGGCACCACATCACAAGTGGTGTTTTCAGTTCCCCACGCATTCATTGTGTGTGGCCGGATGTCTGAATGTGGGAGAGCATGCACAGAACAGATTGGCTGTCTAAACCTGCAGATCCATTTTACTGCTGGGGGGGGGGGTGGTTATGGAGATTTTTGCCTATATGCGCATGAGCACATGAGCACAGGTGCACATGCACCCACCTGCATTTTTTAAAAAACCAGCCAGGCAGTGCACTCTGTGGCTGAGGCACTGCAGTAACGTGGATGCTTGACCACGAGATGGCCATGTGGGTAACCTGCAGCAGGGTGTGCGGAATGGACTCTGTGGCACTGGACCATGCTGAGGCCCCTCCCCTCCCTTCCCCAAACCCCACCCTCTCCCAGATCCATCCCCAAAATCTCCATGTATTTTCCAACCCAGACCTGGCAACCCTATCTTCATCTCCGGGGGGGGGGGGGGGGGCTCAGCATGGCCAGTGCCACAGAGTCCATTCCGCACACCCTGCTGCAGGTTACCCACATGGCCATCTCGTGGTCAAGCATCCACGTTACTGCAGATATTAGGGAACATCACCAGTGACCAGGCTGAAGGTCAGTTCATTATTCACTGACCTTCCCCTTCCAGCCCAGGAACTTCTACTGGATGCCCCATCCAAATGTCTCTGCTGTTGCAATCTTAAGTATGCTGTTCAAGTGTGTATCTGTAAACTGCAAACCTACTTTTGATTTATTGACACTCACCACAGAAATCTCATGCTCAGAGTTCTGAGTCTAGGACCCAGGGGAAAACATGAAATGGCTGAGTGATTGAGAGAGTCTGGCGAAGCAAGCTATGATGCAGCAGCAGCAACAGAACTGGAAGCCAGAGATGGCCAGTTCTACTGCTGGCCTGATAGAAGCCCTCCAGGGGCCTGATCCGGCCCCTGGGCTGCATTTGTGACACCCCTGATCTAAAGAATCCTGCTTTAAATTAGAACACTGGGGCTAGATTGCTGGCTTTAAGTCCTTTTCCAGCCTTGCAGTTCTCTTTCTAAAGAGCCACTTGGCACAAAAAGCCCTGAGAACTACCTTTTCCATGTACACAACATCTCTTTAGAGTCTTTTGTGTCACCACCTGATTAGATCTCTGGCATTCTTGCTTTCCTTCTGGCAACAAGAAATGCATTTCAGCAAGTCTGCAGTCGTGATGCTTTAATGTAGGACGGGGGCAGACATGAAGTCTTCAAGCTGGGCAGAAAGGATGAAAGGCAAAGTATAGTGAAACAGCCTTGACTCTCTGCAGTCCTCTAAAAGCAAAGTTCGTGATCAGCAATGCCATTTTGCCCGTTGTCCCTCCCCCCTCCAAATGTGCCAGCTCTGATCAGAGATCTCATTTCCCATGTTAGCATGCTTTGCTTTAAAAGTTGTATAGGCTGCTACTTGAAAGAGTTCTGGAGAACTAGAAAGCTTGCACTCAGCTATGTGTCATCTGGTTGGTCCTAACAAAAGGTAGGCAATAGCAAACCATCTTTGCTCATCTCTTGCCTTGAAAACCATTCGTTGGTTGCAACTCGATGGTAGGCTTTACCTAATAAAAGGTATTACAGAGTTTGTGCTGTGATTGTTTGAGTTCTATTTTTAGACTGACAGGGCTGTTAAATACTTCTAGTTTGTATGTACACCTCCAAACAGCCCCCTCCCAGGTCGATGTCATCAGTGTGACATCATCACGCTGGGCATGTCGTGCACTGACACTCTAGCATTTTGACCAAAACTCTATGGTTACCATTGAGTTTTGGGCCAAAATGCTAGAGTATTGACATGCAACATGCCTGGCATGATGATCCCAGGATGGACCCAAGAACTCCCCACTAATAGCCAGGTAAGGCCTTGCATCCCTAGGCCGATGGATAGTTTAAAAAAATACAAAACTCCAACAGTAATTGCAGAAGTTTTTCCAAGCAGTTACCTCTCTTTTTAACAACACAATTTAGATATAGTCGGTATCTCAGAAACATGGTGAGATGGGGAAGCTCTATAGACAGGGCAGGAAAGGACAAGTTGGTGGTGGTGTTGTGTTGTACATCAAAGAGGGCATAGAATCAAATAAGTTAGGAAAAAATCAAGGGAATTAACTCCTCAACAGAAGTTATGTGGGTAGAAAGACTGGGCCCTAAGTGTTACTTAAAAGTGGGGGTGTAGTATCACCCATCTGATCACATCCTTGAGGCTGATCTTGAGATGGAGAAGGAAATAAGGGTGGTGACTAAAGCAGATAATGTTATTATACTGGGAGACTTTAACTACCCTCACATTGACTGGGTAAACATGTGCTGTACAAATGAGATTCTTTGACATCATAAATGACTGTGTACTGCAACAGTTGGTCACATAGCCAATCAGAGGGGTAGTGATCTTGGACTTGGTTCTGAATGGGTCTCAGGATCTGATGAGAGATGCTGAGGTCGTTGTACCATTTGGGACCAGTAACCACAGTGCTCTGAAGTTCAGCATTCAGGTCAATGGAAAGTTGCCCCTAAAGTCCAAAATTGTAACATTTGATTTCAAAAGAGGGAACTTTACAAAAATGAGGGGAATAGTTAAAAGGAAGCTGAAGAGAAAAAACAAGAGAGTCAAATCCCTAAAGGATGTTTGGAAGCTAGTTAAAACCACACTAATTGAAGCCCAAATAGAATGCATTCCATAAGTTAGGAAAGGCACTGCCATGTCTAAAAGAGGGCCTGCATGGTTAACAACAGAAGTCAGGGAAGCTATAAAAAGTAAAGAGGCTTATTTTAAAAAGTGGAATGTCTGCCCCAATGAACTGAACAAGAGTGACCACAGGCTCTGGCAAAGAAAATGGAGGTCAATAATTAGGCATGCAAAAAGATATCTGAAGGAGCCATTTTTTGGTCTAAACAAAAGACTCCCCTGCCCCATACCTGGAATAAAAAGTTTTTTTGGTTTACACGCAGGTCTCTTCTCCCCCCCACCCCAAAAAACCCCCAGAATTAAACATTTTTTTGTCTAAATACAGGACTTGCGCCCATGCTCTCTTTTTCTGTCATGCTCCCTCTGGCTGGCTACCTCCCTCCCTTTCTGTCTCTGAAGAAAAAGTGCTTGTACCTGTAATCAGGGGTCCTTTCATAGAAAAAGAGGTGCAGGAGCTCATTAGCATAACTCATTAGCATAACTCATTAGCATATGCCACGTCCCCTGACATCACCAGAAGTGTGTCAGAAAGGGAATGTCAGTTTCAGCCCCATTATATCCTATGGGCCATTGAAATCAATAGCAAAAACTCATAGGGTAAATGAGGGGCTGGAGGAAAGGGAATTTGAGGGAGAGGCTCCAAACTTGCATGGTAGCTGCTGGGGCCTCTCCTCGAAATGCCCACCAAGTTTCAAGAAGATTGGACCACGGGGTCCAATTCTATGGGCCCCCAAACAGATTGTCCCATCCCCTCCACTGTTCTCTATGGTGGGAAAAAATGTTAACTTTTTTCCTACCATAGAGAACAATGGAGGGAATGGGGGCAACCTGTTTGGGGGCCTGTAGAATTGGCCCCCCTGGTCCAATCTTCTTGAAACTTGGTGGGTATATTGAGAAGAGGCCCCAGCAGCTACCCTGCAAGTTTGGAGCCTCTCCCTCAAACCCCCTCCCCTCCAGTGGCTTTTAAATTCAGCGGCAATTCGGCAGTGAGCTGAATCAGATTAAAGAATCTGATTCAGCTCGTGGCTGCCCTACTGGCCAGTCCTGAGCTGGCAGAGCTTTGCTCCGCCTCGCTCCGGCCCCAACGGACCCCTGCCTGTAATCAAACATTGCTGGTCTTCTGAAAAGTCCCCTGAGATGCCATTCCCCCCCTCTTCCTCCCCTTCCCTTCCCAGAGGAGACCAAGGGGGGAACCCTCAGCCAATGGAGGGAAAGCTTTCTTTCTCTCCTCTGAAGCAGGAAATAGGAGAGACTGGGGGAAATTAGAAACAGGAAGCAGCACAGAGTCAGCCGTTTCAAAGCTGCTTACAATCACCTTCCCTTCCTCTCCCCACAATGGTCACCTTGTGAGGTAGATGGGGCTGAGAGAGTTTGGAGAGAACTGTGACTGGCCCAAGGTCACCCAGAAGGCTTCATGGGGAGGAGTGGGGAACTGAACTCAGTTCTCCAGATTATTGTCCTCCTGTCTTAACCACAACACCACACTGGCTCTCGGTTGGCTTGAAAACCCCTGGCTGGGGTTGCTGTAAGTCGACTGACTTGGTGGCACTTTACATTTACACAAACCAGTTTGGGTCCCTTCCAAGAGAAAAGTGGCCTAAAAATACTCAAATAAACAAATAACTGAGCCACACCAGCAGGCCTACCTCTTTGAGCGGCACTCCCAAGCTGCTCTGCCGGGAATCTATACTAAGGCCACTGCCACCACTTGCCCTGTAGCTACGGCCCCTTTGGGATTGGCCTCCATCCCATACCCGCTACTCCGCTTGAAAAGAAACCTGGTTTTTTTGGTTATTTTAACAGTTCTGCCCAAGGACTTGTTTTTGTGACACAGACGAAGAGGCTATTTGGCTTACGGCAACCTGAGCTTTGTCCACAAGTGGCTAATTCCTCAGACACGTCCCTTGCAGTGTCATCCTAAGCAGAGATCTAAATCCATTGAACTCAGTGTGTTTAAAAGGGCGTGTTTTGGATTTCACTTTTAAGTTCCCTCTGTTCAGTCCCCTCTGGAAAACGTTGTTGTTTCTAGTTACAGGCTGTCTGCTGGCAAGTTCCAGCAAGTGTGGTCAACTTGGCCTCGACATCCTTTTGGTGCTTCACACATTGTACATTTGCTTTCATCTCTGAAGTGCAATGGTATGTTCAAAGTGCCTTTCAGATGCCATGAGCTGATACCATCTTGGCAAGGATGTGCTATGGAGTGTCTGATTAGTAAAGGACATGACTGTTTTCTTCGCTGGACTCTGGCATGTCAACAGTTTCCCCGCATGTCATCCTCTCAAGTGCTTGCAGAAGTCTCCTTCTTTGTCCCTCCATGTGACTAAGTCAGGACACAGTTTAGCAGCAATTGGCGGAATCCTAGATGGAAAGCCTATCTCGGGAGAAATGCAAGGAAGACCCTGAGTCTGAAATCTGCTCTTGTCTTGATTTTTGCCCAGCCGTTGTATGAAATTGCTCAGCCAGCAGAGACGCACAGAAGGGAGTAAGTTGTACAAAAGATACAAATGATCAAACCGTGCATAAATAACAAAAAATATTAAACAGTCAATGAGTTATGATAATCTGAACCTATATAAATAGTATAGCTTATAAAAAATACAATATGATAGTCAGAAACGCAAAAATACATGGTCCAAATACACAAACAATCCTATTAATCCACCTTCAGAAATAGTCCAAGTCAAATTCCTCAAATATTTATATTTAAAAAATCCAAATATAAATATTTATAATTCCTCTGCAAAAAAACTCATCTCGCCGCTTGTGTAATGGCCCTGCCAGCTTCCAGTTGCGGTATGGCCTTGCTTCCTCAAAACTGGAACACCAAAACCACCCAGTTACAGTATTGTTGAATAATACACAGCACCTATAATACATCAGACCAACTACTGTGATGTGTCACTGTTTGAGGAATTTGACTTGGACTACACTATTTATATAGGTTCAGATTATCATACTCATTGACTGTCGAATATTTTTCGTTATGTATGCACAATTTGATCTTTTGTATCTATTGAATGAAAGTAGGCATGCCACTTTTGACATACTGTTCTGCTGCATTTGGTTTTTGTTCATTTGTAAGTTCACAGACAGGAACCAGCATTGAAATTACTGGTATGTGAACCAGTTCCAGTTTGCAGATTTTGTTCTCAGTTTCCTTCCGCCCCTAGGGTAGGGACCCCCAGTCTTACTGAATCTATAGGCGCTTTTGGGTTTTTGAGAAAAGGTAGTAGGTTCAATCACAAAATGTTGCAAGGCAAGAGCCAGTTTGGAGTAGCGGTTAGGAGTGTGGACTAATCTGGGAGAAACGGGTTTGATTCCCCAACCTCCCCACATGCAGCTGCTGGTGTGATCTTGGGTCAGTTACAAGTTCTCTCAGAGCTGTTCTCTCAGGAGCAGTTCTCTCAGAGCTCACTTAGGCCCCACCTACCTCACAGGCAGTGTTCCCTCTAAGCTGTTTTAGTGTGAGCTAGCTCACAGTTTTTTAGCCTCTGGCTCACACATTTTTGTCTTGGCTCAGGAAGGATGGTTCCAGAGCAAACTAATTTATGCAGTAGCCAAATTGCTCGCTCATAACTTTAATGCCAGTAGCTCACAAAGTAGAATTTTTGCTCACAAGACTCCACAGCTTAGAGGGAGCATTGCTCACAGGGGGTCTGTTGTGGGGAGAGGAAGGGAAAGGAGATTGTAAGCCCCTCTGTGCGGTGTACAAATCCAATCTCCTCCTCCTCCTCCTCCTTCTGCGGCAGCTATTTCTGAAAGTGTGCTGCCTGCAGAATCAAAGATGATGCCTCTTGGGCTTTTCTAATGCACCTCCTACTCCAATGACATGGAGGAAAACAAAGATTGGCAATTTGCTTTGGAGAAAAACCAAATGGGAGCCAGGAAACTCATCAGCAGGCACCCCAGCACCCATGGCCACCATGCTGGGAATAGGGTCTCTACACTGAAGAGTTTTAAATCAAAAAAATGCAACCCAGGAGAGGCAATAATAAGGCAATAAAAGGAGGACGGTGAAGTCAGCTGTAAGCCAGGAAGCACTGCTGTGTTTGGCTCAGTTAAAAATACTTGTGATTTGTTTCAGTAAGTCTGATGACTGAGAGGTTGTACTAAAGGGTTTGTTGGAAAGGTGAGTTTTCAAGAGAGGTTTGAAGGAAGAACAGGAGTTCTGGGAAGTAGTTCCAGGCATGAGGGACAGTGAGGAAGAAAAAGCAGGGTTTTTTTAAGTGATCAAAAGACCTTCAGGTGACAGGTTTTCTTTCTTCCTTCCTTCCTTCCTTCCTTCCTTCCTTCCTTATTTCAATTTCTATACCGCCCTTCTCTGAGTTCCCAGAGCTCAGGGTGGTTACTAACATAAGACTGTACAATTTAAAAATCCAAGGAATTAAAATAGCTAAAAACAACATCAGATGGCATCAAAACAACTTTATAGCTTGCATCACTGTCTAACAATAAGAGAGAGAAAGCAGGGTGGGGGAAGGGAAGGGAATGCCAGACATGATGGTCCCCACTGCTGTCCTCTACCAAAACCCTGGCGGAACATCTCTGCCTTGCATGCTCTGCGGAACTGTGCAAGGTCCCACAGGGTGCGGATGTTATTTGCCAGCGAGTTCCACCACGTAGGAGCCAAGGCTGAAAAGGCCCTGCCTCTGGTCGAGGACAGCTGGACATCTTTAGGGCTAGGTCTTACCAGTAAGTTGTTCTCAGCAGAACATAAAGCTCTTTGGGGGACGTACCAGATGTGGTTGGAGGAACAAAGGAAGATACATGTATTAGAATATGAGTGTAGAAGTGGTAATGAGGAAAAGCCACAGAGAGTTCAAAGTCCCATACCTGCAAGGAGAGCGGAAGCCAATGTAGGGATTTAAAAGGGTTTTGTGAGAAGAGAGATGAGATTTGGGCTGCAGAGTTGAATTTATTTATTGGGAATATCTATGCCATGTCTCCAGAGATGCAACTTGAGGTGGCTTACAAAGCAAAGCATGATAAAATATTCATTAAGGACTCAAAGTGTGTTTTATGACTACTTTTGCTTTTTAGGAAGGCAAGTTTGGGGTATAATGAATGCTTTCCTTTTAAAGTGAGTGTTTGTTTCAAACATTCTTTATTACCTATGAGCCAATGTGGTTTCAATTTAAGGTCCTATTAATCAAGTGTACTTTAGAAATAAAAGGTTCGTGTTGGACATTGTAATAACACCACTTTTCAAAGGCAAGAGACTGGGTGGGGTGATTCTTCCTAAAACCTTGCCTGCCAGATGCAGTGCTTACAATCACTAATGTCTCTTGTTGCCCACATTTGTTCCCCTTTATCACACCTATTGTTAGAGAGCAAAGTAACGTAGGAATACCTCAATAAATAAATGAATGGTTGACAAAATGGCAGCACGTAAAAGCTTATTCTTAATCCCTTGTGAAGGCTACTATGACATACACCTGCTGCTGCTTCTCTGTGAGGCAGATTTTCCCACCAAAACACTGTTCCCCACTTTGACTGAGCAGCCCCTTTGTGGCATATTTGAATTATAGAATTATAACTTTCTGTGTGTCCCACCCTGTGATAGAGAAGTTATTTGAGTTTTGCTCAGCAGGAGCCCTCTTATAAATCCCTTTGGAAAAAGCACTTGACCCAAACTAAAATTAAAACAAAAAGGTTGATATTATGGAACAGGCACAGTTGGAGCAGGAATAGGACAGGGGACTAGATGTTGAGATAACTGTTGCTGATTATACAAATTAGAATATTTTGAACAGGCAACTTAGTATAATTGAAGCATATAGTCTTAGAGAGTCAGTTCTTGACTGTGAGAGGTTTGCTTGTGTTGGAAATTTCTTTCAGCAACAATGTGTCTTAATAAAGTTTTATAAAACTGCCTTAGTTTTCTGGAAGTTACGACTTTCTTCCTGTATTTGAATACGTCCCTTGTGGGATTATAACTTTCCCGTTTGTTTGTTTTTTTACTCTTGAGGAGTCTAAGACCGTTTCCCTTTTCACACAAGCCAGAGGTCCCTTCTGAGTTTGAGCCATCTGAATAACTGGGTAAGAAATATCCTCCTCTTTCTAGGAGCGATCATCCTTTTCTGTTTGGCTAGACTGGTGGTCCAGCCTCTTCTGTCAAACCAAAACCCCAGTTCTGAAGACTGACTAAAATTCAGTGAGGGCTGACAGACTTGAAGTTCTGGTTTTTGGACTTTTCTTCAAATGTGTTGGTACCCAGTAAGGGTCAGGAGTTGTGTCCCTTCACTTCCCAAGTGAACTTGTCTGTTTCCCTAAGACTGACAGCACACACACCCCTCCTGATGGGCAGCTGCCAAGCCAAAGTCCAAACTACACTGACTCTCCCTGACAAGACTTTTAAAAACTCTCCTCAGCTGGTGCTGACTAGAGAGAAGCCTGTCAATCAAACTGTGCTTTACAGTGAGGCATTAACCCCTAATCTCCCAGTTCATTGCTTTTGATGCCCTAAGCATCCTGGTTTCGAAGGTCAGTTTTTCACAGCTAGCTCCTCTTCTAAACTAACCATGTTTTCTATGAACCTGGCTTACACTCACCACCCTTCTGTTCAACGGATGAGAGCACGGAGATCCAGACATGCAGCTGCATGTATGCATTTTGCAGCTGTACATCTGGATTTGGTCAAAAGGGATATTAAAGATTCCTTTCTTCCCTTCTTCTTGAATCTGTTCTCTACACCCCCAAATCTGTTGCTGTCTGCTGTCCAACTCATTCCCCTGCATAACCTGACATATGGTTGTATTTTTTTTTTTAAGTCTAAATCTTCACCAGTTTTGGGTCACTGGTGTAAAGTGGAGTAGTGAGTCCAGGATCTGGGGGGGGGGGGGGGGGTTGTACTGGGGCCTAGGAGGAGGAAGGGCTCTGGTATCATAGTGGCTTTTGCTGGGTTACTGTGTAAGGAAATCCTGGACAGAGAGTGAATAAAATGGGGGATTCGTTGCCAGACAAGGTAGTGATGGCCACAGGAATAAACGGCTTTAAAGGGGGATTAGATAGATTCATGGAGGATAGGTCTATCAGTGGCTACTAGCCATGGTGACTGAGGGGAACCTCCACATTCACTCATCCTCGGAATCCCAGTGCCAGAAGGCAACATCAGGGGAAGATCTCAGGCTCTATGCCCTGTTGTTGGCCCTCCAGAGGAACTGATCAGTCATTTTGTGAGACAGGATGCTGGGCTAGATGCCCCACTGGTTAATCCAGCAGGGCTCTTCTTATGTTCTTATTCACAGGTAGCAGAACAAGTAGGGTTGCCAAGCCAAGCCTGGGAACCAGTGGAAGGGTTTGGGGGGCTGGGGTAGGCTATGTTGTTATGTCACTTCTGGAGGAAATCTGGAAGTGACATAGGGTAGTGCTAGGAATCATTAGAAACTCTACGGTTTTATGGCAAGTCCTAGAGCCACTGTACTGTACTGTTTCCCCGGAAGTGATGTAGTGGTGCAGCTGATGTTGCTGGGTCCCCCCCCCACTTCCTGGTGCCACTCAGAACAGCAGCAGGCAAAGGAAGCAGGAGGCAGCCAGAAGAAGAAGAGAAGAGATTGGAATTATACCCCACCCTTCACTTGGAGTCCCAGAGCAGCTTACAAACTCCTTTTCCTTCCCCTCCCCACCACAGACACCCTGTGAGGTAGGTGGGGCTGAGAGAGCTCTGACAGAGACTGCTCTTTATCTAGAGAAGCTGTGACAGAACCAAGGGTTTCCCCAAGGTCATCCAGCAGGTGCAAGTGGAGGAGTGGGGAATCAAACCCAGTTCTCCCAGATTACAGTCCGTGCACTTAACCACTACACCAAACTGGCTCTCACATCAAACTGGCTCTGAGGAAGGCAAACTGTAAAAGGGTAGATAAGGATACTTATTCTTGGCATTTGTCGGAAGAGTGGGGTTGCAATGTCAAGCTTCCCTTCCAATCTCTGTTGAGTCATTAAATGCATTTCTTCATTTTATTTTACCTCATTTATACCTTGCCTTCCCTCCCCCATGGGTACTCAAAGCAGCTTAACTGGTCCTCAGTTTTCTCCTCACAAAAACCCCTGTGAGGTAGGTTACGCTGAAAATGAGTGATTGTCCTAAGGTCACACAGGCTTCCATAACAGTTGGTTGGCCCTTGCCTTCCTCTGTATAGCAACCTACATCTTCCTTGGTGGGCTGCCATCCTAGTACTAACAATGGACAGCCCTGCTTAGCTTCCTTTCTCTGACAAGTTCAAGCTAGGCTGGGTTATTCAGGCTGCTACCGTAGGATAGAAGCCACTAAGTATTAATAATCATGAGTTCACAGTACTGGCACTGGTTCATCAAGATCCTGGAGCACAGACTAAAAGAGGGGTTCATATTTTTGCAGATCATCTTCTCCATTACTTGCATGATTGGTAGACAGACATGAAGTGTGGGTTTATACTAGGGTTGCCGGGCTCTACCTGACAGCTGGGGGGGGGGGGGGGGGATCCTGGGTCTTCCTCGGAATCTTCTGCCCCATGCATGAAGCAATGACATCACCAGAAGAGATGTCATGACATTGCCAGCATTGGGGGGATGGGACACTCTAGGTTTTTGGGCAAAACTCTATGGTTTGTAGCCGATTTTACCATAGAGTTTTGCCCAAAAACTAGAGTGTCACCACACAACATCGGTGATGTGATGATGTCACTTCCGGGTGATGTCATATTTTGGGCTAGTTGGGGGGGGAAGCACCCCCTGGTGGGGGTCTGGCAAGCCTAATTTAAACTTTGTGGACAGAAATGTGCCCCTTCTGCTTCCTGCTAGGTGGAGGAGGGGATACTTTCATGGGAAATATAACAGAACATCACTGTGAAGTGATAATCTTATATAAACTGTATGTTTACCACAAGGTGGTCAACAACACCTTGGTGGGAATATGTTGCCAGAGTGCCTCAAAGGTATCAGATTGTTTCCTTTCTCTGTGAGTGTTTTCTTTCTCTAAAAATGTATTCGCTGACTATATCCTTTCCTTTCTGCACATTTTACAATTATACAGCCCCTACCAGTCACTCTGAACTGGAAAATTTACTAATCAATAAATAACCCTTACCCCTTCTTTCCTTAAAATATGAACTTCTGAAGGAAGGAGCGAAGTCCCTCATCTCAGCAGGAAATGATTGCCTCAGAGTTCCAAAGAAGAAGCTAAATAAATGAGAGTTTACTTAATGGACCAGGCCAAAGATATTGCTTCAGTAGTAAACCAGTAAATGTAATCTGACATTAAAGTCTACAAGCAAACTAATAAGAAACTTTTTTCAGCAGAGTGGCAAAAAGGACTTTTGATCTCTCTCTTTTCTGGTGGATGCCAACAGCAACATGACTGGGTTTGAGGGGTTTTTTTTGCTATGTTGATGACTTCTTATGTGGGTTAATAATCTTGAGGTTATTTCATTGCATTCCCCCCCCCCCCTTCTGCAACAACTTCCATCATACAGCTAGGTCCTCTAGAGGACCCTTGAATTTGTATAACTCACATAAAGCACTTATATTTCCACATGCAGATCAGAGGTCACCTGGAGATATGTTGAAGCTTTATCCGTTATATTTTTGTAGCAACAGGTATGCATTGAAATCAATATAGGTACCATTTTAGTTAGAAAAAATAATGGAAAAAAGAGGTGGAATCTCAGTCTGGCTTTCCCTGAAGTGGTCAAACTATGTGTGGGCAAAACGGCTCCCAGTTCAGATCAGGGGCCAAACTACTTTAACACTCAGAGCAAGAGATTAATGAAGAACCAAGACAGGAAAGCCTATTTGTGTAACTGAAGCTGTACAGCTAGATCCAGGTGGGCAGCCGTGTTAGTCTGAAGCAGCAGAACAAAGTTTGAGTGGCACCTTCAACAAAGTTTTATTCAAGGTATAAGCTTTCATGTGCACACAAAAACTTATACCTTGAATAAAACTTTGGCTGATTCTGCACACACACACACACACCCGTTTCCTTGCAGTTTTTCCACAGCCAAATTGGGAGGTTAATCTCCCTCTACACGACGTTTCACTTTAATTTTCTCTGTTCATTGGGTTTTATGGTACCTTCTGCATAGCTTTATGGCCATTCAGGGGTGACTTCACAATCAGTATGATGTTGCCCTGGGGTATCTGAATGTGGTTTTGAATGGCACCTTTTAACTCCCTTTTGTAGGAGAAAGGTGGGTATATATTTTAGTAAATACATAAAAAATCTTTATTGCCCTTGGGAATATTCTGGTTCCTCACTCCATGTAAATTGTTGTTGTTGTTGTTGTTATTGTGGTCGTTTTTGTTTGAAATGCCCCCAAACTACTTTTTTTAAAAAATTACATTTATAAATGTTCCAAGTCAGTAAAGAATGAGTAGGACCCAATACCTTTCTAAGTGGTTGATTCATGATAGAAGGAATGTGCCTGAATCAAAGCATCTAAATATATTCCGTTTTCATTTTGACAACAGCCCAAGGAAATGACTTCTGCCTTATTACTGCCAGTGCCAAATCTGTAAATGAAATTATTTCTAAAAAGTAGAAAGTAATTAAACTGAATTGTCATTAAATTGTTCTGGAAAAGGATCCCTCCCCCCCCGAACTCATACGTATAGATGTGGGTGGTAGAGAAAAGCAGGAAACCATGTACCTTTTAAAGTGACTTCTAACGGCAACCGCCACCCTACTTGTTCCATACCTCACAAGAAGTATTTGAACATCATGATTCAGTTTTTGATTCCTTGATGTATTCCATATATATACATTTGGGGTAAAGATAAGTCGAAGGTTCCAAAGTGACTGAGAGGTCTGGGGCGATTGCCCCCCGTGTTCCTTGCCTTTAAAATGGGTCAGTTTATGCATGTTTCTGCGCAGGCAATTTATTTAAATATTTGTACTCCCCTTTTCTCCCCAGTGGAGAGGGACCCAAAACAGCATACGTCATTCTCCCTTGCTGCATTTTATCCTCGCAGCCTCCACCCTGTGAGATGGGTTAGGCTGAGTGTGTGTGTCTTGCCCAAGGTCACTCAACAAACTTTTTAAGGCAGAGTGAGGATTTGAACCTGGCTCTCCCAGATCGTAGTCTGGCATTCTATCTGCTCTCCCATACTGGCTCTGATCGAATACCACCTCTAATAATTTTAAGGAGTTATGGTGATATTAAACAAATCCTAGCAAGATTTTTGCAGAGGGGGGGATTATGTTTTAGTCATGGTTAACAATCAGCAGACTCTTCTTCCACTACTCAGGTATGGATCCTGGTTTTATTCGAATGGGCTAGAAGAAGAATCTGATTGTCTACAAGCTTTTAAGTATCTACATGCTTTCCTGCCCGCAACATCCGCGTCCCAAGGGCTTGCATTCGAAATGAATCAGGCAGAGCCCTATAAATCAGGATCAAATACATCGTCACCACGCTGTGCGATTCATTTGGAGGCGAGGGAGGGAGAAGAAAAAGAAATCTGAGGAAAGACAGGATAAAAGCACCTTCCTGAAAGATTTGAGTGTAGATCAGAGATTACGTGTCAATTTGAGCTGTTGGCACGTTATCTCTCGTACACAGGCAACAGCTCTGAAGCCTGTGAAACTGCTTTATTCATAATGCTTAGATGTCTCCTCTACTTAAAAAAAAAAAATTACTGGCTTTTATTTATCTGAGATGGGGTGGGGTGGGGTGGGGGAAGGTAAGGCACAATGAACCCTAAGGGGTTACTATGTCTGTTTCCATAAAGAATTTAAAAAAACCCAAAACCTGAACACTAGCCTTGAATTAAAACGTTCCTCGGATGAAAGCAATTAAGTGATTTGAAGAAAGGTGTCTGTGCTTTAGGTCTTTAGAAATTCTATAGCCTAAGTTGGCAAAAGCTTGTCAGAAGAACAACCTGAGCCCTCACGAATTGTCAAAAGCCGGAGAAAAAGAGAGAGCCGCAACATGGGAGCGGAAGCCTGTCTTCAGGTTTTTTGCTGTCTGCAAAAACTTGCTAAAAATTCGCTTGTGTCAGGCCTACTTTACGGTACAAGAGACGTCGCAGTTCAAAGAGAACAATTTATGAAATGCACATCAAAGGCGCTCTGTCTCATATATCAGACCATAAGCTTATTAGCCATAATTGGGAGCAACAAGTATTGGAATAGACAGACATTAATATCCCGCATAGCATAAACGCCTTTATAGGCTTATGTTTATGCTATCTTGAAAGGGAGAGGGTTACTTCCATTTTACAGGTAGCAAAGTGAGGTAGACAGATAGCTGCGGTACACCTGAGGGATGTAAACCCAGGAGGACCAAGCTTCCAACTCTGCCATCTGGACCAAACAGCTTCACAACTGCACAAGTTTTTTGGCTTCCTGAGAATTTTCCCAAGTGCCAAAAGATACAAGGGCTAGATCCTACCAGTCTTCATGCTCCATTTCCCCTCCTTGCTGTCATGGTCATTCCATATAGTTTTGTCCACATGGGTTTGTCATGATCTCGGGCCTACAGTGGTGCAGCCTACGGGCTCTGGGGAGGCTTAGTGGTTCCAGGGAAGCCTGTATTAGAGTGAACACAGGGCCTTCATTTCCCAGATACCCTCTGGACCCTATGACTGGCTAACGGGATTTGGAGGGAAAACGTACACCTGCCGACGAGCAGAAGGTGGTGCCTGGGAAGAAGGAATAAAAGATCTTGCCTAAAGTAGGAGGGTGTTCCAGGGTTGCCAACTTCCAGGTGGCACCTGGAGATCCCCCACTATTAACAACTGGTCTGGGAGACTGGTTCCTCTGGAGGAAATGGCTGCTTTGGAGGGTGGGCTCCATGGCATTATAACCTGCTGAGGTCCCTCCCTTCCCCAGGCTCCATTGCCAAAATCTCCTGAAATTTTGCAACCAAGAGCTGGCAACCCTAGGGTGTTCACTCCCAGGGTGCAGAGCTGGTGGAAGCTACTGCAGAAGGAGAGATCCCTCATCCAAAAAGGATGAGTCAGTCTGAGGCCAGGTGCCTAGAGAAGGCTAGAACAATATTGTCAGACATGTTAGGATTTTTTATTTTGCTGATTTACCTACCTTTGGTGCATTTTTCCTACATGTTCTCGAACTACAATTGTTGTTAAATCTCTTTAATAAAAATAGTCCTTACGCCTCATTCGGTCACTTATAAAGGAAACCAACTGGAAAAGGAGTGTATAAAGGGGTAGTGTGGGTGCTCTGGGCCCTCCCAAGGAGACCCATAGCAGAGTGGTGGCAGCCATTAGAGAACCTTTCTAGCTGCTGCCCACAACAGGGTTCTGTAGGGGTATATCGAACCATCCGTGGTCTTTGTGGAACATGGCTTTCCTATTTCCCTCTTCCTCCGCACTCCATGGAACACTCTGAGAATTTTGTCCCTAGTGTTCAGCATCAGGGAGGAAGTGGGGGAGGCCTCCAGTCAGAAGGGGAAGCAGAGGAGATTGCTGCCTCTTCTTCGGAAGACTTGGCATAGAGTCTTTGGGACTCCATGGCTGGAGACACTATCCCCGGTAGAGACATTTTGGTGGCCACAAGGGGCCCCCCGATGGACATATGGAATCTGTAGAGTGTGAACTGGCCCAAAGTTTCCATGTCACAATCAAAGGCAATTCCACATAATCTATTGCAGGCTAATAAACTAGTCTGGATGTGACACCAGATTTGGTTATGTGCTATCACAACTGAGGTCAAATAAAGTGCACCTTGAGTTATGGGAATGCTTACGCTGCAGCTGAGAAATTCAAGTGCTATTAGCCCTCCCCTCCTCAGATATTTAGTGTGAACCAAGAAAAGAATCCTTTATATTGACTTTAATGAGTAATTTCTAGTTTTGAATCTAATTTTTTTTTTAAGCTTTGGCACTTCTGGTTAGCTGTTTATGTTGAGTTTGACACTACCTCACAATTAAAGGGTGGGGAGGAGAGAAGGAAAGATACTGGTTTAGTTATTTATTTACTGTATTTATTGTTTACAATATTTATATTCTACCTTTCTGCCCGAGGGGAACTCAAAGTGGCATGTATCATTCTCCTCCCCTCCATTTTACAATCACAACAACCCAGGTGAGGTAGGGTAAGATGAGAGCCTGTGAATGGTCCAAGGCCACCCAGCAAGCTTCCATGGCAGAGTGGGGATTCAAACCTGGGTCTCCCAGATCCTAGTCAAACACTCTGATCCTTGATCACATCTTCCCAGCTGCACCCCATTTCAGTTTGGGGCCATGTAGGGAGAGGTCTACCTCATCACCCTCACATGATTTTCACTAAATAATGCCTCCCACACACACACACACACACACACACACACACACATATTTGTATAGCCTTTAAGGGAAACAGAAGGGCAAAGAATTAGTGGGGATGCCCACACTTCTATAATCTTATCTTTCTGAGAGCCAGTGTGGTGTAGTGGTTAAGAGCGGTGGACTCTAATCTGGAAAACCAGGTATGATTCCCCACTTCTCCACATGCAGCCAGCTGGGTGACCTTGGCCGAGGACAGACTGGCAATCTAAAGCGGGGCAGGCACGCTTCGGAAACGGAAGAAAGGAGCACGTTCAGACATGCGCATCTGTCCGTCGGCTCCGTTTCGTACTTGCCCGTCTCCCAGTCGCTTTCCTTCCGCTTTACCAGGACACCGGGTAAAACCGGTGTTCAGGGGCCGTCCTCCGCATGCCTCCCGCTTCCAAACAGTGTGAACCGGAAGAAGTGGGAGGCATCCGGAGGCGGCAGTCTGAACGCTCCGTGGCAGTCTGAACGCTCCATATTGCCGCTGGTCCGCATTGCTCTGGCCAGTGTGAACGGCCAGCTCCGTGGGGGTTTTCCCCCGCACCAGTTCCCTCCGCTTTGCCTCCGCTTTAGATTGCCAGTCTGTCCTCAGCCCTTGGGTCATAGTTTCTCTCAGAGCTCTCTCAGCCCCACTTACCACATAGGGGGTGTCTGTTGTGGGGAGAGGAAGGGAAGGTGATTGTAAACTGCTCTGAGACTCTTTTGGGTAGTGAAGAGCAGGGTATAAAAATCAACCCTCCTTCTTTTTTAAAAATGCTGGGAGATGCATGATCTTTGTCACATTTAATTTAATACTCTGGCTTCCGGTATTCCTGCTTGAGAACAGCGTGTCTCCCCATTTATCCCAATCCTGTCAGTATTTTTAAATTCTGAAACAAATGCCTAGGGCCTGATGCATACTACCAATATAGAACACCTTGATACTCCAAGAGGCTGAAGACATATTGTGCCGCTAACCACAGTGGCAAGACAAAAATGTTCAGCCTCAAGGCAATGAACTCGTTCCAGACTCAGAAGGATCAAGTTTAATGTATGACACAGCCAGCAGATTAAGAAGGTTTTAGGCATCTTGGCCTTCAACTCATTGTCCTCAGGATTACATGTCCTAAAGATTATAAAGCTCATACAGGGAGGATACTTTCACCCAGATGGTTCAAGCGTTTGGGGAATTGTTGATGTACTGTATTTTGGTTGCTGTGGTGATTTAATTTTTTTTAACGAGCTCGTCATTGTATGGTTAAGATTTTTCTGTGGTGATTCATGCTTGGTAAATGTTGTTTGGGCTCTTGACAAACGGATTGGCACCAGGTAGGGCAGAACCACGACACCTCTGCTAACCCCTTTTAGTTTTCTTTGGTGCAGTAAGAACCCTTCCAGACAACTGCTTTTGTAGTAACAGTAGCGTCAATCCCAGAAGCAAAACTTCCTCATCCTTGGGTATCTCTTGCTGCCAGAAATCAGACCTGCCACTGCTTGTTCTGAAGGAGGGTTAGCATCATCCCTGGTGAAAACCGGCACCATACTAGGTAAAATTACAGTTTCTCACTGGAAGGAATTTGATAGGTGCAGCTTTTGACCAGCATGGTAAATATTGATGGTAAATGCTACAGAAGTTAAACGTTTCATGGGCTGTTGTTAAGAACTCAGAATGCCAACCTCCAGGTGGGGCCTGGAGATCTCCCAGAATACAGAAAACCACTTTCAGAAAAGCCGGGGAAACGGTGAACGGAAAGCAAACTGAGAGCTGAAGGGACAAAAATCAATGCAGAGCTTTAAAAAAGCCCAACAGACATGCAAGGTGAAAGCGGGGGGAAATGCAGAACGAAAAAGATGCTGTGACGGAGAGGCGCTGTGAAAGCGAGGGAAACCACCAGGGCATAAAAGGCCTAAAAGTAAGTACTTGTATACAGGGGTCCTTTGGGGCTGGAGCGAGGTGGAGTGGCGCTCCCCCAGCCCAGGAGTGGGCAGTAGGGCAGCCAGGGGCCGAATCAGATTCTCTGATCTGATTCGGCCTGACGCCGAATTGCTGCTGAAATTCGGCGATGGCTTTAAAAGCGGCTGGAGGGGAGGGGGTTTGAGGGAGAGGCTCCAAACTTACAGGGTAGCTGCTGGAGCCTCTCCTCGAAATACCCACCAAGTTTCAAGAAGATTGGACCAGGAGGTCCAATTCTACAGGCCCCCAAGTTGCCCCCATTCCCTCCATTGTTCTCTATGGTGGTAATAAAGTAACGTTTTTTCCCACCATAGAGAACAATGGAGGGGTTGGGCAACTTGTTTGGAGCCTCTCCCTCAAACCCTCTCTCCTCCAGCCCCTCATATACCCTATGAGTTTTTGCCATTGACTTCAATGGCCCGTAGGGTGTAATGGGGCTGAAACTGACATTCAGCCGGCCATGCTAATGAGTTATGCTAACAGGTATGCTAATGAGCTCCTGCACCTCTTTTTCTACGAAATGACCCCTGCTTGTATATATCCACCATGGGCAGCTTAGCTTTAGTTTTATCCTGTTAATGATACCAAGAAATAGGAAACTATCAGTACTGCGCAAGGTTTCGATTTTTAGAAGAGGTTGGCAGGTATGTAAACACAGTTCCAGTTTCTAGATCCCTACAAATTCCTAGATGCTTTCTGTAGAGTTGTTGTGTGCTGTTAAATGAACTTGGCATGTGATAACAGTAAAAAAAAATAGGCTTCTGGTGCTGCTGGACCCCTCATTTGACCACACTGCCCTTGTAAACAGCAGGTAAATATCGTAGATTGACTACAGAGAGAATCAGTCATACTTTTTCTATAAACTACAGTAGGTAAGACTTAGTATAAGACTGGGGTGCCACATTCTGGTAATGATCTTGTTTGTTTATGATTTTCCCGTTCTCCAAGAAGCTCAAGAAGCATACATTGAGTTACTCTGTTTTATCACAAGAGGCATAGAGATAGCAGCCTTCTGCAAAATCATTGCATGGGTGTATGGGTTATCGTGATGCCAGACTCCTTCAAACCAAGTCATCATGCATTAGGAGTACTACCTGCTCAGGGACTTATATGAAAGGATCTTAATGCTCAATTGTGTATTCTTGATTTTCAAGGGTATGGATTGTACATACAGAACCTGTATACACTGATATGCCTGGGAGTCTGTCTGTGTGGATGGGATCCCAGCTTGGAGGTTGGAACTGGCAAGGGGGAAGGCCAGTAGACTACCCCCCCCCCCGATTTGTCCATTTGTTCATGCAAAGATTATCCGTACAGGGCTAGTGATTTCCCCACGTATGTCTAGTAAGCTTCACAACTAAGGCTACACTCAGGTATCCCAATACATTGGTTTGATCAGACCTCATCAAGTAGTGGCATTTGTTTGTAGACCATAAAAATCAGGATGTGTAGCTGGTTTGTATTTTGTACTAAATTGTCTGTTGTAATGTTAGAGTGGCCAATTGCCCACTTTTTGGTGGACAACTTTCCATCCTCAGCCTTGGTTTCCCGCTGTCACTTGTTAGGGTGGGGGGGTGGGGTTGGGTGGCTCAAATGGCATCCCATGACAGTACTTCCAGTGCTGTATCTGGAAGTTAATACCATGGTATTGCAGGACGCTGTTATGGTAAGTCTCTGCTCCCCCAATCTCCCAAGGGCTGGCAACCCTCTTTGATGTCTGAATTCACAAACCACAGTTTGTGGCGTTGCGTCCCCTCTCACAGATGCCTGGTGACATACCTAACTGTATAAGATGTCCTCCTGGCCATCTAATTCAGCATCCCATTTCACATGGTGGCCAGCAAGTTGCTTTTCAGGGTCAATAGATTATAGAGGCCAAGGACTCTCTGTGAAGTTGCCTCCCAGCACTGATATTTAGAGGTTTGCTGACTCTGAATATGGAGGTTCCTGTTAGTCACCACAGCTAGTAGCCACTGATAGATACAACTAGCAGACTCACTGGGATCTATGCATGTGGTATTCGTGCCTGGTAGGCTAGCCAGAATTTATTACACAAGCTAGTTTAACATGATGTTTGAAAGATGTCCTCAAAGTAAAATGTGGGTATTTGCCATACCCGTATAAGTCTGTAGTTCGGCTGTTCAAGACCCGAATGCCACGTGACAGAGTGAGCACCCGTTTCTGGCCCCAGCTCCAGCCAACCTAGCAGTTCGGAAGCAAGAAACTGCAAGTAGATAAATAAGTACCGATTTGATGGGAAGGTAACAGCGTTTTGTGCGCCTCGGCATCTAGTCATGCCAGCTACATTACCATGGAAACGTCTTTGGACAGTGCTGGCTCTTCGGCTTAGAAATGGAGCTGAGCACCAGCCTCCTAGACTTGGATTCGACTGGCTTTCGAGCAAGGGAAACCTTTTCCTTTACCTTTATAAGAGAGCACAGTTTTGTGCAGTGATTAAGTGCACAGACCCTAATCTGGGAGAACCGGGTTTGATTCCCCACTCCTCCACTTGCAGCTGCTTGGGCAAACCATAGTTCTGTCAGAGCTGTTCTCTCAAGGACAGTTCTCTCAGAGCTCTCTCAGCCCCACCTACCTCACAGGGTGTCTGTTGTGGGGGGGGGGGGAAGGGAAAGGAGTTTGTAAACTGCTTTGAGATTCCGAGTGAAGGGTGGGGATTAAATCCAATCTCTTCTTCTTCTTCTTCTAGTTCAGTGAAAAAAGATTATTGTTATCAAGATTTTCTAAAACCAAACTCTGTTTGTTTGGGGTTTTTTAAATTTTAATTTGTTTTTTAAATTTAGTTTAATTTGGTTTTTTAAATATTTACGTGTGTGTGTGTGTACACGGACGGACGGACACACATATACTAGATCTTCTACTAGGATTGCCAATTCCAGGTTAGGAAATTTGTGAGATTTGGGGGTGGAGCCTGGGGTGGGTGGAGTTTGGGGAGGGGAGGGACCTCAGCAGGGTATAATGCCATACAGTCGACCCACCAAAACAGCTATTTCCTCCAAGGGAGCTCATCTCTGGTCTGAAGATTACCTGTAATTATAGGAGATCTCTAGGCACCACCTGGAAGCTGGCAACCCTATCTTCTCCCCAGTTCTAGGTGAAGTGTCAGATGACAAAGAACTCATTGGGTTTTTTTCCCTTCGGCTCATACTCAAGGGCTTGCATCTCTGGAGACACCCAAGCCTTAAGTGCCTGTGAGCAGAAGAGAAATAAACTCAGCCAGATCTTACTCAGTTGCTGCTAACCAAGTAGAAGGCCCTTCCTGGCTTCTTACTCTCTGTCAATGAGTGAATTATTCCTAATAGCTATAAAATATGTATCACTGCTAGCATTTGCACAGAGGCAAATAGAACTTCTTTTAAAACTTATTGCTGGATTTTCGACCTGTTGCCTCTGATCTGGTCATGGGTACTGGCTCTGCTGAGGCCGACTCCTCCTCAGATGAGGAAGAGACAGGGGGCAACCCAGAGCCTCCTCGGGAGTCAGCCCAGAGGAAGAACCCTCCACAGTACCTGAGGAGGAAGAGTCCCCAGCAGCTGCACAGGAGGTGCAGCCACAAGGAGAGACCGATCCTGAGCCTGGCCCAGCACCCCCAGTTGCAGAAGCCCTAAGGCCAGATTCCCCGCCCAGTTCTCGTGAATGCCCCAGACGTAGGGCACACCAAAGGCTGACTATGCAGGAGCGAAGAAGGAGTGCAAGACTGCAGCTCCTGCAAAGGCAATGGGAGGAGCTGTAAGCCTTGGCAGACTCCACTCCCTGGGAAGGGAGAGCTTCCTGATAAGCACTTCACACACCTGCCTCAGTGCGGTATCAACTCTGCGCATTCCAGACCTGCTTCTGTGTGTGTAGCAACCACTCCTTGTTCCTGAACCCTGCAACCTTGGAAGGAATCCCCCAGTTCTCTGACCTCTGGCTCTGTTTGTTGACTCTGATTCTGGACTACGTCTACCACTTCAGTGTGTAAGCTCTGTAGAAACAGCACAGATCCATTTGGGTTGGGAAGGTAGCTGGAACACATGGAACTGCCTTATATTGCGTCAGTCCATCTGTCTGTCAAGGTAAGTATTGAGAGCCTGTTTGGTGTAGTGGTTAAGAGCAGTGGACTCTAATCTGGGGAAGTGGGTTTGATTTCCCACTCCTGCACATGAAGCCAGCTGGGTGACCTTGAACTAGTCACAAGTTCTCTCCGAGATGTTCTCTCAAGAGCAGTTCTCTCACTTAGCCCTGCCTACCTCACAGGGTGTCTGTTGTGGAGATAGGAAGGGAAGGAGATTATAAGCCACACTAAGACTCCGAGTCATCGTTGTCTTCTTCATTGTCGTCTTCTTCATTGTCATCTTCATTGTCATCATCGACTTTGTCTTCATCTTCCTCCTCCTCCCTGACTGGCAGGAGCTCTCCAGGTCTTGGATAGAAGGTCTTTCACTTCACCTGATCCTTTCAACTAGAGATGTTGGGGATCTTCTCTGTGCAATGCAGATGTTCCACTACTGAACCACTGTCCATCTCCAGGGAAACTGGTTAAGAGCCTGATGGTGCAATCCCAAGTAGACTCATGCCATTCTAACACCACTGAAGTGAGTATATAAAGGTATAACTCTGGTTAGGATTGCACTGTGATGCAAGTTAATTGAAGGGCCTCTGATCACCCTTCCCTTGATAACACTGGAAAATCTGAGAAGATAAACTGCTCTTTGCATGCATCCATTCCTGCTGCTGCCTTGCTAATACCTCATTTCTACGCCTGTGGTCACATTGCCAGTTGGAGCGGAGGGGAAGCAAGGCTATTTCCTCCAGAGGGATTTGACGCACAGTTGCGAGATCACACATCCCTTTGTGCTGCTGGCTCAGCCCATCACTGTGTGATCAGACACAACCGCGGGTGAGTCTTCTTTTTTGCTGTTTGTTTCCCATGCACATAAACAAGGAATCGCACCTCCACCCTGGAGTATGCAATTATGCGCATACTGTGAGGGGGGGATGGCACCGAATTGGGATGGACTGATCAGACCATCCCAACAGCATGAGATCATGCTTGTGTGATCAGACAGGGGAAAGTCTGTCTGTGGCCCGTTGGAACCAGTTAGAGCCAGACTTTGCCTGGTGTCTTTTAACCTCGTTTCTGTGGCGGAGCAGCACGGGTTGCCGACAACTGCGGGAACTTTCCAAGCTGTTGCTGTCTGATCGTGCCCTTTAGATCTATCAGGCATTCACAGCTATGTTGGATCTAAAGGTGCGTATGATCACAGCCTAATTGTATTTCCCCCCCTGGAGATTTTTATTTCAGTCCCATCACGAGCCATTTTGTTAAATGAGTGACAGAACTCTTCTAATTATATAGTCACAGTAGCAGTTGCCTACAAGAGGGCTGCTCGTGACTTCCACTTGATTCCAGACCCTCTTAAATGAAAAGTTACATTTTTTTTCCATGCTCGAGGGATTTTTTCTCACTTAAAAAATGCACACGGTTACCTCTAATATTGCAGAAAAGAATTAAACGTACTGGGATTAAGCCTTCAGAAACTCTAATAAGTGTGTTTACAATAGTCTTTGGGTTCATTCCTAACCACTGGGTATATGACCTTCTAGTAAATTATACCACACTTGAAGGCTTTAACTGCTTTTCCAGCTTTTTTGTAAACATGTAAACCTGAGCCATCTGTGCTTTTTAAATACTTCCTGTAAGGTCTATCACTGCCTCAATCTGCTGTTTCAACTGGCTTCACAAGAAGGCATTGTGTGCTAATTTTTCCCAAAGGCACTTGATCCGTCTTATTAAATATTTTTTTTCTTCCTCATTAAGGCCTTTCCACAACAATAAAACAGTATTTTTTTAAAAAAAATTATAATAATACCTAGGCCAGGAGGCATTGTGTTCTAAAGTATTAAATGAATGTGCCAAACTATTCTTTCTGCTCAGAACAATAGGGATTTTGGTGGGACTTCAGGAAAATGGTTAGTATGGTGAACTGTGAAGCAAGGGGGGGGGAGACCCTCTTAAATATTATTAATAATATTATTAATTTATGGATGCGGTGCAGTATTTTAGGAATGGGAGCAAAATCAGTGCACAGAGTAGAAGTCTCTTAGATGACATGAAACTTTTTGGAAGTAATTATCCATTGGCTTTGCCCTGGCCTGGCTAGCCCAGGCTTAGGGTTGCCATTCCCCAATGGGGGCGGAGTTGCCCTGATTTTGGGGTGCCCAATCCATCACTGGCCAGCTGGCTGGTGGGGGGAGCCCCCACCCCCAAAGATCCATGCCATGCCCAGTGTGATAGTGTCACCCAAAGGTGATATCATCACTCAGGGGATGCTCAAGCATTTGGCTAAAAACTCTATGGCACCAGAGGATCTAGGGGAGCAATCTGGAGCCCCCCGCCAGGAGGTGGTAAGGACCTAGCTAGCCCAATCTCATCAGATCTCAGAAGCTAAGCAGGGTCAGTCCTGGTTTGTACTTGGATGGGAGACCACCAAGGAAGTCGAGGTTTGCAATAAAGAGGCAGGCAATAGTTTATTTCTGGTTCTTATATACTCAGTAGCCTTCACACATGAAGACTACAATACTACATAAAAATAGATTATAAATACTTCAAGGAGTGCCTACTCCCACATGAACTTCCCTGAAATCTGAGACTGGTCAGGGAGGCCCTGCCTCAGGTTCTTGTATGGTATCATATTTGTAGGCCAACTTGGCCCCTACTAGCAGGCGTTTCAATCATTGTTCCTCAGTTCCTTATTGTGACAATCTACAGAGTGAAAATCCCTCTCAAATTACTATAACTTCTTAGAGGACATGGTGCAGTAGGGTTGCCAGGTCCCTAACTTTTGCTGGTGGGGGGGGACGAAGCTTCCCTTCCTGGATCTTCTGGCGTGCACGCATCTCACGCACACCACAATGACATCACCCAGAAGTGACATCATCGGACTAGGCACATTGCCAGGGGGCGCTGTAGCATTCGGCCAGAAACTACAGTACCGGGCACACTGGTGCGATCCCAGCACTTTGGGGGTGGGGTTCCTCCCACCAGCCACATCCAGGCCAGCAAATTAGGGGCCCCTAAAGCAGGCAAACCCCCATCCCCAGCAAGGGAATGGCAAGCCTATTCACACATGCAGACTAAAGGTAAAAGGTAAAAGATTTCCCTTGCTCGAAAGCTAGTCAAATCCAAGCCGAAGAACCAGCGCTATCCAAAGACTTCTCCGTAGTCATGTGGCCAGCATGACTAGATGCTGAGGCGCACGGAATGCTGTTACCTTCCCACCAAAGCTGTACCTATTTACCTATTTGCAGTTTCTTGCTTTCGAACGGCTAGGTTGCCAGGAGCTGGGGCCAGAGACGGGAGTTCACTCCATCTCGTGGCAGTAGGGGTCTTGAACTGCCGAGCCACCGAACTTCTTATCTGCAGTTCAGCATCTTAACCACTGAGCCACCACGGCCCTACATAAAGGCTACAATACTACATAAAATAGATTCTAAATACTTCAAAGAGTGCCTACTCCCACATTTGGGATGACATCATCAGCAACTTCTCTCAAAGGCGAAAACTGACAAATTAGGCTCAATTAATTCTTCTCCCAAACCTGAATCTGAATCTTGAGGAGCTACAGAGACTATTTCGTTTAACACTTCTTTTCTTTTCAGAATGCAAATGCAAGTTATGTTTTCAGCGTTCGGCATCAACCAGCTTTTTGTGGAATGTTCAGATGAGCCCTGCATAAGGCAGATAATTTACAAGAGTCATGTTTCAAGGTAGATAATCCTTGAAGAAGTCTGCTGTCAAGACACTGTTTCCTGTAATACTAAAGAATCTGTGGTATCTTAATTGCTGATAATAAGGAATTAGGTTCTGCCACAAACCCCCCAGTAACAGCACTGGCTTCTCTGCATCTACTATGGTGACAGGTCTGCCCACTCTGGATTGGGAAATTCTTGGAGATTTCAAGATCGGAGCCTGCGAAGGACAGGGTTTGGGAAGGGGAATGACCTCAGCAGGGTATAATGCCGTAGAGTCCACCCTCAAAAGGAACCATTTTCTCCAGGAGACCAGTTATAATTGCAAGACATCTCCTGGCTACACCTATTACAGAACCGACTAACCTGAGCCAGGCTAGCATGGGCTCATCAGCCTATATATATACTTCTTGTAGCGTGGTGTGTGTACTAGAACAGCCTCTCCCGCCCTGTGGGTCATGAAGCCTGTGAAAATAGGCCCCAGGCTTTTGCAGTTTTATTTATCTGTGCATACTCTTTTTTTTCTAAAATAGGTCAACCACATCAAGTAAATTTGGGTTTGTGGGTCACCATACCAAAAACAATGGGAACCCCTGTGCCTGGAGATATTCTGATGAGATTTTAAAAGCTGTACTTACCTATATACTTTTCTGCTTCATGGAAATCTGAATTCTGCGATTGGTAAAGTTATGCCGTTTATATGAGTCTGTTAACATGCACGCTTAACGTTTCCAGTCACGGGGAAAGGGAAAGACTTAGGCATGACATCGGTCTTGGCCCTCCAGACCACTGGAAATCTTTCTTAGCCCCGTTCATCCTCTACCTTTTGAAATTGTCCCAGACCTGATTCCTGTACTTCGAAGCTTGTCCTCAGTCTTAAAGCTAGTCTTGCTCTTTTAAAACAGAAAAAGAAAAGAAGCTGTCTGGAAGCTGAACTCTGCATTCAGGAACACATTCTGCACTCGTACAGTGCCGTCATGCAATTGTGTAATCTACACAATCCCCTGTCTATACATTTAGAACCTCATCTACCATTCCAATGTATTTGAAAAAGTGTGCCTTGCACACAAAAGCTCAGACCTTGAATAAACCTTTGTTGGTCTTAAAGTTGCCACTAGACTCTAAATTTGTTCTGTAATCTCCACAGTTTTTGAACAAACTGGCCATTAATATGGGCTGCTGTGAGGGGAGCACTTCATCCTTCATGGTTCTCTTCTCTCTCAGATTACCAGATTCTTTCCAACTGTCCCTTGTTATTTTAAAGTACCTGTTATTTATTATTTTGCAAATTTCTATTACGGTTTTCGTTCTATAAATGTGTAAGGGGACTCAGGAATGATGAAACAGTTGAAAAAATAGGGTTGCCAGGTCTGGGTTGGAAAATACCTGGAGACTTTGCAGGTGGATCTGGGAGAGGCGGGGTTTAGGGAGGGGAGGGGCCTCATCAGGCTACAATACCATAGAGTCCACCCTTCAGCCATTTTCTCCAGGGGAGCTGATCTCTGTCAGCTGGAGATCTCCAGGCCCCACCTGGAGGCTGGCAAGCCTATGAAAAAAATCAGCAACAAGAAATATAATCTGAAACCCCAGGGATAACCCTCAGATTTCCTCAGAGGCCTTGTGAAATCAGCATGTTTTCAGAGAGTCATGGAAATCCTTCTCCACAGAAGGCAAAAGTGATTCCTGTGTGATTCCTTTTTAGGGGAAGGGACAGGCAGTGCCCGGCAACTGACCGGAGGGTTATGAGAGAGCAGCACTCTGGGAGAAAAATTTAAAAGGAAAACTAAAAAGAAAACTCATCGACTTACAAGAAGTTCTCGCAAGACTCAAAGGCTCAGAAAGACCCAGTCAACTGACCTGGCATGGAGAGGGAATTTGAATTGCCATCGGCTCTTTCCCTTTCCTTTGTACAGAGAGGCCAAGATGAGAGTGAAAATAGAGAGGTCCGCTTGCCCCAAGTGGGGCTCCAGGGCCCCCATTGTTTGCGTGTATGTAATTGCGGGAGGGAAGGACCTTTGGATATTTTTCGTTACTAAGAAAAGCTTGCTGACCCCTGCCTTATCACCAAGACAGAAATGGAGCCAAGGTAGAGGGAGAAACACCAGCTCCACTGTCAGGCAATGGTAGGGTTGCCAAGTCCAACTCAGAGAATACCTGGGGACTATAGGGATGGAGCCTGGAGACTTTCCCATTCCCTAAAACACAATACAGTCTTCATTTCCTCATCCTCTTTTTTGCCTTCAAAGGGGCCCCTCCCCCCAGCAGCTGCACCTCCACTAAATGAAACTGTAATAGAGTTGCCAAGTGCTTACCTTCTACCGGCAGGGGGAGTCCTCTTCTTCTCGGGAGTTCCCCAGTGCGCGCACAAAGCGTGCACACTGCAATGATGTCACCGGAAGTCTAGGGTTGCCAAGTGAGGCTGACAAGCCAGCGGAGGACTTCCCAGGAGCCTCCAGGAGAGGGGAGGGAAGAAGCACAATTGAACTCCGGAGGGAGTTCTGGCCATCGTACTTAAAGGGACCACATTCCTTGTAAATCCCTTCCCTCCATTGGGAATAATAGAGGATGGAGTCACCTTCTCTGGGGGCTCATAGAATTGGACCCCCCTGCCCAATCTTTTTGAAACTTGGAGAGGGGTGGAGGAGAGGCACCAGCAGCTATGCTAAAAATTTGGTGCCTCTACCACAAAAAACAGGCCCCCCTGAGCCCCAGATGCCTTCAGATTAATTCTCCATTATACCCTGGGGACCAGTCTCCATAGGGTATAACAGAGTACCCAGCAGCTATTCCCCCCCCCACACACACACTTTCATATGACCCTGAAGCAGGGGGAGGGTCTCCAAACCAGGGGATCCCCTGCCCCCAACTAGGGATTGGCAACCCTAGGCAATGGAGGTGCATTCCCTGGTATTGTGAGAGAAGGCAGTGATAGTATAACTGGGGAAGAAGCCAGAAGTGGGTGTCAGCTGGGAAAGCCAGCACTGAAGTTCTGGATGGAATCAGGATGGATTCCTCTGGTGTTCACCACTCAGTCTGAGACAGGAAAAATAATGGTTGCTTTCCTCTATTTGGTCAGAGGAGGAATCCTAGGCCAAGGACACTATATTTCCTGCCACGTCTTACCACAGTTCTTTCATAGTAGTTTAATTGCAGTGTTTTGAGTGTGTGTGTGTGTGTAAATTGCTGTCAAGTTGCAGCTGACTTATGGGGACTCCAGCAAAGGACTTTCAAGGCAGGTGAGAAGAAGAGGGGGACTGCCATTGCCTTCCTCTGCAGAGTCTTCCTTGGAGGTCTCCCATCCAAGTACTAACCAAGGCTGACCCTACTTAGCTTCCAAGATTTGACAAGAACGGGTTGCACCATGCTGCCATCCGTCCCAGTGTGTTGTACTAATAGGAAATGGTGTAAAATTAGTTGGTCTGTTAGAATGGTGAAGTTGTAGTGCAGCTGACGCCCAAGTTCAGAATGCATGTGGGAACACGAAAATGAAACCATTACACTAACCTCATGCTTTTGTCTCAGTAGATATATATTACATAGCTTTATATCAGCTTCAGGGAACCCATGCATGACACAAGAACTGTCCAGAAGAAATTGCCGAAAACGGTATTCGTTTCACTTGCAACATTTCAAAACTTGGATGTGTATTTTGTTGTGGGGGGGGGGGGGGGTTAGTCTAATGGATCTTTGCCATTGTGTACACAAAGTTATACACAGACCTGGATCCCTTCAAGCTAATTACTGGTCACTTTTTGTCCGGGTCAAAGGTTTTCAACTTTAGTGTGTGGGAACCAGGAAAGACAAATGAGAAGATGGAAGTTAAGTTGTGTCACTTGTGGAGAGGAACTGCATTTAGACAACTCTCGGGGGGGGGGGCATTGTAAAGATGATGTTTCATAGCCCTTAAAAACAATTTCTACTGTCAACATTTGCTTTGGTTGCAGAAATGCTGCTAAGTGTGTTTCTGTAGCCAAGAACAGTTATAACAAAGGTTCTCAAATCTATGCAGTTGTACTTTTAACCAAGATATATTTTTCGGGGGGGGGGGGGGGGGGAGGGATGCTACTGCACATCAAAACATCTCTGACTTGTAATTGGATGAAAAACTATTTTGCTAACTTTGACTTTTGTCTCTGCTCATGATAAATCAGCTCAATCCATTCCTGCTGGCTCTGCTTCACACACTGATCTTTGCCAGCATGCAGGATCCTTGTGAATGAGTCAGCAAGTGCAGATGTTAATTAGGTCTGACACAAGGCAGATACTGGATGATATAAGAACCCATTCCCACATTATGTTGACCATTTGGTTCCTCCTTGCTTCACACACACACCCAACACACACAATACTGGTATGTTTATCTGTCTGAGTAGGGCGAGAGCCGAACAAATTTTGGATCCAGTGGCACCTTTAAGACCAACAAAAGTTTATTCAAGGTATGAGCTTTCGTGTGCAAGGCATGCTTTTTCAAATGCGTTGGAATGGTAGATGAGGTTCTAAACTTATAGAGAGGGACTTAACAGCAAATTAACATGTAAACATGATGGTGTTTAAGTTATGCAGAGTGAAAAACTAAATAACATCCATCCTTCCTTCCTTCCTTCCTTCCCTTCTCTTAGCTCATCCACCCCAAACCTGGACCCTCAGCAAGCTGGCTCTGGAGTCCTCTGGCTTCCGATAGGCTCCTCTCTGTCCCTGTCCTCGGCAGGGGTTCCATGTTCTCCATTATCCAAATTCCCACTCCTTCCTGCCATTCACATTTAAGCATCCCTTTCAGGGCAGCCCCTCCAGCCTTTCTCTGCTCCCTGTGCCTTTGTTTCTTTGGAATAGCCATGAGGGAGTAATACATGGGGTTTAAAGTAACTGCATTTGCACACTAATTGAATAGAGTTGCCAGCCTCCAGGTGGGCCCTGGGATCTCCCGCTTTTACAACTGTTTTCTAGCTGACAGAGATCAGCTCCCCTGGGGAAAATGGCTGATTTGAAGGGTGGACTCTATGGCATTGTAGCCTGCTGAAGCCCCTCCCCTCCCCAGACCCCGCCCTCTCCCGGATCCATCCCCAAGTCTTCAGGTATTTTCCAACCCGGACCTGGCAACCCGATAGTTGAAAGTAACTACAGTCAGATACTAGGATTTTACTAAGTAGAAGGTTTATTGGTTTGCCACAGGTAAACTGCTACTGTGTTTTATCACTGAACGGTTCAGTTTCACTGTCTCATATTGCTATCATTTTTCCCCCCTTGATATTTTCTACCTTGGTTATGACAATAAAGTTTGTCTCTGTTTTAAAATCTGTCTCTTTCTCCTCTGGGGCTTTATTAAGCCATAGGCTGAAGTTGTGTATACAGCAGACTTAGAGGAGGGTCAGATGTTACACATGTAGGATGCCCGTATGTTCACATCCTGGCATGGGAATCATTTTTTGGGTAACAGTGCCACTTACTGTTGCCAACCTCCAGGTGGTGGCTAGAGATCTGCTATTACAACTGATCTCCAGGTGAAAGAGCTCAATCCGTCTGGAGAAAATGGCTGCTTTGGAGGGTGGACTCTATAGCACTCTACCCTGCTGAGGTCCCTCCCCTCCCCAAACCCTGCCCTCTCCTGGCTCCACCCCCAAAATCTCCCGGCATTTCCCAACCCAGAGCTGGCAACCCCAATGCCACTGCAGGAAGCCAGTTTTAAGCAGGCAGTCCCCATGATACACCCTGCTAATCCTCCTCCATTAGCAGTGTAAAGCAAGAAGGGGAAATCCTGGAGAAGCATAGCTGTTTCAGAGACAACATGATGTGCCTCCACCTCCCCCCAAGAACCAGCATTTTCTATTGTAGGGTTGCCAAGTCTTACCGTTTAAAAAGCGGGGGAGTCCTGGCCCCTTTCCAGGAGTCCGGGGCGCACGCAAAGCACCGGGATGACATCACCTGGAAGTGACGTCATCACACTGGGCACGTTGCCGGGGCAATGCTCTGGTAATCACCCTAAAACTCTATGGTACCATAGAGTTTCCAGGGCGATTGCTAGAGTGTTGCCCTGACAATGTGTCCGGCATGATGACGTCACTTCAGGGTGACATCATTACACTGGGCAGTCGGCCTAATTGGGCCACTTCAGAGGTGGGGTTCCCCCCGCCGGCCGGATCTGGACCGGCGGATTGGGGACCCCTTTAGCGGGAAGATCCCCCCCCCCCCCCTGGAGGGACTTGGCAGCCCTATTCTATTGTGAAGAACAAACCTCCATGAAACTCTGGCCTAGCTGAAGCATCACTTCAACCATGTTATCAATATTTAAATGTAAACCCTAATCTAACTTTTTAATAAGAGAACTAGACTTTCTGTACATTGTCTAACATGGGGCAAAAACGTAGAACAAACAGACATGCTGGTGACTCAAAGAAGCAAGTGAACATTCTTAATGGGGTTAAAGCACGGGCACTTAAAATTACACAGAGAACGTGTCCTTTCCCCAGTATAAACATTTTCAAAGTGCCGTTGCGGCACAGAAGCAGTGACTGGAAAATCTTTGTAAGAATTGTTGTCACAGTGGATTTCCCATAGGGATTACTTTAATCTAGGGAATCCATTAAAGACACTGCCCTGAGTGGAGGACCTCAGCCTTTTCCCCCCTGCTCCAGACACATACATCAAATTCTATATTGGGCTGTCATATTATCTGCAAAGCTTGTTGAATGCCTGAAAGAAAACTTTTGATACTGCCTTGTGAACTGTAAAATGTTATCAGTGTCAAGGTATTAACAAGACGGTAATGAGCACAAACCCACGGCTGATAATCGTTATTCTCTCTACCCCCTCAGCTCCTAGAGAATGTAGCCAACGGCGTCATGTACAGAAGCCAGCATATTAAAGGCCTGGACTAGACACACAGCGGAATGAAGTGGTAATGAGATGGCAGAATGGACTTTTCCACTTCATAGTACAGGTGCAGGATAACATTTTTCAACAATACCCTTCCTTAATATATCTGATTCTCTGGCAGTATGCATGTCAGGGGTGGCCAACCCCTGTACACAATAATATATCCGTGGTCTCTCAAAAATTCTGAAAATCATAGCTGTTTACATTTTCAGTTCATTTTTCCGGGTATTTGTCTCCCTTAACTCACCCTGTACACTGCCTGTTCTGTAGTGAGAGCTTCAAATCATCATTAGAGAGGCTCCTTGCAGCTACATTCAGATTGGCTGCCCTTACCGAGCCAGCCAATCAGGTAACAGAAGCGTAAATGAGACCATGCAAATGAAGACTCCAAGCAACTGTGTTCCTATTGGTTTATTTGTACTTTGTGGGTGGGTGCTCAAGTGGTTAAGACGCTGAACAAGTGGTTAAGACCGGAAGGCTGGTAGTTCAGCAGTTCAAGACCTGAGTGCTGCATGACAGAGTGCGCTCCCGTCTCTGGCTCCTGCCAACCTAGCAGTTCGAAGGCAAGAAACTGCAAGTAGATAAGTTGGTAGCACTTCGGTGGGAAGGTAACAGCGTTCCATGCACCTCGGTGTTTAGTCATGCCGGCCACATGACCATGGAAAACATCTTTGGACAGCGCTGGCTCTTCGGCCTGGAAACAGAGATGAGCACCACATCCCTAGAGTTGTATTTGACTGGCTTTCGAGCAAGGGAAACCATTACCTTTACCTTATGGGCTGGAGTTCCTGTATATAATTGCGGCTAGTCGCGTGTGTTGGTTGTTGTTGTGTTTCTGAATAAAAGAGCTATGCTGAAATCACGATAGCCTCTTGAACCCGCTACTGCCTTCAATTGGTCCCCAGATGCTCTTTTCTCTTGCTTAAGACTCTTCTATTTAATGTCTCGAAATTTTCAACTTTATCCTCAGAATCTTGAAAAGAGTGGGAGGATACCAAGGGCAGCGCGAGCCTTTGCCTTCGCTCTCTCAGTGGCATGGCACAGTTTGCTCACAGGAGTCGGCCTGGCTGCGTCCACACCTCTTCCCCATGCAAAATTCCTTGCAACTGGGTTTTTTGAAGAAGGTCAGACTAATGCCATGAGAGGGTCTCTTGTTTCCTGGCTGTGCCCTCAGCCCCTCTCCTCCTGAAGGTTCCATTTCTAACATTTTCCAGCTGCCGCGGCTGCAAAGAAGTTGAGTATTTGAATGTTCTGGAACAAAGTTCCTCTAACCACAACTCTTCAGATTCGGTATACCTCAATCCTCTTAACAGATGAACTTTGTTTCTTTCATCCTCGAGGGCTGTACAGCGAGCCAGTTTGAAGTTGTTAGATTTAGTACTCGCATGAGTTCAGAGATTCCACTCCAAACATGGTGGGGTTCTTCTGTTTTATTTGTAATACCTATATACTAAATACCATCTCTAACCTACTCCCTCTATGCAGGATGTGACGTTGGGTGACTTATTGAGGTCATACAGAGGTGGATAAGACATCTTTGAAAAGCTAAACGCTTGCAGATTTTTTTTTGGAAAATAATATATTTGGAAAGAATTTCCTAAAATAATCAAAAACGAGATAGGGAAAGAAAATGGGAGGGGGCATGGTTTAGTGGACAGAGCACGTATTTGTATCCAAGTTTCAACCCATGGCTTTTCTAGTTTAAAAAAAAGGGTATGTGCTTTGCCTGAGACCAGTGTTCCCTCTAAGCTGCACATGTGAGCGGCCTCTCATTAACACAGGAAGCCCTGCTCAGCAGCAGTCTGGAGCCACGCAGGACAAGCGTTGCCTCAGAATGTAACTGGCTGCGTGATCACTTCCCCACTCTTCCACTGCCTGCAGACAGCTGCGCTTATATTCTAAAATTCTTGGTAGAAACTCTGCCTCAAGGGGAGTTGTCCGGGCAGGCAGGGATTGGCTGGATCGCCTGCCAGTCCTCTGATGCCTGCCCAGATGCCTTTCCTTGAAGCAGCTCTGCCAAGCATTTTAGGATGAAAGCTCAGCCATCTGTAGGCACTGGGCTTTGTGTTTTGGAGTGAGACTCACCCTCCCCTTTGTGTAGTCACAGAAGGAGCTCTTCAGCTTGAGAGAGGCTAGTGTCTTTGCCGTTTTCCATGAAGAAGTTCTCGGTTGCTGCCTTACCCACTCCAGCTGTAAAATATGCTATGTACAGCAGAGTGGAATTCAAACCTGGCTTCCCCAGAGTATATAGTTGCCAAGTCTCGTCAATGCACCAGTGGGGGGTGGGAGGGAGCCTTCCTGGAGTGGGGCAGGGCTCCACAATGCAATGACATCACACGGAAGTGACATCATCATGTTGGGGACATCATGTGGTAATGCTCTGGTTTGAGGACAAAATTCTATGGTAAAATTGCCCTCAAACTATAGAGTTTTGCCCCAAAACCAGAGTGTCACCATGCGACATCCCCAACACGATGATGTCACTTCCATGTGACATCAGTGGTTTGGGGACCTCACCTGGCAACGTCACTGTTTGGGGGTGTGGTTTCCCCTGCTGGTGGACAGAACTTCCCAAAACTGGGGGATTCCCCACCTGGACCTGGGGAATGGCAACCCCACAGAGGAGGAGTGAAGGTGGTCCAAAAAACTGTTGGAAGAGAAGGACTGTACACTGTCTCTTAGCCTCAGCATTCACAAGAAGAGTGCAACAGAGCCAGCGAGATAAATAGGCAGGACACTGGCCACCCTTCCTTTGCTATTCTCTGACGCCATCCCTTTGAAGTGTAGGTTCCTATTCTCAGGGAACTTGCTTCCCTCTTTGACACCCTCTCTCCACTCTGCTCTGCCTATCTCCATCTTGGCAGCATGAGAGCAAGACATGCGTCTTGCATATCTATCCATGCGTAGCTTTCACACATGCTAAATAATGCAGTTTCAATCCACTTCAGGGCCAATTTGCAAAGTGGATTTTGCCATTCCGCACAGTAAAATCCAGCTGCAAACGGCATTGAAAGCGGATTGGAAGTGTGTTACTTAGTGCGTGTGAAAGTGCCATAGATTAGGAATCTGTCTCTATGCTATCCTGTCTAGAAATGGAGTTCCTATAATAAAGAACTCATATTAGTTTGAAAAGATAGAAGAGGCACCATCTATTTTTGTTTCGTGCTAGCACACATGGAATAGCAAACAGAAAGTGCATTGCAAATGGATTGAAAGTGGATTATTTAGTGCATATGATTGCAGCCTCTGAAATGGTTGTTTGAGAAAGCCATGAGCCTAGAGGGAGGAAAGTTCAGACATGATTAGCGTACCTAGTTGTACCGGGACTGTAAAGACTATTATTTGTTCGAACTGCAAAGGCTTACAAGCAATGGCCACAGTTGCTTTGGACGATGTAAACTCTCCTTGAAGACGCTGCACAAACTACATCTGCACAGAATACATCCGCAAGCTACCCCAAAAACCAAAAAGTACAACCAGCTGTTTACTGCAATTGCAAGCATGATAAATGCCCAAAAGAGGAATCCCACAGAAGAACAAATAATTATGGATTTACAAATATAAAATGCCGAACATGTCCAAAGTTTTATCAATGTGGCGGTTAGAACAATAGTCTTTGTAAAAGCTCCATTACATGAGGATTTCGTTAGAACAAAATAAATGCCAAAGCAAAAGGCGGGGAAATTGCCTTCAACTAGAAATTGTCTTCAACTAGAAGAGTGCAGGAGGCCTGAACTCTTCTGTTGTAAATTTGAAATACTAAATGCGCTGAAGAAAAGTTCCATAATTGGACAGCTCATTTAAGACCCACAACTTATCCTCCTCTTTCCTCCCCCCCTTCCCCAAGACTCCCAAGAATTTTAGTTCAATTAACTGTACTGCTTACATAATGGCTAGACAGGTATTTTACTTTAACTTTCCCATGTCTTATCAACAAAGAATAATATAAAGTCCCTCCATAGCAAGGATACATATTTTATCCATTGATTTAATCATCTGCTGTATTATCTTGCTACTGTTATTGTTGTAAGAGTGTAAATCCTAGCCGAAGCCTTTCCCGTTTCAGACGTCACAAATCTCCAAAGGCTTGTAAAGCTGGTGTGAAACCCCGACTTAACTGAGCAGCGTACTTTTGATTTACTAAAGAAGCCCAAATCCTCTGATTAAACTGACACACAGAATTTTCCGGAGATTATCAAATCTCGAATGTATTGTAGTCCAAGGGGCTGAACCCGTTTGACTGTGTTGACACCACAGATAAACATTTTGAGAGAGGCAGTGGTTGCTGGCATTTTTGGTTTGAGCACTGCTCATCCTAATGTTCCTTCTAAGCTCTGGAGTCTTGTGAGCAACAATTCTACTTTGTGAGCTACTGACATTAAAGTTGTGAGTGAGTGATTTGGCTGCTGCATAAATCAGTTTGCTCTGGAACCATCCTTCCTGAGCGAAGACAAAAATGTGCGAGCCGGAGGCTAACACTAACTCAGCTTAGAGGGAACACTGGCGACTCCAAGCATAAAAAGGGAATTCACTCATTATTTGCATAAGCAGGATATTTTTATTGGCCACAGTCCACGGGCCAGATTTATATGCGCTTGAGTTCCCACCTCTATAGCATTCGCAATGAAATACTTTGCAGTATTAATCCAGTCCGAGGCTGTTGACTGCAGTGTTTAACGAGCCCTGTTCACTTGTTACAACTGGGAGATCACGCTATGCACAGTCCTCTTGGTATGCCATCTGGTGCAAATTGGGCAACCTGCATGTTTTCCAGCTCTGGTATGTGTAACCAGAAATTTTTAAAAAAATTAGAGTACATGTTCATACATTCTGAAGCAGGATAATTTATGTATTTATTTAGCAGCAGCAGCAGAAGAGTTGGATTTATACCCTGCCCTTCACTTGGAGTCTCAGAGCGGCTTACAATCTCCTTTCCCTTCCCCTCCCCACAACAGACACCCTGTGAGGTAGGTGGGGCTGAGAGAGCTCTGAGAGAACTGCTCTTGAGATAACAGCTCTGAGAGAGCTGTGACTAGCCCATAGTACCCCAGCTGGCTGCATGTGATGGAAACATTCAGATAGTAAGCTGTGTTGGTCTGAAGCAGAAGAACAAATTTAGAGTCCAGTGGCACCTTTAAGACCAACAAAGGTCTTGAATAAACCTCTGTTGGTCTTAAAGGTGCCACTGGACTCTAAATTTGTTCTGTTGGAAACATTAACATTTCCATTTCCTCCCTGACTTCCTCCTCCTCCTTTAGCAGTTATGGAAGGTGAAGCACTTTTTTGCTCTATTCTATTCTATTTCTGTTCTAAGAAATATCTGTTCAGATATCAATGCACAATCCAACATTTTGGATGTCATTGAATTTAAACTCGAGATTCTTTCATCGTGTTAAGACCTACAGTTAGAGAAGCTTAAGTCTAACATGAAGGGGTGTGTGTGAAAAACACCCTTCTTTCTACAAGTCTGAAATCTCCAAAGGCTCCTAAGCCAGCATGACATATTGACTTAATGGAGCAGGATATTTTTTGATTCAGAAAAGAATCCTCCAATCCTCTGATTAGACTGATACACAGATTTTCCAGAGATTAGTAAAATCTGAAATGCATTAAAATAATCCGGTGTGACAAAACAGTTTTGGCAGCATAAATAAGACCTGAGCCTAAAGTAAAACATAATTACTGTTACGATTCGAACGATCCTTGGCTATTCAGGGCCTTTCCTTCCATTCCTAGAAAAGAGGCGACTAAAACACTGTGTTGTATGTATTGATGTAAATTTTGAAAGGAATGTTTCCTTGGCCTTATTTATTTATTACATTGTGGAATTCTTTTGGCTCTTAGCTGACAGTGAAATCCAATGCAGACTGATTCCACACTAAGAAGAAGAAAAAGAAGAAGAGATTGGATTTATACCCTGCTCTTCACTCAGAGTCTCAGGGCGCGTTCATACGGCTCTTTTGAGCTGCGCCAGGCACAAATGCCTGGTGGATTTAAAGTGCACGTCCAGATCACAACATCTGGGAATTGTGCCACTTCCGTGAGTAGCCCATCGATCCCCATCGGGGATCCATACTTAAAAGATAGTAGTGAAAGTCCGGTCTAAAGCTGGCCGATGGGCCAATGCCGGACTTTCTACCGTCAGGTTGTACCTCCAGTGCGCAATCAGCCCGTAGGGATGGTCTCCTTTACCTTATGTCAGAGCTCAGAGGCACAGAGAGGTTGGTCAGCCTTTACCTTTTTACCTTTATGTGCTTTTATCCCCACAGGAATAAAGATTTTTAAAAAGTGCCCATGTCTTTCCCCACAGTGCGGTAAAATGTGTTTGGTAGGAGTCTTCCACTGCAAGTTGTAGTCTCAGCTGCTGGACTATATTAAAATAGTCCAAGATGATAATGGCAGAGATACATATCATATCCTATGCAATTCTGTTCTCACCGGACTGAAATAGCCATGGCCATCCTCTTCTTTCACTAGCCACAGGGTTGTGTGGCCAACAGAGTGGGGTCTTTGGCAAGATCCGACAGAGAGCCTGGTTCATTTGATGGATGCCTGTGAACCTGGATGCTGGAT
The DNA here is from genome assembly GCA_029233225.1 of Lepidodactylus listeri. NCBI lineage: Eukaryota > Metazoa > Chordata > Lepidosauria > Squamata > Gekkonidae > Lepidodactylus > Lepidodactylus listeri. Next base: position 18,628,577 of record JARCFY010000016.1, read on the forward strand.
ACACAAGGGCAGTTTGCCTTTAACTTTGCTCTGTAAAATGTCAACAATACGTTTGCACGTATTATGACCCCATTAAAGATAGAAGACGTAACTATTTTAACAGGCTATGAAATGGCAACAGCTGTTCTTTTGAGTGAGGGAGTGTGCACGCATGCAGATAACCGTGGAGAAGAGCCAACGTGGTTTTATCTTGCTTAAGAATAAGTATACTGCAGCCTTATCTCCTTATGTGGGGGGGGGGGGTGTCGAAACACTATAATTCTCTAGCTGTATTCCAAACTGAGAAACCATTCAGAACTGAAAATTCCAGAACGTTCCCCCCTCCATCCCTCACGTTAGCAGCTTTATGAGCGGTACTGGGGGGGGAGGGTCTGCCTAGTCCAGGGGTGGCCAAACTGCGGCTCAGGAGCCACACGTGGCTCCTTCACACATATTGTGCGGCCCCCAGCAGGGTGGCATGCCTCCCCAACCGGTCTTCCCTTCCCTTCTCTGGGTAGGCTTGAGGTGGGGGGGGGGAGCAGAGAAAGAAAACAACTTTAACTTTAAATGTGTTCTCAAAGCCCCCCCTTCCAGCCAGCTTGGAGAAAGCGTTTGTCTCTTTAAATATCATTATCGATATCTGTTTTTACTCCTTCTGTTTTTTATTTTTGGCAATCTTATTTAATGTTCATGTTAATAAAACAAATTTGCATATTTTCCGATAAAAATGTAATATTTGTTCATGTCTTATGGCTCTCAGACGTCTGATGTTTCTTCTATGTGGCTTCTTACGTTAAGCAAGTTTGGCCACCCCTGGCCTAGTCATAAAAACAGCAGGTCAAAAGTGCTTGGAGGGAGGAAAATTTTTTGTCAAACTCTTGTGATGAAACCTATACTGTTCTTATCTTCTACCATACTGATCGGAGGCGGTGGTTCTCTGTTGCAGAGCAGCCCTGAGAACTTAATGAGAATCTATCTATCTATCTATCTATCTATCTATCTATCTATCTATCTATCTATCTATTTTTCCTCAGGGTTTGAGCTAGGGCTGCCAAGTCAGCCCGGGGGGCGGGGGATCCCCCACTATAGGGGTTCCCAATCCGCTGGCCGGCATTCGGCCGGTGGGGGGAACCCCGCCCCCAAAGTCATCCAGCGTGGACGACTTCCCCAGCGTATTGACGTCACCCGGAGGTGACGTCACCACGTTGGAGACGTTGCCAGGGCGACGCTCTGGCAATGCCCCAACGTGGTGATGTCATTTCGCACATGCACCAGGGAGGCTCCCGGGCGGCTCCCGGGCAGCGAGGGACTCCCCCCCGCCAATCGGTGAGTTTGACTTGGCAGCCCTAGTTTGAGCTCCTGAACACAAATAGATGCTTTATATGTTGACCATTGGTCTATTATCTACTCTCAGTGGCAGTGGCACTCCAGGGTTTCAGGTAGAAGTAAATACACGTTGATGGGGTCCGAACTGGCAGAGACTGACCAAGAGAGACATCTTGAAGTCGTAGTAGATAACTCAGTGAAAATGTCGAGGCAGTGTGCAACTGCAATGAAAAAGGCCAGCATTATGCTGGGGGTTATTAGGAAGGGAATTGAAAACAAATCAGCCAGTATCATAATGCCCCTGTATAAATTGATGGTGCGACCTCATTTGGAGTACTGTGTACAGTTCTGGTCACCACACCTCAAAAAGGATATTATAGCATTGGAAAAAGTACAGAAAAGGGCAACTAGAATGATAAAAGGGTTGGAACACTCTCCCTATGAAGAAAGGTTAAAGTGCTTGGGGCTCTTTAGCTTGGAGAAACTACGACTGAGGGGTGACATGATAGAGGTTTACAAGATTATGCATGGAGTAGAGCAGGTAGAGAAATAAGTCCTTTTCTCCCTTTCTCACAATACAAGAACTCGTGGGCAGTCCATGAAATTGTTGAGCAGTCGGGTTAGAACAGATAAAAGGAAGTACTTCTTCACTTCTTCACCCAGAGTGATTAACACATGGAATTCACTGCCACAGGAGGTGGCGGCGGCTACACGCATGGACGGCTTCAAGAGGGAATTATATAAACATATGGAGCAGAGGTCCATCAGTGGCTATTGGCCACAAAGTATAGATAGGAGCTCTCAGTCTGGGGCAAGTGATGCACTGTACTCTTGGTGCTTGAGGGGTGGGGGGCAACAGTGGTGTCCTGGCCCCACTGCTGGACCTCCAGAGGGCACCTGGTGTTTTTGGCCACTGTGTGACAGAGTGTTGGACTGGATGGGCCACTGGCCTGATCCAACATTGGCTTCTCTTATGTTCTTAAGTCATTCACATCACCTCTTACCTGATCGCCCTGACCTGGATAGCCCAGGCTAGCCTGATCTTGTCAGAACTCAAGAAGCTTAGCAGCATCAGCCTTGGTTAGAATTTGGATAGCAGACCCCCAAGGAATACCAGGGTGAGGACACAGAGGCAGGCAATGGCAAACCACCTCTGTTGTCTCTTGCCGTGAAAACCCCACCAAGGGTCACTGTAAGTCATCTGTGACTGGATGGCCAAGAAAAGAAATCACCTAATCCTTTTCAACTGGAGGTGTGTGGGGCTGAACCTGGAATCTTCTGCTTGCAAAGCAGGTGTTCAACCAGTGAGCCACAGTCCCCTTGAGTAGGAGCTTTCCACAAGAACTGATGCTTTTAAAATTCTCGAAGGCCAAACAGAACGTGAGCTTAGCAGCCATGTTTGGTGACCTGTTTGTCTTGTTCTTGTGTAATGGTGGAGGCGTGAGAGAGCCAATGTTGTATAACAGTTTGTGTCAAACTATGAGTGGAGAGACCCAAGATCTAATCCCTGATCTGCCACGAGGCCCACTGAATGATCTTGGGCCTGTCATCTTCTCTCAGCCTATTGTTGTAATGATGGAAGGGGGACCCCATTTGCCACCCCAGCCTTTTTAAAGGAAAGGTCTGTCACCCAAACATCTTTATACCCAGTCTCTCTCTGATACACAAAGTGAATCCAGCTGGAAGAAAAAAACACTTCAGGTGACAGGCTGGAAGAAATGTGGGGAAGTGTTCCGCTCACCTCACTTACATGGTCCTTTTGGTATTAAAGTTAGAGACATCCATCCATCTCCGCTTTGTAAGTCAATGGGGCAGATATGTGAAAAATAAAGAAGGCTGCCAATGATGCTTCCCATTATCTTAAAATCAGTCAGTGTTATTGAAGCTTTAAAGAACATACAGTAATGTTTTTAAAGTAGCTCTTAAAGTCCACTTTCAGAAACATAATTTAAAACCTCATATTTTTGGTAAAATTTCATTTTTATGCATAGCCATCCAGTGGATCAGAATGGGTTTGTAAGTGCCATATATGAGGAGGAGGAGATTGGATTTATACCCCGCCCTTCACTCGGAGTCTCAGAACAGCTTACAATCTCCTTCCCTTCCTCACCCCACAACAGACATCCTGTGAGGTAGGTGCCGCTGAGAGAGCTCTGAGAGAACTGCTCTTGTGAGAACAGCTCTGAGAGAACTGTGACTGACCCAAGGTCACCCAGCTGGCTGCATGTGGAGAGTGGGGAATCAAACCCAGTTCTCTAGATTAGTCCTGAACAGATTTCAGAACACAGTTTTGCAAGATCTCAGTGGCAATTCATTTCTTAAAGCTATAAACATTCCTTATATTATTTGAGGAAGTTAGTCCCCAGTGTATTTTTTTAATGTCATATTTTTTGGCAAACCTGGGGCTTTTTTTAGACTTATAGAACAATACTCCCTGGAGAATTTTTTTTTATCCTCACTCTATGGCCTGTTTCAGAATTAGATATAATGATATTTCACTCTCCTTTGTGTTGACTGATGATTTCATTCCACATCAATGAGAGAATCTGATCAAGTGTTAGCATTTGTTCTGGATTGATTAATTAATTAATCTGAGAGAAAAAGAAGGAAAGTTTTAGGACTGCGCAGCCGATAGCTGGTTTAATTTCTGTTTGAGAGAGCAGCTAAAAATTATCGGATGTTTCACAGTCTTTGGTAGATTGAAAGCCAGTTTTGATTTTTCAGAACTGGACTGAACTGTTTTGAGGGCTTTTGTTTCCAGAAGATTTGGCTTGGTTCTACTTGAGATAAAGAAAATAGCTGTGTAATCCTCTTGTTTAATTTATATGGATTGGAATTCAGTCCACCAATTGCCGCACCCCCCAGTAGTACAGTAGTAGCTGTACTACTGAAAAACCCCAGATAGGAGGAGGGGGGAATTTCCGAAAGTGCAGGAAAAGGAAGGCCTTTTATAAAAATCTCGGCTGAACAAGTTAATGCTTGACAGCTTGAATTTATGTGAACATTAACAAGGCTGATAATTCAGACTCCTGTTGCCCTTGGTCACATTCCAGGGGTAATGTTTTCATAAAGATGAACTATTTTTAGAGAGTTTCTCCAGCGTATGAAAAACAAATAGGCTTCCCCCATAAATTCAGGCAAGCGTGCCTCCTTGTTTCTGATCTTTTCAAATGGTAACAATATGTGGTTCAGTCCAGCGAGTCGTGCCACAATTCAATACCCATTCATTTCATGCAAGCTGTTCTGCACACTATATCCATGATATCCATCAGAGCTCGCATTCCCTCAGCAGCCAGATGCCCTCTTCCCTCCACTTCTTTCTCATCCTTTATTCGAAGATATGTGAGAATACTATTGGTATACTGCCTCCTGCTGGAGAGTTATGAGCACAATGATTTCCTGTCTTGTGGAGCATGTGGGGCGTTACAGCTGCTTTGATCTTTTATCTGATCAGGTGCTGTGTGTAGTATGAGTCTTTTTCAAAAAACAACAACTTAAGAAGAGCATTGCTGGAGCTCTCCTATGGTCTATTTAGAGAAGAAGAAGAGAAGAGACTGGATTTATATCCCGCCCTTCACTCACTTGGAGTCTCAGAGCGGCTTACAAACTCCTTTCCCTTCCCCTCCCCACAATAGGCACCCTGTGAGGTAGGTGGAGCTGAGAGAGCTCTGAGACAGCTGTCCTTGAGAGAACAGCTGGTACAGAACTATGGCTTGCCCAAGGCCATCCAGCCAGGTGCAAGTGGAGGAGTGGGGAATCAACCCCGGTTCTCCCAGATTAGAGCCCGTGCACTTAACCACTACACCAAACTGGCTCTCTTTAGTCCAGTTCCACAGAGTTCTAGTACCTTTGAACTAGGGGACGAAGAAGAAAATGAATGTTCTGTTGGCGTCGCTGATCCAACAGATGTTCCAGAACCACCACCATGAGACCTAATGATGACCAATGAGGATGTAGTGGCTTGAACGTGCCACTAGTGATATTACTCGCAGACATGACATGAAGGCACAAAACCCGTATCCTTTTTGTCTGATTTCCAGCACCGTCTTTGTGCATTTATTTATTTATTTATATTAGATTTTGACCACCCTCCCCTGACAAAGCAGGGCTCAGGGCTGTTTGCAACATAATAATACATAGTACAGGATTTTAAAAAAATTAAACCAATAAAAATACAATAAATGACCTAAAAAGATGGTGTTAAAAATTTCAGCAGTGCCACTGCCTCCCGAGGAGGGCAGGAGGTGTGGGGGTGCCAGAAGGATACAACCATTGCTGTCCTCAACCAAACGCCTGGTGGAACATCCCTGCCTTATACGCCCTGCAGAACTGTAACTGGTGGAACAGATGGCCTGATAGAAGTCCTCCGGGGTCTGATCTGGCCCCTGGGCCGCATGTTTGACACCCCTGCTGTATCCCTTTTGGAAGTAGGATCACCCAGTGCAGGCAAATTAATCCCTTCGAGAAGCATCAATTCAGTCGTGTGGGTTCAGTTTCATGCCCTGCTTATGGGTACCCTCCATTCATTTGGCTGTCCTCTGTTGGGGAAAATCTCCAGATTTGGAGTTGGTGCCTGAAGAGGGTAGAGTACGGAGGGAGCTGAGCTGAGCTGTGACGCCACCGAGTCCATCCTTCGAAGCTTCCATTCCCTCCAGGGGAACTGATTTCTGTTGGTCTGGAGATGAGCTGTAATTCTGGGAGAACTTGCCGCACCTAGAGATTGGCAGCCCTATATTGGAAATGGGGATGTTGGACCCCTGATTCTGGTCCGGTCTGGTCTGATTCAGAAAGGTGATTGTTATGTCTGAAAAGGGTCATACTTTCTCTTACTGTGGCATAACTGAAGCCTTACACCAACTGAAGTTCTGTGGACAGCTTCAAGAGGGAATTGGACAAACGTATGGAGCAGAGGTCCATCAATGGCTATTAGCCACAAGGTATAGATAGGAACTCTCGGTCTGGGGCAAGTGATGCTCTGTATTCTTGGTGCTGGGGTGGGGGGGCAACAGTGGGAGGGCTTCTAGTGTCCTGGCCCCACTGGTGGACCTCCTGATGGCACCTGCTATTTTTGGCCATTGTGTGACAGAGTGTTGGACTGGATGGGCCATTGGCCTGATCCAACATTGGCTTCTCTTATGTTCTTATCCAAGCCAATTAAAATTCAGAAGTGGTATTAAAATTCCACTATCCTCTGAAATTATTTGTAATGGCAACAGCTGGTTCCTTGTACAAGCGACGTTTGAGGAAAATTGCCCGATTGTGTGCTAGATAAATCAGTTCGGAGAGTTTAATTATAAGGCAGCTATTGAGGCTTTAAAGAACTTATCAGTAATTGCAGCAATAGTAGGGGTAGATTATGGGCCACAAATATGTCACCACCGCAATCATACTTAACATTTACATGGCACTTTCTAACTTCAAAGTGCTTTACAATCATTAACTAATTAATCTGCAGAGCCTGGTATCAGGCACATCTTTTGCTGACATAATATATAAACACGGCATACACTGTCCTTAGGGAGGAATTTTCCTTAGAAACTACATTTGCAAAAACGTTTAGGTGGGGCAGATGAGTATTTAGGTTTTATTGTTCTGCTCAGCTTGCTGAAATCAAGACAGAGAATTGGTGAGATGCTATCTGTTGGCAGGACCAGTCTCTTTAAATTGGTTGGGAGTTTTCTACCTTTTGTAGAATTTATCACAGGGCAAAAAAAAAGAGATAAATATAAAGATACCAGAATATATTCTGTGTCCACTTAACTGAGGCCTGTGCTATTTCTGCAGACAAAATGCAGGCTTGATTGCTAATTCGATTTCCTGTTGACCAAAGCAGGGTGGTTTGGTGCTGATTCCCAAGATGCAGGTTTGAGCGGTGCCCATGAAATCTGCCTTGAATTCCCTGGGAAGCTATCAGGTCCTTTGATAATAGTTCCAGGGGAACAGCAGTGTTAGTCTGAACACTTGTAGCACCTTAAAGATTAACAAGATTTATTCGAGCAGAAGGTTATGCTGGGAAAAAATTTATTAGTCTTTAAAATGCCACCAGACTTCTGTTCTGTGACAAGACCTCTGGAGTGACACGCCAGCTTTGCGAAATGAAGACAATGGAGAGAGGCAGCCACAGAGCTAAAATCATTGTTTAGGCTTAGAGAAGAGTAAAAATTTTGAAGCACACAAATTCATACTTCGTTCATTCAGTGAAAATCATGTTAGGTAAGGTTGAAGGGCCATGGTGTTGGACATGTGCCTGGATTAGGACTGAAGGATGGAATTTTGCCATCTCTCCCCCCCACACACACACACACAAAAACCCCTACTATAAATGTCCCATTTGGATAGCCCAAATGAGGTACTATCTTTTGAAAGACAGGCTGCACAGGCTTCCCTGTTTTAATTGGTTAAGAATTTAACTAGCTGGTTTGGTCCCAGGTCACTAGACCTCCATGGGAAGATCACCTCATCCAGCCTTCCACCCAAAGAGAATCAAAACTTGACCCAGTGCCACCAAAAGGAGTAGACAGAAGGTTGACTATTCTAATCCCATTATTAATTTACAGGGCCAGTGTGGTTACTGGTTAAAGTGTCGAGCTAGGATCTGAATAAACCCAGGTTTGAATTCCACTCTGCCATAGAAGCCTGCTAGGCAACCTTGGTCCAGTCCCATGCTCTCAGCCTAACCTACCTCACAGGGTTGTTTTTTTTTTGTTGTTACATTTTACTCATGTAAAATAGAGGCAAGGAGAACAATATTAGCTGGCAGAAAGGCAGGATATAAATAAATAAACCTCTCTTTAATTAAATTAAACCTTCTCTTTTTCGAAGAAAGTTACAGGCTTTCCTGAGCCACCTACTCCAATTTTCTCCGAGCAGGGCCATTTGGGGGGGGGGGGTCAGGACTGTATTGGTAACGAGTTAGTCAGGGGAAAGGTTCCTTGTATTGCTTTCTTTATTTTTCCCAGGCTAGTGTGGAGCAAGAGAGGCTCATGTGAGGAGATTGCAAAAAACACCCCCAAAACCCCCACATAATTCCACAATGAATTTTTAAAAATTACTTTTACTCAGTAGATACTGATTACCAAAAAGGGGGTGGGGGGTGGGAGAAACACATCCCTGTATGAGTAGAGATCTATTAACAATATTCTAAGCAAAGGACAGCTCAAAGCTAAACTTAACATATGATGGAATTCAGACAGGTTAATATACTGAACATTTGCCACTTCCTTGACTGATTACCTCATGGTGAAAATCTAGGTATTCTCTCTTTGTTTGCTTCCCAAATTTACATCTTTCTGCTTCTGTGTCTATAGTTTTTGTAGGATGCAAGCAGCAGTTTGATCAATACATTAGAATTCATTTGTTTTGTCTGGACATGTGAGCCTTAAAAAAAATCCAAGCATTTGCATTCTGCTAACTGCCGTGGCTCAAGTGGTTAAGATGCTGAACTGCAGACTGGAAGGTCGGTAGCTTAGCAGCTCGAGATCCGAGTGCCGCATGACAGTGAGCTCCCATCTCTGGTCCCAGCTCCTGCCAACTTTGCAGTTCGAAAGCAAGAAATTGCAAGTAGATAAATAGGTACCGCTTTGGTGGGAAGGAAATAGTGTTCCGTGTGCCTCGGCGTCTAGTCATGCTGGCCACATGACCACGTAGAAAGTCTTCGGACAGCGCTGGCTCTTCAGCATGGAAGCGGACATGAGCACCGCATCCCTAGAGTCGTATTCGACTGGCTTTCGAGCAAGGGAAATCTTTACCTTTACCTAACATAACTTAGACAAATTATTTTGTTCTCTCTATCGTGCATGTTGTGGAACTGAGAGCGTCTGTGCTGTTTCTGCAACTGGTCTTTGCAGATAAATACATGCGGTAAATTTCAAAGATATTGTGTAAAACCAGCAGCATATGAAAGATCCTACTGTGCAATTGTTTGGGCTTCTCTGTGCTGTAAATCATGATGACTCGGCCCCTGTGTGCCAGCTCATCAGATGGGCACAGATTCTCTCCCCCCCCCATGTTAAAATCCCCTCCATGAAGGTGGCAGGTTTAAAACAGCTGGCAGGGAAGCCTGTAAGTGCCTCTCCCAGACAATCTACTTGTCAACTTTGATGGCTAAAAGAGCAGACACAAGCCTCAGCTGTCAGCTCTGTGTCTTCTCTCTTCTCTGTCTTTCATCATTTTTAGTCTCATGAACAGAGGACTTATTTCTGGATTTATTTACTGCAAGTGCCCCCTTGTAAGAGTTCAGCCCCCCCATTTCCTCTGCCGTTGTGTTCGCCCCACTAGTTCCTCGTGGGCCTCAGAGTTGAAGGTCATTATTCTGTATGCTAATTTACCACCCACCCTCTGTATGGATGAGTGGCATTTCTATTTCCATTTCCTTGTATCTGAAGAAGTGTGCGCGTGCACACAAAAGCTCGTACCTTGAATAAAACTTTGTTGGTCTTAAAGGTGTCACTGGACTCTAACTTTATTGCTTCAGACCCATGTGGCCGTCCCCCTGGTCAAGCATCCACATTACTGCAGTGCCTCAGCCACAGAACACGCTGCCCGGTCATTTCTTTAAAATCCAGGTGGGCACCTATGCGCTCGTGCATGCGCATATGTTTTCGTGCGCATATAGGCGAAAATGCCAAAAAACACACCCCAGCAGCGGAATTGGATCTGCAGGTTCAGACCACCAATCCATTTTGCGTGCGTTCCCCCAACGTTCAGACATCCGGCCACTCTCAATGAATGCGTGGGGAACTGAAAACACCACTTGTGATGTGGTGCCTTTTTAACCCAGCTCCAAGTCATCCTATGACGGGGTGAGTACACCTGCGGAATGCCTGACAGACGTGGCTGGGTGACCACACCCATTTAATCCGGGAGGGAGGAGCGGCTATGTCGGGCCAAATGCTCGTGTGATCACACCCTCCCTCTGTTTTATGCTTATGTCAAACCTGTGATAGAGGTAAGGTTGCCAGGTCCCCCTAGGCCACCAGCAGGGGATAGGGTTGCCAACTCCAGGCTGGAAAACCCCTGCAGACTTGAGGGTGGAGCCTGGGGAGGATAGGGACCTCAGTGGGTACAGTGCCACAAAGTCCACCCTCCAAAGCATCCATTTTCTCCAGGGGAGCTAGTCTCTGTAGTCTGGAGATGAGCTGCAATTCCAGGAGATCCCCAGGTCCCACCTGGAAGCTTGGCATCCCTAGATTTAGGTAAGGCTGAAAGAGAGTGTGTTGTGTACTGAGCATGAGTCATCCCTGAGCTAGCAGGGTTGAGCTTGTTACCCCAGAACAATAGCTTACCTGGATTCAGGAGTGGGCCAGTAGAGATGTAGTATTATGTAAATAGCCTATCGTTGGGAGTGGTGCATTAGGGTGTGGTCTTTGCATGCTTTATAAACAGGGCAGGCAGCCCTGGATTTTGTCCTTGTAGTGTTCCTGAAATCACTAAATAAACTAGAGCTGATCACTGCAGTGCGTCCAGAACTCAGTATTTAACAACGTGACTGGCCCCAGATCACCTAGAGAGCTTTGTGACCAAGTGGAGATTTTAACCTGGGCCTTCTCAGTCTGATGCTCTGGTCTCTACACTGGAGGACTGTGCTAACCAAAGTCTGCAAACCTGGTCTGTTACAGCTGCAGTCCTGTGGTGGCCAACTGAGCGACGAACCAGGAAATCCTCGATTAGAATCTCTTGCAGAAACTCCCCACGTCGCTTTAGGCAGTCCCTCCCATCTCTTGGCCAGAACCCACATACTCTATCTACCTCAGTAGTTTCATATTTACCTCCAGATCCTGTGCATAAATGTGTACTAAAACTATTTGTTCAAAATGTTTTAGTTACTCTGTATCACTCTGACTGGGATCAAAAGGGCTGCATCATGGTGTTCCAGATGTGCTCTGGGGCTTTTCCATGCCGCAGCCTCTCATGTTTCTTCAAAAGCTATTCTTAAGGCTTAATGCACAATGTCATGTGTAGATGGAAATTAGCAGCTCTCTCCCCAGCCTCACATGTGCTCATGGACGTGCATCATGCTCCCTACAGAGTTCTTTGGATCTCTGCCTGGGTTATTTTCGTTCAGGATCTCAAATTTAGTTTTTTTAGGCTGAATAGTGGCTGCAGGTTTTACGTGACCCTCAGATGCCTTTAGGCACAGCGGGTCTCATAGAGCAGCTAAAGTGTTGTCAGTATTTCTTAAAACTCCCCCCCCCAAGTCTGCTATAATTTTACATCTTGAACTAACCAAGCATAAACATAACTTACATTTTTACAATCCAAAGGAAAGAATAGCCAAGATACGATTTCCTGGAATGCGTTTTCTAGACAGCCGTCCTAAGAAGGTCTACGCAGAATCCTACTCAGGTCTGTTCAGTGAGGCTTACTCACAGGGAAAGTGCTTTTAGGATTGCAGCCCTTATTTCTTTGCAGAGGAACTGTAGTCTCACAAGCTTTGGTCTAGCAGCCTCCGTTTTGCAGCTGGATTTGTTTGTTACGTTGCAAAAGGACTTGCCCAAGTCAACTTGCTTTGATCCAACAAGCTAAATGTTTGCAAAGCTTGACTTTCTTTAAATGTCTAGGGAGCCTGAAAGAAGGAATAAACAATTTGCAGCATGTTAGGTCAAGTCAAAATGAAACCAAACTTGGTACTGGTAGGTCACAACCAAATAAATGAGGTCATATTGTTGGCCCAATAGTAGTAGCAGGAAGAGGAGGAGGAGGAGGAGATTGGATTTATATCCCACCCTTCACTTGGAGTCTCAGAGTGGCTTGCAATCTCCTTTCCCTTCCCCTCCCCGCAACAGGTATGTGGGGCTTGCTCTTTCAAGAACAGTTCTGACAAAACGATGGCTTGCCCATTGTCATCCAGCAGCTGCATGTGGAAGAGTGGGGAATTAAACCCAGTTCTCCCAGATTAGAGTCCGCGCTCTTAACCATTACACCAAACTGGCCCAATACAACTGGAGATCATATTGTTGGCCCAATATCAACCCAGTTCTAGCACAAAATAGATTTAAATGAAGCAATGTTGTTAGTGCTTTTCAGAGATTCTAAGATTGTGATCACACATGCGAGATAAAGCGGGGGGGGGGGGGGGAGAGGCTATTTCCTCCAGCGGAAGTTGACCCGCAGTTGCGCGATCGCACAATCTTTTGAAGCTGCAGGCACAGCCCACCACTGCATGACCAGATGCAACCGTGGGTGAGTCTTTTGGGGGGGGTGTCATTTGTTCCCAACGCGATGTTCCCAAGGGATCGATGATTCACACCTCAGCCCTGAGGGCTCCCTATGGAGTGTGCGATGATGCACATACTGAGAAGGGCAAAACAACAACAACACTGAGTTGGATGGCCTGATCAGACCATCCTGATGCCAGAAGAGCACGCTGGAGTGATCAGACAGCAAAATTCGTTTGCTACCAGACTTTCTCCAGTGCCTTCTGCAGCGCAGCAACATGGGTTAGCAGGGAGGCTAGTACTGAGGCTAGCAGGGATCTCCAACGCAGGTCCTTTCTGCACTTGGATCTCATCCCTGGTTTTATCAGAGTTCAACTCGCGACGCAATACCTTGCATTTATCCCTGGTTATAACAGCATCCGTTTATCCCGGGACAAGCGTGGGGTGCCAGACAACTTCTGCCAACAAGTCTGCATTAGATTTTTGCAAAACCGCACATGCGTGAAAATACTGCCAAGCCAAATAGATCAGGTGCCTATGTCACTAGAGATTTACCTAGGCAATCACTAGGATGACCAACTCTGGGTTCTAAAATACCTGGAGATTTGAGGGTGGAGCCTGGAAGGTTTTAGGGAGGGGAGGCACCTCAGTAGTGTATGATATCATACAGTACACCTTCCAAAGCAGCCATTTTCTCCAGGAGAAGCAGAATAAATCTTTTAAATAAATAAATAACAAGTGATCTATGCAGTCTAATGATTTGTAATTTGAGAGTCTCCAGCCCTCACCTGGAGCCTGGCAAGCCTAAGATCACTGAATAGTAACCATCCAAAGAATTGCTGTACAAGTAGCTAAGTTTCTGTCCTCTGCTATGAAAATACAGGATGAAAGAACGTCTTGTGTATAATTTACCCTGGTAATTTCTAACCCTTCTCCTTGTCTGCTTTTCTAGGCTGAATGATACATGCAGAAATATAATGTTTAGGTAATTAGTTCATTAACATCTGTATGGCTTATGAGCTGTAATAAAGATTGACTGGCTGAACGGTAAACTGGTTTTTAAACTCTGTTTGTTTATGACTGATTCTTATGATTCGTGATTAACTCTCTAAATAATTGTCTGCAGAACAGTGGCAGAGTAGAACTCCATCAGGCTAGGCGAGAATGTACATGTCCAAAAAAGCCAGTCCTGATGTCCTGTCCTGTCCTGTTAGGAAGGAATATCCAGCCAGCAGGATACAGGCTGACAAACAGTCCATCAAAAAATCAGCTCCCTGTTCACAACCGGCGAACAGGACGTCAGCCGAACTGGCAGATGTTCGAGCATCCCTACTTCTGGCCTCTGAGAAATCTTCCACATGCAAGTTCCCGAACTAACCAGGACAATCAGCTCTCTCCTAGGTGGCTATTCTGAACTGCTTTCACTCTTGGCATAACAGTGAAGCTGGATCAGATTGTGACTTGCCTTTTTTTGTACTGCTCATTAAATAGCACGCTAATAATCCAATCTATTGTGTTCTCTCTCTCTCTCGCTCTCTCTCTCTCTCCCCCTAAGGAGCCTCAAACCAAATATTTCAAAGGCAGGAAGACCTGAAGCTGTATAATTATAGAGCAAGAACTATTTACTAAAGCATATTAAAAACAAATGATACAGATGAATTTATAAAGAGGGAGAAGGCTGGGTTGATTAACCATATTTAGGGCACTAATCTTGAGCATTTACTTGGCATTTTTGAGCCTTTTCTTTTTAAAAAAAAATGGCGGGTTGTGATCAGCTGCTTTCCTGAGATGCTGGCAACATTCCTGCACTCGCATTTAACGTCTGTTTGATGTGCTCAACTTTTGTGTCAAATGAACAAGCTACTGTTCAGATGATGACGTTATAGAGCTGTGATTCAAACAATCCATCCATCTAGTTATAATTAAAGGCCTAAGTTAATTGCAGCAGCAACCGTAGATAGCAAAAACCTAGGTCTCAAAAGGAGCTGTGACCTGTTAACATTGCTAATGGGCCATTACAGTGCAGCTCTTACGTGGCAGGGAATTAATTGCTATTTGTTGTTAATTAAAGTGGTCATTTTTAAAAAAAGTAGAGAAATATGAAGAATAAAGCAGGAACAGCAGGTGGTCAACATGCACACGGTAGAAGTACTAGAAAGATACATCGTTTTATTTTTAGGCCTTCTGAATTTCAAATTTCCTCATTTACTCATCACAATCAGAAAGAATGATTTCTGTGGCACGTTCCACACTAAAGTGTTTTGCAGGGATGAGATGTCAGACTCTGAGCCAGCGATCTCACCGTGGGGTCCATGGTGCCCACTGATATGTTTCCTGACATCCGCTTGCTTCTGCCCCAAAGCTCTCCCCATCCAAACAAAGATCCAATCCTGCTTTCCACCGCTTGATCAGAATAGATGGTGCTTCAAAATTACCTAGGGGCATCACCTGTGTGTCTCTAGGGAGCATCCATCTGAAAACAACTGCCTCCATCCGAGGAGCACGCTTGGCTTGGAACTGCCTAACAATTTTGTAGAACAACCCACTCTTAGGTGATTGGACCCAGGCCTCGTGGTAGCCATTTTGTTGTGGCACCCACTGCCTTGTCCATAAAACAGAAGGGCTCATAGGCTCAACACAATTGGGAATCCTCAGTTCAGCTGAAAGTCATCACCTTGCCAAAAGCTACCCGGTGAGTTTTTTGTTTCTAAGGCTGCGGTCAGACGGGAGTTTGCAGTGATATCATTGTGGTATCCTTGCGGATTTAAAGAGTATGATCAGACAGCTTTCCATGCCCCAGTCGTCGCCACCCTGTTCTGACCCACCTTGGAAGTGGAGTATTCGGGCACCGGGGAAAGTCCAGTCTTTTTGATGTCAGCACTTTCAACCCACATTTCTGGATGTCTGGACTTCCCTATTGCAAACTGAAGCAAGATGGGACATGTGAACCATCAGATCTGTTTCCGCCTTTTTTTTTTTAGTTGTTGGAGATATGCACATAAGCACATATGTGCATGCAGTTCCATATATTTTAAAAACCCGATCAGTCACCACGCTCCATGGTTGAGGCAGAGCAGTAATGTGGGTCCTTGACCACAGGACAAACACACAGGGAACTTGCCTCAGTGTGCTGTCTGGTCAAACCTTCCCACTACAGCTTAGGGCTCTTCTGCATTCTGATTTTCATCACTTGTGTGTCCCTATTGCTTCATGGTTCCCCTCCCCCATGTGTTTTGCTCTCTCTAGTAGTCCCAGAGGGAGCAAAACACATGTGGGAAAGGTGGGGGCAAAGCAATAGGGATAGACAAGTGACAAAAATGAGAATGTGGAAGAGCCTTTAAACCGGTGCATTTACAGATTCTTTGACCAATCCTTCACATTGCTTTTGGGCCCATGCAGAAAACATCTCTAACTTGTCTTGTTTACCTTAATTTGGTTGTGTGTGAAGAAGACTGGGATGGAACCCTGGGATCTGACCTCAGCAGAGTCTCAATGAGGCAGAATCTTGAGATGACTGGACATAATTCCTTCTCCTTAACTATTCAGGCATTCCATGGGACACCATTTTACTTCCATGTTTACTCAGAAGTTCAGCATTGAAAAGGCACAACAAGGCTGTGACCTGGACAGCCCAGGGAAGCCCGATCTCATCAAATCTTGGAAGCTAAGCAGGGTCAGCTCTGGCAAGTACTTGGATGGCAGACCTCCAAGGAATACCAGGAGGCGAGGGCAGGCTTTACTTAGCCACCTCTCTGAATATCCTCCAGGCCCCCAGTAGGGGTCGGTCACCAGAGGTCACCATGACTTCTGGGTGCATGCACACACACACATGCACATATTAAAAATACCAAAAAAAAGCATGACAAGAAGAATTATCCTAATATTTTTGTGTGTTGCATTTGTGAATATGATACAAGTGCATGTATATTTCTTCACGGGTGGAATAGCAGGAATCAGTACAGAAGACGTAACGCAGGCATGATCCGTTCTCCAGTCCCCGTCATCCCAAGATCTAAACCAATGGTGTCCAATCTGCAGCTTGCCAAGCCACACGTGGCTTTTTCACCTGCAACCTGTAGCCCGTCTTCTAATTTTGAGTTCGGGGGGTTTGCTTCGTTGCTCCAGCAACATGCCAAGCAATAAACACAGGCACAGTGGAAGTGACGCAGGACCGGTAAAAAGCTGGAATTAAAAATGTTGAGGACTGAAGGGCCCTAGGAGGAGGAGGTAAAGAGAGGACATCGGGGGAAAAGAGGCAATACAGGGTAATGGATGGACAGCCATCCGTCAGACTGCCAGCCAGGTAATTTAATGCATGTACTAAATAAGACAGCAGAAATATAGATCTTGTTGCAGCTGTATATTTAATATTGGTGCTGGAACATGCCATCAAGCTGCAGCAGACTTCGTGTGACCCCATAGGGTTATCAAGGCAAGAGATGGACAGAGGTAGTTCGCCATTGTCTACCTAGGCGTAGCATCCCTGGATCTCCTTGGTGGTCTCCCATCCAAGTACTCACCATGGCAAACCCAGATTAGCTTCTGGGATCTGGCAAGGTCAGGTTAGCCTTGGCCACCCAGGACAGGGCATATACAGTTTTTATTATGTGTGTTGGTGGACACAGTAGTCACATGGCTGTTTCGGTTGACGGTGTTTGTGAATGTAGCCATGGGCATCAACTACGGGGGGGCTCGAGGGCTCGAGCCTCCCCTGAAATTTCCCGGGGGGGGCTCAGCCACCCCCGGCAAAAGGGAGCGCCTGCCGGTGGCCAGTCAGCTGGCCAGCTGGCTGTCGCCGCCTCTCCTTCCCCCCCCACCCCCGGCCTGCCCTCAGGCCTCCCTGGGACGGGGGGGGGAGAGAAAGGCGGCGGGGACATCCCTTTGCGCAAGCCAAGAGCGGGTCCCCTTTGCGCAGAAGCGCGGCCGGCGCTCAGCTCACAGCACCCGCCCCGCCGAGGCCGCCGTCCAGGAGCCTTGGCAAGGCAAACCAGGGCAGGAAACACAGCTCGTCGCCGAGTGGGGACCTGGCCTTTTCCTCCCGGGCCGCCTCCTCCCCCCCGAAGCACCACTGACCCGAGGCCCCGAAGACCTTGGCGAAGGCGCGCTGGAAGGGGCGGCAGGGGACCAGCGCCAGGAGTTCCACATCGTGGCACTCCAGGCCGCCGGGGGCCTCCTCCGGGTCTGCCTCCCTGGGGGGGGGAGGAGCGGCAGGTCTGCCTCCCTGGGGCCGGGGGGGGAGGAGTGGCGGGGACATGGTCCCGTGTGCACGTGCACGAGAGAGCCCCCGCCCCCCCCGGGGATTTTCAAAGTCTACGCCCCTGAATGTAGCTGTCTGAGCCACACAGTGATCTTCAAGGTGGTCATATGCTATGCACAGGAGATGGCTTCTGACATGTCAGGGGAAATGTAGGACTTACCATTGGCCGGGACCTGGTGCATTCCGTCTTCTCATGCTTTCTTCTGACTGGCCCCTCAGAATCAGTGTGAACGCGTCAGGCAGTTTAACTAAGTGATGGGATGGATCCAGAATAAATTAAATACTCCTGAGATAGATAGATAGATGTATATAGATATAGATATAACTGTATACTTTCAAGATGGACAGCTTAAACCATTTAAGAGAGACTTTTTTTTTCCAGGGGATTAGTTGCTTAAAAATAAAACCAAAAAAATATGCCTTTTAAGTGTTCCCAGGTCCCCTCAAGTCGAGATGTTTTACATTTCATGTGGGGAGAAAATATGCACGGCTCAAATGTAACGATATTTGGCTTTTTCTAGTATTTAACATTGCTAAATATCTTGGATGGACCTACAAATATGTTCTTTCTCTTTTCTTTTGTGAGCTTGCAGCTGTATGCTTAATAAAATAATAGGCTTAAATAAAAGGTTTAAGGAGAACTTTGTTCATAGAATAAATTTAAGCATACCTTTATAGATTCCCCACACACACACACTCCCCCACCCTTCTGCCAGTCCAGACAAGATCCCCTCTTTATGCTGGGCTGAAGCATATGCTACAGAGCTGTGCTGGAAGAAGTCAATTAAGTGCTATTTTAAACAGTCTTACACAGTTAATATTCCTATGTTAAATGTGTGTGTGTTTTTCTTGTAACTCAGAAGACCACCTCTCTTGTTCACCCATTTTAATAAATTCAGCATGCTATATGAAGCTTTTGCCAACAAAAGCATCAGCCCCTCTCCTTCAGAAAGGAAAAACGCTTCCCATCAGAGGCCGCAAATTACTGCTACAGAGGGGAGGTGGGGGGGCTTCCCAAAATTTCATCCATTTCTGTCTCTGCTGAAACTACTGGTGCAGATATCCCTTCTCTCCAGGCTCTGAAAATTAGAGCAAGGATCTGAGGTGACGTTTGTAGATTTTTCAGCCAATTTATGTTTGTCTGGAAACATCTCATTGATATAAAATTTGGACCATGCAGAGTCTCCCTGTGAAATTTTGCTGGCCTTATCCAATGCTTTTTTCCTTCCCTTTTATTTTTGTTCATTTTTTCCCCTTGCTCTTCCTCCAGCAAGTTTAAGGCAGCATAAAGGGCCATCTCTCTGCCCCTTTCTACCATAAATTAGGCTGTGGTGACCGATGGGATTGGAACTTGTGTCTCTGATCAATACTTCCTAGACATGCTGATGTTACATCCGTCACCAACATGCTGATCTTACATCCAGGTGACGTCAGCGCATTGTGCATGGTGTCGGGGTGAGTGGAATCTCCTTTCACCAGCCAGTTGGCCACCAGCAGGAAAGGAAACATAACCTCTTTAGATGTTCACTTGAGGCAAAATACAACAGCAACCATTCCAGTTGTAGGTTTTATCAACTTGGCCCACTGCAAAGAGACTTTTTCCTTGCGCCTCTAGCTGCAAAGAGGATGTCACATTCTGCTGAGAGGCTGAACTTCCAGACAGGTGTTCAGGAACCAATCCCTCAAAATTCCTCAGCTGTTTTACACAAGCAAGAAATATTTTTGCTTGAGATGAAATGGGTTGGGTTAGTCTAATGCAGAGATGGCGAACACGTTTGTTGCATGGGACGGATCTGACATAAATATTATATTGTCAGGCCAGGCCATGTTTGTCATAAAATGTAATGCCAGGTGGTGGAGTGACAAACTTTATAAATGATACAGGCAAACCCAATTAATGATACTATTTTTTTTTACTCAAAATACAAACAAAAGCAATTGATCCCTAGGAGTGAAAGCAATTGATTTACTGGGGAGTCCACAGAAGCCCCAATAAATGTATTTAATCATGTGCAAGACTAGGATTTATCCAAGGAATACCATAAAGGGGGGGGGGAGTATCTTATATTTCTATACAAATCAGTTACTTTTTGTATTTAGAGCACTTTTAGGAGACAAGTCGTCTTCCTTGCAAGTAAATAAGGCAGTTTTTCCGCCCCCGCCCCCATATACCCAGCCTCAGCGGTTGAACAGGGCTGCAATCCGTCTCTCTCTCTCCTTGTTTCCTCTCTTCCCCCATCCTACCTCTGAGGATCTTGAGGAGGCACACCAGACTTCCCCCTCCACTACCCCATCCACACCACCACCCCCAACCCCATGAGGTGGTCCAGGCTGAGCAACTGGCCCCAGGTGACAGGGTCTTGGCTTAGAAGGAGGGGACGTCCGAACTTGGCTCTCCCAGATCCCCCCACCCCCAGTTCTCAACCCTCCTCCACTTCCCACAGAAGCAGCCAGGCTGGGGGGAAGGCCTGATGGAGAAGCTGTTTTCAAAACCTCCAAGGGGTGCTTTTTGTCCTCCTGCAACCCCTTTTCCTTCATGGGCTGAGAACAGGGGAAGAAGGGAGGTTGCCATCCCCCACCTGCCACACACGCACTCTAATTCCCAACTCTGCGGCTGTTCAGACGTGCTGCGTTAACAGCAGCACCCCTTTTCCTTTTTGCTCCTCCACTCGCTTCCAAAGCTGGGACATCTTTGCACCCAGAGCACACACACAAAACAGGCCTAGTTGTCTCCCAGTCCATGTCCTGGCCCTCTTCCTCCTCTCTCCCTTGCCAGCCCCATCCCATCATTGGCAAACCACCACACCACACACCCACTCTCACCAGCCTCCCACACTGCTGCCGTTTAGTGCAGCAGTGGCAGTGGTGGATGCTCAGCTCCACCTCTCCATGTCGTGGCTTTACCAGTCCTCAATGAGCTGCAGTCAGAGGAATCAGAAGGGGAGAAAAACACCATGCCTCTTCTTCTTCGCTGCTATTTCCCACTACCACCACCACCACTATGGAATGGATCTGAGGGCTTTAAAGCCAAGCTAGCAGTGACTTAGTACTATGGCTGTTGACAGGGGAGAGAGGAAGAAGAAGAGGAGGAGGAGACTGGATTTATACCCCGCCCTTCACTTGGAGTCTCAGAGTGGCTTCCAAACTCCTTTCCCTTCCCCTCCCCACAACAGACACCCTGTGAGGTAGGTGGGGCTGAGAGAGTTCTTTCCGGAACTGTCCTTGAGAGGACACCTCTGACAGAACCAAGGGTTTCCCCAAGGTCATCTAGCAGCTGCAAGTAGAGGAGTGGGGATTCTCCCACTCCCAGATTAGAGTCCGCGCACTTAACCAGTACACCAAACCACTATACCAGACTAGGAGAACAAAACTCAGTATGCCCTAGCCGTTGGGGGAGGGGGGGTTAGTGATCATGAAATGTGCATGTCTGTTTTCACACAATCTTTACGTGGGGTGAAGGGGAGCAAAAGAATCTTTGTATTCGGGCCCCATGGTGGCTCTTCATGGGCTGAGCCTTTGGAAGTGATTCGATGCTTTAACAGCTCAGTTTCTTCACTTCAGATGTTCTCTCATCACCGCCGCAACAAAATTAAAAGACTACAGAATCACCCGTCCCTTCAGTGAAACATGGCAATGAAGACCCAGCCAGCCTAGAGCAAAGATGAAAATCTTTTTGTTTCAGTAACTACTGCACAGTTTCAGAAAGGGGGCAGGGGAAATGTTCCTCTGAAGTCTGTTTCAACTATTACGAGAAGCAGTCAGCGCCGAGTTTCAGATCTTTGTTTCCCATTTCTTTCATCTCTCCTCCCTTACTCTCTCAAGTTGAAGAGGATCCCTCTTCCAGTAATCTTTCAGCATCTCTTGTCAACAACAAGACAAGACTGCAGCATTTATACTCAGCAGGCAGCCTAGTTGGAGAGTACTGAGGGGGCGAAATCAGTCAGGACTCAAAAACTTCATATTTGAACTTTAAAAAAAAATCTTATGTTTGGATAATGATGCTGAGGGGAATTCTGAGAACTGCTGTCATTGCATGGTGAGTAATCTGAAGAAGACACACATATAATTAGGGAGCAAGGAATAGTAACTCACAAGCCAGAAAGTAGCTCAGGTATTTCCTCGATAGTAACTTACAAACCAGATCCTGAGTTGGTGGAGTTCAACCTAGTTGATTTCCCCCTCCTCCTCCTTGTTATTGATCTTTAATGTTCATGGTCCATGCTTTCTCCGAAAACAAATCTTAAGTATCACAAAAATATTAACCCCCAGCAAAACACAGAGATAACAAAATAGGGCTTTTATGATTCATAAAGATTACCATAAGACAGGGGTGGGCAAATTGCGGCCCGGGGGCCACATATGGCCCGCCACAGAGTTTTTTGTGGCCCGTCAAGATTTCAGGACTTCAAGAAAATTGAGCCTAAATTCAATTTGCTCTCTTATCCCATCACTGCTGATATTGATACAGCACCTGAGGAGCTGCAGCTTGAACTTATTGACATGCAGTCAGATCACACTGTGAAAGAAATGTTTAATGCTGTGACATTAGTTGACTTTTACAAATCTTTGTCTGCTGAAAAAATTTTCATGTATGAAGAAATTTGCTGGGAAAATGTTCTCTATATTTGGGTCTACATATATTTGTGAGCAAAGTTTTTCTTGCATGAAGATCAACAAGAGTAAATATAGATGCTCTTTAACAGACATTAACTTGCAGGCTGTGATGAGAATCTCAACAAGCAATCTCACTCCTGATTTCAAAAAAAATCGTAGAAAAGTGTGATAGGGTACATTTGTCTCATTAAACTGATTCTAAAATTAAATGTGCTTGCAGCTATAGATGATATGAAATTAGCACAATAAATAAATTGAATAAAACTACCACTATTTTATTTAATTTATATTTATTGATTCTTATGATACAATTTATACCTTTTCTGAAATGCAAAGTTAACTAATGAATGCAATCATTTTAAAAGGTGCAGCCCTCCGCTAACCTCCGCTCCCACAAAGTGGCCCCCGAGCCAAAACAATTGCCCACCCCTGCCATAAGAAAAGGTATCTGAACAGACATGTTTTCACCTGAGCGCAAGAGATGACTAAGTTCGGCTGGTCTACAGGCAGAGTCTGCTATGAAGTGAGTTCACGTCTCCCCACCCTCACTTCTCAAGTGTCACATCTCAAATGCTCCAGATTCAGGGCCGGTTTCTTTTTTATCTCTTTACCTTCTGACAGATTCTTCACCTTTTATCTCTTCACCTTCTGGCAGATTCTTCACTATTTTATTGGGGGGGGGGGGGGGCAGTGTTCCCTCTAAGCTGAGTTAGTGTGAGCTAGCTCAGTTTTTTAGCCTCCAGCTCACACATTTTTGTCTTAGCTCAGGAAGGATGGCTCCAGAGCCAACTCATTTATGCCGTAGCCAAATCACCTGCTCACAACTTTAATGCCAGTAGCTCAGAAAGTAGAATTTTTGCTCACAAGACTCCATAGCTTAGAGGGAGCATGGGGGGGGGTTGTTTTTGTTTTTTCAGGCTCCTTGCAATTTTACATATTACATGTTCTTTAATGAGGGGAACATAAGAGGTCATAAGTTTGTCAAGTTCTGTAATATAGTTGATGCCATCTAACAGTGAAGCCTTCAGAAGGTGGTGTATTATTACATCCTGGGGCACAACCAGTGTTTTATGTACAAATTCAAGGATAGTGCAGAGACTTAGGGCCAAACGAGGTGTGATGGCATCCTTGTGTCTGCCATGGGGACACCACCGCCATTTTAAAGTGATTTAGAAACACCCTGAGGGCCCAAACCTAATCAAGCATACAGTGTGGCAGGGTGAAGAGCTCTTGTCTGTCTGTTGCCCCCCCTCCCCCGAAGTCCTGAACTGCCATGGGGCGTGTTTGGCTATTTCAGCACTTGCAAAAGTGGGGGGGGGGGGAGATCACTTTAGAAAGGCAGCAGGATCCCATGGTGGACATTAGGGTGCCATCATATCTAGTTTGGCCCTTAATGGCATTCATTAGCAAAGTTCAGAGTCAGCAGCTGGAAGTTCATGTTCTCCACGGCCCCATGAATTAAGTCCTCATTAAATACATTTTCAAGCTAGGTATCTTACTTTTTAAAATGTCCTTAGAGAGCAACAGGTTATTGCTGACATTCTAAAATCTATGATGCTTGATTGGCGTGTTGGTTTGCGGATGTAAACCACCGTATAATTTGTGGTTGAAAAGTGGCATACAGATTTGCTAGACAGATAAAATTTGGTAAGGCCACATGTGTGTTAAAAAAAAACTCCTCTCAAAGAACCACAAAAGTTTGCTGAGACAAGACTTCCCTTACAGAAGCCATGCTGATTCTCCCTCAGTAGAACTTATTCCTCTGTGCTGAATAATTCTATATTTAATAACGATATTCATCAGTTCACCTAACTGCCTTGCAGAGCCAGCAAGGGGGGGGAGGCTCGGGCAGACATTGCCCAGGGTAAGGTCGCCAGCTTTGGGTTGGGAAATACTTGGAGATCTGGGGTGGAGACTGAGGAGGGCGTGGTTTGGGGAGGGGAGGAACCTTAGCATGGTATAATGCCATACAGTCCACCCTCCAAAGCAGCCATTTTCTGCACGCTAACTGATCTATGTAATCTGTACATCAGTTGCAAAAGCAGGAGTTCTCCAGGTCTCACCTGGTGGTTGGCAACCCTAGCCCAGAAGCTCCCATGTGCCAACCACCAGGCACCAGCCCCACCTGTTTAGGCATCTTTTTTCCTTCTTAAAATCCCTTCCACCACCAATGCTCAGTTGCCTGTACCAACTGCACACCCTTTCCCTGACAGCACTGGTTGGTGCACACAGCTAGAAGTGCTGCTTCCATGGCCTTCAGGAGCACTGCCAGTTTGCACCATCTCCAGTGATGCCGGGCACCTGGGAGCCTGGGGGCTGGATTACTTCAAGATGGAGAAGATGGATTACTTTAGGATGGGGGTGGGCATGCCAACAGGTGTTAGAAGAGGTGTGGGAGTGAGGATTAGCTGCAGTCGGTCCTGGCACATGCCCCACCTCAAGGTCTGCTAATGCCAGCATTGCTGCCCTGTTACTTTCTAGATACCCCATGCAGCCTTTTATTTTTTAAAAGAAAACCCCATAAAATTGTCATTACATTTGAAACTACCCAGCCGTCTGAAAGGAAAGCCAGTTTTCTCAAGTAGATTGCATATTTTTGTTAGGAGATCAACAATTTCACATTTGGGTTCCTTAGCAACTCTTGGGTATACACCATCTAGACCCCATGACTATGGACAAATAGGGTTGCCAGCCTCCAGGCAGGGCCAGGGGATCTCCTGCTTTTACAACTGATCTCCAGCTGATAGAGACCAGCTCCTCTGGAGAAAATGGCTGTTTTGAAGGGTGGACTCTATGGCATTGTACCACGCTGTGGCCCCTCCCCTCTTCAAACCCCACCCTCTCCCTGATCCACCCTCAAAGTCTCTAGGTATTTGCCAACCCAGACCTGGCAACCCTATGGACAACTTAGCCCTAGAACTTCATCTCTGATCACCTCTGTTTGATTCAGTTCTGAAAACAGCAGCTACAGTGTGGATAACTGGCCCATATTTTCTGCAGTGGAAACCAACACAAAGAATTCATTCCGTTTCTTTTTCCTAATCTGTGGTATACGATCGCTCTGAGCTTCCATTATTATGGATTTAAATAATTTCCAAGCATCCTGAAGGGATTTGATCCTCTTTAATCTCCCTTTCAGCTTCCTTTTTGACTAATCCTTTCGTTTTTTAGAAGTTTCCTCTGCTAAAATTAAATATGGGCACGTTGGATTTCTGGGCAGCCTTCCAGTCACGTAAATGCTGAACTTAATAGCACTGTGGTCCCTGTTCCCAGTCCTTGCAACAACCTTTACATTTTGCACCGTGTCCTGAGCACCACACAGGACCATGCCCAGGGTTGGGTTCCCCTCCAGCTGGCCCTTTGACAAACTGCTCAAAGGCACATTTATGGCATCTAGAAATTTTGTGTCTTATGAGCTGAATGCGCCTTAACCTAGTCAATGTGAGGGTAGCTGAAGTCACTCATTATATAGCTTTCTCTTCTGATTGCCTTCTGTCTTTCTTTCTTTCTCTATTTCAAAAGCACCCTCAGACTTTTGATTAAACAGGCAGTAATATCTCCCCAATATTAAGTTGCCTTTTGGGCCCAGTATTTCCAACCATGGGGAAGTTGATTCCTGTTAACTTTTCTAGTTTATTGGACTCTATTCTCTCTATGCTATAAAGAGCCCCTCCACCCTCGATACACACTTCCCTGTCATTTAGGGATGCCAGCTCCAGGCTGGGAAATAACTGGAGATTTTGGGGTGAAGCCTGAGTAGGGCAGGGTTTGGGGAGGAAACTTTCACGTTAGTCCGTTCATAATATTTAAGCAGAGGTCCATTTTGATCTGGTGGAATTAGTGGGTTGTGGTGGTAGAGAAACCCCTCCTGATAGTTTTTGTCCTTATGTTCAGACAAAGATTCAACCACTGTTTGCCCACTGCGTGTGTTGTTGAATCATCTGCCTCCCGCTCTCCTGTGTAAGGAATTCACTCGTGGGCGCATGACTGTTCTCACATCTGACTTGTCAACACAAGGTGATGCCACTGTTCTTCCTTAGAGATTCCAGTCTGAAGTGGAGGGCAACTGGAGCTGAACTTTTGCTCTCAAGAGCTCCTGGCTTTTGTTATCTCTGGGGACAGAGGGCGTGCAACTGCAGATGGTATCAAGCTGTGCCATGTCCTGACACTTGACTCACAAAGTAGTGCTGGTGTTTCCTCACATCCAGGGGCAGATAGTGGCTGTCAGCAAGAAGAGAAGCAGAAATAGGGTGGAACAGAAAAGGGGCTTTAAGATTGCTTAGGCAGCCTTTCTATCCGTTTGTTCTTCTTCCTTTGTTAATACAGCTTCTAGCCCCTTGCCATATCCTAAAGGTTTTGGAGCAGATAACAATTTGGAAACAAACACCTCTTTAAAACATCTACTGAAATCAGGTTCATCATGTGAACTGTCATAGCCACAGTGACTAAAACCATATGATGTTGAATATGTCACAGACCGGGCCTTCAAAAACATAGCTAAATCAAAGAGTTCTAAGGCTGAGACACACAGCCATTTCCAAACTCATGTTTTCTGAATGACCAACATGCGGAAGTAAGATAAATAGTTGCAAAAGAGGACTAGGGGAGGAAAATGGTGCCCAGACACTTATCAACCCCCTGATTTTCCCTGTTGGTGGCCTTGTGCATTGGTTTCCCCCTACAATCTTACTCCTGCTAACTTCCAAAGTGGCCGGACAATAATGTTAAATGGCCATTGAGGGCATTAGCAAGGGAGAATTAGTGAGTCCATTTCCACAGCAGTGAAATTCCCCATACTGACATTTTTAAAACTGCGTATTATGTGAAATTTTCCGCAGTAGATTTTTCCTCACCAGGCGCAAACCCAAAGTTTTCTCCTCCTTACCCCGCATTTTTGGAACCCCCAGTTTTAGCAAGTTCCGAAAATGTGGGGTAAGAAGGAGAAAACTTCAAGTTTGCGCCTGGTGAGGAAAAATCTACTGCCAAAAATTTCACATAATGCACAATTTTAAAAACATCAATGTGGGGAATTTCACTAGCGCGGAAATGGTCTGAATGGTGAAAGGATTCCAAATACTGATTCTTCCCTGCTTTTGCCTTCACCTGTCTTGTCAGATCTTGGAAACCTCCAGGAGAGTCCAAGGTTGCTACAGAGAGGCAGGCCGTGGCAAACCACCTCTCTTCATCTCTTGCCTTGAAAACCCTACAGGGTCGCCATGTTGGCTGTGACTTGGCAGCACTTTCCACCACTATTGCTGGTTTATCTTTAGGAGGGCTATCCAGGGTTGGGAACCACGTATTTCATAACCAAGTTTAGAGGCATTTCACAAATTTCACAGACACACTGATTTGCTTAAAAAATGGATTATCCCCACTTGAGCCAAATGGCATTCTCTTCCCCCAAAATGCAGTGTTTCCTAAATAGGGCTAGAAATCCAATGATTGCAAATCCAATGATTCCTAGAGAGGGCTGACATAACGTCCTGTGTTCCCTAGAAGAGACGTTACGATGTCACCAAATGGCAACCCCTCTGCTTCATAAGCTTGTTTTCCAGAGAATTTATGGACTGGAAAAACCCTATAAAACACACACCCCGATAGTTGTTGACTGGCAGTTGTAACGAATCCATTTCTGACTGGCAAGCAAAGGTCTGTATTTGGATAAACAACTTTTTCCTTCGCATTGAAAACCTGACAAGAAAAATGTCATCGTACAAGACGCCCACTGGAAGCACCCGACTTCACAAACAACAGATTTCCCCAGCAGAAATGTTGATGTAAGTTATTTATGCTAACTCAAGTGATTCTTGGAGCTGCTACAGCGAGTAGTCATTAGTCCTGGAATCCCCAAACTGCCAAATAAAGAGAACCCTTTGAAAGTGCCACTGAGTGAGGCTGTGTTTTGGTTTCACAGACCTGTCACCTGTATATGCCAAAGCCCAGCGAGAGGGACCTGGCATCAACCTATGGGCCTCTCTTTGAAGCACCTGTTGATTCTCCTAAAGTGCGCCACATTTTGGGGGGCCTTTTGAGGACCCTTTCTCCTCATCCATGTCATCATCCAATATGCCAACAGAGGATATACCGGATAGTCAACTTTTGACTCCATGAAATGTAAAGAAAAGTTTTTCAAAACAAAGATAGGGGGGAAAGTCTTGTCAATGACAACTGGTTCACTTTGTAATTTAGAAAATTAGTATGCCACCTCTCCAGACGAGCTCAAGGAGGCTCACAACTGAAACAATAAAACAAAACCAGACAGTAAAACCAAGACAATAGAAACAAATCAATAAAACAAGCTAAAGGAGCGCAATCAGACAACAACATCTGGGAAGTGCCCTGCAGCCGTTGGCAACCCATTTTGCTCCGCCACACAAGCAGCTTTAAAAGACACCTCTGAAAGTCCGGAAGCAAATGGGTTGCCATGGGCCACAGATGGACTTTCCCAAGTCTGATCACTCCAGCGTGCTCTTATGGACTAAGGATGGTCTGATCAGGCCATCCAACTCAATGTTGTTGGTTTTTTGCCCTTCTCAGTATGTGCATCATCGCATACTCCATAGGGAGCCCTCAGGGCTGAGGTGCGAATCATTAATCATTAATCCCTCGGGAACATCGCATCGGGAACAAAAAAAAGACTCACCCACGGTTGCGTCTGATCAAGCAGTGGCAGGCTGTGCCCGCAGCTTCAAAAGACTGCGATCACGCAACTGCAGGTCAACTTCTGCTGGAGGAAATAGCCTCTCTTCCCCCCGCTTTCTCTTGCGCTTGTGACCGCAACCTTAAACTGTTTTTCCCTCATGTTTACAATCAGTGCCTTTCATTTTTGAATAAGAGGGGTATGGAAGACGTCTGCCATAGAAGTAGGGGCAGGTGGATAAGAGTGTATCATTGTCAGTGAAAAGGGTATACTTTGAAACTTGAGAGAGAAAATAGGCCAGGGATAACTTCCTCTTTGAAATACTGATTCCCCTTTGCTGACAACACACAATAACTTTAAAGAATCCAAACTTTCAATGGAAGAGCTCAGAATGTGCTTCACTGAGATTGAATCATGTCCCGGGTTAGGGGTGGGCTTTCTCCCCACTCCACACTGTGGATGTAATCCTCTTGTCTCACAAGCCAGAGTCATGCTGGCATACCCCAAGAGTTTTTAAAATAGGCACATTCTCGTAATTTATGCACTTTCTTAGGGCAGGGAGGCAGTTCTGAGAAGCATACACATGGACACATTCGAACTCTAGTCTTCAGCCACAATAGTTTCGACAATTATTTTTATGTGAAAACTATCATCCTTATAAACAGAGGTCTTTAACAAGCATTAAAATAATGAGGCACACACATACACACACACACAAGGCATCCATGTTGACAGCCATGTGAAGTGACTTTCAGTGTGTCGTTAAGCAGGGGACTGACACGTTATTGCTCTTTTAATGGTGTGAACCATTGTCTGGTATAAACATCCAGGACTGGAAATTGCTTTTTAATGTAAAAATCTCCTGTATGGCCTGAAGGCTTAATAAGGCTCCATGGAAGTACAGCTGTGTAATTAGCAAGGCTACCAAGGATGGCTTGTGCTCTTGACTCAAAGCTATGAGAATGACAACGTCTACAGGCCAAAGACCACCCACATTACAGTACCCCCAATACTGCAAAAAATGTATATCTAATTTTATAACAAGAGAGGTCTGACTAGCACAGCACAGTGACAACAGCTGGATTTACATTACAGTCACAGTGAGGGATTTTGCTATATAGGTTTGCCAGGTCTGGGTTGGAAAATACCTGGAGACTTTGGGGATGGATCCAGGAGAGGGTGGGGTCTGGGGAGGGGAGGGGCCTCAGCATGGTACAATGCCATAGAGTCCACCCCTCAAAGCAGCCATTTTCTCCAGGGGAGCTGATCCCTGTCAGCTGGAGATCAGTTGTAAACAGTGTTCCCTCTAAGCTGAGTTAGTGTGAGCTAGCTCACAGTTTTTTAGCCTCCGACTCACACATTTTTGTCTTCGATCAGGAAGGATAGCTCCAGAGCAAACTAATTTATGCAGTAGCCAAATCACTTGCTCACAAATTTAATGCCAGTAGCTCACAAAGTAGAATTTTTGCTCACAGGATTCCACAGCATAGTGGGAGCATTGGTTGTAAAAGTGGGAGATCCCCAGGCCCCACCTGGAGGCTGGCAACCCTAGGGCTATAGGGTACTAACATATATTAACCAAAAAATATTCACCGTTGTTTATCTGTTCAGTCCCTACTATAGTATCTAATCATAGCCTCTGACTCAGTACTGACTGTATCATTTCTTAGTCAAGAGTCGGTGTGATATAATGGTTAGAGCACTGAACTATGATTTAGGAAACCCAAGCTCAAATCTCTACTCTGTTATGGCAACTCACTAGTCCATTTGGTGTTGCGGTTAAGAGTGACGGACTCTAATCTGGGAGAACCGGGTTTGATTCCCCCACTCCTCCTCTACATGCAGGCAGCTGGGTGACCTTGGGTCAGTCACAATTCTCTTGGAGCTGTTTCTCTCAGAGCTCTCTCAGCCCCTCCTACCTCACAGGGTGTCTATTGTGGGGAGAGGAAGGGAAGGAGATTGTAAGCCGCTCTGAGACTCTGAGTGAAATGCGGGGTATAAATCCAATTCTTCTCCTTTCTTCTTCTTCTCTCTCTCAGCCTAACTTACCTCACAGGGTTATTGCTGTAAGGAGAAAACAGAGGAGTGGATAACGATGCTTTAAGGTCCTTTGGGTCCCCTTTGGAGACAAAACTAGAGTATAAAATATCTCAATAATAAGCCTTTTCTCATGCCCTTATTCTCTGCCCATGGTAGATGACCTAGACATTGAGAGAGAAACTGCAACTCAAAGCAGGGCAACCGGTCTAATGAGGCAACCTGAGGAAGTGACCTCAGACCACAGAGCTTGGGGGGCAGCAAACCCCCAGGCTGCTTACCTGCCACCCACCTGCCTACCAGAGAAGGCAATCCTCCTTATTTACACCTCCTCACAACCTGCATGCCTGTTCCCCAGTTCTTTCAAGGACCCTTTTTCCCCAGAAGTGTTCACCCACCATTTCTGGTTACCTGTTGCCCAAGCAACCAAAATGGTGACTAAACTCTTGTGAGAAGAATTGGTTTTCTGAAAGTTCAGGAAGCTCTGTAGGGCAATCAGCAGGCTAAGGGGAAATTCAGGTAAACAGGGTAGCAAGAAATGCAGAAAGTTTCCATGTTGAAGATTTAGGGAGGGTCGTATATGACACAGTTATGGGATGGGGTCACTGGGCTATGGCCATTTTTATACGGAGATGGCAACAGAGATCATTAATGGCTTAATTTATTATGTGTCATGTAAGATAAGGATCTCATAACATGGCTCAGATATCAAAGCCTCTGAATTTCCTTTAGCAACCGAAATATGAACCCCGTTTTACCTATTCTGCCCTTACTGTAAAATCAAATCACAGTATTCAGCTCATCATTTATGTCATGTACCAACTTTTCCCTTACCCAATTTCCCTAGCAGTGGAGGAAAATTTAGCCATATGATGAAGGGAGTTATATGAAGCAGTACATTTTGTTAAAGAACTTGAGCTTTCATTGTTTTATAAGAGAGAGAAGCAAGGTATCACAAAATGACCACTTTTTGGAGCCTTTTCACTGAACAAAGTGAAATTCTCCCAGCCGTTTACTGAAATGTTGTTATACCTGAAGGCTAACGGTCCGCTCCTATGCACTGTATCATAGGTGCCTAGGACAAAAATCTTGTGAAATCAAAGGGACTCCTGCATAAACATCGATATCAGCTCGCTTTGTGCATGTTCAATCAGGACCGATGCATTGCAGCAGCAGTCAAACCAAGTCAACCCACTATTTTCTTCTAGAGCAGTGTCATGGGGCAGAATTATTGGATTGCATCTTATGGATCTGTTCTGCCAGTCACATTCTCTCAGCCTAACCTACCTCACAGGGTTGTTGTGAGGATAAGATGAAGGAGAGGAGAATGATGTACACCACCCTGGGTCCCCACTGGGGAGAAAGGCAGGGTACGAATGAAGTAAATATATAAATAAAAATAAATATTCCTTAAGCACTATGTGGGGGGAGGCGTTTTGTGTCCCTCTGTCTTGAACACAGACCCAAATCAGCCTTCTACTGAGTCAGTCCACTGATCTATCAAGGTCGGTATTGCCTTGTCTGGCTGGCAGCAGCTTTCCTGCATCTCAGGCAGAAGTCTGTCACATCACCTGATCCTTTTAACTGGCAGTGTAGGGGATTGAACCTGTGACCTTCTGCACGCAAAGCAGATGTTCTCCCACTGAGCCAGGTGTCCTTCCCTGAAAATTCTCTCACTCTTTGGAACACCCTGCTGACAGAGGCTACCTCCCAGCCTGTGTTCAGCATGCTGATGGCCTTTTCTATTTGTTGTTGTTGTTCAGTTGCACAGTCGAGTCCGCGACCCCATGGACCACATCACGCCAGGCCCTCCTGTCCTCTGTTGTCCTCCAGAATTTGCTCAACTTCATGTTCACTGCATCAATAGCACTGTCTAACCATCTCATCCTTTGCCGTCCCCTTCTTCTGTTACCTTCAGTCTTTGGTGTAGTGGTTAAGTGCGTGGACTCTAATCTGGGAGAATCGGATTTGATTCCCCACTCCTCCACTTGCTCCTGCTAGATGACCTTGGGCAAGCCATAGTCCTGGCACAGCAGTTCTTGAAAAAGAGCAGTTTCTGTCAGAGCTCTCTCAGCTCCACCTACCTCACAGGGTGTCTGTTGTGAGGAGGGGAAGGGGAAGGAGTTTGTAAGCTGCTCTGAGACTCCCTTGGGTAGTGAAGGGTGGGGTATAAATCCAATCTCTTCTCTTCTTCCTCTTCTTCTTTCCCAGCATCAGGGTGTTCTCCAGTGAGTGCTCCCTTCTCATTTGGTGGCCAAAGTATTTGAGCTTCAGCTTCAGCATTTTTCTGTTTTTGGAAGGCTTTTACAGCTTGACTGTTTATTGATTCCTGTATGTTATCTTACTCATTTGGGGCTTTATTATTCCATTTATTATTATTTTATATGTAATTTATCCTAAAGGTGGAAGGGGCGTTAAATATAAGTAATTAATCAAACCACTCAACACGATGACTTTACTGTAACCATCCTGGTGAAAGTGAACGCAGCGACCTGTTATAGCTTGTTTCGGAAATTTCTTCCTGTGACGTTAGGAATCCTTCACATCTCTTCCCTTTCCGAATGGCCTTTTTGAGTGCAGAACATTTTTAATGTGTGCAAAGATGTGATTATGAATGACCAAACCGGCTTGTGTATATTTCTGGAATACTTGGAAACAATCCTGTTGGTTTTGGAAAGGCAGATGCTTGTTTACTTGGCAAAAGGGTCCCATGCCTAGGAAGCCTGATTAACAAATGTGAGTTTGCAGCACCACCTGTTGTTGCAGTTGGGATTTGTCCCTCAATGTGGTTGCAATACCTTGATCATATTTGCTGAGAAGTAAATTTAGATATTTACATCCCCTGTTGTAGAAGAAGAAGAGAAGAAGAAGAGATTGGATTTATACCCCACCCTCCACTCGCCAAGGGAGTCTCAGAGCGGCTTACAAACT
The DNA here is from genome assembly GCA_029233225.1 of Lepidodactylus listeri. Taxonomy (NCBI): domain Eukaryota; kingdom Metazoa; phylum Chordata; class Lepidosauria; order Squamata; family Gekkonidae; genus Lepidodactylus; species Lepidodactylus listeri. The sequence continues at coordinate 18,662,517 of JARCFY010000016.1, forward strand.
CCTTTTCCCTTCCTTTCCCCACAACAGACACCCTGTGAGGTAGGTGGGGCTGAGAAAGCTCTTTCCCAAGCTGTCCTTGAGGGAACAGCTGGTACAGAGCTATGGCTTGCCCAAGGTCATCCAGCCAGGTGCAAGTGGAGGAGTGGGGAATCAACCCCGGTTCTCCCAGATTAGAGTCCGCGCACTTAACCACTACACCAAACTGGTAGATATTTACATCTCCTGTTGTAGATATTTATAAACCTTTCTTTTTCTTTTCTGCTCGAAATGACCCCTGCTTCCAACAATTATAACGGTCTGAACCGAATCCCTAGACTTTGAAGAGCCTCAGCTTCTACATACAGCTCCCCCCCCCCAAAAAAAATACAAGTCTACCTATAATATTTAAAAGGAATCTAATTTCAATATTTTGAGGCTTCAGCCTGCTGGGAGGCATGTGGGATGGAAGACTATAGTATGTTAATGGGATCCCAACTAATTGCTCATCTGGTCTCACAATGCGCATCACAACTTTCCACAAACAAATACTGTCAATTTGATTACTACTCTAGTGGTCCTTGCCCTGACCCAGATGGCCCAGGCTACTTTGATCTTGTCAGGTCTCAGAAGGAAAGAGGGGTCAGCCCTGGTTTGTACTTGGATGAGAGCCCACCAAGGAAGTCCAAAGTTGCTACACAGAGGCAGACAATGGCAAACTACCTGTGTATGACTGTCTCTTGCCTTGAAGACCCTAAGGGGCTGCCGTCAATGCTCCTTCTAAGCTGTGGAGTCTTGTGAGCAAAAATTCTACTTTGTGAGCTACTGGCATGAAAGTTGTGAGCGAGCGATTTGGCTACTGCATGAATTAGTTTGCCCGGGAGCCATCCTTCCTGAGCTGAGACAAAAAGGTGTGAGCCACAGGCTAAAAAACTGTGAGCTAGCTCACACTAACTCAGCTTAAAGGGAACACTGGTTGCTGTAAGTTGGCTACGATATAACAGCACTTTCCACCACAGTGACCATAAACTTTTAATCCACTACTGTCCCCCAAACACACAGCATAATAGTCACACCCACCCTCCTCAAAAAGCCACAAGTAAATAATTAGGACAGCACTTCAGAAAAAACTACTTTATACGGGGATATATATGATGCATGCCTCAGCTATACAGATCTCAGGCAGACATTTAATGAGACTTTTCTGTTTGGTGGCCATCAGCCAATTCTTTAATGTTAAGTTTGATTCTCACTTTTTATGTGCCACTTTTTTTTTTACAATATAGTTTTATTAAGTTTTGAGTAAATTACAGATACAAAGCGACCAAAGGAGCATAGCCGTTTGTTACAGAAAGTTGTGGATTAAATGATCACGAATAACACAATCAACGATAATTTGAACATTTAACAGTATGATTATAGATTATAATGTGATAAAAGAGTTTTCTGTGACCAGGGGTCATTTCGAGCAGGAGCTCGGGGGAGCTCAGCTCCGGGAGTTGGTGCCAGCCCCCCCGCGGGGGAATGCCTGCTTGTGTCATGGCTGCAGCAAAATGACCCCATTTCCTGGAAAGGTCCTTGTTCCTCCGACCAGCCATCTGAAGGCTTCAGCTACCACTGAAGCTATCCTCCCAGAATAGTGGTATTTCCGAGGCTTGGATTAGTAGCTGTCCCCTCTTTCTTTCTTTCTTTCTTTCTTTCTTTCTTTCTTTCTTTCTTTCTTTCTTTCTTTCTTTCTTTCTTTCTTTTTCTTTCTCTCTCTCTCTCTCTCTCTCTCTCTGTCTCCTTTCTTTCTTGCCTTCTGACATACTTCTGGTGATGTCAGGTGATGTAGCATATGCAAATAACTTATGCTAATGAGTTATGCTAATGAGCTCCTGCACCTCTTTTTCTACAAAATGACCCCTGAGTGTGTGTGACCACAGCCTCAGAACTTTAGTGCAGCAAATATCATAGCTGAGGCTGTACTAGATTTCTCATGCATTCTATAGAACCTAAATGTTTGTTTTTATGGCTTCTATTTTTTAAAAAAAACCTGCCATTTTAGCAAAGAGGGAAAATATTAAGTTAGAAGAGAAGTTGTACTAGGCGAACTACCTGTATGAAGAGAGGTGCCTTCTCATAGAGCACTGGGAATAAATTAGAGACTTAGTCCCCTTTTGGCTGAACGCAGAAGCCAAAAAAGATGGTGAAGGAGAGGCCAATGTGTATCATAGCAAACCACTAGAAGGATGTTTTTTCCTCCACTTTGGTTTTTTTCTTAATTTATCTTCAGTACTTAATTTATCTACAGTACTAATTTATCTTCAGTACTTCAGTGGCTTGGATCCCTTGGAAAAATCCCAACTGATAGAAGGAATTTTAGTCAGCGGTGCCGGTCTTTGTCACCTCCCCCTTTGTGCTGCAGCCCAAAATGATCAATGAAACGATGCAAGCCACACGCCTTCTTCCATTGCTGGAAATTTCCCCCTGGCTCCACTGGTTTCAGCAACAGTTGTTCAAAGTCCAAAAATGACCCTTCTTCTTCCTACCAGCTGTGACATCATCATGCGGCCAAACAGATTTGACTATTGCTGAGGACAAACAATGCTAGTCGGAGGCTTTGCTCCTTTTTCTGACTTCCATGATCTCAAACTGCAGCCAAATCTAACCACATCATGGTGAGCCTCACTTGCCAGGAAGGAAGAAAGGAAGGCTCATAAAAAACGACAACAATAAAATGGTGGCGGAATTGCAAACAGGAGAAAAACGTGCACCAGAAAAATGGTAAACTGTTTTGGGGAAAACTTTCAGACACCTTGTAAGATATGGCATGTAATGCAGTGCTTTGAACAGGGGCAAGCGGTCGATGCCACGAAGCATGTTTTCCCTCTGAATCAAGTCATTCATCACTTAAACAGCTATTATTGGGCATTCCTGGTATCTTTTACTTTGTGGTCGTAATACTTTGATCTAATATTGTGTTTTAAGTCGGGAATGGCTGGGCCAATTCAGCCCTCTGCCGCCAACCCATGAGGTCACTGAGTATCGGCTCTCAGATGCTATGAAGGGCCAGCTCAGTTTGTAAGCTTGGTGTTTGATTGCATATTCAAGCATTCACTTCCTTCCTGTACTGGCTGGAGCAGTAAATACTGGAAGTGAACTAGATTAGCCACTGTTTTCTTTCACTGGACTGCGTGTAGAAGAAAGGCAGAAACTGAAGAAATTCCAGCACTTTTTTTAAAAAGCTAGCAGGAATAATAATATGCGATTAAAGGGTTTTTTTAAAAAAAGAAATCCTCTAACGTTGCTTGTATGATGATCACACCGTACAATCCGATTTGAACTGTCTGAAATAAGAGTCTAATCCCCAGTTCTCTTAAAAAGAACAGTGAGTATTTCTTTGAGTTCATCTGTAACCAAGTCTTGACTGTACTAACATGAGAAGCCATGTCTAGGCTAGAAGGCTGGTAAGGAGTTGAGCGGGGCCAGATTAAGGCCAACTGATGTGGGATCTTGTAGAAGATAAGAATATAAGAAGAGCCCTGACTTATCAGACGAGTGGTCCATCTAGTCCAACATTCTGTTTCACACAGCAGCCAATCAGTTGCCCTGGAGAGCCTACAAATAAAACACAGAGGCCAAGGCCTTCCTCTGATTTGCTGCCTCCTCCCACTGGATTTCAAAGGTTTTAGTGTAGGATTACCAACTCCAAGTTAGTAAATTCCTGGAGATTTGGGAATGGATCGTGGGAAAGGGGGTTGGGGAAAGGAAGGACTTCAGCAGGGTATGATGCCATAGATTCCACCCTCTGGAGCTGCCATTTTCTCCAGGGAAACGAATCTGTGTAGTCAGCTGTAATTCCAGGTGATCCCCAAGCAATCCTATTTAAAGCCATTGACTATAGAAGCTGGAGCTCAAGGAGCAGATGAGAAACAAGGTGCTGAGGCCTGTAACTTTTCATCCCTTCTCTGTCTTGATCACAAGTTTGTCCTTCATGTCTCTGCTGCATTCACATATCAAGCTGAAGGGAGCGCTGAGCCTTCCCTCACATACATGCACAATATTTACTTCACACTCATCACCAGACCCACCTACCTACCTAGCTACCTACCATCCTTCCTCCCTCCCTTCCTTCTGAAGTGACAGAGCACAGGAACAGGGAAGTCATCTCCTTTTCTCTATGTGCCCTTTGTAATAAAATCATCTTCACCTTCTCCACTTGATATGTGAATGGGACAAGACACTAAGCATATTATTTCCCCACCCTTGGTGGGCACACTCTGATCCTTGTCCTCATTCACTAACAATAAACAGTGAGAGAAGGGAGGGTTTTTGCAGACAGTTTTTTTGGGACTTTTTAAAACACAAGAGTTGATGGTGGCAATCAGATTCATTTATATGTCTTATAGGGCTGTTCGCCCTACAGCTGCAAAGCCTGGGAGCTTTTTTTGGGGGGGGAGGGTTGGAGATTGGGGAACTCTTTAAGCCTGATGGAGTGGGAGCTGTGACGTCACATTCAAGGGATCACCCAGAAGTGATGTCACAGGGTCTGCAGTGTTCCCCGTCCCCCGGGTCTGGCCCCCAGAAGGTCCCTGGCTCTACAGCTGTAGGGCTAAGCAACCCTACAAGCCACATAAATGAATATGACTGCCACCATCAACTCTTGTGGTCAAAAAAGATTGCCAGAGAACAGTTGGTAAAATGATGCCAGTGAGACCAAGTTATCCCATAACAATCCATAGGGATCTTGAGCTAGTAGAGAATTCTCTGAGAAGTCCCAGGGAGCAACCGTGTCTCAGAGGTAGTGTACAAGTGTGGCATGCAGAAGGCAACAAGTTCAGTCCTCTGCAACTCTATTAAAAAAAAGAATCTGAGGAAACAAGTAATTGCTCTCAGACCCTGAGGAATTGTTGACTATCAGAGGAGACAGTACTGAATCACATAAACCTATGGTCTGACTGAATATAACAGGGATGGCAAACATGCAGCCCGAGGGCCAGATCAGGCCCCCAGAGGGCTTCTTTCAGGCCCGCAGTGGAACTGGCTGTCTTTTGATTCTTCTTCCAGTTCTGTTGCTGCTGCTGTGTCTAGCTTGCTTTGCTAGACTTTCTCAGTCACTCAGGAGAGACAGATTGGCAAGCTGCAAAGTCTGCAAAGGCTGAGGCTCCTCCCCCACCCAGGGGGAGAGAGAGAACAAGCCAGAGCTTGCTTCCTGGCCAGGCTGCCTAAATCGCACAGGAGACAAAGGCAAGCCTTTCTTCATAGACTGAGGCTCCTCCCCAAGGGGAGGGAGGGAAGGAGGGAGAGCTTGCTTTGCTTGGCTGCCTGAATTGTCTGGGAGAAATACAAAGCACCTTTAAGACTAACAAAGTTTTATCCAAGGTATGAGCTTTTGTGTGCCTTGCTACAGTGTGTGTGTTTTGTTGGACTTGCTTTGCTGTGGCTCTCCTGGGCGCAGCTGGGTTCCCTCATAGGCAACAACTATGGGGGGGCTCAGGGGCACGGGCCACCCCTGAAATTTCCCAGGGGGGACTGAGCCCCCCCAGTGAAATGGAGCGCCTACCTGCTGCTGCACCTCCCTGCCCCCACTGCCCAGCTCCCCTGTACCCACTCCTCCCTCCCTCCCAGGGCCATTGGGGTGACTGCCCAGCATGATGATGTCACCCAGAAGTGATGTCATCATGCTGGGCACGTTGCCGGGGTAACGCTCTAGCAATCACCCCCAAAACTCTATGGCACCATAGAGTTTCTGGGCAATTGCCAGTGTCCCCCAGCAACATGCCCAGTGTGATGACGTCACTTCTGGGTGATGTCATCATGCTAGGCAGTCAGCCCGATGGCCCCTGGTGAGAGGGAGGCAGAGAGGGAGGGAGGGAGGGAGGAGTGGGTGAGGAGAGGGGTGCGGAGGAGTGGCTCTGGCGGCGGCGGCAGACAAAGGCTTGCCTTTGTCTCCTGTGTGATTTAGGCAGTCTAGCCAGGAAGCAAAAACCAAAATATTACAAGAGTCCCCGCCCCCCCAGGAAACTGAAAAGTCTATGCCCCTGGGTTCCCTCCCCATTTTCACTGTATTCACACCCTCATGATTCAATCTTGCTCAGTAGGAAAGCAATGTGAATTATTTAGATGAGTAATAACAACAAGCCAATGAAGTGAATTAGACTGAAAGTGTGTGTCCAGACCAAGTTCACCCAGCACATTTCCTTTGGAGATTTGGAACTTAGACTTCCCATATAGTAGGCTGATAGTGACCACTGAGGAAGACTATATTATAGACAAACACGTAGCCCTCAGTCTGTGTCATGATGCCTTCTCATGTTCTTGACCAGCACATGAAACAATTTATGTACAAAAGCTTGCAATGCCCAGCCATTTCATGTTTACCCCTGGGTCATAGGCTCAGGACTCTGAGCATGAGATTTTTGTAGTGAATGTCAATAAATCAAAAGTAGGTTTGCAGCTTACAGATACACACTTGAACAGCATACTCAAGATTGCTATAGCACAGCAGTAATTCAGAGCAAGAGGTGTCAAGTTATCAGACACTGTTAAATAAACAAAATATTGCAAGAGTGCTAATGTTTTAAGCATATTTTTATTTTAAGTTAAAAAAAATCTTTCTGTCTGTGTCCTTTATAAAGTTTATATCTCCACTACCTGGCATTACATTTTATGAGACACATGGCCTAGCACAACAAGGTCTCATTTATGTCAGATCTGTACCTCGCAACAAATGAGTTCAACACCCCTGGAATATAAGGCTCTTCAAGTGTTAATTTTGTACATACCTTGGGAACAGGATCTGAGGAAACCTCAGCTGCATTTTTGGTACTCATCTACAGGATTAGGATTTGATTCCCCTTTTTGGGATGATATGTTATTAATTCCTGTGCTTTTGGCGTACAAGTGAAGGGTACAGATATCTATTGATCATTTGATTGATGGATCAAAAACCATTAGCAGATAGGGTTGCCCAGGGCTCATTTCGTAGCAGGAGCTCCTCTGCATATTAGGCCACACACCCCTGATGTAGCCAATCCTCCAAGAGCTTACAGTAGCCCCTGTAAGAAGAGCTCTGTAAACTCTTGGAGGATTGGCTACATTGGGGGGGTGGCCTAATATGCAAAGGAGCTCCTGCTACAAAATGAGCCCTGAGATTGCCAACTCTGGATTGGGAAACACCTGGGGATTTTGGGGGTGGAGCCTGAGGAAGGCAGGATTTGGGGAGGGGAGGGACCTCAGCAGGGTATAATGCCACAGAGTCCTCCCTCAAAAGCAGCCATTTTCTTCAAGGGAACTGATCTCGGTTGTCTGGGGAACAGTGGTAATTCCAGGAGTTCTCTAGGCCTCATCTGGAAGTTGTCAACCCTATATAGCCAGGGTCTAAAGAGCTGCTTTAGGTATATCAAAAGGGTTGGATGTGCCCAATTTTTTTTTACAGGGAGGGGGGCTTTTTAATGAAGAGCAGACCCAGCTCTGCCATACCACAAACTGCCTTTGAAAGTCCCCCCTGTTTCAAAAGTGGTTTGCCATGAGGAACTGCTGCTTGAGAAGAACAGCAAGGCCAAACCCGGTTTAGGCCGCATGGAACTAGTTTTCTGGCTTTTGGTATCCTGCCTGTGGATTTTCAGTGGTCTTTTTCCTAGGAGTAACTGGGTACAGGATTGCACTCTAACCAGCAGAGCCTCTGCATTCTCTTAAGCAATTCTTTACAGTTTGTTTAAAATATTGTTCTTTCATAAAACCGGCGTATTAAGTTTCTCTGGTAGTAAAATCTATCCATAGATGTACAATACCAAAGGCAGGAGCCTCATTCTGGCATGAACGAACACCCATTCTAGGCGGTTAGAGTTCCTAAAACAGAATCCGCATGCCATAAACACGGCTATTTCGATGAAATTGTTTGCACATGTCCCTTGTCTGTTCCCCCCATACCATCTCCGCTTGCCAACGTGTTACCAAGCAAACCCTTCCTGCCTCTTTATCTGTGATGTAAATGTATGGTGACACATTTTTAAACAATAGTAGGAAACCTCACTTACGATTTTAATTATAAGATGATGTTATAAAATTATATCCACATTTTACACCCGGCAGTTGGCAATCTCCATTTGACACAAGCAACCCTTCCCGAGTGGCTCCTTGGTTGATTTCAAGGTTTAGCGTATGTAATGGATATAAAAACAAGACATTTTTAGGAAGCACATATTGGATCGTGTTAAAAAGAAGTAGCCAAACTCATAAATGCAATCATTCTGCTATAGTACATGCCAAGAGAATTAGTAACATACTTTTTTGGTGGGGGGGGGGGGGGAATCTGGCTTTTTAAAGTAACAGGTCTGGGTTGCTACAATGTAAGTACAGTCTTCCACGCCTGTGTTAATTGCTTGGCTTTTCTATTTATGCCGTTGCTGCATTTCAGATCACAGCTGCTTTCAATATTTCTCTGAAAACTGACAGCCCTTTATGTAACAAAGAGTCTTTTCGCACTTTAAAGGCTGACCAATCCCTCTGTGTGCCTCTGAGCTCTGACATAAGGTAAAGGTTTCCCTAGCTTGAAAGCTAGTCGAATCCAACTCTAGGGGGCACTGCTCATCTCTGTTTCCAAGCCAAAGAGCCAGCACTGTCTGAAGACTTTTCCGTGGTCATGTGGCCGGCATGACTAGATGCCGAGGCGCACGGAACATTGTTACCTTCCCACCGAAGCGGTACCTATTTATCTACTTGCAATTTCTTGCTTTCGAACTGCTGTGTTGGCAAGAGCTGGGGCTAGGGTTGCCAAGTCCGGGTTGGAAAATACCTGGGGTCTTTGGGGGTGGAGCCAGGAGAAGGTGGGGTTTGGGAGGGGAGGGGCCTCAGCAGGGTACAGTGCCATAGAGTCCACCTTTCAAAACAGCCATTTTCTCCAGGGGAGCTGATCTCTGTCAGCTGGGGATCAGTTGTAAAAGCGGGAGATCCCCAGGCCCCACCTGGAGGCTGGCAACCCTAGCTGGGGCCAGAGACGGGAGTTCGCTCCGTCACGTGGCACTCGGGTCTTGAACTGTCGTGCTACCGATCTTCTAGTCTGCATCTCAGTATCTTTACCTCTGGGCCACCACGGCCCCTCTGACATACACAGCTACTAATTCCTAAAACCCTAAGATCATTTTGTTGACTGATAATTATGAAAAAGAAGCACAAATACATTGGCTGGGTTTCTGTGGGGGGGGGGGGAATCTGAATTATCCTCTTAATAATTAATAAAAGAGATGATAATAGTGATAAATAATTCCAGGTTAGTTTTAGAAATCCCCTCGTCGTAAAAGGCCAGATTAGCTCGTTTTATAAATAGAAATACATGCGTGCATCTGTCTATCCATATAAATAAAAATATGGATTCAATTTTTAAAAATATAATTTTGCAACGTTTATATAGTGAACGCAGGCCCCTAAAACAAACCCTTGCATATCCTTGGCCACTAAATACCATCCTAAATCATAAGGCCTGTCTTTAATCCTAGAAAACACTTGGGCTTTGGTTTCTTTCAAGTGGGGAGAAAGTTCCACAACTAGGAAAACAGTCACAAAAAAGTGCTTCTCTGCTTGCTCTGGGTTGAACCCAGTTCTAGGAGGGCGTGCATAGCGGAGCACACTCAACGGATCTTAAAGACCACAAGGAGGAACAGAGGAAAATGAGGTATTTGGTCATATAGGAAGGACCCATTTGGGATTTTCAGGTAAAAATCTATACCCTAGAAGAATTAATGGATGGGGTTAAAATTCAAATTCTCTGATTAAAATGAAACTGGGATTGCATTTTACAGTTGAACTAGTTCCTTCCAACCACTTCATAGGGGCCTCTTTCTATCTTTTTATTTATTAAGATGCACAGACACCAAATATTCCACTTATGGTTGTGGAAAGGGCTGTCAACTCATAGCCAATTTATGGCAATCCCATAAGGCAGGGGTGGCCAACCTTGCTTAACGTTAAGAGCCACATAGAATAAACGTCAGATGTCTGAGAGCCACAAGACAGGAACAAATATCACACACACATTTTTATTTTTAAAAATATGCAAATTTGCTTTTTATTAACGTTAAATGGGACTGCCAAAAATAAAAACAAACGAGGAAAACCAGTTATTGATAATGATATTACTTGTTTGCTAATGATATTGAGAGAGATGGAAAGAAAGAATTAAAGAAGTGGAAAGAAAACGAGAGAGAGAAACTAGGAAAGCAAATAGATGGGAGGGAGGGAGGGAGGGAGGGAGGGAGGGAGGGAGGAAGGAAGGAAGGAAGGAAGGAAGGAAGGAAGGAAGAAGGAAGGAAGGAAGGAAGAAAAAGCATGCCTCCCCTTTGCTTCCCCAGCCGCCCTGCCAGGAGCCGCACAATATATGTGAAAGAGCCGCATGTGGCTCCCGAGCCACAGGTTGGCCACCCCTGCCATAAGGTTTTCCAGGCAAGTGACGTTCAGAGGTGACTGACTCTGCAAGGCAACCCTGGGCTCTGGTGGTTTCCCATCCAAGTACTAAGCAGGGCTGACGCTGCTTAACTTCCAAGGATTCAATGAGATCAGGCTAGCCTAGGCCATCTGGGTCAGAACCGGTTTGGTGTAGTGGTTAGGAGCACGGACTCTAATCTGGGAGAACTGGGTTTGATTCCCCACTCCTCCACATGCAGCTACTGGTGTCATCTTGGGTCAGTTACAAGTTATTTCAGAGCTGTTCTCTCCAGAGCAGTTCTCGAAAGAGCTTTCTCAGCCCCACCTACTTCACAGGGTGTCTGTTGTGAGGTGGTTGCCAGGTGGTGCGTTGTGGATCCCTGGCGATCCTTTTGTGCTTTCTCGAAGGCGGCGGCTGCTTTGCAAGCGGCGTCCAGCTTTAGTTCCTCAGTTTCCACTAGCTTTCGTCGGAGCTTCGGCTCACAGACACCCCAGATGAATTGGGTCAGGAGAGTGTCCTCGACGGATGGAAACTCGCATCCCACTGCTAGGCGCCAGAGGCCAGCCATGAAGTCCACAGCTGACTCACCGGTCTTCTGGGTGCGAGTGCAGAAATCTATTCTGAGCGCCATTCGGGATGGTTTTGGCACGAAGTAGGCCATGAGCGTATTGATCAGCTCGTTGAAGGATGCATCGTCCAGCATCTTGGGTGTGTGATTAAGCTCTGCACCAGGCGAATCGTGGAGACGCCACAGGAGCTGATGAGCCAAGCTTTCTTCTTTCCTGCGTCAGCCGTCTCCTGGACCAGGAAGAAGTACTTTAATTGTTCTACCCATGCTTCCCAGAGCTCAGGGCAAGCGGGGTCGAATGTGGTGAGTTGTCCTCGAGCGGCTGCCATGACTCTGGAGTGGTGTGGTGAGCGCTGTACTCTGGGGCAGTCAGCAGTGCTGTGAGGCGCTGGAGCCTAGCGTTGCTCGGTTGCCAGCAGATCAGTGCTCTATGCGATGCTGGAGTTGGCATTGGTATCACTCATTGGCATCCCATTCTCGTCGCCAGTATAAAGTACTGGGTCCAGAGACACATTGCAGTGAAATCAGCTCATAAGTTCATTGATGGTACAATTCCAGGCTGCTGAACAGGGCTCGGGGGTCTGCTTTAATACCCGTCTAAACTGCACCCTTGGCCTTGCCCAAACTCCCTGATAGGATTACTCCCCAATAGGATTACCTGATAAGATTACGCCCAAACTCCCTGGTAGGATTAATCATGAATTACCTTAAACCATAGGTCCTCTGGTGGAGCCTGGGTGGCTGCTTGGTCTAATTTACAATCCGTTCGGGCTATTGTCTTCAGAAGCGAAGCTCCGGTAGCCAGCCCGGCCTCATGCGTTTCTCTGACCGCATGCATGGTTGCCATTAGCACACAACAACACCAAAGCACAGAACTCTTTAGATGATCTGACTACACCTCCCCCCCAAATATCATTTTTAAAAAAAAAAGCCAACCACACACATGACTGATTCATCCTTTCTTCAAAAAAGGAAATTTCTAACAAGCCCTTCATCACAAAACGTCAGAGAACCTCTCTCAAAGCCAAGCTTTGAAGACCATTCCCTGATCCTCTGAGCTCTTCACATTTAATTAAAGCTGGCACTGGGGGCTCAGCACAATTGTGACTTACACTATGGGATTCTCTCCCATGCAGTTTCTTAAGCCTGACTCTCTTTTGGAAACATACCTATGAATGAGTCATCTGTCCATTCAATGAAGTGACATGGGGGAAAAGACAATGTGGGGAGGAGGAAGGTAACTAGCAAAAGCTATTGATGTGCTACACCCATGAATGATAGAAGAAGAAGAAGGAGAAGGAGACTGGATTTATACCCCACCCTTCACTTGTAGTCTCAGAGCGGCTTACAAACTCCTGTCCCTTCCCCTCCCCACAACAGACACCCTGTGAGGTAGGCGGGGCTGAGAGAGCTCTTTCCCAAGCTGTCTTCGAGAGAACAGCTGGTACAGAGCTATGGCTTGCCCAAGGTCATCCAGCAGGTGCAAGTGGAGGAGTGGGGAATCAAACCCGGTTCTCCCAGATTAGAGCCCGTGCACTTAACCACTACACCAAACTGGCTCTTCAGTAGCACAATAATAATGAACCTGTGAATGATGAACTACCAAGAGATCCTGAACTGTGAAAGCTGGAAGAGCTATTACATTTATCAAAAGGTTCACACAACACCTAGTGTTATTTAAAGGGTTTCCCTTGCTGGAAAGCCAGTCGAATCCAACTCTAGGGGGCGGTGCTCATCTCCACTTCCAAGCCAAAGAGCCAGCACTGTCCAAAGACTTTTTCCATGGCCATGTGGCCGGCATGACTAAATGCCGAGGCACACGGAAGGCTGTTACCTTCCCACCAAAGTGGTACCTATTTATCTACTTGCAGTTTCTTGCTTTCAAACTGCTAGGTTGGCAGGAGCTGGGGCCAGAGACGGGAGCTCACTCCGTCACGCTGCACTCAGGTCTCGAACGGCCAAGCTACCAACCTTCAGGTCTGCAGTTCAGTGTCTTGACCACTGAGCCACCGCAGCCCCAGTATAACAATATTACAAACTGACAATAGAATGGAGTGAGACCAATGAAGTACAGCAAAAGATAAATACAAACACAGATCTAAATATCACGCTCATCTTAACATATATAAATTAGCATTAGAGCCTTCAACATAGCATGAAAAGGAACAATTACAATTCATCCAATGTGAGCAGAGAAGAGAGAGTTGATTCTTGTCCAGTACATCACAACGATCTGAGATGCCTGACCAACATCTGTGTAACAAGGGGTACAATTTCTCTAGAAGACTGGACTGATTTGAGGAGCCTCTAGATTTATCGAAATTATTTGTAATCTTGTCCAGAATAAAATAGGTCCCACAATTTTATGAACCATTCTCGCAACAATGGGATTGATGTAGATTTCCAGTGTGGAATCGTCAAAATTCTTTGCTGGGCAGTATAATTGAATAGCAATGGAAAGCCAGCGTTGACTGCTGGACTATGATTATAGTGACACCTGCTGGTCATATTGCAGTAACACAGTCTTTCATTTTTCAGTTACAGCCTAGGTTCACTGAAAAATCTCCCATTTTTTTCATGCTATGTTAACCATTAAGCAGGGGTCCGTTGGAGCGGGAGCACACAGGAGCGCAGCTCCGGGAGTGAGGAGCCCAGGGGGTGGGCACATGTCCAAGCCCCGCCCCCTCCACAGCTTCCCCGAGCAGTGCAGAGGCGCAGCGCCCCGGGGAAAGCCCTGCTAGGGTCTTTATTGTTTTTAATGTTTTGTTTTAATATTGATAATTTTATCATTGTTCCTTTTATGACTGTGTGCTGCTTTTCCAGAGACTTGCTCAAGGTGGCATATAAATTTTCTAAGTATACCATTTTTTATCTGGGCACATGGCACATAAGTACTGGAGAAATTTCACCAACCCTTCAGCAGCTTCCACCTTATCAGTTTGGTGTAGTAGTCAGGAGTTGGACTCTAATCTGGGAGAACCGGGTTTGATTCCCCACTCCTCCACATGCAGCTTCTGGTGTGACCTTGGGCCAGTCACAAGTTCTCTCAGAGCTGTTCTCTCATGAGCAGTTCTCAAAAGACCTCTCTCAGCCCCACCTACCTCACAGGGTGTCTTGTTGTGGGGAGGGGAAGGGGAAGGGATGGATGGTGCACATGTCCTGGGTATCTCAAGTCTACTTGAAACCTGGTGGTTTCAAGGGAGCAGGAAGAGAATGAGGGTGTGTTCTTTACGCTTATTTTTATTGCACAAAGTATTGGATGGGGAAGGGAAGGGAGGAAGAGCAGGTCAGTTTCACTCACCTGTGGAGTGGAGCCTGAGGGGTGGGTGCTGCCTTCTGACACACTTCCGGTATGTTAGGGGGTGTGGCATATCCAAATGAGTTATGCAAATGAGTTATGCTAATGAGCTCCTGCACCTCTTTTTCTACGAAATGACCCCTGCCATTAAGTAGATATTTCATAATCAGAAACAGTCCAAACATTATAGTTTGTGATGGGGAAAGACACTTGCAGCAATATTATAAAAATAAAACAGCAGCAACGTAGGTGCTCAACAATTCCCAGTATTATTTCTAAAGAAAACCCATGTCGAGTGTAATCCTAAACGAAGATACAGCCTTCTATATTCATTTAACTCAGTGGACTTCGAAGGGTGTAACTCTGTTTGGGATTGCTCTGATAATGTCATTCATTTAAGACCAACCAACACAGTGCATAAGCTTCTGTATTCCCCATAACTCATCAGGTTTGATAGTACAGGACACCTTCAAAGCTTCCACAATGTCTTATTTATTTATTAGACTTTTATCCCACTCTTTCCCTTGCCAAGCAGGGCCCAGGGCAGCGTCCAACAATTAAAGAAGAAGAGTTGGTTTATACCCCATGCTTTGTTACCGGAAGGAATCTCAGAGTGGCTTATAATCACCTTCCCTTCCTCTCCCCACAACAGACACCCTGTGAGGTAGGTGGGGCTGAGAGAGCTGAAAGAGAGCTGTGACTGACCCAAGGTCTCCCAGCTGGCTTCATGTGGAGGAATGGGGAATCAAACCCGGTTCTCCAGATTAGAGTCCTGCCGCTTTTAAGTTAACCACTACACCAAACTGGCTCTTGTGTTATTTTGGATTGTCCTTATAAAATTCTCATGATTTTTAGATTTTCTACTGGACCAACATAACCTATGTCTTACAGTGCAATCCTAAAGACACTTTCCTGGGAGTAAGGCCCATTGAATTGACTTCAGTAGGATTTTGAGTAGTCCTGCTTAGGGCTGTACTGTCAATTCCACATATAGGGACATTTGAAGGGAAAAAACCAGCTGATTCTTTTCCAGATTTCAAACACAAACTGAAATTTAGCCTTAGGAATTAATGAAATTCCCCCAAATGAAATCCAGGGGGGGGGGGGGGGACTGTGAATTTCCCCACTTGTCTGAATGAGTGACTAAATGCCCAACGGACTTCATTGTGATGACTAAAGCCAGGAATACCTTTCTCTTGAGACTCTTAAGACTGGATATAGGACACTGACAATGGCCAAGTATCTCTCCACCATATTTTCCTTAAGGAAATAAAAGCTCCTTATTCACTTCTCAATACCATTGAATCAAAGGAACTTAGGAAGGAAGGAAGGAAGGAAGGAAGGAAGGAAGGAAGGAAGGAAGGAAGGAAGGAAGGAAGGAAGGAAGGAAGGAAGGAAGGAAATCCACCTATTTATCTTCTGCCTGGCCCCGTTTTGTTTGAGGGATCTATTGTGTATATGCTTGCCACAAACTAAAAGTTTCAACTTTTCTTCCATTTTGATTAGATATTTATCCGACTCTTTGTTCCAAGGATCTCAAGGTCGGCTGTTCCCCCCATTTTATCCTCACAACAACCCTGTGAGGTCAACCAGGCCGAGAGAACATAACTGGCCCAAGGTCACCAATGAAGCTGTGCGGCTGAGTGGGAACTGAAACTCACCCAGATCTTCACAAACCTAGTCCAACCCCAGGGCTCATTTCGTAGCAGGAGCTCCTTTGCATATTAGGCCACACACCCCTAATGTAGCCAATCCTCCAAGAGCTTACAGAGCTCTTCTTACAGGGGCTACTGTAAGCTCTTGGAGGACTGGCTACATCAGGTGGGGGGGTGGCCTAATATGCAGAGGAGCTCCTGCTACGAAATGAGCCCTGCCCATAACTGCTATGCCACGCTGTGTTCCCCGGCCACAAGGAGGTTGACAGTGATCGGCTAGGACAGCGTTACTCCCTCGGTGGGTCATGGAGAGCGACACTGGCAGTTACCATCAGCCAAAAAAGAGCCACCCATTTAATTCCATTTCTGGCATGAGAATGGCACCTCGAGGAGGCTTACCTATTCCTCTTCACTGGATTCTCACAATTTAGGGCATACTTATTACCTGTGTTGTCCCCCCCCCCCTCCGGTTGAACCCAAATTGTAGCACCGTTGCCAGGAACCGAACTTGTCATTCCTTTGATCTGTTAATAAACATCTATATATCTAATAGTCAAGGCGCCCCCTGCGTGCGGATATCTAAATTCGCACATCGGAGGCACCTAGGGGGCAAAAACATTTTCCTGCACATTTGGGGCAATCCCCAGATGTGCAGAAAAATCTGAAATCTATTAAAAAAAACCTATAGGGGGGATACTTAAACCCTGGGTGCCAGGGTGGGGTGGGGTGGGGTGGGGTGGGGAAGAAGACTCACCTGTGGCTGTTTCCTTCACTCTGTGGAGCTCCTTCTCCCCCCGCCCCCCGCGCGAGTATCGCAAGTCCCACCTCTGAGAACTGCCTCACTGCTGTTGCCGCCGCCACAGGGGGGCATGAGAAGGCTTGGCAGGCCGACGGCTGTGAGCCACTCAGCACTTGCCACTGCCGACAGGGGGGAGGGAGAGGTCTTGGCGGGCTGGCCAGGCCTCGCCACTGTGAGGGGAGGGAGAAGTCTTGGCGGGCCGGCGGCTGTGACCCACTCAGCCCTCGCCACCACTGCCACCTTGCAGGCTGGCCAGGCCTTGCCACCACCACTGCGAAGGAACAGGGGAGGGGGGAGGGAGAAGTCTTGGCGGGCCAAGCTCTGGCCTTGCTGCCGGTGCTGGGGAGGCAGAGGAGAAGGGGAGAAGGCTCACCTGCGGGTTCTTCCTCCTCCTCCTCCACGTGGAGCTCCTTCTCTCCCCCCCCCCCCGCAAGTATTGCGGGTCCCGCCTCTCGTCTTTACTATTTTGCATGCTAATTTAACAAGACACCCCTATACATACAACCATGTTCTGTCATTCCATTCCATTGTCTGAGGAAGTGTGCGTGCCCATGGAAGCTCACCCCTTGAATAAAACTTTGTTGGTCTCAAAGGCGCCACTGGACTCTGACTTTGTTCTATTCCTCCGGCGGAGGCAGTTTCAAAGTGAGAACCAGCTGCCAGACACAAGCCCCATCACGCCAGGCCTTGCCCACATCCCCGAAAGACACACAGGGTGGGTGTAAAGTTGCCAGCAACGGGTTGGGATATTCATGGAAATTTGGAGGCGGAGGGACCTCAGTGGCGCACACGGCCACAGAGCCCGCCCTCCAAAGCAGCTGTGTTCCCCAGAGGAAGAGATCTCTGTAGTCTAGAAATCCGTGGTGATTCAGGGAGATCTCCAGGACCCAGCTGAAGGTTGGTGATTCAGCATTCAGCATCCCTACTTGAGAAAAACATTCCACCTTCACGACCGCCAGACAGTCCAGGATGACTCTTAGCGGGAAGTTTGACGGATCTGAGATCCGAATCTGGCAAACTATTGCATTGCCACCTAATGGGGCTCAGCCTGTACTCTTTGTTTGTGCAAAACATGACATTGATCTGAATCATTCCCATAGTCTTAGCGGGGGAAACTCCGCATGGTTGTGCGATACGTTTCCATGCATCGGCGATCTCCCTGAATCATGCGTAGCCATCCTACCCTGCCGCAAAGATCTTGGTATTACTCACTGGGGTGGGAAGGGAGTTCACAGGACCTGGCCAAATTCTCTTTTAGTTTTCATTGGTTGGGTTTCCATTTTATAACCTGCTGGGCAGGTTTAGGCTTGAAAGGATATGCAGTGCGTAGTTTTGAAATCATCATAGCAAATCGTGCCTTGAGGGTTGCTATCTCAAACCCAGTAGTGTCTGAGCAATCCTGTTGTCGAGTTACATCTCTGGGATGGGAGAGGGGGATCGTATAACCAAAATTCCAGCTCAGCATGAAGTTAAGGGGGTAGTTCATTCACACTAGCTTATCAATATTTTACACTTCCAATAAGCTGCATTGGTGGGAACCTCATGCTGTTGTCAGTGAAAAGGAGGGACTGAGGGGCATTTTGAGGAAGAACTGGTCCAGCATCCAGTTCATACACTGCGGCGTTCACAGGCCAGGCCTGTGGTCCCCACCCTGGGTCCTGTGTAACAGTCACATGTCAGGTTGCCAGCCTTCAGGTCAGGCCTGGAGATCTCCCAGAATTACAATTGATCTCCAGATGACAGAGATCAGTTCCTAGGGTTGCCAATCCCCACTTGGGGGCAGGAGATGCCCTGGTTTTGAGGCCTTCCCCTCCACGTCAGGGTTCAGAAAGCGGGGGAGGAATTTCTGGTGGGTGCTCCATTATACCCTATGGATACCTGTCCCCATAGAGTATAATGGAGAATTGATTCGTGGGTATCTAGGGCTCGGGGGGGGGGCTGTTTTTTGAGGTAGAGGCACCAAATTTTCAGCATAGCATCTGGTGCCTCTCCTAAAAAAAAAAAGCCCCCAAGTTTCAAAAATATTGGACCAGGGTGTCCAATTCTACAAGTCCCGAAAGAAGGTGCCCCCATCCTCCATTATTTCCAATGGAGGGAAAGCGTTTAAAAGGAACGCCGTCGTTTTAAATGTGATGGCCAGAACTTCCTTTGGAGTTCAGTCGTGCTTCTTCCCTCCCCTCTCCCAGAGGGATGTCACATCCTGGCTCCACCCCCAAAGTCTCCTGGCTCCACCCCCAAAGTCCCCACAGATCTTTCCTGAGTTGGACCTGGCAACTCTATAAGTTCCTGGAAGGCAAAGTGCCATTCTTGCCTTCCCTCAAGGGTTAATGTGTATCCTAATGGGCCTGGTCTTCCTTACAGGTTTTGCTAATTAGCTTTTCAGCCTGCCTGTCACCTTCTCAGCTTCAAGGCCGGGATGGAAGCAGACAGTTCGCTCCCCATGAGAGGGTATTCTCAGTGCTGGGAGGGGGGAAGGCCAGGAGCAGTGGTGTCATTTTCCAGAGCTTTCTCCCGAAGCTGTGTTGTGATTGGCTGTCATCTGCACCTGTCTGGAGGGGTCAAAAAAACTATAATTGCAATATGACTCCAGAGGTTAGCAAGCTAGCTCAGATTTTCTTGGACTGCAGGTCTGATCCTACACTTTGCAGTTGTTGAGACTGTAGATGACACTGAGTAGAGGCCTTCATCTGGATGCAAGTTTGTGCCACCTAACAGAATTCTTAAACAGTGTTTAGGGCTGCCAGCCTCCAGGTGGGGCCTGGAGATCGCCCGCTTTTACAACCAATCTCCAGCTGACAGAGATCAGCTCCCCTGGAGAAAATGGCTGCTCTGAAGGGTGGACTCTATGGCACTGTACCATGCTGAGGCCTCTCCCCTCCCCAAACCCCGTCCTCTCCTGGCTCCACCCCCAAAGTCTCCAGGTATTTTCCCACCCAGACTTGGCAACCCTAACAGTGTTATGTAGACAAAGCTAGCTTTATTGTTTTCTTGCTGTTTGACTTTTGGTGACCTGTTTGGCTATATTTTCACTAAATTGTCTACCTTTATAATAAACTTCATAAATATATTTTTTAAATAACATCAGCCCGGTTATTTGTGTGCAGCCACCCTGGGAACCCATGGGATCAACCTACTGATTCCTTGACAGTTCCCCTGCGGGAAATGGCTGCTTTGGAAGCGTTATATCCCAGTGAAGTCCCTGCCCTCCCCAAACCCTGCCCTCCCCAGGCTCCACCACCAAATCTCCAGGTATTTCCCAACCCTGAGATGGCAATCCTAGCAAACGTGGATTGCTGGTTCTTCAGAATTCCTGCATGTATGGCATTTGTCTCACTGGAAAAGACAATAAGGCTAGGAAAAGTTGAGGGTCATAGGAAGAGGAAGAGTGCCCCTGCCCCAAGAGATGGAGGCCACTGCCTTTAGTTTGCAAAATCTGAGGAAGGCTGTTAATGACGGGATGATTTGGAGGTCATTAGTTCATAGGGTCACTGTCCGTCAGAAATGACTTGACAACCCATGACATACACATGTGGTCTGGTTTGAATTGTGACCACAGCATGTATAGAAATGAGAGCCAGCGTGGCGTAGTGGTTAAAAGCGGCAGGACTGTAATCAGGAGAACTGGGTTTGATTCCCCACTCCTCCCTATGACGTCAGGTGGGTGACTTTGGGTCAGTCACAGCTCTCTCTGAGCTCTCTCAGCCCCACCTACCTCACAGGGTGTCTGTTGTGGGGAGAGGAAGGGAAGGTGATTGTAAGCCACTCTGAGACTCCTTCGGGTGGTGAAGGGTGGGGTATAAAACCAACTCTTCTTCTACTATTACTTATACTTCTTTTTCTGTCATCTCTCTCCCCCCCCCCCCCCCGCACACTATTTTTGTGACCTGAAATGGTTGGGGAGTGCTATTTAGCCTTTTTCAAATGATGCTGTGTGGCTGTGTGGAAAGTACGTCAGGCTCGGGAACATGAACCTGGCCTGTTTTTAAAAAATGTATCATAGTTTGGTCCTGAGAGGTGTCAAGTGGTGCCTCATCTTAGCAGAGACTGTGGATTTCTGCTAACGTAGTAAAGCTAGAACGATTCTGCCATGCCCTGCTTCCTTAGATGCCCGAATGGTACATCTGTAAGGCCTGTGTATTTATATTAAAGACAGCGAACTACAAACGGGAGAAAGATGTTGCAAAGAGAACACAGGTTGAACGTCTTCATCTTGTTTTAATTTTAATCTTGTTTTAATTCACATCTGAAGAAGTGAGCTCTGACTCACGAACACTCAGGTCGGAATAAATGTTATTAGTCTTTCAGGTGCCCCTGGACTTCGGTTTTATTATGCTGTCATAGACTAACACAGCTACCCTTCTGGAGCTCTATTACCCCCCCCCTCACCTTTTCGTTGTTTACAACCTCTAACATGAAGACATCAGCCTTATGGCTATATACACCATCAGGGCTTTTTTTGCAAAAAAAAAAAAGCCCAGCAGGCACTCATTAGCATAATAGGCCACACCCAACAGCAGAAACTCATTAGCATATCAGGCCACACCCCTGACAGTACAGCTCCCTCCCAGGGTCATTTTCTTCATGGGGAACCCCGAGGGCGCAGGGCATATGGGGAACCTGAGGGAAGGAAGGCCGTTTCTGGATCAGCTTCCCCAGGCATGGGGAACCCGAGGAGGGGAGGCAGTTTAAACTCCATGGATCGGCTTGACTTCCCCAGGCGCCCCATGGTTTGTGAGGTGCCTGGGGAACCCGAGGGGGGGGGAGGCTGCAGGCGTGGCCAACTCGGAAGCCAGCTGGAACTCCGTTCCTGTGCGTTCCTGCCCCAAAATAGCTCTGTACACCATTCATCTGAAGTGAGCTCCGACTTAAATGTTTATGATGCAATAAATTTTGTTTTGTCTCTAAAACGCCATTGTTTTTTTTTCTTTAATGTATTTGAGCTCTGCGATAAAAATGTCACACCTGCTGCTAATTGCTTGTGACAAATGCTTTGCCATTTGGCAGCAAAACAATATGTTTAAATAAGAAAAATAATTTACACTTTCCCCCTCTGTGTAGCTATATGTTTGTGGATGTGTCTGTCTGCCAACTGAGAGTAACACTTCATACCCCTTTTGCCAGCATGGTGTACTGGTTGCATGCTGGGCTAGGATCAGAGAGACTTGGGTTCAAATCTGCCCTGAAACTTCCTGGGTTAAATTCCTTCTCTCTCAACCTAACCTACCTCACAGGGGTGTTGTAAAGAGAAAATGAAGGAGGGGAAATGCTAGGCAACAACTCTGAGCATCTTGGAAGAAAAGCTGGATAAAAACAGGTTTAATCAGTAAGGGGGCTTTGGTCCATAAAAATTTGATGCCACAATAAAACCAGTGCAACAACGGCATAGGCTGCGTTGGTTTTGCTGCAACCAACTAACCAGGCTGCCCCTCTGGAATTTGTTCTTCATCTTGTGTACTTTGAGCTTTGCAGGGAAAGGTCACAGATCTGGAGTTACCTGTCATGACCACCTGACGGGAAAGCACTGCACACATTCAAATAAGAACAAATGCCTTCTGAAAGAGGGTGTGAGAGACCAGGAACAACCTTGGGAGACCATCTCCTGTATCTGATGGAGTGGGCTCTCCCCTAGAGTCACCTGCGCCCACACTCAGGTCAAACACCACGACACCTTTTGCCAAGCCTCAGTCTGCCTCCGTTCACTGCAGACAGAGAACAGCTGCTGGAACTAAGTTCCCCCACTCACCGGACTGTGGTATAGGAGGAGCTCCCCCCCCCCCCCCCAAATCATTTTCCTGACCTGATACATTCCTGGAAGTGTTGTTTGCCCCATGGGGGGGGGGGGGGGGGCTGCAGTCCAGCAATGTGTGGGAGACCCAGGTTTGAATTGCTCTCATCCTGAGCTTTGTTATGAAAAAGAAGAAGAGAAGAGATTGGATTTATATCCCACCCTTCACTAACTTAGAGTCTCAGAGCGACTTACGAACTCCTTTCCCTTCCCCTCCCCTCCCCACAACAGACACCCTGTGAGGTAGGTGGGGCTGAGAGAGCTCTTTCCCAAGCTGTCCTTGAGAGAACAGCTGGTACAGAGCTATGGCTTGCCCAAGGTCATCCAGCCAGGTGCAAGTGGAGGAGTGGGGAATCAACCCCGGTTCTCCCAGATTAGAGTCCGCGCATTTAACCGCTACACCAAACAGGCAAGCTCACTCTGATGTTAATGTTAGTTTTATTCTTAATTTCTGTTTATTGCTTCTTACTTATTATTTTAGTCAAGATCTCTATGTGACTCTGTAACCCCCCCTGAGCCCGCTCACAGGGAGGGCAGGATAGAAAGTTACTATTATTTGTTAAAAATTAATAAAAATGTTTAATAAAAGTTGTTGTTGCTGTTTTGTTCATCCCCACTCTGCCACAGGAGCTCACCGAGTGACCTTGGGCCAGTCGCTCTCTCTTTGCCCAACCTACCTCACAGGGTTGTTGTGAGTCTAAAAAGCAGAGGAGAGAAGGATGTTGTCAGCCTCTCTGGGTCCCCACTGATAGAGGGGAGAAAGCCAGGGAATGCCTCTACGGCTGTGGTCACACGCAATAAATAATCCACTTTCAAATTCGATTTCCCCCCTTCACACAATAAAAATCCAGTTGGAAAGCGCATTGGAAGCGGATTATTTCGTGCGCGCGTCTGCAGCCTTCTTAGGAGAACGCTTTCATCCACGGGGGAGGCCGTCCCTTTGCAGTCCCGTCGCGCCGCCTTCTGAGCCAGCGCGCCCAGGCGCGGGCTGACCAGGCACTCCGTCTCCCGACCGGCCGCTTCCTCTCCGGCAAGGCATTTTGCAGCAAAGTCATCCCCGCATGTAGCCGGCTTGTTGGAACCGGCCTGAGCACCTCCTGGTGCCAGACAGGGCGGGGCCTGAGGGAGGAATCTCCCCGGCCGCAGCCGGGCTCGGCTTGGTTGGCTTGCGCAGAATCCCTGCCTGCGGGGGCCTCGGAAGGTGGGGCGGGCGGGCTGGCTGGCTGGCTGGCTGGGAGAAGGCGCCGCCTTGCTTGGGGCAGGAAGCGGCTCCCCCCCTGGAACAGGAGAGGCGGCGGCATCGCGCCGAGGAGGACCAAGTGAGTGTCGCGGGGAGAGGAATGGAGCCGGCCGGGCTTGGGGAGCGGGGCAGCCCCTGCGCGCCTTCCGGGCTCTCCACTGGAGCGGGGGGGGGGGGGGGGTCCTTGAGGACGAGGCAGACAGGAAAGTGGGGTGCGAGGGAGGCGTCGCTCTTGGCCGCGAAGGCGAGTCGCCCTGTAGGGTTTTCAAGGCAAAGAGGCGTCCAGAGGTGCCTTGCCATGGCTTGCTTCTGCGCAGCGCCTCTGGTATTCTTGGGTGGTCTCCCATCCAAACACTAACCGGGACCGACCCTCCTTAGCGTTCCAGTTTCGGACAAGATCGGGAGAACCCGGGCTGTCCGGGTCGAGGCGATGGTTGCCAGGTCCCTCCGGCTCCCGGTGGGTGGTGAGGGGGGAGGGGAGGGTTGGCAGATCCAGGTTGGGGGACTCCTGGAGATTTGGGGAAGGAGCCTGGGAAGGGCAGGGAGCTCAGAGGGGTACAGTGCCACATCCATTTTCTCCAGGGGAACTGCTCTCTTTAGTCTGGAGATGAGTTGAGATTCCAGGGGATCCCCAGGTCCCACCTGGAGGCTGGCATCCCGAGTGAGGCTTTGTTAGGGGGCAGGTAATTCCAAAGGAAGGATCCACCGACTGTGGTTTCAGAGCTAGCGGTAGCTCAGCAGGGAACCAAATACGATTCTTTAAAATAGGAAATATCTTTCCTTGAAGGTTCATTGGAAGGGTGGGTGGGATGCTAGAACAACCAGCATGTGAAGGGAATGACAGGCAAAACAGTTTGTTTGTTTCTTAAATGGGACCAAGGACTTCTTCAAGATGCTTTGAAGAAAAGGGAAACGATCAAGGGGTACAGTGGCCAGTCATCCAGTTGTGAACTTTGTGTAGATTTGTGCCCAGCCCTAAAACAATCAGGCGGTGTTCCCATGTGTGATTTATTTCTTACTGTGTGGGCTGCTTCCTCACAGGAAGCTTACCATCGCTGGTTGGACTCACAACAACCATTGTTCAAGCTGTGGGAACTTTATGGATTACTAATCAACATGTCAATGATCAGAGATGTGAAGTTGCCTGTTTTTGAGATCTGTGGTTGGGCTTTCTTTTACTGACCTCTTGGTGGTTTCTTGCTCTGAGTTCTTGCCTGAGAAGTTGCTGACCCCTGTTCCAGAGAATATTTGGCTACTGGACTTAACAAGTGGACAAATTTTAAGAATTTTGCCAAAATTGTTTTTAAAAATCATTTTATCTTTGCACTGGCAGAGTCCTTGAGGGTCTGGAGGTGTAACGCCTGCCCAAGGCAGAACTAAGAAAGGGGTGTTTCTTAGAGTAACCCCGACTTCCCTGCCAGTATTGTTAGGCAGAGTTACTTCACTCTGAACCAGCTGGGTTCAATTCAGCTCTGCATAGAGTGATGCTGCTGAATGCTTTGAAAAACACCACAGCAAGACGGAATAGTAGCCTTTGTGTTCTGAAGAGACTTTTTTTTTTTAAGGGATGTATGGGATAATTATAACTCACAATGAGCAAAAGGCATTTTGGAATGATAAGGCACTGGCTGGACTGGGCTGAATGAACGGTTAAGAACTGTCACTTTTATTTGGCACTGTTTTCTGGAGCTCCCTGGAATGGAATTAGGCTTGCCGGACTGTGGTTGGCAGGATGGGAGAGAGCGTGGGATTATGGGTCTGTGAGAAATGGGGGGGGGGGGGGGAATCCATGTATTTTAGAATATCTCTTTAAGAACCTTGAAGGAAGGTGCTCTGACTGAAAATACAGAAGTGCCTTCAATAATAATGAAGATTTCTATGGTGAATATGCATATAGAAAGAGTAGGATCATATGCTTACTGTTCCTGCCCCCAACATACCTTGTGGGAAAACCTATCCATGCAAGTGAACAGCGTACGTGATCAGTATAACTTCTGTGTTGAGTTCTGGTGTGTGAGATACCTGGAGGTTTGGGGGGTGGAGACTAGGGAAGGTGGGGCTTGGAGAGGGAGGGACCTCCCCTCTCTGTACAGTCGACCTTCCAAAGCAGCCATTTTCTCCAGGAGAACTATTAGCCTGGAAATCAGTTGTGACACCAGGAGGTCTCCAGCCCTTACCTTGAGGTTGGCAACCCTACTTCTCTATTATTCCTCTTCCTCTGTGTGTACACTTTACTATACATCCGTGTAATTTGTACAGGCCACCATCAGAAGAAGGAGCTGGTGTGGTACAGTGGCTGTGAGACTAGTGTGGGAAGTCTTTCAGATCTCAATATGCAATATGGGGATAATAATAGCACCCTTCATGACAGGACTTTGTAAAGATAACTCCGGCCATATGCATTAAGCGCTTTGAACGCTGAAAGCATTTTTGAATCCAGTGGGTTGGGTTGGATCCAGTGATCTATGGATGGAAGGCTCGCAGAGCCTTTCCTTGTTTCCCTTTCCAACCTTGGGAAAATAGATCCCCAGAGTTGTGGGACCCCGCCAGTGGTCTTCAGCCTTCCCACTGAGCTGCAAGCACATGGCCTCGGAGTTAGAATCATAGAGGTGGAAGGGACCTCCAGGGTCTCCAGGGTCATCTAGTCCAACCCCCTGCATAATGCAGGAAATTCACAAATATCTCCCTCCACACCCCCAGCCACTCTGCTCCATGTCCAGAAGATGACAAAAAACCGCCAGGATCTCCGGCCAAACTGGCCTGGAGAAGAAATGCTTCCTGATCCCAAAGTGGTGATTAGCATTTCCCTGGGCATGTGAGAAAGGGCCACAAGAACTAAGCACTGAGGCAACCCTTCCTGCCCTCCTTCTCATGATCTGCCTAAGTTCACAGAATCAGCATTGCTTTCAGATGCCCATCCAGCCTCTGTTTAAAAACCTCCAAAGATGGAGAGCCCACCACCTCCCGACAAAGCCTGTTCCACTGAGGAACCGCTCGAACTGTCAGGAAGTTCTTCCTTATGTTTAGCCAAAAAGTCTTTTGATTTAATTTCAACCCATTGGTTCTGGTCCGACCATCTGGGGCAACAGAAAACAACTCTGCACCATCCTCTATATGACAGCCCTTCAAGTACTTGGTTATCATATCATCTCTCCAGGCTAAACATACCCAGCTCCTTCAACCATTCCTCATAGAACTTGGTCTCCAGACCCCTCCCCATCTTTGTTGCCCTCTTCTGGACACGTTCCAGCTTGTCTACATCCTTCTTAAGGATATAGCTATGTGATGTGATGGGAAGTTATGTGATGAGAAAAGGGGAAGACAGACCAGTGTCAAGTCTAGGACTGCAGGTAGCAGACAAGACAAGCACCTGGAGATGTAGAAGAAAAAGAAGAGATTGGATTTATACCCCGTCTTTCACTACCTGAAGGAGTCTCAGAGTGGCTTACAATCCCATTCTTTTCTCTCCCCACAACAGACACCCTGTGAGGTAGGTGGGGTTGAGAGAGAGCTCTCTCGAGAACTGCCCTTGAGAGAACAGCTCTGAAAGAACTTGTGACTCACCCAAGGTCACACCAGCAACCACATGTGGAGGAGTGGGGAATCAAACCCAGTTTCCCCAAATTAGAGTCCGCGCTCTTAACCACTACACCAGACTGACTCTTGCAATGTAACATTGTAAGAAACAAGCCAAGGGGTACTACCATGAGATCCTCTTCATCACTGAGTTATGAGCCTTCTGCTGCTTTCAGCATGTATGGAAAAGGAAGTGGGTGATATCTCCTCCCTTTCTGTGGAGTAGGGTCTTTTGAACAGCAGTTCAACAGTGGCAGCAGGAGGGGCTCGTGACCCATGGAAGGACTCTGACCTCCAAGGGCTGAAGTCTGTTGACGTAAATTTTGTTTGGTACAAAAAGATCCTGATGTTTGCTTCTAGATTCCGCGTGTTTGATTTCATCTCTACAGAGCATTCTAGATTAGCAGTGATACAATTCTTGCAAATAGTACGCTGGAAAATTCACCGTACCTTTTTCGTAATGCCTGTTGTTTTCTACTCAAATCGATCCCCGGTACTCTTGACTTGGTGACACGTTTGCACATTAAAATGAGCTTTTACGCATATATGCTGCTTTTGCGTCTGCACAGTTATTAGCAGTCGTTCCTCGTGGCACTAGGCATCCGGCCAATAGCTGTGCGTTCAGGGCATTACTGGATCGCTGGTAAAGTCACGTCTGCGTCAAAGTCCGGGGCATGGTATGCATTATTTAACGGGGTGCTTTTACAGAAGCAAGTGTACGAGGGCCTCTGGAAATGCACAGCCTTTGGTTTATATAACCTCAGCAACATGCAAACTTCTGTTCATTAAGTAGCAGCAAGAGATTGCACACAGGCCAAGTATTTGCAACCCAACCGAAAGAAGAAGATCATGCCTTTGAGTCCCAACTGACTCCTAGCAACCCCAAGACCATGAGACTTTCAAGGCAAGAGACGAGCAGAGGTGGTTTGGCATTGCTTCCCTCTGTATAGCAACCCCAGTCTTCCTTGGTGGTTTCCCATCCAAGTCCTAACTAGGGCCAACCCAACTTCTGACGATCTTGGGCTAAACTGAGCTGTTCAACTGAAAACATTCCATTTTGGGGGGGGAGTATTTTTTCCTAGATGTTCTCAGTGCTGCTTGCAATTTGCCTTCACAGTTTGAATGGAAGCAGGTTCCCAACTAGGGCTGCCAGCCTCCAGGTGGGGCCTGGAGATCTCCCGCTCTTACAGTTGATTTTCAGCTGACAGAGATCAGCTCCCCTGGAGAAAATGCCTGCTTTGAAGGGTGGACTCTGTGGCATTGTGCCATGCTGAGGCCCCTCCCCTCTCCAAACCCCGCCCTCTCCTGGCTCCACCCCCAAAGTCTGCAAGCATTTTCCAACTCAGACCTGGCAACCCTACTTGGTAGACATCTAAGAGAAGTCCTCCAAGGCTTTTTTTTTTTCTGGGGGAACGCACCGGAACAGAGTTCTGGAACCTCTTTGACGGAATTCTTTTTAAAATGTTTTAAAAGTTCGTGAGTTTTCAGTATACAGACTGAAAACTTAATTTCTCTCTTGAGTGTTCCAGCACCTCTTTTTTCACAGACACACAAAAGCCCTCATCATCTATCACTGTCCACCACACTAGGGCTAAAGACAGACTGGCAATCTGGAGCGGGAGGAAAGTGGGGCCGAAAGTTGCGGGGGAAAACTGCTCTGAGGCTGGCTGTTCACACTGGCCAGACTCCTGCATTAGCATACCGGACCGGAGCGTTCAGACTGCTGCAGAGTGGCCCCGGGTGGGCCGGTCTCCGCAGCTCGTGGCGGGGCCGTTTCAGCAATATGTGTATGTGCGCCTATGCACATAGGCGCATGGCCGCATCAGCAGTCTAGAAATTTAAAATCTCCCCACCTCCTGTATTGGGGCATGGGTGCATATGGGTGTATGAGTGCTCATGCGCTCATGCGCATATCTCCGCGATGGCGCGTTCACACCACCGCCTCCGCTTGAATCCCGCCTTCTTCCGGTTTACACTGCACCGAAGCGGGATGCAAACATTAGATGGCCTCTGGACACCGGTTTCTCCCGATGTCCTAATGTGGAAGGGAAGCGGCTGGAAAGCGGGTAAGCACGGAAGGGAGCCAGGGAACAGCTGCGGCTGTTTGAACGGGCTCCCTTCCCCCGCTTCACAAGCGGAGCTCTCCCGCTCCAGATTGCCAGTCTGTCCTCAGCCTAGGATTATACCCAGGTATCTGGCATATGAGACTCAACTGTGTTGTGTTGCCTTTGAACAGATGTTGGCTTTCTTACCTCTTTGACCCCGTGGGGTTTTCAGTGACGTCATGATTTCCTCCAACGAATACGGTCCCAATTCCTGGGAGCTCCTGGTTACAGTTGATCATCAGTATGAAGGAGAACAAAAGGAGTACCTGCTTCGCGTCTCCGGGGATCTCCATGTGGGCGGAGTCATGCTCAGGCTGGTAGAACAGATCAGTAAGTAGATTTGTGGCTTTATTTATTGTTTCATTTATACCCTGCATTTCTCCCCACTGAGTACCCAAAGTGGCTCACGTTGTTCTCCTCTCCTCCCTATTATTCTTACAAAAAACAACTCTGTGAGGTTGGGAAGGATGAGTGTGTGTGACTGGCCCAACAGCACCCAGCAAGATCCTGTGGCAGAGTGGGAATTCGAACCCAGGTCTCTCCGATCCTGCTCTGGCACTCTAGCTGCCCTGCCACATTTCCCACATATAGTCCGTAAAGGCAGCAGAGCAGTTCATTGAACTTGAAACTGTTCCTGATGGATTCTATTATTTATCACTGTTAAGATAATGGTGCTTGACGGAGGATGAGAAGGCTGGTCCCTGCCCTGAGGAACTTACAGTTCAATATGTGACTGAGGAGAAAGGACAGAAAGCTGGGGGAATGGGTGGAATAGGCCTTTTCCATTACAGATGTACAGGTTTAGTTTTAGTAGGGGTTAGGGAGTTGTGCCAGAGGCTTCTTGGGAAAGGCAGGGTTTAGCCCTAGCCCAGATAGCCCAGGCAAGCCCTGTCTCATCAGATCTTGGAAGCTAAGCAGGGCCGACCCTGGCAAGTACTTGGATGGGAGACCCCCAAAGGAATACCAGGGGCGGGACACAGAGGTAGGCAATCATCAACCCACCTCTCTGAAAGGTCCATGCCCCAGTTGGGGTCGCCAGGAGTCACCCCACACACACACAAATACCAAAAAGAAAAAGCAGGATCTGAAGAGGGTCTCCTGGGGAGGGCGAGATACAAATCCAATAAAATGAATGAAATAAAAAATAAATTCATGCCCGTTCCCCAGCAGCGCTGAGTGTTGCATGCAGCTGCTGTGGCCATCAAGAAGAGCCACTGCTCAACACAGACGTGCACCTTCCCCATCACTCTGGGAAGCTGGGAACATGGCTGATGGAGAGCTTGCCAGCAAATAGGCAGGGAAACACAGATGGAAATGTGGAAGGGGAGGCGAACCCAAGGGGGGGGGGAGTTCCGTGGCAGTGAGTGCTGTCAGAAACCGTGGGCCCTGGCAGCTGCCGCATGCCAGGGTATGCTGACTCCAGCCCTGCACGGCATGCAGCCCTGACTCAGAGCCTGGATAGCCTACACGTGAATACATCTGATCAGTGTGCCCTCTAAGCTGAGTTCGTGTGAGCTAGCTCACAGTTTTTCAGCCTCCAGCTCACACACTTTTGTCTTCGCCTCAGGAAGGGTGGCCCCAGAGCAAACTAATTTGTGCGGCAGCCAAAGCGCCCGCTCACAGCTTTAATGCCAGGAGCTCACAAAGTAGAATTTTTGCTCACAAGACTCCACAGCTTAGAGGGAGCATTGCATTTGGTGCGATTGTTGAGAGGTGTGAGCCGTATTCTGACCGATGAAATTCCAGCTGTTAGTAAGGTTAACAGCCAAGTTTTGTGCCCAAGCGATCAAAGTGCGCAGCAAACAATAGAGCCGTTCAGTAGGACCTCTCCTTTTCTGATATTATATTTTTAGACTAATATATGGTTTTTTATTTATGAAGTATGAAATACGATTGGCACGTTTTTATCTGTGAAATAGGATGTATTTTACATCCTAGTGACGTTATTTTTCTTTTAAGCTATTCTCTTTTATATTGCACTATGCTTGAATACGGTCGTTGACTGTACTAAATAAACTGGAATCAGCCATATTCTGTGTTCATTGGTGTGTCCAAAAGAAAGCTCCATTGCCGTTCTGCTTCCCCAATTTCTCAGTGCTCATGCTTGGCTCGTTCTCCCCCCCCCCCTTCCAGAGGTATCTCAGGATTGGTCCGACTACGCCCTTTGGTGGGAGCAAAGGCAGTGCTGGCTTCTGAAAACCCATTGGACGCTGGATAAGTATGGGGTGCAGGCGGACGCCAGGCTCCTGTTCACCCTGCAGCACAAGATGCTACGCGTTCGCTTGCCGAGCATGAGGACGGTGCGGCTGAGCGTCAGCTTCTCTTCGGTGGTCTTCAAGGTCGTCGTCAACATCTGCAAGAGCCTTGGTAAGCGTGGCGTGGCGTGGCTTGCTAATTCACCACTGGGCTAGGAGTTGCCGTGATGTGCCACTGATAACGGTAGTTGTCCTTGTCGCGGTTTCATTGCAGCAAAGAGCTGGTGGAAGGTGCTGTGGATCGGCCCTGAGCTGGGTAGCCCAGGCAAGCCCACTCTCAGAAGCTAAGCAGGGCTGACCATGGCAACTCAAGTATTTAGATGGCAGACAGCCAGAGAATACCAGGGCTGGGAGGCATAGGCAGGCTACCAAGCCACTTCTCTGAACGTCCTCCATGCCCCAGTAGGCGTATCAGACAGAGGCCGCCATGGCTTCCAGACACCGGCACACACACACATGCACACGGGATGCAAAAGATACCCCCTCCCAAAGGAAAGATATTGTGAATTGGTTATACATTGGTTATAAATTGAGTGTGTCTAGGAATTTCCACAATGACATCAGCTTAGGGGTGGCCAGCTCTGGGTTAGGAAATACTTGGAGATCTTGGACATTAAGTCTGGGGAGGGGAGGGAACTCACCAGGGTCCAGTGCCATAGAATCACCCTCCAAAGCAGCTGTTTTCTCCAGGGGAACTGATCTCTGTTGTCCAGAGATCAGTTGAAGGTACTAGGAGATCTCCAGGCCCCACCTGGAGGTTGGCAGCCCTACCCAGCTGTATGACTTGTAGGATGTGGTTTTTCTAGCACAGAAACTAAAAGCTCTGTAAAAAAAAATCCAGAGGATCTCAGTTTTGAAACCCGCTCCCCGTTCTCAATTTCCGTCTGTGTGGCCTACCTGCGTATTTCTAGCTTTTGTAGCTCTAAGGGGAAAGCTTGAAAACGAAAGGCTCTGTTGTTAATGGAGAGCATATCTTTGTTTTCCATCTCCATTCCCTTTCCTGCGCACATTTTCATCTCCCAGTTCCATCGGAACGCCTAAATTCTGCAAATACACACATTTTCCAATGAATAAATGAAACTCAGTGTAAATATGTTATAATTTCCAAAGCTAATTCCCTTTGTGGATAGTTTTTTTTCCCCTAATATGTTGACAGTTTTGTGCATAAGTAATTATGCACAAGTAGACATTACTGAGATGACTAAATATTTTGGCAAAACATGCTTTAGCCCTTGCTGATGGATCCTTGTGACTGACTGGGAGCGGCAGTTTGTTCATGTGGGTGCAAACTACTACATGTGACTTTGGAAGATCAACAGCTGGGACTCGGGACTTGTAATTTGGTGTTAAAAAAGCAGCCACTGGGGCCACGGTTGTTGGGAAAGGAGAGGCTAAGTCTCCCCCCCTCCCTTCTTGTTTGCCCCAGTCATAAAAGCCCTTTCACAGAGCTGCTTACAAACAGTAGCGAACAGGGCTTTTTTTCTAGAACGCGCCAGAACGGAATTCCAGAACCTCTTTGACAAAATTCTGTTTAAAATGTTTAAAAGTTCCTGACTTTTCAGTATACAGATTGAAAACTACCCTCTTGAGAGTTCCGGCACCTCTTTTTCGAAAAAACAAAATCCCTGGCAGTGAAAAATGAGTGTAATACAACTTACTGAATTTTTTTTTCATTATTGGAGTTTAAATCAACCTGGGGAGACATTTTCTACGGGGGACATAGTGTGGAGAAAAGAGTTATAAACCTCTTTCCCAGCACTGCACCTCTGTTCCTTATCTAGACTCCCACAGTTAGGGGAAACTTACATGTCTGGAGTTCCAGATGTGGAGCAGGATCCAGCATAAGGATCTTCCTGGCTTTCCCTCCCTACAGTAGTTCTTTCAGACTCCTAGCAAAGTTTATTCCTAGGGTTGCAGGATCCATGTGGGTCAGGAGCCTGCCGGGGGGGAGGAGGAAAGGGCTGAATTGCTGCCTGTTGCCTCCTCCGTGGTTGACATTCCAGTGCTGGAAGGATGCAATTTTACCTCTTCCCCACTGCAGCTGCTCTACTCATGTGACTGTTACTCC
Organism: Lepidodactylus listeri; assembly: GCA_029233225.1. Classification (NCBI taxonomy): domain Eukaryota; kingdom Metazoa; phylum Chordata; class Lepidosauria; order Squamata; family Gekkonidae; genus Lepidodactylus; species Lepidodactylus listeri. The sequence goes on from JARCFY010000016.1 coordinate 18,696,247, forward strand.
ATAAGAACATAAGAGAAGCCAATGCTGGATCAGGCCAATGGCCCAATACTGGATCAGGCCAGTGGCCCATCCAGTCCAACACTCTGTCACACAGTGGCCAAAAATACTAGGTGCCCTCAGGAGGTCCAGCAGTGGGGCCAGGACACTAGAAGCCCTCCCACTGTCCACCCACCCCCCAAGCATCAAGAATACAGAGCATCGCATGGGTTCCACAACTCTGGGAATAAACTTTCTGGTTGGAAAAGAGGAGAAAGCCAGGCAGATTGGCAGCTGTTAACACCTTCCATCGATAGATTATGGGATCCAACATTCCGCCTAGCATGGCTTTAGAATGTGCCTCGGGTAATCACCTTTCTCACGGGGACTAGGGGGGTACCAGACAGCAGCTTCCCCTCTCTTTTTATGTTTTTATATATCCAACTATTGCTGTAGAGTGAGCCAGTGTTTGGTTTTATATTCCAATGGTTTTGCAGCTTAAACAAGGTAAGATAAGGCTGTGTACTCAGTAACTTTGATAAATATAATCACGGCTGTGATTTTTAGAGCCGAGCTTGTATATACTTTATGAAATTCCAGACATTTTTTCCTGAGTAGAGGTTATTACCAACACATGTGAAATTGCACGTTGGCTTAAAAAGTTCTTTTATTTTACAAAATGCAATCATGCTTTTCTTAAAGAACACACCCAGAGCAGCGCCCGATCTTGTCAGATCTCGGAAGCGAAACAGGGCCGACCCTGGCAAGTACTTGGACGGGAGACCTCCTTGGAATACCAAGTCAGGAGGACAGGGGCAGGCTTTATTCAGGCACCTCTCTGAATATCCTCCAAGCCCCCAGCAGGGGACAGTCGCCAGAGGTCAACATGACTTCCAGCTGCAGACACGCACACAGAAATACCAAAAAAGGAAGAAGAAAAATCCAAAGACAAGAAAGAGTAAAACAATATAAGTAATTCATAAACAGCAAGAAAGGGCAACAGAAACAGCAACCGACACCAAAAAAGTCTAAAACCCCTTTAAAACCAGAAGTCAACTTCAATAAAGACCCAGAACACAACAAATCAGTAAAACCGCTGAAAGCCTTTTACATAGAAACAACAACAAAAAGGCTTCTGGAAGGCTAAGACCAAAGGACGAGGTGCGCTTCTTTGTGCAGTTGGGGCCGGTTCAAGACCTTTTATCACTCCATGCATGCACATTCCCCCTTTGCATGGCTCCCCTCTGAGGAGCCTAGCTCAGATCCAGCTAGTGGCAACAGTGGTCCAGGAGGCAAGGCGACACCGTGCTCATCGCCTCCCACCCTTCACCACCTGCCACACTGTCGTGCCCAGATGGATGTTATCCAAGCCTCAGTGGCACATCGGTGCCCTCTTCTTTGCGCTGTCTTAAGTGGTTATTTGGGTACTTTGGTGGAGTACTGGCCCTGAATGCAGGGAGTTCGATAACCTGTGGCCACACCCGTTGCTGAAAAAGCCCTCCTCTTTGCGTTCTCACCAACCTTGGCTCTCTCACCAAAGGCCTGCGGAGCAAGGTATTGATGGCCAATCTGAGCTCATAGGCTAGGGTTGCCAGGTCTCACCTTTGCTACAGCGGGGGGCTCCTGGCTCTTCACTGGGACTCTTCCGATAGTGTCGTCATCATGCTAGGGCTGTTGTGTAGAGACACTCTAGTATTCAGGGCAAAAACTCTATGGTAATCATTGCGCTGGCAGCATCGCCATGGGACGCTGCTGTTTGGGGGTGTAGCTTCCCACACTGGCAAGCTGGCTGGCAGTAGATTGGGACCCCCAAAATCGGGGGATCCCCTGGCCCCACTGGGGGGATGGCAACCCTGTCTTAGGCATGCTTAGATGGGCAAAGGTAGCCCTTCAAGTACCAAGGTCCTAAATCACTGAGACAGCCACTGCATGGATGGTTTGAGTGGAATCCATCTCGGAGGATGGGTCTTTGTAGAGGAATCCACCTTTTTCGAAATTCAGAGTGGTTCTGAAATAGGCAAGGTGGTGATGACACTGATTTGTTCATTTCGTTTATACCCCACCTTTCTCCCCACTGGTGACCCAAGGCAACTGACTTTGTTCTCCTCTCCTCCAGTTTATTCTCCTTGTGGGAGGCGAGGCGGAGAGTGTGTGACTGGCCCATGGCCGTCCAGTGGAAGGGGTGATGGAGGCTGGGTCTCCCCCAGTCCCAAGGTGCTCTGACCACCACACACCATTACAATACACGACCTCTGGAATGCATTTGCAGTTGTATCTTTCAGACCCAAATAGGAAGGCATATTATTGCGGTACCACCTAAGGTAGATGCGCCTGATGAGGACACAAGGCGATGTCATGTGAGGCCTCTATTGTACACCTTAGCCTTGAGCCACTGATAATTATCATAATACAATGTTCGCTTGGTCCTATATTGATTAATACCTTGTTTTATTATTGCAACATTGAACCTATGTGTATTTTTTATGTTCAACCACTGAAGGAGGCCAGCTGGCTGAAATGCGTCAGGTCACATAAGGTCCTGTTTGTGAATACTGTAAAATTTTAATTCTTATCGAGGCTACATTTGGGCCTATAACTGTTTTTAAATCATTTGCAATAAATATGTGTATTTTTAATGACCTGTATTACCTGTATATTAATGTTCTATATCTATTGATTTTAAGACCCTCCTATTTGTATGTATTTAACTTTTTAGGTTCATAACTAGGGCTGCCAGGTGCCCGGGGGGGGGGGGGTTTGCACGCTCTTGAGGCCTCCAGCTCACTGGCTGGGATTCAGCTGGTAGGGGAACCCCACCCCAAAAGTGCCTGTATTGGGCCAACGTGCCCAGCACAGTGACATCACCCAGAAGTGACATCATCGCACCAGGCATGTCGCTGGGGGACACTCTAGCATTCAACCTGAAAACTCTATGGTATCACCCAAAGTCCCCCCCCCCCCTCCGCTGGATAACAGGTAGGGACCTGGCAACCCTGTTCTTAACTCTAACCACCACCCCATGCTGGCTCATTCCAATAATTGGAATTTGGATATTGTAAGATTGTCAGTTTCAGAATACCTCCATTTTGATACACTCATATCCCTAAGGTCATGAGAATGAATGCTCATGCTTCCTGGAATTTGACACCAGAAACTATACTAACAGCAATCCAGAAACTATATTTCTAGTCTGTCTGTCTGTGTGTTACAATTGATGTGACGATAACCTCAGAATTGCTCAACTGGAATTAGGTTCCCAGTATTGTAACTACAAGTAGTAGTTACAGAGTGGACAGATTAGTTCAACTTGGAGAGGTCAGTGTGACTTAACTTAGAGAATACAGTCATTGTTTGCTGTGTTTGTCTTTTTCAAGAAAAGGTAGGAAGTACCCCTGTTATGCACTGGTATTTATATGGGTCTCAGTACTCCTGCAACAACAAAGGGATTTTAGTCGTGTACCTGTTAACCATTTTTTAATTGAAGAAGTCTACATAGCACACAGGCTTTTAGACAAAATAATATGACAATAATTGAAATACCGAGGAAATATTTCACCAAGGAAATAAAAAGAGGTCCGTCGCTTAGACATTGGACCCATGTTCTTTCAGGCTGCGATCACACACGCTAAATAATCGATTTTCAGTGCGCTTTCCAACTGGATTTTACTTAGTGAACTGGCAAAATCCAGTTCGAAAGTGCATTGGAAGTGAATTATTGAGTGTGTGTTCGCAGCCCTAAATCACATACATGCCCCCAAATCTCAGCTCTCTGTATAGTAGCCATTAAAGAGGTGAAGCGACTGCTAGGACTTCATGGGAAAAGAGGTGGTTTTGCTGTCAGTACTGACAGTTTGCAGGTAGACAATGCTCAAAAGCAAGAGATGAACAATCACACTGTCATTGCTTCAAGACTATTGGTGGTTTTTGCATGTTTAAATCCAGACCCGCTGTTATCTTGTTCCAGGAAGGAGGGAGTAGGGTATGAGAACTAAGGGGATGTGGAAGAGGGTCAGCAGGTGACTGTCCTGAAGCACGCCTCCTTCCAGATGTTCTTCCCAAGAGTTTTTCTTCAGCCAAGCTCACTTTCCTTATCTGAGCCAAAGAAGAAGAAGGGAAGGCTTTTATCTCCTGCTTTCCTGTACCTTCAGGAGTTTCAAAGCAGCTTACAATTGCCTTTCCCTTCCTCTCCCCACAGCAAGCACCTTGTGAGGTAGGTGGGCTGAGAGAATTCTGAGAGAACAGTGTCTGGCCCACCCGGCAGGCTTCATGTAGAGGAATGGGGAATCCATCCTGGTTCTCCAACATAGAGTCTGCCATTCTTAACCACTGCATTACACTGGCTCTCTAGCAGGGACAAGCAGGGAAGTAAGCTGTGTGGGAGGGAGGGAGGGTTCTAAGCCCCTCTCCCTCCCCCCCCCCCCCCCACGATTTTTATAGCCCCACCACTTATTTCCTACATGAGTGAGGCCTTTCTGAGTTTAAACCTGTGGTTCCACTGTTGTAGTATCCAGTTTGGCCCTAACATCATGTTCTGGCACTTATTGGAAGGTGAGCGTCTTCCACGAACAAGTTCTCATGACAAAGGCTTTTCCTCAGAGGAGTAAGTTACCTGGCTTCTTGTTGAGATTAGTGGTAAGCAGGGGTCCTTTCGAGCAGGAACTCGGGGGAGCTCAGCTCCGGGAGTTGGTGCCAAACCCCCCCCCCCCCGCCCCGCGGGGGAATGCCTGCTTGTGTCATGGCTGCAGCAAAATGACCCTGTCCCCTGGAAAGGTCCTTGTTCCTCTGACCAGCCTTCTGAAGGCTTCAGCCACCATCGAAGCTATCCTCCCAGAATACTGGTATTTCTGAGGCTTGAATTTGTAGCTGTCCCCTTTCTGCCAGCTCTTTCTTTCTTTCTCTCTCTCTCTCTCTCTCTCTCTCTCTCTTTCTCTTTCTCTCTCTCGCCTTCTGATATACTTCCAGTGATGTCAGATGGTGTAGCATATTCAAATAAGTTATGCTAATGAGTTATGCTAATGAGCTCCTGCACCTCTTTTTCTACGAAATAACCCCTGGTGGTAAGCATTATTGGTTCTAGGCTTAGATCAAGATGGGTAGCCGTGTTAGTCTGTCCATAGCAGCAAAAAAGAGTAAGAGTCCAGTCGCAACCTAAAGGCTAACGAAATCTGTGGTAGGATATGAGCTTTCTGAAGAAGTGAGCTCATGCCTTCCCACAAATTTTGTTAGTCTTTCAGGTGCTGCTGGTTTTAGACTTGTAAGTGATATGTTCTGGAAGTATATCCTTAGTATCACGAATGTGTCCTAGAATGTTTTCCTGTGGCAAGGTATCAAAAATTGTTGATTGTGTGTGTGGCAGTATTCATTGTGGCTTTATAACAACAATACCTTTATATGATGACACTATCCTCGAGTGAGGCGTGTAATTTTTTTTGTTTAAAATAATCTTGTGAGAGGGAGAGAGGCCCCACTGGTGGACCTCCTAATGGAACCTGGTATTTCTGGCCATTGTGTGACAGAGTGTTGGACTGGATGGGCCACTGGCCTGATCCAACATTGGCTTCTCTCATGCTTCTATGGACTGGAGTGGTTTCTAAAAGATCCATTGGTCTCTTTCAATCTGTTCTTTTTAAAAGACACTGTAGCTCTGCCTTCTAAAATTCTGTCACAGGTATTCGGCGAGCGGAAGAACTTTCCCTGCTGAGGCGGTCGGAAGACACGAAAAAGAAGAAGAAGAAAGACAAGAACAAAGAACCAGTCATAGAAGATGTTTTAAATTTGCCCCACTCCCCAGGGAGTTTAGGATTGCCAGGTAAGTCAAACATATTGAGTTGATTTGAACTCTTTTAAAAATAAAGAGCAAGAAAAATGAGATGGTTCTTTGCTGTTTGCAGCTGTTTAAAAAACTGTAGGCTCTCAACAATGGGAGAGCCACGGAAGTTGGAGGAAGGTTCTTTAGGCTTGAAGAAAGCCTTCAACTTTGTTCAGTGGAGCGGTAGGACAGGGGAACAGTCCCACCCCTCATGAGTGTGGCCGGGGACAATCCTCGTCTCTCCCCGCACTCTGCCTTCTTTTTGTTTCCTGCCATGCCAACAACTTCACAGGTACACATTGTGGAGTTTTTGGCATTTGGGACTGAAGAGCCGGCAGCCTGTGTCAGAATGGTGGTCAAGGTCAAGAAGGCAGAGTAGAGTAGGAAGTCAAGCAACGCCAGTGTGGATGTTACAGAAGATCGGAAACGAAAAGTTGATCTCCAGGAGCAGCCAGCGATTAGCTTGGGGGACCATCGCAGGGGTAGGATGGGGTGCTGTTAGATGCTGAAGAGCTGGTGGTCAGGCCACAGTCAAAACTCCAAACAACCATCTGAGTTCAGAGATAAGATGTTCTGGTCCCAAGAAGGCTGTTAAGTGCGAGCTGGAGATAATGCAGGGAGAGCCTCAGCAGCAGCAATGGGCAACTTACAGCATGGGCAGTTGTCCAAGAGTAGACCTTGCCAGTGACCGCTGGTCGGATGTGAGTGTGAAAATGAAGTCATACTATAACTGGCAGTGAGCTAATCACTAAGTGTGCTTATTCAGGATAGCAGCTTCTCTGAAGGCACTGGATGATGTCAGCTCAGCCATTGCTGCCAGACGTGCAGGGTGCGAGAAAAGCTCTCAACCAGACATCGCTAGCAGAGCCTTGTTTGTAAGATGTGAAGAAAATTGGGCACACAGTGGGAGGGCCTCTAGTGTCCTGGCCCCACTGCTGGACCTCCTGATGGCATCTGGTGCTTTTGGCCTCTCTGTTGAACTGGATGGGCTAGTGGCCTGATCCAACGTTGGCTTCTCTTATGTTCTTATGTTCACCCGGGCTAGTTCCATTGCCGAAGTCGGATCTTGCACGATAGAGGAATCCTACAATGATTTATTTACTTTTCATATCAGTCAAACTGCGGTTTGTATCTGTAAAAGGTTGTGCCTCCATTTGCCTTGCTCATCTTCACAGGAGCCGTGAGGTAGAAAATCCATATCCCCATTGTACAGATGGGGAAGTGAGTCTGACTTACTCGAGGTCACTGAAGTGTCGTCAGGATTTGAACCAAGTCTCCCAAGTCCGATGTACTGCCTTCTCCACCCTGCTATCTTACACTCTATCATGTTTTTACCCAGCCCTCCTTCCAGTGAGCTCAGGGTAGTATGTACGGTGGCTCATTTTTATCCTCACAATAACCCTGTGGTGTGGCTTAGGCTGAGAGAGTAAGGGGCCGCACAGTGAGCTTCATGGCAGAACAGGGATTCGAACCTGGGTCTCCCAAAGCCCGGCTGACCCTCCAACTGCTGTGCCACACTGTCTCTTAGAAGAGCCATAAAGCTTCCACTCAGCAAATCTGCTCACATCAGTTTTACCACTTGTTTGGAGCAAAGCAGTGCTATTGGACATGCTAAGCTTTGCTCCTGCTGTTTCTTTAGCTTGGAGAAACGACGACTGAGGGAGTGACATGATGAAGGTTTACAAGATTATGCATGGGATAGAGCAGGCAGAGAAATAAGTACTTTTCTCCCTTTCTCACAATACAAGAACTTGTGGGCACTCCATGAAATTGCTGAACAGTCGGGTCAGAACAGATAAAAGGAAGTACTTCTTCACCCAAAGAGTGATTAACACGTGGCATTCACTGCCACAGGAGGTGGTGGTGGCTACAAGCAAGGACAATTTCAAGAGGGACCTGTATGAACATATGGAGCAGAGGTCCATCAGTGGCTATTAGCCACAAGGTATAGATAGGAACTCTCGGTCTGGGGCAAGGGATGCTCTGTATTCTTGGTGCTGAGGGGGGCAACAGTGGGAGGGCTTCTAGTGCCCTGGCCCCACTGCTGGACCTCCTGAGGGCACCTGGTGTTTTTGGCCACTGTGTGACAGAGTGTTGGACTGAATGGGCCACTGGCCTGATCCAACATCGGCTTCTCTTCTGTTCTTATGTTCATCTGTTATTGCATCTGCTCTATAGCTTCCCCGAAGGCATTAATCTATTCAAAGTAGGCCACGTCAGTTTTGGGAGGGAAGGCAGCACGGTATCATTCTTTCTCATCAGATTTCGGAAGCTCAGCAGTCGGTACTTGGAAGGGAGTGGGCTGCAAGGCAAGACTGAGATCCCTCCCTTTCCAAACCCCGCCCTTCCCACCGAGGAAGGCTCTGCAGAGGAAGGCCGTGGCGAAACACCTCTGCTTAATCACTCGTCTTGAGAGTCCCTGCTGGGGTCACCGTGTCGGTTGCAACTTGATGGCACTTTAAACACAAGCATCAGTTTTACTACTAGATGAACCAATGGTGTTTCTGTCGTCTCTCCTGAAATGCAGCCTTCAGCCGTTTCTTCGGAGCTTTGTGTGCTAATGCATCGAATCAGGAAACAGCAGAAGCTATAAAATGCTCTGCGTAACCACTGCATCCATACACCCCACGTGCATAAATGAGCCATAAAGGCCTCCATTATGCATTTGCTTAACAACACCCCCCCCCCAAAAAAAAATTCCCTTTGCTTTTCCCAATTGCAATCCCAATGCTTTTCTCCGTATGTTCCAACAGAGGAAATAGTTTTGGCGTCTGGCGCCGAAAGAGTCTGCCTCTACCCTCAGACTTCTGTTCACTGTCCTTGCCAATTTGTTTCTTAATGTATGGCTTTATTGTCGGTCCGGGAGCTGCTTTGAGAAATCCCGTGAGCGCGCACCCTTCCCGCAGCACATACGAGCTTCCTCTTCCTGTAACAACTGGAGGCTTTTTAATTGGCGGCAGGCTTGTTTTTTTCCCCTTTTTCTTAATAAAACAATAGTGAGATCTGTCTGGGCACGGACACATGTTTTTCTCTCCTTACAACTGGCTGAGTTTGCCCTGCCCTGGAGAGCCCAGACTAGCCTACTCATATCAGACCTCAGAAGCTGAGCAAAGTCAGCCCTGGTTAGTATTTGGATAGGAGATCACCGAGAGGTACCAGAGTCTCTACAGAGGCAGGCAGGGGCAAACTGACTCTGAGAGGCTCTCACCTTGAAAGCCCCCTGGAGAGTCACCGATAATCGGCTGTGACTTAACGGCCCCCCAAAAAGGGGGTGCAATAGCAGATTTGAGAAAGGGAGGGTGGTTTGTCATGAGAGGGCATGCTGGAAACTGTGGAGTATGTCGCCGTACACACGATCTCATAGAATTATGTAAGAATGGATGAGGAGGCCTGATAGATCAGATCTAAGAGCCGCCTGTATCGTTCAGCATCCCGTGGCCAGCCGGTTACTCTAAGAGAGCCCGTTTGGTGTAGTGGTTAAGTGCGCGGACTCTAATCTGGGAGAACCGGGTTTGATTCCCCACTCCTCCACTTGCACCTGGCTGGATGACCTTGGGCAAGCCATAGCTCTGGCACAGCTGTTCTTATTTTTTATTTATTTATTTATTTATTTTTCGTATTTATATCCCGCCCTCCCCGCAAGCGGGCGGCTTCTTGAAAAAGAGCAGTTTCTGTCAGAGCTCTCTCAGCCCCACCTACCTCACAGGGTGTCTGTGGTGGGGGGGGGGGGAAGGGAAAGGAGTTGGAAGCCGCTTGGAGACTCCGAGTGAAGGGCGGGGTATAAATCCAATCTCTTCCTCCTCCTCTTCTTCTTCGTTACTCGAGAATATGTAAATACATTGATATCTGAGGCTTCTGGAGAAAAATGCTCTTTGTCTCCTGCCATAAGCAAAACCAATCTGAGGCTTCTGGGGGGAAATGCTCTTTGTCTCCTGCCTTAAGCAAAACCAGAAAAGCTGCCCTGACCTGGATAGCCCAGGCAAGCCTGATCTTATCAGATCTCATGAAGCTAAGCAGAGCCGGCCCTGGCAAGTACTTGGATGGGAGATCTCCAAAGAATACCAGGGCCGGGAGGCAGAGGCAAGCTATCAAGCCACTTCTCTGAACATCCTCCATGCCCCAGTAGGAGTCGCCGAAAGCCACTATGGCTTCCAGGCAGAGACACACATATACATGCAAAAATACCCCCCCCCCCCCAATAAAAATATAAGGTTATGGGGAGGAAAAAATAAAGCTTTGGGGTTTCCAGTGAGAGGAGCTTCTCGATTTCAGAGCATCCCAAATGTTGCTCAGCTTTCCCTGAGGTAGGGTTGGCAACTCTGGGTTGGGAAATTCCTGGAGATTTTGTGGGTGTAGCCTACGAAGGGTGGGGTTTGGAAAGGGAGGGATCTCAGTCTTGCCTTGCGGCCCGCTCTCCAAAGCAGCCCCACCCTTCAGACCCTGGAAATGTGTGTGTGTGTTTGCATATGAGGGGGGCCCACATAAAGCCATTTTGCCCAAGCCCCTCAAAACCTGAGGCTGTGCCTGTTTTACTGCTAAGACTTGAGGCAAACTGAACTTTAATATGGCTGTAGTGTGCTTAGATGACTGAATGGATTCATATGAGCTCTGTGTGATCTTGTAACTATGAAGTTGTGCCTCTTCGTAGAAAACGTTGTTACTGTTTTGACATTGGGTGCTGTCCTAGACTGAGTGGTTTTGTTTCCTATCTTAATTCCAGCAAGTCCCAGCTTATATAGCAAAACCATGAGTCCCATTTACAGTCCGACCAGCAGTATGCCTGACTCTTCGACACTTGCGTGGTTCGGGGACAGCCCGCTAGCCAAACAGAACTGGAACAACCTTGCTTCCAATCACCCCATCTGCACACCAGAAACGCTTGCGGAAATGTACCAGCCCCGAACTTTAGTTGACAAAGCGAAACTCAGTGCTGGGTAAGGGATGCCTCTGTTAAGCATCTGGATTAGCCAGTTCTGAAGCGAGAGATATTTGTACAGGGCATTTTCACATAAGGTATCTTCAGACTCTTGTGATTTCTGTCAGAGAGACTGAGCCCCAGAGAATAATTTAGTTTTTTCTTTAGATATTTATGCCCTGCTTTCCTTCCCAGCAGGGACCCAAAATGGCTTTCTCATTCTCCCCTGTTCTGTTTTATCCTCGCAAGAACAAACCCTTGAGGTAGGTTAGGCTGAGAGAGAGAGAGTTGCTGGTCCAAAGTCACCTGATGTGCCCTCTCATGCGTCTTCTCTTATGCCTTTCCCGTTGCAACCCTAGAAATATTTAAAACAGCAGTACAGTTTGGTGTAGTGGTTAGGAGCACGAACTCTAGTCTGGGAGAACCAGGTTTGATTCCCCACTCCTCAGTGTGAACTTGGGTCAGTTACAAGTTCTTTCAGAGCTGTTCTCTCACAAGCAGTTCTTGAAAGAGCTCTCTCAGCCCCACTTACCTCACAGGGTGGTTATTGGGGGGAAGGGAAGGGGAAGGAGATTGTAAGCCGCTCTGAGACTCCTTTGGGTAGTGAAGGGTGGGGTATAAATCCAATTTCCTCCTCCTCCTTCTCTTCTACTTCTTCACCACTGAGTGTGTAAGGAATATTTCAAATAGATTTTAAAATATCCTCTATCAGGATGATTCCTGGAATTTTGCTTGAATTGTTACATGTGCTGAATTGCAAAAAAGTTTTGCTCTGTTTTCACAGAACATAACAGCTGTGAGAAATGGAAGATCCCCCCCCCCAAATATTCTGTGTGCCATTTTATATGGAAACTTCATGGTCATTAGGAAGCTGCAGCTTGCTGCGTGCAAAGATTAGAGGCAGAATGCCTTTCTTCCTGATGGGGTGGCAGCTTAAGAAATTTCCCTTTCAGTTCAGCTGGGTGGAATTCATTTTACGTGTGTGTGTGTGTGTGTGTGTGTGTGTGTGTGTTTTCTTTCTTCTTCCAGGTGGCTAGATTCATCTCGATCACTTATGGAACAAGGGATCCAGGAGGAAGATCAGCTGTTGCTGCGCTTTAAATACTACACCTTCTTCGATTTGAATGCAAAAGTAAGACACTTGCAGACTTCCTCCCATAGTTTGTCAAAATTTTTAGCATGTCAGGTAAAAAGCAACGTTCAAGGCTCGCCTAGGCGTGTGTATTTTATCCAAATCTTGGTAATTCTCTGCTCGTAATTATCCAGGTGTGTTTTGTACCTTCCATGTATTACCATAACATCCCAATTTTGTTTACATATGTTAAGTAAAATAAATTAATCCAGTTACAAAGGAGAAGCCATCTCATCTGCCAGGTTTGCATAAGGCAGAATACACAAACATTCAGATTAAAGGAAGTACAACTGTAGTGTCGAATCCAATCAGCTCTTTCAACCCTGTTCGCTCAGCTTTCCCCCTCACCGCAGCCGCTGTACCTGATGGCTTTTGTCCACGCAGGAGCCGTGTTCTTCAGTAGAATCATTTTGGGTGCTCAGAGGAGGTTGATCTTTCCTTTTTCACCTGTAGGGAAGCTGGTTGGAGCCAACCGCTGGCCTCTAATACTGGATCACAAAACACAAGGGGGGAAAAAGCATTACATTTCCCCTGACAATTCATTTTGGGTCCCCCTTCTCAGTTTCGTAATTTTGTTTCATGATCCTAGAAGAATCCATTTCTTGTTCCTTTGCAGGCAAGAGGCTGCAGTTCTTCCAGTAGATCAACCCAGACTGAAATTTTATGGGGCCATTTCATAGGAGGTCAACATGTCAGAGCTTTGATTCCCACAACTCTTTTACGATTGGCCACTAATGAAGCTGTTTGCAGACTAAATGGGAGAAATGGAAGTCAAAAAAACAAAAAAAAGTGGGTTTTCTATGGATTTTCTGCTAAGGAGACCGGGAACCACTATCCTGAAAAGCTGCAATCTGAAAGCCGATCTTTATGCAGATACACAGTAAAAACTCTGCCCCTGTAACTTCTGCCCTAACATGTCCCCAGGTTTCTGAATCAGATTGTTAGAATTCTGCATTGCATTGCACTTAGAATCAATCTTAGGGAGGAGTCACAGTTTCCCCTACCAATGTATTCTTTATAATCTTTGGCAACAGCGCTTGAAGTCGAGCTTCCTTATGCCTGATTGCATAGGCGTCAACTACGGGGGGGCTCGGCAGCAGGGGCCACCCCTGAAATTTCCCGGGGGGGACTGAGGCCCCCCCCAGCGAAACGGAGCACCCGCCCGCCACCACGCCTCCCCACCACCGCACCTCCCCGTCTTCCTTGCTGCTGCCGCCGAGAGCCTCTCTCCCCCCGCCCAGCTCCCCTGCACTCCCTCCCTCCCGGGGCCATCGGGCAGCGTGATGGCGTCACCCGGAAGTGACGTCATCACACCGGGCACATTGACGGGGCGATGCTCTAGCAATCGCCCCGAAACTCTTTGGCACCATAGTTTCAGGGTGATTGCCAGAATGTCGCCCTGGCAACGTGCCCGACGTGATGACGTCACTTCCGGGTGACGCCATCACGCTGGGCGTGTTGCCCGGATGGCCCCGGGAGGGAGGGAGGGAGTGCAGGGGAGCCGGGCAGGTGGGGAGAGGCTCTTGGTGGCGGCAGCGGGGACATTGTCCCAGTGCGCGCGCAAGAGCCCCCCCCCCCAGCAACTAAAAACTCGACGCCACTGCCTGATTACTATAATTATGCCATATCTGAGCTGAGTTGCTGTAAGTCACAGTCAGACTAGAAGGAGAAAAGATTGTATTTGTACCCCGCCCCTCACTACCCGAAGGAGTCTCAGAGCGGCTTACAATCTCCTTTCCCTTCCCCTCCTCACAACAGACACCCTGTGAGGTACGTGGGGCTGAGAGAGCTCTGAGAACTGCTCTTGACAGAACGGCTCTGAAAGAACTTGCAACTGACCCAAGATCACACCAGCAGCTGCATGTGGAGGAGTGGAGAATCAAACCCAGTTCTCCCAGATCAGAGTCCGTGCTCCTAACCACTACACCAAACGGGCTCCATATGATATGGGATATTTTTCATCATATGTCCTGTTCTCTCAGAAACAAGCAAGTTCAGTTGAAGGGACTGGTTATGAGACAAAGTCCTTCATGGCCCAGAACCCGTATATCTGAAGAAGGGCTCGCTCTCTCAATACACCACTGTGGACCCATTACGGTCAATGCTCCCTCTAACCTTTGAGGTCTTGTGAGCAAAAATTCTACTTTGTGAGCTGCTGGCATTAAAGTTGTGAGCGAGAGATTTGGCTGCTGCATAAATTAGTTTGCTCTGGAGCCATCCTTCCTGCTAAGACAAAAAACTGTGAGCTAGCTCACACTAACTCAGCTTAGAGGGAACACTGGTTACAGTCCTCTGCTTGCCTTTTGGCTGCTTAAGGTAACCCACCTGGAATCTACTAAAACAGTAGCTCGCTCTTTGTGGTACGGGCTCCCTGAGGAGGTGAGGATGGGCTTTTCAGAGGCGCTGTAGGGCTGGTTTATTTTCTAGGGCTTTTAATTGGGTTTGAGCTGCAAGCATTTTCTTGTGGGTGAGGAGGGTTTTGTTCTATCAAGGATTGTTGTAATACAGAATCGCAAGCTGCCTGAGCCATGAGTGGAGAAAAGCTGAGTATAATTTTTGTAATATATGCAGCATTAGTGCTATGGCACAGACAACTCCTGTGATCTTGGCTGGTGCATGCAACAAAAGACATTAATCTGTAAATGACTGTGAATAATCACTTGGAATAACCCATAACCTTCAGAGCCGGCATATGGGGTTGCCAATTTCCAGGGAAAAGTATATGACAGTGTGTGTAATAGATGTATGCTTAAGGTAGATCTATTTTGTGCTTTTTAGTTTTCTTTTTAACAAATTTCCATACTGTTATGTAAATACTAGTGTCAAGTATTACCAAACATGGGTTTCACCAAAACAATACTTCAGAGTGCAGGTTTACACTATGTTCAGACATTCAAACAGCCCCTTGTCAGTTTCACAGTCACTAGTCCCAGGGGACTCTAGTCATTTACCCCTATGGAATACAATCTTTTTCAAGGACGGTGATATACATACAAGACATAAGGCGCAATAAATTCTATTTGTGAGTATAAATTCTTAAAATAGTAGCATATTTTCTAGAGTCACCTTGGAACCCTTGCGGCAAACATAATAACCTATCTAGGAGAACATAGCTCTCAAGTTGTGTTTCCCAACCCGGAGCTGGCAACCTTGCCTGTTGCACAGAATCAGACTTCCATCCCAAAGTGATGCTACTGTCTACTTCCCAGCTCAGGAGGCAGAAAGCACGACCCCAGGGCATGTTTACGAAGACACAGTGCAGTGGAACCCACACCCTAATGCAAATGCAGGATTGCCTAAGAGATAAAAATGTTTGACAGGCGTGACGGAAGGGAGGGGTGGATGAGGAATGGGTGTCCTACACAAAACACTAGCGTGTAAAGCCATAACTTGGTGGCCTGCTTGTTTGTTGTCCACCACTGGCTTAAGACCCGCCTCTTTAAGTGCTGTGATTTTATTTTATTTATTTTTTTTGCCAGTACGACGCGATTCGGATCAACCAGCTGTACGAACAGGCCCGATGGGCTATTCTGCTGGAAGAAATCGACTGCACGGAGGAAGAGACCTTCATCTTTGCTGCACTGCAAGTATGGACTTGAGCATTAAGTGGCCAAACCAGTTTTCCTGTCAGGGTAGGCGGCAGCCAAGACAAGAGCATGATGCAGGGAGCCTGAATTGACTGTTCTGTGTGAGCCCTGTACACACACACACACACACACACACACACACACACACGGCTTTCAATAGCGATTTGCTAGTTTGCTCTTGCAAACGCCGCTTATACCCATGTAAATTATTAACAGACGTCTCAGTCCTGTATGGCATTTGGAGGTTAAACTTTTGTAAAGCTGCTGTAACCATGCGAAAACTGAACTACACAATATCCTGGAGCCGGGAGAGTTGTGCACTCTTCCGTTTCCAAGCAGTCGGAAGTTGTCGGAGGCACACCGTGTGGTTTCACTTCCTTTGGAGGAGAGTCCTGGAGACTTCCAGGGACTTTGCAGTGTCTTGTCTTATTTTCAAGCTGTGCCGGTGGACGCAAGGAGGCAGCTCTCCAGCTGGCAGCAGATCTCGGACCCCTGCAGGCGATCCTTAGACAGCCCCGTGTGCATCCCTCACCCGTACTGGACCCCAGTTTCCCAAAGACTGCAGCTGGCCGCTCTCTGCTTCCAGTCTATTTGCCCTTTTCTGACTCTGCCCCAGAGGTGGATGGCCCATTCAGGAAATATTCCACAGCTGTTAAAGGAACATTCTTCTCTAGTCAAAACCAGAGTGATAGATGCAGCAACGGTATTCGGATCAACAAGTACGGTACACTTAGGGCTCTGACAGAGGAGACAAAGATCACCGTTCCTGCCCCATCCATAAAATGCAAACTGCATGCTTTTGCAGCCTCAGTTTGCCTCAGGACCTGCAGGAAAGGGTGGAGGGGTTTAACCCTTCAGCCTCAGCTCAGCTTTACAAAGCAAAACTGAGCCCTCTGCTTTGCTTTGCAGTTTAAAGGGAAAAGAAACCCTTTTTTCTCTGCTTGACGGTTGCCCAAAACATCCAGCTGAATATCCTCCCTTTCTCAAAAATTGAGCCCCCAGGTCCCAGCAGGGGTTCCCCTGCTTTTCAGGGCTTTTCAGAACAGGGGCATCGCCAGGTGACATCCCCGACACTGTGACATCACCTGGAAGTGAAGTCATCACGTCACCAACATTGGGGGTGATGCTTTAGTTTTGGGGCAAATTCTATGGTTTTGAAGGCAAAAAAACGTGGCTGCCTTGCTGCGATCGAACTGATCCAGCAACTTCCACTTTGAGAAAAAAGCTCCTTAGTCAAGTGATGGACTGGCAGTCTTAACCTCCTCTGAGTGTCCGATTTCCAGACCTTTTGTACGTGACATAATCCCTTGTACAAAGTTGATAAAAACGCAGGTAGGCATGTTGGTCTACTAGAAAAGTGGTTCCCAGCCTTTCTGTGTGTTGACCCACCAGTCCAGATTTACTTGGTATGGTGACCCATTGAAGGCCCAAGGGGTGTTTTTTGGTACCCTAGGAAGACTATGACCCTGGCACCCATCTAATTCAGAATTCCATTTTCTACAGTGGCTCACCAGATGTTTTGAAGAACCAATAAACATCCCACAAAGGGCGCAGCTGCCCCCACTATGAACCCCACATAAGTGGCATTCCAATATACACAGCCATTCGTATGGAGGTTACATTCCAGCCTTTAACTGCCCTCTCCTTCTCCATTACCCCTTCTGATCCCCAAGGTTTCCCCTCACTCTTAACCACCATCAGGAGGACACATTTTACCTGATCAATACGTATGTGCAGTGAAGAAAAAATACCAGCTAGTGTATGACATGGAAGATACTGTTTTCAGGTTTAGATTTTGGTTTCCAAAATACAAAAGAGAACAGTGGAAAGGGCAGGGGTGGCTCTTAGGGAGGGCTGGCGCACGACCCCTTCTCAGAGGCTTCCCAACTGAGGCCCCAATCACACACAGAATTAGCCGCGCAATAGGCACAACTCCCAGCCGGATTTTAAGGGCGCGATCACAAGAGAACATCTGGCAGGTGTCCCGCACCCATCAGCAAGCCGTTTTGCTCCGCTGGAGAAGCGGAGTAAAAAAAACAGTGGCAAAAATCCAGTATCAAACGGGTTGCCACGGGCCACAGTTGGACTTTCCCCATGTGATCGCTCTAGCGCGCACTTGTGGCATCGGGGATAGTCTGACCAGGCTATCCCAACGCCATGCTGTTGTTTTGTTCCCCATCTCAGTATGCACATCATCTCATACTGCCATTGGAAGCCCTCAAGGTGGAGATGCGATTCATTGATCCCACATTTAAGCAAATTGGAAACGAACAACAAAAAAAACCCTCAACTCGCCCGCGGTTGCGTCTGATTACGCAGTGGCGAGTTGTGCCCGCAGCTTCGCAGAACTGCGTGATCGCGCAACTGCGGGTCAAATTACTCCGGCGCAAATAGCCTCGCTTCCCCCCTGCTTTATCTTGCGCGTGTGACTAGGGCCCCATTTTGGCATCCCGACCCACAAGTTGGGAAATATTGCATTAGAAAACGTATCTAAAACAGCAGCAGGAGCATTCTGCCTTCTGCCTGAACCAGCTCAGTGTTACAAAACGGAGAGCTGATTTTCAAAGACTGAATTATGGGTCGGTGCTGCAGAGATCCCTGATCAAGTTGAGGAGGATGGTGGTTGTGGTATGTGCAGGCAGCGGGCCAGGGTCTCTGGAATGTTGGCAAGCGCATCACCTAGGTGATCTAGTTTCAAAACAAAACAGGAGTGATGCGTTTGTAAGAAAGCAGCCTCGATTTTGCTGTGTGTGAGGTTAGGATTTGGCATGGTACCTGTTTTGCCAAAGCAACAGGATATGGCCCTAAACTTCATACCTGTTTTTTCTGTGGCTCTCGCAGCAAGATGCTTATTTAGCAGTATGCTTAAGATATATTGGACACCACAGCACCTTTTAAGTCTAATTGTTGGCATTGTATCTGATGGATCTTTTAAACATATGCTATGGACCTGTCCAGTTGTTTGGTCTTTTTGAGAGGAAGTAATTACTGGTATCAATTTTGTATTAGAATATTAAGTGGTCTTTGTGGATGCCTATGTGCTTTTAAACTCTTTGCCCGTCTCCTGGAGGCTATCTAATGGTCAAGAAAAATGGACCCTGCACATTGTTACTGTCGCTAAAAGATTTATATTACTGCACTGGAAAGATAAATGCCCATCTTCTATAATCTGACGGATTGAAGACTTTACAGCCAGCGTTCCCTCTGCGCTGAGTTAGTGTGAGCCAGCTCAGGAAGGATGGCTCCAGAGCGAACTAATTTATACAGCAGCCAAATTGCTCACTCACAACTTTTAATGCCAGTAGCTCACAAAGTAGCTCTGCATTTTTATCTCCATTTGTAGTATCACATCGGCAAGCTGTCGTTATCAGGGTCACAAGATTTGACCACTGAAGCCGAAATCGATGAAGTGGAGGCTGCCCTTTTGAATCTGGAGGTCGCTCTAGAAGGTGGAAAGACGGAGAGTATTTTAGTATGTCACCCGTTTGCATCTGTGGGTCAAAAAATCAAGACAAGGGTGGGCATGGAAGAGAGAACTTTTGCTTTTTTCTAATGCTATCTCAAACAGTATCCGACAGGGAAACACACCCTGAGAGTTTCATAATCACATCTCACCTCCCTTCTAGGCACAGGCATCTTGTTGAAATAACAGGTTTGGATCCAGCAAAGTGTTTCTGTGCATGGCATTATCTCCACCCACACACATGAATTTCTCGCCCTCCCCTCTGCCGTTGCAGCCTAAAATGTCATACTACCACAGCAACAAGAGAGGGGAGGTGAAAAAGTTTTGCTCCGGGGCCAGAAATCTTTCTATCCATAGATATGCTCATCATTATTCCAAGCGAATGATTTATTTAGTATTTATGTATGCCCTGCCTTTCTCCCCGGTGGGGACCCAAATCCGCTTCCATCGTTTTCCTCCCCTCTGTTTTTGTCCTGACAACAGCCCTGTCAAGTTGGTTCAGCTGAAAGTGTGTGACTGGCCAAAGGTCACCAGTGGCAAAGTGGGGATTCGAACCTGGAGTCTCTTAGATCCTAGTCCAACATTCTAACCACTACACCACACTGCCTCTCGTCTTAACACTGTGTTGATTGTGCCCTTTACCTCAACTGTGATTTCTAGAAAGACAAAATTTGCATCCACTCTTGCTACTCCAGATAGGTAGGTTGGTGGGTGGGTGGGTAGGTAGGTAGATATCTTTTTGATATTTCACCTCTCCCAGTTTTAATAAGTGCACTGTTTGGGGACCTGTGTTAATTTCCACCTGTTGTTGAACTGGGATTAAAGTAATGTTATGGGGCAGGGAGCAAAAGACGGTACGCATAATGTGGACTGATGAAAATGATGTCTGTAATTTATATCTGATAACTATATTGTACTAAACATAATTATATTGGCTCTTCCTAGGAGGACATCACAGACATACCAAGACTTGCAGATAACCTCAAGTTATTTAGGTAAGTGAAAACAAATTACGCGATGGGCAAAGAGGTAGGGTAAAGATGTCTTTAGCTGTTTAATACTGAGAAGACAGCTGATCGTCTTGGTGATCTGCACGTAAAAAT
The DNA here is from genome assembly GCA_029233225.1 of Lepidodactylus listeri. Classification (NCBI taxonomy): domain Eukaryota; kingdom Metazoa; phylum Chordata; class Lepidosauria; order Squamata; family Gekkonidae; genus Lepidodactylus; species Lepidodactylus listeri. Next base: position 18,716,232 of record JARCFY010000016.1, read on the forward strand.
AACCATCGAGTTCCCTTTGAAGCAAAACTAGTTTCTAAGGGGAAGGTCATAACCGATTACTAATCCCAAACACTCAGCAGAGTTCAAAGCTTTCGGGTTCTTTTATCTTTACATGCCATCGATTTTGGTGATGAATGGATGAAACAGCTTGCAATTTACCACTGCAAAGAAAGCCGCTGAATAATGGAGGCTTATCTGAACCATTAGAAAGCTTTGGTTATCAACACACGCCAGGGGTAATGATATAGTCAACACACTGTCTGCCACCTACCTATCATTTGTACTCATTTAATAACTGCATATACAATTATGTAGACCGAAGTTGCAGGGCAGCCATGTTGGTATGTTAGAAAAACAAGCAGCTTTATTAATAGCCTGCTTTTCTTGCAGGCAGTGTAAGACAATGCAGTCAAATAGCAGGAGACACTTAAAAATGCAATAGGACTAAGATCACAAAAATTAAAAGCAATGCTCAAAAAGTATCAGAAGTGATTGCCATAAACCGTGCAAAAATATGGCATTTCTAAAGTAGAAAACAATGCCATAAAAGCAAGATAATACAACAAATGAATTCTCTTCTGTACTTTAGTTCTTTTATGTTGTTTGTAGTCCACCTTTCTCACAGGGACACAAGGTGGATTACACTTAGTGAGTCAAAAAAAAGGGGACTGTTAGTACCCAGCGCACTGGGATATTAGAAATCTGAAACCACCAGAAAGAACTGAAGCATAATCTAAGTATTCACATGACACATTAAGCCAGGGGTGGCCAACCTGTGGCTCGGGAGCCACATGTGGCTCTTTCACACATATTGTGCGGCTCCTGGCAGGGCGGCTGGGGAAGCAAAGGGGAGGCATGCTTTTTCTCTCTTTCTCCCTTCCTTCCTTCCTTCCTTCCTTCCTTCCTTCCTTCCCTCCTCCCTCCCATCTATTTGCTTTCCTAGTTTCTCTCTCTCTCTTTCTTTCCACTTCTTTAATTCTTTCTTTCCATCTCTCTCTTTTTCTCTCTCTCTCTCAATATCATTAGCAAACAAGTAATATCATTATCAATAACCGGTTTTCCTTGTTTGTTTTTATTTTTGGCAGTCCCATTTAACGTTAATAAAAAGCAAATTTGCATATTTTTAAAAATAAAAACATGTGTGTGATATTTGTTCCTGTCTTGCGGCTCTCAGACATCTCTATGTGGCTCTTACATTTATTCTATGTGGCTCTTACGTTAAGCAAGGTTGGCCACCCCTGCATTAAGCGGTCCAGAAATGACATAAATAGGGTCCTACTTACAATAATATACGCAGCGCTGTAGACCACAGTCCCAGGGTTTTTTTGTATGTTCCCTGGTTTTAATTCTTTAATAAAATTTAAATTTCCTCTGGAAAAAAAAGAGAAGGCTGCTTTGGAGGGTGGGCTCTATGGCATTGTGCCAGGCTGAGACCCCTCCCCAAACCCCGCCCTCCTCAGGCTCCACCCCTGACATCTCCAGGTATTTCCCCACCCAGAGCTGGCAACCCTAAATAAATGATACAGTTGGATAAATATTTCAGAACTGGGAAACAGTGCAAACCAAAAACTGTCTAAGGCAACCAAAACTATATGAGGCATGGCATCCCATAATGAGGAAGGGGGGGTGTACAAAGGTACTATTATAAATATATAAAAATAAATAAAGGCCCTGTAGTAAAAAAAGGAGCTGATGTGTATGATGAACATTGTAATAGACGCCACTATTATCCTTTATAGAGGTGATATAGGCAGCAGGTCAGGTCATGCCAAGATACACCAGGCATGGACTGAGGACAGTGCTGTAACAGCGCATCACAAATGCACTGTGCACATGCCCACTTTGCCAGCATCCCCTTGTTCTTGTTTGATGCCCAGGGGCCGAACTGGGAGCAGGGGAAACTGAGATCTGGACATGCATTTAGGAGAGCACTGGGCTTATGGTTGAGGGCAGCAACAGGCTCCTTTCTGATAGGTATCATAGGATTAGCCTCCCCCTTCTTCTCCTCTCTCCCTCCTCACTTCCCCCCTTTTTCTTCTTATCATATGGTTATATATGGCTCCTCCGTATGAGTTTACACCATCTTTTAGTTATATAGTAGTTGTATTTTATTGATTGTAATTATTTAACTTGTCAGTATATTTACTGTAATGTTTTCGATTGTTTCCTAAATTGTTGTTACCCACTCTGAGCTGGTTTCAGGGAGACCAGGTTATAAATCGAATAAAGTAAATAAAGAAGGTGTAAAATAACTCATCTGTTTTGAAAACGTTTGGGGATTTTGTTTGCTTCTCTTAGGAAGGCAACTAAAAGTAGCCATCACTGATCTGCTCAGATCAAGAAGAGAATGGCACTCAAGGAAACTTCTCTGACATGCAGGAGAAATTTGTTTATTTTATTTTTATTTGCATTATTTATAGTTCGCCTTTCTCACAGGGACTCCAGGCGTATTACACAGAGTGATCCAGCACAATGGGACATTTCATAACCTGTGCTTTAGGATTACAGAAATTACATAAATATGATCCTCTGTACAATAAGCTAATCACAGCTGGATCGACCACTGTCCTCAAATCATGCACAGGAAAGCCCCTTTTGCATAGTTTGTAGATGGCCAGGAGGGTGGGAGCTTTCTAGGGTTGCCAAGTCCTTGTGACTTACTGGCGGGGGGGAGTCCTCCTGGGTCCGGGAGCTTCCCCAGCGCGCACACCGCGATGATGTCACCCAGAAGTGACATCATCACGTTGGGGGCATTGCCAGGGCAACACTCTGGCAATCGCCCCAAAACTCTATGGTACTGTAGACTTTTGGGGCGATTGCTAGAGCGTCGTCCCAGCAACGTCCCCAACATGATGACATCACTTCCAGGAGACATCATTACGCTGGGGAAGTCATCCTGACTGGACGACTTCGGGGGTGGGGTTCCCCCTGCCAGCCGAATGGTGGCCGGCAGATCGGGAACCCCTGTAGCGAGGGATCCCTGCCCCCTGGGCTGACTTGGCAGCCCTAGAGCTTCCTGTCCTCCCAAGAGCAGGCCATTCCACAAGGCAGGAGCCGCAAGAGAGAAAGCACATGTACAGACAGTTGCTGATTGCACCCATTTGCAGGTAGGCCGTGCTGACTTGAGCAAAGCTGAACTAATTAGAGCTCATACAACACTTGGAACAAAAACCTCCCCAGGACTCAGTACAGATATTGGTTTCTTTTCTCATTATGTGTGTTAACCCATTCAGTCCTCCTATATGTATTCTCAGCAAGAAGGACTATACATCCTCTGTATTTTACTGTATTTCTTTTTCAGAATAGTATATTAGAAAACTGAGAGGAGACGAATGGTGACTCTTTTCCCACAATCTGAAAAGATGCCTTCTCAAATGTATCCCCTATTTTGACAAATTTATTATCTTGCTGTCCTTTCCCCCTCTTAATTAAATCAAAACAACTGTTGACCCAATAACCTTATTGTTATTCAGTTTCGCTTTGAATATCTTAAAGCGTCTGCATCATGTTACACGTTAGCTGTTCAGGCTCTGTCTGTAAGTCTGAGATCTAGCTTCCTTTCCAATGTATTTGACAAAGTGTGCATGCACACGAAAACTCATACCTTGAATAAAACCTTTGTTGGTCTTAAAGGTGCCCCTGGACTCTAAATTTGTTCTAGAGCTCATGCAGTAATCGTTTACTTGCAGATCCAAAAAGCTAACGCTGAAAGCCTTCAAGGAGTATTGGTTTGTCTTCAAGGACACATCAGTATCTTACTTTAAAAATAAACAAGCTGAACATGGGGAACCGATTGAGAAACTGAACCTAAGAGGTAAGGGGGTGACCTTTCATTTTTCATTTATAAAGTAAGGCTCCTTTTTGTTGCCTGCCAGATAGGGATCCCTAGCACGGTGCACTTGGCGGACTTCTGCTTGTGGCATAAGCATGAGCACCAGGAATGGTTCGCCTGTGCCCCTATGTGAATAAACCCAGGGGATCTATGGACTCACAAGCTCCCATTCTGTCTCTTCATGTCTCCTTGCATGTAGCACGATAATTAGCTTTTTCTGGATTTGCAGCCAATCCCAGTTGGCCATTACGTCCTGTCATGATCTGCGCCGGACTGGAAGACAGGTAGTGCAGCCTAGGCACAGGAGAGACCTGTGTAGGAGTGGAAAGCAGACAGCCTACCATCCCCACAATGCTTAGGAACGGTGGTAACCAGTGGGAGTTCAGGGATTGTGTGAGGAGACTGAACTTAAACTTTGAAAACTGTTAAACGGCACTCTTTTCTCTGCTGCGGCCTTTCCTCAGAGCAAAGCTGAGGGGACAGTCTGGGCTGGGAGAAAGATCCCTCACTCGGGAAAGAGTGAGTGCAGTCATCAGCCTGGTATATAAGCGCAGTGGGCCTTGAAGTAGTAAACAGTTAAGAAACAGTTAGTCGCATTAGACTTGTTTATTTTGCCTTGAAACACTGTTATTGATTTTAATGCACCTTGTCTCATTTTCCCCTGCACCAGTATTGTATTAATAAACCCTTTTGTTTAATTGTTCTCTGCCTGGTCATCACGCCTCATGTTTCTTGGTCTAAAAGGGGCATTTGGTTGGGCTTGGGAGGGTACCCTGGGCCTTCTCAAGAGACCCTAAGCCCAGGGTGGTGGCAGCAGAAGGTGGTAACGCACAGGAGACATGACACCTCCAAAGTCACAAACTGTGGCTTGTGCTTTCCTTGCAAACCAGGATTCCAAAGAATATATCTGATGATGGTGGGCAGGAAAAGCACAAACCATAGTTTGCCAACTCAGATGTAAAGGAAAACTGTGGTTTGCTGCAAAAGCAAACATGGCTAATGAGGCGTGGGAGGGTGAGAGCCTGTGGAGCCCCTCCCCAAGCTCATTCAAATCACTCTTTGCTGTTCTGTCTGAACCATGCCGATGCAGTTCTGCTATTGTACAGTGTTTCGACTGGATCTGTTGTTTTGTCTATCCTTGTTAATGCTCGAAGCAGTAGCTAGCCCTCAGTAAGTAAAGAATGATGAGATTGCATCTATGCGTTGGAACCTATACCGGCATGTTTCTCTTGCACGAGCATGTCACTGTGGCATGAGGCAGTTTCTCATGGTGGAAGAATTGACACAGAATTCCCCTGAATTCCCCTGGAAAGCACCAACTGCTGGAGAAATGTCCCAGAAGAAAACACTGGCATAGGTGGCTTGGGAGTATAAGGCCCGAGCCAACGTAGTATGCTTAATAAGAAATAAGGCTGCGTTCACACATGCTAAACAATCCACTTTCAATGCACTTTCCAACTGGATTTTGCCTGTTCACACAGTAAAATCCAGTTGGAAAGTGTACTGAAACTGGATTGTTTAGTGTGTGTAACAGCAGCCTAAGTTGCTATGGCCAAGTTCCTGCAGTCAGACAAGAGAATGGATGATGGGACTGGTAATCCATGTGGTTGTGAGATTCTAGAGGATTCCCTGTGTTCTACAAGCTAATGGCCTGTATAGTATAGTGGTTAGAGTGTTTGTCTATGATTCTGGAGACCTAGGTTCAGATCTCCACTTTGCCATGGAAGCTGGCTGGGTGACCTTGGCCAGTCAACCTGCTTCAAGTGTTGGTTGAGAGGATAAAATGGAGGAAAGGAGAACGGTGTAAGTCACTTTCCCCATTGGGAAAGAGGCAGGCTATAAATGAATTGAATATTACTATTAATCATAATAACAATAACAACAACAAATCACTTCTTCAGCATGGTATTAGATTACATACACTGCTATATTTACTTTATAGAGGGACTTTGACAAATTAATTAGTTCAGAATTATAGGTATGGGGTGGAATTTCTTTCCTGCCCTTCTATTGACACAGTAGTTTGCACTTTTTAAAAAATGTCTTATTTCCCTTTTAGATGCAAGTCTTTGGTTTCTTATCCTCTTCTGTTTTGAAGTCCTGTTGATTACCCATTAAACTTTCCGAGACTTCAGGTTCTCTCTCGTAGCTCGTGCTTGAAAAGTTCTTGCGTATATTTATTTTTGGCCCAGAATGTAGGTGAAGTACAACCTCACGCATGACTTCTCATGTGTCTGTCGTTCAGGGTGTGAAATCGTGCCAGACGTAAGTGTATCGGGGAAAAAATACGGAATTAAGTTGCTCATCCCTGTCGCCGATGGAATGAATGAAGTACACCTGAGATGTGATAACGTGAGTAGCAGAGTAGCCACCCCATTCTCTAGGAGGGCTTACTGTCTGGGGCTCTGTTGTAAGCAGGGTACTAGGGAAGCTCTCTGTAGTCTGCCGCCTCTCTGATCCAGGTCTCCTTCCCACTTTATGCCCACAAAGCAAAGCAAATGTCCTCTGGAACCAGATGGTCATCAGCAAGTCTTTCAAGTCATGGGAATCCTTTGGTGTAGAGAATCCTTTGGTGATTTGCTTTGTGGGCGTATCTGTGGAACGTCATGAAATGTTTACAGCATTTTCGAGAACGCTCTATGAGGAGTTTGTGTGATTATGTAGTATTGTGTATTTTTGGAGATTATGATAGCAGTATTGTCTTAATACACGATTTCGTGTTGGATTGTTGTTTTGGATTCTTTACACAGTTTGTTTTTGGTGTTTTATCTCATTTTACTGTGTAGTTCTGCCTTGTGTTTACTGTTAGTCTCGAGATGGGGCCTGGAGAGCTCCCAAAATTACAACTGCACTCCAGTCTACATAGATCAATTCCCTTGAGAAACCGGCTGCTTTGGAGGGTGGACTCTGTGGCATTATGCCCCACTGAGGTCCCTCACCTCCCCAAACCTCACCCCACCCAGCTTCTACCCCCAAATCTCCAGGAATTTCCCAACACGGAGTTGGCAACCCTGTTTATCAGATTTTTTTCCCCATGGCACTCAACCGATTGTCTGTTGCAGGAGAGTCAGTACGCCAGATGGATGGCGGCTTGCACCTTAGCTTCCAAAGGGAAGACCATGGCCGACAGCTCCTACCGTCTCGAGGTCCATAACATCCTGTCGTTCTTGAAAATGAAGAGCAGGGCTGTCACTCCCCAGGCTGTTTCTGACCCAGAAAGCATGGACATGAAACCAGAGTGCTTTGTCTCGCCACGGTACACGAAGAAGTACAAGTCCAAACAGGTAATGTGGGAGGGGAGCGTGCAAAGCAGAAGTGCACAGCCCTGTCTTCAGCAAAGGGCACGAGAAGCAGGGCAAATCTGCGCAGGGTTCCTGTTGCCTTAAGTCTGCTGAAGTCAAGGGCAAGGGTTGAACTCTGCTTAAGATTGTACTGTTAAGTCTCCTCAGACTGACTCAGCTCTAATTCATGTGACTCAAGGACAGAATAGTCTTAAGGCTTGAGAGCCAGTTTGGTGTAGTGGTAGCGCAGACTCTAATCTGGGAGAACCTCGTGGTGTGATGGACTTTCAGCGCACACACTACTGTTGTCACAATAAGCTGCAGAGGACCCCAGCTTGAGTTTCAAACAAACCCCCGTACTTCTGCTGTTCTTTTTTTTTTTTACTGATAAGTACAGTAGTAAAAACAGCTGTTTTGACTGCTAAGCTAACTGCAACAGTTAAAGGCAGTGACCACATTAATTACAATTTTAATTAAAATTTTAAAAGGCAATGTTCGATTGGGACAGTTTTGGTGTAGTGGTTAAGTGCACAGACTCTAATCTGGCAGGACTGGGTTTGGTTCCTCACTTCTCCACTTGTACCTGCTGGATGGCCTTGGGTCAGTCACAAGTTCTTTCAGAGCTGTTCTCTCATGAGCAGTTCTCTCAGCCCCACCTACCTCACAGGGTGTCTGTTGTGGGGAGGGGAAGGAGTTTTTGCAAGCCGCTTTGAGACTCCAAGTGAGTGAAGGGCGGGATATAAATCCAATCTCTTCTTCTTCGTCATGTTAGAGTCTTCCAAGCCAACAACTTTTCTGTGTGTTGCCTGAGATTCAGCTGCTAAAACATGCTGACTCCGAAGTCAATTCCGTAGCCTAGGATTGTGGGCTTCGTCGAAAATTGAACTGAGTTGTGTTTTTAGCATGGTGGCTAAGAGAAAACACTGTGATCAAACTTCCAGCTCCCCTGTAACCAGGAGGCCAAACTTACTAGGTGGCCAGATGCCTAGCCAGTCTCGAGAGGGTCCAGACCAGTCTGTGTTTCTTTCTGCCCCACAGCTGTCCCAAGTATCCTTTTGGCCCAGAGATTCTACTCCATCCAGGGGAGGCTCATTCCTGAGAAACCAGGGAACCAAATATAGAGGCAGCCCAAAATGCATGACTTGTTCTCCGGATGTTTTGTTATCGGTCTTGCAGGCTGTTTGATGCCCAGATACCAGTTTGCTTCCTGAAGGTAGCAGCAGTTGCCTTTATCCTGTTTGACTACATGTGTGTCCATCTGTCTGATACTGCATTTTAATTTCATGCATCTCTGAATGAAAACTACATTTTTCTCCTGTATGTTCCCCACCACCACAAAGCTGACAGCTCGCATTCTGGAAGCCCACCAAAACATCTCCCACCTGTCTCTGATGGAAACCAAACTTCGGTTTATCCAGGCGTGGCAGTCGCTTCCCGAGTTTGGATTGACGTACTACATTGTAAGGTAAACGTGATACCCTGCGGCCCTGATCTTATGACAAGTGGTTTTCCTGAACCTTTTCACTGTTTTCATTTTGACCAAAAGAAGATTGATTGAGATGCTTTTGGGCCAAGCTTGCAGCTTTTACAACAAGGTTTCTGGCAGTTCCGACTGAGGCATTTTAAAAAAATGTTCCACTCTGTCTCTTCGCCTCTTATTCTACTATAGAACAACCTATGGCAGAGTTTCCTCCTCACACGCATGCCTTACTACTGAATCAGACCACTGATCTGCCAAGGTCAGTTTTGTCGCCTCAGACTGGCCGCGGCTCTTCAGGGTCCCAGGCAGGGAAAGGTTTTTCACATCACCTGCTTGCCAGTTTGGTGTAGCGGTTAAGTGCGTGGACTCTAATCTGGGAGAACTGGGTTTGATTCCCCACTCCTCCACTTGCACTTGGCTGGATGACCTTAGGCAAGCCATAGCTCTGTACCAGCTGTTCCCTCAAGGACAGCTTGGGAAAGAGCTCTCTCAGCCCCACCTACCTCACAGGGTGTCTGTTGTGGGGAGGGGAAAGGGAAAGGAGTTTGTAAGCCGTTCTGAGACTCCCTTGGGGAGTGGAGGGCGGGGTATAAATCCAATCTCTTCTTCTTCTTCTTCTTCTTCCCCGGTCCTTTAACTGGAGATGTTGGGGATTGAACTGGAAACCTTCTGCATGCCAAGCAGATGCTCTTCCACTGAGCCACAGCCCCTTCCCTTTGAGGCAATTAGTTTGTTAGGTCCAGAACGATCACCAAGAGGAGTGATCAGTAGCTGAATGGGCTGGGCAGCTACAGCAGGGAGGGAAAGAGTGCCAAGTCCTGGCTTCATTTTCTGTGAACAGAGCACCACCCTCACAAGATGCAGGAAGGGGGATCTCATTCCCATCCCCATCCACTATGCAGCAGCAGCAGGACCCTTGTGGCTGTTAGGACATGTGTGTCCCTCCCTTCCAGAAATAAGATTCCCCAGGGTTGGAAAGGGCTCCTGGAAGTGGAGGGCAGGGAAGACCTTGCAGTCGGCTGATGGTTTGCAGGATTCAGGCCACTGACATACCCTGGCACTGGGGACCCAAAAGTGGCTTGCCGTATTGTTCTCCCCTCTTGCTGCTGCCTGAATTCAGTCTGCTAGGAAAAATCAAACCAGGTGGAACAAACAAGCGTCTAGCAAAAAAACCCTCTACCAGTCTTGCTTATGGCAGCACATTCCTTGGAAATCACTGACAAACAAGCAGTTAATGATGGGTTCTTTTGACCTGAGCAAGTGTGTTTATAGGTGTGCAAAGTATGCTTTGTCCACTGGGTGGCGCATTTCTGATTACCATCCCTGCGTTGGGATGCAGCGTGTTCTCTGAAAAGGTAGAGTAGGAGACCATTTCAGGGGTTTGTTATTTACTTGGTGTGTTTTGATCTCATCTTTCCTTCGAGGAGTTCAGGGTGGCTGAGAGTGTGTGATTGCCCCTGAGTAAACCAGTAAAGGTTTACGGCAAGTGGGGATTCGAACCTGGCCCTCTCAGGACCTAGTCCAACACTGTAACCACTATACCACACCATCAAATTTTTCTTAAGCTGGATGGTGTCAGTCGGGAAAGAGTTCTCGTTGTATTATTGGGCATACCTCTGTCTTTTTTCTTTTCTTTTTGAGAAACATGTATAAAATTAGCAAATTTTCTGCTCCCCTCTCCCCAGATTTAAAGGAAGCAAGAAAGATGATCTTCTGGGAATCTCTTATAACAGACTGATAAGGATCGATACGGCCACCGGGGATCCAATCACAACATGGAGATTCTCAAACATGAAACAGTGGAATGTGAACTGGGAGATACGGCAGGTGAGAGTCTTTCATTTCCTTGAACCCCAGGTGTCTCTCTACTTGATCGTGTTTGACTGAAACTGCTTCAGAAGAAGAGAAGAGATTGGATTTATACCCCGCCCTTCCCTCGGAGTCTCAGAGCAGCTTAGATTCTCCTTTCCCTTCCCTTCCCCCAACAGACACCCTGTGAGGTAGGTGGGACTGAGAGAGCTTATTAACACAAAAAGATGTTCCTCCTATGTATGCAGTGCTTTTCCTTCTCCACTGAGTAAGCACAACCAACTCAGATGCCACCTGTATTTGGATGACCGCTTCTGGGCAACTATGGCTTCCAGCCAAGACCAAATTATACATTTCCCAGAAGATCAATGAACGGTGTCCTTAAATTGATTTCTTTACATACAGGGGTTGCATTCTTCCTTCCAGCAAAAGTTTCTCAAGGTAGTTTCCCTGATAAGGCAGCAGATAAAACACCACAAAAAGCCAGTGTATCTCTGTATGTGTGTGCTCTTAAAATATGAAAAGCAGCCATAGAAAGCTGCCAGTTTTGAGCAGATAAGAAGAGATTGGATTTATACCCCGCCCTTCACTCAGAGTCTCAGACCGGTTTACAATCTCCTTCCCCTCCCCACAACAGACACCCTGTGAGGTAGGTGGGGCTGAGAGAGGACTTTCAAGGACTGCTCTTGAGAGAACAGCTCTGAGAGAACTTGTGATTGACCAAAGGTCACACCAGCAGCTGCATGTGGAGGAGTGGAGACTTAAACCCGGCTCTCCCAGATTAGAGTCCACGCTCCTAAACATTACACCAAACTGGCTCTACCAGAGGACTGGCATATGATATAAAGTGGCTGCTGCCCTAATCATTTCTCTCCTGCTCCTTGTCCACTAAAATTATCCAGCCTTCTTGAGTTAAGCAGCCTCTTCTTTCCTCTGATTTGATTACAGCCTCCAAGGCTGCTTTTCAGTGAATCATCAGGCCTCTCCTTGTATAACATCTAGTTCTGGCTTTAGAGACTAGTGTGTCTCTTGTTACAGATGAATAAGTGAGAGGAGAAAGGATAGCTGCAGTTACCCTGTGTGGGGCAACGCACCCTAATTTCCCTCAAGGGTTGACACGATTATTAGCAGGCCCACTCCGGCTTGCAGGGGTCCATAGTTTGGGCTTTCCTGCAGGTCCCGTCCTTATCTCTTTCGAGGCCGGATTCAGGAATGTGGTAATTGGTCAGTCGTGAGAACCTGTGCTCAGTTGTATAACCAGATGGGAGGGGGAGTTAGGAGTGGATGTTAACTCTGGAAGGTTCCATCAAGGGAGACTCCTGATTGGTGCCAGAAGGCAAAAGACTACAATAAGGCCGTAGGCCAGCCCTGACCTGGATAGCCCAGGCAAGCCCGATCTCGTCAGATCTCGGAAGCTAAAAGGGGCTGACCCTGGCAAGTAATTGGAAGGGAGACCTCCAAGGAATGCCAGGGCTTGAGACACAGAGGCAGGCAATATTAAGCCACCTCTCTGAAATGTCCAAGCCTCACTAGGGGTTGCCAGAAGTCAACCGTGACTTCCAGACACGCACGCACACAAAAAAATAAGGCTATAAGCCAGAGGGCAGTCATGCGAGAACTGTATGCTTGTGCCATTCTAGTATGATTTGATATGTTATTCTTCATCAAGATGGACTGCAACAGATAGAATGCTTTAGGCTACAGCTTGGAATCTTACACACTTGTCAGGGATGCTCTAGGCCAGGGGTGGGCAATTGTTTTGGCTCGGGGGCCGCTTTGTGGGAGCGGAGGTTAGCGGAGGGCCGCACCTTTTAAAATGATTGCATTCATTAGTTAACTTTGCATTTCAGAAAAGGTATAAATTGTATCATAAAAATCAATAAATATAAATTAAATAAAATAGTGGTAGTTTTATTCCATTTATTTATTGTGCTAATTTTATGTTATCTATAGCTGCAAGCACATTTAATTTTAGAATCAGTTTAATGAGACAAATGTACCCTATCACACTTTTCTACAATTTTTTTGAAATCAGGAGTGAGATTGCTTGTTGAGATTCTCATCAAAGCCTGCAAGTTAATGTCTGTGGCCGACTGTCTTGGCGGGCCGCAAAAAACTCTGTGGTGGGCCACAATTTGCCCACCCCTGCTCTAGGCTGATCCTGCACGGAGCGGGGGTTGGACTAGATCAGTGTTTTTCAACCACTGTGCCGTGGCACACTGGTGTGCCGTGAGATATTGTCAGGTGTGCCGCTGGATTTTTTCAATGAAAGAAATGTGCCTTCCGGGCTGACCTTCCGGGATGCGTTTGCGCATGCGAGAAAGAACAGTGGCGCGGTCTCGCTGATTCCGCTCGCACGCTCTGTGGCCGGCCTGAGGTAGGGTGATTTGCACCAAGACATTCCAGTAAACATGAATATGTTTGATGGCAACAGCTAGCTGTTTCTGTCAGGGTGGGGTTCAAATCAGTAACTGTCCCTCAGCGAAGAATGGGTGTACTGTGCTTCTCTTCAAATCACTTATGGTCAGCGGAATGCCGTTCACATAAGAGTAAGAGTTTAAACTCTCTATTTGAAAAACTTTAGCAGAATCGCAGAATGTTATGGGAAGGAGCCATTACACTTTGGATCTGTAACTTACGATTTCAAGTTGAGTGGCTATTACGTGTATTTGTAATACTGTCATAGTTAATACTTGAGCTGAGGCAACTAATGACCCATTTATCTTGTATTTCAGTGTTTTTCAACCACTGTGCCGTGAGATATTGTCAGGTGTGCCGCGGGATTTTTTCAATGAAAGAAATGTGCCTTAGCTCGAAAAAGGTTGAAAAACACTGGCCTAGATGTCCTGAATGGCCCCTTCCCACTCTGTGATTCTGTGATTCAGGTGTGCCACCTAATACCAAGTACTTAAGTATATTAGATTAAAAAGTTAGGGGATTTTTGTTTCTCTGTTGCTAAGCTACAGAGACTGTACTGCATAATGATATCCTTTTTTAAACTGTTCGATAAACCTTTATACATTTTTACAAAGGTCTGTTTTATTTGTCTGCACTTAACCTCGAGGACCCCCAGGGCTGGGCGCTGCTCAGGTGAAAAGGAGCAAGGACCCAGACTTGGGTCTCGGGCACCTTGGCTCTGGAAAGACTGCACTGCTGGATCACAGCAGCCAGGAAGGTTATATCAAGTTCGTTTTTCATTCCCCCCCCCCCTTCAGGTGGCCATTGAATTTGATCAGAACGTGTCGATCGCTTTCACCTGCCTGAGCACCGACTGCAAGGTGGTCCACGAATACATCGGAGGCTACATTTTCCTCTCCACCCGTGCCAAAGACCAGAACGAAACACTGGACGAAGACTTATTCCATAAATTAACCGGTGGGTGGGAGTGAGGGGAGACGCCACACCTGGATTATATCAGCTCAAGAAAACTACAAGATAACATTCATCTCTTCTGGACAGGAGCAGGGCCCTTCGGCTGTTCTGGTCTTAAATCTCTCTCCCCCCCCCCCCCCCCCATCTGACTTATCTCAGGGTGTTAGCCAATTTAAATACTTAGAACCTATTTCACTCCAACAAAATAGTATTGGGGGAGGGGGATGCACAGTGTTTCTCTGCCATTTTTAGTAACACATTGGCACAGTCCCCCTGTGGAAAGCAATTAAGGCCCTCATCCTTTGCACGCATCGGGTGCAAGTCACCCTGCCCATCCTCCCTACCTATTTCCATGTGGTCTACCCTGCACATAAAGAGTGCCCTTCCACTGACCTCTTTCGTTTTTTGTCCCCATCAGCGGTCAAGCAAGCTGCATTTCCAAGGATAGCTGCATGTATCTAATGACACGAGAAGGGTACCAAAAGGATTGGGCCCCTGCTGATTTTTTTTTTTAATTAATGCCATGTGGAAAGCACAAGTGTGGGTGGGAGATTTTTTCTCTCTCTCTTGCAACGCATAGTTTAAAACGGTTTTCCCATGAGCAGAATCCATCTGCACATGGAAGGTAGCTGTTGTTTATTTCGGTCTTTAGATCAGCATACAGTTTAGTCAAACATAAAATACAATAATTTTTTTTTAAATGAATTTAAAAGCTTTTAAGGTGCGGTTCCCATAATTTGAAAATTAATGCACAGAATTTAGCAGCTTGGCATGTAATCGTAGAATTATTATCAGATAAAAACCAATGAAGCCTTGCATTATTTGTGTTTACATGGCTGGGGATCATATCAAGTAACGGAGTAATAATTCCAAGACATACCTCACGGACGGTCTGAAATCCATAAACAGAAAGCATCTTCGGCTTGCAGGAGCCTGGTGTGGTGGCCAGCTCTGGGCTGGATATTTTGGGAGTGGAGTCTGAAGAGGGCAGGGTTTGGAGAGGGACCGTTAATAGAGGGACCTCTGCAGGGTATAATGCCATAGAGTCTGTTGAAAGAGGAGATCAGGATCCTGTCTCCAACCTCAGCCCTGGGGGGAGGGTGTTTTTTGCAAACAAGTCAGTGAGATAGACAGGCAGACTGTGGGTTTTCTTCCTGTTTGACTCTCCTGTCCCTTTGAAGCAGACTGATAGATCTCAGGGAAATCGCCTCTCTTCCTTCCATTCCCTCTCCCACGCCACACATCCTTTTCTTCTTGCGCACACATCCAGAATGGAGGCCAGATGCCTCTCTGGATCTGCTTCCACCCAAGGTAGTTATATTAGTCTCTGTATATTAATCTCTTAAACTTTACTATCTAGAATGTAATTCCTAAATAAAAGGACTGTTATTAGTCTTGGAAGCAGAAAAGTGGTTCTGCGTAACGTCGTAACACTGCTAGCACGCTAAGAACCAAGGGCTTCTACTGCGTGTAGCCTAGTGAAATTCTACTAAGTTGAGAAAGGATACTGAACTTAACTAACCAGTTACTCCCAACAGAGTCCACCTTCCAAAGCAGCCATTTTCTTCAGGAGAACTGAGCTCTGTCGTTTGGAGATCAGTTGTAATAGTGGGGGGGGGGGGGTCTCCAGGTGCCCCCTGGAGCGTGGTAACCCTCCTGCTGTGGGACCTGACTCCTGGCACTGAAAGAACTCAGGAACAACAGATGCTTAGCAGAATATCACTAGCAGCTGTTTCCTTTCTGCTCATGGATTTTGGACCCAATCTAGGGTTGAGAAATTCCTGGAGATTTGGAGGGTGGAGCCTGGGGAGGGCAGGGAGGGACCTCAGCAGGGTATAATGCCACGGGGTCCACCCTCCAAAGCGCCTGTTTTAGCCAGGGGGATTGATGCTGGGTTTTTAAAGGTCTACCACTGTTGTCAGTTTTAACTCGGATATCTACAGGAAAGAAAGGTGCTAAGGCATCACAAACAAAATGCCTTGTTAACGTGTAATGAATAAAGTTATATATGTTTTTATAGGAAGAAGCGTATTTTTTTATTCTTGCAAAAATATTCAAATAAATCTGTAACTACTGTTTTAATTTTTGTTATTGTTAACGTTTAGTTGTTCTGTCAAACCTGGACTTTTTTTTTCTTTCATCCCCATCAGTGTTTTTAAACAAAGTTTATGCAGTGTTTTTAACTGTTTTTCACATTTTCGTAGCCATTTAGAATTCAAGCAGTAAAATGTCTACTTTGGGAGGGGGGGGGACTGTGTTCCTTACATGTTGCCATGTAGTTCCTCTTTTGGGTAGAACTGACAGCCTTTGATTGTGGTTTTAATTTTCTCCTGCTTGATACTTCCTAAGGGAGAGCAGGAAGCAGCCAGATCCATCGTGCATCTGAGAATCTTTTTCCCAAGGAACGTGTTTTATTGAATTCTTAATTGTATTGCATTTTGATTATGGTAAGCTGCTCTGGTAATCAATTTTTGGATGAAAGGGGTTATAAATAAAGGTCTTCTGAAATAATGTAGCTTCTAAACATGCTTCTTTTGAACATTTAAGTGGTTTTGACAGCTTTTATTTCAAAATTGCCAATCAAGCTATAGCTAAAGGAGTGAGTGTGTGTGTGTGAGAGAGAGAGAGAGAGAGGTGTTTAAAAAGGGGGAGTAGCTCCAGGAGGCTGACTTTGGTTCCTTATTCCCAGTTCCTTATTCGTGACTTATTTGTGAATTCATCCAGAAACAGAGGAGAGTTGGAAAGCTCTGAACCCCAAAATAAGGTCTGAACTACCACATATCATATATCCCCACGTTCACAGGACCCTCCCCTTCAAGAAGATATATCCTGTTTCCTAGTCCAAAGTGTGGTTCTTGTGCCAGCTGCTCCAAAGTGGGGTGTCCCAGGACAATCATTTGGGGGGGGGTGCCACCCGGCCCCAGTATCGGCCTATGGTGGTCCAGACCTTACTTTGGGGCTCAGAGCTTTCCAACTCTCCTCAGTGTTTCTGGATGAATTCACGAATAAGGAATGAATAAGGAACCAACTTCAGCCTCCTGGTAGCTCCTTTCTTTACAGAGATGTAAGGGGAAATTAACAAGCAGTTTTTCACTTGAATGGCCTGTTCCTCAGCACTTTACGTTGTTTTGCCCCTTTCTTTTTTGTTTCCTCTCCTTCTTAATGTCAGTAGTGACAAAGGAGAGGGCTTGAGCAGTAATAAGTCTGAATGAGATTATCTTCTATTTTGGGACTGCCCATTTACTGCTTCGGGAGTGGGTGAGGCCAGGGAAGAAGACAGGAAGAGATAACCTATCTCCCAGCCCCTGTCTGCTTTTAATCATGAGTTGCTGCTGCCTGGCTGTGCAGGAATGTGTACCTTTGAGTCTGTACGGAATGTCTTCTACTCACCAGTCCCTGTGTGTTTTGTGCCGTCAAGTTGCTTCCAACCTATTGCAACCCAATAAAATAAGGACCTCCAAACCATCCGATCATGAACAGCCTTGCTTGGTCTTGCAAACAGAGGGCTGCGGCTTCCTTTATGGAATTGATCCATCTCATGTTGGCTCTCCCGCTTTTCCAGCTGCCCTCAACTTTTCCTAGCATTATGGTCTTTTCCAGCGAGTGCCTAACCACCCAGAAGTGACATCACGCTGGGCATGGCATGCAGGGGACACTCTAGCATTTGGCCAACAACTTTATGGTGACCATAGTGTTTTTAGCCAAATGCTAGTGTGCCCAGCGCGATGATGTTGCCTCCGGGTGATGTAATCTCAGGTGTGGTGTGGCTCTTTGGGGGGGGGGGGTTTCCCCTATGGCCAGCTGACTGGTGACAGATTGGAGGCTTCAAAACAACCCACCCCTATTGTGGGGATGGCAACCCTTGATGCCATTCAGAGACTGGGGAGGGACGCCATCATGCCAGTGGCATGACATCATTTCTGGGGCAAACACGGAAGTGATGACATGCTGCTCTAGGAATCATCAGAAACTCTATGGCTTCATCAGCACAACGCTGTGGGTTGGGGGGAGGGTCCCTGCTGGCCTACCGAGCCGTTGTAAGGGTTGGGGATTCAGAGCTGGGGTTTTCTGAAGCCCTATTGTAACGGCATATCAGTACGGAAATAAGCCAGGAACATATGAACAAAGTGAAACAACCACTAAGCAGCCTAAAAAATACCTATAAAACAATCTTCAGGCTAGAAGCAAACCATAAAAGCACCACCAAAAAAAGCAACAGAGAGAGAAAACCCTTTAGTAAAAGCTCTGGGTAAAAAGAAATGGTTTGGCCTTAACATCTGAAGGGAAGCAAGACGGCAACAGCTGATCAAAGCTGTTAAGTTGCCTTCACAGCACCAAAAACCATATTTAAGGCATTTTAAGTTCCTATACAAATGCTAACCATTTAAAAAAAATTAAAGCAATTTCCAATCATTGGCAAACCATTCCAAAAGCAGGGATGCCAGCCTCCAGGTGGGACCTGGGGACCCCCTGAAATCACAACGGATCTCCAGATTACAGAGATCAGTTCCAATGGGGAAAGTGGACGTTTTGGAGCAGGGGTGGCCAAACTTGCTTAAGAGCCACACAGAATAAACGTTAAATGTTTGAGAGCTGCAAGACATGAACAAATATTGCACGTTTTTATTGGAAAACGTGCGAATTTGCTTTATATTAACATTAAACGAGATTGCCAAAAATAAAAACAAAAGGGGTAGAAACCGATATTGGTAACAATATTTATCCAGTGACACTTGTGGGGAGGCGCTTTGAGAACACATTTCAAGTTGCTTTCTTTCTGTGCTCCCCCCTGCCTCAAGCCTACCCAGGGAGGGGGACACTGGCTGGGGAAGGGAAGACCGATTGGGGAGGCATGCCTCCCCCTTGCTTCCCCAGTCACCCTGCCAGGAGCCACGTAATATGTGTGGAAGAGCTGCATGTGGCTCCCAAGCCACAGTTTGGCCACCCCTGTTATGGAGGGTGAATTCTATGGCACTGTGCCCCACCAAGGTCCCTGTCCTTCTGAGGCTCCGCCCCCAAATCTCTAAGAGTTCCCTAACCTGGCTCTGGCCAACCCTATACGAAAGAAAGCATACAGTGTTTTACAGAATGCATAAAACACAGCTGGGTGTTACGTTGGTGCACCACTCAGATCTCTGGTTCTGCCATCTTCCTTCTCTCTCCCCTTGCCCCAAAATGAACTGAACTCTTAGGTGCTCAGTTTGTGAGAAAATTCAAGATGGCTCTTTTCCACGTCTACATTACTGTCATTCCTTCAGCTGATTCAAGGCACATCAGTTACTTACCAGGTCAATGGGTGAAATGTTATTACTGCCATGCATAAGGTGGCCATGTTTTCTCCAAGTGCAAAAACTCAGCCCTTGCATTGTGAATAGGGTATCAGCCAATCGTATATAAGGCCTATGTAAACACTCAGGAACCTGACAGTTAAAATCCAATTCAGCTAAAAGGTTAAGTAACATTAAACATACCAGGCTTGTATTTATACTTCTGCTAATTCAGGTTAGCGTATGATATCTTCTCTCTCCTCAGCCAGATATGTGATGGTGAGCGGCATAAAAGACATATTATGGGCTTGTTGTTGGCATTAACCCGACATTGCAATTTTTTGTTTTGTTTTTGTGGAGTTTACTGTTGTTTTCTAAAAAAGATCAGAAACATGCACAGAGCGGTTTTGAAATTCGATACACATCTCGTTGCAGAGCAGCTGGCTCTTCTTTCTTGTGCAGCCAAGCCCAGTGCTCAAGGATTGAAAACTTTACAGATGTCCCAGGCCAACGCTCCCTCTAAGCTGTGGAGTCTTGGGAGCAAAAATTCTACTTCGTGAGCTACTGGCATTACAGTTGTGAGCGAGCCATTTGGCTACTGTGTAGATTACTTTGTTCTGGAGCCATCCTGAGTTAAGACAAAAAATGTGTGAAGTGTAGTTTAAAAAACTGTGGGCTAACTCACACCAACTCAGCTTAGAGGGAACATTGATCCCAGCTCCCCTTTGTCCTCCTCAACTTTTGGTGTCTGAGAAGTGGGGAACAACAGAACAATGCCATATTATTTCTCCTGTTAATTATGTTATGTTGTCCATAACACCCTGTTATGGTATCCATAACATACCCTGCCAACAAAAGTCGATATGGTCAAAGCAATGGTATTCCCAGTCGTGATGTATGGCTGCGAGAGTTGGACCGTAAGGAAGGTCGAGCGCCGAAGAATAGATGCTTTTGAATGATGGTGCTGGAGAAGACTCTTGAGAGTCCCTTGGACTGCAAGGAGATCAAATCAGTCAGTCTTAAAAGAAATCAACCCTGGCTGTTCCCTGGAAGGCCAGATACTGAGGCTGAAGCTCAAATACTTTGGCCACCAAATGAGAAGGGAGCACTCACTGGAGAAGACCCTGATGTTGGGAAAGACTGAAGGTCAAAGAAGAAGGGGACAGCAAAGGATGAGATGATTAGACAGTGTTATCGATGCAACAAACATGAAATTGAGCAAACTCCAGCATGACAGAAGTCGTGAAATGTTGGACTTGACTGTGCGACTGAACAACAACAAAAATCCACTTACAAACCAGTCTTCTGCTCGCATTGCGATCTGGTTCAGCCAGACCTTGAAGCATCACTATTAGCAGGATAGTTTAGTCCTTACAGTCATGGGGGGTGGAGAGGAGACTTTCTGCATTTGCTAGAGAGGGGGGGTGGGAGTGGGGAGAGAGGCACTCGTCCCAGAGCCTGGTACGGTCTGCTCCCCTCTCTTTCTCTCTGTTAATCTTCCGGTGCCATTAAGGAATTCAGCTTCCAGTCCTGAACATTCCACCCGGCATGATTTGCTGCAGCCTACAGCAGAGGGAACAGTGGACTTGCCCCTTTCAAAGCTCCCCGCGGTGTTGTTCTGATAGAAGGCGGCTTCTTTTCAACACACACAGATCACCCTCGATAGGCAAGCCCTAGACTTAAGCAGGCTTAGGTGTACCCAAATTCTGTTTTGGATTGTGGCCAATGTTTGGCTCAGCAGGGTGTCTTGAAAACACTGAGGTCCACTTGGGCCTTTCTCTAGGAGATCTGGATTGGATCCCTTTGCACCACTCAGTTTCACCCATGTCTCAGATTCAACCTCTGGTTAATAAATCTTCACTAAAAACAGGTATTGGAAATATACCTCTCGGCTAAGGCCTCAGAGAGCCACCTCCAATCAGAGAGGGCGACTCTGCGCTAGGTAAACCAAGTGCATAATTGTAATTCCGAGAGCAACCTAAACCCCAGTATGCCCTAGTATGACAACAACTGTATGCACCCACCTTATTATTGGGGAAGAGGTAAGGTTGCCAGCCTCCAGGTGGGGCCTGGAAATCCCCTGGGATTACAACTGATCTCCAGATGACAGAGATCAGTTCCCCTAGAGAAAATGGCTGCTTTGGAGGGTGGACTCTAAAAATGCTGAGCTCCCTCCTACCCTCCCCAGGCACAATACCCCAAATCTCCAGGAATTTCCCAACCCAAAGCTGGCAACCCTAGGAAAAGGTGACTGAATCTCTGCTTTGGTATAAGTCACATTTTCGGTCCTGACACAATTTCATTCAGATGAGTTGCTCAAGATTCGGTGTGAAATGACAACCCGACACCTGTGTTCCCATGCTGCTGTGTGTGTCCCCCTTCTTCTGAGAGAGGCCTTGTTTTTCCTGAGGCAGAAGTCAGCCTTTGAGCCAGACTGGTTGGGCAACGCTTAATGATGCTATTAGGCTCAAAAAGAGCCATTCCACAATCACAATTTAAATTGCAAGTCTGTTTACAGCCAACAGGGACAGAAACCACAATGGCTTCAAATAGCCCCATTAAGAAATCTGCTTCATATCTCTGAAAGGCCTGCAATGTCTCAAGTCTCGCTTGAAGTGTCTGAAGATAAGGAGAGCCCCTGCATTTTAAGGCAGTGAGGGAAACAGCCTCAATTATTGTGTTCTTAAAAGGGCATGTAGGTCTTACCAGTTCCTCTTGAAGGCTGCTATTGGAACAACCCTGCCTGTCAAGTGTGAATAACAATAGACTAATTTTCCTTTCTTTCTTACATTGGAAGTTCGCTTGCCTGAAACTACCAATTGCGTACTGTAAAGCAGAAAAATGTCTTTGGAAAGTACTGTTTTGAAAGTACATCACGTAAAAATACCAAGTAGTGGAAGCCAGTGTAGTATTTCTTTATTTAGATATATGGTTATTTATTACAACAAGATTTATATCCCACCTTTCAGCCCAGTCAGGGCCACCCCCACCACCTCACACACGTCAGCTAACAACTAAAAATAGAGGAGTATAAAACCAAATAATAAAACCGGTTAAAAACAAAACTAAAGTACAAACAGAGAGAGAAAGAGAAAAACAGAAACATTAATTAAAATGGAGGGCAGGAAGGACGGATCCTTGAGGGAATGGCAGAGGAAAAACACTCAATGGCATGATAGAAGGGGACAGACTGGAGGCAGGGAGTTCCACAGTCTTACAGTGCTTACACAATATTTATACTGTGCTTTTCTTCCCAATGGGGAGTCAAAGCAGTTTACAATATCACTCTTCCCTCCTCCATTTTATCCTCACACCAACAACTCTGCGTGGAGGTTGGGCAAAGAAAGAGTGATTGGCCCACAGGCTAGGGTTGCCAAGTCTGGGTTGGAAAATACCTGGGGACTTTGGGGGTGGAGCCAGGAGAAGGTGGGGTTTGCGGAGGGGAGGAACCTCAGCAAAGTACAATGCCATAGACTGTACCCTTCAAAGCAGCCTTTTTCTCCAGGGGAGCTGATCTCTGTCAGCTGGAGATCAGTTGTAAAAGCGGGAGATCCCCAGGCCCCACCTGGAGGGCAACCCTACCACAGGCACTCAGCAAGTTTCCATGGCAGAGTGGGGATCTGAACCTGAGTCTCCAAGATCCTAGCCTGGCAGTCTAACCAATATGCCATGTTGGCGCTTGTCGGACTAGAATCCTGGAAACATAGCTCTGTATCCCTTATGTGCCACAAAGCTCACTAGATGAACTTGGAGCAGCCTCGGCCTAGCCTACCTTGCAGGAACGTTGTGAAAGAACATTGGTGGCGTGGAGAACTATGTGTGCTGCCTGCCCTGAGGATGAATAAGTGAGAGATGATAGAGAAAATTATAACCTTAAAACAATAAGAGATAAAAACAACTTCAGAGGGTCAAACTACGGTTGCCAAGTCTGGGTTGGGAAATACCCGGAGCGTTTGGGGGTGGGTGGACCCTGGGGAGGGTGGGGTTTGGGGAGGGGTGGGACCTCAGCAGGGTACAATGCCACGGAGTCCAAAGCAGCCATTTTGTCCAGGGAGACGAATCTCTATTGCCTGGAGATCGGTTGTAATACCAGGAAGCACCTGGGGTTTCTTGTAGTCTAGAAAGCTCAGGTCAAACACAAGCAGTGTTGCCAGCTATAAATGAAAGAAAGAAAGAAAGAAAGAAAGAAAGAAAGAAAGAAAGAAAGAAAGAAAGAAAGAAAGAAAGAAAGAAAGAAAGAAGGAGGGTGGAATACGGGGAGGGGAGGGACTTCAGTGGGGTATAATGCCCCTGTCCAACTTCCAAAGTGGACATTTTCATTAGGTGAATTGATCTCGGTCACCGGGAGATCAGTAGTGATCCCAAGAGAACTCCAGCCGCTCCCTTGATGTTAACACAGTGAAAGCAAGTTTGGTAGGAAATCACAGCCCTGAGGCTGTAGCACGATGTAAAGAAATACAAATACTAACACGCTTCATTAAGAAAAGTAGTTGGGGGGGGGGGGAACACTGTGTTGATTGTGAACTCCTCTCACTCATTTCCTCCTTCAGGAAAAACAGATTGGTATAAATTTATGTATAGACATTTTGTTAAGTCTTTTAAGTGGCCAGGTGACTCCTGCTTGATTTGGCTGCCACAGACTAACATGGAATCACTTCAGGAGGAAGCGGAAAGTGGAATCACTTCATTTCATTAAAATATATATATATATTTGAAAAAGATAACGGTATGGGGGGAAGGGGAAGTGGGGAGTAATTTAGAACAAAGTTCAAAACGTTTAGATTTATCAAGGGCATTCCAAAGTATAAATAATATATAATATATGGTGCAGATACGTTAAATACAAAGCATATTCTAAAGTATTTCCTTCCTCAACCTTATTACAAGTTTTATCTCAAGAATAGAAAATGAGAGACATGAATTTTTTTTAAAAAGGATTCTACTTCCTTACATTCTACACCTTGTTCATTTAATAGACTGTTGGCTTATTATGAATGATTCGACAATCTACAAAAATTAAACATTTAATTTTAACCTGGCATTTGTATTGGTCTTCTCTAAATATCACTTCATTTTGAGAGGAATGGCAGCCACGTGCGGGGGTGGCTTTTGACCCTTTTTGACTGTCAGATTTCCCACTCCCATGCCACCCCTAAAAGAAACCCCAGCTTCCCCCACTCCATCCATCAGATGCAAAAGGAAGCTCAACTCAGTTCCATGACAGGGCACCTGTAAGGGGGGGGGGGGGGGAGGTTTATTTTTCCCCCAAGGAAAAAGAGCTGGGGAGGTTTTGCTTCTCCCACACTCACAAGCACCCAAAACTGACAGAGGACAAGTTACCTGGGAGATTTCCCTCGTTTTCGTTTTGTTAAAAAGAAAAGGAGGACTTCGGCTGTCTTTTATCAGCAGGCTGGGCAGTCCCCTTGAACCTTTCCCCTTCACAGAAATGCAAGCAGCCTCCCCCCCCCCACCCCCAGAAGCAGAGACAGGAGGGGCGCAGTCTCTCCCCGCAACACCCCCCCCCCCCCAGCTGTGTCAGTCCACTTGAATGTATATGCTGGGGTGGGGTGAATGGAGGGATCAAATCTGCCTATCTCCCATAGAGGGAGGGATGTGGGGCGGAGATGAGAACAGAACCTTTGTCAGAAAGTCTGGCTTCACTGGGCGGGGTGGGGAGGGGAGGGGAGGGGAGAGGAGAGGAGAGGCGACCCTTCATTTCCAGCTGGCTCAGGTGGGACTGGAGGGGCGAGACAGAAGAGAACAGCCGGGTTTTCATGCTTTCGCTCTGAATCACTGGACTGTATATAAACCCAAGGGTTGTTTGGAGGACCACCATCTCCCCAGCCACAGCATCTTGGCGGGTAAGTACTTAGGCAGGTCTTGAGAGGGAGGGCAGGATGGGTCGCCTCCGTGCTTAGTTCTCCTGGCCCTTTCTTACACGCCCAGGGAAATGCTGATCGCCACTTTGGGGTCAGGAAGCAATTTTTCTGCAGGCCAGTTTGGCCAGAGATCCTGGAGGGTTTTTTGTCATCTTCTGGGCATGGAACAGAGGTCACAGTGGTGGGTGTGGAGGGCGAGGTATTTCTGAATTTCCTGCCTTGTGCAGGGGGTCGGACTAGATGACCCTGGAGGTCCGTTCCCAACTCTATGATTCTATTATTCTAAGTACGAGCTGATCTGAATGGGCTTACGAAAGATGAGGGTGGAGCCACTCTTGGGAAGGGCTTTGATGACTGCATGCCTTAAGGTTTTGGAGCAAGGGGGGGGGGGCAATTCAGCCTGGGATCTGAGGCGCCTGCAGCACAGAAGCCCAAAGCTGGTACAGGTGGTTGGATGTAGTTGACAGTTTGCCTTCCTTGTTTTCATCATTAGGGGAAGGTCCACAAACGTGGCTTCTTCACTCACAGCAGAGGGAAGCCACACAGGCCCAAAGCTGATCTATCCCCATTCCTTGAGGAAAGACTATCTATGTCTATCTATCTATTGATATAGATATATGTTATTTATTTATTTATTACTTCAATTTATACCCCGCCCTTCCTGCAAGCAGGCTCAGGGCTTTTTACTTTATTTATACCCCACTTTTTGCCAGGGTGGCTTACATCACTGTAACATCCAACAACAACCTTGTAAGGAATGTTAGGTTGAGAGTGGGACTGGTCCAAGGTTACCCAGCAAGCTTCCATGGCAGAGTGGGGCCGGGGGTGGGGGGTGGGAGGGAGGAAGACATCATTCTTCTAGGGATGCCAACCTCCAGGTGGGACCTGGGGATCCCCTGGAATTACACCTCATCTCCAGACGACAGAGATCAGTTCCCCTGGAGACAATGGATGCTTTGGAGGATGGTCTCCACTGAGGTCCCTGTCCTCCCTGGGCTCCATCCCCAAATTTCCAGGAGTTTCCAAACCTGGATCTGGCAACCCTACATCCACACACCTCACCGGTGGCTGGGGGGGGGGGGGGGGGGACAGGACCTGGCAACCCTATAACCAGATCGTAGTCAGATATTCTAACCACTTACTCCACAGAAATTTATAGAATTCTGCCATCTGGGTGGAGAGGAGTTCTATTTTTGAAGGTTTACAGTGAAAGCTAGGGTTGCCAGCTTCAGCCTGGGAAATTCCTGGAGATTTGAGGATGATGCCTGTGGAAGGGGAAATTTGGGGAGGGGTTTCACCTAGAACCTGTGATATACCAGAGGTCAGTTTCCTGAAGAGGTGGCATAACTCCCCCCCCCAATGAATTATAGAGTTGTCCCTACGAAGCTACCATTTTCTCCAGGGGAACTAATCTCTGTGCTGTGGAACAGTTGTAATTCCAAGGATCTTCAGGCCCTGCCGGAACGCTAAGTGAAAAAGCCAGGCTTAAAGGGTCTCAGTGAGGATGTAAAGCCCCACCCCCACCCCTACCAGGACCTGTCTTGGCCGCACCAGTGCTGATGTTATTAGTCTTGTTGCAGCGTAACAGCAGCTCAGTTCTAAAGGGGGGCACAAAACCCTTTTAATGGTTAGTGGGATGGGGGGGGGGGGGTTTGCAGCCAGTTATGCAGTCTACTATCTTCTCCAAGCCCTCATTTTCTTGTGCTCATAGAAACTCTTTGAGGTCATTCCTTTCCTCTGTGATGGGAGGCTGAAAGAGTGATTTGTTTGCTGGCAGATAGTGGTGTTTGAAGTCTGAGCTCAGAGTTTCTGAAGTCAGCAGCAGATCTGTCTGAGTATCTCTTCCGCATTCTCATCTTTGTCACTCGCTTGTCCCTATCGCTCTGGGTCTGTCCCCCCCTTTTCCACAGGTGTTTTGCTCCCTCTGGGTCTACTAGAGAGAGCAAAACATATGGGGGGGGGGGAAGTAGACCTGAAGCAATAGGAACACACAAGGGATGAAAATCAGAATTCTCCTTTTAATCCATGTTCACCGCAGTGTTCTCCAAGCAATTCTGCACTAAAATCAAATTCAACCTTCTTTTGAATCCAGTTGCCCCCCCCTCCCCCCCCATTCTGCACTAAAATCGAGTTCAACATTCTTTTTAGTCCGGGTTTTGCCCCCATTCTTTTGGATGCTGTTTTGCTGTGGACTCAGATTGCCTCAACTCTGAACACTGAGAAAATCCAGAGGGGCAGGCAAATGTGGACAGGACCTAGGATCTGGGAAACCAAGGTTTGAATCTGCTTTAGAAACACTCTGGGTGACCCTAGGCCAAACAGTGTCATTCTCTCTCTCTCTCTCTCTCTCTCTCTCTC
Organism: Lepidodactylus listeri; assembly: GCA_029233225.1. Taxonomy (NCBI): domain Eukaryota; kingdom Metazoa; phylum Chordata; class Lepidosauria; order Squamata; family Gekkonidae; genus Lepidodactylus; species Lepidodactylus listeri. The sequence goes on from JARCFY010000016.1 coordinate 18,743,510, forward strand.
TCTCAGCCTAGCCTTCCTCACAGGGCTGTTGTTGTGAGGCTAAAATGGAGGAGGGGAGAACAGTGTTGTAAGCAGCTTTGGGTTCCCCTTGGGGAGAAAAACAGGTAATAAATATCTTTTAAAAGTAACAGTCTTATTGCGAAAGGATTTCACTTATTAGGCTTCCTCTCCCCCTCCCCGTATTTTTTGATGATTAGTTACCGAACATGTTTGTCACTCCTCCATGAAAGAGGTCCAAAGCGGTAAAAAACAAATTACTAAAACAAATTAAAACAATACACAATAATCCAAATAAACCAGCAGGCTACAACAAGCAACATAAAATGCAGAGAGCAGATTATTCAGGGATTTCAAAATACAAGAAAAGGAAATCCAAAATTAACCCCTCCCCCAAATACCCAATGTACAATTAGAGAAAAGCCCAGGGCCATTAAAAATGTTTTCACCTGGTGCTTAAAAGATTTGGCCAAAGCTGATCTCTGGAGAGGTTTTTATAGGGTTACCAGCCTCCAGGTATACCCTCCAGACTACACAGATCAGCTCCCCTGGAGAAAATGTTTCAAAAACAAGACAGGCTTCCGTGTGAACACAACGTGAAAAACAAAATAAGCTCACCTGGGGATCCCCCCCGGAATTACAGGTTCCTTTCAGACTACACAGATCAGTTCCCCAGGAGAAAATGAATGCTTTGGAGGGTGGATTTCGTGGCACTGTACCCCACTGAGGTCCCTGTCCTCCCTAGGCTCCATCCCCAAATCTCCAGGAGTTTCCCAACCTGGACGTGGCAACCCTACCCCCCCAACCCTCACCAGTGGCCAAGGGGACCTGGAACCCTAGTACCACAACTAGAGTTTCACCACTAAAGAAAACCCCATCTGTGGTCTCCAGCCCCCTCCCTTCAGAAGGTGCGTTGGGGGGGGGGAAGGTGGCTATCTCCGGGTTGGGAAATTCCCAGGGATTTTGGGGTGAAGCCTGAGGAAGGCAGAGTTTGGGGAGAAACCTACCTCAGCCTGGTATAACACCATAAAGTCCACCCTCAGAAGGAGGAAGAGGAGATTGGATTTATACCCCACCCTTCACTACCCAAAGGAGTCTCAGAGCGGCTTACAATCTCCTTTCCCTTCCCCTCCCCACAACAGAGACAACAGAGGTGGGGCTGAGAGATCTCTTTTGAGGACTGCTCCTGAGAGAACAGCCCTGAACAAACTTGTGACTGACCCAAGGTCCTGCCAGTAGCTGCATGTGAAAGAGTGGGGAATCAAACCCGGTTCTCCCAGATTAGAGTATGCGCTCCTAACTGCTGCCCCAAACTGGCTCCCAACAGCAAACATTTTATCCAGGGAAACTGATCTCTGTCGTCTGAAGATCATTTGTTATTCTGGGAGATCTCCAGGCCCCACCTGGAAGTTGGCAGTTCTACGTGTAACACGGAGCACATTAGTTCCTTATTTTAACTGGTTATGCTTTGAACAATGGGGAAGGGGGAGATCTTTCTGTTGTGGCAAATGCGGGCAGCACGGCCTTCAATCTTGCTTTCCCCTCTGCTCTCTTAAAACAGGCCATTTTTTCCTCAGTTAGGAGGTACTCCAGACGGCAGCCATGTTCTTCCTCCTGGCCTGCGTGTTTCTGCTTGTAAGGGGAATGCCAGCGAGGCCAACAGAGCAGACGGACTCTGCCCCCCAGGGGAATCTGCTGCCTTTTCCCCACTTGGTTGTGCAGAACCCTCAGGAGGCAAATGGCAATCTCTCCAGCAACCTCTCCTGTGTGGAGCTGAGGGCTCAGAGGTTGACCCTCGTGCACCTGAGCAGCAGGAATCTCATCTCTTTCCCGTCATGCTTGCCTGAGATTCTGGAACACCTGGATCTGAGCGACAACCTCTTGCCTGAATTCAATGGTCAGGATGCAGCCTACCTGCCCAGTCTGCAGGCCCTTTCCTTGAGGCAGAACAAGATCTGGCGAGTGACGTGGGGGGGCCCTGGAAGTCTGGCCAGGCTGCAGTCCCTGGATCTGAGCTTCAACCTGCTGTCGTCCGTGCCGGCTTGCAACGCCTCCGCGTTGGGAAACCTCAAGGAGCTGTCTCTGGCTGGGAATCCCATCACAGAAATCCAGGCCTTCGCTTTCTCCTGCTACCCTCAACTGCGGTCCCTGAATCTGTCTTCCACTCTGCTGGGACAAGGTGGCAGCGGTGGGATTCAGGATTCGGCCTTCGCGGTGAATTTCCTGCAAGGGGACACCACCGAGACAGTGGGAAGTGCTCTTGGTATGCTTGATCTCAGCGCAACCTTCCTGGAGAGAGGTAAGCGGTGAAACTTCACTGGGAAGCTCAAAGCACAGTCAGACGGCATGTAGGGCTGCCAGCTCTGGGCTGGGAATTTCCTGGAGATTTTGGAGATGGAGGGTTTGGGCAGAGGAGGGACCTCCGGGGGGTATAATGTCATAAAGTAGGATTGCCAGCCTCCAGGTGGGGCCTGGGGATCCCCCGCTTTTACAACTGATCCCCAGCTGACAGTGATCAGCTCCCCTGGAGAAAATGTACCAAAAATAAGACATGCTTCTGTGTGAACACAATGTGAAGACCAAAATTACCTCACCAAAGAAAATCACCTATTCTATTCTATTCTATTCTATTCTATGACTTTGACACGCTTGGTTGTACTCTTTTTAAAGTTTACAGTACAGATTTCTTAACAATCATCTTTATGTAAAGTAAATGCCATAAACATAAACAAAGCCAGTAGATAAAGGTGTGAGTACAATACAAAAGCTTGATGCAAATGTTCTTGTGTTAAAGAGCTTATTTTGTTTTTCTCCTGGAGAAAACGGCTGCTTTGAGGTGTGGCATTGTACCACGCTGAGGCCCCTCCCCTCCCCAAACCCCTCCCTCCCCTGGCTCCACCCCCAAAGTCTCCAGGTATTTTCCAACCCAGACCTGGCAACCCTACCATAAAGTCCACCTTCCAAAGTAACCGTTTTCTCCGGCGGGGGGGGGGGGGGATGATCTCTGTAACCTGGAGGCCAGTCGTAATTCTGGGGGATTATATTGTTCTTCTGCAAATTCTCTGGCATTTGTCAGACAGCAGCCAAGTTGCTTTCCACAATGCTCTGAGTCACCTGGTGTGTGTGTGTGTCATACTTAGGATTCCTTGGGCTCAGTCCCCCCTTCAGTCTCCTCTGTTTTGATATCACAAAGGTTGTTAAACGTTCCTTCTCCCCCACAACCCCAGTTCGTCTGGCGTGGCTCAGAGACCTGCCCAGCCTGACATCTCTCCATCTGACGAAAATGAGCCGCCTGAGAAGCATCAACGCGGCTGTCTTTGCGTACACACCCCAGCTGGAAGAACTGAACTGCCGGGATTCCCCCGTCCTTAGCCAGGTGGAAACGGAGTCTTTCGGCCAGACCCCCAAGGTGGCTTTTCTCATGTTCCAAAAGTAAGTTTCCCTCTGCCTGCTGATTAGTAGGGTTGGGTCTGTATCAAAGCGCCTGCTGTCGGCCGCCTCCCAATTCCCACAGGAGCATAAACAAAAGAAGGTTGTGAAGGTTCGAGTGGTGAGGCTCTGCAGGGCTGGTGTGGGGAGAAAACGGGGGAATGGAGAATCGTAGGTGATGCTCTGAGCTCCCTGGAGAAAGAGATAGTGTGGTGCAGTGGTTCGAGTGTCAGATTAGCATCTTCAGGGATGGTTTTAGCCAATCGGCAACCAGGAGGGCAGCTGTCCTGGGCCCCACACTGGGAGACCCAGAGAGCCTGTGGCCCCATCTCCCCAATGGAGGGAGGGAAAAACACAAAAAGAGCCGGCTAGCAGCACTTGCGCCTACCTGTCCAGGGCTCCGCCAGATGGATGCTGCTTGCTGCTTGTGCCATCCTTGTCTGGGGCAAGGGCAGCCAGCTTCTGATGGTGGCACCTCCCACCTGTCTGACCTGGGGCAAGGTCCTGGGGGGGGGGTGGCCCCAGGAGAAGGTGGCAGCGATTCTGGGGTCTAACCCTGGACTTTAGCCCAGGGCCCCAGAATGACTAAGACTGCCCCTGAGCATCTGGGAAGCACAGGTCTCTGAGCCCCTTGTCTACCATGGGAACGTTCTGGGTTACTTTGGGTCAATTGCACACACTCAGCTTAACCTACCTCACAAGGTTGTTGTGAAGATAAAACTGAGAAGGAGAGAACAATGTAAGCTGTTTTAGGTTTCCAGGGGGGAGAAAGGCAAGGTATAAATGAAGTCAATATATACAATATTTAATATGTACTAGATAGAAATCGGGTTCAGAGATTAAGACGCTGAGCTGCAGACCAGAAGGTTGGTAACTCGGCAGTTCAAGACCCTAGTGCCATCCGTCTCTGGGCCCAGCTCCTGCCAACCTAGCAGTTCGAAAGCAAGAAACTGCAAGTAGATAAATAGGTACCCCTCTGGTGGGAAGGTAACAGTGTTCCGTGTGCCTCGGTGTTTAGTCATGCCGGCCACATGACCACGGAAAAGTCTTTGGACAGCTCTGGCTCTTTGGCTTGGAAACGGAGATGAGCACCACCCCCTAGAGTTGGATTTGACTAGCTTTCGAGCAAGGGAAACCTTTACCTTTTACCTTTTTGACAGAAATAGGACAGCAGATCGACTGCTCACACTTTCAGACACACAAAGTTTGAGTCCAGCGGCACCTTTGAGATCATCAAAGTTTTATTCAAAATGTAAGCTTTCATGTGCAAAGCACACTTCAGACAAACTGGAATAAAATCTCCTCAAGGGCTACTTACAGGAAAAGGGAGGCAGCTGTTAGGAGGGTCCACTCAGAGCCCAGATGCATATACAGAGCTGAAATTGGATGAGGCAACTGTTAAGAACAATGGATGGCAGCAATTTAGCATGTAAATGCAAGAGTTAACAAAGAGATGTGAGAATGAAGCTAGAGTCCAGCAGTATCCCCAAGGCAGGGGTGGGCAAACTTGCTCAGCGGAAGAGCCACCTAGAACAGGGGTGGCCAAACTTGCTTAACATAAGAGCCACACAGAATAAACATCAGATGTTTGAGAGCCACAGGACATGAACAAATATTACCTGCTTTTATTGGAAAATAAGCAAATTTGCTTTTTATTAACATCAAATGAGACTGCCAAATATAATAGCAAGAGGGGTAAAAGCAGATATTGATAATGATATTAATTTGTCCAATGATATTTGTTTGCTAATGATATTTAGCTTCCCCAGCCGCCCTGCCGGGAGCCACATAATATATGTGAAAGAGCCGCATGCGGCTCCCAAGCCACAGTTTGCCCACCCCTGCCCCAAGGCAAACCAAGCTCAACCCTGTGTACATGGGAGAACAAAGACTCAACATGTGCACACTTCTTCACATACATTGAAACAGATTTCCTCAAATATTACATGATGGGGGGGAGGATAGTTGAGGGGCATGGATCCCACCAAAAATCTTGGCTGATGGAAAGATGTCTATCAGCAGACTGCAGATTCTCTGCCTCCTCCTCCCGCAGCAGCCCAAAATGCTCCTCAAAATGCTGCTCTGACTCTACTGGGGTGGGGGGGATTGGTGAAAATAGCCTCACCCTGCATGCATGGAAATGATTGGCAAGAACGAGTCCTATGTAATGGGCAGAATAATCTGTTAAATTATAACCCGTACATTAATTACCTGTACTTCTTTCTCTTACTGAAGAGCCAGTTTGGTGTAGTGGCTAAGAGCAATGGACTCTAATCTGGAGAACCGGGTTTGATTCCCCACTCCTCCACATGCAGCCAGCTGGGTGACCTTGGGTCAGTCACGGTTCTCTCAGAGCTCTCTCAGCCCCACCTACCTCACAGGGTGTTTGTTGTGGGGAGAGAAAGGGAAAGAAAACTGTAAGCTGCTCTGAGACTCGGAGTGAAGGGCGGGGTGTAAATCCAATCTCCTCTTCTTTGTCTTCTTCTAGCTGTAATTTGAGTTCCTTAAATCCATGGAATCTGAGCTCATCAGACAATCTGGTCATCGGCCTCTATGGAAACCCTTTGGAGTGCCATTGTGAGATGTCCTGGCTGCTCTCTGAACCAGAAAGGATAGTTCTGCAGAGGTGAGGAGAGTTACAAAGATGGCTCCTGTCTTCCTTGCTGGCAGTCCCTGGTCCTTTATTCAGTGCTGAGTTACAGGCGTCACTATCGGGCTTGGAGGTATTTTTGATGGCCTGTATCCTAACCAGTTGAAACCTTCCATCAGCCTAAGGAATGTTCCTCCAACTGAAGTGGCTCCTTAGAATAGAGGAAGGCTTCAGATTTTGCTCAGTGGAGCGTTAGGATACAGGCATGTGCGATTGTGTGTTCCTGTGAAAGAGAGAAGGAAAAAGAATTCTCAGATCCCGGTGATCTCGAAGCCCATGACAATTTTGTGGTAGATCCAAGCTAAAGAGATGTCAGAAGGCTCAGCCAGCCAAAGGTGGGTGTGTTACCACCGCAGATCCACAGATGAGAATGAGTTCCCGTCAAAAGACCAAATGCTCCAGTCAGAATGGGCGTTGATCCCACCCAGCTGGTGCTGTTGAAGTGAAAACCAAGCTGAATGATGTACATGAACCTCTAAGGAGGGAGAACTGCTTTCTGCAATGATCGGACCATTCCCAGGTTTTACTGTGGCCAAGGCTGATACCGTCTAGGGCTGCCAAGTCTGGGTTGGAAAATACCTGGGGACTTTGGGGGTGGAGCCAGGAGAAGGTGGGGTTTGGGGAGGGGAGGGGCCTCAGCATGGTACAATGCCATAGAGTCCACCCTTCAAAGCAGCCATTTTCTCCAGGGGAGCTGATCTCTGTCAGCTGGAGATCAGTTGTAAAAGCAGGAGATCCCCAGGCCCCACCTGGAGGCTGGCAGCCCTAATACCGTCAGATCTGCCCAAGTTCTGATTTGAGAGCTTCAAGCTGGGATCTCTGTTTGAAAGTTCTTCTTCTTTGGTTAAAATACATAAGTTTGCTGTTGAAGCTCTCCCCTCATTGGTTTCAGTGTTGAGTCCATTTTGTGATTCTCCTGTGTAGATAAAGACAGTCCAGTGCAAATGGCACAATGAAATTTCTGGCATTTGATAGCAGCTTATCTCCTGTATAGGATTTCCAGTTCCCAAGACCCAACAGAGTTTTCCCCGCTTTGCAGGGCTTCTGCTCGCCATTGGTCGAGAGGGGAAACCCCGACCCCAAACAGCCACGTCCAGACACGATGTCTCCAATGCGATGACGTCGCTCAGAAGTGACGTCATCACATCAGGAACATTGTGCGCGATGCTCTGGTTTGAGGGCAAAATTCTACAGTAAATTTGGCCTAACGCGATAAGAGTTTTGCCCTTAAGCCAGAGCATCACCATGCGATGTCACTGATGCGATGACATCACTTCCAGGTGATGTCATCACACGGTGACGTCCTGGAACACTGTTGTCATTTTCCAGATATTTCATTTTGCTCTGACTGTCATCAGCTCTCCAGGGTCTCAGGCAGAGGTCCTTCACATCATGTACTACCTGGTCTGTTGTGTTTGTTTAGAATACGAAGCAGTAATAGCTTGGAAAGGGCTGATATCCTAAAGCTCCAATTCCTATTGGCTGATTAATAAAGACTCCCATTGGTCCTGAAGCCAATCTAGATACCCAATCACTGAGCCCTGCTTGGGTCCAATAGTATTGCTTATATAGTTACATTGTTGAAAGTTATGTGTTGGAACAGTATAAATGAAAGTGCTGCTCTCATAGAGCTGTCTTTTGAGTTGAACAGTGTCACTGAATAAAAGCCTGATTGTTTGAATTCATCACCTCCTGCTCAATACTTAAAATGGTCCTTTTAATTGGCGATGCCAGAGTATGAACTTGGGACCTTCTGTGTGCCAAGCAGAGGCTCTATTGTTCCTTTTCCCAGCTTTGGTGACTGTGCCCACTGCCCCCTTTCCTCAACAAGTGAGAGGGGCCATGCCACAGTGATAGAGCAACCACTTGGCATGGGGAAGGTGCAAGGCTCAATCGTCAGCATCTCCAGTTAAAAGGACCAGGTAGTACATGGTGTGAAGGACCTCTGCCCGAGACCCTGGGCAGCCACGACCAGTCTGAGTAGATAATACTGACCTTGATGGACCAAGGATCTGATTCAGCATAAGGCGGCTTCATGAGATTATCCATGATCTGCTTACCTCCGGATTGGACGACTGTAGTGTGCTTTATGGTCCTTAAGGACCATTCTGAAGCTTCAACCATTCTAAAATGGGTCATCTCCACACGGAGTGCATTATAATAGTCAGACTGGAATCTATAGCCAAGTAAAGCTACAGATGCCACCATTTGAGTGATGTGATTTCCACCTGATTTCTGTCTCCAAGGTACTCTTTTATAACTCACTCCCTGCTGTTTTATCTTAGGGCATCAGAAACTGTTTGTTCCATGCCCGCCGAAGACAACGTAGCACCCAGATCCATACCTCTGCCAAAGCTGTATGATGAGTGCCAGTCCAACAGAACTACTGATTCATCCCCAGGGCTCAGAACAGGTGACCTTTACAGCACATCTTCTGGATTCACCACAAAACCAGTGCCAGACTTTGGTACCTTTCCCCAGGAATGGCGCAGCAGTTCAGTTGCCCCCCACGGCGTCACCTTGACTTGGGGCGATCTAACGACGCAGGATTCCGCACAGGCAGATATGCGTGTCTACAAAGAAGAAACAGTTAACGGATCTACGGAGAGCCCACCTGCAACAGCCACTTGGACCGCTTCCTTGACAATCCTGGGAAAGACTTCTGCCGAGCAGACCAGGGAGGCTCATACCACTGCAATGGATCCGAGAAGTCATGATCCCACCACAGCAGATTCCCTTGTCCGTCCAGAAGGAACATTGTACCACTCTGCTCTGAGCACTCCTACAGCTGCGCCAACCAGAACACATTCTTCACCCACCCCCAGTGCTTTATTTATCCCACAGAACACACCAAGTTCCACTCCGACCAAACCACCAGTGCAAAACTCCACCAAGTCACCTGCTCTTCCAAATCCTGCACCCACTGACGTTCCAGTATATTATGTAGATAACTATGACTACGAAGGTCATCAAGAGGAACCTGAGGTCCAGACGCTCGGCCCGTGTGCCTACGACCCCTGCAGGCACCTCCAAAAGCCTTGCTCTGAACTGCAAGAGTTATCTCCTTGCTTGTGCCCGGGGATATCAGATGAATTCACCATCCCGGAACCTCCGAGACTTCGTGAAGTGTCTGAAATAAGGGACACGTCAGCAGAGATCCGTTGGTGTGCCCCAAATTCATATGTAAGATTCTACCAGCTTGCCTATCGCCTTAAAGGCAGCTTGAGTAATAGCACGGTTACTGGAGAGATTTACCCCACAGCCAGGGAGTACACCCTGTACCATCTCCAGCCTGGTTCCAACTACCAGGTGTGCATCACTGCTTCCAACAAAGCCGGGTCAAGTCAGACCGCAGGCTGGAAGGGACCCAATAAGCCGTGTATTACCTTTGCCACCAAATCCAGCTACAAATCCAGTTTTGCCGTCTTGAGTGCAATGAGCGGACTCCTTCTCATTGCTACCATCCTCACTTCAGGGTGCCTCTGCAAGAAACATAAAGCACCCCATGCTGAGCCATATAACACGCATCTTGTTTCCTACAAGAATCCTGCTTTTGATAATGCCTCAAAATAGGAAAGGTGAACAAGACGGCAAGGATTTGTCATTGGTGCTCAATATTGTTTTTTAATGGACTTTTTCTATTTTTTAAAATGACAATAATGGGGGTGGAGGGGTGGATTTAGGGGTGCTCTTTCACTTGCAGAAGGAAGCCTATCAGTAGAAAACTGTCCATGGGTGGAAGGGCTCTTTTGGATTCAGTCCTGGGTTTGGCTTCAACTTATCGTCTTCAAGTTTTCCCCCTTGTCCCTCTTTATTTTCATTGTTCTATAAATGGGATGAGGGAAGTAGGCCATCGGAGTGTTTTTCTTTTTAAACTTAAAAACAAACAAACTGCAGTGCTTGTTATCCTCCTAAAATACATTTTAGTTTCAGTGTTTCAATTTTAACTAAGCAAGTAATGTGAACCTCTGCGGCAGTGTTCCCTCTAAGCTGAGTCAGTGTGAGCTAGCTCAGTTTTTTAGCCTCCGGCTCACACATTTCTGTCTTAGCTCAGGAAGGATGGCTCCAGACTCCAGAGCAAACTGATTTATGCAGCAGCCAAATCGCTCGCTCACAATTTTAGTGCCAGTAGCTCACAAAGTTGACAGGGACCTTGAGACATAACAGCTTTATTTCTTGATAGATGCATAAAGGAAATTGTCATGTACCGTGTCAGAGTAGAAGGAATCTTAATGCCTTTCACAGCACCTCCATATGATTAGAAAACTGCTTCTCACAGTGTAGATTGACCACAACTGATGACTGCTGACTTCAAACTTCAGACCGAACCCTCTGCCTTCCCTCTCCACACACACACACACACCCCTCCTAGCTCCGCCCACACACTCTCAGTCATCAACCAATCACCTCACTCACTTCCCTTTCACCCCCCCCCCCGTTCTGACACTTACCAACCATTTAAAGAAACATCTATATATCTAATTCCGAAGGCGCCCCCTGTGTGCGGATACCTAAATCCGCGCAGGGGGGCACCTGGGAGGCAGGGAGGTTTTCCTACGCACGGGGGGCACTCCCCCCATGTGCAGAAAAATCCAAAAAGTTAAAAAAATTATTCAGGGGATACTTAAATCCCCCCCAAAAGTAAAAGAGCATTCCCTACACATGCGCAGGGAATGCTCTGGGAATGGTCCGTTGCCACCACTACTGCTGGGGGGGAGAAGGCTTGGCAGGCTGGCCTCGCCACCTCTGGGGAGGGAGGGAGAAGGCTTGGTGGGCTGGCCTCATTGCTGCTGCTGCTGGGCGGGGGGGGGGGGAGAGATAAGGTCCTCTGTCTTCAGCAGGCCCTGAGCTGTGGGGAATACTCCCCCCCTCCGGCAAGTATCGCGGGTCCCACTTCTTGTACACATATAACTTGAAATCATTACAACCGGGTCTTTCAGATCCTAGTCCAACACTAACCATGCTGGCCTAATTACTGTAATTACTAACTACTGTTAACAGTACACTGCTGCTAAGACTATGGGGGTGTGATAGAAATGGGCCTGAGAGCATGAGCACTCATCCCCAGGATCGGACTCATTTATAAAAAGCAGCACTGTCGACTGAAATGCTAGTTTTAGAATTCCCTTTATAGCAGCTTCATCAGACTCCTAAAGCAGAGCTCAACGAACTAGGGAGAGCCTTATCCATTAAAGTGGTTGGATACAAACTAGCAGTACAATTAAGACACAGGAGTCCAAACACTAGTGGAGATTTATTTTTTTATTTTTTTTTGAAAGTGCAGTGGTGCTGACAGTCCTGCACACCCAAGGCATCATCCACCATTCAGTTCTCCCAAACTTTCAATACGGGGCCATATTTCCTTGTCTAAGTGGAAGGAACATTCCTGAGCGGCTCCCATTGAACGCCATGCGCTGTTTCACCTTGATAAACTGGAACGATCCTATTTTCAAAGTCTAAAGAATAAAATTCCCTCCTCTAGCCCGTTTATATTGCAAGACACAATGAGGTTGCAGCATCCAGAGGTTGCATTTGGAGTATCAAAGTCCCCCCCCCAGGATACATTCTCTATACAAGTTTAAATATATAAAACATAACATAAAATTATTTATATACATACAGAGAATCCCAATCACTTCCACTTCTCCCAGCCTTCATGTCCATAGAAGGCTCTTGACCTGGTGAGCCTACAGCCTGACCCAACATGCACAAATTCATTTTCAGTTTATTCAGTCCTGTAACCGTGCGATACTTTGCTTACTCCATGCAAAACATGCCACATGGCTTACATGTCCTATGTTTGGAAATCTAGTGTTCTTCAGTTTTGTCTCAATATTTTATAAAGTTTTAAACTAAATTAAAAAAAAACACACGGAGCCATACAACTCTGCTCTCAGTACTGGCACACTGGTCAAGTTTAAACACAACCCAGAGCCCAAGTCATTCGCCACTTAATATGACCAATCCCTTTATGACTTTCCTGCCACCAAACTTCTCAACATGCTATGTCAACCACATGGGGGGGGGGGGGGGGGAGAGAATACTTTTCTTGCTTTTGATATTCACCTTGCGTTTCTTCGTTGAGGAATAGGGCTGTGCCTCAACGGCAGAGCATCAGGTTTGTACACAGAAGGTCCCAAGTTCAGTCCCCAGCATTCCCAATTAAAAGGATTAGGTAGTATGTGATGAAAGAGACCTTAAAAAGATCCTGGAGAGCTCCTGCTAGTCTGAGCAGCAAATACTGACCTTGATAGATGAATAGTCTGACTCAGGCAGCTTCCTGTGTTCTGTATTTGTACCACGTAGAAATAACAGGACCAGCGGCTTTGACTACATAGTATCTCCAAGAAATTCATTCACTACCCCAGCCGTCAGTTTTAGCAGAACAAAATTGTGACCGCTTTCCATTCTGCTGTGTTTTGCATATTCTAGAACATCATTTTCAGAATGCCAAACACATTAGAGGATCTTAACCCCAAATTTCAGCACAGATAATTGATAAATGCAGCATTTTAGACACATTTTGTTGCAGTTCTTACGAGAAGCCTGTAAGGTAGTTTCAGTGTTATTCCCTTGGGTAGGTGGGAAAAGCTGAAGCTAAGTTGCCTAAGTGAGTTCACGGCATTTTAAATCTGAAAACGGGACATCCTGATTCATGCCTCAGTCTCTTGGCCATCACCTTAAATACAGTGAGATGGGGAACCTGATGTAATAATTAGGTCTAATTTTTTTAAAAAATCAGAAACCGTTTTCTCCCAAAAGCTCCATGTTGTCTTCTGAAATCACCGATTTTGATCTTCATCCTTTTCACCAGCCTATTAGTGCCACACTGATTAAATGCTAGTGCAAGCACTGTGCTTTAGGATGTTTCAGTATAGCTACAGCTGCTCTTTCTTAAGCATCGAATGTTGAAGGTTTCATTTTACACTCTGAAAGAGGGCTTCGCAAGAGCATAGGGCACACCAGTCACATCATTAGAAAGACAAACAAAAGCCTTCACAGAAGGATATAATGCTTTCTTGCAAAGTTCCAAACCAATAGTCATGCTTGCTAAATCTGCCCCTGGGTATATTTGGTTGGGTTTTATGCAGCACCAGTAGAGGGAGTTTGAAGCGTTGTTCCTGCCTTCTCATTCTCTCAGCAGCCAAAAAGTCAGTGCTGTGAACTGAGGAACCTGTGTTGACAAAAAGCTATCCGACACAGGTGGCTGCAGTGAGGAGGGGGAAGTTAATGAAATTGCTCCTCATGGAAGTGAAACAGATTCCTAAGGTTATTTTCTGCTAACCAGGGAACCTTCCATTCACATGCATGGAAGATGCCTCAGTTAAGTAGAAGGAATGCTAGTATTTACCCCATTCCAATTCAGTCGGGCTGTGCTTGTGCCAAGTATTCCATGACCAACTAGTTTCAATTCAAATTCAATTCAATGTATCAAAGGGAATAGAGTACCTCAGGAATACCTCAGACCCTCCGAAACGAACCCCAATCTTCTGAAAACCAATCAGCAAAACACATGACCTCAGGCACTAACCTCCACATGTGTTTAAGTACACTAACATACAAAATTATATTTTATTTGTAACAAATTGAAAAATTACATTGAAAATTCTGCATATTTACATGATCAAAACTTCATATTAACTTCATATTAGCTCCGTTGTGAAGACATGGTTTCACTGTGACAAAGATTATTAAAAAAGAATGTTCTTTTATCCACGGTCCAGATGTACGGCAGGCGACACCGTTCCAAGGTAAGCCCAATGGGTCATAAGCAGTCACGCCACAAGACTTCATTTGTTGTTCAGCACCTGAACCGTCTTTCGGCCATAATGATAGTAACTGTATGCAGACATTGCCGTTGTGGCAGCTGTGATGCACCTTCAAGGAGGAGACAAACTGTATTAGTTTCTGAGGAAATCGTGGGGGAAAGGCCAAGCCTAAAGCGCCACCGCTGTCTCGTAGTAAGGGCTTTCCAATAGCAAGCTTTAAAATATGTTTCAAGATCACAGAGTGAGCTGTAAAATACGCATTAATTAGATGAGTTTCAGCAACAATACAAGTCTGTATCTATGTTCTGCCCAGGTTCCCGTCTCTCTCACAAATTAACAGTATTACAAACAAAATTAATGTTTACGTACCATAATGTTTGAAGATATACACTGTCCACGTAATTGAAAACTGGAGCTGCTAACGAAGCTGCCACCAAGATGAGCTGCACTACTGTGTTCATCTGATGAAAGATTAAATGAAAAACTGAAGTCATATGATATTAACATCAAAACATTTTTACATCCCATCAATGTCAACAAAATGCATGCTTGTGCTTAATCTGTTGTCCACTGAAATCAACCGGAATTTCAAGCACTTCGCTTTCATCTGTCTGGACTATTCCAATTCCGGGCTCTCAAATCTGTAGATTCTGCCTCAGCTCCTGTCTCTTGCTGGGAATGAGGTGCTGTATGATCAAGGCCTAAATCTTTCCATTCAGGTCTTGAACTAGCAAAATCTTGTTCCTTTCAAGAAAAGCTTGGTTTAAAGGGATCTACCACCATACACTAGGAGCTTGAAGGAAAAGTCGCAAAGCAACCACCGCTCGCATGCAAGAGAGAGGAAGATGACCCATCCTGTGAAACCAGAAACAGAGGCCGCGGTCGCACGGCCCTTTAATGCGGGAGGAAGGGCTGTTTCCTCCCGCATTTAAAGGGACCGTCTACAACGGCCGTGGCTAGTCCTGCGCCAAAATGGGCTCAAATGCAGGTTCCTCCCGCGTTTTCCGACTCCGGGAAAATCGACTGTTTTCCCAGGAGTCGCGCGAGGAACCTGCATTTGAGCCATCTGGACAGCCCTCTCTCGCAATCATTGCGAGAGTAGGGCTGTCCAGATGGTCCCGTCCGCCATTCCCCCCCCCCCGCTCCCTTTTACGCTTGGGCGCTTGGGCACTCAAGCACCCAAGTGTAAAAGGAGAAAAAAAAACACCCCCAAAACTTACCAGACAGCCGGCGGGGCTCGGGGAAGGGTTCCTCCCCTGGCCGCCGCCACCACCTCCTCCGTTGCCACCGCCCGCCTCCGCCACAGCCTCCACTGAGAGCCGCTGCCCACCTCCTTCTCGGCTGCCACCCACTGCTGCCTGCCTCCTTCTCCACCGCCGCCCCCCCCAGCCACCCACCGTGGCTGCCGCTGTCGGGGGTTGGGATGTATAAACATCCCAACCTGAACTTAAGAGAAGCGGCTCCTTTAAATCCGGGAGGAGTCCTAGATTTAAAGGGCCGTGTAACCACGGCCAGATACACCACACATCCTCCAGCACAAAATGGGTTGGATAGGTCCCTTTTGACAACCCCAAAAAGCTATGACTTGGATCGGATGCTGAACAAACAGCAAGACGTACAATTATTCTTACCTTGCTAATAAATGTCGGCTTTAACTGAGCAGTGGCATAACACGGATTGAAATATCGACTAAGCGTTCTCTGTGAAAAGGAAAAAAACCTTTACTAAGCATGAAAAGAATACTGAAACATTGTCAGATCCCCAGTTAAGACACTCTCCGCAGTTTCTTTATAAGAATACTTTATTAGAGATTTGCTCACTCAGGAACTGGATCTTTGTCGAAAACCGAAGGTTATAGGTAAGAGCCAATGCACCCCCCAAAGCCCATGCATACATCAGCACTCTGCCTGTGTGTTACTATGACAACCCTAACAGATATGTGGTGTCCTATCTATGGCAGTCTAGCAAAAGTGTCTCCAAGGCCAATCCCAGGAGAACAGGCCCAGGGGTTCAGCTTGGAAGAACAGTTATGGCTACAAGCAAGCAGGCACCCACACACTCATACTTCCCCCTCAGTAATTCCCTCCCCCCATAACATGGCAAGGTGAACAGAGCAGAGTAAGAAAGAGAATCGAAACTGAAACCTTGACAAGCATTTAAGGAAGGTAACACTAAATCTTCATATTTACATTACGATCTGTAACACTGTTAAAGCAAGTTAAAATCTAAGTTCAACCACAAGATGATAACAGCACTAAAGGGTGTTTGAAGACGAAAGAGATAGTTTAGAAACAGGCGGTTCTATTACTGCACAAGTCTTGGCCTATCTTTTCAAAATAGGGAGCTGATTTGCCTGGCTCCCTAGAACTCATTAGTACAGCTGGGAACTCTCAGAGCATACTCTGAGTTAGAGCCAAAGAACTGTGAGCACAAGCGCCACTTGCAGGCAGGATGGATCCTCCCATTTCCCTACTAGAGCTGTAAACCTCTGGATTCCCATAGCATAAGTTTGGGGTTGCATCTGAGCAAAGATTTACCCATTACTTTGCCCTCTCTGCTCACCCACCCCCAAATCCTGTCCTTATGTGTAAAATTGCAACTCGTTTTTTTAAGACACAGATAAACAGCTGTTACTTACTGGTGGAGGAAGCGTTCTGTACCGTACATAAAAAACTGCAGCAATTAACGCAATGTCCCTCACAACGATCATAGAAGTAAGAGGAACTGGGGAGGGGGGAAACCCAAAGAATTTATTTCAATAGATTTCTGTGCACACGCAGAAAGACAATTAAAACATACTATATACCTGCAGGCATCTAGATTCATTAGCATATATGGCAACACATACAAACTACTTGGTCTCTTCCAATCAGCGTAACCTACTGGTATTGTGCATGCTGTCAACAGGCTGATGATCACTTATTAAAACACTATGTATGAGGTCAGGAGCAGAGGACAAAAAGCCATTGCTTAATATCCAGTGGCTGCTATAAAAGTGCTTCCTAGACTCAGACTATGAAAGGGAAAATGTATCACAAGACAAACAGACATGAAAAGACAAAGTGACAACTAGCTGGAGATTTCAAGCTGATTGACTGGCTGCATTTCCAGGCACGAGTCATTCCTGTGACTGGTTCCGTGTAAACGTGCCATGTGTTCATACCACTTCGCTTCCTTATTAACCTGTGTGATTGTCTCCAGATCAATTCTGATGTCCACATGCTGTTTTAGAAAGCAATTCAGCCAGCAATCATGCTGAGGTGAACCATCTAACTTGTTCTGATATCAGCCAATTACCACTTATTATTTCTAGGGTTTTTCACAACTATTCAAAGATTCAGTTAAATCAGATAAGAAAATGAATGCAGTAAAGAATAATGTATTAACTACATTTCCTTTTCAGTGTGAATTTTGCTAGGCTATTCAGTCCATTCTCATTTTGCCCTTCCTCCAAGGAGCTCTCTGTGGTGCACTTGGTCATTCCTTCCTGATTGTTACCTCACAATAACCCTATGAGGTAGTTTAGGCAGAGAAAACATGACTGGCCAAGACCTCACAGTGAGCTTCCGTGGCTGAGTAGGGCTTTGAACGCAGGTCTCTCAGAGCAAAATTCAGCAGTCTAACCACTACACCGCACCATGCTTGACTGATGAGCCTAAGCCCTGAGTTCAAGTCACCCAAAAACTACAACATTAGAAAATTCCTTCTGTTTCAGTCATTCAGTAACCGCTGTCATTTGAAGGATTGCTATTTACTTACCTGGAATAAGATTTGCGTAAGTCAGGCTAATATACAGGACACTAATAAGTACTTTATCAGCCAGAGGGTCCAAGGCGCTCCCCAATACGGATTTTTGGTTGACCCAGTTCCGTGCAATAAAGCCATCCAACTGAAAATGTAAACAGAAAACAGGGTAAGGATATGAATTGGCCTATTTAAACGTCATCTGAAATAGTTTTGTAGTGTTTGGTGTTTTAACTGTTTTTAACTTGATTGTCGATGTATCTGTTGGAATCTGTTGGCAGTCTACAAGTTGGTTTAATAAATAAATAAATAAGGAATGCTCTGTTAACTTTAAAACCTTGGGCAGGATCCAAAGTGTTGTTTTAGGCATGGCCAAAGGCATTCCCAGGGGTCAGCAGACCCAATCTTATCTCACAGTTTCTGGAGAAGTCTGCTCAATTTCAACAGAGGCCCTGATTGTGGCATCAAGAAACACAATGCCCCCCCGCCCTCCTTGGGCACAAGCAATGAGATGCACCATTCCATGGATCCTGGCTCATAACAGAAAACGAGTTGTTCCAACTGATTACAAAATACAGCACTGCACACCCTCTTCTCCTAACAGCTCAGTTCACACAGTAATAGTGAGCACAGGACACCCTGGGAATCCAGCCAGACATTAGTAAATTGTAGCTGCACAAATGCACACGCAACAGTGCTTACACTAATGACAAGCTGCATTAAGACCTACAAATGCATGCTGTTCACAGGGATTTTGAACATCTCTGTTTTAAAGGCAAACTTTAAAAGTGCATTCCCCTAATTCTCTCAGAAAGGACAAATATTTAAGGTTTTCAAGCAAGTGTTAAAGTCACAGGGTCCTTTATGAAACAGAAGCATAACGAGAAAACCTTTTCTTCTATAACATGACTCAAGGGTAGCTCTAGGATAAAACTGCGTGGAAAGTGAAACTCATTTCAGAATTGTACCATAAGACTTACCAAATCGGTGATGCCAGCCAGGGCAAATACACCCAACGCAATATTGAAATCTTCTTCAACAATCAAGTAGCCCAAAACTGGTGCCAGACCAATCCTTGCCATTGAAAGTAAGTTAGGGACTGTCCAGGGGTTTTCATACTGAGGAAATAAACACAGCAGGCACTTCAAGTAAGTCTGTCAGGGCAATCTTATGCACAGTCATTCCAGTCTAAGGTCACTGGTTTTAATTGGTTTATGCCACAGGACCCACCACACTGCAAGCCAAACACACAAACCTGAACTCAGCCTGCCTTAACAGGATACAACTGGAGCCTTGATCTCAAGGTGAGGGGGGGGGGGGAGAGCTGCCACCTGAACTGTAGCAATACAACTCCCCATCACAATCCCTTTCGAACCACAGCTTTAGGTTTGGGGGGAAAACCTCCAGACAGCTGTGCAGCGTTGAAACCTACCAACTAAGAGTTTTAAAACTTGATTTAAATGCAACATACCAACTATATACTACTGATAAAAGTTTAAAAATTGGTATTGTGGTTTCAGTGTATAAGGGTTCTTCATGTCGTTATTTTGTTGTTGTTCATCAGTCGCACAGTCAAGACTCTCATGACACCATGGACCACATCACGCCACGCCCTCCTGTCTTCCGCTGTCCTCCGGAGTTTGCTTAATTTCATGTTTGTTGCATCGATAACACTACTCACACACTAGCTAGCGGAAGATCGTCTCTTCATGAGACTAAACATCCTCATACCAAACATTTCGTGTCAGAGGCCCTCCCTTCTTGCAGGGTGACCTTGGACAAGTTAGTCTCCCTCAATCTAACCTACATAGGGTTGTTGTTGTGATGATAACATAGAGATGGCAGAAATGATACTGTAAGGTGCTTTGGGTCTGCTGTGGAGGAAAAAAGCAGGGAATAAATAGCTAAATATAAAACAAAGAAACATAAAAACAATATCAGCACTTGACAGTTCTCAAAAAGGGTTTTGACACCGGACATGCGTCTAAATACCCCTGCAAAAACTGAAGTGCACACCCTATCACCGGATCACAATCACCAGCAACGTGGCTTTCTCTCTGGTGTTTAATCTGCTCAGCATCTGAAGACTCACAAATGAAGCGCATGAACTTGACGCCACTGAAACACAATGCGCTTAAAGTGAAAAGTTCTGCTTGTAAAGATTTGTGACGGACTCTGTCACACACGTTGAAGTCACTACTGGATCTCACAGTGTGTATTAAGACACGAGCATGTTATGTATCAATTATGAAACAGCTGCTATATGCCACCGTCCATGTGCATGGCCGCTTGTAAGGAAACTGCTGGGCAGAACTTTACAACAACAGCCGCTGATCAGGTCACACATAAACCATACAAAGCACAACTCTTCACCCAGCTGAAATGAACCCAAACTCAACACAGGAATACAATACAGTAAATCATTCTGAATGACCTTCTGGGTGTCCCCATTTTTTAAAAAACAAAGTGTGGCTAGCAGAAAGCCAAAGGAAAACTTTTCAAACTGTGGCATTAACTCTTTCAGTGTGGGATGAACCTATTTCCACAGCAGATCTGTGCCAGACTGCATAGCAAGCATCTAACTCGCTCTGCTGTTGGTAACGTGAGCAAACCGATTTCAAACACAGTTGGATAAATGGGCTTTGATCCTCAATATAAATACTGAGACTATTCTTGCTATTCCTATGAAGGGAATCCCAAATTCATGCATGCCTGCAGCACACAGCTTCCCAAGGAAGAAGGAAAAGGCATCCTTATGGTTAAACACAGCAGGATGGTACACAGGAAAGCCCAGTTTTCACTGCTAGCAACTGCAGAAAAGTAGCCACATAAGTCTGTTGCAGGAAAAACGAACAAGCATGTTGTGGCACCTTAAAGATCAAATTTTTTTTGCTCCGACATAAAGCCTTTGTGGACATCTTTAAATGCAACACCACCAGTGGGACCCACTTTCCCCACAACAGAAGAAGTGGAGCCTCGTCTACTAAAGCCACTACAAGAATGAAAAGATTGCTGGGTCTTTAAGGTACCAGGAGAGAGCCAGTGTGGTGTCGTGGTTAAGAGTGCTGGACTAGGACCTGGGACACCCAGGTTCAAATCCCCACTTGTGCCATGGAGGCTCACTGGGTGACCCTGGGCCAGTCATGCACTCTCAGTCTAACCGTCCTCACAGGGCTGTTGTGGGGATGAAATGGAGGAGAGAAAAACAACAATGCAAGCCACTTTGGGTCCCCACTGGGGACAAAGGCGGGGTACAAATGAATTAAATAAGACTCCTGCTTGGTTCTCTGTAAACCAAAACCAATCAGTATTTGAGTGTGAACTAGACCTGGGCTAATTGATCACCTCACACTAGTTAAAGAACACTTAAAGGAAAGAGGAAAAAATGGAAGTGGGATTAGGTAATCTTGGCAGAAGCATGCCTTCTACTCCCTCACATAGATAAAAAGTGAAAGCTGGGGAGGAAAGGAAAAAACAGAAGAGAATAAGATAAAGTTAAAAGAGCAGAACAAAAAAGCTACCCCACATTGAGTAAAATTAAGATCAAAGCCCCAGTAATGGAGCACAGCCCTCAGACATTCTGCTCCCACGGCACTAGAAACCAGGAGTCATGTTTACTTTGTGCTATGGCAAAATACTCTCTGCATAATCAGCTGGTTATTAACTACAGCAAATCAAAGATCTTGGTCCTTCAGAAAAACCAGTCAGTCTTGGATAAACAATGGACATTTGATAGACCAGAACTCATATTGGTATATCAGGTTACACTTAATGGCTTCCAGCTCTTGGCCTATTAATCTTAATCACGTTTTGAAAGGAATGAAAGTCCACTCAGTTGCCATTCTGAGATTCTTTTTCAGTGTGAGGGTCAGTCAATTTCAATGGCAGCAGAGGTTTACTGTGCAAAAATTCTGTTTTTCCTGTTATATGGAGTGCCTATTTGGATCTCTGTGGCCTTAGGTAGGTTGGAGAGTGTGCAAAGCTTCCTTCCTGCACAGACTTCTACAAGCTCCCAAATGTATCTCAAATTCTAATTTATTATTGGAAAGAGGCTGTAGTCAAATTTCTCTTATGGCCTGGGCATCTGCAATAAAATTGAAACTTTTCCTGGTAGAATGTAAGTCCTTACCTGAGCTTTTAAAATGGACTCAGTTTGATTCTCATACATCATCCTGGGATAAAATAATGGCAAATAAGCTGCTGGGTTTAATCAGAGCCCCTCCCCTATGGATGTCCCAGAAGTTAGAAAGAAGATTCTCATCTTGAGGAAATTAGATCAGGACACTATTAATTTAGAGGCCAAGAGACACCGTTTCCCTTTTTCTGGGGCTTTTCAGGCCCTCTTTTTCCTGTTTTGTCACATTACTTTATCTTTTTAACAATCCCACTTTTTCACCAACTATTCTTCCTGGCTAGAACAAATGCTTTCCCACTCACAGAACTGTTGGGTTGCTAGGAAGGTATTAGCTGCCCCCATAGACTCTTCCACTGCGGCAGAGCTGTAACTAAAACTTTATCCCATTTCCTATTTAGTTGTGACCTGTACTCTACTAGAAGAGCCAGTTTCATGCTGCCTTTATTGAGCATGTTCCCCCCTGCTGCTTGCATGATTTCCATTTGCCCTATCTTTTGGCTGGCAATGATAAGACTGTAACCTTGGCTATGGCACAGGTCATATTTAATGCTCTTAGAATTAGGCAGACACATTAAAAATAATAACCCTGGGCATAAGTACTTGTAGAACTATGGGTCCTATTTATTTCACCAAGGTGCCCTGGGGCAGGCAGGCATTCTGATTTTGGCACAGAAACGCAAATACTGTTCAGCACCTCTTTCAGCTGACAGGATGATGGCATTCTTCTCCATAACAACAAAAAAGTCATGCTGCATTTTTTTTAAAAAGCTCAGCTTTTGGGGGTTTAGATAGTTATACATTTCTCTCCCTTCAGCTACCCCAGCCTCTCCTTCCCTGTAATAATACATGCCTATGTATTATTGAAACGTTACTAATAATTCCTTATAAAAAGTTTATTATAGTTTTATCTAAAACTCTTAACCATTTTGGGACAATGACTATGGTGTATTTTAGTCTGTTTCATGCTGGTGTAATACCTAATAGGGCCGCGGTGGCTCAGAAGTTAAGCCGCTGAGCTGCAGGTCAGAAGCTATGCAGATCGAGATCCGAGTGTGGCGTGATGGAGTGAGCTCCCATCCTTGGTCCCAGCTCCTGCCAAACTAGCAGTTTGAAAGCAAGAAATTGCAAGTAAACAAACAGTTACTGCTTCGGTGGGAAGGTAAACAGCGTTCCGTGCGCCTCGGCATGCTGGCCACATGACCATAGAAAAGTCTTCGGACAGTGCTGGTTTTTCGGCTTGGAAATGGAGATGAGCACCGCCCCCCTTTCGAGCAAGGGAAAACCTTTAGCTTAATACCGTAATAACTAACTTTCGACCTTGCATAAGACTTTTGTCGGTCTTACAGCTGCCACTGGACTCAAACTTTGTTCTGCTACTTCAGGCCGGAACGGCTGCCCAGCTGGATCTCCCCTAGAAGCACGTGCGCGTCAACAAACAACTCACGCCCCGGTCACAAAGCACGCCTGCGTCAAGAAGAGGCCCTCCACCGTCACGTGACCCCTCCTCCCACCTGCCCCATAGGCTGACCGGGGGACGAGCGCCACCAGGCCCGCTTCCCACTACCAACCAGTTCAGCGCGTCCATGTCGGTCCGCTCTCCCAGCGTCCAACTCCGAGGGCTTTCCCGGCGGCCGAGAGGCTCCTTCATCGTGGCTGCGAGAGCGCCTCGGTTGTCCGGCGACGCCGCCGCACGAAGGGAAGCCGCCGGCTGAGGCGCGGGCGACCAACAGCTCCGAGCTGCACGCGCGCACGCGCAGTAGCTGCCGGTGGCTCCCGCATGCCGAGGAGGAGGAGGAGGAGGAGGAGGCGGCGGGAGAGGGCGCCGCGAGGCCGCCCAGCGAGGAGGCCGCGAGCGAGGCTCGAGAGCGGCCGTTGCTGCGGCGCGCGCCGATGGCCGCGGCCCCTGCCGCCGCTACGGTGGCCGCTATGGGCCGTGCCGGGCTGGCGCTCCTCAGGACGTTCCACTTGCAGGCGCCGCCTCGGCACAGCCAAGCCGCGGCCAGCATGACTCGGTGAGGCGGACGGCCTCCTCACCGGGCGCTGGAGAAGGGGCGGAAGCCGCAAGCCCCTCCTCTTCCTCGCCTGTCCCCTCCGCGCCGGCGGCCGCTACCTCACCTTCCTCCATTCACAACGAAGACGCCGCTCCCGGCCGACTACCTCGGCAGTACGCTAGGCGGCCTTTACGACGTCGCCCGCTCTGCTTTACGGCGACACGCCTCCCAGCCTTCCCTCCCCTTAGTTAACGGGCCGGATGACACCCCCCCCCCCCCGCTATCCCACAGAGCCTTTTTGGGGCGGGGGAGTCAAGGCCCTTTCCCTGACTCGAAGCGGCTTTCGGATGAAGCCAAAAGCACCCAGGCAGCCGGGTGTGGGGAAGAAACTGCTACAAGGACCATAGTGGCGCTCACCTTGGCATCCAAGGGGTAGGCAGGCGACAGGGGGGTGCATTTTTGTTTGAACTAATATGGGTGCTGCTTTTGGAGTTATCTATAATTCACTACAGTGTAATTTTAGAGTTGGGTTAACCCACCAGTAACCACCAATAGCACTCATAAAACGGGACTAGGTAAAAGTCAGCTCTGCACAACCAAGAGTATTATTGGATCTGTGCAGTTAATGCTTCAGTTCATGGTCCTGGATTTGACATGTGATTTGACACTGGATTTGGGAGAGTTCTGTTTAAAAAGCTGCAGGATCCATGTGATCGTAGCATTTACTTTTCCCCATAAGTTGTCCAGTTGGTGTTGAGGGTGAACAAAACAAGATAAACGTGGGGGGGAGGGGTGATTTGTGGTAAATACAGAAGATGTGATTGAGTAACAATATCTTGTAATCACAGGCAAGCTGATTTTATAAGAATCTTTTAAAGTATCAGTGAAGTGTTTTATCAGAGGCAGAAGTAAGGCCAGTAAATATATCCTACCCTTCTCCCCAGTGGAGAGCCCAAATAGCTTACATCATTCTCCATTTTATCCTCACACCTGCATTGGGCTGAGAGTGTATGATTGGCCCCAAGGTCACCCTGCAAGCTTCCACTACACCACACGAAGCTTTCTAACTATTACACAATATTAGTACTGCTTTGTCCAGTTTAAGAGATGTATAATTTGCAGCCTAGTTGGTAATGTAACCTGGACCACCTCAGTTTTAAACCCTAAATTAAGCTAAAATAAGCTACTTTTGAGCAGACTGAGAAGATAAAGATTATCTACTAGAAACACCATGGCCTGTAAACATCTCACATTTGGGGGAACTGTATATCAGAAATAGTTTACAAATACCAAAAGTTTTCTAACTTAAGGGCTTTTTTTTTTTACAGAATGCTCAGCTGTATACACAGAACATGTGTCCTTTAAATGGTACTGCATACTTTGTCTTGTTAAGGAGAGAGCACAGCTCAGTCTGACAGTGTTGCCACTTAGCCCTCCTGCTATATCGAAATGTAAATAAAAGGAGTAAAATGCATTACTAACCGAAAAGGGGCCCATGCCATTTTGATCCCTACGGGGAGAAAAGGTGTATGTGAACAGTTTTAAAGAATTACATAATCAGATTGACGGCAGTCCTTATGAGCACATGCCCTGACATCTTCATATGCAAGGCATCTGGCACCTACAGAGAACAGGAAGAGATTGCTTTAGCTACCATCCAGACCCACCTGAAGCAATTGACAGGACTGTTAACTTACCTTCAGAGAAATGCATACGTGTGAAGCACTCTCTGGTGATAGCTGTTCCTTCACCTCCTCTCATCCAGCTGGGAGGCAGGCCAAGTCAACATGGAGAGAGGCGTATAACAGGTCCTACCTGCTGTTGTCCTCCACAAGCACATGGCATGTAACAAAGCCCAGCAGCCCTCTTGGCACAATATTATACAGGTTATGCCTGTGCTTTCTTCACAGGCACGTAAGTGAAAGTTTGGCTGACCGTGTTACTGTGCAACACACGAAGTGAACTTTTGAAACTGAACAAGGTTTTTGTTTTAATTTTAAATAATCCAACATTGTATACATTAAAGTTGGCACAGCAGTTTTATACAACAAAAACATTAATTCACAGAGCTATGTATATATACAAAAAGTGATTCCCCCCCCCCCCCCCCCCAGTTTAAGAACTGAAACTTCCCAACACTGTGAACTGGTGTGTTTTTTTCTATTTAAAAAAGGCAGAGCAAAGTAGTTTAAATGTAACAAAACAGAGTTTTAACCGTCTCAACATGAAAACGTTTTAAACACCAAATTATATTAGTCTCTCAAAAATGTTACAAAATAGTATTAAGAAGCTGCTACTGGTGACACAATTTCAAGACATTTTAACAACAGCTTGTTTCAGGAGAGGGTTCCTGTGCTCTCTCCTCCCCCACTCACATCTGGCTTCCTTGTCCATTTGGTGTTTAATGTTGGCCATCCCGTATCCAAGGCAACAAATTACAGTAAACACTAGAACTGGAAAATAGAGAAAAACCACACAAGAGAAGGAAGGAAGGATGGGCTGTATGAGTTGACGTCCTTTCAACTCCCCCCCCTCATGCAAATACCACACTTTAGTTGAATCTGCGCTCACTGTGTACAATTGTGCAACTCAGGATACATACAGTGTTCCTGGAGGTACTTATCTGTAGACTTATCTTGAACTCCAGCCAATATGGTAACTTTGATTGCCTGTATTCATCCTTACCACAATACAGTGTTCTGCTGGATCCGTTCCTTCACATAGTCTGAAGCTGATATAATCTTGGACCTTTTTTCAAGAAATAACCCTGATCGTTTAAAGATCCAATAAAATTTTCAAAATCAGCTACCTGGAAGAAGGAGAAAAAAACATATACACCATGTCATCTAGGCAAGCAAATATGTGATAGATGAAATGTAAATGTATGGTATAAGGTTGCAAAAAAATTTACAGCAGGGGAGTTTCAAAAGTAGTTAGTGTTATGGCATTGTGGAATGCTGTTTAAAGGCGTGGAAGGCAGGAATTGAGAATAAGCAATGGCATGCTTCCGCCCAGCAGAAAATAGCTTTTGATGGCTTTGTTCCTGGAAGTCTTCCACAGAGGAGGCAGGGAGCTTTGACATATGTTGTCAGAACTACATGAAAAGTCACACCAAGGACTGCATTCTGGGGAACACAGCATCTGTCTTCGGGGTTTTTTAATGAATTTGGAACATTTCTATTCCTCAGTAATGTCCTCTTCAGTAAAACAAAAATCTAACCATGTACTGCTATTATGTAAAGTGTGACAGAATAAGCTTATTGCCATATTTTATGCTATGCATTACCGATCCAATTGTTAATGACCAGTGAAATATTTGCAGAAACCCACATTAGAATGTGCAGGAAAAGGTCTATTAAAAATAGGAGGATATTATTAAAATCGAGATGTCAGATTTCCCAAGAAGGAAGAATGCAAACCAAAAACCCCCCCATAGGTGCAACAATCTGAGGTGCTGATGCAAGACTACACATGAGCAAGGCAAGCAACCTCAGTATACATTTTTTCAATGTATAAGTTTGAGTTCAGCAATCAGAGCTAGAACTGTATGTTTGGATCCCACTGAGCAGTGGAAGTAGAGAAACAGGAATAGTTTTTTTCAATTAACTTTCACAACTGTTTTACAGTTGGTAATGCTGATAAATGTCATCCTTGCCAAACACACATTTTTAGTTTCCAACTTACTTTTATGTTTGCCTCCTTTGCAATTTGCCGTAGCTGCTGAAACTCAAAGACATTGTTGTAGGTTCTTTCTGCAATTCGGTGGAGGGCAGAAACAAATCTCTTTGCTTGTGACCTGTTGCTCATACCAGAGCCGTGCTGAGAACGTTCAAAATCCAACCTCCCAAACTCATCAGAGTAAGTTCCTAACATGCTTGAGACAGATGAAAACCAAATAAGCGCACACACAACTCAACAACAGTTTGCAATTCCAATTACTATTTAAAAGCTACTAAAGCAGTGATCCTCCCTTGAACTCTTTCCCACATATATCGGCCTGCAAATGATAACACCGCAAGAAGATCTTTAGGAAATATCAGGACTACTGACAACACAGTGATTCTAAATGTTAACAGAACAAATATTACCAGAAGTAGGCTACATAACTTATTTGCAGATGTTCACTGTATTTCCTTTAGTGGTCAAAATATGCCCCACTAATGGAAGATTCCTTGTGCCACAGGAAGGCTCCACTATTAGTGGAATAGAACTTTTGACCAAACCCCTCATTACACTTGGCCAATCATCTCTACTAGCTAATAAATTTGTTTGCATGACAATCACAGTTCAAACTATTCAAGACAGATGTTTAATCTTGTGGGGCTCCACATATACATGGAGCGCTGAGTAAATAAAGACAATCCTCTGGGGATGTATGCAGCTCACCAAAGTGAATGAGGGCACAGGGAGCTCCAGGTACCTATCCCAACCACATTTTTTTTTACTATACGTACCTGTATTTCATTATTTCTATGACATCGTCGGCATCTTCTTTGGTGGCTTTTTCCCTCAATTCCAACCTTGATCGGGCCTTAAATGAGAAATGAATACTAAATCTCACATAACTACTGACCTCCTATATAATAAGAGCAGAAGAACTTTACGTGAGAAGAGTTTGTCTACCTAATAGGTCCAGATGCAAGCATAACCACCGTTCAATTTGAATGCAGGCATTTTTCAGCAAGCTTCTCTAAAGTTCGTGGCAGTTATCAGAGCAAAGGACTCCGTCAGCTCAGACTGGTAAACTACACTCAGTTAACAATTTACTACTCTCCAAGAAGGTGCATGGCTCAGTGGCAGAGCATCTGCTTGGCATGCAGAATGACCCAGGTCCAATCTCCAGGTGATAAGTGATGTGAAGGACCTCCACCTGAGATCCTGGAGAGCCGCTCCCAGTCTGCTTAGGCAATACTGACCTTAATGGACCGATAGTCTGATTCAATACAAGGCAGCTTGATGTGTTCGTGTGTACTAGATTCATGATAAATAAGCCACATGCTTGCCAAAGTGGGATTCCATTTCAGGGTGCCCCTTAAAGCCTACATGGGGCACCTTAAAATGGAATCCCACTTTGGCAAACGTGGCTTATTTATCATCAATCAGTACACATGAACACACCAAGCGGCCTTATTCTGAATTAAGGGTGTCCGTTAAGGCCTGCATGGGAGGGCCCCGGTGGCTCAGAGGTTAAGACACAGAGCTGCAGACCGGAAGTAGAATCTCAGTAGTAGAATCTCAGGCAGAAATACACACAGAAGTTGTAAAACTTCTAGTAAAAGAATATGAAATGAAAGCGTACCTCTGTAAGACGTATCAGGGACTCCAGCTGCCTCGTGGTGATGGGCATGCCGTCTGCTCTTTGGCTTTGCTGCCGGAGCTCAAGGTAGAAATTTTGGAGGACCTGAGCAGCTTCTGGAGATAGTCTGGGGTGTACATACTGCCGAGCATAACCCACGTATTTCCTTAATAGCTGGTGTGGAATTGGGTCAAAACTTTCTCCGGGAATGACCTAAGAATGACAGATATGGTTCAGGTCTTAAGAATCCCAGTTCAGCTTTAACCACACAACCTTCCATGAGTTCAGTCAATGAACGGGCAGGGCAGCAGCACATGCGTGAGCACGCAGATCGCGCCCCCTGCCTCCATGAGACTAGTGGCTCATCAGCATTATGCCAATATCTGGAGAAAGGAGGTATGTGTACACTCCTTCCCCGTGACCAGAGACATTTGAAAAGCAGCACCCCCAATCACCAGGAGGGAGTGTACCCATGTGCACTTTCTCCACGTGCAGGCAATGTGCTGATAAGCTGCCAGTCCGGTGCGAGGCCAGCACAGTTGTGCACGCTCTCCTGCTCTGTATGTTGACTGAATGTGCGGAAGGCTCATGTGCTCCTAGCTAGCAAGAGGGCCGTCGTAGTGAGAGCTTCCATGGTTCAGTTGCAGAGCATTAGGATCCAGAAGCTCAAGCCTCGTTAGCAATAAACAACCCCTACAGCATAGCTCCGTGCCCTACAACAAGACATACAAATAACCCACCACCACCCTTCAGTGGTCAAGAGGAAACCACTGATCTTGGTGAAAGGCCTTTCAGAACTCATTCCTCTGGAAGAAGCCGATGAAGTTGTTCCCGAGGCTTCCGCCAGCCCTCTGGCTATGTATCTGTTTGCCCGAGCGTGCCCTCTGAAACCTGCAGGCCACCACTTGCTTTCTCAACTCTTACCCTTCATGGCCATCAAGATGAGCCAGAGATGGCTTTTCCATCAACGGCTGGAGCATTCAGCAAGTACCTCCTTACATGAAGGGTCCTTAAAAGAGGCTGTTATTCTTCCTTTGCTGGGGGTGGGGGGAAAATCCAATCACCGAACCCTCAGGATTTAAATAATTTCCACCCAATGTCTAACTTATCCTCCTTGGGCAAGGCACTTTCTGAATGAAACTGATTTCCTAGGTCCCCTTTCATTCTGATTTCGGACCTAGCTGTGGCACAGAAACTGCCTCAAGCGCCTTGTTAGATGACCTGCACGGGGGGGGGGGGGGGGGGGCGCACATTCTGGTTGTTGCTTCTGGAATTCTGGGCAGCTTTCAGCACTCTCAGCTACTGTATCCTTCTGAGGCAGCTAGAATGGGTTATTTTGTTTTGTTTTTTTGCAGTGGGAGATTTCTACACACAACAGGAGTGGAACAAATTTAGAGTCCAGTGGCGCCGTTAAGGCCAACAACGGTTTATTTAAGGTGTGAGCTTTCTTGAATAAACCGTTGTTGGTCTTAACGGCGTCACTGGACAAAATTTGTTCTGCTGCTTCCGACCAACACAGCTGCCCACCTGGAATTAACAACAGGAGTAGTTAGAAAGGAATTTTACGGCATATTAGGAACTCTGCAAACACTGGCCGTCCTTGCCACAAGACTAACTGATAGTTGTGTTGAAGAAACGGAGTGTGAAATGGAGCAGAAAAGGGGGGAAAGAGGTAAGAAAATGATGAGTGAGAGTACACAAGCTGGTGGTGTGAGGAAATGAAGGATCTGCAGTGCCTAGAAACTTCACAAGTGAAGTTTAACCAAAGCATATTGAAAGCAAAGTCTCAAGAGGTAGGATTAAACTCACGATATCACAGACCTGACACCATAGGAGGATTTAGTGGGAGATGCAGAAGATAATGCCCAAGCTCCCCTTCCAGTCTCATACATTGAAGGAGGAATAAATCCTTCTATAGCACACCACATCAAGGCAATCTGTGCTCGTTCCATGATTATATGGGATGTTATTTTTTAAAAAAAAAGACCTGAACAGACGACACTACCTTCAACCTTTCTGATAACGGCTTATCTGGAATGGCTTCAAGGACCGACATGTGTGAATCTTGTGAGCTTCCACGCATCACTGTAGCACTGCTACGCCCGGCCTGTTTCCCAGCACGCATTGCCATGACATGTTCAGAGAGTAAGTGGTCGTGGTCTTCATTTGGTATGTCCAGCAAGATGAACACCAAATCAAACCGGGACAATAACGCGCTTCCCATTCTACAGTATGGGAGGGAAAAACATGCATCAAGCACATCATCTATAACAGTGTAGGATGTTGAATATTATGTATTTCTTCAATACATAAGGAAAGAAAGATGGGAACAAAGATTTAACACCCCCGAAAATGAATTAAGAACCTGAAAGGTTAAATAGAGACAAATTAGAGGGCCCAATGTAAAATCAGTAAACATACAACATAAATATTATGAATTATCAAAAATCCATGTATTTACTACAAATTAGCTAAAAAACAATTCTAGTCCCAAATAGAGACTCTATAAGAATTACAAATTGTACAATATGAACAATTAGGACTTTATGAGACCCTAAAACAGATGAGTTTCTGCCTACCAGCCTTCTTCAGTGGTCAAGCAGAAATGTTGCACATAGGCTCAATTATTACAATATTAATGTTAATTAATATAGGGCCAAGTGAAAATTATGCTGAAAAGGAAGGAAAAAGAAAACCTGCAGTATCAATTTGCAAACAATACCTAATGGTGCAATTATTAACATGGGAATGTGTTAAAAATTGTATAATGTTGAATTACTTCTGATAAATATCAGTGACACAAGGCAAGGATGTAAGGTGCATATACCCAAAATGGTATTTCAACTGTGTTCCTGAAAAAATATTAAACAAATTAACCTACTGGCCAATTTTGGTAATACTGAACATTTTTTAAAAAACTCACCAAGGACTAAATTATCAATTAAATAAAAGTGTAATTGCTACCCTCCTATTTTGGTCCAGGAGATTCAATGCCAAAAGCAAATATGGAGCCAGTGTAACAATTAGTGGGTAGTGCAAAGTGACAGATGTCCTCTCTCTTACATGTCAGGCTGTGAGACAATGTACTCAGGATGGATGATGCAGTCATAGTGGGGGTAACTATTGTATGATCCATCCTGATTACATCATCTCACAGCCTGACATGTGTGGTGAGTACCTGAGGACCTGCCTCCTGGGGACCTAAGTGAGGTGGAGGATCGGCTCCCAGCTCCGGAGGAGTCTCCACCTGAACCAGATGAGGCTCAAGCAAAGCACCTTCCAGGGTGTTACCCCAGCACCAGCAGCAGCTGAGCCACAGCCAAGCTCAAACCCACCTGATTCCCCTCCTAGGGTGGAAAGTCTAAGGTCCTGATACAGGCAAGACTTAGCTTATGTGCAACATTTCTGCTTGACCACTGAAGAAGGCCAGTAGGCCAAAACACATCTGTTTTAGGGTCACATAAGTTCCTAATTGTGCATACTATACGATTTGTAATTCTTACTAAGGCTATATTTAGGCCTATAATTGTTTTTCAACTAATTTTTAATAAATATATGTATTTCTGATAATTTGTAATATTTATGTTGTATATTTACTGATTTCACATTGGGCCCCCTCATTTGTATTTCTCCTGCAGTGGAGCATTACAGATAGCACAATGTGAAAAAGAATTCATATACACAAGGTCTATTTAAAGAAAGCTACCACATATATTTGTAAACCTTTACCAAGATGTTGCACAAAAAACATTTGCAAGCAACAACAATTAATGCTGCGAATTCTGGAGACAATGACAGGCGCATTCCCTCCCTAAAGGCCAACAGAATAAGTAGGTTCCTACACTGTCAGTCTGAATTTTTGCATGAATGATTGCAGACCTCCCACCCGTCTCATTTCTGCCGAAAATGACAACTAACGCTGTAGAAACACCTACTTCAGATTCTCTGATACTGTCTTGGCCTTGTTATAGTGACCTCCGACGGGATTGGCTGCCGCTATGATTGACGTCCTAGCTGGCAAGCTGCAAACGATGCCAGCCTTTGCGAGACTGATGCTTTGCTGCTCCATAGCTTCCAGCAAGGCTTGGTGCTGGTTGCCCATCTTATCAAACTCATCTATTCCACAGATCCCTGGAAATAATTTTCACAAGGGGGTGGGAGAGAGAAAATAATTGGCAGGTACGTCCTTTCCTAAACTATCACCATGATAGCGGAAAGCATCAGAAGAGAAGGATCAGCTATAACACGGTGGATCCAAACACCCTCCCTTCCTCCATCCTAAACAGCTCTCCTTCCTACAGCAGAGTCATGTAAATTGGAGGGAGGCTCCAACCTTTGCTCAGTGGAGTTGGAGGACAGGAGTAGGGTTCACCCCCATTATATCCAATGCAGCTCTTTGAACCTGTTATTTCTCTATCCTAAATTTGGAGTGTAATCTAACGGTGAAAAGGGGACTGACCATGAATTTCTTTTACGCACCCAACAGTTCTGACTAATTTGAGACATCCAATTAGATACCGGTCATAGGCGTCAACTACGGGGGGGCTCGAGGGCTCGAGCCTCCCCCGAAATTTCCCGGGGGGGGGCTCAGCCTCCCCCGGGAAAATGGAGCCCCCGCCGGTGGGGGAGGCGGGGAGGGCCGCCGGGAGCCCAGCAGAAGGCAGCTGCGGAGGAGGGGGGGTGGAGGGAGGGCAAGAGCTGGCGCGATGGGCGGGCCCAGGATCCTGTACCCAGCGTGCAGAGGCTGCGTCCTTCGCCCGAAGCCAGGCGCCCTCTGGGGGAATGTCCGGCGCGCGTCACCACCTGCCTGGGCGCAGTGGGGGCCCTCCGGGGCGCACGGTTCAGGGAAGCTAGAAGTGGAAGCAAGCCCGAGCCTCCCCGACCCCATCCCAGCACCCACGTGGGAAGCTGGGTCAGCGCTGCTCTCCCCACCCGCTCCCCCGCGGCCAGCATTACGCACGGAGCGCACATGGAGAGCTAGGTCCCCTCTGCGCCCTCGGGGGGAATCTTCCTTTCCAGCCGGGCTCCCCTCCTTACCTCCAGCGCGGGCTCTGGGGCTGGGGCAGCAGCCGGGCAGCCTGGCGTTGGCTCTGGGCTGCGGGCAGCCTGGCGTTGGGGGGAAGCGCGCCGCCATGGCCCGCTGGCTCAGCGACCGCCCAAGCAGTCGGTAAGTAACCGGGCCTGCCAGCCGGGGGGCAAAAAAAAAGCAGCTGGGACATGGTCCCGCGCGCGCGCACAAAAGAGCCCCCCCCCCCCCCCGGGATTTAAAAACTCAACGCCCCTGATACCGGTCTAGATAAAAATCTGGTCCTGTCCTCCCCCCCCCCCCTTACTCAAGCCAGGGATTTATCCATACCCAGCAGTACCAAGTCCCACAATACACTCCCACCTGCACCAACCACGTGGCCTGAAAAGGGGAAGGCTAGAATGAGTAGTCATCCCTGCCAGCCTGTTCAGTTGTGCAGCTGGTGCTACCAAAGTTGACTGCACTGACTGAGATGGTCAGCATGTGCTTAAGTGGCTCCTGACTGAGCACCCGGTGATCCCTGGTGGTGCACTGCGCCCTGGGCAGGAGCTATGCACATAGTATGCACAGTACCCTTTTGCAGCCAAGGAAGGGGTTAATCATGCTTCTGCTCATTTCCTGTTTTGTTTGATTGATACCCTGCCTTTGTCTCCAATGGGGACCCAAAGCAACTTTCATTGTTCCCGTCTCCTCCATTTTATCCTCAAAGCAACCCTGTGGGGCCCTGACCTGGATAGCCCAGGTAAGCCCGATCTCGCCGGGTCTTAGAAGCTAAGCAGGGCTGACCCTGGCAAGGGTTTGGATGAGAGACCTCCAGAGAATACCGGGACCAGGAGGCAGAGGCAGGCTACCAAGCCACTGCTCTGAACATCCTCTTCCTCTGCCAACGGGAGAGGAAGAAGGGACTGGTTTCACCCACTTCCTCCTCCCAACTGCAGCCTTCTGACCTGTAGGACTATTACTCCACATAGGTCCCGAACCTCAGGAGTAAACTTTCTCAGAGTTGGAAATGGATGCTGGAAAGAGGGGAAAGTTGGGAAGATTAGTGATCATTGTGCAGTCCCTGAAACATTCTTGTCACCAGGGGTGGCCAAACTGAGGCTCAGGAGCCACACGTGGCTCTTTCACACATATTGTGCGGCTCCCAGCAGGGCAGCTGGGGGAGCTAAGGGGAAGCTTTTTCTCTCTTTCTCCATTCCTTCCTTCCTTCCCCCCTCCCTCCCATCTATTTACTTTCTTTGTTTCTCTTTTTCTTTCTTTCCACCTCTTTCATTCTCTCTCTTAGACAAATATCATTAGCAAACAAACAAATATCATTGGACAAATAAATATCATTATCAATATCTGTTTGACCCCTTTGGTTTTTATTTTTGGCGGCCTCATTTAATGTTAATAAAAGGCAAGTCTGCATACTTCCCAATAAAAACGTGTGTGTAATATTTGGTCATGTCTTGCAGCTCTCTAACATCTGTTGTTTGCTCTATGTGGCTCTTAAGTTGAGCAAATCTGCCCACCCCTGCGCTGGATCTAACCCAATGGGAATACAAGGGTTTTTTTTTTTTTAAGTTATGCAGTGTATCATTTGCTAAATGAACTAACCAACATTCCCTGAGCACGTCTGTGTAAGAAAGCTAGCAAGCTTTATGTAGTACCTTGATCTCCAAGTACAAGGGCGCCAGCTTCCAAAGCAAAATCTCCAGAGGCACCATCTCTAGACAGAGTGACCGTCAGGCCAGATGTAGTCGTGGCATTGCCACAAACATAGACTCCACGAGGGGCAATGCTGCACACGGCCTAAACAAACGAAAAGCATTTCTTGATTGTGCTGGGCTTGGGCTGCCATAATTATACTAAAGGGACAAGCCCAGAGAAAAGGGCATGTAATATTTTTGTGTTTTCAAGGAAATACGGTAGTGCTGTTTAAAAAAAAAAAATCTTTAAGGAGTACATAATTTTCAAGAAGTTGTATTTATGAGCCAATAATTCCATACCTGCAGCATCTGACTCTTCCCCAGTCCTGGATCTCCAACTACCAAGATATGTGGGTCTCCTCGAACAGGAATCCTGTTTTTATCGTCCATGTATTTTTGGCATCCTCCAAATAACGCCAGCGCTAAACCAGCTTTCACTATCTGTTAAATCAAAGAGGGGCATTAAAGCAAATGACCAAGGAGAGGAGTGGAAACACTGAATGTGGCTTGGAAGGTAATTTATTCTGATGCATTTCAGACCTGGGTAATAGGAGTCAATGTTTAGCTTTGGTAGATTATACTACAAGGGAAGATTTGCTCACATATCTTTTAAAAAATATATTAATTTTCCAGATGAGACAAAAATAAAAAAAACACAAATGTAAAAGTTGAATAGCTAAGACATTTCCTCATGGAGAAACGAATGTAAAAATTACTAAAGCAATTGCATATAAAGAGAACATATATAAAAAGTTTTACAGATGGTATATGACTCCAGATATGTTGGCAAAATTCTACCCTGAATTATCTAATGCTTGTTGGAAATGTTAAAAAGTTGCTGGTTCATTTTTTTCATATGTGGTGAACGTGCAAAAGAGATAAAAATATTGGGTTTGGATCCATGAAATGTTACAAAAAATGTTTAACTGTACCATACCTTTTACACCTGAACTATTTTTATTGAATGTAAGACCAGAAAACTGTAAAAAACCAGATTTTTATCTTATTATACATAAATATTATACTGTGAGAATATTGTATGCTAAGTATTGGAGAAAGGACGAAATAACTTCAAGAGAAGAAATTATAATAAAAACTCTTGAAACTGCACAGATGACTTTTGAAGTATATCTAACAGTATCGTGATTGAACAAAAATGGTGACCGCTGATGTTTTCAAGGGCTTAGAATGTCTCAGTAGCGATGCACTTACCTCATGACCGTAGATAGTAGGACAAAGGGAGCTACGTAGGGAAAAGAAGAATATGATGTTAACACTTACATTTAAAGTAAATATATGCTATACAGGGGATGTATATAATCCATGCCAATAACCTCATAAGCCCCATTCTCCCTCCCCCCAAACCAATGGGCTCTAAGTCAATGCAAATTCTGCACCAAAACTGACCTCTGCAGCCACACATGTCTGATAGATTTGCTTGTGCTGCCCCTGCTAGGCATGGAGTGAGGCAAGGAGCGATGGAGAGCACCAAATTCGTACCCATACTTAACCAAAGTGTCCTGCTCTGCAATTAAAAACCATGTTCACAGAGAATGGGATGCTGAAGTGGGAAGGCAAGCGACGGCTGATAGAAAATTAAGACCCATTACGTACTTCACAATGAGTCTGAGGAGGTTCTCTTCAGCCTGGATCTCCTGAACAGCGTAAAGATCTCTAAGCGAGAACTCCATGCACGGCCGATGGTTCATCCCGTGTTCGTAATCCTTGACTTTCTGTCCTTTATTATTGCTGATCGAGTTTGCTTCGATGTACAACAAGAAGACACATTTATCACTTTTGTTTTTAGATGCCCCTGTTAAAATGGTCAGACCAGAGGTATTTTTAGCGCCTGTGTTCAAAGCCATGATTTACAAGACCTCACAGTAACCACTAGCCTTCATTTTTAAAACGTTTGAAGAACAAAGCAGATGGTTCCTGAACATTTTGGGAATAACTGGACAAACATTATCAGCATGCATGTTCAATTCTAAGATAAACCAGGCACCTCTAATTTAAGAATGCTTATTTCCATAATGGATATCAGACAATGCAGAAAACACCGATCAGTATCCAGCCAGTGTGCTGCTGCTGGAAGATATGGAAGAGCCAACCTTGCCCAGTTCCCTTCCTCACTGCAGCCCTCTGAACCTCATGGCTTTTTATCCACAACAGTTCCATTACTCCAAGCACTAGGTTTCCAGGGGCCACAGGATGTGGCTGGGGAAAGGGAAGAGGAACTGATTCTCTCACTCTGGTGGGATCCAACCAATTATGCCTTTCCTTTCAGCCAAGAAAACAAATGGGTATCTTCAGTCCTCGTGGCAAGTGAGAGGCAGACGTAACTGAGCAGAGAATAGTGCCGCAGCAAACAGTTCCTTCCCAGTTGGATCCGTTGGAAGGATGACTAAATATGGTATGTTGAGCATATGGTGAAGTACCTCAGAAGTCACAGCACACAGAGGGAGAGAACCTTCTACTAGCTAGGCACATACTGGGTCCCTCTATTGGCATTTGCAGGCAGAGACAAGTGGATCTTTGAATATGAAATACCTACAGGTGCATTAAGGACAGCAGGAGCAAAGCCAGGTGGATTTTCGGTCCCTTCCCCACCAACCAAGTTATCTAGCCGTCCAAAAGGGGTTGTGTTTTTGGTCTGCCTTGAAGCAAAGCAGTGAATGCTACCTGTTCTTGGCTTGCTTTCAGAAGACACCCATCACTCAAGCAGCATCGATTTGGCAATGCACCGGAAGCCTTGCTTGTCTTTGCATGTCACCTGTACGAGTCTCTGCATAAATATCACTTCTCCTGCCAGCACTCAGTTTCTATGACTTCCCCTGAGAAAGCTCGTTCTGTGACTGCCCCTTCCAGGATGTTTTCAGAGGTTGCTCTGGAACAAGCTACTGGTTAGCGGTAAGATCTACCACCTCCTTAGTTGCTATCAGAAGTGCCTGTAAGGCTGGACCATTACAAAAGGGAGGAGGAGATTGGATTTATAACTTGCCCTTCGCTACCCAAAGGAGTCTCAGAGTGGCTTACAAACTCCTCTCCCTTCCCCTCCCCACAACAGACACCCTTTGAGGTAGATGGGGCTGAGAGAGCTCTGACAGAAACCGCTCTTTTTCAAGAACAGCTCTGAGAGAGCTATGGCTTGCCCAAGGTCATCCAGCAGGTGCAAGTGGAGGAGTGGGGAATCAAACCTGGTTCTCCCAGATTAGAGTCCGCATACTTAACCACTACACCAAACTGGCTCTAAGGGCCTTCGGAAGTGTTGTGGTTTAGTGGCCGGCGTGAACTTCAGTACATGCAATGGTTTGGAATCCCCTCCCAAAAGAAGAGGACTTGGATTTATACCCCGCTCTTCACTACCCGAAGGAGTCACGGAGTGGCTTACAATCACCTTCCCTTCCTCTCCCCACAACAGATACCCTGTGAGGTCCGTGGGGCTGAGAGAGCTCTGAGAGAACTACTCTTGAGAGAACAGCTCTGAGAGAACTTGAGACTGATCCAAGGTCACCCAGCTGGCTGCATGTAGAGGAGTGGGGAATCAGACCCAGTTCTCCAGATTAGAGTCTGCCACTCTTAACCACTATGCCAAACTGACTCTCAATGGATAACAATTTCCTTACTTCTCACTCCTGCTGCAGCCCCAAATGTCTCCTGAAATGCTGCCCCTCAGGCACGAGCAGGGGGTCGGTGGTCTGCAGCAGCAGGAGGGGAGAAATCTGCAAAAACAGCCTCCCCTTCTTCAAGCAGCAGAAATTTTAGGTGGGGTCCAGCCCAGTGTGGGAAACCAGTACAATAGCCAGTCTGGTATAATGGCTAGAGGGCTGGACTACGACCTGACAGACCCAGGTTCGAATCCCCACTCTGCCATGGAAGCTTGCTGGGTGACCCTGGGCCAGTCACACACATTCGGCCTAACCTACCT
This sequence comes from Lepidodactylus listeri, assembly GCA_029233225.1. Classification (NCBI taxonomy): domain Eukaryota; kingdom Metazoa; phylum Chordata; class Lepidosauria; order Squamata; family Gekkonidae; genus Lepidodactylus; species Lepidodactylus listeri. Next base: position 18,783,166 of record JARCFY010000016.1, read on the forward strand.
CCCAGGGTTGTTGAGAGGATAAAATGGAAGAGAGGAGAACAATGTGACCTCTTTTGAGGGCCCTACTGGGGAGAAAAGTGAGATATAAATTGAGAAACAAAACAAAATATACCCATGCTGGAAAGCTGAAGCACTTTACACTTTTAATTGTGATGCATATGGGTAGGCACACTGTTCTAGGCTCAGTCATATATTGTGAACCACCCCTGAGGTCCCCTGTGTGGAGAAAGCCGATTATTTAGCTCCTTAAAAGGAGGAATTATTGCATCGATTTGATTCAAGAGCCACAACCAGATTTTGCCTACCTTCCTCAGTGTTGGAGACCTTAACCGTTCCTGAGACAGTAATCACGTCTCCTGGGACACAGCTGTCTACAAGATCCTGAATCAGCTCACATTCGATGGTGCGAGGAATTCTACCGGCTTCTCGGTGATCATCTGACATGAGCTCCTGAATCCTAGAACACATGGTGCAACAGACACATTACTTACGAAATTTATACCCTGGCTTTCTCCATAACAGAGATCCAAAGCAGCTTATAACAGAGAGAGAAAGAGAAGGCTTAGAGGGGACATGATTGCAGTCTTCAAATATTCGAACGGTTGTTGTGTAGAGGATGGAGCAGATCTATTCTCTCTTGCTCTGGATTGCAAGACTAGATCTAATGGGTGGAAATTACAAGGGAGTCGATATCGGCTAAATATCAGGAGGAACTTCCTAGTGGTAAGAGTGGTTGAGCAGTGGAACAGACTGCCTCGGGAGGTGGTGGATCCTCCTTCACCGGACGTTTTCAAGCGGAGGCTGGGCGACCATCTTTCGGTTATGTTGTAGGGCTATCTTTCGGCTATGCTCCCGCAGAGTGCAGGGGGTTGGACTAGATGACCTGCAAGATCCCTTCCAACTCTATGATTCTATGATAACATCATTCTCCCTCCATGACAGCCGCTTCCCTGCGCCCTAGGTTAAAGAGAAAAGGAGTGGCCCAGCAGGCTTCCAACAAGCTGGGACTCGAAGCTGGGTTGCCCAGATTCTAGCCTGACACTAACCACTCTACTACCCTGTTGTTACATAAAGACAGTTAATACTTATGCTTCCAGGCTAAACCAGGAGGCAATAACCATATTAAATGCAGCACAGGGTGGGTGGAACCTCCCAGCTACAGACTGTCCAAACTCTCTTTAGGCTGCATTCGAAAGCTAGACCTCCAACATGTTTGGAAGGCTACAGGAACCAGGTTTGGTCCCCAGAGTACTAATTAAATGTGTTCCACTGCCAGATCATTGGACAGAGTAAAAAATAAGCTCAGGACCGTTTAGCTGGTAGAAGCCCTTGCTGTAGCTCTGCTGCTTTTTATACGCGTTAAGCGAAGATCGTTTAAAGTAGGTTCCAATAAAGATAAAAATGTCAATTATTGTAACAGAATAGAATAGAATATACTTTATTGTCATTGTACATGGTACAATGAAATTAAAAGTGCCATCATTCAGTGACTCGCAACATATAATCATGCGCACTCACACAGACATTCACGACTACTTCTCCCTTGTGATTTACATAGCAACCAAACCACTGTTTCCCCCCGATTTCGGTCTCATGCAGCATTCAGGGCAATAATAGCTCTCGAGTAAAAACTGTTTTTTAGTCTATTTGTCCTTGTTTTGATTGTCCTATATCTTCTGCCCAAAGGCAGCAGTTCAAACAAGGAATATGCAGGATGTGATAAATCCTGTAGGATGTTCTTCACTTTTTTTCAGACATCGAGAACTGTACAGTTCCTCCAGAAGTGGGAGAGGACAGCCAATTATCTTCTGGGCTGTGGTGATGACTCTCTGGAGTGCTTTCCTATCTGCAACCGTACAACTAGCAAACCAGGCACAGATACGGTATATTAAAATGCTCTCTATTGAGCAACGATAGAAAGACATCAATATTTCCTCATTCAAATTATTTCTCTTTAAAAGTCTGAGAAAATAAAAGCCTCTGCTGGGCCTTCTTCACCAGAGCAGTGGTGTTTGCACTCCAGGTCAGATTTTGTTCAATAGTCACTCCCAAACACTTGAAAGTAGCCACCCTTTCCACACATTCTCCACCAATAAACAGTGGCTTAATGTCCGTTTTGTTCCTCCTGATTTAATTAAATCAGACACTGATTAGAAAAAAAGAAAGTCATTGTGTGCTTACTTAATAGACTGCCAGTCCACAGTAAGGGTGTAAGGAGAACTTCTGTCTACGGTGAACGATCGTCCATGGCACTCAGGCAAAGGACACTGAAAACAGATGATGTTCAGATCAGTGCCAATGGCAGTTTACATTGCAACATCCGAAATGGCACCATTTGATGGAGAGGGGCCCTTCATTTGTACTGAATCCTTCCTCCATAAATCACACTTTACAATTTAGCTTAGTTTTGCTGAAGTCATTTAGTCTCTTCTCATTACTTGAACATCTATACCCTTACCTAACGAAAAAGGTAGCTAATCAAGTTGTGGGTTTTTTTTAAGTGGCTCGTTTACCTTTGTAGGGGGTGTGTATTTCCCATCAGGCAGAGGCACACTCTGAATATTTCCACAGGTGCCGCATATAAAGGCCATCTTGGTGCAGAAAGGCTTGATGTTACTGACACGCACAACAGTGCCACGCACTGCGGTGTATTTCCCGTAGCAATTGGCCCGGATATTCTTTAGCTGAGTGAGCGGCTCATAGTTGTAGACTCTAGGGGGAAAAAGTGGGTAAGAAAGAAAATTTTTTAGTAGCTGTGACTTTAAGTGTACTGTGCCCAAAACAGAGAATGTAAATCATTCTAATAGACCAAAGAAGAAGAGATTGGATTTATTCCCCGCCCTTCCCTACCCAAGGGAGTTTTCAGAGTGGCTTACAAACTCCTTTCCCTTCCCCTCCCTACAACAGATACCCTGTGAGGTAGGTGGGGCTGAGAGAGCTCTGAGACAACTGTCCTTGAGAGAACAGCTCTGACAGAAGTATGGCTTGCCCAAGGTCATCCAGCAGGTGCAAGTGGAGGAGTGGGGATCAAACCCAGTTCTCCCAGATTAGAGTCCGCGCACTTAACCACTACACCAAACTGGCTCACTTTCCTAGATACAGTCTGTCTGGAACTGGGCACACACCCATTTTGGAGTTGCCCCCAGACTTTCCCTGGAGCCATGGGATGGTCACACAGAAATCTACTGCGAGGACAACAGAGGAGGCTGCTGTGACAGCAGCAACACAGTTTGGACCCTTTAAGGCCCCATGAAATTGGGCAGGCTCCAGGGGAACGGCGGAAGACAGGAGGGCCTGGCGTGATGTGGCCCATGGGGTCGCAAAGATTCAGACTCGACTGTGCGACAACAACAAAAAGCCCCTGGGCAGCTACTGATGACAAGGTGTGACCTGGTTCCTCTGAACTCTTAGGAGACTGGTAGCTCTTGAAACTTCAAGGAAGCAAACTAGCATGTGCAGCTGACTTCATGGGGCTTATAAGCAGGCTAGTGAGAAGGTAGCTGGGTTCTCTCTCACCAGCCTATGCAGGACTCAGCAGAGAGGAGGGGGCTACAAGCTCCTTTCCCCTCTCCAGTATTGAGGTCCTGCAGGCCCCAAATGGGATGGACAGGGATATGACAGACAAGGGAGCTTCTGAGGGCAGGGTTGCCAACTCTGGGTTGGGAAATTCTTGGAGATTTGGGGGTGGAGCATGGGAAAGGTGGGGTTTGGGGAGGGGAATGGCCCCAGTGGGGCATAATGCCATAGAGTCCACCCTCCAGAGCAGCCGTTTCCTCCAGGGGAACTGATCTCTGTAGTCTGGAGATGAGTTGTCATCCCGGGAGATCTCCAGGCCCCACCTGGAGGTTAGCAACACTAGGCCAGGGGCGTAGACGCCCCTGAACCCTGCGCAATACCAGACACACCTTCCAGAGAGTCCGTTCCAAATTTGAGCACAGTAGCACCTTACAGACCCACAAAGTTTTCCAGAGGTAAACGCTTTTGTGAGACAAAACTCTATCCATTCATATCGAAGAAGTGAGCTTTGACTCACAAGAGCTTATACCCCCGGAAAATGTTGCTGGTCTTTAAGATGGTACTGGACTTGAATTTTGTTCTTCTGGGGAGAATGTCCCATTGAACTCAGAGGTATTAGTTCCAAATAAACATGCAAAGGAACAAGGTAGGTGTCCCATTGGTAATTAGTAGGTTGACGCTTGACTAATCTGGACTTGAGACAATGCCTTCTAAGAGCCCCACACGGCATCTGCGTGGGGTCACCAGTCTTTGCTGGTGCTAGTTTAGCTGATGCCTCCAGGTTGTGTTCTGCACCAAGGAGTATTATTTTCTAATTTTCGGTTTCTATTTGCTCCTGTTATCCCCCCCCCCCCCACCGTTCTTTATAAGTCTACGATGCTTCTTCAGTTTATTTTGTTTTTTTGACTTGGCAACGGTGCTTCTTGCTGTGGAAACCGCCTACTAACGTGGTTGCGTTTTTCTTCTTTCTCTTCTTTCGGTTGTTAGCTTTACAGACCTAATTCGGCACAGGTGTTTTATAGGGTTTCTTAGTGTCAGTGTTTTGAGGTTTTTGAATCCCTGGCCACCAGTCCTCTAAATCAGCAAACAGGAAACCCAACCAATGAGACAGACACAAAGAGTCCTCTCTCGCAAGGTTTTTATGGTGAGGAGCCACTCTCTTTTAATAAAGTTAGATCACAGGAACCTTTAATTAAAGGATCGGAGAACAAGATCCGGAATGTGACATCGCTAGACCGATTGGATTCTGAAGTGCCACCCTGAACACTGTATCATTTACTAATGGATGTAAGAGGGGAAATGGGACATGACTGGGGAAGGGAAATTATCCACTCAGTAACAAACGAGATAGAATCTGAGAAGGGCGATCACCAGAAACGGCCTCCAGAAAACAACTCTGACATATTCTCAGATAGAATGACATATTATATTTGTAACATTATTATTGCCAATCTTTGCCATCCCCACTTTTTGAATACTGGTACAAGATAAATTTCGGGATCCTTGGGTTAAGAAAGGGTTCATTCACTACTGCGCCCACACACAAAATTTATACAGAGACGTGTTACTCCCTCTAGTAGCATGTTGAAGATTTTGTTTGAAATTCACATCAAATCCTTTTGGCTGATGGAAGGAATTGCACGATTCGGTACTTTCTAAAAGCAAGGCCGTAATAAAGCAGTTTAAAGAAATGGCTACCTTGCATGGATATATGGCACGTTGATTATGGGTTCTTCGCCAATGGACAGTCCTTCCTGTGCCTGCAATTCTGCTGCATATTTCTCCAGATCTTTGCTTAGCACCTCAAGAACAAAACAGGCAAAAAAAACCCCACTATGAAAAGGGTTAAAAGGGATAGCAAGAAACATTTGATACCAACAGTATTTCCCCTAAGCATAATCCCTAGAAGCCTAGAACTCTAGAATACGGGCCTAGATTTCCTCATGTTGCAATAACGTAATCAAGAAAAGCGGGGGGGGGGGGGGGGATACAGGATTTTAAACATACTTGATTCAAATGAACGGATTTTTTAAAAGGCACTCAAGGAAGCCACCACTGCCCTCCTAAGATGCTGATGATATCTGAGAACAAGACTATTTTACAGTAAACAATTAAAATAAATAAAGGAGAACAAGCTTCTCCAATAGACATCTTTTTTAAAAAAAAATTAATCCCTTTCCTAATCTTTGTATTTTGCATGATGCCAACACGAGCACTTGCTAGTTCAGCACAGTTTTGCTGCGGTTGTTTCTGAAAACAGGGTGCTAAGTCGAGCAGCTCTCTCAGAGGTCCCAGCCTCCTCCCCATACTTTATTCTTTTGGAAAAAAAAGTACACCCAGGACAAAGGACGCTGTAACGAAACAGCTCTGTAGGAGGCAATCCTGTATGCAGAAAATGCAAGTTACAAAAAGTGCCATCCTAAGGAAAGTTCCGCCATTCTAAGCCCATTGACTCTGACACTTGTACAAGGGTATAACTCGAAGGATGGAACTGGCAGTAAGCCAGTCCTGATCATACGGAGGAAAGTTCTCAGGATGATCGTAGGGCAGGTGGGAGGATTCTACCACTCAAAAAGGTTGGTAACCCGGACTTCCGGCAAGACTTGCGATAATGGCGGATGCTCTCCTCCGCAACTGCGGGGAGCGCGATCCGTACCCGGCGGGAAGAAGGGGCTCTGGACTGGTGCCGAGCCCCCAGAGACCCCAGTGAAGGGGCTCTGCCTGGGGTGGCACGAAGGGGATCTCTCCCTATGGTTGCGACCGAGGGATCGAGATCCCTTTTCATCACCCCCATAGGTTCCCCCGCCGTGGGAGCCGTATGGCTGAAAGCGCAAATCCGTGAAGCAGCAGAGAGTGCGAAGCAATGAGGCTGGAACTGACAGTTACGCATGGAGAAAACGTGAGTCTGAAGTAAGAAAAGCAGAATATAGCGGGAAGACGGCGGGAGGAGTGAAACCCCCCCCCCCGGGACTAGCGTACTTACGAGACTCTCTACGTGGCGTTACTGCAGGAATAAAAGCCCATCCGCCTTGCTAGATGGCAGCATCGCTCACTTGGAGATATAAACTTTAGAAGGACATAAGTGCTGTTTGAAAATTTGCTCCTTTCGTTCATCTTATCTATCTATAAACAAAGAGCGTAGCCTCAACAATGATGGGGAAACCGAAACCTTCCCCCAAACTAGGAAGTACAGCTCCGAGTTCAAGGGTTGATACCACGGAGATGAGCGCGGTGTTCTCCTCGTTATTGCGACCTCTAGTGGACCAAATGACAGCTCTCAATGTTAAGATGGACAAAATGCAGCTAGAACTAAAAGAGTCGAATAAAACCACAGAGAAGCTGCAGCGAGAACTTCTGGAAGTAAAAACTTCAGTAAAAAACCAAGACGCAAGACTACAAAAGGCAGAGAAGGAAAAGGCCTTCCACCACGATCAGCTTTTGAAATTACAAATGGAAAGATCGAATTTTTTCCTAAGACTTCAGAATGTGCCAGAAAACACAGGAGAAGACCTTAAAAATTTGCTAAGTGAAGCACTTGAACCAGTGACAGGCATGAAAGCAGCGGATATAAAAAGCGATATGGATATGGTTTACAGAACCTATCCAGATTATACTAAAAAGAAAAGCCTGCCTGGTGAAATTATGATAAGGTTCTCCAAAAAATCTACAAGAGACGTGGTGCTTAGGACCACAAACAAAGCAGCTCTGAAGATCCTGGGAGAAGAAGTAAAAGTGATGAAGGATATCCCATTTGAAATAAGGAAAAGAAGGAAAGCCTATGGAAAATTGACATCTTGGCTCCAGTCTGAGTCTATCATCTATTGTTGGAATACTCCAGAAGGACTATGCTTCAGCATCAAAGATAAGAAGTATAAGATCGACTCTGTTCAACAAGCGAAAAATTTTTTGGAAAAAAGCAAAGAGCAGAAAACTGGGAGAGACTCAGATGGTTCACTGGCCTCGCAAGAAAGCATGTATGGATTTGATAGCTCAAAGAGTGAAGAAGAAGTGTCTGACTCGGAAAAAGGAGCAGCAGCTCCAAAAGTAGATGAGACTGTTAAGACAAGAAGAGGACGAAAGAAGAAATAGTGATTAAACTGTTTTATTAAGCATTGCACTTATGTATTATAAATTGTTTAATTAACCGTATTTCTCTAGGTGGGCGTGCCTGCCAAATAGTTTTGATATTTTTTATAGTAGCAGTAACAAAGTAATTGAAATTTATCCAAGGTTCTAAATGCTTCATAATTATATTATGTAATAAGGTAGTATTAAGCAAATGATAAAGTACTCTCTGTATAAGGTATATGTAGCTTAGACTGTAGCGTTATAGTTGTAGTTATAGGGAAAAATCAATAAAAAAATAAATAAAAAAAAAGGTTGGTAACCCAAATGTAATCATTTTGTAGAAGCAGGAAACTCGAATTGCAATCCTATGTATATTTACTGGGGAAGAACTTCCATAGAAATCAGTGGAACTTACTTCCAAACACTGGTCAATGTTTAAAGAGTTGAAATGTTTTCCCTTTGTGGCCACACTTCCTTTAACAAACGTAAACTACATTCTCCCGCATGCTACAGTCTGTGACTGTTTCATGCTCAAAACTGTATTGTTCCATACCTGCTGGAGGTGCTTACCTGATGAATTGCCAAGCCCATGCAGTCCAGTATTTTCTGCGGCATATCCCTAAATTCGGTGGAAATGTTGGGTATTGACTCAACTACTTCTTCAGCATCGATCAGCTCCTTATAATCCACAAGAACGCTTCCCTTGCTTTCTATTTCATCCTATACAATGAATCACGGGGAATTGGATTTGTCACAACATTCAACCAAGTTTACATAAGAGAAACCAATGCTGGATCAGGCCAATGGCCCATCCAGTCCAACACTCTGTCACACAGTGGCCAGAAATACCAGGTGCCCTCAGGAGGTCCAGCAGTGGGGCCAGGACACTAGAAGCCCCTCCCACTGTTGCCCCCCTCCCCCAAGCACCAAGAATGCAGAGCATCACTTGCCCCAGACTGAGAGTTCCTATCTATACTTTGTGGCTAATAGCCACTGATGGACCTCTGCTCCATATGTTTATCCAATTCCCTCTTGAAGCCGTCCATGCTTGTAGCCGCCGCCGCCTCCCGTGGCAGTGAATTCCACATGTTAATCACATCACTGTCATCAAGTATTTTGCCAATATCATTGATACTTTTTTCATTTATTTATTAGATTTGTATCCTGCTCTCCCGCAATGGTATTCCCAGTAGTAATGTATGGCTGCGAGAGATGGACTATAAAGAAGGCCAAGCGCTGAAAAATACTTGCTTTTGAATTATGGTGCTGGAGAACAAATCAGTCAATCCTAAAAGAAATCAACCCTGACTGTTCCCTGGAAGGCCAGATACTGAAGCTCAAGCTGAAATACTTTGGCCACCAAATGAGAAGGGAGCACTCACTGGAGAAGACCCTGATTCTGGGAAAGATTGAAAGTCAAAGAAGAAGGGGACGGCAAAGGATGAGATGGTTAGATAGTGTTATCAATGCAACGAACATGAAATTAAGCGAACTCTGGAGCACGACAGAAGACAGGAGGGCCTGGCGTGATGTAGTCCATGAGGTCACGAAGAGTTGGACTTGACTGTGCGACTGAACAGCAACAAATCCCACCCTCCCTGCAAAGCAGGCTCAGGGCGGCTTCCATCATATACAAAATATAAATATACAAATTTAAACAGTTAAAAACTCCAATAAAATACAATAATAATCCTATCATACAGATCAAGTCAAGTATCACAGGTACAATCTGTTATGAATTGGGGTCCGTTGATGATAGTACAAAAAGAACCCTCTGGGGGGAAGCCAAGAGAGAAGGGCCGCCCGCCGCCCTAATTAAAAGCCTGGCGGAAGAGTTCCGTCTTACAGGCCCTGTGGAACGCAAAAGGCCCCGCAGGACCCTGATCTCCCGTGGGAGCTCATTCCACCAGGTAGGGGCAAGGGCCAAAAAAGCCCTGACCCTCGTCAAGGCAAGACGGACGTCCCTGGGGCCGTTCAAAGGTGGGGTGAAATTATACAGCTTGGCTAAGTCATTAGAGCCTTCTGAATGGCATCATCAGGCTGCGTTCCTCTTTTCTCGTTGTGCCGTATTGTTATCAGACTGTGGCACAATAAGTTGTGCATAAGGCTAGCACGTGAAGCGGACGTGGTTTGGCACAAGGAGATCCAGGGAGAACTCTTAGATGCCCAGTTTTCTCCGAGTCCCAAGACTGACGCTTAGAATAGAGAGTACTAACAGAAGAGCTTCCCGCACACCGAGGCTCACAAAACTATCCACAGCATAAAACCATGAATACAGTAACTGATAGATTGGTGATCTAAAAGCCAGGAAGAATGCAGTCGCAACGGGAACAATGAAAACACAGTCAGTAGCAAACCAGCACCCAAACCCAAAAGACCTGGCAGAACAAGGCTTCGCAACCCTCCTAACAACCCCTGCAAACAGCTGGTCTGCTCAGCCTCTCTAGAAGAGGATTACAGAGGAGAAGCACTTCCATGGGAAAAGCCATTTTACTTCTGTCAACCTAGCAAAGCCTTACTTGAAGATCTTAGCACACGTTGTTGACAAGTGTTGATGTCATAATGTCTTACCTTATCATAAAGGTCTATCCGGGACGTGAAAAACTTTTCAAACGCTTCAGTCTTCTGAATGAAAGGGGAGTTTCCATCATATGCTAAATTGGATAATTTCCATGAGATTAGATATTTAGTTATTCAGAATCATACCCTTAAGTCCTTTCCCCCAATCTCATGCAATAAAGGCATACACATTTACTCCATATTTAACAGTACTTTTAGCCTGCCCTTCTCCAAAGACCCCAAAGTAGGTGACAGTGCAGTTGAAAACCACAACAATGAAAGCCACCAGACTAAAATTAAAAATAACAAACAGGCAAGGATCCATTCATAAAAAACCACATAAGCCAAAGTTAGGTCAACCAGAGAAACACACATCTAAATAATTCTGCTTTGCAAGCATTCTGGAAGACCAACAACTCGGAGCAGGGAGGCTCCCCAACATCCTCTGGCACGAGCAACCGCTCATTATGGTTTGCCCTATTCTATAGATATTGGTTTTACCACAAGACAATTATGCTATTTCATGTCTTTTTAGAAAAAGAAGGAACTGATGCCATTTTGAATTCTAATACACGGTGTTCTTCTGGCAACTCTTGAAGAGTCTGTGTAGCTTTGAAAGACTTTTTAAAAATTCTTCTCTATTACCAGTTACAAGCTTAGGAGCCTAAAAAGAATTGCATGGGGATAGACAACTGAGTTGTGGAGGGAAATATCTTTTAGGATATTAGAAGCTTCTAGGAACTTGAGAAGATCAGTTTCCCCATCTCCCTTCCTCCCAGGCTTTAATTACTTCTCAACATTAGGAAGACAGTAAGCATGCAAGAGAGGGAGGTGTTTCTTCTGGGTTTTTTAAAAAAAATATGGTCATTTTTCTGCATTTCTGAAAAAGCCCGGGCTGCAAAAATCCCTATCATGTCTGTTTTCACTGATCTGCTGATAGGCAGTCAATCATTAAGTCAAAGTGGGAGAACTAATTTGAGTCCCTCATGTGGGAGATTGTAACGTGGGTTTCACTTTGCATATTATGTCCTAGAACTGCTGCAAACATTAGTATGCTTACTGCACCAATGGGCACAACACACATTATCAAAACTGTACAAGCAATCCAATTGGAACAGTACTACTTTGATTAAGCATGTACTGATAACTGTTGCTGGACCAAGGAGCGAGTGTCATCATGCATGGAGCTAAAGAGAGGATTAAGTGCAAGTTGACATGTTATTCTCTTCTTCAGTCCTCATCTTTGTTCTTTCTACATGCAGCCAGGTGCTTCATAAAAAAGGCTCACCTTCTGAGAAATAAAGCTTCCAGCCTCTGTAGGGAGTAACTGGGTCCAATGTTGCTTGAATGAGCTGGGATGGAGCTGCAAAGTATCAAAACTAGCAGTTAGTGATGATAGCAGGCATAAAATTCTCAATTTTAGGAAAAACAGGATAGAAACGTATATTAAAAAGTTCACACTTTAGAACCAGGGTGAAAAAAGAACGGGAACCGCAAAGAAGCAACTTGGACATGAGATTCAGCTCCGAGAACTTTGATCCATCCCAAATCTCTCCCTATATGTCTTCCTCCTCCACAGTATGGCGAGCTGAGAGGTCAGCTATTCCACACAAGTTATTGCAGGGCACATTGGTAGGCCATACGAAGCAGCAGCAGCCTTACTGAAGCTCTGTAGGCCTGGATCTGGTCAGCACATGGATAGATCTTCAGAGAAGAGAAGTAAGAGATTGGATTTATACCCCGCCCTTCACTACCCAAAGGAGTCTCAGAGCGACTTACAAACTCCTTTCTCTTCCCCTCCCCACAACAGACACCCTGTAAGGTAGGTGGGGCTGAGAGAGCTCTGAGAGAACTGTCCTTGAGAGAACAGCTCTGACAGAACTATGGCTTGCCCAAGGTCACACCAGCAGCTGCAAGTGGAGGAATGGGGAATCAAACCCAGTTCCCCCAGATTAGAGTCAGCGCACTTAACCATTACACTAAACCCCATGTACAAACACCTCAAGTTCCACAACATAAGAAAAGAGGATACTGATGTTATAAAACAGATGCTGCTCTTTATCCTTCCAGCCAACATGTAACGAAAAATAAAAAGCCCCAACAACAAAACACAGCAAAGTCACACTGTGATGTTAGCATACCCGATCCCAACTTCCCAGCTGTGTTTTTGCAGTCTCCTCTCTGTCCTCGCCCTTTTCCTCTCTCTTGCCATCTTCCTCTTCCCCTCCATCTTTGGAAGCCTCTTCCTCCCGGCCCAGGCCCTTTACCTCTGGGCTCGGCACTCATCTCAGCATTCTAACCCACCGGCAACCTACGAAGTAATCGAAAGGACAATTCTGTCATTCGGTAGCATATAGCCAATGGCCTTACCTCTTGCAGGTAATGGGTTGATTACAATGGAAGAAAGTAACAGACAGAAATGCATGTAAAAACTTGACTGGGTTTAATAGCACTGTTTCTCATAAAGGGGCAGGATGGGATGAGATTAGCGGGGATGATTTGGGATTCGTGGAGGAGAGGGTCCTTTTGGATACAGATCCATAGAAGAGTCTTTATATGATTTTGTTTACTCCATTTTACAATTTAAACTAGGAAAATAACCTGCAGATGGCTTGGAGCACAATGAATGGAAGTTAGCTGGATCTCAAGACTGGGCTGGGGGAGACCTTAACTCACTAGTGGAATACCAGGTCTCTGCATGTACAAGATCCTAGGTTTGATCTCTAGTATTGCCACCTTTAGGTGGCCGCAGTGGTTAAGACGCTTAGCTGCAGACTGGAAGGGGAGACCCGAGTGCCACGTGATGGAGTGAGCTCCCGTCTTCGGCCCCAGCTCCTGCCAGCCTAGCCGTTCGAAAGCAAGCATTTGCAAGTAGGTAAATAGGTACCGCTTTGGTGGGAAGGTAACAGCGTCCTGTGTCCCTCAGCGTCTAGTCATACCAGCCACATGACCACGGAAACGTCTTTGGACCCCTAGAGTCGGATTCAACTGGCTTTCGAACAAGGGAAACCTTTACCTTTTTTTACTGCCACCTTTAATGCAGGTGAAAGCTAGAGACTGGGGAGTCAGAACAGGTGACTAATGATTTCACAACAGAAGGCAGTTTCTAATAATTTTACCTTAGTATTCCAACTGCATACGTCTCTTGTTCCCATACCTGTGAAATTTCTTGCAACCTATATAGCATCCAACAGTTATTTACTGACGGAAAAAGCTGAATTGCAGACACATCTGATGGTAGCCGGCATGGAAATCTAATATTAGTGTGCTGCACACTGGGCAGTGAAACCAGACATATACCACCGTTAACCAAATCTTGGGTTCATGTTCTCTGGTGAGTCAAATCTACGAAACCACACCAAGCGAGGCCTCAAACCCTACAAGAGCAAACTTTATTTGGATAAAGGGAACTCTAGCATGGAACACCAGTCTAGAATTTTGACAACAGTTACAGTCACTTATATGCTCTCTGAAATATTCCATAACGCCCCTCCCAAGTACGCATTGTTACACGGCTTCAGTTACCATATAGATCTTTCAACTGGCTGCTGTTTGTTCCACACTACTTCAAAAGGGGGATTTGACAGGTTCATGGAAGATAGGTCTATTAGTGGCTACTAGCCATGGTGACTAAATGGAACCTCCATGTTCAGTGGTGGTCAGTCTCTGAATCCCAGTGCCAGGAGACAACACCAGGGAAGGCCTCAGCCTCTGTGCTCCATCATTGGACCAGAAGTGAACCCTATAAAGACTGCCTGGCAGGAAGGAATATGTGGTAGGAAGGACAGAATAAAATATTTCGAACGAAGACACACACATACAAGAAGTCTATGGCCACCGAAATCTAACACAGCAAAGGAACGTCTACGTTAGGCTGTTTTCCCCTGACAAGCTACCTTTCTACACGCGAGGAACTTGGGGGCGGGTTTAGTCAACACAGAGTAACTTCTAGCTACATGAGCCTTCCAGAGCTGGAAGCCTGAAATGAAACCCCCCCCACAGAAAGAACTAGAAACTTTACCGCAGCCCACAATAGATACAGCGCTTACCTTAATACACGCCATCAGACCTCCTTTCGATTTCGTCCCACGATTTCCATTTTGGCGCAAAAACATCAAGACTCCACCCACATCCGGAAGCGGAGCGGGTGAGACCGACTCCGCCCTCTGTTGCCATCGTTACGCAGCGAGGCCTTCCTCTCAGCGAAAGGGAAGCTCCCGGAACGCATGCGCAGTCTGTGCTATATTGACACGCCTACATCCCCACATGGACCTGAGGAAGGAGAGAGCGTGGAGTTCCCCGAAGGCGTGCGCAGTTGCGTAATTCTTACCTACCAATAAAGAGTGTAGCGGTTGGTAATGGTCGGAAGTGTTCGTGTCCTCTAGGAAATACTGGAGAGAAAAATGGACCACCTTTTTTTTGTCTCTTGGCAATTACTTTATTAGAAGTAATAAAACACATTTCAAAACGATAAATCGCCTGTTTTCCGTTAGGAGAGGATCCACTGCGCATGCGTCCTTAACGGGCTTGCGACGCAAATGTCAAAATGGGGGCGAAACCATAGAGAGAAAAAGAGACCGGCCGTTAACGTCCGCTGTGCCGTCTTGTCGGCGCATGCGCGGAGGCTGCACTTTCTCTTTCCGTGTGGCGTGAGCCGGTGTTTGGGGGGGAGAGAACCGCAGGGGCGCCCGTGTGTGGTGGTGGGCTTCATGGAGGAGGAGGAGAGCCCGGGATCCGGTCCCCTCCACGTGATCCGCGAGGGGGACTGCGCTGTGCTGAAGCGGAACGAAGTCTTCAAGGCGGTGGCTGTGGTGAAGCGAAGGTAAGGGGGAAGGGATGGTCGGGTTGGCATAGGGCTGCCTTGCCTCCGCCTGCTTCTTTCAGCGCCCCTGTCACCTAAAGGAAGGAGGGATTTCCTCGGACCTCAGCACGCCAATGCTCCCTCTAAGCTGTGGAGTCTTGTGAGCAAAAATTCTACTTCATGAGCTACTGGCATTAAAGTTGTGAGCCAGGGATTTATTTGGCTGCTGCATAAATGAGTTTTCTCTGGAGCCGTCCTTCCTGAGCGAATACAAAAGTGTGTGAGCCAGAGGCTAAAAGCTTGTGAGCTAGCTCACACTGACTTAGCTTAGAGGGAACACTGCTCTGGAGCCGTCCTTCCTGAGCTAAGACAAAAGTGTGTAAGCCAGAGGCTAAAAAACTTAGAGGGAACACTGCACAGGAAAGGCTGACTTTCAGTCTAAGAGAGGGTATGCCAAGCATTGTTAGTTAAAAAGAGCAAGGGTCCGGTAGCACCTTAAAGACTAACAAAATATGTGGGAGGGTGTGAGGTTTAGTGAGCAGATTCTGAAGAAGTGAGCCGTGACTCACAAAACTTCATCCCCCGCCACATATTTTGTTCAACTCTAAGGTGCTGCTGGACTCTTGTTCTTTTCTACTGCTACAGACAGACTAGCACGGCCACACATCTTGATCTGTAAGCATTGTTAGGGCATTGGATAATCTTATTGTTGTCATTGTTGTTGTTATTTCATCATCCCAGCTTTCCAGAAATCTCTGGTAGAAAGCCTGTCATATCCACTACCCAGTCCTTTTAACAGGAGATTCCAGGGACTGAACCTGGCGTCTTCCAAATGCAAAGCCAGTACTTTAAGACTGAGCTATGCTTTGTTGGTCTTGAAAGGTGCCACTGGACTCAAACTTTGTTCTGCTGCTTCAGACCAACACCGCTACTTACCTGGATCTGCGGCTCCCAGTCTCAGAGATGAAAACAGACCTTTTATTGGACAAAGGCATAAACCAAAGATTCAATCTTGGTAGAAATCTCCCACAATAATGTAATATTTTTCATTGACCTGCCAGTTACTGGATGACAGGAATATCAGTATTGTGTCTATCTACTTAATTTCTACCCTGCCATTCTTCCCAGTGGGGACCCTAAGCAGTGTAAAGTGGTGAGGTAGGTTAGACAGAGTATGTGGCTGGTCCCAGATGACCCAGGGAACTTCCGTGGTAGACTGGGGATTTGAATTTTTTCATTTCAAAAACTACATTTCAAACACTACATCATGTGGCATTAAGTGAGCTCCTGCTTTTCAGATGTCTTCATGCGTTGAATGTTCACCCTAGGCCATCTTTCTTAGTCACCCCCCACCCCCCCGCACTTTCTTCCATTCAGAATTTACAGTGTTTGCTACCTGAATCACACTGCTTTAAGTTACACAAACATATCGCTTCCATACACCATAAGTGCAATGATGGGATAGTAATCAAATGAATCTATAGCTTTTCACCAGTTCTCACCAGCATTGATAATCCATTATGTTGGTCAGTGGTGTTCACATATACTTTGGTAGGCTTACTTATGTAAATTTCAAATATTATTTTGCCGCTGTGAAATAATGTGCTCTGTAGCCATTTTTTTACTCAAACTGTGGTCACAAATAATCATGGAGGCCATCTTTCTTAGTCACCCCCCACCCCCCCCGCACTTTCTTCCATTCAGAATTTACAGTGTTTGCTACCTGAACCACACTGCTTTAAGTTACACAAACATATCGCTTCCATACACCATAAGTACAATGATGGGATAGTAATCAAATGAATCTATAGCTTTTCACCAGTTCTCACCAGCATTGATAATCCATTATGTTGGTCAGTGGTGTTCACATATACTTTGGTAGGCTTACTTATGTAAATTTCAAATATTATTTTGCCGCTGTGAAATAATGTGCTCTGTAGCCATTTTTTTACTCAAACTGTGGTCACAAATAATCATGGAGGTGGTTTCTCCGTTAAAGTTAAATGAACGATCCCACAGTGGGCTTTGCTTGCATTGTAACCTGGAAGTTCCTTTGCCTCTTTTGTTTAGTTTTCAGGAGAATGAGTGACATGAATGTTGCCTTCTGATCATTCTTTCAGAAAAATCGTTTTTGAAAAACAGTGGTTCTGCCTGGATAAGGCCATTGGGCATGTTTATGGAACAGCCTTTGAAGTGACCAGTGGGGGAAGCCTTCAGCCAAAGAAGAGGGCGGATGAGGCGACTACAGGTAAGGGGTCTTAGTTGCTTGGCAGAGATGCAAGAAATGCAGTCCTGTATATATGAGTATTTCTCTCAATCAGGCTGTGATTTTGGTTCCCATAATATCAGGCCAACTGGGAGATTAAGCTCAGTTTCTTGATTCTGTATGAACTCCGAATCTGTTCAGTGCTGTGGTTTGTAAAATGAATAAGTTAAGGAGGAGAAATAGAAGGGGAGATGAGCAATCCAGACTGGCCATCGCCAGGGCCTTCTCTGTGGCAGCTCCACACTGGTGGAATGAGCTCCCTGAGGACACCAGGGCCCTGCGGAACTGACTTCAATTCCTCAGGCCCCGCAAGACGGAGCTCTTCCGCCAGGCATTTGACCACATCTAACATCGGAGTCTCCCTGGGATCTTCGCCATCAACTATGTCTGTACTAACTGACTCCTTTTACGAAAATATTGGATTAAGAATACCGTCGCATAGGAATGTATGTGGGTATTGCACTTCAGATTTTATGTGTTTTTAATTTGTTTTAAAACTTTTCATGTAAGCTGCCCCGAGCCTGCTTCGGTGGGGAGGGCGGAGTATAAATCCAATAAATAAAAACAAACTAAAAATTAATCCGGAAAGTAAAGTTGTCTCAGAAGTGTACAAAAAGTAGTGCTATTTATTGTGGATCGTTGCCTTTTGCGTCACTGAGTCGCAGCTTCACTCCATTCACCCCAGGCGCTTTCTCCGGACAGAAGATGTTCTTGTTGCCAGTGGAGCGGTAGGGTCCCACCAGCTGTCTTTTCCTCCCGGGGACAGAATGCGTATTCCTTAAACGAAACCGTCACGTTCTTTCCATGCTAAAAATACTTAGAAGAGGATAAAACGTCTCTTCCGTGCTCCAGTTTTATAAAGGGTATGACTGCTTTCATGCAGTGTTTTCTAAGAAATGGCTCCAGTTGCCCTCGAGGACAAGCCTGTGAGATGAACTTAATTGGGTCACAGTAAACAGTAACAAGTTTGCTATGAGGCAGACTTGGCCCTCAGATGCTCCCTTCTAAGTTGGTTATCGTTTCTAGGATAAATTACTTCCCCTTGAATTTTTTTGAAAAAATTGACGTGTAGCCAAAATGTCTCAGAAATCTCTTGGTTTGCGTGGTGACTTAACAGCGCCCTTTCAGTCCTGTGACGCTGCCATTGAACATTTACTTACTGCTCAACTGATTCAATAGTACAGTGATCGCAAATACCCAGCCTTAATACTGGAGAAATGTTTCCAGTGTTTGACTTCCTGTCTTTAGTTCTTAGAAGGCTGTTCTCTGCTAACATTTCACAAATGCAGTTTTTTTGTTGTTTTGTAATTCCTAAGAAACCAAGGAAGCGGGTACAGATAACCGGAACATAATCGATGATGGGAAGTCTCAAAAACTGACTCATGATGATATAAAGGCTTTGAAGGATAAGGGCACTAAAGGACAGGTAAGTATCATTTGGACAGGTAACAATCATGCTGCGTTGCTTTAGTAGTCCTTCTCATACTTTTCCTCCTCACATCTGAGCAGTTTTACTGTATCAGATGGTATCGAAGTAGCAAGCCAAGATATACTGCCTTAGAGAAACTATTTTTGTTGTTGTTGTGTCCTGGAAAATTGTGTAGGGAATGTAACTGTGTTGATAGAGTGCTATTTAAAAGGTGTACTGAAGGATGATAGGGAAATGGCTGAGAAGCTGAATGCATTTTTTTGCCTCTGTCTTCACTGTGGAAGATGAGAAGTGCCTGCCCACTCCAGAACCACTGATGGGGGTGGGGGGGTTTGAAAGATCTGAGTCAGATTGAGGCGAGGAGAGAGGAGGTCCTACAACTGATAGACAGCTTGAAAACAAATAAATCACCGGGCCCGGATGGCATACATCCGAGAGTTCTGAAACAACTCAAATGTGAATTTGTGGATCTCCTGACAAAAGTATGTAATCTTCCATTAAAATCCATCTTCATTCCTGAGGACTGGGAGGTAGTGAATGTCACTCCCATCTTTAAAAAGGGTTCCAGAGGAGATCCGGGACATTACAGGCCAGTCACTCTAATGTTGATACTGGCTAAGTTGGTGGAAACTGTTATTAAGGAGAAAATGAGTAGGCACATTGGTGAACAGAATCTCTTGAGGAAGACTCCACATGGGTTCTGTAAGGAAATATCTTGTCTCACTAACCTGTTAGTGTTCTTTGAGGGAGTAAACAAACATGTGGACAAGGGGGACCCAATAGATGTTGTTTACCTTGACTTCCAGAAAGCTTTTGATAAAGTTCCTCATCAAAGGCTCCTAAGTAAGCTCAATAGTTATGGGATAAAAGGACAAGTCTTTTTGTGGATCAAAAACTGGCTAATTAAAAGGAAACAGAGAGTGAGTATAAATGGGCAATTTTCTCAGTGGAGGGAGGTAAGCAGTGGGGTACCGCAGGGATCAGTACACGGTCCGATGCTTTTTAACTTGTTTATTAATGATTAGGAGTTGGGAGTAAGCAGTGAAGTAAATTTTCAGATGACACGAAGTTGTTCAGGGTGGTGAGAACCAGGGAGGATTGTGAGGCACTCCAAAGGGATCTGTCGAGGATGGGCAAGTGGGCATCAACATGGCAAATGGGATTCATTGTGGCCAAGTGCAAAGTGATGCACGTTGGAGCCAAAAATCCTAACTATAAATACACGTTGATGGGGTCCAAACTGGCGGAGACTGACCAAGATCTTGGAGTCGTAGTAGATAACTCAATGAAAATGTTGAGACAGTGTGCGACTGCAATGTGCTGTTACCCTGGCAGAATAGTGCCTTTGGATCAACCCTACTTAATCAACCACAAATTGCATTAGAAATTGCTTACCTATTTTACAATTTCAATGTGAATTTTTGATACTCTTGTATTATACCGAAAAATGATATAAAATTCTCTCCCTTGCAGGAAATAGTTCAGCAGCTGATAGAAAACAGTGCCACATTCAGAGACAAGACAGAATTTGCCCAAGATAAATACATAAAGAAAAAGAAAAAAAAGTAAGTTCAGTAGCCGAAAACAGAATATGTTGCTGCTCTGAGATTATTTGCCACTTAAATACTACTGCTGTGCTTTTTTTTTTTTTTACAGGTATGAGGCAGTTATTACAATCATTAAGCCGTCCACCCGAATTCTCTCAACAATGTACTATGCAAGAGAACCAGGAAAAATCAAGTAAGGCTGAATTTTGTTTTAGTCTTTTGAGAAACCGGGTGTGTTAAATTCCAAAGTCTTTCCAGGAAGCAATGTAATCTACAATATTCTCTGTGTGTTTGGGGAAGAAAATAGAGACTCATTTTAGCTTGAAAGCAGTGAAAAATCTTGCTTTCTTCTGGCAACTGTAGGAAACCTGTGGTGCAAGGATTTCGTCTGCTATCAGGATTAATAACAAATTTAGTCATACTTTAAAAGACATAATGCATAAGGAAGCAGTTAGATCATTTCAGCTATGTGAATGTTATATTTAAGCGCGTGCATTTTATGGCTTGTTGTAATAAATGCTTTATTCATTCATTTATATCAAACAGATTGGGTTATGTAAAAGCCTGTATTGTTTCTCAGTGACTGGCTGCACATTTATAAGCTGAAAGACTGAAAAATGGGTGTACTAGATCAACACTATCTGTATCCTGGGCTGAATAGGTTTGTGAAACGCATACAAGATTATGGAATTTGAGGCTTATCTCTCACAGCATGGTTTGAGTTCTTGGAGACACAAATTCTTTTTAAAAACCTCCAAAACAGAATTTTGGCTCTAGAAATTCAGATTAATTTGACATGTACAAATCAGTAAGTTTTTCTCCCTTTCTTGGTACTTGCAAATCCCTGAGTGACACGAGAAATTATCCAAATGTCCCAGGGTCTTGTTTCAAGGATGGGCACAGTGCTGAGACTGAACAGTGAATGTGACCTCTTGGGCTTTCTTAAAGAAGGTCTAGGGACCCAAGAAATGCTGACAATGCCAAGATTCTCTGTTTATGGGAAGATGTACACACCAGAGCATACTTCAGAGTATATTACAAGTAAAGCTTGGTGAGCTCTACTCCGAAGTTTTCATCTTGGAGAAAACATTTTATAGGCATCTGTGTACCCTGAGACCACAACACTCAACTGGTCAGCTTTCCAAGTTACACAGTCTCATCGGTAATAAAATGGGTTTAATATCCCTGTTTACCTGTTGCAGCCTAGCAATAGTTTGTGCGGACTCAGAGACTCCACATCTCTGGATACCTCTCAGGCTGCTTCATTTGAAATGTGATGTTGGAGGAGAGTTTTACTGATACCACAGGCTGCCCCAAAACCCAAATAAGTAGATTCTAGAACCCATCAAGCCTGAACTGTCCTCAGCAGCGAAAATGACTAAACTGATACTATCACACTTCGGTCACATTATGAGAAGACAAGGGTCACTGGAAAAGACAATAATGCCAGGAAAAGTTGAAGGCAGCAGGAAAAGAGGAAGACCCAACATGAGATGGATGGACTCAGTCAAGGAAGTCAGGGCCCACAGTTGTGGAGGATGTTAATTCATAGAGTCGCCATAAGTTGGAAGTGATTTGACAGCACCTCCCTCCCTCCCCCACCCCTCTCACACACACACACACACACAAACACATCAAGCTGCTGGTTCCTGCTGACCTGAAATCAGTAGAATGAGTCAGCATCATGATTTTAAGCAACAGGCTGATAACATATATCCTTTTTTAACACTGGGCACATCTCATAAAAGAAGAAGAAGAAGAGATTGGATTTATACCTCACCCTTCACTACCCAAAGGAGTCTCAGAGAAGTTTACAATCCCTTTCCCTCCCCCCCCCCCCCCCAGGCACCCTGTGAGGTAGATGGGGCTGACAGAACTCTTTCAAGGACTGCTCTTGAGAGAATAGCTCTGAGAGAACTTGTGGCTGACCCAAGTTCACACCAGCAGCTGCCTGCGGAGGAGTGGGGAATCAAACCCAGTTCTCCCAGATTAGAGTCCACTCCCCTAACCACTACACCAGCCTGGCTCTCAGTCTTCAGAATCATAATGTTTCACGCTGAAGTGTTAAATGCATATTGTCCTTGTTGCTTTTGAGGACTGATGAAATAGCATTGCTGTTTTCCTCTGCTGATTCCTTGAGCTAGAATCGTAAGGTCCCTTATTATGATAACCTCCCTGTTACAAAAAAGTACTTTGCAGATCATGGCAGACACATATTGCCCAACCTTGATTTATCATCCACTTTTGTCTCATTTCTGTTTCCAGAATCTAAATACTTTTCTGAATTCTTTACTTCCAAAGTTTGGGCTATGTGTTATTGCCTGTTGCCTAGAACCGTTATTACTGTAGCTGAATCATTAATTGATCTGGATTTGGTTTGCTGTCTCACTGACCGTAAGCTATCTTACGTTTCTAGCCATTTACGATACGATACTCTAGCCCAAATGTTGACTTGGGGAAATGTCCGTGCCGGAAACAAGATGATCATAATGGAAACCTGTGCGGGATTGGTGCTGGGTGCAGCCATGGAACGGATGGGGGGTAAGGAAAAGCAACCTTGTGGTACCTTGACATTGGTATCTTTTGGAATGGGAGCATTAAATTCCAAATGTTCTATTCCAGGACATGTCTTTGGCCTTTTGTTTTCTTGTGTGTGAGAGACATTTGTGTTGGGAAAGCACTTTGACAGGCATAGCATTTGTACCAGAAATGTACAGCCCCGTCGAATTTATTAGAGTCCCAAAGGAGTATAAAGTTGTTAAGCTGCTGACAAAATCTCGTGGCTCCCACTCACTTTATCCTCACACTGCGTTTTGTCTGGCAAGTTTAAATGCATTTTCAGGTGTTGGGAATAACCAGATGGAAGATATCTTTTGTTCCTGCTGTAAGTCATCACTGACTGCCATGGGCCAGTCACTGGTGAATTGCTGTTTTAAGAATAGCACCATGGCACTACCGAGTCAGTTAGTCCAGGACTTGGAGTCAGTCAGTCAGTCAAGTTTATTGTCTTGGCCATTGGCCATAACAAAACAAAACAAAATAAAACAGATAAAACAAAATACAACAGACATTATAAACCAAAATGGGATAGGCCCTTCAGTAACTTGCTGCAAATCCAAGACTTAGTCTTATCTTTTTTGCCACCAATGCAAACAAAGCCATTCTGCTGGTAATATATGTGTCATTATCAGAGAGCAAAAAAACAGTCATGTCCAGATCTGAAATTCCATTATGCAAAGGTATAATGGGGTAAATAAACCTTTGCCTAAGTGATTCATGCCAAGAGCATCTCATAATATAATGCTCGACGTCATCCACTTCGCCTACGCCACACTGACATATTCTAGAGACAGGAGGGGAGCCCAAGAAGCGACCAATACAGACCATTGAAGGTATGGCATGAAACCTTAGGGCGGTAAAAGCCCTTCTTAGATCAAGAGTGGTTAATTTCTCGAGGTAATCAGTCCTGCAGTGATCTCTTTTAAATATCCTATACAAGGGGGCTGTACGACAACTTACCACCGCTTGGCGGTTCAAAAGCCCATCCTTATTAAATACCCATTCCTTCAATTTGGACTTTTGACTTTCACTGTCCCATATATCGTCTGGAATTGAGTATTTTAGTAAAATAGAGGTCAGGTGGTCACCCAATCTTTTGGAGGATTTCAAAAGCAATATAAAACTTCGGACACCTAGGATATCCTGGGGATGTTTTAAGCATTTCCTCCAATAAGAAAGAATTCTCACATTTACCCTGGCTTCCAAAGATACCATACCCAGTTCAGCCCTCATCAGTGCCACGGGTGAGCCTTTGGGTAAAACCAGAATCCGCCTCATAAAATAATTTTGCACGATCTCTAGCAGAGACCGTAGCGGCTCATCCCAACCCCAAATCTCTACCCCATACAACATTGCTGAGGTTATCTTACTAATGTATAGTTTGACAACCGGATCTATCATACCTCCGCCCCTGGAGAAGTAAAATTTCAACAAAGCCCCCAAATTGTTCATAGCAACAGTCTTCAATTGTGTAATATGGGGGCGCCAAGAGAGGGTTTCTGAGAAGGTTATGCCCAGATATTTATATGTACTGCATTGTTCAATTGGTGTACCAAGAATGCTCCAAACTGATTTCTTAGGTCTTTTCCTGAAAACCAAGACTTTAGATTTGGCGTAGTTTATTTGCAGAGCTTCTGCCTTGCAATACTCACCCAATTTATTTAGTAGCCTCCTCAGACCAATCTTGGTTACGGAAAGAAGTACCATGTCGTCCGCATACAAAAGGATTGGAACTTTGTATTGCCCTATGGCGGGAGGCATGAATTCACTGCCTTCCAGACTGGCAATTAGATCATTCAAGTAAAGGTTAAACAGGGTGGGAGCTAGCACACAACCCTGTTTCACTCCCTTCTGCACTAATATATCTTCAGTGAGCCGGCCCTCCCTTCCGACCTTAACCTTCACAGTGGTGTCATTATACAACAGGCCAATTAATTTAACTAACCGGGGATCAATATTTATATTCCAAAGTTTCTGCCACAATCTGCCTCTATCTAGAGAATCAAAGACTGCTGCTAGATCGATAAAGGCTGCGTAAAGGGCCTTTGTGGGACCCCTAACGGCCAAGGAGGCCAGAGTGTATAAGGTTTGGCAGTGCTCAATAGTTGAGTGCTCTTTTTTGAATCCAATTTGAAGAGGGTGAATTAAGTTATTCTCTATAACTTGATCTTCAAGTTTATTTTTTAGATGACTACTGTATAATTTAGAAGCAACTGACAGTAAACTAATTGGCCTGTAATTACTGGGATCACACTCTTCACCCTTCTTATAAATTGGAACAATAATACTTGTGGTCCAGCCCTTAGGAAGTTTGCCAGTTCTATCAATCCAGGTAAAAAGTTTGGCTAACATTGGGGCCCACCAATCAATAAATGATTTAAAGCACTCAATTGGAATTAGATCCTCACCGGGAGATTTACCACTGGGTGTGGATTCGATCAATGACTTGGAGTCACTTTAGATGAAGTTGGGGGTTAGGGTGCATTCAGTGGATTTTTTTTGTCATCCAAGCATCAGAGCCCCATTTGACAAGACAAATAGCTTTTGCAACTCCTCTCACTTTTAAAATAAGGTTGTTGTATAAGTGGGGGTACAGCTGTTTGCAGTCCGCAAGTCCGAAGTCTCTCTGGAACCTGCAGGATTAGTTTCATTCTTCTTTAGGCCATATGTGCAGGGGTTCAATCTGAGTCTTCTGCAAATGGAGTGAATTGTTAGAAGGGAATTTTGTTGCTCCCTACTTTAACCCTTTGCCATCTCTGAAAAACTGCTGCAGAGTGTCAGGGGACCCGTGACAACCATGTGGGAATGCTTGGGGAGGCTGGGCGCTGCTTTAGGCAGGCAGAACTGTCCAAAATCCTCCCTCGCACACTTGAGAGCCAGTTTGGTGTAGTGGTTAAGTGTGTAGACTCTAATCTGGGAGAACCGGGTTTGATTCCCCACTCCTCCACATGCAGCTGCTGGATGACCTTGGGCAAGCCATAGTTCTGTCAGAGCGGCCCTTGAAAGAGTGGTTCTCTCAGACCTGTCTCAGCCCCAGCCTCACAGAGTGTCTGCTGTGGGGAGGGGAAGGGACAGGAGATTGTAAGCCGCTCTGAGTGAAGGGCAGGGCATTAATCCAATCGCCTCCTCCTGCTTCTTCTTCTTGTACAAGCAGAGCAACTTCCAAAAACCCAGCAGAAGCTTTGTTGGGGGAACACAATGTCTGCTTGTGTCCCCACCCCACCCCCCGCATTTCTCATTGTTCCTGAGAGCTCCCCCGCCCAACTCTCAGAGAGACTTTTCAGGGGTTACAGGCGGCTGCACTGGGAAGAAGATAGCCAAGAGCCATGCCCAGAGTTGCTTCCGGTTGATTCCCTTCGACTAAATGTGGAGCCTTCCTCTGTTGGAGGGAGACCTGTTCCATCAGAGGAATGCCCCTGGCTTAGTGGAAGGGAGTCACAGGACCCAGCCTGTCATATTCTAAATCTTGTAAACGGTTACATTCAGTTCCAACAGCCTTCCTGTGGCTCATCTTGATTTTAAGCAAGACTCCCAGCGGGGCCTGTCCTCCCAAGTACACACGTCACTTGTGCTGTCCTTGAAGTGCTCTAGTCCTTGCACTACTGTGTTATCCTTGGCGCTGTTACCTTTTTGAGTCAGGAATTAGCTGTATTAGAGGCAGTATGAGAGGGGGTAACTAGCAAGATCTCCAGGTATCTATGCCAGGTTTTTCCCTTAGAGAACTCTTAAGTAAATCAGGCTGATGTTCAAATAAAGTATTTTTATTGTAAAATACCAAAAAAGGCAAATAAGCACTCTAAAAGACACACTGAAAACACTATTGCAACGTTTGGCCTAAGAAAGAAATAGTGTGGAAAAACGGGGGTGTAAAAGATTAGGGAAGAGGTTATGTTTACCTGTCTTGACAATTCAGATCTGTAAAGGAGAGTGAAGCGACCTGCGCTTCAAGGAGCCTACACCTGAGTAGGGGTGTTCAGGATAACAGAGCAGGGATAGATGGAAGAGCAAGCAAGCTAAGCCAGGTTAGCAAAGAAGCCAGCCAAAAGAAGCGAGCAGGCAAGCAAGCGAGCAAGTGCCACTAAAAATGTGAGCTTGCATTTATAGCAGAAAATCTATATATCTAATAGCCAAGTTGTCCCCTCTGTGCGGATATCTAAATCCGCATTTCGGGGGCACATAGAGGGCAAAGAGATTTTCCTGCACACTTGGGGGACTCCCCAGGTGTGCAGAAAAATCAGAAATGTTGTAAAAACTATACCCCCAAATCCCCCAAAAGTAAAAGTGTTCCCTGTGCATGCTGTGCCTTGCTGCCATTGCCGGGGGGGGGGGAGGCCTGCTGGGCTCACCTGTGGCTGCTTCCTCCTCCATGTGGAGCACCTGCTGCTTCAATGGGGGAGCCACGTGGAAAACTCTCTCCCCATCCCCTGTGAGTACCGCAGGTCCCCACTGCTTGTTATGTCTAAGAACAAAATGACTTGGTGTTTTCCCAGTGACTGATGCAAGTGTTTCAATTTAATCCTGAGAACCCATTGTGGTTCCTTTTAGGGTGGGAGAGATTCTTTTGCATGTCATCCCTTTTTCATTCACTTCCAAATATGTTTTCCAGGCCAGTTTTCCTGGCAGGCAGTGTCAGGGTCACTTTCAGGACTAGCATTGATTTCATATGAATTTATATCTGGAGTGATATTAAATACGAAGGGTGTATGGTCTCTTTCTCGCAGGGTGCCGCCTTGCCCTTCTGCGGGAGGGATCTGAGAGCTGGTAACCGCCTGTATGAATTGTCTGTGCTGAAAACGATTGTTCAGAAAGACTGGGAACCCCTATAAAGTTTCATTTCTGTTTGCATATTTATTTAAAATATTTGCCACCTTTCTACCTTAATGGAACTCAAAGCAGCTTACCGTGTAAATAAAACTACAATTATTAAAAAATACGTTTTAAAAGGTGAATTGTCACTTGATCTTGCAGTTATCCCCTGAGTAACAGGCATGTATGAACAGGGCATTGGCTAGAGATTATTGCACTGCAAATGAGTTTAGATCCATATGACGTTAACTGTGACCCTTGTTTTCAGGTTATGGATCCATCATTCAGATGTACCCTGGAGGCGGAGCCGTTAGAGCAGCCACAAACTCTTTTGGGTTCCCCGAATCCTTTTTCCAGACACTTTATGAGTTCCCTCTCAGCAGAGTGGGGAGTCTTCTCTCCGGAACGTTTTCTGTCAAGGCGTTGCCTTCAGAGATCGAGGGGAGCGCACTGCCAGCAGAAGAAAGCAACGGGTCTCCGGAGGAAAAGCAGCTGTCCATACAAGAAGCAGAAATGGAGTGCAGTACCGACGCAGTGACAGAGTCCGGTCTGCCTGACGAACGAGAAATGGTGGAGCTTCCCACTGATGGGGAGGCATTGGAGGACGATAAAGCCAAAGCAACGGTAAGTTGAGTGGCTAGTTTCCTTGCGCGCTGTCATGAA
Source organism: Lepidodactylus listeri (assembly GCA_029233225.1). Classification (NCBI taxonomy): domain Eukaryota; kingdom Metazoa; phylum Chordata; class Lepidosauria; order Squamata; family Gekkonidae; genus Lepidodactylus; species Lepidodactylus listeri. Next base: position 18,811,380 of record JARCFY010000016.1, read on the forward strand.
AGAAATGTTCTAATTTTAAGAATCCACTAACCACTACACCAAGCTGGCTTCAGTTACTCCTTTATCCTAGTTTAAGATTGATTTCAGGACCTTTTGGTAGAAGACTGAATTCTCTCATCATGCTTTCAGGTTTTATTTGCACTTGGCATTTATTAATTATTTATTTATGTCCTGCTTTCCCCCCCTCCCCCAGTGTGGAAACCCAAAGCAGTTTACAGCATCGCTCTCCCCTCTTTGTCCTCACAACAGCAACCCTGTGAGGCGGACCAGGCTTGAGAGTGAGCAACTGGCCCAAGGTCACCCTGTCAGCCTCTGCGGCAGAATCACCCAGATTCTAGTCTGATGCTCTGTAACCACTGCACAGTGCTGTCTTTCTGCAGTGACACCGTTTCCCTGCAGCACCAGAACAGCATGATGTTTCGTGGCACGCCTCTACTATAGTAGCTTCCCAATCTGCCTGAACTCCTTAAAAGCCAATGGAAGAGAGCTGGGATTAGATTATGAAGAAATGTGTGCCAGTGCGTTTAACTCCACTGAGAACTCACTCTTTGGAAAGAAGGCCTTGTTTAGCTCGTCTTGTTAGAAAGCTGTGTAAGCATAGTTGGGTTGCTAAAATACTTTCAGTGAACCGCCCCATGGTAATGCCCAGGTGTTGGCACATGGTGGTCCATTGGGGAGGCGCAAAGCAAGTAATTATACCCAAAGCATGAAATACATCAATGGCCTAGGCCAGGGGTGGGCAAACTGTGGCTCGGGAGCTGCATGCGGCTCTTTCACATATATTATGTGGCTCCCGGCAGGGCGGCTGGGGGAGCTAAATATCATTAGCAAACAAATATCATTGGACAAATTAATATCGTTATCAATATCTGCTTTTACCCCTTTTGTTATTATTTTTGGCAGTCTCATTTAATGTTAATAAAAAGCAAATCTGCTTATTTCCCAATAAAAGCAGGTAATATTTGTTCATGTCTTGTGGCTCTCAAACATCTGACGTTTATTCATCATGTTCCGTCGCCTGCCTTTCTCACCATGATGATGAAAACTGCGGGGTCTGTGCACTTTCCCACCTCGGCTGTTATAAGACCTAGACCACCTTAGCTTCAGTGATTCTGTGTCAAACCTCGACGTTATTCGGCTTGGTTGCCATGGGGAAGGGGGGAGACTTGGAATGTTTGCTTTCATTTCTGCTGTGCCTCAGATGCTCCGTTATCTCCGCTGGCCTGGTTGAGTAACCTTGAAGGCCTGCTTTGCCTGGAATCACTTTTCTCTTGCAAACCACTGTCCATTATTCTGGCGGGCTTCTCACCTGCCTTCTGATTGGCCTAGGCCAGCGGTGGGCAGACTTGCCCAGCGTAAGAGCCACCTAGAACAGGGGTGGCCAAACTTGCTTAACGTAAGAGCCACATAGAAATACAAGCCACTCTTTAAAAAAAACAATTAAACTCTGTGATGAGAGCATCATGCAAGAGGCTTGTTTTCTGTGTATTGATACCCATTATTTAGTTGTGTGTTTATGTTGCTGACAAGTCACAGCTGACTTATGGGGACCCCATAGGGTCTACAAGGCAAGAGGCATTCAGAGGTGGTTTGCCATGGCCTGCCTCCACATCACGACCCTGGTATTCCTTGGTGGTCTCCCATCCAGCTCTTAGCCAAGACCAACCCTGCTTAGCTTCTGAAATCTGACGAGGCTGGGCTAGCCTGGGCCATCCAGGTCAGGGCAACAGCAAGGCCCATAAAGTTGCGTAAAAAGATTTCCTGTGGCTCCTTGGTTACTGTTGCTACTGAAAACTTCTAAAAAACCCATTGTGTCCTTCTCAGATACGCGACAAACAAAGGAAACAAGAGGAAAGGAGGAAAAAGCTAATAGACGCCGCCGCTTTGTTGAAAGACAAAGATGCTGATGGGTGAGTTTGGCTCCACAATACAAAATATTTTGCCAGGAGCAACGTCTTATTTCCATTTCAGCCACTCTAAATTAAACAGATCTATATCGGCTTCTCCCAAAGCAGAGCCGGTCGGTCTGTCCTTCGTGTTCTCGGTCAACATTACATTCTGGAGGCATAAGGTAACAGCCCCGGTTTCAGTCCCTTAAGATCACCTCGTCTCGTTTTCGGACTTCACCTGCTGTTGCTCCAACCTCTTCCTATAAGTGCCCCATTTCCCTCCACCACCAGTTTCTCTACTAGACTTGGCGCAGAGCGAGTAATTGGCCCAAGGTCACCCAGTGAGTTTCCATGGTCGAGTGGGGTCGCCCAGATCCTAGAGGTGTCGAACTCATTTGTTACAAGGGCTGGATCTGACATAAATGTCACTCTGTCAGGCCGGACCATGTGTGCCATAAAACATAATGCTAGGTACCAGATATATATGTATAACTTTATAAAGGACAGTAGCTGGTAAGCTCTGAGTTGGTGTGTCCTCACTGCAAGCAAGGAGGTTCTGCTTGACTGCTTCAGATGAGGTTGTTCTGCTGTGTTGAAGCCACAATCATGGTGGCTTTGCCTACTTGCCCGCCTCTGAGTGACCTCCTGTTCCCACCCTTGCACCAGTTGCTCACGGGCCAGATAAGAGCCCCAGATGGGCCAGTTCCGGCCCCCGGGCCTTATGTTTGACACCCTTACTCTAACCTGTACGCCATACTGTAACAGCAGTGGCTCTGTTTACCTGCAGCACCAGGGCATTGTGATATTTCCTGGCATGTCTTTGCTGTAGTAGTCCCCTGAACCACCTTAAAACTGTACTTAAGGACTTTGTCCCCATCCCTTTATGGAGTGGTGGCAAAGGAAGGTACCGTCAAGTAGAAACCGACTTATGGTGACCCTCTAAGATTTTCAAGGCCAGAGAAGTTCAGAAGGTTTTTTTACCATTGCCTGCCTCTGCATAGCAACCCTGGGCTTCCTTGGTGGTCTCCCATCCAAATACTAGCCAGGCCAACTCTGTTTCGCTTCCGACATCTGATGAGACAGGGCTATCCTCCTGGGCCATCCAGGATAGGGCGCTTTACGAAGCACCGATCAGAAATTGTCTTTCCTTATCTAATCAACGGTGATGCTCGTGTGAACAGGATCTCCTCTCTCCTGCACCTCTCTCCTCCAGCTGCTGAGTCTCCCCCTTCCCCCAAAAAAATTTTTGCTCGGGGGGGGGGCAGAGGGCCTGCGTGAACAGCACAGGGCAAGGGGGGTGATCCGTGAGGGGGAAAAATTTGTGGGAAATCATCCCCACCCTTCCCGGAGGCACACTAAAGGGCCTGAGCATAGGTGGAAGCTAACTGCAGGACGCAAGCCGTTCGTCTGATCTTGTGGCTAACCCGTGTACCACTTTCCCTTGCAGTTTAATTGTAGCCAGTCGATTCCATCCAGCGCCTTTATTACTCTCGTTATTAGAATTTGTTGCTCCCTCGAGGCCTTTCGTCGTCTACTGCCAATATAAAGAGGTGAATCCAATACAATTTCCTCCTTTCTTCTCGGAGTTTTCGAATGAGTTCTTTTAATCATCTGTTCCCCCCCCTTCCCCTTGTCTCTTAGCCTTTATTGGAATGCTACACAAAACTGAGAGAGAGGGGCGGTGTTGTTAATCTGAAGCTTTCTGAAACCTGGTTACGCAACTATCAGGTAAGAAACCATGAAGGAGGACATTCAGGTCAACCCAGAGCTGTTCCGGAGGTAGTGTCCTAGGAAGGGGGCCGTGTTTCAGTGGTGGAGCATCTGTTTTGCTTGCAGAGGGTCCCCAGTTCTGTCCTCAGAGTCTCCAGCTAAAAGGACGTTGGGTGGCAGGCCTGGAAAGGGGCTCCTCTTGCCCCGGAGTCCGGGGGGGAACCATGACCTCACGTAGATGGTCCTCGGCTTAGATAAACCTTTCTGCTGGACAGGGTGCATATCATCACAGGCACCTGTTTCCTAGTGCAGTGTTTCCCAGCCTGTGGGTCGGGACCCGAAAGTGGATCCCTCACCAAGCCTCTGAAAGTGGGGTGCGTGCCAGCCCTCCCTAATGGCCGCCTCTGCCCTTTCCATCGCTCTCTCTTGTATTCTGAAGACCCAAGATCCAACCCTGGAAAGGTGTCATATGTTAGTTGTTTTTTGCCCCCCACTGCGTAAACGTGTTGATCAAGTGAAACGTGGCCTGATGGTTACTAGAGTGAATTTCTTAGAGTCTTCGGGGGAGTTAGAGGGAGTATTGGAGAAGGAGAGGGTGGTCAGAGGCTAGAACGTTACCTTCATCTGCAAAGGTGGTGTATGTTGGAATGGCACTGGTGAAGGAGGCTGGGCCCTTTGTTGACTTCTCCAGAACGCCTGGTTAGCCACTGTAGAAAATGGGAGTGCTGAGCTGGATAGGTGCCAAGGTCATTGTTTGTCTAGGATGCCAAAAACACCAAGGGTTACCATAGCAAGACAATTGGACTTGTGGACCATACCTAGAAGGTTGGGAGCCACTGTTATAGTGAGGCTGGGTGTTCGTTCAATCCAGCGACCTGTTTAAATTGGAGGCATTCCAGTTCCCAGCCTGTATTTCCAAAACGGTGTCGACAGTTTCCTGCCACATACTTTGTTAGCCTTTAAGGTGCTACCGGACTCTTGCTCTTTCCTACTGCTACAGACAGACAAACATGGCTACCCATCTTGAGCCATCCCATTCCAGATCGCCTTGGTGATCCTGACATGTTCAATTTCTTCTTCTTTGAAAAGGTCTTGCCGGATCGAAGTCATCCCAAACTGACCATGAGTGGGGGTGGAGGGTACCTGTTGACGGGCATCACTGTAATAAACGAGAATCCGAAAACCAATGACCGCCCAGAACAGAAAACCGAAGAACCAACATCCAAAAAACGTAAACTTGAAGAGCCCCTAGCACTTAAAGAAGATGTTCTCCTTTAATCCCTTCGGACCGGAATTGCCTTGTGTTCTATTGCTAGCTGTGTTTAAGAGCACAGAAAAAAAATACATGCCTTTCAGTGGCTGCCAGAAACAGGGGAATGTATTTCAGCAAAGGCTAGCAGCTGAAAAGAGGCTTTTAAACAGTAGAACGCTCTGCTGTCCAAACCAGTCCAGACATCTGTAGTGCCATCGTTTCAGACATATATTTTAATGTTCAGGTAGTGAAAAGCAGGGGGGAGGGGCCATTAACTGGAAGAAGTACCCTTTCTAGAGGTGTTGCAAAAATTGTCGAGTTCCCCTGTTCTCTTTTAAATAATGAGATTTGAATTTAATCAAGAGCGTTGTGTCTGATTGCACCGGCACCTTCTTCTGGTGAGGAAGTCCTGAATGGTACTGCCTCTGACACCTTTTTACAAGGTGAAATGAGTACTGCAAAATCATGTGCGTTTGTTACAGATGGACCCAGAGGACGCTTGCTTGACGTGAGAATGTCCTGACTTTTTACCCCTTTTACTTCTGAATGCCAGGAGTAAGAAATCGTGGGTGTTTGCTGTAAATTTCAGAGTACAAATAGTTTCATTTTTTGCTAACTTTTTTTTCATGAAAGTTGGTTTGCCTCTCTCCTTTTTTAAAAAAAGTGCCAACTTTTTTGTATCATGTAAAGTTTGTTATCTGTAAACCTGCATTTAAATAAATTCTAAGCATTGTTTTTTTTCTAAATCGAAGAGTGATTTTCTTCTGAGCATAAGAACGTGTTGATGGGATGGAAACATGAAGATACTGTGGTTGGTACTGGGTTCCTTTCGTTGTAAGCCCCTCTTAGGATTGGTGGGGTGGAGCAGGGTGTAAATATGTCACCCATCATGGCCGATCACTCTGCTCAGTCAAGTTTGAAGACTTCCGCCAGCCTAACAAGCCTTCCCTACAACCTGTGTGGCCTTTCTACCAGAGGAAGAGCCACATAAGGTTGCCAGGTCCTACCTTGCTCTCGGGGGGCGGGGGAGAGCTTCACCCCTGGCGATGTCCATGTCATGATGACGGCAACTGGAAGTGACATCATCACGTTGCTGTTGTCGGGGGGTGACACTCTAATTTTTGGGCAAGACTCTATGGGTTTTTTGCCCTCAAAACCATAGAGTGCCCAAAAACTAGAGTGTCTCACCCCCTGTCAGCAACATGATGGCATCACCTCTAGGTGCCATTGTCGTGACAGGGACGTCGTGCAGCGATGTCCCTGCTCAGGGGTGGGACTTCCCCTGCCAATCAGCTAGCCAGTGGTGGATTGGAGCCCTGAAGACCAGGGGATCCCCTGGCCAGATTGGGGGTCTGGTAACACTAGAGCCACGTAATCTGGAGGAAGGCTCCTTAGGCTGGTGGAAGACTTCAGAGTTCAGACTTGATGAAGCTAAGTGGTAGGAAATGGGCCAACAGGTATTGGGGCAGGGGGATTAATGATCAAAGATTGATTCTAGTGACATAAAATCAGGATGTAACAAACTGTTGAAAGATCTAGGACACTTTTTTGAACTGCATTTTTCTCGAGTAAAATCCTGAGAGTTATCTCATAAAATTTTAATCCTTCCTGCGGGGGGGCTCTGCATGAGGTAAGTCGACATCCAGTGAGTTTCATGACTGGGGGAGATCTGAATGCTGGTCTCCAGTCTTAGTCTGAGGCTCTAATAGAGAGGGGAGCGGCCGTGGCTTAGTGGCAGGCCATCTGCTTGGCATGCAGAAGGTCCCAGGTACAACCCCCAATAGCTTCCGTTAAAGAATCTAGCAGTAGACGGTGTGAAAGAGCTCTATCTGAGACCATGGAGAGCCACTGTGTCTGAGTAGATAGTACTGACCTGTGATGAAACACAAAAATAGTCTTTATCAGAGAAATGTAGCTCAACTTGCTCAGTATTTTTGCTACTTTTCTACTCGCAGGGGTTTCTCATGGGCAACATTCAGAAGTGTGATTTCTTCCAGCCTCCTGAGTTTTGAATCAGTGCAAACCATTCACTTCTCAGTATGTTATATACATTCGGGCAATATATTCAGGCCTCATTTCCATAGACTTTAATGGCACTTCTAAATAATAATGTTAGCAATGCCTTTATATCAAATCTTTCCCATTTGCTTCTGTGCCAGGTGTGATATATATAATGGGACTTCATGTTCTTCCCAGTGTATGATTATTGTATGTTTTTTACTACTTCATTCATACTCCACTTTTCTCCCCATGGTGGCTTACGGCATTCCCTCCATTTTATTCTCACAACCAGCCCTGTGAGGTAGGTGAGGCTCAGAGTGTGTGACCAGCTCAAGGTCACCCAGTGAGTCTCCATGGCACGAGTGGGGATTCAAAACTGGATCCTCTTGATCCTAGTCTAACCACTGCACCATGCTGTCTCTCCTTGGATGTCAGAATGTCTTATTCTTCAGGGTTGGAATGGGGCCTTGAGGAAAGCAGGACAGAGAATTCCAGCCTGCTGGAGATTGTCAGTTGTTAAGATGGGAGAAATACCCTCCAACCAATTCTGTTTACATTTGCATGGGGGTTTCAGATGTTTGCCAGCAAGGCCTGTGGCTCTGTAGCCATGTATGCTGCTGCCAGCTTTAAAATTAATATTATGCCAAGACCTGGATTATTTCACCTTCCGATGGTGCGTAGCCCTCAGCATAAAGCTGCTCTCAAAGTGCGATTATTCTCCACAGCAACATAACTTGAGGGGATACCTCACTGCTGGATATATCTTCGTCGTGGCCAGTGTTCTGGTTTTGTACTCAAAGCACTCTCCAAAAAGATGCTTCGTTTATATAGATTTAGCTGAGCGCGGAAAACAAGTCATATTTGGTTAACTCACATTTGTGAATCCATCTCGAATACTTTATTCAAATTTTATATTGCTATTGGACAGGGACTTCCTGGTAGCCGATGTTCCCTGTAGGCTGAGTTGGTGTGAGCGAGCTCACAGTTTTTTTAGCCTCCAGCTCACAGATTTTTGTCTTCGCTCAGGAAGGATGGCTCCAGAGCAAACTAATTTGTGCAGCAGCCAAATCATTCGTTCACAACTTTAATGCCAGTAGCTCACAAAGTAGAATTTTGGCTCACGACTCCACAGCTTAGAGGGAGCATTGCAATTAAGCCACAGTTGATTTTGAACAAACTCGTCCTTTAAAAGTATTATTCTTTCTTTTACAATGGGAATGTCACAGTGTATTTCCTACATAAAATCAAGTGGCAGTTGAAGGGTTAAACACTCCTTGGCCTGGTTAGCCCTAAGTCATACTGAGACTGCAGAAGCCTACAATTTGTATTTTACGGCTGGAATGAGCCTCCCATTTGCTTAATCTGTTTGAGCTTTGAGAAATTTTAAGTACTCTGACAATAACTGCTGTGAGCCTGCAGCGTTTTGCCACAACAGAGCAGTTTTATATACATGGCCAGGGCTCACTAACTGAGAGCTAACAGGCAAATCTCAGAGCTCTTACGATAAGCTAGAGGTTGTGGAGGCACACGGCATGCGAAGACCTTAGGTTATTTACTCCTCGGTTATTTCACAAGGCTGTTGTGAGGGGTAAGTGTTTCACAAGGCTCTTTGCTTTGAGGTAGGTTGGGCTATAAACATGATCTATTGGGTGAAACTCGGGGGGTCTCAGTTTCTTTGCAAAAGTGATATGAGGGGTGGAGGTGCTTAATACCCTTCCTGGTGGGCTGAAATCCAATGGCAATCTCCTTCAGCTAAATTTCCACCTAATGGGAGAAAAAAGATACCAGGTCCATGCATCTTTTTTCCCTGTAAAAGAGACAAGCAGCTGGTGAGAGCAATTTTTGGCTGGAAAATGGACTGCAGGGGGAAAGGCTAAGCAGTGTTTTCCTCCCTCCATCCGTCAAATTTCAAGCCCCTCCCCGCAAGCTTTATTAAACTAAAAACCAAAGCCATCAGGAGATTCTCCTCACAGCTTCCACATAATCAAGTTTGCGCTGAGACAGCAAATTGAACGCCTATGCGTGTTGGGCAGTATTCCTAATGCCCAGTAGGTGGCAGGCAAGGTGGTTGCAGTCATAGTTTTGGTTCAGGGCCTTGTGAAAACATCTGGGCCTCGATCCTAAACTCCCACAACCCAGTAGGATACCAATGCGGCCACCTTTTTGGAGTCTCTTTCATGAGTCCGTTTCTACATATCCGCCTTTTGTGTTTGTTCATGGGTGTAAAATTCAGAACCAAGTTATTCTGTGGTTATTTTAAAGAGCAAATGTTATAGGCCAAATGTTACAGACTGCTTTGTCAAATACCGAAATGGGATTGAACAGATATATAATAAAGGTGTCAACTTCTGAAGGAAATGATTTGGTGGGATCGTCAAGTGATAGATCTTAATTTCTTCCCTCACATTCATGAATGAGAGAAAGACGCAAAGGCCCCATTGAGACCTTTGGGTCAAGTAATGAATTCTTTCTACCGGTTCTGCTGCTTTGCATACCACCTCAGTTAAGGATGGTCATTGTGAGGTCCTTGATAGAATGGTCCATGAGGCTAAAACTTCATCCAAAGGTTAGGTAGAACCAGTGTGGTGCCGTAGTTAAAAGTGTTGGACTGGGAAACCCAGGTTCAAATCCCTACTTGTGCCATGGAAAATCACTGGCTGACGGGGGCAATCATACTGTCTCAGTCTGACCTACTTCATAAGGTTGTTGTAAGCATAAAATGGAGGCTAATGGTGTAGGCCTTTGGGTGTCCATTGGAGAGAAAGGCAAGGTACAAATGAAATGAATAAAATATCAGGTTGGTGGTCCTACACAGCCTGCCACAGAGCACTGTGGTCAAGATTGCCTGTTTGTTTTGAACTATGTAGGCTTACAAAAAAAACCCTCTCAGTGTTCATCAAAAAGCATACTGGGCATTTTGGTTTGTTCCAGGCTGTTGTGCCTTTCTGCATCTTATGGATGAGGTATAATGTAATTTCTTTTATTATGCCATTTTGATGCTTCTAGTCGAATCTTTATCTAAAGGCTCACAAGGTATGACTTTCTTGTACTTTGTTATGGAGATGCTTGTTAGCATGTTGATTTCTTGCCAATGTTCATTTTGGTCCACTTCATACTTGTGGTGGTTTCCATGCATCGTATTCAGACTACCGCTAGCGAGGATGTTGTAATAATTTTGTCATTCATTTCCTTCAGCCTCGGGACCATGAAAACTATCCCTTCTCCCACTAAACAGATGATCAGCACTACCTCACCTGTAGTAGGGGGAGGAAACGAGGGAAATAGCTAGACTTTGGTGGGGTGGAAGGATCCCAACAGCACATAATGTTGGTTTACACTGAGGATTCTATTCAACAGGCAATGGGGGGGGGGTGATCTTATCGCCCTTGCAATAGCTTCTTGAAGAGGCAATAGGAAACAGTGCAAGGACTGGTTGCCCTTTACTGGATCAAGATAACTAGAAGAGTCAGAATTTCCTTAAATAAATTAAGTGACCAGTTAAAAAAAGAAAAGTCCCCTAGTATTCTTTCCTTGCCAAGTGTTTGATCATGCATAGCAGTCATTAGCTAATGTGCGCTTCTTCCTCACTCTCCAAAAAGGCTTTGACAATACAGCTTACAGCAAAATGCAGAACGATTCCTCATGCAGCTATTTTTTTTTCAGCTCATGCTGTAAAAGCTAACATACAGTGTTTATCCTAAGTAGCTATTTCCTCCATGAGTTCTGATCTCTGTTGTTTGGAAATCGGCCATAATATGGGGAGATCTCCAAGCCCCACCTGGAGATTGGCAACCCTATCTAAGGCTGCTCTTAATTAGTTCTGTATGCACAACCACTTACAACAGAGGCCCCCAATATTGTTAAGCTTGCAGGTGCTTGAGGAGTCTTGACAGGGTGGGTGTGGGTATTGCCACAAAATGGCTGCCATGAGGGACCAGTCACAAAATGGCTGCCATGGAGTAGTACAAAATGTTGGCCGGTTGCAAACCAAGCATCATTCTATGATGGAGGCAGCTAAGTAAAGGCTCCTAAGTAAGCTCAATAGTCATAGGATAAAAGGACAAGTCCTTGTGTGGATCAAAAACTGGCTAATTAAAAGGAAACTGAGTATAAATGGGCAGTTTTTTCAGTGGAGGGAAGTAAGCAGTGGGGTACTGCAGGGATCAGAACTCGGTCCAATGCTTTTTAACTTGTTTATTAATGATTTGGAGTTGGGAGTAAGTGGTGAATTGGCTAAATTTGCAGATGAAACAAAGTTGTTCAGGGTGGTGAGAACCAGGGAGGATTGCGAGGCACTCCAAAGGGATCTGTCAAGGATGGGTGGGTGGGCATCAACATGGCAAATGGGGTTCAGTGTGGCCAAGTGCAAAGTGATGCACATTGGAGCCAAAAATCCTAGCTATAAATACACGTTGATGCGATCCGAACTGGCAGAGACTGACCAAGAGAGATACCTTGGAGTTGTAGTAGATAACTCAGTGAAAATGTCGAGACAGTGTGCTACTGCAATGAAAAAGGCCAGCGCTGTGCTGGGGGTTATTGGGAAGAGAAATGAAAACAAATCAGCCAGTATCATAATACCCCTGTATAAATCGATGGTGCGACCTCATTTGGAATACTGTGTACAGTTCTGGTCGCCACACCTCAAAAAAGATATTATAGCATTGGAAAAAGTGCAGAAAAGGGCAACTAGAATGATAAAAGGATTGGAACACTTTTCCTATGGAGAAAGGTTGAAGCACTTGGGGCTCTTTAGCTTGGAGAAATGATGGCTGAGGGGTGACATGATTGAGGTTTATAAGATTATGCATGGGATAGAGCAGGTAGAGAAAGAAGTCCTTTTCTCCCTTTCTCACAGTACAAGAACTCGTGGGCACTCCATGAAATTGCTGAGCAGTCGGGTTAGAATGGATAAAAGGAACTCCTTTTTCACCCAAAGAGTGATTAACACGTGGAATTCACTGCCACGGGAGGAGGTGGTGGCGGCTACAAGCATGGACGGCTTCAAGATGGAATTAGATAAACAAATGGAGCAGAGGTCCATCAGTGGCTATTAGCCACACAGTATAGATAGGAACTCTCAGTCTGGAGCAAGTGATGCTCTGTATTCTTGGTGCTGGGGGGGCAACAGTGGGAGGGCTTCTAGTGTCCTGGCCCCACTGCTGGACCTCCTGAGGGCACCTGGTGTTTTTGGCCACTGTGTGACAGGGTGTTAGACTGGATGGGCCTCTGGCCTGATCCAACATTGGCCTCTCTTATGTTCTCTTATGTTCCCAAAGAAGTGCTCCTGAGAGATACCTCCATCAAGGTGGAGGATAGCCTTGAGGAGACTCTTTGCCTTGAGGAGGCTCTTTGCCTTGAGAAGACTCTTTGCCTTGAGGAGGATATGTTTTGGGGAAGAAGGAAGTGAGTGTCAGGAAATACATTAGCAGGCACCATGACTCCCACAGGTGCTGTGTTGAGGATCACCTTAGGTGAACATGGAAGAAATGACTGGCAAGCTATCCTTGAGACAATTTTTTTTACTGCCCAGTTTGGTGCCCAAGAGTGGTTAAAGGCTGTTCAGGGGTGATTAATCTTCATTCGGAAGGGAAGGTGGCATGGTATAGCTTGATCTGAGCAGATTTTGGAAGCTAAGTATAACAAGCAGGGGTCAGTACTTCGATGGGAAACCACCAAGGAAGGCTCTGCAGAGGAAGGCAATGGAAACCCGCCTCTGCTCCTCACTTGCCTTGGAAGTCCCTGGCTGGGGTTCGCTGTAAATCAGTCACAACTTGACCGCACTTAGATATGTAGTCTTTATTAATTTATAGCTACTATTTCCCATAGACCACATTTCTCACTCTCCTGTGCGGGCACAGTAAAATAAAATTCTAACGTGAATAAAATGAAGGATTGTCGAAATTTTCCATTGAAAGCACTTTCTGCGCAATCAAACCATGCTCTAGCAGCGACTCCCCTGCTCAATATTTCATAAAGGAACAACAGCTTCTTCAAACATTCATTAGAAGACCGAAGCGGACATCTAGAATAGCTAAAAGGCTCACAGATTCATATAAAGCTTTGAAAGGGTCCCTTTAAGGAACTCTTCAGGTCTGTGTGGAAGTTTGCTGCACCAGTCACATGTCCTCTCTCTCTCCCTCCCTCTCTCTCTTGTGAATAAATATCTAAATAAATAATATTAACTTTGCTTCCTGCGACTAGCATGACATTCCGCAAAGAAGACGGCCGTGTCGTATTTTGGACAATGGTATTTTATTATTTCAAACAAAGAGACAAATAGTACATTTCTGAATTTAACACAAACACGAGTTATTGCCACACGCATGTCAAAACATCTGCCTTGGACGTACACTTATGTCTGCTAGGATTCATGCTACTCTGATCTTCCTAGCGCATTTCCAACAGAAAGAGGCTTGCAGCTGCGTAAATAGTTAGGTGTTTAGTGCACAGTGAACAGCATTTCTGTTGGGAAGGGGGGGGAGAACGTCAGTGATGGCAGTGATTTCTACCAATAAATATAGGGTTACCACCGATGAAGCTAACACTTTGCCGTACCCGCGTCATGCCGGGGAAAGTTCATCCCTGCCGGTTATTGTTGAACTTCTCCGCCATCTTCTGCAGCTCCAAGTCCATAGCAGCCAGGTTTTCCAGTTCTTTCTCCTGCATAGCATGGAAAAGGAGATCCTAGTAGTTCATAGAATCACACACTTCAATTCCTTTTTTAAAAAAAATTATTACAAACTTTTAATTGCGCTTCAGATTAAAAGGATTAACAAAACAGCCATCTTCACTTACATCAAAGCGCTGTGGCCACTGCCCAGCTGGGGAAACAATTCTCTCTGATCATGGCTCATTTGCACACATTTTGTGAGTATTGTGTGCAGACGTGTGTGTGTGTGTGTGTGGAAGTCATGGTTGACTTCTGGTGACCCCTAGTAGGGCTTGGGCAGGTGGCTTGCTATTGCCTGCCTCTGCGCCCCACCCCTGCATCTCCCATCCAAGTCCTTGCCAGGGTCGGCCCTGCTTAGCTTCTGAGATCTGATGAGATTGGGCTTGCCTGGCCTATTCAGGTCAGGGTGTTCATTTGCACATTTGCTTAAAGGATGCTTTTCCCCTAGCCCCTACCATCACATCGATCACCACTGGCAGGACTGGGGACTGATAGTGTTGAATTGCAGCTCTTCTGTTCCTGTGTTTCAAGGAGGCTGGGGAAAGCCGTCCTGTTCTATGAGAGATGTCCTGTATGGGGTACCACCAGTACTGCTATCTTATCAGCTATGGTGCTGGTCCACGATTTCCCTAACCAAGACCCTCTGAGGCACAAACATATCAGGAAGAAGGCGAGCCAGACTCATGACCTCACTGGGATTCAGGCCATCACCCAAATTGCTGGGGACTGTCCAGAAGTATAGATCAAAGTCCACCAGCAGGTGTGAGCGTGGGCAGTGGGAGGGCTAGAGGTTGTGAGCAGGGAAGGGAGGGAAGGACACACAAGCACATGGGAGGCATCCAGGTGGGTGGGAGGGAAGGAGTGCCTGGGGTTGGGCAGGATGTGGGAACTCTGGGGAGGGGGGAGACCTCCAATACTCCCTCTAAGGTGTGGAGTCTTGTGAGCGAAAATTCTACTTTGTGAGCTACTGGCATTAAAGTTGTGAGCCAGCACTCTGGCTACTGCGGTTTGCTCTGGAGCCATCCTTCCTGAGCTAAGACAAAGATGTGTGAGCCGGAGGCTTAAGAACTGTGAGCTAGCTCACATTAACTCAGTTTAGAGGGAACACTGCCTGGAACTAGCCCTTGATGAGAGGCAGATGGGCAAGATATTCTGTGGCAGTTATGGAGACAGAAGGCTGCGTTGGCCTCCCAGAGACTGGAAGAGTATGGGAAAGATACACTTCACCGCATGGGTCACTCACAACTCAGGGGGAAAATACACCATCTTTGTGATGTGTTAACCCCTCTTGACTGGCGGAACCATGTTCCAGCAGGCTTAAACAGAGCCGGTCCTGCTGGCTAGGTGGGATTATACCCCACTGAAGTCCCTCTAGGGTTGCCATTCCCCCCAGTGGAGCCAGGTGATCCCAGATTCTGGGGGCCCAATCTGTCATGGCCCAGCTGGCCGGCAGAGGAAGCCCCACCCCCAAGAAGCCCCTTCCCGGTCCCAGCACTGCCGGTGAGATGGCATCACCGGAAGTGACATCATCACGTTTCTGACGCTCTAGGTTTTGGGCAAAACTCTATTGTTTTGAAGCCCAAAAACCCATAGAATTTTGCCTAAAATCTAGAGAGTCACCCCCAACATCAGAAACGCTTCTGAGGTCAAGGACAACGCTCTAGGTTTTGGGTAAAACTCTATTGTTTTGAAGCCCAAAAACCCATAGAATTTTGCCTAAAATCTAGAGAGTCACCCCCAACATCAGAAACGCAATGATGTCACTTTTGGGTGATGTCATCACAGTGAGCACGTGCCGCACACGCACTAGAAGAACACCAGGAAGGATCAGGAGTCCCCCCCAACCAACCAGGTAGGACCTTGCAACCTTAAGTCCCTCCCCTCCCCAAACCCCACCCTCCCCAGGCTCCACCCCCAAATCACCAGGTATTGCCCTACCCGGAGCTGGTAACCCTACTTCAGATCTTATATTGCAATACTTTTCTTAAGAACCCAGCTTTGCTGACTCTTTCTGTGGGGAAAAGTGGAGCAACATCAGCAGACTGTGTAATTTGCATTAAACACAAGTGTAACAGGACATCTGGGGCAGCTAAGGACTAAGTGAAAGCCAATTAAAATGACATCATTCACTCTAACACCCTGGCCTGCATCCAGCTATCTGTGAACTGAAGCCAAACGAGATTTTCCTGTATTCCTCTCCATTCCTGCAGCCCATTCCAACACCTAGAAATACCACAACCTGGGGTCTTGAAGTCTGCATGGAGATAAATCCATCTGGGTTGGGGGGGGCTGGAATGAGGAGGGATGAGGGGATGAAATAACCCCAACATCTGTGCTTGTGGAAGAGCAAGGAGAACAATTTTACCATGTCCCTCCACCACGACAGCCCCCCAAACCCATGGCTGTGCCTTCACACAGGTCCCACAACCCTGGGAATGATCTTGATGGTTAGAAGGGACTCCAAAAACAAAGCGGAGTCCAGGAACTTGCCATGTTTCAGGCACAGATGGTCAGATACAAACCACTGATAGTGATTTCTGTACACTATCTGGATGTGAATAGGGAGGGCTTTACCTATACTGGGCTGGATCCTGCAAATCCATTCTGTCAGTGGCAAGAGAGCCTCTTCCACCAGGGTAGGACATCTCGCACCCCGGGACAGTGCCACCAGTTACCAGAGCTGCAGGATCCAAACCACTACACGGTGCCTGTGGAATTTCTCTGCTACATGCCACCAAACGTATCTGTATTGCGGAAATTAAGCATTGATCTTAAGCCAAAACTGTTTTCCATTAGTCTTTCATATCAAATCATAAATAAATACCTCCTCTTGTGTCAAAGGCCTCTGACCAAGTTTGCCCTCGTCGCTTCTTATCACGTGTCCCCTCTTCACGTCTTCGTTGGAGCTGTACAGTTCCGGAAACTCTGCCGATTTCTTCCTGTTGCTCAGAAGATGGGCGAGTTCATCCATCCTGTTGTACTGTCTCTTAACATCGAACTGGTGGGTTTTTTCACGGCGACTGTTCTCACTGAGCTTGTGATTCAGGCTGTCCATGAGTTGCTTCTTCTCCCACGGCTCGTAGTCGTTGTAGTCAGGAAAGAAATCCCTCTCGTCCAGATGGGACCTGGGCTCTTCTTCGCTCTCTAAAAACAGGTTGGCCATATCATCTCTTTTATTGGCATGTCGGTTCTTCCATCTGAGCTGCTGGTAGTAAGGGATGTATGAAGCTGCGGCTCTTTTCACATTCTGTACAAGGTAGTGGCTTCTTGGGTAGCCTTCCTCAACCAGGAATGTCCTTTTATTAATACCGTGTTTTTTCCCCTCGCTGTGGCGTCTCTTTTCAAGCTCCTCCTCGAGGATGCTAGGATAGTGCCTTTTTTCTTCCCTGGTCTCCTCTTCTGGGCTGTAGAACCTCTGGTCTCCCTCCTCCATGTCCATGCTGGGTGACTTTGGGATCTCTTCCATCTCTAAGTGCTGCCATTCTCTGTCAGTATGCCGTTTCTCATCCGGGGCCCCATAACTATGTTGCTTGCCCATATACTCCTCACTTGCTTTGCCCTGAGGCGTCCTTTCCTCGTAATGGTGTCTTGCTTCCCTTTGTGGCTCATCATGGAGTCTTTTTCTCTCATAGTGGTGCCGTTTCTCTTCACTTCCCCTTCCATGGTGTCTTGTATCTTCCTCTTCTTTGCTGTGATACTTTCTGTCATAGTACTCTTTACCCCTGCCCCTTCCCTCCATTTCTTCAGAGCCATACAACTCTTCAGAGTTTCTCTTTTCCTCATAATGATGTCCTGTCTCGTAATAGTGTTTGGGCCAGTGGCTCCTTTTATCCCAGAAGTCGTCCTCTTCCTCGCTTGATTCTTCAGGGGAATCCCTCTTCTCACCAGTATGGTGTCTTCTGTATTCAGAAGAATTGCCCAGCCTTGGTTTCCGGTGGTTCTGTCTTGGTTTGTGGTCTCGTTTTTCTGCCTCAGCTTCTTTCTCATAAGAATCTTCAAATTCTTGATGGAAATTACGGTGATACTTTTCACTGCTTTCTTCTTCCTCCTCCTCCTCCTCTTCCCTGCTTTCCTGGTTTCCTTTCTCTTGGCTACGTACACTTTCCTCAGAGTGCTTTAGGCCCACAGAATGTTTGTAGTCACCCTCAGCCACCTTTCCAACTGTAGAAAGAGACTTCTTGTCTAGAGGTTCATCTTCCACCTCCTCGTTATGTTTCTTTTCTCTGCTTCCTTCTTTGTTGTGATAATTTCTTGTATAACTTCCATGTTCTCCATTTCCTTTCTCATCCTCATTCTTTTTCTCCTCTTTGTGGGCTTCATCATAAGTATAAGGGCTCCCTGGGGAGGCAACTTGTTGGTCATCTTTTTCCTCATGTTCTCCTTCCTCTAGGTGCCATTTTTCATCTTCTTTGGCCTGTCTTTTAAATTCTTCTTCATTCAGTTGTTCCTTCACAGTCCTTTCTGGCGGTCTCTCCAGTTCTTTGGATTCTGATGAAAGCCTTGTGTTAAGTTCTGTGTCTTGGCCTACCCTCTTCTCTTCTGGCTTTTGTTGGCTGCCTAAACAAAATTAACAAAACAAGTTGTGAGTTTTTCATGAGGCTGAGAGTACGATTGTGTCTGCACACCCTGGCCAAAGCTGCCTTCCACCACTGAGTGACTCCCACACCGATTTCCCACAAGCGCTGCCCTGGTGCTTGTTCCTCTGTTTGCCCCGATTGCCTGCTTGAATTTCCCACTATTTGTCGCAGGGCGCATTTTGACCCGCGGCTTCGTGTGATTTTGTCAGATTTCCTCCGCGGTTTCATTGATCCTCAAAAAACAGGACCACGGTTCTCCTCCCCTCCCTCACTGCTCATCTTGGAAGGCTGAGGACCAGATCAAGAGGATCAATGCCCACACACTATTTTGTTTTTCAGTGTCAGCTGATTACCTAACAACACTTTATGCTGTCAGAAATCTTATATACCAGAAAGGAAACTGCAAAATAACTTCTCCCTGGTGTGTGCATTTTCCATGTTCAGAGAGAGTTCCTCATGACAGCATTTTCAACAAACAATCAAGCCCTGAACTAATTCGAACACTTAGCTTGGGTGTTGTGAATGCTGTAGAGCATCAGAAATAGCATGTGGGAAGTTTGTACTAACGTGAATTCTCGCTTCGATACACGCTTTGATTGACTGACTGAGAGCATTTTTACCCTGCCTCTTTCACACATAAATGGCAAATAACGTATCTCTGCTGTACGTTAACCCTCTGAAACACTACCCGAGTCTTCCGCAGATGATCTTCTTTATCTCCCTTCAGTGCCACTGCTGCTGGCTGAATTTCACTTCATTTCACTTAAAACATTGTCTTAGTCTGCCTTACCTCCCAAGAGTCCAAAGCAGACTATGTGCCGTGTCATCATCACCACAATCAAAACACAATCAACATGATCAAAACAGTGTAAAACAGATCAACCTTTACCATCCGTGTGGCACAAACAAAACAAAACCCCTGGCAGTTGCCAACCCATAAGGACAATTCCAACTTTTTAAAAAAACCTATTGATACAAGATCATATTTACTGCCTGTCCCCGAAGAACTGATTGGATTTATACCCCGCCCTTCACTACCTGAAGCAGTCTCAGAGTGGCTTACAAACTTCTTTGCCTTCCCCTCCCCACAATAGACACCCTGTGGGATAGGTGTGGCCAAGAGAGATCTTTTGAGAACTGCTCTTGAGAGAACAGCTCTGAAAGAACTTGTAACTGACCCAAGGTCACGCCAGCAGCTGCATGTGGGGGAGTGGGGACTCAAACCCAGTTCTCCCAGATTAGAGTCCACGCTCCTAACCATGACACCAGACTGGACTGTGAAGAAGAGCTCTGACAGGAAACTTGCCCTGAAGGGATGTGCCCACAATCAAGAAGGCTTAGAAACTGATGGTGGCAGGACACATCATAGAAGCCACAAACAGTACATTTTGATATGAAGAGCACAGTCGCCACATCAGCTCCTAGCCCTTTCCAGATGTTATGCTCATGCCTATTGGGAGCCTAAAAATTAGAAGCATGAAACAGAAATGCTCCAGTAGAGTTGTGTGGTACGGGCAAAATTCGAACTGGAGACCTCCCAGATTCTCTTAGCCACTACACCACCCCAGTCTCCTAAGCATGGGACTCCTAGACATGACAGATGCTTTTGAACTTATTCACATGGACTTTGCCAAACGGCACTAATCCTCCCAAAATCTTCTCTTTGGATTTGCAATCTGCACACTTGTCCATATTTGACTGAGGGATGGTTCAGTTTGGTGTAGTGGTTAAGTGTGTGGACTCTAATCTGGGAGAAGCAGGTTTGATTCCCCACTCCTCCACTTGCACCTGCTGGATGACCTTGGGCAAGCCATAGCTCTGTACCAGCTGTTCTCTCAAGGACAGCTTGGGAAAGAGCTCTCTCAGCCCCACCTACCTCACAGGGTGTCTGTTGTGGGGAGGGGAAGTTGAAAAGGAGTTTGTAAGCCGCTCTGAGACTCCAAGTGAGTGAAGGGCGGGGTATAAATCTAATCTCTTCTTCTTCTTCTTCTTCTTCTTCTTCTTCAGCTACCTAGAATCTTCTCCATGCAGTGACCCTTGGCTGGTATGGAGAAGGCAGCCTCTGACTCTAGCTGTCCCAGCTGTAATCTCGGCACTCATTGTGCAAAGGGAAACTGGAGCTTTCCCAAAGAGACTATCACTTTCTCAGTTAATGTGGCACAAAGCACAGAAGCCTGCATTAAAGGCCAACTGGTCATCCCCAAAGGGAGGGTCACTGATCTCTGTGGAGAAGAAATAGCAATGAACAAGAGTGAACTTTTTTCCTGTCTCTGCATTTTATGGGGTTATTGGCCAGACAGTGGAGAAATGAAAAACGGGCAGCTGCTTTTGAAGCAGAACATAGCAGAGGCTGGCCCTCAATTCTTTAAAAACCAGAGATAACATTCCTGTCCTGCAACAAATTTTAGTATTTGGTATATGTTAATCACCCCACATGCTCAGCTTCACTATCCTATTTATGGAAATTACACCCCCGATTAGCATCATCCTCTCCAACATATGTTAAGTGCATATTAAAAAGGGGGTTTTAGGGTCTTGTTTAGAGACCCAAGTGCCGCGTGACGGAGTGAGCTCCCGTCTCTGGCCCCAGCTCCTGCCGACCTAGCAGTTCGAAAGCAAGAAAGTGCAAGTTGATAAATAGGTACTGCTTTGGTGGGAAGGTAACAGCGTTCCATGCACTTCGGCATCTAGTCACGCCGGCCACATGACCACAGAAAAAGTCTTTGGACAGCGCTGGCTTTTCGGCTTGGAAACGGAGATGAGCACCCCCCCTAGAGTCAGATTCGACTGGCTTTCGAGCAAGGGAAACCTTTACCTTAGTGCCTTTTCAACAAAGATTCCACATCACATTATGGAGATATTCATGTATGTACATGAGGCTGCCTTATATTGAATCAGAGCACTGGTCAGTATTGTCTGCTCTGACTGGGGGCAACTCACAAGTGTTTAAGGTGGAAAGGAGATGCTCCCAAATATCTGCTACCCAGGATCCTTTAAGTCAGTGGTTTCCAAACTTCTTGGTAAATTTATGTGGTATGAAGAAGAAGAGTTGGTTTTATACCCTGCCCTTCACTTGGAGTCTCAGAGCGGCTTGCAATCACCTTCCCTTCCTCTCCCCACGACAGACACTCTGTGAGGTAGGTCAATTTTGCTAGGTCAAGGCAGAGATGGATGAATCTATCAGATTCTCTTTAGATTGGCACTTACTTTTCTTCAGAAACTCCTTGCATAAGGGATTGACTGGTGGAGCGTTGGGTTTTGATAGACCATTCAAAAGGATTTCTACAATGCACCGTGTCACCTAGGGAGAAAAGGAGTTAGGGGAGAAGGTCAACACCAGATCGAAGTTGTATTTAATACTAAGAATCTTGTGGCTTCATGGAAAGAGAGAAATTAAGTTAATGT
The DNA here is from genome assembly GCA_029233225.1 of Lepidodactylus listeri. Taxonomy (NCBI): domain Eukaryota; kingdom Metazoa; phylum Chordata; class Lepidosauria; order Squamata; family Gekkonidae; genus Lepidodactylus; species Lepidodactylus listeri. The sequence continues at coordinate 18,832,887 of JARCFY010000016.1, forward strand.
AACATACAGTGTAACACAGATATGAGCAACTGAACAACCTTCCTGAGATAATTAAGCCCACGCTTTTCTCTAATGCAGGATGAGAAAATGCATAGAAGTCACTGCAGGCCAAACATGTTTTGAAGACAAAAGGTGGAGAGGAATTAGTGACACATTACGTTGGGTTTTCTCTGTTTGGCTTTTAATGCTTGAAGTGGACACACATTTTAGAATATGAGAGAAGATCTGAGAACAGTCTGAGAACTTTTGAGGGATAGATACTTTCTTTGACCATGGTCAACTGAATAAATACTTCTACTGAACTTAGTTTGCTTATTTGGACCCCTTCCATTGAACCCAACAAAATAATAGTTTCCTTGTCACTTACAAACGTAAACAGATCACACTCTACTAAAGCATAGCTATTGAATCCAAAAATTGCTTTAGAGCACGGGGTTCCACCAAGCATTTTGAGACCTCCTGCCCAAAAGAGCTTTCTGTTCAACTAGAGGCCACTCTGAAGTTCATACATTTGCATCTGAAGAACTGTCCTCCATTGAAATAAATGGGGATCCCTGGGTGTGAAGGAGCTCCACATATACTTTTGGTGTATTCGACAAGTTTTGGAAGATGGTGATAATTGGAGGCAGGCAATTTAATTTACCTTGGCTCAGTTCCCATGTTAACAATACCTTTTCTACTCACCATTTCTTCAACATGATCATCTTTTTCCACTGGTGCCGATCTAACACCTTCAAAGAAGAATATTCAGAGTCATGGACAGGGAAAGCAAAAAAAAAAGCAAAGTGGAATCTTGCAAGTTGAGACTGTCATCCTAGTCTAAGAACGGCAGAAGGACCCACCTCTCAAAAGCATTCTGAAGCATTTGTTTGCAACGCAATGACTGGGCATTCAAGCCATTTTTTAACTACAGTTATAAGTCACTTTGGTCTTCACCTTTATCCTGAGATTCCCAAACCTTTTTAATGACATCCAGCAATTGATCGCTATTTTCCCCCACTTGCGGGTTCCAGTCCTTGCTCCAAAATCAAAATGGCCCCATGTGCTGCTTGCCTGCCAGCACTGAAAACACGTATTTTGCAGAGTTTAGGGAGGAAACGTCACAGACATCTCCAGCGGCAATTCCCTCCGCTCTCATTTAAGTTTGGATTCCGATATTGTCTGCTTCACCTTTTACCCTTGCTACAGTTGCCGTAAGTAAGCGGAAAGTGAGTTAAAATAAGGAGAGAGCCCTGGAATAGAAAGCAGCGGTGAGATAGCAGGCATTCAGCATGCAGTTACTGGATCGTTTATTCAGGATCTCTGTGATGCACACAGATCAATGAGGTGAATTGCCTGATTTATTCAAGCCATGCAGAAAGCCTTAATGTTGGTGCCAAACCTGCCAGCATTCGGTCCTACAGATACTGCAAATCCCCATATCATGGGCTGGTTTAAGCACAGAGGGATGGGTCGATGGCCCAGGCTAGCCCAATCTCATCAGATCTCAGAAGCTAAGCAAGCTCAGCCCTAGTTAGTATTTGGATGGGACACCACCGAGGAAGTCCAGGGTTGCTATGCAGAGGCAGGCAATGGCAAGCCACCTCTGAACATCTCTTGCCTAGAAAACTCCACAGGGTTATCACAAGAGCTCTAATTTAACAGCATTTTACAAACAGGCGCACACATGTGTGTATCTGGAATATTTCCATGCTGTAATTTCACCCAATTCAGGGCCCCCAAGGCAGTGAATCTTAAAACATGTCAAACATTAAAAAGAAACATTTAAAATACAAATATATATAAAATATTTAAAACAACTGAATAAAACATATAAATAAGCCCATCAACCCATAAAAACACACGAAAAGGAAACTCAGCTTTATTTCCTTTTTTCAGGTATCTATTCCCTCCCCTTGGGAAGACGTATGTGGAAGAAATATCTAAAAACATATCTTTAAAAAACAAAACTAGGAATTCAGAGAGCCTGCTACTACACCTACCATTACAATGGCATATTAATCATTGCATTCTAGTGCTAATTTTTAAAAACTGCACCATGGTAGCCACTTCTGGGGGAGTGGGTCAGGGAAACTGCAGGGACCTCTGCCATGTGGAGACCCCGCTGCTCCTGCACTTTATCTGCAGCAGCACCAACAATGGTGGAAACCACAAAAACATGTCCCCATGTGGAAGCCACTAAAGTATTCATCTATCCACAATTTGTTATGACATCCAAATATGGACACACAGTAATTTTGGCAGTGTGTAATGCCACAGAGTCCACCTTCCAAAGCAGCCAATTTCTTCATCTCTGTCACCTGGAAATCAGTTGCAATCCCAGATCTCCAGGCACCAGCTTGAGGTTGACAACCCTACCCATCACCAATACTAAATATTTTTTTGTTCTACTGCTGGCTGTTGATTGGTATGCGCCTTCGTAAAAAAGCAAGTCTCTTGCATTCAAAGGCTAACAAAAAAAAAGAGGCAAGCACAACAGTCAGGTTTCTAAGTATTCCCACTGCCTGTGACTTACAGCACTAATAGAAACAAACGAACTGAAGAATGAATCATCCGGTGGTCATGGGCATGGCACTTTCTCCACCCTCCTGTGCCAGGGGAGTCCTGGGTCCTGTTCCCTGCCTCTGTGCTGCCACCTTATCGTCTGACTCATGTTCGCTTCTCACTTCCCTGAGTCCAGATGACTCATTCGGCAACATCTCTGGTCAGAAGCCAGTAGAGCATACGCCGTTGGTTAGCAAACTGTTTTTTTTGCCAGAGCTGTTTTTAATAATGAAAAAGGGAATGGGAAGATAACAGCAATTCGTCTGACGGAGGGCTCATTTGCAGTGAGGTGGGGGGAACCCTCAACACAGTGCAAAATACTAGACACCATCATTTCAAGTGATTCCTTCATGCTCAAGCGTCGGAGCCAGAGTCCAATTTCCTCCTCCCCACCCCAGTTGAAAATGAAGACTGTATTGACTGTCGTGTTACATAATGCCTGTTCCAATTCCAGCGCACCACAGAACTCTTCAAAAGCCACTTACAGCTGAACCTTTTTTAAGCAATAGGGGGTATCAAAGATATACAGTGTTCAGTGCTTAATTGAAAAAAAGGTAACCATGTCATCAAAGTGGAGTTGGGAGCGCAATGATTAAAACCCTGGAACCAGCCCTCTTAGGGCTTATGCGCGTGCTAAATCTTTGCTGCAGTTAGGGCTGCCAAGTCCGGGTTGGAAAATACCTGGGGACTTTGGGGGTGGAGCCAGGAGAGGGTGGGGTTTGGGGAGGGGAGGGGCCTCAGCATTGTGCAATGCCATAGAGTCCACCCTTCAAAGCAGCCTTTTTCTCCAGGGGAGCTGATTTCTGTCAGCTGGGGATCAGTTGTAAAAGTGGGAGGTCCCCAGGCCCCACCTAGAGGCTGGCAGCCCTAGCTGCAGTTATCCCTGGGCAAATTAGTTTTACCCAAAGAGATCTGTCATCCATTACCATGTTACAGGTTACTAGTTACAGGATGCAGCTCCCTCACTCCCTCTCATTCGATTATTGTCTACTTTAAATTTTAAAAAAATCAAGTAACAACATTAGAGTGCAGATGGGGAAACTGAGCTGCTGGACAAAAAAAGGGGGAAGAAGAGAAAACTTAACCCACAGGATTGAATTAAGAACCTAGAAGGTTAAACGAGCCCAAATTAAAGGGCCAAGTGTAAAAACAGCTGAATATAGGACATAAATATATATCAATTAAACAAAAATATATGCATTTATTACAAAATAGTTTAAGAACAATCCCAGCCCCAAATATACTCTCGATTCAGATTAAAACAATACAGTAATCTCAGACGTGGACCTTTCGCGACCCTGACCAAACGTGTTTGGGTCTCATCTCCTTCAGTGGTCAAGTATAGTTATTACACATTAGTTCTCATCATTGTAATTGCATTGTCTGGAGCTAATGCGTAATATCTATGCTTGACCACTGAAGAAGGTCAAAAGGCCAAAACGCATTCAGTCAGGGTTGCCAAAGGTCTATTTTGAGATTATTGTATGATTTTAATCTGAACTCAGGCTATATTTGGGGCTGTAATTGTTTTTAAACCATGTTGTAATAAATACATATATTTTTGTGGTTTTTTAATATATATATATCTCCCCTATATTCAGCTATTTTTATACTGGGCCCTTTAATTTGGATTCATTTAAACTTCTAGGGTCTCAACTGAGACTGAGCTATTGGCCAGCACCAAAGCATGAGCATGGCAGCATGAGTATTATGTTCTCTGCATTGTTCCCCTTCCAGCCTCTTGGCTCCTGGCTGCCTGAGTCCCCTTGAAACTCCACCACATCAGCAGCAATGGGACTAGGTCAAATCGAAAGCAGAGCGTGTCTGTAAAGCACTGTCGTGTCAGCCAACTCACAGCAAACCCAGTGTTATGTTCTGTGCACGATTTCCTAGTTTGAACTAAAAGATTCCCTAGTGTAAACTTACTTCCTGTATGCACCCTGTGACATGTCTGGGCATGTCGCTGGCAAGGCCAAGCGTTACCTGCCTGAGCTTCATTCCCAGTGGACCCTCGGATCCTGATTGTCCCCCTATCAGAGGCTGAGGATATTCAAATGGACCTATGATAGCCTCTGGCGGGAACTTAATCCCTGTTTACCCAATCGCCTGTGGGGAGAGAAGTCGGGGGGTGCGGCTTACCTGTAAATATAAGAAGGCTCCCTGACCACTCTCCCTCATGCTTGTTCCTGACCCCTAATAAAAGAGCTATGCTGGAAATCACTCTACCGGCCTCCCGAGACCAGTACTCTTCACCCAGCCGGGGACTTTCAAGGCAAGGGAGAAGCAGAAGTGGTTTGTCAGTGCCTTCCTCTGCCATCTTCCATGGTCATCCCCCATCCAAGCAAACCCTGCTTAGCTTCCGAGATCTGACAAGACTGGGCTATACCATGCCACCTTCCTCCCAAAAACAGAGTGGAGCCACTTAAATAAGAACGGGTGGGGGCAGGTAAGTTGCTGGGCCCAGTTGAATGGGGCATTCTCCGCCTCTGGTTGAAAGGTATTCTTGCAACTACTGAGAGTTTGGCATGGCAGAGTGGATAGAGCGTCAGACTAGGAGCCTGGGAGACCCAGGATTCAGTGTTCCCTCTAATATGAGTGAGTGTGAGCTAGTTTACAGTTTCTTAGCCTCCGGCTCACACATTTTTGTCTTTGCTCAGGAGGGATTGCTCCAGAGCAAACTAATTGAAGCAGTAGCCAAATCGCTCGCTCACAACTTTAATGCCAGTAGTTCACAAAGTAGAAAGTTTGCTCACAAGACTCCTCAGCTTAGAGGTAGCGTTGCCGGGACTGAATCCCCACTTCAACCATCCTGGAAGCTCGCAGGTGGTGGCTGGAGGTCTCCTGGGATTTCAGGAAGCATCTGACTCTTCACACTTGTGAACCGGACACTAATGTGTCTGCACTCTCCTTCTAAACCATGTTCACTGCGGTGTCCTCCGAGCAATTCTGCACTAAAATTAAATTCAACCTTCTTTTTAATCCAGTTGTTTTTTTCCCATTCTGCACTAAAATCGAATTCAACCTTCTTTTTATTCCAGTCCCCGCCCCCCCCCCCCCCATTCTGCATCACATCACCTCCCTTCAGTGGTCAGCCCGGTTTCAGCCTGCTGTTGCCCCTGGTTATTTGGACGCTGTTTTGCCGTGGACTTAAATTGCCTCGACTCGAACACGGAGAAAATCTAGAGTGGCTGGCAAATGCAGAAAGGACCCTATATGGTCCAGCAGAGCTTTCCTTACGGTCCCAACTTCACTGCCTTTTTTTATGCCTCATTCATGACTGGCTAAAGCAGAAGGGAAACCAAATAAAGTGCAACATGTTATACATGGTATAACACAGTGGCAGCGCCTTTCTGGTGGAATGAGCTCCCAGAGGAGATCAGGGCCCTGCGGTACCTTCTGCAGTTCTGCAGGGCCTGCAAGACGGAGCTCTTCCACCAGGCCCTCAACTAAGAGGAGCCCCATTATTACCACCAACGAGCCCGGCCCTCAGTGTTAACATCTGGTTCAGGATGCTGAGTGACTCAGGACAAAATCGAGCTGGATTGCAGCACCTATAGATACTTCAGTACGCCATCGTGATAACACCTCTGGTTTGGGGATTTTAAGAATTATTGTATTTACTGTTTTATAATGTTTTATAATGTTTTAAATGTTGTATTTGTTTTTACCGGCAACTGGTGCCAATTTTGTCAGCCCCACTGAGCCCGCTTGCGGGGAGGGCGGGGTACAAGTGGAAGTAAATAACTAAATAAGTGGTAATGAAGACCTCTTGGAGTACTCAAGAGACCACAGACATCAGGAAGCCAAATGCAGATTCTCTCTGCCATGAATTCAAGCATCAATGGCTGGCTGTCCTCGGCCATCTGGCAAAAGACCACAGAAGGCAGTGCAATTCCCGGAGCGCAGCTCTCCCTGGGAACACCTTTCGCCTCGCATGAACTCTGCATCGAGGGCACAGAAAGAGCTGCACTGCCATATTATTATGTGGCCTTTCTTTCCTGGATGCATCTTTCCTGCATCTTTGGAATCCCCCTGAGCCGTACAGAAGCAGAACACAGAATCTTCTTCAGTGCTAGCTGTGCCATCCTACGCAGAGTTACACCCTTCTTCTAAGTCCTTTGAAGTCAACGGGCTTAGAAGGATGTACTTAATAATGGAGTATAAATCTTCTGCAAATGCCACAATGGGGTGAGTGGGAAGATTTGCTGTGCGCAAAAGATCTACTCTGGAACACATTCAAAATCAGAGCGTGCCCAGCAGTGTATTCTAGGAGTACGTCTTGTGATTATTGTCTGTTTTGTATCTCATAGCAATTGTAGCAGGTCAGCAACACAGAAAGGACTTTTAACTCAGTGGTAGAGCTTATCCTTCACTAAGGCCCAACTTGCATCTAGCATTTGCATTTTACCAGACCCACACTGGAACAGAAATTCCCCTTTGCATTGCATGCCACTTTCACTTTGATTGATTGTTGAATTTTGTGGAAGCCCCCAGACTGCATGCTGCTTTCACTTCGTTTGATCTCGGTTTTATTGGTACTGTCTGCATAGATTTATGGCCGTTTTATGGCTACTCAGGGGTGACTCTGCAGTCAGTATGGCGTTGACCCAGGGTATTTGAATGTAGTCTTGAGCCGCATCTTTTTCTGTTCCAGTGTGGGTTTGGTAAAACAACACAGCGAATGCTAGATGCAGATTGGACCACAATCTCAAATTCAGTTACGAGCTTCTTGAAAAGACAACCGAGGGGGGGGGGGGCTTGCACCTGAAAACCACTGCCAGGTGGAATTGATGAACTGGGCCAGAGGGATCAATGTTCATACTTTGATGCTTACATGTATGTGAACTTGAGCTGAGGACCAAGAGCCATGGTTTCCCAAGGTAAATGGAAATGTAGGCTTAGTACATTTACAGAGCACTTTCCTGGGAGTGGACCCGTAGCTATAGTGGGGCATCTTGGAGCCCCGCCCCACAAGAGGCATGGTATGGGGAAGGAAACAGGTGGCTTGGTTGCTTGGAAGGTACGGAGAATTTGTAGGGTTTAGATTCTTAAGCAATAGATTAGTAAATCAACCTTGGGAAGGGTTGGGAGGGGACAGGGGTGCTGAGCTGGGTGGATATGAAAGGGGGGGCATGAAACAGAAATTTAGATTTCTTCTGAATGCTGTGCCAACATAGAGCCTTTCATGCTTCAGCATACTTGCATGTTATTTATGCATAACCTAGCTACTTTCAGCGTATTGATCACATGCAGCATTGGTACTGGTACATATAGCCATAGATATAATGTATTATTTTTACAAAGCCCTTCACTCCCTCATAATGGGTTGCCCCACAAGAAAAAAATATGCCCCCCAAAACAAAAAACCCTGGCTATGGGCCTGCCTGGGAGTAAGCTCCATTGAATAGACCTCAGAAGGATTCAGAGTAGACCCATTTTGAATGGTGCTGTTAATTTAGTATACTACTTGATTGTAGACAACCACAATTGTCCAGTTTATAGAACCAGTAAGCTGGCCAGAAGGACGTGTGCACCCCAAGACAGAATCACATTTTTATTTCGAGGTAAGGGGGGGCAGCAGCAGTGGGGGGGGGATTGCTGCTGCTCCCCTTAAAATATTCCTCTATTTTTAGAGACTGAGAATCTTTAAACTAGGGGGCACCTGATGATAGTAACATGTTTTAAAACAAAACTGCTCATTTTTATGCAAAATCACCTTGGGGAATTCATTGCCATGGAAATTCGTGACACCTAATGCATTGATTTCCTGCTAAGAGAACAACGCTGTGCAAGGATGTTTCATCAGGGGGCTGCACGCCACTAAGAGATATTGTCTATCCAAAAACAAATTTGTGGCAGCTTATTTGGTACGGAACTTCAAAATGCAACGCTGGTTTTAAATAGTCAGTGGCCGAATACCTGCTTTGCATGCATAAGGTCCCACCGTGTTCAGTCTCCGATGTCTGTCTCCAGTTAAAGGATCTCAGCAGGATTAGGGAAGCTTCTGTCTGAGACCTTGGAGAGTCACTGCAAGTCAGAGCTGGCAACATGAGGCTTCATGGATTGAGGGTGTGTTCAGACGGGCAGCTAATCCCGCCATTGGCCCAGCTCTGATTTGATCCAGGTCTTTTTTATCCAGCGTTGCCCAACCAGACAGCTCCCCCATGAATCGCTTTACCACGCGTGACTCCGCGGTGGATTGTCTAGATGGCATCCACCGTAAGGAGCCGTGCGGTCGGCTTTTTTAAAAAAAACCCTGTTTGCGCATACGCATATGCGCCTCACCGTCTACTTGTTTTTCTGCACATGTGTGGACTTAAATGGTAAAAGCACCGCCAGCAGTGTCTTCCTCAAGGTACCATTTCAGTTCACAAAGGGCATAAATATCACGGGACCTTCAGAAACATTAAATTGTTTGGATCGTTTGAGTGGAGCTATGCAGATGTTGCCTGTTTAAGCGGTTATGCACGCATCGCTAAGACTTTTTTTAAATGGTGGCCATTCGGGATGGTCTGGAGATCATCCCTACAGGCTGATTGTGCACTGGTGGAACAACTAGATGGGGGAAAGTCCGCCATTGGCCCGTCAGCCAACTTAGGACTGGACTTTCACCACTATCTTTTCAGTATGGATCCCCGATGGGGATCGATGGGCTAACCACAGAAGCAGCCCGATTCCCAGAAGTTGTGATCTGGATGTGCACTTTAAATCCACCAGGCAGTTGTGCCTGGCGTGGCTCAAAAGAGCCGCATGAATGCGACTGCTGTGACCTGACTTGATTTGATGAGCCAGTCTGGAGTAGTGGTTAGGAGCATGTACTCTAATCGGGGATAACCGAGTTTGATTCCCCACTCCTCCACATACAGCTGCTGGTGTGACCTTGGGTCAGTCACAGTTCTCTCAGAGCTGTTCTGGAAACAGCAGTTCTCGAAAGAGCTCTCTCAGCCCCACCTACCTCACAGGGTGTCTGTTGTGGGGAGGGGAAGGGAAAGGAGATTGTAAGCCTCTCTGAGACTCCTTCGGGTAGTGAAGGGCAGGGCATAAATCTAATCTCTTCTTCTTCTTCTTCTGGGTTGAAGGCAGCTTCTTATATTCATCATCACCATAGATACTTCTAAGCTTCATGTGAGAAACACTGGAAACATGTGGGCTCTCTCCTGGACCCCATGATCCACCCTGGGTGCAAGAGCTCCTAGATTCAGGCAGTAGCTCCCAGAATGCAAGGGCTTCCTCACTTGTAACAGCAGACAGTTCCATGGATACCAGAGCTGCACAGGTTGACTGCTGAGTGCATAGAAGAGATGGATTGAGAAAACCTCGCAAGAACTTCCTGGGGTTTAGACAAGACTTCTCCCCAAAGCTTCTTACCAATGTATGACTGATGGTCCATTCTATATCAAGCTGGGTAGCCGTGATAGTCTGTCTGTAGCTGCAAAAAAAAGAGCAAGAGGCCAGTAGCACCTTAGAGACTAACAAAATATGTGGCAGAGGATGAGCTGAAGAAGGGAGCAGCGACTCGCGAAAGCTCCTCCCCTGCCACATGTTTTGTTAGTCTTTAAGGTGCTCCTGGACTCCTGCTCTTTTCTACTGGTCCATTCTACACAAATTCCATTCATGCTCTCCTACCTTTGTGTTCTTATTTCCATTTCTCTACCTTCCCCCACACTCTCTCTGCTTTTGGAAGTGAAATTATTAAAAAAGGAATCTCAAAAAAAAAAAAAGGAAAGGAAACTTTCAAATTAAGCAAGTTAATCCAAAAATAATTATATCCCCATAACCTATATTTCTCTGCATGCATTTCTGAAAAATACAATACTGAATGTTCTTGGTATTCAATTTTGGATTATATGAAGCAGAATAGGAATTGCCATGCAATAAGTATTCACTTACATGGAGGCCTGGCTTAATAAAAAGTTGCTATAAGAGAGTCAAAATATCGAAGGAAGCAACCTAAAATCCTTTCTTTGCAGAGTTCCTCTGATCAATAGAGCTTGCGCAATTACTAGAAAGGTACTAAATTAGTTTCTAAAGGAAAATATGATAGCCCATACTTGGATCACTGTCTAACCTCAGATAGGGAATAACATCCCTTTAAAAATTATTAAATGATAAACATGATACAATCTAAAATCAATGGCTAACAACCAAGAATATCCAACCAAGAGTGTTTTCCAGTGCAATCTGATATAGAGATACTCCATTCAAAGCCTGTTTAAATCAAAGTGCTTAAGGTGGAATAACTGCGTAGAATTGCAATGTTAATTTCCTAATGCATGGCCAGTTGGAGGGCCTGTGAGGAACAATAGGAGGGAATCAATAAGCTTGATGTTGACCCCAAACCAAATCTCCCGTTACAGAATACTATGATCACACAGGAACTGAAGCACACCGGTTCCTTCATTGCTTCTCAATTTTCCGCACACCCCCTTTGCTGATACTCAAGAGCCCTCAGCAGATCTAGAGAGCTTATACAATGTTTATCAGGTTGTTACAGGAAGATTTATATTTTGTTTCATTTTTAAAAAAAAGAAAGAATGCATTGGTATTATTTTTCTGCAGACCTGGGGGGTCCACCCATCATGCAGAGCCCATTGTTTTGTTGGCATCAACTGACCCTGTACAACTGCTATAATGTTAGACCATCCGCACTGGTATTAAAAGGAACAATGACCCACTACCCACCAGGTTAGTATACAGTACAAATTTTTCAGTGCATTGTTGACCTGCCAGATTAAATAGCACTAGGTGCCAAGAAACCCTGACCTGGGTAGCCCAGGATAGCCCAATCTCGTTCAGTCTCAGAAGCTGAGCAGGGTTGGCACTGGTCAGTATTTGGATGGGCGACCACCAAGGAATACCAGGGTCCCTACACAGGGGTAGGCAATGGCAAACCACCTCTGAACATCTCTGGCTTTGAAAACCCTACAGCAGGCGTGTCAAACATGTGGCCCAGGGGCCAGATCAGGCCCCCAGAGGGCTTCTATCAGGCCCGCACTGCAACTGGCCGTCTCCTGCTTCCAGTTCTGTTGCTGCTGCTGCATCATAGCTTGCTTCGCCAGACTCTCTCAATCGCTCAGCCATTTCATGTTTCCCCCTGAGTCCCAGACTCAGAACTCTGAGCGGGGGATTTCTGTGGTGAATGTCAATAAATCAAAAGTAGGTTTGCAGCTTACAGACACACACCTGAACAGCGTACTCAGGATTGCAACAGCACAGACATTTGGATGCAGTAATTCAGAGCAAGAGGTGTCAGTTATCAGGGATTGTTAAATAAACAAAATATTGCAAGAGTGCTAATGTTTTAAGCATGTTTTAATTTTAAGTTTAAAAAAAAGTCTTTATGTTTGAGTCCTTTATAAAGTTTGTATCTCCGCTACCTGGCATTATATTTTATGACACACATGATCCGGCCCAACAAGGGCTGCAGTCACACATACTAAATAATCCACTTTCAGTGCACTTTCAATGCACTTTCAAACTGGATTTTTACTGTGTGAACTGGCAAATCCAGTTTGAAAGTGCACTGAAAGTGGATTGAAAGTGGATTATTTAGTGTGTGTGACCACAGCCCTTTGTGTCAGATCCGGACCTCATAACAAATGAGTTCGACACCCCTGCCCTACAGGGTCACCATAAGTCAGCTGTGACTTGAAGGTGGGGGGGAGTCAAGATATGAGAGGAGCCCAAATCTTGTCCTCTGGAGTGAAGAGATGCTCACTAAAGGAGACCAGAAGCATTTCAGGAAGAGAATTTCACGTTACCTTCCTGGCTGTGTCTTAATTAAGTAACCCAGTTTCAACTGACGCAGAAAATACAGTTCCATCAAAAATCTTATTCTCCGGCTGTTTCTAAACCTCTGGCTGCCAGATGCCAGGTGGGTGGATCACTGTGCATGCCCTCGACAACAGCTGCCGCCTGCCGTTGCTGGAGGAAAGGGAAGAGGCTAGACGGGCCATTGATCTGACACTTGCTGAAGCCACGTTTTTAAAAGGCATGCCGAAAGCAACCCTGCTTCAGCCCTACGTTCAATATCTGGCCTGCAAAATTTCAGCTGCAAACAAATAACCAGACAATTAAAAGACCCCACAAATAATAGTGACGATGAGATAAGAAACGGATCAAGCAAAACCCCAAAACAACAGCGCCGCTCTCCAAACATTAAGCACCATTTTAGTAAGAGGACATTCAGTGATGAATTAAATGAGGCTAGCAACGTTGGATCTAGTTTTGCACTGTCCGATGGGATGGTAGGATATTAAAAGCGTATTTCATTTTTAAACACTGTATTCCCCATCCATCGATTCTGCACAGATTGATGACCCATAGCATTTCTGCAATCCTGTTTGTTGTGAGTCCTTGACCAGTAGGTGACACACATCAGAACTCACAATAAGGAATAAAATATACATGATGATTTTAGAGAAGGAGGAGGAGGAGGAGGAGCCTTCCCTTCCTCTCCCCATAGCGGTCACTTGTGAGTTGTGAGGTAAGTGGGGCTGAGAGTTCTGAGAGAACTGTGGCTGGCCCAGTGCCACTCAGCAGGCTTCACGTGGAGGAGTGGGGAATCAAACCCAGTTGTCCAGATTAGAGTCTGCTGCTCCTAACCGCTACACCACACTGGCATAGATCTGGGCATAGTTTGTAGTTAGATTACTAGAAACTATTTGCCTCTGTTTGCCCTTTCAGTAAAGCATCGCAAAGAAGCCTTTTACTCCCACCAACACCTTTGCCTGCCATTACCTTCACACAGTCGTTATTCTAGCATCCCACCTTTCCCTCCAATGTTTATTTTCCCATTAAGTCACGGCTGGCCCATAGTGCCCCTGTGGAGTTTTCAAGGCAAGGGGTGGCTTGCCATTGCCTGCCTCTGCATCACGACCCTGGGCTTCCTTGGTGGTCTCCCATCCAAATACTAAACAGGGCCAACCCTGCTTAGCTTCCAAGATCTGATGAGATTGGACTGTCTTGGGCTATCCAGGCCGTGGCCCCTCTGATATGTGTGTGTGTTTAAAGTGCCGTCAAGTCACAGCTGATTTATGGCAACCCCCAGCAAGGGGCTTTCAAGGCCCTCCCCCAATATACCTCAACTTAAAAGATCTCATTTTCTTGTTTGAAGAGCCATTATCTGGTCCAGTCCTGAACTACATTTGGCTCTGTAGACCCCTGGTCTAGAGCAGCAGTTCTCAAAATATATATATTGTTTTTGTGTGCACCTGGAAGTTATGGTGATGACCTCTGGTGACTGACCCCTACTGGGGGCTTGGAGGATATTCAGCCTCTGTCCTCCCAACTTGGTATTCCAAGGAAGTCTCCCTTCCAAGTACTAACCACAGTAGATCCCGCTTAGCTTCTGAGATCTAACAAGATGGGGCTTGCCTGGGCTGTCCAGGTCAGGGGATTTCTCAGATTTTTTTTGAAGTGGGGCTAACTTAAGAACATAAGAACATAAGAGAAGCCAATGTTGGATCAGGCCAGTGGCCCATCCAGTCCAACACCCTGTGTCACATAGTGGCCAAAAACACCAGGTGCCCTCAGAAGGTCCAGCAGTGGGGGCAGGACACTAGAAGCCCTCCCACTGTTGCCCCCCCAAGCACCAAGAATATAGAGCATCACTTGCCCCAAAACGTCAAACCTTACTGTACTTCTGGGAGGCCCTCCTGCAAAACAACCCCCTCCCCAGCATGAAATACAACAATCTCACATCAGTTGATGTGGAACAAGTTTACAAGAGAGCCAGTCTGGTGTAGCGGTTAGATCAAGATCTAGGAGATCCAGGTTCGAATCCCCGCTCTGCCATGGAAGTTTACTGGGATGACCTTGGGCCACACACACACTCCCAGCCTAACCTACCTTGCAGTGTTGTTGTGAGGATAAAATGGAAGAGAGGAGAATGATGTAATCCGCTTTGGGTTCCCCACTTCCCATTGGGGAGAAAAGCGAGGTATACATGAAGCAAAGAAAATCAATAACATTTTATTTTTCATGTTCAGTATTTATAAATATGTATAGGATTACCAATCTACTGACTGCCATTTCAGTGCCATTTTGCACATTCTGCAGAGGCAAACCTGGATTTCCCTTTGAGCATCCAAGAGTTACCCTCTTCCACCCTCCAGCCCTTCTGACCCACCTATGAGAGAGTCGCAGCCCACTTTTGGGTCTCCAGACCCATAGTTTGAGACCCACTGGCTTAGAGCATCTCAGCGTCCTTTAGCACACGATGCCCTCCACATCAGCTGCAGAGGCTGTGGCGGTGGTATCGCTGCCACAGTTCTGCTGACCGAGTGAGGGGACAGCCGCGGTGGCGAAGAAAAAGACTCTAGGTAAAGGAAGAAGCATTGGCTAGCGTTGCACCCTACGATGACTATGCTAAGTCTTCTTCTGCACCTCCTTAGACCTTCGTCAGTCCATTCTTCCTGTTCTCTTCCCTCCCTCCCAGAAAAGGAGAGCTGGTTTTGCACGTGTTTTTGGCAGCAAGATTGTTTTCTTTAGGGACATAGAAAAATGATAATCTGTCAACCCAACAAAAAAAAACACCACATTTTTTTTGTGGGGTCCCACTGGCACAGGACCCCGAGGTGGTCTCCCCACCCTGCATCAAGGATGTTCATGCAACCACATTGTCAACACTGTTGTCTAGGAAGGCTTGCATATCAGGATGTCTACTACATTGTCTCCATCATGTTTTGTCTTCTGCCTTTCTCCCAGTGAGCTCAGAGTGATGTACTTAGATACACACTTCCCCCCTCCCCTGTTTTATCCTCATCAGTTTGGTGTAGCGGTTAAGTGCGCGAACGCTAATCTGGGAGAACCGGGTTTGATTCCCCACTCCTCCACTTGCACCTGCTGGATGACCTTGGGCAAGCCATAGCTCTGTACCAGCTATTCTCTCAAGGACAGCTTGGGAAAGAGCTCTCTCAGCCCCACCTACCTCACAGGGCGTCTGTTGCGGGGAGGGGAAGGGAAAGGAGTTTGTAAGCTGCTCTGAGACGACTAGTGAAGGCAGGGTATAAATCCAATCTCTTCTTCTCTTCTTCTTCTTCTTCTTCACAACAATCCTATGAAATATTGGGGGGCTGATAGAGAGAGAGCCTGGCCCAAAGTCACCCAAGAGAGATCCATAGCCGGATGGGCGCTTGAATCTGAGTCTCCGAAATCCTAGTCTATCTTAACCACCCTGCCATGCTGGTTCTATCTACTGAAGAGTCACCATTTTCCATTTGCTTCTATGGAAATACCCTCTACCCTGTTACCATATCAGCAGCCACTTTACAGAGTCCACGTCTCTTTGAATCTCTTGTTAAGTGTCCAGGTTCTTCATGAGCAGTATTTCAGAGACTTTCTCACTCCATCTCGCCTTTAACAGAAATCCGCCTCTCTCAAGAATAAATTGGATCCCCCCACCAAACCACCAACCCCACTTCCTATGGAATTTTGCTCTGCTTGAAACCTGAAGAGCATACAGTCCATGTACTGGGAATCAAGTTTTTCATCCTAGGGGAAAAGGCCAGAGTGTCGCTTCAATCCAGTCCCCACAGAGAGCTGAAGGGAAACAGCAGCAAAACTTCTGCCATGGGTACAGTCTTCAAAGACTGAACAGTTTCTTTTTGCAGGCAGGCAAATCTCACTCCAAGAACATTTGCTTTAACAAGACACAGCATAATTAACTTAAAGTGATCGTATTGAACATCTGGCATGTCCTAGCTGGGCTATAATTAATAACACATTTAATGACCCCTGCTGGTCAGTTCGGCCAAACACTAAAATAATTGACAAAGGTGTGAAAGTGCGGATTGTCGTTTCTCCTGGCGTTATTCTATCTTGTCCCTGGTGCAAAAGCAGTCACTTTTCTTCAGCGTTGCCAGATGCTTAATTTGAGGAGAGGGGGGAGTGTTCCTTGACACAGTTTCAGCCGAAAACGATCAATCAACATGTGGGTGTGTTTTCAAACCACAGGTCTGGTGTATGCCTAATCAGTTACTGTACACAGTCCTTAGCAGGTACACAGTCTCTCCTCTACACAGGCACATGGCAATGTGCAAGGAAAACACACACACACACACACACACTATACCAATGCTCCCTCTAAGCTGTGGAGTCTTGCGAGCAAATCTGTGAGCTCCTGGCATTCAAGTTGTGAGCGAGCCATTTGGCTGCTGTGTAAATTAGTTTGCTCTGGAGCCATCCTTCCTGAGTGAAGACAAAAATGTGTGAGCTGCAGGCTAAGAAACTGAGCTAGCTCACACTAATTCAGCTTAGAGGGATCATTGCTTGACTGTACAAACTATACTTTTCCTTATGGGGGCTTGAGTTACGCGGCATTGCCATAAAGGGATCCTGACATCGATTACAAGCACACAAGTGCACACATCCGAACTCCAGGGCGTGCTTCTCAGCAGCGCATCAAACCCATGCATTGGGCTGGTCCCCAAAAGCACTCCGAGAATCGTGCCTGCGCCCATTGAGGAGGAGCAGCGGAGGGGAAGGCGACGAATGCTGGCTGGCGCTCCCTCCAGGCATTGGAGAGAATTCCCGATTCTTTGGATGGACGTCAGTATATCTCGCTCACGCTCAGTTTGTGTCTCAATAAACCGGGGGTGGGGGGTGGGGGAAGGGAATGCCTGAGACTAGCAATGCTCCCTCTAAGCGGTGGAGCCCTGTGAGCCAAAATTCTACTTTGTGAGCTACCGGCATTAAAGTTGTGAGCTCGCCATTCGGCTACGGCATCAATTAGTTTGCTCTGGAGCCATCCTTCCTGAGCCGAAACGAAAAGGTATGACCCGGAGGCTAAAGAACTATGAGCTAGCTCACACCAACTCAGCTTAGAGGGATCCTTGCTTGAGAGGGGTGAATGGAGCCGCCTTTCCCGGTCTCTTGGAGCCACGGAGTGACTGGGGCGGGCTAGCCCCCTGCGGCAAGCCGCCCCACCGCTGTGGCGCAGGCAGCAGACCCAGACCTGTGGGGGGTCCCTCCCAGCCAGCCGGGCGAGGGACTGAGAGAGAGCCTCGCCGCCGCCCGCCCGCCCGCCCGCGCCGCTGTCCGAGGTGCTGATCTGCCGCCCGCCCTCACCTGCCAGAGCCGCGGCCCCGAGGAGGCTGAGCAGCGCCACGGAAGGCATCCTCCTCGCCCGGCAGGACGCGCTGGGTCGGCGAGGCTGGCGAGGGCGGCTGGAGCTGCTTCGCCACCGGTTCCCTCCTGGCCGCGGCAGCGCCACGCTATTTAAGGGAAGGGGGGGAGACACGCCAGAGCCAGGCGGGGGCAGGAGCCTGCGTCATCGGTGGACCCCGAGGGAAGGAGGATCGGGGCGGAGAGTCCCCGGCGGAGCCAGGCAGATGCCGAAGGAGGAGGCGAGTCTCCGTCAATCCCTGAACGCAGCCCCCCCCCCCCCACCTCCATAGCCATAGCCTCTCCCCTTGTCCTTCATCCTCTTCGCCTTGACTTCCCCCCTCCCCTTCCTCCCAAATATCAGCAGTTAGCGCGACTGCAGCAAGAAGACCCCCCCCCCCCGAACACGATTCAGGATTTCTCGCTTCTCTTTAAGCTTCTCATTGCTATGCAGTTGTCTTTCAATCCTCTCTCCACCCCCTCCCGCCCCACAGAAGCATGATTTCCAAAAAAAACACTCGTCTAGGGACGCCTCCCTCTCCCCTTCCCTCCCTAACCCAGAGACGCACACAATAATATAATCCCCCTTTCTCCCCATTCCGCGTCTGTAAAGTGGGGATGCATGTAGGGACCATCCGCACTGAACCAGGCATGCTAGGGAGGGTTCCCCCAAGGCTTAGGGAACTCCGGGTCTGCCTTTCAAAGAGAACGGTCTTCCCTCCTCCAGCTTCATTCATCGATCCGGGCTCAGACGCTCCCCCGCCCCTCCCCTCTCTCTCTCTGCGGAGATATTTGTGCAAAGCGAGCCCCAGCTGCGGCCGTCGAGTTTTGTCACCTCCGCTGATTTCCTCCGACGAGCCAGCAGACACGCACAGCCCCTCTGGGAGGTCTTTCAGCCCTCCGGGAGGTCTTTCAGCCAAAACCGCCGCGGCCGTAATAGCCTCTCATTTAAGCATTTGTTATGATGGAACTAAAATGGAACAGACCCCAGAGAAAGGCAGACACTATTCACCAGCATTTCTTCTCTTCATCACGGTGGGATTATTCCTGGGGAGAATGAAATGGCCAGCGCGATCTTCCGGGTTAAGAGTCTTGATCTATCCTCTCCAAACCCAAATATTGACTAGAAATAGGAGCAAACTCCTTGCCTTTCTATGGGGAGTTTTTTGTTTGTATTTTTCATATGTACAGGTGTGTGTTCAACTGGAAGTCTCACGGGGACCTCTGGTGACTAACCCCTACTGGGGGCCTGGAGGCAAGCCCATAGCCAGGATTTTTTTTAAATTTGGGGGGGCCTTTAAACAAATTGGGGGGCACCCCCGTACACACACACACACACTAAGCGAGCACCATAAATAAAATAAAAAATTGGAAGTTGGTGGTCCTGGGCTGGATGGGAAGTCAAGGGGCCTTGGCAGTAAGATGAGGGGCTAGGCCCCAAGAGTCCCCACTGTAGCTGCAGGGCTGCAGAGAGGTGGCTGAATAAGGCCTGCCCCCACCTCCCGCTTCTGGTATTCCAAGGAGGTCTTCCATTCAAGTACTTGCCAGAGTCGGCCCTGCTTAGCTTCTGAGATCTGATGGACTCGGCCTTGCCTGGGCTATCCCGGTCAGGGCGCATTTCTATGTTAACTATCTACTGTTTTTAAAATGAGGCCCGCTCTAGTACAGCAAGGCTCAGTGGGATGTTGCTAAAGCAGAGCAGTATCCAGAAATGTACACTAGAAGTAATCACAGTTTCCAGCTATGAGGTCACACCAGGCAGGGGAATCATCCTTATTCCTGTTTTTATCATCTGTATGTGATTGTTCTGTCTCTTTTTATTTCATTTATGTCATTTATACCTGGCCTTTCTTCCCAAAGGAGATCCAAAGAGGCTTACATTGTTTTCCTGTTCTCTATTTTATCCTCACAACAACCCCATGAGGTAGGTTAGGCTGAGAGTGAATGACTGGCCCAAGGGCACCCAATAAGCTTCCATGGCAGAGTGAGGATTCGAAACTGGGACTCCCAGATCTTAGACTTAACAGTCCAACCACTCCACCACACTGTCTCCGGACAATGACAAATTTTTAAATCAACAACAACAACAAATACCTTTTATTGGCATAAAATATTAAAAGCAGTTCCTATTAAGATAAAACAGTCCCAAAATTTGTAAAAAAATAGTTAACCCTAAAATCATTACAGAGGTGTATCAGAGGAATCTTTAAATTCTAAAAGCCTTAAAATTAAATTTTACAGTTTTATTAAACTCAAAATGATCAGGAAGATTCTTCCGTTTTATAAGACTATGAAGAAACTTAGCAGTCAATTCAATAATCTCTGGATCTAAAGAAGTAAAGAGGTAATGTAGCTTAATTCCATCCGGTTGTCCTGCTACCTTACTAAGGGGAACTTCTAGAAATTTTGCTCGAATATCATTTAGAAAATTACAATGTAGGAGTGCATGCTCAACCGTTTCTAAAAATTTTTAAATCATAACGTAAGGCATGCAAAAAAAAAATCATGGGCAAAAGGTATGGTAAAACAAACAAATAAAACACACACTTACTTAGAAACAAGTCCAATTATGTGGAATGGGTTTTACACCTAAGTCAGGGGTGGGCAAACTTGCTCAGCGTAAGAGCCACCTAGAACAGGGGTGGCCAAACTTGCTTAACATAAGAGCTGCATAGAATAAACATCAGATGTTTGAGAGCCACAAGACATGAACAAATATTACCTGCTTTTATTGGGAAATAAGCAAATTTGCTTTTTATTAACATTAAATGAGACTGCCAAAAATAATAACAAAAGGGGTAAAAGCAGATATTGATAATGATATTAATTTGCCCAATGGTATTTGTTTGCTAATTATATTTAGCTTCCCCAGCCGCCCTGCCGGGAGTCACATAATATATGTGAAAGAGCCGCATGCGGCTCCCAAGCCACAGTTTGCCCACCCCTGATCTAGGTAAAGGGGCTGCAGTGGCTCAAGGGGTTAAGATGCTGAACTGCAGATCGGAAGGTCGGTAGTTCAGCAGTTCGAGACCCGAATGCTGCATGACGGAGTGAGCTTCCCTCTCTGGCCCCAGCTCCTGCCAACCTAGCAGTTCGAAAGCAAGAAATTGCAAGTAGATGAATAGGTACCACTTTGGTGGGAAGGTAACAGCATTTCGTGTGCCTCGGCATCTAGTCATGCTGGCCACATGACCACGGAAACGTCTTCAGACAGCACTGGCTCTTCAGTTTGGAAATGGAGATGAGCACTGCAACCATAGAGTTGTATTCGACTGGCTTTCAAGTAAGGGAAACCTTTACCTTTACCTTTACCTAAAGCAGCATAGGATTGCAGCCTAAGGCAAGATAAAAATCCCATGGCAATATTTTTAATAGAAAAGACTCTCTCCCAGTCCCGCCTCTCTGCAGTTGCGGTGGAAGGAATGACATTTGTGGAAATGCCCGCTTCTACATGAGCATTAATGACCCAGGAACTTTGTATTATCTTACTACATTGCAGCAATTATATTATTTTATGACCTTTTGCATTTTCTTCCACACTGTACCTTACCCTGACCATAAAAAGTAAAACGAACAAATACTATCAATAACTAACCAGTATTATGCTGGCAAATCTGGTTGGTTCTACAACCCTAAAACTATTGCGTGGCTTATTGAACAACCCATTCGTCTGTGGTGTTGAATGTGGACTATAAATAACATAAATAAAAATAAGTAAAATAAATCTAGTTATCCTCAAGACTAATAATCCCTTTGGAATATTATTTCTGATGCAATTCATATACCTCTGGGTCCCTGGGACTTTTGTAATAATGGGCTTCTGATGGAGGAGACAATAGACCAAGCCTCCTCCAAGATTTATTAGGATGAGTGGCGTACCCAGTTGCACTCCTGCTTAATCTTACTTTGGGAACCAGATCAGTGAATTAAGATAGACAACAATGGCTTGGATCCACCAGAGGAATATCTGTGTAGATGGAGTAGAGAACTGTTCTGGACAATTTCCCCCCTTCTGCTACAGAATGCTGACTCCCTCCCCTATTTGGTGTAGTGGTTAGGAGCGTGGACTCTAATCTGGGAGAACTGGGTTTTATTTTCCCACTCCTCCACATGCAGCTGCTGATGTGACCTTGGGTCAGTTAGAAGTTCCTTCAGAGCTGCTCTCTCAGGAGCAGTTCTCAAGAGAGCTCTCTCAGCCCCACCTACCTTACAGGGTGTCTGCTGTGAGGAGGGGAAGGGAAAGGAGATTGTAAGCCACTTTGAGACTTTGAGAGAGCCAGTTTGGTGTAGTGGTTAAGTGCGCGGACTCTAATCTGGGAGGACCGGGTTTGATTCCCCACTCCTCCACTTGCACCTGGCTGGATGACCTTGGGCAAGCCATAGCTCTGTACCAGCTGTTCCCTCAAGGACAGCTTGGGAAAGAGCTCTCTCAGCCCCACCTACCTCACAGGGTGTCTGTTGTGGGGAGGGGAAGGGAAAAGGAGTTTGTAAGCCGCTCTGAGACTCCCTTGGGGAGTGGAGGGCGGGGTATAAATCCAATCTCTTCTTCTTCTTCTTCTTCTTCCTTCCAGTAGTGAAGGGCAGGGTATAAATCCAGTCTCCTCCTCCTCCTCCTCCTTCCTTCCTTCCTTCCTTCCTTCCTTCCTCCCTCCCAGGGGCAGCATTTCAGGGGCATTTGGCCTGCAGCAGGAAGAGGGATGGGGGAAGTCCCGCTTCTGTGCATAGAAATCCCTTCTGTCTACAGAATCTCTGTGGCATCTAAGGCTATGGTTAGGAGAACACCATTATCTGCATTTTTTAAAGGCAAAGCACTGTTACCAAAGCACAAAAGCAATGTTCTGAGACCCCAGCAATATTTGAATAAGTGCATCAATGGCCCCTTGGAGAAAGTTACTGAGGCAAGGGGATGTCTTCTTTATTACAGTGTGTGAACGATGCCACTGAGAGAAATTGGTGAAACAATTCCTAGCACATAGAAGAACTAACACAGGACTTACAATGGCCTTCACAGCATAGTCCTGGAGCGAGACAACTGAAAATATCATCAGCAGCCTAATTGTCCTAGATTCCAATCACTAGATAAGTATGCTACTGAAACGACTTTTGGCTACCTCTAGTAGAAAGACATATTCAATTTCCATTTTTACGGGACTATATGGTTCTTTAATAGCTCCGTGGAAGAGAAAAGCAGATTGTTGTGACATATCCCACACTTTCATAAAAACCAACAGACCACTCACAGAGGTCATAAATATGGAAGAGATGCCAAGTGCCCCCCATATCTTAGCAGCTGACCACCTTATTTTTCTGAATGCTGTTGATATCTACAAAAAGGATCTTCATACCAAGCTGGACATCTTTTCTCCGGGGACAGATAGTTTCATGGTCTTACTTAGGCTGAGGACAGACTGGCAGTCTCGGCCGCTCTGCCTCCACTTCAAAAGTGGAGGCAGAGCGGCCATTCAGATGGCCGCATCTGCCCTGAGGAGGCGGCCCGGACGCATTGCGTCTGGTGCCGCGCTCCTCCCGCAGCAGCCGAGCACCACTTCAAAGTGGTGCTCGGCTGCTGTGGCGCGCGTTCCACCCGCCGGAGCGGGTGTGAACACATGCAGGGAGGGGGAGCTGCGCAGCGTCCACCCGCCGCCGTAGGAAGCCGCCCGCAGTCTGAACGCTGCGGGCGGCTTCCTTCCAGCAGCATGCGAACGCCGCGACACGGGGGAAATTCCCCCCGCCTTAGTCTGCCGTGCCGCAGAGGCACAGCAGACTTCCAATCTGTCCTCAGCCTTAGATGCTCCACTGCATCGCCATTTGCCACCCTACTCTGAAAGCAGGGTGAGAGAGTGGCCATATCTAAGCATTAAGAAACAGTTAGGAAGAAGCAGGAAAGGCTGTGATCAGACGTGCCTTTAGATCCAACATAGCTGTGAATGCCTGATGGATCTAAAGGGCACAATCAGACAGCAACATCTGGGAAAAGTCCCACAGTCGTTGGCACCCCATGCTGCTTCGCCACAGAAACGGAGTTAAAAGACACCGGGGAAAGTCCAGTCCTAATACTTGCTGACGGGCCATGGATGGACTTTCCCATGTCTGATTGCTCAGGCACGCTCTCAAGACATTGGGATGGTCTGATCATTCCATCCCGACTCAGTGCAATTCCTCCCCACACACACACGTAGCAGTATACGCATAATCGTATACTCCATAGGGAACCTTCAGTGCAGAGGTGCGACTCCTTGTTTATGCGCATTGGATACAAACAGCAAAAAAACCCACTTGCACATGGTGGTCTGTACAAGAATAATTTCATATGTGAGGCTGCACAGAAAACCAGTGCTTTGATCATCTCTCTAGACGTGCATCCTACAAACTCTATTACAGGGTTTGGCATATAAACCACACTTTTAAGACTAATTCAACCTTCTTTGTTTCACCTTTTGAAGCAGTGCTGATGAAACATGAGAGTGGGGAGGGGAGTCTCAAATCGCAAGAGAAATGGACTCTTTGCTTTTGAACCATTATTTTCCAAGAGATGGCTCAGCGGAACATAGTTATTGTTCTCCTCTGATCAGCGGAAATGAGCTGGCTGCAAATATGTCTCTGTTGAGGGATGCAAACTATTTGTATGCACCAGAAAATGTCCTCTGCCCTTTTTGCCGGTGAAATGATCCATTGTGAGCAGATGAAACAGAGGCAGAACATGAAGAATACATGTGTAAAATGAATAACAACAGCAAGGGAGAGAGGGAACAGAGAAAGGGCTGAGTTCATTTGTGTATTTAGTCTACTGATTACACTGAAAATCTCATTTTTAATTATGTCACAAGGAGGGTTCATCCCAATTTCTCTGTAACGCTCCATTCAAGTCACCTGCACAGCTACCAGATAAATGATTGCATTGGGCTGCACCAAACTTTTCCATAAAAAACAAAACAAAAACTCAGCTCCACAAGCGGGAAATGAAGACATGGGTGGGATCCAGCAATATGTGAGTGGAAAGGAACATGTACTCAGCAAAGTTCCACTTGCACAAGAAGTAACGCAAAGGCTGCAGCACATTGCACTTTAATGTAGAGCCAGTTTGGTGTAGTGGTTAAGTGCCCGGACTCTAATCTGGGAGAACCGGGTTTGATTCCCCACTCCTCCACATGCAGCTGCTGGATGACCTTGGGCAAGCCATAGTTCTGGCACAGCTGTTCTTGGAAAAGAGCAGTTTCTGTCAGAGCTCTCTCAGCCCCACCTGCCTCACAGGGTGTCTGTTGTGGGGAGGGGAAGGGGAAGGAGTTTGTAAGCCGCTCTGAGACTCCTTCGAGTAGAGAAGGGCAGGGTATAAACCCAATCTCTTCTTCTTCTTCTTCTTCTCTTCTTAATGAAATAACAACATACTTATGGAGCAACAGAATGTACAAGAGGGGGTTCACATGATTTCATTTAATTGAATTTTGAAACTGTGTCAGAACACCTTGGGTATATCATGCACACACAGAAAGATGGTGGGAATACAGTTAGTTGCACACAGCACAAGCAGGTAGCAAGGGGTAATTTGAGCGTTCCCACGCATGCAAGAACTATGGTGTATGTGGAGATCTTCCACATGATACAGACCATCATTTAGATACAGAACAGGGTTCCAGGACCCCATTTCCCAACCCTCATGAAATCCTTATCAAATGTACTCTTTAAATATTTAATAAATTTAATCTGCTCTTTCCCCAAGCAGCTCAGGGCAGGGCTCATGGTTCTCACCTTCTCATTTTAGCTTCAAAACAGTCCTGTGAGGTTGATTGGGCCAAGAGGGAGCGACTGGCTCAAGGTCACTCGGTGAGCTCCAGGTTAAGAACGAGGATTTGAGTTATAATCACTTGCTACTGTTCCGACTCCTCAGTCGAGTTTCTAGATGGAAGCTTCTCTGTCTAAGGCAGAGTTCCTGTTGGTGCACAGTCCGCTGTTGATCAGGAGGGCCTTTCTTGCTCTGTATATTCATTTGCAGCCTGATCGCAAGAGCTGCTGCACCATCTTGCATGACCTTTGGATAGTTCATATTGCAGCCATACCAACAAAACACGTTACGCTTGTGTTGCAAGCAAATAGATCCATGAATGTTTTTAGAATGGGGGGAGTAGTATCATTTCTACTCATGTAACTTGAGAGTTTTAAGCCAAAGCACAGTCGAGGATTTAATCTAGCCCTGTATGGTCCAGTCAGTTTACAAAGAGAAGTTGCTGTAACATCCAGTGATGGAACACAGAAGAACATACGAAGAGCCCGGCTGGATCAGACCTAGTGGTCCATCTATTCTAGCATCCTGTTTCACACAGTGGCCAGTCAGCTGCCCTGGAGGGCCAATAAACAGGGCACAGGGGCTAAGTCTTTCCCCTGACATTGGTCCTTTCTGCACTGATAGCTTGCTCCAGGGAATCCGAGGAGTCAAGCCTTAAGGGTTGACTTCACAGTCGTACACATTCCCTCTGCACTGCAAGACTGACACATCTGGGAGCAGGGAATCCTCCAGTCCTTTATATTTACTGATTCCTTCTTATGCGCTCTCTGGCTTTTTTTAAAGTTTGTTTGAGTGGGAGGACACATCCTCTTTTGTCTTTGGAGAAGGAGGGAAAGAAAACAGAACTTGAGGGAGTGTCAACCTAAACAGAGAGAGGCGGAAACGGGGAAGGGCAGTGGTCAGCACTTAAATACCCACAGGAACAATTCTACTTTAAAAGGGATTAGTGATTCGAAAGCGGATTTGAACAAAGAATCGCAACAAAAGGAGTTTTTTTGCGAGGCAACAGTGTGCTGGAAGCGGTCTGAATGCAGATTCCTGTGAAACAAACGTAGAAACAAGAAAAAGATCCGACATAAACTAGAAGTGAATACAGAACTGAAGAATAGGATGTGCTCTGAAACAGTGGCAAAATACAGGTGGAGAAAGGGCCATTGCCTCCTCACACTGGGTTTCAGAGGTTTGCTGCCTCTGAATATGATATTTCCCTTACCCACCATGGCTATGAATGGACCTCTCTCCATGAATCTGTCTAACCCCCTTTTAAAGCCACCTACACTCATGGGCATCAATATGTCCAGTGGCGATGAATTCCACAATATAATTAGTCGTTGACTGAAGAAGTACTTCCTTTCATCCAGACCACAACACTAGATGAGAGTGAGAGGCAGAGAGACAGACAGGCAGACAGGCATACCAGCCACAGTTTAGGAGTTCACTGAATTAAGAATGGCATTTCCAAACTGTAGTCTCCCTCAACACGCTTAACCCTGAAAAATGTCGCTGTTCCTCACATCTCCTGATAGCTGTTCGCTTGCTCTGAGCAGTAAATATAACAGCTTTGTTATAAAGGTGCTTATGGGTGATTTCCAAAAGAGAAAAAAAAAAACATTAAAAAAAATCTAAGTCAGAAATAGTTCCCGCCCACAGATGACATTTGAAAAGGGTTCTGTTTCTCAAGTTTTTTTAAAACAACAACAAGATTGATTTATTTTTATTACAGTGTGAAAGCGGCCTGGTCTGATCAGAAACATCTTCCTCACATCTGGAGTTGTAACTTCTGGCATCAGTCAGTGCCAATTTCCCCATTTGCACTCTGGAAATGACAGATCAGGTTATCTGTTTGCAAACGGCAACAAAAACAGATCATAACCTGCCGTGGAGATTGAAGGGGCAAGTGTATTAACACAAAGCAATAAATTTTGGGTTATATTTAACACGGGCTCAGAAATAATCTGAAAGAAGGCCCTGTTTCCCCCTAATTGTGCTTATCTTACAAATGATGAGGACTGCTTAAAGTGGGGGCAGGCACTTTGTGAAGGGTGAAGCTTGCTCCCCAGGCAGACGTGACGGCTGCTTAAAGGTAAAGGTTTCCCTTGCTCGAAAGCCAGTAGAATCCTACTCTAAGCTTACACCACAAGAAAATGAGAATCCTTTAGGGAACTTCTTTTCCTTTATTCTTTCCCTTTACTCCAGGGTATTAGAGAGTAATCCTTGGGTGCCTCTCTTTGTTGAGAAAAGCACTGTAAATCTAGACAGACTCCAGGTGAGACTCTAGCAGTCCTTGGGTTGGATCCTGCCAGCTTTCCCACTGACACAAGAGGAAGGACATGCCTCATTTTGATCCCTGTGCTGAGGACCAGGGGACCCATGTGGACAATAGGACCACATGAGACAGAGCCCCGGCAAGGAGGAGAACTGGTGAGACTGCCCCTCTTTCCTTGTGCACTAGTGGAAAAGCTGCTAGCATCCCACCCCTTAGTTTGCGGAAAACTCCTGATGGATGGATGGATGGATGGATGGATGGATAGATGGATAGATGGATAGATAGATAGGTAGATGGATGGATGGATGGATGGATGGATGGATGGATGGATGGATGGATGATCGATCGATCGATCGATGGATAGATGGATGGATGGATGGATGGATGGATAGATAGATAGATAGATAGATAGAACTGGGAACTTGGCAAAATTCAAGGTTAGCTGCAGGCTGAAACGGAGGACATCCGTAGTACTGAGGGAGAGTTATGTGAAGACAGCAGGATCGGCTTCATTGATAGGCAAATCTAGGTAATCACCTTGGGTGCCAGGTTCTGCAGGGTGCCCCAAAGGAGAGAGGGGCCTTCTCTACTGGCTTAAAGGGACCCCTGGCATTAACTGGAGCCTGGAGAGAGGGGGGACCCCAGTGGGGTACCATGCCACAGAGTCCACCCTCCAAAGCATCCATTTCCTCCAAGGGAACTGATCTCTGAAGTCTGGAGATGAGCTATAATTCCGGGAGGTCCCCAGGTCCCACCTGGAGGCTGGCATCCCTAGTTTAGAGAAAGTGACAGGCCCAGGGTCACCCAGCATCCCTCCATGGGTGAGTGGGGATTTGAACCTGGGTCTCTCGGATCCTATTGACACTAACCACTGCACTATGCTGCACTGACTCTTATGGGCAGGGCTGAAGCTGCTTGTCTAAGACATGGGGGCAAACCTGTCCTCTGGAGAGAAAGCAGGATAAACCATACCACTCTTTTCCTGCCTCAGATGAGTTACTTGGGGCAGAGACGACAGGTAGCGGTGATTTATCCATTCATGCCCAGTTCCCTTTTCATAGTCCCCGCATCCTGGGCTAGGCAGACTGTCTTAATAATTCACACGTTTAAATATTTATAGAGCTTCATTTCTAAATAAGGCCGTGGCTCGGTAACGAATGTTACTTCGGAGGGTGCTCAGCCGTGCTAGAAGATTCACGGAGGCTAATTTCAGCCTTGTAAATTAAAGATACCTGTACGTGCCTCATAATATAATATCTCCATAGGAGCCGTTAGCAGCTTAGCAAATAAGCGTGTTTTTAAAAACACACACACACAAAGTTTATCCCGACATTTATTTGCGCTGGGCCGAAGCGCTGCGCTGTGTTTCGCCCTGCCGCCTCTCACGTTTTGTGAAAGGATTTCTCCCATATTGATTTCTTTTATGGATTTCGTAATAAAAAGTCACAGCGAGGCTTTGGCAGAAAACCCTGCATTCTGAAGAGGAGCACACACCAATTCTTCCTTACAGCTCACTCGGGCTAGGATATCTCGATAGGCGACAACACGCCAAGCTTTCCCACTGCATATAGGACAAGACAAAGATGGGGCACCCCACTGCTGGCTGTCCATGGGAGAACCTCGTGCATCTCTTCCCTCAAGGAACTCAAGGTGGCCAGGCCCAGGGGCAGGTTTGGTGGGGTCCCAGACAAAGAAGAGGCATGGAGCAATCCAGCCTCCTCCAGAGTCAGCCCAGAAGGGGAGCCTTTGCCAGCACCTGAGGGAGGAGAGGCTCCAGCATCAGCCCAGGAGGTGCAGCAAGGTGAAGAGCCTGAGATGCAGTCAGAGGCAGAGCCTGGTCCAGAGCCTTGCCCAGCATCCCCAGTTGGAGACACCACGAGGCCAGAGTCCTTACCTAGCTCAACTGAATGTCTCAGACGCAGGGCACGCCAGCGTCTGGAGGTGCAGGAGAGACGGAGGAGTGCCAGACTGCAGCTGTTGCAAAGGCAGTGTGAGGCGCTGTGAGTCTTTGCAGGTTGCCTCCCAGGGAAGGGAGGATCTGGTTATAAACAACCAAGCTCACCTGCCTCAGCGCGGACGCAACTGTGCAGTCTTGGACCTTGTCCCAGCTGCCAGCCTCCACTCTTCACTCCTGAGGACTCTGATCTCTCAGCATTCCGACCACTGACACTGTTTCTCAGCTTTGTTTGGACTTCACATCTAGCTTAAACATAGTGTATTCATGGTAACCAGCCAGAGCCAGAAAACCATGGGCAGAGAATGCTTGGCCCCTCCCTTCCTCTCTTCTGCCCCTCCCCCACCAGGGCCCCTGCTCACACTCCCTTCCTGGACCCTGCCCCTGCCTGTGCCTCCTTCCTCTGCCTGCTCCTGACCCCTCCCTACCACCCTAGGGATGCCAGCCTCCAGGTGGGACCTGGAGATCCCCTGGAGTTACACCTCATCTCCAGACTACAGAGATCGGTTCCCCTGGAGAAAATTGATGCTTTGGAGGTGCACTCTATGGCATTGTACCCTACAGTTTATTTACAGATGGAAAACAGGAACTGACTGGCAAGACCAGGGGGTCTGCTTATATGCAGGTACAAACCCCACCCCTGGTCACACCCCATTTCCCTGACAGGATTATTTACAATGCAGCTATGCCCATAGGTCCCCTTAAGGATCCTGTGGAGCTGACTGGCCTGATTTACAATCCACATGGGCTATTGTTTGCTCATGCAAAGCTCCAGTCGTTTCCCCGACCGCGTGCACGGTCACCCTTGGTACATAACAGTTTTGAAAAGTGTTGTCACACCACAGATGACAACGGCAAACCCCCTGGGGTTTTCAAGGCAAGAGACATTCAGAGGTGGTTTGCCTTCCTCTGCATAGCGACCCTGGTATTCCTTGGCAGTCTCCCATCCAAAAGCTATCCAGGGCTAACCCGGCTTAGTGTCCGTGACCTGTTTATTCCGGGTAAATACGGCATAGCAGCATCCTTGTTCCACCAAGTGTACAGCATGCACTACCAACCATGGCTGGCTCCACCCACCCATATTGTACTACTTTTATGTATGTACATATTAATTGCTGCTGAGAGCAGGTCCGACCCTGCCCAGTGGGCATATCAGGCAGAGATCAATGGATTTCCCAAATAAAACTGTAAAGCAAGGAGGTTGCTCTCTCTATGCTTATTCGAAACCTGCCCCAAACCCCAAGCAGCCGTTTTATGCCTACAGTTACGGTCCATCAAACCAGGATCTGGAACCTAGGACCAATGCTCCCATTAAGTTGTGGAGTCTTCTGAGCAAAAATTCTACTTTGTCAGCTACTGGACTTAAAGTTGTGAGCAAACGATTTGGCTACTGCATGAATTAGTTTGCTCTGGAGCCATCCTTCCTGAGCTAAGACAAAAATGTGTGAGCCGGAGGCTAAATAAATGTGAGCTAGCTCGCACTAACTCAGCTTAGAGGGGACAATGCCTAGGACTGTATCTTACCTGCTCTTCCGTTCAGTTGGGGGGGGGGGATTAGAGGAACCCTGCTCACAGCTCCTGAAAGGTATATTCTGATTTCCTAAAAACAGAACATTCACCCCAAAATTGGGAGGTGGTGAGTATTTCGTTCTATTCATTCTAATGTGATTATCTGAACATTTACTACTCTCCTGCAAGAGAGACGTATGCCTCTTTAGCATCACTTAAGTTGATGTGCATGGTTCATAAATACCTGATACAGATATGGAAACACCTGCCTCTACGACTGATGGATGATGTCCCCGGATGACACGTGAACCAGATGGTTCTGGTTTTAATAGCGTTACAGCGCCTGCCCTTGCTGTTTTTACCAGAGCCGTGTGAGAGATCTGTACCAGCTCCCCACTCCCCAAGTTATCTTCTGTATGGCTCTATAAGAGAAGCCAATCGTGCTGGTGCAATTAGAAGCCCTGCTGCCATGGTAATGTTGACAGGTACACTGAAGCACACTGAATCGTCACCAGGAGCATCACCATGCTATGATACCTGCACCTATTAAAAATGCAATGAGGATCTTCCATAAGCCTTTTGCTTTGGAGATTTCTTTGCAGGTAGAATCCGTATGGCAAGCAGGATTGGCAGATCAGAAAGGTACCCAGAGACGCAGGGGCAGACTGACCCTTTATTTTATGGGGAAAGTTTCTGGTGGGCTGAAAGACAGCCAGTGGGAGGATCGGAGCAAGCTGAAACCCAAGGGTGTTTTTTTTAAAAAATATATTTTAATGGAGTTTCCCAAAAAGAAATTTAAAATAAAAGTGACATTACAACAACACACATTGAGTCTTTATACACCATCTAACCAATCATAAAGTCTCGACCAAATGTTTTCCAAATCTTGTCTGTTATCCACATTTAACAAGAAGCTCAATTTGTCCCTCTCCGCCAGCTCCAGTATTTTGTCTGTTATTTCTTCTCTCCCAGGTAGATTATCCGACTTCCAATATTTCGTCCGTACTATATGAACTGCAGTTAGGATAGAGGTCACCATTCTTACATCCATTTTTGATGTTCCTTCCGGTAAAGTATTTAGCAAATATGCTTCCAGAACAAGATCTAACTCAAGTCCTGTTATTTCGTCAATCATCTTCTAACTTCACACCAAAACGTTTGGATTTTATGGCATGGCCACCACATGTGGAAAAACGTGCCTACATTAGCATTACATATCCGACATAATGTAGACATATTCAGGTAACATTTATGTAACCTATCAGGAGG
This sequence comes from Lepidodactylus listeri, assembly GCA_029233225.1. Lineage (NCBI taxonomy): Eukaryota > Metazoa > Chordata > Lepidosauria > Squamata > Gekkonidae > Lepidodactylus > Lepidodactylus listeri. Next base: position 18,865,314 of record JARCFY010000016.1, read on the forward strand.
CCAGTACCACCGGTAAAAAATTTTATAGATGTTTTCCTTATAATTCACTGCTCCCAAGAGTGTTGACCTGCTCCAGGGTCTGCTCGGTTTGGTCTTGAACAGTGGTGATCACAAGAGGGGATGCTTTCTTCACCCTGACTTGTATGGCCCAAGAGAGTCTGGTCTTGTCAGATCTCAGAAGCCAAGCATGGCTGGCCCTGGTTAGCATTTGAATGGAAGTCCACCAAGGAAGATGAGGGTCACTATGCAGAGGCAGGCAATGGCAAATTACCTCTGAATGGCTCTTACCTTGAAAACCCCACTAGGGGTTGTCATAAGTTGTCTGTAACCTGACAAGGTTATCTACCACCGCCCAACTTTTCTTGGTTTTCTTCTTGCCTTATCCCACAGCACCAAGTCTGGGTCCAGCCTTGGGGCTCAGCACAGACCTGAGTGGCAGCAGTGCAGAAGCCCTAAATAAACCAGAAGTCCCAGGGGCACCTTAAAGGCTAACAGCATTTATTTCTGCACGAGCTTTTGTGAGTCAGAGCTCGCTTCTTCAGATGCTATGGAAACTATTTTTGGGGATTCTTACAAGGGAAATTACAGAAGCAAAGGGTGGAGCTGGGGCTGAGAGAGGCTTGGTGTGAATCCTCATCATAGATCTTTCAAGTGTGATTTTCGGTGTAAGGGTCTGACACTGATTTGGTTGTTACACATAAGGGATGATGGGTAAGGTCAGAAATTCAAGCCTCTCTCGGGGTAAAAATAAAACAATGAAGTAGGATACCTCAAGAAGAAGCAGCCTGAAGCAGTCTGAAGTTTAAGAAAATTAACTCAGTACTTTATAGTATGGTAAAACATGTTAAGAACAGACAATGAAAGTTTCTAAAAAGTGGGTCCTGTAGAGCTATTAGAAACTGTAGCAAGGGCATCCAAGTCTCTTGTTTAAGCCAGGGTGACACAGGTAATGTTTAATTTCTTGATGAGTTCTAATTCAGTATTTTTGCATTGCATATTCCCTTTGCAGTTTTTTTGTTTGTTTGTAGAACAGTGTCTTTCTACAACAGCATCCAGGGCAATTAAATTGTTCCCCCACTAGTTTCTGAATGCTGTGATTTCTTATGTCACATTTGGGTTCATTGGTTTTTTCATGCATGGACCATCCAGGTTGAAATACCACTCTGGATCCACACTCAGGAAACTACTAGTAGTAGTAGGAGGAGGAGGAGGAGGAGATTGGCTTTATACCCTGCCTTTCACTACCTAAGGAGTCTTAGAGTGGCATACAATCTCCTTTCCCTCCCCCTTCCCCTCCCCATAACAGACACCCTGTGAGGTAGGTGGGGCTGAGAGAGCTCTTTTGAGAACTGCTCTTGAGAGAACAGCTCTGAAAGGACTTGTAACCAATCCAAGGTCACACAAGCAGCTGCATGTGGAGGGTTGGGGAATCAAACCTGGTTCTCCCAGATTAGAGTCCGCGCTCCTCACCACTAAACCACACCTGGTTGGGGCTTAAGGCTGGAAGTTCTGTCAGGCCTGGAAAAATAACTATTTCTGGATATGTCTTTCAAAAAGGAATTGTAACACAGACAAGAAGGGTTATCACCAGTTCTGTAGTGTGTTTCGTTGGACAAAGAATGGGGGAAAAGACCGTACAGGTTCTTCAGGGCATCCAGACCACTTTAGTTGGGATTGGATATTGCTTCCTTTGGGAGTGCAGAATGACTAAGAACAGTATGTAAGAATTTGGGGGGAGGGGTGTTCAGCTAGAGATGGTGGGAAAACCTCACCCCCATGCTGTTCCTCATAGGTTATTCCTAAAGTGAGGGGCAGCATGATAAAGGTTGACAAGATTCAGCCTGGTTAGATGCAAGTAGATAGAAATTTCGTTCCTCCTTTGGAACATGAGGATTCCATAACATCAGATTAAAGTAACAAGCAGTAGACTGAGGGTAAGATAAAAGAAAACGACTTTTCCACCCAGCGCAGAATGAATTTATGGAATCTGCTAACGTGAGATGTAACGATGCCCCCAGGATTAGCTGTTGCTGCAAAGCACCCCAATAAACACTTCCATTCAGCTCTTTCTATGCAGATCTCTGTGAATACAAGTCAAATCACCCAACACACTGTGTAGTGTATGAAGAGGGTTGTGCCACATGCAAATTTTTGATGACTGGACTTACAAGATGGGCAAAACAACCACTGCAGGGATCTGTTCTTAGCTCAGTACACGCTTTGTATGCAGAAAAGTACATTTCTGGGATTGAAAGGATCCCAAGCAGTCGGAGTGGAAAACCCCACTGCAAAACAAATCTAGTTAGGAAAAACTGTTCATTTTTATGTAAGCCTGCATCCAGAATAGGAGCCTAAGCCAAAACGATTGAGGTTAACTGGTGTGGTTAGTCCAGTCAACACAAGTTAGCAGAGTGCTTAAATGAAGTTACAAACGCAGGAGCATCATTTTACCAGGTTACTCATCTTACAAAACTACACAGAGCCACACTGCAAGCTTAGAAGAGAAATACTTTTCTCTTTGTTTGAGAAATACACTTTGGATAGGAAAGAGTAGGAACAGGATAGAGTACTAATCCACTAGCTAAAGGATGGAAGCAGATGGCAAGAGGCCCATCTGCCTCACAGTGCCAAGAGAGGTCCGCATATCTCTCTTGGTGCGTGCAGAGACAGAGCTCATCTTCAAGAAAGTGAGAGAACAGAAGGAAGGGGAAATTGGTCCCTGAGAACACAATCTGCATTTCAAAGGGGACAGTGGCAGGAGAGTGAAGACAGGAAGAAAGGTCAGTGTGCCTATCTAGCTATCTAGCCTCTCTTGCCATGAAGCCTGGAGGTCTGAGACAGGGGACATCGCACCTGGAACTTCCAACAAAAACTGTGCCCGACCATCCTAATTCAGTGACATCCTGGATGCTTCCTTGAACGCTACCCACTTTTTTACAGTACAATTCTAAGCTGATCTATATACCCTTCTAAGTCCGTTGAAGCCAATAGATTTAAAAGGGAGTAACTCGGCGTTTAGTCATGCCGGCCACATGACCACGGAAAAGTCTTCAGACAGCACTGGAAACGGAGATGAGCACCGCATCCCTAGAGTCGGATTTGACTGGCTTCCGAGCAAGGGAAACCTTTACTTTTACCTTTAACTCTGCTGGGAATTCTATCCTTCAACATTGGCTGCTTTGGAGGAGCTCAGTCTCGTAAAGCCCTGGCACCCGCTATCAATGAACATATCAGACCAGCATTAAAAATAGCAAACGGCTAAGAACACACTGAATCAAGTATATCTGAAATGTGTTTTTTTTTAATTAACTCACACAGTTGCCTACACACAACACAAAAAGGGGATGTATTTATATCACCTGCAAGTCGGCTGCTGCATGCTCAGTTTAGTAACCATATGCCGTGGCATATTCATGTACTCTGAAGTGCTGGAAAGTGCAGAGCCACCGAGGAGCAGAGAGCTGACGCAATCCCTTTCATTAGAACACTGAAACGAAATAGATCAGCACTCACTGGCCTGGCAGAGCCTGTCTTTACCAGGCAAGCACCAGGCAGCCTCTTTGCATGAACCAGTTCTGCCTAAATTTCTAGAGGTTATTCGGGGGGGATTTAAAAATGACATGCTGTGAGTATATGGGATGAGGTCGAAGTTCCCTCATTTGCATCTCCTAGTTCTTTGTTTGCAAATCCAGCCACAAATATCAGTGATACTTAAAAAGCTCTGATCCCCAAAGTAAATTTTTGACCATCGCGACTGATACAGCCCCAGATTTGAGGATGCTGCCTGGCAAATGGACCTGTGCTGTTTCCCTGGGTTTCGTGTTATTTGTTCCAAAGCAGGGTGTCAGCAGAAGAAAGAAAAAATATGAAATGGGAGGAAGATACACTCTCCAAAAGTTTGGCCAACCCTCGATCCTGCACCCTTAGACTTTGGGGACTGTGATCTGCGAGGACGGCTCTGTGGTACAAAGCCCGGCTTCTGGGCCAAGAGATTCCAGGTGCCCCCGGGAATTTCATTGGCTCCATATCACTAGAATGTCTTGAATAACTGATAGAGGCAGCTGGTGTGCCCCCAGAATCAGCTTTGGACCACCACACATCCTTGCTTTAGAAACATGGAATAACATGGATCAAGAAAGAGTTGCCCTTCCTTGTGAACAGGGCCAGTTCCAAGCATTTTGGGGGGGGGGGGCGGCGGCTTGGAAAGAGGGTGCCCAAGGGTGCCTTTCCCCCTGCCCATATCTTCCCGTGCATCCTTCCCCTACAAGCGAGTGAACCTTCCCACTGTCTGTGCTCACAGCCTCCCTCAATGAACACAACAGGATGGAGGGGGATATGACAGCTTTTGCAGATTTTCCCCTCTTGTTTCAGGTACTCCCACTTTGCCCCATGCATGCTACTGGTGAGGGTTCCCTGTCCCCCCAGGAGCACTATCTCAGGGAGACTCGTGGGCTGCAGTGGGAGGCCAGAGGATTCTCTTGCATTAGCAGAACTCAGCTAAGAGTACTTGGGATCTAACCCGCTATGAATAAATCAATAACAGCTCTGTAGCTTGTGACAGGTCGACAGCATGAGCCTTTAGTCACTCTTCCATCGAGGGCAGGGGCCCTTTCCGCACCAACAGCTTGTCCTGGAGAATCTGAGGAGTCAAGCCTTAAGGGTTGACTTCACAGTTGCACGCATTCCCTCCACACTGGTCCCCCCCCGGGTTTATTTATTTGTGTATTCTATATACACTCTGCATCTACAAGCAAAACCCACATTTTTTTAGCTAACTGGCTGCCAACCCCTCCCTCCCTCCCTCCCTCCCTCCGTGACTCTGCAAAAAGAAAGAGAAGGGAGAGGAAAATCCAGACCCGCACATGCAAGACTGACACATCTGGGAGCAGGGAATCCCCCAGTCCTTTATATTTACTGATTCATTCCAATGCTCTCTCTGTCTTTTTAAAAGTTTGCCTGAGTGGGAGAACATGTCCTCTTTTGCCTTTGGAGAAGGAAGGAAAGAAAACAGAACTTGAGGGAGCGTCAACCTAAAGAGAGAGAGGCGGAAACAGGGGAGGGCAGTGGGCAGCACTTAAATACCCTCAGAAACAATTCTACTTTAGAAAGGATTAGTGATTCAAAAGCAGATAAGAACAAAAAATCACAGCAAAAGGAGTTTTGGTAGCTGCGGGGCAACAGTGTGCTGGACGCGGTCTGAATGCAGATTCCTGTGAAACAAATGTAGAAACAAGAAAAAACTCTGACACAAACTAGAAGTGAATACATAACTGAAGAATAGGACGTGCTCTGAAACAGTGGCAAAATGCAGGTGGAGAAAGGGCCATTGCCTCCTTACACTGGGTTTCAGAGGTTTGCTGCCTCTGAATATGATATTTCCCTTACCCACCATGGCTATTAATTGACCTCTCTCCAAAACAAATGCAGAAACAAGAGAAAGCACCGACAAAAACTGGAAGTGAAAGCAGGAGGGAATGGAGAACGGAAGAACAGGATGCTCCAGAAACTGAAGCAAAATACGGGTGCAGAAAGGGCCAGCATTTAAGTGCAGCAGTTTACAGTGTGGTCCTAAGCAGAGCTACATCTTTCTAAGCCACTTTCTAAGCCACTGATATCCACAGACTTAATAGGGTGCAACTCTATTTAGGATTGCAGGACAAGTCACTGCTTGTTCTCCAAAGGGAAAGGAAGTGCAAAAGAGAGGGGTGGGAGTGGGTGTTTGATGGGCTCTGCATTTCCAGTCTGAAGGCCATACAGTTGCTCATACCCCTGGTCCCAAACTGAGTCCAAAATGATCTGAGGAATGACTCTTCCTTTCTTCTTTTGACATCATCTTCACAGCAGGAGATCCAATGGGGCACAAAGAGAATAGTATCCAAACTGTGGCGCAATGTGACAGGGAGGGTTTAACCCTTTCTGCCCTCACCCTTTTCCCAATGGAAATGCTGTTTTCTCAATAAGAAAACAGATTGCCCTTGTATGTTTCCTTATGGGGGCAAACAGCACCTACAGGAGGCAGATTTACACGGGGAAAAGGACGTGCGGCAGAGGGTTAAACCTTGCCCAAAGCAGCAGCCCCAATCCCAGTGAATCCCCACAACTGCTGTTTAGAGGAGAAAGAGCAGATCTGACTGTGCCTTACCAATGTTTCATTTAACTTGGGCATAGAAGCTTCAGATGGTGGCAAGTGTGCCTTTGGCAGTGGACCACAGGACGATGTCCACGGGATCTTCCTTTTGGAGATTCTTCGGTGTCCTACTTGCAGCCCAGATATTTTGATGAGAGCTGTGCAAAGTGCTGGGGCGACAAAAGAGGCTACATCAGCCACCCAAATATCTGCATCTGTTCCCATCTAGCGCAGAGGCTGAAAGCGAGAGAGAGAAAATGAATGCATAATTTAGTGACTCTTGAAACTGAGTGGGCAGAAAACCTCACTTAGGCAGACGCAGACTTACATGGCCCTCCAGGCGGAGAAAGATGTTTGCTTGGCATAAATTGCAAGGGGGAACTATTTTTTGCAGGAAGCACCCCGAAATGGTTTTTAGAGGTTCCTTTGCAGCAGCTTCCTTGCAATTTGGGTGGATCAGATCCAAAGCTCAGGTTAAGCACCTGAAAGGATTTGGGATCTGGGAAGGGATGTAGCCCTTTCTGGTAAAAAAAATGATTCTGTGGCAATGGTGGAAAAGTTCGTGTACCTAGACTGTCTTTTAAGAAAAACCCAGGAGGCAAATGAGCCTGCGGCTGCATGTCTGTAGTCTGCAGAAACCTATGAGGTTAACAGATACAGAACAGTTTTCAGAGGGTTGCCAGTTTGGTCTGAAGTGGAGGAGCTAGATTTGAGTCTGGCAGGACTGTCGAGAACAAAAGAGATTCGCAGGGTATAAGCTTTCAAAGGTCAAAACTCCCTAATTCTTTAAGGTGCTACTGGACTCAAATCTAGATATGGAACAGAGTCTAACGGAACGGAAGGTCAAGTTGACATGTTGAATGGAGATCTGGGATAGCTTGCCTGAGCTATCCAGGGCAGGACAGGAGGGATAACTTGGATTGGGGCTTCTGGTGCTAGGGAGATTTCTGTAACCCCCCATTTTCTTGGTAGCAATCAGCCTCCTGCTTGCCACACCCCCTACTATTAGCCCTACTAAAGAAAAAAGACAGGCACTCTATTGTATACTGAGACCGAGGCAGCGTTCCAATCAGTGATTTCTTTATTCGGCTCAGAACATAACAACCCAGGGCTATTTTTGGGCAGGAACGCATAGGAACGGAGTTCCGGCTGGCTCCCGAGTTGGCCACGCCCAGCAGGAACTCATTAGCATAATAGGCCACACCCAACAGCAGAAACTCATTAGGATTGGCTATATTAGGGGTGTGTGGCCTAACATGCAAAGAAGTTCCTGCTACAGGAAAAGCCCTGGGTTTTGGCAACAAACAAGGTAAACAGAATACGAAGCAAAAGGTGGGTGTGGCTGGATGACTACACTTCTGGTAACATGGGGGTGTGGCCTAATATGCTAATAAGATGTGCGGTCAGTGGTGTGGCTGAATATGCTAACGAGTTTCTGCTGTTGGGTGTGGCCTATTATGCTAATGAGTCCCTGCTGGGCTTTTTCTACAAAAAAAGCCATGTAACAACCAATACACAGGACAAGCCAGTTTATATACAATCTGAGCCAGGCGAACCATACCTCCAGAAACAATAACATCCAATCATCAAACAGTGCTTGGGACCAATGAGAAAAGTTGAAGTCTCTCCGGATTGGTCTGTTTGCAACAGTGACCAATCTGGTTGTGTATTTTAGGATACTGGGGCCTCTATGGAGCTGAGGTGTTCAGAATGAGGAGGAATTAGATATTCAGCAGGCTAACCACTGAAAATCCTGCGAGCCAGTCTTCTCCTGATCACAAACTCCAAACCTATCTTCAATTCTCATTGTGCCTGAAGAATCGGCAGCATCTTCCACCACCCTCGGGGGTCTGATAGCAACTGGTACCAGAGAAGGAATCACTTTCCAGATTCAAACCTTCCTAGATTAAATATTGCTTGAGTAAGACCAATTCTGCACTGATATTTTGGTGTCAGTTTGGTGTAGTGGTTTGTGTGTGGGGGGTTGTTTTCTTTAATATTTATTTTCAAGTAAAGGATTTACAATGGATAGTAAATATGGAATTTTCCATCAAGTTTACATAAACAACAACCTCTTTAAAAATACAGTGCCAAATATAACAGATTGCCACATAGGTCATTTGCCTTTTATACATCTACCAATCTTAACAATCCTTGACATACTATTATTTGTCTCACCATAGCTGTAACAAATTCATGATTTCAGGAGTTTCTTTCTGTTGTGTCAGGTACTGTAAAATCGGAAACCAAGTTGCAGAAAAGTTGGATTGTGTTCTTTGATAATAAAAGTCATGAACACTCTCTGTAATTCTTGCCATTATATACATATTCCATAGTCTGGAATGCCAGTTTTGTTTGGTCGGTCTCTGCTTTTCCAGTGTAATGCAACAGCATTTTTAGCCACTGCTAACAGAATGGCAGTTTGGAGAACTGGGCTTGATTCTCCACTTCTCCACAGGCAGCCAGCTAGGTGACCTTGGGTCAGTCACAGTTCTCTTAGAGCTGTTCTCTCAAGAGCAAATTTCTTAGAGCTCTCTCAGCCCCACTTACCTCACAGAGTGTCTGTTGTGGGGAGAGGAAGGGAAGGCGATTGTAAGCCGCTCTGAGACTCCTAGTGAAGAGCAGTGTACAAAATCAACTTCTCCTCCTCCTCCTCCTCCTGCTGCTGCACGGAGATTTCTTCCAGACTAAGAAAGCATCTTCTGACTTAAGAGACCCTTCTTCCAATGGAAGAGTCCCTTAAGTTGGAGGAATACTTCAAACTTTGCTCAGCGGGGCAGTACTTGACTGGTAAGATCTACTGCACTTTGTGGTACGATGGTTTAGGGAATGTGTCAAAGTCAGGAAACTAAATGCTAGTTTTTACTGGAATCTATGAAGACGCTTCGTGGCGACGGAGAGAATAATGGCGAAGAAGAAAGGTGAACATCCGCTGCTGTAAGAACCGCTTTAATGATCTCAGAATGAGAATAATCAGGAAGGATGCCTGGCTACATTCATCTTTATATCAAAGACCCCCCAGATGCAGCCATATTGATGGCAAATGCCCGAGGAATACAAATGACTTTCCGCTGGGTCATCTAGTCCATTAGGCAATAACGAGGGAAATGCTGCTGAATCATTATCCCCTTCTCTCTATTCAACACAGCAAGCCAGATCCATAATCAACCGACGGACTCCCACCAATGTTTTTTAAAAAGTTTAAAGCACCTTATTATAAAAGATTTCTCTTTTTCTTTTCTCATTGAAAACAGAATTACAATAGAGACAGCGCATTAATGGCCCAGCCAAGCACTGTTGTTGTAGAGGTACAAATGGAAGCATCTAAGGAAGGAAAACGGAAATTTATTTAAATTCCTACCTTCCCTTGTGGCTCAAGGCAGTGTACAAATCCCAGTTTAAAACCAACGAAAGACAATCCCCAAATAACCCCCCGCCCTCGCTAAAAATGCTTGCAGCCTACACCCATTAAAAATCCTAGCAAACATAAAGGCATTGCCGCACATCCTAAGATGTTCTCAAGATGGCGCCCCGTCACTTCCTCCAAGAGCTTGTTCTATAAGATGGCGGCTACAATAGGAAAGGCGTGTGGTCTAGTCAATGCTAGGCAGGCTACCTTGAGCGAGGGGAGAGGCAATAGGTAGAAACCTGAGGATTGAAGCTGATACATGGGGACATATGGGAAGAGAAGGTCCTTTAGATACGCGGATCCTAGATCACGAAGGGCTTTAAATGTCATAGTCAGCACCTTGGGTTGAACTTGTCGACAAATCAGCAGCTCTTTTAAAATCAGTGAGATATTCCGCCAGGTTTTGGGGTGAGGCAGCAGGCGTCAAATATTATCTGACCCCTCCTGTTACCTTTGTGTTACCATCTTTACCACGGTCTTCAATTTTTGAGGGCAAAGAATGATAACCAACTTGGTTTATCCAAGATAGGACTTATAATCTAGAATCCCTTATGGGATCTAGCCCTTCTGCCTTAAATTGTCTGACACCAGGGCACCATTGTAATAGTTGCGATGTAGTTTGAGCGCCATCGTTCAAGGGTTACGTTTATAGTGTCAATCTTGATTTTATTGTTTTATGTTATTGTTGTAACCTGCCCCGAGCCTGCTTGCGGGAAGGGCAGGATAGAAATTGAACCAAATAAATAAATAAATATGTTCCCATCACCTAGCACCTGGCAACAGTCAGGGTGCAGCAGCTGCAGTTTCCAGGTTGTCTTCATGCTCAGCCTAACATAGAACACATCACGATAATAGCATATTGAACACTGGCATAGTTGTCAGAAGTCTGGGGGTGACTCATCAAGATCGTGTCCTCTGCTCCCAGTGAGTCAAAAGGTTTTTGGCACAAAACAAGTCAGCGAGCAGAACTGGTCAGTAATTCAGCCACTGAAATCAGTGGCAAAAAGAACCATTTTATTGGGTGATCCACATACTATAGTAATGCTTTGTCTCCAGAGAGAACACTGGGGCATTCTTTTTTTCTATTATAAAGCAGAAAACGGCCAGAGAACCCAACGGACACATGTGTCCAGCAGTCTTTCACCAATGACCTGCACAGACTTCCATTACCACTCGTAGGTTGGCTGTTTCATGTAGAAGAAAGAACAGAATCCAGGCCTTCCACTAGAACACTCTACAGCTGTAGTGCAAGAAGTTAGAAGATCTTGATTCTCCTTTGATGATGCTGTTAAACCTAGGGCTTCAGGCTAGTCTGCAGGTAATTCAAGAGACTCTAGATCGTCGAAAGCCAGACTGGGAATTTGGGTGAGTTTGGGTGTGGAAAATTCAGGTCCAAATCCCTGCTCAGCTTTGAAGCTCATAGGTTGGTCTCTCTTCACAAAACACATCTCACACAATTCTTGCAAGGATCAAACGTCACTCAGAACTCTTTGGAGAAAAGGCAAGACTGCAACTGTAATAGACAAGCCCTGAACCACCCAAGAACCTCTCAGTATCTCTGTAAGACAAACCACCCACGACAAAATAAGAGCATTAAGTCAAAAAGCTGAAAATCCAATCTTGACTTCCAATCACTGTCAGTCAGTGCAAAGCCCTCGGCAATTATCCAATCAACAAGTGCCACTGTATCTCCCACAATATAATTTTCTCTTCTTGAGACCTGGAGAAGAAACCCTTTGCTTTCTTAATGCAGAAGTGGTAATCTAAAATAAAACCAATTCAACGCTCATGAGTTCTATAAAAAAGCTGGGAATGTTAGAGTATCTGTTAAACAAGCAGGAGCCGAAAGCAAAGCTGGTGTGAATCGTGTTGTTGAATCAGATGTGCTGCAGATTTGGCTGTTGGGCTTTTTAAAGAAGGGGAGCGGTTTGTTTTTTAAACCCTTGCGCCCAAACTTTCTTGCAGCTCTTTGAACAGCTAAGCATGCACTCCGCAGATTCAACAAGGTCTTGTGCTATTAAAGCACACAAACACCTACACTTCCACACTCCACTTCCACTGGGGGTGTTATATGTGGCAGTCCATCATTGTGTTTATCTAGCCGTGATGCAAATTATGCAAAGTACGGAAAGGGACTGGGGACATAAACCCCTGATTTGTATTCTGCTGACTGAGATGTGTCCAGAGCAATAACCAGCTGTATAGCACTGGCAACAAGCTTTATAATCCCCTCCAGGGAAGCAACATGGGTAACCCTAGGCATACATGGTGACATATTTAAGGCTCACTCACCGAAGGATGATGTTCTGAAGGTGGAAAAGGAAGGAGGGGTCCCTCTCTGGCCATCAAATCAGGCTACACTGAGAATCATGGAACCCAAACAGGCAGAATCCATGTGGGATGGGGCCTGTAGGAGTCAAGGGAATTGCACAAGAGTCAACAAAACAGCTGGCTGGATCCAACCCTACTTTTAATGTAAGAACATATGAGAAGCTAATGTTGGATCAGGCCAGTGGCCCTTCGTGGCCGAAGATGCCAGGTGCCATCAGGAGGTCCACCAGTGGGGCCAGGACACTAAGAATACAGAGCATCACTTGCCCCAGACCGAGAGTTCCTATCTACACCTTGTGGCTAAGAGCCACTGATGGACCTCTGCTCCATATGTTTATCTAATTCCCTCTTGCAGCCATCCATGCTTGTAGCCGCCACCACCTCCGGGGGCAGTGAATTCCATTTCTTTGCAATGTTCACCCTCCTTGTAAATTCAGCCTTATACTCCTTCAAGTGCGGTACTTTATTTGAAGAAATGCAATTTCTGGTTATTGATAATCCACTGAAAGCCAAATAATCTGAATCCTATTCTGTTCTTAGGAGGAAAGCCATTCTAACCAGGCTGAAGACATAGAAAGGAGGAGGCTGCATCTTTCTACTTGGAAGCGGGTAATCTTCCTGCCACTGTCTGGCAGCAGCTAAATCTCCAACCTCACATCTTTTTTATTTCTCCAAGGAACTCAGGATGGCATATATAGAGCACCGTCCCTTCTGTTTCTGTTCTCAGGGATTCTGCAAGATAGTGCCTGCACCGATGTTGCCCAGTGAGCTGAATGGTTGAGCAGGGATTTGAACTCGCATCTTGTTCTGCAACATCTAGGGCTTCAGCCACTGTACCCCGCTGGCTGCTCTTCTCCTCCAAGCTTTAGTTACACATCCGCTGCCAAGGCTTCCATAATCCTCTCCCATCTGCCCCCTGGGCACACTGAGGCTGCGACCATACGCACAATTTGACCCGACATAGGCATGAATGCCGAGCGAATTTAAAGTGCGCAATCAGACAACATCTGGGAAGCACCCCGCAGCTGTCAGCAACCCATTTTGCTCTGCCGCAGAGGCGGAGTTAAAAGACACCAGGGAAAAACCAGTAGTAAACGGGTTGCGATGGGCCACGGATGGACTTTCCCATGTCTGATCGCTCCAGTGGGCTCTCAGGGCGTCGGGATCGTCTGATTAGGCCATCCCGACTCCGTGCCATCGTTTTTTTCTCCCTTCGCAGTATGCGCATCATCGCACTTTCCATAGGGAGCCCTCAGTGTGGAGGTGTGATTAATCAATTCCTTGTTTAAGCACATCAAAAACATACGGCCAAAAAAAGCCCAACTCACCTGCGGTTGCATCTGATCACACAGTGACAGGCTGGGCCCGCAGCTTCAAAAGACTGTGTGATTGCGCACGTGTGGGTCAATTTCCTCTGGAGGGAAGAGCCTCGCATTTAATTTGGCACCTGTGACGCAACCTGAGGCTGCTTTTCCTTTTCTGGGACGCAATAAAGCCTTAAAGAGAAACGGAGGGATGTAAATTTAAGGTAGCACAGCTGATTCTGGTCCGCCTTCGCGAATGGAAGCTTGGTGGGCTCAGATGTTATGCCTGGATGCATCCTCAGACATTCCCCCCCCCCCCCCGAGGAGCCTTTGGGCAGCTTTGCAAAATAGTTACAAAATTCGACTAGCCTTGAGCATCTGCTTCTTTGTGATCAAAACTTCTGTTGGCAGGCAAATAAATTGGGTCTGGAAGAAAGCCCACTGGTTGCTATACTGATGATGTCACAATGGACACAGCAATGGATGCCCTGAAAAGGCTGCCCAAACAATCTCTCGGGAGACTAGGGTTGGCAGGTCCCCCTAGCTACCAGAAGGGGATGGCGGTGAGGTAGGTTGCCAGCTCCAGGTAGGGAAACTCCTGGAGATTTGGGGGTGGAACCTGGGAAAGACAGGAGCCTCAGTGGAGTAACCCTCCAAAGCATCCACTGTCTTTTTTTAAGTTGCTCTCAATATTTAACCACACTGTGATGGTAGAGTTTATTGTGTGTTTATTTTTTTGTTTTTATGTAGCTCCATTGATAATTCACAACCTGGAAGAAGGCTACTGAAACATGCAGAAAACCTGGACATATGTTGGTCACGAATATCATCTCCATTGTAACTGGACTACACTGTCTATGATTAAATATTGGGAGCAATTCCAAAAACAAAATAAAACAAAATACCTTTTGGCCTACTTTTACAAGCTTTGAAATCGGTGTTAACTATGTATTGCTCCTTCCTTGTGAAACTTTATATTTGTGAACAACTGGAGACTTAGACCTTTGAATTATTGTTAAATTATATTGTTGGAATTTCATATGCTTTATGCTAGTAAATTCTAATAATCAGTAAGCTGTAAATATTGTACATAGTGTTACTTTGTTATCCTGAAAATGTTAGCAAATGATGTCGGAACTGAACATGAACAGACACAATCCAGCCAGGGCAACCCAACGGCAATTTGGTCCCAGCACTCAGGCGGATGGGCATCATTTTGCTCCATATACATAAAAATGCAACTTTTATTCCTGCAGGAGATCAGAGCAGGTATACTTCAAAAGGTTTTTTAAATTAAATGATGCAATAACATAATTCTTTATTTACAATAGCATTATTTAACATCAAATAAGCAAATAGCATCAGCAAAGCGATATTAACTTGCATAAATTTGTTTAAAATTTCTCTGAATACATCTTCCTTCAAAAGGTTTTTTTAATGCAACAAAATCTGGTTGTTAATGTTTTGCTGCCTTGGCCATTGCCCGCCCTTCCCCACACACATTTTATCCTCAGTGACTCCACCCCCCACTCCCCCCAATTTTGAGTTTCTGGAACAGAAAATCTGCTAACAGAATGAGCCAGAGTGTCTCCTCATGCCAGCACAGGGCTCCCAGCTCCAAATCCCAGAGCACTGCTTTATGATACAGTTAAATTGTTAAAGTAATGTGGTACATTTCTCTTTCCCAGACCTTGCACTGCATTTTGCAGTGGGGCTATAGCTCAGTGGTAGAGCACCTACTTTGCACGCAGAAGGTTCCAGGTTCAATCCCCGGCACTTCCAGTTAAAAGAATCTCAGTGAGACAGGGGAAGGATCTCCACTTGAGACCTTGGGGGAGGTCAGTCAGTCTGGGGAGACAACTCCTGACTTCACAGAATCCAATTTCACAAGCTCACTGGTTGCAAGATCCAGCACCTTACTGGCAAACATGCTCTTCAATCCCTAACAAGGCCAGCAATGGTGAACTGATGCTCTGGTGGCCTCCTTGTCCTTGTGCGCACTCTAATAGTTCCTTCCCCATCAGAAATCATCGTCAGCGCATGGCATGAAAAAAGTAGGGAAAACCGTGCTTAGAAACGGAGTCATGTCAGGGCCATGTTCATTTTGTTTCATTCTGTTTTAAGAGAAACTGAAGGACATCATCTGAAAGTCCCGGGATTGTTTTCCCTTCCACCAAATTAGCATTGCTTTCCATAGCAGCCGAAAAGCAGGTACGACTGGAGTGCTGAGGAAAGACCTTATGACCATCTCGGTTCAAAACCACCTGGGCGACCTTGAGACTCCGCAGCGCATATTCCGTTCCTTCTCTGCTGGCCAGGTCTGCGATTTTGGCAGATATGCGTTGTGAAGCTGACTCAAGTTCTGGGCTGCCACCAAATGGCTTCTTCGGACAGCAGGTACGGTAAAAAGTATCCAATGATTTTTTAATGGCGGATTCCCCTTCGTCCTTTCGCTCAGGCGTCCAAGATGAGGGATGCTTGTTAGTTTGGAAGGACTCTGAATTCATACAATTATTGGACTTTGTCTTTTCACAGGATTTAGGGAGCAAGTTTCTGTTCGCTCCAGTGGGGTGTTCTTCAAAACTTGCACTGTCAAGATCTGCCAGGAACACAAAATGGAAAACCACGTTACTGATGCAGAAATCAACTCAAATACATTAGAGCAGTCAATAAACTCACATATATTTGGGGCAATGACTTCCAACACGGCACACGCTGATGGATATCTTGGTACCCATCTGCTTCTTTCCTCTGTGCAAAGAAACATTCCCTTCACAGGAGCAGACACTGCTTCAAATAACAAAACAAAACACCAGGAAGCAACACCTTTGAGACTGGGAACATCCTTTCAGAAACAGGGTGCCTGTCCTGAAACATCCCGACGTTTTGGGATCGGTTCCTTTTCCCATGACGGTTGTTTTGTGGTACTGCCCATTCCACCACCACCCCCACCCTCAAAATTCCAAAAGTGCCCAGAGGCTGAATAAGATCGGGGATTCCTGGAGTAGGACATTACTGTATTCTTGCATCAGAGACCCAAATCCACATGAAATTCAGCGGGGTGACCCCAAGAATGTCATTGTCTTCAAGCCACCTGGCTGAGCTGCCTCTGAAGAGACACCAGAGAATAACCACAAATTTAACTAGCAAGAACATTTTTTTATCCTGCCCTTCCTCCTCCATGCCTGGCCTGCACAAGGTCCCAGGTTCAATCCCCCATTATCGTCAGTCAAAAAGCCCCAGGTAGCTGATGATGAGAAAGACCTCTGCATGAGACCGTGGAGAGCCACTGCCGGTCTTAGTAGACAAGACTTTGATAGACCCATGGTCTGATTCAGTGTAAGGCAGCTCCATGACCGAAAACCAGCACAAGGTTCGTATGGAATTGAATTTGACTTGTGGCAACAAAAACTGTCCTGGATACTCCCCCCCCCCCTTCCCGTTACGGTTGCTTGTCAACGACTTGACATCCCACAGCGTTGCCAACAAAGCAGCTCCAAAACAAAATGTTGACATGAATCTCCCAGGATTCTCTGTACTGCCTGAATGCTTTTTGCTGGAAAGACGTCTGCTTCATGGCAGAGGTGAGATGCTAACTGCGCGATCCTGAGTAGCGTGACGACCTTCTAAGCCTGCTTACTACAATAGACTCAGGAGGGTGTAAATCGGCTTAGGGCTGCGCAATCAAATGTGTTTGTCTGTTGCTGTTTCTGAAGCAGTGTATCGCCAGCTTAATAAAACTTGATTTAGAGCTTCCGATTTCCAGCACAAAAACTGCACCGGTTTGCACTACCTGAGTACACACATAATCACCGAGCCTGCTCGATGGCTTAGCTTGTTAAACGTGTATGTAAAAAAAACCCTGCATACGTTAACCTAAGCAGAAAATGGATTCTCTGCTCCACTGAAGGTTTAACTTTGACTGTCGTGAAAGGAAGGACAACTCTGGCCTCTGTCAATAGCCAGAGGGTCAAGGGCAAGTGGGAGACTGAACTGTTCTCCCCCTAGGAAAAGCATGACTGCAAAGGCTAGAGAATGAGCTGCCCACAGTAGCCCTTGCCACCTGCATAGCTGGTGCTGCTTAGTGGTCAAAGTGTCAGACTAGGATCTGAGAGACCCAGGTTCAAAACCCCACCTTGCCATGGAAGCTTGCTGGGTGACCTCGGGCCAATCACTCACTCTCCAAGCCAACTTCCCTCACTTTGTGGAGACACTTTGGAACACTGAATAGGCCTTAGCGTCAAGGGAAACAGCAGAGCTCCTTAGCTTGGTATAACGCCTGAGTGGTGGAGTGCAACTGGGAACAGAGGATAAGTGCCTGTGTGCGTCAAGCGCTAGTCCCCTCAACAATTTTCAGGCTTTGCCATATGATTACGGCCTGATGAAGGGTCGAAACAGAGATTTACCTGGGACATCCATTGTCGAGGTTAATACTATGTGGTTAACCTCATGTATTATGGTTTAGCTTCATAAGTTTAAATTCAACTTGTACACATACTGCATCTTTAAAAACTAGTTAATAGGAGGTTTTTTTGTAATTTCCAATAGAATTTTGTGTGTATTCCTTCATTACAGTGTTTTTCAGATTTAGTAAACTTCCCTCACAGGTTTGTTGTCGCAAAGATAAAACGGAAAAGGGGGAAATGATGCGGTAAGCCACTTTGGATTTCCCCTGGGGGGGAATGTCAGGTATAAATAGAAACTCAAAACTGAATTAATTTTTTTTAAAAAATTAGTAGCGGTTTGAATTTTAATTTTGGCTGCCTACTTTGGAAGACTTCTGGCCTGCAAGGGTGCAGTCAGGGTTGATTTCTTTTAGGATTGACTGATTTGATCACCTTGCAGTCCACAGGACTCTCAAGAGAAGGGAGCTGAAGAGAAGGAAGAGGGGACTCTCAAGAGAAGGAAACTCAAGCTGAAATACTTTGGCCCCCAAATGAGAAGGGAGCACTCACTGGGGAAGACCCTGATGCTGGAAAAAATTGACGGTCAAAGAAGAAGGGGACGGCAAAGGATGAGATGGTTAGACGGTGTTATCGGTGCAACAAACATGAAATTGAGCAGACTCCGGAGCACAACGGAAGACAGGAGGGGCCTGGCGTGATGTGGTTCATGGGGTCGTGAAATGTCGGACTCGACTGTCCGACTGAAGAACAACAAAAACAACTTTGGAAGACGGTCTTTAATTTAAAAACTGGAGAGAGAAAACACAGTGTGTGAATAAAGCAACACGCACTGTGTTTGCATTTATTTGTTTATATCCTGCTATCATCCCCCCCCAGGGGGAGGAGACTCAAAGCAGCTCACAACATCACTCACCCTTCCTCCATTTTCTCACAACCACCCCCCTGTGAGGTAGGTCAGGCTGAGAGATTTATGACTGGCCCGAGGTCATCACCCAGTGAGCTCCCATGGTGGGAGTGGGGAGTCAGACCTGGATCTCTCATGCTCCACTACCCCCTGTCAGCTCTCAGGGCTTAGTTGAGAGCAACTGTTTCCTAACTTCTTCTTCTTTTAAAGGGAAAGCAGTTGTTGTGGGAGCCTAGAATCTGGAGCAGTGTGCCAACAGGAGAGCAGAACTCTTCCCCCTGGGGCTTTCCCCTAACAACAGTGGTGCCCCCAGGTGCTTTGGTCCCAGAATACCCCATAGTCACCCCCCCACACAGATGGGAAAGCAGCTTTCGGAAGGGAGGGAGGTGATTCTGAGGGGCCTACTGGTAGGAAGGGGAAGGGTCAAGCAGGCCTGCTCCCCACCCACCTTTCATTCCCAGTTGCCCCCTCCCATGCTGCTCTTCAGCTGCAGGAAACTGGAGGAAACACGCAGTCGACTGCGTGCTTAAATTACAGCCTGATCCTGCCACACTCTATTCCCTGCAACTTACTTCTCTTAAAGCGTAGCACCAAGAGCAATTTGCAATTCCCTGTTGCTATATATAGGCATTCTCAAACGGTAGCACTGTCATGAGTCTCGCTCTGTGTTTGCTGGCAACGAAAGCACAGGTAGCAAATAAGCCAGTTACTCTGTTTCGGTGCGACAGCACTGAATTTTATTTAAAGACCAAGAATAGCCTTGTGCCTGGGTGGGGGAGGGGGGCAGAATCACAGGGATGTATTTTGTCTGGATTATCGCCACCGCAGTTCAAATCAAGGGACTGATGCTGGTCTGCCTAGCCTCCGTGCAACACCATGGGGCAGAATGTTAATGGAACCAGAAATATATCTACTGTTATGGATCTGGCCCAAATGTTTCAGGGGAGGGATCCTGCCTTCGAACATGAAGATAGTCCTGATCTGTTCAACAATCTCTGGTTAGTCTAGCAGATGTAAATAATAAATCTGAGTTTGTGGGTAAGCCCTGGTTCTGGCCCCAATTCTACCACCCAGCTGGGAGGATATCGTAGAGGCAGGGTAGCCGTCATGAGGGGAAGTGCTACTCAATAGACTCTGTTCTGTGAATTCAGGCATCACAACAAACCGCGATTAGTACAACGGATGGCCAATAAATCTGGTGCAAATCCTAATTTGAAATCCCCCTGTGCTGCAAACCAGCAAACCCCCCCCCCGTGTGTTACTCCAGTTGCACTCAGATGTCACAATTTAGTTGGGTTTGAGCAAGCTTGGGTTTATTGTGATGTCAAAATGGGAACTTTTATGCATTTTTTTTATTTTTAAACGTGAGCAAAAGTAGTCATGAAGATATTATTCTGATAGACGACACACACATTTGCTAAGTAAAATGGGAGGTACTGTTCATGCTTAGAGCTGTAAACTTTCATTTTTTAAAAGAGTAATAGTGACTCCGCCATTGTGTCTCTGCACGAGTCACTGTTCTGTGTGCCTTTAACTCTGAAGCCATCTCAGAGCAGAAAGAAAAATAGGCTGTAACTGATGATCTTCTAGTGGTTATCTGTGCAGTCACACACATGGCGGTCATGTGTGACTGCCCAGACGACCACTCCCTTTAATATTAACCAGATGTTAAGGAGCAACGAGACGACTTTTTGATGCAAGATTCATGTTCGGAAGAAGAACCATCGAAACAACACATCATTCCGGAGAACATCGTTAACTAATCATTCTACTGTATAATTACCGGATTTTTCGCTTACTCTGTTGTACTTTCGTATATTTAGCTTTCATTGTTGTATAATAAGAGTAATTAGTGCACTGTACAGAGTTTCCTATGAGTCTCTCTCTTATCAGTTTTGTGTGGTTGATGTCCATTATAGTAGTGGACCATGTAGGGACAGCAGGAAAGACTTGAGTGCCCGATGGACTGCCATGAGTTCTAACCAGCTGATGTGCAGGCAGCTGTCTGACCACTGCCCTTGTGCGCAGAGTGTCTCGCAGTGGGCTCCCCAACCTCACAGCAAGGTGTCAGTTGTTAGAACAGTCTCTGGAGTTGGCCGCTGAAAGAGCGTGCCACAAAGTTAAGTTGTCATCCCAGGTGCATGACATGAGCGATGATAGGACAGTCGGAGGAATCGTAAGTAGAGTTGATTGAGGTTGACTGTTTGGTTTGAATTGTCTGAGGAACCAGCGTTGAAGAGGCCACATACAGACTGAAGAGTACTGGACTTGGGAGACCAGGAACAGTGAAATCATGAAGCTTTTATTGCGTGATTCAGCATGCCCAGTAGATGTTCAGAACAAGCATGCTTCCAGAGCTCCAGGGCCCTCATTATATGCTGGCCGGAGCCACACCTCCGGCCACACCCAAAAGACCTGATAGGGGCTTAACATATGCGCATGTTTGTCATAGGTTCCCTGGAGAAGCCTTTGACCACACTGGCTCTCCAGGGAGAACCTAGGTCCCACATTGGTGGAGGCTTTGAATCCGGACGTCTATTGTTCCTCCAGATTCAAGCTCCCCTCTCTGCCTGACCATGTGCTCTGGCCATGTGGCGGGTGCCATTACCTGGGAGCACATGGCAGGCCGGTTGTTACACAGAACATACTACATTACACAGACTCTGGCAAAGGGAGTGACAAATGCACCAAGATGCTACCTCTGCATGAAGTACTTCTGTATCTGGACTGATAGAATACTCCAAATGCTTATCCACCCCCCACCCCCCGGGCAGTTGATGCAAAGATGTCCAGGCCAAAGCAAAGGGATACGTAACTGCCAAAGTTCCCCTTCTCCCCTCTCTCTCCCCAGTCCAGCCATCCCACTCAACCCACCAGTCAGTCTTCCAATGAATGCTTCACACACATGCTCCTTCTCCCAAAGAAAGCCAATTTGTCATGCATAAGGGGGAACTCTGGACCGCAAAAACAAGTGAGAATCACTGGATGACTGGCTGTGCCGGGCAAGGAGAAAGGGAAGGGAAAGGAAAGCTTTGGCTTGGAGGTGCTGTTGTCAGTGCTCTCAGCCTGTTGTCCATGCTCCCGGCCTTGACACCAACAAGCTAATAACCATGATTCCTCCTCTCTTTGTCACACAATTCTGATGGCACGTGTCTGTGATGTCACAGGACTTCCTGACATAAGCTTCAGCATGGTGAGCAAAGGAAATCTCTACATTGTGAGGCAGTGAACCTCTGAATCCCAAGGCTAGGAGGAAATATCGGGGGGGGGGGGGGGCTGGGCTTCTATCCTCTGTTTCTTGGCCCTCCAGGGCAACTGGCTAGGCACTGTGTGACAAAGGTCTCTGTACTAGATGGGCCACTGCTCTCATCCAGCAGGGAAGCTTTTATGTTCCTGAAGTTCTCTGGGTCCTAGGATGCCACTTAGGGTTTCAAAGTAGGTCTGGATCTAGACAGGTTGAAGACCTCTCCATTAAACGGCATGAAGGGGCATTTCTCCTTCTCTCTCTCTCTCTCTCTCTCTCTCTCTCTCTCTCTCTCTCTCTCTCTCTCTATATATATATATATATAAAAGTCCCCTCACCGTAAAATCAATGCCCAGGCCAAACCACTGGACCCAGAAACACCAAATTTGCGGAGAGGGCTCCTACCATGGCAAAGGTGCTCACTAAGAAGGGATTTTTAGAAATTTGACCCCTGAGTGGGTCAAAAGGGGGAAACTGTGCTCCCCCCATTGATTTCTATGAGGCTGCCAAGCTGCTGCCTACTTGCATCCCCCACTCTCTGATTGGTCAGCTGCAGAGCTCAGTGTTCTGAGGTTAAAAAAAACAGTTACATGAGACTGCAGAGAACTAACGGCAGTTGAAGAGACCAGGACTACCTTAGCCCTGCTGCTGGCCCAGCCTCCCAGATGCCTTTAAGCCATAAGGGAGCCCACCCCAGCAGTAATGCCTTGGTGATCCTGCCAGCCCCGCCTCCATAGTGGCTTCTACTACTCCTCCCCCTTTCCCCTCCTACACTGGACAGGCAGCTGCCTGTCAGGTGTAGGAGAGGAGGTGGGATGCTTACAGCAAAACAATCCAGGAACACAAGTAGAGAGGCCATCACTTTCGTGGAAGGTGGCAGGAGTTGACTTACCAGATGACTACTTCTTAAATGGACAGTTCTATGTTGCTGGCTCCAGAGTGAGCTCACCAAGCAGCTTGGTGATCTTAGCACCTGAGGGCAGAACCACCAATGTGGTCTACAGAGAGGTCCTTCAGTGGACAAAAAAAAGTATGTATGTCTTACTTCATTTTTTACACTGCAATCTTCTCCATTAGAATTCCTACAACAAATTTTACATTTCAAACTTCACATCATCAGTATTATAACTGGATTTACGGAACTAAAATACCATAGTGAAGCATGGGTATCAGGCTAGCTCCTTCATGAAGGATTCTATTGGCCCAGGGGGTGGAATGTTCTTGGAGGATGCATGGCCCCAGGTTCATGTCCTTTGAACCCAGATGCACACCTGTAAGATTTGAGGAAGAAGGAGGAGGAGGAGGAGGAGGAGATTGGATTTATACCCCGCCCTTCACTACCTGAAGGAGTCTCAGAGCAACTTACAGTCTCCTTTCCCTTCCCCTCCCCACAACAGACACCCTGTGAGGTAGGTGGGGCTGAGAGAGCTCTTCTGAGGACTGTTCTTGAGAGAACAGCTGACAGAACTATGGCTTGCCCAAGGTCATCCAACAGCTGCAAGTGGAGGAGTGGGGAATCAAACCCGGTTGCCCCAGATTAGAGTCTACGCACTTAACCACTACACCAAAGAGAAATAAGTAAAAAAGCCATTTGCTTTCCTTCAGTCTATCTGACAGCCTTGACCAGCTGAGCCTGCTTGACATCAACAGACTGAATTTCAGTCATTTTTTGTGGGCTGCATGAGTTCAGCTTACACACACACACACACCCCATGATCTACAGTGATTTGGAGGATTTAGAGAAAGGTCAGATAAGGGAAGTCCTTTCAGAAAGACAATATTTTCCCACATACCATGGGTAGGGGAGGTTCCCTGATTTTACAGACCTTCATTTTCCTACGGCCTTTATTTGTGCCAAAAGCGTCCGCAGGTGAGTGACCTGCAGTATGGTTTTGTGGTTTTCTCAAGGGGAGAGCTGTTTAGGGCCTCTTCTCTTCAGAAAAATTTTGAGATTTGCGGCTACCTATTATGTAAGTCATATTTCCTTTAAGGGGGAAATAAAGAGCTGAGTCTTTTATCATTCACAGGATCACGAAGGCTGGGACAGCAATCGGTATAAATTTGAAATCCTGTTCAAAGACTACCACGCGGGCCACAAAATACAAACAGACTAAAGGCCTGTTCCACTTATAACGAGCCTCATTAAAGGGAATTCACAGCATGAGTAGAGCAACACCTTCACCCCCTCGCACACTGTGTTTGTTCTGAGGGGGAGTTTTCTTCTTTTATTTGTCCACTTTCATCTTCCCTCACAAGATCTTTTCAACAGCGACAGTGAACAAATTTTTTTAAAAAAATGCTTTTTCCTGACCTACAAAACGGTATTTGTTTGGAGGCACAAAAGAGAGAGCCGCCTCGTAACTGTAAGGAACCGAGGCAAGCTAGATTTTGTGATGCAAAAAAATTCTCTGTAATTAAGCATTGTATAGACCACTACAAATTGTATAGACCACTACCAAGAAGCAAAGGAATTAAAAACCAAGCCCGTCCAGCTTTAACTCTGGCCTGATACATTGTTTTTTTTTAAGAAATCCCAAACACCATTATGTTTCTCTAGCTTGCCGCATTCATTAACTGGATGTCACATTTCAATTCCCCAAATTAATAAATAACAGATCAAGGAGGCTTCGTTCTCGATTTACCTTAACAAAATATCACATGGATTAGAATTACTTGTAGGATATATTCTTATTTTTACATTTCAGATTTTGCATGCTTCTTTTAAAAAAAACCACCAGGCATTTACAGAGTATTTATATTTCATTCATCAGTGCAGAATCTGGTCCACAGTGAAGGCCACTGAGTGTGAACATTAAATACTGGTGCTTTTCTTAATAGCTTGACCTTCCGGTTTGTTATAACCCTGTGCTATAACTATGCATTCTAAAGCAGCCTTTTTGCTATCGATGCATCTGTGTTTTTGAAGCCCGAGACATTAAACAACCATGAGTGGAACGGCAAAGAAAGCAATTTTTCAGAAAGTAATTTTTCAGGAAGCAATTTTATCCACGCCAGTTTGGCCGGGGATCTTGAAGGCTTTTTGTCATCATCTGGGCATGGAACAGGGGTCACTGGGGGTGCGGGAGGGGGAGGTATTTGTGAATTTCCTGCATTGTGCCAGAGGTTGGACTACATGACCTTGGAGGTCCCTTCCAACTCTATGATTCTGAATGAGAGGTAAGGCTAGGGCTGCCAAGTCAGCCCGGGGGGCGGGGGATCCCCCACTACAGGGGTTCCTGATCCGTCGGCCAGCATTCGGCCGGCGAGGGAAACCCCGCTCCTGAAGTCATCCAGCCTGGACGACTTCCCTCACGTAATGACGTCACCCAGAAGTGACGTCAGCACGTTGGGGGGCGTTGCCAGGGCCCTGGCAACGCCCCCCAACGTGCTGACGTCCCTTCCGGTGATGTCAGCCGGCGCGCGTGCTTCACGCGCGCATTGATAAAGCTCCCGGCTGGCAGAGGACTCCCCCCCCGCCGGTAAGCTCGAGGGACGGCAACCCTAGGTAAGGCACATTTCCAAAGAAGAGTAATCCTGCACCAGGAGCTTCTGATTGGCTGTGTAGATGAAAAGGCATCTTGTTAAACAGAGCTTCTGCCTGAAATGCTGGAGAGTCACTATTAGAGCTATGTAAGTGGGAGGCCCCATCTCTCTCCAGGCTCCAATCACCCACCTGCAGTGACAACAACAGTACATGAGAGTTGCATCCTCCACCAAAGCAACCAGCCCCAGAGTCTCTCCTGGAGTCCTCTGCCACACAGCTGGGCCCAGAGTGGCTCCCCGAGCACTCCCCCCTGGCAGCCTAGCAGGAGCTAGAGTTCTTTTTAGACACAGCAGACCTGAGCGGTAAGATCAGCATGAAGTCGCTGCATGAGCCATAGCAGCCTTTTATCAATTGTGGTGTGTCACAGCTATTCCCAGAGTCCTATTCTAGGGATGGTATCAAAAACATACATCCTACCTAAAGGGTGCCATTTGGGAAACTAGTATGTTTTCCTGTCAGATGATACAGAACTAGACAATGGTCCAAGGTTGAACTAACCCTCCTGAACCCTATCTGCTCCTGACCCAGAATATCACCCTGTTCAAGTCAATCAGTTAAGGCATCTAGTAAATAAAAAAGGTATAATTTGCCCAAGCAAGTTAATAAACTGATTGTACGAGAGCAGCTTGGGTCTGAGCAGTGACCCTTCTTGAAGACTGGAACTATTATTGTGTGCCTCCAAAAATTTGGGATGTCCCGAGAAAAGTTTATTTGCGAAAAAAGTGGAGTAAGGATCTCTGCC
This sequence comes from Lepidodactylus listeri, assembly GCA_029233225.1. Taxonomy (NCBI): domain Eukaryota; kingdom Metazoa; phylum Chordata; class Lepidosauria; order Squamata; family Gekkonidae; genus Lepidodactylus; species Lepidodactylus listeri. Next base: position 18,891,325 of record JARCFY010000016.1, read on the forward strand.
CACCAAGACGGATTTGATTTGAATAATTGGTTTGGGATAATGTCTGTTCCAGGGGCCTTCCCTGAGCAGAGACAGTGGATCAAGCCTCCAACTTGAGAAGGCATCACCTTGGGTGATTTAATTCATTTACACCCTGCCTTTCTCCCCAGTGGAAACCTCAAAACAGCTTACATTATTTTCCTGTTCTCCATTTTATCCTCACAACCCCATGAAGTTATGTTAGGCTGAGAGGGTGTGACTGGCCCAAACTTCCATGGCAGAGTGGGAATTCAAATCGGGGTCTCCCAGATCCTAGTTCAACACCCCAACCACTTTGGTGTAGTGGTTAAGTAGGCAGACTCTAATCTGGGAGAACCGGGTTTGATTCCCCACTCCTCCACTTGCACCTGCTGGATGACCTTGGGCAAGCCATAGCTCTGTACCAGCTGTTCTCTCAAGACAAGTTCTCTCAGAGCTCTCTCAGCCCCACCTGCTTCACAGAGTGTCTGTTGTGGGGTGCGGAAGGGAAAGGAGTTTGTAAGCTGCTCTGAGACTCCAAATAAGTGAAGGGTGGGGTATAAATCCAATCTCTTCTTCTTCTTCTTCTTCTTCTTCTTCTTTACTGGGGTCCCCAAGGTGGCACCATGGCACCCATAGACGGCTTTCCTGGTGCTTAACACATGGTTTCGAAAGCAGGCAGGATTTTTGCCCTGCAAGGCTTTTGATTGGCCACTGGAGATTTCGTTGGCTGTGCAGATTTTTAAAAACATTGTTTTGGAAGCAACTGTCACCACAGCACAAGGAACTTCATTGTATGACTGAAGGTAAGTTGTGGCAGCTTTTTTATGGATGGCTTCGCCTCCAGCAGCAGCTATAGTGTGGCAGCCATTTTGTGGCTGCGCACACCCTGCTGTGTCAGAATTCCAAAGGTGCCTGCAGGCTCAAAAAGGTTAGGGGGGAAGAAGAAGAAGGTGAAGAGGAGGAGGAGGAAGAAGAGTTGGATTTATACTCTGCCCTTCACTCAGAGCAGCTTACAATCTCCTTCCCTTCCTCTCCTCACAACAGACACCCTGTGAGGTAGGTGCTCTTGAGAGAATAGCTCTGAGAGAACTGTGACTGACCCAAGGTCACCCAGCTGACTGTGTGCGGAGTCCGCCACTCTTAACCACTACACCAAACTATACCATACTGGCTGCTTTTATGCTCTGACTGGATTTTCAATGCAGGGCTTTTTAACTGTAGTTAATTTTTAATTATTTTTATGCTGTTTCACCTCATGTTTTACTTTGTAAACCACCACGAGCAGGTTCTAAATAAAGAAATAAATATAGTGATTGGCAAAAGTTTGAACCTTAGTCCTGCTGGTCTCCATCCAGCATTCCACCCACAATGCACTGGGCTCTGCCATGTACATGCCACGTGGCCAACAACGGCATAGCCATGTGTGTGCCCAATTAAGGAAGAAGTACATTAATTTCAATCTGCTCTTTATTACCTGAATGTCAATAGCAGGCCAGGACTGACAAGAGAGGACTGCAGGCTGCAGCCAACCTGATTTTTTACAGACTGGCCTTTTGCGACTTCACTCATCCACAGCTGGGCTGTGTGGTTACCTAGGAAATAGACTTCTGCCTTGCTTCTGAAGGGCCCCGGCTCTGTTATTGCTCTACATTTTTTTTTTTTACTCAGGTCTGTTGAAAGTGAGAAAACAGATTTCAGGGAGCAACTGTGCACACAGCTTGTACTTTAATGTGAGATCTCAGGCGTCAGCCCACGGCAACAGAAGGTCCTAGCATGACAGCCACTCACACACAAAGATGGAGTTCCCTCCACTAACGCAGAAAAGTACAAAAAAAGAGGGGGGGGGGAGATGGTTTTGCTTAGCACAACAGAAGAGCCTTACATTCTTTAAACTGAAACACACTAGATGAGAATTCCAGTGGCAGAAAGTCAAATGTAACACATCTAGCCAAACTGAACAGTTTCATCTTAAATAAAATCACACTCTTCTAGCTTAGTGGAAATTAATGGGCTTAGATGATGTCCTTGTGATTATGATGGCATTATTAGTCAAGTGTGTTTCTTCAGGGAAGCCAATTGTTTAGTGTTTTAATATATGTGTATAAATCTCCTTGCTATATGCTGCTGGGGTTTGGATCAGAGCAGCAACAGACAACATCGACAGACCACTCTTAAGATTCCTACGCAATATTTCCTCAGTGTGCGTCTGGAATACCGCTCAGAGCCGAAGTTGGGGAGATGTCCTTTGAAGCAAAGTCCTGGGGAAGAGCGTTCAATCTGAAAATTACAATCCTAAAATCAAACCCAGAATCAGGCCTCCTTGGACTAGTTAAGTTGGACCATCACACAAGTGATTGGGACAGATTACTGGATCTTAAACTATCATGTTTGGGTATTACCCATGATGTGATGAGTAGACCAGGATTTATCTAGCTATTAGAAGACGTCTGAGAGAATTTGATTACAAGACTATGTTCATTAGAGCCTGCAGAGGGTGTTCATCCTTTTCAGTAGGCATTCTCCCCCCAACCAAAATTCCAAACTATCTATCTGAACTAATTCTTCCAAAGTACAGAAGGGTGTTCATGCTTGTGCACCTGAATGCCCCACCTTCAGCAGTGACATTAGGAAGCTGTGTGCAGTTCTGGAGGCCTCACTTAAAAAAGGATGTGGACAGAATGGGGCGGGTGCAGAGGAGAGTGACGAGGATGATCGGAGGCCTGGAGACCAAGTCCTGTGAGGAAAGGCTGAGGGATTTGGGAAAGTTTAGTCTGGAGAAGAGGAGGTTGAGGGGAGATGTGACTGCTCTTAAGTATTTGAAGGGCTGTCACTTAGAGAGCGGGGAGCTGTTCCTGTTGGCAGCAGAGGAGAGGACTCGTAACAATGGGTTTAAATTAAGGGCAGGAAGGTACCGGCTGGATATTAGGGAAAACTTTTTGACAGTAATTGTTGTGAAGCAGTGGAATCAGCTGCCTAGGGAGGTGGTGAGCTCCCCTTCACTGGCGGTCTTTAAGCAGCAGCTGGATACTTGTCAGGGATGCTCTAGGCTGATCCTGCATGGAGCAGGGGGTTGGACTAGATGGCTTATATGGCCCCTTCCAACTCTGTGATTCTATGATTCTTTGAAGACTTAATGGAATTCCATATTCAGGTAGACTTAGTAATTGTGGGAACAAAATCGATTCTGTGGATCTTTTTTTTTTTACTGCCCCAAATTCTCAGATCTAAGAGCTGAACTGATCTTTCCATGATTTAATCAGGACTTTTGTCTCTTCAAAAGTGAAATCATCCTGGTTACTCAGAGGTAAAGATAAACAAACTACTTAGTGTGCGGTGAAGTTTCTGGCAACTGTTGTTAAATTGCTTGATAACTTTGGCAGTAGTAATTTTTACGCTCTCCTTTTGTGGGACCAAGGTTTGCTGTTTATGACTCTGGTTGCGAAAACACTAAGTAAGAAGTAAACAGTAAATAAGAAGTAAAGTACGAATCTCCAAGGAATTTTTTTTCCTGCACAAAATTTATTATCAGCTTTGGGAATTCTCCTTGTCAGAAGACATGTGAAGTGGAACCTGAATCATAATGAAACTGTGGAATAGCAACACACTGTGTTGCGTATTTGTGTATTTCAGTCTCCTGACTGTGCACATGATCTAGGTAAACAACAGCACGTTGGCATGTTTTGCCACTTTGCGATGAATGTCAGTCCATACAAAGGAGACCCAAATCGGCACTGCCACTGCTGAGAACGCAAGGCAAAAAAAGTCAAGGATAAGTTAAGCTTTGAAACAAAACAAGAGACTGATTTCATGTATCTACACATGATAGTTTTACTGCATAAGTACAAAGGTCAGTTCTATATCTGTAAGTTATATGTGCATTTTTCAGACTTCTTTGGTGCACTTATGTGCAAAATCCAAAAGTCACACAGGGGTCTGCTGGAGGAAGGCAGGGAAAGAGCTGCTTCCACCACAGGAATGCACACAGACTCCATCCCAGCCCTACAAAGAAAGTGCAGCAGTGAAAGAACAGGACAAGGGACCCTTGTATAGTCTGAGAATTGTCTACAAAATAGAAAGCAGAGAGTAAGTATATACGGATATCCTTCATAAACATGAGCCATGTGGTGTAGTGATTTCAGTATCTGACTAGGACCTGGGAAGCTCAGATTCAAATCCCCACTCATAAATGAAGCTCACTGGATGATTGTGAGTCAGTCATTGTCTCTCAAACTTACCCCATGACACAGAAACTGGAATGGAGGCAAAATGGAGAAAGGGGGAACCACATCACCACTCTAAGGCTGTGACCACACACACTAAATAATCCACTTTCAATGCACTTTCCAACTGGATTTTACTGTCTGTACTTCCGCACTGTCATTTTTGTCACTATTTTGTCCCTATTCCTTTGCCCTATTGCTTTGTCCCTCGGCGTTTAGTTAAGCCGGCCACATGACCAAGGAAACGTCTCCGGACAGCATTGGCTCTTCGGCTTGGAAACGGAGATGAGCACCGCCCCCTCAAGTCAGATTTGACTAGCTTTTGAGCAAGGGAAACCTTTACCTTTACTTTTGCTCCCTCTGGGACTACTAGAGAGAACAAAACACATGGGGCGGGGGAACCCTGAAGCAATAGGGACAATCGAGTGAGTGCGGAATATGTGAACTGGCAAAATCCAGTTGGAAAGTGCATTGAAAGCTGATTATTTAGTGTGGATGATCACAGCCTTAGTTCCTCAAAGGAAGAGCGGGATGAAAAATGTGACAGACGAATAAGCAAGTAAACAACGAGTTCTCCTCTCGACCTGTATTGGGATTAGTACCACTTAACTTCAGTAAATCATCCGAAGACAAGAGTAATGCCGATGGCTCTGTATCATGCAGGACAGTAAACGTCAAATGAAGTCTGAAGAGCACCGAAAAGAATGCTCCAAACCAGGTCAATGGGTAAGTGAATGGCAAATCAGATTCAGGTTTAGTAAGTGCAAAGCAATGCATTCTGGGACAAAGAAAAATGTCAACCATATATCTGCTGATGGGGCATAACTTGACCGTAACCAACTAGCTCTTGGGTTCATAATAAAAGGCGAACTGAAAATGTCAGCTCAGTACCCAGTGATAATGAAAAAAGCAAATCGAATGCTAAGAATGTCAGAAAAGGGAGTGAAAATTAAAAGGTTGTCATTCCGCAGTATAAAGGTAGTGGAATGTATTTAGGATATACTGTGAGTTCTGGTTGCGCCCATCATGAACGCAATATAACAGAGACGAAGAACGTATTGAAAAGGGCAGCTAAATTTGTCAGGAAGCTGAAACATCTCCCCTTATGAAACAAAGGCTGAGCAAGGTAGGTTTTTATAGCTTTGAAAATATGGTGAGTTTGAGTCACACCTGTTTGTTAACGCTTGTATTTGTATGCTAATTTACTGCGGTTCACAGATTTTACCAACTCCTTTAATCTAATCTCAGCTATAATCACCCAGTTACTTATGCATCTTGACTCTAACTAGCCCTTCCTGGCAACTAGCCGCCTTCCCCACCTAAATATAACGGTTGAGGATGTCTTGTTTCACTGTATCTGAAGAAGTGTGCATACACATGAAAGCTCATACTTTGAATAAAACTGTGCTGGTCTTAAAGGTGCCACTGGACTCGAACTTGGTTCTGTTGCTTCAGAGCAACATGGCTGACCACCTGGATCTATCAGACAATTAATCATTTTTTTGCAATGAATTAACACCCCACTCCCCCACTTGCACCTGCTGGATGACCTTGGGCAAGTCATAGCTCTGGACCAGCTGTTCTCTCAAGGACTGTTGTCTCAGAGCTCTCTCAGCCCCCCCTACCTCACAGAGTGTCTGTTGTGGGGAGGGGAAGGGAAAGGAGTTTGGAAGCCGCTCTGAGACTCCAAGTGAGTGAAGGGCGGGGTATAAATCCAATCTCTTCTTCTTCTTCTTCTAAAGTAAATAAATAATTACGCGCTCACCACCATTGTACTCATTCCCCTACCACCAGTAAAAAAATTCTGGCTACGGGCCTGCATTTAGTATAGCACCTGTCCATCATCATTACAAACAACACTTCTGCAAGCAGATACAAAAGCACGACATACAAACAGAAGAACCTTCGAATTAGCAAAGTTCTTCAGCAAATGGGAACAATGTGTGAGTCTTCCTGGCAAATACATTTAAAAACAAAAATAAAAAAATTATTTTCGTATTAATCTTGAGGTAGGACATACTGAAAAGCAAGTCTTACTCTTTAAATCTAACCTTAAAAGCCCCTGATAGTACCAAGTTAAGATAAAATGGATTTTTTAAAAATGAAGAGCAAAGAGTGGAAAACAAGCTCTACTCAACACAACTGCATTGAAACAACTACCTGTGATGGCAACCCTAACAAGGCAATTTAATTCCACATTGCAGGGATGTATTTGTCAATCCAGAGGTCAGGTGAGTGTATCACTGCCCACTGGAGATCCACTACCTCCAAAAGGTCTGGCTTTCCCTCTTTTCTCCTGGGTTCTTGGACATCCTAGAAGCGAACAGGAATGTAATCAGGCACAACTCTAGGGAGCAAACAACAACTTCTGCAAGCTCTCAATAATGCCTACTTCATACTATACACTGATGTAGGCCTTCTATTTAGAAAAGCCACTAGTTCCACTGGCTGAAATATTACACAGATCTTGTATTTGCACTGCGGCCATTGTGAGGATAGGATAAGAAAAATGCACAGAGAGGCCAAAGGAAACCCCCCAAGTAAAAGAGGGTTACCAGATCACAACAAAGGTCTATTTACTTCAGAGTCCAATTTTCCACAGCAGCCCATCAGATGCCTCAAGGAAAACCACTAGCAGCTCAAGTTATTCAGAAGGGCACTGCCTCAGAACATAGGGTTGCCAGCCTCCAGGTGGGGCCTGGGGATCTCCCGCTTTTACAACTGATCCCCGGCTGACAGAAATCAGCTCCCCTGGAGAAAATGGCTGCTTTGGAGGGTGGACTCTATGGCATTGTACCATGCTGAGGCCCCACCCCTCCCCAAACCCCACCTTCTCCTGGCTCCACCCCCAAAGTCCCCAGGTATTTTCCAACCGGGATTTGGCAACCCTATCAGAACATGGAAGATATGTTTTGCTCTTACAACAAATAAGACCAACGTAAGACCTCCTCCCACCTACCTACCCTTTTCTGTTTCTCCACCTGGCAGCCTCTGACCCTGCCCTTTTACTTTACTCACTTATTAACCCACCATTTTCTGCTCCCCTTCCGTCTTCAGCTTTCCGTTTTTACCTTCTCTGCCCTCCAGGTTTCCCTTCCCTTCTTCCTATCTTTTACCCTTTCACCCTGTCTCTCTCTTTTTGATAAGCTGACACCAACTGACAGTAGAAATCCTTGGCAATGTTAGCTGGCTGTTGCCTAGCAGCTCCAAAAATGGCCACTGAGATCTCACAACATAGTCTTGCGAGGTCTCAGTGGCACACTTTTTCTTAAAGAAGCAGACATTGCTTATATGATTTGGGGTTTTTCCTAACCCCCATTTTTTAATATATATTCTGGCAAACCCAGGGCTTTCTCCAGGCTTGTATAACAATACCCCCATCTTCCCTGGGCCCACTGTGTGGGTTTTCTTGATCTACACTCTACAGTCCTGTTCAGCATTAGCTATCACACACACATCAACACAATTATTAATAACTTTGTATATGTCACTATTAGCCTAGTGAGAACACACTACACGCATCTGAAGAAATGGGCTCTAGTCCTCAAAAACTCATGTTAAAATAAAACTTGACAGCTTTTAAGGTGTCGTGTGACTTTCTTTCTGCATAATAGAAGGGAGGGTCTATTTTATGTTATTTCAGTACTGGAGTAGCTGGATTCATGAACCATGGAGCAACTTTATTAAAATACGCAGGGTCTCTCTTCCAGTGCAGAAAACACCAAAAGAAGAATCATTTTTCTTCCTTGTTTCTCCCAGTAAAGAGAACATAAACAGCCCTCGGGTAGGAAAGAAGGTGATTGAGCGAAATTACATTCTAGAGACAAGTAAATTATATTAGTAAGAGCAAGCCTGGCCAGTAAAGAACACTTTAGGCTATGATGAACATCCAGACATATTAAATTATCCTGTAAAAATCAGGCCATGTATTTTAAAAAAACAATTAAAAAACAAGTATGGGGCTTTTAACTGACTTTACCATGGATGCAAACCAAAACTAGCAGATCAACATGTTTAAGAAAGGTGATTCGTTATCAGCCCATGTACCTGTGTACATGACACTATGATATGGCCTGAAATTTAATCTGCCCTAACTATAATAGAAACCATCTGTACAGTGATATTCTTATCAAAAATTTCAAATCCTGAGACAAGTCCTGCTCAGACAGAATGCTACATTTAATTAACTTTCCTATCAGTTGGGGGCGGGGGTTTGACGGTTGCTGCCGCATACCACACAGAGTACATTGCTAGGTTTTAATAACGCTTCTCTATCTGGAAAAAAAATTTAATTTCCTCTTTCTCGCAGTTTGCTTTAAAAGTATTAAAGAAAACAGATGGACAGATTGCTGTCCAAAATGAAAGAAATCAAATTAAGTCGGTATTTGTATGTTTGAGAAGCTCTCTCAAAGTTTGCATTAAATGTTCACTATGGTTTCTAAGCTGGTGGCGGATAAATTTCCATGGCCATGTTTTTCATGGGTTTAGCCCATTGCATGTGGCTTATCAGCACACGGTGCCTTTCAGGAGTGATCAATCACAGAAGGATAAGAACCAAGGCTTGTTCCAGAACTTGTTTCCAAAATCAAACTGATGGAGGGGAAGGGTCAGCAGAAGAAGGAGAAAGATGCATAATTGTGATGAGCAATAGGACTTGTTGCGACACAGAAGAAAAATTCACGAACCAGTATGCAATGGTGTAGTGGGAAGTGCTCTCAAACTATCAGTTTTAAATTTACTTGTCTCTAGAATGTAATTTCGCTTAGTCACCTTCTTTCCTACCCCTGAAGTCCTTCCCCAAAAAAGCAAACGAAACAGTATCATCTTTTCTCACCCACAGCTTCTCCACTCTAAGGCCAAGTTACAGGATACACCCAACATGTTGTGAGTCAACAGTACACGACAGGGCCTGCAGTCAGGTGTAGATGGGAGGAACTCACCTCAAAAAGCAATTCTTTGCTTGGTGCTGCAAGGAAGGAGAAGGAGTGTCGGAGTTTCCCTCCCACACAGCTTTCACCAATGTAAATGCTGGGGGGGGGGGGGGCTTTTGCCCCCTTTCTCTGGTTCTGTGTGTCCTACGAAGGACCTATGGAGCCAAAGGAAAGGCACCAAACCCTGCCACTGCCCTTTCTGCTGGTGAAAGTGGGTTGGAAGGAAAACCGGAAGCTCCTCCTCTTCCCTTGCAGCACTGATGGAACAGGCATTTTAATAGATGAGTTCTAATGTACGTCTGACTGTGAGGAGGGTTGCACACGCTTGACCCAGCATGTGTCTGGCATATCATGTAGTTACACCCTAAATCTTTCTCTCTTGAAATCTGGCCCACAGCTACAGTGGGGCTATTGAGGGCTCAGCCCCCTCCCTTAAAAGGACAGCCCCACAAGATTTCCCTCCTCCCTTGCCAGCGGAGTCTTCCCCCTGCTTGCTAGCAAGAAGAAGACTCCATGGCCAGCAACGGAGGCCACGCAGCCCCCACTTCCCCCGCCAGCCAACTGAGCAGAGAGGGGGTTTAAAGTTTAAACTCCCTCTCTGGAGTCCTGCTGCAGCTGGATGGCGGGAGGAAGAGAAGGGAGGCGCAGCCTTTTGCCAGCGGAGTGTTCTTGCTTGCTATCAGGAAGAATACTCGGCAAACAAGGAGGCCACGTGGCTGCCCCCTCCCTCCCCGTCTCCCCACATCACCCAGCTGAACACAGAGGGGGTTTAAAGTTTAAACCCCCTCCCTGCTCAGCAGCCTGGCAGTGGGCGGGATGAGAGGGGAAGTGCATTTAAACCTCACGGGGTTTAAATTTTTATTTTAAATTCAGGCCCCCACCACCAGCAGGCCTCCCCCCCGATCCCCAGAGCCCCCCCAGAATAAACAATCCTAGCTACAGGCCTGCTTGAAATGGCTGTTTCTGGGGGTTTTAAGCCACTAGGATTCTATTATGCCCTTATGCATGTATTGTATCATAAGGCCACCGGTGCCGGACCTTGCCTTTTGAGAGGCAAAACTAATAATAATTATTATGACTGTATGGCAATGTGTGCAGTAAAGCCAGGAGATCCTAAGATTGTCTGGTAGCCAGAAGTTCTAGCTCTTCTAGTGTTATGCACCACTAGGTGGTGAGCTAGACTTGTTTTTTTAAGGCAAGAGACATTTCAGAGATGGCGTTGCCATTACCTGCCACAGCGTCATGGCCCTGGTATTCTTTGGAGGTCACCCATCCAAATACTAGCCAAGGCTGATCCTGCTTAGCTTCCAAGATCTGACAAGATCAGGCTAGCCTGGGCTATCCAGGTCAGGGCTGAGAGGCAAAACTGTTGCTCTTTCAGTAATGCTGATTAGATGAAAAGTCACATGTTACATCAATTCCGTCCTTCTTATTACCAGCTGAATAGGACCTGGGTTGAATTCCTATTGCTTTTTCCTTAGCCTCCCCTCTCTCATAGAAAATAGTCTACCAGAGAAGATGAGGAAGACTTTTGCTCTTTCCGGAAACATTATAAGACTAAACTCTTCAAAAGAACATTAGAAAACATATGAATATATACCATATTTTTCGCTCCATAAGACGCACCTGACCATAAGACGCACCTAGCTCCGCTCGGTGCTGTGGCTTGGGAAAGGTGAGGGGGGTTTAAGATGCACACACTTTCCCCCCCACTTTTTTTTGGGAGAAAAAGTGAGTCTTATGGAGCAAAAAATACGGTATTTTAAACTGGATTAGCTGTTATCTGTTGGTTGCTTATGGCAGCAAATGGGTTTTGTTCACCATTTTTATATTTCTAATACTGTTTTTAGCATTTAACATTTTTAAGCCATTTTCATTCTGTATAAAGTAGAAAAGTGAAGTAGAAATATTTTACATAATTTTTTAAAAAGATGGATGCGAGGATTTTCCTAGCCATCTCTCTCTAGCACACAGTAAAGCTCCAGTTTAGCCTTTAAAAAATTGGTCTGCCTTCATTCTGTATGCTCTTTTTTGACAGCCGAACCGCCTTTTAATTAAGGCTATACCAGGGGACTGGTTATTAATCCCAGGGATAACCCAGTTTAGCACTCTAAAAAATAGTTTTCCGTAATTGTAGCTCTAAGAATTTTATACTCAGGTCTTGCACCAATTTAGCACTTCAGCATAAAGTGGCATTCTCATTTCATGAAAAAGACGACCAAGTTTGTGGGGGAACCCTTTGCACTGGAATTGCAGGCCACAAAACCAAGCGTGCTCCCATTATTTGGAGCTGGCTCTGATGAGAAAATTTCTTGGTTATTAAGAGACGCAGAAAAACCAAGTTACGGTACAACTGGCCAAATATTTGGTGGTGGTTAAAGTGCAGCATATTTAAAGAGCCACCTGCCTGGTTCATTTTAACTAACTGTATGCTCCTGCTCATGACAATGGTCAAAGGAACAGTAATTGGACTGGGCTGCTCACCTACTAACAATGCAAAGGTACTAACTGAGGAACCTTGAACAATCCCCAATCCCCATGCCAGAGGATAAGGCAGAGGCAAATTTGACAGGAGCAGACATGCAAATAAAATCACTGTACAGATGTACAGGCACTCAGTTTGGGACAAGTGAATAAGAGAAAGGAGGTAATGGGGGGAGGAGGAGGAGAAGGAAGAGGAGGAGGAGGAGGATTTATACCCCGTCCTTCACTCAGAGTCTCAGAGCAGCTTACAATCTCCTTCCCTTCTTCTCCCCACAACAGACACCCTGTGAGGTAGGTGGGGCTGAGAGAGCTCTGAGAGAACTGCTCTCGAGAGAACAGTTCTGAGAGAACTGTGACTGACCCAAGATCCCCTAGCTAGCTGCATATGGACGAGTGGGGAATCAAACCCGGTTCTACAGATTAGAGTCTGCCGCTCTTAACCACTACACCAAACTGGTTGTGGGAGGCCACAGCAGCGGACCCCACCTCCATTTACTTGAGAGTAGCGTTTGCACAAAGCTGCCCTCACACACTCCACATGTACAGGCTCCAGTGTGGGCAGTGAGGAATCCTAGGAAAATGGAGGATCCTGGATTGTACATACAAGAAGCCGGCACGTGCTTGGATGTTTGCATGAAGACTCTGCACAAATTGTGCCCGTGAACATGCAGCAATCAAAGGTGGCACCATCCATGACCCCCATCACCTCCCTCCTAGATATTCACTTGTTCCCAAAGGAGCACCTGACACAGCTCTAGTCACCTTTAGGAAAGGTTGTCGGTGCATGCACAAACAAGGTCCCTTGTAGGGCAGATGCTCTGCTAAGTCCATCAAAGCAGCATGACCCTCACTGTAGTCCAACAAAAGGCTGCCTCTCGCCCGGTACAAATGAAAACAAAAATCAAGTTGATAACAGAGTACAAGACAGAATTATTGTAGAAAATAACACTAAAATATCCAATACACATTGAACTCTTTGTCAAGGGATATCTTAAGTCTTTTTTTTTATGACATGAAGTTTGGGAAACAGGTAAAAACAGTTTTTAATACAAAGTGTGAATTTGGAAGGCAAGCTAAAATGTGACTAAAAGATCCAGCTGTGTGTTCTTCCCTACCACACAAGCGACTGGTAATGTCTAACACCTCCAGTCACAGACTAATGCCTCGGGTATATATACTGTAAAAACAAAAGGGGAAGAGGATGCACTGTATATATATATATAAAGTAATGCAAAATCATGAACACACCAACACCAGCAATCCAAGGAAACAGCCGTTCATGCTAGGGAACAGGTGAGAAATGCCAGCTGTCTAACACTTCTCATGTTTCCACCAGCACCACAGCAGTAATTAGAAAGAAAAAAGTAAAGATAAAGAATTTGCAGCTCTGGTTTCTTTGCAGCCTAGAAGTCACTTCAAATGCCCCCTTCTGAGGAAAGTCAACTGGGATGTCAGTGACTGGTTATTATGTGCTGTACCCTAAGATCCCAAAGGAACGGAGACAGGCATTACTATTTATTTAAAAGGAATGCAGAGGGTAAGGACAATTCAACAGCTCTGCTACCTGCTCTCATAAGAGCAATTCTATATATGAAAAACAAACACCGATTCTGCAAAAGTAGTTGTTCCGCCCTTGGTCTCCTGTTTCCCCCAGTAGTACTGCTAGGGCTGCCAAGTCAGCCCGGGGGGGCGGGGGATTCCCCGCTACAGGGGTTCCTGATCTGCTGGCCAGCATTCAACCGGCAGGGGGAACCCCACCCCCTTCCCCAGCGTAATGACGTCACCCAGAAGTGACGTCATCACGTTGGGGACGTTGCTGGGACGACGCTCTAGCAATCGCCCCAAAACTCTATAGTGCCATAGAGTTTTGGGGCGATTGCCAGAGCGTCGCCCTGGCAACGCCCCCAACGTGATAATGTCACTTCCGGTGACATCGTCGCGCCGGGGAAGCTTCCGGTGGCAGGAGGACTCCCCCCCGTCGGTAAGGAAAAAGGACTTGGCAACCCTAAGTACTGCTCAATTTCCCACTATTTGCTGCATGACTGCATTTTGACCCACATCTTCCTGATTTCCCCTGCGTATTCTTGATCCTAAAAAGAAGGATCAAGAAGATGCGGAGAAAATAGGGAGGGGGGGAGATGCTGGTTAAAATGCCGCCACGCAGCAAATAGTGGGATACTGAGCAGTACAGCCTGGAGAAACGGGAGACTGAGGGCGGAACAACTACTTTTGTGGAATTGGTCCATGTTTGAGTCTGCTGCTTCGGACCAACCCGGCAACTCACCTGAATCTATCTATACAAAACTTATGATTCCCTGTCTTAGCCCTCTCTCATGGCAGGGCATATTGGACCTGTGTTGTTCTGGAAAAGGCGGCCTAGTCTGTGGTGGAACAGACTAACCTGAGGGGAAAATGGTACCATTCTAAAGTTTGGTTGGTCTGCCTCATACACAAAGAAGCTGTGGTAGACCAGAGGTAGAAATAAACCTGCTGCATGTGACTGAGAAATATAGTTGCCAGGGGCAACCACTATATTTTATTATAAACATTTACCATCACTGGATTTGCTACTTATTACTGCATACAGAAATAAGGGCCAAGGACAGACTGGCAATCTAAAGCAGGGCAGGCACGCTTCGGAAACGGAAGAAAGGAGCACGTTCAGACATGCGCATCTGTCCGTCGGCTCCGTTTCGTACTTACCCGTCTCCCAGTCGCTTTCCTTCCACTTTACCAGGACACCGGGTAAAACCGGTGTTCAGGGGCCGTCCTCCGCATGCCTCCCGCTTCCAAACAGTGTGAACCAGAAGAAGCGGGAGGCATCCGGAGGCGGCAGTGTGAACGCGCCGCACAAAGTTATGCGCATATGCTACGCAGCAGTCTGAACGCTCCGTGGCAGTCTGAACGCTCCGTATCGCTGCTGGTCCGCATTGCTCTGGCCAGTGTGAACGGCCAGCTCCGTGGGGTTTTTCCCCCGCACCAGTTCCCTCCGCTTTGCCTCCGCTTTAGATTGCCAGTCTGTCCTCAGCCAAGGTTTCCCTTGCTCAAAAGCCAGTCGAATCCGACTCTAGGGATGTGGTGCTCATCTCTGTTTCCAAGCCGAAGAGCCAGTGCTGTCCGGAGACTTTTCTGTGGTCATGTAGCCAACATGACTAGATGCTGAGGTGCACAGAATGCTGTTACCTTTCCACCGAAGTGGTACCTATTTATCTACTTGCAATTTCTTGCTTTCGAACTGCTAGGTTGGCAGGAACCGGGACCAGAGACAGGAGCTCACTCCATCACGCGGCTCTCGGTCTCGAACTGCTGAAGTACTGACCTTCTGGTCTGCAGTTCAGTGTCTTAACCACTTGAGCCATACCGCCATATAAAAAAGTATGACTATGGATACAGAGAATGCTCAGGTGCCAGTCCCCTACTCCAGTTTATATTCATGTTTGTGGTAAAGCACGGGTGGTACACAGACAGAAGAGGGTCTGCGGACATTGCAAGGGTTGACACAGTTCTCATGCTATCCCTTCATTAACGTTCTCCTCACTTTCAGAGTCCAGGGCTTAAAGATCACCTAACCTGCTTATAGATTTAGGTGCGTAGCCGTGTTGGTCTAAAACAGCAGAACAAAATTTAATTCCAGTGGCACCTTTAAGACCGACAAAGTTTTATTCAAGGTATAAGCTTTTGTGTGCGTGCTCTTCTTCAGATATATCAAAATTAGGGTTGTCAGCCTCCAGGTGGGGCCTGGGGATCTCCCGCTTTTACAACTGATCTCCAGCTGACAGACAGCAGCTCCCCTGGAGAAAATGGCTGCTCTGAAGGGTGAACTCTATAGCATTGTACCATGCTAAGGCCCCTCCCCTCCACAAACCCCACCTTCTCCTGGCTCCACCCCCTAAGTCCCCAGGTATTTTCCAACCCGGACTTGGCAACCCTAATCAAAATGGAAGTTACCAGTCCATACATAGACGGAAAGGTCCCACTCAGGAATACAAAAAAAAAAGAAGGAACTAAATAAGATTATGAAGGAATTACCCCTAATCGTATTGGAAGAAATCCTTTCAGACACACCACAGAAACCTCAACCAGGTTAGGAACCTCTCTGTTTGGTTTCTAACAAGCTTGAAACTGCCATATTATCATGTGTACGTTTAATTCATTTTTCTCGTCAGCCTTTACAAGACAATCCATCTGTGTAAGGCTACAGTGCACCGCCGCAGGGGGGAGCATTGTTATTCGGAAAACAAATTTGACATCTTTGCAGAGGCTGACAACTAAATCCAATTCTAATCGAGCCACATCAGCAAAGTGGCAGAACCTCATGAATAACAATACCCTGGTGTACATATGACAGTGGAAAGAAGGATTTCCATTACGGTTCAAAAATATTTTCAACTCCTAGTAGCAAGAATCCAATGTCTGGTGCTTTTTTTGACAGGACAGCCCTGCTTTAAGTTTTATTTAATGGAAAATAAGCCAAAAGAGAATAACCATCAAATTGCTGTCTATGATTGCAATATAGTAATAAAGATTAAACGAACAATTACTTTTATCATTGATGTGCTTGTTTATTTAGACACAGTCAGCTTTTCTTCCCCGTGGAGACCCAAAGCTGCTTTCCAGTTTCCCTGGTTCTATTTATCTCAACAACCACCCTGTGTGGTAGATGAGGCTGAGAGACTGGCCCAAGTAGGGTTGCCAACCTCCAGGCAGTGGCTGGAAATCTCCCGCTATTACAATGGATCTCCAGGTGACAGAGATCAATTCACCACCTGGAGGCTGGCAACCCTAGGTTCTCCTGGAATTACAGCTGATCTCCAGACTACGGAGACCAGTTCCCCTGGAGAAAATGGCTGCTTTGGAATGTGGATTGTATGGCACTGTACCATGCTGAAGTCCCTTCCCTCTCCAAACCCTTCCCTCCCCAGGCTCCACCCCCCACCCCAAATCTCCAGGAAATTCCCAAACCAGAGTTGGCATGGCAACCCTACTATAGGTTCTCACATCATGAGGCAAGCCACGCTTTTAAAAGCACAAGTAGTACTTCAAAGGAGTAGGATCTCCTCCCAGTACAGGCTTGAGAGCCAGGATGGTGAGGAAGTTTTAAGAACTGAACTGTTCAACTGTTCAATTGAACTGTTGAAATGTTTTACTGTTTTTATGTGGATTTTAATGGTTATTAACCAATGTAAGCCACCCTAAGCCTGCTTGCGGGGAGGACAGGGTATAAATAAATTTAATTAAATAAACAAACAAACAAACAAATGTAAGAACGTAAGAACATAAGAGAAACCAATGTTGGATCAGGCCAGTGGCCCATCCAGTCCAACACTCTGTCACACAGTGGCCAAAAACACCAGGTGCCATCAGGAGGTCCACCAGTGGGGCCAGGGCACTAGAAGCCCTCCCACTGTTGCCCCCCCCCCCAAGCACCAAGAACACAGTGCATCACTTGCCCCAGACTGAGAGTTCCTATCTATACTTTGTGGCTAAAACCACTGATGGACCTCTGTTCCATATGTTCATCTAATTCCCTCCTGAAGCCATCCATGCTTGTAGCTGCCACCACCTCCTGTGGCAGTGAATTCCATGTGTTAATCACTCTTTGGGTGAAGAAGTACTTCTTTTATCTATTCTAACCTGACTGCTCAGCAATTTCATTGAGTGCCCACGAGTTCTTGTACTGAGAGAAAGGGAGAAAAGTACTGCTTTCTCTACTTGCTCTATCCCATGCATAACCTTGTAAACCTTGGTCATGTCACCCCACAGCCGTCGTTTCTCCAAGCTAAAGAGCTCCAAGTGCTTTAACCATTCTTCACAGGGAAAGTGTTCCAATCCTTTTATCATTCTAGTTGTCCTTTTCTGCACTTTTCCCAATGCTATAATATCATTTCTGAGGTGTTGCAGTGTTTTGAGTGTTTAAGTATGATCGGGAAGATGTGGATTCAAATCCCCACTCAGGAAATTTTACACAAAAACCCTTGCTTCAGATCCTAAAGCAGACAACTTCCAGATTGGAACAGGCTGCAAGTAAACCACGGAACCTCAGCAGAACACCTAAAAATATCTGCTCTGTGGATTTGGTACTGAAGAACAGAGGAAGTGTAAAAGCCAATATCAAAGGATGCTCCGTAGCAGAGGCATCTTCCTGATCTACCACCCTTTTCCGACCATTAAGCACAGACCAGACCAGGGCATACCTCTGATTTTGTAATGCTGCACTTCCTGTGGAAGGGAAGATGCTTTTTGAGAGCGGTCAGTTCTTGCAGCCTCTCTTCCATCCTGAACTTTACCCAACTTGCTTGGGGAGTGACCCAGTAAGTGGCTCATAAAACAACAATTAAAACGTCTTATTAAATCCTATCCATCATTATAAGCACATAGATGAAAGAAGCACACAAGAAAGGGAAAGGAAGAAAGATAGTTCTTAACTATCTGGACAACTTCAGCTGACACAACAAATAACCCACAGGAGGCGGAGGGGCACAGCAGTAAAAAGACTGAATCATACCTCTGCCGTGAATTCGTCCGACGATCCTAAGCAAGCCACATACTCTCTAAGCTTCAGTATGTCTGCTGAAGGAGTTGCAGGCTAAAGTGTGCGAACTAGAGATGCCACTTATGCAGCATTCTAAGACCCAGCAGCCAACAGGTGGCCATATGTTTCAGTTTTTAAGACCAAGTCAGACTGAAAGTCTACTTTCCACACTTCTTCCCTCCAGAACAGGGATCCCCAACCTAAGCCTGTGGAATTTTGGGACAGGGTAGTGGGCACCATCACAAAATGGCTGCTGGATGGGTGCAGCCAACAAAATGGCCACCAAGGGGGCAGAGACCAAGCATAAAACATTTGGAGGCTCTGAGCCAAGCTTCCTCCTAGGATGAGGGCCGCTGTTTTTGAGTGGGTGCTCCCTGAAGACACAAACATGAGGCCTCTAGGAGTCTTCTGAAGTACCTCCTGCTTCAGTGAGGTGGAGGAAAGCCAGGGACTGGCTGCTTGCTTTGGAGAAGAAGGAAGTGGCCAGCAGGAAACACATTGCCATAGGGACCATGGTACTGCTCTAGTATAAGATCCAGAAGGGAAAGTTATGCTACGCCACTTCATGAGTCTGATGAAGTGGGACCTGGTACAGAAAACTTATTCTACATTAAAACTTTTAGCCTTTGAAGTTGCCACAGGACTTTGTTGTGTTTTTAGAATCACAATGTTTGCTTGTGTTGGACGGACCACAATATTTGTCTCTGCCTATGACTTAGGCTCATGACTTCCAGTGAGCCACAACACCCTTACAGACTGCATCACCGTGGCAATGCTTCCCTGTTGTGCACCCACTGCCACTACAAGTGACATCACACAGCAATAGATTCCAAATTTTCTTTGGTTTCCCCTCATCCCCCCCCCTCCCCCAATGCTGCCAGAGAACTTTGTGCCGGCTTTTAAAAGTTGCTAGTAATTATATCACAATAGTGTTATGATACTGTATATATATTTTGCAATAGTGTTACGACACTGACTGATAAAAACCTGTCAAAACACCCACCGGGGGTGGGGGAGCAGAATGATGGATGTGAGGAAATGCTGAGGGAAAATTGTGCTTATGTGGCTGGAGAAGTCCAAAAATCCTCATCTTCTGGCCCACAGAGTAGGCCAACCCATTTCAACTACAGACTTTCCAGAAAGATTGTACCAAAAACAGGGGAAAGACTGCAATGAAGCAGGGGGAAACATAGATGATGGCATAACCATGTCCTGTGGACGTTCCACAGAGAAACAAAAGCCAAAACTCTTCCGTTTGGGAGGCGAGAGGGAAGGAAAGGTCTGTGCGGAATTATTCACAGCCATGGCAGCCAAAACTCTTTTGGCAATTGTGAAGTCACTCTAGATTCTAGAGTGTCGAACTCATTTGTTATGAGGGCCACATCTAACATAAATATCATTTTGTCAGGCTGGGCCACGTGTGCCATAAAACCTAATGCCAGGTACCACAGATGTAAATTTTATAAAGGACACAGGCAAATCCAATTAACAATATTTTTAACTCAAAATACAAACATTCTTAAAATATTAACCCTCTTACAGTATTTCCTTTATTTAACAGTCTTTGATAACTGGCACCTCTGGCTCCGAATTATTGCATCAAAAACTGGAGTCAACATCTGTGCTGTAGCAATCTTGAGTATGCTGTTTAGGTGTGTATCTGTTAGCTGAAAGCGTACTTGTGATTTGTTGACATTTATTACAGAAAAGAGCTGTTCACTGACAGATATTGCGCCAAACATAGACAGAATTTTAGAAGCAAAAGCCTTAAGTTGGAGGTAATTCAGACCCCAAAACTGGTAAAAATGCCAACTTCAGAAAGCTTATCCTTCAGTTATGGCATCACACTGCTCCCCCCACTTACCTGCAATTTGTGGCATACTTTCCTTGGTAGGTGGGGGGCAGTGTGAATGTCCCATTTTGTTGACGTACTGACTCACTATGTATAACCCACCTAGCTTATGCCATCAGAGGCATGACATAAACACTAAGACCGATTTCCCACAGGCGCTGCCCCGGCATCGTTCCTCCATTTGCCCCGATTGTGTGCTTGAATTTCCCACTATTTGCCACAGGGCGCATTTTGACCCGCGGCTCCGCCTGATCTTCCCCGCGGTTTCCGTGATCCTGTTTTTTGAGAATCACTGAAGCCGCAGGGAAGATGGAACAGAAATGGCAAAAGACAGAAGATTCATGTATATGTGTATGATGGAATGAGTTTATATGAGTGTGATGGAGTGGAGTGGTTAGAGTGTCAGACCAGGATCTGAGAGACCAAGGTTCAGATCCTTACTTTGCTGTGGAGGGATGCTGGGTAACCTTGGGCCAGTCTAGGGTTGCCATCCTCCAGGTGGGGCCTGGGGATCTCCCGCTTTTACAACTAATCTCCAGCTGACAGAGATCAGTTCCCCTGGAGAAAATGGCTGCTTTGAAGCGTGGACGCTATGGCATTGCACCATGCCGAGGCCCCTCCCCTCCCCGAACCCCACCTTCTCCTGGCTCTACCCCCAAAGTCCCCAGGTATTTTCCAACCCGGACTTGGCAACCCTAGGCCAGTCACATACTCTCAGCCTAACCTACCTCACAGTGTTGTTGTGAGGCTAAAATGGAGGAGAGGAGAATAATGTCAGCAGCTTTGGGTTCCTACTGGGGGAAAAGGTGGGGTTATAAATGAAGGAAATTAAATTAAAATAATGGAAAAGGAGGAATCTTTGATTTCTCCCAATCCTCAAGAAAGCTTCAACATAACCCATCTAGCCAGAAAAAGAAATGCTGTTTAAAGTTTGCACATAACCTCCGAAATACACATTACCCATAATACTCTGAACTGATTTTGCTTTGGAAGCATGACAATGAACCATAAAGCTTTTTTGTATTTATACAGTATGACACTTGACACGGCTGAGCTTCATGGATTAGAATTTAATTTCCTGTTTTGCTTCTGTTCTCAATATATTTTCACTCTCGCCTCCAGCAATATAGAAAGCTCAGTCCTGAAAGAAAGATACTGCTCTTAGAAAAGGAGCGCACATAGGAATCGATAAGATTTCTTCAAACATCCCCCTGTAAGGGCATCCTGTGCTTCAGATTCTAATCTTATAAACTATGGATAGCATGTCAGGACTTTAGGCTAATATTGTATTACAGTATTTACTGAATGTAGTAGCTTGATTAATGTTATTTTTTGCTTTATATACTTACATTTACTGGGGGGAGGGATGATATTATACCATTCTTTTTTAAAAAAAATCAATAGGTTCTGCAGCTGAACCATGATGGCAGGCCAGAAGCCAGCTCTTCACATTTGCAATTTGGCTGCTGGGTTTTTTGAAAATCCAGATTTGTGATAACCCAGTGAGACATATTCAGAAAGGGCTGAAGCAGTAAACACTGAGAGACCAACAGCAACGAAAAAGGTGACGAGGTTTTCAGACAAGAGATGTACATTCCCCCCCCCCCCCCCGCTGAAGAGCGCGGTATTATATCTGTTGCCATCAGGAGGACTACAGGAATCATATATTCCTTTACACCAGATGATTAAAAACCCCAAATGCCGAGACATTCCTTTTTGTAGTCAGATGTCTAATAAATCCCAAGCGATAACGCATGGCTTTGCTTCCCAAAATCAAATATACTTTCGAGATGGCCATGGAAATGAAATGGAGGGAATGAAACAATGGTTGATGCTCGACTACAACGGGAACGTCTTACTGCACAAATGAATGAAAGCATACTTATCATCTGCAAGTACAGCTCGTAACACCCTTCTGTATCAGCAAGATCTGAACCCCCGGCCTTTTAAACTTTATTCCACAGCACTATGCCTTTGGCCCTGGAGAAACTCTGGAAAGGCAGCACAGGGGCTATCAAACAACAACTTCTTTAGAAAAGTTTCGGTAGTACAGTTGACCCACAATAAGCCTCCAATGTTCCCGCTTTGACTTGGGCCCATTCTGCATCTAGCATTCGCTCCACTGTTTTACCAAACCCACGTTGGAACAGAAATTCCCCTCTGCCTTGCATGCCACTTTCACTTTGATTGATTGTCAGATTTCATGGCAGTGTCCACACTGCATGCAGGTTTCACTTCCCTTGGTCTCTCGGTTTTATGGTACTGTCTGCATAGATTCATGGCCGTTTTATGGCCATTCTGGGGTGACTCTGCAGTCAGTACAGCGTTGGCCCGGGGTATTTGAATGTGGTTTTGAGCCGCATCTTTTTCTGTTCTGGTAAAACAACGGAGCAAATGCTAGATGCAGAATGGGCCATGGTAAATTTCTAATCCTCGCTGTTCAGATAATATGACTTCTTTGCATATCTGAAATCTGAGATAACAGTCGCTTAAACTCTCTAATGGCAGTGATGCATACGGGAGTAAAAAGCCCCACTTGTCAGAGAAGCTCTTAAACCTACAAGTGTTTTTTAATTAATATTGATAACCCACTTTTCTTCCCAAGAGGGACCCAAAGCAGTTTACAACAGTGTTCTAACCTCCATTTTATCCTCGTAACCACCACATGAAGCGGGTTAGGTTAAGAGAATGAGGGACTGGCCCAAGTCATCCCTGTGAGACTCCATGGTAGAGTGGGGATTTGAACCTGGGTCTCCTGAATGATAGCCTGACATTCCGACCACTGCATCATGCTGGAAAGGGGCAAAGCAGCTGCACTGGATGGAGCTACCAGGGTCCGAACACACAATCAGATAGCCAAGCACAACCCAAGGACCTCTCCTTCTTCAATACCTGTTAAGAATCTGACTGACAGGCCCTGATCTAGATAGCCTAGGCCAGGGGTGGGCAAACTTGCTCAGCGTAAGAGCCGCATAGAACAGGGGTGGCCAAACTTGCTTAACATAAGAGCCGCATAGAATAAACATCAGATGTTTGAGAGCCACAAGACATGAACAAATATTACCTGCTTTTATTGGAAAATAAGCAAATTTGCTTCTTATTAACATTAAATGAGACTGCCAAAAATAATAACAAAAGGGGTAAAAGCAGATATTGATAATTATATTAATTTGTCCAATGATATTTGTTTGCTAATGATATTTAGCTTCCCCAGCCGCCCTGCTGGGAGCCACATAAAACATGTGAAAGAGCCGCATGCGGCTCCCGAGCCACAGTTTGCCCACCCCTGGCCTAGGCAACCCCAGTCTCATCAGATCTCAAAAGCTAAGCAGGCCTGACCCTGTCAAGTACTTGGATGGGAGACCTTCTTGAAACAGAAGGGTTGAAGGCAGAAGCGGGCAATATCAAGCCACTTCTCTGAATGTCCTCCATGTAGGAGTCACTAGAGGTTGCCATGACTTCCAAGCATGGGCACACACACACACACACAAGTGCAAAAAAACCAAGAAAAGAAGAATCTGACAGAAATAGAAATGTGAAATTCTACAGAAACTAAGCAATATATCCTCTATAATAAACTATACCTCATTGCTCCCATAATGTCTGGGTATCTTGAGAGCCCTACAACAGGGTCGATACTGGAAAGAAGAAGGGAGAATACACAGATACATAATAGTGAGGGGACGTGGGGAATATAGTAATGGAGGTATGTAGGTGGAGGACATGTCTGCAATATTGACCATGACTGGGACAGAAAAGGATGCCCTCATTCGAGAATGTCTTAAACATAAAAATCACAGCTGGAAAGGGGCCACTTGGGGATCATGTCAGGTTCCAGCATGCGGCTAAAAACGTTGCAAGAAGAGGCACAACTGGGACTTCCTGCACAAGAGTTGGGAAAATGTGAAAACATTTCTCCGAGAGCCCTCTAGTGGAAGTAGCCTTTATAATATGTTCATTTTAGAAGGCAGCTGGTTGAACCAGATCCCTGTGCGAAAGCAGCTACTTTGGTCAACTGAAACTAGCAAATCAATTTTCAATACTTTACTTTACTAATTCATAGTCTGCCTTCCTCACAGAGAACCAAGGCAGATTACACAAAACCCGTGCAATTGAAACAGAATACGTACAATCAACAATGAAACAATGAGTTTACAAATCTAGAGTGGTGCATTATGTAGTACATAGAGTAAAATAGTAGAATAAATACAACACACAATGAAACAAAACTAGCTACAAAATTTGAGAGTGGAAGGTACCCATCGTCTATTCTTGGGCGCATATACCTACATGGGGATTCCATTGAGCTGAACAAGGCGTGCTCCCAACCAATGCTCCCTCTAAGCTGTGGAGTCCTGTGAGCAAAAATTCTACTTTGTGAGCTACTGGCATTAAAGTTGTGAGCAAGCGATTTGGCTACAGCATAAATTAGTTTGCTCTGGAGCCATCCTTCCTGATGGCACCTGGTATTTGTGGCCACTGTGTGACAGAGTGCTGGACTGGATGGGCCACTGGCCTGATCCAACATTAGCTTCTCTTATGTTCTTATGTTTCTTACTCGAAAGGGAGAAGGCGATGCAGAGGAAGGCAATGGCAAACCTCCCCTGTTTGTCTCTTGCCTTGGAAACCCTGTTGGGTTGCCATAAGTCGGCTTGACAGCACCGATGACTGCCTGGCAAATTCATGGCCACACTGAAATACGAACCAAAGGCTTCAGGGTCCTATCTCATCCTCTCAATCACTGTGAGTCTCCAACTCCAAATTAACATGGACATAGATCGTAATTGGTTGCATTTTTATCCCGCCCTTCTGCCCAAAAAACAGTGTGCGTGGTCCTGCCCTCCTCCATTTTATCCTTGCAATAACCCCGTGGGTCATGCTGAGAGGAAACCGCTCCTCCTCCTGATGGGATGAACTTAAACACATCTCAATTGTTGAGTGCCCACCTACTAGAAAACCAGCAACCACAGCTTCCCACTACACATGCGTACTGCAATTTACACAGGTGCACAATTATCACGTAATAAAGCCTTTTATGTGCGTAGGAGTCTCATATTGCGTGCAATTACCTTCAACTGTACACTGTGACCAGAAACTCATAAAAGCTGGAATATAAGACAACTACAAGGTCGTCAAGCGCTGGAGGCGAGAGGCCAGGACGCTGAGGTAAGGTACTAGATTGTTGTAAAAGGAACATTTCGTGTAAGGCCAGGCAACAAGTCGTCCCGTCCCCCCCAAATTTTGAACATTTTGTGAGAAGCTGGGGGAGAATAACTACTGCACAACTTAACAAGGAGTCTATAACCAGGGGAAAACGCAAAGAGATTTTTCTTTTGCGAGGCAACGACATCTCATCTAGCCTATGATAACAAACAGAACACACAGAGCCTCCATTATGACAGACACAATTGAGGGCAATCCTGGTCTTTTATCAGTCCCGTGTCAGCATGTTTCTGAGGGGAAAGACAAGGCACCGGTCACCTTTGTGATCTCAGACGGCATCACATGAGGCAGTGTTGGGTGATTCTACAGTCCCCCCCCCCTTCCAAAGTTCTTTCCCGCCCTCTTCAAGTCACAGCTGACTTATGGCGATCCCAAGGGGTATTCAAGGCAAGAGATGTTCAAAGATGGTTTGCCACTGCTGCCTCTAAGTTCTACAGAATAATAAAACTGGATTTGAGCACCTTCTTTGGAGCAGTGGTGTCCAGTTGAACATCAGCCAGGTACAAGTACAAGAACGGGCATAGTGAGGTTCGGGGTAATCAATTAAATCTGTTCTTCCTGATCTGCTAATCCCCTCCCCTTGCCCCCCAAGCCAGCGTGGCGTAGTGGTTAAGAGCGGCAGACTCCAAGCTGGAGAACTCTCCACCTCCAATCTGAAGTGGAACGGCCCATTGTGCTGCCTCAGGGTTGTTTTATCCACTTCTACCCCCATACCCACAATCGTCTCTCTGTGTGTTCTATCTACCCCAGTCTTCTCTGTGTGTGTTTTTATCCTGCCTTTCCACTCTTGCTCAAATCCTGTGTGTACATGTTTTGTCTCCCACCCCATGTCTTCTCCTTTGTGTGTTTTATCCCCCCCCCCTTTCCCTCCTTGGACATCTTATGTGTTTTATAAAGAAGAAGAAGAAGAAGAGTTGGATTTATATCCCACCCTTTACTCAGAGTGGCTTACAATCGCCTTTCCCTTCCCCTCCCCACAACAGACACCCTGCGAGCAGTGTCCCCTCTAAGCTGAGTTAGTGTGAGCAAGCTCACAGATTTTTAACCTCTGGCCCACACATTTTTTTTGTCTTAGCTCCAGAGAAAACTAATTTATGCAGCAGCCAAATCGCTTGCTCACAACTTTAATGCCAGGGGCTCACAAAGTAGAATTTTTGCTCACAAGACTCCATAGCTTAGAGGGAACATTGCCTGTGAGGTAGGTGGGGTTGAGAGAGCTCTGCGAGAATTGCTCCTAAGAGAACCACTCTGAGAGAACTGTGACTGACCTAAGGTCACCCAGCTGGCATCATGTGGAGGACTGGGGAATCAAACCCGGTTCTCTAGATTAGAGTCCGCTGCTCTTAACCACTACACCAAACTGGCTGTGTGTGTGCATGTGTGTGTTTGACCCTGCCTCCTGAGACCCAGTGTGGTGTAGTGGTTAAGAACAGTGGACTCTAATCTAGAGAACCAGGTTTGGTTCCCCACTCCTCCACATAAAGCCTGCTGGCTGACCTTGGACCAGTCACATCTCTCAGCTCTCCCTCAGACCCACCTACCTCACAAGGTGCCTGTTGTGGGAATTTTGAGACTCCTTAAGGTAGAACAAAGCAGGGATATGAAACCCTACTCTTCTTCTCCTGAGGCAGCCATATTGTGCTTAGCTCTGCATCCTGTGGCGGACATTTGGTGGCGGGGCCTGCCACCCTGCCTCAAAATTCCAAAGGTGCCCACAGGCTGTAAAATTCTGGGGACCTCTGAGAGAGTCCATCTTCCTCTGGGCAACAGTGGTGGGGGGGATGGTTCCCACAAAGGGTATTGGTCTCTTTTCCCCACTCTATGTATCGCCTCATCCTCCCCTGCTAGACCGCAGGGGTAGGCAACCATACTTGCTCACTCACCCAAGCAAACAGTACTGTTGCTAAGAACAGCGGCTGCCACTTTACAGGGGAAGGAGTGAGTGAGTGAGTGGCAGCAGCTACTCCTAATGGCACATATACCACATCATGCCAGTTCAGTCAACTGATGGCCTCAAAATCTGGGAGGGAAGAAAAAGAATAAGGAGCCATCAACTAAGACAGAACCCGACCTGATAACATCATGCCCACGGTCCCCCAAAATTTGGCTGACAGCCAATGATGCCTCCCGCCTCGCATATCAGTCTGGACAATATTTTAGTTCATGGATCATAACCTGACTCAGGAGACACCAAAACAACTATAGGTACAGCTCAGTGGCAGAGCTTCTGGTTGGTATGCAGAAGGTCCCAGGTTCAATCCCCAGCACCTCCAGTTAAAAGGTCCAGGTAAAAGGTAATGGAACACCTTCACCTGAGACCCTGGAGAGCTCCTGCCAACCTGAGTAGACAACACTGGCCTTGATGAACCAAGGGCCTGATTCAGTATATGGCAGCTTCATGTGTGTGTTTATCTTTCTACATCCATTGTTTTAATGCCTGTTTTATAAAACTGTGCTGACATTGTCGTTGCCCATGCCAACCTTGGGTCCTGAGATGTCCAGGAGAAAAGTAGACATGCCACCCCTCTGAAACACCCAAGCCCCACTAGGGGGTCTCCAGAAGTCTGCCATGACTTCCAGGAGTACACATACACACACACACACTCAAACACACACATCAAAAAGGAATAAGAAAAAAGGCAGGGCCAAGAGGTGAAGAAATCACACATGTTCACGTGCAGGTGAGTCCATCTAACTCCTGTCTGATCTTAGAACATCTGATCTAGAATTGGAGACCTATGCCATTCCTCCCTGCCTGCCCTGTCTGAAAGAAAACCCAATGAGAGTAATAACAGCCATAGTACTTTACCTGTGTCCACCGTGGTGGATGCTGGTGAAACAAATGAACTGACTGAACTGGAAAAACCGCTGTTTCTCTCAGTGCTGGGATTCACCAGAAAACTCTTTTCAGTGATGGTACATGATAGGTCCAGCAAGCTGCTCTCCTCTGACTGGTAACTCAGTGCTGTTTCACTCTCTTCCATAATACCTGTGTGGCAAAGAGGAGACATCAATGAATCGCCAAAAGAAATTTCAGCAAATCTGATTATCTACTGTGAAACCCACATGGAAAAGTGTAATGCAACGTGGATCAATTCTGTTTGGGAAGGGGGGGTGATAAAATCCTGCAGACCTCTGGCATGTTTACCAAAACTTAGCCTCCCTTCCAAGCATGACTGAAAACAGAACTATGAGCCAGACCAGAGGGGGCCCTGTGCAAGCAGGAGGGGTGGTCCCATTTGAGCTGTACTGCATCCCATGTTGTGCCCAACAGTCCCCCAACCTTCATGTATGTACGCTCACCAGTTCAGCTCACACATTGTTCACCAGTCGCAAACGGAGCCAATTTTTCAATGGACTACTGATTGGTTTGTGGCTGTTCAGTAGGTTGGTTCGACTATTTCTTCCTAACAATACCGCAGTGAATTAGCTCTTTGACACATGCACATTCCTGTATGGAATAACAAAATTCTACAGTACTGCTCTCACTCCCATACTTGTTTTGCCACTCTTTTGCTTAGCAAGCAATTGTTGAAATAGAAGGGCCTTTTCTATGGCCCAGTGTAACACTTTCCCTTCTGCAGTGATAGAGGGTCCTTACAAAAAGGTGCCTATGGCTGAGTGTGTTTGTCCATGTGGCAAAGTAGAAACGATCCAACATACTTTGCTTGGGAGTAGGCTTTACAAAGAAATACAAGCCAAATTTATGCAACCTATACTGGCAAAAATTATGGGCCTCCCGGGCTCTGAATTAAGGAATATACTTTTGGTGGATTCTAAGCCTCAAGTTACACTCGCTTGCTCCAGATTTTTGGCTGCAGCCTCTAGAATCTGCAAAGATTATATAAAGCTGTGATATAAATGTCCCTTAGGCTTTGCATCTTTTCCCCCTTCTTCTTTTAAATACTTCTTTCTTAAGTCTTTGTACATCTGATTATAATATTCCCATACAAATGGCTGTGCACTTTCTGTATTTTATGTAAACTAGTTTGTTTCGATCTATGCTGGCCATGGGCCGTAATAGTAATAAATTATTAAACGAACTATAATTGTTGAAATATACAGTCAAATCAGTCCGAAATCATAAATACATACATAAATAGTTTATTATGGTCCATGATCAGCTAATTAAAAAATGCAACAACCCTGTGTGATGCACACTGAATACATAAGCAGGTGTTCTATACAGAACTCCTACAATTAATGATAAAATAAAATAATTAAAATACTAAGTGAATTATTTCTTTACTGAGCATGCCAGTGTGCAAAATCTTGCTACCTTAAAGGTGGTTTCATTAAAACAATCAGCAAGAAGAACAGAAACATAAAAATCATTGGATCTGCCTAGGATTTGGATATCATTGGAGTGATATACATATTCTGGATTTCCTTGTAAGATGGACAGTATAGAAGGACATGTTTGATTGTTTCTATCATACTAGACTGACGGGCACAGAGATGTTGTGCTTATGGGGTATACATCAAGAAGGGCAGATGGGAGAACGTTAAAATGAGCCAAGGTAAAAGCTCTATATCATATAAATCAGTAACAAAGAAAAGCTGTGTTTTTAAAAGACAATCCTACAGTTGTGTTCATCTAAATAGTCCTCCGCAACACTAATGGCTGCCAGTCAGTTAGGATCAGCAGTATTTTTGCACATGGGCAGTTTTGCAAAACTCCCAGTGCAAACCTATTCAGGCATTCAAGTTATCTGGCACTGAAATGAACAGATCCAGTGATCAGCTCATGTCTGTTTAACACAGTCAAATGCAGCAAGTTCAACTCCTGAACATCTTCGGCACAAAATCTGCATCATCTTTGCCTTCACAATCAGCTTTTGGGTGGGGCAGAGGACTACGGAAAAGGGAGGGATGCCGGAATGACTCACTCTGCCAACAGAGTTCTGCTCACAGTTCTTTCAGTTCAACCACATGCTAATAGTTCTGCTTAATAACTGAAAACCCAGCAAGAACATGCAAATTTAGACTTCAGATTGTGAGGCTTTTTGGTCTATTGCGAGATGACACTGGCCACTTATATATGGGGGGTGCCCCACCTTTGAAGCTATTGGGAACCAATCTTTTTCCTACTTCCCTCTACAACATCCTTTTTTTAAAAAAAAATTTTTGT
Organism: Lepidodactylus listeri; assembly: GCA_029233225.1. Taxonomy (NCBI): domain Eukaryota; kingdom Metazoa; phylum Chordata; class Lepidosauria; order Squamata; family Gekkonidae; genus Lepidodactylus; species Lepidodactylus listeri. The sequence continues at coordinate 18,921,698 of JARCFY010000016.1, forward strand.
AATAGATTTAAATTACAGAGCTAAATTGACATAAGATATAAATAATAAACAACATAGAAAGTAATATCAGAAACATCTGGAACTTTCAAGATTAAGGGTTGAAAAACATAAGCCATGCCAAAGTTTGAAAAAATATAAATTCAGAAAACATGTCTAAAACTACTTTGTTTTCATAAGATGACATAAGTTAGTAGCATCAATATTACAAAAATCTATCGTTTGTAGGTTAAGTCAAATTGAGAAAAAAAATTTTTTGAAAACAAATATAAAGCCAGCATATTCTTTTGGCGAATACTAAAATAAAATGGGAAAGAAATATAGTATCAATATACATAAATTATAATATCAATATATCTATTGGATATGATCTATTTTAAAGTGATTCATTCGCAGAGATAAACTCAGTTACTGGGAACCAAGTTTGAATAAAGACCAACATTTCAGAGCTATCGTTGCTTGCAGACAAACGATCTAGAATCTTTTCCATTATGTACATCTCCCAAACACGATGGTACCTAGTAGGTACTGATGGAGTTTTAGAGTTTTTCCAAGCCACAGCTATAGACTATTTCGCAGCTGTACATAGCATAGCAATCAGATTGCATCTACCGTATTTTTTGGTCTATACGACGTACCTGACCATAAGACGCGGGGGGAGGCTCGCGCCTTTCACACTGGTCAGCGAGGCCTCGCGCCTTCTGCGCTGGTCAGCAGCGGCCTCGCGCGAGCTGGCGGCAGGAACAGGAGCCGGTGGCAGCGGCCTCACGTGAGCCGGTGGCAGCAGCAACAACAGGAACAGGAGCCAGCAGCAGCGGCCTCGCACGAGCCGGCAGCAGCGGCAGCAACAGGAACAGGAGCCGCTGGTGGCCTCGCGCGAGCTGGCAGCAACAGGAGCCGGCAATAGCGGCCTTGCGCGAGCCGGCAGCGGCGACCTCACAGCAGCAACAGGCACACCCCCCCAGGAATTTTAAAGTCACTCCCCCGCCCCAACATGCAGTCTTCGCTCCATAAGACACACACACTTCCCCCCCACTTTTTTGGGGAGAAAAAGTGCGTCTTATGGTCCGAAAAACACAGTAACTAACTAAACCATCATGGTGCTTCCATGCACCTACCAAGTTTCCCTGACTTTCCTGTGGTCTTTCCCAAATCTGCTTTTTTGCAATGTTTTGGGAAAGACTGTAGCAAAGCTAGGGTGAGACCCATGTGGATGGGAAAATCCAGATCTTCCCAATCCTGCTGACACTGGTGAAAGGGCTTTAACTTTACCCTGTAATTCAGTCAGCTCTAACTACCTCTTTTCATATTCAGACAGCAAGAACTCCTGCTAGCACAATCTTCACAAACTCTAAGTGCTATTCCATTACAAAAGCTGGAGGGGGGGGGGAGGGAGGAAGAGAGAGTGAGTGAGTCCAGGAAATTAAGTACCGTTAAAGCTTTTTCATTGTCCCTGGATCATGCATCAAGGTTGACAAGAGAAGCCTCATCAATGGGCCCATTCATATTACCTGAAACAGAGAAGCACAAAACACAAGCAGTCACTATGGGAGAAGAAGTAATCATTTTCCATAGATCATCCCTTCACATAACTACCCATAAAGGGAAACTCCCTGTTCCCAGGAGTAAGTTATTGATTACCATCTCATGGAAACCTTTTTCACACAGAGAACAAAGCCAGTATAAAGGGGGAAAGCTTTGTAAAGTATGAAATGTCATGCAAGCATATTCTTTAGCGCAAGAATCAAACATCAGCACACATACACACATAACGTGTGGTTCAGTGGTACAGCATCTGCTTTGCATGCAGAAGGTCATAGAATCATAGAGGTGGAAGGGACCTCCAGGGTCATCTAGTCCAACCCCCTGCACAATGCAGGAAATTCACAACTACTTACACACACACACACACACACACACAAAGTGACCCAGAAGATGACAAAAAAAAACAACTCCAGGATCCCCGGCCAAACTGGCCTGAAGAAAAATTGCTTCCTGACCCCAAAGTGGTGATCAGCATTTCCCTGGGTGTGTAAGAAAGGGCCACGAGAACCAAGCACTGAGGCAACCCTCCCTGCCCTCCCTCTCATGATCTGCCTCAGTTCACAGAATCAGCTTTGCTGTTAGATGGCCATCTAGCCTGTTTGAAAACCTCCAAAGAAGGAGAGCCCACCACCTCCTGAGGAAGCCTGTTCCACTGAAGAACCACTCTAACTGTCAGGAAGTTCTTCCTAATGTTTAGCCCCAGGTTCAAGCCCTGGCATCGTCAGTTAAAAGTATCAGGCTAACTAATTAAACTACTTCTGAGCAATGCTTCCTCTAAGCTGGGGAGTCTTGTGAGCAATTCTACTTTGTGAGCTACTGGCATTAAAGCTATGAGTGAGTGATTTGGCTACTGCATAAATTAGTTTGCTCTGGAGCCATCCTTCCTGAGCTAAGACAAAAATGTGTTAGCTGGATTGTGAGCTAGCTCACACTAACTCAGTTTACAGGGAACACTGTTTCTGAGTAATGAAAAATATTCCGAGCAAATCTCCCTTGCCCTGGCAAACTACTAAGCTTTGTTCTATCCTAGAAACATGGATCAGGACAAAGGAACCAGAGAGGATGCATTCATGCAAGCAGCATGGGGGAAAATCCTATGAAATAAAAAGCTTTTAAACAAAGAGAGCTGAAATATACTAGGTTCACAACACTAGCAGGGTCGAAGCCCTGCTTATATGCATGCAAAACACTACACTCTACACACACCCACTCCCCGTGATAGGCTATTTACAAAACATTACTACTTGATTGGTTTACTCCAGAGTCCTAGTTGACTATTGTTCTTGTGCTCCAAGCTCAGCCAGTCTCTAGGGTGATTCAATCAGGATGATTCAATCCCAGGGCTATTTTTGGGCAGGAACGCACAGGAACGAAGTTCCGGCTGGCTCCTGAGTTGGCCACGCCTACAACCAAACCTCTAGCATGCGTGGCTAAAGCATGCTGCCCTTGCGGCGTTACACACAAGAGGGAAAGGTGGCATGTTAAAATGCCATCTTTCCCTCTGGGGAGCCCCTGGGGATTTCCTTGTCAATTTCACTCTCCACCAGTCAGCTGAGAGTGAAATTGACAAGGAAAAGCCTCTCTCTGCCTTCCCTTCTCTAGGGGACATGTGGGAGCTGGAAAAGGGCAGGCAGGGAGCCCAAGCACAAAATGCCTTTCTTTCCCTCCCCCGCCTAATATGCTAATGAGCTGCGATGTCCGGGGTGTGGCCTAATATGTTAATGAGTTCTTGCTGGGCTTTTTCTACAAAAAAAAAGCCCAGTTCAATCCCAATATATAACAAGAGCCTAGAATAGACCTTGTGGTCCTTTCCTGAATCTTCGAAGGGCTGCATGAATTAATCTGCAGCAGCCACCCAGCAAAGCAGTCGCTCTCATGCTGCCTGCTGGAGATCCCTGGTTTGGAGAGAAGACATGACATTTGTGTGCCTTTGCTGGCACGCGGGAGTGACCTGTAACAGTGCACTATTGTGAGAAGTAGTCCCAGATTTGCCTGTAATACTACAGGCCACATTTATTTTCCCAAAAACATTTAGTTCCAGAAGACTAGTAACTCCGATGAACAACGTGGCTGACCTTGCCCTTGCCGTCTTATTTGCTAGATACCAGTCCGTATCGGTTTTCCAATCAACCTTTGATCAGATTTTACTTAAAGACAAGAGGCAAGTTAAAAACTCCCAGAGAAACATACATAAGGGCAAAAAAGCAGAGGGTTCTCCTTGAAGCAGGGTTTCTGTATGATCAGTGAGAGGCCACGGTGGAAGAGCACATGGTTTGTACACAAAAGGTTCTGGGTTCGAAATCCGGCATCTCCAAGTTCAAGGATCTCAGGCAACAAGCATTAGGAAAGACCTGCAAAAAATCCTGGCCAGACAATACATGGATAGACCAATAGTCTGATTCAGTAGTGCACGGACTCTAATCTGGGAGGACCAGGTTTGATTTCCCACTCCTCCACTTGCACCTGCTGGATGACCTTGGGCAAGCCATAGTTCCATCAGAGCAGTTCCTGAAAAAGAGCAGTTTCTGTCAGAGCTCTCTCAGCCCCACCTACATCACAGGGTGTCTGTTGTGGGGTGGGGAAGAGAAAGGAATTTGTAAGCTGCTTTGAGACTCCCTTGGGTAGTGAAGAGTGGGGTATAAATCCAATCTCTTCTTCTTCTTCTAGATTCAGATGTCTCACCTAACTGTGGTTATTTAAAAATGTGCACTAACCTGGATTGTGGACTTTTTAATTTAACCATGGTTAACCTTCCCAGCCTCATCCTTCTCACATGGAGAACCATAGCTAAAATCTAACCAGTTACCCATGATGCATCAGTGCAGGAGTGTGGGGTAACCAGAGTTAGTTTCCCCACTTTCACTCACTGGGATTCTAAACCTGGATTAAATCCCGATAAGCAGGAGGGGCCCTGACCTGGGTCGCCCGGGCAAGCCTAATCTTGTCAGATCTCAGAAGCTAAGGAGGTCAGCACTTGCATGAGACACTACCAAGGAAGCTTAGGGCTGTGCCACAAAGACAGGCAATGGCAAACCACCTCTGTTCGTCTCTCACCTTGAAAACATGGCAGGATTGCCATAGGTCAGCTATGACTTGGTGGCATGTTACACAAACGCACACACGCAGGAGGGTCCTGGCCGGGGGGGGGGGGGGGGGGGATCAGTATTGAGGCAGGTACTATTTAATCTGTTCATTAGTGATGGGCAGTAGATTCAGGAGGACAGGAAAACAGACATTCTTCAGACAATGAGTAATTAATGTGTGGACCACAGGAAGTAAATGATAGTCCACCTACAGCTAAATCAGAGGGGGAATACCTCTGAATGCCAGTTGCTAGGTGGGGGACCACCAACAGGATGAGGCTGGGAAATCAATAGCTATGGTTGCAGGTCTTCTGAAAAACAGAAAAACAGGCCACTGGAAAACAGGACGCTGACCTAGGTGGACTACTGTTCTGATACAGCACTGCGACTCTTAGGTTACTAAGGTGTTGTACTCCTCGACTTTATTATTTTATGGGTTTCTACTGGCTGCAATCTATACTGTTTTATTGTCTTATGCTGATGATGAACTTTTATATATATATATATATATATATAAAAGATCTTGCTGCAGGCAGAATTCAGTGCCATCTTAATGGTAGAAAGGCAAATCACAAATCTCCAAAATCACCAGTTCACCCACCCACCAGAAGAGATCTGTTTTTGAGACCTTAAACTCTAACCCTGCTTCACCCCTTAAAAGCTTTGCAGAAGCCCTATTCTGGTGTCAGATTAAATCAAACGACACTACCCTTGTTGATTTTCAAAGCGTGCTTTAATGTGTAAAACCAGTGAACAAATCACTTCTAGCCAGCACAATAAGGGGTGTATGCATCAGCAAAGCAAGCCTGGCCAGAAAAGGATTAAAAGCTGTTCACTGAGATCAGCAAAGCAGCTGATTTACTAGAAATCTAACCAGACTGCTGTTTTGGAAGGGCACATTTCATCCGCCGAGGACATGCAAACAGGGTATGGACATAACAGCCGTTCTTCTGGACAGCTGCCAGATGCAAACTTGCTCTGGCGACAGCTGTCATGCAACTACCCCTTCTAAGAAATCCAGTTAAGCTCTTTGGAATGAAATAAACAGATTGAGTCAATCGTATCCGTTATGACGCTAGAAACTGGGTGGCCTTTTTCCAAAGTATGATAGGCTTCAGGTCAACTACTAGCCCTTTCCTTTATCAACTTGGAAGATCATCATCTTCTGGAATATATCAGAATTACATCACCACAAAGCGCTGTTGAGGAACCAACAATCTACCAAAGTTGGCTTTCAAAACTCCAATCTGCAGCTCGAGTCAAGCTGTCAAAATGCTGGAAAAGCCAGGCCACCTGTTTACACTTCACTCTTGACACAGGCGTATGTTGACATGAAAAGGCTGACGCATCTGACAAATAACCCCGCAAAAACAGATAACTCAGATAAGTGCAGATATGGCGGGACCGGCAGAGCTTTCCAGAGGCACAAATCCTTCCTAGATTATCCAAGATGCACAACAAAGAAAGCACATACATTGAGCAATACTGAAGTTTGCACCAAAACTTATCCACGTCACAAAGCCATCTGATTTTTGTCAGCATTATTCTCCTTTATGCTCCCACTTGGATTAAGTAAAGCCGGCAGACTGGAAGATCGGTAGCTTGGCAGTTCGAGACCCAAGTGCCCCGTGACGGAGTGAGCTCCCATCTCCGGCCCCAGCTCCTGCCAACCTAGCAGTTTGAAAGCAAGAAATTGCAAGTGGATAAATAGGTACCGCTTTGGTGGGAAGGTAACAGCATTCCATGCGCCTCGACATTTAGTCACACCAGCCACATGACCACGGGAAAAGTCTTCGGACAGCGCTGGCTCTTTGGCTTGGAAACTGAGATGAGCACCGCCCCCCTAGAGTAGGATTCCACTGGCTTTCAAGCAAGAGAAACCTTTACCTTTAGAACAGGGCTCCCCAAACTTTCAGAGCCTGCGGCCATCCTCAGAATTCTGACACAGGCTGGTGGGCACAACCACGAAATGTGCCATTAAATGGCTACCAAAGGAGGGGGAACCAGCCGCAAAATGGCTATCACAGCCCAGCTTCAGTTCAGTGTTGTGGTGGCAGCTGCTGACAGAGCAATTTTTTGAAAAATCTGCACAACTAATCAGATATCCGGTGGCCTGCCAGAAGCCCGGTTGGGTAAAAGTCCTACTGGCTCTACCCACTTTCTAGAAACACTCGGCAGGCCACCAGGAAAGGTGTTGGCAGGTGTGTCATGGAGCCCATCGCCACCACGCTGTAGATCCCTGGTACAGCCAGTCTTCCAGTTTCCCAAAATAACCCGTCATTCACCCCCCTATCCTTACCCACTGAGGAATAATTCCTCATTTCAAAAAATGCAATCCTTAATGTTTTCCACCAAGAGATAGGGTTGCCAGCCTCCAGGTGGAGCCTGGAGATCTCCCACTTTTACAACTGCTCTCCAGCTGACAGAGATCAGCTCCCCTGGGGAAAATGTATCAAAAACAAGACAGGCTTCCGTGTGAATATAATAGGAAAAAAATGAGGTCACCAAAAAAATCACTCTTCTATAACTTTAACACACTTAGTTATATAATGCAATTTTCCTATATTAGGCAACATTCATCCTTGTGTGAAGTCCATTTCATAAATATAAGCCAAGCCAGTAAATAATAGTATGAATACAATACAACATCTTATTCTTGACACTGTTTTGGCTATGCTCTTGGAATGTTTACTCTTGAAGGCATCCTAACGGAGCACTGCAAGAATGACCACAATGTGTATCAATGCACCATCTCTCTAATGTCTTCCCAAATATAGGAAATTTGCATTATAAGTATAACTAAGTGTGTTAAAGTTATAGAAGAGTCACAGAGCTTTTTTTGTAGAAAAAGCCCAGCAGGAACTCATTAGCATAATAGGCCACACCCAACAGCAGAAATTTATTAGCATATTAGGCCACACCCCTGACAGTGTCGCTCATTAGCATATTAGGCGGGGCTGGGAAAGCACAGGGCAGGCAAGGAATCTTGCCTCCCCCACCAGCTTCTCCGCCCCACTTCAGCATCACCTTTCTAGTCTACCCCCCCCCCCAATCAGACCAGGGAAAGGCGCTGCACTTCAGCATCGCCTTTCTAGGCTTCTAATACCTCCCCGCCCCCCAACCCAATGGCTGGGGAAAGATCCAAGGCACTTCAGCAACGCCTATCTAGTCTCCTACCCGCCCCCCCCAAACCAGACAACTGGGAAATGCGGTGCTGAAGTGCCTGGGATCTGATCGGGGAGGGAAAGAAAGGCATTTTCAATGTGCCTGGGTTCCCTGCCTACAGCATGTCAGCTAGAGAAGGGAAGACAGAGAGAGGCTTTTCCTTGTTAATTTCACTCTCAGCTGACTGGTGGGGAGTGAAATTGACAAGGAAATCCCCAGGGGCTCCCCAGAGGGAAAGAGGGCATTTTAACATGCCCCCTTTCCTCTTGTGTGTATTTCGGGAGGGCAGCATGCTCTGTAGCCACACATGCACAGAGATTTGGGCTGTGAGCATGGCCAACTCAGAAGCCAGCCAGAACTCCATTCCTGGAGAAGAAGGAGGAGATTGGATTTATACCCCACCCTTCACTCACTTGGAGTCTCAGAGCGGCTTACCAACTCCTTTCCCTTCCCCTCCCCACAACAGACACCCTGTGAGGTAGGCAGGGCTGAGAGAGCTCTGAGACAACTTTCCTTGAGAGAACAGCTGGTACAGAGCTTTGGCTTGCCCAAGATCATCCAGCAGGTGCAAGTAGAGGAGTGGGGAATCAAACCCCGTTCTCCCAGATTAGAGTCTGTGCACTTAACCACTACACCAAACTGGCTATCTGTGCATTCCTGCCCAAAAATAGCCCTGGGAGAGGGATTTACTTTGGTGAGCTCATTTTCCCCTGGAGAAAATGGCTTCTTTGAAGGGTGGAGTCTATGGCATTGTACCCTGCTGAGGCCCCTCCCCTCCCCAAACCCCACCCTCTCCCGGATCCACCCCCCAAATCTCCAGGTATTTTCCAACCCAGACCAGGCAACCCTAGCTGGAGATATTGTACTTCCAGGAGCTCCCTGGCCCCCCACTGGAGGATGGCATGGGGATCTATGGAGATCTTGGGGATCTTGTTTTGCTTGGAAAGATCTACTAGAACCCCAGCACCGTTGCACCTTCTTTCCAATCCCAGGTTCTTTCTTGCGTGTTTGTAACTCCGTATGTGCCACTGAAAACGAGAAAGCCTGCGGAGTTCCAGTTAAGATTGCAAAGGTAAGAAGAGATCCCCTCCCCCCCCGCCCCCGTTCTCTTTACGTACACACAACCCCGCAACTTTACCTCTGCTGGCCCGGAAGCATTAGTCAAGTGACTGGCTGAATACACAGAGAAGTCTTTTCCCTGCAGACCGGATTTCCTGGTCATGTTTGGAGCTTCGACTTATTAGAGCGGGGAGAAAGTGAGCGCTGCTCACGGGGAGACAATATAGAAATCGTTGCAATGATCTGCCAGCATTATATCCTCCTCAAAAGGAAAAACAAAGAGAAAGTTCCTGAATTTCTTTCCAAAATCAGGGGGGGGGGGGGTTGTGTGTGCCGCGGAAGATAGGGATGCTTTGCATTTTTAAAAATCGTTTCGCAGATGCTTCCTGTGTGACGGGAGGGGGGAGATGCCCCCGTGTTGTTGTTCTCTTCACCCCCTTCTCTCCCACCTCCTCCATTCTTGCTAGCTCGGTTATTAACCTGGATGAAGCAAAGGACGTTATCACAGCCATTTTGGTTCAGGGCAAACAGAGAAGGCGGGGGGGGGGGGATGTGAGAGACTGAAATCTAAACAAGTCTTGAAATTTTTTGTTTCACAATAAAGATTAATTTGTTTTAACAAACCCTGGGACTCCCCACGCACTGTGGGTGTTAGTTTAAGGTAGTTAACAAATGTATTTTTCTTGATCTGAATTTTACATCACTGCATTTATCAGCTATGTTCTCCCTCCCCATCATTCATTCATTCATTTGGATTTATATCCCGCTCTCCCCTTAAGGGGCTCAGGGCAGGTTCAAACAGTATAAAAATACAATACAATTAATACCATGTTAAAACACAATAGAAAATAACATAACTCATATATGCCATACAACTCTAGTAGAAAACCAGATACCTCAGTGGTTGATGGTACTAGACATTAAATTTTTCAGAGATCTATAAAATTTAGGATCTCGGACCCATGTTCTTCTCTCTGCCCTCCACTTCCTCATCCAGAGATTGGTCCCTGTTATGCAGATGCTGATTTCACAATGCCAGCATCACAATGCCCCAGAGATGAGTAGCCCACTAAGGTTTGTATAGAATATTTTCAGAACTAGGAAATTATGAAGGGGGGGGGGGGAAGAGATCAACCATAAATAATGGCAAGAGCACCATCCTTGTGTTTTGGAGAGAACGAACTGTTAAAAAGGTGCAGAGGACTGACAGGTTATAGAATGAATGAGATTTTACTCTTTTTCTGTGGCTTTCCTTTTTCTGGAACTAATGGGTGATACTGGCAAGTTCACAGCATTTGGCTGAAGGAGGTGGGATGTAGGCAGGCAAATATTGCCCACCCTAAATCACATCAGCAAATCCTTCCTGGTGATGAAGTGTGGAGTTCTGGGGTGTCATCACTTTGGGGGAATCCCCTTCTCAGTCCTGCCAAGCTACTCAAGCAGGAAACTGGGATGCTGCCCAATGAGATGCAAAGCTCATATTGGTAAATTTAATTCGTGGATATAAATGTTGGCCATGGGTGGTGACACGCTGCCCAAGCATTATCTGGGCCTTGGATAAACGGAGCATACCCTTGGGGCCATTGTCACAGAGACACTATGTATTAAATACACACATGAGTGACTTTTCAACTGTAAAGGGTCTCAAAGTGACTTACAAAACTGAGATATTAATATTAACTAGAAGAAGAAGAGATTGGATTTATACCCTGCCCTTCACTCGGTGTCTCAGAGCGGCTTACAAACTCCTTTCCCTTCTCTCCCCCACAACAGACACCGTGTGAGGTAGGTGGGGCTGAGAGAGCACTGACAGAAACTGCTGTTTTCAAGAACAGCACTGAGGGAACTACGGCTTGCCCAAGGTCATCCAGCAGCTGCAAGTGGAGGAGGGGGGAATGAAACCTGGTTCTCCCAGGTTAGAGTCCGCGCACTTAACCACTACACCAAACTGGCTCACCAAACTAGTACTATGCCCTGAACTCTTACTCACTTGAAAGGACTAGAGATAAGTAAATCTTGCAAAATGACTGTTTGTTCTTGGCAGCAAGGAGAAAACTGTGATAGAAAAGGTGGCTTTTTTGCTTTTACAGCTGCATGTGTATGGGACAAAAATTATCCAATCCATACCAGTGTTGATAATTACTCAGTACTTTATTTCACACTCTTGGTATTTATACTGTCGGTTTCACGGTTATGACTTCCAATCTGAACACATCTAAATTTGGTACATTTGGAAGAACAGAGTCACCCCAAGGGCAAAAGCTAGGGATGTTCCGATTCAAACCAAACAGCAAAGTGAACAATAATCTTATTTGGACTTTTGACCTATGTCCTCCAGAAACTGATACGATGAAGGAAAAGCTGTTGACCGAAGAGAACCTCTTGATAAGCAGTTTTGTCCTTATGCTCTGCTATACTTGAAGGTTTACATAATTCTGTATCTAGTAGATTGATATGCTTTTATTCTGGAATTCCACGTGGGTATTAAATGACACAAATTATTTTACAGGGCAGTCCTAAACAGTTATGCCCTTCTAAGTGCATTGGCTTCAATGGACTTAGAAGGACATGTCTGCTTAGGATCGCACTGTGAGTGTCTTTCAACAAGGACTGAAACTGGGTAGGGCTATGATTCACTGAGGCAGAAACTCATTGAGTGCTCTTGAGTCAGCAGTCAGTGCAATGAGCCTCCTGTCTCAGAGTCTATTTGAGCAAGTGGTGGAAGAGGAGAACCCAGCCCCATCAAGGCCGACAAGCAATGCAGTCAAATGCCTCCGGTTGCAAACATGCACTAAGAACTGGAGTCATATTTTATTTATTTATTTATTTATTTATTTATTTATTTATTATATTTATATCCCGCCTTGCCAGTGATCACAAACTGTGAAGCTAATCTGCTGCAAGGTTGATCTTATTTCCTTGAAGCAGAATGTACACCACCCTGCGATGACGACAAGCAGCAGATTCAGGGCCAACCCGGCTGTTCGAAAGCAAGAAACTGCAAGTAGATCAATAGGTACCACTTCATTGGGAAGGTAACAGTGTTCCGTGCACCTCGGCGTCTAGTCATGCCGGCCACATGACCACGGAGACGTCTTCAGACAGTGCTGGCTCTTCAGCTTGGAAATGGAGATGAGCACCGCCCCCTAGAGTCGGATTCGACTCGCTTTCGAGCAAGGGAAACCTTTACCTTTACTATTATTATTCAAAGAAATGGCAGACCCGCAGAACCTTAACTGATGAGAAGGAAGCCAGATTTGTTCCCTCCTTACTATCCACCCACTTTCTTAAAACTCTCGGTGGGTGCCAGGAAAGGTGTCAGTGGCCACTACATGCCCACAGGGACCACATTAGGGAACTCTAGTATAATTAGAGTTTCAGACTAGAATTGGTGAGACCCAGGTTCAAATCTACGCTGCAAATAAAGCTCACCTCACAGGTAGTGGTTGTGTGGCTCAAACATAGGAGGGAAGGCCAGTGTTGTAAACTGCTTTGGGTCCTCCTGGGTTGGGGTGGATCTAAATACCTAAATAAAATAAATAAATAAATCAGACTATCGCCTGATCATTTCTGCTGCTGTACCACCCGCAATTCAGGCCGGAACCACTTTAATTTAGCTAGATTGAGTGGGCCAGGAGGCACAACAGAACTCAAACTGTGTATTCATTAACGTCTTCAGTTGAAAACGATGGCTAAAATGGATTCTCCGAGCAGCTGCAGCCACATGCTGGGAAATTTTTTTTTTTTTTTGCCAAGGAACACCAGATGGGGGAGTGAACATGTTGAAGTTGCCAGTGTTAGTTTACAGATGGGCTCCCACTGTGGCATCTTTATTCTTGGAGGAGAAGTACAGTGCAAAATTCCCCCCCCCCCCCGCCCCCGATATATAATTCAAGGCTCATTCTGGGCTTGGGTAAACAGGGGGAGCTATCTGGGATCCAGGGTTGTGTATTGTGCAGAACGGAAAATGCAGCATAAGAAAACTGATACAGCAATTGGCTTCCCCAAAAAAGAGATCTCTGGCATGCTTTTCATTCCTGATCTTTCTCGCCCTCGTGACAGCAGAAAGCTTTCAAAGTACAGAAACAGTATTTATTTTTTTAAAAACCCTGAAGCTGGAGAGAAGCTAAGAGTTTTGCTTGGTTTGGAATTGCAGGTTCTTTGTCAAGGTTATGGAAGCCTGCCTATCTTTTCCTGCTGCTTTTTCCCCGTCAATCTTGCAGCAGCAGCAACAACAACCCAGGTTCTGTCAATAGCACAGCCATTTAAAAATCTATGTATGGGAGCCAAAAAAAGACAACGGATGTAATCTACTTTCCATGACACTCCATGGCAAAACTCCCATTCATTAAATAATCCAGAAAGGCTTTGTTTCAAGTATGATTACCTAATAGTGTATTACTTAGCCCAATTAAGCCAGGGTGTATAAAGCTATTTTTTTTAAAAAAATTACAACAACAAACCCTTTTCCTGTCATCTCTCCATATGCCTGCATTACAACATTGCATGTGCTTAACATATTTTGACACAGCATATCTGAAAAAGAGAGTTGTACTGCTGCTATCATAAACCACTTAATATTGATAGAACTATAAATCCCCACACTGTGTTATTTGTGTAAGCTGGAACCCATGGAGAGTTTGAGAGGTGGGGTGTGATGCGCAAAGGGAGGGGGGAGATGGGGCACAATTTCCCGCCTCTCCAAATCGGATCGATTTGTCAGTGAAGTGGAAGACCCGTCACCACGGAAAGGAACTTTTGAGTGGGTGCAGTTGGGTTCTGAGGATCCATGCCATCCCAGTTTCCCCTCTCCTCATACTGGCCTTTCTAGCCCAGGCAAGCCCAATTTCATCACATCTTGGAAGCTAAGCAGGGCCGACCCTGGCAAGGACTTGGATGGGAGACCTCCCAGGAATACCAGGGCCAGGACACAGAGGCAGGCCACCTCTCTGAAATGTCCAAGCCCCACTAGGGATCGCCAGAAGTCAACCATGACTTTTCCAGGCGTGCGCGTGCATGCACACACACAGAAATGCCAACAAAAAATACTGCCCTTTTGACAGTAATGGGAGAAGCAGAGAGGTCGCAATTGTGGGAACCAAACTTAAGAGAATGGCACAGGAATCAAAACATGTTAAAAAGTTGATTAAACTGAAATAGCTTATGTGAAAATAGCCACACTATTTTTCCTTTTTTTAAAGCCTTAGATCTTTACTACCCTTCATCTAAACTTCTCATCTGTGCTCAGAGACAGAAGAATAGGGGAAATTCTTATGGTCTCCAGTTAGGGGCCCAACTATTTCCTCATTGTGTAACGGGTTACTTTTACATTGCCCCCTCCTCCCCATATTGCCGAGGTCCCCCAGCCTTCTCAAGCCTGTGGGGTAATTCTGACACAGAGTCGTGTGCGTGGCCACAAAATGGCTGCCACAGGAGGTGGAATCAACCCCAAAATGGCTGCCATGGGAGGTGGGGCCACACTCACAGAAGAAGCCCAAATGCTGGGGGGAAGAGGGGTAATTTTAAAAATACACTGGGAAAGAGGAGTGGGAGAGAATAGAACCAGCACTCTGGTGTCAACTGCCAATGAAACAATGTTATTTGAAGTGCCTAGCCAATCAGATCTCCGGTGGCCAATCAGAAGCCTTCCTGGCCAAGTGCCCCACCCACTTTCTAAAACCACTTGGAGGGCACCGTGAGAGGTGCCAGCAGGCACCACCGCACGCATGAGAACCACATCGGGGATCCCTGCCATGTAGGGTCCTGCGATATCCTCACATGGCCCTCCTTCTCAACAGACGAAATGGGAGGGGGATGACCCTGAAAGCCTTCATCTATTTGCATCAAAGTAATCCTGTTTACTTTAGAAAGACCATTCTGAAATATATGGCTTGTACATGGCAGTTAAACGTTCCTTAAAAAATTTAGGCTACCGCTAGAGTGGAACTGGCTGAAGCAGAATCATTTGCTGCCTCATGATAGTTACGCTCTATTCTGCATACCACCCTTTGATCTGCAGCTAACTAGAAGCAATACTGAATCTGGCTGGGCGATGCTCCTGTCTGCCAGCCACACCTCCACAGACAGCTGCAGCCATTGGACTGGGGGAAAAACAAATGGTGTGTTTTGTTCAAAAGGCTTGTCAAACTGGTCGATGATGATTTTGGGCTTCCCCCAACATCAACTTTGCTGTACCTTTGCTTTCCCCCCATCTGCCCTGTCCAAACAGGACATGCTAAAAAGCTCCTTAAGCCAAACTGGACTTCATTGGAAATAGGAACCCCCGCAAGCTTTTATACAATAAAGCACGGGCATCAGTAGAAAAGAAACCTTAATCAGCGATGACAGATGTGGACCTTGTTGTTTTTCCTCTGCTCCACTGCAGGAAGAGATGATATATGAAGCAACAGGCACTCTCCAGAATGTGTTATGCAACCCTTTCTCAGCAAGAAGTAGAAAAACAACCCATTTACCCTTTAGTGCTGTGACTGCAGGGAAGGAAGTCATCCAGTGACCACAAACACATGGGAAAAGGTATCCCATACTATGTTAACTTTGCAGCCTGTCCAGAAAGCTCACTTGAATAGCACCAAAGAGAAGTCTAAAAATTTCTTCATGATTATCATTGGTAAAATAACATGAATAACCCTTTGAAAATTAATTTCCCATTGGTACATGGTCGTAACAGAGTGCTGGGCCAGCCCAAGGTTTTTTGGCACCCATGCCCTCACCGGGATAGCCCAGGCTATCCTGATATTGCCAGATCTTGGAAGCTAAGATGGATCAGCCCTGGTCAGTATTTAGATGGGAGACCACCAAGTAATACCAGAGTCACTACACAGAGGCAGGCAATGGCAAACCACCTCTAAACATCTCTAGAATTGGGGTCACCATAAGTCAGCTGCAATCTGAGGGCCATAAAAAGGGGATTGTAAAAAAAGGAAGGGAAAGGGATTGTAAGCTGCTCTGAGACTCCTTTGGGTAGTGAAGGGCAAGGTATAAAGACTCAAGTCTGAATCCTCATTCTGCCATGGACGCGCTCTGTCTCACAGGAGAGACGGCTGTGCAGATAAAATGGAAGAGTGGCTAAATCGGGGCCTCCCTGGGGGAGAACCGCAGGGTATAAAAGTGTAAATAAAACAGTGACTGACTGACATTATCGTATGATGAGCGCTCAGCTGTTCTGCAAGGTGTTTTTATAAGCCACTCTCTGCCCTGACCTCACTGTGTCACCCTGATCTTCAGTGGAATTCAGAGTGAAGCAACCACGGCTCGGAACAAACAGAGCTATAATTCATCGTAGTAGAAAACTGCTCTGACGTCTATTTGAACACTTATGACAATGAATTATTCATCTAGCTTGATTTCACTTTCAAACCTTAAGTTACAAATAAGACTCAGACTCGTGTTCTTTTCACCGTGGGTGGTAGAGAAACCCACATACCGCATCCACACACAAAAAATGGGATGTATGATTGCCCAAGAGCTGAAACGTAACCAAAAAAAAAATTAATGCTGATTGCTCTCTGTCCCATTTGCCGTCTTTGCAAAGAAGAATATTTCTTCAGGGCAAGGGTTCATGGATCGCTGCTATTCTTTGTTCCAAACAGAACCAAACAAACCAAATTATATATTCCTACATTGGGTATGGGTCTGGTAGGCTGCCTTCTTCTTATTAACAGCTCCAGCAACACTGAAAGAAAAATAATAATTGTGCGGTCAAGTCGCAACTGACACATGGTAACCCCCCAGACGGTGGGATTTTCAAAACAAGAGCTGAGCAGAGGTAGCTTTGCCATTGCCTTCCTCCACATAGTAACACCAGTCTTCCTTGGATATCTCCCATCCAAGTACTGTGGTAACCCTGCTTAGTTTCCATGCTCTGATGAGATCAGGCTAGTAAAGGTTACTTAGGCTGTAAGTAATAGCCTATTAATGTGATGTTTCTGCAGTGCAAATGGTTAGCCACAGGCCAGTCCCACCCTTAGAGAGAGTCTTCAGCCATCTGACCAAAAGCCCCGTTTCACTCTGTGAAAAAACGCCATTTTTCTTTGGAGGTTTGAACTGAGCAAAACCTTCACTTTGCATTTTTAAAAGTTTTTCTTTCTGGGAAAGGACAGGCAGGAGGTGGGAAGACCGTTCCATTGCTTTCTGGTTTACCATGGCCACCTTTCAAGAAATGCTAATAAGTCTAGCATGAGACAATGGGATGGTCAAGCGCTCTCCCCACCCCAGAAGGGAACAGAGATTTTGAGGCATGAAGGACTACAAGGACGTCCGGAAGAAAGTTATGGAGACTTGAGGGAAAAGCTTCTTTGACCCAGCCTGACCTGGTCAGTGGGTAGGGGAAAGAGAGGTGACAAAAGTCCTGGGAGCAAAGAGGAAAGTCTCTTTTGTGCTGATTCCATCAAAGCAGACAGAACTCTCAACTGTGGTTTGGAGAAAGAGGAGGCCGTTGCCATGTGCTGACTGCACACCTGAAGGAGGCTTGAAGGTAATGACACCTGTATAAACCTGTAACTATCTAAGCTAAGGATCCTGCCTTATATTTAACATCTGATAAGGCATGTATAGAGAGAGGGACAGAGGAATTGTGTCTTGTCCTTTTCTTTTGAATCCCTTGCTCAATCTGGTGCTGTGCTAAAGAGTATGCTTGCGAACACTTTCCTTTTAATAAATGTTTTATAACTTCTGATCACGGTAGTGGTTCTCCGTGGCACTTAGACCTCCACTGTCTTGGACACGCTATATTAAAAGGAGTGCCAGCAGGAGGGGGAGGACAGTCAGTCAGCAAGTGGCTTCTCCCACCGGACTCGATTTCCAGTAGTGTGATGTAAACCTCAAGGCCACAAATGTATGTGTTAATTGCCACCAAGTTGCTTCCAACATGTGGCGACCCTATGAATTAATGACTTCCCAAAAATCCTCTTGTTAACAGCCTTGCTCAGATCTTGCAAACTGAATGATGTGACTTCCTTGATTGAGGCCATGGTCACACTGCTCTTTAAATCTGGGAGCCGTCCGGATTTAAAGGGACCGGGGTTTTTAATTTCGGGTTGGGATGTTTACACATCCTAACCCTGGCGGTAGTGGCAGCAATGAAGGAGGAGAAGGAGGAGGCGGGCGGTGGCGGAGGTGGCAGTGGAGGCAGTGGGCGGAGGAGGAGGAGGCAGCTGCGATAGAGGAGGCAGTGGCAGCAGAAGAGGCGTGCAGCGGCAGTGGTGGAAGAGGTGTGAGGCGGCGGCCAGTGAAGGAGGAGGTGGCTGGCGGTGGCCGGGGGGAGGCACCCTTCCCTGAGCCCCGCCAGCTGCCTGGTAAGTTTGGGTTCCCTCCCCCTTTTGCACTTGGGCGCTTGAGTGCCCAAGCGCCCAAGTGCAAAAGGGGGGGGGGGAATGGAGGGATGATCTGGAAAGCCCTCTCTTGCAATGATTGCGAGAGAGGGTTGTCCAGATAGGCTCAATTGTGGGTTCCTTGCGTGCCCACCGGGAAAATAGTTGATTTTCCCGGGGTCAGAAAACGCAGGAGGAACCCGCAATTGAGCCCGCTTCAGTGCAGGACTAGCCGCGGCCGGTGTGATCGGTCCCTTTAAATGCGGGAGGAAACAGCACTTCCTCCTGCATTAAAGGGCCGTGTGGCAGCGGCCTGAGTGAATCCATCTCATAATGTGTTTTCCTCTTTTCCTGCTAACTTCAACTTCCCCTAGCATTACTGTCTTTCCCAGTGACTCCTGCCTTCTCACAATGCAGCCAAAGTACAACAGCCTCAGTTTGGTCATTACTTGCAGTTATGTTTCAGTTAGACTTACGATGTCTTTGTGGTGGCAGTCGTGCTCTTTTAATTGAGAAGGATGAGAGATGAAGCATTTTTTAAAAAAATGGCAGTGAACACTCACTCTGGTTCACCTCTGCATTAAAAGAAAAAAAACCAGCTTTAACCATAGCATCCAGATCCTCGTGCAGTTATAGCAATGCCAGGGCTAGTTAAGAGAAATAGGCCCCCTGCAAAGTCTGCCTGCAGTTTGGGTCAGATTACTTCGCTGAAGGCTAGCTAAGGTCATTTGCTGGCACAAGGCAGTCCATAGTGTGCAAGCTGTGCAAAGAATGCTGTCCAGGCAGATGAGTGTGCAGAAAGGGAGCCAAACATTGCCTACGTTTGCATCACATCAGATTAGCCGAAGGGAAGCTTCCCAGCCAGCAATGGCTCTTCATGTGCTTTGCAAATAAAGATGTCCCAACTCAGTCTGGTTTATTTATTTACTTATGTCATTTGTCAGTTGTAGTCAAGGCAAATCACACAGCGCAAGACAATTCGTACCAACAGGAATGGGACATCCAACAAACAGCGCAAGGAGGGTTGGACTGCAGAAACGCAATCATCACTGAACGCCACTGGACTGGGGCACAGTCGTTTGAGCGATGTCTGTGCAGAAACGTGCCACAGTGGCATCATTCTACTGTGCAGCTATGCCAACCTAGCATAAGGAGTGCAAACACAGACAAAAAAAATTGAGAGGATGAATGCCCAGTTTAGCAGGTACTGTAGCCAACCTCTAGGAATTAGGAATGGTGCTTCGGGTGGTCCATCGCTATATGCACATCTGCAACTTGGTGGCTTGAAGGGTAGTAATAGGACTAATTAGCTGCTTGGGGGGGGGGGGAGATTGCTTTTTAATTGTAAAGAGGGGGGCCTAATCCTCCTTGCTGGGAAGCCATCCTTTAAAAAAAAATTGTGCCCTTCTCTTATTGAAATCCAAGACAGTGCAGAAGACAAGGCAGAAAAGACAGTCCTGAGAACCGCTAAAAAAGGTCAGGCCTTCATACTTCTGAACAGAGATTCCTTTGGGGGTTTGCATGCCCTCCCCGTAGTCCCACCCCCTCCCCCTCCTGCTTTTTAAAAACTGTTTATTGAAGATTAAAATAAAATACAATGCAATACTTAGTAAAGCATGATTACAAAAGGATCATTAAGTCTGTGGTGAATCAAGGATTGCCGTCACATGTTATCTGCCAGTACAAATAATTAAAAATAAAAATAAATGGAGTTCAAGCCAGTTTTAAAGATCCTTCAGCTACTTCATGGTAAAGATTTAAGGCGTGTGACTCAATTAAGGGTGCTTTCTGTCAAACTCCTTCTGGGTCAGCAGAAAGCATCTAGCCATGATGACCATTTGGTCATAATACTAGTAGAGGTAACCTGTCTATCTTGCTGTGCAATCCAGTCTGAGGTCTTGTCCAGTAAAAAATATTCCCATACCTTTTGGAATACTGGAATCTTGTTGAAGGCTGCCTTGCCTCCCCTGGAGGTGAAGTGAAGCTGCCACCAGCTTCATCTCTGCCACCACGGACAGGAGAGAATGGTGAGCAGAGAAATGAGGTGAGAGACCCAAAGTAGCTTAACGTATACTCCTCCTTTTTATTGTCATAGCAACCCCAAGAGGTAGGTCAGGCTGCAAGTGAGTGGCTCACAGGTCAGCCAATGAGCTTAAACAGCAGAGATGGACCTTTAAACCTGGGTCTCCCAGAACTTAGCCTGAAACTCCAACCACTATGCCATGCTGCAGTGTCAGCATCCTCACTCAGTTATTTCGTCGCTAGGCAATATCTTTGGGCATGGGATTGGCTTGCTTGGCTGTATGCTTCCTTCCAGTTCTGCAAAGCAGAAGGACAAAGATGTTATGTTAGCAAAAGCTAACATGAAACGAATTGACTCAATAAAGGGAGCCACAGCCTTCAGTCTGCAAGACCTGAGTAAGGCTGTTAATGGTAGGATGTTAAGAGATCATTAATTCAGCCACAGGGTCTTCATAAGTCAAAAGCTCATATGACACATAACGCACACAGGAAGAGCATCAAGGAACCCTTGCAAGGTTTGGGTTTTAATCACTGAACCCATTTGATGCCAGCATTCCCTTGCGTCTTCAGACCGGATTCTTTTGTGAGCACGCTGCAGTGCACACGAAGAACGTGGGGTTAACTTCAGGTGACATCTTACTCTTGTTTCTCAAGGAGCAGGGCTAACATCCATCATTCCAGATTAAATATCCCTTTTAAAGCAGGGCAACCTTTAATTAATTTTCCACGGTGTTCGTAATTATAGCTTGCCACTCATTGGATGTTTAATTAAAAATCAGTGCTGAAATGACCTGCGGATTAGACTCCAGGGCCTAACAAAAGTTTCTAAAGTACCCTGGGGGGGGGGGCAGGGAGAGAATTAACACAGAACAGCCAGAACTGAAATGCAGCTACCTTAGAGTTATTTACTAGGAGTAAGGTCCGTTGTGGGAAGAAATACAATGGGGTCTAGAAGGAAGCTCCAGGTGAATGTCCTGGCTGTGGCTGGTGGGGTGGCAGAAGGAAGGGGAAAACAGAGGGAGGCAAGCCGTGTTTATTTCCTTCTGCTTAGCTATGAGGCAGGGCTGCCTCAAGTCATTTTGCTGCTCCAAGTGGGCAGTATGGGAGGACAGCCTCATGGTAACAGGTATGGTTCCCTCCACCCCTGACTTATATTGATTTGGGGCTATGCAGTGGCAGCTAAGGCAGAAAACCACCTCCTCCTACGTGATGTTTTATGGGTTCCATGGGTCTGAAAAGCGGTTCCATAGCCAGTTACAGGGTTGCCAGCTCTGGGTTGGGAAATACCTGTAGATTTGAGGGGTAGAGCCTGGGGAGGGCAGGGGTGGGGAGGGACCTCAGCAGAGTATAATTCCATAGAGTCCATTGCCCAAAGCAGCCATTCTCTCAAGGAGAACTGATCTTGGAGATCTCCAGGTGCTGCCTGGAGGCTGGCAACACTAAGGGGAGGGCCAGACCTGTAGATTTGAGGGGCAGAGCCTGGGGAGGGCAGGGTGTGGGGTGCGGAGGAACCTCAGCAGAGATGTGTTGTGGCTGCAAACACAGTGATTTCTGGGAGATCTCCAGGCCCCACAGGAAGACCGGCAACTCCAGTGATTGTTTAAGCCTTTAAGCGAAGACTGGGAGACGTATTTTAGCAACTCCAGTGACCATTTAAGGGAAGACTGGGAGATGTATTTTACCTCAGGACCACATTCAATGACCCAACAGCAACAGCAAACTGATTAGAATGTTCGAGGCAAAAGCCAATCAGGCTGCATATGCAAATGACCTCTATGTTCCGATTGGCTATTGGGGGAAGTGTAACAGCAAACTGTTTAGAATATTGGTGGCGAGACTCAGGCAACACAGCCAGTGGATAGGGACAGCTTGAGTGACACATCAGGCAGCCAACTGATTTTGGCAAGCATAGAACGTTGCCAGACAAAAATGAAATTATATAATAAGGACAGATATTTCTACAAGTTATAACTAAAGACTAATTTTTTTTCTAGATGAAAGCCAAACGTTCAGGAAAGGAGCATAGAATCTCTCGCAAGAGTTCAGAGCTCCCCCCAGTAGCTATGGGCTCTGTCTAGAAGGATTAGAAGCAATTAAGAAGCGGACAAGAGTTACAGCCTTCTAAATCAATTTAAGGCAATGCATTTGGAAAGGCATAACTCTTTCTAGGGCTACACTGTCAAACAGCTGATTCCAGAGCTTCAAGACTTTTCATAACTCAGGGTATTAACTTCAGATCAGGGTTTGTCAACTGTCATTTACTATCTGCTGGATGCGCCATGAAAACTATGCAAATCACTCTTGACGCATGAGACTAATGGGTTGGCTCCTACCAGCTTCACTCCTGGTCCAAGAGGGAGGAGGTGACCCTTTTATCTCCTGTTTTTCTCTCCAAAGCATCTCAGAACAGAAGGAAGGGGGGCCACAATGCTGGTATGTAAATTCTGGATGTATTAATGATGGTGGGTGTGATTAATACAATGGTTATGTTTTATAGTTCCAACAATAAACCAGATCTGAAGAAATTTTCAAAACGCAAGGCATACCTGGGACACGCATCTCGGGGGTGATGTTTGTACTGAGGTCCACCTACTTGAATATCACCTCCGTGCAAAGGCTCCTAATCAAGTTGTTTTGGAAGCCTGTTTCAGCATTTTATAATGGACACTCAGTCTTTTAATTATTTGCTTTTGGAACTTATAGTTTATGCTTATTGTACAAATTGCTTAGTGCCTCTGAGCACAAGAAAAATAGCACTTGCATAAATTGTGTGCCTGTGCACACAGGAAAAACAGCTGTTGCTTTAAATTCTGTTGAGTACCTGGGGAGCAGAACATTGTGCGCCTTAGCTGCTACCGCTGGCATTTGGATGTTATATTTACATATGTAAGTGTAAAAGGTGACAGTGTTAGGCTATAAATATAAGTGTTTCATTTAATTTATTACAGTTTGTGACGGTTTATCTCGGCGTTCTACCTGGAGGTTGGAAGCCCTAATTCTAATAATTCTGTACCAAAAGGTGGCACAGTAAGCAAACCCATGTACCTCAATTGTGACTAAGTTCTGGCAGTTAAAAAGTAGAAAATTAAAGAGGAAAAAACAAGAGTTATGCAGAAATATTTGCTAGGAAACATGCTGGTAAAGCATAGAACAAATTTCGAATCCAGTGATGTGAAAACCAATTATAAACAAAACAAGTGTGAAGAAATGCATTTTTTTCTCTTTGGGCAGAGAACAAGCAAGGAGGAGGAAGACAGTCAATGGCTTTCCATGCTCACCTCTTAAGAAATGCTAATAGGTCCAGCTAGAGACAATAGGAGGGTCCAGCTTCCCCTTTCCAAGCAGGGAACAGAGATTTGGAGGTGTTAAGCCAGAGAGGTTTCAGGAAGGAAATTTCTGGAGACTTCAGGAAGAACTTCTCTGACCTGGCCTGACCAGGTTGAGGGTGGAAAAACAGGTATGATAAAAACTAATTGCAGCAAAGAGGAGCTTTCTTTCTTTGGGTGCTGAGTCCAGAAGAGCAGACAGGGCTCTTAACTGAGGCAGCCATTTGACCATGTACTCACCTGAAGAGGTGGCAAGAGCTTTAAGGTAGTGGTAACTCTGTAGAGATTTGCAACTTCCTAAGCTAAAAAGAGTGTCCTATATTTCAAAATCTGATAGGACAGGTATAAAGAGAGGGACAGAGAATTGGCATTTTACCCATTTCTTTTGAATCTCTTGCTCAGTCTGGTGCTGTGCTAAAAGTATGCTTGTGAACATTTTTAAAAAATAAATATTTATAATTTGGATGCTAGTAGTGGTTCTCTGTACCACTTAGACCTCCACCGTCTCAAACATGCTATTTTAAACGGAGCGCCAGGGGGAAGGCAGTCAATTGGCAAGTGGCTATTTCTCCAGGGGTACAAAAGGCAGTAAATGGTCCTCGTGGTGACCAGGCGCTGGGCAGCAGGAGACAGAGGCAAGGCCTCAGAACTTGGTAGGAAAGCTTGGAGTCCTGACCCTTCCAGCGCACAATTCCTTAAAAGGTAAGATGGTGGTGGTGGTTATTGGAGAGAGAAAAACCTCTCCAGGTGTTGCAAAAGCCTTGGAGGGCAGGGTGGAATTGGGCCTGAAGGCTAGAGCAGGCTCGTTTCACCACAAGAAGTGTTAATATTTAAGTAAAAAGTTATTTGCTAAGAATGTGGGGAGATACGTTGTTGTAAAATCAGCTACCAAAATGAAGCTTCAGCGGTCTGATATTCTCTGCTTATACAGAACATAGGAAGAGGGTTTTACGTGTCAGGCCAACCAAGCTGTAAGAGAACAGCTTAAAGGGTTATAGCTGTTTGCTGTTTTCTGGCTAAGTATAGCAACGACCATAAGAATGTATAAGCTGTATCAAGTGTCTGGCTTTTAAAAACATATTGCTATGCCTCTGTGTTAAAATAATTTAATGTGAATACCAGATTTCTGGTATGCAGCACAGGCTAGCCTGATCTAATCAGACCTTGGAAGCTAAGCAAGGTCAAACTTGGCAAATATCTGGATGGGAGACCTCCAAGGAATACCAGGATTGCTACCCAGAGGCAGGCAAAGGCAAACCACCTCTGAACGTCTCTTGCCTTGAGAGCCTTATGGGGGGGGTCGCCATAAGTCAGCTGGGACTTGATGGCACTTTCTATCACCCAAGAAAAGCTACCTTTGGACAGAAGCACTGGGGATATTATGTTCCTTCATCCTATCTCTTCAACTGTATTGCGAGTGCCATTGTTTGTATATCGCTGTGGAAACAGTTATGACTCATATCAGTCATACTGACAGGTAGCTAGTAGATTTACTGAGACGGTGTACGCCAAACACTTTTGAAATGGGCAATGCAAATGCTAATTATGCTATTAGTAATGATAACAGTTGAAGGGAAGAGCAACTGATTGCAAAGTTGCGCCGTAAATGCCAGCAGAGAAATTCCGTTCCCCCCCCTTTCAACTATCAATCACATCTTTCCGTATAATTCGCAAAGAGTGGATAGGCAGCCACCTCTATAGAGACCAACAGGTTAATCAAAAGCATCTTTGGCACACCCATGTCAGCAAGATTGTCAGGGTGTAATTGACTCTTCAGATCTTTTAGGTGTGGTACATTAGTGGTTTAATCGCCTTGGCTCAGTGGCAGAATTTCACGTCAGGGCAGTGCCTCTTGTTTAGGAAAGCCAGAAGCCTGCCTCTTCCAGCAGGTCGCACCGGATACTGATGTAGAAAGCTTGGCAGGGGGAACCCCAAGACAGTTGTTCAAAGAAGTCACACCCATTAATCTTGTCTAACATTGTTTCAGAGGCCAGACTCTCCCTTCCCAAGCTTTCCAAGACTGCATTCTGTTAAAACCACTTCATTCAGGAAGCAATATGGAACACCCATGCTAGAATATCTAAATCACAAACTGTACAAACAGCAGCGTTAAAGGTTTTAATGCGGTGGTATTTGACGCCGGTTAAATTAGCGCATATGAATTCGCAGGCTTCCCCACTATGTTGGAAACTTTGTGGCCTTAAAGCGACTTTTCACAACTGGTGGGAATGTAAATATAGAGAGCAGTTTTGGAAGCAGATTGTACACCAAATTGCAATATGAACAGGATATGCTTTACTTTTTGATCCAACTCCGTTGTTGCTGAATTTATGGCCACAGGAATCTCCTGTGAAAGAAAATGAAAGAACTAATAAACATATTACTAATTGCAGCGAAAGTTGTACTCACTGGAGAAGACCCTGATGCTGGGAAAGACTGAAGGTCAAATGCCACATAAATAAATATCACAGTTCAGATCCCATAAACTCAGTTCAGCTTTCCTCCAGCACAAGGTTCCCTGCACTAACACAGGAGCTTCTTCCACCAATGGAAAAGCCTCTTGTATCAGAAGCATGTGCTGTTCACAGAATGGAGTTGTAAGAATCAGTTCACTGTTTGCAGTCCTAACCTCTTACTATCTGCAAGGGCTGTATTTTAAAAGCTGAATAAATATACGTTCCCCACTGTTAACAGTAGGCCAAGTCTACTACCCAAGAGTCAATATTATCGTAAGCTAATAAACATTTGTACAATAATGGAACTGGGAAACAGCATCCAATCTGTGAACAAGGGTTGTCCAGAGTTTAGTAGTCACATTCCTAAATGACCACTAATTGACGCTAGAACATTCATTCTGCTGCATCCTCCCTTGACACAGCAGACAAAACCACAGGTGGAAAAAAACTCACCTATTTATAGCACTAAGCAAAGGAAAGCATTGTAATTACTTAGGCCACAGGTTACTTTTCCCATCTGCTTCGCATCCTTTTATAGAAGTCATCTAAAAGAGACACAGTCATATTCCAACTTCCTTGAAACAGACACAGCAAGTGAAGTCTAAATCAGGCTAGAGGTCAGGATCCATGGGAGGCCAGCAAGGATTACACCAAAGCACTGTCCAAATCAAGGAAGGAATCAGAAAGACAACCTAATAAGCCAACAAAAGACGAGTTCAACCACACGAGAGCCAAGCTCTACTACTACAACTTCCACATTACCACCAAATTGCTCAAACTGAAGGATGAAACCAGGAGGCAGGGGTCATTTGGGGCCGGAGCTAGGCGGCGCAGAGCTCTGCCAGCTCAGGAGTGGACACTGTTTGGGGGCCTGTAGAATTGGACCCCATGATCCAATATTCTTGAAACGTGGTGGGTATTTCAGGCAGAGGCCCCAGCAGCTACTCTGCAAGTTTGGAGCCTCTCCCTCAAACCCCCTCTCCTCCAGCCCATCATATACCCTATGAGTTTTTGTCATTGACTTCAATGGCCCATAGGGTATAATGGGCTGAAACTGACATTTGGCCGGCCAGCTGGGGAAGGGGAGGAGAGGCTTTTGAAGATGCCCCCCCCCACTTCCCTTTCTGACACACTTCCGGTGACGTCAGGGGGTGTGGAATATGCTAATTAGTTATGCTAACAGGTATGCTAATGAGCTCCTGCGCCTCTTTTTCTACAAAATGACCCCTGCCAGGAGGCAGCAGGTTTATGTCTCCAGGGTAGAATTCATTGGGCCATTCAGTCAGCTGATCTCAGAAGCCAATGCTGTTGGGTACTTCTACAGAAAGTGTGACTCCTCTGATTTTCCATTTTGAGCTTGGTGTTGCTCCTGTGATATGGAACTGGGCCAGATGCTCTCCCCGAAGGCAGGCAGGCAGGCAGGCGGCTCTGGAGGTTCTTGTGCAGATTTGGCAGTCCTGTTTTCAGCACTGTTGCTATGTGAAATGTTTGGATGTAGTGTGGTGACTGATGGAGACACTGAACAGTGGCTGCAGTCTCTGTGGGAATACTGTTGTTTTTATGCAGAGTCCTCAACGGTACTGAAATGAGCAAGGGGGTTCTATAAAGAAAAGCTCGAGCATTTGCATTTTTAGGGTACGGGGGGAAAACAGACTTAAGGAGGCATGTGAGAGATATTTATAGAATTATATATGACAGAGAAAATGAGCAAAGAGGAGTGCTCAGCTGCAGATACCGATGGGGGCGTGGGGCACACAGGTTCTTCAAGGACCATCCTCCCAACCTGGAGCTGGGAACCCATTTGCTTTTCTCCCCTCCCATTTCACACTTCCCTTCTTCTCCTATTGCACACTACCCTTCCTTTCCCCACGCATACTGGCTTCACAAGATGGGAACATTGCTTTTTTGCTCCATTGGTGCCTTCGAGGCAAAAAAGAGGGCAACAGCTTTCTCCAGCTTTTCAGGAAACAGGATATTGCCCCCACAGGCCCTGAGACATTAGAGGAAGCCTCTTGAGGCATGTCAGACTAGGATCTAGGAGACCCAGGTTCAGATCCTCACTCTGCCACAGAAGTTTGCTGGATGACCTTGGACACACTCTCAGCCTAACCCGCCTCACAGGCTTGTTGTGAAGATAAAATTGAAAAGGGGAGAATGTTGTAGATCACTTAGGGTCCCAACTGGGTATAAATTAAGTAAATAAATAAATTCCCAGTGGGAGAGACATGATAGATTGGAGCAGCAGGTTTTTTATGCTCCTTTCTGGTTCCTGGGAGAGACAGCAGAGCATGGCTTTTGTATAAGGTGTTTCCTCTGTTGCTGCCAAGCAGCCTTTAATTCGGGTGACGGGCCAAGCCATGGAGATATGCCAACTCATGTGCCTTGGCAGGCGGCACAGCATACCAACCCTTGGAACAGGTCTGAAGCGAACTTTTTCATCACCTCCCATGACATTAGAACTCAGGTCACCCAAAGAAATTGGTGCCCTGTAGATTCAGGAAAGAGAAAAGGCAGTTCTTGATTATACAACGTACAATTCCGTTAGGAAGCCCACTAGTTTACACAATGTGGTGGTGTTTTTAGGCAGTTTTTGAAAGATTGCAACAGCTTGTTGTAATTTTAAGGTGTCACAAGCTGCCTCTGTTGCTATTTTGTCGAGAAAAGTGGGGTATTTTCAAATAAACATTCCCCTTCTGAAGAAGTGTGCTTGCATACGAATGCTTACACTTTGAATAAAACTGTGTTGGTCTTAAGGGTGCCCCTGGCCTCCAATTTTGTTCTACAGCCACAGTGTGTTTGTTTGATAGGGTTGCCAGCTCCAGGTTGGGAAATACCTGGAGACTGGGAGCCCGGGGAGCGATTTCAGTTATAATCCCAAGAGATCTCCAGCCACCACCTGGAGGCTCAAGCCACAAATGGACGACAGTGATTAACCAAAGGTATACCCCACCAAAGTTCACTGTGAGAAAAAAAAATTCTATTACACTTAAAGTCCACAAACTTGCTTCTTCTTTTGTTCCTTTATTTTACATCACGCAATGCTGCTGTCGCTTCCAAACAACAAACAGCGACTGATTTCCTAAGTAACATTCCGTTTCACCAATGCTTTATCAGGTTTCTTTTTTATGAGTGATTACGATATGATTATTTATTTGTAAAACAGCTCCATGAATGAAAAGAAACGCGACCTGACGAAGCATTGGGGGAAACGGAATACTATCCAGGAAATCCGTCGTTGTTTGGAAGCGGCCACCGGCAAGGCGTGACGTAAAAATAAAGGAACAAAAGAAGAAGCAAGTTTGTGGAGTGTCACTGTAACAGAATAATCTTTTCACAGTGAACTCTGGTGGGGCATATACCACCTGGAGGCTGCCAACCCCATTGTTTGAGGGGTTTTGCGTTCTCCGTGACGCTTCCTCCTCTACGGACGGTCCAAAACAACACGTGGCGGGGCCTGGGAGGAGGAAGAAAGGT
The DNA here is from genome assembly GCA_029233225.1 of Lepidodactylus listeri. NCBI lineage: Eukaryota > Metazoa > Chordata > Lepidosauria > Squamata > Gekkonidae > Lepidodactylus > Lepidodactylus listeri. Next base: position 18,951,154 of record JARCFY010000016.1, read on the forward strand.
CATTCTTGCCCCTCTCCTGCTATAAAAAAGTCATTTAAAAAGTCGTGCCACGATATTTTACGACACTGCCGTTCGTCTTCTTAAAGATCACGAGAAGGCGCTTCGTTCCCCCCCCCCCAACTCCTCAAACGACTCCGCCCCGCCTCCTCCTCAGGCCCCGCCCCCTCGCCCTCCACCCCCTCCACCCCCTCCCAAACCGCCGCTTTCGAGGAAACCCGCCGCGCTCTCCCGCCGGCCGCTGGGCCCGACGCCTTCGTCCACTCCCCCCGCCCTCACGCCCTCGTCCCCGCCTCCCCTGTCCCAACGCCGCTCTCTCATTGGCCGCGCCGGTCACGCGGGGCTGGGTACCCATTGAGTTCCTTTCCCTCCGCCCGGCGGCGGCGGTCGCCGGCTCAGCTTTAGGGCGGCTGTAACCGGTTTGGGGCAGGAAGCGGCTCAGTCAGTCAGCACAGGCTGCAGCTCGAGCCGGGCGACGGGGGGAGGGAGGCAGGAAGGAAGGAAGGAAAAGGAAACGTCGCCTTTGCCTGGAGCGGGGGAGGGAACCGCCGCCGCCCGTCCATCCACCAGCCCCCCCCCCCCCGCCAAAGGCCCCCTCCCCACCATCTCCGCCTCCAGGTTCGTCACAAAAACCCTCCGTCCGGGATGTGGAGGCGGCTGGGGAGGAAGGCGGGCGTGGGTGGGTGGGTGGATGGGTGGGTGGGTGTGGAGGGGCGGGGGTTCCTTTGTGTGGCTCTGGAGCAGCGGTCGGTCTGCGGGAGCGTGGGATGCTCCGGGGAGCCTCTCTTCCTCTCCTTCTGTTCCGTGTTCCTGTATTCCGGGGCAGTTCGTTTCGGCTTTTCCTCCACTTGCTGGGCCCCTGCGAGAAAATTCGAGCCCTTTGCTCGACCTCCCCCCCCACCCCCCCATCACCAAGCTGGCAGACTCCAGCTGCTGCCTTAATCACGGCAATAGCAGCACTGCCCTAGTTGGGAGGAGTGAATCGGTGTAGAAAAGCGATCCTTTGTGCATTGGTACTTCCTACTGTGTTTTGGGTACCTCTCTCTCATACCTTCCTTCCTTCCTTCCTTTCCTGTAGCCAGGATTTTTAAAGTCGAGGGCGGAATTAAATTTCTTAGGCGGCACTGAGTAATCAAATGAATCCGGGGAACAAGTCTGTGACACCCTGGTCTGGATGGGGACTCAGGGGACCTTGCTGGCAAGTGGGGGGGGGGGGGCTAGCCTGGAGATGCCCCACTGTAGCTACAAGACTTCCTGTCTGTCTCACTAGGGTCCCGGCTTCTTTCCAAGGAGATCTGGCTGGTTAAAAGTGGTGCCTTGTGTCATTTTTTTGTGTGGTGCATTGCTCAAACACTAGGGGAGTGGATTGCCTGTTTTTATTGTGTTGTTAACTGTTATTATGTTGGTTGTCACGTCATTTCCCCCCTTTATCGGCACACGAGCCCTGTGAAGTGGGTTAGGAGTGAGAGACAGTCCCTGACCCAGGGATTCATGGTGGAGTTGTGGGTTTGAACCGGTGTCTCCCTCTGGTTAAACTTTCTCAGCGTTGTTTTATTTATTTGCAGCGTGTATAGTCCACTTGGTGGGGGGGCTCTGTACCCACATTTAATCCTAATCAGGGTATAACCTAGTTCAAATTTTTTGTCAGAATTGTCTGCCTTTCTTACTTCCGGGATGCAAATGAGTACTGCAGGGCTTCTGCAGTTCTTAACAGCTGTGCAGAAAGAGGGGAGTTCCGGCAGTTCCAACTTGCCAGGTGCGTGCGGAGGACATCTGCTGTTGCTGACATCATCTGTGTTGTTAAAGCTATGAAAAGCGCAAAGTCTGGAGGGGTAGCCATGTGAGTCTATTGCAGCAAAAATAGCCAGGAGTCTAGTAGCACTGCATAGAAGTTGTGTTCCATAAGAAGCTTTCAAGGTGTAGGCTAGAGCCTGCTTCTTGAGATGCTATGAGTGGTTCTTCTGTATTCTTTCACGTCCTGTAGGAGGTTTGGGGCAGTGGGATCGAGACACAGGATCTGTGTTTTCCTTTTCATCTAGTAATTGTTCCTCATTTTCCTCCTCCCCCTCCCTTTTTTTTGGAAAATGCTAAACTGATATAAAGAGCGGTGGTGGTGATTCCAGTATGGCCCATCTAGCATCAGGACTGCTTAAGGTTGCTGACATATCAGTGGGCATCATGCCTATTCTCTGTTCAGGAGAGAGTGCGGTCTTACCTCTGCGGTCAAAGTTGATGGAGCGAAGTAGACTTTGTACTGAAAGGATCCACCCTTCACTCCTTTCTTACCGCTTCACACATTTACATAAAACGGGATTTGCTTTTTGGTTATACTCATAAACACAGCTATGTTTTCTGGTATGATCACTTATTTTCTGCTCTCCTCCCCAGTTCTTCTCTACTGTCTGAATAGGTTCAGTCGTGTCACATACTACCACTCCCTCCCTACAGAGTCCTGCAGGATAAGCATTGTGTTGATTCACCTGGTTCTTAATTGCTCAGCATGGTAGTTAGATTAGAGGAGAGTCTTCATAACAGTACCTTATCCCTGTTTGCCCCTTTGTTGCCTTATATCCAGCGAAGGGTGCCAGATGCTTTCAGAAGCTGTCATGGAACTGGGGGGAAGCCAGCGAAAGAGCAGAGGGCTCAAGTGAAGGGGTTTTAGTTACTTCTGCTTGCTATAGACACAGGCATGAGTGGGGAAGAGAAATGTGTTAAAGGTCTTTCCACATGATATGATAAACAGTCCTGTGTTACTGTACCCAGCTGATAGTAGGACAGCTGTTCAGCTAGGGTAGAATGTGACTGCCTCAAAAAGTTCCTTTAAGTGGGAGCTTGTGGATCGGCTATCTCCTCCTGCGCTTGTCTCTTTGTCATATATTGTGTTTTAATATGGACAAAGGTGGACGCTTCTGAACCATAATAACAACCTTCTTTATCAAACACATAAAAGTGACTTACTGTGCATGTTTTCTCTGCGCTGAAGAAAAATTATATTACTGTGTGTACCCAGGTGGCTTCTGAATTCTGTAATGCTGATGGCACACTGTCTAGGTGTGAACCGATATTGATTATTTGAATTGCCCTGTGAGTAGGTACTGCTGCCCACCTGAGTTACCTGTTACAGTAAATAGAAAACCTGTGGCATTTGTTGTCTTGTGTTCCTTGGTAGTTCTATTGATAATAAATTATCGTATGGCATAGTGTGTAGAATAGTCAGGGGATCCTAAGATTGTCTGGCAGCCGCAAGTTCTAGCTCTCAGCGTTGTGCTAGTGGCAAGATCAACTTGTTTTTAGGGGCTGAGAGAGAGAGCTCTGAAAGAACTGTGACTGGCCCAAGTCCACCTGGCTGGATTCATGTGGAGGAGCAGGGAATCCAATCTTGTTCTCCAGATTAGAGTCAGCCACTCTTAACCACTACACCAAATTGGCCTGTTGTTCCATCAATTTTAAGTGAAGTTATCTCACTTTGGCACATGACGGTGGAATTTATGTTCAAACACAAACTTCAGAATAGCTGGTATACTTTCTGTGTTTAAATTCCCCCTCCTCCTCTTGTGTGTAAAAGAAATATCTCTTGTAAACCAACAACTTTCAAGTCTTGCTGTTGGCACAGCAAAGTTACTGTCCGTTTGGTAATGCCTTTGAGGGAACAGTGCACTGCCATTTTCTAGTAGCTTTTCCAATTCCTTTAACCTTTGAAGCATTTGAAACAGCTTTCTGGTTGTTTATGCTTAAAAGATGGATCTGAATTAGCTAGTGGAGTGTGACTTTAAAGCATGAGGTTCATGTCTGTTAACCTCGTTCTGGGAAAACTCAACCAGGATTCTTATTAATCCGTTGATAGGACTTCAGGCTTGCTCATCTCTTCCCTAAAAAGAATGAAATGTTCGGTGTGCGATGCAGTGTTTTGAATAAATAGACATCGTAAACAATAGCAGCACTGAAGCAATTTGTAATGCTAATTAAAATCAGCTACCGATTACAGTAGCAAGTAGCACTAGCCAGCCGGATGTGGTTGGAACTGGACCTCTGGAAGCTTTCCACTTGGCTCCCTACATCGCTACGGATCGTCAGGACTGTTTCGCTATGCATCTCAGCCACTTTCTTCCAAGTTGAGGCATGGACAAAGGGCACTTTAATCATCTTTCCTGTGAACAGAACGAGGGGCCCTTTCCCAAGCCCTTCCCTGATTAGGCTCTGCTTCTGCTCGCTCATGTGAACAAGTCGAGGCACACGCAGGAAGCCATGAAAGAAAGAACTGCAGAGGCCTTTGCGGCCCTCTACTGTGAGACCAAAAGAGCATACCTGGAAGCTGCGTTGCTGGCCTTCGTTGAAAATGGATGATCTGGGTAGTTAAATAATCACATGAGAACTGTAATCCTTAGATCTGTTCCATCCCAAGCAAGGTGCTGAAGATGGCATACTAGAATCCTGTAGTAAGCATTCCTTAAAGCATCTTTGTAAAAAAAACCCCAAACCCAAAAGTTGTGCAATACAGTCCAGGACTTCTAATCAGTAAGGCTTTTAGAGGGGAGAAACCGAAAGTCCTCAGTGGTTGCTTTCGGTTGCCATAGTATTGGTGTCCCTACCTGAGAATGAGTTGACTGTTACATTTCAATGGATTTCAGAGTACCTCATGGTGATTTTTCTGTGATGGGAAGTTTCTATTGTTGTCCCCTCCTGGCTACCTGTTGAGTGAGGGAAAGAATAGGTTCAGGGATGGTATCACAAATCCTGCAGTATGGATTGTTTGACATTAGGTGCGTGCCTGACTCCTTCCGTAAGAGGAACAGCTCTTACAGTTTCACCGACATATGTCACTTGCCGCTTAGACATGGTTTGAAGGCTTCATCAAAACAGTTTTTGCTATCACATTTTAGTAGGATTTGTTTCCTCTATCCCATTCCATGCAATCTCAGATCTTCGGTCTTAAATTTTTGTAAATAAATTCTGGTGGCTTTTTCCCTTAAGGAGTATTTACGTCTCTGCTCTTTCTCCTGATTAACATGAGAGCTCCTTAATGCTCTTTTAAGTGGCTACGGATCTCCAAAGCCCTCCTGTTCCCTTGTTCTCTCATCAGATCCAGCAACTGCCGCTTCTCGCTCCTTAATAAATCTCAGAGAACTCCTGCCTCTGTCTCAAAGAACCCTTGTAACAGCCTTCTCCTCTAGGAGAACTGTTGTTCCTCACTTCGTTCCCTGAATCTTTAATCTCTGGTGACCTTTGCGTATGCAAATCTAGTGCATACTTGTCTTAACTCTGTTCATTTATTTGACTGGTGAGGAACTTTGTGTAGTTTGTGAGCCAAAAATTGGCCTGTCCTTTCTTTATCATTCCTTAAAGCTAATCCGCTTCTTATTATGCAATGTTTGTGTGAGTAGTTTCTCACGTGTTCTCACAGAAACATGGGGCCTTGTCTCTGTGCTTCAGAGGAAAGCTAAAGCTGCCAGAGTGCACCTGTGAATACAGGAACATTCTCCTGTTCTCCTCCTAGCTTGGGAGAAGGATGGGAGCTTGTTTCTGACCAACATGGTTTTGTGCTGCTCTTGAGTACCTTCAAAACTCAACATAATGTCAGAGACAAGATTACGCTCTTCCTGCATCATTTGGGGGAAAAGCCAGAGGTAAGCTCAGGCTTTGATTAACTACCAAGGTCAGACTAAAACCGATGAGTCCTTAGTCGAAGAGGTGGGAAACAGGCAACAGAAAAGACAGTGCATATCTCTTTATGAAATCGGCTGTGTTCTAGAATATAGAAATTATTGAAACCAATCAGGTGTTTCCAGTAGCCATTATACATTTTGATTACTTTTCAGAAGACCAAGACTGAATCTCAGCCAAGTCTTGACTTGGTAGGAAGAAATTGAATAGCATTTCTAAAAGCAATGAATGTGGAGTTTATTGATACAGTTGTAAGTTGTATGTTGCGTTTGGGTCAAAGAATGCTGCCATGGGGTTGGGGGTGAGGACTCCTGTCTCCCCCAAGCCCTTTTCCTGTGCAGAAACATTCCTGGGGGAGCGATTTCCCCTCCTTTTGCTTGTTCCACTTGGAGTGCTCCATGCCTGTGGAGTAGCAAAAACGGGAATTATTGCCCCAGAGCTGTTTCTGCACTGGAAAAGGGCTTTGGGTGGGAATGCATTTTTTAAAATGCACTTTTCCACAGCTACTGTGTGACTTCAGGGAACCAGAGTTGTGCCTGAATATCCTGGACCTAACTCATTAAAACCCAAGTGTATAGTTTGGTCCTGGACCTTTTGTATACTACTTAGAACTTGAGAAGGCAGTATTACCCTTAGAATCAATTTACATAGCTATCTGAAACTCCTGCATTAGCTACAGTTAAGAGGTTTATACAAGAAAGATTGTGGTACTGAAATGTAATCCTTTTCCCCCTTTCTCAGTAGGCTGGGTGCAGCAGCCTTTTAAGCATCATTCACAAGTATGGCTCGTTGTCAGGTTACCTTTGAAGTAAGAGGAGAATCTGCACCAGGTAAAAAAACAAACACCTGTTCTGTATTGCTGTCTTGTAACAAAACTGTATGAAAATCTTCTGCTTTGCGTGTGCACGTTGTGAATGAGCAAGATATGTTTTCTGAGTTCCATTATATTCCCAAACATTTAGTTAAGACAGATCTGCTAGTAAGGTCAGATTGGTATATTAAATTCACCCTAGCTTCCTACCTTATTTGCTCCTTACCGCACGATACTGCAGCTTTCCATTCATTTTCTTTTGCCTGTATAGTTCCTTGCTAGCAGGCAACACATAGCTTGCTCTTTCCCTTGGAGCAGGGTTGAATCTGTTTCTACCCATGCTGAACTTTACTTCCCTCACAGAAAATATCGTTTGTCAGCATTTTCTTCCGACTTCCTCCTGCCCGCTCTGCATAGTTTCAGTGTACATGAAATAACGTTCCGAGGACCATAACCATCACAGCAGCACAGCCAATGAATAAATAGCTTCCAAGATAAGCAATGGTTTTGTCTTACAAAATACACATGCTCTAATTAACAGAATAAGTGATGTATGACCCAGTCTCTCAAAACTAAAATTTTTAAAATTTTTGGGGTTTAATCTTTTTTTTAAAACTTAATTTTTATTAATTTTTCAATAACCACAAAACAATAAGCTATTACAAATAACAATTGAAACAACCATATGAATTCTATATGGTTTACAAAAATTTTTGAAGATCACACAATAGAGGTAATGTAACTAGGTATTCTGAAGCAATTACATCAATATTAGTTCAATAAAACATGATATTAGAATACTTCTTGGGTAAAGTAACACTATTATTAGCTGGTGAATTAACATAGTCAAAAAAGGAAAACCACTTTTCCCCAGAAATGTTTTTCTTTCCAGGTATCTCAGCCATGATGGTTTGAGAGGCTAATTTGTCCATAACTGCCAAGACCCAAACTTTAAGAAACCATTGTTGAATCGATGGAACTTTTTTAGATTTCCAAAGCTGAGCGATTAAGGTTAAAACTGAAATTTTAATCAGGATGAAGTTGCTTGACTTAATTTTGATTGCAAACAGAATACAAAACAGCAAAGGAAGTATCAAATGACTGAGGCAGTGGACCTGTTGGGAGAAGCTCCCAGCTGTTCACTCAAGGCCATCCCAGGTCTCCAAGCTGTGGATCTTTCTATATTTTTCGTACTGAATTGCAGCCGCATCACAGAAGTATAGTTTGGTTCTATATTTACTATGTAGAAGGATAGGCCAGCTTGCCCCACCATATGAGGAAATGGGCAGAAACTGCTCTTAGTCAAGGGACTGAATTGAATGATCTCATGATTTAAAACTACCATGGTTTAATTGGTAGTTGTTTGATAAATTATTGGCTTAGAGTCAAGTACCCATTATCTCCTCTTTGGACTTAGTAAACCCAACTGCACATCACTTTAATTGCAAGTCATCACATTTGGCAGCGTGGTTTTGAAATACTAAATTTTTTTCCCATAGAGATTGCAGGAGATTGAACAACATGCCCCACTTCAAGCTGTGCTTGGTTAGCACTAGCCTGTGTGTCCGGCACTTGCTATTGATTTGCAGCAGATTCTCATCTTCTCATGAAATGAACAACTCGTTTCGAAAGTTCTAGTCCTAACCAGAGTCTTGCATTTCCATTATCCCTACATATCATTTCTCCTACACAGACTAGAATTTTCAAGCACTGTAGCAAGCTCATTCTCTGACCACATGTCTATTTCAAATGGTGTCAGTAGGCTTAAATCGTGACATTGTACATGAGCAAAGTGTGCAAACTCATTATACTGTATAAGAAATAATGCAAACTGCAGCAGAAAATGGGTTGGGTGTCTGCCCAGTAGGCAAAATGCTGTGAAACCCACAATTTCTATGTAGCATTTTTGTTCCATTTAGCATACGTTGGAATCTTTAGCTTTCATCTCGGGTGAGAAGTGAAGTATCCATGTCTGGTGGTGGTGTTGTAGTCTTCGTTGTTTTGCACAGTGATAACCTTCGTCTTTTTTTCAGGATATCATTTTAATGTACCTGCTTTTACTGTGAGAAATAAAACTCTGTAATACTGTCAAGGGGGTGCTGAAAGAATATCTCAGGAACTAGTTGAGCGGCATCTTGTACATCCACTTTGTTGAAACTAAGGCAATCTGGGTCTGGTCTCTTCCTGCGTAGTATATCTGATAATCCGGGTTCCCCTATCTGTCGTTGAAGCTATCCCTATGTTGGTTGGGCAAAATCTGCATAATTCCTCAATTTCATTTCCTGACTAAGAAGGGAAAGCATTAATTTAAAAATTCACCTTTATTCCCTTCTTTATACTGTGGTTCAAGTGAGTGAGGCTAAGTAACAAGGCTTTGCTCTGTAGTAGTACCTATAGCTGCTGGCCTCTTAGTTTCTGAGTTTTGAGCTTTTCCTTTATTATGCAACTGACTTTGCATAATAAAGTTGTTATGAGTGTAGTGCAGCATGCTTCCAGTGATCTTGCCCTCTCAAGACACTGGTTTCTTCTGTTATGTTGCATAATGAAGTCAGCAGTATGCAGGGTGGTGGCGTCTCAGATAACAGGCAGTTGGCTCTTAGCCTAGTACTAGCAGCCCGTATCAGTGAATGCAAGACTACTGATGTAGAAAGACGTTGCACATATATATCTCGAAGGCATGCCATGATCTTAAGCACCACTTTGGGCTATCAGTGATGCATCTCTTGCTCCCCCCTCTGGATTTCTGCCGTACAGTATGCACATCAGGCAGCTTAGGTTTACAGCCAGCTTTTCTTCCCTAATGGAACTTGGGGGGGGGGGGGGGCGGGCCCTATAACAGATCTACTGTTCCGGCAGAGACCATACCCAGATTGCCTTAGCTTCAGCAAAGTGGCTGTACAACATGCCTCCCAACTAGTTCCTGAGATGTTTCACTGCGTAAATCAAACGCTTTTGATACTGTTTTGTGGGTTCTGAATACAAAGAGCCCGCCTCTGTTGAATACCATGTGGGGGAATTAGAAAGTGTTATCAGATTCACTGTTCACTGATGTGGGAGACATTTGCTAATAGAAGGTTGTATGTGCCACACCTGCTTATATGTTTAGGCACCTCTGTCAGAGAGAGAGGAGCCGGAGATTGAGCATACAAGGAAGCAAGACTGGGACATTTCTGTTAAGTTTGCTTTACCTTAGGCTGTGTGATAGTCGGCAGGGCAAATACACCCCATTGACCCACCATTTGCATGTGTACGGACTAGTATTTTGTCCACCGCTTTGACTGTTTTAATAGTATTTTAGTAGCAGAGTATAAGCTTAGAATTTAAATTCTGCAATTCGCATCAATATGGCTTTGGTCACCAAAACACCTGACATGGTTGGGAAACTTTATTGTGTCTTTTAAAACACATGTTACTCTTCCTAGGTGTGGTTTTTGCCATATGTGGAAGCTGCAAATCTCTGGGAAACTGGGATCCACAGTGTGCAGTAATCCTTCAACCTGAGGATGAGTAAGTTTCTTTCACCGATGTGTAAGTTTCTTTCACCGGGAAATAGGAATAGCATCTCCCAGTCTTCAGTGATAACTACAGTCACAATTTGTTCTTTGCTTGACTTTTTGGCTGATTATCTTTTGCTGGTTTGGTCCATGTGCTTTTCATGATTGTTCTTGGATTAATGTTCCTGTGAGAAAGGACCTCAGGGGGAAAAAACCCTGCCTGCCTAACTGTGTGGCCCTTTGACGATATCAAACAGTCACGGTTTCTGATTTCAAATACCCCCCCCCCCCCCAAAGTTTTGCATGGCTTAAAGGAATTATGTCCTCTGTAGTCTACTATGGAGAGTTCTTTGCAAGGGAACGGCATTTGCCCACAGACTGCTCCCACTATATACGCAAAAGTGTGTGTGTGTGTGTATGAGGATTGGGGTCGATGTAGAAATACTCCCCTCCAGCGGCTCATGTGGTTTTGAGTGGCCCTGGCTTTGATTCAGTCACATGGGTGAAGCAGTTAGACATCTATTGCTGCACATTTTTTCTTTCCCCGCTGCCCTGACTTTTCCCCCCCCCCCGAGGCTGGAATGGGACAGGCATTAGAAATTCATGAGTGCCACTGTGCTCTCGGGTCTTCTGACAAAGCCAGTAACCACGTTACATTTTTATCAAAGCCAGGCATTTCTGAGCAGAAGGGAATCAACAGAGGCGTTTATGTTTTTACACCTTTGAGCTGCTGACTGATAGGATAGCGACCTGATCTGGAGGACAGTGCAGGGAGCTCAGTTGGTTCTGTGGGTTTTCTTCCTTATCTTCTCCCCTGTCCTTCTGGGGCTGCTTCACAAGTCGTTTCGGAGCCCTAGCTGATAAGCTCTCAGATCTGAAAAATAAACCCTTTTTTTTTTAAAGCAGTCATGTACAGTGTGCATGTACATGGCTGTACCTGAAGGCGCAACATGGGAACTACAGTCTAATGCCTAGATATGTTTGAAAACCGGAGCCTGCGCGAGAAAATTCTTGTCGATCTCAAGTTTGTACGCAGAGGCACTCGCATGATGGCTTTTAAAAGTGTCGCTTCCTATTGTTTACCAACAATAGCCTTTTGAAACATCATATAGAGGGGAAGGTCCTACTGTGCCGGCTTTCGCACATCTGAAAATGAACTTCAGGCCTGCAGCAGGGTCTCCTTAAATATCATTGTTCGACTGTAACTGTATATTTTACTAGAACCTTTCCCCCAATACTTATTTTGCAGCCTGCTCTGGAAAGCTACTGTTGTCCTCCCTAGAGGAGATGACATCGAGTATCGGTACTTTCAGGGGACCTTCTTACAACCCCAGGTACGTCTCCATAAACACTAATGTAGTTCATTGACTAACTCTAAGATGAGTTCTTCGCGATACACAACTTGGAAATAGTTCACACCACGGCTGTCCTAGTTTTCAGTTTTCCCGATTGCTTCAGTAACAGACATTTTCATAAGAAAATACATGAGACCGCGTAGAAACCACCGTTTAAGGTAACGGCGGATATCTTAGAGCACGTGCATGTAGTGGGAAGTGGCAACTGGTCACCGGTTCCCAGTTGTATGCACGTTATCAGAATGCATGTATGCAGTGGTCTACACATACTTTTCCTTTCTGTGTGGGGAGACTGTGACCTCTTGAAGTTCCTTGTAACGTTCAGCTTAAGAAGGGCTGGATCTGAAATGAGGTCACCTGAGGCAAGCTCCTTTCCCACCAGCTGTCACCTGCCCGCCCACCTGCTGTCGTGCCTCCTGGGAACTGGAGGAAATGATCCTCCATACCTCCTAACTTCCTCAGGCCTCTTTAAATGCAGCAGCACACCCAGCTCCATGTAGCACTTCCCAAACTCTTAAAATTCATTCTTATGAGAGTTCAGCCACTATTTCTTGTGGCCTCGGAAATTAAAATGGTAACAGCTCTCATGAGGAGAAGCAGTTTTGCAAGAAGTTAGGAAGCCTTAAAGGACACGGACAGGGTGTCTTTCTTTGTGCTTTCTTTGGAAGGAAGGAAGGAAGGGAACCAAAGAGATAAAGATGGGTTATCTTCTCTGGCTTCTGGGTGGAGATGGTGGCAGCATTAAAGCATGAATGCCGGGATGTGGGTGGTGACAATTACTGCCTTTGCCTCAGGTGGCTAAGCACATTGAACCATCACTAGCTTAAATATTCTGTTCTTTTGTTGCTATGAATTGCAAAATGGGGCTCAGGCATCTAATGGACTGGTGGAGTAAATCTTCAGCAGCAGAAAGAGCTAGGTGTGTAGGCGTTCATCCTGATATGCTTTTGCCTGTCTTGTGGTCCCGACATACTAAATAGTTTTATGGAATAATTTAGATGCAGTGGGGGGGGGGGGTAATCTGGATTTGAAAGACAAGGCCAGACTCCTTCCAGAGTTAGACTGATGCTTTTAGTGTCATTCTCTTAATTTTGCTAAAGACCTAAAGCATATGAGAATTCATGAGAGAGGGTGAAGCATAAATTAATCTGCTGTAGTAAGACAAGTTCCGTTTAATACATGCAAACTTTACAGGATGTGTTAGTGTATTTCTTTGAGTAGGTGCTCTGTATCGTGCATACTGTTAAGTACCATGTGATGCAGAGATTTTCAGTGGTAAGTATGAATTTTATGGACTCGTGGAGTAGTGACATATGTAAAAAGTCTGTGTTAGCCCATTGGGAATCTTTCTGCCTGAAGAGGTTTAAATTTGACTGGGGAAGGGGACTGTACGAGTTAATGAGAGGCCAGGGCTCTCAATAAACTGTTCTTACCTCTTTGGGGTGTCTGTGCATTGCACTGATGGGGCCTTGTTCCTGCGCAGAACAAACTTAGCTTTATCGCAGAAATGGAAGTTTGAAATGGGCATGTCCAGAGAGCAGAGTTATTCCTTTACTGTTTAGTTCTTCTTTTCTTTTTGTCTTCTGCAGTGGAGACAATGTGAGGGAACCTCTGAGGTTTTACCTCAGAGCTACATTCCAGTTCACTTTTTTTTCTCTTCTTGTTCTGATAATACACACTTTTGCTCAGTTTGTTGCTGGAAGAGTCCATTTAGAGTCTCTGTGGGCCTTTTAGGATCTTGATGCCCTCTCCTGTAAGAATGCTGGGGCACAGATAGTTGCGTCCTTCGGCCAAGCTGTCTTGCATTCTCCTTTCTCGTGAAGAACACCTGCACCTTCCTCCGGGCAGGTCAGCTTTCTAGTCTTCACCCATCAGTGAATAAGTAAAAACAGGTGGTCATCTGTGCATTCACACAACCTGCCCACCTGCTGCATAGCCGGTGCTTTAGGTTACTGTGGCATATTTGTAAGTTGCAAAGAACTGAGCAGTAAAGGTGTGACTCCATCCTCTTTGAATGCATAAACTGAGCCCCTGCTTTTGTGTGGGAGAGGCTTTTTTTCACTTAAATCATGGATCTAGAACATTCTGAATTCATTGCTCTGCACAGGCACAAAGCCCATCAGTTTGAGGGCACAGATAACTGCTCAGAAGAATAACAGTTACAAGTGAGCAATCCCTTTGTTCCTTTGCATATTTCTAGCGGGTTTGCCTAACTTATACTGATGGGAATGCTTGTGGATCCGAAACATGGTTCATACTACAATAGCCTGCTATTTGTCTTCAGGGGTGCCTTAAAGCAGAAGTGAATGGAGGAGTTTCAGTGTTCATAAGTAATGTCTGAAATTAATAAATGCATTGTCTCTCACATGCACACTTGCAAATCAGAATGAAATGATGAAGCAACTGATTTTTGTAACTCCACTTGCAGCTTGATTCCATATGGTCTAGGGTTGCCAGCCTCCAGGTGAGGCCTGGGGATCTCCCGCTTTTACAACTGATCCCCAGCTGACAGAGATCAGCTCCCCTGGAGAAAATGGCTGCATTGAAGGGTGGACTCTATGGCATTGTACCATGCTGAGGCCCCTCCCCTCCCCAAACCCCACCTTCTCCTGGCTCCACACCCAAAGTCCCCAGGTGTTTTCCAACCCGGACTTGGCAACCCTAATATGGTCTCATAGTAGATTCTGCAGTGTTGATGTAGTAATGCTTAGAGCATATCATCCTGTTTGCTTTTTTGAAACTTCAAATCAGGAGCATTAACAGTTGTTTATGTTTTCCATGGTTCTTTTAAATGTACCTTTGCATGGTGAAAAAGGTCCCCTCAATTTTTGGCAACTGATGGAAGTTCACTTAGAAGCACACTAAAGAAACCCCACAGGTTTCCTACCTTGGTGATTAGAAATACCTATAGAATTGTAATGTGTTAAATCTGACGTTTGGCTTGATTCATAATTCGCTTGATTGGTGTGGATGCCATTGCTTTATTAGCTTCAGCCTAACGCTTTGGTAGGTACTAAGCCCATTTGTAAAATACTTGGAAGAGAGTGATCTGTCTTGTGTGCTTGCTGCTAATTTGTGTCCTGAGTTAAGCAGAGTGGCACGAAGGTAGTGGTTTATGTTACTGTGGCTGACTACTATATTTCATTAGCTGCCATGTAGCAAAAGTAGTTCACATTGTTTAAGTTGTGTTAGAAGCTTGTTAAGAGAGAAGTCATTAGGATGAATGTACAAAATCTTGACCGAAAGAGGCAGCAGTTTAACATCTGCCCCCTTACCTTGTTGTGTTAAATATAAAGCGACACTAAGAGGTCACACAGGTGCAATGCAAATAACTAGCAGGATGCTGACTCTGTCAAAAACCTTTCTCTTATTGTTAAAGGCAGGACCATTTCCCCCCTTTTAGAAATATGAAGCCAGTATTTTCCCACACTGTGCCCCGCCCAAAAGCACTACTGTAGAGCATCTCAATCTCCCCACGAGTTGGAGAGTCTTCTGTACTTGAGTTTTCTTAAAGAAAACTGCTTTTCCATTGTGGTCTCGCTAGCTTAAAAGCAGAAATTTAAAAAAAATGAACTTCTGTCTTCCAGTTTAAGAAATGGCTTACAGGTCCCCTTCTGAAAAAGTGGAGGTATGTACCTCCCCGCTGGTGGCCAAGATGTGCGTCAGGAAATACATTGGGTTTAATCCAAAGATTCCTTTCTGCTAAGTGGGCAGCCATCCTCTGACACAGAGAAAGCCTCTCTCTAACTGTGTTTCCAATTGGAAAGCTATATACATTCACCCGTTTCAACTGAGTTGCATGCGAGGAATTTACCCATCTGTTATTGTTGTGAAATAGTACTATATTAACCAGATTAAAGTAAACATTATTTATTTGTCTTTAATAGTGTGGTCATGGGTGCGTTTAATATTGCATGCATGGAATGTTCAAGGGCTCAGGAATATGTATCTGCATACCTTGAACTTCTAAAACTTGGAGAGATTGAGCAATGCAAAATCCATCACCTATTCTGAATGACTGGAATGAGATATAAATGCTCATAGATCTTCAGGATTTCTCTAGAATAATTATGTGCTCTGATTTGTCAAAAACTTGTACACTGATTTCTAATATTAAAAAATGTGGACGTTACTTAGCAGTTAACTAAGGCAGTAACTGCAGACCAAGTTCCACAGCAACTTTTTTCGAATACAGATAGATTCTTGGTGGCCTTTCTGCTTCTCGTATATATAGGCAGAAGATGAGGGAAGTTAAAAAATACTAAAAACTGGTCATCTGCACAGATTGCTTGCAACCCATCTCTTAAATTTCATCCTCTATTTTTGGCAGTTCCCTTTTCTGGGATAAGTTCTGAAGGCGTTATGTGGATGACCTTTGACGCTATTTTGTATGTACGCAGATGCTTTAATCTCTTCAGTTACCATCTTAAAATAAAAAGATATGGGATGCATCTTGGCCTGCCACTCTGGAAATGAACACAGTGTGATTGGCTTTGATGCCATTCCATCCTTGAGGTTTCTATGATTTTAGAGGAAATCAAGTCTGAGGAAACAGATGGACTTAAGGAAGAGTGGTCTATATGGGATACAGGATGTTAAATTTGTCACTTAAATTTGAAGATCATAACCATGTTATTATTGGAAATCTCTTGAATTGGTAGGAAAGGGACAACTTTCAAAATGGCAGATATGGGGTTGCCAGCCTCCAGGTGGGGCCTGGGGATCTCCAGCTTTTACAACTGATCTCCAGCTGACAGAGATCAGCTCCCCTGGAGAAAATGGCTGCTTTGAAGGGTGGGCTCTGCAGCATTGTACAATGCTGAGGCCCCTCCCCTCCCCAAGCCTCACCCTCTCTTGGCTCCACCCCCAAAGTCTCCAGGTATTTTCCAACCTAGACCCGGCAACCCTAGGCAGATATCTATATTCTCATCCATTAGGAGCCCAAGCTTTGCATAGAAGGATGACATGCAAATTCGTGAAGTGTTCCATATTTTAAAAAGAAATTGGAACAATTGCAGAGAAGGATAGCATGACCCTTGCATAGAAGCTGTGGCAGAGACCTCGTGATCACTGTTTTGGTAAATTTTTCCTGGCCAGTTGAGCTGCTCTTTCATTCTTTCCTCCTTTTCCAGAACTTTCCCATGAGTTCTATCCCTTCAACCAGGAACTGAATATACAAACCATCTTAGTTCCATTCCTTATTAGTGTTACTTTTCATGTTCCTTGGGCCTCCTGCTTTCTGCTGTGCCTTTAAAGTGGTGGGTTGTGTCCAAAGAATCACAAGTGGAAAGAAAATAGCGGCCAGCGTAATTCTGCTAATGTTGGCCTAGGAGTCCACACGGTGTTACGGCTAGGCTCTGTAGTGGTTCTAATGTTTCTGGATGTAGCAGCTGTTGTGCAAACAACCTCATCTTTGGGTTTGGTTTCTTTTCTTGCACAATGTTCTGGTGTAAAAGAAGCTGTTCCATGAACAGAAAGCCCCTCTGCATGTGGAAGGGTTCCTTTGAATCCAGAGCTATGTTTTCAGTATGTATTTTTTTGTGTGATTAGTGACTCCAGAAGTTTGTCATGCATTAAGTTACCAGTCAGTTAGAACTGATATTCTTTCTTGCAGGAATTTTGATGGCTGATTTGCTTTAAAAAAAAAACAAAAAAACTTTTGTTCTTAGAATAAGCCTGCAGATATATGACTAAAATTTGTGTGAATAAGTATACTGATCAGTGCTTGTAAGCGTTGTAGATCAGGTAGCTTTAATTTCCAGTTAGTTTCTCACAAGTTAGTTTTAGGGGGAACAAAAGCACTCAGGGGCATCTACAGTTACGTTGCAGATGGTTATGATTTCAGCCCAGTCTGGGGATTTCAAAAAGTGTATATAAGGCAAGTAAATTCACAAAGCGTTGAAATGGCATCACGGGTTTAAGAGAACAATCTGAAAGTAAAATTACTGCAGACGTTTAACTTTTAAATTGCAGACTACCGATGGTCCTTGCCAAGTCATAATTCACAAGTGGGAGACTCATCTACAACCACGATCGATAACCCCTTTAGGTATGGGAACCGACCGCATCTGTTTGAGGCATATGCATAAGACTACTAATATGTAACACAGTGATTTAGTGGGGGTTGGTGATATTTTGTAGAATTAAAGTAAATGCAACTGGACTACAAATGTGCCTGTCTTTTAGCATAACACGGGCATTACACTCAAAATTCTCAAGACCTTTTAGCTTAAAATCGTGAAAAGCTTCATTAACTTAATGTATTGAACAGTTGCTGCCTTTGCGGCTTTGTCATACCCATCTTGAACAGGGTTGTCCAATTTTAATTAGCCAGCAGTGAATGTTGTGGTATTTGCAGTGTCAACAGCAGTCATTGTTCTTTTGAGGCAGAGTCCATGATTAATTTTGTAGACCGTTCTTCGGTTCTGGGAACTATAACTGCACATAAGCCATTCCTAATTTAAAGTACCACCTTTTTCTGAAACGGAGACTATTTCAACCTGAAGACTTGATACTTTTATTTCCCCTGAAACATTATACTAAACTCGTAAATATCAAAGGTTTAGGGATTTACATTTTCTGCTGATTTGTGATGAGTGAAAGCTGAGACATTTGAATGTATAAATCATTGTTCTTCCTCTCTCCCCTGGTTATAAAGTGATCTGGAATTACTTGCTGTTTGTTTTCCATGAAAACACCTGAGTTAAAAAGATAGTTATTGGCAGTTCTACTACAGCTAGATGCCCTTTTTCTTATGCATTATTTATTTCTGCCTGAGCATGCAGTTTGGAAATTAATTTCACCTCCTTAGTAGAATGGACTTCAAATGAAGACATTGAGGGTGGCAGCCTAAATTTTGCTGCCTAATTTTTAGAAGAATATGCATGTCTTGCTAATTATCTTTTAGTAGGAATGTTCTGTCCCTCAGAATTCAGGCTCAGTAATCAAACACGTTCTCCTTGTCTCGATCCCGTACTTTTAAATGTGTCTGGTGCTAATGCAGTTTAAATTCAGGTAGAGGCTTACTATGAAGAAATATATTAAATGACTCTTGATTGCCTTTATTTAGATAAAATCTGGCAACATCGCTATCAGTCATATCTCTGGTGCCCGTGTATTTAGGGACCACTAACTTTCAAGAGGGCATGGGGCCCTGCCTTGTGTAGATGAATAAATAAACCACTTAAATGGAAATGGGCATTGCTTTGAGAAATTTTTTTCCTAGTCATTGTACTGCACACACTTTGCTTCGTTTTGTTTTTAAACTAGCTCTATATTCTGGCTCTTTTCAGTAGTCCCTCTGATCTAGGAAAGATCAGTTATACCAGTGTTGACAGGATTGAGGTCCTCAAGAGTATTCCCAACTGAAGTTTTACACCGTTCCAGAAGGAAATCTGTCCTTCTGCTGCATGTTGAGGGTCAGACCTAATAATGGAAAAATAACTCTTGGAATTAATAAACAAAAACTAACTTTTTAGTATTAGATATTAAAATGTTTTGTTTCAAATACGCACTGTTCTGTTGATTGAGTTTGCTTCATGCTTAAAGCTTTTTGGTTTTTCTACACTTTTATAGCATGAGATAATTTCTTTCCAAGAAAGGGGGAAAGAGGAGATAAGTATTTTTAATTGTCAATAACCACCAGATCTTTGTCTAAACTGGAATTGTGTATGAAAACAATTTCTTGTTAGCAGGCAAACTAAAATACATTGATAACTTAGCACTGTCCTTTTAGCACAACATCTGAACATAACAGACTCAAAATGCCATGTCTTTTTCCAGTTTATATAGCTCAGCTTGAAGAAGCACATTATATCTTGCTAAGCATTTCTGGGAATAATACTTAAAGAACAAAGCTTAGGTCCATACATTGTAATAAACATGCTTATGTTTGTCTTCCTCATTCTGTTAGCCATTAGTGTAAAGGTGCAGTTGTTAAGCCAGTATTTGACTGTGAAATGCATCACTATGAACCCCTCTCACAGTTTGTTTGTTCAATTTTAGAGGATTTTTCTCTGGATGATGGATACTTTGGAATCTGTGGTAAGTAGCATTTGCCCATATATGTGTGTGTTACCATCCTGTGCATTGTAGCAAGAGATCATTTTGAAATATTTACAACAGAGGTTTCGAAAACATTTGTTATGTGGGCCAGATCTGACATAAATATCACTTTGTTGGGCCAGTCCATGTGTGCCATAAATTGTAACACAAGCTACCAGAGATATAAACTTTGTAAAGATGATCTCAGATGCTGAATGGCAATAGCAGGTCCGATTGGATTAGGTGTGATATGTAGAGGGGTGGAGATATCAGCATTGCTGTGGCGTACAGAGGCATGGAGATGCCAGCATTGGTAATGAGACTGGAAACCTAGGTCTCAGTTTGGTATTCAGTCCAGAAGGATGCAAAGAATAAATGGAAATACGTTTGAAGAAGTGAGCAGTAACTCACAAAAGCACATACCCTACCACAATGTTGTTAGGCTTTAAAGGTGCTACTGGACTCTCACTCTTTCTACCACTATCAGAAACCACAACATTCAAAAACCAGTGGGGAACATTTTAGCATTCCAGGGCATTCAGTTGCTGACCTAAGAGTAGCTAGCAGTTCTCTTACAAGGGAATTTCAAAGGGAGATTAGAAGGAGAGTCTGCTTAATTGCAACTGATCATGAAGCTCAAAACAATGCAGACTCCTGGGTTTCTTCTCTCACTATCAGTGCCTGCTCTTGTCTTTTGGCATCTGAAATCACTTCACTCTCCAAGATATAAGGACTGCTGGATTCACATTCCTGCTGTATCTGAGGAAGTAAGCAGTGATTCATGAAAGCTTATGTCCTGCCACAAATTTTGTTAGTCATTAAGGTGCTGCCGTACTTTTGCTCCCTTTCACTAATAAGGAATATAAGCTGTGCTGTTAGGTTTCTCCCCCCATCTGTTTGAAATGGAAAGGGGGATCTTTCCAAGTGCCATGGGATGGACTCACTCTCTCATCCCTGGAATGAAACGTTTTTTGGTTTAAACACAGGACTCTTCCCCCCACCACCACCACCTGGAATAAAGTGTTTTTTGGTCTGAACACGGGACTCCCTCCCTCCCTCTCTCTCTCTGAAGAAAAAGTGTTGTTATACATGGAATAAAACGTTGCTGGTCTTCTGAAAAGCCCTACAAGATGCCATCCCCCCCCCCCCCCCATCTCTTCCTCTCCCTCTCTCCCTGGGGGGGGAGCCCTCAGCCTGTGGAGGGAGGGCTTTCTTTCTCTCCTCTGAAGCAGGAACTAGGAGAAACTGGGGAAAAGAAGCTGCGATGTTACAAATAGGAAGCAGGAAGCAGCACAGTCAGCAGCTCTTGGGCTGGATTGCAGCCCTGTGCAGGCTGGATCCGGCCCGTGGGCCATATCTTTGACACCCCTGATTTAGAATGCAGGTATAGGGTTATATTTAAAGCTATACAAAGCTAAGTCTGGCTGAGTAGAGGCAGTGTCTCATGGCATTATTGTTATGGCCTGATCACAATTCTTGGGACTGTACCTAAATAAAAATGTATACTGTGCTAAACTGGTGTAGGAGTTGAACAGATCCCAGTGTGCCTCTGAAATGAAAAGCCATGCCAGCTGTCAAGAAAAAAAGTTAAAGATTTCTCAAGTATATATAAAAAAAGATTTATCAAGTATGCTTGTATGCTAATTTCTGTTTGCCTTTCATTGCAACTAAGAGTAAAAATAGAATACAGATTGCAATTTACTTACCAAAAAAAACACCCAAATGAACCAAGAAACAAACGAGTAGGTGGGATGCATGAAACATCATAGGGCAATTGCCCTCATTAAGGCTGAGGAATACACAAAGCATGGGGCTCTAGAAGAGATGATAAACAGGTCTGTTTTTTAAAATTTGTTTTGTTTAACTTCTCTAAGTCGATTTTACTTCATTGGTTAAGACATACCATCTAGCAGCACCAGCATAGGCGTCAACTACGGGGGGGGGGGGGGCTCGAGGGCTCGAGCCACCCCCGAAATTTCCCGGGGGGGACTGAGCCCCACCCGGGAAAACGGAGCGCCCTCCGCCGCACCTCCCCATGCCCTTTCTAGGGCCGCTGCTGCCGTCTCTCTCTCTCTCTCCCCCTTGGCCTGGCCACTCCGTCCCTCCCTCCGTTCGTCCAGGGGCCAGCTAAGCAAATGCCCAGCTGGCCCCTGGACGGAGGGAGGGAGGGACGGAAGCAGGAGTGGTCAGGCGGGGGGGGAGGTGGCGGTGGCGGGGGGGACGTGGTCCCGGCGGGTGTGCACGCTTTGCACGTGCACACGGAAAAGCCCCCCCCCCCCCCGGATTTTTTAAACTTGACGCCCCTAGGCACCAGGATCACAATTTGAAAGAAACTGGGGTTTGTTGGAGGTTTTTTGCAATTCTGCCTTGTAGGCTGTGGACATACCGTGCACTGTGAGCTTGCCACAAAAGCAGAAGTAAGCAATTGCGTGATGCTGCTGGAGGGAGGGGGAAGAGTTGTGCCTGGATATATAGCAGCAAGATATGGTTTGATGCTGCCTGGGAAGTAAGCTGCTGGAGTGTAGCATGGCGACTACTATAATGGTTGTTTCTCTTTCCTTTGTCAGATGGAGTGGAAAGCGTTGATATTGGGTGGCTGACATGTCAGACAGAAATACGACTGCGCCTGCATTTTTCTGAAAAACCACCTGTATCTATAACAAAGAAAAAATTTAAAAAGTCTAGATTTAGGTATGATCAAGCAAATATAGCTTTTCCACTTGTTATATAGGTTAGATTCTGTATTTCAGCCCTGTAGCAGTGTTTGGATGAGACTGTCTATATTGATGTAGTTCTGGAAAATTCAGATTATTTTAATGGGATCTGATTCAAGGGGTCAAGGCTCTTGGAGATTTGGATTCCCTCAATACATGCTGTTTTAAATCGGGGTTGGCAAAATAGACAGGTAATATCAGGCCTAGGAGCGGGTCTCTTTTTTAGCTTTTAGTCTTTTATTTCTGGGTTAGTCTTACATTCCAGGCTCCTATGCAGTATCGTTCTTGGCAGCATCAGACTTTCCTTTCACCATCAGACACATCCACAACTGAGCATCCTTTCAGCTTTGGCCCAGCCGCTTCACTCTTACTGGGATTACTTGTACTTGCTCTCTGCTCTTCCCCAGTAGCATATTGGACACCTTCCGACCTAAGGGGCTCATCTTCTGACTTCATATATTTTAGCCTTTTGTTACTGTCTAGATGTTTTCTTGGCCAAGATACTGGAGTGGGTTGCCGTTCCCTTCTGGTTTCAACTGGCTGTCCAAGTTCAGTCTCTCCAGCCCTGGGGGAAGACGGGAGTTACTTCCCATCTCCAAGCAAGGAGGTCACCGTCAAGCTGGAGGACCACTGGGGAGATGGGGGAGTGGAAGAAAAGAAGGGATACAGCAGACAAGAAGACCAGGAAGTATTCACCAAAGAGGGCTGGACTGACTGAGCTTTGAGAACTGGAGACACTCCAAAGCCCAAAAGAAACAAGATATAGAGAAGAGGAGAAGAGATCAAGCCCCGCTTGAGACGAAGATGTGACCTCGATGTCCTGGAGACAAGATCCACCTGGGCAGAAAGGCAAAAACATACTCAAAGCAAGTTCTCAACGATGGGAGGGGAGGAGAGGGGAAGCCGAGGAATTGATTATTTAAGACGGATGTCAAGGGAGAACTGGGGAGGACGTGCCCGCTTGACTCTGCGTGCAGAGACCTGGAGGGTCAAACGGGAGAATGTGGGAGGCAGGGAAGAGGGGGGTGAAGGTCAGGAGTAACCTCCCCCCTTCCTTTGTCACGACTGAGGCTCATCCTGTGACTAGAATCCTCTGAGAATAATCGTCCTGGAACAATCGTCCTGTCGGCACAATGAAACCCAGGTTCTGACGCTGGCCGTTTTTTTGGTCGGGGATTACTGAAAAATACATATATGTCATTTATCAGAATTTTCAGTGCGAAAACACGTGAACCTCACACATTTGAATCATATGGAGCACTTGGTGACTTGGGTCTCTTTAGTCTCTTTTCAGTCTCTTTTGGTGCCATTTTGGTCTCTCTTCTCTCTTTTTTGGGGGAGGTCTACCAGTCCTAGGTCTGTAATTTACATCAAGTTGCCGGGGGGGGGGGGCGGGGCATGGCTCAGTGGTAAAGCATCTGCTTTGCATGCAGGAAGTCCCGGGGGCTCAATCCCTGGCATCTCCAGTTAAAAGGATCAAGTAGTAGTCATGTGAAAGATTTCTATCGGAGACCCAGGAGAGATGCTGCCAGACTGAGTAGACGATACTGACCCTGATGTATTGATGGCCTGATTTCAGTATAAGGCGGAGTCATGTGTAATCTGCAAATCTGAAAGGAGTAGACGAACGCTACATTTGTTACTCTGTTTTGTCATCAAAAGCCTGACATACCAGTTGAACTCTGATGTTATAGTCCAGAGATGTCAAACTTGTTTGTTACAAGGGCTGGATCTGACATAAATGTTACTATATCGGGTGGGCCATGTGCGCCATAAAATGTAATGCCAAGTACCGGAGGTAAAAACTTTGTAAAGGACACAGGCAAACCCAATTAACGATACTGCTTTTTAGTCAGAGTACAAACGGAAGCAATTGATTCCTAGCAGTGAAAGCAATGGATTTACTAGGGAGCCCACAAAAGCCCCAATAAATGTATTTAATCATATGCAAGACTAGTTTTTTCCCAAGAGATACCATAAAAAGGGGAGTACTTTATATTTCCATACATACGAGTTGCTTTCGGGCCTGGTAACAGCCCTGGACGGGCCGGTTCTGGGCCCCAGGCCGTGTTATAGTCTGTGTTCTGCAGCCGTTGTTGGTGTCACTGAAGCTCCAAACCTTGTGTAGCATCTGGCTTTGCTTTTTCTCCCCCTGTGATATAGGGTGAAACTCACTCTGGAAGGTTTGGAAGAGGAGGGGGAAGATGACGACGAGGACGAAGACAGACTGTCTCCTACAATTCAGCAGAAAATGGCAAACACGCTAGAGATCTCCGTAATAAGTGACTCTGGATTCCAGTCTCGGCATTCGCAGCCAGAATGTGGCTACGGCTTGCAGCCTGACCGATGGACTGAATACAGCATCCTTACCATGGAGCCAGACAATCTGGAATTAATCTTTGATTTTTTTGAGGTGAGGGCTTGTTTGGTCTGCTTGCCGGGTCCTCTTTGAGTATATTATTATTTGCCACATCGATCACTTATATATCAGGGTCCCAGCTGTGTTGAAAACTTATTAACAGATAAGAAAGAGCGGGAGAAGAAAGGAGAGGGGAGCAAACTACCAAAACAAGCTTTGACGTTCCACCTGGTGGAAATTTTTAACAGAAGACAGTGACCTGTTCAGACTTCTCTCTCCCTTTCCGCCCAAGTGAGGTAGGGAGCAGAAGAGGATCAAGAGTGGGGAAATCTGTTCCTTTGAGGCACCTCTGTTATCCTGATTATTGAACCCAGGTTCTCCAGGGAGGTCAGGATCCTGCATTCTGAGTACTGAAATCCATCCTGAGATCATGCCTTGTTTCTATCGCCATTGCCTTTTAAAAGTCTCCATTTGATAAAATATTCTTATAAACGTATGAACACTGAGACTCAGGATTCAGAAAGGTGAAGCACCTGAGCCAAGAAACAAACTCCCATAATACTATAACCCAGGGGCAGCCAAACTTGCTTAATGAAAGAGCCACGTAGAATAAATGTCAGATGTTTGAGAGCCACACAAACAAATATAGCCCACACGTTTTTATTGAAAAATATGCAACTGTGCTTTTTATTAACATTAAATAAGACTGCCAAAAATAGAAGCAAACGGAGTAAAAGCAGATATTGATAATGATATTTAACTTTAGATGGGGAGGAAGGGCAGAGAGAGAGAGGAGAAAGAGAGAGAGAAAGGTGTAAAGAAAGCAAGCAAATAGATCAGGGGAGGGAGAGGTGGAAATAAGGCAACTTTAACTTTAAAGGCATCTTCCAAGACCTCCATGCCCCCATGCCAGCTGGGATTGGCTTGGAGAAGGGGTTTAAAGAGACAAGTGCTTTCTCCAAGCTGGCCGGTGAGGGTGGGGGGTGGTCTTTAAGAATGCATTTAAAGTTAAAGTTGCTTTCTTTCTCTCAAGCCTACCCAGGGAGGGGAACACTGGCTGGGGAAGGGAAGACAGATCGCTTCCTCAACCGCCCTGCTGGGAGCCATACAATATATGTGTAAGAGCTGCATGTGGCTTCCGAGCCATTATTTGGCCACCCCTGCTATAAACAGTCTCCTTTCCCTTTCCTTGTATGCTTCTATACAAGTTGGGAGGAAAGGGAGAGATTTAAGTTTGCATTTCAGCTCCCTCAGCACTGACAAGCATAATAGTGAATTTGTTGCGTAAGCTTAACATAATTTATTAATTGTAAGGTTACATGCTAATATGCACGGTAGCAGCAAGGTGAGTTGTAAGGAGAGGATCAAAACTTTGACTCAAAAATGGACGTAGGGTTTTTAAAGTTCCATGTAGCTTTGCTGTTTATTTGCAAATGAGGGGCCAGGCTGAGGTACCGAGAGGTGCTGGGCTCACTTGCGGTGAATACAGCAATCCTCTATCTTGACTCTGCATTTTCAGGAAGACCTTAGTGAAGCTGTGATACAAGGAGATGCACTCCCGGGCCACGTGGGCTCTGCGTGTTTGCTGTCCTCCACAATTGCAGAATTGGGAAAGAGTTGCGGTCTTCTCACACTTCCTATCATGAACAGAATTTCACGAAAAACCATCGGAAAAGTTAGAGGTATGCTTAATGCAGAAATAGTGTTAACGTAAGCAGGAGCCATAAGCAGAATAAAGAATTTCATGGGGAAATGGTGCATGCAGTCAGAACTAAGGTTTTATGAAAGGTATCTTCAGGGCAATGCTATGCATGTGTATTTGGAAGTTCCAATGAATTCAATGGCTTGCTCCCAAGTAACTGCCTAGGATTGCAGCCTGAGGGATCACAAATGGCATATTTTAAAACATGCCTATTTTATCTTTGCTGCTTTTTTAGTTTGGTGTAGTTAAGTGTGTGGACTCTAATCTGGGAGAACTGGGTTTGATTCCCCACTCCTCCACTTGCAGCTGCTGGATGACCTTGGGCAAGCCATAGTTCTGTCAGAGCTGTCCTTGAAAGAGCAGTTTCTGTCAGAGCTCTCTCAGCCCCACCTACCTCACAGGGTGTCTGTTGTGGGGAGGGGAAGGGAAAGGAGTTTGTAAGCTGCTCTGAGACTCCCAAGTGAAGGGCGGGGTATAAATCCAATCTCCTCTTCTTCTTCTTTAGCATTTCAGTAGGTGAGGTTGCTCTGAACCAAATGAAAAGAAAGTACTATGTTCCTTAAATAAAACCAGAAGAATTTAATGACCAAGTCATATTTGCTTTTCTTTGTAGTTGACTATATAATTATTAAGCCAATTCAGGGATACTTGTGTGATATGCAAGCTTCGTTTTGCAAATACTGGAAACCAAGAGGAGGGCTAGATGTTGGACATCGAGGTGCAGGAAACTCTACAACTACCACCAAGTAAGTCTGAATGCTTGAATGTCGGATCATTTTTTTAAAAAGAAGAACTTCAGTAGCTACCTTGTGTATGCAACACAGCAGCTCAAGTATAACAATTGTATACACAGTCAAAGCTCTCTGGATGTTACAGCAATAGCAGAGAACAGGCTGAACACATGCATGTATGAGCGTGTCTACATGTGTGTCCATCTACACAGAGCCTGCCTTGTACTGAGCTGGATCCGTGCTTGATCTTAGCCCATACGGTCTACCCCGCCTCACAGCAGCCCTTCAGAATATCATGCAGAGTTCTTTCCTGGCACTTGATGCCTGAAGTCCTTTAAGTGGCAATGCTGGTTATGGAACTGGGAACACTTTGACATGCAGAACATGGGGTTGATTAGCTGTGATCCCATTTGCCTCTTGGGCTCTGGGGGCTGCTGTGTCAAAAGATCGCCAGCTTTCACCAGCGCTTCCTTGTCGGTTTTCCACCTGCAGTTTTCCAGCTTTGCCTTGAACTGTAGCTGTTGTTCCTCCTCAATACCTAGCACACGTGCCTTGATTTTAGCAGCTTCCTCTACCGAGCCAGAGAACCACTTTAGGGAGAATCACTATTGTTCAGCATTTATTTTCACCTTTCTGAAGGGAAAAGTCTTCATGACTTTGATATGCTAGATTGGGGCACCCCCCCCCTCCCCCGCCTTTCCCGGTTTTCCTAAAGGTCCCTGGTTTTAATGATGAAAGTGGCCTCTAAACTACTGTAGCAGCCAACATGGTAAAAGCAGACTTTTGGTAGACTTTGGCTCAGTGTCAGTTGAACGAATATAAAACCTTTTTGAGCTGAATGCCATGGAAGATCAACTCCCAAGTGCTGTTTTACAGCAACAAGCTATTACCAGTAGGATTTAAACATGCTGTCAAATAGTACTTGCAGGTTTTTGGAATTCATTGTTATGGAATTATTCGGCCGGGGGGGGGGGGGGCGGGGGGAGATCTGTGTTCAGTTGATGTCGAATCAGGTACCCCAAGGGCAGGCAGCTTTGCATGTTCCTGGTACAAGGCAGTTGTTAAAATGTATTGGAAATAAGCAATCTTGGATGTGAAAACTCTGCTGCATTATAATTAACATGCAATCATGAATATTGTCTGCTATAGATAATGGCTAAACTCCCCTGGCTATAAGAGTTGTCTTCCACTTGGCATGTAAAGGGTTTGATATTGGTTTCTAGAAGTGAGGGGTCTGTTACAGTTTGAGCTGCAAGGATGGTTGATGCCTGTTTGTCATGATTGTTAGCTGTTTCAGTTGTAAATGAACTTGTGACTTTATGACTTCTTGAAACTTTCTTTTGTTTCCAGGCTTGCTAAACTTCGAGAGAATACAGTTGCTTCTTTAAAGAATGCAGCTAGCCATGTATGTGTGTAATATATACCTTGGTTTATTTTTGCATTAATGTTAATACCCTATGAGCATCTTATGGAGAGAACCATGTAGAAAAGGTATTCTCCATTCATATTATAGAACTAAGATTTTTTTTTTATCATAAGAAGGATTAATGCTAGTTCTGTGTTCATTATACTGGCATTAAAATTGCTATCCCCCCATATTTGCCTCATTTATAACTGAAAAAAGAACTGTTCTACATTTTAAGGTTTACAGGTGTGAATAATTTCAGTGGAGAAATCTTTACTGTAATCTTGTATACCTCTGGGGATTGGGGGTGGGGGAAGCAGCTGTGAATTTCCTGCATTGTGCAGGGGTTTGGACAAGATGACCCTTCCAATTCTACGTTTTTGTGTTTCTATGTTTCTTCGAAGAGTACAACCCTGAAGTTGCATATTAACCCAGAAATTTTGTTGTGGCAGTGTGCAAAGTGCTTTCTTGCAGCTTGATCCTGGAAATATCCAAGATAAATGATGTTAGACGAGTACTTGGGTCTGAAGATTGAGGGTCAGTCAGTTAATATGATCTTACTCTTGAAAAACCCTGTTTCATGTAGAAGGGAAAGGAGTCGTTTTAGGGTGACGTTTGATTTGACATACAGTGTTAAGCTACAGAAACAGCAGCAAGGTTGCTTTAAGTAAAGCTGGAAATAAGTGGCCTATAAGTGTCAACATGTGGGTCTGAGGCCAAAATAGCCTAGAATTCCTTTGTTCAAGTATATAATTAAAGATGGAGCAATAAGTTTAGGAAGTGCTGCTATAGGTTTGGCTGGGGGAGAGAGAGGCATTCATAAGCTTTGGAATCGGTCAGTAGGTGGGAATTAGGTCAGGAAAGCTCTGTTCTGAAAAATGTCTACATTGGGCATTGAATGTTTAAACTTGTTCCAAGGAGTTTTGAAAAATATCACACAGAGTATAAATACAAATTGAGTGTAAACTAGGCACATTTTCATGTAATTTTGAAAACAATGTCTTAATCTCCTTAGGGAGCAGCCTTTGTGGAATTCGACATACATCTTTCTAAGGATCATGTTCCCATAATATATCATGATCTTACTTGCTGTATTGCCATGAAAAAGGTATGTGATTTTTAGCTTCTCTGTGCAGACATCCGTACCAACTTACTCGCTTCTTTGGGTAGCCCATGAAATTGTTTGATAACGCCAACTGACAGTGAGGGTTTTTAATGTAGTGAAAATAATTGCAGTTACCTCCATTGCATTAAAGCCACCAATGCAGAGAGAATAAATAAATTTCTCACCTGGGCTTTCTTAGTGTAAATTCTTAAAAGCATGGTGCAAAAACATTTTCCTGTCTATGCACTGACTTGATGACCTGTGTGTGTTTTACTACTGTCTAGCTCTGAATTTTGATAGAATAGAACTATAGAGTTTCATTTGGGACAGCTTTTTCTTCCTATTGGTAGGACAAGAAAAGAGAAAATGTCCTTGATATTTTTTTAGGCGCAGTCGATTTCAGGAAAGCAGAAAGCTAGAGCAGAGGTAGGCAACCTGTTCGGCCCACGTGCCAAAACCTTCCATATTATACTACCTGTTAAGATATTGGTGAGCCGGCAAACTCAAGAGCAAAAGAACAACACTCACCATGATGAGTAAAACCTTAATGTATTTTGCTAAAAGTTACGCATGTATCCAATACATACCATTGCTTAAACAATTCCACTTTTCAGGTTTTTACCGTATATTTGAGGATCTTGCAGTAATATAACTTGTTCTCCCTCTGAGAGGAGGACATCTTCATGGGGTGTTTCCCATCCTACTTGTAGGGAGGCAGGAACTGAAATCTTTTACTTCCTGTCCTCTAGATGGGACACGCCCCTTGAAGCCAGTTCTGTTCCTGCCTCAGTAGGGAGAGCAGCACATCGTGGCCTCTTGTGCCTTAGGAATAATTTTTGTCAGTTTTCTTCTTCTTAGGACTTTTTCAAATTCTCTCTTCTAACCTCGTTTCTTATCCAATCATCCTCTAATCTACTCCTCCCTCCTCCGGCTTTGCTTCCCCTTCATTTCTCCTACCTCTCACCCCCCCCCCCCTCGGCTTTCCGAATGGATGGGGGCGATGGATTCCTCTCCGAAGGAGAGAGAGAGGATCCTTCCTCTTCGGGCTCCCAAATTCAACCCGAGGAGCCCCAGGAAGCCGCGCCGGCATCTGCTGTGCCGGCGGCAACCGCAACAGCGCCAGCTGCGACGGCGCCAGCCGCGCCAGCTAAAGCCGCTCCCGCTAAGGCCAGCAAGAAAAAAGCTGCGCCAGGGGAAAAGCGCGCGAAGAAGCGGCAGCGTTCGGCGGCGGACAGAGCGGGCGCCATTTTGCACCCACCCGCTAAGGCCCGGCCCCACGGAAAAGCGGCAGAAGGCTGCGGAGCGGCTATTGCCGCGTCCATAAGCCATCCAACACCCTCGGATGCCGGACAGGATCCTCCTATCACCCAGGCTCCGATCGGGAGAGGGACCGGTGCATCACTGGGCCAAATGGCCCCACCCGTGAGTAACCCTGCGGATGGGGAAAAGGCCATCTCCCCCGCCTTAATCCGGGCTATTAAACAGGCCATAAGGGAAGAGTTCCACTCCCGCTCCCTTCAAGGCCCCCCACCGCCGGCCCCCACCTTCCAAAGAGACCTCAGGGGTGCCACCTACCCAGAGGAAGAGGAGGAGGAGGAGGAGGGAGAAAGACCCCGCTGGTCACCTAAGCCGCCCAGAAAGGACCAGTACTGCCCCACCTGGGACCCATCCACCCCAGAGGGCAGTGAACTAGATGATAGGGAGGAAGGTGAATTCCTATCGGATGAGGAGGAGGAGGAGGAGGTAGATGCTTCAGACCCCTCTCTTCGCTTTTTTAAACCTGAGGAATACCAATACCTCCTTTCCAAAGCCCTGTCAGCCCTAGAGCTGCAGCCCAAGCTGCAGGGGGAGGACCCAGCCGGTCCATCCAAGACAGAAGGGTCCAGACCGAAGTGAAACAAGGATTACTTTCCTAGACACCCCAGTACAGAACGGGTTTTTCCATTCCCCGAGTTTTTGGAGACCCAATTGACTAAAGAATGGCAGAAGCCCATGGCCAATAAGCATTGCCCACCCAATATTAGAAAATTATATGCATTGCCTTCTTTCACTAACAAGCTTCTACAGGTTCCCTTGGTGGACGCTCCGGTCGCCGCACTCCAGAGTTCCGGTCTCCTCTCTGAGGACGGCGACGGCTCAGTGAAAGACAGCCTAGATAGGAAGGCTGAATTCGCACTCAGAAAATCGCACGAAGCCAATGTCTTAGCCATCAAAGCCTCCGCGACAGCCACTATCGTAGGAAGAGCGGCCATAGCCTGGTCAAGAAAGTTGGTCCAGCTCATACCACCGTCCAACAAACGGCTTGCTGAGGGTGCCAACCGGCTACTTAAGGCGTCTTACTTCTCCACCGACGCCACCCTGGATGCCATGATTTTTTCTTCCAGGGCACTTGCCTCTGCGGTCGCTGCGCGCCGAACCCTCTGGCTCAGAGCCTGGCCTGCTGATCTACACGCCAAAACGATTGTAACTGCCTACCCCTTCCAGGGCGATCGTCTCTTCGGTGAAGCTCTGGATAGAATCCTCATAGAAACCAAGGATAAGAAAAAGGCGATGCCTAGGACCATAGGCAGGACGGATCGCAGTCATTACTCCTCTAACCAGCACTCCTTTCGCACCCAAAGATCCCTTCCTAGATTCGGCAGGGACGCCTATAGATCGTCGTGGGGCACCTCCAGACAAGGCTTCAAGAGAAACCCCTTCCAGGGTCGCGCTGGCAGACCCTTTTCCAACAGGGATGACAAGCCACCCAGAGGCAACTTTAACAAACCCTCCGCATGACTGCAACGAGTCCCTGGTGGGAGGCCGTCTGCTCCTCTTCCACCAACGCTGGCTCGAATCCAAGGCAGACGCGTGGTCCCTGGAGGTCACATCCAAGGGCTACGTCATTGAATTCCAATCAAAGCCCAGAGACCGCTTCCTTCCATCTCCAAGACTAAAGAACCCTCTAAAGTTACAAAGAACCTGGGACGCCATATCACACCTTCGCTCCATCCTGGCCATAGAACCTGTCCCACCAGACCAGGAGGGACAGGGTATCTACTCAATCTTCTTCACGGTCCCCAAACGGAATGGAGACTGGCGAGCGATCCTGGACTTAAAGTACGTAAATCGCTTCGTCCGACTAAGACACTTCAGGATGGAAACCCTAAGATCCATCACAGAGGCCCTACATCCGGGAGAGTTCCTTACCTCCATCGACCTGAAGGAGGCTTACCTACATGTACCCATGTTCCCTGCCCACAGACGCTTTCTCCGGTTCCTGGTCCAGGGCACCCACTGGCAATTCAGGGCCCTTCCATTCGGCCTCTCAACCGCTCCGCGTGTTTTTTCCAAGATCCTGATCCACCCCATTGCCATCTTGAGACAACGGGGAATTCACGTCCACCCCTATCTGGACGATTTGTTAATCCGCTCCAGCTCCAAGGAGAAGGCGACTCAGGACACAGCCGAGACCATTCACTGCCTTCAGTCTCACGGCTTCGTCATCAACCACCAAAAAAGCTGCCTCACACCATCTCAATCCCTCGAGCACCTCGGAGTAATAATCAACACCACCCGAAACCGCCTGTTCCTCCCCCGCCCAAAGGCGGAGAAGATCCGCAGCCTCTCTATTCAGACCATCAGAGCCAGACAGTCTTTGCTGTCGTCCCTAACAAGACTGCTGGGCCTGTTCATCTCATGCATAGACTCCGTCCCCTGGGCTCGCCTACACGCAAGACCACTGCAACAGCTTCTCAGACTGCTACAATCCAAAATCTTAGCCAAAATAGAAGTTCCAGTCACAGTGCCTCATCTGACAAAGCTCAGCCTGTCCTGGTGGTCCAAGTTGACGAACCTTACCCAGGGGAACTGCTATTACATCACAGAATGGAGACAGGTCGTGACGGATGCCAGCCTCCAGGGATGGGGAGCAATCCTACTCAACTCTCCTGTACAGGGCGTATGGTCAACGGAGGAGCAGTCGCTACCCATAAATCTGCTGGAACTGCGCGCCATACGCCTGGCTCTTATCCACTTCCAGCCTCAGATTGTAAATCAGCATGTCCTCGTCAGGACGGACAATGTGGCAGCGAAGACCTACCTGAACCATCAAGGTGGGTCCCGGTCCTCCAGACTCCACAGGGAAGCCATGAAAATCCTGGCGTGGGCAGAAGCCCACCTCCTATCCATCAGAGCGGAACACATCAAAGGATCCCTGAATGTACGCGCAGACTGGTTGAGCCGACAAACATTGAGAGAAGGGGAATGGACGCTCAAAAAAGATCTTTTTCTTCTTATAGCAAGCAAGTACGGCATGCCGGACGTGGACCTGTTCGCCTCCCCAGACAATCACCAGACATGCAGGTTCGTCACGAGATTCTTCCATCGCTCGGCAGAGGACACGGACGCCCTAACCTGTCAGTGGCCCAAGGGTATCTTGTATGCCTACCCCCCGACTCCATTGCTGCCGAAACTCCTAAGAAAGATCAAACATCAGCAAGCGGAAATAATCGTTGTGGCCCCCCTCTGGCCAAGGAGGCCATGGTTCTCAGAGCTACAACATCTGGCGATCCTCCCGCCACTTCCTCTACCCATTTCTCCGGACATGCTCAGCCAGGGTCCAATCTGGCACCCGGACCCAGCCTGGCTACGACTAACCGCATGGAGGTTGAGCGGCAAAACCTGCTGATGCATGGGTATTCGGAAGCAGTTACTACCACCATGCTGGCCTCACGAAGACCCTCTACCAATAGAATATACGACACCACCTGGAAAGCCTTTGCTAGATGGGCAAGGCGAAAGAAACTTAATCCTCTAAAGCCAGACATGTCCAGCATACTGTCCTTCCTTCAGGACGGCCATGACACTGGCCTCAAAGCATCCATTCTCCGGCGCCAGATAGCTGCCTTAACAACCGTAATCCCAAGATTTGACGGCTGGACTCTGTCTCAACATCCTCACATTCGGAGGTTTTTGAAGGGAGCGGCCATGAAAGATCCGCCGGTTGTCCATCGATTTCCTACCTGGAGGCTGAACGTAGTGCTATCGGCCCTGTCAGCCCCACCCTTCGAACCTATCAGTGAGATCTCCCTTAAATACCTTCGGATGAAGACTCTCTTTCTGGTTGCCGTGACATCAGCAAGGAGGGTCTCGGAGCTCGGGGCCCTCTCTGTCAACCCGAGGTTCTGCTCCTTTCACAAGGATAAGGTTGTGCTCATCACTGACCCGTCCTTCTTACCCAAGGTGAATTCTAGGTTTCATCGGGCACAGGAAATTTGCCTACCATCCTTCTGCCCCAATCCGACCCACCCTAAGGAGAGATTATTCCACTGCCTGGATGTGAGGAGGTCCCTCAAGGCCTTTCTGCACCGTACTAGTTCATTCCGTAGAACCGAGTCAATGTTCGTGGCGGTATCGCCCCCTAACAAGGGTTGCAAGATGTCTAGAGCTGCTATCAGCTCCTCTCTTAAACAATGCATAATGGAAGCATATCGCGTGAAAGGAATTCAGATCCCCTCAGGGATTACAGCTCATTCCGTAAGAAGCGCGGCCACCTCCGCAGCATTCTCCAACAGAGCCTCAGCTGACGAGATCTGCCGTGCAGCAACCTGGACGTCCATCTCCACCTTCGTGAAGCATTACAAGCTGGATATGTTTGACTCAGCCGACGCCGTCTTCGGCCGAAGAGTCCTGCAGCGTGTTCTCGAAGAAGTAGACCATGTCCCACCCGATTCTAGGGACACTGCTATGGGAGGTCCCATGAAGATGTCCTCCTCTCAGAGGGAGAACGGACCAGTGGATACTTACCGTGAGGGGTCCTTCTCCTCTGAGGTAAGGAGGACATCTTCGCCCTCCCACTGATCCATCGTCTCCTATCCATTCCTATTTTTCTCACTGTTACTTCCTGTTCATTCTGTTCATATGCTGTACAGTTGCTCACTCGAGCATGTTACTTTATATGTGTTTACAGTTGTGTTCAGTTTGTTGGTTTCAGTTCTCACCGCTTCTGTGAATTCCCGAACTGGCTTCAAGGGGTGTGTCCCATCTAGAGGACAGGAAGTAAAAGATTTCAGTTCCTGCCTCCCTACAAGTAGGATGGGAAACACCCCATGAAGATGTCCTCCTTACCTCAGAGGAGAAGGACCCCTCACGGTAAGTATCCACTGGTCCGTTTTCTAACTGAAATCTTCAGTAGTAGTAAATTGAGCATCATATATATGGGGTATCTCTGCAACTCATTGCTCTGATACACTGTGGTTACAGAATACTGAATTATAGAGATAGCCCACATGTATGATCAATTACTACTGAGGGTTTCAGTTAGAAAGATTTCAGTTAGAAAATAAGTTATATTGTTGCAAGATACTCAAATATATGGTAAAACCTGAGAAGTAGAATTCTTTAAGCAATAATATGTATTGGATACATGTGTAACTTTGGACAAAGTATATTAAGGTTTTACTCATCACGGTGAGTGTTGTTCTTTTGCAGTTTAATTCACCACAAACCCGGTTTTGTTTATTTTTTTGCAAACTAAAGAGAGGAGTGGGGAAGACCTAGGAAGGCTGTACTTGACCAGAAACACGGGGACCAAGCTGAGTCCCAGTACATGGGGGGGAGGGGGCTTGCCTTAGTCCCTCGGGTGGGAAATTGGACCTGCTTGGGAAGCAAAATGGTCTGGCATGCCACTGGTCAGCATGCATGCTACCCCTGAGCTGGAGGCTGTTATGGCAAATCATCATTTGTCTGTATGGGATCCGAAATGAAAAGTATGTGACCATTTGGGAAATAAAAATGCTCCCAATTTGGAATGGGAAGATAGATGTGAGGGCGATCTGGCTGCGACATCTGTCACCCCATTGATCACCAGGGTTGATTCGGCTGATCTGGCTGGCTAGGCAGATGCCCCCTATCTCCCTCACTGTCCCATGTGCATCCCTCCCGAAGCTATGTGCTCGGTTGAAGAGGACGACCATCCCAGATAGAAGGAGTGTACTGTTCTTCGGTCAAGGGTATACGATAGCTGCGCTCCCCTGTTAGAACCTCCAAACAAGCTCAATTTGGAATGGGAAGCTGGGAAATTTTTGAGACTTACTACTTAGAAGAATTTTTCACCCAGAAGACAGCAGGTTGTATTGTGTATGTATAAGGCATACATAGTGGTGCTCCTGTACAGTCTTGCTAATCTTAAAAATAGATGCTTCCCGATGGATGGGTTGTATCACTGATACTGCTGTTACAAGGCTGAAGGAATGGAAGTACAGCTAGCTGTTGCTTGTGTAGTGCTATTGTCAGTGCGAGTGGGAGGAGAAATCCTTCACTGGCTGAGGGACAGGAGAGTGAGTCAGCTTTGCCCTGCGTATTATATTGGTATTATCAGAGGCTTGGGTCACACAACCCCTCGCAGCAACCATGGGTTGAGCTAAGGGAAGGGAATAGATACTGCAAGTTCCTAGGCAGCTGAGCTGGGGTAAGGGGGGGGGATGTGGAATTTGGTGTCCTGTTGTATACCCCTAAGGCAGATTCAATTACAGAGCCCCCCCCCCTTTTTTAGGAATGGAGAATAGGTGAGCTTGAATTTGCTTAGAGAACTTCCAGCTGCATCTAACCCTAATCTCTCCGTCCATTTGTTTAAAAGAAAGATGAATCTGAGCCATTGGAGCTGTTTGAGATTGCGGTGAAAGAGCTGACGTTTGCCCAGCTGCAGTTATTAAAGGTAGTGTACTAGACTGATCTAAGGTGTGTTTCAAAAAAAGGTTTAATCTTAGATGTATTTGTGCTTAAAATGTCTCTCCTGCCCTTCACCCCCATACAGGTTTTCAAGGCAGCCAGTGATTAAAGCACAAAAGACAAATGTCAAACTTCCTAAAACCAGATCAGTAAAAGCAATTAATAGACCTAGATTTGAGTCTAGTAGCACCTTAAGAGACCAAAAAGCTTTTGGAGGTGTAAGTTTTTGAAAATGAAAGCTCCCTTCATCAAATATGTCTGAGGAAGGGAGCTTTCCATTGACCCTCAAAAGCTCATACCCCAAAAATCTTGTTCTCTTAAGGTGCTCCTGGACTCTAATCTAGCTCTTCTACCATAGACCAGCAAAGCTACCCTCTGAAGCAATAGCAGCATCATATAAACAGAACCAGTTTCCTGCTAACTGCTTTTTTTGGGGGGGAGTCTTAGCATACTTTAAATTTCCTTATTTCCTCTTCTTCCAGTCCTCATCAAACCCATGCTGGATGTAAGAGCAGTCTATAGCCTCTTTGTTCTAGATTTCAGTAATTGTTGATATTTCCTTCTGTTCGTTCATTTAAAAAAAATAGTTTCTCCATATCGCCAGTGACCAAACTAGAATTGGCAGTATTAGTTGTTTGTTTAGATAAAAGCCACTCCAGAAAAGTAGAAGGGTAGCCTAAAGTCATAGCGACAGGGTGCTATTTGTGCTCAGATGGGGTACGCCTTGCATGTCTTTTTGTCTGAAATATGGATGGCAATGAAGTTAATCTGGCATGGAATAGGCAGCTGTCTGCAGCTGTATGGTACTTCTGTCTGTAGTATTAATAATGGAATGGTAGATTTCTTACCCTAACCTGTGTGTCGTCCATTTGACTGCTAAGAAATCTTCCAGAATTGCTTGACAGTTCTGGACAAATTATAGTCAAACTGGAACATTCCCTTGGGGAGGACACAGGCACTGGCGTTCACTGGCCCTGTGAGAACTCTTGAATGAATGTAAAGACTTGCAGTATCCAAAGAGATGGAACAGAAATGGAACAATTACAAATTCCTTGAGGGATGCTTCTTCCACAGCGGTGATGAGCAGCTTACAGCTCTGGAAACATTGCATTCTGCTTAACTGTCTCCTTCCTTGCCTGCTGTGAAGCAGAACTAGAATCTTTGTTTCCTGCAGGGGAAGCGAGGATGCAAGATCCCGACTTTCACAGGGTACGGCTTCTGCTTTCATGGAAGGATACAGTGCCTCCCCCAGCAAAAATTCAATCCATTGCTGCATTAACCTTTCCCCCCCCCCTTGCCTACTGCACTAGATTTCTCTGGTGGTTGATGACAAACGTTTTTGAATAGTCATTTGTAGAGACCTGGCAGCATGGCTTTTGTATGTCCATTGAGCTCTGGGTTACTGTCTGCACCTAAGTTCTTGGTAGGATACCCCTTGTTGGAATAATTGCCCCTGAGCTGCGGCACAGGCGGGGCTTATTGGTTGTTCTCCAAGGAGAGCGTAGCAACTAGGGGCAAGCTTTCTTTCAACATCATCAGCAGAAGCACTGCACGGCCTTGTTTAGAGTCCTGTGTGTGACCTCTATTCAGACAACATCTGGGCCGCACTTGAAAGAACCGACCACTTACTGACAAACTAACTTTTAAAAAAGATGACTTGTCTTTTGTTTGCAGCTGACGCATGTGACTGCCTTGAAATCTAAAGACAGCCAAGGTACGTAAGAGTCAGGAAAATCATTCTTAACTATTGCGTACTTGGTTCTGAGCAACCTTGTGAAGCCACTAATTAATGTTTCAAGAGAGGGTGGGTGGTGGTGTTTACTTGCTGCAGCAGAGACCCCTCTTAATTTGGAAGAGCTGGTACAAAGAAAAATGTCCATCTCAGAACAGGCTACAGTGTGCTTTAGTCTGCAGTGCTGTGTATCCTGTACTAGTATATATGCTGCGGAGCAAATGCTTATAGGTCTTTGTAAGCAGACACCGCACTCGTTTCCTCATGATCAAGATCTCTGGTGACAAGATGGTAATTAAACTGCTGGAGCAGTTTTCATTGTACATTTCCTAGGTCAGCAAATACCAGGTCATTTGGGATGTGGGTGGGGAGGAGAGCTGGGCCTCAGCACAGGCACCCCAGGGCTTGGTGGCAAAAATAACTGCTGGAGTTATAAATGGTTCATGGGCCTCGAGGAGAACAGAAAACAGGTCAGTAAAGCGTGGGTGAAGTGAATGTGCCTCTTGCGTCAGTTAGTAGTATGCAGATCTCTCTTGCGGTCTCTTTTCCCACCCTACTCAGGGAAGCACAGGTTGCTAGACTTAACTCGTAGACCACAAAACAGTTCAGTGCTGGGGCAAGGGCGTGCCTTGGAGTGCAGCAGGGCCAGAACTCTGTTTAGAAATCCTGTAACCTTGACTGCAGCATGCAGTTTTTTCACTCAAGGTTTTTGCTCCAATGGGACTTTTAAATTTCTTTCTAGAGTCGTTTAAAGAAGAAGAAAATGCTCCTTCTGATATGCAGCCATTCCCCCCTCTCCAAACGGTAAGTCGCTTCTACAACCATTGGGTATTAATGTAACCTGTGAAATCATGGGGCCGTGGTGGCTCAGAGGTTAAGACAGTGACCTGCAGACCGGAAAGTCGGTAGCTCAGCGGTTCGAGACCCGAGTGCCACGTGACGGAGTGAGCTCCCATCTCTGGCCCCAGCTCCTGCCAGCCTAGCAGTTCGAAAGCAAGAAATTGCAAGTAGACAAATAGGTACCGCTTCGGTGGGAAGGTAACAGTGTTCCGTGCGCCTCGGCGTCTAGGTATGCTGGCCACATGACCTTTTGAGAAGTCTTCGGACAGCGCTGGCTCTTCGGCTTGGAAACGGAGATGAGCACCGCCCCCTAGAGTCACAGATTCAACTGGCTTTTGAGCAAGTTTGCTAACCTGTGAAATAGTGTTAGGAATACTAATAAAACAAGACAGCACGGGAACTATTTTGGGAGTTATTTACAGAGTGCAATCTTTTTCAGTAGGCAGCTTAGATTGGAGTAACTCTGCATATGACTGCACTGTTGATGCTATCAGCTATCTGATAACATCACATGACAAAGATCGAAAGGATGCGTATTCAGCACAGTTGGGGGGGTTTTCCTTGACCAGTGGTGCTTAATAATACTTTGGTAATGGTTCCCCATCCAGATATTAGAAGCTATTCCTGAAGATGTTGGGTTTAATATAGAAATAAAATGGATCTGTCAGCAAAGGGTAAGTAACAACATTCTTAATATACTTCTTAGCTGAGTGCTTGTGTCTGCTTCCTTTATGCCAGTATCTAAATAATAGATTCTGACTAGACCAAGGACTGTGCTTCTGTCCCTTGTCTTTCAGTTCTCTTATTGTCAGTACAAGTAAACTAAACCCAGCACAGCTTTCCCAGTAAGTTTTGTCCCACAGCATGCCATTTGTGTATCTAATGCTAAGGTACTAGTCCCGACAATACGGACACACTGTTTCACAGAACAGAGTTTGAAGGAACTGAAAGCCTGTGAACAACAGATCTGTTTATTTCCTCATGCTTCTCAACCCCACCTTTGTCCTGCTCAAAGGGGACTTCAGGTAGCTTACTGCCGGTGTTCCCTCTGAGCTGAGTTTAGTGTGAGCTGGCTCACAGTTTTTTAGCCTCCGGCTCACAGATTTTTGTCTCAGCTCAGGAAGGATGGCTCCGGAGCGAACTAATTTATGCAGCAGCCAAGCTCGCTCACAACTTGAATGCCAGCAGCTCACAAAGTAGGATTTTTGCTCACGAGACTCCACAGCTTAGAGGGAGCATTGCTTACCACCAAAGGCTGCACACCGTGGCATGACAGTAGGACCATAAAACAGCAATAACGCCACTTGCAAGCTTTTCAGCTTTTTCCAGTTTATTCTCCTCTAAGCAGTTCTGTTGTGCAAAGCTTTTTAAAAAGTCATGGGGTGGAGGTATTGCTGACAGGGCAGTAGTGCCCAGGGCAGCAATAGTGGAAGCCCAAGAGTGGGATGCCGTAGTTCTCACACCTGCTGGCATGGTGAGATGAGGATAGACTGGTAGGATGACTAGAACTGCCACCCAGGTTCCTGTCGGGAGAGCAGGCCACCTGCCCCTTCACAGACTGCTGTAGTCAAATCAGGCCAGCAGAGACAGGTGAATTTTAGACAAGTGCCCTGCAGAGCAAGTGACTCCAGCAAAAGAGCCAAGCCACTTGCTGCTGGGGAGGGTAATTAAAAAGAAAACCCCCATAAACTGTAAACAAGTTGTCTTGGGGGAAGATCCCTGTGTAGTCACAAATACTAGAGTCCAAGATTGCGTGTTTAAGTTTGCTTTGGATGTTTTCGCTGCCATACCACCCAACAGCCTCGTGCCCAAAGCAAGAGCAAGAAATCCTGCTGGTGTCAGCTATTATCTCCGATGAACAGAGTAGCCGTAATAATGCTATGAAATAGCATTATTGTGGCTTGCACGCTTTTGCTTATGAGGAATTTGCTGGGTCGTAGGGTTTTGGGTTATACTGGAAGCAGAGGCCACAAGGACCTCTCTTGTACATAGTTACAAAGGAATGGAGTAACTTCTGCACATAAAATGTACAGATTAATCTTGAAATGTCCTCGATAAGCCAGTGGTTTTACACTATAACTAAAAATCTTGTTTTTCAGGATGGGGCATGGGATGGTAATCTGTCAACCTACTTCGACATGAACCTCTTCCTAGATATAATTTTGAAAACTGTTCTAATAAAGGCCGGAAGCAGGAGGGTTATATTTTCTTCGTTTGATGCAGACATATGTACAATGTGAGTTTTTAAATACTTTTAGAACGGGTCACAGATACATTTTTGATGTAGCGCATTACGCTTGGTGTATTAATAATAAGATTCCTCCCCAAATGATAAG
Source organism: Lepidodactylus listeri (assembly GCA_029233225.1). Taxonomy (NCBI): domain Eukaryota; kingdom Metazoa; phylum Chordata; class Lepidosauria; order Squamata; family Gekkonidae; genus Lepidodactylus; species Lepidodactylus listeri. The sequence continues at coordinate 18,993,149 of JARCFY010000016.1, forward strand.
GGGAATAGGTTCTCTTTCTACGCCTTCTCCTTGTTGGCATGTTTCAGTGGCGGCGGCTGGTTCTTAAAATTCGAGACTAATAGGATGGTGTTGGGGGCCTTGGCTGGTTTTGACAGTGAACCTTTCTGTGTTCCAGTGAGATATCAGTAAATGAGAACCACAGTCACAGTTCAGCAAAGCTGGGCTTCTCTGTTGCTTCTTCCTCAGATGTTGTCACTGTTGAAGAAGTAGGCAGCTTTTTTCGATTTCAGATGCTGCCTGCCTCTTCAACATTGCAGGCACCTGTGATGAAAGAGTCATTGAAATCTTTACCCGCATCCGCGGTGTTAGGCGGTGTGTCATCAGACAGCCGTGCAAGTAAAACAGAATCATGCAGAAATCAGTTGTGTGCATCTGGTAAAGTTCAAATGATCATGTTTGCCTTGCCAAGAGAGCCAGTTTGGTGTAGTGGTTAAGTGCGTGGACTCTAATCTGGGAGAACCGGGTTTGATTCCCCACTCCTCCACTTGCACCTGCTGGATGACCTTGGGCAATCCATAGTTCTGGCACAGCTGTTCTCTCAAGGACAGTTGTCTCAGAGCTCTCTCAGCCCCACAGGATGTCTGTTGTGGGGAGGGGAAGGGAAAGGAGTTTGTAAGCCGCTCTGAGACTCCCTTGGGTAGTGAAGGGCGGGGTATAAATCCAATCTCTTCTTCTTCTTACTGCTGTCTGTAAGATGCTGTGAATGTATAGACTTGGATTCTGGTGAAAATCTCAGCTTTCCCTTTGTGCCCCAAAATACTCTCCAGGAATGTTGCTCTGGAGGGGCTGATGCAGTATAAGGGGGGAGTTAGCAAAAATCATCCTCCTTCTGTCATTGGAAACCACTGGCAGGCTTCAACCCCACTGGGTACATACTTTATGAAAAGCGGAAAGGTGAAAGATTTGCATCCATATTACTGTATTTCTTCCCTCTGCAGACTAATTGGTATATGGGAGTAAAGTGTTTTTGTCCATGCTAAGAATTATATTTAAGAAACTTTGCTGTCTGAGGCCGTAACCTTGTCCAAATGTTCTTACAGGGTGAGGCAGAAACAAAACAAGTATCCCATATTGTTTCTAACTCAAGGAAAATGTGAAGCTTATCCAGAATTGATGGATCTCAGATGCCGTACAACGTCTATCGCCATGAACTTTGCACAGTTTGAAAACATCCTGGTAAGCAATAAAGCATTCCGACCAGTGAACCGATTATAAAACAAGAGGGGGTTTTACCGAAAATGTTGTTTTCTTTGCTGCAACAAAAAAAGACTAGGAATTTATTACAGCCTTCCAACTAGGAAGAAGTGTGTTTCAAGCGTCCGTGTACCATTTGAGCTCATTTAACAGCTAGGGAGAGTGATCCTTGCACAGCTAGTGTCTTTAAGTTAACGTTTTAAGAGTTTTGTCTTTTCATTTTCAGGGCATCAATGCCCATACAGAAGAGTTGATACAGAATCCGTTGATGGTTGAGGAGGCGATTTCTAAAGGCTTGGTTGTCTTCTGCTGGGGCGATGAGGCAAACGAACCGGAGAACAGAAAAAAGCTGAGAGCGTATGGTGTTCACGGCCTGGTATATGACAGGTATTGCATTATTATTTCACTGTTGCATTCTTTCTTCAGTGGATGCTTAGCTGCCATCTGAATACACCGCTACGGCCCAGGGTGGCTTGGAATAGGACAGTTGTGAAACACCGGTTTTTGTTGGGCCAGGTGTGGCTTTTTGTGTTTGGTTTTCCCACCCTTTGCCAAAAGCTTGGCTTGATCTGCCTGTTCAGTGGGCATTGAAGCTTACGAAATGAATCAGCCGGCGAGGAATTGCACTTCGGTATGCTGGTATTCCTCATGGTGGTTTCAGAGGGTTGAAGGCACTTCTGGACGTAGGTTTGTTTGTTTGTTTGTTTTAAACCAGTGCTCCCTTTCTCCACAGATCTATTCCTGTAGGCCCCCTGAACCCATGGCAGTGTTTCAGGAAGTGTATGGGGCAGGTGTGGGGAGGGCAGGAATGTTGCATTCTGTGAGAATATCCTCTTGTAGCACTTTCGATACAACCCATAAACTCTGCTTTAAGAATTTCTGTGTATAGCACATCCTTAGATGTTATCTTTTTGGCAGTGGGAGGGTGCTGGTTATTGTGACGCACAAAACTTGTTCAGTGATCGGGGGTCTTACTCAAAAGCGCATCCACCTAAAGACATTTTTTAACCTCCTGTGCATTACACTGGAGCCAATCTACTTCCAACCACATCATGAATTAGTTGTTGTAGATTTGCCGTGCTGTGTGATCGTGGTCTTGGCGTTGTAGTACCAGATGTTTTGCCAGCAGCTGTGACTGGCATCCTCAGAGGTATAACACAGAAAGATGGAATACTCTGTGTCAATGTGAGAAGAAAAATGGTAGGCAGGTAATTTATATCTACTCAGGAAGGTGGGGTAGGGCTTAGTCATTATCTTGTAGGAGTTTCCTGAGTAGACATAAATTACCTGCCTACCATTTTTCTTCTCAAGGTGTAAAATTTGTGGAAAGAGCAACTATCACAATTGGGCTAGCAGCCATCTTTGGATGTTGCGTAAACTAGGTAACACTGAACAGCGTCATATTTTTTGCCTTACAGTGCTACTTGTGGAACAAAATTAGTTGCATTTAAATGAACACCTTTGAAAATATGCTGTATGTATGTGTGCAGCTATACACAGGGATTCTTACTATCTAATATTTTAAATTGCCTTACGCAAAAAAAATATTCAGACTGCATACACAAGGTTACCAGGATGGATGATGAGGTTTTCCAGGGTCAGTGCTCATTTCACCTCCTGTAGCTATCAGATGTCTGTTCTGACATGGATGTCGAATGGGAAGGGAACTAGCTGTGAAATTAGCCTTCCTTCCCAGGCCCAGAATTAAAACTCTGCTGTAGATTGATTGGCGGAATACAGACTGGATAGGTGGAAACCTATTCAAGTCAGCACAGTCACTTCCTTTAGGTGGAGGCAGGCCATGTGTACGGATATTCAACCTTCAGAACTGCTTCCTTAGAGGACGCTTGGCAGAGGCACCTCAGCTGTTTTCCTGTAAGGAACGTCTAAAAATCTGACCTACCCATTGATCAAGCTTTAGCCAAGCATCTCTCGCATCTTTAATCCTTGGCTGTCCTCTTTTCAGCAGCCACCGTTGATGAAACTATGACCGTCACTGCAGTGACGGGGAACAGACATTTAGGTGTCATTGTATCAGTACTCAAGATTACTTTACTGTTCTGTAGTTAAACCAGACTATCTACAGAGCAGGAATTACGGTTGGTGGACAGATCGCCAGAGTTCTTCATTGAGGTTGACTCCATGAACCTCCAAAAGGGAATGCAGTTTGGCAGATTTCCCTGAGTGGAGCACTTGGAAGGCTATAATCTGACACTGACAAAGCAACTTCCCAACATCTTGGCTGCCAGGTACAGCTGTGCAAAATATTGGCTCTGTTGAGCCCAATATTTAGGCTAGCTGTCCAGAAATACCTGTGATTATTTTATGTTCTTTGTGACTAATTTGGGACTAAACAATCGCGCTTTGTGCATACTGTAGTCCCCCACAACAGTAAATCTGGATGTTCTGTTTGAAAAACAGAGACAGACAGGTTGTTGAATTGCAGGACTAACTCCAGTAGATGCTGTTGTTGACTTTTGCAGGTAGCTTGGTTAGTGTAACAGAATGGGAGAGGTTAAGGAAGGGTAAATGAACATGAACGTCCAATTCACAGATGCTGTTGTAAGCCTGTGCATCGTTGACCTGTTTGGCAGAGGGGTTTTGAAGCCTTACAGCTGGAACAGTATGGAGATTTTGGGTCGTCAAGAGTGCTAGTGTTCAAAATATATTGGGACTAGAAAGGGAATTTGGTATGAAATGGTTTTTTAAAGCTGCCCCCAGCAGACCAAGAAGATACACTGTAGGTCACCTGCTAGCTTTCTAGTTCAAGTTAGTTGATTTATGTTTCCTGTCTTTTATTCTTTTTAGGGTTCAGGAAGTCCAGGTACTTGCAGTTAATCGGCTGCCACCTAATGGTCCTATGGATAGAATGTTTCCAATTACACCCTTGGAAATCTTCATGGCTTCCAATTTACCTTTTTTACATTGTGATCTGAAAACTTGCCAGTTTAGTTTCATTTGTAGTAGTTCAGAGACAGATCTGGGACTTGGACTAATAAAATGATTACCCTTCCAAAGACTTCTTTTTCACCAGATCTGCCTAATTTTAAATCCCTTGAAAATCTGTATTTAGTATTGTTCATGGCTCTGGTAATGGTTGCATAATAGAGGGACTGAATATTCCTTGCTATTTATGGGGAGGGGAGCTCAACAGAGTATGAAAATAGAGGTCTTGGGAGGGGGCTATCCCTGAAATAAAGACACCCCCTTCCCTCCATATGGGAGAATGTGGTAGCTGTGTGGTATATCTTAAAACTTTTGTTTGGATGGAATAAGACTGGCCAGTGTTGCATTCCATATTTCAGACTGTTTAGTTTTAAAACCTTAAACTGATCGGTGCTGCGTCATTGTTGGCTTCAGGAACTTGTTTGCTAAATCTGGTCTTATACTTAGGAGTGGAATAAACTTTCTCAGGAATTCTGCTATGTACGGTAACAAAGGCCTTCCTTAGAAATTCTGATAAAATCTAAGCAGGAAGCTCTCCGAGTGGGACGCCTGGTCTTGTGAGAAGAGTAGGTGGCATTTATTTAGCGCTTCACATTGACTACCTTGTTTGTAATCTTTTCAACACAGCTCCCACGTAGGTTAGTGTTTCCATATTGCGGATGGGCCGGCAGTGCCCTGATGCTGTTAGTGGCTGCCTAAGGCTAAGTGAATCTGTGGCATGCAGCCCTTCCTGATTTGTCGCTTTAGCCTCTTAGCCACTGGTGCTGTATGACTCATGCACATTTCCTTTTGAGTGAGAGCGAAGGAGGATTGATAGTTGCATTAAACCGCCGCTTCAGAATTGCATGAGTCATTGCAGCAGAGGCAAGAGACAGGGAAGAATAAAGTCTTCGTTCCTTTTTGTCCCCCTCTCCTTGTCACTAGTGCTTTCTGTGTCTCGCAGAAGATGAAATATGTTTAATTCATGTCATAACTGGCTAACTAGGACATTCTCAGGGAAAAGTAAATCCTACGGTTAAAGATGCCAATTCTGAGAGTGTTGCTTTGGTTTCGGTTGGGGTTCTTCCCTGCCTCGTATGTGGCATAGGACATAATCCCAGTTCTCAGTTGAGATACATCTGTCATAAGAACGTAAGAGAAGCCAGTGTTGGATCAGGCCATTGGGCCCGTCCAGTCCAACACTCTGTCACTCAGTGGCCAAAAACACCAGGTGCCCTCAGGAGGTCCACCAGTGGGGCCAGGACACTAGAAGCCCTCCCACTGTTGCCCCTGCCCTCCAAGCACCAAGAATACAGAGCATCCCTTGCCCCAGACTGAGAGTTCCTATCTATACCTTGTGGCTAACAGCCACTGATGGACCTCTGCTCCATAGGTTTATTTAATTCCCTCTTGAAGCCGTCCATGCTTGTAGCCACCGCCACCTCCTGTGGCAGTGAATTCCATGTGTTAATCACTCTTTGGGTGAAGAAGTACTTCCTTTTATCTGTCCCACTTTTATCACCTGTCTTTTTGATATATCTTTGTATAGGATGCTATTTACAGCTCTTCTGTATACTGTTTTTCTGTTTAAAATACTCAAAGTGGATATAGGTCAAAATAACATATGGCTAAGACAGTGTACAGTTGCAGAAGTTCAGACCAGATTTTCCTTATTGAATGGAACATATTGAAGGGAATTCTTACATAGGTGGGTACATATTCGAAGTTTACAAGGAAGGTTATGTGCTAGAATGAACTAGAAACATCTGTTTAGCATATTCCTTCTGCAGTCTTTCTTCTTGACTGTCTACTGAAATACTTAAAAAAAAAAAAACACCCTAAAAGCTGTCTTTGCTATTAAGAACAAGATCCCTGTATTCTTGGAAGAAAAAGGCCTGTCTTTGTTGAGTTTTCAGTTGAAAACTCTTTTCCCTTCCCCTCCCCACAACAGACACCATGTGAGGTAGGTGTCTGTTGTGGGGAGGGGAAGGGAAAGGAGTTTGTAAGCCGCTCTGAGACTCCCTGGGGTAGTGAAGGGCGGGGTATACATCCAATCTCTTCCTCCTCTTCTTCTATAAAGCAACTGCAGCCCCTATGGGTAAGTAAGTCCCACAAATAACGCAAACTATACTTTGGCTTTGATTTTGCCTAAAATTCACAAGGACAGAATGGATTTCTGTTATTCTGTGGAGTGTGACATCCCCCCTGCCCAACGTGTTGCTCCTGAGTGCCCACCTTTAGAATAGCTTAGGGAAACGGGGAGTTTGAAGTCTGCTGTGGGGGATGATAGCAGAACCATCACCACCCTTCCATCTGTGGTGGGTAGGTGGTTGAGAGAGCTCTGACAGAAACTGCTCTTTTTCAAGAACAGCTGTGCCAGAACTATGGCTTGCCCGAGGTCATCCAGCAAGTGCAAGTGGAGGAGTGGGGAATGAAACCCGGTTCTCCCAGATTAGAGTCCGCGCACTTAACCACTACACCAAACTGGCTCTGTAGTTTGGCATACAAATGATAAATACCTGTATCTTATGTTAATACACGCATCCTGATATTTATAACTTGGTAACTTTACTGCCCTGTGGTCCAGGATATATACAGAAACACCATAATATGTTATCATGGCTGCCTCAAGCTCCGATTATTTGATGTCATGCTAGATGTTGTATTTTTAGAAGCATCATTGGTCTATATATTTAAGAATATTATACTAATTTTTTTTCACGTTAAGGTTGATGTATGCCCCTTGCATTCATCTAAGTCAAGATGAAATCGTGTTGGCATTTAAAGACCTTTTATTTGTGTGTTGTCTGTCTTAGGATTTATGACTGGATGCCTGAACAGCCAAATATATTCCAGACCGAGCAGCTAGAACGACTGAAGAAAGAGGTACCGGAGCTGAAAAGCTGCATTTGTCCCACTGTTAGCCACTTCAGTACTGTGGGTCTCTGTAGATGTCCCACTGGCTCTGTGAACCCAAGATTGGCAGAAAGCACGGAGAGTTTCTAGCAGTCTCCCTGCTAAACAGGACATTGCTTGAGGCGCACATTCACAGTTCTTTCCACGAAACCAAGCTACTAATGCCTTGCCTGTTCTTGTCTCCTGATGAAGCAATAACACGTGGTCCACAGTAGTACATTAAAGAGTCGTTGCTGGATTGTCGAATCACGCTAAGATGCTTGGTCAGTGGTAATGATTGATCCTTTCTGACTATACGAGAAGACAAACCAATTTTTAAGATGAAATCTATGTACTGTAACACACCAATCTGATTTTGAGCAATCCAAAGTGCAATAGCTGCATGTTGCTAGGATCTGAGCTGCCAAATGTCCTTGTATAAATGAATTAGCTCAAAGACTAGTCTGATTTAAGTTAGCAGTGAAAACTGTACTGTATAAAAACTTGGCTTGCAGAAAGAGGACCTCCAACGCATGCATTTGCACTGATGCATGCATCTATGCATATGTGTGCCATCACATTGCACAACTGCAGTTAAGTCTCTCTCTTTTTCCATTGCCTTCAGGTTACTGCTATCTGTATGTGTGTGTGTGTTTGTTGGTTGTGGGTTTTTGTGCTGTTTATTTTTTCCAATGTACATTGTAATGAATAATGTAGTAGCTATAGGTGAAAAGTTCCTTTTCTTCCCTGTGTTTTTGTATCCAGATTTTGCTGAAGCTTTGAAGATTGTAAAATCACTGTATACCAAATTGCCAGCATCTTACCACAGGGTTAAAAAAAAAAAAAAAGCGTATCATTGTACTTAATGGAGCAGATGCGCAAGACATGAGCCAGTAAGTACTAAGCATGAAGCGCATTCTGCAGCAGTCCTTGTGCACTTGTGGTGCTAATAAGGTGCAAGGGCCGTAGGGGCTGAACAAAAATGCTGAGTCTTTTCTGCTGGAAAACCATAAGCTTCTGTGTGTAGATGGTTAAAACGAAGCTTGGGCATCTTATTATCTTCGTCTGGCCACTAATAGATATGTGTGTGTGTCGAAAGCTAGATTTGATTCTTAAACAGGTAATAGGCTCTCGAACTTTAACCACTGGCTACTGCACACTATGTATAACTTATTCAGAAATTATGGTATAGAGGATCTTGTCACCTATGTCTTTAAAACCCCACGTTCCCTCCTTCCTCCCGCAATCGCAGACAATTGAAGCCTGATAATCTGTAACTTTTTACAAAGTGTTAAGTGCATAATGAAACTTTAAAACGAAAAAGTATTTATTTTTTTCTCCTGCCTATGGCAAATCAGCGAGTTGAAACAACACACTTGTGTGCTATGAATTGTGTCATTGCAGTGCAAAGCTGATCATGTAAGAGTTCAATAAATGCCAGTATGTATCTGTGTGCTTGGTCTGTACTGCAAAATGGGTTGGGGGGGGGCGGGGTTGGGGGGAGACGGTAGGAATGTTTCCAATCATTTTATATTGATTTCCCCCCCCTTCCATAAGCAACACCCTCTAGGTCTCTGGGAACTATCTTTAGTTTAAAAAATGCAAGTGCATTTTATACCTAAGATTCAGTCTTAGCTCTGCCTTTTGCTCTCTCTCTAACAGTTTGAAGCCACGCTGCTTGTGCATGTCTGTGAGAGCTAAGCCACGTGGCTGAGCTTTGTGCTTTGTGAGCATCCAGGGTACTTTCACAATCGAGGATGAGATCCCTTAACATGAATCTGTTTAGTTAATAGTGACTTCTACCACTCCTTCAAGTACACGGGCCATTCCAGATGCAGCGGTCGTCAGGAAGCGCACAGACGACCGTGTACCAAAGCTTACCATTGTGCAGCTGTAAGCACTTGCTAAACTGGTTGAACCCCATAAGTTGTTATTGTACTACTACGTCGGGTGGAAAGATGGCCTGCAAACGTTCGAAATAAATAATGCTGAAATTACGTTATCCGATGCACTTTGTAAGCGTCGGTTGGATCTTCCGAGCACTGCAGAAGGAGAGCAAGGTCCACTAGTTCTGGTCCGAACTTCTGGAGCAACAGAAAACAACTCAGCACTATCCTCTATATGACAGCCCTTCAAGTACTTGAAGATAGTTCTCCTATCCCCTCTCAGTCGTCTCCTCTCCAGGCTAAACATCCCCAGCTTCTTCAATCTTTCCCCATAGGACTTGGTCCTTTGTGAGTCTTGAGTATGTGTGGCTGCACTGCACTCTCTCATCCCCACCACTTGTCAATTCATCCTTTCCCTTCAGGTTCCACCCATAGGTCTTTCAAAGCAGTCGAAACAGTTCCCTCGTGTGAGATTCTGCTTCATTGTTCCGATGTTTTGCCCTCAGAAACCTGTTGTAGTTGTCCTCACTTTGGTCACGGTCCACTCATAGTTTGCAGCTGCCATGGATAGCAGCTGCCTTTTAATCCTCTGCCATGACTTTATGACATAATTGCCAAAGCCACACCAAAGCAGCATGATGGCATTGTGACATAAGAGTTCTTTTGCCCAATCACTGTCATTTTCACACACCCCCTCCCCCAGCTCCTTCAATGCCCCAGTGGTAGAACACATGCTTTCTGTACGTGTAAGCTTTCCGTGTCCAGCCCCTGGCACCTCTGCTGAATGGATCTCAGGAAAAGGTGCTGGTAAAGACCCTTCTCTGCCTGAGACCTTGTGTGACTTCCACACAGCGATGATATTCTGTAGTTTTCGCATCAATTAAAAACAAAAGAGGTCCTCCATCTTTGTCACATATTTTTTCTTCATTTCCCCTGCCCTGCCCCCCTGCAGTGGCCACCCTCTCCCCGCCACCATCAAGGAATTTTGGGTCCTTTAAATAAAACCAGCAATTGATATAATAGTATTATAATGATCTATTAGATCCTCTGAACCCTCAGCCTTCATTTTAAAATATGGAAATTTCTAGGTGCTTTCTTTACGGACATAGAAGGGAAAGGCCATATTTCCTCAATGAAAAGAGCTAGAAATCTACTGCTAGGTGTGGGGAGAGATTCACATGATTTTCTCCATGGGGGGGAAATCCTGTACCTAGAAAACTAGCTTGTCAGGGAGTGTGTTAGGCTGGAACCCTTTTCCCTGACATAGTATTTTTGATCCCCAATGGCGGGCTTATCATGTGAGCAGTCTGAAGGGGCATCGTTCAGACACCACCTTAGTGAGAAATAGCCTTGAGAATGAGACCATAAAGAGGTCACACTTTATACATTCTAATGCGCAGAACCAGCCTTACTCTCACCTAAAAGGCTGTCCTGTCCTTGAGTAGACTGTACTACTTCAGATTGTAAGTGGAGGCTCACAGGACTCAATTTTCCTCCGTACTTCGCAAATTCCCAGAATGTAGAAAACTAGAGTGTGAAGGAGGATTCGAGTCCAACCTTCTTCCTCACGTTAGTTTTCTATGTGGTGGATTTTTCTGTTTAATTATGTGGAAGATTTCGATTGTGTGGTGCAGCCCAAACATGAGCTGCTCATATCAGCAGCTGTCTGTGGCAACTACATCAGCTTTGGCAAGGAGAAGAAATGTCTGGTTCAGTGTCTTCATCCATTACTACCTACCAGGTATGCAACATTATTATCAAATAGCCCTCTAAGCCACAGATGAGAAAGCAGGATATTCACAGCGCAATATATTAAGATTACAAACTGTGGAACTCCCTTCCCAGGGAGATTTGTCTGTCTCCCTCTATCGTTGTCTTCTGTCAGCGGGTGAAGACTTTTTCATTTTCTTTGGTGTCCCCTCACTAATTCTTATTAGCCCTTCTCCCGGTGTGTTTTAATGTTTTTATACGTTTATAATTATGTTTTATTTAATGTTCTTAATATATATAGTAGAAGAAGAGTTGGTTTTTATACCCCGCTTTTCACTACCCGAAGGAGTCTCAGAGCGGCTTACAATCGCCTTCCCTTCCTCTCCCCACAACAGACACCCTGTGAGGTAGGTGGAGTTGAGAGAGCTCTGAGAGAACTGTGACTGATCCAAGGTCACCCAGCTGGCTTCTTGTGGAGGAGTGGGGAAGAAGAAGAGATTGGATTTATATCCTGCCCTTCACTCATTTGGAGTCTCAGAGCGGCTTACAAACTCCTTTCCCTTCCCCTCCCTACATAGGCGTCAACTTCAGGGGGGCTGGGGAGCTGGAGCCCCCCCTGAACTTTTCCAGGAAGTGCTGAGCCTTCCCCGGAGACAATGGCCTGTGATGTCTCTGGCCCAGCCCCAGCCCCCCCCCCCCCCCGAAATTGGAAAGACTACGCCTTTGCCTCCCCACAACAGACACCCTGTGAGGTAGGTGGGGCTGAGAGAGCTCTAGGACAACTGTCCTTGAGAGAACAGCTGGTACAGAACTATGGCTTGCCCAAGGTCATCCAGCAGGTGCAAGTGGAGGAGTGGGGAATCAAACCCGGTTCTCCCAGGTTAGAGTCCACGCACTTAACCACTACACCAAACTGGCTCTCAGGGTGTATGTATTTTAAATGCTTTTTGGTATTAATATTTTGTTTGATATTAATGTTTGATATTAATGTTTTAATGTCTGAAATGCTTTAATTTTCACCACTTTGGGGACACCGATTTGGGTGGAAAGGTGGCGTAAATATATTTTAAATAAATAAAATAAATGTGCGTGTGTGCATGTGTGTGTGTTAAGTAATTGCACTGAAAAACCTCATTCCAGGTGAGGCACCTTTATATTTACAACAAAATACCTACAATTAACGTATCTCAGGAATACAAGTAGGGTTTCCAACCTCCAGGTAGATCCTGGAGACTTCCCAGAATTACAGCTGATCTCCAGACTAAGGTGATCAGTTCCTCTGGAGAAAATGGCAACTCTGGATGGTGGGCTCTATGACATTATCCCTCATCCCAAATCCTGCCTTCCTCAGGCTCCACACCCAAAAATCCGGAGTTGGTGACCCTACTTAAATGGGAGACCTCTGTCTGTCAGCCAACTCATTATTAGCTTGGATTCTTATGTACTGCTAGGGCTGCCTGCTCAGGGTTGGGAAATACCTAGAGATTTTGGGGATGGAGCTGGGGAGGGCAGGGTTTGGGTAGGGGAGGGGCCTCAGTGGTGTATAATGCCATTGAGCCTGCCCCCCAAAGCAGCCATTTTCTCCAGTTTCGTGTAGTGGTTGGGAGAACTAGGTTTGATTCCCCACTCTTCCACATGCAGATGCTGGTGTGACCTTGGGTCAGTTACAAGTTCTCTCAGAGGCTAGCTGTTCTCTCAAGAGCAGTCTTTGAAAGAGCTCTCTCAGCCCCAGCTACCTCACATGGTTTCTGTTGCGGGGAGGGAAAGGGAAAGGAGATTGTGAGCCGCTCTGAGGCTCCTTTGGGTAACGAAGGGCAGGGTATAAATCCAACCTCTTTTCTCTTCTTCCAGGGGAACTGATCTCTGTCGCCTGGAGGTCAGTTGTAATCCCAGGAGATCTCCAGCCACCATCTAGAGGTTGGCAACCCTATGTGCTGTGTGCCATGGGTTTTTAAAGGAAATCTGGGGGTTTTATCCTCAGAGCAGGGAATGATAACGCTCCCTCTAAGTTGTGGAGTCCTGTGAGCAAAAAATCCACTTTGTGAGCTACTGACATTAAAGTTGTGAGCGAGCAATTTGGCTCCTGCATAAATTAGTTTGCTCTGGAGCCACTCTGCCTGAGCGAAGACAAAAATCTGTGAGCTGGAGGCTAAAAAAAACTGAGCTAGCTCACACTAACTCAGCTTAGAGGGAACACTTGAGCAGAGTGAAAGAACCCTGCTATGTTGTCAGAACACATCACAACGGGCTGCCTAAAATCCTAAACATCCCCATGAATCCTGAATGCCCATAATATAAGAATCATGGGCCTATTTTGTGCCATCATCTTCCAGGGAGGAGGGAGACGATCTGGTGCTCCTGGAAGCAGGAGGAGGAAGCAGAGGCGGAGCTATGGAGGACAGCCTCCTCCCTCCAGCCTCCTCGTCCAGCCGCCAGAGCCCGGCCCGCTGCCTCCGCCGCGATGGATGCCGCCACTGCGGGCAACAAGGAGCGGGAGGCGGTGCAACTCCTGGCCGAGGCCGAGAAGAGGGTGAAGTCCTCCCAGTCGTTCCTCCGAGGGCTCTTCGGGTGAGCGAGCGGGGTCGTCGGCATGCATAGGCACGCGCCCCCGCCGGAGACCCGCCGCCAGTCCCAGCAGACCAGCCTGACCTTGATAGAGCCAGATGGGCTGACTGGGGGGGAAAGGCGTGCGTGTGTGCATGTGTGCATGCGTGCGTTTGCGTTTGCGTGTCTGCCCCCGTTCCTGACAGTCGCAGGCCCAGGCCGGCTGGGAGAGGCGTCGGAGAAATGGGGTCTGCGTGGGCTGAGGGGAAGATGCTGGGGAAAGAAGTCTCTCTAGGGGTTGCTGCTTTTCGTGCGGCCGATGGGCACCGGTTTGTTGTGGCCTTGGGGTTCTGTGGACCAGAGGGCACGCCACACCAGCCCATCAAGGGGCACCTCTAGAGACACGCATATCTCCAGCCCTGGGAGTCCATTGCAGGAAAAATAAACAAGACTCTCGAGACTGGCAACGTTTTAATCCACATTATGCTGGGATGAAATGATTCTTCAGAGAATCCGTAGGCTCTTCTTTATTTATAGTTTTGGGGGCTTTAAAAGAAAAGCCAGGTTGGGGGGGAGAAAAGGAAGTGGACTGTTCTTGGAGGAAAGGGGATTTTGCTTGACTGACACATTAAGCACATGGTTTATGTAATGGGGGACATCCCATTTCAACCCATGTTCTAGGATCTTCCTGTGCTGTGGTTTGGAAGGTGGGGCGAAAGGGCACAGAGTGAGAAACATTTGGGGAGGGAGGCATCCCTGTGTCAGATGCATGAAGTAGGTTTGGGCAGTTAAGTCTCCGCTGACAGAGACTCCTCAGTTGCAGGCCCATAGCCACAGCAGGGCATTTCGGGGTGGTGGCCCGTCACTCATGGCCCACGCCCCACAACTCCCACTGTGGCAGGTGTGCCAGCAGGTAAGGAAAGACCCTTCTCTTCTTCACCTACCTGCCAACAGGATCTCACTATCTCTATATATCCCCCATTCCTCCACTCCTCCAGATTTCCCAACATCCCACCACCCAAAATTTTCTGGCTACGCCTCTGCTCAATTGTAAGTAGGGTGGAGGAGGAGGCTGTACATGTGTGTACTCGAACTCTGTCTTCCACTTCCTCCCTGTCTCTACAGTTTTAGGCCAGCCCTTGACAAATGTTCTTTAGCTCTAGGATCCAGCCCCAAATATTCAGGAGCCAGTCTCTTTGCTTCAGGTTTTGGATTTTGTGCTGACTTGGCTGGCAGCCACTGAGGCGATATGCTAGAAGCTGAGGACATGAGCTGGAATCAAGGTCAGTGAGAAGCCAAAGGTCTGGTAGCCGGAAGGTTGTTTCAAGAAGGCAGGTTTCCAAAGGCTAGGAGCAACTGCTGCAAAATCAGAAGCAGATATGGTATTGCAGAGTTGTTGCCGCACTGGGCCAGGTGCAACAAGGGGTTTTAAACAGATCCTCCTTCCCTTTGGAGTGGAGTCTGCAGAGGCTTACAACTCCTCTCCTTGTTGTTGCTGGAACTGCAGCCTAGCTCTTCTTCTGCATTCCTGCAGAGTCAGCCTCTGTCGTACCCTACATCTGGGGCACTCAGGGGAACTAGGTGGGGAGTCTGGCCTTGGAGTGTCTGTAGCTGGGGTTGCTCAGCTCAGGAATAGTCTCTCCTTCTGGTTGCACCTCTTGTGCAGCTGCTGGGAACTCTTCCTCCTCAGGTGCTGCTAAGGGTTCTTCCTCTGGGCTGTCTCTAGAGGACGAGTCGGCCTCAACCGGATCTATACCCACGACAGATTTTGATTTTCTAGTTCTGGGTGCCACAGTGAAATCTCTAGGCACCATTGCGAGCTGGCACCAGAGATTTATTGAGCGTTGTTTTAGACCAAATTCTCAGAGACAGCAGAGGAGGGCTGTACCACTTCAAACTGTGGAGGCTCATATGATCAAATGTTCCTCCACCTTGAAAAGTGGGATGCAAATATTGGAGAAACGATGGCTGAGGGGTGACATGATCGAGGTTTATAAGATTATGGATGGGATAGAGCAGGTAGAGAAAGAAGTCCTTTTCTCCCTTTCTCACAATACAAGAACTCGTGGGCACTCCATGAAATTGCTGAGCAGTCGGGTTAGAATGGATAAAAGGAAGTACTTCTTCACCCAAAGAGTAATTAACAAATGGAATTCACTGCCACTGGAGGTGGTGGCGGCTACAAGCATGGACGGCTTCAAGAGGGGATTGGATAAACATATGGAGCAGAGGTCCATCAGTGGCTATTAGCCACAAGGTATAGATAGGAACTCTCAGTCTGGGGCAAGGGATGCTCTGTATTCTTGGTGCTGGGGGGGGGGGGCAACAGTGGAAAGGCTTCTAGTGTCCTGGCCCCACTGATGGACCTCCTGATGGCACCTGGTGTTTTTGGCCATTGTGTGACAGAGTGTTGGACTGGATGGGCCACTGGCCTGATCCAGTATTGGCTTTTCTTATGTTCTCTTATGTTCTTCTGATGCTTTAGTGCTGCAGACAAGGTTCTGCTGTGCTGAAGCCACAATGGAGTGGCCCCCCCCACTAACCCTCCCCCCCAAGCATTCCCTCCCTTGCACCAGTTGCTTGCGGGCTACATAAGAGCCCTGGATGGGCCAGATCCGGCCCCCAGGCCTTATGTTTGACACCCGTGCTCTAATCTCTTTCCTTTTGTTCTGTTTTTCTAGAGGAAATACAAAGCTGGAAGAAGCATGTGAAATGTACACCAGAGCTGCAAATATGTTTAAGATAGCCAAAAACTGGAGTGGTATGTATGCAGACGTCTGTTTTTCTTTGTAGCAGGAGGGGGACAGGTACTTAGATTGATTTATTTGATTATTTATATCCTGCTTTTCTCCCTAGTGGGGACCCAAAGCGGCTTACAGTACAAAAACACAAAACCAGAAACAAACAGAAGGTTTCTCTGCTTTTCTCTTTCTGCCAGATGTTTCCTTATACTCTGAGCTACAACCGCTTGGCTCATGCTGCTGGGTCTGCCCAAGCCTTATTTACTTCTGAACAGAGAAGAAACAGACTCAGGCTGATTCTGCATTGGCTTTTCCCTCCATTGTTTTACCAAACCCACGTTGGAACAGAAATTCCCCTTTGCATTGTATGCCGCTTTCAGTTCCTTTGGTCATCGGATTTTATGGTAGTCTCCACACTTCATGCCGCTTTCACTTTCTTTGATCATAGAATTTTATTGTACCTTCTGCATAGATTTATGGCCATTCAGGGGGCGACTTTGCAGTCAGTACAGTGTTGCCCTGAGGTATTTGAATGTGGTTTTGAGCTGTACTTTTTTTCTCCCGGGTGACTCTGCATCTGACATCCGCTCCACACTTTCTCAACACTGAGGAAAAGGTGCAGCTCAAAACCACATTCAGATACCTCAGGGCAACGCGGTACTGACTGCAAAGTCACCCCTGAACGGCCATAAATCTATGCAGGAGGTACCATAAAACCTGATCATCAAAGAAAGTGAAAGCGGCATGCAATGCAGAGGGTGATTTCTGTTCCAAGGTGGCTTTGGTAAAAAAAAAAATGGAGGGAAAAGCCAATGCAGAATTGCCTCCAGTTGAGGAAATGTGGAGCAAATGCTAGCTGCTGAATCGCCCTCAGCCAGACAGGCCTGTAGCCATGGGGGCGGGGGTCTTGGGGCAACACTCCCGAATTTGCCCTGCCTCCTCATCTCCTGGTCCCCCTCCTCTCCCAGTCCCCCCTCCCCTTCCCCGGGAGGTGGAGGGATCCTGGGGCTGCTGGTCAGGAGGGAAGCTGTGAGACCAACTGGCCAGCTGGCTGATGCCCAGCGGAGTGAAAGAGCGGGCAAGGAAGAAGCGTGTGCCTGGCGCCGGCAGAGCCAGCTCCGCCCCCAGCCCAGATTGCTGAGCTAGCGAGAGCCATGAGCCAAATTGGAGGGCGGAGGGGGCAGCAAAGGTGACGCTTACTTGCGTGGCTCACCTTTCTCCCTCGGCCACTGGTTCTCCCCCATCATCGTTGCCCTGTTGCTGCCCTGATTACTCCGGAGCTGCTCACTCGGGAGCATGCCTCTTTTTATTTTATTTTTTAACAGGGATGCGGCTGCCCCCACTGTCCCCCCCCCCCCCCAGTTTCTGTCTACAGGGCTGCAGCCAGCTCTCTTTTAGCTGCTGGTAGCCAGTCGGGATGGTCTTCTCCCACTTCTTTGGCAGCTGCTAGAAATGCCTCTGAGCATGCCCAGGTTTTAACTACCTGTGAGCAGAGGAGAAACAAACTCAGCGGCATCTCAGCCGGCTGTTGCTCACCAGCCAGCAGGTTGGTCCCTGCTTCATTCCTTCCCAGAGCCCACAGAGCTTTCTGAAACCTTCTTAGATGTCCAAGGCCATTAATTCAAGGCCATTATCTTGAGTCAGCAGTCCTCAGTTGCATGTGCAAGAAGCTGAACCGTGGGTAGCTGCTGCTCTCGTTTGTCTCAGAGCCCGTCATGGTTTGCATTGAATTTTAAAATCCACTCATCTCATCATGACTCTGCTGCGGATGATACAGCCTCTTCTCCCAGGATGAAATGGGAGTGAATCGGAGGCCTTTACTAGAGAATCGGTTCTGCAGTTTCAGCTCAGCCTTTAGGTTTCTGGACGTCAGTGGGGTGATCATTTCAGCACAACTTAAAAATTTAACTGGACTCTTAAGTTAAAGGTAAAGGTTTCCCTTGCTCGATAGCTAGTCGAAGCTGACTCTAGGGATGCGGTGCTCATCTCTGTTTCCAAGCCGAAGAGCCAGTGCTGTCTGGACTTCTCCATGGTCATGTGGCTGGCGTGACTAAATGCCGAGGCATACGGAACGCTGTTACCTTCCCACCGAAGTGGTACCTATTTATCTACTTGCAATTTCTTGCTTTCAAACAGCTAAGTTGGCAGGAGCTAGGGCCAGAGATGGGAGCTCACTCTGTCACGCGGTACTTGGGTCTCAAACTGCTGAGCTACCGACCTTCCGGTTTGCAGCTCAGCGCCTTAACCTCTGAGCCACCGCAGCCCCTTTAACTGGACTCTTAGAGGGAGGTAATTTGCCGATGGATAACTGTGCACAGCAGCAGAATAAAACAAGAGTTCAGAGGCACTTTAAAGACTCACAAATTTTAATGCAGCCGAAGCTTTTGCAAGTCATAGTTCAATTCATGAAGTGCATGTATTGTTCATTCATTAAGCCAACGTACTGATATTAAAGGCTGCAAACAACAGAAAGGCAGGCCAATTTAAATCAAGATCCAATCAATAGAGTAATCAATCCACCCATTCAGAGTAGGCAAGGACCAGTCCCTAACTGTTGATAGATGGGCAAAGTAGGATTAGAATAAAAACTGACCTATGAAAGTGCAGGATGAAATATAAAAAGCGGTTCCATTTAGAAAGTTATAGAGACAAGTAATTAACATCTGTCAGGGGTGCAGTATGCAAGATATTAGCACCTCTAGTTGGTGAGAAATTGGAAGTCCTTGTTAAGACACGGAAGTACATGGAGGGTGGGAGATGGTGTTAAACTTCTTTATGAATTCTGAATCAGCAGTTTCACGCTGGATTTTCTCATTGATGCTCTTATGTAGGAGAATAGAGGAACTTTTAGAAAAGCAACAGAATGCCCTGGGGGATTAAAACGTTTATCCGTAGTTTCGGAGTGCTGCAATTTGTCACGTCATGTTTTCCTTCCTTATTTTTTTTTACATGAGTTTTGGTGAATGTGAAACTGCTGATTCAGAATTGCCTCCTGTGTTCCTCCATTCGGTGTACCTCCGGGCCCATTTCTAGGGAGCCAGTCTAGCTAATCTGTCTACTTTCAGTGAGGGTGTGATGCAAGGAGTGGGAGAAATGTGTGCTAGGAGTGTTGAAAGAGAGGAGGGGAGAAGGGACAGAGAAAGAGAATGTGGAAAGCCACCTGAAAGAAGGGACCCAAAGCAGACTGGGATGCCTGTGTGCTCATACATGCTGAAAAGATCCCTTGTGTTTGTCTCTGTGTGTGGAAAGAGATGGGGAATGCAAGGGAGAGAAATGTTAATGTGCAATCAAGGTAACTGAGAAACTGCTGGTATAAGTAGTGCAGAAAGTGGAGGGTGAGAATCATACAAATACACAGCACACATTTTTGAATTACTTTATGAGCCTGTGGGATATTACTGGATTGGCCTACTTATAACATAATTCGACGAACAACTGGATCACATGTTTGCTGTAGTCGGGGGGAGGCTGGCAGCAGGAGAAACGACGAGAGGCTGAGGGAATCAGATATTAGCTAGAATAGCAGTCTCACTACGAAGGATTACTCAGTCATAATTTAGCAGCAGCAGAAGAGAAGAGATTGGATTTATACCCCGCCCTTCACTCGCAGTCTCAGAGCGGCTTACAAACTCCTTTCCCTTCCCCTCCCCACAACAGACACCCTGTGAGCAATGCTCCCTCTAAGCTGTGGAGTCTTGTGAGCAAAAATTCAAACTTAGTGAGCTACTGGCATTAAAGCTGTGAGCGAGCAATTTGGCTACTGCATAAATTAGTTTGCTCTGGAGCCATCCTTCCTGAGCGAAGACAAAAATGTGTGAGCCGGAGGCTAAAAAGCTGTGAGCTAGCTCACACTAACTCAGCTTAGAGGGAGCACTGCCTGTGAGGTTGGTGGGGCTGAGAGAGCTCTTTCAACAACTGCCCTTTCAAGAATAGCTCTGGCAGAACAGCGGCTTGCCCAAAGTCATCCAGCAGCTACAAGTGGAGGAGTGGGGAATCAAACCCAGTTCCCCTGGATTAGAGTCCGCGCACTTAACCACTACGCCAAACTGGCTCTTAATTTAAAGATTTCCAAGTATAATTTGTGAGAACTTCCTTAAGTTTTGCTATTCTGATTTGAGTCAAAGATCCAGAACATTTGAATACTAATTGTCAGGTCTACTTTTGGAACGCTGCCCTCTTAAGAATTAGAATGAACTGTAGGAGGAGCTGTGGCTCAGTGACAAGAGCATGTGGTTTTGCTTGCGGAAAGTTACAGGTTCAATCCCTGGCGTCCCCAGGTAAGGGCTCTCAGGAAATCCCTTTCTCTGTTTGACAAGGCCAAAGTCCGCACCTAGTTCCCAGTTCCTTATTTTCAGTCCCTAGTTTGTTATTTGCTCATCCTATGCCGTCCTGCCTTCCAAAGCCTGGTGTTAGTGCTAGCTGCTCCAAAATAGAGTGCCCAGGGGAGAAATAGAGATTAAGGAACTCTGCAGCTGTAGAGGGCTTCCACCACAGAGCGGGCAGTATCGAGGTCAATGGACCAATGATCTAACTTGTTTCAAATCAGTGTCACACACTCACAGGCAGGGCTATTTTGGGGGCAGGAACGCACAGGAATGGAGTTCTGGCTGGCTTCTGAGTTGGCCACGCCTACAGCCTCCCCCCCGGGTTCCCCAGGTGCCTCGCAAGCCGCGGAGCACCTGGAGAGGCCAAGATGATCCAGGGAGGGAAGGCAGTTTAAACTACCTCCCCTCCTCGAGTTCCCCAGGTGCGCCACAAGCCGCAGGGCACCAGTGGAAGCCGATCCTGGGAGGGAGCTTTGCGGTCAGGGGTGTGGCCTAATATGCTAATGAGTTTCTGCTGCTGAGTATGGCCTATTATGCTAATGAGTTTCTGCTGGGCTTTTTCTAGAAAACCCCCCTGCTCATAGGTATATTAATGACTCTGGATTTTGCAGTGTCAGCATGAAAACCGTAAAGAAAAACATTTGTGTGTGAGAACTTGCTGTGCTTTTGTCATTCTGGTCGCGTCTTATAATATTGTACTGACGTTAATGAAAAGTCGGGCTGTTTTTTTCCCCACCCCCAGCTGCAGGAAATGCGTTTTGCCAGGCGGCCAAGCTCCACATGCAGTTGCAGAGCAAACACGATTCGGCGACCTGTTTTGTGGACGCGGGAAATGCCTACAAAAAGGCAGATCCGCAAGGTGAGAGCCACTGCTGTTTACTCTTGTTAGGCACGGCACTTGGGCTGAGTATCTTTCCGCATGGCTTAAGTCTGCTGCAAGAACGGAAGACTCCTGTAATTCTATTACCAACCATCAGAATCTTACTTTCCCCGTGCAAATGTTTTTTGCTAAACATTTACTGTTTCTTGCCTGTTTGTGGTATTTTAATTAATTAATTTATTAGCCATTTTTCTTCTTTATGGAACTACCGTATTTTTCGCTCCATTAGACGCACCTGATCATAAGACGCACCTTGTTTTTAGAGGAGGAAAACAGGAAAAAATGAAACAGAAAGAAAGGGAGAGAGAGAGAGAGAGAGAGAGAGAGATAAAGGAAGGAAGGAGGAGGAGAGAGAGAGAAAGAGAAAGGAAGAAAGAAAAGGTGGGGACAGAGAGAGAGACAGAAAGACAGACAGACAGACAGAAAAAAGGAAAGGAAGGAAGGAAGGAAGGAAGGAAGGAAGGAAGGAAGGAAGGAAGGAAGGAAGGAAGGAAGGAAGGAAGATAGAGAAAGGAAAGAAGAGAGACGTTGGCATGCCATGCAAAGCCAGGCCTTTCTGTGCAAAGTAGCCACGGAGCTTAATCTGTGGGCGGGGCTTTCTGCTGCTGGCTGTCTTAAAGGGGAAAAGCACTTAAAGGGAAAGAGTACTTAGCCTGGTGGGGTTTTTCCTGCTGTTTCCCTTTTAAGTCTTAACAGCTCAGGCCCAGCAGGGAGGGGTGGGGAAGGCTGGGATGCCAGCCTGAATGGCATTCCCCTGCGTTCCTGCTGAAGAAAGAGCCCTGTTACAGGTAAGAAAAGCTCCATATTCGCTCCATAAGATGCACACACTTTCCCCCCCCCCACTTTTTTGGGGAGGAAAAGTGCGTCTTATGGAGCGAAAAATACGGTATCTTTCTATCTATCTGTCTGTCTGTCTGTCTGTCTATCTGTTATCTGTCTGTCTGTCTGTCTGTCTATCTATCTATCTCTGCTCATACGGCTATCACCTTAAGCAGAAATTAGAACCAAAAAAATATTTTAAAAGACCTTACTTGGTATAATTTCTATTTCATTATTGCGCCTATGAATTTTGCCACTGAGAGGGTGACACAATCATTTGTACCCGATAGCAACCGTGAGACCTGGGCTGGCACATTTAGGAACTCCGTATCTTTAAATAAAGGGCTGACTAAATTAGCCCTCAACTCATCAGAGTTGTATTGTATTTCGATTGTATTGTATGAGCATCTGCATGTTCTATTAGAGTAGGGAGCTTAAAATATGCCCCGACCTGGATAGCCCAGGCAAGCGGAATCTTTTCAGATCTCATGAAGCTAAGCAGGGCCGACCCTGGCAAGTACTTGGATGGGAGACCTCCAAAGAATACCAGGGCCAGGAGGCAGAGGCAGGCAAAATCAAGCCACTGCTCTGAATGTCCTCTGTGCCCCACTAGGGGTCACCAGAAGTTGCCATGACTTCCAGGCATACGTGCACTCATGCCCGCGCACACACACGCAGACAAAAAAAGTAGCTTAAAATACATTAAAAACATCCATCAAAATTTAAAATGTGTTCATGTGCAAACTTGCCATCACTGAAATGGAAGTTCACTGGTCTTTTGAAAATTCTGATTATTATCAGCTATACCAAACACTCCTCTTCCAAGCACTTTAACAACATCAGAGTCTTCAGCTTGCATTTGCAAAGCTTGAATTTTCCCCACAATTTTCTCAAATTTGTTTAAGAAGCTGTCTATGTTCTTGTTTAGCAAATTTGTGGGTTCAAGCTACCCCCCCCCCCAATTTATTTGGCAGAACATTTGAGAGTTCAAGCCTGTCTTTCTAGCCAGTGGAGATCCAATGCAGCTTATAACACAGTTCTTCCATGCTCCCCTCCTGTGAGGTTAGGGTTACCAGGTCTGAACAATGAGCTGGTGGGGGACTTACTGGGACATTCTGGGAGAGGGCAAGGAAAAAGCACGCCGTGCCTATGTCTCCTCCAGGTGATGTGGGAGCATTGGGAGCGCCATGCCTACGTCATCCGGAAGTGATGTAGACATGTCAGTAAAGTTGGGGGCGACACTCTGGTTTTTGGGCAAAACTCTATGGTTTGAAGCTAATTCTATCATAGAGTTTTGTCCCAAACCCAGAACATTGCCTCCCCGACATCAGTGATGTGCCTACGTCACTTCCGAGTGATGTAGGCAGATCGCGTTTGGGGCGGTAACTCTCCCTCACTGGTCAGCTGGCTGGCGGGGACGGACGGGCAATGGAAACTGGGGGACCCTCGCACGCTGGGGAGACCTGAGAACCCTATGTGAGGCTTCTCTCACACTGTGTCTAGTGTATACCTTCCACATCAGGGTTGTGTGTAAACAAGCCCTATGCCTCAGTGCATGTGCTGCAGATGGGGGACTGCTGCATGTGTCCCATTCGCTTTGGTTGAAATGGCAGCTCTGTGTGCACACTGCTTTTGAGTGTACCGAGCAGTCCCCTCCAGTAAAGAATACGGAGAAGCTTTTTGCAAATGGAAGAGTTTATTTATTTCATTAGATTTCTCGACCACCCTTCGTTTGCTGTATTTATAAAAGACTGTCACTTGGCCACCACAGCTCATGCGGCAGTTTGCAATCAAATCAATTGCAAGTTAAAACAGTACAGTATTTCATATTGTGTGCATGCTGGAGCATTTGCTGGATAGGGGAAATGGTATTCTGTCTGCGTTTGTGTTGAGGGGCTAAGAGGTTTTGTCTTGAAAGAGAGTTCAGCGGCCAAGAAGCTGACTGCTTCATCTGGAATCAGGCGATATGTAATAAGAAGCTCAGCTCTTTTTACTAGAGAGGGAGAATTCAATTTGGGGGGGGGGGGGAATAACCATGTTTGTGTGACTGAGCTGATTTTATTCATTATTTCCTCTCCCAAATGCATACGATACAGAGGCTATCAACTGCTTAAATGCTGCCATCGATATTTACACAGACATGGTAAGAAACCCTCGATGCAAGGGTCGGGCCCCTGGTGTGTGGCCTTGCTGATGGGCGTATTGACTGTTTGAAGAAATTGCCTTTGTAGTCAAATATTGGTGCTGTGTTGAGAAGGGAAGAGTACTCATGTCCAGTTCTTCTCTTCCTAGGGCCGGTTTACTATTGCTGCCAAGCACCATCTCACCATTGCGGAGGTCTATGAGTCTGAGCTGGTAGATATTGAAAAGGTAATCTTCTTCTGTTTCTACTTCTTCTTCTTCTTCTGTTGTTGCTGTTGCCTTTCCTGCTTTTGCGACTGGAGTCGTAAACGGTAAGCCCTCATCCCACAATAAACCTCATTCCACAGGAAAACATGGAAGAATGTGAAGGTTGTAAACTAATTTAGTGACTGGAGACCTTTCGCCCTTCCTGCTTAGGGTTCATGCAGTGGATTACAGTCTTTTAAAAGGTTTAAACCACTCACCGAGCTCAGGTGATTTCCTGACAGTTTGGGATGCTACCTGAAGTTATGGATAACTGCGAACACTGATGATTTCCCTTTCTGCAGGTCTATTGACAGCTGTTAATATGTTTGATTTCAGAAGCTGAGCTGTCTTCAGAGAGTGCACAGATTACTGAACGGCAGCTGTATAAACAGGGGTGGTCTCAGTGATTCTGGGACTCTGGCAAAAAGTCCAGGATGGGCCCTCCCGAATCACTGCTGTCTGTACCACCCAGCAAGAGACAACCTCTGGAGTTGCCCCAAGGGGAGTCGGCATGAGATGCCACAGCTGTGAGCTGGTGGCCCAGGCATGGACGTGGTGTGGGCAGGGCTGTTTTTGCCTCCCAGACCACCCCGATCATTGAATGCAGCAGCTGTGGCAATCAGGCTGTAGGGCAGTCAGAAAGCGGCTGCTCCTTGCTGCAGCACCACGGCAATTGTGCAGGCGGGGGTAGGGGGAAGCTGGTGCAGAAGAAGAAGCGAAGAAACAATTCGATTTATACCCCGCCCTTCACTACCTGAAGGAGTCTCAGAGCGGCTTATCATCCCTTTCCCTTCCCCTCCCCACAACAGACAGTTGTAGGTGGGCTCTTGAGAACTGCCCTTGAGAGAACAGCTCTGACAGAACTTATGACTGACCCAAGGTCACACCAGCAGCTGCATGTGGAGGAGTGGGGAATCAAACCCGGTTCTCCCAGATCAGAGTCCACGCTCCTAACCATTACACCAGACCACTCTGGTTGTCCTGTGGCTAAGACCACCCTATATATAAAATGACTGCCTTTTGGGTGGGATGTTTTCATAGTTAAATCTTTTCATCTGGTGGTATATAAGAATGAATGCACATGGAGAGGGGCATAGGTGGAAGAGCATCTGCTTGTCATGCAGAAGGTGTACCAGGTTCAATTCCTGGTGTCTCCAGTTAAACGGAGCAGTTGGTAGGTGTTGTGAAGGACTTCTGTGTGAGACCCCGGAGAGCTGCTGCCAGCCTGAGTAGACAGCACTGACCCTGATGGACTGATAGCCTGACTCAGTATAAGGGCAGCTTCATGTGTTCATGGGATTGCTCCCGTGGTTTTTGAGGTCGAGGAATCCATTTGTGAGCATTAAAATAACTGCATCAATACGAAGAAGTCTGTCCCTGTTTCACTCAGAATATGTGGTAATCTAATACTATTTCTAGGTAGATCGATAAGATACACAGTATGTAGCTAGTTACAGCTTATGGGAAACAAAATCTTTTGGCTGTAAAACAGAGCCTTATAACTGCTGTTAACACATGTAAGACAGTTTTGGTACCTGTGAAAGCCTGGCGTAATTTGTAGAAGCAAGCCTGTGATCTTTCACCTCATTTTTAATTGAGGGCTTATCTAAACTGTGATCTTAATCTGCACAGTCTGTTCCTGGAACATCAAACCTGAGGGTATCATGCTGAAAACAAAATGTATTTCATTCTTTTCTTAGGCTATTGCACATTACGAACAAGCTGCCGATTATTACAAAGGTGAAGAATCCAACAGGCAAGTATTTTAGTGTTGAGAGTATAAATCTGAACATATTATGTTTTTTTCCCCCTTTTCCCTTCTTCTCTACAGAATGAAATCCCTTCCCTTCTGAAATCCTTTCCCTTCTTGTGGAACCATCCAAATCCCAAATTAGTTTTCTTGGACTGGCATTCCCCTGACCTCTGTGTCCATTTTAGGATAGTAAATGAGTCAAGAATTCTGGGTCTGGAGCCCTGAACTGGATAGCCCAGGCAAGCCCAATCTTGTGAGATCTCAGAAGCTAAGCAGGGCCGACCCTGGCAAGGACTTGGATGGGAGACCTCCCAGGAATACCAGGGCAGGGAGGCAGAGGCAGGCAACAGCAAGCCACCTCTCTGAAACATCCAAGCCCCACTAGGGGTTGCCAGAGGTCAACCATGACTTTCAGGTGTGCACACATGCACACACGCACAGAGAGAGAATTCTGGGTTGAGAAATACTTGGAGATTTTGAGGGTGGGGTTTGGGGAGGAGAGGGACCTTGAGCAGATCTCCAGGCCCCATCTAGTGGTTGGCAATCCAAGTCTGGCTGTCTCAGAAGGTAGAGCAATGCCAATCCTTTTCGATCCCGATGAGGTGAAATAATTCACTGCATGCCATTGGAATGAATGTCTTCTCCAGCAAATTTAGTATTTTAACGTAGTTCGTTGCAGTCCTTTTCACCTGGGGGCACATTTGAGCTTTGGTACGTTTTTGCATTTCTTTTTCTTACCTGTACCGTTCACTGAATCATGCTTTCCCCCTTCTAGTTCTGCAAACAAATGTCTGCTGAAAGTAGCTGGATACGCAGCTCAGCTAGAGCAGTATCAGAAGGCCATTGAAATTTTTGAACAGGTTGGTACCCAGCCTTCCATTTTAGAACGTGCGCATAAACTACAGGCATGCAATCTGATTGAATATCTGTCTACTCACTTCATTTATACCCCACTTCCTTCCCCAGTGGTGACCCAAAGTGGCTTGCAATATTCTCCCCCTTCTCTGTTTTATCCTCACAACAACCCCGCGAGGTAGGTTAGGCTGAAAGTCTGTGACTGGTCCAAGATCATTCAGCCGGCTTCCATGACAGAGTGAGTGAGGATTCGAACTGGGGGGTCCCAGATCCTAGTCCAGCACTCTGTCCGCCCGACCAGACTGGCTCTTGTATTCATCCTTTAGTTTAAATTTGAACCAGGGTCTCCTCTATCCTAGTTTTAGACTAACCACTGTACCGCACTTCTCATGGATGACTTGCCAATGTGGAGCAGTAGATTTGGGGATGCATCAGACTGCAGTCCTCCCTGCGAGCGTGGTTGTGGTGCCACACCTCCTTTGGTGAAAGGGACCCTTTGTCCCCTTTTCAGGAATCAGCCATTCAAAGCCAGGGGCCTTTCCTTTTAGATGCGTGTTGCGAAGATAGATCCTGACTGCTACTGTTACACCAGTTTGGTGTAGTGGTTAAGTGCGCGGACTCTAATCTGGGAGAACCGGGTTTGATTCCCCACTCCTCCACTTGCACCTGGCTGGATGACCTTGGGCAAGCCATAGCTCTGTACCAACTGTTCCCTCAAGGACAGTTTGGGAAAGTGCTCTCTCAGCCCCACCTACCTCACAGGGTGTCTGTTGTGAGGAGGGGAAAGGAAAGGCGTTTGTAAGGCACTCTGAGACTCCTTTGGGTAGTGAAGGGCGGGGTATAAATCCAACCCCTTCTCCCCCCTTCTACTTCCCAGTTATCTTGACCAGATTGAAGTGCAGCCAACCCAGGTTATCTTTTTTAATGAAACC
Source organism: Lepidodactylus listeri (assembly GCA_029233225.1). Taxonomy (NCBI): domain Eukaryota; kingdom Metazoa; phylum Chordata; class Lepidosauria; order Squamata; family Gekkonidae; genus Lepidodactylus; species Lepidodactylus listeri. The sequence goes on from JARCFY010000016.1 coordinate 19,021,017, forward strand.
CAGAATCTGCCTTTCAGATCTGATACAGACATCTGTTATAAATGTTTTACCATCTGGTTTCCAAACAGTCAGTGCCTGCATTACGGTTGTGATTTCCTATTTTCCTCTGTAGCCATCAAGAGGGAGAGTGTGCTGTTCTGTGCTTAGAGCACCTGCTTCTTTTGCATTTCCAGTTCAAGGGTTGTAGGAAACCGGGAGAGCTTCTGGCAGCTAGAGGACAGAACAGAGCTAGGTGTAAGGCAGTTTTATATGTTACAGTCAATGTTCCCTCTGAGTTAGTGTGAGCCAGCTCACAGGTTTTTGCCTCCAGCTCACACATTTTTGTCTTAACTCAGGAAGGGATGGCTCCAGAGCAAACTAATTTACACAGTAGCCAAGTCGCTCCCTCACAGCTTTAATGCCAGTAGCTCACAAAGTAGAATTTTTGCTCACAAGATTCCACTGCTTAGAGGGAAATTGGTCACGGTCATGTTTTTCTTTTACAAATTTGAAAGCCAGCACTGTTAACAACTTTTATCAAGAACCGGGCGGTGACAGGTGTGTCTGAACCACTTGACTGAAGGTCAGCAAGTTTGGAGCCTCTCCCTCAAACCCCCTCTCCTCCAGGCCCTCAAACACCCTATGAGTTTTTGCCATTGACTTCAATGGCCCATAGGGTATAATAGGGCTGAAACTGACATTCAGCCAGTTATGCTAATGAGTTATGCTAACAGGTATGCTAATGAGCTCCTGCACCTCTTTTTCTACGAAATGACCCCTGAACAGGTGGTAGGTGATGTGGAAAGACCTCCGCCTGAGATGCTGGAGACCCTGCTGCCAGTTTGAGTAGACAATCCTGACCTTGAAAGGCCAGTGGTCTGATTTGAGTATAAGGCAGCTTCACGTGTTATTGACTTCCATATTCTTATGGAAGGAGTAGACCAGTGTCTACTCAACTGAGAACTGATCTTGATCATTAAGTTTGGATTAGTGTGGCAAATAATGCTGAAAATGAGGCACTCTACGTGTATAAATATAGTGCTATTTATGGTAGTCAAATGTGTTATAAAATTAAAATAGCGTTGAAATAAGAAAAGGCTAATAAGACGAATAAAGAGTGATGCTTAGTGTTTTTGGACATCAGGTACATTCTACCTGTGTTTTTGATTCAAGGAGAGGCAGTCTCAAGGCACCAGTTGGAAAAACAGTGACGTGCGGAATGCAAAAATCTATCTTTGACTGTAAATATTGTTTTTGTCCCTTTAGATTGGAACAAGTACTATGGATAACCCTTTGCTCAAGCATAGTGCAAAAGATTATTTCTTTAAAGCTGCCCTGTGTCACTTTTTGGTTGATGAACTGAATGCTAAGGTAAGTGCGCCTTATTATTTCATATTATACCTTATATTGGATGGCGTACAAAAATATACAGTGCCTGTTGATGAAGATTGCAGTGACCCACTTGTTGCAGTTCCCTCTGCAAAAGAGAAATGCTCACTATACCAGGCCGACTATACAAGGGTGTTTTTTTTAATTTAAATTTTTATTTTGAGAAAATTAGAATACAAGTTGCAGAAAAATACATCTTACAGAAACAGTAAACAACAGAGAGAGCAACATCATTGAAACAGAAACCTTTGAAACATTCATGCGTGATTTTCACTTCCTTGTAATTAGAGGAGGAACTATGTTTTAATCCTGTCCTTGCCCATGGAGTTTAGAGTGCAATCCACAGTTCCCCCAGGGTTGCCAACTCCAGCTAGGGAAATTCCTGGAGATTTTGGAATGGACTCAGGGCTCATTTCGTAGCAGGAGCTCCTTTGCATATTAGGCCACACACCCCTAATGTAGCCAATCCTCCAAGAGCTTACAGAGCTCTTCTTCCAGGGACTACTGTAAGCTCTTGGAGGATTGGCCACATCAGGGGTGTGTGGCCTAATATGCAGAGGAGCTCCTGCTACGAAATGAACCGTGGGAATGGTACCTCAGGAGGGCAGAGTTTGGGGAGGGGAGGGAGCCGTAGAGTCCACCCTCTGAAGCTGCCATTTCCTCCAGGGGTAAAACAATGCAATGGATAACAGCCACACTACATCTAAAACATAAGACACAAGGGAAACTGTATACAGTGTGCTTCAAAATTCTATTGTACAGTGTTCCATAGTAAGACTTTAAATAAGTACAAACAAGTAACAAATCCGGTTATTCCATAGTATTTGAAGTTGTAACGATGTTCTCCAGAATGACATGTTGTTTCAATGAAACTTCTTCAAAACGGAACCTTGCAACATACAAAACATTGTCTTGTTCTTATGACGTTTTGTATGTTTTGCCCATTTGGAGCATTAAAACCAGCAATGTAAAGACATGGTGAAAATTTCATAAGATGTTCCTTTGATATTGACCAGATGTAGCGACGAACAACAACAACAAAAATGAAATTATTAAATGGCATTATGTGTGGAATGGCCAGAAGATCCCTGGGGGGGGGGATTGTTTGGCTGCTGAAGCTGTAGCTCTTTTTTGGCACCACTAGGTGGCGAGCTATGCTATTTTTAGGCCAAAAGAGCTGTGACTTGCCTAAGGTTACCCAGCTAGCTTCAAGTGGGGAAGTGTCCCTGGTTCTCCAGAGTCCACAGCTCTTAACCACTACACCAAACTGGCTCTCTCATACTAAGGGTGGTAACCTCATCCCCCCGCTTCATTTTCACAACAACCCTGTGTGCTAAATTGAGAGAGTAATCACTGAATGATGAACCCTCCCACTGCACAATCTGGCCTAGATGCAGCTATGCTAAACCACCTCTAATATTATCTTTCTATTTGTGTCTGGGCAGTTCTGTACACTGGAAATACGGAGTTCTGTTTTCAGTTTGGCTATAAAACCAGCCTTGAGTTTGGAGCACAGAAAAGTCATATTTGCACATAGCACAGACTCCTGCCTATTTAAATAAGTCCAGTTCCGAATCTGCTCGTTTTAAATTTGTTTCTTCAAATGAGCCGTGCATGTCTGATTTGTGCCTTGGATCGTGGTTCCGTTTCTGAGGGAAACTGTTCCTGATAGGCCGAGGGATGAACTAGACAATACGTGGGAGAAGTGTGAACAGTTTCCTGCAGATGGCTTGTTTTTATTGAAAATCAGCCCTTGGAGGCTATGAAGAATGTTAAGGGGGAGTGGTTACTTAACCATTTCCCCTCTTTTGCTGTTTGTGCATTCAGAATTCACTCTGCCCCTTTCACAGGCTGCTTCCTTACTCATGGGCGGGGGGGGGGGGCGAAAGATACAGGGCCCCTTTATCTTTCCCTCTGCAGTGAAAAATGAAGTTATGACAGTTGCAATTTTGAAATAAATGTTGGGAACATAAGAGGTTAAGCAGCTCCTATTCTCCAAACCACCATTCTGCTGCTGAAACTAAGTAGACGCCAGTGGCTTTTTTTCAGTGGAAAACAAACCAAACCTTAAATGCCTGGGAGACTGCTGACTCATCTTTTCTATATTGTCTAGTTTGGCTCTGAGAAGTGGGACACGTCCCAGTTTGCCAAGGGTACGTGCTAATATAGCCTCCCCCCCCCCCCCCCGCCAGTTATACATCTGATTTAAAGAATAGCCAGTTAAGCATTTAAAGAATTGCTTTTCAGGTTTCAGGACCGGGGAGGTAGCAGTTCCTGCTGCAGGCTTACTGTCCCACAGTGTTCTTTGTCCAGAAGATTTTTTTTTTTAAATTAAAGTTTAAGAAACTCTTCTCTAGTATTTTCTTGTATCCCCTCAGAATGTTCCCATGTACTTTAATGGCCTGTGGGAACATCTGAAACTTCCAGGTACAAACCTATTCGCACAGGGGAGTCACACTGAAGATTGTAGATAACTAGTCTAAGGAGTTCAGCTGTGCAAAGTATTATCTGTCAGCTGGAGGCCAAGTGCAGTTAATCAAGAATAGGCTGTGGTTGTCCTCTTGAGAGGCGTCGCTACCATGGCGATAGTTCTCCAGTGAAACACTCATAATGAGATCAAATATGCTCGGCTTGATTGAACGGTGAACCGCAGAAGTGTCTTCTCTCTTCCAGCTTGCTCTGGAGAAGTATGAGGAAATGTTCCCAGCATTCACGGACTCAAGGGAGTGTAAACTATTGAAAGTAAGTGACTCTGCATACCAGCCAGTGTGCTGGAACTAGAAATGGTGCACGAGCTTTCTCAGGATTGTTGCATGGAGACTGAGAAATACAGAGGGCTGGGAATTGAAAAGAAGAATGATAACCCCAGAGCACATCTTAAAACGATAGTCTTTATTAGCTGGGTTTGAAGAATTACAGTACCACTGAATAAGTTCTTAGAAAATGGCTTGTCTTTGTGCAAGTGTGTGGGGGGACAGAGTGTGACAGAGTGTTGGACCTGATGGGTCATTGGCCTCATCCAACATTGGCTTCTCTTATGTTCTTATGTTACAGTCATCCCAACCAGTTACTCAAGGCCTCAGAAGAAGGGAAGGGAGTCTGCTGTGTGACCCCTTTTCATCTCTGTGCTATATCTGGTTTCAGGATAGGGTTGCCAAGTCTGGGTTGGAAAATACCTGGAGACTTTGGGGGTGGATCCAGGAAAGGGCAGGGTTTGGGGAGGGGAGGAGCCTCAGCATGGTACAATGCCATAGAGTCCACCCTTCAGAGCAGCCATTTTCTCCAGGGGAGCTGATCTCTGTCAGCTGGGGATCAGTTGTAAAAGCGGGAGATCTCCAGGCCCCACCTGGAGGCTGGCTACCCTATTTCAGGAGAAGCTCCAGAGATCCTTCCTACCTGGCTTCATACATTTTCTGGTGTCCCCAAACATTTAGTACTTGTGAATCACTCTTTGTTTTTGCACTGGCTTTATTCCCAGATGGGTTATAGCCTTTTCTCCTGACCTGTGAAGGATTTGAGGTGATAGCACTTGTTAGCTTCATCCACTGTTCTCTCAGAATCAGATTTCAGGAAGACATGGCGATCTACTTCCTCCATACCTGCATTCCTTCCACACTTCACACCTCAAGTCAGCCCCTGTCTCTTCCACCCTTTTCCCTCTGCTGTGGGCGTAATTTCTGCTTCCTGGTGCCGTGTAGGGACCCCATGACCTCCCTTTCATATAAAGTCACAAACTAGAATGCTGGATGTATTGGTGCTGTATGTACATAATCTTGCATAGATAATGTCGCTAGAGCTTTATAACAAGAAGCTTTGCATATTTCTGTGTATTGTTCACTAAAAAGTAAATCTATTCTAAATTCATGGATAATTTAAAAAAAAAAATGTCTCTCCAAGTACTGAAAGCCCTTGTTCAGCTACAGTGGTCGGCTGCAATGGTCCACTTTCCACGAGAGCAGTGGTCATATGTTCAATTCAGCAGTCTAATCTGTCAATATTTTTTTTCTGCCAGAAATTGCTGGAAGCTCATGAGGAACAGAACTGTGAGGCATACACTGAAGCAGTAAGTAGACTCCTGTTTGACCTATTATGCAGGTCAGGTCATATAGATATATAGTCCTTAAAATCTATATACTAATAGCCAAGTGCCCCCTGTGTGTGTGGATATCTAAATCTGCACAACGGGGCCCTTGGGGGGCAGAGAGATTTTCCTGCACACTTGGGGGACTCCCCAGGTGTGCAGAAAAATCCAAAAACTTAAAAAAAACCCCTATACTGGGGATATTTAAATCCCCCCAAAAGTAAAAGGAACTCTAGGAACTCTAGCAGGCAATTCAGAGGCATCCAGGCCTTGCTGCCGGACCCCGATGGGAAGATCGGCAGCAGGCCCAGCGGTTGGGAGGCGTCCAAGGCCTCGCCGCCGGTGCCAGGGGGGGAAGCTTACCTGTGGCTGCTTCCTCCTCAGCTGAGGTCCTTCCCCCCGCGCTTATCGCGGGTCCCTCTGCTTGTATATATACATTTGTGTGTGTTTTTGTGTGCTTGCCTGGAAATCATAGTTGATTTCTGGTGACCATTACTGGGGGCTTGGGTGTTTTCCGGAGATGTGTCTTGATTAGGCTGCGGTCACACACACTAAATCCTTTCAAACCAGTGAGATCATAACTGGCTCTGCCTCTCTCTGAACATGCTGGTGCCTCGCCATTCACTGCACACTATCAGAAATTAAACTTTTACCTCTTCCTGTTCTTCTTCCAAGATGCTTGTACGTCTCCAGCAGGTTGGATGGGGTGCGGGGACAGGACAGAAGTTTTATTTTAGGTGATTCAGGGACGGTATGGAGTGAAGATGCATGGTTCAGGTGTGCCTCCTGCTCCCCTGATTCTGGGAATACGCATGAACACACGAGGCTGCCTTATCTTATACTGAATCGGCCCATTGGTCCATCAAAGTCAGTATTGGCTGCATAGACTGGCAGTGGCTCTCCAGGATCTCAGGCTCTTGCCTACAACCTGATACTTAAGTGGAGATACCAGGGACTGAACCTGGGACCTTGTGCATGCCAAACAGATTTTCTACTGCTGAGCCGCTGCCCCATCCCGTTCCCAAGCCACTTGGCCTGGAAGGAGAAGCTGAGGAGTGTCTGTTTTTCAAGGGCTAGTATTGGACAGAGTTGGTTCCTCCAGCTTCACGCCCTGTCTGCTTCTGGTTTCATTGCTCTTAAATTTTGGCCGTCATGTTAGCTAGTTAGATAAAACAAGCAATATGCTATAAAAGACATTAAACACAATTATAACTAACCGGAAACCCCTGATGTGCTTTTTGCAGGAGGCAGAAAAGAATGAATTGGTGATTTATGGGTTTGAAGAATAAGAGGGCGAGAAATGAATTATAGATTAAAGAGAGGGTTCTTTTTTCTTTTGTGGGTCTGCAAAGAGTGTTAATAGAGAATTAATATGTACCAGTTGTAGATGAAAATCAAAATATATTCCTTTTTTCTTTTTTTCTGTGATTTTTCCCCTTAATTCTGTCTTCTGTGTCTTCTCTTTTATGTATTTTGATTAAAAGCTTAATGAAATCCATTATGAAAGATCAGCAATATGCTGAATACGAAATGAAAATGTCATGTTTGTCCTTCGTTTTCTAATAGTTTGTGCTTCTCCCTCTCCGTAGGTCAAAGAGTTTGATTCAATATCCCGCTTGGATCAGTGGCTCACCACCATGCTGCTGCGCATTAAAAAATCCATTCAAGGAGAGAGCGAGGGTGACTTGAAGTGATCTGTCCCGTGTGACTTGTGCCGTGTCTGTCGAAGTTGTGTTGTGGCCCAGGACCATTATGGGATACGCGATAAATGCTTCTAGCTTCACTGACTGGTGTCTTGTTCAGTATTCTGTAGTGGCTCGTGCTGTGGCACCTAAGAACATGAATTCTACATTTGTAAGTCGGATTCTTTTCAGAACTTCTAAGTATAAAGATGCAGATTCCGATCTTTTTTTGCACGTTTACCTGGAAGCAAATCCCACAAAGTTTAATGGAACTTGCTTCCTTGTAATTGTGCGTAAGATTGCGGGTCACGTAAACTCAAAGGAGGTGAAACGCTGGTCACCTTGAAATTATGCTCTCATAATTGGAGTAGCCGTGTTCCCCCAACTCTCCCTGCCTCCACTGAATTTGTTGTGGTTTTGAATAAATGTTGGTCTTTGTGATAACAACAGTGGCAACCTATAGGAGAGCTCTGTTTTCACTGTGTTGTTGAAATGCGTGTCCTTTTTTGTGTGTGTCAGTTAGCATTTGTGCAGCTTGATACGGTTGAGTCACAACACACTACCCTGAATTGAGCTGAGAGGACACATAAAACATGCAGTCCCCTTTCGGGTAAATGATGAGCTTCACGAGACTCAAATGGGAAACAGTTTCCGAATGCAGATGGTTCTCTCACATCTGTCCAAATGTTACACAAGTTAGGGACGGAATGACACGTTGGTTTCGATCAAGCGGATGGCTGAAAAATGTTTCATGTGGAAGTCAGAAATGTTAATTTTGAAGCTCCTGTCATGAAAAGGGGCCATATTTCTGAAGCATTCTCTCTCTGAAGACATTCACTCCAGGCCAAAAACTTCAGGGCAAGAGGCAGAACGCCAAAGTTCTCCACCCGACTCAGTAGCAGATTCGGAAATGTGCAAAATAACCTATTGCTTCAAAGAAAGAAAATGTGATTTCATTTTGTTAGGTTTCCTGGTTCTGTGCTGCCATTTTCTCCTTTCCTGGATCAGGGTCCTTTAAACCTCTGAAGCCCTGACCTGGATAGCCAAGGCTAGGCTGATTTCTTCTGATCTTGGAATCTAAGCAGTATTGGCCCTGGTCTGTATTTGGATTGGAAACCACCAAGGAAGTCCAGGGTTACTGGGCAGACACAGCCAATGGCAATCCATCTGTTTGTCTCTTACTCTGAAAACCGAGGGTGACAGAGCTGTTCTAATGATGCTGTGGAAAGTGTGTGATACTCATAGACCGTAGACATGGGTTCTGAAAACAGGCATGCTGAAGATCTGAAGATGCAGTCCGTTTTCCATAGTAATTTTTCATGGTATAGCAAAGGAGCCACTCTTCTAAAATGCTAATTCAGGATTGGCCTGTGTGGGCCTCAGAACAAGACTATAGAATTGTGGCACGGCAGAATGGACTTTTGTCAATCTGGACTGTAGGTGGTGGGGGAAGTTCCTATCTGCAAATGTCCCCCTGTCCCTCTGCATGCTGATTCCTTGCAAGCAGAAAACTAGCCCAGCTGTGAACAGGTTGGGCTAAAACCTTTCTTCCCAGCACTAGCTTTCTGCTTGCAAGGAGACTGGAACGGGGAGAAGCATACAGATGTTGTACGCCTTTAAAAGGGATACAGGCCCCTTTCCCAGTTCAGGAATATGCCACTTCTTTCTGCTAACTATGTAGATCTGACCTCGCTTTGCCACATCTTTTATTCTCTCTGTGTTGTGTACACACACATTTGCTTCTGGTAAATTTAGCGGTGGCCTACTTTGTTCAGTGCAGACTGAATCATTAATCTTCCTGCCACCATTTGTCCCCCACCCACCCCTTTTCCCTGCTGCTTTTACTCATACAATGTTGAGCAACAGCTGCTGGCCGTCTCTCAACTCCAGAGAGGCAGAGAAAGAGAGAGATGCTCATACCAGCAGCTGGATGGGATTTCTTTACAAGGGATGCCAGTGGGTGCAGCTGGAATTGAGGGGTCCAAGAGCTGGCAGGGGATGGCAAGCAAGGAGGGAAACTCCGACGACCCACGAAGATGGTTTTTAAGAGCCTCTCCGTATGAAGCTTCTGCTTTAATTTCTCTTTTATTTATTTATTTAGGTATTTATGACCCAGTTTTCTTCCCATCAGGAACCAAAGTGGCTTACAGTATCATTCTTCCTTCTGCTGTTTTATGCTCACGACAACCCTGTGAGGTAGGCTAGGCTGAGAGGGGGTGACTGGCCCCAAGGTCCAGCAGAGTGGGGATTCGAATCGGAGTGTCCCAGATCCTAGTCTATCCGCTCTGCCACACTGGCTCTCGTACTCATCCTTTCGTTTGTGGCACAGCCTTTTCTTTCGGTCCCTGAGACAATTCCCAGTGCTGCTGCTTGTTTCTGACCGTTCCAGTGTGCTGCGGGCCTTTTATGCACATCCCTTGGCCAGTCTTTTAACCAGTCATCTTTGCAGTGCTTCGCCCTTGTTGACCCTCTTTAAAAAGATGGTTTTCTTCAGCTCCCTTGCGGAAAAGTCCCTTTGATATTGGTGGGTTTTCTTTTGAGCAAGGGGTTCTCATCTAATGCGGGCTGATGTATACAGGCAGAAAGAGGCTCTTCCTGGGGGAGACGGAGGGGGTAAGACTCCGGAGGGGGTAGAATGGACTGTGCCCATTGGAACAGACATTTATAAATGCTCCTCTAAGTTAAAACTTCATCCAAATGCAAAATGAGCACAGCACGAACAAGGTTGGCCGAGGTCCTTTCTGTTAGCTGTTCCAGTTCTTTACTTGCAAGGGGTTTGTTTTTAACGTGGGGGAGGAGGACTTGGAAATGGTGCCCCCATCTGTACTGCAAAACAGGTAGCTGTGTTAGTCTGTCTTAGCAAAAGAAAACAAAAGCCATGAAGCAGTAGTTTGGTGCAGTGGTTAAGAGCAATGCTCCCTCTAAACTGTGGAGACTTGTGAGCAAAAATGCTACTTTGTGAGCTACTGGCATTAAAGCTGTGAGCGAGCGATTTGGCTGCTGCATAAATTAGTTTGCTCTGGAGCCATCTTTCCTGAGCTAAGACAAAAATAAGTGAGCTGGAGGCTAAAAAACTCAGCTTAGAGGGAACACTGGTTAAGAGTGGTGGACTCTAATCTGGAGAACCGGGTTTGATTCCCCACTCCTCCACATGCAGCTAGCTGGCTGACCTTGGGTCAGTAATAGCTCTCTCAGAGCTGTTCTCTCAAGAGCAGTTCTTGAAAGAGCTCTCTCAGCCCCACTTACCTCATGGGGTGTCTGTTGTGGGGAGGGGAAGGGAAAGGAGACTGTAAGCTGCTCTGAGACTCCGAGTGAAGGGTGGGGTATAAATCCAACTCTTCTTCTCCTCCGCCTCCAAAAAGATTAACGTTTATTTCAGTATGAATTTCTGTGAATCCCAGCTCATTTCTTCAGGTAGGTGAAAGGGAGGACATATTGGGAATTCGTCTTATGGGGAGGCACTCTGATCGGGCATTCCACCATCTTCAGAGTCCGCCACCTCATTCTCCTGCGTGGGTAGACCAGCCCTTCTCTTCAGAGTGGATCCTGTGCGTGCGAAAGGAAGCTGTGTCTGGTGGAATGCCCAACCAAACACATTTGCAGCACTCCCTGTTCTACCTGCAGAACAAAGTTCGAGCCCAGTGGCGCCTTTAAAACCAACAAAGTTTAATTCTGGGTATAAGCGGTCGTGTGCATGCACACTTCTTCTGCCTGCAGTGCTCCATGCGTCATCCCAACAGCGCATTCAGTGACCAAACAGATTCTTGGGGAAGTTAGATACACGGTAGGTATCCCCGTCGCTCGTTTGTGGGTGAGATGGCTGCAGACTGCCCCCTCCTTCCCCATAGGTGGTCGTCCTTGTCAAAACTCCCTGCATCAATTGTTTGTTTAAGAGGCGTATAGGGACAGCCTGCTTCCGCTCGCATAGGTCTTGTAGATCAGATTCGGTGTTGAGGATCATAGCTTTGGGCCGACATTTCACTCCAAACTGTTCCAAACAGATGCGCTCTATTCCTGAACTGCTCACAGAACACCTGCCTTTTAACGTGTCCTGTATCTGTAACCTAGACACACTTACAACCCCTGTATAATAAACTGTGCTGGTATTTGTGGCTTGGGAGTCTGTGAAATGAGAGTGACCGTGAAATAACAGACTCATTCCTCACTGGTGTTACATCTGAGGGCAACGCGGAGCTGCTTGTTTTGAAAGGTTTTGCACAGAAAGGTGGCAAACCTTTTGTCCGCTCTCCCATGCCTGAACGTGTCTTAGGACAATTCTGTGCTGGATGTGAGGAACGCGGCCACCGGTGTGCTCTGGGTATGATCCTTAACTGGAGCAGGGCTGTTGCTGGATGTGGGAAAGGTCCTTATATTCCTTCTGTTCTGTACGTTGCTGGTTTGACATAAGATTTGCTATTAAAAACCGTGCTGCCCACTGTCAAGATAACTTTGTGTTTCAATTAATCCTGCTGAACATGTTGGCTTTTGCAGACCATTGCCATGGGGGCAGCAGAATGAGAAGAGGATAAATGTTATTGGGTCACCTTCTGCCTACATAGGAGGTATGCAATTCAAGCACTGGCCTGATGCAGCTATTTGGCAGGTACAGGCTCCCCCCCTTTTTTGCATAACAATAGCCAAATACTGTGGATTAGATCCTACAGATGGAACAAAAGTTTGCTACCTTCCCCTGTCTCACTGCGGCCCACCGGGTCTCCCAAAATGCTGCTTGTAATGATTTCATGTTTTGGTGTGTGTGTGTCTTTAAATGTTTAGTGTGATGTAATGTAAGGAGAATGATAGAGGGAGACAAGTGTGATGTGATTGGCTGATGATGGAGAGTGTGGGAGGAGAGATGTTTCTAAGGTGATTCTGTGTTTAGGAAGAGAAGAGTGTGGAGAGTTGGTGAGAGAGTCTATGGCAGAAGCCGTTTGAGTCTATTCTGTGTGACTAAGACAAGCAGTTTAGCCTGTGTGGCTGTGAGCAAAACAGTTTAGCCTGGGTGGTTATGAGAGAGTTTAGCTTGTGTGGCTGTATATGAGAGAAAGAGAGTTTAGACTGAGTGTCTAAGCATGTCAGCGTTGAGTTTTGGTGTTTGAAAGTCTGTGTGTGATGCCAAGCTTTGTCAGTTATATTTTCTTTCTTCAACAACAGTTCAAAAATACCCAGAAACGTATTTTGTTCTTTTATACATAAATCATTATTTGTTTAAACTTATCCCAGAAATCAGAACAGTCCTCCCTCAGGGCCACATAGTCCTCTGAAGCGCCCAGACATTGGGTCATTCTACCAAAATAGAGAGATTTGGAATTTTTAATTCCTTGTGGCAGCAGAAATCTACTTGAGTTCATATACACAGAGTGTGTTTTAAAGGAGAAATGGTCTCCCCAATAAGCAAGGATGTCACACTGCTCCTTGGGAACAGGGGACTCTCACAAACAGCAACGATGAGTGAGTTGGAGGGCTGTGGTGAGTAAGATGGATTGGCAAAAATCGCTTCCCTTACTTGCTGGTGGGAAAAAATCCTGTGCTTTGCAACTCTCCTACCCCTTTCACTGGGTAGTACCAACTAGCATACAAGAGTCTTCTTCTGTATTCAATCTTGTAAAGTAGGTTACACTCTGGCTCATCTTGTAATGTCAGCCTGTTTTCCCCAGGCCACACCTGACATCCCTGTACTGCACTGGCTCACCTTACTGTTACAAAATCCCAAATCCTGTAATGTGTTCTATTAGGAACAACCAGCATAATACAAGTGTGAGCTTTTGATTTCCATTACAATACAGCTGACAGCAAGCAAGTAGTCCTATGACACTTCTGCTGCAGAAACTCTGGAAATGGAGCCCCCAGCACTGATTCAGCGAGCACTGGCATGGGAACCCCTCAGGGCTTGAGGGGGAAATGACAAATGAAGGTCTAGTTTCTATTAAGCATTCCCGGCTATCATGAAAATGAATAGAGCCAGGGTGCTGTAGTGGCTTGTGGATCGCACGAGTTTAGGAGACTGAGCTTCAGATCTCCACTCCGCCAAGGAAGGTCTCTGGTTGACCATGGGCTAGACATTCTCTCCTGCAGCCTAAACTCCCTCACCGGGTTGTTGTGAGGATAAAACGGAGTAGGGGGAAATGATCTAAACTGCTTTTGAATCCCCATTTGGGGGGGGGGGGGGAGAAAAGCCGGGTACAGCATTTACATAATGTTCATTTAAATAATATCTGCCAACTAGAGGAAGCCTCTTTCTCTGACCTGGAGGGCCCAGGCTAGCCCTGTCTCGTCAGATCTTGGAAGCGAAGCAAGGTCAGCCTGGCTAATATTCGGATGGGAGGCCACCAAGGAAGCCCAGGATCGCTACACAGAAGCAGGCAGTGGCAAACCACCGCTGAATGGCTCTTGCCTTGAAAACCCTACAGAGTAGCCATAACTCACTTGTCATTTAACAGCAGTTTCCACCACCACAGAAAGCCTTCATTAGGTTTACACATCCTTCTCTTGCACGTAACATTATTCATGTTTCAGTTGCGGTTCCCAAACTTGCACACTTTTGGAGTTTTGAGAACCAGTAGCAAATACCACCCCAAAAGGCTGCCGGAGGAATAGGAGTAATCACAAAATGTCAGGGTGTTCCATGCCAAAGATGGTCCCTTTCAAGGAGGCAGCTGTTTCCAAATTGGCTTTCCAAACACAATAGCTTCTGGGGTCATCCAAACTACTTCCTGCTTCCTGGTTAGAGGAAAACCAGGATTCCCCTTTTATGGAAGCAAATGGGTACCAGGAAATGCACTGACACTGGGGGATCACTGCTAAGAATACCTTCGTAGAAAGGTATCTTCGGGTACAAACAACATCTCCAGTCAAGCCCACTGATAACAAGAATGGCACTGTTTAAATTCTTTTAATAGGGTCTGTCGGTTTATACAAGTCAACGCACTTCCACACCTTCATGGATTACAAAAAAAAGTTTCCCTATCTCAAAAGTACTAACAATAAAAGATTTAAATATTCACTACAAATTCTTTGCAATTGGTCATTATAATTCCATAGTCAAAAGAGGAGCACGTGGCTTACAAAATAAATATTTTAAATATAACCTCTTGGAAGTCCACTTCCTCCCCCCCCTAAAAAGGTCCCTTTTAATAAACTGGACAACCCCCCCCCCAAATGAATAAAGGGGTTTACCAAAGGCCTAACAAACCCTCATACCATCGATCTTTTATTGCTTTGCCTTTCAGCAAATAAAAAGAACAGAATCCTAGATTGTTGTGCAACCTGGGGATGGCCAGGGGTTTTCCTAAGTGATCCCTGATCTAAGGGGTAGAGGTGACAAACTAGAGAAAACTAAGCCTGGTTAAATGAATCCAGAGCATGACATTGCCCCCCCCTCCAAAAATTCAAGGCCCAGATCCTTTGGAGGGGTAACTGAACCCTGAATAATTGATCCAAAGCACACGGCACTCAACGAAACGGAACCCACAACAGCCTCGAGAAACAACTTCTACACTCGGCCCACCTGTAGAAAGGATGCTTCTGGAAAACGCATTACTGCGTCAATAGTTTGTGTCTCTCTCGCTTAGGAAAACTCACAATTAGCCATTCGAATCGGCCACTGCGAGGGAAGGGAAGGCCTCATGGTGACTTGGACAGGTGCTCCGTTTAATTAAGTGTCGTTGTAATCAAAAACATGTCTTCAACACAGTTAACTGCATCAAAACACACAGCACCCTTTTTAAAAAACGAACGACAAAGGAAAATTGCAGCATTACAGAAAAAACAAAGACAACTTAGGTCTTCGGTGTTGTAGCAAAGGCGGAAAGAAACAGCAGTATGCTTCGAAGGGGCTACTTGACATTCTCTTTGTTTTAAGGTTCTCTCTTCCATTATAACACTGTCCCAGCCAAAACATGGAGCTTCAGTCACATTGTCTATATTCAAATACTCTAAGGGTAACTAGCTGAAAGGCAGACCCTGCGGGCTCTTACGAGCAATATTTATGTGGTGTATATATTTAATAAGGAAGGGATTGCTCTTAACAATTATATTGGCAAGTTGGTCTGGTCGGAATTCACAGGAAAGTCAGAATTTGCCACGCTTTTGATTTGGCACTTCAACTTTTTTTCTCTCCTGAATTTAAAAATAAAAAAGGCACAGGATTGTTACACTGACAGCACATACAAAATGATTCCTCACTCCTGTAATTGCTATGACGAAGGAAAACAATCTTTCACAAGAGACTGTGGAATTCGCTTAAATTTTGGAGGTTGGTTTGCCTTGGTTATATTACACGGCCTTGTTTCCCAGCTCAGCCACAGTTCAATGAAGCAGCAAAGTTTTTACATGCCCACTTAGTGAAATTTAGCTGGAGACGTCCATTGCTCTACATTCTGGATAACTGTTATTTGGAATGACAGTCACGGCCGCAATGTGAATTCTCCAAGAGGTTTTGTAGCTTTTGGTACAAACATTAGCAAAGTTGTAAGAAGAGGACCCAGAAAAATTCAAGTCGCTGTGAGAAATGCGAATTGAAAATATTTGTTATCGATTTTATAAAACAGCATTAACTCGGTTTTGTTGGCAACTGCAACAGACTTGCTGCAAGATGTGTTGGGTCTTTCAACTGATTAGTTTGTTCCAGACTCTACAACTAGCCTGTCAACAAAATTACACAGAATGTTCTATCTCGTGGATAGTGGAGACACTGGAAGTTCAGAACTACACTCGTGGAACAAAGAACAGTTCAGAAGCACCCTGGGTTGGATTCAGACCAAACTGGCAGTTTCCATCGACCTGCCCCTGCAGCAGACCCCTACCTCCCCTCCATTCCAACTGCATTTTTTGTCAATAAGTGGGCTGCAGTGGGCCAAGGGAGGCAGGAAAGTTCTGTTCCACTAGATGGAAAATTTAATATAGATCCAATCCATTGCCTGTGAACATCCTTTTTGTCCAGGCACACAGCTGAGAGGATACCTGGACAGTGGTGGGAAAGAGAGAATTGCTAACCAATCACAATTGTGCCAGAAGAATAGTGAGGACAATGTGAAGAATGCAGATGTCTGCAGTGAGCCCAAAGTACTCTGGACGAATGCTCACTGAGGCAATTAAATGCTTAGAAAATTCCCCCCCACTGCTCTGAACTAAATTCAGTAACACGACTCTAGCCTGAAATCGTCACCGGACTACCGGAATATTTAAACCTAACAGCAGAATGTCTGTATGAACTTCCCTAGAGCAATGTAATGCCATCTTCTTGGCAACACCCCCCCCCCCCCCAAAAAAACAACTGTGCTTCAAAACATTTCCCAGAAGTAGCGCTGTTCGGAAGAATAACTTTAGAAATTTCTATCGACATTTAATCGTGGGCTGTTTCTTCCTTAATACAAAAACGACATTCAAACTGTTGAATTCTGGGGTGCAAAGAGACTGTGATGTACTATTTCACGTTTTATTGGCATTCAAAGGCAGAACCAGTGTTAACCAGACAAGCAGAATTATTTTACTTTGGGGGGGGGGGTGTCACTGGAAAAAACACACCTTTCTCTCTACCCATATCCACGAAACCATTGTGCCAAGGGTCAGGAAAGGAGGAATATGAATTAGAACAATGGATAGCCTCTTTACTTTTCTCACAGCTTTACGGGTGCATCGTCTCGTGACCTCCTTTAACTTATACGGACAGGTAAGACAGAATAATTGTCTCACGGAGAATCAGAACAAGTAGAACTCTTCGGTTAAGAGACGATTCCAGAAATTTGGTTTGGTTCCAGAATGTTTAGAGCCCCCATTGTTATTTTGCAGACCATGGGTGGTGAGCAGAGAGTACAAGATCAGACAGGTTTATCCTTGGCTAGGATTTTCTGCTGAGAAGGTTTTCTGCTATTCCATGTTCACCAAAGTGTGGAGAGGTGGCTGAAGGGAGTCTGTCTGGGTGTGCAATACTGTGAGATCATGCAAAGTGGTACCTAAGGGGCTTTCTTGGGGCCCGGCCGATTTGCAGTCTGTCACTGCAGGGGATCCGTTCTCATGCAGAGTGGACATGTTCCCTGGGAGAGCAGTCAGGTTCTGATAGTGGCCATTTTCGGGGAAAGACAGCAGCTTCTCCGATATCTTAGAACGAGCCACATCGTATTCCTCATCGGGGAGTTCCGTCTTCTGATCCTCGTCGTTCTTCGAGGCTCCGACGACAACGAGGAAAGACTTCCAGGGTGTGTTTTTATCGTGGATCTGAACAACGACAAGAAAACAGACCTTGAGAAACCAACCACTGGCGCTCATCGTTTTCGACAACACTTTCAAACTGCTTTGAAACTTCTGATTCTTAACTGTTGCCTAAGGCATTGGATAGTAAAGGTAAAGGTTTCCCTTGCTCGAAAGCCAGTCAGATCTGACTCTAGGGATGCAGTGCTCATCTCCATTTCTAAGCCGAAGGGCCAGCGCTGTCCGAAGACTTCTCCGTGGTCATGTGGCAGGCATGACTAGACGCCGAGGTGCACAGAATGCTGTCACCTTCCCACCAAACTGGTGCCTATTTATCTACTTGCAGTTTCTTGTTTTGAACTGCTAGGTTGGCAGGAGATGGGGCCAGAGACGGGAGCTCACTCCATCACGTGGCACTTGGGTCTTCAACTGCCGATCTTCCGGTCTGCAGTTCAGCATATTAGCCACTGAGCCACCACTGCATTGGATACAGTGAGCTTAATGCTGCCCAGTCAGCTATAAAGGTGGCGGTGGGGAATCTGGTCAAGCAAACATCCAGCTCAGCTGTTCTCTATGCACTCCCCCCCACCACAAGGTGGGATGAGAAGGGAGTATATCCTACAGTGGTAGCAATAAGCTCGATGGCACCCCTTTCTAAGTTGAGTTTTCTAAAATTCAGTCATTGCAGATAAACTAGCTCCAACAAACTAAGCTCTCTCAGGCCGATTCCAGCTCACGAATAAGAGTTTCCCACAACTGTGGCCTGCCTCTCCCATAATGTGTGGCCAAATGACCCTCTTGGAAATGGCTGCAAAAAAATAAATAAATCCCACCAAAAAGATGGTGGGGAAGGGAAGGATCCGGCCCAAGGTACAGGGAAAGATGAAAGCCTACAGATTCAAAAATACAAGAAAGCCAAGGACGGTAATGCTGGATAATTGCTTGATTTGACTCTATTCATCTGACTTTTAAGTTTTAGGGCATTTCTGGAAAACGAGGAGGAGGAGATAACCACTGAAGCCGCTTCTTGCACACGTTGTGTGTCCTCGTGGGAAAACAATGGTCGAAGACGGACTTTGGGTTCAAGAAGGCACTCAACTGAGGTACCATAAAAGTCATCCGACAAAAACGAGGAAGTGATTGTCGGGGGGTGAGAAACTAGTTGGTGCAGCCTGCCACACTGCTTCCAAAATGGCTCATTGCCTGAGAAAACAAAATGCGACATCACTTATGAAATCCCCGAGATGGTGGTGCACACCTAAGACCCTGGATAAACTCGACACTTCTTAAATACTAAAAATACCGGAAAGACCCTCAGTAGCTATAATCCGTGTCCTCTCCGTATGCATAAACCAGCCAGCCCTCGTTCTGTTTCTTCAGAAGGAAGGCACGGTATGCAAGGGTCACACTGGGCTGCCATCCCTTCTGCTTAAAGGTCGTGGGCATCATGGCGTTGCTAAGAAGCATAAAACGAGGTGGTGTTTCTTGGAAGAGCCTCCCCCCCCCCTTCCTTACCGAGGTGTGTCGCCGGAGAGTAGATTTGTCTGTAAATGTCCGACCGCAAGCGTTGCACATGAATGGCTTCTCCCCCGTGTGAATCCGATGATGGCGCTGCAGGGCGTTGAGCTGGGTGAACTGTTTGCCGCACTGATCGCAACAGTAAGGACGCTCGCCTGCAAGCCAGAGAGCATTGTTACTTTTGGCTGCTCTTGCAGAAGCCCCCCAGTTACAACTTTAGCAGCAATCAAGTACTGGAAAGCACAATGGCAAGACCCTTCCCTCTGCAAGTGCAACAAATTTGGCTTACGGTCACGCGAGACAACTGCATTATGTATAATCTGACACATTTTAACACGCCTGTCATTGCGTTCGAGACGGTTTGCGATTCAAAAGATCACCAAGATACAAACATAGCTAAAGCACAACACATGCCGTGGGAAAAGGGGACAGAAAGGGAAGAAGAAAGCTGCCAACTCCAGGCGCTCTGGCTCAACAACACTGCTGCAGAATGGCCAGAGGAGCTGGGGGCTGGTCCCAGGCAGGCCAAGGGAAGGGGCCTCGCTGTATAGCTTGACAATCGGACTCTTAGCCAATTGGAGGGCTGCTACTGATTGCAACGGAGCCACGTCCATTCAGCACAAGATGGAAGGGCCGACGACGAGCTAAAATGCCGTCACGCTTATGTCCGCGTTCTTACAAAAAATGATCCCCGTGACCACTAACGCCCTTTTTTCAACGCCACCTACCCCAAACAGATCATTTGCACGGTTATTCTGTAAAACTGTAAACAGCAGCTTTGCTGTTTATCACATCCGGGCGGTACTAAAGGGTTCCAAAAGTTCATTAAAAAGATCGAGGCACCTTTAAAAAAAGAGGCAGGTCTTTTACAGGACACACAGAAGCGGCTTGGCCCAATGAGATTACAGCCTAACTGAAACATAAAACAAAGACACTGAAAAACTGGAGGAGGAAGCCGACACGTTTTGGCCGCATCCAGACATCACATCATGCCCGAACGCACAGGAACGGGTCCTGTGATGCTTGCTTGCATTTCTGCTCCCTCCTGGTGAAAAAAATCCCGCGTTAAAACGAATTCTAGGTACCCACGATACAGGAAAGCAGGCACCCAGGCTACCCACAGAATGAGAGAAGTGAAATATTCACAGCCCATCCTGGATACCGATACTTCCTGCTCACAGGTCTTGACTGGCAGGGCTTTCCTGGCTCACGGACGAGCGGCTAGCCTAGAAACAGCTTCTTGCCAACCAGAGTCAGCCACCCAACAGAGAAACGAAGTCAAGGACCAGAGCCTACAAAGAACCAAGAGGCCCATTTTGTCCTGATCGACACCCAGGCTACACTGTCACCAGACCTAACATCAAGAGCAGCATCATCTCTGGCTCATCCATCAATGTAACGTATGTCAACATCCATGCTCCCTCTAAGCGGTGGAGCCTTGTGAGCAAAAATTCTACTTTGCGAGCTTACTGGCATTCAAGTTGTCAGCGAGCGATTTGGCTGCTGCATAAATCAGTCTGCTCCGGAGCCGTCCTTCCTGAGCTATGACAAAAATGTGTGAGCTGGAGGTTCAAAAACTGTAAGCTTGCTCACACTAAGTCAGCTTAGAGGGGACACTGGTCAACATGTGCTAACTTCTTGCAGTTCATGAACCCTCAACTCTGCCATTTGTTTTGATAGCTCTACATAAAACAACTGGCATAGCGAAGATGCTCTCATTGTATGTGAAGAAGACAACCTCTGCCGGAATCGTATTTATTAGCCTTTAGACTCCTGTTTGTTTAAACCGTTTGAAAATTTAGGCTTATTACCGGTGGTCATTGACGGCCCCTATCACTGGCAGCTTTAACACCACAGTTCTTTCGTTCCTTGCGTGTTCGCCCTCCTCTTACCTGTATGAACTTTAATGTGCTGATAGAGTGAATTCCTCTGTGCGAATGCTCGAAAACAAACTTCACATTTAAAAGGCTTGGACCCGGTGTGGATTCGATTGTGGTGCTTCAAATACTCCTTCGAGGCAAAACTCTTCCCACACGTTTCACACATGAAAGGCCGTTCCCCTACAACATGCGGGGATAGGGGAAGAGAAAAGGAGGTATGTCGAGCCACTGATGGTATGAACAGGCAGAAACTGAAGCAAACCTCTGGGATCTAGAGCCCCGTCAATTACACTTTCCGTTTTGTATGATTTTACTATGAGCTACTGCTAAATGGGAGCCAGTTTGGTGTAGTGGTTAAGAGTGGCGGACTTTAATCTGGAGAACTGGGTTCGGTTCCCTATCCCTCCACGTGAAGCCACCTGTGTGACCTTGGGCCAGTCACAGTTCTCTCAGAGCTCTCTCAGCCCCTAAAAACAAGTCTAGTTCACATACTAGCACAACATTAAGAGCTAGAACTTTTGGCTGCCAGACAATCTCAGGATCTCCTGGCTATTCTACACACAATGCCATATGATAATTAATTATTACTGCTAAATGTCCAAGGATGGGGTTTGCAGCTGCTGCCGCCTTGCAATGACACCAATTCAGAAGGCCATCCTAGTGAACCAGCAATGGGCAGGCAATGTTACATCATAGACAGATGACCAAAATCCGTTGTGCAGCACAAAATGAGACAACAGATTGTGTGGCTGGCAAAAATTTAGCTATTCAGCACATGGGCGTCAACTACGGGGGGGCTCGAGGGCTCGAGCCTCCCCCGAAATTTCCCGGGGGGGGGCTCAGCCACCCCCGGCAAAATGCTCGCCCAGCCGGCGTCGCCGCCTCTCCTTCCCCCCCACCCCCGGCTTGCCCTCCTGCCTCCCTGGGCCGGGGGGGAGGACGGAGCGGCGAAGAGATAGTCGTGCGCGCTTCGCGCGGGCGGCAGTCAGCCGGCCAGTTGGCTGCTGCCGCGGCGGGTCTGCCTCCCTGGGCCCGGGGGGGGGAGCGGCAGAGACATGGTCCCGTGCGCGCGCGCGCACGAGAGAGCCCCTCCCCCCCCCCGGGATTTAGAAAGTTGACGCCCCTGATTCAGCATATCAAAGATCCCTCCGCTATCATAGAGGCAGAGCTCCCGAACTGGCTAATCGTTCTTAACGATATTTACAACGAGACTGCCACAAAGAAGTAACTTAGCAGAAGATTGGTGTCTCTCCATTGCTTCACATGGGAAACTACGGCAACTATCACAGCTCAAGTTTCTCAGTGTGTCTTTCTAGACTGGGACGGCAGCAGCTAATTTGCACCAATACAGCGTCTACATACTGTGCATCTCACGGGAATGAACCCTCTGGATGGGTAGGGTGACAATGACTCCAATGTTCCTAGAAACAAAACACTATAAAAAACAGGCCCCTAAAATCGTCATTTTATTTAGGTCATTTATACCCTGCCTTTCTCCCCAATGGGCAGTTAGAACAGTTTGCCTCCTCTGCTTCATTTTATCTTCACAGCAACCTTGTTAGGTTAGGCTGAGAGTGCGTGACTGGCCCAAGGTTGTCCAGCAAGCTTCTCTCGCAGGATGGGGATCCCCCATATCCTAGTCCGACTCTCACCACTACACCTCACAAAGTTAGATATCACGAGATCTGATAAGAACTTCAACAGTCTTTGGAAAGACTTTGAACACGTCAACTCCCTATTTATAAGACTTACTCACATGGTGTAGAAAGATGCTTTTTAAACCAAAGCGGAGGTTCTCATAGTTTCAATCAGAGGTCATGGACCATAGAGAAACTGCTTCACAAGACGAGAAGGGGGAGCAGGGGTTATCAATGCAATCCTAAGCAGTTACATCCTTCTAAGTCCACTGAAATGAGCTTAGAAGGCTGCAACTCTGCTAAGAACTGGACTTCATGTAACATGAACTGAACAAATGAAGATGCCTTACACTGACCATCTGTCCATCAATGTCAGAATTGTCTATATGCAGAATAGCAGTGGCTCTCCACGGTCTCAGGTCTTTCTCCTCACCTGTTACCTGATCCTTGTCACAGGGGGTTGAACCCAGAATCTCCTGATTGCCAAGCAGATGTTCCCACCACTGAGCCACAGCTCTTCCTCAAATCATGACTTGCAATGTTTTAACACAAGGACGGAGGCGACACTGCTGTTGCTCTGAGTGGGGTGGATCAAAATGGCCACAAATGCTCACATTTACAGAAACATAAGGGCTAAATTCAGTTAGCTTACAAAGATGGCGCTCTCACCTACCTGTATGGCACCTTTTATGATATATAAGCATGTGATTCTGCGTGAAACTTGCTCCGCAATCACTACAAACAAAAGGCTTTTCACCGGTGTGGATTCTGAAATGAGATAGATAACCTTATCAAAACAGTACAACACATGCGCCTCCTCTTCCCAAAGCAACAACAACTGGCACGGTCAAGAATCGCATCAGCTGAGGTGGTGCTCGTGACTGTCAGTCTGTGAAGGGAACCCTTGAACAGCCCCAAACCACATGCAAAGCATCTACTTCCCAACCCAGCTGGTGAGCATGGGGGCAGGGCCTGTACATGACAGAACTGAGATCAAGACGACTTTCAGGTAATGAGAGCTTTCAGGCACTAGGATGAAAATTCAAAATACTCCCAGCTCTGGACAGAGGCAGTTGGTCTAATAAAAGATCTCACCTCCACTATTTTCACACCCATGCCCCTAGTTTTAATTCTGTCTGGTCAAAGCATCAACAGTGGGCGGGGCTAAGCTACAAAAAGAGAATCGACAAACGGGTTAAAAAAATGAGCTGCTTTATGAGAACCACAAATAAAAATGGCTTCCTTTTCAGACAACAGGTGTGTTTTCCCCCTTTTCTGTGTAAAACACCCATCTCTCTGTGTGATTTCTGTGAAATATAGATTTTTCCGGGGGGGGGGGGGAGAATGATTTTATAGATAACGAGTGTTTTCCCTCTCCAAAATGAAAAGGGTGGATAACGTTTCACATTTGGAAGCCATGAAACAGTTACGTTTTTTCTTACTCTCATATTAAAATAATGAAAGACAAAAATTAGTCCAACTGGGTCCTCACCTCTGAGTCGCATTTCTTCTGCTGGGATCTTACAGAGCTCTACAACAACCGATGTCCCTGGCTCAGCAAGGAACAGGCAGATTTCTTCAAATACTAAATTTCTGGATTAGGAACCATCCTCTGTCTAGGAGTCCGGATAGATCCTTCCAAAACTCACCACTGGAATAGTGTCTATTAGTACCCCAGAGAAAGCACCAAGGAACTGCTTCTCCCTACCAGTCCTCCATCATAACCAATACCAAGTCAGTTTGGTGGAGAAGTAGGTTGGATTTATACCCCACCCTTCACTCGGAGTCTCAGAGCGGTTTACAAACTCCTTTTCCTTCCCCACAACAGACACCCTGAGAGGTAGGTGGGGCTGAGAGAGCTCTTTCCAGAACTGTCCTTCAGAGAACAGCTCTGACAGAACTATGGCTTGCCCAATGTCACACCAGCAGCTGCAAGAGGAGGAGTGGGGAATCAAACCCGTTTTTCCCAGATTAGAGTCCGCGCACTTAACCACTACACCAAACTGACTGTAGTGGTTAAGAGTGGCAGACTCTAATCTGGAGAACTGGGTTTGACTCCTCACTCCTCCACATGCAGCAACTGGGTTACCTTGGGTCAGTCGCAAGTTTTCTCAGAGCTTCTCTGTCAAGAGCAGTTCTCTCAGCCCCACCTACTTCACAGGGTGTCTGTTGTGTGGAGAGGAAGGGAAGGCGATTGTAAGCTGCTCTGAAACTCCGAGTGAAGGGCAGGGTATAAATCCAACTCTTCTTCATAAATTTCATCCTAAGCATCCAAGACAGGGATCCCCAACCTTTTTGACCCTGTGGGTGCTTTTGGAATTCTGACACCATATAATGGCACAGTCACAAAATGGCTGCCAGAGGAGGAGGAGGAGTCAGCTATGCAATGGCTACTGCAGCTTGCCCTCAATCACACAGCGAAGATCCTTGTGAAGAAGACATTGGATTTATACCCCACCCTTTACTACCCAAGGAAGTCTCAGAGCGGGTTACAATCTCCTTTCCCCTCCCCTCCCCACAGCCGACACCCTGTGAGGTAGGTGGGGCTGAGAGAGCTCTGAGACAACTGTCCTTGAGAGAACAGCTGGTACAGAGCTATCGCTTGCCCAAGGTCATCCAACAGATGCAAGTACACCAAACTGGCTCTGTGTTGTTGTGGCAGCGGCTACCAAGCAATGTTTTTAAAAATCTGCACTGTCAATCAAATCCCCAATGGCCAATGAGAAGCCCTGCTGGAGAAAAGCCCAAACTGGTCCCACCCACTTTCTAAAAAAACCCTTGGCAGGTTCCAAGAAAGGTGTTGGTGGGCACAACATTGGAGACCCCTGATCTAAGAAATGAATCTAGGGGGTCCAGGCATCCCCCAACTTCTATTTCCTTTCCTTTAAAAAAAACAAAAACCCCATAGGTTCATCCATCTAACTCCTTGGCTGGTTTCAATAAGGATCTGATCCCAGCAGAAGAAGGAAACGGCATGTTCCCTGCTGGTCTCAAACATTATCCGTAGTGGGTAGCACTGGTAGAAGCCAGTCTGGTGTAGTGGTTAAGTGCACGGACTCTAATCTGGGAGAACCGGGTTTGATTCCCCACTCCTCCACTTGCACCTGGCTGGATGACCTTGGGCAAGCCGTAGCTCTGGACCAGCTGTTCCCTCAAGGACAGCTTGGGAAAGAGCTCTCTCAGCCCCACCGACCTCACAGGGTGTCTGTTGTGGGGAGGGGAAGGGAAAGGAGTTTGTAAGCCGGTCTGAGACTCTTAAGTGAGTGAAGGGCGGGATATAAATCCAATCTCTTCTTCTTCTTCTTCTTCTTCTAGAAGCCAGTGAGTGGGAGAGTCCCCTAAAATAACATTTGTATACTAACATGCAAAATACAAACACCAAAACAGATCCCCCCTCAATCGAACACGCTTAGTGAGTCTTAGTCTATAACACAGTGCCCAGCGAGGGACGCAAAACCTACTGCAAGACTTTAAATAACCATATATGGGAAGAAAGGCAGCAGATAAGCATCCTAAGTAAACGAACAAACAGGAAGCAATTAAGGTGACCATTTGGTCTGATTCCCTGGACTTGAGCATCTGGCAGGCAGAGGCATGCCTGGGGGAATGAAGCCCTTCGAGTGAGCAGTCAACGCCTTGTATGGTGCCTGTGCTTACTTGGACCTAACAGCAAGAACAGACTTGCAGGTTGGAAGTACAAGGAATGGAAAGGGCAAATCCTCCTTCAAACTCTACAAAGAGCAGTCACATTAAGACCACATGTCGTCCCCGAGTGAACTCTCTTCTCAGACTCAGAAGCCCAGGAGCTCATGCCGTTCTTGAAAGACAAGACATTACACCCCACCAATCCTTGCCCTCTCTTTTCTGTACATTACGGTACTATTCTGATGGTTTGACACCACCCCCTTCTAAATGTGGCTGCATCGTTAACGACACTGCAAGGCAGTACTGCAAGACTCCTGACGCCAGGTTGGCCTTTTCCACTACAGTAACCTGCCTATGGTAGCTACAAGGTCTCATTCCCGGGGGTTAGTTGGTTTAGGCTTAATTAGCTGATACACAAAGCTCTTTTGGTCTTAATGGGATGGCTGCTGCACTGGCTTAATCTTACGGTGAGTCTCATTTAATTCTGGAACATAAAGCAAGCCACAGTTAATTCTGACACTCTTACTTTCTCCCTGATTTCCGTTTCAGCTGTCGTAAGACCAGGGCTCTAGAGTCCTTCCCAGCCTCGAATCTGAGCACATCCCATTTTTGATTTTACAGACAGATCAACGATGCTTGGCTCAGACCCAAGAGTGCTGTGGTCCCAAATACAGCATTATATCGTTACGGTTTTGAAGAATGTGGGCAGAGCTGCTGGAATTGGAGCGGGGCCTCCTCTTGGTGGGCTTTGCCAAGAATATTCTGTGGCTGTTGAAGACCGTGGAACTCGTCGCCATAGAGCTTTCTAGGCAAAGACGCCTGAATTGCACCACGCAGCGCAATATGCAACTTCCATTCTTTCAGTTTGCTGTTTTAACTTTTCATATACACCGTGTTTGCATCTGTCCTTTCGGGAGCAGGGATAGCACAATTAACATAACACCCACCCTAAGTCCTACTGCAAGCAAACACCCGCTGAGCGAGTGGCAGAAGTCTACTGAAACAGAACTAGACGCCCTTCAGCACAGCACTAGGAAGGTTGCGGCTGGTTTAGAGACCAGTGCTCCCTAAATCTGGAGCTTGGGGGCCTACGTTTTTCAGATTACAGATGCCACTACACAGCCGAGGGTTTTGAACTTCTCACTTTGTTGCAGCCTCCCACTTTATGAACGGAGGACTCGGGCATGCTTTGTTTCTGCAAACCTTAAGACACAGGGGAATGAATGAATGACACAGCCAAGTCCAGCAAAAACACCAACAACGTAAAGCTTGGGGTGGGGTGAGACACGTCAGTGTCACCCTCTGGCCAAGATATCAGAACTGGCTCTCGAGCACGTGAAGGGCTTGCAGGACTGCTTTGCAGCAGTGTTCTGCCACAAGAATTTCTACCCTCAAAGGATGCTCTCTCCCACTTAATTTGATTTGCACATAATGAAAGAAGAATGTGGGTAGAACTCCTGAGGGCTCCTGTCTTTACAAACTGCAATATGTTTCATCCATATTCGTAAAGTCAGATGACACCATTTCAGGCCATCTGTAAGTTTTACCTACATCTCCAGGACTCTTCGATGCCGAAGTGTCAAAAGCAGGACTCGAGTTTGATCGGTTCTTTAACAAAAGTATACACTTACTCCTGGTTTACTTAACAGCTGCCTTACACCAAAACAGACCACCAGTCCATCTGAACTCAGTTCTATCTTCTTTAAAGGCCTTTCCTAATATTTGATCCTCCACATCCTCAAAAACAAAACAAAATAACCAACCCTGCCAGGGATCAAACTCGGGACCCACTGTATGCAAAGCGTCTACCATAGAGCATGGCCCTCGCCCTAACAGAAGGCATCCCCGAGCTTTAATACCAATGTGTGACTATGCCTCTCACCAAGGCCGTGTTCTGCCACGACCCTTCCCACAGCGGAGGGCTTGAAAGGCTTCAAACTGGAGAGGAGAGGAGGATGTACCACCCGATTCCTCCCCTTTCCTGTATCCCCTGCTCTCACATACTGCCTGAGCAGGGGATGCTCCATCCTCCTTGGCCGGCTGAAGATCCTTCTTAAACAGGCCACCCTTCTAATCCCTGCCCAGGATTGGCTCCTGCCACTGCCCATCCAGCCAATCAGTAAGCATCTTGGAGCCCTGTCTCAGCTGCAGCCCCCCCTGGGTTGTTCCCTCCCCCCAGCTGGGGCTTGACAAGGCGACAGGTTTCCTTTGGCTGCCAAACTGCGGCCCCCGCCCTGCCTGTTTTGGGCAGGTCCTGGCTGGGCCAAGCCAGTTGAATACAGCTTTGCCTCAGCCCAGGTGAGTTGCAGCTACAAGCCCAGGACGGGTCCCATCACCAGACACAACAGCTGCTAAATCAAAGTGTACATTTCAGCCATGATCTGCATAGCGGCTATCTCAAGCTTGTCATGAGGGAGGGACACTGGCCGCCATATGCTTGTGAATTCTCGGAAACTAGTGGAAGCACAGCAAGCCTTATGAAGATTTAACGACTTGATAAAGCTATCGATTTGAAACAGAGCTGTCGTGTGTACCGACCCTGAAGTCTTCATGCTACAAGGGACTTACATTTGGTTGTTCGAGCGAATGGTTTTTCTCCATCCTTACAGCATAAAGAAGAGGGCTCAGTCCCTTTAAGACTGTATTTCGGCAGGGTTTGTGTCCCGCTTGTAACTGTATGTCCCTTAATGTAATCACACATTTTGTACCTTATTTGCAGTTTACTTAATAGCTTATCTTAGAACACTATAAATATTTTTGCAAAAAAACCCAACAGATTTTGTTCACACTTTCCAAGGTTGCTTTTGTATGTTTGGCTGATCTCTTTACTGGCAACCTTCTCCCTGCCCGTTTGCTTCTTACGATCTGCACGACGATGCTGCTCTCCTCTGCCCCCAAGCCCCTCGCAGTGAAAATCCAACAGAAATGCCTGGAAATTTCCACCGGGAGCCTCCAGCCCTCCTCAACCAGCTCTGAAGGGTCGACAAGCTGCCGGAGGGAACTTTAACCTTTCCTGTAACTTTATTCTGCCCAGATTTTTTTTCTTTTAAAACTAGCAAGGCCCCGCTCGAGTCTGTCCGTACCTCATGTGTGTCTTAAGTGCCGAGGGCTGAGAAAACTTAGCCTCACACTCTGTGCACCCATAAGGCTTGTCGCCAGTGTGCGTCCTCTCATGGAGCCTGAGGGCCGTTTTGGAGCTCAGCCCCTTTCCACACTGGAGGCAGTGATGACGCTCCCCACCACCCTCATGAACCTGCAGCATGTGCCTCTTGACGTCCTTCTTCCTCTTGAACTTCTTACCACAGAGCTCGCAAGGGAAGTGGCGCTCGCTGCTGTGGACGTGGCGCTGGTGGCTTTTGAGGTTGCAGCGGTTGGCAAAAGTCTGGCCGCAGGTCTCGCAGCGGTAAATGATTTCGGCTGCGATGCCGTGGCTGTGCCGGATGTGCTTCAGGAAGCTCTTCTCGTACAGGAACTCCCTCTCGCAGGTGCTGCACGTGAAGTTGCCACCGCGATTCTTTTTGTCCTCCTCGGGTTTGTGCGAGCCGGACTCCGGCTCGTCGGGGCCGTTACGCCCTTTGTTTTCGGGCTTCATGCTGCCTGCCGCTCTCTCTTCTTCCTCCTCCTCCCCCACTTCCTTGTGTGTGCCGTGATGGTCTTTGCGCAGCTGGCTTGCCTCCGCAGCTGCCGCTTCATACTTCTGCTGTTCCCGCAGCCGCCGGGTGTATTTTTTTTTGGGTATTTCCACAAACACTTTCCTGCCGGCCAGCCTTCCGCTGGCCCTCCTAATTTTGGCACAGGGAGTCTTCGGGGCTTCTTTCTTCTGCTCTGATTTCTCCTTGAGTTTCTCAGCAGGTGCCTCGGGGACTTCGCCGTCCCGAGGCCTTCCAAGGGGTGAGCTTGCAAAATAGTCCGTGCCGTCCCCGTGCGCTTCGAGAACCGCTTTGGGCTCGAGTAAACCGCCCGGCTGGGCTCCGCTGTCCTCTTCGGCATCCTGCGACTCGGAAAAGTTCTGCAGCTCCAACAACACCGATTCGAGCATCTGCTTCTTGAGCTGAAAGCAGGTCTCCGACAAGTCCAGGCACTTGAGCTTCTCGGCTATTTCCAGCATGCGCTGCACCCGGTCTTCTTCGACTTCCACCCTGGCGGTGTAGACGAACTCGAGAAAAGACGCAAAGTCAGCCACCTGGACCTCGTCCAAGAAGACGTTGGTCTTCGGACCGTCCATGCTCTTCTCGTTCAGAAACACCTCTTTGAAAAACTTGCTGGTTGCGGCCAGCACCGCCTTGTGAGCCACAAACTCGGCCCTGACGCCCTGATACTCCACACTCACGGTCACGTCGCAGAGGTGGCCCAGGAGACGCAGCTGGTGCATTTCGTTCAGAAGGTTGATGGGCGAGGATTTCGATTCCAAGAGGACGGCATTACTTTCCATCTTCCTCCTTTCCTTAAAAAATGCCTGTAAATAACAGCACACACGTTAGCCCTGAGGCTCAGGAAATATCAAGATCCAAGCAGTTATTGTCCCGTTTTAATAATGGAACGATCCTGTCCTGGAAACTGTAAAGCACTCAGAGCTCCACCCCAGAATGGGCGCTCGACTTTGTGGTCCCAGAGTTTCACACTAATTGCGGGAGTCAACAAATTTTGGCTTGACTTAGTATAGCCACCAATGATGTGCAGAGAGCCGGGGCGGGGGGGGGCAGGACGAAGAGAGGGCTTTGGGTTGGGTTCAACAAGCCATCAGAAGGAACTGACAGTGACATATCTTTCCTGTATTCCTCAGGGTACATCCCACTTTAGCTTAGATGTAAATCCACCTGCTGAAGACCACCACTCTAACTCCTTCTAGCTGTGATTCTGATCTGTTATTATTCTTTTTTTTAAAAAAAGAACTGTTGATGCGGGAGTGCAGCTTCTCTGTGACTAAAACTGCCCTGCGCAATCCACAGAAAGAACATGCTTCACTGAAGTGCATGGGGCAGTTCTGCCTTCACATCACTTCATCTATAACTGAACTGTCAGCTAGCCCGCTGTTAAGAAGAAAGCTCGTTTGGGCAGGCGAGTCTGATACATACCCTAGAACTCCAGAGATTTCTCAGTCCACAGCTGTTGTAGAAATCAATGCCTAACCTGCCCTTAACAATGTTATTCGGATCAGCTATACCTCTGTACCTTCCTCCTCTATCTGCTTATCTAGCATTAGAGTTTGCGTTCATTGCGCTTCGCCTATCCAGCAACAGGTGGCAGGGGCCCTCATCCGCTCTGAGTGAACTGCTGGCTCTTCTTATGGAATCTTGATGTAAAGCGGCTTCTTTTTGACCCATTTCCTTCCACTCATTAGATTAGAAATATAGAAGTGTTGAACTAGAGGATGTGCACAACAGTGTATCTGAAGAAGAGGGCTCTAGGTCACAAAAGCTTATGTTGGCACACATTTTCTTAAACTTTATGTCACTGCTCTTGTTTTATTTTGCTGCTACAGACCCACACATTTATCCATCTGGAACTGCCGATCTATTTTTAACGAACAGACCAAGCGTGATTTCTGTACAGTTTAAGGACCAAATAAATGGTGCTGTTTGTCATATGGAAGAGCGCCTTGTTAGATCAGACCAATGGTCACCTTCGCAAGAACGTCAAGATGGCCAATGATTACAGTGGGCTACCCACCTGCGGTGCCCAGCATTAAGGACAAAGCAACAGTATTAACTCTCTGAAAGGGAAAAAGACTCACCAACTGGACTAGATGAGGCAGTTTAGAACCTGGAGACATGAGTATATATTTGTTAAAGCAAAAGAAATGCAAATGAGGAAGAGGAAATAGGCGACTCTTCAAAGTTTTCAGCACTACCTTTGGGAACATTTTTTAAAAAAATACGCACACACATTATTAAAGCCATGAAAACCAGTCTAGATTCATAAAACTTTAAAATTGTGAGCCTTACAAGAGCAGGAAGGAATGAATTAAGATACAAATATTTCAAGTGATATTTTCAATCTCATATCCAAATTTCAATTCCATATCATTCAGAAGACAGCATCTTTTCCACCAACTAATTATGATTCATTGCTGTCCTCTTTCTGACTTCTAGTAATCACCTGCACTCCTCTCCTTTGTGTGCAGAGGAGAGGCGTGCAAACTCCTGGGGCGGGCTTTCTGCTAGCTACTCTACAAAGTGCTCACAGCTCAGACATGCATAAAGACCTCGTGGTCAGTGTTCCCTCTAAGCTGAGTTAGCATGAGCTAGCTCACAGTTTTTTAGCCTCCGGCTCACACATTTTTTGTCTCAGCTCAGGAAGGATGGCTCCAGAGCAGACTAATTTCTGCAGCGGCCAAACTGCTCGCTCACAACTCTATTGCCAGTAGCTCACAAAGTTGACTTTTTGCTCACAGGACTCCACAGTTTAGAGCGAGCATTGGTATCTCCCAACCAAGTGTTCCCTGTAAGCTTAGTCAGTGTGAGCTAGCTCACAGTTTTTTTTTAGCCTCCGGCTCACCCACTTTTGACTTAGCTCAGGGAGGATGTCTCCAGAGCAAACTAATTTTAATGCAGCGGCCAAATCGCTCGCTCACAACTTTAATGCCAGGAGCTCACAAAGTAGAATTTTTGCCCGCAAGACTCCACAGTTTAGAGGGAGCATCGCTCGTAGACATAACATTAAGGGGGGGGGTGGGGTCCGCCTTGGATAGTTCTGACTGAGGGTACAAATCATTTCTTCGTCCTTCCAAACCCTGATCCTGGCAGGGATCACTAATACGTGCCCCCCAAATCATGCAGGGAGAGGCAGCTTGATCCTCCTCGAGTGTGCGGAGGGGGCGAGAGGGGGGACTGCAGCGGCGGCGGCGTTTCCACTCCAATCCCGGGGGGAGGAATCAATCAATCAACCTCCCCGTCCCCGCTCTCTTCCTGCCGCCTCTCCCCCGGCCCGGTCCGGTCGAGCCACTTGCAGCCCTCCCCGGTCCCTACTCACCGGGCAGCCCCACGTCCGGCCAGCCGCGCAGCCTCAGGGCGGAAGACCCTACTGGACGTGGTCACATCCGGCAACGGCCGCCCGGGTCCCGCCTCCTTCCCTCCCACGCGACGTCAGAGGATGACGTCATGACGCGTAACCGTCTAGAGGCGGGGAAAACCAACGAGAACAGTGGGTCCTATTGGGGCATCCGCTCGGCCTTTCCGCCGTTCCCTTGGCGCAGAGTACGGAAGCGTGGCTTGACCACAGAGGCGCCCACGCAAGGCGCGGAGTAGACATTTTCGCCGAAGACCGGAAGTTTCGACTAAGGCGACTCTTTCCCCCGCCCCGAACTCTCACGGAAGGGGGGGGGGGGAGAGCCTGATGACGTCAAAAGAAGACGCCGTTTTCGCTTTTCGCACGCGCGCCGCTTTGTCTTTCCCTTTTCCCCTCGCGCGGTGGCCGTTGCTTGGCAACCTCCGCCCCAGCAGGCGGGGCTCAAGCCCCCCTTTTAAACCCGCAGAATCCTCCAGCCGCCCTTGCGTGACTCGTTCGATGACGGTTGCTGTCTCCCCCCCGGCCGCCTTCACGTGACACTTCTCCTCTCTTGTAGAAAGCCAGCCCCTCCAGGCGAAGGCCTTTGTTATTCACGCCGCCGCCACTGTGGCGTTTGTCTCTTCGAGCGCTTGAAGTGCTGCTGCAGCATCAGGCCGGGGGTTAAAATAACCTCTTCCGTCTCAGGCTTGAATAGCTGGACTTTTTTACAATTTTAGGCTGCAGGGCATTCTCAGAATTTTAATTTTTAAGGGGCTCTAACTCGGCTGTCCCCAGCTAGCCCGCTCTCGGAAGCCAAGCAGTGTCGGCCCTGGTTAGTACTTGAATGGGAGACCTCCAGTGACGTCCAGGGTCGCGAGGCAGGCAATGGCAAACCACCTCTGAATGTCTCTTGCCTTGGAAACCTCGAGGGAGGGGGGTGTCTCCATCAGTCGGCTGTGGCTTGGCGACACTCAGGAGGTGAGTTTCAAGAGCAATTAATTTGCTGGCTGTAGCCAATGAGTGCTAAAGGACTGGGTTTAGACTGAAGCCTCCGGAACTCAAGAACTCCACAAATATAAGTGATGCACAAATGTGTGCCTGCGTGACCCCTTGGCTGATTTGGAATCACACAGGCTGAGTCCAACGAGTTAGATGAATATCTGTTTAATGAATTCGTAACAGGGAATACAGGGTTGATGAGTGCCTGATCACTCCAGCAATTCCAAAGCTGTATTCTGCCATAACCAGGAAGGGCAGAAGGTCTTATACCCCAAATGACATCACAGATAGTTTACACATTGGTACCTAGCAGTTAACATCATACAAGCATAATTTGACTCAGTGCCTCTCTCAGGGGTGTCAGTAATTTCACTTGTCTTCAGAACACTGGAAACTTTAGAGAACACTGAGTGGCTTCCTGGGCTCCTATGTGGAGAGCTAGCTGATTAGGACTGTGAATCACATTAAACTTTGCTCTCGGCGGCCTTGCAACTTCTAAATAGCATTCTGTCTGTATTGCATCCTAATTCCATCTACAGAGGCTTTTAAAAATACTTTTGCTTAATATGTCTTCTTATACAAAAACTGCAATTATAAAATATATATGTTCTGCTATAGGTTTCTGTAATCAGAAGCTTCTTGGTTACATACCAGGATCTGGGTCTGTTATGATTGACTTTGGCTCAGTGACAGCTGTCAATATATATATATTTATATATATAAAGGAAAAGTGTCAGAAATCACATTCAAAAATCACATTGTCTTCCCCTTGTCCTATATAAGTAAGGGGATTTATTTTAAACTTGTGCAGAAATAATAAAAGAGCAATGAACAGTAAGGATAAAAATAAGAAAGCTAAAAATCAAACTAAGCACATTTACAAGCATTGGTTCCAAGATCCTTTGTTGTTGTTGTTCAGTTGCACCATCTTCCAATATTAACCTTACAAATGGATAATACTGCCCTAGCTTCCAGAACAGTTGTAAGAATTTGACACTATGTGTGAAATTCTTTGAGCACACAGAACCACTAAAGGCATTTTAAAGAGAATCTACATTTAGAATATTTATATTTAGAATATTAAATAATATCCATTATTTTTTCATCTAGATCCCCTTAAATCTTCCAATTCCAGAATGCAGTCAAAAGGAGGTACACATATGTTACTCTGATGCTCTGTTATGTTAGAATATAAAAAATGACACAAAAACTCAGGGCTGGTGGACAGGAATATATATGTACCTACAATCCAAACTACCCTCAAAATGTAGGCTACTATAACATGCTCTCTTTTTTTGAATATTTTTATTGATTTTCTACAACTACATCCAACCACTAAAACTACTACTCTAACTAAAAAAAACTAATCTATCCTAGGGTATACAGGAATCAAATCTCAATGCTAACATAGTCTTTGCTTCATACACTTCAAGAAAATAATAAAATATACAGGCCTTAGAACTGCTAGATTCTACTTATCACAAAATCTTTAAAATACATAAATGTCTAAAACTTAAAACGGGATACAATAAACAACTCAGGTTTTTAACACATAAAAGCTTGTTTTTTCTTGTGCCTTCTTTTTTTTCTTTTCTTCTCTCGGGGCTTTTGGAGCTTCCGTTCCCAAATCTGCATCCAACTCTTCTTCTCCTGAACCAATTACAGATGAGTCCAAGCTTTCCAGTCCATAAATGCACTCTTGACGTTCTAGTGAGTCCTCTGTGGTTGCTTTATCTTTTTCTTCTTTGCAGTAATCCAAAAATTTCTTTGCATTTGCTGGAGAGTCAATCTTTTGCTTTTTTTCTTTGTAGGTAAATATCAATCCTTCAGGAGTCAACCACCTGTACATGATGTTCTCCGCTTGTAAAGCTATTATAATGTGCTCTTTGTGGAGGTGCTGTTGAAGACTGTCTAGAACTCTTCAGCTAGTTTGGCCATGTGTTTTTTGACAGGAGTGAGCAGAAAGGAACACCGTACTGGTTGACTCAGGCTCGAAGGGCAACTAGCAAATTGCTACTTTTAAGAAGGTTAAGCAACCGGAATCCACTGTATTTGAGGGATCCTTTCCACACCTAAACCATCCTGTGCTTTAAGATCAACATGGAGGAGGTGGATCAGATGGAGCTGGGTACAGGCTTGATGGAGGAGGGGCAATTGCTTCCTGCCCTTCTTCTGACAGTCCTGTTGATAGAAGGAAGTCTGAGGGTAGGGGCTCTCAGCTAAATCTGGATCCAGGCCTCTCAAGACCTCAGCCAGATGTTTAGGACTGTGTAAACTCTCTCTTGGGGGTACCACTGGACCAGCCCCGTAGCTAAGGATTTGGGGGGAGGAGGCCTTGGGGGGGTCCACCAGCCAATTAAATCAAAGTTAATTTAATTAACTTTGATTTAATTGGTGGAACTCCTAAGGCAGCCCTCCGGGGCAAGGCGGCTAATACCCAGTGGCCGCAGCTTCCTTCCCCACCCCGCTGCAAGGGCAGGTCTTCCCTGCAGAACATCTGGCTTCCTGCCTCTTTAAGGAGCCCCAGTTCCCTTGCAACACCAGAGACAGCCTGACTTCCACCCTCAGCTCCCTCCTGGGGCCGGGAGAGGTGAGTCTCGCAGCAGCCGGTCTGGCCATGAAGGTGCTGCGTGCAGGCTCGATGGTGCACTGGAGCACAGCCGAGCATGCCTGGCCGGGGCCAAATGAGACAGCTGCCTGCCTCCTTGCCTTGCCTGGCTTACTTGCTGCTGGATGGCGATGCAGTGTGTCTCGTGGAAGCCAGAGAAGGAGGCTTCTCCCTGCACGTTTCACGTTCGCTGCTTTCTCAGGCTGCTCTTTAGCCCAGCCTGGCCACTGCTATTTGTGCTGCCCTCATCCTCCCCACCGACAGGCAAAGGGGGGGGGGAGCCAAGGCTTGGGAAGGGCCCATAGAAACCACTAGGGGGCCGGGCCCCACAGTAGCTATAGGCCTGCGGTGAACTCTAGCGTCATTCTCACATCTCTTTGTTAACTCTTGTATCTACGTGCTAATTTGCTGCCATCCATTGAGGCCACCT
Organism: Lepidodactylus listeri; assembly: GCA_029233225.1. NCBI lineage: Eukaryota > Metazoa > Chordata > Lepidosauria > Squamata > Gekkonidae > Lepidodactylus > Lepidodactylus listeri. The sequence continues at coordinate 19,058,040 of JARCFY010000016.1, forward strand.
GACCCAATTTCAGCTCTGCATATGCATCTGGGCTCTAAGTGGCCCCCTCCTAAAGGCTGCCCCCCCTTTCCCTATAAGTAGCCCCTTGAGGAGATCTTATGCCATTTGTCGGAAGAAGTGTGCTTTGCACATGGAAGCTTACACTTTGAATAACTCAGTTAGACTTAAAGGTGCCACTGGACTCAAACTTTGTTCTGCTGCTTCAGCCCAACACAGCTGCCCTCCTGAATTTCTCTTTAAAATGTTTATGACATGATCTACCTACTAGGGAGACAAAGGGTGTATACCGTTCCCAATTTTCCTTGTATGAAGAAGCCACAGCCAAGGGAATCCTATACTTGCGGTCCCAAAAGCACAACAGTTTTGGGGAGGCAGTGCAAGTCCTGCAGAGATCTGAGGGCTAATGAATGAAAACAGAATATATTTTTGAGCAGTGCTCATAACCAGGCAATTGAGAGGTAAGGCTTATATAATACAGTCAGGCTAAGAATGATTTATGAGCCCAAAGGTTTCACAGGCTGTAGCAAACCAATTTTTAAGACAGGATGTTTTCCTGGCGGGGTAGGACAGGGAGAAAACCCAGCGTTATTGAATGAAGGTGCAGTTTGAGCTCTGCGGTCTTTTGCATAATCTATGAACTCTACTTGCAGAAGCCAAGGAAGGATTTGAATTGTATGGAAGGCTGACAGCAGGGGTAGCTGATGGACTGTTCTGTTAAAAGGAGTGAACTGTTTTCTAAGTGAGAATGCATATATACAGGAGTGAACGGTTTTCCAAGTAAGAATGTATATACACAGAAGCTGTATATATTTGGAGACCATGGAGTTTGCGTTCTTTCAAGTCTCAGCTTAGGGAATGGTTTTTAGTTGGGGAGAAGCAGAGAGATCTACTGGTTGTCGATCCAGTTTGGCTTCTGGTGTGGCTTCCACAAAGTTTTCTCGGTTTCATTCTCTCCTTTTTTTTGTAATTTCATGTTATCAGCTAACTAACAGAGGTGTACGTTACTCCAAAATTAAAAATATTATTGGCTAACACAAAAACGGACTGTAAAAATAACTGGCTAGGGGGCTCACCGAGGCAGAGAGAAAAGGCGCTCTAGAAGCGGTGCTTTCAAATATAACAATGCTCTGTTTTTATCAGAAATTTAAAAATTTATTAGAAACTATATACACATGACACTGTCACCCTCGGAACAGTTTTTAAAATTACGTACGCAAAGTATAGACGGATGTTTCGGAGCGGCCAAGGAGTGGGCACAGTGATGCATATAAATGAGTCCAAACACAGGAACTGTCCCGATCCAGAGGGGTTGTACAATGTCTGCAGCGGGCTTCTTTGTTTTGTACACCAGCTCCCGATGCCACGTCACAAGCCGCTTCTGTGTCCAAAAGGGTGTTTGCTACAGATGCCAAAGGTGGCTTCTCCCAGAGAAACAGCAAACCAGAGCCCTGCGAGGTGTGCAAGCGGATGTTTCCCTCTTGCCGTTCTAAGGAACAGGGCAATCACCTTCACAGTTGATACCGACACTTATGTATGCGCTAGTATAAAACATTCATAAGCTTTTATTCTGAAAAATTTATAATCTTTATGATCTAAAAGCAGGAGGCATAAGTACCTGACTAGGCAATCCTAAGCAGAATTACACCCTAATAAGTCCATGGAAGTCAGTGGCCTTAGAAGGGGGTAACTCCGCTTAGGATTGCACTGAAAGGTAATCAAGTCTGCAGTCTTACAGTCGCATTGCCGTTACATAACATAAATCTCTGGTACCTGAAAAATGACACACTTAACCAAACAAAGATTTCAAGTGTATTTGTCTTAGTTCCCTGGATCATGAAACATGGAGGTGCTCAGGAATTCTTCACAAGGAACCTGGTTTTATTGAAATATGGAATGGGGCTGAAGGAGGCAACACTGTCTACTTCCTCTGTGTTTATCAGACCCCCAAGGCAGCCTACCCTTTCTTCATGCATGCTTCACATCAGATACCTGGGTCAAGACAAAGGTACTTTCCCTTAGTTTGGGACCCCTTTTCTGAGCACTCCAAGGCTGCAATCCTAAGAACAGCTTCCTTGAAGTGAGCCCCATTGAATAAATGGGACTTACTTCCGAGTAGACTTGGTTAGGATTGCTCCCCAAGGCAATTATCCTATTTCAGGGGTGCCCAAGGTGCTGTGGCATCCACCTACACCTTTTCCAGAGCCCGCTAGTGTTTTTTAGAAAGGGGGTGGGGCCTAGTGGGGCTTTTGCCCAGCAAGGCTTCTGATTGGCTGTGCTTTGGCAGCAGCTGCCGCTACAGCACAAGGATCTCCGCCTCCTGTGTTGCCCATTTTGTGTCAGCCATTTTGTTGCTGCATCCATCATGCCGTGTTAGAATTCCATATGTGGCAGCAAGCTCAAAAAGGTTGGGGATCCCTGCTCTATTTCATACTGGGCATATCCACTGACTTTAACAGAAATCACAGAAACAGACACACACACCCTGCCAAAGTTTCTGCTGATTTTGCCCTGTCGCAAATCCAGTGGTAAGTCGGCTCATTTAGCGCCTCCTCTCCTATATCTGGCCCCTTCTTCAAAGAAACAGATAATACATAGTAAATAAATAATATATAATAAATAAAACTGCCCTTCCCACCCACAACTGAGTACTTCCCTCTAGTGCACAATGGCAGTGTTTACATACAGGAGAGAAAGGAGAAGGAAAACCCCGAAAATGTACCAACCCAAACAAATATATAACTGGCAAACTCGGGGGGTGTGGGAGTTATATGTTCCTGTTTCTGAAAGAGCTTGCAAGTTTATTTGCACAGAAAAGTACAGTTATCCCTAATGAAGAGAATGATTACAAAAGCAGCATTGGGATACAGTTATACATTTGTTTGAGTAAAACTTGGAAGCCTACCTTTTTCCGTTTCCTTCTCTCTTTCCCCACCCACCCCAGGTTCCTGGAGGGCTGACATACAGGTCCGAGTGTGAAAATCGCCTTGATCTGAATTAAACGCTCACCCCTCCTGTCTCAACAGCACTCCCAGAAGGTGGTCCACACGCATTTTTAATACCTAAACTGATAACAGTACAACCCCTCCCCAAATCAATCACATCAGTACTCCTTACCCTGCCGTCCCCGTTCGGTTTTACTACTGACACCAGTTCTCCTGATGAGCCGGTCTCCCAAAAGACAGCCAGTGAAATCGGCCCCAGGGAACTTACCCCCAAGCTCAAAAACAAGGCTTCCTACCCATGAGCACTGAATTGCCCAGGGGCCGAGCCGCCGTTCTGGGGATCTGAACTGCAAGCGTGACCGATTCGTGGAGTGCATGGGCAGAGGTAGAATGTTCTCACGTGAGGAATGCACGAGAAACGCTTTTGCCCGCGCTGCAGCCTTGCCCTCTGAGAGCTATAAATACATGAGCGAATGGTCAGAATCTCTTACATGACTATCACACAACACGCGTTCTCCTTTTTTGACACTCACACTTTCCGGTTTATAAACTTTACTCTCTGCACCCGACCAAACTGGCGCCGAGTCCTCTCCCATACAGATATTAGACAAAGTCTCTATTTTGGACCAGTTATGATCCTTTTTGATAGTAAGGTCTATTAAGAAACTTCTCCAATGAGCATTCCGGTCATGGACCTACAGTAGATGGGGAAAAGAAAAGGTGTCCCTTAGTATACAAGTTCTGAATTAGAGGCCAACCAAAAAAGTTCTGAAAGGGGATATACAGTACCACTAAGATTGCCTAAGCTTTAAAAAAGACCAGATTGGTGCCAGTTTACTGTCTGAAGAAGCGACAGCTGACTCAGGGAGTCTGATCCTGCATTCTGTGCTTGGCTACCGCGAGACAAGTGTCTTAACGTTTCCCAGAGAGTTTTGCTTCACACAAGGACTTTGGGGGAAGTCACGGTGGCCTATGGAATGCCAGATAGCAAAGACACCGGTGGTCCTCTCCCTTCCAGGCCTGCATAAGCCCTGGGCATGAGTCTGTGAGTTATGCTCCTTGGGGACAAGGACCGCAATCGCTGGTGCAGTTTTAATTCTCTTGGTCCAACAGTGATCCTATGTGCTTCCCTCCCCTTTGACCTTGGACCAGCTGCAACGACACCACCTTGCAGGCTGGAGTGTGTGCGGGTGTAGGGGAGGGGAGAAACAGAAGAACAAAAACAGAATTCACTACTTGGTAAATTGCTCTGAACTTTTAGAATTCACACGAGGAGGATTTGCCGGGAGAGGAAATCCCACAACAAGCTCCTGCTCCTGCTCCTCTTCTGTTTCTGTTCCCCATCCAGGCTTGCCCATCATTGACTTCCCAGAGCTGGCTCCTACTTCCCTGCCCCCACCCACGCCTTTTGTGCTGGGCATCTTGGGTTCTTAGACGACCCAAGACGTTGGCTCGGTTTTTCCCTACTTTGTGCAGATGTCACTGGCTTGGTGCCCCCCCCCCCCCCCCGGCCCAGTTTTTTCCTCCAACTTTAGATATCTTTGTGCAAACCTGGGATAGAATGGTCTACTGTAGCCCTGACTGGCTCTCCCAGTGGATTCTCTGATCCACACAATGAGCCCTCCTTATTGCTACCAGATAATCGATGACCAGCTCTGAAGGAGCAGACCATCTAGTCTAGCATCTGGGACTACCAGATGCTTCTGGAAGCCTACGAGGAGGACACCATTGCCCTTCCTCTGCTGTTGTCCTTCAGTGACTGGTGCTCCAAGTGTGGATGTTGTATTTGTTGGAAGTTCCAGATGTGACGTCCCCTGTCTCAGACCTCCAGACTGAGTGGCAAGAGAAGCTGGATAGCTAGACAGGCACACTGACCTTCCTTCTCTTGCCTTGAAAACTCCATAAGTCAGCTGCGACTTTCCACCACCGCCAAACCCCAGTGGCCATCGCTGCATAAGAGGGTTATGAATTTCCTCTTGGGGGAAGAACCTTCGGTCCGTCCCAAATCTACTGTGCAGTAACTTCAGTGGGAATCCCCAAGTGCTGGTGTTATGACAGGCACATAAAGACATCCTTGGCTCTATGCTTTCCAAAGGTCGGTCTTTAAAACCTTACCCACATACCAGCACATGCCTCCTCAAGGTGGACATGTCCGTGAAGGTCCTCTCGCAAGCCCTGCACTTGTACGGCTTTTCTCCAGTGTGAATTCGCTGGTGACGCCTCAGGGCTCCTTGCTGAGTGAAGGTCTTCCCGCACTGCTCACAGAAATAAGGAGGTGTCTCTGTAAGCAGAAGAAACAGACCCCCAATGAATGACGGGGTGCATTCTTGGACTTCTGAAACTGTACCACTTGCACGACAAGCATAGGGATTTTTAATCACAAGGATGTTGAACACAGCCTGTATTTCTTTGGTATCTACAACGGCTTTATGTGCATGCTTCCACATCTTTTTGGGGGGTGGGGGTGAGTGCCAGGGGCACTAATTAAATAAAAATTAAAATTAATTTAAATTCAATTATAGGAGCAGGGGGGGAAAGGAAGAGGGAGGTGGGAGAGGAGTAGTGTCTCCTTCCCCCGGCCGGCTTTGGGCCAGTGCGGTAAGCTCTTCCTTCCCTCCACCGCCCCTGCATGACCCATTTCCAGCTCGCTGCCGGTGGGGCAGGGAGAAGCATGGAGAGCCGGGCAAGGCAGTGGCTTGGCATGGAGCTCTGCCTCCAGGATGCTGGGCTGCTCCAGAGGAATAAGGGAGACCCTCCCTACCAAGCCGATTCGAGCAGGTGGCCCTTTGCAAGGGAAGCAGGCAAAGTCCCCTGAAGAATGGCAAAAGAGAGGGTGCGCTCTTTCTCCCAGGAAGGAGCTTCTGCAGAAAGGGGGAGGGAAAAGACGAGCTGTTTGCAGCCTCCCTGGCTGGACAAGAAGGGGAAAAGGGGACTTGAAGATTGGGGTGGGCAAGACTGATAGGGGGCACCGCCCCGCAGCATGTGCCCCCGCTGGCTATGGGCCTGGTTCTTCTGTTGCTACAGCCTTTTGTTTGTCCCACATACCAAGAGTACTGCTTTTAGGAGCAGTCTACAGTGGCTCGTCCTAATCAATCCCAGGAAATTCAGTCTGAGGGGGGCTCTGAGGAAGTACTGTTGACATGACTTTCGAGAGTCATTCCCATCTCGACTTTCTTGGCACACGCCTGTCTCCTTGGACCTCTCCTCCATCCCCAAAGAACATGTCTTACCTGCATGGACATTGCTGTGTTGGGCTAATGAGGCCCTCAGTCCAAACGTTTTCCCACAGACGTCACACTTGTACGGCTTGGCTCCCATGTGGCAGCGCTTGTGGCACTTCAAGTATTCGTTGGTGGCAAAATGTTTCCCGCATACATCACATTTAAAGAGACGTTCTCCTGCCAAGTAAATGAAGAAACTGTTCCTGTCACCCATCACCCACAGATTTTTCAAGAGAATGTAGGGAGCCTTCTCTCCACTGGTAGCCCTCAGACTCTATGAAGCATATTTTAATTGAGTTCTCCTTTTTGAGGTATACATTCCTTCATTCACTATTTTTATAATTACACATCTTTTTTTCCGTGCTAACGGGATGAAAGAGCCCTGTGCAGAAATTAGTGTGAAGTGGGGGAGATGATCCCCACTTTCATTCCTGCAGATTCAAGATCCCATTTGTACAGGAACTTACATGTGTGCGTACATACACATATCAGCTTCCCGTGCTTGATCCACTGCTGCCACCAGCCCAATTTTTGCAAGGTGCACATATGTCAGCTAATGCTGCCATCTCCTGCCCGGGAGGTGGGATGACTGAACCCTTGACGTCAGTACTGTGGAATGTTATGTTATAGTTCTCATGGCATGCTTATCGCTCTTCCTCCTGCTCCGACCTTGGGTGCCAGCCCATGTTATAGTTCTCATGGCATGCTTATCGCTCTCCCTCCTGCTCCGACCTTGGGTGCCAGCCCATGTATCTTTTCTTCTGTCTGACTATGTCTAACCACTTTTCCCTGGGAACTGTAAACCAGTATTTGAAGCACCTTTTCCCTGACCTAATGAGTGGTTACAATGCACTACCAGACCTCTCTTTGAATTCTGTATAACTGTCTTGATTTCAGTTGTGCCCACCATTACTAACACAAGAAGTGCAGATTACCATAGCAGACCTTTCTCAATAAAACTTTCCTGTTTAAGGACATTTATATTTATTTATTTTTGGATTTATATCCCACCTACCCAGCGCGCGCTGGCTCAAGGCGGCTTACAAAAGTAAAACAGAGTTAAAACAGCCATATTATAAGTTATAATCAGTTAACTTAAAATACACCCTAACACAGAGCTTACAAAAGTTGGCGGCCACATTGCTCCCAACACACAGCACAGCACTACGAAACCCGAGGCCAGGCAATTTCACCAGTTGATTATCCGGCCGGAAACTAAGCCCGGCATTTGCCATCGGCCCCTTCCCCCAGCAGTGGCGGCTCCTAATTGAAAGCCTGGCGGAAGAGCTCTGCTTTACAGGCCCTGCGGAATTGCAGAACGTTCCGCAGGGCCCTGATGTCATCCAGGAGCTCATTCCACCAGGACGGAATCAACTTGTTGTTGACTGACTCTGTAGGACTCCCTCAACATAATGTGTTCAGATCCTATGCACAATTCAGTAGAGCTGCAACCCACTAAAAATGAAAAAAGCCCCCAAAGTTGACAAAAAATGAACATAAGTAAATCTATTCTTAAAAAGCAATAGCACAAAAACTTTAATAAGTAACAATGTTACAAAGTCCATAAAATAAATATATAAAACACTCATGACAGAATAAAACAATGGCACAAACATATTTTAACAATGTGCGTCGCCTTGTTTAACAGAAATCTGTGCAGTTTGATCAAATTGTTGTCTTATTTTGTAATCCACCTTTAGTTTCATTGAGAGAAATCAAGAGTATAAACAATTAACAAATTGACAATGTCTCCGGTGGTGGCCCGTTGTCTCAAAATAATCATACCCCATACTTTCAAATAATGTTTTTATACAAACATACACACAGGGGATCTTGCAGTTTCAACAAATCCAGAAAAGCAGTACCCCCAGATTTCAAAACTGCTGATACATTACAGCTGTCCCATTAAACCAAATGCACCCACTATTCCTTTTGCAGAACCATTTTCAATAACTGTACTATATTAAAGAAAGTCCCTGCATCAAGGTGGCAGAGAGTTAGAACTTTCTGCCACCCAACGGAGCAGACATTGCATACCTTGCTGTGATCTTTTGCAACTATGTTTCTATACAACTGGGCATCAGTCTGTATTGCCCTCTGCCACTTCAAAGAATGGCCCTAAAGCATCTACCTGTATGCGTCCTCTTGTGACCATTCAGCTTTCCTTTGTCCGCAAAACACGCTCCGCAGTCCTCACAAATATATGGCTTCTCCCCCGTATGGGACCTACAGAGGAAAAGGAAAATATTGAAAAAAAGCAATTGAATGTTAATTCACATTGACATTTCCTACTCCATGAATGTTACAGAGACATCAAACCCACCCAGATGGCGAGAGACAAAATGTTTGCAAGGAAACGAGACTTCACGTTCACAATAACGAGCCTGCCTCCATCTGGGGATCGGGAAGAGCTGGCCTCCATTTCAATTTGCGGTTCACTTTGCTGCAGAGGCTGAGAGGTAAAGCCACGTGAGAAGTCTGTAGAGTCATAGGCTGAACTGGAACTTGAGCAAAGCCACAAGTTCAGACCTGTTCACCAGAGTCCACCTGTGGTAACACATACCCTCAGGCCTTTGTTTTTACCACTAAGAATGAGGGATTTATACCACTGACGTAGGTCTTAAGCTTCTAGACTTCTACGCGGAGTTCACCTCTCTCCTTGGATCTGGTTTACCTGTACTGGCCGTTTTGACCTCGACCTCTGAACATCCTTGAAGTAAAACCCAGCATTCACAAAGCAAAGCCGAAAATTCTTACAGAGATACTTGCGTGAAACGTCCTCTCATATCACACCACAGACTCCATGCGTGTACAACTGCTGGGGCGGGGACCTGTTCCTCCATCTTATATATATACGGGCCAAGGCCCACTTTGTATGTATTTAACGTCGTGGGGAACAGATGAATGCTCTTCTTGCAAAGTGTTCATGATGCTCAAGTACTACATCATCATCACAAAAATAACAACACAACGACAATAACAATTGTTGTTGTTGTTGTTATTAAATTTCTGAATTGCCCAATCCCTGAGTACACGGAACTCTGGGAGATTTAGAACAGGTTAAAAACATACTAAAATATATACTACAATCAGCAGACCAGTTATTCTTAATTTGATAGTCTCCAGATGGCCTCCATAATTTAATCTAAAACCTACTCCGGACTTTTCGTCTATCTCATGGGCAGGTAAAGAAGGAGGCAGAAGCAGGTAGAATAGAAGAAAGGACTGGCAATTCTTAAATAAAAACTGATGGTTCTTTTTAATACTAGAACCAAACACATTCCAGTTCCCTCACCATCCAAACAGTTCTGAGAGTCGGTGCCTGCCCACCCCCCAAAAAATTTCCCACACACAGATTGCCCTGGCTCACCATGTCTCCATTTTACCATCCGGTTACTATTCGTTGCTTGCAAAGAAATACCCAGAAGTAAGAGACGGGTGCAGAATGCATGCAGGAGGAGGGGAAAAGAAGCAATACAGGCTGACCTGGTGTGAATCTTCAGCTGTGACGGCTGAGCAAATCTTGAACAGCAAACGCCGCACTGGTACGGCTTCTCCCCAGTGTGGGTTCTCATGTGAAACACCAGTGCCGTCCTCGAACTCAGGATCTTTCCGCAGACAGAGCACAGGGGCCGCTTCACTCGCCCTTCGTGCTTCCGCACGCAGTGCGTCCTCACGTCCCTCTTCCTCTTAAAGGTGGCGTCGCAGAGCGTGCAGGCAAACTGCCTGTCTTCCGTATGGACGCACGCTCTGTGCTCCTTCCAGCTGTTGTAGCTGGCAAAGGACTTGCTGCAAACGTCGCACTGATACGCTTTCCCCGGCAAAGCGTGATGGACGTCTTTGCAATGGTCGGCATATTTTTTACGCGACACAAACTTCTCGGCACACTCGTGGCACGTGAGAACATAGGCCGATCTCTTTGCTGCCTTGTTTTTGTTGCCCTCCCTCCCTTTGCGCTTGCCACCCAATTGCTTTTCTTCTTCTGCATGGCAACCGTTGAAGCAATCATCATCGTCGTCATCTGAAGAGAGAGTCTCGTGATCTCGGTTGTCGTGTACTCCTGCTCCACGATATCCTGCCTCTTCTCCTTCGACCGCCATCGCAACATTTCCGCTCTCGACGCCAGATCCGTCACGATGCTCCTGCCCGTCTTCTCGGTCACCAGACTTTGCTTCTGTAGCAGAACTCCTTGATCCCATCTCAAGCCCCCGTGTTTTCTCACCTGCGGAGTCTTCTCTTTGCAGGTCAGAGTTTGATACTTCGACGTGTGCTTTGTTAGTATTATCAGATTTACCATCTGCCATGTCCGATTTGTCTTCTGGGGGCACCACTGTCCAGCAACCTGGCAGGAGTTTACGGTCTTGCCCAGATTCATGTATTTTTCTGTCAGGTGGGGGGAAATAATACACATACCTCAGTTAGGTTCAGTCCTTTAGCACGCCCGAATCACAAATGCTATCTTTTGATGCTGTTTCATGGCAAAAGTATTTCACTGGAAGTATTTCATGGCAAAAGTATTCTGAACACTGGCAGACTTCAGTATCCCTGGGAGTTGGGGAGTTTCAGAATCCTGGCCTCAGCAGCGGCAAATGAAAAATGCTATGGAAATGTACACGGCTGCTGGCAACTCAGGGAATGCATGGAGCTGGATGGGAAGAGAGCAAGAGACACACTACCGGCCCAGTATCAGGCAATCTACCCAGAACAGAAGATGAAGAAATTGGATTGATACCCCGCCCATCACTCAGAGTCTCAGAGCGGCTTACAAACTCCTTCCCCTCCCCCTTTACACAACAGACACCCTGTGAGGTAGGTGGGGCTGAGAGAGCTCTTTTGAGAACTGATCCTTCAAGAACAGCTCTGAGAGAACTATGACTTGCTCAAGGTCAACCAGCAGCTGCATGCAGAGGAGTGCGGAATCAAACCCGGTTCCAGGTTGAAAAAGTAACATTTAAACAAGCATAGCAGGCTTGAAAGGAAAACCCAGAAAACTGGAACAGCCTACGATCAAAATTACAAAAGTAATCCTTAGTGGTGTAGTGGCCAAGAGTGCGGACTCTAAACTGGGAGAACCAGGTTTGATTCCCCACTCCTCCACACGCAGCTGCTGATGTGACCTTGGGCCAGTCACAAGTTCTTTCAGAGCTGTTCTCTCAAGAGCAGTCCTCGAAGGAGCTCTCTCAGCCCCACCTACCTCACACAGGATGTCTGTTGTGGGGAGAGGAAGGGAAAGGAGATTATAATCTGCACTGAGACGCCAAGTTTTATGGTTTAATATTGTGTTTTAATGTATCATAACTTTTAACGTAAGCCACCCTGAGCCTGCCTCGGCAGGGCGGGAGGGATATAAATTAAATAAATAAATACGCAAGTGCAGGGTGGGGTATAAATCTAGTCTCTTCTCCTCCTTCTTGATTCTTTTACTGCCTGCTGATTCTTGTTGTTAATTTATTAATTCTCAGATTCAGGTAGGATTGTGTATGTGCACAGTGGGCGGGGCGAAGAGAATCTCAGTAAGCAAATACAAGCTGGTTGGTCCAACAGGAGAAAATTACAACTGTTGCCTGGGACCAATAAGAATTCTGCAAACTGGGAAAAAACAACAACCTTACATTCGAGAAACTGTCCCCAGAATTTTAAATATTTCTACAACCAACTGCTCAGCAAGATCTAGTGTGGTAACAAAAGTCTAAAATGTTCTGCTAGCCCCTCTGAGCCGATTAAGACAGGAAAAAACTCTGACATCAGAGAGCTGGGGATTTTGAAACCCTGTCTCCCAAGACTCCAAAACAGACAAAGGAGGACCATACCTGACGTGAGTATTAAAAGTCGACCTCTGAGCGAAGCTCGCCGGGCAGCATCCACATTTATAAGGCTTCTCTCCCGTGTGCGTTCGAATGTGAACCGTCAGGCCGCACTTGGAGCTGATAACCTTGTCGCAGTAGGGACACCTTTGAGGACTACGCTTCTTTTCGTGCACTCTCCGGACGTGGTCACTGACATCTTTCTGGCACTGAAATTTTTTGTCACACAGCAAGCAAGGGAAGCACCGCTCGTCACCGTGAATGGCGAGCCGGTGCTGTTTCAGGTTTTGGCAGCTGGCAAAGAGGCGGCCACAGACATGGCAGCTGTGCTTAGTGGCCAGAGTCAAGCCATGCTCCAGTTCCATGTGCGACTGGTATTGCTTGGCGAAGCAGAAGGAGCAGCCACATGTATCACACATGTACAGTCGTGGCAGGGCTTTGGATAGGCTGCGTGGCGATTTCCTAAGCTTGGTGCCCCTAAGAATCAAATTGTTCTCATCCTCCTCCTGGTCGGGAAGCATCTTGGTCATGATGTAGGTTGAGTCCACCTGATTTAGAGGTTTATCCTCTTCTTGGGCAATATTGCCTGCATCAAGAGCATTGGGTTTCTCTCCTTTGTAATGTCCAGGTGACACTGCTTTTTCATCTTTAGGTTCACCAGGAGTTACTCCATCTTTGTCACAGCTAGATGATGCTTTTACACAGCTCCTTCTGTCCCAAAGGTTTCTCTTCATAGGTGTTACCAAAATTTCGGGCGAATCGCACTGTTCCTGGTCTTCTTTTTGCCCAGCCTGGCTCCACAGAGACCTTTCAGGTTTTCTCCAATGAACACTCAAATCCGACTCCTTTCGGCCCCCAGCCTTCATTTCTTCCAAGGCACTGAGCAGATCTTTGCACTCCAGTCTTTTGGCCACCGCCTTCAAGCGATGCAGTTTGTCCACTTCAATTTCTACTTCTGCTGTATAGACAAACTTTAGGAAGGCGACAAATTCCTCAGGGCGAACATCCTGGAGCATCACGCTACAGTTCTTGGCATCCAGTGCCTCCTCTTTGAGGAACAAGCTTTTAAAGTAGTTGCTGGTAGCTGCCAGTACAGCTTTGTGGACGAAGAAGTCCCCTTGGCTTCCAGGACAGTCTGTGTGAATGGTCACGTCACAGAAGTGACCAAACTGATAGAGAGAATGGAGCGCTCGCAGAAGATTAGCAGCAGCAACAGTGGAATTCATGGTGATTTTTTCCTTCTCCATTCTTAATTTTGACAAGGGCTGCAAGAGAGTACATCAGAAAACTTTTAACAGCGCGTCTAAGATCACTCATTCAATTTCATTGTCCCAAACAACTATACCAGCACCTTCCTTCTTGTACCCAGTTACACTTTATGATTTCAAAGGATTCGATAATCTGTGCTGATGTAGACTTGTTTCATATTCTAGTCTAGTGGGTAACCTTGGGCAGACCTCTATATTTCAGCCCCTGCTTTTGGGTTAGTTTTACTTTTAACAGTGCCCTCCTATAGAAGACATACTCCAATTCAAGCCCATTCATTTCAGTCACTTTAGACTAGAATAACTCATTATCGATTGCAGTGTAAACCTCTGCGAAACTGAGAGGACACTGGCCTAAAAACCATACAGTCAGGGAAATGTGAAGAGTATTTGTGCATTCTTTATACAGCTAAAATGTATTGGGGGGGGGCAATAGATATTTTCAAAAAAGTGACCCAAAGCGGTTTACACTGTTCTTCTCCATCTTATCCTCACGACAACCCTGTGAGGTAGGTCAGGCTGAGAGTGCTGGAATGGTCCAAGGTCACCTCGTGAGCTTCCATGGTAGAGTGAGGATTTGAACCTGGGCCTCCCAGATCCTAGCTTGACATGCTAACCACTTACACCACTTTCGGCTAGTGTGGTGATACAGAGGAAGAGGAGGAGATTGGATTTATATCCTGCCCTTCACTACCTGAAGGAGCCTCCGAGCGGCTTACAATCTCCTTTCCCTTCCCCTCCTCATAACAGTCACCCTGTGAGGTAGGTGGGGCTGAGAGAGCTCTTTTGAGGACTGCTCTTGAGAGAACAGCTCTGACAGAACTTGTGACTGACTCAAGGTCACACCAGCAGCTGCATGTGGAGGAAAGGGGAATCAAACCCAGTTCTCCCAGATTAGAGTTCGTGCTCCTAACCACTACACCAAACTGGCTCTTAGAATGTTGGGTCAGGAGTGTGGATCTCTACTTGTCATTAAGCTTATGGAGTAGCCTTGACCCAGTGTCTCTCTCTCAGACTAACCAATCTCGTAGGGTTCTCATCAGGATAAAATAAAAGAGTGGAGATCTGTGCATGTCTATCTTTGGAGAAAGGGAAAAAAGCTAATTACATTCAGGTTTACATAGACATTTATATTTATTTTTATCTATACCCCACCTTTCCTTTTGGCTCAAGGCAGCTTTTGTAGGTTTCAGTGCTGCTCCAGTTTGGTGTAGTGGTTAAGTGCGCAAACTCTAATTTGGGAGAACTGGGTTTGCTTCCCCACTTCTCCATTTGCACCTGCTGGATGACCTTGGGCAAGCCGTAATTCTGGCACAGCTGTTTTTGAAAAAGAGCAGCTTCTGTCAGAGCTCTCTCATCCCCACCTACCTCACAGGGTATCTGTTGTGGGGAGGGGAAGGGAAAGGAGTTTGTAAGCCACTCTGAGACTCCCTTGGGTAGTGAAGGGCGAGGTATAAATCTCTCCTCCTCCTCTTTGAAAAGGTCCCCATACTAAACAGCAGCAGTATGTCAAGGAAAAAAGTAGCCTACAGCTCTTCTTCCTGACATACTAGCTTTCTGCATGCAAGAAGGTGATTTTTATTTTGCAGATAATTGTTCAAATACATCAGCCTCAAACTTGCGGCTGGAAGTGATATAGGCCAGGGGAAAACTGGATCCCTTTGAGCCTGCTGAATATACAGACTGCACTTTGGACAAGGCATGGAAACAAACTTTACTAGTTAAGTTTTCCGTATTTAGCAATATGCCCTCTAAGTTGAGTTAGTGTGAACTAGCTCACAGTTTTTTAGCCTCCAGCTCACACATTTTTGTCTTTGCTCAGGAAGAATGGCTCCAGAGCAAACTAATTTATGCAGTAGCCAAATCGCTCACTCACAACTTTAATGCCAGTAGCTCACAAAGAATTTTTGCTCACAAGACTCCACAGCTTAGAGGGAGCATTGGTAGGGGGCAATATTCCCTCTAAGATAAGTTAGTGTGAGCTAGCTCACAGTTTTTTATCCTCCAGCTCACACATTTTTGTCTTTGCCAGGAAGGATGGCTCCAGAGCAAACTAATTTATGCAGCAGCCAAATCACCTGCTCAGAACTTTAAAGCCAGTAGCTCACAAAATAGAATTTTTGCTCACAAGACTCCACAGCTTAGAAGGAGCATTGGAGGGGGGCATGAGGAAAGCACCTTCCTTCCCAGGAAAGGCTAAAGAGTTGAGGCTTTCTGTAGAAAGTGGGGCGCATGACAGAAACGTATAAAAGCATGCCTGGGTTGGACAAAAGCAGTCAGAGGATTTTCTCACAGACATAACTGGGGGCTGCTCAACGAATCTGACTTGCAGTACATGCAAGAGGGTCAAAAGGAAGCCCTTCACCCAGCGAACAGTTAACCTGTAGGAATCTGCTGCTACAAGATTCATTCATTCATTCAATGTATACCCCGCCCTACCGGGCTCAGGTATGGCCACCGGCTATTAAAAGGGGGGGGGGGTTGTGGGTGTGTGTGTGTGTGTGTGTCCAAGCTCTGGCAATGTCTATTAGCCCCAGTGGCTAATGGAACCTCCACGTTCAGAGGCAGTATACCCCCTGACCTCTAGTTCCTGGGGAGAAGGCAAACCAAGGAGGAAGGCAAACCTAGCTAGCCACTGTTGGGAAAAGGACGGTGGACTGAGCGGTAACCCTTTCTTCCATCTACCCTGCAGGGCTCCGCTTACCTTCTCCGTTTGGACGTCACGTCCGAGGGCTTTCCTGGGCGACAAGGCACCTGCGAGGTTCGGTCCGCGGCCAACGTCACAGCCCCCGCGAGCTCACCTGCGGTCCTCCTTTCCCACTCCTCCTCGGCTACGTCATGGAGACACCCCGCCGAGCCCAGCGTCCGAAGAGAAGTGTTGGAATGACCCTTGGCGGCCACCGTAGTATCGCAAATAGCCGGGGAACTGCTGGTAGGTTGTTCAGCCATCTTTCTCGCGGGAAACGTGGGCGACCTTGTCGGCCGTCGGGAAAGGCTGCGGGAGCCATCTTTAAGACTGGCAAAGAGAGAGCGAGAACGAACGCTTTTTTGTGGCCGGTTCAGTGTTATGTTTTAAAGCGCTGTCGCCACCTGGTGGGCCAGGCGGGGAAGATTTCTGTTCAGTTCCTGAATTCAACAATAGCCTGGATCGGCGCTTTAAAGAATAACGTTTTATTTCGGCCCGCTTGTCTCTAGTCCACCAAAATTTATGCTGGAATTAAAATTTTCTTAGTTCTTGAAGTGTCACCGGTCTCCGGTTTGCTTTTTTTGTGCAAACACAGCCGCTCTTCCTCTCGAATTCTAGACTTGTGGTACCTTAGGGGCTAACAGATTTATTGCAATGACTTAAGCTTTCGTGCCAGCATCAACTTGGGAAATATCTGAAGATCCGGTGGGTGGAGGCTGCTGGAAAGGGTGTGGTTTGGAGAATGGAGGAACCTCAACGGGGTATAATTCCATAGAATCCACTCTCCAAAGCAGCCATTTTCTCCATGGGAACCGATCTCTGTGTGATATGGAGCTCAGTTGTAATCTTGGGAGATCTCCAGCCGCCACCTGGATGTTGGCAACCTTAGCTGTATATATTTCTGTATTCTGGGTTCAAGGGTTGTGACAGTTCTGGTTTTTTATGTATAGTAAAGATAAAAGTTTCCCTTGCTTGAAGGCCAGTTGAATACGAATTCTAGGGATGCGGTGCTCATCTCTGTTTCCAAGCCAAAGAGCCAGCGCTGTCCAAAGACGTTTCCATGGACATGTGGCCGGCATGACTAGATGCCGAGGCGCTTAAAGTAGATCCAGGTGGGTAGCCTAAAAGTATTTATCTTGTTGTTTCTTCAAAAACATACACCCTGGCTTTACACAATTAAGTGGATAAAAGACAGTATACAGCCAAACAGGGACATGTCAATTAAACCCATGGATTAGTCACGTGGGTTTTTTACCGACTGCTGTTTTACAGCCTATTTCCAACACATGCTTGCTGGTTTTATGATTTGTTTGATGTTGATCATAAAAACAGTAAACATATATTGAAACAGACCATAAAAGAGCAATAGGTAAAAACATTTGGCTAAACCATTCTCGGGCCTGGCAGAAAGTGTACAATCCAGCTAGCAAGAAGCACTGTGTTAAGTCTCATAGGGCTGTCAACTTTGGGTTGGGAATAGGGTTGCCAGCCTCCAGGTGGGGCCTGATCTTCTGCTGACAGAGATCAGCTCCCCTGGAGAAAATGGCTGCTTTGAAGGGTGGACTCTGTGGCATTGTACCATGCTGAGGCCCCTCCCCTCCCCAAACCCCACCCTCTCCTGGATCTACCCCCAAAGTCTCCAGGTATGTTCCAACCCAGACCTGGCAACCCTAGTTGGGAAATTCCTAAAGATTTGGGAGTGGAGCCTGGGAGGTAATTCAGTTCACCCTCCAAAGCTGCCGTTTCTTTCAGTGAAACTGATCTCTGTATTCTGAAGATCTAGTTGTAATTCCAAGAGAACACATGAAGCTGTCTTATACTGAGTCAGACCCTTGGTGCATCAAAGTCAGTATTGTCTACTCAGACCAGCAGCGGCTCTCCAGGGTCTCAGGCCCCAGCTGGAGGTTGGCAACCCTATTAAATGGGAGAGTTAAGCAGATGCTTAAATATAAGCTGCTGAAATCAGTAGGACTGAAAAGGGATTGACTTGGGTCGGACTCTGGCCACGATTTTGTCACCCAGCTGAAATCATGTGAGGACACCGGTGGGTCAATTTGTTTGGAGTGTGGGTGTGAGGGCTGCCAAGTGCCAACTCTGGGTTGGGAAATTCCTGGAGATTTGGGGGTGGAGTAGACCTCAGTGGCTACAATGCCAGAATCCCCCTTCCATAGCAGCCATTTTCTCCAGGGGAACTGATTTCTGTAGCCTGAAGATCATTTATGATTCCAGGAGAACTTCTGCTCCCACCTGGAGGTTGGCAACTGCAGTGGGTATCCATTTTGTACAGGATTGGCTTTGAAATATCCTTGGAATCTGGGAGTGCTGTAGGAGTGAAAGTGGCCCTGGGAGACCTCCGCCTAATATATTTTATAACGTCACAGAGTTATTGTAAAGCTTAAATATATCATTCCAGCGTCATTTACGCCATTGTGAGTCAACAATGCCTTTCAGCTCTCTCCTTAGTACAAACAGCTCCTACATAAAAGTAAGAATGAACATGAATCTGATATTAAAAATCATGATATTCAGAAACTAGTTGGAGAACATTTCAGCCTCCTGGGCCAGACCATTTTGGACCTGAATTATTCTTGAACAGCAAACTGCAAAGGGAGAATCCAGCTTGAAACTGCTGAACTGGGATTTGTTAAAAGGGACCTCATTTCCCCTAAAGACTTGAGATTTCTTACTCCATAGAGATGCTAATTATCGTATCAAAACCTGGGACTTCACACCCAGTACTGCTTAGCATAACTAGTGAACAGTGTCTGTGTGTTTCTGGATTATATTTGAATTTTATATAAGCAAAATGTACAAAGACTGCCCGGAATGGGCTAGTAACAATAGACACCTTCCTTTTAAATGACAAGGTTAAGAACATAAGAAAAGTCCTGCTGGATCAGAACAGTGGTCCATCTAGTCCAGGATCCTGCCTCACACAGTGGCCAACCAGTTCCTCTGGAGGGCCAACAGCAGGGCATAAAGGCTGAGGCCTTCCTACATCAGTTTAGTGTAGTGGTTTAGATAGGTGGATTCTAATCTGGAGAACCAGGTTTGAGTCCCCACTCCTTCACATGCAGCCAGCTGGGTGACCTTGGGTCAGTCACAGTTCTCTCAGAGCTGTTCTCTCAAGAGCAGTTCTCTCAGCCCCACCTACCTCACATGGTGTCTGTTGTGGACAGAGGAATGGAAAGAGAATGTAAACTGCCCTGAGACTCTAATTGAAGGGTTTAAATCCTCCTCCTCCTTCTACTACTACTACGTCTTCTGCTTCATCCTCCTCCTGGTACTGGGATTCAGAGGTTGACTGCCTCTGAACATGGAGGTTCCCTTTAGTAATCAGTGCTAGCAGCCACTGATATACCTATCCTCCACGGATCTTTCTAATCCCCTTTTAAAGCCATCTATGCCTGCGGCCATCACTACATCCTCTGGCAGAGAATTCTACATTTTAATCAATTGTTTGTAAAGATTTATTTCCTCCTTTCTGTCCTGAATCTACTGCCCATCAGCTTCATTGGATGCCCTTGAGTTTTAGTATTTGGGGAGAGGGAGAAAAATTTCTTTTTGCCAACCCTCTCCACCAGTAATGCCAGTAGCTCACAAAGCAGAGTTTTTGCTCACAGGACTCCACAGCTTAGAGGGAGCACTGGTAACCACTGCACCAAACTGGCATCGTTAAGAGGCTCTCGAGCCCCGATCTTTTTCCTCCCCGCCTTGGCCCACAGAAAATTTCAGCCCTCCTATACACAGAAGACATGGTTATGCTGTCTCCAACTCACATTGGTTTGAGAAACTCACTGTCCAGGCACAGTGATTATTGTAACTATTAAACATCAGCTCTTCAAAGACTAAGGTGATGGTCTTTGGGACGAGGCAATGCAACCTCTGTTGGTCAACAGACAACATCCCAGTTGACCCCTGCAGAAACTTCAAATCCCTGGGAATCACCCTCTTGGAAGGCTCACTTAGACATTACAAAATCAACAGCCCTCCAGACGATGGTGGCCATTCTTAAACTCCATCACACTAAAGGGGGCTTCCTGATAGATCCTGCCATGAAACTCTAGCAAGGTAATCGCCCATCTCCTCTGTGGTGTTGAGGTATGGGGTTGGAATGATAATCTGGAATTAGAAAAAAGGCTTATTCTCTTCTGCAAGTAACTGGATAGGCTACAGATAAATGGTTACACCTAAAATAGGACTACCACACTTCCTTGCATGCTAGTTAATAATTCCAGAGGGATGGCTGTGTTAAGTTACTTGCAAGAAACCCAAGCAGCAGTGTCGTGGCACCATAATGTCGAGTGACGTTCTATTCCCACATTGGCTTTGGTGCACTAGAGAGTCCCCACTTCTTCAGATGCAGTGAGTGGGTTCACTGTCATTTTATATAGGAGGTATGGGGAGAAACTAGGAGGACACTAACCCCATTTCTCTGCTGCTGTTCTTCAGGGACTGATGTCCAGTGCGGTCAGTGCCTTCCGCTGGTGGATTGTCGAAGCTGACTGAAACCCCTCTCTTCGTCCCACCCTCTTCCCCCAAGTTCTCTGCACTGTCATCGGTGGCTATACTAAGTCAAGCCAATATTGGCTGACTCCTTCTCTTATTGTCAAACCCTGGGACCACAAACTCTAGCACCCCTTCAGTGGTGGAGCTCTGAGTGCTTTACCATTTCCACTACAGGATTATTTTGTTATTAAAATGGAACAATAATCAGAAGAAGAGGAGGAGGAGGAGGAGGAGGAGGAGATTGGATTTATACCCTGCCCTTCACTACCCAAGGGAGTCTCAGAGTAGCTTAAAAACTCCTTTCCCTTCCCTTCCCCACAACAGACACCCTGTGAGGTAGGTGGGGCTGAGAGAGCTCTTTCCAGAACTGTCCTTGAGAGAACACCTCTGACAGAGCTATGGCTTGCCCAAGGTCATCCAGCCAGGTGCAAGTGGAGGAGTGGGGAATCAAACCCGGTTCTCCCAGATTAGAGTCCGCGCACTTAACCACTACACCAAGCCGCTACACCATTTTGTTATTCAAATGGAACGATAATCACTTGAATCATGAAATTTTCTGAGCCACAGAACTAACAGGTGTGCTGTTGTTGACAGTCATTTTTAGAGAGGAGGAAGGCTGAAAGGAATGCCGTTCTTTTGGAATCAAATCGAAGCATGGTGCAGGGCCCTTAGAATGGAATGGTAACAGGTTGCATGTGAGAAAGTCCAACCCATTTCATAGTCAGCAGACTCCTGCTACATAAAGTCCGTACCAGCAATCTTGAGTTTTAATGTACATTAACCCCCCGCCTCTGTCTCTCTCTGTGATAATATCTATGCCTGCTGCCAGCAATCTCTGCATCTGGCCTGACCATACAAGATTACGAGATTAGTTTGAGATTTACAAGAGCTTCTGCTCTGCAGCAGGAGACAGACAAAAATATGGAATGCGTTTCCCTTCGTTGACAAGGCCGAAACTGGGGATCACACACGCCCTCATTTCCATGCAAATCAAGAACAAAGTAAGTGCTCAAAAATTAAAGGCTGAAAGACGCAGACCAAAGAGATGCCATATGTTCCATAAATTACATTCGGGGGAAGGGGGGACCCCCCCCTACAATGCTGTTAAATAATTTGTCATGAATATGTTTAGTTAAAATATAAGGGTTTTGTCTGCTTTAATGAAAATTCAGGGACCGTTCCCAAGTGAGCAGCCAACGCAACGGAATACAGTATTTCTCACTGGCAAGAGCCCATAAAACATTCATGCTTATGTAACAGCATTAGGGTTCTTATTCTTTGCAAAGTGAAGTTGCTATTTATTTAGTTTGATTTATGAAATGTGCCTAACCTACACTCATAGCAATACAGGGGGGAGATATTTTTACACAAAAACACATTTAACCAAAATTACAAATGGAACCTGTCTAGGGCAATACAGTCTTCTCTGTTTATGGAGTGCATCAAGCCAAGTCAACAGCCCACACGGGGTTGTGAGGATGTCGGTCTGGTCACAATGGCCTACAGCAAACAGCACGGAGTAGGGTTGCCAGGTCTGGGCTGGAAAATACCTGGAGACTTTGGGGGTGGATCTTTGGGGGAGAGGGCGGGGTCTGGGGAGGCAAGGGGCCCTCAGCATGGTACAATGCCATAGAGTCCACCCTTCAAAGCAGCCATGTTCCCCAGGGGAGCTGATCTCTGTCAGCTGGAGGTCAGTTGTAAAAGCAGTAGATCTCCAGGCCCCACCTGGAGGCTGAGTAAAACGTGGAACATCACCGTGTAGCAACGAAAATAAAGTACACCATTCTGATGTACTACGACAACTTCATTCATTCATTCAATCACATACTGAGGATACGCAGTAAAGACCCTAGTGTATGACAATATTCAATCTTAAAGGAACGTCCAAAGTTACAGAGATGAATATGCAGACAAGGTTCAGTTTTGTGGCTGTCATGCTTTCAAAGAAGAGATGCAGCAAACATCATGCAGGGAATTTCTTGATGTGTACTGTACATCTGTGAGCTTTGGTTCCAGGAGAAATAATCTGCCTGAGGAAGAATTCCTCGAAACACACAATTTTTGCCCGGGATGTGTGTTGCATGATGTTTGCTGCAAAATCCCATAGTTTCAGAGCGGGGGGTGGGGTGGGAACACAGACACCTGTTCCAAAGAGTCTGTGATTTATTGGAAGAAAACCGTACTGCCCAAATTTTCAAGCAAGTAGCAATCTCAGTATTCAGTTTACAGAAGGGAACAGACAAATTCGTCTAAACAAATAGTGCACTTATTATTCATTTAGGAATTATTATCTTTTTAGAAATGCATTCCAACTGCTCTGGCAAGCCCTAACCACGGTCTCAGCAGATGGTCTGTAGCATCCACAGACACTGGTGTTAAATACCTGTAGAATCCAGATTAGGTTTCAATCAAGAAATCGGATGGGCCTGACACAACCCAGACTCTTCCCCTTTCCAACCAGAAGACTCTGACCAAAGTCATTGTATTACTAAGTTCAAAACACCCTCCCTGTCAAGGCAGGAGCTTAAAGCCACATATCTAGATGTTTGGCTTCGAGGCTGGAACACAGAAATGTAAACAGTTCTTTTAGAGCAGAGTTCAGTGTGCGTTGTCAGGTTGAAAAGCCCCCTGCAAAGCCTTATGGGAGAGAACCAAATAGAGAGGCCTAAGCCAATTCAGGCTGCTGCACAGAAATGCCCCGACTCCCTTATAATTCTGCCACAGTTTTCAAGGCAAGAGATGTTGAGAGGAGGTTTGCCATTGCCTGCCTCTGCATAGCGACCCTGGACTTCCTTGGTGGTCTCCCACCCAAGTACTAACCAGAGCCAAGCCTTCTTAGCTTCTGAGACCTGATTGGTTCATGAATTCCGAGGGAAAGTCTCACCTGTATTGGCTGTGCAAACTGAGGCTAGCTCTGTAAGGATATTTTTGCATCTTCAACTTAAACTACTTCCACGTGGGGATTGTTCCCTGCATGGACAACAGGAAGCCCCCTGCGGTGAAGGGAAACATCCAGACAAGGTCATGCCCAGTATGACCATGACATTTCTGGCTCCCATCTCCTCCTTACTTGAGACAGAATATAAGCTTCATTTTCTCCTAAGCATGGGGGAAATTGCAGGCGAGAGCTGTTGCTGGAGTATCCATCTGGATACCACCATGGAGAGCTGAGGAGGGGGTAGAGTTATGTTCCGGGTTACCCTCGCCCTTTCAAAGAGTGCGTCCCCCCCATTTTGCTTGCAGAGGTGCTCTGTTGCCTTCCATCATGGCTTGGTAGGAAAGGGAAAGCGAAGGGAAGGTGGGCGGTGGTTCCGGGCTGTGGGTGGTCCGGGCAGAGTCTGCGCCTCTGGGAAAAGAAGGTGACCATTGTGCCAGTTGTCATTGGAGCAGTCTCAAGAAACATCTGGACGTTCTGGGTGTTGAGCAAATAACAGCAGCTCAGCTCCAGAAGACAGTGTTGCTCAGAACAGCAAGAATCCAGTGAAGATACATTTGCAGTTCCCAAGAACTTGGCTAGATCTCAAATGTCAGAAAACCATCTACGAGTCAAACATCTGACTGTGACAATTCATCATCATCATCATAAGGAGGAGGAGGAGCTCTGGGTTGGGAAGTATCTGCAGATTTTGGGGGTGGAGCCTGTGCAGGCTGGGATTTGGGAGGGAAGGGACCTCAGCAAGGTACACTGCCATAGAATCCATCCTCCAAAGCAGCCATTTTCTTCAAGTGAACTGATCTTGGTTATCTGGAGATTAACTCAAATAGTGGGAGATCCCAAGGTGCCACCTGGAGGTTGGCAACCCTACGGCGAGCATTTGTAGAGTACTGTCCCTTAGCACATCCTGCAACTACCGAGAATGGTTCTGAAATCAGAGACTAACAATGCCATCCTCAGCAGACCTGCTCCAAATCCTACACAGGTCTATTCAATGGGGGCCTGCTCCCAGGGCAGTGTTCTGAGGATGGCCCTGCAGCACTTCTGGGCAGATCAGAGCTCTAGAACTTCTCAGTCGGGCACCGGCGGAAAGATCCCTGGAAACACCTCTGAGGAGGACGGCTGGCTAGGGGGCCAGCCAAAGGCAGCTGTCATCTTGGTGGAGGCTTCCCAGAGGAATCTAGCTGGACACTGTTGGAAACAGGATGCTGGACTACACAGACCCCTTGTGCTGATCTGGTAGGGATCTTGTTCTGTTCTTATGAAGCAGGGTGCTGGCCCTTCTTTCTCTGCCTCATTCAGAGGAGGGCTGTGGCTTGGTGGTAGAACGTTTGCTTGGCATGCAGAAGGTCCCAAGTTCAATCCCCGGCATCTCCAGTTAAAACCCCCCAGGTAGGAAGTGATGTGAAAGACCTCTCTGCCTGAGTCCACGGAGAGCCGCTGCCAGTCTGAGCAGGCAACGCTGACCATGATGGACCCCACGGCCTGATTCAGTATAAGGCAGCTTCATGTGTGCAGGCATCTCCGGCTCTAGAATATCGCACTGACTTGTAAGTTCTGCAAAACACAAAACTAGAACCAGCCAACCGACCAAATTAACATCTTGCCTGCCCGCAGTAGTCATTAAAAAGTCCTGTTGAAATATACCATGCGTTCAGACGGATCTTTTGAGCCACGCCAGGCATGAGTGCCTGGTGGATTAAAGTGCACGTCCAGACAACAACATCTGGGAATCGTGCCACTTCTGTGATCAGCCCGTCGATCCCTGTCGGGGATCCATACTTATAGTGGTGAAAGTCCGGTCCTAAGCTGGCACATGGGCCAGTGGCGGACTTCCCCCTGTCTGGTCATTCCACCAGCATGCAATCAGCCTGCATCCTGAACGGCTGCCATTTAAAAAAAGTCTTAGCGATGTGTGCATAACCACTTAAACATGCAGCGTCTGCAGAGCTCCACTCAAACGATCCGAACTGTTTAATGTTTCTGAAGGTCCCGTGATATTTATGCACTTTGTTAACTGAAATGATACCTAGAGGAAGGTACTGCTGGCGGTGCTATTACCATTTTAGTCCGCGCATGCGTGGAGAAACAAGTAGATAATGAGGCACATATGTGCATGCGCAAACAGGATTTTGTTTTTAAAAAAGCCGACCGCATGGCTCCTTATGGTGGATGCCATCTAGACAATCCACCATGGAGTCATGCATGGTAAAGCGATTCATGGAGGAGCTGTCTGGTCATGCAGTGCTGGATCAAAAAGATCCAGATCAAATTACAGCCGTGCCAATGGCGGGATTAGCTGCCTGTCTGAACACACCCCATGGTTATAAACACGCCAGCCAGAAGTGGTCACAGCTGAATACAGGTGTAAAATTGTGGACCAAAAAGAGAACGATTTCTATGTTCTTCATACTCACAAGGAACCCTACTGAAATTCATTCAAGGATGAAAGTTTGTTATTGAAATAGACAGTGACATTTACGTAGCCCGTCTTCTGCTTCAGTTCCTTTGTTGTGAGCAACGTATTCTGGGGCACAGCCAGGTTGGGGTTTGTCTAGAAGGATGCTTTGGTTTTGCCTCGAGCAATTGAGGACCAGGGAAAGAGCACGGGGCCCTTGAGAGGACCAGGCCAGGAGAGAAGCAGTTTCGCTCCCCACCCTCCAATCCACAACAGAGAATCGGACCCAAAAGAGTCTGGGTCAGGCCAAAGCCAGTTTCTGCTCTTCAGATGTGCCACCGATTGCCACAGGGAAAGCTTTCGAAGTGAACGCCCTTGGGGCTCTCAGTCCTTTTAGAATGGGATCCACCTCTAGACTGCCTCCATTTTTTTGGCTCCTCACTTGCAAAGTCTTCTTTTTGCTATTTCCCTCGGCATAAAATGTCAGAATCTCAAAGTCAATATTGAACAAGTTTATACTTACTTACATGCAAGGCTTTTTTTGTAGAAAAGGCCCAGCAGGAACTCATTAGCATAATAGGCCACACCCAACAGCAGAAATGCATTAGCATATTAGGCCACACCCCTGACAGCACAGCTCTCTCCCAGGATCGGCTTCCCCAGGTGCCCCGCGGCTTGCGGGGCGCAAGGGGAACCCAAAGGAAGGAAGGCAGTTTCTGGATCGGCTTCCCCAGGCGCACCGCAGCTGTGGGGCAACTGGGGAACCCAAGGAGAGGAGGCAGTTAAAACGGCCTTCCCTCCCTGGATCGGCTTGGCTTTCCCAGGTGCCCCACAGCTTGCAAGGCACCTGGGGAACCCAAGGAGGGGGAGGCTGTAGGCATGGCCAGCTCAGAAGCCAGCCGGAACTCTGTTCCTGTGCATTCCTGCCCCAAAATAGCCCTGCTTACGTGCAAGTTTACATTTACTTGAACACTACCCTGAATGTAAGGTGGCCCTCCTCTAGTATATAAATGTAAGACTCTTCCATTGGAGTAAATACTGCATTTTTGTTGACCATTTTGAGTATTTATAAATACTTAGGATTATTCAGCTGTATTTC
Organism: Lepidodactylus listeri; assembly: GCA_029233225.1. NCBI lineage: Eukaryota > Metazoa > Chordata > Lepidosauria > Squamata > Gekkonidae > Lepidodactylus > Lepidodactylus listeri. Next base: position 19,084,899 of record JARCFY010000016.1, read on the forward strand.
AGAGCCATTTCCCACCTGCACGGGCAAACCCAGATGTGCTGATAGGTCTCCCAGAGAGCCAGTTTGGTGTAGTGGTTAAGAGGGGTGGGCTCTCCTCTGGAGAACTGGGTTTGATTCCCCACTCCTCCTCCACATGAAGCCAGTCACAGTCTCTCTCAGAACTCTCTTGGCCCCTAAAAAAACCAAGTCTAGCTCGCCACTAGCACAACACCAAGAGTTAGAACTTGTGGCCGCCAGGCGATCCTAGGATCTCCTGGCTACTCTACACACAATTCCATATGATAATTATTAATTGTTATTCCCAGAGCTTCCTCTCCCAGCATACTTTGTCTCACTTCTTCCCTCCTGACCACACAACCCACTTGCAAGAGGACCACAACCCACTCTGAGGTATGACCCACTGTTTCAGAACCATCGCTGTAGCCAATAATAGGTGTACACATAGGATTGGCAACTCCAGGTTGGGAAATTCCTGGAAGTTTGGGGGGGGGTGGAGCTTGGGGAGGGCAAGGACCTAAGTGGAGTAAAATGCCATAGCGTCCACCCTCTAAAGCAGCAATTTTCTCCAGGGGAACTGATCACTGGAGATCAGTGGTAATTCCGGGAGATCTCCAGGCCCCACCTGGAGGTTGACAAGTCCATATATAGTGATGGTGGGAAGCACCATCAAGGCACAGCTGACTTATGGCAATCTCACAAGGTTTTCAAGGCAAGAGACAAACAGAGGTGGCTTGCCATCGCATGACTCTGAATTGCGACCCTGGACTTCCTTGGTCGTCTACCATCCAAATACTAACCAGGGTCGACCCTGCTTAGCTTCTGAGATCAGACAGGACTTGGCTAGCCTGTCCTAGAGCCAGTTCGGTGTAGTGGTTAAGTGCGCAGACTCTAATCTGGGAGAACCGGGTTTGATTCCCCACTCCTCCACTTGCACCTGCTGGATGACCTTGGGCAAGCCATAGCTCTGTCAGAGCTGTTCCCTCAAGGACAGTTGTCTCAGAGCTCTCTCAGCCCCACCTACCTCACAGGGTGTCTGTTGTGGGGAGGGGAAGGAAAAGGAGTTTGTAAGCCGCTCTCTTGGGTAGTGAAGGGCGGGGTATAAATCCAATCTCTTCTTCTTCTAGCCTGGGCTATCCAGGTCAGGGCACCCTAAGTAAAAAGCCTGTTTTATTCAGGACACATTGAGATGTCCTTGAAAGCAGAAGCTACCGAGAGCTTTCCTTCTGCCTAGCTTCCCCCTGAATTTGTAATGGGAGCAACAGATGTACTTAGCAGCAATTCAGGTTCAGGGAAATGTCTGTCCCCTGCCCACCACATATTTCAGGTGAGTTATCCGCCTTTCCTTTTATTCCTTTAGAAGCTCATCGATTCATAAATCTAGAGCAGCGGAAAAATGGGGGAGTTATTCTCATTCTCCGTTTCTTCCAAAGCAGAGCATGAAGTGTATTAAATGGAACATTCCTTTGTCCCTTTATTTGTTTAAAAATGCCCTCAGCTTTTTAAAAGAGTTGAATGGCTTCTCTGGGGCGGGTGGGAAGTGCCCTCCTGCCATCGCAGGGGCCAGCCAGCCAGTGCTGTGCACTGCCAACTTGGGCGGCAAACAGGAAGAACTGGTTGCCCCCGAGCTTGCCTTTAAAAAGGTGACATTTTGTGTGTTTGAGGAGCAAACTCAGCAGTCAGATTTAGCAGGTTCATACAGGTGGGGGATGTTTAAAATGCTGTAGATACAGTTGGCCCAGGCTCACCAGAGCTCAGAAGCTAAGCAGGGTTGGCCGTGGTTAGTATTTGGATGGGAGAACACCAAGGAAGTTTAGGGTCGCTACGCAGAGGCAGGCAATGGCAAAGCCCCTCTGAACACCTCTTGCCTTGAAAACCCTCTGGAGTCACCAAAAGCCAGCTGTGACGTGGCAACACTTTCTACCTGCTATTAGATGCAGTTATTGTCATGAACATTTCTCCTAAACATTTCTGGCTTACAAGTCCATGAGGCAGGTTATTTCTGCACAGAGTTTTTACCCCAGCTTGGCTCCTTAACTACATCAGTCTTCCCCCAGCCTTACGCACTACATTGTTTCCCAGATGTTGCTCTGCTGATTTCCTCCCAGTGTAGTGGTTAGAAGCGCAGACTCTAATCTGGAAGAACTGGGGTTGATTCCGCATGCCTCCACATGCAGCTACTGGTGTGACCTTGGGTCAGTCACATTTCTTTCAGAGCTGTTCTCTCATGAGCAGTTCTTGAAAGAGCTCTCTCAGCCCTGCCTACCTCACAGGGTGTCTGTTGTGGGAAGGGGAAGGGAAAGGAGATTGTAAGCCACTCTGAGACTCCTTTGGGTAGTGAAGGGCGGGGTATAAATTCAACCTCCTCCTCCTCCTCCTCCTCCCAACTTTTCCCTGTTTATTTCCCCTGAGCACTTTTGCACCAATGTTTCTGGAAGCAACACACCTGATGTATTTGTGTGTGTGTGTGTGTGTGTGTGTATAGAGTCTATACAGCTGGCTGAATTTTTAAAAGTCCTGCCTATATCGGAGCAGTTCATGGGCCAAACTTCATGGGGTTTTTTCCCCCTTCAAACTTTCAGTTGTGTGGGACTCATCACTCTTGGCCCTGACCTGGATAATACAGGCTAGCCTGGTCTCATCTGATCTCAGACGCTCGGCATCTCAAGGTCTTCTGCAAAGGATTCTTTGGTTGTGCTCACATTCTGCAAACAGCTGGACCTGAGTCCAGTAGGCCCTAGAGAACCACACGACTTTGGAGGGGTATAAGATCCTGAGATTCAAACCTCCCTTGGTTCTGCAAACGTGGCTCTACCACACACACAGGTGAGCTGTACCGATGTGCATTTTCCAACTATAGCACTAGATGCCGCTATAACCTTTCCAAATGATAGAGCAAGGTGGGCAGATCTGAAGCAACAGAACAAAGTTTGAGTCCAGTGCCACCTTTAAGACCAACAAAGTTTGATTCAAGGTGGGAGCTTTCGTGTGCAAGGCACACTTCATCAGACAATGACATGGAATCACAGATCATGGCTGTACATATAGAGGGAGGGTAGTTAAATTAGCATAGTGAAGATGGGTTTTTTAAAAACAGATAAAACAAATGGCAAGCTTGGTTTATGGTTATCAACTCTTTGGGTTCAACCGGGGGGGAATGATGTTATGGTAGCACTGCAAGCCGACCGACCAGAGGGGATCTTTGCTGTACAGATTGTAAAGCGGAATGTCCAGGGTGGACCTGCCAACTTCTTCTTCCTTTCCTAGGCTGGACAAAAGTTGCAGTTGGCATGGAAATAACATTCTGTCGCAGCAAGCAGTAATTGGTGGTTAGGTAGGTTGCTATAGCATCATGAAATTACAGGGCCTATTGCTGGGTTGTTGTTGTTTTTGTTAAACAAGCCAGCAAAAAGCCTTCCAGCCGCAGTGTCAAGTTTGTGTGGCAGGCCCATGGGGACACAGAGAAAAGAATGGGAAAACTGGCCTGGGCGGGTTTCATCCCCCTGTGCCTACGGTGAAGCCATAATGGCAAATCGTTCCCATACGGAAGCGGCCCAGGTGTGTGAATCTCAGAATGTTGCCTTTTTTCTTGCCTCCTGCATACAGCCTCCCCCCCCCTGCCCCCGAAACCTGTGGCATTTGTTTTCATGATAGTCTTATACCCATTTAATTACAGCAAATATGGCGCTGAGCATGCAGTCCATTTGGGAAGAAAATCCATACTCCTGAAATGAAATGGAAATTTCTACATATAGCAGAAAAGAAAAGTTGTGGATGAAAACGATCTTTAAACTTCGTGACATTGCAGCGTTCAGAGACCTTGCTTTTCTGCTTGGCTGACAGAAACTCAGTGATCTCATATTTTCACAAGGCCGTTTCCTTCTCAGCATTCTTTGGTTAAGGGTGTTGCTTGGATGTCTTGTGGTTACCACGACCTTTGTTGAATGGCATGTCCCACCTGTCGCATAGACTCCCCTGGGGCTGCCTGCACCTGTGCGTGGTAGTCTGGCACATCTTCAGGTGTTAAAGATGAATGCACCAAGGTTATTGTGAAGAGGTGAAGCAATAACTGAGTATCAATCACACACTCATCTAAACAGATGTGAAGGTGGGAGAAAACAATGTCTAATGTTATATGAGTGTCAAACATTTGAATGCTACTTGTCCAACATGTGTCCAAAGCCGTAGCAACATCTCTTGGCTATGGGGGTGCCAATCCCAGGTTGGGAAATACCTGGAGATTTTGGAGGTAGAAATGAAGGAAGGAAGGCTTTAAGTAGGGAAAAGGCTCCAGTGGGTTTTAATGCCTTTCAGTCCACCTTCCAAAGTGGCTGTTTTCTCCAGGTGAAATGATCTCTTGTCATCTAGAGATCAATTGTAATGCCAGGAGATCTCCAGTCACCTCCTGGAGGATGGCAACCCTACTTTGCCATGCTAATTTTATTTATTTATTTATTTATTTCGCATCTTTATTCCGCCCTCCCCGCAAGCAGGTTCAGGGCGGCTTAAAGAGTGGCATAATGCCAAGTTGAGAATACAATTAAAACAGTTTAAAACATTAAAAATACCAATAAAGTGCTTGCAATAAGGTGCTGGAAATCAGTTTAAAATCAGATGGCGTCCTGCAATTTCTTTTGTGACCTAGTGTGACTTTACTCGGGCCGGCCCTCATCTCTGGTGGTAATGGAGATGGCTGATAGAAAACAAATGGTGGCAGCTCCTACTCGAAGGCCTGGTGGAAGAGCTCCGTCTTGCAGGCCCTGCGGAACTGCATATAAGGTGCTGCAGGGTCCTGATCTCCTCCGGGAGCTCAATCCACCAGATTGGAGCCGCCACCGAAATTCATGTTCAGAGGCAATATATCACTGAATACCAGTTGCTGGAGGTCAATAGTGTGGAGGGCTGGTGCTTTCATGTCCTGTATGGACTTTCCAGAGGCCTCAGGCCTACCTCTTTTTGGAACAGAATAAAGGGTAGATGCATCCGTTTTGGTAGGATCCAGCAAGACTCTTGCTACTGCTAACAGAGAGCCGGTTTGGTGTAGTGGTTAGGAGCGGCAGACTCTAATCTGGAGAACTGGGTTTGATTCCCCACTCTTCCACATGCAGCCAGCTGGTGTGACCTTGGGTCAGTCACAGTTCTCTCAGAGCTGCTCTCTCAAGAGAAGTTCCCGGAAGAGCTCTCTCAGCCCCACCTACATCACAGGGTGTCTGTTCTGGGGAGGGGAGGGGAAGGAGATTGTAAGCCGCTCTGAGACTCCAAGTGAAAGGTGGGGAATAAATCCAGTCTCCTCCTCCTCTTCTGCTACTTCTGCTTCTTCCACTTCTCTGTTTTCCTTAGCACTGAAGATGGCTATTGGTTTAAAGGCTACGCATGGAACGAACCAATAAAATATGAATTTCTCAAAGAATTATCTCTTATTCACTTTTGTATTCACCCTCCCCCTGTGAGGCTGGTCACTTCGGTGACCACATCTCAGATGGAGGAGCTGTGACTGCCACTGGCCCAGCACCCCACAACAAATCCTCAGTAGATGAAGGCCTTGAACTTCAAGTCCACTGGGCCATAATTACTCTTCTCCGCAGGGCTTCCGAACATTTAGAGAACGATTGTGGACGCAGATCCTGGGGTAGAACCTTGTGCCAATTGCTGAACTACCCCGACGATTCCCTGGTGTGAATATTGCCGAGCTCTTCATTCAGGAGAAGAACATTCCAGAAGACCTGACATTTTAGCCCTCAGTGAGACGCTGCCTTTGGGCACATTCCTCTGAAAGGGACGGTGTGGGTTGGGTTGGATCCAGAGGTAATTCTGTTCTCGGGACTTTCTCACCTCCTTTGTCCTGCTATAGCCTGAGATGCTTCCTGAAATGCTGCTCCTGGAGGACAGGGGACCCCCAAAGATGGCATGCTGGGTGAGTCCAGGTTTACTCTGCAGTGGAAGGGGGAGAAGCATCCAACCTCTATTAGTGGAAATTTACTACTGGATTCCACCCCCTCAGAAGTGCCTCTGTCCTCAACCAGAGTGTGCCTTTCCTTTCCTCCTTATCCCAAGGGCATATTCCCTTCCGATGTTAACACCATTTATTTATTTATCTAAAGCGCATATTAGCTATTTAAACCATTGATTGTACCTTATAGGAACTCAAGCTGGCTTAAAGTGTAAGTTGATCTCCTGTGACTACATCCTTGGCCATAAGTTTTGCAAAGAAAGGTCATATTTAGTACTGTGGTTTATGACTCCGGTAGTAGAAACAGTAAAGGCAGTAAATGAAATAAATAAATACTGCTGGAATGGCAATACTTCGTGATCCCTGAAGTCGCAGGAGTGACAAAGTCAGGAGTCTTGGGCCATAATATAGTCGCGGTTATCCAGAAAAGGCAAAAATCTAGGATCAGCAATTAGCTCTTTTTCCAGCCAGCTGTGTTCCAACTTCGAATTGTCAGCTTTCTGTGGTTAGTACTGGGTTCAAATCTCATCCATTCTTAAGAAAAATTCACTTCTATCAGTGGCTCGATAGGACACAGGAATGTTAGATAATACAACTTCTGGCAACAGGGGGACTAAAAGAGAGCCACCGTCATGTTTGGGAAAAATTCTTGTTTCAGTAGATTGACTGGGTCTAGGAGTTGATTTCTGTCCTGTTGAAGGTAGATCCAGGCTTCATTTTCTGGAGTGGAAGTGCTAACCACTACGCCCTTGCTTTAAAATGTGGCGTTAGTTAGAGAGGGTTGTTGTTTTTCAATTAAAGGGCACAGAGGGAGCTCTAAATAGACGAGTTGTCAGCATGGATGAAGCGGTGCTTCACTGGGATTCCTTCAGAACAGTGGGTGATTCTGCCTTGGCTTTTCCCTCCATTGTTGTACGAAACCCACGTTGGAACAGAAATTCCCCTCTGCATTGCATGCTGCTTTCACTTTCTTTGATCGCTGGATTTTATGGTACCCTCTACACTGCATGCTGCTTTCACTTTCTTTGATCATCGGGTTTTATGGTACCTTCGTGATTCATGGCCGCGCAGGGGTGACTTTGCAGTCAGTACAGCATTGCACCGAGGTATCTGAATGTGGTTCCAAACACATCGTTGCCAGGGAGGGATTTCTTGCAAGACGGTTGCTAAAATATCCAGCTGCTTCAGATACCCACAAATTGAGACTGCTTCCGAGTGGCTTCTGCAAAGCCTGCGAGGTCGATGTGGCTATGTTTTTCTTGGCTGTTGCTTTTGATTCTTAAATGTTTTCTTTGGTGTAGGGCTTATGGGCTATTAAATCCTAAACATGGGCAGAGCAATCCTGTGCTATGGGGGCTGGCTGTGGTGCAGCTAGGTGCCTCCCTTAGGGGATAGCTACATGGCAGCTGAATGGGGGGAAAGGTGCTCCAACAGTGTTTTCAGGCCTTGCTGCAGTGGCATTCGTGGAATCCTGTTGCAGCGTTCAGTTCCGGCATTGTTGTGAGGCAGGAGAGGCATGATTGACGGGAGGCAGGACCAACGGGAGCCATGAGTCCAGGAGGCTGAGCCAAGCATCCGTCACTGGCAGGGGGCAGAGAGGGGCGGGCCACAGGAGTGACGCTCTTCCTCTGCCACACACACTGCCCCTTAAAGAAACCAGCACCTGTCACTAGCCCTGGCCACCTGTTAGCAGGGAGGTGCATTCCCCGGCAGCCCCGCAGGCACCCCATGGTGGTTCTCCGCACACAGAGCACACAGGGCCCCAGGGGGTGATGACAGACAAGAATGTGGATGCGAGGCCCTGACCTGGATAACCCAGGTAAGCCCGATCTCATCAGATCTCGGAAGCTAAGCAGGGGTTGACTCCAGCAAGTACTTGGATGGGAGACCTCACTGGAATACCAGCAGTCGGGAGGCGGGGGCAGGCTTTATTCAGCCACCTCTCTGAATATCCTCCAGGCCCCCAGTAGGGGTCAGTCACCAGAGGTCGCCACGACTTCCAGGCGCACACACTCTCTCTCTCTCTCTCACACACACATAGTAAAAAAAAATGAAAAAATGGGGGGGAATGTGGATGCAAGGGCACCACTGCTCATTGCCAAGCTCTTGCACCCTGGCCCCCCAGAGATGCCACCCCACATGCCAACCTGTGGGATACACAGTGGGAGGAAGGAAGTGGGGTGCCGGGCCTCCCGGAGAGACTCTGAGCGGTCCCCCAGCAGCCTCTTGATGGGCCCCTGGACCTCCCTCAAAGCCCTTCCAGGTGCCCAGCCGTCGCCATTACAGATGCCGTCAGCCCCTCCAGCCATTCACCAAAAGATATGGTGGTGGAAGGTGGCGGAGCTGCTCCTGGCAGTGGCAACGCTTGCACGCTCCACCACCAACCCGTACAGCAGTGTCCTCTTGGCCTTGATCCGTTTCAGCTGGTGATGGCTGTCTCTGCCACCAGCTGCAGCACCAGCCATGCCACCCACCTACAGGGGAATTTGGAAGCTGGCCTTCCTACCATGGGAAGACGCCAATCTCCAGCTCCTTGCCCACCCCCTTGCTCATGCCAAGACCATCACCTGCCAGGAGGTGGCTGCGGGTTGGGGGCAAGGAGCATCCAGGGGGAAAGGTCACACGAATGAGTGTGGTTCTGGCTGCCCACCACCTTTGTGATTGCTGTCCCATTTCCCTGCAGGCCCCGGCCAGGCACAGCTGGTGCCCCCTCCTGTCCTTACCTCCCAAACTTGGAGTGTTCCACATTCACTTTCTACCAGCACTCTTCATTTGGGTGGCACAGTGATGGCGGAGGAGGCACTGTGTCCATCGGTACTGGGCTCACATCAGCACCCTCCATCTTTTGGACAGCACCTGCCCTGACCGGTTTTGCCTAGACAGAGCTGCCATCCAGGGCCAAGGTCCAGCTTCCTGTGCCATCCCTGTCAGTTGATACTGACCAATCAGAGTCTGAGCAGAGCAGCCAATCACCGAGGCTCTTTTCTCCATGGCAGATTAATTCTTGAGCTCCCTGACTCTCTGATACAAGCAGCATTTTTTAGAAAACCTGCTTTTCTGTGCAATCCGTCACAGTCATTGTCTCAGTCCAACATCTGGGCTGCTTCTTCAGCTTCCTGCTGTAAATTTCTTTGTGTTTCACTTTCGGCTACTGTTTTGTACAGATAGCCGGTACAAATGATGTGGGCTGGCTTTGACCTTGCATCACACTTTCTGCCCGACAGAGAGATTCTTCACAAATTACATAAGGGAAGGTGGTAAAGTCACAACACAAATGGAAAGTAAAATTCCAAACATCTAGGCTGTGGTCACATGGCGCACTCATCGCGAATTTCTCCCGCTGGACTTTAAATGTGGGATGTTTTCTTTCGGGTTGGGATGATCACACATCCCAACCCGGTGGCGCCAGCAGCTGGGGGAGGCAAGGCAAGGGCCACCTGCATGCCCATGCACAGCTGCCTTCCCTGAACGCTGCATGGAGGAACTGGCTGGCTGGCCCCACGCTCCGCTCTGGGCCCCGAGCCCCACCGGCCACCACTTGATGGAAAAGCAGGGAGAAGTCAGGAGAAGCATGCCGGGGGGGGGGTGCGCCAGGCAGTGGCTGGGCCCCAGAGTGGAGCGTGGGGCGTTTTGAGGAACACGGGCGGCCCATGCACCCAAGTGAAAGAAAGGGGGAAACCCCCCCGAAGAATGATCAGACGGCCCTTCTTGCACTCATTGCAAGAGAGGGCTGTCCAGATCAGCAAAATCGCGGGTTTCAAAGCACAACTTCCGGGAAAGTAGTTGATTTTCCCGGGGTCAGAAAACACGCTAGAAACCCGGGAGGGAGCCTGCTTTGGCACAGGAGGAGGCACGGCCGGTCTGATCAGTCTATTTAAATCAGGGAGGTAACAGCGGTGACTCCCACTTTAAAAGACTGTGGGACCGCAGCCCTAGAGGTCTGGTCAAGTCGTCTATCTGTTAATCTAGTATACTGCCTTAATGACATTGTCTAGACAATAAAGGCCATTTTGGCCTATTTTTTGATGTGGTGTTCCACCCGCAATCCAACTCAAGTCCCCGTGTTTTCACTCAACACACTTTGGAACTTTTTAGGGTAGACGGAATAGTAACTTGGTCCAATGTTATGAAATTAGACGCCTGCTCCTTGGGAGAAAAGCTATGGCAAACCTAGACAGCATAATAAAAAGTAGAGACATCACCCTGTCAACAAAAGTCCATATAGTCAAAGCAATAGTATTCTCAGTAGCAATGTATGGCTGCAAGAATTGGACCATAAGGGAGGCCGAGCACTGAAGAATAGATGCTTTTGAATTATGGTGCTGGGGAAAACTCTTGAGAGTCCCTTGGACTGCAAGGAGATCAAATCAGTCAACCCTAAAAGAAATCAACCCTGACTGATCCCTGCAAGGCCAGATACCAAAGCTGAAGCTCAAATACTTTGGCCACCAAATGAGAAGGGAGCACTCACTGGAGAAGACCCTGATGCTGGGAAAGACTGAAGGTCAAAGAAGAAGGGGACAGCAAAGGATGAGATGGTTAAACAGTGTGATCGATGCAGCGAACATGAAATTAAGCAAACTCCGGAGCATGATGTGGTCCATGGGGTCATGAAGTTGGACTCGACTGTGTGACTGAACAACAACAACAACAACAAAAACAACAACCAATGTTATCTAAATGATTGGTTAACTTTACAAACCGATTGCAGATTTCACCACATCAAATGTTGCTAATGCAAGATACTTAGGAAGGCCAGTTCAATCCTAGGCAGGCCTTCTGTTCATCTGCTGTTAAAATAAAAGCTTTAGATAGATCCAGCTTTTTGGCAGTATTAATTAAGATGAACGACTTGAAATTTGGGAGTAAGCCCCCTTGAATATACTGGAACTGGCTTCTGAGTAGCCCTGCATAGGATTCTCTCTGAAACTCTTGGTGGCAAGTGGGACCACCTTTGGTATTCTCGACTCAAGTTGTGTTGGCATTTGCGCCTACTGGAAGGTTCTCACTGGTGGCAATAGGTAGGGTGGCCCGCTCTGATTTGGGAAATTCCTGCAGATTTGGGGGTGGATCCTGGGGAAGGCAGGGTTTAGGGAAGGTCATAATCTCTCAGCAGGGCATAATGTAAGAGAGTCCGCCTTCCACAGCAGCCATTTTCTCCAGGGGAACTCCACAGGTCCTTTCCACACTAGACCTTAAATCCTGGTTCAGCCCTGTCCCTGGACTTACATTCTACACTACATGTGAGTTCACCCCTGTAATTATCTCGGGGTATTTTTTGTTTCCATATTACATTGAGGTCACCTTGGATTCGCCCCACACTTGTCCCGGGATAAATGGATGCTGTTATAGTCAGGGATAAATGCAAGGTATTGTGTTGCGAGTTGAACTCTGATAAAACCAGGGATGAGATCCAAGTGCAGAAAGGACCATAGTCTCCCTTTCTCACAGTACAAGAACCCGTGGGCACTCAATGAAACTGCTGAACAGTCAGGTAAGAACGGATAAAAGGAAGTACTTCTTCACCCAAAGAGTGATGAACACATGGAATTCACTGCCACAGGAGGTGATGGCAGCTACAAGCATGGATGGCTTCAAAAGGGAATTGGATAAACATATGGAGCAGAGGTCCATCAGTGGCTATTAGCCACAAAGTATAGATAGGAGCTCTCAGTCTGGGGCAAGTGATGCTCTGTATTCTTGGTGCTTGGGGGGGCGACAGTGGGAGGGCTTCTAGTGTCCAGGCCCCACTGCTGGACTTCCTGAGGGCACCTGGCGTTTTTGGCCACTGTGTGACAGAGTGTTGGACTGGATGGGCCACTGGCCTGATCCAGCATTGGCTTCTCTTATGTTCTTATGCAGATCAGTTGTAATCCCAGGAGATCTCTAGGCCCCATCCAGAGGATGGCAACCCTAGCAATAGGTCATTACCTCTTGTTCAGGAAAGCCTGCTCTGGTTACGGCAAAGTGTTCATGTCATAAGGTAGAATTAATAAATAAATAAATAAAACTTCTAAGTATAATTTTGATGTTTGAACGTTTATCTAAAAGTAAAACAGCACAGAGTCTGCTGGTTTCTCTCCCCCCCCCCCTGCTTAATTTCTTCTCACAAAACATACAGCCCACAGAAAAATAATCCCATGTCAACCTCAGAATTATTTAAAGAACTCTATAATTAATGTTTTGCAACAACGTTACTAATAATAATTTCTGGAATCCTTTAGCCTTCTTGCCCACACCCTTAACATTCTTAAACTCAAGAGAGACAAGTTTTTGTGGGAAATGGCACTCTGTGTTACCTGCCGCTGTCACTCCAGTCTGTGAAATATTAGTGTAGCCAAGAGCGTGTGCTTTCACCTGGACAACCCAGGCTAGCCGGATCTGGTCAGATCTCAGAAGCTAAGCAGGGTCAGCTTTGGAGAGTATTTGGATGGGAGACCACCAAGGAAGTCCAGGGTTGCCATGCAAAGGCTGAGGCTAAGTAGTCAAGCAGCAGAGACAAAGACGTGGAATTATAATTCCTGAATTTGAATTTATCATAAAGATGGAAGCAAGTCTGGCTATAAGCCCTGTGACATTTCCTAGTTACGAAAAAAATGTAAGATGTGTTTTGATCAGACACGTAAATACACGCTTTACTGTAATGCCAAGAAGGTTTGCTCAGAGGGTTGTGGGATGTCTCGTGTCAGAAATGGATTGGGTCCAGACAGCTTTTCCACTGGTGAAAAAGTGAGGAGAGGTCATCTTTGTCTGCCCCAAAAGTCCAGGGGTCCGTTGTAGCGGGAGCGCACAGGAGCACAGCTCCGGGAGTGAGGAGCCCAGGGGGCGGGCACATGACCAAGCCCCACCCCCTCCTCGGCTTCCCCGAGCAGTGCAGAGGCGCAGTGCCCCGGGGAAAGCCCTGCTAGGGTCTTTATTGTTTTTAATGTTTTGTTTTAATATTGATAATTTTATCATTGTTCCTTTCATGACTGTGTGCTGCTTTTCCAGAGACTTGCTCAAGGTGGCATATAAATTTTCTAAGTATACCATTTTTTTATCTGGGCACATGGCACATAAGTACTGGAGAAATTTCACCAACCCTTCAGCAGTTTCCATCAGTTTGGTGTAGTGGTCAGGAGTTGGACTCTAATCTGGGAGAACCGGGTTTGATTCCCCACTCCTCCACATGCAGCTGCTGGTGTGACCTTGGGCCAGTCACAAGTTCTCTCAGAGCTGTTCTCTCATGAGCAGTTCTCAAAAGACCTCTCTCAGCCCCACCTACCTCACAGGGTGTCTTGTTGTGGGGAGGGGAAGGGAAGGGGAAGGGATGGGTGGTGCACATGTCCTGGGTATCTCAAGTCTACTTGAAACCTGGAGGTTTCAAGGGAGCAGGAAGAGAATGAGGGTGTGTTCTTTACGCTTATTTTTATTGCACAAAGTATTGGATGGGGAAGGGAATGGAGGAAGAGCAGGTCAGTTCCACTCACCTGTGGAGTGGAGCCTGAGGGGTGGGTGTTGCCTTCTGACACACTTCCGGTATGTTAGGGGGCGTGGCACATGCAAATGAGTTATGCAAATGAGTTATGCTAATGAGCTCCTGCACCTCTTTTTCTACAAAATGACCCCTGCAAAAGTCTATACTATGGCTCATGGGACCAGGATTGGAGAAAAGCCTTGTGGAACACCAGCTGTAGTCAGGAAAGGAACTGGGCAAGGCTGGGCTGGATCTGCCAGGTTTCCCCCCCCTACTCAATGTGTTTTGGAGTTTTAAACCACCAATATACTTGATGTAAAGTTGTGGGGCTGAATAGGTATCGAAGCTAAGTAGTAAACAAGAAGTAAACATATTATAAATTAATGGTGATCTAGCATAGGACTTTAACTCTAGTTAATAGCCAGTGACCTGTCATGAAAAGAGTAGTAAGAATTAATAATTATTGTATGATAGTGGGTGTGGTATAGCCAGGAGATCCAAAGATTGTCTGGCAGCCTGAAACTCTAGCTGGTTTCAAGTGGAGGAGTGGGGAATCCAACCCACATCTCCAGATTAGAGTCCACCACTCTTAACCACTACACGAAACTGGTTCTTACTCATTTGAGGGGGCTGAGGATCTAACCAGTGGTGAAAAGCGCTGTCAAGTCATAGCCAACTTATGGGGACCCTGTAGGCTTCTCGTTGCCGGTCACTGCATTATCTCCTCTATTATGTCCTCCACTATGTCCCCGGAAGAGCGTTACGCTCTGCAGATAACAACTGACTGGTGATCCCTAGCCGCAAAGAAGTCCAACTGACTAGGGCCAGGGCCAGGGCCAGGGCCTTTTTGGTCCTGGCCCCAATCTGGTGGAACTCTCTGCCTACTATGGTCAGAGCCCTGTGGAACCTCATGCAGTTCCGTAGGGCCTTCAAGGCAGAGATGTTCTGCCAGGCTTTTGGTTCGGAATAGTGACGGTTTTCCAGCATGGCTGGCACCCACCCCACAAAAAATTTCAATTCTATATTTATCATTGGCACCATTTTGAATTTGGATTTGTCTTAAACTAGTTTCATGTTATCAATGTTATGATATTTGATGTTTTTATATTGTACCTAAGGCTTAATGCCATATTGTAAATTGCCCAGAGCCTGGCACAAGTCGGGATGGGGCAATCAATAAGTCTAATAAATAACAAACAATAAAAGCAACCCTAGACTTCCTTGGTGGTTTCCAATCCAAGTGGTAGCCAGGGCTGACCCTGCTTAGCTTCTGAGATCTGTTGAGCTCCTGGGCCATCTAGGTCAGGGCAAAGACATACGAAGAAGACTTAACATGATGAGGATCTAACTACACACCACATTCTACCTGAGAGAGACTGAGAGGCATGTTCTGGATTTATGCCGATGGCAACTGGGTCTTGGCCACTGTGGGGCACAGAGTGTTGGACTGGACGGGCCATTGGCCTGATCCAGCATGGCTTCTCTTATGTGTTTTTATGCACTTCTCATCCCTAATGGTGTGTGAGGAGAGAGGCCTTGGTCCTTTTCTCCCGTGCCGTTCTGCTGATCTGAAACAGCCTTGGGGAGCTGTTCAGAAAGGTGACCTCAGGACAGGGACAGTGTGGTGTCCTCGGGTTTAACAGGGTGGCACCTTTATTGAAAGAACTTCAGCTCCCCTCAGTTGAACTTCTGGCGCATTATGTCACTCTTTAGATAAGAGGCTCCCTTGACCTGAAATGACTCTGAGGAGATGGTGTTTGCCCCAATTGGGGGCTTAGGTATACTGATGGGTTACACGCTATGTTTACAAACTGGGCCATCCCCAGATAAAAAGTGATCTGTGGTCACTGTCTACTGCTCCCACCACACAATATCCAATTTTGTATCTCACAGATAGGGAGGGTGGGAAAGTCCTGGGAAAACGCAGTAGTATTCACAGCACCTTGTTATGCTATGTGTTACAAAAGCTTGCCCGTCCTTAGCCATTGGCATACACACAACACTGGCAAAATATGCCAGTGATACACACAGATGTGTTTGTCTATTGGGTGTCAGCTGTACAGAATCTAAAAGCTGATCAGCTAACAAATGTGCCCTTGTCACAGAAGGGCGGCCAGTGCCCCCTGACCTGGGGTTTAACAGGGTTATACCTTTACTGAAAGAACTTCGGCACACCTCAGTTAATTTAGTACATTACACAGTTCTTTGGAGAAGAGGCTACGTTCCTTCAGGACAACAGAAGAAGATGAAGAAGAGGAGGAGATTGGATTTATACCCTGCCCTTTACTCAGAGTCTCAGAGTGGTTTACAATCTCTTTTCCTTTCCCCTCCCCACAACAGACACCCTGTGAAGTAGGTGGGGCTGAGAGAGCTCTTTTGAGAACGTCTCTTGAGAGAACAGTTCTGAGAGAACTTGTGATCAGTGCTCCCTCTAAGCTGTAGAGTCTTGTGGGCAAAAATTCTACTTTGTGGGCATTAAAGTTGTGAGTGAGTGATTTGGCTACTGAATAAATCAATTTGCTCTGGACTCTGGCACCATCCTTCCTGAACTAAGACAAAAATGTGTGAGTTGGAGGCTAAAAAACTGTAGCTCACACTAACTCAGCTTAGAGGGCACACTGCTTGTGACTGACCCAAAGTCACGCCAGTAGCTGCAGGTGGAGGAGTGGGGAATCAAACCTGGTTCTCCCAGATTAGAGTCTGCTGCTCTTAACTACTACACCAAACTTGGCCCCAATAGTGTTGCAATGTGACTGTTCGGTCAGTTGGACCAAAATGCAGTTATTGGCATTGTAGTTCTCATTGGCTCACCACTTTGCAAAATGAAAGGTGACAGTGATACAGAGCAGACACCTTCAGCGTGTCTTGAATCTCCAGTGTGCAGGGGCTGTCCACTCTGTGGTATGTTGTACGGGGAGGATGTTGTATGTTGAATGCCTCACTGGGCATTGTAGGTTGCCCTTCCCAAGGGCTGAGGCAAATTACTCCCCCATCCAAGAGGTGTATGCATAAAAGACAGTTACTAGTCTCAGGTTGCGGTCATATGCATGAGATAAAGCGGGTGTGGGGGGGGGGGAGAGGCTATTTCTTCCGGTGGAAGTTGACCCGCAATTGCACGATCACACAGTCTTTTGAAGCTGCGGGCACAGCCCACCACTGCGTAATCAGATGCAACTGCGGGTGAGTCAGGTTTTTTTAATTGCTGTTTGTTTCCAATGTGCTTAATGAGGGATCGATGATTTGCACCTCAGCCCTGAGGGCTCCCTAAGGAGTGTGCGATGATGCGCATATTGAGAAGGGAAAAAAAACAATGGCACAGAGTTGGGATGGCCTGATCAGACAATCCTGATAACGCGAGAGCATGCTGGAGTGATCAGATGGGAAAGTCTGCCCATGGCCCATAGTAACCCACTTGCTTCCGGACTTTCCCTGGTGCCTGTTTACTCCCCTTCTGTGGCAGAGCAACATATGTCGCTGCCGGCTGCGGGACGCTTCCCAGACGTTTGCACACTTTAAATCTGCCTGGCATTTGCACCTGTGTCAGGGCTAATTGTGCGTATGACCACAGCCTCAGGGAGCCTCAGGGAGTGATCACAGCCTCAGGGAGTACAGGGAGTGTACATGTTGTGTACTGCGTTTGATGCATGGAGAAGCTGGACAACAGCATGATGATCAGCTCATAGTTTATTGGTACACAATAACAACACACTACCAGCCGAGGTGGCCAACTATATACACCCACCTAAGACACACCCACAGTCCTGTTGGAGGGTTTGAATCTCCCACCAAAGTCCCTATTGGTGAACTCAAGGTGGGTCAGGATCCTTGGCCCTTATTGTTTCCAGGAGCCAAGCTTGGACTGCATGTCGCTGGCGCCTGGTTGTGGTCAGCGGACATAACAGTACACAATTGTTCAGGAAGCCTATACAGATTCTCCATCGTCAACCAAAAGGGAGACTACAAACAAGAAATCTGAAGGAGGTTGAGGAGACTGGGAAAGGCAGCCATGAAGGAGCTAGAAAAGACTCTTCAGTTTAAGGATGTGTCGCTGGTGACCAAGACCCAGGTAGTTTGTACTATGGTATCCCCCATAACTAAGTATGGGTGTGAAAGCTGGACATTGAAGAAAGCTGACAGGAAGAAAGTGGATTCCTTTAAAGTGTGGTGTTGGAGGACTGTTTTATGGATACTTCAGTCGTTGCAGATTTTCCAGGCTGTGTGATCATGGTCTTGGCATTGTAGTAGTTGATGTCTCGCCAGTAGCTGTGATCAGGGGCATAGAGTTTTGGAAATCCCGGGGGGGATGGGGGCTCCTAAACGCGCGCTTTGCGCGCACGCGTTCTGGGACGATGTTCTCCACTCCTCCGGGAAACCGCCCCGCCTCCCCGGGCCCTTCCGAGGCCCGCCAGCCACTGCTGCCGGTGCCTCTCTCCCCCCCCGCCACCCCTTCCCTCTCCCTCTCCAGCAGCGGCCGCCAGGCCTCGGAAGGACCTGGGGAGGCGTGGCGGCAGGCGTTCCGTTTTCCCGGGGGTGGCTGGGCCCCCCCCCGGGAAATTTCGGGGGTGGCTCAAGCTTTCGAGCCCCCCCGTGCTCTACGCCTATGGCTGTGATTGGCATCTTCAGAGGTATAACACAGAAAGGTAGAGTACTCTCTGTGTCAAACAGTAGGCAGGTAATTTATATCTACTCAAAAAGTAGATATCTACTACAATTTCAAAAAAAAATTAACAAAATTAGCAAAAAAAAAAGGAGCAAGTTTTTTTTTTTTAAAAAAATTGGCCGTCGGGCCAACACCACACCTATTTAAGAACTGCTGAAAACTCAATAGTTTTCTAGAAGTGACATTTTTCTTCTGTGGGAATTGCTGACAACTCTATGGTTCTTCTGAAAGTGAAGTCATGCTGTCATTGATGCCCCTGATGCCCCCACCTTCTGGGCCCCTGTTGGTTGCCAAGCCGACTACCACTAGTGAAAAGGGTGGAAGGGGTCCCTTTTGATTACCACCACAAATAAGCAATGCTCCCTCTAAGCTGTGGAGTCTTGTGAGCAAAAATTCTACTTTGTGGGCTATTGGCATTAAAGTTGTGAGCGAGCGATTTGGCTCCTGCATAAATTAGTTTGCTCTGGAGCCCTCCTTCCTGAGCCAAGACAAAAACGTGTGAGCTGGAGGCTAAAAAACTGTGAGCCTAGCACACACTAACTCAGCTTACAGGGAACCCTGCAAATAAGGCTACCAAACTCTGGGTGGAGGCTGGCATTCTCCCAGAATTACAACTGATCTCCAGACTACAGAGATCAGATCTCACTGAGGGAATGGCTCCTCTGGAGAGTGGACTCTATGGTACATCACAGCAGGGATCCCCAACGTGGGTGCCATGCTGCCTGCCAAATCTTTCCTGGTGATTGCCAAGTGTTTTTAGAAGGTAGGCAGGACCAGATGGGGCTTTTGTCCATCACGGTTTCTGACTGGCCATTGGAAATCTGATTGGCTGTGCAGATTTTAAAAAAAATTGCTTTGGCAGCAGCTGCCACCACAGTGGAGGGATCTTCTTGGCGTGACTGAAGGTAAGTTGTGCACATAGCGACAGCAACAGCAACTTAAATAACCCAGAATGTTCATTTCAAAAGGCATCCTGTTGAACAGCATTTCTGCCTGAAATGTTTAAGATTTTAGTATTAGGGTTCTGCCTAACCTCATTCCCTGACATTTTGCGGTTGGTGCCGTCTCCCATTGGCTCAAAAGGATTGGGGAAACTCTGTCATAGAGAAATGAAAGACCTAGAGTAGCTATGGAGGGTGGCTGCTCTAGAACCAGTGTTCCTCTAAGCTGAGTCAGTGTAAGCTAGCTCACAGTTTTTTAGCCTCCAGCTCTCACGTTTCTGCCTTAGCTCAGGAAGGATGGCTCCACAACAAACTAATTTATGCAGGAGCCAAATCACTCACTCACAAGTTTAATGCCAGGAGCTCACAAAGTACAATTTTTGCTCACAAGACTCCACATCTTAAAGGGAGCATTGTCTAGAACTTCTGCTTCTCCTATGCTATACCATAAAGGCTAGGAGAAACTGCTTGATTGTCACCTGTAAAGATCTCAGAAGCCAGAATGGGATGGACAGGACTACTGCTAACTAGAGTCCTCCTATTAGTCTTCAGAGCTGATTTTTCTCATTAATACTAAAAAAAAAAACCTGAAGAGAATTTTGAAAGGTTTTTTTTTTTAGGTTGAGTGGAACACAACAGGATAGCAGCCAGTTATACAAGCACAAACCTTTGGGGTCAAAGATTTAATATGTTATGCAGAAGCTTACAAGTAACAGCAAAAGGCAGAGGAAAGTGACATGAGGTGGGAAATTTAGATTTTGAATTATGGAGAGAGGAAATGCCCTCACAGGAAGGGGAGGAGTTGGAGGTACTGTTCTTAACAATGTGACATTATAGGACATGACATCACATCCCTGTTGAGCTCCTTTCCCAAGCTCCACCCCTTTGGCACTGTCCACAAAGCTCCAGGAATTTCCCAAGCCAAAGTTGGCAATGCTAAACACGAAGTGTGTGTTGACAGTCATGGGGCCTGCATGGTTAAATGCAGGGCTATTTTTGGGCCGGGACGCACAGGAACGGAGTTCCGGCTGGCTCCTGAGTTGGCCACACCCAGCAGGAACTCATTAGGATTGGCTACATTAGGGGTATGTGG
Organism: Lepidodactylus listeri; assembly: GCA_029233225.1. Lineage (NCBI taxonomy): Eukaryota > Metazoa > Chordata > Lepidosauria > Squamata > Gekkonidae > Lepidodactylus > Lepidodactylus listeri. Next base: position 19,104,996 of record JARCFY010000016.1, read on the forward strand.
CCTAATATGCAAATTAATTCCTGCTATAAAAAAGCCCTGGGTTTTGACAACAAACAAGGTAAACAGAATAAGAAGCAAAAAGTGGGTGTGGCTGGATGACCACTCTTCTGGTAACATGGGGTGTGTAGCCTAATATGCTAATAAGCTGTGCTGTCAGTGGTGTGGCCTAATATGCTAAAGAGTTTCTGCTGTTGGGTGTGGCCTATTATGCTAATGAGTTCCTGCTGGGCTTTTTCTACAAAAAAAGCCCTGGTTAAATGCAATATGGGTTGGGGAGTTGTAATAAAGAGGGGGACTGGGCTGGACAGAGCCACAAACCCCAGGCTGGATCCAGCCCTATGTGTTTGCCACATGTTGCTTTTTTAGCTGTCTCGAGACTAAAGAGATAAGGTGGGATTAGGGTTGCCAAACTCCAGGTGGCACCTGGCAATCTCCCACTATTACAATTGATCTCCAGGCCACAGAGATCAGTTTGCCTGGAGAAAATGGCTGCTTTGGAGGGTGGGCTTCTATGACATTATACCCTGCTGAGGCCCCTCCCCTCCCCAAACCCCACCCTCTCCAGGCTCTGCCCCCAAAATATCCAGGTATTTTCCATCCAAGAGTTGGCAACCCTAGGTGGGAGATATGTGTGTGTATGTGTGTGATGATATGAGCAGTTTAGGATGTGAAAACTTTTCTGGGTAGCAGGAATGCCTCTCATGCTCTGCTCCTTTGCACAATTTTGCCTGAAACAGAAACATTTGCACGTAGGGTTGGCCAGGTCTGGTTTGGAAAATACCTGGAGACTTTGGGGGGTGGATCCAGGAGAGGGTGGGGCTTGGGGAGGGGCCTCAGCATGGTACAATGAAACCAAGTCCACCCTTCAGAGCAGCCATTTTCTCCAGGGGAGCTGATCTCTGTCAGCTGGAGATCAGTTGTAAAAGCAGGAGATCCCCAGGCCCCACCTGGAGGCTGGCAACCCTATTTACATGTCTATTTGGGGTGCCACCTGGAAGTCCATTTCTTTGACTGGTAACAGGAAGCACCAACTGCTATCTTTATAGAAGATTATCAATGTGAAATTAATTTGGAAAACCCATCGGCATCACTCTGAACAGTGCGGGCTGATGTGCGGAAGGCTAATAAAGCCAAGCTTTTGGGTTCTTGTTATTCAGATCGATGGGAAATAAATAAGTGATGTTGTCAGGTGGGGATCTTCTTTACCACATCGGATACTAAAAGGAGATTTTTCTTCCTAATTATGATGTCCATTTGGGCTGCCAAAGCACCAAATGAAGCATTAAAGGATCACTTCTCTTTAGGCCGTGAGAGTGTTTCATGAGGTGCATTTCCTAGTATTATCATATATTATTCATTGAGAAATCAAATGCACAAGGTGCTTTTCAAACAAATTACTTTAGGCTGCATCTCCTGCACCCTGGACGCACCGGCCATGGTGCTGTTTCTCACAGCATTCAACCCCTGAGTGATCCAGAGTTGTGAACTTGATAGCCTCTAAAATTCCCTGAACTCAAAAAAGATTTTTATTTTCTTTATTTTAGCTTCTGTACTGAGAAACAGGCTGTAATCCACACACATCTGTATTAGGATAAAATTAGTCTTCTTAGGGTTGCCAGCTCCATGTTACGAAACTCCTAGAGATTTGTGGGTAGAGCATGGGGAGGGGAGGGCTTTGGAAGGGGAGGGGCCCAAGCACCCAATCTACAGCCTCTTAGGCCAAAGACAAGGCCTTGGATGAGTAAATGAACAATTTATTATGGTCAAAGACCAACTCAGAAGGGCCATGAATAGTAGGGTTGCCAGCCTCCAGGTGGAGCCTGGAGATCTCCCATTTTTACAACTGATCCCCAACTGACAGAGATCAGCTCCCCTGGAGGAAATGGCTGCTTTGAAGGGTGGACTCTCCTCTACTGCCATAGCAATTGCAGCCACTCTATGTGGAACAACTCTATGGTAATGTACCATGCTGAGGTCCCTCCCCCCCCAAACTCCGCCCTCTCCTGGATCCACCCTCAAAGTCTCCAGGTATTCCAATCCAGGTATTCCAACTAAAACAGGGTTGCCAACTCTGGGTTGGGAAATACCTGGAGATTTTGGGAGCGGGGCCTGGAGAGGGCAGGGTTTGGGGTAGGGACCTTGGCATGGTACAATGTCATAGAGTCCATCTTCCAAAGCAGCATTTCCTCCAGGGGAACTGATCACTGTAGTCTGGGGAGCAGTTTGAATTCCAGGAGGTCTCCAGGCCTTATCTTGTTGCCATTGAGTTTTTTCTTTCCTGCAGTGGACTAACACATCTCCCGCTCAGAACTGTGGACCCATGAAGTATTTTGGAACCAGGCTTCTGTTTTGCACACGCTACTTCTATGCATTATAGGGAGTTTGAGGGGGAAGGCCCCAACAGAGTAGGTTTCCATGGGAAGAAAGAGCAAGAGAGACCTCTGATGCTTTTTTGTAACATGTGGTTCTTTGTAGACACAAGGTGAGCAAGAGGGAACAGGTAAGCGCCCAGCATGACACCATGCTGGCGTTTCAAGGAGCATCGGCTAACGGCGTACGCTTTCAGTCCCCCAGACTGGTGGCAGAAAATTGAAGCCGGTGTCTCCTTTGCTGGCAGGCTGCTTCAACTCTTCCATACTCTGCAGCCCCAACTCAAGCAAGAGAGACCTGCCACAATTTTCTGCTTGCCAGGGGACCACAAAAACCATGTACTGCGCCTCTTGCAGTCACTTGGGACCAGCGTTCTCTCTAAACTGAGTTTTTAGTGTGAGCTAGCTCACAGCTTTTTCGCCTCCGGCTCACCCAGTTTTGTCTTAGCTCAGGAAGGACAGCTCCAGAGCCAACTAATTTATGCAGGAGCCAAATCGCTCGCTCACAGCTTTATTGCCAGTCGCTCCCCACGTCGAATTTTTGCTCACGAGACTCCACAGCTCAGAGGGAGCATTGTTTGGGACCCTCTTGTAACTTCATTTCTAAAAGATAAAAGCACCTTGGGGGATGACTACACCGAACCTCTTTTCCTGCCATCTGTTTCCCTAAGGCTGATTTTACATGTGACTTTCCCGCTGGAATCATTCTAGTTCCAAAAAAACCTGCCCATACTTCTGTGCGGTGTGAAACTGTGCTGCTACTGAAATGTCCATATCTACTAATTGCCCTCCTGTGGTCAAGGTAGTATAATACCGGCTTCATTCTGCTTTAAACAATTGTAGTTTCTTAGAGCAGGGGTGGGCAAATTGCGGCCCGCGGGCCACATGCGGCCCGCTACAGAGTTTTTTGCGGCCCGCCAAGACAGTTGGCCACATGAGCAAAGTTTTTCTTGCATGAAGATCAACAAGAGTAAATATAGATGCTCTTTGACAGGCATTAACTTACAGGCTGTGATGAGAATCTCGACAAGCAATCTCACTCCTGATTTCAAAAAAATTGTAGAAAAGTGTGATAGGGTACATTTGTCTCATTAAACTGATTCTAAAATTAAATGTGCTTGCAGCTATAGATGATATGAAATTAGCACAATAAATAAATGGAATAAAACTACCACTATTTTATTTAATTTATATTTATTGATTTTTATGATACAATTTATACCTTTTCTGAAATGCAAAGTTAACTAATGAATGCAATCATTTTAAAAGGTGCGGCCCTTCGCTAACCTCTGCTCCCACAAAGTGGCCCACGAGCCAAAACAATTGCCCACCCCTGTCTTAAGAGTGATTTTACATCTGCCTTTCCTGCTGGAATCATTCTACTTTCAAAAAAACTCGCCCACATCTCTTTCAAGTGTGAATCTGCATTCCTTCTCAACTGTCCATATCTGCTAATTGCCCTCTAGCTCTCAAGCTGGCTTCACACCTCTGTTAACAAATCCTGTTCTTAACAGCACTTCAAAAGAATGGCCCCTTTCACTCCAGTTCAATCAGATGTGGGCATTCCCCTACAACAGCTTTGACACCAATGTGTTACCGGTGCAGGGAGCGCTGGAATGAAGCTGTTACAAAAATGCACATGTAAAATCAGCCTTAGTGCACTTAGACCCCCTGGTCTAAGTTCACCGCTGTGAAATCAGCACAGGAAAAGACAGCAGTCAAACTACTTTAGAGGGGAGGTTTGACTGCTGTCAAACTCTAAAGTAGTTTGACTGCTGTCTTTTCCTGTGCTGAATTCACAGTGGTGTGAAATTTCACTCCAGAGGGTCTAAGTGCCCTAATCAACAGCAATTGTTTAAAGCAGAATCAAGCTGGTTGAATACTAGCTTGACCACAGGAGGGCAATTAGTAGATGTGGACATTTCAGTAGCAGCACGGTTTCACACCGCACAGAAGTGGGGGCAGGTTTTTTTGGAACTAGAATGATTCCAGCGGGAAAGTCAGATGTAAAAACAGCCTTAGATTCCCACTTCCTTCAGCTGCTTTGTTTATCCCTGGGAGAGAGAAAAAAATGGGTACCTGTATCTAACCCCCCCCCCCCCCCCAAGAATCATGTATGCACAAAGGAAGACTTGAGGAGTCATTCTTTCAGCAGCAAATAGTTATCTGCCTTGACCTGAGTTTACAAAGGGATGAACTCCATACACTCAGAAGAGTAAACAATAGAATTTTAATGCAATTTTTTTTTAAAGGTGGATTTTGGCAGGAGGCTGAGTTTCACCACAGTTCACACCCGAAAGTGTGGGAGTAGCTAGCATTCTGGGAGGAAAGTGTTCACATGGGACAAACTGCAGCTACAAAAAATAAACAACAGGCTACTGGCTGGCTGAGCTCCATGTTCAGGACTAGCCGGCTTTGTCCCTTGGGGTGAAACAGGACAGAAACTACCAAACGCCTGACTGCTCAGTCGAGACTGCCACACTGAGATGTCGATCTCTGTCCCTGCCCCCCATGAGCATAGAACCCGTTGGTTTCTAATCCTCGAATGAATCAGTCAGCACTTACTGCTTAGTTACGTAGTGCCAATCTTTTTTGCATTTTAACAAGATCAGCTCATGATCCATTAGTCACAAGGTAATTGCAGCTATTATCAGTTGCTAATGAGGAAAGTGTAAAATTGTGACAAGCCAAGGATAGGGATGGGCACAAACTGGTTCATGAACTAAAGTGCATGACGAATTTTGGCTGGTTCATGGTTTGCGAACTGAAGCTTGTGGCAGGTCAACTGGCATGAGCTTTCCACAAATTTTCAAGCAGTTCATGGAGGTTCCTACCAGTCTGTATATTTCTTCACAGACTGTCTCCACTCAAACAAAATGTTTACCAAGCATCAAAGCAATGGTGGTGGGGGGGAGAATTCTGCAGCCTTGGAAACACTGTTGTCAGTTTCAAACTAGCCATGTCAGTTTCAAATTAGTTATGTCAGTTTCAAGAGAGGTCCCCCCCCCCCCTTTGCTGGCTTTCCTTTGTGTTCACTTCCTATTTTCTGCACAAGAGTTTACAAAATCCCACTCCCCCTAGCTTGGATTTGTGACTCTGTGCTTTGAGATCAGTCCTTTTAAGCTTGCAATGCCAGTGGCACTGGGCTCTTCTGGTCTTCAGTGGCTCTGGGTTCTTCTTGGGCACTCTGTACATTGTACTGGTTCTTCTGGGCTTGCAAAAATGCCCCCCCCTGCTTGGATGGTGATTGAGCTGGCATTGCCACATTGGCACTGGGTTCTGCTGGGCACTCTGTGATTGCATTGGTACTGCTGGACACTTTGTACATTGTACTGGTTCTGTGGGGCTTGCAAAAATGCCCTCTCTTGCTTGGATTGTGATTGAGTTGGCATTGCCACATTTGCACTGGGTTCTGCCGGGCACTAGTACATTGCACTGGTTTTGCTGGGCTAGCAAAAGTGCCCTCCACAACTTCAGACTCTACTGCAGAGATTCTCTGGTTTGACCTGAGTCCTGTTTGATTTGCATTGCAACAGTGGCACTGGTTCTGCTGGGCAAATTTGCCAGTTCTGCTGGACTTGCAAAAATGCCCCCAACCTTCAGTTTCTACAGCAGAGATTTTCTGGGACTTTGATTCTGTTCTGTTGGGACTCTGTTGTCCTTGCCTTTTTTTTTTTTTTGTGCTGTTTTCCCCCCCTCCATTGGAAACAATGGAGGTTGGGGCACCTTATTTGGTGGGCCGTAACTCAGCCCTCATAAATCCAATCCTCACCATACTTAGAGGGCAGGTAGAAGAGAGTCAGCTGGCAATTCCCCGTGAGGTTGGTTTCTCTAGCATGCTGGGAGAGGGGGTATTCTACTACATCACAAACGTCACAGAGCGAAATGGTTTGTTGAGCTCTTAAAAGTTCGTGATGGTTCGTGGTTCATGAACTGGGCATGCCACAAACCAAGAACTGAAACGAACCATATTACCCCAGTTCATGCCCATCCCTACCAAGGACCCCAGAAGAGTTAATGTGTAAAGAAGTAAAGAAGGTAAAATTCAGGAGGAAGGGAAGGCAAAACTTGGAAGGTAGAAGAGCAGAAAAGGTTAAAAAAGCTGAAGATGGGGGAGGGAAAGAGACAATAGTGTAGGTAGGAGAGAGGGAAAGAGGGAGAGGCTGTAGACATTTCCAAGGAGAGGCAAAGAGGAAAAGTAATAGGGAGGGAGGGGATGAGGGAATAAGATGTCCCCATCCTTACAGGTCCCCCACTTGTTCAAACGAAACTAGTTGTTTTAGACAGGGGTCATTTTGAGCAGGAGCTCGGGGGAGCTCAGCTCCGGGAGTTGGTGCCAGCCCCCCCCCACGGTGGAATGCCTGCTTGTTTCATGGCTGCAGCAAAATGACCCCGTCCCCTGGAAAGGTCCTTGTTCCTCTGACCAGCCTTCTGAAGGCTTCAGCCATCACTGAAGCTATCCTCCCAGAATAGTGGTATTTCTGAGGCTTGGATTAGTAGCTGTCCCCTCTCTGCCAGCTCTCTCTCTCTCGCCTTCTGACATACTTCTGGTGATGTCAGGTGGTTTAGCATATGCAAATAAGTTATGCTAATGAGCTCCTGTACCTCTTTTTCTATGAAATGACCCCTGGTTTTAGGAGACACATTTCTGGCTGTTAACTTTGTATACTTCATAATAAATAAAAATAAATAAATATAAATAAATAAATACACAATTGGGAAGACATTCTCAATGGTGATTGAAGAGCAATCCCCTCGACTGAAATGTGCCCTTCTCCCAAATTTTGGGTGGGTAGGAGAAATTTGGGCCCATGGTTATATGGAATCCGAATGTGTTCCTAGAGCCAGTGAAATGGTGAAAGAATTGAGGAAAGGTGGCAGCTAGGATTAGCATTTGCCTGTCCGTGGCCCCTGCCCTCAATTGCTCATGCTCAATCTGTTGAGCAGCAGATGAAAAAATGGGGCCGGGGGTAATGTCAAGGATGCTGTGCCATCAAACCCAGCAGTGATGTCATAGTGTTTGCAACATTCTAAGAATTTCCCCTGATCCCTATGGTCTTTACCATAGTGACTGGGGAAATTTTTAGAATGTGAATCGGTCCATGTGATCACCCAGCGTCTGTGATGCTCCTCCTCCCTAGACTCCACCCCTAAAATCTCCCAGGATTTGCAGGGCTGGCAACCATAGCGGAAACGCTAAGCATTAAAATGTTGATCTAGTATAAACCACATTAATGGCGTTAGGTGGAGTGGGGGAGGCCCAGTTTTAATCAATTTGACTCATGTCAGTAGTGACTGAAATGCTAAAAAAGTCAACTGTCCGCCACCCATGAAAGCAAAATGTTTAGAAATAATTCGGTGATATCGTTTTTTATTTTCTGTGCAACAAAAAAGTTTGTTTTGACCACCCCTAGTTCCAGCTTACTGCTTTCAAAGTGTTTAATTATTCAAATATAGCCACCATTAGGAGACCCTGCTTGAATTCTAGAAGCACAAGTACTCACAGTTTTCCTCACAAACCAAATCCCCGTAGAGGGAGTGGGTGGGAGTGTCACAAGCTAAGACATTCAGTTGCTTTTTCACTTCAGTTGTGTGTGTAGATTTTAATAGGTATTTTAACATTGGCTTTAACTTGTATTATTTATTGTATTTACGCTGTTATAAGCCGCCCTGTTGTACTTTGGCCACCAAACGAGAGCACTCGCTGGAGAAGACCCTGATGCTGGGAAAGACTGATGGTCAAAGAAGAAGGGGATGGCAAAGGATGAGGTAGTTAGACAGTGTTATTGATGTGACTAGCATGAAACTGAGCGAACTCCGGAGCACGACGGAAGACAGGAGGGCCTGGCGTGATGTGGTCTATGGGGTCACGAAGAGTCGGACTTGACTGTGCGACTGAACAACAACAACAAGCCGCCCTGAGCCCTGCTTGCAGGGAAGGGTGGCCTAATAAATCAAATAAATAGATAAAATACACTGTAAAGGACATGGAATGGTAAATGAACATAAATTGACATTAATGCCAATGCAGATTGCACATGGATGTGGAAAGTACTGGAGTCGGGAGGCGAGTTGTATGATGATCATAGCAAAGACTTTATTAGTGAATCAGCATGTTCAGGAGATGGTCAGATCAAGCATGCAGCCAGGGCTCCAGGGCCCTGCTTATATGCCAGCCGAAGCCACACCTCTGGCCGCACCCAAAATACCTGATAGGGGCTTAGCATATGCACATAGTTCTGATAGGGCCTTAGGTCTTAAGTTGTAGTTCATAGGTCCCCCGCGGAAGACCTAGGCTGGCTATTGGTGGTCGTTTTGGATCCGACTGTCTATTGTTCTACCTGGCTGAAGCTCAGGTAGAATCGGGCCATGTGCTCTGACCGCATGGCGGTCGCCATTTCGTGACTAGTACACAACAGATGTCAACACTGTTTGGAGTTCCACATTGGGCACTCAGTTCCCAGGTACTTGGTGGGGGGCTGAATTCAGATTGGGATTGTGGTGTGCAGGGAGAAGGCGTGGAAGAAGAAGAGAGGCTTTTATATCCAGCTTTTCTCTACCCTAGTCAGGATTCTCAAAGTGACTTACAATCGCCTTCCCTTCCACTCTCCACAACAGTCACCTTGTGAGGTAGATGGGGCTGGGAGAGTCTCAGGAGACTGGCCCAAGGTCACCCAGTGGGCTTCACGTGGAGAAGTAGGGAATCAAACCTGGTTCTCCAAATTAGAGTCCGCTGCTCTTCACTGCTACATCACACTCTGAAGTAACTCTGTACAGGAATGCACTCTTCTTACTAAAGTGTAAACCGCAGTAAGCTCAATAGGACTTACTTCTGAGCGAATGTGCTTTGGGTTGCATTGCAGGTCACTCCTTTTTCTTTCTTTCTTTTAAACGACGTGTTCTAATCAAAGTAATGAGAATTATATAGCCTGGCACTGGTTCTAGCATCAAACAATGAGAAGAGATTATTTTCCTGGTATCGAGTTCCTATCCTGTGAAGGCCCATAATAGAAAGGGGGCAGTTTTGAGGCCTTTGAATGGAACAGATCTGCAAGCAAGTGGCAGGAACAGTCTGTGATGATGTAACTGAGGAAAAATTATCTGGCTGAAAATGTTTGAACATAAATGATGTTTTGGGTTGGGACAATGCCGAGAGGGGAGGTGCCTCTTGAGTCATGTTACAGGTGAAGTCCCGGGGAAAGCTGATGAAACCCACACAGAGCCTTCGCCTGCCGCATGTCTCCCTTTGAGGGAAGGGGGAAATCTCTACTGGCAGAGGCCAGGTGAGGCAAACAGGCTCGCTGGAATGAGTGAAAAATCCCTGAGGCCGAACGAATAGTGACCGCAACTGAGCTCAGACAGCGAGGAAGTGAAGTAGGTGATCGGTTGCAGCAGAACAAAGGCTGAAGGTGAGTTAATGGGATCCTCGCTGGAGGAGTCCAGTTGGAGGTCTTGACTTGGCAAGTGGACTGTTTTCGCAGCCTTACGTTTGAGTGTTTTTGTTGTAATGCCGGCAAATGGACTGCTTGATCAGGAACAGTGCTGGGCAATTTGTGGGGAAGATGAACGCAATGTACTCGCGCTAACAATCCTCCCCCCACCCCCTTTCTCTGAAGCATTCTGCTTTGCGCAAGTCATGCCAGGGAAGCAGCTCAGAGGAAAGCTCACATTGGTGGTGATTTTTCGTCGCCAGATGAAGGGAAATGCATGAGAGGGGTGTAACTTTTTCGGCCCTGGCCCCTACCCGGTGGAATGAGCTCCCCGTTGAGATTCAGGCCCTGCGGGATCTATTATGGTTCCGCAGGGCCTGCAAGGTGGACCTTGCCCACCGGGCCTTTGGTTGAGGCAGCGAGTGTCCCTCTTCCCTCCTGGCTATCTCCCCTCCAGTGGCCTGGACCCCGATATTGGGGCACTGCTGGATTTTAATAAGCTGATTGACATCGGTATTAACTGCTACATGGTATTTTAGGGTTTTATTATTTTAAATTGTTTTTAATGGTTGTTGGAATGCTGTTATAGTAAAATTGTTGTCAACCACCCTGAGCCTGTCCGCGGGGAGGGCAGTATATAAACAAACAAACAAATAAAATAACTGGGGTCATGGGGGGGGGGGAAGCAGAAAGGGAAGGAAGAATTCAGTATCACTATTGCTGTCTGACCTGGATAGCCCGGGCTAGCTTGATCTCATCAGATCTCAGAAGCTAAGAAGGGTTGGCCCTGGTTTATATAGGGATGGGAGATCACCAAGGAAGCCCAGAGTCCCTACACAGAGGCAAGCAATGGCAAACCAGCTCTGAACTTCCCTTGACATGAAAACCCCATGAGGGGTCGCCATGAGTCAGCTGTGACTTGACAGCACTTTCCACTACCACCACTGCTGTCTGTCAGGTATCTCCCTGTCTCCAAATACTTTCCAGGGTTCTGCCTTGGTCTCTTATGGCTGCTATGCAGGGTATCTACTAGGGATTTACCAAAAAAAATCAGTGTTTTTTGGGTTCAGAACCTGAAAAACATTGGTATTTCCTGATATTCCCAAATCCAAATACCAGTATGGTATTCAGATTTGGTAAATATTCAGGATTCCCAATTTTTTCGGCTCCATTATATCTTATGGGGACCATTATAGTCAATGGTTCCCATAGGGTATAATGGATAATCGAACCAGGGTATTTGGGGTTCTGGGGGGCTTTTTTTCTGAGGTAAAAGTACCACATTTGCAGCATAGCTATTGGTACCTCTCCTCAAAAAACTCTCCAAGTTTCAAAATGATTCGACTGGGGCTCCAAATCTTTGGGCCCCCAAAGAAGGTGCCCCATCCTCTGTTGCTTTCAATGGAGGGGGAAAGGTGTTTAAAGGGATTGCAATCCCTTTAAATGCTTTCTCCAAGCCGCAACTCTGCAACTGAAGGCATTTAAATAGCTTAGTCCCTTTAAACACCTTTTCCAAGCAGCGAGTTCACCCAGAAGGTGCCTAAAGGGGCTGCAATCCCTTTAAATGCCCTTTAACTTTGACTGTCTGGTGGTCCCGGGATTTTTGGGGCTTGGGCATTTTGGATAGCCAAAAAAATAGCCAAATCTATACTTGGCTGAAAGAACATCTGGGAAACACAGATAAGGTTTTTTTGCATATTTTTTCAGTTCGGCTTTAGCCAAATGCACATCCTTAGTACCTACCAAGAGAGGCCTCTGCAACATGAAAACAAAATATTTGGCCTCCAGAAGGTGATTCAAGATGAAGTTGTCACCTTGTTGTTTTTACGGATTCTTGGCTGGATGAGGATGGTCCAGTCTGTCTGGGCATTCCTGTCCTTTGCTTCAAGTCTGTTTGGCTTGCTAAGAACACGAGGGAGATGAAGCAGGAAGGAGAAGTGGCTCAGGCACAGCTGGCTTATGACTCATGCCAAAGCTGGCTTGACCGAGACACAGATCGCTTTTCAAGACTTGCACGTTGTCCTGTAATGCTGTCCCATGGGGTGAGTGGCCATGCTATCTCCTGCTGAACCTATGGATGACGCCAATCTCTGTATTCCTTGGATGACCTCTCCTGGTCTCCTCACGCCCCTGTCATGGGTGACGTGCGTGGGTGATGTGGCTGAAACTTGCAGAATCCTGTAGGGCCGCTTCTATGAGGTGGAGTAGCAATCATCTTCTACAGCCTCCCCAACAAGTAAAAGTGGAACTACCGCCTCTGTGTGGTACATTCAACACCCATCCCTAATGTATCCCTAATGCATAAGGTCAATGTTACTGAGCTCTGCCAGAGATCTAAGGAATTCTGTCCACCAGTACGATCAACAGAGTCTGTTCCAAAACTAGCCATGGAGTTAGGCTGAAATGGGTTCAGATAGTACATGCAAAAGAGGTTGAGGACTGGACTGTCAGCCTCTTGCCAATCTGGCCCCCAGCTTCAAAAAGTACAGAGAGGCATCTTCCCAGGCCATCTCCCCAGTTTTGGAACGTTCTACCAACAATCAAGTCTGGGAAGCTTTGGAAAGCCGGATCAAAAGATATTTGGCTTTCAGGGATTGGGGTGAAGTGGGCAGAGAGATGGGAGCCGTTTTTGGAGGAGGCATGAGGCTGCCAGCAGAAAAAAGACATTGGGAAAGATCCTTCTGTATCCAACCCGATGCAGCAGTGCTCCTGGTTCTTTCCCACCCGTCCCATGTTCTTTAAGGAGATGTGTTTCTAATCATACATGCCCACCGCCTTCAGCTTTGACACGGAGTTACATCCAAAAAGTGACCTTCTGCATCCAGAAGGTGTCCTGCTCTCACTGAACGGCTACTTTTAACATCTTCTGTGAGGAAAACTGAACTACATGAAATGGTAAGATTCAGGTGGGGTAGCTGTGTTGGTCTGAAGCAGCAGAACAAAGTTTGAGTCCAGTGACTCCTTTAAGACCAACAAAGTTTTATTCATCCACATGCACACTGAGGAAGGCTTACACCTCGGATAAAACTTTGTTGGCCTTAAAAGTGCCCAGGACTCAGACTTTGCTCTGCATCAAAAGGTGTTGGTTTGTGGGTGGAGGGGCTTGCACAGGCTTTCACACAAGCGGAAGCAAGGGAAATGTTACCGAACGTCCCATGTGAACCCTAGCACAGGTTCTCACACGAGCATTTGAAGAACAACACTAGAGGAAATTTTCATTCAGCTCGCAGTTCTTTGGATCCAGATTCATATTATGGCTGCTTCTACACAGGGGTTGCCAATGCCAGCTTGGGACATTCCTGGGGATTGGGGGAGGTGAGGCTTGGGGAGGATGAAGTTTGGGGAAGGGAGGAAGATCAGCAGGGATGTGATGATGCCATAGAGCCCAGTTTCTAAAGCCACTATTCCCTAGAATAGCTTGATTCAAGTCCAGTAGCACCTTCATCGCTTGATTCAAGTCCAGTAGCACCTTCTTGATTCAAGTCCAGTAGCACCTTCATCGCTTGATTCAAGTCCAGTAGCACCTTCATCGCCAAGAAGACTTTTGGGGTATGAGTGTTTGAGAATTAAAGCTCTCTTCATCAGATGGGACTCTCTCTTTTTTTGGGGGGGGGGTATTTTTGCATTTGTGTGTGTGTGTGTGTGTGCCTATGTCTAGAAGTCATGGTGACCTCTGGCGACTCCTACTGGAGTCCCAGCCCTGGTATTCTCTGGAGGTCTCCCATCCAAGTACTTGCCAGGGTCGGCCCTGCTTAGCTTCCAAGATCTGAAGAGATCTGGGCTTGCCTGGGCTATCCAGGTCAGGGCATCAGATAGAACTCTTGAAGGATCTTGTTGGTCTCGAAGGTGCTGCTGGACCTGGATCTAGTTGTTCTACTGAAGACCAGCAGGGCTACCCTCTCAATCCATTTCCTAGAATGTTTCCTAGTTTCCATTTCTTAGGAATGGTTTTCCTAGAATGTTTCCTGCTGGGCAGTTAATCTTCCTGTGTAAAATGGCTGTGTGTCAGATAAAAAGGTCAGATTATATTATCAGATGTCAGATATTCGTTTGTGAGTGTGTGTGTGTGTAATGAATGTCCCATATTAAGGTTTTGATTCCTAATTTGTTGTTGACTTTTGATATAAAACAAACAAAAATAATAAATACATCCAAATACATCCAAACAGCAGTCTTTCAATAGGAATCTTCCTTCCCACTTAAAAAAATAATTATCCCACATTTAGCAAATATAAAAATTCATTTATAGCGTTTACTGGTCTACAATTATGGAAGGATAGGTTTGTCGTAAGATACTAGTCATGATGGCCAAAGGAAACTTCCATTTTCAGAGGTGGGGGCAGCAGGAGAGAGGCTTTGGCCTCTCTGGACCTGGCTTGTAGGTCTTCTCCTGGCATCTAGATAGCTACTACAAGCAAGATTTTGAGCTAGACAGGCCCTTGGTCTGGTTCAAGAGGGTGCTATCTATCCAGCTATGGAAAGGCCTGTGGCCATGCATATATGCCCTCTAGCAGGTTTGGGGCAAATGTGTAATTGCTGAAGAATTTAATGAATGTTCTTTGCTTAAGATTTTAGAAGGTCAGGAGGTAAGATGGCGATGACTTATATTTGTTGGAATGTCTTGCGAGACATAAACCATGAACATTCCTCCATCTCTTCTACAGTTAATCTCACAGATTTCTGGCGTTAGATGCAGGTGGGGTAGCCATGTTGGTCTGAAGCAGCAGAACAAAGTTCGAGTCCAGTGGCACCTTTAAGACCAACAAAGTTTTATTCAAGGTATGAGCTTTTGTGTGCGTGCACACTTTCCTTGAATAAAACTTTGCTGATCTTAGAGGAGCCAGTGGAATCAAAGATTTGTGGAGTGTGAAGGTGATTTCCCGCCCCCCCCCCGGGTGACTTCAGGCAACGTCACTAAATTCATTCATTTTTTAATGAGAAAATCCAGTATCCCACCTGGTTTCCGCACCCCAAAATCTCTCTCATGTCCACCCTGTTCTTTCTTCTACAGTACATATTTGCACGTTCCATGGGATATTGTTTTTAAAAAAACAAAATAGGTTTCATGTCAGTATGCTCAAATATTGACAATTGCGCAAAGGTAGCCTAGGTAGATTTTGTGGAATTCTCTGATAACCAGGGGGGAAAAATATAATAATCTTGCGTAGCCAAATGAAATACACAGTGCAATTCTAAAGAACAAGAAAATCTCTGAGACAAACTTCCAGACACGCTGAATAAGGCACTTTTGATCCACTTTCAGTATATTTGCAAGTGGATTTCCCCATTTCTCATAGTAAAATCCAGTTTGCAGTGCATTGAGGGTGGACTGAGAGCACATTGTTCAGTGTATGTGTGTAGTTATTTGACCCTGGTTTGATGGTGCTGGGAAGCTGAAAATGGATTGAAAGCACATTATTCGGTGTGTGTGAAAGAGGTACCCTTTTCTGGGTATTTGACCCTGGTTTGATGCTGTTGGGAGGCAGTTTCTCACAACGTCATGGTGCATAATGCAGCTCCAGGGTTCTGCCCAGTTGAGAGTAGGTTGCCTTGATCTTGATGCACTGTTATGCTGACTTGTTAACAACGTGCTTTTGCTTGCTGTCACAATAATGCCTTCTTCATTTCACCTCAATCTCATTCACAGATCTTCTTCTTCTGCATGCATCTTATACTGCTCCAGATCAATGTCATATATTTTTCTGTTTTGTCCCTACTTAAATTTAACCAGGTTTTATATAAACATTATTTCATTATCTTATATTATACGCAACTGCATATCACTTGTTACATGGATTATAACAGCTAGCTAAGATGCAATATGTTCTAAATTGGTGGTCTTCAACCCAGGGGTCAAGACCCATAGGGATACCAACCTCCAAGTGGAGACTGGAATTCACTTAGAATTACAACATTTTCATGCTACAGAGATCAGTTCCCCTGGAAAAACCCAGCATTTTTAGAGGGTGGACTCTATGGCGTTACTTCTCTACTGAGCTTCCTCCCACACTCCAGATCTCCAGAAATTTCCCAAAATGGAGTTGGCGACCCTACTCAGGTGGGCTCATGGAACCCTACTTGTTGGGTCACGAACCCTTACAGAGCTCCTATTGTTTGCTGCTTTTTAGAAGGACCTGCTGGTATTGGGCCTACATAGACAGCAGTAGACCCAGGAGCAAGGTATGGTGTAGTTAGGCCTTGAGAGGAAGGGCCTTATGGCAAGGTCAGGTCACTCAGCAGTGACTTCCTTTTTAGTACAGGCAAGTTCAGAGACTGGCTCCTCCTCTTCCTGTTGCATGGCTCTGATGACCTGTCAGCAGAGTCACGTGATGCCACCTGCAGTGTGGTTCTCAGGTTTAGGAAATGTTGAAGATCACTGTTCTACAACCCCAAAAGTAATATATATATTGAAACAACATACAAAACTGCATTTATGCTGAAAGAAACACAAATAACATTCTAATGAAAGGAGACTGGGTTTTGAATAAGGTAACTTTTTTGCCTTGTTCCTAATGTAACACGTTAAGCCTAACATAACAGAAAAAAATAGTTTATATTATTTCCATTATATTAATGGAAGCTCCCCCGCCCCATGGACCTTTCCATGCCTTTTGAAACAGCAGTTTCTGTGTAGTTGATTTTCTGTCCTGAAAATCTGATACAGCATAACATAAAGCAACAAAGATATTAGATCTTGCTGTTTCCCTGTATGAACAAAGAGTTCACGCTAGAGCACACCAAACTTTCTTCTAAGGCGGTGGAGAATATGTTTCAGTGAAAGGCATGGCTTCAGCTACTGATCTTCCTACGGAGGAGCTCCTGATGAGCTTCTAGAGTCCCAGATTCCCCCAGGATGCAACTTTTTTTATAAGAATCCCTCAGCCAAGCAAAGACAGTTCCATTGTGTTGGATATCATAACTCTACATTCATACTTACACAAATGTCATGTAAGATGTGCTTCTATTTTTGTAGGTAAAATTTCTTTCTCTTGTACCATTGGAGACAGTTGCTTGAACAACATTTCCCCCTTAACCGGGAAACGTGGAGGATTGGGGATACTGTGTAAAGTTTCTGTGCTTCCAAGGCAAATTTTAAAATATATTTAACCCAATACATTGTTCTGTTTTGGAGTGCAGAAGGTGAAGAGGCGGGCAGCGTGGAACAGTCCTACATTGGGCGAAAGCTAACTGATTGTATTGTTCATGCTTGGATGAACCCAATCCTGGGTAACCTCAAAGACTGAAGCCAAGAGAAACGTTCCCCTCCCAGAAAAGTCAACGAAACTGCTTTAAACTATAGTGAATTCCTACTTGTGTTCCAAACAATACCTCCTGGGATTGAATCATGGTATACACAACACCACTGCTTGCTTTGAAGTCTCTTGTACAAATGGAGGGCAACAACAGTAAAGTTTCATTGATGTCTTGACAAGAGCCATCACGGCTGGCTTTGTAGTTCACATATTTGTACTGAATTCATGTGGTTGGGTAGGTGGTAGACCTTGAGAGGGTCTGGCAGCCTTAAGGCTGATGCAGTCTCATGACACCTAAAAGGCGAACAGACCCGTTGAAGCGTAAAAGTCAATAAAGCTGTTAATCTTTAAAGAACCCTGACTCCTCCTTATGTCAGCAATCAACAAGTGTGTATTAGCATGTGTTAGAAGGTTTAACATTGGGGGGGGGGGATGAGGCAGGCACCTGCAAAGCTTTGGCCACCTGATCTGCTGAACATTAATTGCACATATGCAGAATCGCATTTTACATTCTGAGACTGAGAAGAAGTTTTGAGGGAAATGATGCTTGATTTATAATACTACTATGTGTTGTGAACCTGACACCTTTGTATTCCAACCCAGGTAATTAAAACTTTGGTGATATTTATTTATTTATTTATTTAGTTCGACTTTTAGGCCGCTCTTCCCGCACTGCAGGCTCAGAGCGGCTTACATAAATTAGGTGAACCTTGTTCACAATAAAACATTTAAAAGCAATTAAAACATTATAAAACAGTATAACATTATTACACAGTACTATTAAAGTGCTCAGTACAATCTGATGGCGTATCAGCTGGTGTTGCATACATTAGTAAAGACATTTCCAGATGGTATGAACCTGCATTCTGGGAGCCTGTTGTGTGTATTATGAGTGCATGTTAACCCTGATCTTCCCAGTATGCATGAGGTTGCCATGTTATCTGTAAGGGGCATTGTGTGCAGACGTTGCATGTGCATATGTATCCTGGGTTTTCCAGGGTTTGGTGTGGCATATATTGAAGCTGAAAATCCACATGTTGCTCCTTTCAGGCAATATGATGACTGCTCATATCGGGAAGATGTACCTGTGTTTGCTGGCTTTCTGGTCAATGTGGTCTGAAATGTCTGAAAAGTGCTCATGTGAACCATGCCTCTGGGATGTTTATCATAAAAAACTTATGATGAATCAAACCAAGGGTTAGGTTTAGGTTAGCATTTTGTTCAGCAGCAGTGGCCAGCCAGAAATATGTAATTCTGGCGCAAACGCACGCAATTCCTAATGGGTAGCTACGTTAGTTTGTAGAACAGAATAAAACTGGAGTCCAGAGGTGCCTTGGTGGTGCTAGAAAGTGCTGTCACGTCTGTTGTGCAAATAGATTCCCAAGCCCAAAAAAACTGAAGTCACAACGAGGAGGAAAGTTCTCTTGGGCTGTGATCACACACACAATTCGCCCCGACATAGGCATGAATGCCAGGCAGGTTAAAGGAGCGCGATCAGACACCAACGTCTGGGAAGCGCCCTGCAGCCGTTGGCGACTCATTTTGCTCCGCCGCACATGCGGAGTAAAAAAACACCTCGGAAAGTCCTGTAGCTCCCACGGCATCAGGATAGTCTGATCAGGCTATCCTGACTCCATGCCATTGTTTTTTCTCCCTCGCAGTATACACATCAGCGCAACCCCCCCATTCCATAGGGAGAGGTGCGAATCATCGATTCCTCGTGTAAGCGCATCGGGAACCAACAGTAACCACCCCCCCCCCCCCAGTTTCATTTGCGTCTGATCACGCAGTGGTGGACTATGCCCGCATCTACAAAAATCCATGTGATCACACAACAGTGATCTGCTGGGGGAAATAGCCTCACATCCTCCCCGCTTTATCTCGGGCATGTGACTGCAACCTTGGTATTTTATTGCAAGGAAATACCTGGAAAACAGGTATGAGCCTCTCAAAAACTGGCTGCTTTCTGAGCAATAGCAGGAAGTACATGAAGTTTTATACCCACGATGACATAGGTAGAAAGATAATGTGCAAAAATCAAAATTGGTCACAAAATTACAGAGCATCGTTTGAGTTGTCATTTACTCATTGGTCTGTTACAGAAAAAGGTGTGACTACATAATATCTTTAATGTTTATTTAACCTAACCTTAATAATAATAATACCCAAGGATTCTTCATACCCAAACAAAAGTGGTTGTTTTCTGATATGAAACTGAAGGCCCTTTTTTTGACCCAGACGCTGCAGAGTTCTACCCCAAACAACTAGAACCATGAACTCTATACTTCAAGCAAAGACATCTCTGCTGTTCCTTGTCTGCTAGCATCAGCTAGAAAGACACTCTAACCTACTAAGGGGAAGCCTTACCATTCAATCGGCCTTTACTAAATCCTCTTAAAATCTGAATATAAACATTCATGAAAAATATCAGAATATGACTAATCTGAATTAAAAAATCATTATGTATTCCCTGTAGCATAAAAAAATTATTATGTACTCCCATCCATGCTACATGTTGCAGCTGATTTATGGTGACCTGGTCAGGTTTTCCAGGCAAGAGACTAACAAGAGGTGATTTGCCATTGCTTACCCCTGTGTGGGACCCTGGACTTCCTCGGTGGCCTCCCTTCTAATTATTAAACAGGGCCAACCCTGCTTAGGTTCCAAAATCTAGATGAGACCAGGCCTTCATATTCTTTCTCCTCCTGCTAATCTTTTTCTGAATGGGTGGCCACGCACACCCCAAAAGGGAAACCATTCCCATCCTTCTCTCAGCAGCTTATACAGCAATTGCTACTTGATGGAAAAACCCACATCCCCCAAACCTGTCTCTCTCTCTGGCACAAGACACTCTGGGACTTTCATATCATGGCTAAAATAACACTTGACACCTCTCCACTGGCCTTTGCTTCAGCTTTTACTAACTTTTCTGCTACGTGGCTCCCAATACTAGACTACTTAACGACTCAAGATGAAATACCTTGTATAATGAATCAACTACATCTATGGCGATAACATCAGGATTATGTCGTGTAGAAGGCTGCAGTCACACACACGAAATAATCCACTTTCAATCCACTTTCAGTGCACTTTACAACTGGATTTTACTGTGTGAACTGGCACAATCCAATTTGAAAGTGCATTGAAAGTGGATTATTTCGTGTGTGTGATTGCAGCCGTAGTATCTCTGGCTGAGGACAGACTGGCAGTCTCGGCCGCTCTGCCTCCGCTTCAAAAGCGGAGGCAGAGCAGCCATTCAGACGGCCGCATCTGCCCCGAGGAGGCGGCCCGGATGCATCGCGTCCGGCGCCACGCTCCTCCCGCAGCAGCCGAGCACCATTTCAAAGTGGTGCTCCGGCAGCTGCGGCGCGCGTTCCACCCGCCGGAGTGGGTGTGAACACGCGCCGGGAGGGGGAGCCGCGCAGCGTCTGCACGCCGCCGTAGGAAGCCGCCCGCAGTCTGAACGCTGCGGGTGGCTTCCTTCCGGCGACGTGCAAACGCCGTGCCGCGGGGGAAATTCCCCCCGCCTTAGTCTGCTGCGCTGCGGAGGCGCGGCAGACTTTCAGTCTGTCCTCAGCCTCTCTCTCTTCTCTCTTGATTTATTTGTTTTCCTCTTCCTCTCTCTTATTTTTCCCCTTCCCCGTTATATTATCAAGTATACTTCTGCTCTACTGACAACAGCTGTGACTCAATTTTGTAATTGTTATACCACTTATTGTTACATCCTTAAACCTCTGTATTTCATAATTATCTTTCAATAAAATGTTAATTAATGAAGCTAGCCTGGGCCAGCCAGGTCAGGGCTGGGGCACTTTACAGACCAACAAAATTTATTCCAACATAAGCTTTCAAGAGTCAGAGCTCACTTCATCAGGTGCATGAGATGTACATCCATAAGGCTGATATATTTACATGAAAGGCTGCAAGCATCAGAAAGGCAGGTGGGAGATAGATGTCACAGAGGGAAGCCAGGCTCAGTTTGTTTTCATCTGTTTGAATTGGGCTCTCTTTATAGCGTCTTCCTGCTCCCACCTTTCTGTGGCTTGTAACTGAAGTATAAACATATATCCTTTGGATATACACTTGATAAGGCGAGCACTGGCTCATGTAAGGTTACACTGGAGTAAATTTTCTTAGTTACTAAGGTGGCCCTGGTCTCTTGTTTTGTTCTCGTTTGCATGAATGGTTGCATTCCCTTAAAGCATTCAAGATGAAATATCTCTCTGCTTTATTCCACAGGTTGTTGTTGAATGAACCATCACAGCCAGTGGTGAAAACATTCTTCACAAATGTGCTGCTGTTATTACCCCTCCATCGGTGTGTGGCTTTTTCTTCTATTTCAAGGGTATGTTCAAATATATAAGGCTACCTGTGGTGGAGCTAAACCATATGTGGGAGAAAATGAGCTTTGGGTCTCTGAACAAGGGGCTTGGTACGGGGAGCTTTCTGGTATAAAAGAACTCAAAGGTTGCCTTCACACTGGTGGCTTGGTGCGGTATGGTGGTGCCTCAAATTGTACCGGTTTAAAGTGTAGCAGAGCATTTCATCCAGACTGTACACCCGCAGGGCAGTCTGGCGGGGGAGCATGCACGTTAGTTGAGCTGTAAGGGTGGGTTTTATTTAAATGCAGGAGGATGGATGCACATATAGGCAGCACCTAAAAAAAAACACACCAAAAAACCCCAGTGGCAGAAATGGATCTGCAAGGTCAAACGTCCCTTCTGGGTTCCTTTCACTGCAGGAGAGTTCAGACATCAGAAAACCTGGAGGGAATCGTGAACAATCAGTTAATACTGGACTTTCCCCAGTATCTGTGTATTCTACTTCCACTGCAGAACAGCACAGGCTGCTGACGACTGTACCATGGGAGGCAGATGTCCTCATTTGGAGGGGGCCATTTACTCTACACAGGTAACACCACTATAGGGCCACAAACTGCCTGTGTGACTGCAGCTAAAGATAGTTTTATTGGGTGTGACATAACATTACGTGTGGGAGGATTCTGGGCAAGGTTTCTGAAGTGCTTTGATAGATGGCCCTACTGGTGGTCCTCCTGATGGCACCTGGTATTTTTGGCCACTGTGTGACAGAGTGTTGGACTAGATGGGCCATTGGCCTGATCCAACATTGGCTTCTCTTATGTTCTTATATAAAGATGGTGTTTCAGATGAGTTCAAGAATAAGACCATGTGGAAAACACTGGGGGTGTTCCTCATGGGGACAGCTGTTTTTTCACTAGAAAGATGGATGCTAGAAAGATCATCTTACCCAAGAATTGCTGAAATACATGATATAGAATATCAAACATATCTGACACCCTAGAATCCAGCCTTATCACATTTCCTCAGCATAATGTACTATCCCTCCTTCCCATAACACATGTCAGTCCTGTACAGATTGTAATTTTGTGTACCTGGAACATGAGGATCATTGAATGTATAACAATGACCATTCTCAGTATGGAGAACCTGTGAATTACTCAAGGCAAAAAGACATAAACTTTGCTCACAGTATCTGCACTTAAGCAGGGTTTGAGAAACTAACAAGGCTAAAATACTGTTCTCCTGTCCAGAAGAAATTTCATTTCCACCCTGGTTATCCAGATGTTGCTCCTCTTGAAGAGAGTCACTTAAAAGTCTCAACATCTCACATCTGTTCTTAGGAGGAGTGTCATGCAATGGAGGATTAACGCTTGAGAAGGAATGATCCGGTCTTAATTGTTTAGGGGAAGGTAGCTCATAACTCAGAGTATTCCTTAAATCTCTTCTTTGAGGTCACCATTGCATGTAGTATATATATCCACAGAGATGCACCCGGTGTCAGTGCACCTCAGTTTTTTTAGTATGTATTTTTTATTTTATTTTTCAGCCCCAGTGGGCAAGAATTTGCCAAAATTATTTTGATCTTTCTAGCTCTCTCTCATAAGTGCACACACATTCACACCCACAATATCATTCAAGTGTTCCCTTTCATGATGCTAGGAAATCCATGAACTGATTTTCTCAGCATTTTAAAGAAGATCCGTGTGCAGATATTACGCACAGACTATTTCTCTGCTTAGGCAGTACAACAGATTTCCTAGCATCCATGTCTATTTTGATCTAACCTTGTGGCCCTTGTGAGGGCAGAAAGGAAGGATATAAATTTTGTAAAATAAATAATAACTAAATATCTTCTCTGCTCTTTCCCTGTCACTGAATCCTAGCCCTGTGCGAGGCCTGAGGTCTAAATTAACACATACTTGATGGCTTTCTTAATGAGTGACAGATATCACTCACAATTCCCCTGAGGCTACAATCTTAAGTGTGCTTCCAAGTGAGCAGGTTTCGTGTCTGTTTTCATACAGTAATACTGAAATACTGGCAATACAATACTTTTCTTCCAAGGAAGAAAAGAAAAGCCATTATTCATTTGTATACATTATTCCATCGGGATCTGTGCTAATTTTAAATTGGTCATTAACCCACAGAGAGTTCTCAGCACACACACAAACCAGCAAAAAACAGGCCAGAATGTGCCATACAATTACCCCAGGTCTGGTGCTCAGGTCTGGTCACGTGTAGGGAGGGAACACAGCTCGCTGTTGCAGTAGACAAACATCCAATTAAATCACCTTTCTAGTGTTGCTTCTTGGCCAGTACTATTCTGGCCTGACCAGAGTTGCACCCTTTTTGCCAAGGTACCTGAGCAGGATGTGATGCCAGGGCGGAAAAAAGTTTGTTTAATTGGGGGGGGGGGGATTTCCCTACTTTCCATAAGATAACAGCTGCGATCAGACATGCCTTTAGATCTGACTTCGATGCCGATGACTGATGGATCTTCAGTGCACAGCAATATCTGGGAAAGGTTCCACAGTCGTCGGCACCCCATCCTGGTCCACCCCTGAAATGGAGTAAAAGGACACCTGGGAAACTCCAGTCCTAACATTTGCTGACAGGCCATGGATGGATTTTCCTTAGTCTGATCACTCAAATGCGCTCTCAGGCCACTGGGTTGGTTTGCTCATTCAATCCCGAATGGGTACCATTTTTTTTGCTCACTTAACGATATGTGCATAACTGCATAACCGTCCCCATCTCTATGTCAACTTTGAAAATGAGCAGGAAGGGGAGTGATCTTTGTCAGGTGATCATGGCTCACTGTAAACCAAAGGGCTTACAGTGCTCTGTGGAAGGATCAGAGCGTGGTCAAAGTGGAGACTTGACTCCTGGAAGTTGAAAAGTGCACATGCAAAAAACTGCACCCTCGTTAATGTGCATGCACAAAATCAGACAAACCCCCCCCACCACCACCACCCATGGCATCTGATTGAACAGTGACTGGCTGAGCCTGCAGTGAAATGGATTATATTGGGATGTCTGATCGAGTGACTCCATTTCAAATACCAGCGATGAAATAGGAGCACTTCCCAACCACGTCAAATGGCTCGTCTGACCGCAGCCAATGTTACATTCCAGACAGGGAAAAGGCAGGATGTGTAGAAAATGTTTATTTTTATTTCTTAAGAACACACAAAACATGAACTAAAACACTTTCTGAACCCAAATCACTTCAGTACCGAGGACTGCCAACTGCCATCTCTAAGTGATATCTCCATTACCAAGAATGCCACATGGTTCAGTCTGAAAGAGGCAGCAGCATATGAACAATCAAACGTAAAACTTACATTAGCTATTTCTCCCTGTCACAATACCATCTACACATACTCAAAGGCACTCTATACTTATAATGGGTTGGATCTTATACACCATAACTGTAAGACACACACACAGAGATGGATCTGATTTACCCAGGAGTCCCCCAAAAGATGGGTTTCAGTGTTTGAGGGCGGGCTTGTGAACAAAGTGCCATGCAATAGAGAGGTTGCCATGAGGAGGGGGAATTAGGTAACAGCACCCCCTGCCTCTTTTGCTAGTGGAGGGAAGCTTGGTGGCATAAGCAGATCAGCTGCCTGGGAGCTGGGCTCTGGGTAAAAAGAAGGGAACTGGAAACAAATCAGCCAGTATCATAACGCCCCTGTATAAATCGATGGTGTGACCTCATTTGGAATACTGTGTACAGTTCTGGTCACCACACCTCAGAAAGGATATTATAGCATTGAAAAAAGTGCAGAAAAGGGCAACTAGAATGATAAAAGGGCTGGAACACTTTCCCTATGAAGAAAGGTTGAAGCATTTGGGGCTCTTTAGCTTGGAGAAACAACGACTGAGGGGTGACATGATCGAGGTTTACAAGATTCTGCATGGGATAGAGCAGGTAGAGAAAGAAGTGCTTTTCTCCCTTTCTCACAATACAAGAACTCGCGGGCACTCCATGAAATTGCTGGGTAGTCAGGTTAGAATAGATAAAAGGAAGTACTTCTTCACCCAGAGTGATTAACATATGGAATTCACTGCCACAGGAGGTGGTGGCGGCTACAAGCATGGACAGCTTCAAGAGGGAATTGGATAAACATATGGAGCAGAGGTCCATCAGTGGCTATTAGCCACAAAGTATAGATGGGAACTCTCAGTCTGGGGCAAGTGATGCACTGTATTCTTGGTGCTTGGGGAGGGGGGCAACAGTGGAGGGGCTTCTAGTGTCCTGGCCCCACTGGTGGACCTCCTGAGGGCACCTGGTGTTTTTGGCCACTGTGTGACAGAGTGTTGGACTGGATGGGCCACTGGCCTGATCCAACATTGACTTCTCTTATGTTCTTATATGGCCAGTTTTCACCAACATGTACTGTTTTTTTGATCTGTGGTAGTATATGTAGGGTTGGTTTACACTGGAAAGTAAGGTCAACATTCTAACACATGGTATTAGCTGTCCCTTACACTAAGTAGCCTTGCACGACCGTCCACATTCCCAAGGAGTCCCAAGCATGAGAGGAATGTCACTCCAGTCACTCATGCCCTCCAGCGCAGAGTTTGTCATCGAGGAATAATCTGGAACAGCAACAAAAACAGACGTTGACCTTCCCCCTGCCGGAGTGTTTTAAGTCCTAATCCAAATCACCCCTCCTCCGTGGGTTTTGTGCCCATGTGCTCCAATGTTAGAGGTGGGGCAGAGAGGCTAATGATTTACGGATGGGACAGGGACAGGGAGGAGTTCTTTTGGCAGATGTTTACTAAATTATTTCATACTTGCTGTCCTGGAATTTTGGCATCCGCTTCAGTGACTGTGCTGCTCTCTGCAACTGTTCAGTACTGCTCCGTAAATCTCAACGAAAGGCGATCTTTGGAAGTTCAGATGGGAGTGAGAAACCCAGTCTGCTGTCCTCTTTTCCTCCTTAGAGTGTAACGGCAAACTCCTATGAAGTCCTGTTGACTGCCAGGGGTACTTCCTGCAGGCGCAAGGGGGGCACACGGATGTACTCTGTGCCCTCACAGGTGTGGATCATCTATACCAGCGGTTCCCAAACTTGTTTGGCCTACCGCCCCCTTTTCAGAAAAAAAATTACTCAGCGTCCCCCCCCCCCCCCCCCCGAAATCTGTTTTCAAGAAGTGGATAGAAAGGTGCAAGCACAGAGCAGCAGCAGCAGCTGAAGGCCTGAAGCCAGAGGCCAGCAGCAGCCACCACATGAGAGCCCAGCAGCAACACCAGCCTTACAAAGGTGCACGTGCGTTTGCAATTTGTAAGTGCATGGCTGTGATTGGCTGTGGGGACCCCTCTTCATCTCCCCCTCCCTCCCTGATCCCAGGGAAGACCAGGAGAAGGCAGGGAAAAGCTGCCTTAGATAGGTTCCGGACTCTTCTTTCTTTATGCTTCCACCGCCCCCTTATTTTTATTCAACTCCCCCCAATTGCACCCAAGGCTCCTACCGCCCACCTGGATCGTTCCAGCAGTTTTGCCCACTTTGGGAACCAGTGATCTATACCATGAGTGGAGACCTTCTTCCTGCTCTTTTCCCTATCACCACATTCTGCCTGTGCACTCAGGGGTAGAATTCTAACTTGGGCCAAATCTACACCTCCCCTCTGAAGTAGTTTGATTGCTGTCTTTTCCTACACTCATTTCACACTGGTTTCAGATTTCACTCCCTGGGTCTGAAGAGTAGTAAGCAACAGGATCTGTTTAAAGCAGTGTAATGCTAGCTTGACAACAAGAGGGCAATTAACGAATGTAGATGGTGATTTTTAAACTAGAACAAGTATGGTTCAAAACTAGAAACAGGTATAGACGGGTTTTTTTAAAAACTAGAATGATTCCAGCGGGAAAGTCAGATGTAGATTTGACCTTAAGGAGAAGGGAGGCCCCTTCAGAAGACATGGCACTACCGCTAACATAAGCAAGGCCCTGCTGGATCCATCCATTGCAGCAGACTGTTTCACACAGCAACCAGTTGCATTGGAGAGCCAACAAACAGGGCACAGAGGCCAAGGCCTTCCCCAGATTTTGCCTCCTAGCACTGGGTTTCAGAGGTTTACTATCTCTGTATATAGAAGTTCCCTTTACTCTCCATGGCTAGTAACCATTGATGGATTTCTTCTCCATGAATCTGTCTAACCCCCTTTTTGAAAGAATCTGTTTGTCTCCATTACTATGTTCACTGGCGACTGGCCACAATTTAATTATACATTTAATAAAGAATGATTTCCTTTTGCCTGTCCTATACCTATTGCTCATCAACTTAGCTAGGTGCCCCTGAATTCTAACGTTATGGGAGAGGAAGAAAAAGCTTCTTCTGTCCATTTTCCCCACCCCAGGTACAATTTGATAAATTTATGTCGTGTGCCTCTTAGCTGGCATATTCTCATTAAGATTTTGATGGACTGTTTCTGTGGCCTGAAACAGAGAGACATTCAAATGTTTCATGCAATGAAGGGCCATCTCTTTAGGTTCTTGATGTTAGTGCCGTCCTTCTCTGGAGGAGGTAGAAAGTTCCGGAAAGTCACACAGCTGACATGGTGACCCTGTAGGGCAGGGGTGGCCAACCTTGCTTAATGTAAGAGCCACATAGAATAAATGTCAGATGTCTGAGAGCCGCAAGACAGAAACAAATATCACACACACGTTTTTATTTTTAAAAATATGCAAATTTGCTTTTTATTAACGTTAAATGGGACTGCCAAAAATAAAAACAAACAAGGAAAACCGGTTATTGATAATGATATTACTTGTTTGCTAATGATATTGAGAGAGAGAGAGAAAAAGAGAGATGGAAAGAAAGAATTAAAGAAGTGGAAAGAAAGAGAGAGAGAGAAACTAGGAAAGCAAATAGATGGGAGGGAGGAGGGAAGGAAGGAAGGAAGGGAGAAAGAGAGAAAGAGAGAAAAAGCATGCCTCCCCTTTGCTTCCCCAGCCGCCCTGCCAGGAGCCGCACAATATGTGTGAAAGAGCCGCGTGTGGCTCCCGAGCCACAGGTTAGCCACCCCTGCTGTAGGGTATTTGAGATAAGACATGTTTATGCCAGTAAAGGTATATGTATGTATGATAAGACATGAACAGAGGCAGTTTGCCTTTTCCTGGCTTTGCATAGTGACCCGGGACTTCCTTGGTGGTCTCCCATCCAAGTACTAACCAGGGTTGACCCTGCGTCACTTCTGAGGTCTGATGAGACCTGGCTAGCCTGAACCATCCAGGTCAAAGTGATACTTCTCTATTCCCACCATATCTAAGCTTCACTCCCAAACATGCCTCTCTGACTGGCCAGAGTGATTTCCTTCTGTTTCCACCTGGACTTCAGTTCCCTCTTCTTCCTCTGTTCCACCCACTTCTGACCTATGGCCTTTGCTCAGGTAGACTCTGTCATTACTGCTAGCTCAGTGGTTAAGACGCTGAACTGCAGACCGGAAGATTGGTAGTTCGGCAGTTCAAGACCCGAGTGCCGCGTGATGGAGTGAGCTCCCATCTCTGGTCCCAGCCAACCTAGCAGTTCAAAAGCAAGAAATTGCAAGTAGACAAATAGGTACCACTTCAGTGGGAAGCTAACAGTGTTTCGTGTGCCTAGTCATGCTGGCCATGTGACCACGGAAACATCTTTGGACAGCGCTGACTCTTCGGCTTCGAAACAGAGATGAGCGCCACCCCCTAGAGTCGAATTTGATGGGCTTTCGAGCAAGGGAAACCTTTACCTTTGTATGTTCTTCTTGTCTGCAAAGGGGAAGGATATCGGTCACATTAATTGTATAAAAAGACAGAAGCAAAGACAGTGATTTTTGAGATTTTTCATGAATCTCCTCTTTTCATTACGATTTGCTCATGGGATCCTACTGAAACTCTGCACCTTAGTTTATGCAGTGCATTTTCCTGTCACCCTCTCCCCACCCGTCTATTCTACTCTGTGAATGTCACGGATTTGTGTTGTTCTTAATCAGAGGTACGTGTTCTTCTTAGAGCCATCAGATGCTAAATGGACACAGACCACCTTCCCCCATAACCACAAGCAACATAAAAAAGCATTGTTGCCTAACCAGGTTACAGAAAGGCTGCTGAAATTCTGCGTGATGTTTCTGTTCAGATGTCCAGCCATCTGAAGGCTTCAGCCACCACTGAAGCTTTCCTCCCAGAATAGTGGTATTTCTGAGGCTTGGATTAGTAGCTGTCCCCTCTCTGCCAGCCCTTCCTTCCTTCCTTCCTTCCTTCCTTCCTTCCTTCCTTCCTTCCTTCCCTCCTTCCTTCCTTCCTTCCTTCCCTCCTTCCTTCCCTCCTTCCTTCCTTCCCTCCTTCCTTCCTTCCTTCCCTCCTTCCTTCCTTCCCTCCTTCCTTCCTTCCTTCCTTCCTTCCTTCCCTCCTTCCTTCCTTCCTTCCCTCCTTCCTTCCTTCCTTCCCTCCTTCCTTCCTTCCCTCCTTCCTTCCTTCCTTCCTTCCCTCCTTCCTTCCTTCCTTCCTTCCTTCCTTCCTTCCTTCCTTCCTTCCTTCCTTCCTTCCCTCCTTCCTTCCTTCCTTCCTTCCTTCCTTCCTTCCTTCCTTCCCTCCTTCCTTCCTTCCTTCCTTCCCTCCTTCCTTCCTTCCCTCCTTCCTTCCTTCCTTCCCTCCTTCCTTCCTTCCTTCCTTCCTTCCCTCCTTCCTTCCTTCCCTCCTTCCTTCCCTCCTTCCTTCCTTCCCTCCTTCCTTCCTTCCCTCCTTCCTTCCTTCCTTCCTTCCTTCCTTCCTTCCTTCCTTCCCTCCTTCCTTCCTTCCCTCCTTCCTTCCCTCCTTCCTTCCTTCCCTCCTCTCTCTCTCCTTTCTTTTTGCTTTCTGACATACTTCCAGTGATGTCAGGTGGTGTAGCACAGGCAAATAAGTTATGCTAATGAGTTATGCTAATGAGCTCCTGCACCTCTTTTTCTACAAAATGACCCCTGTAGAGGTTCATTCTATTAATTACCTGTGCCATTATATAACCAGCGTAATTTGCTTTGGAATCCTTTGAGCACCTGGGATAAGGTAAATAGTAATTTCTGGCCTCCGGATGGCAGTCTTTATATTTACTGTATGAGCTGTTATTATCCTACAAATGGACCTTGAGCTTGTTTGGAGGTTCTAGCAGGGGAGTGAAACTATCGTATACCCTTGACAGAAGAATGGTTCACTCCTTCTATCTGGGATGGTTGTGCTCGGTCATTCAACCGAGTGTGGAGCTTCGGGAGGGATGCACATGGGGCGGTGGGGGAGGTAGGGGACACCTGCCTAGCCAGCCAGATCAGCCGAATCAACCCTGGCGATCAATGGGGTGACAGAGGTCACAGCCAGATTCCCTCACATCTGAGCTGTTATTATCTTGTCTCATTCTAGGATCAAAATCCCCTCCTATAATGATAAATGCCCCTGGATTATTGAATATTATCTGCCAAATATATGTCTCCAATTCTTTTCCTTCCGTTTGTATTTGTGATTTTACTTTGGCTGTAGTTAAATATACATTTATAATGACACAGGAATCCTGGTGAAAGGCTAATAGCACTGCCATTGCTAACTGGCCGTAAGAAGGGAGCTTAGTAATATTAACATTTAAGGGTGTCGAAACTAAAATTCCTAACCTTCCCTTTGTCCTTCCGTGTAGGGAGGGTTTTGCTGCCAGATCAAAAACCTTATAGCTATTCAAAGAAGGGGCCTCTAAACACCCTGTTTCTTGTGCAAATATCACATCATATTTGCTTTAAAACTTTTGTATATTACCATCTCTAATCCCACCCGCCCATCCCATGACATTCCAAGGCAGGAAGGCTAGAACTTGTGACTGTGGTTCGTGCATAAGAGATGGGATGCAGCTGCACAGCAGATGGTCTGGGTATCTGCTGCCACATATAATAATTCTTTTTTTTTTGTTGTTCCCCAGAAAGTTCATTCTGGGTCACAGAGTTGACAGCACCACAGAGTATCGGGCTGCACCGTCCCTACCAGGATTTGGAAATCTCACCCAGGGATACAACAAATATCTCCGGCCAAACTTTGGCGGTAAGTCATAATCTAGACATCTTTTGCAGTCATGTCGGACTCACTAAACAGGCAATCGTCCCTTCAGAGGAGGAAACGGTTTATTGGCCCTCATAATTTATAGCTCGTGTATCTGCCCATTTGAGATTACGCTCAGTTTAGGAGTCAGCCCTGGTTCAAAACTTTTTCTTTCTTTCTCTTAAATTACGATCCGATAACCCAATGGTCTTGGACAACAGCCAGGTTCAAATCACCGAAATTCACTCGGGCCTACCTCTTTTAGCCTAAACTACCTCGTAGGATTGTTGTGAGCATATGAGAGGGAGGAATCATGTACATGCCCTGAATTCCTTAGAGGAAGGGCGGACAAAAAACAAAATAATAATACTTTAGCAAGGCTTTTTAAGACCCCCATAAAGACGAAGGCACCATCTTGAAAGTAACTTGTAAATTTTGCCATTGTGAGGGGATTTTGACACGAGGGACTGTACCACATTCTCTTTCTGCGTGTGGAAATGGGCTCTCCATTTAAGAAGAATACAGTGGTTCCCCGTGGGCTGAATGGTGAATATGAAGGCATCTCAACACTGATGATGGCTTGACATAACTATTTTATATCTGAAGGGAAGACGGTCCAATCTGAGGGCAGATTCTTAACTTACTTTTCCTCTTGTCTGACTTCATTATTATGTGCTGCTCAGCTGTGGTATCTGAGGTTATGGCTGATGTCTCTCAGTCACAGCCAACAACTGCAGAAAACATGTGGGAACACTGTAACCCTGGCCAAACAAATACACACAAAGTCTGCTAAGGACAAAGGCATCACAATAATTTTACTTTAAGTCAAATGGGGGGTGGGGTTCCTCCTGGTGGCCCAATCCAGGCCAGCGGGGAATGGACCAATCGAGCGGGGATTTCCTCGGCCCCCAGGGGGACATGGTAACCCTACTTGTAATTCCCAGAGATCTCCAGGTAGGGGCGTAATTCCCAAAGATTTCCAGGTAGGCAGCCTTACTTCTGGGACAGAACAGGGAGTCATGTCATTGAGTCGTGTGTTTGTGACACAATGATGTCACTTCCTGTCCTTACAGGAAGTTAAAACCTTTGCACCAGAAGTAATGCGGCTAGGGTTGCCAACTCTTTTACAGTTTTTAAAAGGGTAGGAGACCCATGTACGGATCTCCCATTTCATGGGACTTTATGTTTAGTTTGGCCCCACCCTTCCTAAAGTCAGTGATTGATTTTTGGAAGCATGTAAGATAATTTGATGGTGTCTGCCTGGTCATGGTATTGGTAGCTATAAATAAATACAAAGTACCTCTTTGAATCAATATCCATGTAACACTTCCTTCAGTTTTTGCTTCTTGTAAATCAGATTTCATTTTAACTTCTGTAGGAAGGCCTGTGATGATAGCCATGAGCGTTAACATTGCAAGTATTTCCAGCATATCTGAAAGTGACATGGTAAGCAAATAATCCCTGATGCAACAGCCTAGCACTGTGCCTTTCATAATGCTTCTTTTCTTTCGATAACGCTCCCTTGCTCAGATTCTTGTTTGCTTCATTCATCTGGGCCACTTTTCCTGACAAATATGAATGGCAGAGGTGGTGAGCTGGGTGAACTGACGCGGTTTTAGAATATAGAATTATAGAGTCATAGAAGGGGCCCTACAGACCATCTAGTCCAACCCCCTGCCCAATGCGGGACCAGCCCAAAGCATCTCTGACAAATATTCATCCAGCCTCTTCTTGGAAGCTGCTGGTGAAGGGGAGCTAACCACCTCCCTAGGCAGCTGATTCCACTTTTGAACCACTCTGGCCGTGAAAAAGTTTCCCCTAATACCCAGCGGATACCTTTCTGCGTGTAATTTAAACCCGCTGCTTTGGGTCCTATCCTCTACCACCAACTGGAACAGCTCCTTGCCCTCCTCCAGATGACAGCCTTTCAAATATTTAAAGAGAGCAATCATGGCACCCCCTCAATCTCCTCTTCTCCAAACTAAACATTCCCAAGGCCCTTAGCCTTTCCTCGTAGGGCTCAGTCTCCAGACCCCCAATCATCCTCGTCACTCTCCTCTGCACCCTCTCAATTTTGTCCACATCCTTTTTGAAGTGAGGCCTCCAGAACCACACACAGTACTCAAGGTACGGCCTGACCAAGGCAGTATACAGAGGGGCCATGACCTCCTGCGATTTTGATCCTCTGGCCCTTTTAATACAACCCAAGACTGAATGTGCCTTTTTTGCCAACGCATCGCACTGACTGCTCATATTTTGTTTACAGTCCACTCTTACCCCAAGATCTCCCCAGAAATGTATCCCCCATCCAGTATTTGTGCTTGACATTTTTGTGGCCCAGATATAGTACTGTGCCTTTATCTTTGTTGAATTGCATCTTGTTTGCAACTGCCCACGTCTCCAGAGTATTCAGGTCTTGTTGAGTTTTTGCTTCATGTTGCTGACGGCGTGTGAGCATTTTTCATCAATTAATCCATTATACTTTTTTGATCATGTTAAAAAAGGTACCTCCAATTAATCAGGCAGCAGATTGCTGGTGGATGTAGGTGGAGCATCCATGAAGACGCAATGCCTGCAGCCAATTCAGAGATGGGAGCAGTGTTCCCTCTAAGCTGAGTTAGTGTGAGCTAGTTCACCAGTTTTTAGCCTCCGGCTCACACATTTTTGTCTTAGCTCAGGAAGGATGGCTCCAGAACAGACTAATTTATGCAGTAGCCAAATCGCTCTTTCACAACACTCTCTCACAAACTGAGAGCCAGTTTGGTGTAGTGGTTAGGAGCACAGACTCTAATCTGAGAGAACTGGGTTTGATTCTCCACTCCTCCATGTGCAGCTGCTGGTGTCACCTTGGGTTAGTCACAAGTTCTCTCAGAGCTGTTCCCTCATGGGCAGTTCTCGAGAGAGCTCTCTCAGCCCCACCTACCTCACAGGGTTTGTGTAATGGGGAGGGGAAGGGGAAGGAGATTGTAAGCCACTCTGAGCCTCCTCCGGGTAATGAAGGGCAGGGTATAAATTCAGTCTCTTCTTTTTCTAATGCCAGTAGCTCACAAAGTAGAATTTTTGCTCACAAGATGCCACAGATTAGAGGGAGCATTGGATGGGAGTGGAGCAAAGTTTTAATGTGTTTTTTTCCCCTTTCACAACTGAGCGATGGTGTCCTTCCACACTGAGGCTCAGCTGGTGAAGAGGAAAAGGGGGAGTTACTGATTGGTGAGAGTCACCGCATGACTTGTCACCATCCTTGCCGGCTTCCGACTCCGTCCGCTGCTGCTTTTTCGATGGTGGTGCCTTTTCCTCCCCTTGTGTAGAAGCAGCCAATGTTGGAGCAGGAAACGAACTCAGTGCTTGTTAAAACCCTCTCCATGCTATCTCGATTAAAAGCACATGACTCCTCTTCTGCATCTGGAATCGCCAACCCTAAGTCTAGATTTCTAGCCTCACGGGTACCTTCTGAAAACAAGGCACCCCTAAGGAGAGAATGACACTTTGGCTTACATCCTATGAAGTGAAGGGCAGGGTATAGATCCAATCTCCTCCTCCTCCTCTTTTTATTCTTTTGCCCTGAGAGCAAGGCAAGCCTATATCTATGGTCATCCTTGTCGTAGATTCTGTCCAAGCCGAGTCAGCTTGTTCCTGCCCACCTGTGGACCTCCAGAGTGGGCCCACAACAGATCAGAGAGATCGAAAGTGTGTGTAGAGTTAACTCTGGCAGATAACGGGAGCCGGTTATCAGAGGCAGGATGCCAGAGTTTAATAAACAGAGTCCGTAAATTATACAAGAGTTGTCTGAGCAGGCCAAGGACAGTTTTCAGAGGAGCAAGACAGATACAGCAGCAGCAGGTCAGTGTCTAAGGGAAACGAGTTGAAGCCATGCTGAAGAGCTCCTCCCCCATACGGTTATGCACTCCAAGCAGTATGTCACACCTGCACCAGTTGCTTCACTTCTCTTCTGGTGATGTTCCTCCTTCCTCTGCAACTCCTGGTAAGATAAAGAGCCAGTCTTAAGCTGCCCCCCTCCTAGCTACTGGTGATGTCAAGGGACCCTCAAGAATGGTGCACGATGTGTGTGTGGGAGGAGGCTTCAGCTGGATGAATTACCCTTGCCTTTGTGCAAGCTCTTGCTCCCTTCATGTAGCAGCCCGAAGAAGCAGGGATTGTTTTTTGCCAATTCCCCCTCCAGCTGCAGGGACCCTTTGGAGCCTGTCCATGAATTCTTTTCTGCTCTGTCCATGGTTCATGGGATTCAAACAATAGATCAGAGAGATCCAAAGTGTTGGACTGTGCTCGTACAATACCATACCCTTTACCGTTAATCCAAGTCTAGGATTCTACAGAAAGCTGGAGTCATACCGGGGTTTGGGAGACCACTGCCAGCACATAGGCAACCTTCAACAGGTTGGCGCAATCTCTCATGAAGCTAACTTCCCAGGTACCCGAAAGCTATTAATCAACAAATCTTTCCTTCAAACAAGAATGTTCTCATCACTGTACCACTTACATTATTTTTTTCCCCTCCCCGAGTCTCACACGGAACATTATAGAGATGTACTCTCTCTGGCTCGATAAATAATTGAAATACAAATGACCCAGGGGTTTTCACCTTCATTGCTGGGATTAATAATTCACTGCTTTGAAATACATAATGGTGCATCATCTCAATCATTTAGGTGAAGAAGTTCCCCCTCCCTAACAGCAGGAGAATAAAGTCTGAAGGGTAGTGAAGATATACATGAAGTCTCGGGCTTTCGTTGTTGTTGCTGTTGTGGGTATTTAACACCTCTGATCCAAAAGCTTCTTAACAGTCTACGCACTCTGAGCAAAAGGAATCTGTTTATCCAGCATTTGGAATGGAGTGCAAAAGCGATTGGAGATGCTTGTCATTAGATATTTCACCACTGTAATCATTCACCCTCTGGGTTTCCCTGTCCATGCAGTAGCACAATCGTCAGCAATGAATGAATCCTACCATAGTGTATGGAGCAGGCAGGGCCACTGCACTTTGTCTGGCCTTTCTATCCAAGGACAAGGCTGCCGATACAATTTTGTTTTGTTTTATACATTTGTACCTTGCGTTTCTCCCCAGCGGGGGCCTGATGCAACTTACATCTTTCTCCTCTTCTCCGTTTTATCCTCACAACAACCCGGTGAGGTAGGTTAGGCTGAGGGTGTGTGACTGGCCTAAAGTCATTCAGCAAGTGGGGATTTGAACCTGGGTCTCCCAGATACTAGTCTGACACTAGATGGCCCTCTGACAGCAGTGCTAATTCTGTGAAAGAAGAAGAGGAACAAAGAAGAGGAGGAGGAGGTGGAGATTGGATTTATACCCCACCCTTCACTCAGAGTCTTAGAGCTGCTTACAAACTCCTTTTCCTTCCCCTCCCCACAACAGATTCCCCGTGAGGTAGGTGCAGCTGAGAGAGCTCTTTCAAGGACTGCTCTTGAGAGAACAGCTTTGAAAGAACTTATGACTGACCCAAGGTCACACCAGCAGCTGCAAGTGGAGGAGTGGGGAATCAAACCTGGCTCTCCCAGATTAGGGTTTGCGCACTTACACCAAACTGGCTACTACACCAAACCACTACACCAAACTTAGGCAGGTCATGAGAGGGAGGGCAGGATGGGTTGCCTCTGTGTTTAGTTCTTGTGGCCCTCTCTTACACGCCCAGGGAAATGCTGATCACCACTTTGGGGTCAGGAAGCAATTTTCTCCAGGCCAATTTGGGGAGTTTTTTTGCCCTCTTCTGAGCACAGAGCAGGGGCCACTGGGGGTGGGGGTGGGGGAGGTATTTGTGAATTCCTTGCATTGCGCAGGGGGCTGGACTAGATGACCTTGGAGAGCCCTTCCAACTCTGTGATTCTATGACACTCTTAACCACACCACTGCACTGGCTCTCAAATGTGGCTGGCGAGATGTTTGCCTAGGGTGTCGTCTCTGCAAGGTTGATAATTTAATTCATGTTGGGTCACAAAATTTCGGTTGGACCCCATATTCCTGGAGGCTGTTTTTGCCTGCCCCCATGTCACAGCCCTGGCATTCCTTGGTGGGCTCCCATCCAAACACTGACCAAGGCCAGCCCTGGTTCGCTTCCGAGAACTAATCTGAAAATGAGGATGTTGAAATCAAACTTAGAACCAGGTCTTCTTGGATGAGTTAGGCTGGATCATCATGTAAATGACTGAGACAGATAACTTAGAATTCAAATAGTTATGTCTGGGCATCACCTATGGTAGCGGCGAACTGAAGTCAGTCAATTAAAAGACATCTGAGAGATCTTGATTATAACAGTACGCTGGTTAGAGCTCACAGAGTATGTTCAGCCCCTTCAGTTGATATCCTTCCCCTGATAAAAATGCCAAATTACCTGTTTGAACGATCTCTTCCCAAGTATAGAAGGGCATTTATGCTTTTGCATTTGAACGCTTTGCCACCAGCGGTGTTGTTAGGAAGGTTTAATGGTATTCTGTGCTCCAATAGATTCCGTGGATTTGGCACTAACTGAATTGACTCCATAGATCATATTCTTTTGGATTGCCCTGAACCTTCAGCTTTGAGAGCTGAACTGATTTTTCCTTTGCTTCAGCGGGACTCTGCCTCTCCAGAAGCTAAATCTTCTTGGCTATTAGGAGATGAAGGCGTCCAAGTGACTTTGTGCGTGGCTAAATTTCTGGGGGCGGTAGTAAAACTGCATTGCAGTTCAGGTAGTAAACCTTAGGCTTCTCTGTTAGTGTGTGGTGGCTCGCTCTGGATGACTTTTGTCGCGAATACAGTAATTAAGAAGAAGAGAAGCTGTTTCCGTGAGTTCACTTCCCACCCTTCATTTCTGTGGTCAGAGTGCATACAAGCAGAATTACCTATCAATAATACTGGTGGTGGGGGTGGGGGTGGGGGTGGGAAGTTCCGTCAAGTCGCAGCTGACTTATGGCGACCCCGTAGGGTTTTCAAGGCAAGAGACATTCAGAAGTGGCTTGCCGTTGCCTGCCTCTGCCTCGCAACCCTGGTATTCCTTGGAGGTCTCCCATCCAAGGACTAACCAGGATCAACTCTGCTTAGCGTCTGAGTTCTGACAGGTCAGGCTAGCCTGGGCTATCCAGGTCAGGGCTAGGCTGGGCAAGCCTGATCTGGTCAGATCTCAGAAGCTAAAAAGGGCTGACCCTGACAAGTACTTGGAAGGGAGACCACCAAGGAATGCCAGGGCTTGGGACGCAGAGGCAGGCAATCAAGGCACCTCTCTGAAATGACCAAACCCCGGGTCACTAGAGGTCACCATAACTTGCAGGCATGCACACACACACACACACACACACACAACCTCCCCCCCCCCCAAAAAAAAACAATACTTAGTAGCCTAGAAATGTGCCCTTGGAAGGGATTTCAGCAGTCATCTAGTCAAGATCCAGGCATGGACTGAAGCCACTCCTCCAAAAATATTTATAGCCTGTCAGGAAGAGTATAGCAGAAAAATAGACCAAGTTTTAGTGTACTTGCTGAGAACTCTACAGTCAAGATGTCCCAAAATATATACAGTATCTATGGGAATAGATGAGTTCAGTAAATGTATGCTCAGATGACCTTAGCAGAAAACAGAAGCATCCTTGGAGGAAACTAAAAACTTTATACTCAGCAAATCCCTGGTGGGGGAACTTTCCTTCGACAGACAGCAGCCTCAAGTAAATACATTCTCATGATTTTCTTTCTTTTTCTAGGACTACACAGCCACAATATATTTGCGGCAGTGCTGGACAGATCCCCGCCTGGTTTTTAAAGGGAACAAGAGCTTTACTCTGGATGCCCGTCTGGTGAAATTCCTGTGGGTACCTGACACGTATATCGTGGACTCGAAAAAGTCTTTCCTGCATGAGGTCACCGTAGAGAATCGACTCATACGACTGTTCTCCAATGGTACCGTCTTGTATGCTTTACGGTAAGTCTTGTGTGTACTCTGACTGTAGAAGTGGAGGGCAGGAAATGAAGCCGAGGGCAGGAATTTGTGATACATATGATAGACATCAACCCCGCCCCGCAGGGGACCTGGCAACTCTAGCCCCCCAGGAACTTTCCCATCAAGTTAAGTGACCAGTCCATCTATGATTTCAAGGTAGATTAAATGGTAGATTACATTATATAAGTTTACATTGTATGTTATTCTTTTTTTTCTGAATGGAATTATCCAGTGGGACAGTGGTCAAAATATCAACCGAATGCTCACACAGCCGTCCCAAAAGCTTTAACAGTTGTTTATTCTTCAAAGGGAAAAGCTTTGCCACCTGTGGGATTGCTGTGGAAAATGCGGTCGCTTCACAAGGCATGCCTCGGCTGTGTTTTCTCTTTCCACAGAATTACTACGACGGTTGCGTGTAACATGGACCTGTCAAAATATCCTCTGGATACGCAGACGTGTAGGTTGCAGCTGGAAAGCTGTAAGTACCACATTCTACAGGAAGATGGAAATATTTTCCTGGCTGGACTGGAACTTGGTTATTCATATTTAGCAGACCAGCTTAAATCTCTCTTTTGTCTCTTTGACCTCCTAAAATATACAACAGTTGGCTCTTCTGAAATACAGGGAAACGGAAGTACATAATCTTCTTGTATAGATGGATGTTATTCTGTCATTTTTAGTTCTGCCGACTCCTTGAGAACATTTGAAATAGGTAGGGAAACTAGCTGTAGATTGTCCAGAATGTGAAAAAAATATATCCGTGGCAACAGAACACACTGCCTTTGTGTTGTTTGCAAAGCCTGGCCTCCCCTTTTATCCATTTTTGTGAGCTTTGCTTTCAGCTTTTTAAGGTCACTGCAGACATAGCGAGGTTTGGTCAATATTTCTCACCTCCCTGGAGATGAAGAGATTCGTATGGCTTTGACACAAGTCACATGAGTATGTGAAGCTGCCTTATGCCAACAAACCTGTGGTCTTGTCTACTCTGACTGGCAGCAGCTCTCTGGGATCTCAGGAGAAGGGTCTTTTGTAACAGGTAGCAGGAGTTGGGGTCCTTCAGTCAGAGATGCCAGGGATCAAAACCTGGGATTTTCTTCATGCCACTAGTGTGTTCTCCTACCACTGAGCTGTGCCCCTCCCCAAAACAGTTTCTTCTAGGCCTGCCAGCTCCAGGTTGGGAAGTAGTTAAGTGCGCCAGTTATTTATGGTTAAATGCACTGACTCTAATCTGCGAGAACCAGGTTTGATTCCCCACTCCTCCACTTGCACCTGCTGGATGACCTTGGGCAAGCCATAGCTCTGTACCAGCTGTTCTTTCAAGGACAGTTGTCTTAGAGCTCTCTCAGCCTTACCTGCCTCACAGGGTGTCTGTTGTGGGGAGGGGAAGGGAAAGAAGAAGAAGAAGAGAAGAAGAGATTGGATTTATACCCCGCCCTCCACTCCCCAAGGGAGTCTCAGAGCAGCTTACAAACTCCTTTTCCCTTCCCCTCCCCACAACAGACACCCTGTGAGGTAGGTGGGGCTGAGAGAGTGCTTTCCCAAGCTGTCCTTGAGGGAACAGCTGGTACAGAGCTATGGCTTGCCCAAGGTCATCCAGCCAGGTGCAAGTGGAGGAGTGGGGAATCAAACCTGGTTCTCCCAGATTAGAGTCCGCGCACTTAACCACTACACCAAACTGGCTCTCAAGGAGTTTGTAAGCTGCTCTGAGACTCCAAGTGAGTGAAGGGCGGGATATAAATCCAATCTCTTCTTCTTCTTCTACCTGGAGATTTTGGGGGAGGAGCCTGAGGAGTACAGGGTTTAGGGAAGAGAAGGACTTCAATGGGGTATAATGCCATAAAACCCCTCTTCCAAAGCATCCATTTTCTCCAGGTGAACTGATCTCTGTCTAATATGAAAAAATATATACAGATGTGTGCTAGATGTCCACGGAACAATTAAACAATGAAGGAGACTAGATTAAAGCCATTACATTCTTTAGTGTCTAGTAATTAACAGCATATTCCCTCATAGAAAAAATACAAGAGTTGATTAATATTCACAATAGCAGTCTGCTTCAATCTCTCTGAACCTATATCCCTCTTTCAGTCTTTATCCTTATGCAAATTCACAATAGCAGTCTGCTCCAATCTCTCCCAATCTGTGTCCCTCTTTCAGTCTTTATCCTTATCCAACACTTTTTCGGATATCTAAGTGTTTCAGACCTCTCTGGTCTTTCTTCAGGAAAAAAATCCTATATAGGAATCTTACATTGGGCGTGATCATACGCACCCATTTGCGATGCAAGAAGGAGAACCAATAACAGTAATTCCCTCCAAAACTATGTCATCTCCTGATTGGCCTGCTACAGTCTAACAGCCAACCAAAATGAAAATCACAGGATCCTTGCAGACTATGAAACCTGGCACGAAGCTCATGCACAGTAACAATACATAACACCTACAATATGTGGTGGTTTACTAAGGTAAAAAGAAAGACATTCTTACATGCGATGGATGTGGTCCCAGGCAGCATTCATTCGCTGCCCCCTGTGGCCTTTTCATTTCATTCTCAAAGCTCTTCTTCAAAAGGACGTCTGTGTTCACTGTAGTTTTGTGAACACTTATGTAAGGATTGTACAAAGACAAATTTGCTCCAAATCATATACACATTTGAACATACCCCCTTTCCCCTTTAGTTCTGTGCTTAACCAACTAAGCCAATTCAGTAAGCAAGGTTTAATGTGTTTGCCAGCTGGACGAGTATCCACCCTGCATACGAGAGCACCACATTTTCATTTGCAATAACTGGCCTCATTTTAATAATACAAACAGGCTTGTTGATTTGCATGTAAACAGCTGCATTGGCAACAAATTCATTCCAGCAGGTGTGTGTGTATGTGTGTATTTGTGTGTGGATGTTTGTGTACCTTCTCCATAAATCAGAAAAAGTCAGATCCGGGAGCAGATTTCTGAACTGTGTCCAGCACCATGCACAAAGAAGAAGAAGAGAAGAGATTGGATTTATACCCCGCCCTTCACTTGGAGTCTCAGAGTGACTTACGATCTCCTTTCCCTTCCCCACCCCATGACAGACACCCTGTGAGGTAGGTGGGGCTGAGAGATCTTTTGAAAACTGCTCATGAGAGAATAGCTCTGAGAGAACTTGTGACTGACACAAGGTCCCACCAGCAGCTGCATGTGGAGCTGTGGAGAATCAAACCCGGTTCTCCCAGATGAGAGTCCGTGCTCCTAACCACTACACCACAACTGGTTAGTGCA
This sequence comes from Lepidodactylus listeri, assembly GCA_029233225.1. Taxonomy (NCBI): domain Eukaryota; kingdom Metazoa; phylum Chordata; class Lepidosauria; order Squamata; family Gekkonidae; genus Lepidodactylus; species Lepidodactylus listeri. The sequence goes on from JARCFY010000016.1 coordinate 19,147,606, forward strand.
AACTGGATTAAGGAATACACGGGAATATGCAGCACAAGCTTTCCTATTTCTGCCTTGCAGAATGGACGCTTCTTGTTTCCAGGACCCTAATTGCATGAATCTTGCTGTCAGTCAACATGGCTTATTAACCGTAAAACAAACAAACAAAAGTAAATCAAAGTTCAGCCTATTGCAAGAACAACCCAATGAACTTGAGTGAAAAGTTAAAAAATCACTCTAGGAAACACGCTGGTTTGACATGCATTTTATGGCACTCCAAAGCACCTTCTTTGACCTAGCCTGCGTTTTCTAAACATTCAACAGGCATTCCTCTATATGCTTTTCCCTTATGAACAATACAAGAAGCTGTATTTAGACATCACTATCAGAGGTCAGAGTTTCCCAGAACATCGGCTAGCTGCGGACTTGCTTATTCCCCCCCAGTGCTAAAGTTGGATGCACCCATTGTGAATGAGTTTAGAAGCTGTTCTATTCATAGAGTCCATCATGACCGGCCAGAATTGGCCATGTGACTAGTACAGGAAGAACTGCCCACACTCTAATAGGCTTAATTTATTATTATTATTTGCAATTTTCTGGAATTGTGTTTACTAGTAAGCTGCCTTGAACAGGGCTCATGAGGGACAGTGTATAAATTCCCCTAAATAAATACATCGCACATATTGGTGTCAGCATATTGCGGAACCTGTTTCACTACAAAGCACAGTGATATTGCATTCAACATGTGATTCCTGATTGACTGATCACTCAAGAATAAACAAAACAGGGGGGGAAACGGACACTGAAAGGACAACAGAGGGAATATACCAGCAAAGTGTAGTGCAGGGGTGTCGAACTCATTTGTTATGAGGGCCGGATCTGACATAAATGAGACCTTGTTGGGCCGGACCATGTGTGTCATAAAATGTAATGCCGGGTAGTGGAGATATAAGCTTTATAAAGGACACAAACACAAAGATTTTTTTTAAACTTAAAATAAAAACATGCTTAAAACATTAGCATTCTTGCAATATTTTGTTTATTTAACAGGATTTGATAACTGACACCTCTTGCTCTGAATTATTGCATCAAAATGTCTTTGCTGTTGCAATCTTGAGTATGCTGTTCAGGTGTGTGTCTGTAAGCTGCAAACCTACTTTTGATTTATTGGCATTCACCACAGAAATCTCATGCTCAGAGTTCTGAGCCTAGGACCCAGGGAAAAACCTGAAATGGCTGAGCAATTGAGAGAGTCTGGCGAAGCAAGCTATGATGCAGCAGCAGCAACAGAACTGGAAGCAGGAGGTGGCCAGCTCCAATGAGGGCCTGATAGAAGCCCTCCGGGGGCTTGATCCGCCCCTCCGGGCCGCATATTTGACACCCCTGGTGTAGTGGTTAAGAGTGGGCGACTCTAATCTGGAGAACCTGGTTTGATTCCCCACTCCTCCTCCACATGAAGCCAGCCGGATGACCTTGGGCCAGTCACAGTTCTCTCAGAAACCCTCTCAGCCCCACCTGCCTCACAAGGTGCCTGTTGTGGGGAGAGGAAGGGAAGGCGATTGTAAGCTGCTTTGAGACTCCTTCAGGTGATGTATAAAAACCAACTCTTCTTCTTCTAAGAATGTCTGTGAACAGTTGCGAGCAACCGTAGAGGGGTCAAATCAAGGTGTTTTTCAGATGCTCCTCCCGATTGCTATTTTTTGTACATTTAACTTGGATAATGAGCTGTTTGGCACTGCACAGGACTTCAGATTTGTTAGGAAATGGCTCAAAAGATGCTACTTAGTTTGACTTAAAGTTGGAGGATTTGGTATAGAATCTAGAGAGACAACTGATCACATGTGTAGACTGAAAATCTTGAGGCCCTGTCTCTCGGTTTTTCTGTTTTCAATTCAAGTAATGTCTGAAGTCTCATTATTTTAAGACCAGGATTTGACTTGCCAGCTCCTAGAATGGTTCCTATGAAAGTGCCTATTATTTTCACATTAAAATCATATTAGTTAACCATGATTAACTTTATTACAACAAACAGCAACCGAAATAATAATGATTAGCCCCTTATTTTAAAATGTAGCTTGGTTTAGCCTTTTCTGAGGATGTAATTGGGCCCCATGTCAAGTTCCCTTGACATTTTTCTTACGAAATTATATGCACATTGCCGACCAGAGATGTCATTAGAATAAATGCCTGGAATTAATGCTATTTAAATAATATGCTAGATGAATTAACAACAGTCAGCCATTTATTACCAAGTTTCCCCAAGTAACCACAATTGTCATTGTTACAAACTGGGAAGAAACTTTGAAAAAAGTCATATTGGGATTATTTATACCTGGGGAATCGACATATCCTAATATCGAATGCAAGATTTGTGTTAGGTAGAAAACGCAGTCTGGGGCTATTCATCCTGAAGGCCAACCGGTGACTCTCAGTGTTGCCATCTTTGTTGAAAACTAGATCATTAAACTAAAATGTTATTGGCTTGTTTATTAAAGTAAGCTGAAAATTACATCACTGTTTGCATTCGAAATACCTTCATTTATGGAAGAAAACCTGCTAATAATTTTTGAATCTGTTGGGCTAGACCTTAAATTTATGTTTGTGTGTGTTGAAATGGCAAACTTCACTTACAGAGGCTCTAAACCCTTGTACTGTGGGTAAAGATGTTTGTTTTGAGTGGTGCAAAATACTGAGGATGGAAGGCCTTCTAAGATATCAGGAATCACATGTTGAATACGTTCTTCCTTCCCTTTTGGTCATATATTTATGTCCAATCACACACAAAGAACGCCGTTTTGTACAAGTGAGAGACAGGAGGGTTTTCTTTCTGGAGTGATCAGAAAAAGTTTGGATTGAAGAAAATATTAAAGTCCTGATTCTGTGGAGAAGTACTTCAACCAGCACTGGGCCAACCAGTTGCTTAAAGCATATGATGGATGAGCAGCTCTCAAATAACTGGTCTGGTCATAGAGGATATTTCAGCACTTATCACAGACAGACCTAGTGAGGTTTGTGCTGCCAGGAGCTCTGAATTTCTACATAGGCTGTAGACCACTTAGGTTTGTCTGCCCCCGAAGGTCCACTGGACCCGAATGGGTTCTTCTGATGCCCTCAGAAATTTTTCCGCTAACATGACTGGCATTAGTGTAGACACCTCTGTTGACTGCTGGAATTTGGATATAGCCCAAGCAATGGACACCATTGCTTTCAAACACCCCCTTCCATCCCACAGAGCTCATTCTGCTCCTTGATTTAATAAGGAGTTTGGGAGTAATGGAAAAGGTTGACCTACATGTTAAATGTAAATGTAGAAAAACTCAAAATGGGATCAAATAGAGGCTAGAGCTCATTTTTGTGCCTGCGCTGTGGTGGTGACAACGATGAAATAATTGTACTCCACCACTAAGGTCAAATCTACATCTGACTTTCCTGCTGGGATCATTCTAGTTTCAAAAAAAACCTGTCTATACCTGTTTCTAGTTTCAAACCATACTTGTTCTAGTTTAAAAATCACTGTCTACTTTCGTTAATTGCCCTCTTGTGGTCAAGCTAGCATTACACTGCTTTAAACAGATCCTGTTGCTTACTGCTCTTCGGACCCAGGGAAAAAAACCAAAGTGAAATTTGAAACCAGTGTGAAATGAGTGTTGGAAAAGACAGCAATCAAACTACTTCAGAGGGGAGGTATGGATTTGGCCTTAGTCTGTGCAAAGCTATCCGGGAAGTTGTTCTGAGTTTTAAGGATGCTTACTTCTTCAATTCTATGTTGGATGAGGAAGGAGCAGTATAAACAGGAGTAGGAAGCAGGAGTACGAAACCCTGTTCCTGTTTCTGCAGAGTTTTCCATTTCTGTGTCCCCTAGTTTTGGACATCCATGGAAACTGCCTGGGGTGTCTAGGAAGCTGTATCTTTCAGAAACTGTAGGCTGTACAACCACATGTGTGTCCAAATATGAACGCTGCTTTCAGTAGGGGAGAGTATACATTTCCTGTCCTAAACCTCTAGCTTTATTAAGCACTACTACATATAGCAACTGATAATTTTTTTCCTTAACCAAAAGCAAATCAGAACAAATTGAACAGAAAGTGAGTTTTTGAATGCCTTTGAATTTTCAATTTTCCCCCAATTAATTTTGTAATTACCCCGAACTGGGAAAAAAGACCCTATAACAAAATATATCAACAATGGTGGCAGGCCTACAATGCATTTAGGATATCTGTCTTCATTAAACAAGATCTTGTGTTTGGAAACAAGAACTGCTGGATCACTGTGGCATTCCTTGAGCAGGAGTCTTTCACTGGAGGAGGCCTGGCAAATGTGCAGCTACTTATCAACTTATCTACTTACCTACCACTTCAATGTATCTGAAGAAGTGTGCCTGCACACGAAAGCTCATACCTTGAATAAAGCTTTGTTGGTCTTAAAGGTGCCACCACACTATACATTTGTTTTTTCTCTTACTACTTTTCTTTGTTTCTTATAGGGGGATATGATGAAAATGATGTCTTGTTCACCTGGCTGAGGGGAAACGATTCTGTACGTGGCCTCGACAACTTGCGTCTCTCTCAGTACACAGTAGAGCGCTACTACACCTTTGAAACCAGGTCACAGCATGAAACAGGTAATGAATGACAACAGAGGAAGGGGGAAAAAACATTGGTAGCAAAACTCTGCCAGTTCCAACTGTTCTGAATGGCCCAGATCCAGATGATAAAGACCTAGTGAAATTCATTTACTCACCGAGGTGGCCAAAAAGCTGAAAACCAGTCACAACGACAGGGGGAGAACTGCATGGCCAGTCGGGTTACAGGTGCAGAGGCCAAGGAGGATCCAGAGGGGCCTGCTTACAGTTGAGAAACCAGGATCCCAGTCTGAGGTGATGCGTTCCAGTGACAAATGCTTTCTGCCCTGACTGGCTCCAGGTTTTAGGAGGTTCCAGGCAAGAAACCTGTATTGTTCCCCCTTCCATTTCCCATGGTGCTTGCAGCTGTAATGGCAGTCTCCCATTCCTCAGCGTGAGGGGCACTGGGCAGTAGAAGGAGCAGAACACAATGCTCTCATTGCGACCTTTGGCCTTGCCAGGCCTGGCAGGAAGGCTGGTGTTGACAGAGCCAAAAGGTGTGTAAAGATGTTCTGCTGTTCTCTCTGCTATTGGTGGGTGGGCCTCCCACATGCCCTGACCTGGATAGCCCAGGCTAGTCCGATCTCATCAGATCTCAGAAGCTAAGTAGGGCCGACCCTGGCTAGTATTTGGATGGGAGACCTCCAAGGAATACCAGGGTCATGACATGGAGGCAGGCAATGGCAAGCCACCTCTGAATGTCTCTTGCCTTGAAAACCCGACAAGGTCACCATAAGTCAGCTGTGAGTTGATGGCAAAAAAAAAGGTCTCCAAAGGTAAATAGGAGGATGCCCATAGTTCCCTGTGGACATCCAGCCGTTAAGTGAGAAACAGTCCTTTATGTACTGCTTCTGAGCCACGCAAAAAGCCCATCCCAGTCCATGGCCTCTACAGTAAATGGCAGCCACTATGGGTTCATCCTCCTCCATCTGTCTTCAGTCAGCAGTGGGCCTCTTGCTGGTTTGGGGGCCTTGAAATAGGCCCCATCATCCTATCCACTGTCACCAAGCCTGCCTTCCTACTAGTTATAAGATGATGAATTTCAGCGATTCCAAAATTTGAAGACATCATTATTGTTGGGAGCCAATTTGATCTTCCATGTTAATTTCAGTGTGTCTCCTTTCTTTCCCATGGTATGTATCTTCTTTCTCTCACTAGGCAATTACCCAAGACTAATTGTGCAGTTTGAACTCAAGAGAAACATCCTTTATTTCGTTCTGGAGACTTATGTGCCGTCCACTCTGCTGGTCGTTTTGTCTTGGGTTTCTTTTTGGATCACCCTGGATTCAGTTCCTGCAAGAACTTGTATTGGTGAGGACATCCCCGGAACAGTGTGATCACAAAAGGCATGCTGAGGGGAAAAGCAGAAGTGTTGTTTAGGCAGAGGTTAGGGTTGGATCTAAGCAGTTTTTTCACTGTTAAAAAAGGGAGCAGGGTGTTTGACCACCAAAAGGCTATGCCAGGAATCATGAAACTTGCATGGGGAAAATGTACATGGAGCGGAGTCTGTAGTAAGGAGGGTAACTGAGTGAGATTGAGTGGAATAGTGGGCTGTATCCAACCTATATTCTATGTTGAATGTCAGAATTGAAATTCTAATATTTCCACAGCAGAAATAAATAATCTCAAGAATTCAAAATCTGGCAAATTTCCAGTTTCACAACTCCAAATCTGAATAAGAAATTCAGACGCAAACTATAACTCATCATGTACAGGGCTATTTTTTGGCAGCAATGCACAGGAATGGAGTTCCGGCAGGCTTCCAAGTTGGCCACGCCTACAGCCTCCCCCTTCCTGCGTTCCCCAAGCACCTCGCAAGCCGCGGGGCGCCTGGGGAAGCCAAGCTGATCCAGGGAGGGAAGGCAGTTTAAACTGCGAGGCACCTGGGGAAGCCGATCCTGGGAGGGAGCTGCACTGTCAGGGGTGTAGCCTAATATGCTAATGAGTTTCTGCTGTTGGGTGTGGCCTATTATGCTAATGAGTCCCTGCTGGGTTTTTTCTGCAAAAAAAGCCCTGCCTGGGACCATTCGCCCACTTCTATCCCCCTTTTTCTTGTATAGTAGAATGGATTCCTGAGATTCAACCCATAGTTTTTGATGGTGGTATATCAAAAACCATGATATGTTTTGTGACCAAGGGACTGTAGGAGGACACTGGATCACATAAAACACTCTTCTGGAAAATGTGTTTCCTATTTTACCTTTCCAGGGGTGACAACGGTTCTATCAATGACCACCTTGATGATGGGCTCGCGGAACTCAGTTACGAAAACCAACGGTTTCATCAAGGCCATTGACATTTACCTCGGCATCTGCTTCAGCTTTATATTTGGCGCTTTAGTAGAGTACGCGTTTGCTCATTATGTCACGTCTCAGAAAGGCACAGCGAATAATCCACAAAAGGTAACAACCAGAAACATTTCTAAGGAATGACTGTTCAGTTGGGTCTTTCTAAAAATGGAACTTAAAGTAAGTTAAAGAGCTCACACTCAGAATTCCAAAAATACCTGTATTCCAGTTTCTTGTGTACAGTTCCGATAATCTTTCAGGTTCAGCTCTGATAGCGAAGAGCTCAGCGCAAATGAGAATTGTATCAGTCCCACTTACATGTGAGCTGAGGAGCCAAAATTTTAAAGGGACAGTGAATATGTAAAATTGCTGTATCATGATGACTTGGATTTTTACAAGGCAGAAGCAAAAAAGAAAGATATGGCACACGAAGTCGAATCCAAATGATCACTGAGGCCCTTAGGAGATAATGTGTCGAAAATAAAAATCCAAAAGGCCTCTCTGAAACAACAACTTGTCAATATGAGACTGATAAGGCCTAGATTGACTCTTTTAAGTAATTTTTTTTAAAAAAAATCAGTGAGTTGATGTTTGTCGACAAAATGTGTCTCAAAAGGAGCTTCCAGATTCCTAATTTTGCAGCAATGTTTGAGCAGTCTGTTTTTCAGAGTATAGTTTGTTGCTCCCACATACAAAAGATAATATGGGCATATCAAAATAAACAACTTGAGAAGACAGGCAGTTGGAAAAAATTATTTATAGTGAAAAACTTTTGCTATGTGGATGTGTAAAACTTTTGATCTGAGCTGCCTGGGCACAGTTAACTCACCTATTTCACTTGCAGTGACCTTGCAAAGTAGGCATTGTCTCCACTATCTTTAAATCAGCACATACCAGTAAGCCCTTAATGGATTGTCACTTCTTAAAACCAATGATTGGTTGTGTTTCACTGGATGTAATATTGTTTAGAAGATGCCAATGTCTCAGCATTATGCTCTTAATCTATAAATCAAATGGAGAAATTCCAGTGGAAAAAAAATATTGCACCTTCCTTTATTAGGCTTAGAATGAACAAACTATTTCCTCCTTGGTTTGCAATTAGCTCAGTTCAAGGCTGATGTCACCACTATGTTAGGATATCCATGCTGATAAAATTTCTGACCCAAGGACTCAGTTTCAGCAGTGTAGACAGAAGCAGATGAAGTATTACGTTTAATACTTTAAAAAGAACCGAAAGGAAGGTTCCTGAGCAGCCATAGTGGATGAAAACTGGAATAATGCAAAAAATAATTTTTATCTGTAGGCTTCACTAAAGGTTTAACTTACATGACCTTCATGAACATAAACTAATATGTCCAAAAAAGAAATCTGAGCAGAATCAAAGGCATAAGAAAACTCAATAGTGGGATGTAGGCTATTCAACCACTCCACAAATTCACAGAATTTATCATTCCCATTGAAAATCATGAAAATGTCATCAATATATTTTGTAATAAACTTTAAAATTGTTCAATAAGGAGGAAGAATATTGAAAAATAATTTGTTCTTCAAAATTGTACATGAATAAATTGCCTGTGGTGGACTATCCATAGCAGCCCCCTGAATCTGAAAATAAAATTGATCTTGAAAACAAAAATTTTCTCTAGGGCAATTTCAAGGAGTTACATCAAAAAAGATGTAAATGGGCATTTCCCCCTGAAATTAGAAACGCAAGTTATAGTCACTATTGATGCTCCTCAAGCAATATTATTAATTTTATTAGTCCCAGTTATCTCACAGAACTGAAATGAAAACAGCATCCAAAATCCCCCCTACAGCCAACTGAGATAAGTTCTGAGGATTTAGTTTTCCATTTTGAAGTTATTTAAGTAATTTCAACCCTAGTACTGGAAACGCAAAGCTGTTGTGTGGCCTCAGAACAATACACATTCCAAATGTAGAAGAGTTAAGAGTGATGAAAATACTGTCGGACCTCAAAGAACAGCACCATCCCCTCATTCAGTGAACATGCATTCTTTGGAGACAGTTTATGACAACATGATTCAGGCTGGAAGCAAAAATGATTTGGTCAGTAGAAGTTGATAGATTTTTTAAAAAAATTGATTGGGTTGTTTTGCATAGTTTATGAGATGTTCAATGGTATGAGAAAAGCACATTTTAAAAACTCACTGACGTAAGGCATAGGTGCACTTAACATCCCTTCAGTTACATTATTCTAACCTGGGTTTAGCACTCCCCAAGGAGGGGTGTACTACTTGAATGTACAGCTTCAGACTGCAGCTAAAATACACTTTCATAGGAAAAGATCATGTCCTATAAGACTGTTCAGAAGTTACAGTCCAGGTAGTATAAGTCCTTGTGTGTCCTGCCCCCATGTGTCCACTCTGGGTCCTGCCTATCAGACCTACTCTGGGGATGTAATTCCCAAACATTGCTGGGGTGAGGGGACATGAGGACTTCATATTATATGAATTTGTAAAGTACAATTACATTTTTTGGCTCTGTCTCCGTAGCTGTGTTCCCTCTCAGCTGAATTAGTGTGAGCTAGCTCACAGTTTTTTAGCCTCTGGCTCACACATTTTTGTCTTAGCTCAGGAAGGATGGCTCCAGAGCAAACTAACTTATGCAGTAGCCAAATCGCTTGCTCACAACTTTAATGCCAGTGGCTCACACAGTAGAATTTTTGCTCACAGGACTCCACAGCATAGTGGGAGCATTGCTAGCTTGTGGCTAACAACTATGAACGTGTGTTTGTGTTTGTCAGGGTTCCTGATCATGTGTACAAAGTCTCTGCATGTACATTAGCCTCTTGTTCACAAGTTATATGGAATGCAGATGCGGTGTGGGGCCAGTCCCATCCCACTCCCCCCCCCCACATTCACTTTCTCTAGGTTGTAATCTACGAGCAGTATTATAGAAACCTAGCAAACCATAACCCTTCTTCATGACACTTAGTTTTCTCTATGCAAGATTTGTTTGTTTTTAATGGAGGAACACCAACTCATGCGAGACTTCATCTGCACCCAGAATCAGATGTAGGGCCTCTTTGAGGGCCTCTGTCTAAGCGCACTAACTCTGTTCTGCCCTTGGGCATCCTTTGCCTTGTCCCCTCTCTGTCCCCTCAAGGAGCTCCAGGGCATCATTCTGTCATAAGCAGCAGAAAGGTGTGAGGATACAAAAGCCTTATCCGGACACAGATAATTACACACAATGTCTTGTGCATTTCCAAGAAAGCAGAACCTGGAAATGTGGTGTATGCTCTGTGTAGCAACCAGCCTGCCATGTGCTTCCAGGCAATGGCGCCCGCCGCATGGCCAGAGCACATGGTCAGGCAGAGAGGGGAGCTTGAATCTGGAGGAACAATAGACATCCGGATTGAAAGCCTCCACCAATGTGGGACCTAGGTTCTCCCTGAGGAGCCAATGGAATCAAAGGCTCCTCCAGGGAACCTATGACAAACATGCGCATATGTTAAGCCCCTATCAGGTCTTTTGGGTGCGGCCGGAGGTGTGGCTCTGGCCAGCATATAATGAGGGCCCTGGAGCCCTGGAAGCATGCTTGTTCTGACCATCTACTGGGCATGCTGAATCACTCAATAAAGGCGTCATGATTTCACCGTTCCTGGTCTCCTGAGTCCAGTACCCTTCACTGGCGACGAGGATGGGATCCCGATGACCGACTCCTTGGCCGACATGTGGGTTTCCTTTGACCTGATAAACAGGCCACAAAGGCATAGCCAGGCCTGAGAGAAGAAGGATGAACCCTCTCTTGTGCTGGAGTTGACTGCAATGTTAAAACAGTCCTGAAGTATACTGAGCCCAGTGGCTACTGAGTTGCAGGATCCCCTTGGATCATACCAGGGCCCTTGGTGACTATGGGAATGTGTGCAGGGTCAAAAGCCTTACACCCATTGCCCTGGTCACAACGGAGCATTCCTGAGCCTAATCGTTCCTGTCCCACTGCTGACACTGTCAGAGCCGCTTGGTTCAGCTGACTTCCAGCCATCTCCAAGGCAACAGACCACCAGTCATTTTCTCAGCGAGTTAAAGGCCTGATCCAACCTGTTTCCTTAGTACTGCCTACTTCTGTGCCTGGAGAAACATAATGGACTTTGCATTTTAGGCATTTACATTCTCAGGAAAGAGAACAATGCGGCCTCAGAGACCAAAATTAAAGCCACCAAACAGACAGGCACTTAAGTAGGTTTATTCTTGAAGAGTAATATCGAAACACCTTCAGTCTCATATAAGCCTGTCCTTAAAAAATAGTGTTTATTCATAACCAAACTATTGCTGTTTCCAAAAACTTAGAACACAGTGGACCGATCCAATTGCACAGTAGGCTGGATGCTCTGCTTTATGTAGGTGATTCCTTTCGTTGCGGTTGGGAGCTTCCATGTTGCTACTAGGGGGGTACGGGGGTGGGGGTGGTATTTTTGGGGGTTTGGGTAAACCAAACCTGAAAGATATTGGTGAATGCTGATATTCCCGAATCCCAGTGTCGGCATTATACTGGGATTTGGGAAATACTCAGCATTGCCAAAAATATTTGACTGCTATGCTCTCCACGCTCTCTCCCCTAGCTTCTCCAGTTGGCCTGCTGCTATAGGCTTACTGCGGGAGCTTTCAGGGAGGCATCTTTACATGTCTCCCTTCAGCTTCCCCTCCCCAGCTGGCTTGCCTGAATACTGCCGAATAGGCATTATTCAGGCATTTGTTCAGTTTGGCCGAACTGAATGCACATCCCTAGTTCCTCCCCCGCAAATGGTGCAAACCACCCAAGGGTATGAGTACCAGGACAGGAGATTAATCCCTTGGGCTTTGATATTTGGCTTGTTCTAAAACTTGCAGGGATGTTTTCAGTCCTGAAATTACAGTACTTTGTCAGGAACATCACAACCGGCCTTTGCGGGACAGTATTTTGACGGACTGTATATGGAATAGTAATTCTGTACGGCCAAATCATCCATCATGATAACTTTGTCTGATTTTAGGATTCTAAGAACGAAGTCTCAAGAGAAACTGGAGATATCAGCATTGTTGAGATCTTGAACACTTCTGTCGCCAGCTACAATAAAAAACTAAACTTCCCCACCTTTGACAACGGCTTAGCCATGAACCCAAAGGGCAAAATTGGGTTTATCATGAAGAACAAAATGCGCAAAGCCAACAACTATTTCATCATTCACAATCCCAGCAACATCGATCACTATTCAAAGCTGCTGTTTCCTTTGTTTTTCATGGTGGTCAATCTGCTTTACTGGGCATACTACCTGTGTTTTTAGAAAAGTGGGGCGTGAATCATGCCAGCGTCTTCGTGCCACATTCCGGAGTTCACTCTCAGCTGGTGTGGATGATTTCATGGACACTGAGTGCATTGGGGAGTTCCTTTTCACCGGGAACGGAAGGCCTATTCATATGACTCTGGTAGCATATGGTGGCGCTGGGGAAAGCGTCATCTATGTGGGGCTCCCAGCTATGGCAAGCATGTTAATAGGTGCTCTCACATTGAACATTTGGCCAAAACTCAATGTTGACAGTAATATTCCAGATCCTGCGCTTGTGCTTGATTAACAACCTTGTTAATGAAGTAGCTGGGAGCCAACAAGGGTAAGATGTTTCCCATGGCTGCCATATGCTGAAACAAATGTCCCTTGTGGCCTTATATTTCAAGGATATGTTATCAGCTTGCCATTTTTCCTCAAGGGCATTTTGCAGGGTCAACATGACTGTTTGCAGCCTGTTTTCAGCCTCAGGTTGTCTGCTGATTGCTTCCAGCTGGTCTCAGGTAAGATGAATCAGCGTGACCTGCCAGGAGGCAAGAAGCCCTTTTTTCTTCTTTTTCCACAGCACACCTGGCAGCGGGAATCTGAGCATGAAATAAATGATGTTAAACCTCTGTCTGAATCAGTGCTTCGGGATCTCCCTTAAAAATAGTTAGTTGCTCATTGCTTTCATGTTTCCCACACACACCTAAACACGACGCAAGTGCCTGAGGTCCATTCAGGAGTTTTGTATTTATCCTTGTTTCCGCATAGAAAATGGTGAGGGTTTTTCCCCCTGGTAGGAAGCTTTGTGCTGGTTTGAAAAATAGATTGACTAAGGGAATAACTACATGATACTCCCAACAGGTGTTCCCTCTAAGCTGAGTTAGTGTGAGCTAGCTCAGTTTTTTACTCTCTGGCTCACAGATTTTTGCCTTAGCTCAGGAAGGATGGCTCCAGAGCAAACTAACTTATGCAGCAGCCAATCGCTTGCTCACAACTTTAATACCAGTAGCTCACAAAGTAGAATTTTTGCTCACAGGACTCCACAGCTTAGAGGGAACATTGCACACATGCCAGGTCCTGGATGTGCGACTGCCAGTCGGGTTGCCAGGTGAGGCTGACAGGTCAGCGGGGTACTTACCAGGGGGCTCGGAGAGGGGAGGGAAGAAGTGCAATTGAACTCTGAAGCAAGTTCTAGGTGAGCTGGCTGTCACATTTAAAGGGACCGTGTTCCTTTTACATGCCTTCCCGCCATTGGAAATAATGGCGGATGGGGCTCATAGAATTACACCTCCTGGTCCAATCTTTTTAAATTTGGGGGCTTTTTCGAGGAGTGGCACCAGCAGCTATGTTGAAATTTTGGTGCCTCTACCTCAAAAAATAGGCCTCGCGAGCCCCAGATACCCAGAGATTGATTCTCCATTATACTGTATGGGGACTGGTCTCTGTAAGGTATAATGGAGCACCCAGGGGCCTTTCCCCCCCCCCCCCCGCTCCAAACTGGGGGATCCCCTGCCCCCAACTGGGGATTAGCAACCCTAGTGACTGGACTTGTGGTCAGATGTACATCAGGGGAACTCACCTTTAAAAGTACTGTTTCACCTGGCACTGAGAGAGAGCTCTGCATGGGCAGGGGGGAAAGGAGCTGCCAGTTTCCCTCTCACACCACTTGGGCTGGTTGAAAGGGCACCAGGGTGGGTCTTTTCGCCCCTTTTCTCTGCCTCCATGTGCCCTTTGAAACTGGAAGCTCTTCCTCTCCCCTCACAGCACTCCTCAGTACTGAGCGAATGAGCTGTTTTTAAGGAGAGTTTCTTATGATATTCGTAACTTGCATCCCTGTGGCCCAGCACATCTTGGGCATATCGTGTAGTTGCATCCTAAGCCACTGTGATGTGTTGTGGTTAGAGTCGAGTGGGACTGGGGAGACCTGGGTTCAAGGTCTCCCTTCAGCAGTGATATTCACTGGATGACTTTAGGCCAGTCACCTTCTCTCAACCAAATCTATGTCACAGGCAGGCCGGTAGCCACAGTGGGTCATCTCGGGTCTCGGCCCCCTGACTTACTGCCAAGGCCCCCTGACTTCCCATCCAGCGCAGGCACTCCCTTGGGGTGTGTGCAGGGGTGTGGGGGTGGTGCCCCCGACTTATTTAAAGGCCCCCCGGATTTAAAAAATCCTGGCTACGGGTCTGGTCACAGGGTTAGTGTTGGGATATTATGAAAGAAGGGGAAACCATGCACACTATCCTGAGCTCCCTGAAGGAAGAGTGGGATGAAAATGTGGCTGCTTGTGTTTCCAGTACAATGCTTGAAACTAAGGCTTAGTTGGTGCCTTGGATGCAAACACATCTCTTCTGGGTCTTCAAAGAGATATGTTGATGATGAAAACTAAAACGTGTGTATCTCAGTGATAGATTCCAATATGTGGTTTCATAACTTCTCTAGCGGAAGACATATGTGGACTGCCCTGACTTGGATAGCCCAGGCAAGCCCAGTTTCGTCAGATCTTGGAAGCTAAGCAAGGCCGAACCTGGCAAGTATTCCAGAGAATACCAGGCCCAGTAGGAGTCACCAGAGGCCGCCATGGCTTCCGGGCACACACAGACACAGACACGCACAATACAGAAAAACATCCTCCTCCAAAAAGATATACTTGGACTAACCTACCAAGGCAACAGTAGTATCGGCAGTACCCTGTAGACCTTCTCATACAACTCTACGATGGAACATATGAAAGTTTCAATCTACATTACATACACAGCAGTGGGGTGTCACCTGATGGAAGGTTTTTAACCAGTTAACCTTCTAACAGATTAGTTGATAAATAATATCACATATAAGTAATTTTAGCATAGAGTGTGTGTGTGTGTGTGTGTGTATAACTAATGGGAGACCTGAGAGACTCACTGAGGGGAAATCCCATTCTTTTCGTGCTCCCCCCACTAGATTGCCTACTCATTGGCCAGCCTATCCACAGAACTAACACCAATGACTGCCTGGCTCACACCTTCCCTGCTTTTTAGTTTTTCTTGAAACCTGGGGTTTTCCTGAAGTCTGCAGAAGAATACCTTCTATTTGAACCTGCCCCCCATTCTCTGTGTTTTTCTATCTGTAAGATGGCCAGGTTCAGAATTAGATACATGATGAAGGTCCTTTCTACACTTGGATCTCATCCCTGGTTTTATCAGGGTTCAACTAGTGACACAATACTTTGCATTTATCCTTGGTTGTAACAGTGTTCGTTTATCCTGGGACAAGTGTGGGGCAAAACTGGGGTGACCTCAGTATAATGTGGAAACAAAAAATACCCTGAGATACGTTGTCGAAGGCTTTCACGGCTGGAGCGTATTAGTTGTAGATTTTCTGGGCTGTATGGCCATGGTCTTGGCATTGTAGAACCTGACGTTTCGCCAGCAGCTGTGACTGGCAGTTGCCAGTCACAGCTGCTGGCAAAACGTCAGGTTCTACAATGCCAAGACCACGGCCATACAACCGGGAAAATCTACAACTAATAATACCCTGAGATAAATACAGGGGTGAACTCACATGTAGTGTAGAATGTAAGTTCGGGGACAGGGTAGAACCAGGATTTAAGGTCTCGTGTGGAAAGGACCAAAATGTACTATAGTAAAATAAGGGATTGTGTTGCTTGAATTTACATAGTTTTGCAGAGAGAATTCCCTTGTCTTTGACCACATGGCTTCCCCATTCAGTGAAGTAAGGTGACAACTTGCCTTAGCAGTTTTGAGCTGATGTTAGAGTGCAGCATGTTTAGTTAGCAAGTACGACTGATTAATGTCGCTTAAGCCTCCTGCTCAATGGAGTAAGCACAACACACGAAACATTATGGATTTTTCTGTAATAACTTTTTATTGAACCATTTTTCCATTGTACTTTGTGAAGGACCAAAAGCATATATTCATAAATCACACATTTTTAAAAGTGCAGCTCTTCGGGAAAAATGAATGAGTCTAGAATGACAATGGATAGTAAATAAGCACAATCAAATGTGGGCTTGTACATCTCGGCATCCAAAATTATATTCCATAAAATGTAATGAACATTTAAATTTAAATGAACATTCAGGTTCAAAACTGAAACAAAATGGAACTGTTTGCATAATTTCTTTCAAGTCTCCACTAAATAAAACCATATTGCTCCATTCTTGCAGCCTGAAAGCCGAAAATAAACTTGTTTGTATGTTACAAGAAAGATGTTCTGCCTTGCATTCATTTTTATATTATCTTCCCTTGTTTGCTCCATTTACATTCTTGAGTCACTCAACAACTGTGTCAAAGTAGAGGACATCTTTATTATTATCAGGGACAGTGGCCAATACTGAATATGGCAGACAGATTCATGACCATCTTGGATATAGGTGCACCTACATGATGCCAACTTTCGAAATACAAAAAAAATAATAATCTGGTAGCTGAGTTGAGTGATGAGGGTAGGTCTGGAGGCAATCAGGGCAGAGTCAGTCGTTTCAGGAAGGTCTTGGGGCAGAGATGGCAGTGTACATAAGGCACAAAGCTTTGAAGAAAACCTTATGGGGAGGAAAGAACCAGTAGGCTAAGCGTGGAGCGGAAGAGCTGCTGCCAGTTGAAGCAGGTAATAGTTAAACCTATGGGTCAGTGACTCCATGCTAAGCTCCTTGCGTACCCAAGGCTCTCTATATTAGCATTGCTATGATTCCGTCCAGGGCTTTTTCTGTAGAAAAAGCCCAGCAGGAACTCATTAGCATAATAGGCCACACCCAACAGCAGAAACTCATTAGCATATTAGGCAACACCCCTGGCTGCACAGCTCATTAGCATATTAGGCAGGGGCTGGGAAAGCACAGGGCAGGCATGGAAGCTTGTCCCCCCCCCCCCCCCGAGCTTCTCCGCCCCACTTCAGCATTGCCTTTCTAGTCTACACCTTCCCCTCCGAACCAGAGGGCCAGGGAAAGGCCCTGCTGAAGTGCCTGGGATAACTCTCAGCTGACTGGCTGGGAGTGAAATTGACAAGGAAATCCCTAGGGGCTCCCCAGAGGGAAAGAGGGCATTTTAACATGCTGCCTTTCCCTCTTGTGTGTAATGTAGTGAGGGCAGCGTGCTCTGTAGCCACGCACGCACAGAGGTTTTGGCTGTAGGCGTGGCCAACTCAGGAGCCAGCCGGAACTCCGTTCCTGTGCGTTCCTGCCCCAAAATAGCCCTGATTCCGTCCATACGCTTGTCTGATTATGGTTCAAGAACTTAGAAGGCCATGCTTTTCTCATTTCACTTCCGACACCTGACCTTAGCCAGGTTAAAATATGAGTGTTGGCCGGGGGTGGTGGTGGTGGTGTGTAGCTGAGATTTCCAGATAATTTACTCCTCTCCCTGCGTGATTTCTCACAGGCCCCCAGTTTATGTAAGTGTATTTTTGTATTGCTGTTGTGTGGTGTTCTTAGATATAGTAATAGCTATAAGCAAGACAGCTGAAAGCACTGTTTGCTGGGCAATGTAATTTGGATAAGTGAGTAGAAAATAGTCAGCGGCAACCATGATATATTTATGAAGATATTCGTATATATATCACAGTTGCCACTGACTATTTTCTACTGGGCAATGTAATGTCAGGACAGGAAACAGGAAGCAGAGCCTTCTTAAGTCAGGGATATTCAAAGTAGTACCTGTAAGTGCTACACATGGTGTCCATCCACAAGTTTTCTGGTGGCCTGTTGCCCCTTCACCTACGGATCTTTCTCTCAAAGCAAAGAACTGATCCTGGCTTTCCCTCACATCACTGGGGTTAGAAGATTCTTCAGAACATATTCAGATGAATACTTGACTCCACCTTAGGAGAATGCTTAACCATCACTGCAGTGAGGGTACTGACCGCCAGGTGGGGCCAGGAATTCCCTTAGAATTAAAGAGATCAATTCCTCTGGAGAAAATGGCAGCTTTTCTATGGCGTCATAGTCCTGTGGAGCTCCCTCCTTTCCCCAAACGTTGCCTTCCCCAGGCTCTGCCCACCAAGTCTCCTCCTACAGCAGGCTCAGTTATACTCGGACTGAGTACTAGTCTTCCTGTTGCATGCAAGGCAGGGGTGGGGGGATTCTTGAAATTCTGGAGGCCCCTTTGTAAAGGGGAGCCAGCATATCTCTATAGGGAAAGGCAATCTGCTTGTCCAAGTTCCACCTGTCTTCAACTTTCCCTCCGAGCTCTGTAGCCACACAATAGAGGAAGCAATCTGTTTTATGGCCTATTCCAGTCAAAACCATGGAGAACAGGAAGAAAACTAAGATTATTTTAAAATTTTCAACTACTCAAGAAGAGGAAGAGATTAAGAAATTTCAGGATGTGATGTAACAAAGAACCCAGTCAAATACTTAGGATTATATCTCACAGGACAGAATGATACATTATTTAAGGACAATTATATGACAACCTGGTCCAAAACACAAACAGATCTTGAAAGATGGTCCAAATTACAACTATCCTGGCTAGGACAAATTTCTGTTGTAAAAATGAATGTATTACCGAAATTAAACTTTTTGTTACAGATGATTCCAGTTGCAGTTTCTGAAAAGACTCTGAATGACTGGTAAAAACAAATAAGCAGCTGGCATCAAGCCAGGAGGCATGCACTTTGCTGTCTTGTCTGTAGCTCTGTTCTCAGCCTCTGTCTGCGGCACTCTGAGGGTGTAGATGATATTGGTGGGCTGGGAATGGCCAACTGATGTTCACCTGCTGAATCAGGGCTGGAGAGTGTCAATGGCTCTGCACCAGCTGTTGGCTGTAAATCCTGACAAGCCTGCTGGTCAGCTTCTGGTCAGCTGATGAATCCTGACAAGTCTCATTTTCCTGCTGGTCAGCTTCTGTTAATCAGTATACTGAAACAAGCATGCAGAAAAAGTGAAAAGTGGGGGTGTTGTGACACTACCGATGACACCAATGATGACAACAGCAACCTTCCCTGAAAATCCTGATTGTTTTCAGCATGTGCAGAAGAAAATAAGCTGACTCCACAACTGTGAACATGCAGAGGGACGGCTCAGCCTGTGTGTTGTATTATTGTTCAACATGTGGTTTACATTATTCTTTCACAATATCATGGCCTATGTAAACATTCCCATCTGTTGACATGAAGTGCATTCCTTTTTTCAGTCAGAAAAAGGGTGTGTAAACAGGGCCTTACTGGGCTGGTAGCAGTACCACCAGTCTCTTCCAGAATTAAACATGGTGGCATTAAGAGAATCTCAAAGCTGTATTTTGATGTGTCATGATGAAGTAAAATTATAACTTCCCTATTAAATTGTCAGATTATTTTCCTTTCACAGAAAAAAAAAATTCCCTTCATAGCTGTGTGGGGATGGGGTGGGAGTAGGGCTGCCAAGTCAGCCCGGGGGGCGGGGGATCCCCCGCTAAAGGGGTTCCCGATCCACCGGCCAACATTTGGCCGGCGGGGGAACCCCACCCCCGACATCGTCCAGCAAGGACGACGTGATGACGTCACCGGAAGTGACGCAGCACGTTGGGGGCGTTGCCAGGGTGTCCATAGAGTTTTGGGGCGGTTGCCAGAGCGTCACCCTGGCAACGCCCCCAATGTGCTGCGTCACTTCCGGTGACGCTGATGGGCGTCTCCAGGTATTTCCCAACCCAGACCTGGCAAACCTACCCCCCAGAGTTTTGTCCACTGGTCACCCCTCAATCCCCACACCCAAGGAGCTCTGAGCAGCATAAATAGTCCACCCTCTATTGTTCTCACAACAACCCTGTGAAGTAGGTGAGGCTTTCTGAGTTGGCCTTTGACCATCATAAATCATTCATTCACTCATTCAAGACCTCATTTTTGGCCTAGAAGGCTGTATATTGAGTTAATCAGCCCACCTCAAAGGGTTAGGATTGTGAGGATAAAATGGAGGAAGGAAGAACTATGTGGTAAGCCATTTTGGATTCTACTGGGGAGAAAAGCAAGGTATAAATCTCCAAATCAATGAGAAATACCCCAGCGCTATTTCTGATACTATTTACTTTATAAGAAACAAAAGGAGTTTACATTTCTGGGCAGTATTCCCTCTAAGCTGAGTTAGTGTGAACTAGCTCACAGTGTTTTAGCCTTCAGCTCACGCATTTTTGTCTTAGCTCAGGAAGGATGGCTCCAGAGCAAATGAATTTATGCAGTGGCCAAATCGCTTGCTCACAACTTTAATGCCAGGTGCTCACAAAGTAGACTTTTTGCTCACAAGACTCCACAGCTTAGAGGGATCTGGGTCTGGTTTAAAAGACCAAAATACAATTTAATTATAAATCCTTTCATTATCACACTAGATTCCTTAGAATGTTTGCTGCTTACTTAATGCAAGGCCAAAGCCAACTAGCTAGATAAATTATTGTTAATTAAGTTCCCTCTTGCTATTTATATATTTCTTGGAGGTCCAGGTTAGCGATTGCAATGGTGGGCCATGCATCAAGAATATTATTCTTGCTCTCCCACCGAGGGTTGCCAAATCTTGAAAACTCACCGGCGGGGGGGAGTCCTCCTCTTGCTGGGAATTTGGAGGGGCCTCAGCATGGTACAATGCATAAAATGGAGGGGCCTCAGCATGGTACAATGCCATAAAGTCCACCCTTCAAAGCAGCCATTTTCTCCAGGGGAGCTGATCTCTGTCAGCTGGGGATCAGTTGTAAAAATGGGAGATCCCCAGGCCCCACCTGTTTGCTGGCAACCCTTCTTGGGGGCCAGCTCACCCCAAAGGCCTGTGCAGCTGCACAACTTATGTGATTGGTTTTCATATGATGACTGGGTTGGGCCTGGTTGGTGTGAGGGGTGGGGCCCAGAGGGAATTCTTTGACTGGGGGGCCAATAGCGGCTCTTACTAGCTTTGACAGAAACACAGATGCCGAGCAATTGTGTCAAACTGATTAAGTCTGCGCTCTGGGGCTTAGAGTAAACAATGCCTTTGACTATTAGCTATTTAGGTATTTATTAACTTGTATGGAGACTTCTACTGAAGCCAAGGATTTCCCTAGTTCCCCCCCCCCCCAGCACAGGAGTTGAAAATATAGTGGTACAAACTGCTGAATATTCAGACATGCTAATTATCGCCTATTGCATTCATGCAGACCTAGTCACGGGCTATTATTTGTGCTCTGCAAGAAATAATAGCTTTCCTTAAAGTAGCACGTGATCAGGGAGAAATCAAAAGAAGCTTGTAGAAATGCCCCCTGCAATTAATGTAGAAGTAGTGGACTGACTTTTTGAGGGAACAGGTAACCCCAGAGGTATTAAATTGCATTGGAAATTTTCTCAGAACTTGCTGTATAATTATTTGCTATGTATATGCCCCACTTTTTGCTCCAGCGGGTGTTGGAAGTGAAGGACTGGGTGTTGTCCCCTGCCTCAACCTCCAGACTGTGTGGCAAGAGAGTTAGACAGCTAGATAGGCAGACAACACACTTCTCCTTGCACACACCAAGAAGGAGGACGGCTCCAAGAGGGAATTGGATAAACATATGGAGCAGAGTTCCATCAGTGGCTATTAGCCACAAGGTGTAGATAGGAACGCTCAGTCTGGGGCAAGTGATGCTCTGTATTCTTGGTGCTTGGGGGTGGGGCGACAGTGGGAGGGCTTCCTGGCCCCACTGATGGACCTTCTGAGGGCACCTGGTATTTTTGGCCACTGTGTGACAGTGTTGGACTGGATGGGCCACTGGCCTGATCCAACACTGGCTTCTCTTATGTTCATATGTTTCCTGTTTTCCTCCCTCTAGTGGTTGATTTGATACTACGTCACTTTGTGACCAACATAAAAACCTGCAGTTTAAATCTGCAGGGAGATATACCGGGCATACCGCGATGTAATATCAAATTGACCACTAGAGGGGGCAAAACATGTACAGAACAGACACCCCCTCCCCCAAAGCAACAGGAACCCACAAGCAAGAAAAATAAGAATGCAGAAAAGCCCATAGTTGATGCACAGGGTCCCCATCCACCTATGGAGGTTATTGAAGGCCATTCTTGGGATGAAAGTCACATTCTTTGCAGTGCAGTCTTGAGTGGCATTATCCCCTTCTGTGTTGTTTGGAGTCAGTGGGCTTGGAAGGGTATCATTTAGGACTGAACTCCCAGCTTCCTGAGTACTATTGAGCACATAGCTGGAATCTCTTGTGAGAACCTTATCGAAGTAAAACACCCCTTCCCAATACTCCAGATAAAAGGGTACTTAATTTCATCAGTCACAGGAATACATCCCCTTAATGCCATTATCAAAGCCATATTCCTCTGGGACAGTTGTGCCTTTATGTGAATTTTTAAGGAAATTGCATTTTTATTCATTTCCTGCTTTTCCACCATGTGACACTCCTGTGCTAAGCTTTGATTCCTGTGGCACTGTTCAACATTGCAGGGTAACACATGGCATATGGGTAAAGCCCCTGTGTTTTGCCAGGATCATTTTTTGAAGTCTAAATCAGAGTCAGATGCTATTGATTGTAGACTAGAGAAAACCCCCCCCACTGAAGTCAGCAGGACTATGTAAGCTGCTGAATTCGAATAAGGTCTCTGTAAGTTTTATATACACAATCTATTTTTTTTTTGGCATTTCTAGATCAAATCAAGCCTGAACTCCCTAGAAGCTAAAATGACTGAACTGAGGCTATTGTGCTTTGGTTACATCATGAGAAAACCAGACTCACTGGAAAAGACAATAATGCTAGGAAAAGTGGGATGGATTGACTCAGTAAAAGAAGCCATAGCTCTCAGTTTGCAAGACTTGAGCAAGGCTGTTAACAATAGGACATTTCAGTGAACATAAATTCATAGGGTCGCCATAAGTCAGAACTTCTCAGAAGTGACTTGACAGCACTTAACGCATACACTGAACAAGGCTTGAATAAGTAAAAAAACCAAAATCTGCCGAAGATTAAACAAAGCTGAGGCATTTAAATCCCTCCACCAAACACATATGGAAGCACACGTCAGACTCTTCAAGCTGAGAAGGCCATAAATCTACAGTGGAATCCATACACTAGTGATTCCTTTTGTTACCAGCTCAGTCTTTCTTTCTTTCTTTCTTTCTTTCTTTCTTTCTTTCTTTCTTTCTTTCTTCCTTCCTTCCTTCCTTCCTTCCTTCCTTCCTTCCTTCCTTCCTTCCTTCCTTCCTTCCTTCCTTCCTTCCCCTTTCTGCCATTTTATCTACTGATCTGTCCTTTTCTTCCATTTTTCCTTCTGTCCTTCCTCCCTGTCCTTTTCTGCCATTTTCTCTGATTTCCTGACTTTCTTTGACTGTCTTCCTGTTCCTTCCTGTTTTTTTCTGCCAAACTCCTCCCCCCTTCATTTTTCTTCTTTTCTTTCTTTGTTTCCGTTAGAAAAAAAATACCAGGCTGTGGTGCTCGTGGACTAAATGAAATGCATTCCAGTGGCTGCTTATGTGGGTGTCGGGGGGACTTCACAGAAATCAAACCAGTCCCCGCACCTGCTGGTTTCCCAAACTGCCTGCCATTTGTCAGAGATACCTTGCTCATTACTGTCAGCCTCCTTCCAAACGCTGCCATTTGAAGTGCAACTGGGACTTTGCTGAGCAAGAATATCTGTCCCAGTGAGGGATATGATTAATACAATAACATGGCAAGTTGATTGCATTCTTTAAGTGACAAATGAACATTCAATTGAATGAATGTTCATGTTACATCTGAATGGTTTTTTCCCAAAGTCTGATAGTTTACTAGAAATATGGGGGGGGGGGGGGGAGGCCATTTGAATACAAAGTCGGGAAACCGCGCTTGTTTTATCAGGGGGTCGGGTTGCCAGTCTCCAGGTGGTGGCTGGAGATCTCCTAGCATTACAACTAGTCTCTGGTTACAGAAATCAGTTCCCCTGGAGAAAACAGCCTCTTTGGAGGGTGGACTCTATGGCATTATACCCTGCTGAGGACCCTCCCCTCCCCTCCCCAAACCCCACCCTCCCTAGGCTCCAACCCTCAAATCTCCAGGAATTTCTCAGCTCAGAGATAGCAACCTGAGTGTGTATGTGTGGAATCCAACACTTCCTGTTTTCAAGTGTACATTTTTCTAGGCATGTTTTTTTGGGGGGGGGGGGGGGCTGATTGCTGCAACAGCCTCATGGAGTAAAGTAACTGAACGCATGCATGGGAGGGCACCCGTTTTTGTCTTCTCAGATTGCTTGTGAGTTCGGGGCATATTTGCACGCAGTGTTTTTCATGCGATGTGTGACATTGCATGTCATTATAACATCAGCATTCCCCGTTTTCAGCTCTTCCTGATTATTTATTTATTTCACAACACTTATACTTTGCCTTTCTGCCCTCATAAGGGCCACCAAGGGGGTAAGCAAATGAAAACACACATAGTAAAATCACATTTTAAAAACCATTAAAACCAACAACTGCCCCCAACACATAATTAAAACAATTGAAACCAAATTAGAGCCCCTCTGCCAGATTTTGCTGGGAGGAATGTCTGTAGCTCTCAGAGTACGTGAGCTTGCTGCGTTTCCCAGCAGTATGTTTATGGCAGTTTTACAGCAGTGCAGTAGAGCTGCCAGCTCTGACTTCGGAAATGCCTGGAGATTTGAGGGGTGGAGTCTGGAGAGGGGATGGACTTCAGCGTGGTAAAATGCCATAGATTCTACCTTCCAAAGCAGCCATTTCCTCTGTTGCCTGGAGATCAGTTGTAATCCCAGGAGATCTCCAGCCACTACCTGGAAATTGGCAAGCTTACTTTTTGGTCCATAAACTGCTGCTTCATCCAAAGGAAGCACTTATCCTGAAAGGACATGCTGGAAATAGAGAAGCGTTTTGTAGTCTGTTCGTACAATCCACGTTGCGTCTGGATCATCATGAGTTTTTGTAAATAAATAGTTCCTGTTTTAGTACGGGTCTTAATTTTGTTGTGCTGGTCTCACCTCACCCAGTGAATGTGCAGCTAGCAAGTAAGTATGGTGCAATTGTGAGCCTTGGACCACGTTCTGGGAGATCCAGGTTTGAATCCCACTTTGCTATAGAGCTGCCAATCTTCAGGTGGGGCCTGAAGACCCCCCCCCCCCCCCCAAGAATTAGGACTGATCTCCAGACTACAGAGATCAGTTCCTCTGGAGAAATTGGCAGCTTTGGAGGGCATCACACGACCACTGAGCTCCCTCACCAGGCTCCACCCCCGAATCTCCAGGAATTTCCCAACCCAGAATTGGCAACTTGACCCTGCTGTAGAAGTAGGGTTGCCAGGTCCTATTGGGCTCCCGGCTCCCCATTGGGATGTCTCTATGGGAACCATAGAGTTCTCATGAAATGTTAGAGTGTTGCTGCATGATGCTGCAGCATGATGATGTCACTACCAGTTAGGTCATCATGCCAGCGGTGTCCCAACAGGACACTGCTGTTCAGAGGTAGAGCTTCCCTCACCAGCCAGCTGGCTAGTGGCGTATTGGGGATCCTGAAATTGGGGTATCCCTGCCCCAACCGGGGGAAAGGCAACCCTATGTGGAAGCACACTGGGTGACCTTGGGCCAGTCCCTCTCCCTCTCTCAGCCTAACCCTTCTGTCTTGAGGATGTAATAGGAAAGGAAAGACCAATGTTGCAAGCCACTTTGAGTCCCCAGTGGGGAGACAAAGTGGGTGCAATTTAAACAAATAGTAACTCCACATCATTGAATTCAAGCTTCGTTGGTTCAAGTGAAAGTTTCTTTTCCCCTCTGCACAGGGAGACCGTCTATAGTCCAGCTTGTAAACCCGTAATTGCTGCATAGTTCTAGAAGGAGAAGAAATGGTAAACAAGTGGTGAGGATAAATGAGAGCGGAATCAAAAGTGATTGGATACCCATTAAATGTTCTCGGAGGAGCTGCTTTATTTACAAGCGGCTTTTTCATGCCAATTTTACTTTGAAGAAACATAAATTTTATAATTCTCATCATTAGTGCTATAAGCACGGTAAAGTATAAGTTAATTCTACAGTAATGTGATTATTAAAACCATTAGTCAAAGCCAAGGGATCCATAATTAACTTATTCTCCAGCATCAAGTAAATGATTCTACTGTGTGCTTTAAGGAAGCGATTGTTCACTGTTATGCAAAATACACCAGAGCTATTAGACCATAAAACCCTGCAATCTTATAATTAAATTATAAATTTTACATATTTTAATAATACAACCTATATATTTTAATTGTTTTCTACATAATATTAAAAAGGAAGAACGATCCTTTGGCTTCCACAGCCCAACCCGTACATTCCAATGTGCCACAGCAACGGGTACCTACCCCCAAGACTGATAGCTGACAGTTGTCTCCATGGGGTTCTGTTCTAGAGAGTACTGAGATGGAAACAGAGAGCAATTTCTTGTTCAGAGCAGGATTAGATTACTCTGGATCAACAAGGTCTCTTCCTGAATTGGAATGACAGAAATAAAATGTTAACCCGCTGGGTATAATGTAAAATTACATATTTGTCTAAGTATCTTGGGAATACGTTGGCTAGAACCAAAAAAGGTCTGAAATTCTACAGTCACTCCATCGCAAAATGAAGATGTTTTCATACATTGCAAAGAAGGTTCTACAAACCTTTCCTCCTTGCCTAGCCTAGTTTTCTACATGGAAGGGCCATTTTCTCCCCCTCCCACCAGATTTTTTTTTTAATTGTCAACTGAATATTTTTATACTGATTTTATTTATTTATTTGTTTGTTTGTTTATTTATTTATTTATTTGGATTTATATCCCGCCCTCCCCACATAGCAGGCTCAGGGCGGGTTCCATCAAGCATGGTAAACAATATACAGCTTACAAAGAATTAAAAACAGTTAAAACACCAATAAAATACAACAATATTCCTCTGGTACAACTCATAGTTAAAGCCTCACAGATGCCATCTCACTCAAGTTTTGGTCCTTAGACAGTAATGTAGAACTGACCCACTGAGAGGAGGCCCAGTAGAGAGGGAGGGATGTCTGCCGCCCTAACTAACAGCCTAGTGGAAGAGCTCCATCTTGCAGGCCCTGCAGAATGTCATAACAACATGTGTAACAGGCTCTGTGAATTCCCAAGTTTGTTTGTTTTTTAAGTAAGACTCTAGCACCTTTAATTATGGAGCTGTATTAAGAAAGGCGTATCTCTACAATGAAAAGGGCCGGAGATTTTTTTTTTTTTAATGAAAGCTGGCAGTTCTCAGAACCTGTTACACAGGTGGCTATTACATTATATCAGTACTGTAATGTTCAATTGCTGGCTTAAAAAAAGATTTAAAAAGCCCTGCTGTTGCAGTACAGGGTGGGGTGGGGGGCAAAATGCCCACTGTCAGAAGTCCAGGGCAGGAAAAGTATGGGAAACTTTCCATGTGGAGGCCCTGTTGCTGTTGCGCGATATCGCCAATAAGAGCTATTTGGGGGCAGGAACACACAGGAACGGAGTTCCAGCTGGCTCCTGAGTTGGCCACACCTACAACCAAAACCTCTGGCATGCGTGGCTACAGAGCACGCTGCCCTCCCCACCTTACACATAAGAGGGAAAGGCAGCCTGTTAAAATGCCCTCTGGGAAGCCCCTAGGGATTTCCTTGTCAATTTCACTCCCTGCCAGTCATCTGAGAGTGAAATTGACAAGGAAAAGCCTCTCTCTGCCTTCCCTTCTCTAGCTGGAAAAGGGCAAGCAGGGAACCCAGCCACCTTGAAAATGCCTTTCTTTCCCTCCCCGATCTGGGGGAGGAAGAGAAAGGCATTTAACCATACCCCCCCTCCCCTGCACTTCCCTGAGTCTCTCCGCAATAGCGAAGAAAGGCGAGGCTGAAGTGGGCCAGAGAAGCACAGGGAGGGAAAGAGGCAAGCTTCCATGCCTGCCCTGCACTTTCCCAGCCCCCTGCCTAATATGCTAATGAGCTGTGCTGTCAGGGTGTGGCCTAATATGCTAATGAGTTCATGCTGTTGGATGTGGCCTGTTATGCTAATGAGTTCCTGCGGGGCTTTTTCTACAAAAGAAGCCCTACCAGCAACTGTACCAGCAGCAAGGAAACCACACATGCCTGTCCTGGTGTGGAAAACATCCTGGTTAGGTCTTGTGCTACTTTCACCTAAACGTGATTCTTTCTTTTGACAGCATTCATCTGGGTAAGTTATACAATGTTATTGCCTAGGCTTACGATTTGCCTGGCTGCAGCAGGCCAATTCCCACTCCCAACCTCAGTTGCCTGCACTTGATCAATCAAGCAGCTGGGGGGAAAAAATGATGGGGGGATTTCAGTGTCTAGGCCACTCTAGGATCTCTCCCTAATCTCTGTGCTCTTTACCATAGAGATGGGGGGAAATCCTAGAGCATTGGAGGGGGCTGGGACATTGGTATGCTCCTCAGGCTCCACTCCCCAATACTCCTGGGACTTGTAGGGAGGGGCCAGCAACTTTATGTGTTGCAAGATAACATGTTATATTGGCAGCCAATATGGCAAAGATTGCTACTGGTGCAAAGTGGGAAACTGAAAATATATACACTGAAGACTGGTTCTGGGATAATGGGAATGGTCAAGACACAGCTAGGGAAATTCTCTCTGATTTCCTTTCAACAGATTTTACTCCGGTTACTTGGAAGGACTGGATATATGCTGTTAAACTGTTATTACTTTTGCTACTTGTGTCTTTGCTACAGAATCTTTCATTTTTAAAATTGTGTTTTGTTTGGTAATCAAATACAACAAAGTTTAAGTGCATCAGGAGACACTGAAGAAAACAGAGTTTTCTTTACCAATAAATCAGTATGCAGAACTGTGTCAAAGAGCTCCTCCTCTTTACCCTTGACTCTGAAGGATTGGAAAAGCAGGGATCTGGTGCTAATTTCTCTTTAAAAGACCGTGCCTGTGCTTGGAGGTTCATATTCCAAAATCCACCCGGGGATGTGACATGCTTTCTCCTTCTCCCTCTCTCTTTCCCTCCTGGCTCTCCTCCAAAGTTCTTTGCTTTCTCAGTCCGCCTTTTCTCAAGATGAAACCCCTGCTGCTTCCAGCCGTTCTGGTCGCTCTGATGCAACTTTCTCAGAGCTTCCCCATCTGGTACCACCGAGGCTGGTTGCGACTGCTCAGAGAAGGGGACAGCTGTGGCAATTGCAAGCCGGAACTGTGTGCCGTGCCAACAAACTGCCGTGCCGGAACGGTGTTAGACCCTTGTGGGTGCTGTCCTGAGTGCGCAAACGCAGAAGGACAAATCTGCGACTTAGACACGAGGAGTAGTTTCTATGGCCACTGCGGGGACAACCTGGAGTGCCGGCTGGATGTTGAGGACATTAAATTTGGAGAAATCCCCGAGCCTCAGTGTGTGTGCACATCTCAGGAAAGTGTTTGTGGACCTGAAGGGAGGACCTATGAGAATATCTGCCAGTTCCATGAAGCTTATGCAGAGAAGGGGACCAATGGGAGCATAGAGCACAAAGGACCCTGCGAATCAGGTAAGGAAATGCCGACGCAGAACTTTGGGAGTACAAAGAAAGGAAGCTTGCCAATGTGTGTGGTTCCCACTCTCTTTCAGTGCAGTGCTGTTTAGCGTTACTCCAGTCGAAGTCTCACTGAGTTCAGTGGGCTCAGATTGGAGTCACTCTAGATGGGATAGCACTGCGAGTCTACCCGATGGGGTGTAGTGATTAGCGTGTTGGAATGAAATTGGAAAGACCTGGGCTCAGATCTCTCCTGGGTGACCTTGGGTGGGTCACTCTTCTACTGCTTGACCTACCTCATAGGCTTATTGTGAGGATAAAATGAGGGAAAGAGGAGCTGGGTACGCTTCTTTTAGCTCTTTGGAGGACGTGTGGGATAGAGCTGAAACAGAGAGCCCCAACACTAGCTCTGCGATTCACTTTTGCAAGCTGAGTAGTTGGGGAAGTCGTATATAAATCCGTAGCTTGGTAGGCTGGCCCATCTCAGTGACATAGGTAAGCAGGTTATTTTTGCTGGGGTGAAAAGGTGTCCCCTAAGCCCAATTTTTTGCTTCTAAGGCTGTGGTCACACACGCTAAATAATCCACTTTCAGTGCACTTTCCAACTGGATTTTCACTGTGTGAACTGGCAAAATCCAGTTGGGAAGTGGTTTGAAAGGGGATTATTTACTGTGTGCAACCGCAGCCTAATACTGCGATTTCATCAGGCAATCCTTCCCATCCACAGCAGTGAAAAGTTCCTTTCTTAGCGTCTTGTGTGGCATTAAACCTTTGGAAACCAAAATCTGAAAACTCCTATCAATGGTTGCAAGCTTACTCAAAAAAAGCTCTTAAGGCCGCAGTCACACATACTAAATAATCCCCTTTCAATCTACTTTCAGTGCACTTTCCAACTGGATTTTACTGTGTGAACTGACAAAATCCAATTTGAAAGTGCACTGAAAGTGGACTGAAAGGGGATTGTTTCGTGTGTGTGATCGCAGCCTGAGAAAGCCATGATCAATATCATCAAGGCTCTGTATGGTTCTGAATGTAACAACCCAAAGTGTGGCTCACCAGTTCCTTGCAAACTCTTGTATCAATTCACAGCAGAATTGGAACCACTCCCATCCTTAATGAGTGGCAGGATCAAAGGTGAACAAAGCATCGTCAAGAAAGGCAAGGGGAAATTCAGATTCAGTAGCATCAGGGAGCGTTGACCCTTGAAAGCATGGGAAAACTTGGTTGGTCTTTAAGCTGCCTACTGGACTGGCATCAGGGTCTTCTCCTGACTGACCACGTGAAACTATCTTCATGAAAGGCAAGACAAGGGAAAGTTCATTATTTATTTGCTTGGACAAATCTTGAGCAAGGTTTCCAGGATACTCATGTTTGGACCATAGAGAACTTTGAGAGTGCTTGTGTAATGTTCCTGTCTTCATCCAAGTGAAAGAGTTCAAGAGCTACAGAGAGTGCTTGCAAAGTGGGGGTTTTTAAGCTGCAATAATTTTGTGTGCTTTTAAAAATCTACGTGTTGATGCATGTTGTCTTTGAATTACAAGGTCTGCGAAATCTCTTACGGCGTTATGAGGTCTTACTGTTACACCAAGGAACAAACTTTGGCATGCAGTTTCCCTGCATGTGGGGTTATAAGAAGCCCAACCAAAAATGACAATAGAATTGGAGCACTAGTGTTTAGCCCACTGACAGCTTTAGAGCATGATATGCAAATAATTCATTCCTCAGCAGTTAGCATAATCCGTTCACATATTTCCCAGTGATTTAACACAGCCTTCGGGGTGAGATCCAAACAGCAAATTGTTCTGAGGCATGCAAGTGAGACAAAAGGGACGCACCTAAAAGGCATGCCCATGTTTTTGGCAGTGGCTCCAACGTGGTGGAATATTCTTTCTGTGCAGTTCTGGAAGAACCTCCCATTATTAGCATTTCAAGAGCAGTGTGAGACTATTGCCAACTGGACACGGAGGGGAAATGTTCAGACCCTTTAAGCGAGGTTTAATATTCCAAAGCAGGAGTTTTCTTGGTATGAAGTTAAACAGCATCTCTTGAAAATGGCTTACCAATCACATTGATACTAAAGGGACAACTAAACCAATGCTCCCTCTAAGCCGTGGCATCTTCTGAGCAAAAATTCTGCTTTGTGAGATTCTGGCATTAAAGTTGTGAGTGAGCAATTTGGCCGCTGCTTAAATTAGTTTACTCTGGAGCCATCCTTCCTGAGCGAAGACAAAAATGGGTGAGCCAGAGGCTAAAAAACTGCTCACACTCTCAGCTTAGAGGGAACACTGGTCATAATGTCTGAAAAGGGCAATACTGAAATTGGAATGGATACATGATGTATTTTGGGAGAGAACACACAAGGGACACCTGTTCTTTTTGATTTTTTGCATTAAGAGCCAACACAAGAAAAACCCACATATAGTTATGCCTTTCTTGGTTGTATAGCTGTGATCTGCTAGAAATCCAAATCACAAAATTTTGTTTTTAAACACATGCCAGCTAAACCCTGATGCAACTGGGAAGAAACCTCCCCCCTCCTACACTGAGAGACAGCAAAAGGCAGGGAGTCTGTTAGTGCTATTCAAAAATACTCCGCACATGCTGGTTGTGTGTTAATATAAAAGAAACTTGCCAAGAAAGGAATGGCTCACAGCCACAGCGATTGCTCTTTTTCATTCTCTGAATCCCTGACACTTCCCAACCGGTATCATTCAACAGTTAAGTTTATTTAATGGGCTCAGAGGACTAGATTCACTCCCTCTAGCGGCTAGATTAAAAACACACAAACATTTTTTTTTAAATCCTCTCTGTAGATTTGTGCTTGCTCTGTGCTATGATTGCAATCATTCTAGCTGGTCCAATATTTGACATATTTAATCAGAATGTAGAATGGAGATCTGCATTGAAATTACATTAAAATATGCTCCCCCCCCCCCAAACAAGCATAATGACTTTAATAGCTTGATCAAAATGAAAGTTATAAAATAGAACTTCATGCCTAACTTAAATGGCAGCAAATCACACTGTTTGCAGCTTCAGTTGTCCTTCATGCTGGGTTCAAAACTAACAGCTACTATTCAGAAAGGCGGGGGGGGGGGGGGGGGACCTGGGCATAAACAGATGGGAAGTTCTGTCTCACATGGTGCAGCAGTGGTAAAAAAACAAAACCCAACTTTTTTCAAAGTATCAAAACATTATAATGGTATGTGTGGATGCTGAGGTGCCGATCCTGCATACAGTACGTGCTGAAATTCCGTTGAAGCCTAAGGGGGAGCCATCCGCTATCATGTTGGAGTAAGACAGAGTTTCCAGGTCCCCCTGGCTGCTGATGGGGGGCGGGGGGGGGGGGTAGGTTGGGTGGCACACGGAGCCCTGGTTAGGGCTGCCAGGTCTTACCTCCTTGCTAACGGGGGATAATAGGAGGGAGTTTTCTGAGAGGGGGGGGGGGCGATGTTGCCAGATGCGATGTCCCTGATGTGATGATGTCATATGGAGGTGACGTCATCATGCTGGGGACGTTGTGCGGTGACACTCTGGTATTTTGGGCAAAAATACCAGAGTGTAGCTGTGCAATATCCCCAGAGTGATGATGTGACTTCTGTGTGATGTCCTCATGTCAGGGACATCACGCCAGGTCGTGGCTATTGGGGGCGGGGCTTCTCCTGCCGGCCAGCTGGCTGGCAGCAGTTAGGAACCCACAAAATTGGGAGATCCCCTTCTTCCACCTGGGGATGGCAACACTAGCCCTGGCCCACCAAATACTCAAACCCCACCAGCAGAGCGACAAAATATCGCAACCAGATTCAGGAGGAGTGGAGAGGGATGAAATGCTGGCCTTCTGCAGAGGAACCCACCGCAGAACACACTGTTCAGCATGAGCAGGAAAGGCTGGGTGGTACACAGAGCCCTGGTCCACCAAACACCCAAACCCCAGCAGCTAAGCCTCGCTGCTCAGCATGAGCAGAGAGACTGGGTGGTTCAGAGCCCTGAGTCCATCTATGCAAAAGGCAAAGAGCAATCCCCTGCCCAGCAAAGCTGATCAACTTCTGTTTTGTCTGTTCCTCTCCAGCTCCTGGCAAAACCCAACAAAGGAGGGCTGGGCTTCAGCTTGGGCTTTATATAGTTTTCAGATCCTATAGAGCTGAATGGGAGCTCTGTTATTGGCAGCCAGCAGTTCCTGCAAACTTTGGAGGGTTCCTATTTGTGTTTACATGATCAGAGAATTCCACCCCCCACTAGGGCTGCCAAGTCCAACTTGGGAAATATCTGAGGACTTTGGGGGTGGAGCCAGGAGACTTTGGGGGTGGAGCCAGGAGAAAGGAAGTGACATCATTTTGTGATGTCACATCCTGTGATGTTGCTTCCACATGCTGACACATGAACTCATGAAGTTTCCTAATACTGAGCTTCTGCTGCTGCCTTGAGCTTTATAGGCTTGCAAGCAGCATTACCCAGACTGTGACTTTTATGCCACTGTTTTTTGTCGCTGAACAAGAGTCAGTGTTATGTAGCAGTCAGTTTGTTTGGCTGGGATCTGGGAGAGCCTGGCTCAAAACCCTGCAGTGTCATGGAATCATTTTATTTAATACTGAATCAGGCCATTGGTCCATCAAGGTCAGTATTGACTACTCAGACTGGTAGTGGCTCTCCAGGGTCTCAGGCTGAGATCTTTAATGTCACCTATGACCTGATCCTTTTTTAGCTGAAGAGGCTGATACCTCCTGCATGTCAAGCAGATGCTCTATTACTGAGCAATGGCCCTACTGAATCCTTCCTCATCTCGGCAGAATATGAAGCACTAAGTGCTGCACAAGTGCTAAATATGATTTTCATATCATAAGAACAGGAGAGAAGGCACAGTGGATCGGGCCAACAGCCCATCCAGTACAACACTCTGTGTCACACAGTGGCCAAAAATACCAGGTGCCGTCAGGAGGTCCAGCAACGGGGCCAGAACTCCAGAAGCCCTCCCACTGTTGCCCCCCAAGCACCAAGAATGCAGAGCATCACTGCCCCAGACAAAGGGCTCCATTTAGACCTTGTGGCTAATAATAGCCACTGATAGACCTCTGCTGGATGGGGACAGAGAGAGAGACAGACAGACAGACAGACAGACAGAAAAAAGAAAGAGGGAGAGAGAGAAGGAAAAGAGCAGGCAGACCCCAGCAGCTTACTCCAGCAGCAGACCACATGCAAAAGCAGGCCCTTCAGCAGAAAGAGCCTCTCTGGGCGGGACTCTCTTGCTCTTTCTTAAAGGGGAAATGTCTGTTGAGGCTTTTTACTGCAGGGCAGGCTCTCTGCAGACATTTCCCTTTTAAGAGGCCAGGGCAGGCTCCGACGTTTCCCTGCTGGCAGCCATTGCCTCCCCCGGTGGCCAATTCTGAAAAAGCGGGGGAAAGCTTTAAAAATCGGTGCTTCCCCCGCCCTACCCGGGGACTTGGCAGCCCTACCCCCCACCACTGTCTTGGAGTTTAACTGATTGATGCCGGGTTGTCTGGGAAATGTACCTGTTTCACGAACCGCCACAAAATGTTCGTGAAACGTTTCTGATGGTTGTGCTTCCATGAACAACATTTTATGAACCATGAACCGGCCAAAGTTTGCCATGAACTGTAGTAGTTTGTGAGCTGGTTCATGCCAATCTCTAGTTGCAAGTTCTCCTCAATTGCTGCACATGTAGTCCCTGCTTCAGTTTGTGACTGTGACCTGCTTGGAGGTCTGGAGTTGGAACTATTTGGCCTGTTGGGAAGCCCATGTGTATTACTCATGGATTTCCCTGTTCTGTCAAACAGGACCATTTCAGCTTGAAGGAGACTGAAGCCCCTTCATGCACAACACAGTCTGGATCTGAATTGGGGACCATTCACAGGGGAACTGAGGAGAACTCACAGTTAGCATCTGGCTATCATGTAGGGTACAAGGTAGGTACCTTGGATCCTATTGGTATACTCTGTAATGTGTCAGTGTGTGTTGAGCCCATTCCCAAGATCTGCTATTGGGAGAGAGAAACTGTTGTGGGACACACCTGGCTACGTGAACCGTCTGTAATATATCTTGTGTTTAGTATTTTAGAACAATGAAATGAGTACAGTTACCTCGTTATAACACGGCCCAGTTGGTTTATAACTCAGAGCTTCTTCATTTGTACATAGCTAGTTATAAGAGAGGCTCTTTTTTATTGTCTTCAGGATGACAGAAAACAAAATAAAAACCTGTAGCTTGCACATCTGTTTGACAAGCCTCTTGAATTTATCTCTTCCAGCTCCTGTTATTTCTTTGCCACCTCGAGATACCCAGAATTCCACAGGAAATGATGTCATTTTTGGTTGCGAGGTGTCTGCCTTCCCCATGCCACACCTTGAATGGAAGAAGAAAGGAAACAAAATGTTTTTGCCAGGAGATGATGCTCATATTTCCATCCAGGTACGCAATGTAAAGTGGGTAAGGTCGCTAAGGGACCAATTTTTGTGTGGCTATTAAGAGACATGGGGCTTGATCTAAATTACGTGAAGTCCCACTGATATCATTGAGAAAGTTCATTGTGTGCTTCAGACTCACCCGCTGAGATTTAACTTTGACGGTATCGTGCTTATAGAACTCGTCCTGCAGTGGTTGATTTAGAAAGTATAATCTCTTCCCTTAGGTGCATGTCTTCACATTGCAGAAGGATAAAAAGTAGAATTGTTTAAGTGATGTATGTACTGGATACAGGCATAACTTTTGGCAGACTATATTAAGGTTTTACTCATTGCTGTGAGTGTTGTTCTTTTGTGGTTTAATTCACCGCGAACCTGGTTTTGTCAATTTCATCCCCAAACTACTGTGGCATAGTTATTAGCGTGCCCAACTAGGATCTCAGAGGCCTGGGTTTGAAGCCTCAGTCTGGCATGATGCTTGCTGGGTGATCATGGGCTGGTCATGCTTTTTCTCAGCCTAACCTTCTACCATAGGCGTCAACTACGGGGGGGCTCGAGCCTCCCCCGAAATTTCCCGGGGGGGGGGCTCAGCCACCCTGGCAAAATGGAGCGCCCGCCGGTGGCCAGTCAGCCGGCCAGCTGGCTGCCGTCGCCGCCTCTCCTTCCCCTCCACCCCTGGCCTGCCCTCCTGCCTCCCTGGGGTGGGGGGGGGAAAGAGAGGCGGTGGGGACATGGTCCCGTGCTTTGTGCACGCGGCAGTCAGCCAGCCAGCTGGCTGCCGAAACCGGGTCTACCTCCCTGGGGCCTGGGGGGGGAGAAGCGGCGGAGACATGGTCCTGTGCGCGCGTGCGCTTCACCCGCGCGCACAAAAGAGCCCCCCCCCCCGGGGATTTACAAAGTCTACGCCCCTGCCTACTACACAGGACTGTTACAAAGATGGAATTAGGAAGGGAGATCCAAGTATGGCCCCCTGAACTCCCTTGGAGGAAGGATGAGATAAAACTGTACTACAAAGAAGAAATCAGCAGAAGATACATGGTGAGGATTTCATCCTAGATATTTACTGTTTGTCTTTCTTTTTCTCAGGCAAGAGGTGGGCCCCGAAAATACAGCATAACTGGATGGTTACAAATTCAAGGACTCAAGAAGTCAGACCAAGGGATCTACATATGCCAAACAAAAAACAAGTATGGTTTTGCCTATTCCTCAGCAAGGCTGGAAGTTATTGATGGTAAATCACTGCATTTATATGTCATGTTTTGAAATAAGAAGCTTTCAAGTATGGTTGCCTCATTTGGTAATAGCTACTGTCACATTCAGGGCAAAGCCTGGTGCTGTTACTCTAACTGGGGTTTCCAGGATACACAAATTCAATGACAATCAGCAAGGCAAGAGACAAGAGCAAGGTCTACAAACCAGTCCAAAGTTAGGGAACCAAAGTTCCAGGGGTCTGAAGAAAAGGGGGTCTAGGTTCCAGGGCTTGGAATCAGTGCAAGGTCTGGGTCTCTAGCTGTGAACACAGCAATGGTTAGCAAGGACAGACTACAAAGGCAGCAAGTCAGGGTAGAGCAAGTCTGCTCACAGAGGTGTGTGGCATACAAAGACACTTGCACATTGAGCCTTGCTCAGCATGTTCCTTTTATCTGCCACATTAGCTGACTCATTCCTGAAGCCCAGACATTGCTCCTTACAGCTGAGTTCATCACCCTACAGGTGCAAGTCCTTTGCTTCCCTATCAGCTTGTCATTTCTGCTCCTGAAAAGACTCTGCTCCAGGAATTAACACTGATAGCTGCTGGGTGATCAGGCAGGCACTCCTTTGTCTCTCTAGAGCTGTCAAGCACTCTCTCCTTCTTCTGTGTTCTCCTGGTTCAAGAGAAAACAGTGGCAGCTGACACTCTGACCTTTGCATCATTTCTTTCTTTTCCTGTCAGAATGAGCAGCCTGGCTGCGGCTGGAAAGCATTATCGCTTCCTAATGCTTCTCTTGCTGAGTCTGCTTCTTGACTCAGCTGCTCAGGCAACTATTCGACTGGTGAGGGGCCCAATCTTCCATTTCCTCCGCCTCCTCAGAGGAGCAGGAGGCAGCCAGCCCGCCCATGACAGCTACCCTGAAAATCCAGTGGAGCCTTAGAAACTAACAAAATTTATTCCAGCAGAAGCTTTCATGAGTCAGAGCTCACTTCTTCAGATGCACTGAAATGTACATCCATTGGGTCAATGCTTTCACGTAGATATAGCAATTACCCATTAGGCCTCTAGTGGCAAAGACAGGAAAAATCACAGCTAAGAGGCTGATGGAGGGAAAATGGCCCTGATATGGGCAGGACTTTGGAAAATGCATCCCTTCCCATCCAGGTCACATATAAACATGCATCAGACCCAGGGGTCATTTGGGGCTGGAGTGAGGTGGAGCGGTGCTCCGCCAGCCCAGGAGTCTACGGGGTCTAATTCTAGGGCCCCCTGAACAGGTTGCCCCCATTCCCTCCATTGTTCTCTATGGTGGGAAAAAAGTAACGTTTCCCCCCCCCCCATAAAGAACAATGGAGGGGATGGGGCAACCTGTTTGGGGGCCCATAGAATTGGACCCCGTAGTCCAATCTTCTTGGAACTTGGTGGGTATTTTGGGGAGAGGCCCCAGCAGCTACCCTGCAAGTTTGGAGCCTCTCCCTCAAACCCCTTCTCCTCC
Source organism: Lepidodactylus listeri (assembly GCA_029233225.1). NCBI lineage: Eukaryota > Metazoa > Chordata > Lepidosauria > Squamata > Gekkonidae > Lepidodactylus > Lepidodactylus listeri. Next base: position 19,186,250 of record JARCFY010000016.1, read on the forward strand.
AGCCCCCCATATACCCTGTGAGTTTTTGCCCTTGACTTCAATGGCCCATAGGGTATAATGGGGCTGAAACTGACATTCGGCCCCGGGGAATGACTCCCAAATGGCTTGCATTGCTGAAACTGACATGTGGGGGGTCATTCGGCAGCCGGAACAGATGCGGCCTGATTTGGCCCGATCTGAATCGGGCCAAAAAAATTTTATCTGCACACCTCTAGTGGGCACAAATGGCAGTGGTGGCAAGCCCCTCCCCCAGCTCCCAGTGGGCCTGTGGAGGAAGTGAAGCGAGAAACTTTAAACCCCTTCTGTTTAGAGTCACGCGGCAGTGCCTGCACGATCTTTCCATTGCATTCTATGGGGCCCTTCTCGCTTTGCTACCCACCCGCCTGCCTTGAAAGGCCAGCTGGGGAAGGGAAGGGGAGGCTTTTGAAGATGCCCCCCCTTTGCTTCCCTTTCTGACACACTTCCGGTGATGTCAGGGGGCGTGGCATATGCTAATGAGCTATGCTAATAGGTATGCTAATAAGCTCCTGCACCTCTTTTTCTACGAAATTACCCCTGATCAGACCATATTCTTTCAAACAAAGACTGCAGCAAAGCAGCATTGGGAAGGATCTCCAGGAGGGAGGCAGGGAGGGACTGTGGCTCACTGAGAGAACATCTGCTTGGTATGCAAAAGACCCCCCAGGTTCAATCTCCCGCACCTCCCGTTGAAAGGACCAGACACTAGGTGATGTGAAAGACTTCTGCTTGAGACCCCGGAGAGACTGGAAGCAATGGAGGTTGTCAGCTGACATCTTCCGTTCTGTGCCTCCACACGGCTTGTTTGTGAGCCTTGTGGAAGCACAGAACGGAAGATAAGCTGGCTGACCACCTACGTCGCTTCCAGTTTGTGCTTCCAGAAGGCTTGTCTGTGAGCCTTGTGGAAGCACAGAATGGAAGATAAGCTGGCTGATTACCTCGTCGCTTTTAGTTTCCAACAAGGTCAAATCACAGCAAGGACACTCGGTTGTTGGAATACATGGAGTCCGCCTGTTGTATGAATGAATGTGACTGTATCAGCAGTTGATAAGGGACACTAAAAGTGTGTTGAATTTTTGGTACATAGAAATTGAGATATTAATTGCACCATTTGGAGGTGGGCAGCCCTACTGGTTTGGGAAGTTCTTGGAAATTTGGGTGGTGGAGTCTGGGAGGGTGGGGTTTGGGACCTCCGAGTATGTCATAGAATCCACCCTCCAAAGGAACCATTTTCTTCAGGGGAACTGATCTCTGTCATGTGGAGAGATCAGTTTTAATTCAGGGAGATCCCCAGGCTCCATCTGGAGACAGGTAAAACCATAGCCTCACTATTTATAGTTAAAACAACAACAATCCAAACCACAAGAAAAGGCTGGGGTGAAACATTTTCATAAACAAACAAACAAATACTGAAGCTCCCTTGTGACCCAAAATGGCTCGCCAGATTGTCAGAGGTCTTTCCCGTCTCAGCAACATGAGATCTTTGTTATCTGGAACTGAATCTGAGCGCTTGCATGTGGAAGGCTGCTATCCCTGAGCTACAGCCACGCCATCACCGATAGGTGTATTTATTAATTTTCATTTTAAGACTAGTTCTTATTCTGCAGATTCACCGCCAGCATTTCAGAAATCTCCCGGCCGCCAGATGACCACCAGTAGAACAGATTATGGAGACTATTTTGACCCCTCTGAACATGAGGAGGAGGCAGAATATGGATCTGGAGACTATGAAAGATGAAACAAGTTCTTATTGCGTAAGGAGATCTTTGTGTCCAGCCCTCGTCCATATCCTCTGTTTTTACTTGCTCAAGCTCACACATCGCAACTAACGTTTATCTCAAATTCCAGAACTCGTGAGCAGTTTATAAGTTTGATTCTATTTGTTTTGCGGTCAATCCGATTTTTCTCTCAGTTACCATAGGAAAGCCGAGAAAACTGTATTGGTGCCAGTCGCTCGTTTTGTCAATGGTCGCTTCTGTTCTTTTATCTTGTATTCACTGTTCTAATTTGCTTCATGTAAAAGAATGTAAAAGGAATTTTTAAATAAGAGACAGGTTGCTTATCAACTAAGTAGATGTAAGTAAGTACATGTAAATAAAGGTTACAGTGAATGTATTAGATAACAGAGATAACAAGATTCTTCTTTTTTAAATCCACGGGCCTGGGAACTCACCTCTTTGTGGTGTAAACTACTTTTGGTAGTGTGAAGGAGTCCAAGCTTGTCTTTTGAACACCAGAACATAAAAACCCTGTCAAAAAATGATATGTGACAGAATAAATCAATAACAGACACCCCCAATAAAAAGTCACTAACCCCTCTTTTATTTCCCACTGACTTATCAAATTCTTCAGGGCTTATCTACAGAAATCTCTTGTCTGTCAGCAGCTGGCCTTGGAGGAGGGAATTCCTCACAGTTTCACCTCTCACAGTACACTTGCTGCTTCAGTGCACACTGTCCTCCCATTCTGGAGGACAACTATCTGTGTTTGACTTGGCATTAAGTTTTAAGAAGCACTTCTGTGGCCCAGTCCTCACAGGAACCAGAAAAATCCTCTGGGAAAGTCCTTCATATTTCCACTTTTTTATATTCTGAGGGGGGCAGTTCGAAAGCCTCTCTCCATCATCAACCAAAAGGGAAAATGCATGTTGTAGTCATGTTCTCCCACCAAGGACAGCAAAAATTGTACAATCACTCTTTGCCAACAATTCAGCACTGCCCCAAGGGTCAAATGAAGGGCCTGATTTGAACTTTACATTTCTCAGGGGAAAAGTGAGCTCAACCGTAGGAAGAGGCTGATTATAAAAGCACTATCACGTGCCTGGACTTTGGACTCCTGTCAAAGCTTTCTGTGCTTTTCCGAAGCTTGTCAATCACTGGTGGTGTTTTTGTATCTAACAGGGAAGGCAAGCGGCAGGAGCGGCCCAGCTCATGAGTCCTATTGACAGACTATAAATCATTTCCTCTTTATGTCCATTCTCTGCAGAGGAATCCTTAATCCAATCAACAATTCGAAACAAAATCAAGCTCCCGTTCTGAGAGGCAAGGAGCATTTTTAAAGGCATTGCCTTTGTTTAGCCTCCTCATCTCTCTTTCCTTCAGCTTCCGGTTGTAAACAGATTGCCCACAAAAGGGCAAGGCCTCTTCCAAGTACTGATGAGATATATAATGCCTTGGACAGGCCAAAGTAGACAAGAAACTATGAGAAAACTCACAGAATTTAAAAGAGACAACACTCAACAGATTACAGGAGGAATGAAGACTGAAGAGTCATGTTTAAACCATCCCCATGAGATTCATCATTGGGAATCTCTTAGAATTTCCTTCTTAAAATGTTCAAAGCTACTGCTGCAGTGATGGATGGGTGAAGTGGCTGTGGCAGGCCCTGTTCCGATCTAAATCGCCTCCTGCTCCAAGTTGCTACTGCACTGCTAAGGAAGAGACCCGCATGTGTTAAGTGCAGTCAAGTATCTTCCGACTTTTGGCGACCTTCTGAATTAATTATTTTTAGAATGTCCTGTTGTTAACAGCCTTGCTCAGGTCTTGCAAACTGAGGCCCCTGACTTCCTTGATGGAGTCAAATCCATCTCATGTTGAGTCTTCCTCTTTTCCTGTTGCTTCCAACTTTTCCGACCATTATTGGCTTTTTCCAGGGAGCTTTGTTGTCTTGTAATGTGACCAAGTATAATAGCCTCAGTTTAGTAATTTTAACTTCCAGGGATAGATGACGCTTGATTTGATCTAGAATCCACATATTTGTATTTTTAATGGTCCACATTATCCCTAAAACTCTCCTCCAAGTCCACATTTCAAAGGAATCTACTTTCTTCCTGTCAGCTCTCTTCATTGTCTAACTTTCAAACCCATACATAGTAATGGGGGAACATACGGTATTATCTTGGTCGCCAGTGACGCATCCTTATGCTTGGTGATGTTCTGTAGCTCCTTCGTGGTTGCTTTCCCCATCTCAGTTTCCTTCTGATTTCTTTCTTTCTTTTCTCTATTACTACATCTACATTGCTACTTTCTAAGCTACATTTACCTTATACAGAGTGTGCTTTAGCATTTGCTTAATATTACCTTACCACAATCACATATGAAGCATTTTAAACCTTGGTTAATTTTCAATTAACATTGTTACTGATGATATAAGAAAAATAAAAAAGCTATTTGACAGACATGTTCTTTTGGAGGAATGCTTAATTATACAAATTATATAAAATGTATAAGTGCAATTTTCAATAAAAACAATTCAGCCTTTATTTCTTCTTTCGTCCTCTTCTTGTCTTAACAGTCTCTTCTTGTACCTTTGGAGCTGCTGCTCCTTTTTCCGAGTCAGAAATCTCTTCTTCACTTTTTGAGCTATCAAATCCATACATACTTTCTTGCGATGCCAGCGAACCATCTGAGTCTCTCTCTTTTTTCTTTTCTTTGCTTTTTTCCAAAAAACTTTTTGCCTGTTGAACAGAGTCAATCTTATATTTTTTATCTTTGATGCTGAAGCTCAATCCTTCCGGAACGTTCCACCTGTAGATAATAGATTCAGACTGTAGCCAAGATGTCAGTTTTCCATAGGCTTTCCTTCTTTTCCTTATTTCGAATGGAATGTCTTTCATCACTTTAACTTCTTTTCCTTTGATCTTCAGAACCGCTTTGTTTGTGGTCCTAAGCACCACATCCCTTGTTGACTTTTTGGAGAACCTTATCAGAATCTCACCAGGCAGGCTATTCTTTTTAGTATAATCTGGATAGGTTCTGTAAACCATATCCATGTCGCTTTTTATTTCCACTGCTTTTAAGCCTGTTACTGGTTCCAGCGCTTCACTTAGCAGATTTTTAAGGTCTTCTCCTTTATCCTCTGGCACGTTCTGAAGTCTTAGGAAAAAATTCGATCTTTCCATCTGTAGTTTCAAGAGCTGATCAGAATGGAAGGCCTTTTCTTTCTCCGCTTTTTGTAGCCTTGAATCATGATTTTTTACTGAAGTCTTAACTTCCAGAAGTTCTCGCTGCAGCTTCTCTGTAGTTTTATTCGACTCCTTCAGTTCCAGCTGCATTTTATCCATCTTGACGTTGAGAGCTGTCATTTGGTCCACTAGAGGTCGCAATAACGAGGAGAACACATTGCTCATCTCTGTGGTATCAACCTTTGAACTCGGAGCTGTACTTCCTAGTTTGGGGGAAGGTTTCGGTTTCCCCGCCATTGTTGAGGCTGCGCTTTTTGTTGATAGTTAGATAAGATGGACGAAAGAAGCAAATTCTACGAATGTGCTTATAACTTTTTAAAGTTCATATCCTCTAAAGCGCGATGCTGCCATCTAGCAAGCCGAACGTACTTTTTTTTCATGCAGTAACGCCACGTAAAGAGTCTCATAAGTACGCCGATCTCGAGGGGTTTTTTTTTTCACTCCACCCACCTTTCCCGCTGTATTCTGTTTGTTTTTACTTCAGACTCACATTTTCTCCATGCGTAACTATAAGTTCAAGCTTCAAAGCTTCGCACTCTCTGCTGCTTCACGGATTTGCACTTCTAGCCATACGGCTCCCACGGACGGGGGAACCTATGGGGGTGATGAAAAGGGACCTCGATCCCTCGGTCGCCACCGAAGGGAGAGATCCCCTTCGGGCCACCCCAGGCAGAGCCCCCTCACTGGGGTCTCTGGGGGCTCGGCACCAGTCTGGAGCCCCTTCTTCCCGCCGGGTACGGATCGTGCTTCCCGCAGATGCGGAGGAGCACGTCCGCCATGATCGCAAGTCTTGCCGGAAACCTGTTTCCTTCTGATTTCTTGATTGCATTTTCCCTTTTGGTTGATGATGGAGCCAAGAACTAGAAAATCTTGAACAATTTCAATTTCTTCATCCTCATCCTCATAGTTGCATAATTCCTCCGTAATCATTACTTTTGCTTCTTGGTGTTCGCTTGTAATCCTGTTTTGGCACTTTCTGCTTTAAACTTCATCTGTAATCATTTCATGTCTTCACTGTTTTCTGCCAGCAATGTGATGTCATCTGCCTATCTCAAACTGTTAATGTTCCTTCCACCAGTTTTCACTCCATCTTCATCTAAATGTAATCCATCTTTTCTTAGGATATGTTCTGCATATAGATTGAAGAGACAGGGGTATAAAATACTTCATTGACTGACACTTTTGCCAATTGGAAATCATTCTGTTTCTCCATATTTTGTCCTAACAGTAGCCTCTTCTCCGGAGCACAGTTTGCACATCAAAACAATCAGATGCTGTGGCCCATCCATTTCTTTTGAAACCAACCATAACTTTTCATGAGCCACCCCGTCAAAAGCTTTGCTGTATTCAATTAAACACAAGCTGATTTTCTTCTGAAATTCTCTCATGTGCTCCAGTAACCAATGTAAATTTGTAATGTAATCTCTATGAAATATGAAACCCCCCCCCCCAAACTCTAGTCTCAATGAAGTGGTCAACCAACGCTGCAGTCATAAACATGATTCCCAGGAAGCAAGCCCCATGGAAGAACAGTGGACTGACCTTTGAGTAGACCTGTTTAGGACTGCTCTCCAAGCACTGGTTTCTGCCAGCTCAGACTGCAGATGGAGCGTCTCACATCATTGAATTCTCCATACTAATAATTCTTTGCACACCCAGAAAACTAGGTGTCAAGGGGAAGGGTTCCAGAATTCCCACAGCTGTGCTGTTTTTCTGTATGGAGGAGTCACTTGAATCCCCACCTACAATGCAAAGTGGCACAAGAAGCTCAGAGTGGAGAGATGGCCTCTCTCTGGAACATCTCCCCACTCCCATCAGTTGCTTGTAACTTCAGATATATATCTTCTGTGGACACAGACTTCATGTATCTGGTGAAGTGAGCTCTGGTTCATGAACACTTTTGTTAGCCTTTAAGGTGCCATTAGAATTAATTTAGCTGCCTGAAAGAATATACAGCTGTGCAGCAAGATGACGCAATGATGTGAAGCACAGAGCCCATTAAAGTTTATCCAAATTTTATTTTATTGAAATGACCGAATACTTCCAAAGACTTTCATTTAAACACTTCAGACTATTTGGACTCTATATGGTATATGCTACTCTGTATCGATTACTAGGGTTGCCAAATACAGGTTGGGAAATTCCTGGAGATTTGGGTGTAGAGCTTGAGGAGGGCAGGGTGAAGGGAAGGGAGGGACATCTGGGGGTATGATGTGATACAGCCCACCCTCCAAATGGCATGGGGGGGGGGTGCGGGGGAGGCATTCCCCAGGCCTGATCCTCATGTGCTGGCCTGCCACATTCAGCCAGAGAGAGAGTGGACCCTCGGAAGCAGCCGTGTGGGAATCTGTAGAGGGAGAGGGGAATCGGTGAAAATCAGTGCAGCCTTATGTATGAGTACTGGCCCTTTTTTGTTTTTGCAGACGACCAACCAAACCCCCCCCACCACCACCACTGTGTACATACATAAACAACAGAAAGGTCATTTTATCAGATTTCTGAATCAACTGGTTTACAAAATGTACTTCAGCCTTCCTGTGCTTAATAACGTACATGTCATTGCAGCTTCAGGGCAGGTTCCAGGTATTGGGGGCAGGCAGAGAGTGCCCAGGGATCCTCCTCCGCCCACCACTGTGTGTTCCCACTCACACCTCCCTTCCCGCCCACCCTCCTGCATGCCCCCCATTGGCCTGGGTGCCCTTCCTCTGACCGCTGGTGAGCACTCCCTTCGCCCACACTCACAGTCGCCTCCCCTTTCCTACACAGTCCTGGGTGTGGCATGCGGCTAGGAGTCTCCCTCCACCATGCCAGGACAGCTGCTTTCCCAGTGCCTCCACGCCAGCCGGCACATGCAGCCAGGAATGGAGGTGCTTGGACATTCACAAGTGGGTGGGAAAGGGCACCCTGGTGAGAGGCTGGCATCCTTGAGCCTTACCAGAAGCCCTGGGCCTTGGCAGCCAGCTACCTCAATTCAGGCGATGCTGACACCGGCCTTACTTAGATTGATTAAAAACAGTAATGAAGAAGAAGACAAAGAAGAGGAGGAGGAAGAGGAGATTGGATTTATAATTCGCCCATCACTACCTGAAGGAGTCTCAGAGCAGCTTACGATATCCTTCCCCTTCCCCTCCCCACAACAGACACCCTGTGAGGTAGGTGGGGCTGAGAGCACTCTCGAGAACTGCCCTTGAGAGAACTTGTGACTGACCCAAGGTCACACCAGCAGCTGTACATGGAGGAGTGGAGAATCAAGCCTGGTTCTCCAAGATTAGAGTCTGCACTCCTAACCACTACACCAAACTGGCCGTTACCTGGAAGTAAGCCTGAATCTGGGGTTGCTGGCCTCCAAGTGGGGTCTGGGGATCTCTCAGAATTACAACTGATCTCCAGACTGTCAATCTGCTTTGGAGGGCAGACTCTATGACATTAGATGAAACACACATTTCTTTTGCAGACTGCTAATCCTGTGCTTAAATGGTGAGGTGGGAGTAAGCCCCATTTAAGAGGTTCAGTTGGACTTATTTGCAATACAACTGTGCGGAGCAGCCATATGGACTGAAAACCCAGTTGCCAACTTGTGGAGCAGCTGTTATAGCTATCCCTTTAACAGCAGTTGACAAGTACAGCAAGGAACAGTAGGTAAGGGAGAACAAATGTTGAGTCCAGTAACACTTCTTCAGAAGGTAAGGTGTCACTCCATGCCATGTAAATGATGGGTTGTCTTGGGGCTTCCCCCATTTTCTGTACATGCTAAATTCCCCAAAGCTGTCTGACCCATGTCATTTTTAACCTTATCCGAGCAAGTTTAGGCCTCATTCTGCCCTGAATTGAATAGCTCAGGCTAGTCCAATCTCATCAGATCTCAGATACTAAACTATTGAGGTTAACTGGTGTGGTTAGACCAGTCACCATTAGTTAGCCGAGTGCTTAAATAAAGCGACAAACGCAGGAGTGTCACTTTAACAGGTTACTCAGCTTACAAAGCTACACAGAGCCACACTGCATGCTTAGAAGAGAAATACTTCTCTCTTTTTTTGAGAAGTACACTTGGGACAGGAAAGAGCAGAGATTGATACGTTGATACTACACGCTGATGGGGTCCGAACTGGCGGAGACTGACCAAGAGAGAGATCTTGGAGTCATAGTAGATAACTCATAAATCGATGGTGTGACTTCATTTGGGGTACTGTGTACAGTTCTGATCACCACACCTCAAGAAAGATATTATAGCATTGGAAAAAAGTGCAGAAAAGGGCAACTAGAACGATAAAAGGGCTGGAACACTTTCCCTATGAAGAAAGGTTGAAGCGCAGGTATAGGTAGGAACTCTCAGTCTGGGGCAAGTGATGCTCTGTATTCTTGGTGCTGGGGGGGGGGGGCAACAGTGGGAGGGCTTCTAGTGTCCTGGCCCCACTGCTGGACCTCCTGAGGGCACCTGGTGTTTTTGGCCACTGTGTGACACAGAGTGTTGGACTGGATGGGCCACTGGCCTGATCCAACGTTGGCTTCTCTTATGTTCTTATGATAGATTACTAATTTACTAGCTAAATTAGTAGAGGTGGATGGCGAAAGGCCCCTCTACTTCACGGTGCCAAGAGAGGACTGCATGTCCCTCTCTTGGTGTGGGCAGTTAAGAGAGCAAGTCTTCATTCAGAGAGAGAGAGAAGCAGGAAAGGGAAAATAGTCCCCAGATCACAGTCTGCATATCAAAGAGGACAGTGGCAGAAGACTAGATAGTGATACAGGAAGAAAGGTCAGCGTGCTTCTCTAGCTATCTAGCCTCTCTTGTCACTCAGTGTGGAGGTCTGAGACAGGGGACATTGCATCTGGCACTTCCAACATAGACAGGGTCTGCCCTGGTTAGTACTTGAATGGGAGATCACCAAGAAAAACCAGGTTGCTGCACAGAGGCAGGGAATGGCAAACCACCAGGGATGCCAACCTCCAGGTGGGGCCTGGGGATCCCCTGCTTTTACAATTGATCTCCAGCGGAAAGAGATTAGTTCCCCTGGAGAAAATGGCTGCTTTGAAGGGTGGCCTCTATGGCATTCTACCATGCTGAGGCCCCTCCCCTCCCCAAACTCCGCCCTCTCCCAGCTCCACCCCCAAAGTCCCCAGGTATTTCCCAACCTGGATTTGGCAACCCTACAAACCACCGCTGAACCCGCTGGCTTGAAAACCCTACAGGACCAGCGTAAGAGGGGGGAAAAAAGAAGAAAAAAGGCCTAATTCAAGACCAACATTTCCTTTTCCTTGTTAGTGCTGAAAGTTAGAATGGCCAAGCCAGGAAAACGATGCTGGTGCTAATCATTCTTTTGGGCATGTGTGGGTGGGTGGGTGACTCTGGGTAAATCCACCTGCAGCAGTTTGCCTTTTCCACAGCCAACGTCACCAGCGTCTCCTCTGAAACGAGTTAGCGTGAGCTAGCTCCCAGCTTTTTAGCCTGCGGCTCACACCCTTTTCGCTCAGGAAGGACGGCTCTCGCTCGCTCCCAGCTTTAACGCCAGCAGCTCAGGAAGCAGAATTTTTGCTCACAACAAGACTGCACAGCTTAGAGGGAACGTGGATTATGATGTCACTGCCCTCACCGCTACCTTTTCCACTGCCCGGCCCTTTGGGCCCCATTCCCCTGCATCTCCGCCTGGAATGACCCTTCATCCCCCTGCCAAAGTCCACGAAAGTTTATGCCGCACCGCCAATCTGGAAAGCGCTCCAGTTCTTTTTGTGTTTCTTCGGGGACACACACAGACACGCCTCTCTGCTTAGTACCCCCGCCCCGCCCCGCCCCGCCCTCCCTCCCACTCGCCCGAATCCCACGCTGCTGCTGCTGGCCCTAAACCCCCCCCCCCCCTTTCTTCCTCCTCCTCCTCCTCCTCCTCCTCCGCCGTCCCCGCCCTCTCCCGTCCCGCTGGCTTCCAATTCGCCTCTCCGGGGCCGCCGCTTCCTCCTGCCGCCGGGCCTGCCTGCCTGCCTGCCTTCGCTCCGCCCCTCTCGCCTGGCATCGCCGCCTCCCTGCTCCGGCTCCTGGCGGCGGCGTCGCCCTCTCCAGCCCGCCGCGGAAGATGGCGCTGAGCGGCCAGGTCAGTGGGCACGGGAGCCCCCTCCCTTCCCCGCCGCCTTGGAGGCCGTTGGGGCGCAGCCGGGCCGGTGGGGCGGGGAGGTAGGCCGGCCCTCCGTCGCTCTCCAGGGGGGCTGCGGTGCCCGGGGAAGGGGAAGGGGTGGCGTGGCCAGGCAGGGGAGGGGAGGGTGGCCGCAGCGCATCTGGAGGGGAGGGGAGGGGCGGGGAAACCATGGGGAGGTCCACGTCGGAAGGGCAGTGCTTCGGGACCGTGCGGGGGACGTGTGGATGCTTTGGCGCGGGGGTGGCTGTCACCAGTGTCCCCTCTCTGCTGAGTGAGTGTGAGCCAAGTCACAGGCTTTAAGCCTCCGGCTCCTACGTTTTTGCCTGAGCTCAGGAAGGATGGCTACAGATGGCCCAATGGCTCACTCTCACAGCTTTAAGGCCAGTAGCTCCAAAAAGTAGGTTTTTTGCTCACAGGACTGCACCGCTTAGAAGGAGCATTGGCTGTCGCCCCCCCCCCCCCCCCGGTGTTCTTAGGCTACGGTCAGGGTGGGTATACCAGTCAAGAGGAGGGGTGTTTCTTTCTGTGTGTGTGTGCGGGGGGGGGGGGGAAGAGTGAGTAGGTGCGCAGCTCAGGTGTGGCTGTGGGCAACGGGGAGCGATGTTGCCTAAGGGAGAAGGGGTGCAAGGAAAAGGTGAGGAGAAAGGAGAAGTGTGTGTGTATGTGTGTGTATGTGTGTGTGTGTGTAGTGCAACAAGGATTAAAGGTCTTCATGAAACCAGGGAGTATTTTTGTGTGGGCACGCCACACAGTTTTGGAGACTGCCAGGTGGATGAGTCTGCAGCTGAATGGGATTAATGAAGAGGTTGTGTGGCTAAGGAGAGGGCCGAGTTAGTGGCCATGTGCTCACTGTGGCTGTTTTGTACAGCTGGTATCTGAAGAAGTGGCCGGTGACTCACGAAAGCTCATCCCCTGCCACATGTTTTGTTAGTCTTTAAGGTGCAATTGGACTCTTGCTCTTTTCTACTTGTTTAGTGGGTGACTTTCTTGTAGGGTTGTTAGGCCCCTACAACCAGCGGGGCAGGGTGGCCAGCTCCAGGTTGGGAAAGATTTGGGGGTGGAGCCTGGGGAGAGGAGGGACCTCCGTGGGGTGCAAATGCCATAGAGTCCTCCCTCCAAAACATCCATTTTCTCCAGATGAACTGATTTCTGTAGTCTGGAGGTGAGCTCAAATTTCAGGGGATCTCCAGGTCCCGCCTGGAAGCTGGCATTGCTGCTGGCTTGGCATGTTCACCTGCAACAGTTCTGTGTTTTGATTAACCTCCCCCCCCCCCCCACCCCCAAGTGCTCCTCAGCCATATGGCTTTCACTGGTGCAGGCTAGAAAGAATTTTTTCCCACTGCATATATGGCTGGTGGGGGGCGGGGTCTCTTCACTTTGTGTTGTCTAGTGGATGGTCAGACAGGAGTTTTATGTACCCCCAGAACATTTTCTGTGTAAAGTGTTATGGAGGACCAAGCTTTCAATTCTTACTCTAGGGCGTTTGAGTTTTGGATATAACATCTTCCTGGAGAGACAAACAGGTGCCACTGAAATCTTATTGGTTAAACATACTTTTTTTTCAAGCTGCTGAGGTGTCACATGTGGTGAGGTTTGCCAGGCGCTTCTCTGGATTTCTTGCATCAAGAGTGAATTGCATATTTATAATGCTCTATTAAGGGCACTGCCCCCCCATTTCTTGGTTGGTCTTGGGATTTCATTTTTATATTATTTGTTTTAAATGGCCAAAGCATAATGTAAAAGAATCAGGAGGAAGCAACACACTACAAAAGTTAAAAGAGAGAGAGAAATATAAAGCAGCAAGTTAAACCGTCAAGGGATTGGAACATTATGACTATTCAAAGCCTGGGAGTGCTGCCATATCTTTGCCGTGTATTTACAAGCTGTTAGTGTAGCTGTCAGTGGAACAGACGCAGGGACTGAGTTCCATAAGTGAGGTGTCACTACCGAGAAGGCCATGGACCTGGTAGCCATCTGTTTTGCTTGTAAGCAGAATGGGCACCGAGAGTTGAGCCTCTAAGCAGAGATCTTTGCAGTTGGATTGGTTCATATGAAAGAAGGTGGTCCTTGAGGTACCTGGTCCCAGACCACTTAGGAAGGTTAATAGGTCAAATCTGACACTTTGAATTGTACCCAGAAATAGACAACTAAGAAAGTTTTTTATATAGTCCTAGGATACGTTTGGTCCTGTTCATTGAATAGTCTTGAGGCTGCGTTGTGGGACAGTTGAAGAGTTTTCATGGGTAGCGTAACATAGAACGCATCTCAGTCATCCAGCTAATAGCTTCTACACCAACCAAAGTTGGTAGAAGGTGCTTTGGGTTTAGGGTTGCCAGGTGGGAATAATGTGTGAGCGGGGGAGGAGGAGGGACTTTCCAGGAGTGGGGAGGAGCAGTGTGATGTGACGTAGGCACGTTGGGGGGGGTGTACTCTGGTTTTGGGGCAAAACTCTATGGTAAAATTGGCCTCAAACCACAGAGTTTTGCCCAAAAACCAGAGCGTCACCCCTGGCGTGCCCACACCACTTCTGGATGACATAGGCACGTCACCCAATGTTGCTGCTTGGGACAGTGATTTCATTTGACTGGCCAGGTGGCTGGTGGTTGGCTGGATCCCACAAAACCTCCTGCCCAGAACTGGGGAATGGCAACCCTGTTTGGGTTACACCCATACTGACTACGATAGGCCAGTCCCCATGCTCTGCTGGACTGTAATGCAGCAGGTTACGCCTTTGATTTGTTTTTTATACTTGGCAGGGGGGAGGGGGCCCATTTATTTATTTATTTATTTATTGGATTTATATCCCGCCCTCCTGGCGAACAGGCTCAATTGCTGGGGAAGTGTTATTAGCCTGCGTGGCAGTAGCTGACCAGTTAGGTTGCTTTGTCCTAACATATGTTTCTGCCGATGACACCAGCTGCTCTCTCAAAGTCCTAGTAATCCCTTTGAATACATTTGATGGACACGGTGGGCTGGATTCAGTCAGCTTTTTCTCTCCATCTTGCTCAGTTCTCCTTAACTACAGTCTGTTGCAGGCTTTTGTTCATGGAGTTCCCATGATCCTCAGCATAGCCTTTTTGGGTGGTCAAGGGGGAATCCTCCTCCCATTTTTACGAGCAGAAAAGCTGGTCGGATCCAACCCATAATGATCTGAGCCAGAGTCCATCTGTCTTGGATTTAGGGTTACCAAAATCCCCCCCTCCCCCAGCTACTGATGGGAGTGGGGGGGGGTATGATTGCCGGATCCAGGTTGGGAAACTCCTGGGGATGGAGCCTGGGGAAGACAGGGACCTCATTGGGGTACAATGCCATAGAATCCACCCTCCAAAGCTGCCATTTTCTCCAGAGGAACTGATCTCTTTAGTCTGGAGATGAGCTGTAATTCTGGGGGATCCACAGGTCCCACCTGGAGGTTGGCATCCCTACTTGGATATGATCACTCTGTGCTGGGAGACAGGCTGTAGAGCCTGGGAACTGTCCTGGATCTGGCCTTGCAGAATCTGGGGAGGTCTGTATTCCTCTAATTCTGATTGGAGCCCCAGATACACCCATTTCTGGATGGCCTAGGATCTTGCAGTTGTGGAGCTTGCTCCAGTAAATATCATGTGCTCAGTGTCTGGATCCCAGTGCAGACCACTCAGGGAGGTTCAGCTGTTCCAAAAAGCAGTGGTCTATTTGTAAGAAGTATGTAACATTAATCTTAGGAAAACCCTTCAACTTCCATTTTGGTTTTGGGCCAAATCCAAGGGGCTAGTTTCAGCCTTCAAATCTCTAGAGCAGGGGTGTCAAACATGTGGCCTGGGGGCTGGATCAGGCCCCTGGAGGGCTTCTATCAGGCCCACAGTGGAACTGGCTGTCTTCTGCTTCTTCCAGTTCTGATGCTGCTGGGTCATCGTAGGTTTGCAGCTTACAGATACACACCTGGATAGCATACTCAAGATTGCAACAGCCCAGACATTTGGATGCAATAATTCAGAGCAAGAGGTGTCAGTTACCAGACACTGTTAAATAAACAAAACATTGCAAGTGTGCTAATGTTTTAAGCATGTTTTTATTTTAAGTTTAAAAAACCCTTTGTGTTTGTGTCCTTTATAAAGTTTATATCTCTGCTACCTGGCATTACATTTTATGACACACATGGCCCGGCCCAACTAGGTTTCATTTATGTCAGATCCAGCCCTCATTAACAAATGGGTTCGACACCCCTGCCCTAGAGTCTAGACAGCATGGCTCTGGGGTGTACTCCCATATTTATCTGCTTCACACTGAGAAATGAGATCTTGGCCCTAGTATGGATTCCACTGCCAAAAAAGGCTGTATTGACTTCTATTATATACAGTGCCTTCTTGGTGGTGGCTGCTCTTGTTTTGTGAAACTAAGGAAACCCTCCTGATCTCCATTCCGCCCTTCTAGAAGATTAATGAAAGTGTCTTTATTCTGCTAAATATTTTAAGCCATCAAGGTCTGGCAGCATATAGTTTAATATTCTTTCCTGCTAGCTAAATTTATCGGCTTATTGTTGTGGTTTTTTGTCGGTGCTGTTTATAAAATTTAATCTGTTGGTTCAGTCTTGTATGCAAGCTTTGGGAAAGGCAAAGTTGAACTCCCCACGTGTGCAGAAAAATCTAAAAAGTTTAAAAAACTTTTGGGGGGGGGATTTAAATCCCCCCCAAAGTAAAAGAGAGTTCCCTGCGCATGAAAGCTGCTTGCCACTGAAACCGGGGGGGGGGGGGGGGATCAGCAGCCTGAACAGCTCTCAGCTGCTTGGTCCTTGCCGCCGGTGCCAGGGGGTGGGTGGGGGGTGGGGGGAAATTGGCGGGCCCAGGCCTCGCCATGGATGTTGGGGTGGGGTGGGGGAGAAGACTCACCTGTGGCTGCTGGCTCTGCTCTTCTCTCTCCCCCTCCCCCCGTGAGTATTGCAGGTCTGGACTCTTGTTAGCTATAATTTTATAACTTTTTGTCCCCAAGAAATAGCCACCATTCTTTTTAACAGAATTGCACCACAACAAAAGAAATATATATGTTGTTCTAGAAGTCAGCAGTGGTAAAAGACCAACCTTCTTCTGCGTTAGAATATATTTTTCTGTTCTGATTAAAGCTCACTGAATTGAATCTTGCCGTAGAAGTCCATCCCCTTTGGAAGCTTCTCTAATATACCTTACTGGTAAGAGGGAGAGCCTTGGTGCTTATCTTCATTTTTTACTTTATTATTTTTTTCTTTTTGGGGTACATGCTGTTAAAGTCACCAGGAGTTTTCTGTAGTCTTTATGGCTGAATTCCTTGTCGTCTTGTTATCCATAATTGTGGTCATGTGCTAGTGCAAAATAATTTTAATGGCCATTGTTAAACATTTTAGTACTGTTTAGATCTTTTCCCCCCTTGTGCTGTCCCAAGGGCTCGGGTTGGGTGAATATGTTATCTTACTTTCTTCTTTCTAACACCCCTAAGCAGAAAGGTAGTGAACCGACCTCCCAGCTCCAGGGCAGAGAAGGGATTTGGACCAGTTGTATGGTCTCATCTGTGTGTGTGTGTGTGTGTTTTGTCAGACAGCTTAAGATGTGTTAAGATGGCTTGCATTGCCATCTTTTTTGAATTCTCTTACATGATAAATTCAATGAGAGTAGAAAATTAGAAGCATTCCAGGGAGTAGACCAGAGTAGAGCATTTCTTCTGATGTGCATGGATTTTTTTAAGAAAAAAAAAATTCTAGAGTCTTTTTAAAACATAAGGGAGCATTCAAAAATACTTGGTGCCTGGATCCTGAAGTGTACAATCCACCCATTCTGCTGCCTGCGCAAGCCATGTTTATCTTATATAGGCACCAAAACTGTGTTTGTGGTGAAGGTGGTAGTGGTATTTGGGACTGGATGAGAAAACGGCACAGCACTTTACATGCATGTTCAATATTCAATAAGTTTCCATCTGAAATTCATTTTTCTTAGGGATGTTTCATGTTGAGTTTCCAGATGGCTGCTATGGCTCCACTGTATTATTCAGAAAATATAGCAAACATGTGCCCAGGAATGTTGGCTACTTGTGTGCACTTGTGAGCATGCAAATAGCCTTCAGACATTTAGGGAAAGTGTGATTGACCGACTTGTAGTAGAAATGTGTGTTATTACATTTGGCCACTGCTTTCGGAACAGTGCAAATGAAGTTGAGTGGCCATGTTTAACATTTTCTTGAGGGAATCTGTTGTCTTCAAGAAGGGAAATAACTAAGTATTCAGCAAAGTCCTGGGCCAGCCCAGCAGACATTTCTCCTCAGCTGAATTGTAACCAGATTTCCTCAGTGTCTCAGTGGGCCTAGTGAAACTCACAGGAGATAGGAACTGAATGAATTTTGTTGTGTGAACACATGTTTTCTCAGTGTAGGAGCATTATTCTTCTTGTTTGTCCTGTGCACCTAAGTTGAGGAAAGAAAAACAAGTCAAGCCCTAGTATCTGGCTGGCAAGGATTGTCCTGTAGTCTGCTCTCAAGGAAAGAGGCAAGGTGAAAACCAAATTTCCATCCTCTCTCGGCAAATGTGAAGTCAATGACAGAGATCAAATACAACATTGAAGATATCGATTCTCGTTGTTAACTTTGTCCTCCTCTCTTGTTTGTTGTGCTGAAGAAAAAAAAAAAAGAACTGCTGATTTCGGTTGTCAGAGAAATTTAATCACCGGAGCAGGTTCTTACGTTTTGCGGCTGATAGAAACAGGGCCTCTGTTCCTTGTGCTTGTGTCACTTCAGTGCCAGGGGGCTTTTCCAGTGTGATTTGTGAATTACTTTTGGGTAGAAATGACCATCACCCTGCAATAGCCTGGAAAGAGTTCTTGTATTGTCTGGTTTTTGGTGTTGGTCACAAGTACTATTCGCTCACATTTTTCCAGTGTGGAGCAGTCGTTCAAATCTCCACTCCGCCAAGGAATCTCTTTGGGTGACCTTGGGTCAGTCACACACTCTCTGCCTAACCTATCTCACAGGGTTCTTGTAGGGTTGCCAGCCCCCCCCCCCATCTGGGCAGGGATTCCCCTGCTTTTGCAGGCTCCTCCTCACCACCAGCCAGCAGGCCGGTGGGGGGAAACCCTGCCCGCAAATGCCCCCAAACGTGGCACAGTGATGTCACCCAAAAGAGACGTCATGGCACCGCTGATGTCATGCGGCAGTGCTCTAGTTTTGGGGCGAAACTCTGTGGTAAAGTTGGGCTCAAGCCATAAAAATTTGCCCCCAAACTAGGGTGTCAGGATGCCGTCACTTCCAGGTGATGTCGTTGAGACTTTGCAAACAAAAAATTAAAGAAAAATATAAAGGTAAGTACCAAGAGATCCAATTAAATATCATAACTTCAAAAATTCAACAAAGAAGGTGACCTAACCAGTACCTTCCACAGAAGAGACTTCAAGCAAGAAGTGCGGATTGAGTTTTAGATTCTTCCTGACCTCTGGGGAATTAGTTTCGTATTTTTCTTTAATTTTTTGTTTGTGAAGTCTCTCCGTCTTCAGTAGGAGTTATCTTCTGAAGAAGAATACGAAATGGAGAGCGGAATCTAGAGCCTTTGTCTTGTTACTGTTATTTGTACATGCTCAGAGACTATTTTCTTTGTATTTAGATATTTTGTGACTCTTTGTAGACATCAAGTGGATACTCATTATTGTATGTTTAAGGTTCTCATTTGTATATAAACTCTGTGGTTTAGAGTAATAGTTATCTGTGTCCGTTTCGCTGCTTTGGTTTGACTGTTTTGTATACTGTATTATCGCTTTGTTTTTGGAATACTGAAGGGAAGCATAAATTGACCTCAATGTCAGATGTTTTTCTCCCCTTCAGCAGAGTCTGGCAGAGCTGGAGGTTCTTTGTAAACAGCTTTACGAGGGGACTGACTTAGCCCAGCGAATACAAGCCGAGAAGGTGCTTTTGGAGCTTATTAACAGTCCTGAATGTCTCAGCCAGTGTCAGCTGCTACTGGAACAAGGAACGGTAAGTGCTTGAAGACTTTGTAATAGAATACTTAGTCCTTTATGCTTGTTAGCGAAAGCCCACATGTCAGAAGCTCCGGTCTGTCTGTCTGTTAGTACATTCTTTGTCTTTTTATAAGCAGCAAGTGTTAGGTTTAAAAGTTGTGTGGGACAGAGCATTTCCTTAGGTTGGAATAAAGATGCCCTAAAGTCAAGTGGTGCGTAACTAGAAGAGGAGCTGCTTTTTCTTTCAAATCAATTTATGTATTTATTTACATCAGTAATAGTCCGCCTTCCTCACTGAGACTGGAGTTGGACTCCATGGTGTAAATCAATACAGTCAACAGTGCAGGGCATCTGATAAACAACGCAGTGTGATTTGGATTGCAGAAATCTGAAAAAGAGCTGAAACAAAGCATATGCATTAACGTGATTCATTCAGGGATGCAGGAGTTGCATAGTAAGATCATACTTATAGCAACAGGCAGTACGAACTATACACACAGTAGTGTTGTCCGCAGTCTCTATTGCTTTGGCAAAGCACCTTTCTGATCCGTTTCATTCCTTTGGGTCTAGATTTCGAATGGCGCATGTGAGATATAAACCTATCAAGGTAAAAATGAACCCAGCCATTAATACTTGAGAAGAACATGCCTAGTGTACTAACGGGTACTCCTGAGAGCTGTTCAGTTGGCTTCCCGTTGACAAGAAATGGTTTGGTTTAGAGGGATGAAATACAAGTTCTTTTGGGTAAAACGGTAGAAGTGTTCTGAGCCGAGCCCAATGCTGTGATCTAGCAAATTTTGATCTATGAATTCAAAGAAGTCATCTCTCTCATTGCCTGTGGACAGGGAAGAGCCTCATGAAGCTGCCTTCTGGAGATAGCAGAAGACACCTCCTCCCCTCTCCATGCTTCATTTATTGCCTGAACTGGATGCAGATGGGATCAGAATCCAAAGATAGCCAGATGTTCCGCTGGATTCCTTTAGCTGGGTGGAACTGAGCCCATTTCATACTCTTTACTTAAGTAACAACGTCCAAAATGGAGGCAATAATATTTGGAACAGGCCTGCGCTGGTCTTGTCACAGTCAGAGGCGTCTGTGCTCTTCTACGCTTCTATGCACAGTCAGAGCTCTTCTAGAGCCAGCTTGGTGTAGTGGTTAAGAACAGCGGACTCTGATCTGGAGAACCAGGTTTGATTCCCCACTCCTCCACATGGAGCCAGCTGGGTGACCTTGGGTCAGTCACAGTTCGCTCAGAACTCTCTCAGGGAAAGGAGATTGTAAGCCGCTCTACAGCAGTGGCCTGTCGGGGAGTTTGCCCCGGAGTGAATAGCCAGTCAGCCTCTGCCCAGAGAGCTGTAAAGACCAGAAAGGGCCATAATCCAGAGCTAATTCTAAAGGGGGTTAATATTAATTGCAGAGGACAGTCCCACTGTCAAGTGTGTCCCTTTTATCTGAGCAGCCGACGTACTGTTTTTACTGCATCTCTCACCAGTTTGCTACAAAAAGACTGCAGCGCTCCCTCTAAGCTGAGTTAGGGTGAGCTAGCTCCCAGTTTTTTAGTCTCTGGCTCACACATTTTTGACTTAGCTCAAGAAGGATGGCTCCAGAGCAAACTAATGTGTGCAGCAGCCGAATCGCTCGCTCGCAACTTTAATGCCAGTGCCTCACAAAGTAGAATTTTTGCTCACAGGACTCCACAGCGTAGGGGGAGCATTGGCTACCCATCTTGATCTATCTCCATGGAAGGCACAAAGATATAGAATTTTGCAGTCCTTAAAGTGACTTTTCCCTATAGAGCTGCTCTTGGGGGCGGAGGTGGTGAAGGCAGTGGAAAGCGTTCCTTCCCATGGCCTTTGCTTTTGGTGCCCTATAGAGGGAGAGGAAGATGTTCTTATCTTCCCTTCCCCCCCACTCCATGATTTTTAGAATTAGGAAGCTAGAATTAGCTAGATTTGAGTCCAGCAGCACTTTAGGGGTCAACAAGATTTTTTGGGGTGCAAGCTTTTGAGGGTCAACACTCCCTTCATCAGATACAAGTAGGAATGCAGATCCCCAAGTCTTTATATCCCAGTCAGAAGGTGGGAGGGTTGTGGCAGAGAAAGGAAATGTAATTGGCTTGATCGGAGCGCAGGAGAAAAGCTTAGGGGCAGAAAATTAGCGTATGTAGCGAGATTAGAATCTTGTGTCCCTAGGAATTAATTTGCATTATCTATCCCTTATGCGTATCCAGACTTTGTATTATCTAGCACATCAGCATTGTGAGGTTGCCTTTGAGGGCTTACAGCAAACTAGAGATACTGAGGTGATCTCCCGTTTCCCAGTGTGGGCTGGATGGCAGTGGTGAAAGATGGCAGTCATAGCTCTGTTGACCTTTTGTTCTCTTCGTTCCCTCCAGTGTAGCTAGTGTATCAGGAGGGAGCCATAGGAAGGATGAAAGAGGGCCGGCGGACACACTCTGGCTCTCACAGCCATCTGCAGCTGGTCCTCTGCTCTTTTGTGTTAGGCCAGTGGTAACGCAGAATTTAAAGTAGAAGAAGAAGAAGAAGAGATTGGATTTATATCCCGCCCTCCACTCCCCAAGGGAGTCTCAGAGCGGCTTACAAACTCCTTTTCCCTTCCCCTCCCCACAACAGACACCCTGTGAGGTAGGTGGGGCTGAGAGAGCTCTTTCCCAAGCTGTCCTTGAGGGAACAGCTGGTACAGAGCTATGGCTTGCCCAAGGTCATCCAGCCAGGTGCAAGTGGAGGAGTGGGGAATCAAACCCGGTTCTCCCAGATTAGAGTCCGTGCACTTAACCACTACACCAAACTGGTAATGGTATTTGTTACTCTATCGGTGCAAGAGCCAACCCTTAAGTATTTTCATCTCAAGTTTTTCAAGTGCAGTTGCAGTGTTGCGACCCAAGCACTGGGCCACTGGCATAGCATCAGAGCTGGCCTGTGTGACATCATACTGTGCTGGCAGAGATAGCTGTTGACACTCAGCCTGAGCATTGTATGTCCCTGCTCTGTAAATCTCAAGATTAGGCTGGCTCTTCCATCAAAATGTATGAATCCAGCTCAATACAGATAACAGGAAAGCTGTTCTTGTTGCAAAGACTGTGTAGTTGGATGATATCCAATGGCCTGGACCAGGGGTGTCGAACTCATTTGTTATGGGGGGGGGGAATGCAGCCATCGTGAACCCCCGGCTGGGACTCGGAGGGGGGGAAGTCTAAGCAGTAGCACGAGAAACGAGAGGCTGCTGGAGTCAGCCTGATTTTTCTCCTCTCCATCTCTCTGCCATTCCAGTGACATTCCAGGGCACTTCTACCTGGTAACAGCCAGGTCAGCCACTGGGACCTTTTCTCATTGGCCGCATTGGCCCCGTCCTCTTCCACCCCCCTCTGAAGGGGCAGGACCAGGCTCCGTCTGACTCCGGCACCTCTGCCTGGCCCCCGCTGCTGCTCCCATAGCTGCCTGGACCTTCGTCCACACTGGACTTCTCCTGCCTTGGCGAAGGCAGCAAGAATGGGGGGCTTGTCGGGGGGGGGGCTGTGACTCCTGCTTCCCCTCATGAGTGGGCTCCTGGTGGCAAGCCCACCCCACCCAGGGGGAGGGGCCAATAAAAACTGCAGGGGGTCCGGGCCCCACAGGCCCCACAGTAGCTACGGCCCTGTGCTGATTATATATATATATATATATATTAGAAAGCCTCCCTCCTGAGGAGGACATGGCTGTCTCAGGGACAGAGTTAGGGAAAATGGCTGCCATGTCAGCAGGAAAATCTGAATTGTCCCACCCACACAGCAGCCATCTAGGCTTTACTGCAGTCTTTCCCAAAACTTTGGAGCAAAGCAGGTTTGAGAAAGATCATCAAGAAGCCAGGAAAACCCCACGGGCTGCTGAGATGCACCACAATGCTGGGCGGACGGAGGAAAAAAAATATTTCTAAACGCTTTGACCATGGGGCAAATAATCTGTGCGGAAATAGAGCTAGTCACGACAGAAAGGAGGAATATGCATTTGCCAAATAAGTAGTAATGATTGTGTATTTTTCCCCAGACGTCTTATGCTCAGCTTTTAGCAGCAACATGCCTCTCCAAGCTTGTATGCAAAACGCCCCCTTTACCTGTTCAGCAAAGAGTGGACATCAGTAAGTATTGCTTATTCCTTCCCCGCTTGCGGGGAGGGGGTGGGGTATAAATTAAATTAATAATAAAGAAATAATAAAGAAATCACAAATAACTGATCATCCAGAATCTCGTACCTTAGATTACTTGTATCATCTGTTTCCAAAAATAGTTTGTCAGAGAATGATTTGAGATGAAACTTTGTCATAGCAGACCTCTAAGGTTTCTGCTTGAACTGGATTAAGCTGTGACCTGGAATGTGCGCTCTTAGTGGGGTTTTTAAGGAGCAGAGGGGTTAAGGTATAAAGGCATATTTCCTTGCTGAAAGGAAAGAGTTTAAGAAAATTGTGAAGGAGCTGAGGCACAATGGTTCTGGAGGCAGCTGTGTTAGTCTGTTGCAGAAAAGATAAAGAGGAGTGGAATTTAAAGAGTAACAGCATTTTATTCCAGCATAAGGTTTTGTGAATTAGAGCCAGCTTCTAGTGAATTGATTCTCAGTGTGCCAATTTATGTAGGAGGTATGAAAATAAAATATCAGGGTCAAAGAGCCTTGAAATGCAAGAAGTATAGGGTGAAATGCAATGATATAAAATGGAAGATCTAATTGAGCGCTCACTAGTCTTGTTAAGCTAGTTAACACCTGTAATAGGTGGGGGAGTCTCAGTTTTCTCTTAAGTTTTTTATACCCTCTGCATAAGAGGTCTTATTCTATCTGGAAAACTAGGCTCTGTCATCCTATATGCATTTATTTGGAATGGAATCCCACTGTGTTCTGTAAAATTTTGTCCAGGTATTTAGAACTGTTGTTCTAAATAAATAAATTTATTTATTTAGGCGCTTTCTTTAACACTGCCTTTCTCCCCAGTGTGGATCCAGAGCGGCTTACAAAAATATAGTATAAATAAAAAACCAATCAGGCAAATAAATAGAAAAAAACACAGTGAACATAAATGGCATTTCATTGAGGGTAATAAAAACTGCAATTAATTGCAATAGACTACATCCTGGGCAAGCTCATTGAGGTCCACTGGCTGTAAACCAAGGGCCAGAACCCAGATATTATTAGCTGTCAGATATGCTAACAAGCATTCATCTCCTTTTGCTCAGGTTTAAATGACCTGGAAATGGCCATCACAGCAGGCATCATTTTAATTTGCTGTACAAGAACGTAACAAAATGAGTGTCTGTGTTGCTTCTTATGAGATATTTGGTATTCAGGTAACAGGTACCAGAGTATTATATGCACAGATCAGAATATTTTAAGTACAGAGATGCATGTTCTTTCATAACTGAGATGGTAAATGTATTGGCCATTTTCCTAGAGGACAAAACATCTTATGTGAATTGGTTCCATCTCGTTTATAAAACCACGGAAAAGAATCCATGTTAGCATTTGTAACAAATCAGTAATGAAGCGTTATCACACATTTTGGAGAGCTGGAGGCTTGGAACATGTCTTTTACAAGGGCAGCATAGAACAGAAATTTATCATGGAATAACTTTGAATTAACATTTGGGTGTTTTTGTACAGGAAACTACATACTGAACTATGTAGCGTCACGACCAAAGCTAGCCCTTTTTGTGATCCAAGCTCTTGTGCAAGTAATTGCCAAGATCACGAAGTTGGGATGGTTTGATGTTCAGAAAGACCAGCTCGTCTTTAGAGACATTATTGCTGATGTTAAAAAGTTTCTACAGGTAAGAGAAATGGACAGCAGCTTCCCTTTAAACACATGCCAGAATTAAATGTCACAGCGATGGCCACTGACTGATGCATATGAGATCCTAAAGCAGGGGTGGCCAAACTTGCTTAACATAAGAGCCACACAGAATAAACGCCAGATGTTTCAGAGCCGCAAGACACGAACAAATATTACAAACACGTTTTTATTGAAAAATATGCAAATTTGCTTTTTATTAAGATTAAATGAGACTGCCAAAAATGAAACAAAAGGGATAAAAACAGATATTGATAATGATATTTATTCATCCAGTTGTTTTTGTAGGCGGGGGGGAGGGGGGCTTTGAAAATGCATTTAAAGTTAAAGTTGCTTTCTTTCTCTGCTTCTCTTCCCCACCAAGCCTACCCAGGGAGGGGAACACTGGCTGGAAGCCACACAATATGAATGGAAGAGCCGCATGTGTCTCCTGAGCCACAGTTTGGCCACCCCTGTCCTAAAGGGATGTACAGTGGGGTAAAAACAGTTCAGCGTCCTGCAAATTGTGTAATTTAGGAGTTTTTGCAATTAATGCAAGAACTGATTGTACACTGATCTTTAAAGCTGAGATTAGATATGACGTCTTTGTAAATAAATGTGAGAGTTGTGAACTAGGAAATGAAGTGAAACTGGATTAAAAATGTGTATGATCTTATTACATGCAATATATTGACATGAAGTACATGCAGTATTACGTGCAATATTATATTGACAAGGAGCAACATTAGGCTGTTGGGACGTGGTGCCAGAAGTTTTTTTGCCTCATGTCTCTTATTTTGCCTTGTGTGCCATGGTCTGCGTGAGGCTTTCCCCTCAGTGTTGGTCTCACAGTGCCGATAGTTTCTGCTGAACCAGGACAGGGCTTGCTTCAGATCAAGGCAACTTTGTGGTTTTTTCCAGAAATTATTTACAGCAGATCGTAGACTGGAAATTTGATCAGACTCAAATATGCTAAGCTGCTGTTCTCTTTCAAGGTGTGGTTCTTCAGGCAGTGAAACAAAGTTCTTCATGGCCAGTCAGAAACAGCGTTATACAGCTGCGATTTAAAAACAAAATGCATTTTACTGTGGTCTGATCTACACACAAAGCTCAAACTCAGCTTCTCCATTCATGTCAGTACTAGGTAGGGTTTTTGCCTTGTGATTCTCATAGTAGAGAATCACAGTAGGTTTGCATATTATTGCCAGCTCTGGGTTTGGAAATACCTGGAGATTTTAGGGGTGGAGCCGGTGGAGGGCCAGGTTTGGAGATGGGAGGGACTTCATCAGGGTATAATGAGGTATAATGCCATACAGCCCACCTCCAAAGTGGCCGCTTTCTCCAGGTAAATTGATCTCTGGACCACCTGAACATTGGCAATCCTATTGCACTGTGCTGCTGTCTTTCCATCAGTCCAATGCAAGAGCTTAAAAAGAATTGTCGTATAGAAAAGGCAGAGTATTTGTGTGTCAAATTGTGCAAAAAATGGGAATTAAAGGAAAACCATAGGAATTTTCTGTCTTTCTGGCAGAGTGTGCCATTGACTTTGTAGGATTATGTATGTATCACCACAGCATAGATTAAGTAGTTTTTTTGTAAGGAAGTAACTAAGGGCGATTCTGTATCTGGCATTCGCTCCACATTTTCTCAACTGGGAGGAAAAAGTGCAGCTCAAAACCAAATTCAAATACCCCGGGACAACACCGTACTGACTGCAAAGTCACCCCTGAACAGCCATAAATCTTTGTAGTAGGTACCATGAAATCCAATGATAAAAGAAAGCGAAAGTGGTATACATCCCTCATCTGCTTTTTCCTCACAGCATCCCCACAGAGGTAGGTTAGGCTGGGAGGGCCAAGTTCACCCAGTGAGTTTTGTGGCAAGCGGGGATGTGGACTTTGGGTTCCACAGTCCTAGTTGGGAACTCTGACCACTAAACTGGGGGGTCTCCAGGCTTTTTGAACGTCTGGGCCCCTTCAGAATGCTGATGCATGGTGTTGAGCGCAATCACAAAATGGCTACCGTAGATGGCGCCAAGTGCAAAATGTCAGGGTTAGGCATAACTCTAATAGTAATGCTTTAGCATTTCAGGCATAAGCTATTTAGCAGGATGCCTTTTTAAAATGAACATGTTTTAAAAATATTTTTCACGCATACACATACCTTGGCAACAGTGAAGATCTTCATGCTGTGATGGCAGCGACGGTCAAAGCAACTGTGACAAATCTGCACAGCCAATTAGCTCTCCAGTGGCTGATCAGGAGCCCTGCTAGATAAAAGCCCTGTCTGGCCTTGCCCACTTTCCTTTTTTCCCTTTCATTTTTTTTTTAAACTGAATTTATTACAACGTATATACAAAACGAAAACACATCCATATTGTACAACTTTGTGATAAGTAAGATATTGAACATATAAGATGCATAGAACATTGGCGGGCAACTCCTTGAGAACCCGCGCCCTCTCCGCACACTGCCCACTTGATCAAATCCTTGTTTTGCATTTATGAAATTGTCCGCCATCACATGTTGTCTAGTGTTCTGTTTTTGCAGAATTTTTTTTGGGGGGGGGGAATCTAATGATACGTTACAGTTACTGCACTTTAAAATCGTTAGGAAAGAGCAGTGGAAACAGTCTTTCTGTTTATTAAAAACAAACACGGGGAAAATACGGTGGCTCTCTTACAGTTACTTTTATTAATGTAATTTGATTTTACATTTATTATTTAAATGTTTGCAGTGTGAGTTTGCGGCAGCTAATTCATTAATAATGGAGATTCAGGCTCGAAACTTTTGCTGCTTTAAGCATCTTCCTTCACTGAATTAAATTCCTGCAGGAAAGAAGCAAAGCCATATTTCTTTTACTGGGCTGAACTAACTATTAAAATAGAAGCACGTTGATTTGTAGTAACCAAGCCCTGTGAGGAAAGGCTGAGGGGCTTGGGAATGTTCAGTCTGGAGAAGGGGAGGTTGAGGGGCGACATGATTGCTCTCTCGAAGGATTTGAAGGGCTCTCACTTAGAGGAGGGCAGGGAGCTGTTCCTGTTGGCAGCAGAGGAGAAGACTCACAAGAATGGGTTTCAATTAAGGGCGGGAAGGTACCGGCTGGATTTTAGGAAAAACCTTTTTGACAGTGAGAGTTGTGCAACGGTGGAATCAGCTGGCTAGGGAGGTGGTGAGCTCCCCTCCCTGGCAGTCTTTAAGCAGCGGCTGGACAAACACTTGTCAGGGATGCTCTAGGCTGATCCTGCATTGAGCAGAGGGTTGGACTAGATAGTTTGTATGGCCCCTTCCAACTCTGTGATTCTGTGATTCTATGAAATACCAGTCTTGGGCTTAGGCTCGTGGATTTTCATCCAATTAAAAAAGAGCATCCATTTTAAAATTAGTAGATTTGTATGCCTTGCCTAGTGCAGCACTGCCTTCCGGCAATTCCTGGAGGGTTGGTTGTTGCTGTCTGTGAAGTAGTTTGGAGAACTGCTGTCTATCAGAGTAGCCAGTACTGGGGTTAGACGGACCGGTGGTCTGAATGAATGTAAGGCAGCTTTCCTTTTCCTTACATGTGCGGAGGTGGCCCATTCGGATCCCTTCAACCCACACATGCTCTCATTCATGAAAGCAGGGATTCATCCAGCCAAGCCTTGTCACACAGCTTTTATCAGAAACGCCTGCTGTCTCCCAACAGGGATTTATGTCCAGCCTAAGCACGAACTTGGTGTGATGTTTGTTACATGTTCTTCATGAGGACTGGCAGCCGTATGCCCCCTGTTGGTTCCTGTGGAGAACTGCCTCTAAAAGGGCTGCAGGGTCTGGACTCTGGCTGAGACAGAGGTGTGGGGGGAGAGGGGTTCTGCTTGCCCTGCCAGGTGACGTGGTGGGGCTTGGTTGGGAAAATGGCACCGGGGAGCCAGGAGCTTCCCTCCCCCCCCAGTTCTGACCAGAATCGGGCCCCCACAGTACTTTTAAAAGCCAGTAGCTGACTGCTCTGAGGAACTAATGTCAGCACTTTTTAATGTGATATGTATGGTTTTAAATTTTGTATTGTATTTTATATTGTACACAGTATTGTTTGTTGTATTTTATATTTTTGTAAGCCGCCCTGAGCCAGCTCTGCTGGAAGGGCGGGATAAAAGTTTGACAAATAAATAAAAAAAGATTGTGCTACTATGGTTTTTCTGGGAATAGATTGAATTTCCACAGGTTGTTATCCTTTGATTCTCATTATCTCAAGAAGGTGAAACTTCTTCCCCCCCGCCATTGTTCTAAATTGTTAACTATTGAGACTAGCTTTGGATGCAAAAATTGTAACTTCTGCCATCTTTGTTACAGGCATGCACATGAAATAACTCTGGTATGAGTATTCACTGGTACTACTAATGTAGTTGAAGGAGGGTTGCCAGGTCTGGGTTGGAAAATACCTGGAGACTTTGGGGGTGGATCCAGGAGAAGGTGGGGTTTGGGGAGGGGAGGGACCTCAGCATGGTACAGTGCCATCTACTCCACCCTTCAAAGCAGCCATTTTCTCCAGGGGAGCTGATCTCTCTCAGCTGGAGATCAGTTGTAAAAGCGGGAGATCCCCAGGCCCCACCTGGAGACTGGCAAGCCTAAGTTGAAGAAACATCTGTGTTCCGCTTTGCATTTTCTTCAAGCTAGCTGTTACGACCATCAGAGGCTGTTCTGATGAAAGCCAGCCAATCCAGTATGTTCTCAATATGAAGTAGCTGTATGTAGCTTGGAAAGCCAAAAGATCTAAACTGTTTTGAAGAAATATTTTTTTTGTCTTACATATGTCTAGGCTGAGGTCTGGAAAACCAATCTCTTTGATTCAAAGTCAGATAGTCCCCACCATCCACCTAAAATTTTCTTGGTGGAACACAAAACACTTCTGTTTTGTATCTGCTTTAGGGGACTGTGGACCACTGCATAACAGGAGTGATGATTCTTTCAGAACTGACTCAGGAAGTGAATTTCGTAAGTAAATTTTTTAAGATTATTTTGTGATGTTGCCTGAGAGTTGTTGGACCGCCTGGTGGTGCAGGGGAAGGGCTGAGTCGGGAATCTGGTTTGCCGAAAGTCTTAACGGCTTAAGAGAACAAAGCATTTTGGTGTCGGATGAAGTTTAGAAATGGATAACATTGATATCGGCTGAGCAGGGTAAAAGGGAGCAGTACCATATTTACTAGAACTAGTTCTAATCTGCAAAAGGGACAGAGAAATTATTCTGCATCTCTCTATTGCTTGTTCTCTTTGCAGTGCTCTTGGATAATTTACTTCTGTTCGGAATTATTACCTGCATTTGGAACTCTCTTGCCTCATGTAATTCCAGAGAACTTACCTTCAAAGTAATTCCAGGCCGTCTTATGTATCATATGGATGTTACCCTGTACTCCATATTCACGTGTATATCGGTTGTTTGCCATTGTCTTCCTGTGCATAGCAACACTGGACTTTCTTGGTGGTCTCCCATCCAAATACTTAACCAGGGCTGACCTTTGCTTAGCTTCCAAAATCTGATGAGACTGGGCTAGATTTGTATCTGATGAGATTGGGCTAGGCAGGGCCATCAGATCAGGGCATAAAACTGTTATTGCACGATAATTTATGCCTGCTAGCTCGCATGCTGAAATAAGTTGTAACAAGTCCAAACAAAGTTGTATTAGTTCTTCAGCTGTAGTATTTTTTTCCCCCCAGGTTGATTATTCTAGACCTTCATCAAAGCATCGAAAAATAGCTACCTCATTCCGCGATTCCACTTTAAAAGACATTTTGATGCTGGCATGCTCCTTGCTGAAAGAGGTAGGCCCAGATGCTAGCTGGTATAATAAAGATACAGTACTTCAGCACAGGTTTTCTTAACAGTGTACTGTGTAAAAGGCTCATGTGCCGCTGCCATTGGGCAAGATTAGCAGGTGTCTAGCTGGGCTATTGTGCTTTTGATCGAATAGTTAAGCTGTTTTATATGTTGTAATGGTTTTAAGAATTATTTGTATTGTGTGTTTGTTGTGAGCCGCCGTACGGCGGGGAGGGCGGGATATAAATCTCAAAAATAAATAAATAAAATAAGTCCTCTGACCCAATGTTATGAGAAATATGCAGTCAAGTATACATGGGCATTTGGGGGTGACAGTTTGAGAGAGCTGCTGAAGCGGGCATAGTTAAATACTTCAATAGACTCAGGCAAGAAGATGTGGTCAGTGAAGGGTACAGAGAAGCAAACTTCGCTCCCTACATGGTTCTATTCGGTTCATTGACATGCTGTCTTCATAGAAGTGAATAGGAGAGGGACTCAGCACTTCCTGACTGGGGTAACATTTTAACTTTCCAGGACATTCAGTTGCTGACCTAAAAGTAGCAGTTCTCTTACAAAGGAATTTCAAAGGGAAATTAGAAAGAGTGACTGCTGAATTGCAACTGATAATGAAGCTCAAGACAATGCATCCCTCTGGACTGAATCAAGACCTAGGTTTCCTGTCTCATTACCAATGCTGATTTCTCCACACCTATTACCCGTCTGTGTATCTTACCTAAATCCAATCATACCTGCTATTGTCATTTGCCTGCTAATGTTGTTCGGCATCTAAAATCACTCCACTTTCCAATAAATAGGACAGATGGACTCCAATTCTAGATGTATCTGAAGAAGTGAGGAGTGACTTACAGAAGCTGCCACGTATTTTGTTAGTCTTTAAGTTTCTGCTGGACTCATACTCTTTTCTACCGCTACAGACAGACTAACACGGCCACCCGTCTTGATCTATCAGCACTTGCTAGTTCCTGCCTAGTTTACGCAGTTCCCCAACGAATTAAACTGGCAGTGGCAATTGGTTCCTGCTAAAGCTGGCTCCATGTAGGAGGCTCTTAAAGAAGCCGGATTGCTTTTGCTGCCAGTTATCCATTACTTTGGGGAGTCCAGAACCTGGAAGGTTTGCAGCCACAGCAGCGTTGTGTTCCAGTTTGGTGCAGTGTTTAAGTGTGTGGACTCTAATCTGGGAGAACCGGGTTTGATTCCCCACTTCTCCACTTGCAGCTGCTGAATCACCTTGGGCAAGCCATAGTTCTGTCAGAGCTGTTCTTGAAGGAGCAGTTCTTGAAAGAGCTCTCTCAGCGCCACCCACAGGGTGTCTGTTGTTGGGAGAAGAAGAAGAAGAAGAAGAAGAAGAAGAGATTGGATTTATACCCCGCCCTCCACTCCCCAAGGGAGTCTCAGAGCGGCTTACAAACTCCTTTTCCCTTCCCTTCCCCACAACAGACACCCTGTGAGGTAGGTGGGGCTAAGAGAGCTCTTTCCCAAGCTGTCCTTGAGGGAACAGCTGGTACAGAGCTATGGCTTGCCCAAGGTCATCCAGCCAGGTGCAAGTGGAGGAGTGGGGAATCAAACCCGGTTCTCCCAGATTAGAGTCCGCGCACTTAACCACTACACCAAACTGGGAGGGGAAGGGAAAGAGATTGTAAGCTGCTCTGAGACTCCTTTGGGTAGTGAAGGGCAAGGTATAAATCCAATCTCCTCCTCCTCCTCCTCCTCCTTGCTATAAGAATAGAGCAGATAAGGCAGTCTCTTCCTGGCCTGGAGGGAAGCTGGGAGCAGGCCACCTGCACAGCCTTGGCATGCGCACTCAGCGGGTTCTGATGATGTGTTTGCAACCAGGATGGGCTGCAGCATGTGCCACTAGTCATAGTCCTCAAAACAGCGTGCAGGGGCTTTGATGGGGAGGTGACAAGCTGTGTCACTACTTCCGTTACTCCCACTTAGCCTAACAGGGACCCAGGAGGCACATTTGACAACTACAAGGTGTGAAAGGCGTGTTCAGTGCCTGGCCAAGGAGCTCATTGGATGGCATAGGAAAAGTCTCAGCCAACTGACTTGCAGGGCTTTTGTAAGGACAAAATAAAACCGTGTTTATATTCTGAGCTCTTTCAAGGGAAGGTGGGATGGAAATATGATAGATCAAGAACAGAACACCTTAACTGATACTTGCACGCGTAGGCCAACTGTTGGGACAGTCCTGAGCGATCTGAAGCTGTTTTTTGATGTGTTAGCTGTGGGACATGTTGGTGGACCGTGGGTGGGAGGAAGAAGAAGAAGAAGAAGAGATTGGATTTATACCCCGCCCTCCACTCCCCAAGGGAGTCTCAGAGCGGCTGACAAACTCCTTTTCCCTTCCCCTCCCCACAACAGACACCCTGTGAGGTAGGTGGGGCTGAGAGAGCTCTTTCCCAAGCTGTCCTTGAGGGAACAGCTGGTACAGAGCTATGGCTTGCCCAAGGTCATCCAGCCAGGTGCAAGTGGAGGAGTGGGGAATCAAACCCGGTTCTCCCAGATTAGAGTCCGCGCACTTAACCACTACACCAAACTGGGAGGGGAAGGGAAAGAGATTGTAAGCTGCTCTGAGACTCCTTTGGGTAGTGAAGGGCAAGGTATAAATCCAATCTCCTCCTCCTCCTCCTCCTCCTTGCTATAAGAATAGAGCAGATAAGGCAGTCTCTTCCTGGCCTGGAGGGAAGCTGGGAGCAGGCCACCTGCACAGCCTTGGCATGCGCACTCAGCGGGTTCTGATGATGTGTTTGCAACCAGGATGGGCTGCAGCATGTGCCACTAGTCATAGTCCTCAAAACAGCGTGCAGGGGCTTTGATGGGGAGGTGACAAGCTGTGTCACTACTTCCGTTACTCCCACTTAGCCTAACAGGGACCCAGGAGGCACATTTGACAACTACAAGGTGTGAAAGGCGTGTTCAGTGCCTGGCCAAGGAGCTCATTGGATGGCATAGGAAAAGTCTCAGCCAACTGACTTGCAGGGCTTTTGTAAGGACAAAATAAAACCGTGTTTATATTCTGAGCTCTTTCAAGGGAAGGTGGGATGGAAATATGATAGATCAAGAACAGAACACCTTAACTGATACTTGCACGCGTAGGCCAACTGTTGGGACAGTCCTGAGCGATCTGAAGCTGTTTTTTGATGTGTTAGCTGTGGGACATGTTGGTGGACCGTGGGTGGGAGGAAGAAGAAGAAGAAGAAGAGATTGGATTTATACCCCGCCCTCCACTCCCCAAGGGAGTCTCAGAGCGGCTGACAAACTCCTTTTCCCTTCCCCTCCCCACAACAGACACCCTGTGAGGTAGGTGGGGCTGAGAGAGCTCTTTCCCAAGCTGTCCTTGAGGGAACAGCTGGTACAGAGCTATGGCTTGCCCAAGGTCATCCAGCCAGGTGCAAGTGGAGGAGTGGGGAATCAAACCCGGTTCTCCCAGATTAGAGTCTGCGCACTTAACCACTACACCAAACTGGCGTTCCGACTGTATAGGGTTGTGCAGCAAAGTGAACATAGCGGTGTAAAAGAGGGGCCTGGGAAGAACCAACTGCCCACTCTCTTCTCTGCTGTTTTGCTTCTGTTCTCTGCTGCCTTCTGCCGCTTGTTTCTCTGCTGCCAATTTAGAACGAGGACAGTAATTCTCACCCTCCTTTTGAATGGGTAGACGTTTAATCCTGTTTATGTGTCTCCAATTGCTGAAAGGGGGCTGTTTTTGGTGAGCAGAAATCTTTAACGAACACTGTCCTCCTCCTCCCCACCGATTTTGGCTGAGGCCCAATCCAGCAGGTTGCTACCAAAGATCCAGCCCCAGCGACTGTCTGATGTGACTTCCCCGAGGAGCTGCCTTGATTACTATGAATATGTAGCCCCTCCTCCTAAACTTTTATATTATCAGCTGTGATGTCATAATAAAGTCAGTGATTTGTCTTACAAGGCGGCTGTGATTGGTCAGGACCCTTGACACCCTTGCTCTTGGCCCTAACAAATTCAGTATGAAAAAGCTGTTTAAAAATTGTGGCTTAAGGCTTCTGTGCCTAGGGGTCAGCACAACTTTGTATGGCTCTTCCTTGATGCCAGTCAGCTAGTTCACCAGTTCCTATTCATTCATTACTGACTTGATCCATTTTTGTTCCTAAAGATGCGTTTGGGAAATGTGATAATTCCTACTGAAACTCTAGGCTTGCTTTCTGTATTGCTTGTTCAGAAACAGGCAATGCCACTGAGACTCTTTTCTGTTTCTTTTGACGTAGATGCTGGCAAAACCGTTAAACCTCCAGGATCAGCAGCAGCAAAATCTAGCCATGCACCTTTTGAAACTGGTCCTGAATTGTCTTAATTTTGACTTCATTGGCAGTTCAGCAGATGAATCCGCAGATGATCTATGTACAGTGCAGATTCCAACCAACTGGAGATCAAGTAAGAATGGGCAAGGCCTGATGGCCTAAAGCGGTGACTCTCAGACTCTGGGCTGGGCTCCAAAAGAGACTGGGATGCTCTTGCCAGTGGTTTTGAGGCCAGGAGGGAGGAGGAGGAGGAGGCTGAGCTGTAAGAGGAGGCTCGATAGCAGATTCGCTTTGCCTTGGGATAGCCATGGAATTCAGCTTGTTGGCGGTAGAAAACAATCAGTACTAAACAGCGCCAGTGCGGTGTAGTGGTTAAGAGTGCTGGACTAGTATCTGGGAAACCCAAGTTCTGATTGCCACTTGTGCCTTGGAAACTCGCTGGGCGACCATGGGCCAGTCATGCTCTCTCAGCCTATAACCTACCTCACAGGGTTGTTGTGAGGATAAAATGAAGGAGAGGGCAAGGATGTAAGCCACTTTGGGTCCCCTTGGGGGAGGAAGGTGGGGTATAAATGAGAAAACAGATTTCTGCTGGCTTTCTCACCAGCAAATTAGTAAATGGAAGCTGTACCATACACAGCGTAAGAAGTCCAGAAACACAGGTCATGAGGCTTCTTGGGTTTTTAAATCTCCTTTTTGAAGGGATCTATCACATTTTTATCACACTGTTCCTCCAAAGAGGTTGGGGGTGCCATATATAGTGCTCCCTGCCTGAATGTTATCATCACAACATCCTCTGAGATCAGGTAAACTGAGTGCATGTGTTTCGCCTAAGTTTCCCAGTGGGCTCCATAGCAGAATAGAAGCTTAGACCCAGATCTAATAGTCCAGTACTCTTTATCTGTAGGCTGGTATAAAAAAAAAGTATCAGGAATACAGTATCCTTGGGATTTAGAAACATTCATCAGTTCCTGTAGCTGAGTAACAGTGCCACAACCAGACACCGGAATCCAAACCTTTACACTGTCCAATAAATCCTGTGGTAACACTGTAATTCTTACGCAATGTCCACTGTCACTGAAGTCATCTTCCATTGATGTATTAGGAGCTCTGTGCTATAGGTGATGCCTTTTCCTCCTTGGGAAGAAATAAAGTGCAAACTGTTCTGTGAATTTCCCCCCAAAGAGTGCTCTGCTGTGTGCAGAACAGCTTCATAAAAAATACCATCTCGCACTCTGAAGAGACAATAGCAAGGATGAAGGTGGTTGTTTTAACTCTGTGTCTGTTTCTAAAGTGAGGGTCTTTCTATCTCATGTCTTTTGCGTACTTAGTCTCCTGCTGCCCCTGAGAGTGAATTGCTGGTGTTGTGTCTTACAAGAATTGAGTTTGGAATATTTATTCCCAAGAGATGTAAACAGCAGGAAGGGACTCTGCAATTACGACTGGGGAGTAGGGATCTTGATTTTCAGCTGATCTCCTGATGAAAGAGATCAGTTCCCCTGGAGAAAACGGCTGCTTTGGAACGTGGACTCTATGGCATTGTACCCCACTGAAGTCCCTCCCCTCCCCAAACCTGCCCTCTTCAGACTTTACCGTCCAAATCTCCAGGAATTTCCCAACCCAGAGCTGGCTTCCCTACTGGGAATGGATAATTTAAGAAGAAAAAGAAGAAGAAGAAGAAGAAGAGGAGAGTGGATTTATACCCCGCCCTTCAATACCCAAGGGAGTCTCAGAGCAGCTCACAAACTCCTTCCCCTTCCCCTCTCCACAACAGACACCCTGTGAGGTAGGTGGGGCTGAGAGAGAGCTCTGACAGAAACTGCTCTTTTTTCCAAGAACAGCTGTGCCAGAGCTATGGCTTGCCCAAAGTCATCCAGCAGGTGCAAGTGGAGGTGTAGGGAATCAAACCTGGCTCTCCCAGATTAGAGTCCACGCACTTAACCATTACACCAAACTGGCTCTAATTTATCCTGGCATTCCAGCAGCTGGTATTGAGATTTCACCTAGAACTAGCAGGCCGTGCAGAGCTCTTTAAGAGCTAAAAGCTGCCTATACTTGGATTTGCACAGTTATTGTGTGGTAAATGAAACTGACAGGGTGCAGCATCAGGTTCTAGTCTGAAACCTTAATGGAGTCCATATTGAGCAGGTGATTTATATTCTTAGCGGATTTGAGAGTTCTGACCAGGTGATGCCTACTATGAGCTGTGGGGTACATTTAACTGGTACTCACTGGGCAGGTTTGCCTGTTTGCTGAGTGCTTCATGGCCTTGCTGGGTCTTGCTGTTGTCGGCGCATCTAGAAACAGAGCCCCATTGAATGAAATGGGATTTACTCTTGAGACTTCCTTAAGATTGCTGCCCGGTGTCAAGCAAGGCTGTCATGGTGGAAGACCATATTGTGGTAAACCCCTGAATTAACAACAACAACAAATACCTTTTATTGGCATAAAATATTAAAAGCAATTCCCATTAAGATAAAACAGTCCCAAAATTTGTAGAAAATAGTTAACCCTAAAACCATTACAGATGTGTATCGAATTTATAAACTTAAATTATAACGGGATAAATTCAGCCATATCATAGGAATCTTTAAATTCTAAAAGTCTTAAAATTAAATTTTACAATTTTATTAAACTCAATTAAAATGATCAGGAAGATTCTTCTGTTTTATAAGACCATGAAGAAACTTAGCAGTCAGTTCAATAATCTCCGGATGTAGAGAAGTAAGGAGGTAATGTAGCTTGATTCCGTCCGGTTGGCCTGCTACCTTACTAAGGGGGACTTCTAGAAATTTCGCTCGAATATCATTTAGCAAATTACAATGTAAGAGTGCATGCTCAACCATTTCTAATTCTTTCTCCTGAATTCTGTGTATATTGTCATCCCAAGAAGCCAGTCCAAGGAATTTGGGTGTAGGTGGATTGGCAACTGAATTTCACCTTTAATCTGTGTCTGCTTATGGTGTATTGTAAATGAATAAATCTTGAATATGTTTAAATTGGAGTTGTGGGTAGCTGTAGTAGTTTTGTATAAGTATGAGTGTTTGGATCGTAATCTTGCAGTAATCTCATTAATAAAGTAGTAGCATATCGTTTGGAAAGTGACTCTCCGTGTTACCAGTTGTGTGTGAACTTTCAGGGTTAACACAACTGTTTCTGGGTAAAAATTTGCATATTTTGCAGAAAATTCTGTAAACGAATAAAGGATGCTAATATTAATGTCACAAAACAGCCTGTTGCCTTAGCCTTCTTATAACGGAAGTCTCTTAGAGCTGTGAAATCAAAACAAGGCCTTGGCTATTGATCTGAATGTATATTGGAAAACATGGAATAAGCCTGTGGGCTTTCTGTATATTTATACGTCCCTGAACACAACTGTGACACAACCAACAGGACAGAGCATGAAAAGGGATGTGATTTGGTTTCATTGCCTCTTGTCTTGTGTTTTGACAAAGGATTCTGAAGCAGAGAGGCCTCACTGAAATGGCAACATGCATAGACTTTAGTGCTGAGCTGAGACTTGAGAATACAGGTTTTGTGTGAACACAGCAAAATTCATCCCACCTGCTCTTTTTTTTAGTGGGCATGGTTATAGGTCATAGGTGTTCCCCCCATTCAGAGTGAGCCGCGTTTCCTCCCTCCATTCTGAATTGCCTTTGAGATGTTATCACGTAGCCAGATCTGATTGGCTTCATAGCATTATGATGTCATCATGTTCACAGTGGAGTCTCTGGCTGTGTAATATCACACGATCATGGGCGATCGAAAGCAGTTAAAGGGAAAAAACCAAGGTGCTGGAGGAGCAGCCAAAAGGGACTGTGAATACCAGTAAATATGAGAGAAAAACATGGGGTGGGTGTAGGGTTTCCAGGCCACAGCCAGCAACCCCCAGGTTTATCTGGGGGATGGGGACTGGCATGCCAGAGTGGTGCTGGTGAGTTGATGTTGCAGAACACTTTAGCATTTGCAAAAAAACTGTGGTGAAACCACAGAGCCACTGCGCATCCCCATGAGCTGGTATACACCCTCATTCACCCCCTCCCCATTTCAACAAACCAGACTGGTGGAATATCTTCTGCCATAGCAGGAGACCTGGCAACTCTAGGTGGGAATACGGTTACCAGCCCTGCACCAGCAAATCCTGGGAGCTTTTGGGCCTGGCAAGGGGGAGCCTTCTGACTAGGGTCTCAAGGTCTGGGTTGGAAAATACCTGGAGACTTTGGGGTTGGATCTGGGAGAGGGAGGGGTTTGGGGAGGGGAGGGGCCTCAGTATGGTACAATGCCATAGAATCTACCCTTCAAAGCAGCCATATTCTTCAGGGAAACTGCTCTTTGTCAGCTGGAGATTAGTTATGAAAGCGGGGGATCTCCAGGCCCCACCTGGAGGCTGGTAACTCTACTTTTGATGCCGTGACATGAATACCTAGAAGTGATGTCACAGTCCCCCTCCTGCAGGAATTTCTCTCAGTTTGTATAAAGACCATAGAGGTTATGGAAGTTCCTAGAACATCGTGGACAGTCACCTGGAAGTGACATCACAGCATCTGCAACCTCATTTCCTCCGGGTTTTTTTATCCTGCTGCTCAGTCAAGCAAGGGTGAGCAATGGAGTGCAGGGGCTTAAATATTCTTTGCAGAACTGGTAGAATGTATATGAAAGGATGAAGTTGTAGCATAATTAGATGTCCTTTATTATTAGGGTCATTTTATGTTTTGTCTCTGATTTGTTTGTGGCTTGTGGACTGCTGTCATGCTCATGTTGATTAAACTCTAAATGGTTAATTCTCCCCTCCTGGCCTTTTAAATAAGCATGGTTGTGCCAGTGTAACTTACTGTACCTAGAATATTTTGATGAAATGAAGTAAACAGATTCCTCTTTTACTTCTTCCTGCCTAGTCTTCCTGGAGCCAGAGACTTTGGACCTCTTTTTTGATCTTTATCATTCCCTCCCATCAATGCTGTCGCAGTTAGTAAGTACGTCTTTAATAACCATGAAATGATCAAAGGAGGCAGCACTTTCTGAAAAGTTATCGTCCTCCTTGGTACACGTTCATTGAACATATGGAGCCAAAAAATGCCCGACGAACCTGAAAATTCACTCTTGTGGCCATGAATTTGCTGATACGGTGTGGGGAGATCGGAGCCTATCTAATTCAGATTGAAATCAGTGGGACTTCAGCACTGGTCGCCCTGTGCCTTGCTCAGTTGTGACACAGCAGAATGTTAATATGACAAAAAGCACAAATTTCACAGTGGGGACAGCTGATCCCTTAAAGTCTGTACTGATTGTACAGTCCTTCACCCACAGCCACGTGTCTGACAGACTGTTCCCCTAACAAATATATGCCGAAAGTACCAGAACAGGCATTCCTTTTTTTCCTCTGCGATAAGAAATTTGATAGCACAGTTCCTTGAGACATGGTCAGCACATGCAACATAACGAGGTGGCAGAATTTTGAGAGATCAGAGATTCACTGTTTCCTCTAAGCTGAGTTAGTGTGAGGTAGCTCACAGTTTTTTAGCTTGCAGCTCACACATTTTTGTCTTAGCTCAGGAAGGGATGGCTCCAGAGCAAACTAATTTATGCAGGAGCCAAATCACTCGCTCACAGCTTTAATGCCAGTAGCTCACAAAGTAGAATTTTTGCTTACAAGTCTCCACAGCTTAGAGGGAGCATTGAGAGTTGACAGTGCCATTTCAGCACCAGGCAGGGGGTTAATTTTCTAAAGCTTCCTTTCTCACATGAGAAAACTCCCGGTAAGTTAAAAAAACCCTCTAGCACATCAAAGAGATAGAGGGAGGTTCTAGTTCTTCCAACAATACCAGCTTTGCATTTGTAGCAAGTTTTTCTATAGAGCTCTCAGAAATGTGAACTTCCGCCTGTCATCTGAAGCGATGATCCTGCGATGATCTTGATGTACGTGTTGACCAAGTCTTAGGCCCAAAACACAAGTTACTTTTAACATGTAGTCCCCACAAGAACTTGCAGCAGGACGCCAGCAGGAAGTGGCAGCTCAATTTAGAGATGCCGCAGAAGTCTGATTCTGGTTTGGACTATGGTACAAGGTTTACTCAGAGGTTAAGACAATGAGTTGCAGACCGGAAGATGGGTAGCTCAGCAGTTCGAGATCCGAGTGCCGCGTGATAGTGAACTCCCATCTCTGGCCCCAGCTCCTGCCAACCTAGCAGTTCAAAAACAAGAAATTGCCAGGAGATAAATAGGTACCGCTTCATTGGGAAGGTAACAGCATTCCATGTGCCTTGGCGTCTAGTCATGCCGGCCACATGACCACGGAAAAAGTCTTTGGACAGCGCTGGCTCTTCGGCTTGGAAATAGAGATGAGCACCGCAACCCTAGAGTCGGATTTGACTGGCTTTCGAGCAAGAGAAACCTTTACCTTTACTTATAAGGGAGGAGGGGCTCCTGCTCCCCCCTGTGCTTCTTCAGTGCATGTGCAGCCCTCTGATGGGGCAAATAACGTCTCCCTGGGGCTATTTTGAGTTGGAAAAACAGCATGGCGGGGGGGGGGGAGGAGGCAGGGTTGGCATTTCTAAATTGCGTTGCCATGGGAAACTTGCAGCTGTCATATGGCTGTAAGTCTCCACGGCAGTCACATGTAAAATGAAATGTGACGCTGAGTTTTGGGACTTAGATGAGCAATTTCCCGGTCACCTGGCATCCTATCTTATCCTGCTGAGCAGGAACATGTAATTTTCCCCTCTCCTGATCCTAAGAAATGACCTCTTGTGGATACTTTTAACTTCAAAGGAGCCAGAGTCCTCTAAAAGCCTATAGCAATTTGGACTGGATACGAGGAACAGTGTTAGGAAATATATGCCTGATGGTGTCTGTCCCCCGACAATTCCCCCAGCTCCCCTTCCCATGTAACAAAAGCTTCAAGGTGTCTGAGCTGGTCAGCCCCCCCCCTTCCCCCCCCCAAAAAAACATTTTGATACTCCTGAAGGGCAGTGAGTAAGCTCATTCTTGATTCAATTGTTTTGGCGTTTTTTTCCCCTTTAATGTACAAACAAATATTTTTTTGTGTGTAGCTCAGTTGTCTCCTGAGGTTACAGAAACCCCTGCTTTTTGTGCGAGTGGCCCCCCTTTCACTGTTCTATTGCTACTGCCACTGTCAACTTTGCCTTATATATGATAACTCTGGCTGTTGTTTCAAACTAATGTAGAGGGTCTTCTAAACTAACACACATAATTAGTACAGTAGCAAAGAGTTTGTTGCTTCTGGTGCATCTGAGCTCTTAAATTCTTGGTTGCTTTCTAGGCGCTTTCCTGTTTAGTTCAATATGCTTCTACCCGGAGATCCTTATTTAGCAATCCAGAACGTGCCAAGTATCTCGGTAACCTGATCAAGGGAGTGAAAAGAATACTTGAAAATCCTCAGGTACAGATTTTTAATTTGCGTCCCCAGTTCTGGATACTGTTTCCACATTCCTTAAGATGTCTCGGAGTTTGTCGCGGCTGATAAATCCCACAGGGAAATCTATTCTCGGGACTGACAATGAGCCTTCAGAGTGTAGGAGTTGGGGTGGGTGGCGGGATGGTCTTGTCCTCCCTCCTCCCCATCAACTTTAAATTGTGCAGATTTTGCAGGAAGGGGGGAGCATTAGCAGGAAATAGGAGGAGTCTGATGTAGTGTCTGGCTGGGCCTTCTGGATTAAAGAGAAGCCTGAGAAAATGCTTGTGTGTTTGCTGAATGGCCGCACATTGAAAGGTATGGGGCTTCCAGTATGGTACCTTCACTTAAATTGGTGGTGAACAGAAGAGGATCATCATCACCAATGGTTTTGCCCAGAGAATAGTATCTGTGGGTGCTACTTAACATCTGGGGGAAGAGTGAGGGAGCTGGGGAAGCTTGCACTGGCTCTCCAACTTTGTGTTTGGGGCTAGACTGGCCGGTGGGATTTATGCTCATGTTAGAATTTATGAATAAAAAAGGACTAGGCAAATCTTAGGCAGTAAACAGTGTTAAAGATTGTGGAAAGATCTTCTCTGGAAATAATATAAATGCTGTCAAGTCACAAGTGATGTAGGGTGACCCCTCGCTGCATTTTCGAGGCAAGAGGTGAACCAAGTTGGTCTGCTTCTGTGTAGCAACTCAGGTTTTCCTCGGTGGTCTCCCATCCAAGTGCTAACCATATGTTTTTTCCCTAGATGAAGTTCATCTTTGAAACTTGGTGGGATGCTGTGTGTCTGGCATAATAAAAGCATTTGCACCACTTATCTTTTTTGGTTCGTGCCTGGATTAATCATGGGTGTTTGGTTTTTTTTAAACTTCTCGGTGTGTTTACTATACACACTCATATATAAATGTTGTGCTTATGCCCAGAGAGGCATCCGGTTGCTGTATCACCACTGATCTTTGTGGTCTCTGTGCAGTCCCACACTTGGGTTTGGTACCTGCGCGTGAACCTGACTTTGGAATGTTCTAGAGCTAGCCTCCAACATTCTGGCACACTTTTCTCCTGCATGCTTGGAGCTGAGGAGAAAGCGCCCTCCCGCTCAGTTCCTTTCTGACAGCCATGTCGACCACACCTCTCTCACTGAGCTCCTCAGTGTTGCCTCTTCATCCGGTTTTTCTTAGTTTCCTGTTCACTACTTCTTCCCCTTTCTTGGTTTTTCGTCAGAAACCCACACAAAACAAAACAAAGACAAAACGTTGGTTATTTGTGATTTTTTTCGATCCCCTCGTGTCCCCCCAAATCCTAACTCTTCTGGGGTGGCAGCGCGTGGAACGGATTACTTTCTTCAAGAAGCGTTGCCATTGTGGGTCAAACCTCCCCTCTGCAGATGACCATGACTTGTGTTTATACTGCTTGGGAGAAGAACACTGGGTCAAGTCTTGCACCCACTGTGTGAAGTTTACGAAGCAAACCAGGAAAAACAAGTGGCACAGCTTCGAACCCAACTTCTGGAATCTGCGCTTCACCCAGTGATGTCTTATTAGCATTCAGCACAGCCTCCCCCACATTGGAGGGGAGATTCGGTTTGATCTGTGGCTTCTGAGTCCTCTGCCACGAAGAAACATATAAAGATAAGTCCTCCAAATGGTCCTGGGGTTTGACTCTGAGAGACCTGAAACCAAAGAGACTGAGGCAGACCCCAGCTCCGTCCTTGAAATCGGTCAAGCCGCCGGTGATCACTGGGTTGTCTACTTTGACCCCAACCACCCGTCCAGCTGATTCATCTGGCGCCAACCAGCGAAACTCTTCTTTGCTGATTGCTGCTGCGACTACACCTGCGGATACTCAAGGGGACCCCTCCGATGCTTCAGGTTATCTCCCTTTGGGTCAGACTGCCATCATGGTCCTGTACCACTTCCCTTCAGTTCAAAGCTCCTCCCTGCAAGATCATTCCCATCTGGACGACACCTGGAACCGATCTGCCTGTTTGGGATTGAGAGATCATCACCACTCCTCTGCCCACTGGGATGCTTGTTCAAGA
The DNA here is from genome assembly GCA_029233225.1 of Lepidodactylus listeri. Classification (NCBI taxonomy): domain Eukaryota; kingdom Metazoa; phylum Chordata; class Lepidosauria; order Squamata; family Gekkonidae; genus Lepidodactylus; species Lepidodactylus listeri. The sequence goes on from JARCFY010000016.1 coordinate 19,230,651, forward strand.
TCGAGACCAACTCGTTGTTCCTGTAGTTGATCGGTATCCTGTGGTTCTAATCATTATGGCTGTTACTCAAGATCTCCCTTCCACCACGGGGAGCCTGACGGTCATATTATCTTTTGGAGTTGAGATCCTCTTTGGTACATTGGCCCCATCCTCGACTTGGACCTAACTTTTCCTGTGACCCTTATACTTGCTCACCTTCGAGATCTCACCATCACCATTACTGGGATGCTCACTACCGATGTCAACATCGTCGTCCTTGATCATCTTCCTGGCAATTATTCAATTTCTCGACATTGACATTCCACCACTTTTCAAGTCTCCCATGTGTGGGGTTCCGGGTTTGCCTATCCCTGCTGTGACTGTTGGGTGGATCAACCATCTGTCTCTCACCAGAATGAGCCAATCCCATCAGCAGCCTCAGCTCCAAATCTCATTATCAAAGACTCTTCTAGTTGGGAAGTGGGCTCAGCTCGTATGGTTCCTCCCCTGGTTTTGATGGATTTCCAGGTTTCCTCATCTGAACCCTCCTAGGTTGAAACTAACGGTTCAGACCCAGAAGATAAGGAGCCCATTGATCCCTCTCCAGAATCTGAGGTGGCTCGTCAGGGGTTTCTTTCCTCTACTGTGGGCTCCAAATCTTACCTTGACCTAATAAAATGCATGGTTGAAGCCCTACAAATTCAAATGATCTCAGACACACTTAAAGTTACAGGCATTGTCCACAAACTTGTTCAGTCGGACCTTCCACATGCTGCAGTGCTTCGAATGCTTCCAGTACATCTTGAAGGCCTTAAAGAAGCTTGGGACAAGCCTGCATCTGTACCGTCCTCATCTAAAAGATATGAGGCAATGTACAAGGCCCAGAAAACTGACTTCAAATTTCTCTTCACTCACCCAGCAACTCTGGACCTGCTGTTGCAGCAGCAGGGCAGGGTCCTCCACCATGAACCCAACTTCTTCAAGCTGACAGCATGGAAAATAATGCCTTAGTGTTTTGTTGTGGGTCCGTCATGTACTATTGGACCTATTGGGCAAAGTGGACTCATTTCCCCCTCTATGTGGCCTCCAGACTGATTGATCTGAAGGTGGCTTCCTTATTGGACATTTTCTGATATCTGATTTCCTTACAGGAGTCAGAACTGGGATTCTCATCTCTAAAGGTTCACCTCACTGCCATCTCAGCTAATTGCACGGCACCCTGTTCTCTCACCGAACAATCAAATCATTTCTCAGGGGCATGTTGTGGCTCCACCCCCCTCAGAAGCCCCTTGTTCCCGAGTGGAGTCTGTCTCTAGTGCAGGTGAAACTCATGGGCAAGCCATTTGAACCATTGAGGGCCAGTGATCTCTGTTCCTTCCAAGCTGATCCTCCTTACATCATCTTTGACTTTGGTCATCCAGAGGTTGATGCCTTCGCCACCAGACACAATTCCAAATGCCTTGTCTTCTCCAGCAGGGGACCAGCTCAGAACAGGTCCTCCGGAGAGGCTTTCTTACATCGTTGGACAGGCTGCTTGTTCTATCTGTTCCCCCTGTTTCTGCTTCAGAAGATCATTCATGACCATACCCACTGTGTTTTGGTGACTCCCTGGTGGCCCCGACTGCTCTGGTTTCTGCACCTTCTGCATCTATCCCACAACACACATCTGCCCAGCCTTCCCCAATGCTGACATCTCTTGTTAACTTACCTTGTGTAGATGGGACTTACTGGTGGCAGTCTGAGGAACTGAGTGGCAGGGCACTTTCTCCTCAGCTCCAGGCATGTGCCGTTGCTGCCTGCTCCGTAGAGTGCGGGAGAAGAATGTGCCAAAACGTTTAAGGCTAGCTCCAGAACTTTCCGAGGTCAGGTTCGTGCGCAGATGCCAAACTCGTGTGTGACTGCACAGACGACCACTCGAAGACCACCAGTTCCAGTTGAGCAACCTGTTTTTCTGTTCCTGATCATTCTTTGCATATGCTTGGCTCTTTTACAATGCCCAGGCTCTGTCTGTTGAATATTTCGTTTGCTTAAAATGGCATTTTCTAAATATGTTGTATATCTGTTCTTGTTCTTCTTCTTTTCTGTCTCTTCCCTTGAATTGTCTCCATGATCTTTTTCAGGATCCCATTAGGGACACGCTGATTATTTGGGGCAGGATTTTTGTATTGGGGCAGCTATTTTAAATAGCTTGCTTGCCACCTGTTGAGAAGCATGTGTATCTGTGGCAGACAATAGCTCTTAACGGTCTTGTCTTCTTTTTGGCTTTGGTATTTAGGGTTTGTCTGACCCTGGAAACTACCATGAATTCTGTCGGTTTTTGGCTCGATTGAAGACGAATTATCAGTTGGGAGAACTAATAGTTGTGAAGGATTACCCAGAAGTTATTAGATTGATAGCCAGCTTCACTATTACTAGCCTGCAGGTAAGGTAGTGATAGGAATATTCTGCAATCTTTTGAAGTCAAGGGGTGGGTGGGTTGTAGCTCCTTGGATAAAGGTGGGTGTATTGAAAGTCAAGTGTCGCCTTATGTGTGCCGCTAATATTGTTCTGTGAGATCATCAGCTTTATGGGCCATATCGCTCTTTTCAGTTTTACATAACATCATGGGGTTTTGGTTCTAATTTCGAGGCATGAAAACAAATAATAAATAACAGTGGTAGCGAACATTACAATGTTTGTAATTGCTCACATTGGGCTAAAACATACTCTAATGAAAATCTTATTTGTTTCTTTGCAGCACTGGGAGTTTGCACCAAACAGTGTTCATTATTTGCTAACTCTTTGGCAGAGAATGGTTGCCTCAGTGCCTTTTGTGAAATCATCAGAACCCCATCTCTTAGATATGTATGCACCTGAGATCACAAAGGCGTATATTACTTCTAGACTGGAATCTGTCCCCATGGTTATAAGGTAATATGAAGTAATCTTCTTAACTGAGTACAACTGTACTGTTTCAGATTTTAATAGAATACTGTATTCATTTATATATTTTTTTGCGTTTGGCTAACTGCATTGAGTTTGCTTACGAAGGGGGGAAACGCCACTGAAATCAGTCAGCTCCAGGCCAAGATTGGACTGCTTCCAGTGCCTCACTAAGAGAATGAAAGTAGTTCCACAGGTCTCCGTTACTAAGTTCTGTAATCAGTTTCACTTTTGCTGTAGGAGAATAGGTTTCAGAAGGAAACCCAGAGACAAGATTCACGTGCATGACTTCAGTTTTGAGATCTTAGCTGCTGACTTCAAGATCTAAGCCAGAATGCTTAAATTTGCGCCATTACCAAATCGTTACACAATGTGTTTTAGAAGAAGAGATTGGATTTATACCTTACCCTTCACTCAGAGTGGCTTACAAACGCCTTTCCCTCCCCCTCCCCACAACAGACACCCTGTGAGGTAGGTGGGGCTGAGAGAGCTCTTTCCAGAACTGTCCTTGAGAGAACAGCTCTGGTGGAACTATGGCTTGCCCAAGGTCATCCAGCAGCTGCAAGTGGAGGAGTGGGGAATCAAACCTGGTTCTCTCAGAGTCCGTGCACTTAACCACTACACCAAACTGGCTCCCCACTATTCTATTTTTATGTATGTTACAGAGATGGCTTAGATGATCCCCTAGATGATACGGCCACAGTATTTCAGCAATTGGAACAGCTCTGTACAGTTAGCAGGTGTGAATATGAAAAGACCTGTTCTCTTCTCGTTCAGCTGTTTGATCAAAATGCACAAAACTATCAGAAGTTGTTGCAGTCTTCTAGCAGAAATCCACTGGCACTCTCAATTCAAGAAGGTTAGTATGTATAGATTTTGAACTTTTCCATATGTCTGTCTGTCTGTGTGGTGCATCTACCTTCTCCTCCTGATCTGTTTTGCTGGTGGAAGCAGGAAAGTTCCCATTGGGGAAGAAGTGGATAGAGTCCATGTTTGGTAAAATGTTCTACTCCCCTAGTTGTACACACTTTAATGGAGATGTTTAATGGTTTTTAATGTTTTGTCTGTGGGGGAATTCCTCTTCTTTTTTGATGCAAGTTTTTTTAATTGGAATTTTTCAAGTTTGACAGTTTAAAAAAAGTCTGCCTTTTGTCTTTCCTGTCCCAATTCAACTCTTTCTGTTAAATTTCAGCTTTTGTGTGATATGCCATGTTTTGCTGAGTCATTTGTCAATTGTAGCGGTTTTAATATTGTGCCTATTTATCACCTTCTTGGTTGCTTTTAAAAACATTTCTTCTGCCCGGATACTGCAATGGCTAGGGGGATCACAAGGCTTAAATACAGACTTCACTGCCCTTGAGAGACTGTAACACATAGATTCATTCTTCTCTTACCTGTTTGGATGTTTACGCCCTAGTCCTAACAGGTTAATTTCAAATGTTACCCAGCAACTATGTGGTCTTCTGATCAGGATGAAGTTTGAGTCCAGTGGAACCTTTAAGACCACCAAAGTTTAATTCAAGGTATAAGCTTCTGTGTGCAAGCACACTTCTTCAGCTGCACTTCTGAGGAAGTGTGTGTGCACACGAAAGCTCATACCTTGAATCAAACTTTGTTGGTCTTAAAGGTGCCACTGGACTCAAACTGTTCTGCTGCTTCAGACCAACACGGCTACCCACCTGGATCTATGATCAGGATGAATTACGGGTCAGAAGGATCTTGGCTAAGCAATCCTAGTTGCTGTATCAGAGTACTAAGTTTTGCTCTGTGTACCAGGACTTCTGACTTCCTTACCTCTTTGCCTCTGTACCTCTTTGCTTCCGTCTAAATCTGGAGGCCTTATTTCCTTGTCTCTAGAGAACAAAAGTAGGCAGGGCAATCGTCTATGGAGGCTGGGAAGTTAAGTGATTAAGGAGTGCAGAGGGGGAGGCCGAAGGTAAGCAAAATAGGCAGTGGACTGAGGAACCAGGATCTTGAGCAGAAAAATAGGTGGAGGAGACAAGGGTCTGTGGGAAACAATGAGTAGTTGAATAACAGAAGGGGTAATCAGGGCTCATTTCGTAGCAGGAGCTCCTTTGCATATTAGGCCCCACCCCCCAATGTAGCCAATCCTCCAAGAGCTTACAGAGCTCTTCTTACAGGTGCTACTGTAAGCTCTTGGAGGATTGGCTACATCAGGGGTGCGTGGCCTAATATGCAAAGGAGCTCTGGCTACAAAATGAGCCCTGGGGGTAATGCATGAGAGGTAAAGAGAAAGCTGATGAGGACGAGGACAGGAGCAGTTATGTTGTGTTTGGAGTAATCACAGTGGGAAAGTGACAAGTGGCAGTGGGGATGTCTGCCTGCAAGCCAGAATTGCTGAGGGAAGCAGGATAGTGGGCTGAAAAGAAGGCAGTTGAAATAACAGGGAACAGTGGAAGGATGGGGTGTTAAAAGGAGGAACCCAAGAGCAGGTGGGATTGGGACAAAACTTAATATGGGTAGGGTCAGGGGACTCTGAAATCTTGGTGGAAAGGAAGTGGGGCAGGCACAGCTGTCTTGGAAGCTGGGAGAAATTTTGGGCCAAGAACATACCCTGTATGGTTTTAACATAGAACTAACACAAGAAGAGCAGTACTAGGTCAAACCAAGAGTCTCCCTGGTTAGCATCCAGTTTCCAACAGCCAGATGCTTTCTGGGAAGCCCACAATCGGCGTGATCCCAGGAAGTGGTATTTGGAAGCATCCTGTCTTTGAGTATGGAGCTTCCATTTGCTGTGAGTCACTGTGAAAGGGGGAGAAAAAAGTCTCTCTCCATTCTCTCAATAGCATTCAGAATTTTATACAATTTTATAAAATTTTGGCCACTGTGTGACAGAGTGTTGGACTGGATGGGCCATTGGCTTGATCCAACATTGGCTTCTCTTATGTAAAACCTGTCAAGTTTCCATCTTGCCTACTACTGTGTACTGTGATTGGCAGTGGCTCTCTAGGGTATCGGGTAAGAGGACTTGTTTTGCACCTGATCACTGAGACACTTAAACTGGGGATTGCCCTGGTCTGGCTAGCCCAGGCTAACCCAGTCTCTTCAGATCTTGGAAGCTAAGCAGGGTTAACCCTGTTTAGTACTTGAATGGAGACTGCTAAGCAAGTCTAGGGTGGCTGCATAGAGGCAGACAATGGCAAGCCGCCTCTGAACGTCTTTGCGTTGAAAACCCTACGGGGTCACCATGAGTCAGCTCCAGCTTGATGGCCAAACAAACTGGGGGTTTGATGGTCCGCTGCTAAGTTTGTAGCCCTTTATCTCCAGTAGGTTTGGTTGCTTCTGTCAATGCAACACTTATGGTCTAAATAAAGTCAAGGGGAGTCACAGCAATGACTGGCTGAACTGCTATGATGTTGCGGAATGGTCATGTTCAAAATACATACCAGCTGTATTTTAGAGAGAGGCCAATGTAGTTACAGTAATGGCCAGGGTTCATGTCGTAGAAAAAGAGGTGCAGGAGCTCATTAGCATAACTCATTAGCATAACTTATTTGCATATACTACACCACCTGACATCACTGGGAGTATGTCAGAGGGCAAGAAAGAAAGGAGAGAGAGGAGAGAGAGAGAGAAGGGAGGGAGGGAGGGAGAGGGTGCGGGGAGACAGCTACTAATCCAAGCCTCAGAAATACCACTATTCTGGGAGGATAGCTTCAGTGGTGGCTGAAGCCTTCAGAAGGCTGGTCGGAGGAACAAGAACCCCTTTTCAGGGGACGGGGTCATTTTGCTGCAGCCATGACACAAGCAGACATTCCCCCGAGGAGAGGGGCTGTCACCAACTCCCGGAGCTGTGCTCCCCCAAGCTCCTGCTCGAAAGGACCCCTGGTAATGGCAACATGCGAAGGTCAGTAGATGTCTTGCCAACCTGTTAAAGAGGAGTGGGAAGCTTCCCCAAGAAAGATAAATTACTGAGGAATTAGCTGTTTTGGCAGCTTTGTAAGGCCAGTATATAACTCTGCATGCCGACAGTGAACTCCCTAGATAGTGTCTGGTGTGCTGCTGTCTCTTAGCCTCACCTCCCTATCTGGAATAATAATATCCTCATGTTCAGATTGCTGAGATAATGTCGAGAAAAGCACATTAAAGTCTCAGACCCTGATAGAAATGATTTATTAGGATATAGGCAGACAGCAGTTCAATGCCTTCAGAAGATTAAGGCCTTCAGATATTTTTTTGTGTCTCAATCTGTTGTGTCAAAGGATTATCAAGGGTACTCAGATACACTTTAGCAGTCCAGTAATTTCGAATCTTCCCTGCACTGAATATTGGCAGTACTTTCCACTTCTACTCTTTACATAATATTCAATTTCTTTTCTGCGAACTAAACACTTCTGTTAGCACAGAACAATAAATGTTACCTCCCTTAGTTGTACACACTTTAATTTAGATGTTTAATGGCTTTTAATGTTGCAAAATAAGTTAATATAATATTAAGACCTCATTTTATTATATTGTCTTGCTCTCTGTATCGATTATGATGCAGTCATGGTTTACTAAAACAATAATCCCCAAGAAATGGGTCATTAACAGTAGTTAACGATTACTTGTGATCTATGTTAATGACTGATTTCTTTGGGATTATTGCTGTTATAAAACATAATTACAGATTATTACAGCAATAATTATTTTGGTAAAGAAAAAATATTCTCTTTAAGCAGCTGGAAAAGCAACAGTACCGAATGTTTTTAAGTAGCGGAAGTAAGCGCAGAGGATTGGGGTGGAAAATGAATTCTGTTTTCTGTGAATAGGGACCAAGTCAAGATCATTAGCAGAATACCCCATGTGCTGACTGAATTGCTTTTGAGTTTAAACTCAAATTTTGCAGAGTATATTAATCTGTGTTACAGTTTGTAAGCAGCAGTTTTGCCAGTATTCATGCATTCAGATGTGGTGATTCTGGCTGTGAAACTATACTTAATTGGGAAATACTGAGTTTTGCAAATAAGCGCTAGTTTACAGAATCAGGTCTGAGAAGAACAGCCAATACTCAATATGCAGAGACTGCGAAATGAGGCCACTTAGCCCAGTAATGACAGAATGTTGGTTATGCTTTGGGAAGGTCGTGGTTAGGGATGGGCACAAACTGTTCAGCTGAACCATGAACCTATACGAACTTGGAGGTTGGTTTGCGAACCGAATTGGTTCGTATGGCTGCGTGACTCTTGCTTTCTGCTCCCGGCCACTTTTCATGGGGAGTAGAAAGCAGCAGTTTCTCTGAGCCATTGAAACCAAATAGCTGAGTGGCGCTCTACCGCTCAGCTGTTTAGTTTAAATGGCTCAGGGCTGTACCCAAGAATGCCCCTTTAAACAGCTGAGCACAGCAGCAGGCTCAGCTGTTTGGAGCTTTAAGTAGCTGTGCAGCCAGGAACAGCCTGCTCCTGCCGCTCAGCCGTTTTTTGCGGCTTTCGCTCTCCACGAACCCACAAACCTCCACAAAGTGCCTTAAAAGATTTGTGAGCCAGTTCGTGCCCATCCCTAGTCATGGTTCTGCCATATATGGGTTAATTCTAGAAAGGTAAGAGATTCGTCAGAACCAGTTGGGATAGTTAAAAAATCCCTCTGCTGCTGTCAGTCCATTAATTAGGAAGGTCATTTACTGTATTTATAGTCTGCCTTTCTCTCTGAGATTCAAAACAGAATACACTGTATAAGTCACTAACAGTCCATACAAGGAGATATCTAACAAACGCAGTGCAGGTTGATACAATCATTATGAGGGGACATTGAATGAGCAATGCATTCTGACAAGGATTATTGAAATGTGAATGGGCATAGCACATTAGGCATGATACAGAGTGTGGATATTATGAAGAACAATTACATTACATCAGTAGGAAAAAAGAAACAACTACGGGGTGATTTGTGCTTCAAACTGATAATGCCTCCTGTACACAGTGGTATAATCCATAGTCCCATTCCCTTTATAAAGCATGTTCCTGAAGTGTTCTGTGATCGTATAGCCCGGGGATGGCCAAACTTGTTTAACGTAAGAGCCACATAGAATAAACATCAGATGTTTTGAGAGCCGCATGACATAAACAAATATTACAGACATGTTTTTTATTGAAAAATATGCAAATTTGCTTTTTATTAACATTAAATGTGACGGCCAAAAATAAAAAACGAAAGGGGTAAAAGCAGATATTGATAATGATATTTATTTGTCCAATCATATTTGTAGGGGGGGGGGGGCTTTGAGAACACATTTAAAGTTGCTTTCTTTCTCTGCTCCCTCCTGCCTCAAGCCTACCCAGGAGGGGGAACACTGGCAGGGGAAGAGAAGACTGATTGGGGAGGCATGCCTCCCCTTCACTTCTCCAGCTGCCCTACCAGGAGCCACACAATATATGTGAAAGAGCCGCATGTGGCCCCCGAGCCACAGTTTGGCCACCCCTGGTATAGCCCTAGGTTGCCAGGTCTCCCCCCTGGCCACTGGCAGGGGTTGGGGTGTAGGGGTGTCAGATCTAGGCTGGGAAGCTCCTGGAGATTTGGGGCTGGAGCCTGGGGAGGACAGGGACCTCAGTGGAGTACAGTGCCATATGGTGTACCCTCCAGAGCATAAATTTTCTCCAGGGGAACTGATCTCTGGGAGATCCCCAGGTCCACCTGGAGGCTGGCATCCCTACTGTTACCTAAACAGAAAAGTCCTCCTGAACAACTCTATTTCTATAACTTCTACTTGCTTCTGCCTCCAAATGTCTCAAAGGGATGGCATGATTCACTAGGATGAGTATACCTAAAGCAAGGTTTATAACACAAAGCAAATTTCATTCATAGTCCTGGAAAGTCAGTCTCAGCTGATTGCTATGTTGTAGTGAATAACACTCTCCAAGTTTCTGAAATTCGTGCACTTGCAATAATGTTTGTGGACGATAATAAAGACAATCCAGTTGCATTTTTATTAAGGCTAATTTTTGTGTTCATAGAGCGTGAGCTTAGTGAGCATTGATGTTTGGCAGTAATTCTTCACATTTCAGGCCAGTAAAAATAGCAGGGGATACTGGCATTTTTTTTATCTTGAAATTTGAGACCAATCAAGTACTTTCGGCAAAATACCAGATTTCATCTTCCTATCTGTCCTCACTGTACATAACTGTGGCGCAGGTGTGAATGCTGAAAATAAACCTTGTATCAGATGTCTGTGGTATTTACCAGTTCGTTACAAGAAGGACCAATAAACGATCAATAAACGATCATTTCCATTGCTCCATCATGTTAGCAGTTGCCAACACAGACTAGAAGATGTCTAGGTCTATGAAGAAACGAAGGGCTCACTTCATGGAATTATAAACCAAATTTTTTTTTTTTGGTTTGTTTTCTTTTTTCCTTCTTTCAATATTAGGACGCTTGGCATGGCTTGTATATCTTGTTGGAACTGTTGTGGGAGGAAGGTTAACTTACACTAGTACTGATGAACATGATGCTATGGATGGTGAATTGTCCTGTCGGTAAGTGTATCGAATGAAAAAAGACGGGTTTATGAGTTAAAAACTGCTGTGGTTAGAGTATTTTGTTTTGGGAAGCAGTACCCTGATTGTACAACCACTTTAGTTTGGCCCCATTTTCTAGTCATCAGAAACCAATGCCGGGGAAAGAATCCTTAAGCAATTTAAGTGGTACATTGATTGGCAAACCTCAAGGCAAAGGGCAGGTTGTTCAGCTGCTACTGAGCAAATTAATTGGATACTTTGGACATGTAGCTACTGCTGCAGTTTTAGAAATTAAAAATCGCCTCTTTGAATCAGACTGTGCCAACCTCAGGAAGCTTACCAAGAGGACATGCTGTAGTAGCTTTGCCCTGTTCGTTCCAGAAACCAGATTGGACCGGATCCAGCCAATTTGCTTCATTCAAGATTCTGTGAATTTGCCCAGCCACCACTTGTTCAACCACCTTGCTCAAGAATGTCATGTTTGAGACTGGGCAGTAGTTATTCAACTACCCTGGGTCCAGAGTAGGGTTTTTTAGGATTGGATGCAACACTGTCCGCTTCAAGGGAGGGGCGCCCACCCCCCTTTCTCATAGAGGCATTTACTGTCTCCCAGACTCAGTCCACCAGCCTGCCCCTCCCAACAGATTTAAGCAGCCAGGAGGGGCAAGGGTCTTTCAAGCAGGTAGGTTGCCTCAAATGTCCAAGAATCCTGTCTATATCCTTAGACTGGACAAGCTGAAAGTTATCCCACAGGACTAGGTGTTGGCACCCTGAGACCATCCAGTCTTGTCCCCGCTAATGTAGAGTCCAAGTCAGAACGGATCCGTAAAGTGCTGAGCAAAATGATAGCAGTGGGCTACAAAGCAGTTAATCTGATCTGATAGGCCAGAACCCCATAGGCTGCTGACCAGACAGAGAAATTCCACATGTCTACACTGTGGGGATGCAGTGGTGGTAGAGAAGTACTGTTTCTTCCCTTGCATCACTATAATGGAGTAGGCTTGAAAATGAGCTCTAGATGAATTCATATAGAAAGGTGTGGGTATGAAAACATACACACACACACATACACAAATAATATGAGATACATGGACAGTGCATAAGCACGAACCACTAAGCATTATGAATATACTTGAAACAAAAGGTTGTAAACATGAGAGGAAGCCTAATACATGTTAGCTAGCCTAAATGGTAAAATATTAATTGCCACCCTCCTGCCATTCTAGTTATAACTTATTCTCCTAGCAAGCAACATAGCTACCTGGCCAAGGATCCAGAAAAGTTGAAGAAGAAGAAGAGATTGGACTTAATTTTTCCCTTATTCATTGTTTACCTTGGCAACCAGGGGACAAGAAAGCCATATACTCATTACATCTTCCGCTAAACCAAAACAATATTATGGTCAGGGACTATTGGTTGTGAAACTGGTCTTCTTGTTCATCAGAATTACAGGTGTGTCCTGGGGACTTTTCGTTTTCTCAGCAATAAGCAATGCATTCTAGGACCCTAATCTGGATAGCCCAGGCAAGCCCAGTCCTATCAGATCTGAGAGGCTAAGCAGGGTCGACTCTGGCAAGTACTTAGATGGGAGACCTCCCTGGAATACCAGCAGTTGGGAGGCGGGAGCAGGCTTTATTCAGCCACCTCTCTGAATATCCTCCAGGCCCCCAGTAGGGGTCAGTCACTAGAGGTTGCCATGATTTCCAGGAGCACACACAGTCAGTCACCAGAGGTTGCCATGACTTCCAGGTGCACACACACTTTCTCACACACACATGCACATATGAAAAAATAAATACAAAAAAGCTGTGCATTCTGGGGACTATTAATGAGCTTCTGGCTGGGGTTCAAGGAAGAGTACTCTTGTACAGCATAATTTTGCAAGCAAACAATTGGGGGGGGGTTCCCCCTTGTGTGTGGAACCCAGTCCTGTGCCATCTGGTTGTCTGTAGGATCCAGTAGCCTTCTCGTGGCATCTCAGCAGCAGTTAGCAAAGTAAATATCCCAGTCCATGCACCGGTTTCTGAGCTTCTTCAGTTGAATCCAGAAATTCTCCCAAAGCCTTTGGAACAATCACATAAAATAAGATCCAAAATCTCTCCTCACTCCATAGTATCATGTAGGATCAAACACAGTTGGGGTCATCTGGTGGGTGGGGTCATCTGTTATAAAAATTCATTTGGACAAGCTTTAGGCAAGTTGCCCCCCCCCCCCGGAAAGTTTTCTCTCAATATTAAGAGGTGCTTTCCTTGTGTTTAAAACTACCTGTGGTTAGACACTCCTCATAGAATGTGAAACCTTCACCTGATGCTGTATTACGGCAGGCTCAGTAAAAGCCACAGTTTCTGATGGCAAATGACACAGAGTCAGGGTCTGAAATCCATTTTGTTCAAAGATCAAGGCTGACCAGTTGGATTAAGTGGATTAATATTCATGACTATTGGATTAATATTCATGACTTCCATAGTAGTTTTAGAAATACTTTCCATTTAAAAAAATTTTTTTTTTAAAGTGCTGGGTGCTAGAACTGTGATTAGTTTGTGAATTAGCATTCAGATCCTGGTTTGCTTGAATAATTGCTGGTTGAACCCTTTGTTCTTTCCCCTCCCTCCTTGTGCACACCAAGTGCTATCCTCCGTGTGGTAAGGGCAGCACCAGACAACAGGCCAGGGTGAAGCCAAGATGTCAGTGTTCATAGGCCACATGAAGTTGTAGTAAGACTCACTGTGTGGTTAATAAACCATCTTCAAACCATGGTATTGGATCCAGTTTAATGTATCCTAATTAACCAATAGTTACTGAAGTACCCTAATTAACCGTAGTTATTGAAGTGGCTGGCATTTGAACAGTCACACTTCTGTAGTTAAATTAAACATGGTTTCATGTGATGTCTGAACCAAGCCAGCAATTCCTTTCAGACTGTGTGAAGCTATGTAGCTATTTTAATGGATTCTACACCTCTGAATTTCTGGAGCAGGCTTAATGGATACTGAAGAGAAAATAATTCTCTTATTTCAGAGTCTTTCAGCTGATTTCTTTGATGGATGTCCAGTTACCCCGGTGTAGTAACGAGAAAGTAGAACTTGCGATACTCTGGTTTTTGGATCAGTTCCGTAAAACGTATGTGGGAGACCAGCTCCAACGGACTTCAAAGGTAGGTGCATTTCCAAAGCTGCTTGTCCAACTTTCTTAGCTCTGTGCATGGAGGGAGCTGAACAGAGATCACCTTTGCTCATTGAAATGCATCTGGAAGCTCTTTGGGCAAGAAGCTTCATGACCATGTTGGATCTGCTGGATTGTTTAGTGTGATTAGCCAGTGGGTAACTATGTGGGAGTGACATTCGTCTGTTTCTTGGCATCTTTCACATGTTTGCCGTGGACTTCCTTTCAGCACGCCATATGCAAGGACTTCATATTTTCAACAGTTGTATTCATTAAACAGTTTGAGATCACACTGCACTGAGTCTTCTATTTCAAACATTTAACAGTGTTCTGCTATATTGTATTATATTTCACAGCTTGGTATGCAAGATTTATTCTTTTAATAGTTCTGGCCTTTTGACAGATACTCATTTATGCAGTTTCTACTGTATTTCTCACATTGGGCTCTGCTTTGCCCCCCTGCATTTTAAATAGAGGAGAGGGAGAAGTAAGAAGCATTCTTGAAGAAAAAGTAGTTAATGTACCCTAACTTTAGGGGACAGTCATAATATAGAAGTTATAAAGAGCTCCTCGGTTAGATGAAGTAACGTTGATCTTGAGAAAGATTGAGAGAATTCTGTTTCAGCCCCAAGCAAATCTTTAGCAAGATGGCGATGATGAAAGGTTTTGTTTTTGCTCCTGTAGTACAGTAATTGTGCTTTTTGGTAAGCAAAGCAATTGCTGTGATTTTTTTCCCCCTCCCCTTTGGGTTTACTCTATCTTTTAGAAGTTACTTAATGTCTTCTTACTTCTACTAGTAAGAAACAGTGTTATTTTATGGACTAAACAGATCTTTCTCTCCCCCCACCTGCTTCTCTCATGCAAGCAGAGATTTTGATTATTGTAAAATACCTTTTCAGTTTTGAAACGTAAAAATGATGATAAAACATAACCCTTGTCATCCTGTGTAAGCTGATGGTATTGCTGATCAGTAGTAGTTGGTGACAGCTAAGCTGTAATCTGTATTCTGGCTGTGAGTAGTTTCAAATACTTCTGGGCAGGGGTCATTTCGTAGAAAAAGAGATGCAGGAGCTCATTAGCATAACTCATTAGCATAACTTATTTGCATATGCTACACCACCTATCATCACCAGAAGTATGTCAGAAGGAAAGAAAGAAAGGAGAGAGAGAGAGAGAGAGAGAGAGAGAGCTGGCAGAGAGGGGACCGCTACTAACCCGAGCCTCAGAAATACCACTATTCTGGGAGGATAGCTTCAGTGGTGGCTGAAGCCTTCAGAAGGCTGGTCGGAGGAACAAGGACCTTTCCAGGGGACGTGGTCATTTTGCTGCAGCCACGACACAAGCAGGCATTCCCCCGCGGGGGGGGGGGGCTGGCACCAACTCCCAGAGCTGCGCTCCCCCGAGCTCCTGCTCGAAATGACCCCTGCTTCTGGAACCCCTTTGTGTCTGTATCGTCCTTTTTGGCTTTTTTGGGACCCCTGGTGGAAATGCATTGAAAAGGATAGTTGGAAGAACACTATGGCACTTCATTCGATGAAGAGGCTAATTCAGACCACAAGTCTCTCTAACCTTGCACTGGCCACCGTGTTTTTTGTCAGGTCTTTTATCTTGCTTTCCGAAGGCAAAGCGTGTGGTTCAAATGCACAGGTTTTCTGAAGGAAACTTTCTTAGGTAATTGCTAATACACACATCTGAGATTTGGTAACTTTTTTTTTCTTTGAAAGAAACATTTTTTTAAGACTGCTCATAGAAATAAAATGCATTAGTGATCTGTGGGCCTAATAGTTGGGCTATGTTGTTTGCTTACTTTACTGGGGAAATAGGTCACAAAGCTTATTTCATGTTAAGATGCTAAAAGGCATTTCTTGGATCCGTCCATTTGGCAGATAAGGTATCTTCCTTAGGTAGTTAAGCAGGGCAGTGATTCAGAATTAGCAGGGTTTGCTTAATCTGTATTGAAGCAGATCATCTAGGGCGGCCTTTGAAAAGCCACTTGAGTGAAAATTATTGAATTGCAGCTGTTCTGGTAGACTCTGTGTATATCCCTTCCCCCTTTACTCTGATGGTCTTCATTTTAGTTTTAGAGCTTTTGTTAGTTAATATGAAATAACTGTCCCATATCTAAACCATGGGACAATGAAAACTTTTCAGAGATATCTGTTCCTGCCTCTTTGAAGGTATGTTTGGTAACAGACTGATTGGATGTCTCCCTCCCCCCCATGAGTTCAATTTATGTCATATAAAGACAGGATTGAGGCCAGCTATCTTTTAAAAAAAAATGTGGAGCACATGTATGTATGAACATGAATTTGCTGATCTGCCCCTCTCAAACCCTTTCCTTCCCAAAGCTTCGAAGTTAGTTGGATGCTTTTTGAAACAGAGCGCTTTCTTCTTGTAGCCCTATCAGATTTGGGAAGTTGGCAGCAGGAAGGCAAGGTTTAGGCAAGTATTTTATTGATTGATTGATTGATTGTCAAATTTATACCTCACCCTCTCAGCCGAGGCTGGCTCAGGGCGGCTTACATGTCGGTGATGTTGACCCAGTAGACATTATATACTCGCACTTTCAAAAGGGGGTGGACAAAGTATCTAACCAAGGACTCTTGAGTAAAATTAGCAGTCATGTTATAAGAGGACAGGATCTGTTATGGATAAAAAATTGGTTAAATGAAAGGAAGCAAAGGATAGGAATAAATGGACAGGTCTTGCAGTGGAGGGAGGTAAGCAGTGGGTTCCACAAGAGGGCAACCAAGATGATTAGGGGGTTGGGGCATCTTTGTATAAGGAAAGGCTGAAGAGTCTGGGACTTTTCAGTTGGAAAAGAAACTACTAAGGGGGAGGGACATGATAGAGGTTTATAAAATTATGTTTGGAGTGCAGTGAATTGACAAAGGACGTTTTCTGCCTCTCTCAAAATCCTAGAACTCGAGGGCATCCAGTGAAGCTGGTGGGCAGTAGATTCCTGACAGACAAAAGGGAAATACTTTTTTACATATTGAGTGATTAAAATGTGGAATTTGCTGCCAGAGGATAGTAGTGGCCACAGGCATAGACATCTTTAAATGGGGATTAGACAGATTTGTGGAGGATAGGTCTGTCAGTGGCTACTATGCATGGTGCCTGAAGGGAACTTCCAGAGGCAGTGAACCTCTGAATACCAGTGCTAGGAGTCAACATCAGGGGAAGGCCTCGGTCTCTGTGCCCTGTTGTTGGCCCTCCAGGGGAACTGGGTGGCCAGTGTGAGACAGGAAGCTGGTCTAGATGGACCCTCACTGGTCTGATCCAGCAGGGCTTTTCTTATGCAGGAGACTGTAGGTATTTAGTGGTGAAAGATGGTCTGGTCAAGCTCAGAGGTGTTTCCCATATTCCTTGGTTCAGCCCTGGTGAGGAGAACATTCTCCAGAGTCAAGAGGAGGGGGTGGTGGGGAAGAGCTTGCCTACAAAGAGAGAGGGAGAGGGAGAGAGAATTATGGGGGAAACACACCACTTTTTGTGTTGCTAGGCGGTGGAAGAAAAATGATGTATGGGAATGGAAGGGAACAGCTGTATTTTCTCTTTGTCATTTGCTGGTCATGTGGGTAATGGGATCAGTGCTTAGAAATGCTGGGGCTTTAATATGTATAGGTGATAGGCTGTCAGATGTAAAAATGCTTCTTAATTCTGTAGTTAATGTTAGCACCTGGAGATTTTGGGTGTGGAGCCTGAGGAGGGTGGGGTTTGGGGAGGGGAGGGACCTTAGCTGGGTACAGTGCCACAGGGTCAACGTTCCAAAATGGCCGTTTTCGCCAAGTGAACTGGTCTCTGTCGCCTGGAGAACAGTTGTGACAGTGAGAGATCTCCAGCCACTCCCTGCAGGTTGGCAACCCTAGTAGTAGAGGAAGGTAACTAGCACTGTCTTTCCACTGTTTTTGACTTTCTTATTGAGGATTCCTTGTTCTAACAAAATCAGAATTCCCCAGAACATTGTTTGAGAACCCTTGCATTGTGTCAGCTGGTGCTGGATCCTTCACGCAGTCCAGTTCAACATGGTTTGCTCTGTGAGTTATATAGGAAAATAATTGTTTTGTGATTCATGTCCAACAGATAAAGAGTAAATGACATGAAATGGGCCTGGGCAGGAAGTGTGTTTTATATGTGAGTGTAGAAGATGGGACAAAATAAAATCTAGATCCTTCTGTTGTTTTTTTGTTTGCTTTTCATATTAAATGGTTTAATTTTTGCTTTTTGGTTATAAATAATATCCATCATGATTGTACAACTTGGATTTCTCCTTGGGTCTCAAGTATAACAGCAGTGAGGCTTATTTCTCTGTGTAGACTCAGTTGTCTGTTTGCATCTTTCCCTGCTGTAGCAGCAGATGGCATTCTATCCCTGCAGTAAATCCTCTGCTATGTTTTGCCTGCATAGATGCACTTGTATTGATTAGACGGATTCATGTTTGGAAACAGAAATACAGAGCGGATGTAAAAATGGATCTCGTTAACATGACAACCGTTTAGCTGGCTATTGAAGGTAGTTTAAATTAACCAAAAGGTCTGTTTATAAATGTGATAGCCTTCAGCCACAAGACACTGTTGGGAATCCTTTTTATAAGCGAATGCCAACAGATTTTCGTTCTGTGCCTGTTCTTGGCAATTGGCAGGGGCTAGGAAAGTCTGAGTGTCTGGTTTAGCTGGTGAAACTGTTCTGCTGTCACGATCACTGCGGCACAGCGAACACTTCTTTAGCATACTTCAGATTCAGACAATATTAACCAGGGTCCCGGTCTTCAGCCAGAAATGCTGCAGAAAGCAATCCTAACCCAGGTCTACTCAGAATCTTGCTTAGATCTATTCAGTTGGGCTTACTCCCAGGAAAGTGCTATCAGGATTTGAACTACAGTGTCCTACATATGGATGGCTCCTCGTTTTGCAAAAGGCTAAAGCTACAAACATTTGGTTCACCCTTGCAATACCTTTTAATGACAGACTTCTGCTTTTCCAGTGACATTATTCGGAATTCAGTTGGAAGAGCAGGCTGCTTGTTTTCTTCATTTCTGTAAGTGCTCGCGTCTGCAAGTAGATCTCTAACTACTTAACCTTTAGTTACTCTGTGTTCTCTGCCAAGGAAATGATACTTAAAAAAATAACTTATTGTGGTTATTCCGTTCTATTCAGGAAATATAAGCAAGAGGGAACTATCAGAGGCCCATGTGGGAAATGTCTCCCTCTGTTCTATGTACTGCGCATTTTGTATTGTTATAGTTTTTAATGATATTTATGAGATTGCATTTCAGCATAATGTGCTCCCCAAGTAGCTCTTGGTGATCGGGAAAAGGAAGAAATCAAAAGATTGCCTTGACTGTCGGATTCCCCCCCCACCCCCCGCCCAGTTCAGGGAACCAGGTCTGTCCTTTCATTTAACGGCTTTTATGCAGGAAATAAATAACCTTGCAGGGCTGGTGGAAGACAATTTTTCACTAAGATTGACAGTGGAGGGAGAATACTTACATTTGTCCTTTTATAGTCAGTGGACTTTGGAGGCTCTGGTGACATACAGCCACAAGCACTTGCAATATTTCCCAGAGTACTTTAGTCTATAAATGTAGCTCCGTACTGCTGTTCTTAGGAAGGAGGTATCTTGCTCTGGCACTGCAGTAGTGCTTCACAGGAGGAGAGGTGGCGGACCTTGCTGTAAAGTCAGGAAGTTCTCATGTTCTGTGGTGGACCGTATTTTAATTAAGGAAAACAATGAGGTCATAATTATCCTCTAGCTCATTGCTGTCTGTCTGCAAAATATTGTGCTATGACTTCTGGTCCGGGGCAGGTGCTGAGGGGGTGGTCCCCCCCCCCCAACATTTGGCGTATTGGTCTCCAGTGCTGATGTTACTCCTGCAAAGGGTTCTGTGTGCTGCTTAGACTTCCTGATGCAGTGCTGACTTTCCTAGCCATAGTTCTCTGATATGGCTGTTGTGGCTTGACCTCTGCTGCTCAAGTATGTTGTTGCAAGGATGGGAGCAGTGCTCCCTCTAAGCTGTGGAGTCTTGTGAGCCAAAATTCCACTTTGTGAGCTACTGGCATTACAGTTGTGAGTGAGTGATTTGGCTGTTGCATAAATTAGTTTGCTCTGTAGCCATCCTTCCTGAGCTAAGGCAAAAATGTGTGAGGCGGAGGCTAAAAAACTGTGAGCTAGCTCTCACTAACGCAGCTTAGAGGGAACACTGGAAGGGAGGAGCTAGAATGCCATTTCATCAGCCTTGGATTCTTTGGAGATGCAGCATGTTGGTTTAAATATAAATTAATGAGGGTGAAGAACTGGATAGAGGAAGGGATAATCTTACAAAGAAGTATCAGATAGGATAAAAGAGCATTGCCCACATTTATTTCAGAGTTTTCGGTTAAGGAAAATTGCACAAACAATACTGGATAAGGGCTAGGGGAACCAAAACAAAATTGAATTTGAATTATTGCTAAAAATGTCAGTGCAGGGAGTTGGATGAGTATTGGATTGGATGAGTATTTAATGCATTATTTAATCTGCAGAATAAAGTAGAAGGATTTAAGATATGTTACAATAAAATTATCACTGAAATTACTAGGCACCACAATGAAATTTCTAGGCACCATGGCAACCTGGCGACTGGAATTTCTTAAGCCTTGGGTTGGTGATTGGTGCAAGGATGAAGTTTTATCAATCTCATCTAGCTGCAGATGAGAGCTGGTAACAATAGTTAAGGAATGCACTCTGTGATATAGTTTGGGCTCTGCCGTCCATCATGTAACACTTCTTATATCAAGATGAAAGACTCATTTGGAGGTAACTTTGAAGGGCTGTCCAAGTGTTTGCCCTGAAGTAGTTATGGGGAAACAGTATCTCAACCAAAATATGAAGCGTGAGCAACTCTGAGAAGCAGTGGCTTTCCCAACCTCAGTTTACCCATTTTTATCTAAATTCAGCAGTGTGTTCTAATGCCAACTTAGTTTCTCATTCAGTATGATTCTTAGGAAGCAGGATTGTGTTCTGACAATTCTGAGTCCTGGAAAGGAGGACAATTGCTTCTCCACTGATCTTCTCCAGCTAGGGTTGCCAAGTCTTACTTTGAAAATAGCGGGGGAGTCCTGTTATTTCTCTGGTAACCCCACACGTGCGCTTTGCGTACGCAAGGTGAAATGACATCACCCAGAAGGGACGTCATCACGCTGGGCATGCTGCTGGGGTGACGCTCTAGCAATCACCCTAAAACTCTATGGTATGTGCTGGGCACGTCAGCCTGATTGGGCCACTTCGGGGGTGGGGTTCCCCCCACTGGCCGGATCCGGACTGGCAGATTGGGGACCTATTTAGTGGGGAAATCCCCGCCCCCCGGGGGGACTTGGCAGCCCTATGTCCAACTATGACTTCTCCATGGCATTCTTTTTCACAAACTGTACTGAATACAGTGTATCAGATTGAGGGGATTACATGGTATATTTGGGCAACACTGTCTTTTGGGGACAAGAAAGCTTAAAAATATGTATGTTTGGAACCTGGTAGAATGTTCCAAAGGCTTTACAAGATATGGATGTTCTCTGTCTAGCTGGGGCTGCAGAGGTTATATTAGTGGTCTGACCTCTCCACCCTTTTTTTTCTCTGGCAGTGGTTGATCAAAACCTTCTTACCAGCATATACTGAGTTCCTGTCAGAATGCAGAGAGACCTGCAGCCATATAGCTTTTGTGTAAAGGAGTTATGAAAACATAGAAGGACCCATTTAAATATTTTTGTGCAGGGTGTTGAGAGCCGTTAAGCAGACTTTGTAAGACCGTCAACCTGAAGAACGTAGGTGGTCTTAGGATAGAAATGATATAGAATCACAGAGCTGGAAGGGGCCACACAGTCCATCTCCTCAATGCAGGATCAGCCTAGAGCATCCCTGACATCCCTAGCACCTGTAGGGATTTTTTAAGAAGCTGATTCCCTTGAAGAAACGGAATATTGTCAAGCGATCCTGGATTTGTCTTGGTTTTCTAGGTGTGGCTTCTGCTTAACAGTCAAGGGACAAAAAAGAGAGAATTTATATCATAAAATAAAAGAAAAAAATATGGAGAAATGAGCATGTAGTGAATACTGTCTTTTAAAAATTATGAATACTGTCTTTTTAAAATTTATTTTTTTTAAATGAATACTAAGTCTTGATAAAATTTGCCTTTTCACATTGCAAGCGATATTGATGGGTGCCTTTGCAAATCACATTAGTTTCTGAATCTGTCTGATGAAATGGGCTGGGACTCATGAAAGCCCCTGTTGAAATAAATATTGTTTATGGTGGCACTAGATTCTTATTTTATTTTAATTTCTTAAAATGCAGTCTTGTTCATTATTGTGAATCCCCGTATTGTGTTTACTCACTACATTGTTTTTTTTCTGATTCACTGTTGGTCGGAAAATGTCTTATCCTGCTGAATTTGTCTTTGCAAGAACAGGGGAATGGCTTTACCCTGGCACATCTTCTGCAGGGCGTCTCGCGTGATCTGTGTAGAGTACATGAAAATACAACAATGGCCTCTGTTGGGCTTCAGAACTGGGGCTCCATGTTAATAATAATGTAAGGTTTTTTCCCCCCTCTGAACTGCACACACACAAAAATACTTCATTTCATTACCAGGAAGTAAAGGACTGTCATTCTGACAGGTGGTGGAAATTAGCAGGCATTTTTTGAAACCGAGCGAGAGAGGCCAAAAATTGGATCTCATTTTAATTCATCTCTTCCCAACTAGCAAATGAGGTTAATGCCATACATATTCAGCTGATATGGATGAAGAAATTGATATAAAGTAGATCAGCATAGCTAGAGGGTTGCTTTAATTTATAGGTAAAGAGGCAGTGATAAATGGAAGCAATGTTAGCAATGGTCACTAAACTCCTTAGCCATCAGGGCTTAAATAGCGTTAGTTGCTCATTAAAGGTATTGTCAGGGAGCAGCAAACAGAAATGTGAAAAGGAATAGCCAACTAACCCTTAATTATCAAAATACAGAAAATACTAATTATATCTTAATTAGTTTTTCCCTTAATGTACTGAAATTGTTACTTTTTGTGTAGCACAAATGGATAGTTATATCAACAATAAATAGGTTGTTTTAATAACTTTCTTTTACCTCCTGGGAAAACTGAATTCCAATTTTTAATATGCAATAATGTTTCTCTCTAGCCTGTAGGAGATGAAAATTATTAAGTAGCTTTATTTTTTTTTCTGAAGATTTTTACAGCAGCTTTGGGAAGAATTATTTCACCATGCATCAATTATTTTTAATTGAACTGAATATTTTTTCAGATTGCATTAAATGCCTCTCATTTAACTTTAACATTTAGAGTTAAAAGAAAGAGATTTGAGAAGAAATGGGGGCATTTGTGCCCCAGAATGTTTTTGGGAAGGGGTGATAAGATGGTTGAACTTGTTTAAAGCAGGAGTGGGATGTCTGTTGTCTAAACTAGGTAAAATGTAGGCAATGGTATATGGTAATGGACAAAGATACATTATTATCTACAGTTTAATGAAGTGTGTGTTGGGAACCTAAATACTTCCACATATATATTCTGTTGTTCTGGGTTAAGAGAGTACATGATGGGGATGGAAATACTCTTCTCTCCTACTCACACTAGTAAATATATCCTATGTCCTGCAAATACAGACATGTTTCTGGCTGCCATTGGAGATTTCCGTTCCCATAATCAAAAGTTGCTTCCAGTCTGTGAAGAACTCTCCTGCTATAGCATTCTGTTGCATATCTTGGCGTAGCTTGCTGTTTGATGGACCACTGGCTCTTCTTATCAGGAAAAAGACCACATATCAAGTTTTGAGTGAGACTGTAAAAACGAGCCATATCCAGTATTTGTAGTAATTGAGGTGCTTGGCCAGCTTTCATTGCATTGGTGAAAGTTTCGTGGCCATCTTGAAATGGTCATAAGTGAAGAAAAGGTAATTGTCTATGTTAGAAACTGGTTGTATTATAATGTGGCTTGTCGACACATCTCTGAATAGTAATCATGAGGATTGGGAAGTGCTACCAAATAGCACCCTTTTGTCAGAGATGACATCAGCCAATGGTAAGCCAGTTTTAAAATTCATGCTTGAACACATTTCTTTTTGCTGTCATAAAAAATGTGTAATTTCACCAAGTTTGCCAAGAAACAGAGGTGGAAAATGACTGGGGGGGGAGAGCAGTCAGAGAAGGTGATACTAGACGTCTTGGGGGCTATTCATTTATTGCCACTGTGATTCAGGTCAGACTAATGAATAAAGATTTGAAAAGAACAACTGGCATGCCATTATCATAGGAATGGAGAACTATCTTGTGAAAGAAAGAATAACCAAACTTACTTATTGTTGCCAAATAATTGTTCCATCCAGAGGGAAATGCAATAATTACTATGAATGTATTTAATAGTTTTGGATTGCATTCTTATTTGAGAGGAGCATCGATCAGGAAGTATTCTTTATCAGTACCACGATGGGGGTACAAGGGATTTTGATTTATTCTAATGACATTCTTCTAGGAAGGCACACGGAATCTGGAGTAATGGATCTCCTATAAAGTGGACATATTGTTGGCTGAGAAGCCATAGTCTGATATAATGGCTAGGTTAATGGGGGAAATGCCTCAAATAGATTTTGTCATGGATGTTGGCCAAACAGCAATAGGCAGTACATATGCCATTCCTCTCCAGACCAAATGTGTGGGCATTACAGAACACCTCTGCTTGATAGTTATTGGGAGCTAGGCAAGAGTGTGCATATTACACCTGTTTCTGCAGTCATTCCATCGTTTACCAATCAGTTACTCGATTCAGTTCAAGATAGTACTGGTTATCGTGTATGGAGCCCTTGTATTTTCAGGTCTGCTTCTCTTGTTATGCTCTGCTGAAACAGCTTCACATATCCAAACAAAGCTTTCTGAAAGTGCCGCCCTGCAAATGGGTAAAAAGAACTGCCCAGCAGCTCTGTGGTGGGCCCCTCACCTTTTTATCATTCCACAGAATGTATGAAAGCAGAAATGTTCAAGGGGGCGTTTTTAGGAAGGAAATAGAGCAGTAGTTTAATGAAATGGTTCAGGAGGGTACTTTTATGAAGGGAGTAGGATTGTAATCTGTGGCACTGTTTATTGTGTGTATTATCTTGTTTTTGCTGTCTTGTCTTCCACTTTTGTAATCCATTTTCTGCATTTCCTTGGCCTGCCCCATGTTTGGTATATTAACACATGAAGCTGCCTTAGACATTGGTCCATTGAGGTCTGTAATTGTCTGCTCTGACTGGCAGTAGCTCTCCAAGGTCTCGGGCCAGAGTCTTTCACATCCTCTTCTACCTGATCTTTTAAACTGAAGATGCCAGGGATCGAACCTGGGTCTTTCTGCATGCCAAGCAGATGTTCTGCCACCGAGCCATGGCCCCCTCTCCAGATTGTCTGTATTTTCTTCTAGCTTCGTAATCCTAGCATTATCCCATGGGTGCCTTTATGCTGTCTGGTTGCATTGTTTTTTGTATTTTGTAATCCACCTTGAGTCTCAGCAGGAAAGGCAGGCAATACATGAAGTAAATAAAAAGTAAATAAATGAGGTAAATGCTTTGTGACCAGAACATAAAACGATATAGGACTGCAGAGCTGAAGTAACAAAATGGATTTTTGCTTATTGCGAGACCACTGTTAAAACAGGAACCATAAAAAGTACTCGACAGGAGTAGTGGGATTGACCTGTAATGATAACCTTGCCGTAACATCTTTTCCTGTTAACTTCATTCTCCTCCTAATTTGAGCCTTTAATTTATTCATAGTTCCTGCTACCTATATGAACCCTTGGTTTAATTTTTAATTGTGCAATTGTAAGGGAAGTCCTGGTTTCAGCAGCACTTTGTTGGCTGGACTTTTTAATAAAATGTACTATATCTGTCTTTAAAATGCTTAGCTAAGTTCAAGTTCTTGCTTAGCTTTATTTTGCAGCAGCTAATAAAGGCATATTATCTTGTTCAGGCATTGTAATTATTGAAATGTGTGTGTCCATTAACTGCAACATTAGGCTGTGGATATAATTACTGTCTAGAGCCAAGATCTCTCTGCAAAGCTGCATCCACGATGCTACGAATCCATAAGCAACATTTGTAAAATAATATTTAAATGATTCAGAATTATATCTTGCAGACTGAAGTGAAACATGGTTTGCATTCAAATGATTGCCTTGATAAGTCGGTCATTAGCAGCGACTCTGTTATCCGTATATTAGGATGTTTTATTTAAGAAGGAAGTTGCTGTTCCCCCCCCCCCCAAATAAAATAATAGTCAGTAGGTAGGAGCTGTGACGCTGAAAACAAAGTGTGGATAAATCACTAAGGTGGCTTTAGAGGTAGTTAACAGCAGCTTTGTTGTAGTAATAATTGTATAGTGGTTGCAGGCTCAATCTTTTCAAATTTAGAATGTCTTATTTTTAAAAAAGCTTGAACTGGAATCCATGGTTGTTTGCGGTGTATAAAGGAGTGCAGTGGAAGAAGGGAAATATTCTGTTGTTTATTGTGCCTCCATAAGCATGCCTCTCTGGGAGCAGTCTCCATGAAGTGGCATTTGCTAGGTGGGAGGAGGCCGCGGAATGAGCCCCCCCCCAATCCATAAGCCATATAAATGAGGCTAATAGTGGAGAGAGCCAGCCAAATGTTTACTCCGAGCAACAAGGATTGACAGCAGACAATCTACTCGTGAGTAATGCACTGATATGTGGCACATTTGTTCTACCCCCAGAAATGTTTACAGATAATTAGACAAACCAAGCGGGAGGAAATTGCTAATTTCTGACAGAGTGGAGTCAGAAGGGACAGGTCCCACTCCAGTCCTTCTTCCTCCCATTCTTCCCCCCAAACAGGAAGATATCGAAAGAACATCCACTAAGAGAGGGAGACCAAGCTGGCCTACTAAAGCAGCTAGGAAAGAACCCTATAGCAAGAAGAGAGAGAGAGACAGTTCTCAATGGGAAACAGAAATTTATTAGGGTAGTGAAGTGGGGGGGGGGAAAGGAAGAGGGGGTCTTCCGGTTTTGGTGAGCTCATGGTGGGCGCGTCTCCGGTGAGCTCTGAGAGACGCAGCCCAAGCCCAGCAGTTGGGAGGGTTGCTGAATTGATTTCAGCCCCCTGGGAGCCCTTGTAGGGGGCTCCCAGCCTGAGGTGCAAGGGGTAACCTCTCCCAAGGTGGCAAACAAGGGATAGAGGCTCCCCTTTGACTCCATAGGTCCCACTGCCATGGTGCCTGACAGCATTCAGAGGCACACACTGTACAGCTGCAGGGACCAAGGCTGGAACAACATGAAAAGAGCCTACCTGATATGCATGGCAAGCTCAGTAAGTTTCCCAACTTGATTCTTCATTCTTAATTGAAAGCGGTAAGAGAAGGGGTTTAAATGTCGCCCTTCTCTTTAAATGGGACGATTTTATGATCTGCAGGCTGGATTTTGAACAAGTGACTGCAATTTTCTTATAAACGGACTGTTAAGCGACTTTCTTTGAATTTTCTTACAACTTTCTGGAATTATAAACAATAATAATGACTGGATGGGGAGAGAAAATGGTGACCAGACCAAAGCCTTCTCCCAAGACTGTATCAATACTTCTGGCAGACAAATCTGAAGCAGGTACTGACTTTTCTTCTGTATTAGCCATGGCATTGTGCCCTCTGATGGAGCAGCTGACTACAGTTAATTCTAAGTTTGATTCTTTACAAAAGCAGATTGCTGATGCAAACACCAGATCAGAACAGACAGCTAAAGAAATGGAAAAAGTCAAAGCCAAGACAGAAAATATCAACCAAAGACTGGATGTCTTTGGTATATCAACCAAAGACTCTCTAGAAAAAGAGAGGTCCTCAAACAAATATCATCTCTTGAGACTACAAATGGAAAGGTCCACTTTTTAAAAAAAGATTTCAAGGTGTTCCTGAACAGAAAGATGAGAATCTATAAAAACTGCTAAGTGAAGCATTGGCTCCAATGACAAGTTTGCAGGCGGATTTATTATAAAGCGACATGGGTATGGTTTACAGAACTTATCTTGAATTTTTGAAGAAAAAAAAAAAACCTGCCAGGAGAAATTTTGGTGAGATTCTCTAAGAAATCCACTAGAGATGTGGTGCTCAAGGCCACTAACAGGTCCACCCTGAAGATCAAAGATTAAGAGATTAAAATCTTAAAGGACATTCCATATAAAATCAGGAAGAAGAGGAAGCCTTATAAAAATTTAACCGTGTTTTTGCAGGCAAATGCTATCATGTACAGATGGATGACACCTGAGGGCCTGACTTTTAGCTACAAAGATAAAAAGCAAAAGATTGACTCGGTGGCAAAAGCAAAGAAGTTTTTGGCTCAACATCAAGATAAAAGAGAAAAAACATCCATAGAGGAACAACAAGAAAGTATATATGGACTGGAAAGTTCTGACTCTTCAGCGAGTAGCAGATCTGAGGGAGAAGACTCTGACGCTGAAAAAGGAGTAGCTGCTCCAAAATCCTGGAGAGTCAAATAAAACTTTTTTTAAAAAAAGAACCGAAAAGAAAGAAGAAGAAAAATAAGCATTGTTAATTGGAAAGTTAAGTGATCCACCTATACCAAAACTCAGTTGCCTGAATGAGCTGGAAAATATGAAGTAAGCCTATAGGCTTCAGTTCTATACACACACAATTGAAGGAAAAGTATGCTGTGAAATCAGTGTCCCTTGCTTTGATACAATCAAGCATATGATTGGGACACATGTTAGTTTATTGGCTCTGTCAAGGGGCATCAAGAGAACTGATCTTCAGTTTAAAGCGTGGTTGGATGTTGTAGCTTCAGCTGCTGAAATTACAAAGAGTCCCCACAGGGTGTATTCTCTCATGCATGTTTATTGAAACACCCTTTGCAAACACTCAGAATAATGCCCAGGTACCCTTGTCAGAGCAGAATGGAGAATGCTGGTATTCTATTCATTTTTCCACTGCTAGAAGAAATCACTTGGATTACTGATTGAACGCAGTAATCAGTAAGGCATCTATTAAACATTCATGAGCAATATCTGCAGATTTTAGCAAATTTCTTTCATTTAAAAAAAATCGTTATTGCTTTTTTACTAAGTAATTACCTCTGCTGGCGGCAGTATATGTGGATGTATGGATGAATCTGTTGAGAAAAAAAAAAGCGGTAGTCATTATTTTCAGATATTGAAGTCAACTGATAAGATGAAATTGGATATCACACATGACAAAATAATGGCTACTTTCCCATATGGCTGTTATGTCTCATTTAGCTTTTTCGTCATCCGAGTGCAAGATTATATGACCAACTTCTGCAGTTCTGTTCCGTGTCACAATTACCTTACTTTCACCCTTCATTTTATGATTATCTACCATTTTAATTAAATACAGTTGGTTGAATTCACTTTTCTGGATGTCTGTATTGAATTAAAGGTCTTCAAAATCTTTTGGGAAGACAAATATTGAATAAAACTCTAGTGTTCTAGCTAGCACCATTGTGGACACCACAAAACAGAACCACTCTGTCTTGGACTATGGGTTCCAGCCAAGAGATCTCTTCAAGAGATGGTAATGTAAGGATCCTCTTCCATTGGTGAGAAGTTCTGTTGAGCAGTACCATTGGCTAAGATTTCTGTGTCTTGTGATGACTCGGGAAGTAGCCTTTTAGGTTCATAATGCAAGGTTTCTTGTACTGCAGTTGTCTTGTTGTTAATTTCTTTCAGAAACTATTGTGCTTGCCGAGACAGCAATTTTGAATAAAGTTTTTTTTTAAAAAATTTCCCAAACCAGGAAAAAGAAAGGATGGCATTTTTTTTATTTTCCCAAGGTAATGAAAGGAGCAGGTTATTCAGGAGGACTAATGGTCTCTCTTTCTTGGAGAAGAGTTTGGACTTCCTTCAGCTGAAGTCCTTCCTGATCAGAGATCTTGAGCTCCATCAAGTTTTTGAATGATACGGAAATGTTTCATAATACAAGGATATGGTGCAAAATAACATTGGGGGCAGGGGAGAGGCTACAAAATGAATGGCAAGGAAAGTATGTTGAGAGTCTTACTAGCCAGTTTGATGTAGTGGTTAAGTGCGTGGACTCTAATCTAGGAGAACTGGGTTTGATTCCCCCACTCCTCCACTTGCACCTGGCTGGATGACCTTGGGCAAGCCATAGCTCTGTACCAGCTGTTCTCTCAAGGACAGTTGTCTCAGAGCTCTCTCAGCCCCAACTACCTCACAGGGTGTCTGTTGTGGGGAGGGGAAGGGAAAGGAGTTTGTAAGCCGCTCTGAGACAACAAGTGAAGGGAGGGGTATAAATCCAGTCTCCTCCTCCTTTTCTTCTTCCTCTTCTGCTTCCTCTTCCTTCTCCTCCTCCTCCATAGGTAGTAATTATGTACCTCGTTGTGACATTCCTTGGGAATGGTAGCCTCTGCAGATACTGCATTCCCATTAACCCAGAGCCCACCAGCCACATGTATTGAGAGCACAGTGCTCACAGCCCCTGTCTCGTGAACCGGGCAATGGAAAACCAGGGTTCTGGTACTTGTAAATGGAAACACTAGCTGCTTGAAAAGTGCAAAAGTTGCACACTTCACATGAGATAGTGACTCCCTGTGTTGGGTGCATCATGGTATCCACATACTCCCAGAACATACAGTTGAAGACTCCTAGTTCACAGGAACAAAATGGAAGATCTGCAGAGGTGTGAAATAGGAGTTTGGTAAAAAAAAAAAATGAGTTGAGGATGAACTGATAGGGGAATTACTTAGGATGAAATGGACACAGGAGGGTTGCTAATTTGTGTTGCTGTAAGATTTTTTGGTCTCAAACCTAGGGCACCATAGTTGATTAAAAGGTTCCAAAGAACCATGATGTATCGAAGAAAAGATATCCAAGCTTGTGCTTGCTGTCTTAACAAGAGTATTGAATAATTACAGGTTTCTACCAAAATGACTTTTTAGGTTGCCATTTCTACTTCTACCAAATTGTGCAAAACATTTTTTAAAATTGTGAAATCCTTTTGGATAGGACGATGTGATACTTTACAGAACTTAAGCAGTTTCCTTGTATGACAAAGATTATTGATAGAACAAATTTAGTGTCCAGTGGCACCTGTAAGACCACTGGCCTCTAAATTTGTTTTACTGCTTCAGACCAACACGGCTGACCAACTGGATCTATCTTCAAAATTTATTGATGCACGTAATAACAGTTTACCTATATCATCCATTTCAAGTGCCAGTGACGTGTGTCTAATGTGTGTCAGCTGAACTGAGAATACGCCCGTCAGTGTTAACAATGAAATTGTACTTGCATGAAAGGTCTGTTTTCCTGCTTCATCTTCATCTATGCTGCAGAGATGTGTATTGATGGAAGTATCAGGAATGGTTGGAACACTGGGAAACTCATTGGTTTGTATCCACAGAACAGTAAGTGGAAGGAAAGTAGCCATTATTCATTGTCATTGTTCTGTGCAGTCCCACATGGGGACTGTGCACATGATTATACTTGCCACTGGAAGATTTCTAGCTAGCCTAGTAACAGAGCAGGAAGGCCCCTCCCAGTTGGAGCCAGTGGGGCTGTTTTCTAGCCTAATGGTAACATGCTCCGGGGAGGGGCCACTATTCCTCCCTCAGTTGTCTCTTTACCGCTACCTTGAGAAGAGCATTCCTAGTTAGCTCCTGTCTTTTTGTAAAAAATAAATAAATAAAAGGATGTCTTTATTCAAAAAATGTTCCTCTTGCTCAACAAAAATGACTCCTATGGACAAGCACACCATCTGTCTTTTGTGCCACAAGGAAAACCAAAAGGTAGTGGCATGTAAGATCTGCCAGCAATTTATCCTGAGGGCCCATGTGGACTGCACCACTCATCTGATGGCCACCTTATGGGAGAAGGCTTTATCCACCTCTGTTAACCTGGCAGCTAAAACATCTGCCCCGGTAGAACAATCTGTCTTTTCAGCCCCCAAACCGGTCACCAACTCTGTTGGTGATTTCAGTCCAGTTGGTTCCAAGGACAGATCTGAATCTCAGACGTTCCAGGACACCAGAATGGGCTCCGGCCAAGTCTTCATTGGAACCACAGCTGAAGAAACACAGATCGAAATCTAAACACAAGAGTCAGTGGTCAGTACTGATGGATATGACTGTCTCGGAATCAAAAGGGGCAGGTTCAAAGGAACTGGAAGAACCGGTTCCGAAGACAATTATTGAGGTCAGCAGACATATTACCCCACACACCTCTTCTAGTGACCACTCTCTAGCATGGTCTCCATCAATGTGTGACCTGGCCCCTCAAGGCAATGCCTCTTTGGAACATGTCACTGTGTCTCCTGCCCCACTGCCTCCATGGGCACCTTCAGGTCCAGGGCACCAATGCTCACGCTGCCATTCCGGTCAGTGTTATAGAGAGTGACTTTTTTTTGACTTTTGAAGTGTTTGTATATATACTATCTTGGTTTTCTTTGTATAAAAATTATATAATTTTATTTTATATAACATTATAGTATTTTCCCCTTTGTATTTTACTAGGCAGAGCCAATATTTTTTATAGCTTTAATTTTTTTTAATAATTTAAATTTTTAAAAACCCTAAGTATGTATTGCCTCGAGTCCTTGGGAGATGCTGGGAAAATGAATCCTGGCAATATTGTGGCAGTGATCAAGAGGCAACGCTGGAAGAGGTCATGAGTATTTCAAAGTATTCAGAGTCTAGCAGATTTTGTGCTATCTTATTTGATTGTCTTACAGTGTCATCCTAAGCAGAGTTACACCACCCTACAGAGTTACACCCTACTAAGCCAATTGATTCCAGGGGGCTTAGACTGGAGTTATACTGCATAGGGTTGCACTGTCTGTTACTCAGAATTCTGATGACTTCCCTGTGGTAAATGGAACCTCCGGCCTTTAAATGTTTCAGGATCTAGCAATGATGAATTTTCAAGTTGAAATGGAAGAAGAGAGCCAGTGGGGGGTGTACTGATTAAAGTCACAGTCCGGGATCTAAGAGACCAAGGTTCTAATCCCCAATCTGGTTGCAGACGCACTGAAATGGTTTACTAGAACTACTACTTCTGATTGTAACTTGTACTCCTAACTAACATCAATTCTCTATCTTATTATTAGTTACAAAACAAAAAGCTGATTACATTCCGATGTTTACAATAACAAACTAATTATTTAGAAGGCTTAACAAAGGTAAACATTTGCTTGTTGAAGGCTTGACAAAGCTTGGACGAAGTCCTCCGGATTTGTCCTTTGTTTCGTTGCAACCACTTCTTCAGTAGCTGTTATGCAATGTACATCAATAATTTAATATCATGCTTAAATATACAAACCATTTTTAATAAAATAATATTTATTGTAATTATTTACCTAGTATCCTGTGTACTTATTTCATATCCTTATTTTATGGGTGTGGCTAGTCCCCCATCCTAAAATACAAAATATTTATTTCATTTATTTAAACATTTATTTAATAATTATCACATTACCCCATTCTGGCTAAGAGTGCCTACTCACCAACCGTCATTAATATGGTCCTGTTCCTCAAGTTATTTTGTGGACATCCGTGCTCCAATTGCTTTCCTATGTGCCTGACTACAGCCCCTCCTAATGCTATTTAAATACAAACACACCAGTCCTCACTCCCATGGGTTTTAAAGGACCCATGTCTATAGATAACAGGAGAGATCCAACTCCATATTTAATCCTCCTGAATACATAGTTTTTAGTTTATGGATCCAAAAGGTTTCCCTTTGATATAATAATTTTTGTAAATCCACATTATTATACTTGCGTGGGCAAATCATTTCTAATGCCACAAATCTGAAGTCATTACATGCATGACCCATCTCAGTAAAGTGGGGAACTAGGCGAGAATCTGTTCTAAGCAGTCTAATACGTGACTTGTGCTCCGTAATTCTTGTGCGCAGTGATGTCATGGTGGCCCCCACATAATTTTGGGAACATGTGCATTGTATCAAATATATTCTTCTTCTTGAAGAGCCGTCTGTGTAGTTATTAAGTTTAACCTCCATTCCTGTGATATTAACTAAGTCAGTTATCCATGCTTGAGAACATACACTGCATCTACCACATGAAAAGTGGGCTTTGGTTCTTCTTGATGGTGATTTCAAAAGTAACATGTCGGAGTGTATTAATTTCTCTTTAAAACTCTGAATGCGTGTGAAACCTATAAGTGGTTTCCATTCACAGCCCGGGATTGCCTCCACTATGTGCCAATATTTATGAATAATCCTTTTTATTTTATCATCTTGTGGTGTGAAATCCAAGGCACAGGTGATTCTATTTGTATGTGAAGGTACCATGCCCAGTCAGACTGTTCTTTCAGGTTGCTTGATGATGTCTTTTCCTGTTGGTGGTAGCTGACTGAGGCCTTGGAGAGAGGTTTGGAATTTTTAACTTATCACCTACCCTTTTAACCCATAAACTGATTAAATTTGCATGTTATAAAAAAAGCCTCAGTGAAGATGACTTTGTGACATACAGAAATGTCTGAGATGTAGTAGGTAAGGTCCTTACTTGGCCATGATTGAAAGACCATATTAGTTTCTTCCTCATTCTTTATTACAGTAATGCACTACAGCCAGAATGGTCATCCAAATAAACCATTAAAATTTGCCTTCACTGGTTTATTGACTAAAGCTTTAACTGGTGATAGTTCTGATTAAAGCTTGCAGCTGATATAGACACATAACGTGTGAAAGGAGCGTACATCTTCTACTACTATGTTTTCTTTCTATCTTTGTTTCTGTTTCACTGCACAGAAGACTGGCCATCTTTCTGTGAAGACTTGTAGCTAACCCGTCCACCTTGGGTTTGCCCTCCACTCTTGAAGAATATGTTCACCTTTTGGTCCAGAGGACAGATGGGGCAAGTCTGTCTTTCCGGGTGTTTTCCAACCTGGCAAGGTAAGATAGCAAGGAGACTCTGACTAGCAGTGGGATCAGCGGTTTCACAGCCAACAAGCTGTATAACTGTATACCACTGAGAATAACTAGTGACCAGAACCAGAATAAAATCTCTTTATGTTAAGAGATTAGTTCATTTTTTTCCTTGTTTACTTTAAAAATATTTTCTGGTTGGACTCAGTGAGTGTGATCTAAGCAGGTCAAGCTAACAAAATAAGTTATTATAAAAATACAAATATGTATTGTGTACACATTAATAAAAGATTAAAATAGGTTAAAAGAAATGGTCCAAATATCAGACTCTTAAAACTTTTGACACACAGAACTGATAGTTTTACATATACAACTGATGGGTATATCTTATGAACAATAGATCATAAGCGTTTCGGCCCCTTAGGGCCTTCCTCAGTGGTCAGTATTACTATTGTAAGACAACACGCATCCAGAAATAAATATATGAAAAAAGATTTTCTTTAGAGCCAGGTGTTGCTTTATGGAATTATCAAAAGGGAGAGAAAAATGCCAAATTATTATATACCAAATGCACATAATAAATGCACATAATAATACATGTAAAAGTAATGGGAAATTTCTTCTGTTGTTACCTCATGTAATGTGCAGTTGCTAAAAGTGAATGTCAGAATCTCCAGAGCACGTGCTAAGACACTTATTGCATGTTTTGCAACCTGTTTTGAAAAAGATTAAATCAAATTAGGCTAGATGTGTATATCTGATGTTCAAACAATTGGGGGGGGAGGTAGTAACTGAGCCAGTTTGGTGTAGTGGTTAAGTGCGTGGACTCTAATCTGGGAGAACCGGGTTTGATTCCCCACTCCTCCACTTGCACCTGCTGGATGACCTTGGGCAAGCCATAGTTCTGGGCTGGCACACCTGTTCTTGAAAAAGAGCAGTTTCTGTCAGAGCTCCTTCAGCCCCACCTACCTCACAGGGTGTCTGTTGTGGGGAGGGGAAGGGAAAGGAGTTTGTGAGCCGCTCTGAGACTCCTTTGGGTAGTGAAGGGCGGGGTATAAATTCGGTCTCTTCTTCTCTTCTTCTTCATCCTGTGGTGTGATTCTTCAGAGGCCAGTTCTCCTCCCCTTCCTCTAGTACCCATGAATGAATGGGGTCCTCAACAGTGAAAAGATCTTCCATGGGGGGGGGGGGGTTGCTGACACATACTGTGTGGATACTGTCCCTTGAAGCCAGTCTCCTCTCCCTGGCTATTCTTTCACCAGGGGGCCTCCTTTTGACATTGACATAGGCCTCTGAGGATTCACATGGCAATATGTATGTCCTGTTTCCTCCATCATTAGGCCACGAGTTGGAGGAAATGTAAGAAGCAATGGAGGAGGAAGGGGTAGTATAAATAAAGTAAATAAAAAAATTAACAAATCCTTGCTTTCTTTCATCTTCAGCTTCCAGCTGAGTGCTGGTATCTCTGCATGCCTTATTGTGTGCAAAGCCATTCCCCCCCAGTTTTTTGAAGGATGGGAAGTTGTTTCTGATTGGGAAAACCCTGCAGGGTAGGGACAGAGGAGAATGGAATGTTCTTTTCCTCAGTGCTGCAGTCCGGTGTTCCCTCTAAGCTGAGTTAGTGTGAGCTGGCTCACAGTTTTTTAGCCACCGGCTCACACGTTTTTCTCTTAGCTCAGGAAGGATGGCTAATTTATGCAGCAGCCAAATCGCTTACATAGAACTTTAATGCCAGTAGCTCACGAAGTAGAATTTTTGCTCACAAGACTCCACGGCCTAGAAGGAGCATTGGCAGCAGCCCTGATTCACATTGGGGTAACCCTCCCTGCAGTTTTATTGCCAAATTATGCAGGAGTTCCAAACACAGAATTTCATGGACATTGTTTTCAGTGGACTTAGAAGGGTGTAATTCTCTTTTGGGTTGCACTGCTGGTTACTCTGGAGTGAGCTGAAGCAACTGAATCCAGGCACTGATGCCGGTGTGTATGTGTGTGTGTACGTACGAATTAGGGCTGTGGCTGAGTTAAATAAATCTTAATTGAAATCTTTATATATATGAACAAATTAATAGCTCTGAAGGGATAAAAAATACGTACTCTGTTTTTGGTACTATCTTCAGAAGGGGCATTCCCTCGAGTGTGTGGTCAGACTGGGGGAACCATTTTAGAAATTTCTACCTCTCATTTGCAATTTGAATAAGTACTAGTATTGAAAACAGTTGCTTTAAAAAAAAACAGACATTGCTGTCCAGTGAATTGTGAGGGCCTCAGAATGTTTTTGATCAAGTAATTGGTAGAC
This sequence comes from Lepidodactylus listeri, assembly GCA_029233225.1. Lineage (NCBI taxonomy): Eukaryota > Metazoa > Chordata > Lepidosauria > Squamata > Gekkonidae > Lepidodactylus > Lepidodactylus listeri. The sequence continues at coordinate 19,267,357 of JARCFY010000016.1, forward strand.
TAATAGTGCCAGAATCATACCCTTGTCATTGAAATCAGTAGACTTAGAAGGTGTAACTAGGTTTAGGACGGCCCTGTAAACACTGAAGCCCTAATTTACATGCTAGTGTGTACGTGTGGTATTTCTGTAGATGGTGAAGTGTCATAGTTATATGAATTAGTAAGTGTCATTCCAAGTTTCTCTTCTGCACTTTACACTGAGAAAGTTGAGTGAAACTTCTGAGATTCTTCTTCCTTAAATAAGGCATGGTCTGTAATCTGGCAAACATCTTATTACCAACTCGGATAGTTCTAACAATATTTTTCATGCGACAGCCCCTGTTTTATATAAAGGCACCTTTTCTGCATGAAAAAAAAAAGTTTTATGGCTAATTAAGAGAAAGGGCAGTGTTAATCCTGGTGTATTTTCAGTGCATTGCACCGTAAGTCTGTTGAAGTCAGTCGTTTAGGAAGGTGTTATTCTGCTTAAGGTTCTACAGTTGTTTAAATAAGCCTCTTAACTGGAGTCCGGTGACTTTTTCTCACAAAAATAGGCACTTGCAAATTATTGCAGAAGAAAATGTGTCGAAGTGTGTGTGGGTGTGTTTATCTCACTTTTCTTAGCTAATAGTGATTTTTCAGGCTGCCTCGTGGTTGTAGTGTTAGCCTGGATAGTGGTGTTCCATGTACATATTGTTAAACTAAGGAAGAGCAGAAAAAATGATAATAAGGTTTGTTATGGTGGAGACAGTCCAAGAGATGGATGTCTTTCATGTTCCCTGACAAAGCTGTGTGGGGCACACTCAGGGATCTTTGAGTGAAATAAAATTTCTTTTCTCGCCGCACCGCTGATTCCCTCCCCCCTTTCTGAATGTGCCGCATTGGTGCGGTCCTCTTTTCTGCATTCCGACATACTGTTGGAAAGTATGGCGGCCCGCTTATTTAGCCTGCGTTAGCGAATGCAGTTGACCTCATATAGTAGACAGCCTTAGAAAAGTAATATGCTGCCTTTAAAGAAATGCCTTGTGATTTTTAGTTTTGATTCTGGATCTGTTGTGTCTCGCAGACCTTTCTGCAAACTACTAATGGGATGAACACAATATATCACTTTTATAATAGCAAGCTATTAAAGGCAAACATAAAGCAGTCTGAAGGCCATAAGTGCTGCCAACAGCTCCTGCTTTAATGAATTCCCTTTTAGATGTCCATTAAATGCTCATGGCAAATGTACTCATAATGGAAATGGCAAATCTAAATGGGTAGATATGAATAATCCATGGAGTTTAAATTCTGTTTATGATCATCTTCACATTTAGTTTTCAAGACAGCGCAGTTTAGTTTTCATTACAGTTCGGAATAAAGAGGACAGGGAGTAATTGATTGCTTCAAGCAGATTAAAATCAATGGTCTTCTTTCCAAAGAACGAGTTCAGTGCAATAATTCCAACTTTAAATATTGATTTAGGGAATTCAACACAATGTTTTGTGCTGTGTGAATTTTATATAAAGACAAATATTAATTTTATGTGTCATACGTATGTATATAGAAACGCGGGGAGGCTGTTAGCTGTATATGCATGAGTTAATAGTGATCTATATTAAGTCATTTTGATATTATTGCAGTCATAATGAATCAATGATATTCCCGTCATCATTGTAATACTGTTTGTAACCCATTAGCACGGAGAAATTACAACCCATCATACCTCATTACAGTGATTGAGGGTTTATTACCATATTCTCAAATTGCTTGCTTGCGATAAAACTAAATAGGCACCAGACAACTGTAGGTAGACCATAGACTATGCCTTATCTTACTAGGATAATGAAGGATTGTTATGGCATAATCGGACAAAATCTATGCAGAAAATAAACTAGCCAGTAGGAAAAGAACCGGAGAGTATTTTTTATGCTTGTCACTGTATTAAAGGTCAGGCATTTGTTTTCATCAGGCTGTTAGCAAATATCTGAAGTCGTGTAGCATTCATATTTGAATGAACCTTTTAAAGGCCTTTATCCCTCATACTGTAACATGCGCGTCATAAATAAACTGACAAGCTCCATGGAGGTACTTAAAGAACATCATAGTTAATATGCCTATCTTGTTTGCAGAAACTATACTAAATACTGCTTCTGAGTGATTTATGTATATTTTCTTGTGTGAGACGGGGAAACTTGTGAACCTCGTCTAAAATAAAGACGAATGCATTGTGTGCTCTTGTCAGCAGTTTAAGTGGGTTTCACAATATTTTGGTCCTCAGTGCTGGAAATTTTACATTGAATTTGCTGATGGATAGGAAGATGGAAAGACCTCTTTTGAGCTGGATATTTTCATATACGCTAGAGATGAGATTTGCAAAGGTTTTCTGTTCTAGGGTCAATTTTATTTCCATGTTATATATTTGTAAGCAAGGAACAGTCATTTTAATGCCCCCCCCCCAGCGCCTTTTTAATTTTATGTGTCTGTTCAACCCAAGTGGTGAATGCAAGTTCTACTGCACTGTGATAGATCCAAGGTTGGCATAGGCTGCACTAGATTTCTGGGACACATCTGGTTTCCAAAGGCCTTTTGCTTAGCCCATGTAGCTGCTAGTAGCTTTGTGCAACAGAATGGAATAATTTCCGGGGGGGAAAACCTTGGAGGTCCAAATGCAATCTCTGAGATAAACAAAAGTGTTGTTCACATCCAGAAATGAGTGTTGAGCTTTTTGTGTATATGGTGGAATGGGCCTGCAGGCTCTGTTCCACCCTGCCCTCCAAGGTTCTCCCAACACCTGGAGAGGCTTTTCTCTCTCTCTGGTAACCTACCACCACCTGACCTTTGCAGGAATTATCCACTAGAAGTTTCCCTTCCTGGTTCTGAGGCCTTGCCTCTGTGTCTCCAGCTGCCCAGTGCCCGGTCACCATGGGGACTGTTCACTGCCTTCTGTGCCCCTGGAGGAACAGCCAGTTGCCAACTGATTGCCTTCCTCCAGCGCTCCTTTTAAAATAACAAGTCAAAGACATTGGAGGTCTGTGTGGAACAGAGAACCACTACCAGCATCAAAAGTTACAAAAAGTTATAAAGTATTTATTAAAAAGAAAATGTTAGCAAGCTTACTTTTAGCACAGCACGACTGAGCAAAGGATTCAAAAGAAATGGGTAAAATGCAATTCCTCTGTCCCTCTCTCTTATACATGCCCTATCAGATGTTAAAATATAGGACAGGCTCCTTAGCGTAGGAAGTTACAGATCTCTACATAGTGACCATTACCTTGAAGGTTCCTTCAGCTGATCAGGCCACCACATGGCTAATGGCCAGTTCCTCCAGACCTCAGTTAAGAGTTCTGTCTGCTCTGATGGACAGCACCAAAAAGAGCTTCCTCCTTGCTCCCTGACCTCTCTTTTCCCCACCCACTGACCTGGTCAGGCTAGGTCAAGTAAGAGAAGTTTTTCCTGCAGTTTCCAGAAATTTCCTTCCTGAAGTCTCTCTAGCATTTAATTCCTCCAAATCTCTGTTCCCTGCTTGGGGAAGGAGGAGTGCTTTACCCACCTATTATCTTGTTAGCTCTGTTAGCATTTGTATGAAGGTGGGCTGAGGTCCCTCTGGAAAGCAATTGAACAGACCTCCCCCCTTTCTCCTGCTCTCTGCCCAGAGAGGGGGGGGGGAAGAGAGAGAGAGAGAGAGAGAGAGAATTTTTTAAAACTCAAAGTGAAGGCTTTTCTCATTTCAAACCTCCAAAGTGAGGGGGGGGGGAATGCATTTCTTCACAGTGTATTTTGTGGGTTTTGGGTGATGTGGAAATATAAATTCCAGTTGTTCTTAGGCACTGACTGGTTTGTCTCTCTATGAAGGGGGCAATGTAAAGGTTGTATTCTGTATCTTTTGAAATAATTCTTGTGCCCTTTCCAGTATTATATAAGGCAGTGTTAGAGCGTTTAACTTTCAGACTGTGAGAGATGCCATAAATGAATATTCTTTAGCTAAGTTTAATAAAAGCTTTTGGCTCAGCAGTAAAGGAATAATTCAGAGGACTTAATAGTTTTACATTATTGACAGCATTAATCTCCTTGAACCTGAATAGCCCCTGGAAACCTCAATCAGGATTGTGCCCTGTTGCATTGTAGATATGTTCCATGATCCAAACCCAGGGCCATACTTAACATGGGTGAGCTGGGTGGCTGCAGGGGGCACCAATCTGAACTTCAGGAGCATCAGGGCTCTTGGGCTGAGCTTCAGGGAATTAACTCAGAGAGTGACTAGCAATGTAGCATGTCTAAATGACAAGTAGCAATTAATTTACACATCTTCATAACCCGGCAGAATGGTTGGAAAATCTAGTAACTTTTAACACTGTTTTCATCTACATTTTTATTTATGCAGTGGGTATTGTAAAATGAAGAATACTTGCCAAAATAGGAAAGAAAAATACAACAAGTATTCCTGTTCCTATGTTGTAAACTGCTTTTGAAACTTTTTGTTTAAAAAGGGATGTATAAATACGATAGTTCCATTGTGTTGTCTAGTCCGTTGCCACTGCTCAGAATGGGGCTTTTTGAGCTTTGGATTCTGCAAACTCTAGTATAGACTGCAAGGTTTTGCTGTCATGCCAAACCAATATGACAGCATGTCGTGTAGAATCTCTCAGTTCCCTTGACAGATCATAAATAGATTTTGATGAGCTTCAGCATTGAGAAGCTACACTCACCACTGGGAGCTGTCACTAAAAGAGTAGGAGGATCTGTAGTGCTACCCAAGCATTTGGGAAGGCATCACTCAGTTAAGTATCATGGATGTACTTCAGGGCATCTCTTGGTAAGTCTTTTCCAGGAGGTAGAATTTGCTGGAGAACTGGACTTCTGGTGGGGGACTGTGGCAGGCTGATGTCTCCAAATTAACAGAGGAATGGTGCATCAACTGGGAGGTGATTTCTTGCTCATGTAATTACCCTGGATGAAATGGAGATCTGGAGATAATCCACTTGCCCTCTGGCTGGCTGCTCCCTGTAAGTAGACTGCAGAGATAAGAGGTTTTTGCAGCTTGCTTCGGGTCTGAGGGCAGGGAGGCTTGGAATTTACACCTACTCTCACAACTGTGCTAGAGCTGTGATGGACCTTAAAGCATTGCCACTCCTATTTCTTAACCTCTTCAGGATATAATTAACTTTTTCAAAGAGGGTTTTTGTCTGCAGCAAAGATAAGACAGTCTTTGGTGAGAATAAAGCTTTTTGTCGCAATTACAAAATCAAAAACAAAAAGAGACTTTAAAGACTTTAGGATTTAAATATTCCTTGCAAAAAGCTTAACAAGGAGGCGATATAAGAAAATATAAAACGGATTAAGAGATTCATTACACTATTTTTACTGTTTTTACTTTTTGACGAAAGTGTGTTTTGATAAAGTTGCTTATGGAAGAATACTAGAATGGCTCTCCATGGGAGCATTTTTTTTAATTTACTGATTAAGAGCTTACCTAATTCAAGAATTTGGAGACCTTACTATGACAAAGATAACACAGAAACTGGGACACTTGGTTGTCATGGTGGTATGAGTGGTGGAATGTGAAAGCGACAGGAATTGTTTACTTTTCTAATTACAGGATGCATCAAAGGAGGACAAGATAAAGGCCTAAACTGGGACACTTTGTTGTCATGGAGATTTGAGAGGTAGAAAATGAAAGTGTCAAAACTACAGGAACTTTTTTTTAACCTCATTGCCTATTACAGAGATTTTGGATTTAATACACGATGGCAGCTGGAAGGAGGGGAAGGAGTGGTTCCACAGATCAACCTTTAGAGAAAACAATAACACCTGAGCTGTTTCAGAAACTATTTGATCAGATGAATAATAAGATAGATGCAAGTCTTGTAAATATGAAAGGGAAAATGTCAAGGGAGATTAAAAAATTGGAAACCTCTATAAAGCAAATATCTGGAGAGGTCAAACAAATTAATAATAAAGTGGACACTTTTGAAACTAAGACAGAATATAAAAAGTTATATAGAGAGAGTGAGAGAGCTGGAGAGAGCATTAGACAATTTGGTCCTATTGGAGCTGAGAGAGAAAGATTACTGTTAAAGATTTAGAGTCATTCCAGAGACTGGTGATGAAAATATCAGAAATAAGATTATTAAAGCTTTGGCAGATTTTTTGGAGCTGCAAGATAAGGTTATGGATTCTGAAATTGTTATAGTCTACAGAGTAAATTCCAGATTTGACAAAATTAGAAAGGTACAAAAGGATACTTTGGTCCATTTTGTTGGGAAGAGGAGAAGAGATCAAAATTTGCAACAGCATTTTAATACAAAATTGAAAAAATGGACAATATAATTGTATTGAAAGAGATAACTCTTAGAATTCAGTGAAAGAGAATACACCTTCTTAACTAAAAAACCAAAACAGAAAAAGATCTCATTTAGATGGGATAGGTTAGAAGGTGTGATTTTTACGCTGAATTCTGCCCAAAAGGCTAGAGATTTTCTAGAAAGATTTTAAAAAGTGTTGGAGGATACCCAAACAGAAGCTCAAGAAGAGGAGGCTACACAAGATACTCAACAGGATACGAAAAAAGAAGAGAGTACAGTAGACAATGCAAGTATGGACTCTTCTAAAATTAGGATCTAATTATGGATTACAAATGTTTAATATGGAATATAAATGGAACAAATGCCCCTCAAATGAGAAAGATAATATTTCACTATTTGAAAAAAATGAAACAAGACATTATTAGCCTTCAAGAGACCCACATGAGAAAAAAGGATATAAAATATTTGGCTTATAAAATTTTGGGAGAAAAATTTATTTTAGCAGATATTAAAAAGAAAAATGGAGTTGTTTTGTACATCTCTGCCATCTGAAGAGCAGTTGTAATTTAGTGTGATTTCCATCCCTCTCCTGGAGATTGGCAACAATGGGTCTAGCAGATCCTGCTTATCGGCTTGTAATAAACTGGTACAGTGACAGCTGTTTCAGACAGCCCTTCCCCTACCATTTTGGAGCCGTCTTCAGAGCGGTTTGCCATTTCAGACTGTTGTTTTTTTTTAAGCCTCTTCAGCGCACACGCACACACACACACACACACACACACACACACACACACACACACACACACTCTCTCTAACACAGAGAAACACACACAAACATAGAAACACACAGACACACAAACACACAGACACAAACACACACACAAACACACATAAACACACACACAAACACAAACGCCTAGGGTAGCCAACCTCCAGGTGGAGCCTGAAGATCACCAGGTATCACAATTGAACTCCAGACAATAGATCCTCCCCCCTCCCTTGGAGAAAATGACTGCTCTGGAGGGTGGCCTCTATGGCATTCTGTTCAGCTGGCCCCAATGAGTTTTCTCCCAAAGGCCAACATAGGTGTGGATAGGGACTTTCAGAGAAGCAAGCTTGATTGCCTAGCAATGGGCACTGAGGGGATAGTTGCCGGCTCTGATGATGGAATAGGGTTCCCAACCTCCAGGTGGGGCCTGGGGATCTCCCACTTTTACAATGGATCTCCAGCTGACAGAGATCAGTTCCCCTGGAGAATATGGCTGCTTTGGAGGGTGGACTTTATGGCATTGTACCATGCTGAGGCCTCTCCCCTCCCCAAACCCCACCCTCTCCTGGATCCACCCCCAAAGTATCCAGGGATTTTCCAACCTAGACCTGGCAACACTATGATGGAAATACCTGAAGATTTGGGGGGTGGATCCTTTGGTGGGCAGCATTTTTTTTGGGGGGGGGGGTGTCAGAATCTGCCAATTCAGACATAGTATTTTAATTCTTACAGTTGTGCTTTGTTAATTTCCTCCTGTCTTCTCTCATTCCTATGTATGCTTTTCTGTTGCTCTGTATGTATGCTTATAGTTGCCATATTGTAGTGCCTGAGCAGGCCTGGGTTTTGGTAACTGTCAAAGCGGGAGGGTGACACCTGCATTGTGTGGGAACAATGGGGCCTCTCACACCATTTGCCTCCACATTCCATCAGCCCAGGCTGGAACATCAAGGGAGGATGTGTCTCATCTCTTATCACATGCAAAAGCCTTGAGGCCATGGATTGTTATGTGAACTGGTAACATCTGAAGGGTCTGGTTGGGAAGGAAATTTACTGCTTAACACCTCACTTTCTTTCCTGTGGGAACCAAACGGTCAGAGCCCTGTTTGCCCGCCGTTTTTCCCCTATAGTGATTGGCTACCTATGGGTAATTCAAACTCTTTGGAAAAGTATAATAGACCTTCCTGTATTATCTGTCTCATCTCTGACAATAATCCGAGAAGCTGTACTAATGTAGAGATTGGAAATAAAGAACTCTGGTTTACCAACCAAGATCTGATCCTTGACTACTTTGCGCAGAACTCTCACAGGGGGAATGGAAGGACTCAGCAAGCTATAATGTCATAAGGTCTACCCTCCAAAGCAGCCGTTTTCTCCAGGGGTAATGATCTCTGTCACCTGGAGATCAATTGTAACAGCGGGAGATCTGCAGGTCCCACCTGGAGATTGGCAACCCTAGGGGGAAGTTAGCCACACTGCAGGGGGTTGAGGGAACGGTTTGTTGGTTGCTGGCCCACCTCATTAGCCAGCCAGCCATGGTGGAGCTAAGCAGGAGAAAGAGTCTGAGGAATTTCACAGAGTCAATGTGTTCCATTTCAGGAACTCTTCAGTAACGGTTTCTGTCAGGCATTTTACACAGAACCATATTAGTACCGGTTTCTTAACGGAGCATAGTGGCCCTTTCACACAGAAACATGTCTCTCCCGTTGGGGAAGCGTTCCTGAGCTGGTTTACCTTAAAACCTTCTCCCAAGCGTTCTTCAGTTCTTTGTACCGCTCCTGAAGTGCTACGGGGTGCTGTGTGAAATGCCCCCTGTTTCTGACAGTTTATTCTGACAGTTTATTCTGGGCACGCTGGCAGTGTGTGAGGGAGGGGCATTATGCTTAAAGTCCATTATCTTTTCACTGACAGAAACAGGCCACTGAGGGGACAGTTAGACCCACCTGGCAGTGGGCGGAGGAGAAGAGTAGACCCAGCACCCAGTTGGTCCTTTCCCTTCGCTGGCTCCCTCCAGACTGAGGCTGGGATGCTGGCCGGTGGCTCTGTGGGCAGGACTGAGGCAAAGCAGGGAGAGAATGCAGCCAATGGCCAGGGACCCCCTTTTGAGTGGCAGTCCGTCCAGCCTACTGATTTTGGCGCCCCATGGAATCTTGCCCCTTGGAATCTTGAAAACAGCTTTATATAATAGGAAAGATTATTCCTCAGCCTGCCCTGGAAAAGGAAGTGCTCTTCCACTGGGAAGTAGGGGTACTAATTCTGACTGAAGCAATTCCTAGGGTCCCCCCCCCCCCAGTTTAGTGTGATGTTGGAAATTGCTGTAGTGTAACAGTTTTTAAATTTTCATAAGGACTGGTAGTCTCCTGGAGATTCCATTTTCATTCTAGAGGGTTTGGCAACTCTACAGCATGAAGCTGATTATAAAAAGAGAGAGTTGGAGGAGAAGACCTCACTAGAGAGAAGAAGAATGAAGAAATTACAGCCTGGGAGGCTTCATTGAAATCCCAGAACTGAAGCAGGAAGGGGAGCACTGAAAGAAAAGCAGCACAGAACAGGGGAGCTTGTTCTGAAGTCTTTTCCCCAGATGTGGCTGAGAAAGCCTGAGAGTGCCGTAGGGCCTGTTACGCTGCTGGATTTTTCAGTCTTGCGCAAGTCACACAACTTGGCAATATTGCAAAGCTGACCTGGGGTGGAGTGCCAAGGGCACTGTTCGCCTAGGGCACTATTTGTCCGAGGGCCAGCCCTGTCCAAATCCTTATCTATGAAGGAGAAGAAGAGGTTGGATTTATACCCCACCCTTCGCTACCCAAAGAAGTCTCAGAACGGCTTACAATCTCCTTTCCCATCCCTTCCCCACAACAGACACCCTGTGAGGTTGGTGGGGCTGAGAGCTCTCTCTTGAGAACTGCCAGTGAGAGAACAGCTCTGAAAGAACTTATGACTGACCCAGGGTCACACCAGCAGCTGTATGTGGCGGAATGGGGAAATAAACCTGGTTCTCCCAGATCAGAGTGCACGTTCTTAACCACTACAGCAAACTATGCAGGAGGTTTGCTTCTTCTTGGTGAAAGGACATACTCCATAGATAGATCAGCAGATTTCCTTGGATCATGGAAGAAACTTAGAAGGCCCCTGGAGATCTGGCACTGTCTTGAAGGCTGGTTTGGCAGACGGGTGTCATATAAATGTTTTAAATACAGAAGCTCCATGTAGACCAGAGCTGCTGGTTTGCAGTGGGTGACTGAACCTTGCGTGAGCTGTATGCAACAAGTATGTGCAAGCACTTGGTTTGGGGTGGGCTTGGAATCCCAGCAGCTGCCAGCATCAAATAATTAAAAATTAAAATAAATAAATAAAGGTATATGTAGTCACTGACTTGTCCTTTGGTTCAGCTGTAAACTCTCAGAGCTTTCACTCATGCATGTATAAATGTTGGCCTTTGCATATGCTTGGCACTAACTATCACGGTCCAGGCAACAAGCCAAGTGGTTAACTTCAGGTAAGGTGGATAGTCATGGTATATCGGAACTAAGATATTAATATCTGTTTCACCTGCTGCTTGCTGAAACCGTGACAGGTTATATTGGTATAAGAACATGCAGGGTTGTGAAGGCAGAACAATAATCACGGTAGTTAATTTGAATATTCAAGGCTTGATACTGCTCTTAGATCTTTGTTGTTTTAATGTGGAATTCTTTCTCTGTGTTGTGAAGGTTCTTTTGTCATGCATTGTCATTTCTGTTATGCATGGGGGGCCACATAAGAGACATAAACTAAGCAGCTTCTGTGTTGTAAAAATCACCCCACTCTGAAATTTCAGGGGCCTTTTACTAGTTCATATAAAATAGCCAGCATTGCTGTCTTGTTTACTCTGTGAGATGCTGAGGCAGTTTCGTGGAGTGTTGATTTTTTTTGTGGGGGGGGTCGGTGGCTAAAAAGAGACAACTTGGATGTCTTAACAGGTGTTGGGATGCAGAGGAAACTGGTAATATGATGTGCCATAGGAATAATAGACGCACCATAGGATGGGAAGCAGGAGATTAGCGAGGGTTAAATGCTGGGATGGAAGGGACAGGTAAAAGGAGTGTGTTGGACATGTGAAAGGGAGTCCTCTAGCGGTAGAAGCTGAAATAAAACTTGCTGATCATATTAGAGGAGTGTCTCAGTTTCTGGATATGGTCTTGTTGGGTCATCCAGCCTTTGGAATCTGGATGAAAAGATAAAGAGATAGATGGAGAGATAATAATATATATATATATGTAAAAAGCAACATGCTTTGATGATAGGACCATCAACAATGTGGACAATAGTCTTGACATATCTCCTGAACTATAGCTTTTGTCATCGACTAAGGTCAAATATACATCTGACTTTCCCACTGGAATCATTCTAGTTTCAAAAAAATCCATACCTGTTTCTAGTTTCAAACCATACTTTTTTTTGGAATATTTTTATTGATTCTCTATACCTACATCCAACTAAAAACACTACAATACCTAAGAAACTAAAAACCTAGTTTACCCTAAGGTATACAGAAATCAGAACTATATTCTGGTATGTTATTCTTGCTATAAACTGTTCAAGAAAATGTTAACAGTACAGGCTTCAAAATGTTAATAATTCTATCTTAAAAGCTTAAGAGATACATGGATGGCTAAAATTCAAAATGGGATACATAAACATATATGATTTTCAACAAAAACAGCTTATTTTTCTTTGTGCTTTCCCTTCTTCTTCTTTCCTTTCTGGGGTTTTGGTGCTGCAGCTCCCAAAGCTGAATCTGACCCTTCTTCTTCTGAGCTTTTACTTCCAGATGCGTCCGAGCTTTCCAGTCCATAAATGCTCTCTTGAAGATCTAAAGAGTTCTCTGTTAAAGCTTTATCTTTTCCTTCTTTGCAATAGTCCAAAAATTTCTTTACCTTTGCAGCTGAATTAATTCTTTGCTTCTTGTCTTTGTAGTTGAAAACCATGCCTTCAGGATTGAGCCAACGAAACATAATGCTCTCTGTTTGAAAAAATGTAGTTAAAATTTTGTAGGGTTTCCTCTTCTTCCTGATTTCAAATGGAATGTCCTTTAACACTTTAATATCCTCTTCTTGGATCTTCAGGACATTTCTGTTTGTGGCCTTGAGCACCACGTCTCTAGTTGATTTTTTGGAAAACCTCACCATAACTTCTCCAGGCAGATTTTTCTTCTTTACAAATTCAGGATAGGTCCTATAGGCCATATCTAAATTGCTTTGTATTTGATCCGCTTGAAAATCTGTCATTGGAGCCAAAGCATCACTCAGAATCTTTTTAAGGTTTTCCCCTTTTTGTTCAGGAATGCCTTGAAATCTCAAAAAGAAAGAAAATCTCTCCATCTGAAGTTTCAAAAGATTTTTTTGGACAGAAATCCTTTTTTTTTCATCATGTCCAGTCTTTTCTACTTTGGTTTTAACTTCTGCCATTGCTCTAGCTGTCTGGTCAGACTTCATGCTTAAATTTGCAACTTGTTGCTGCAAAGAATCCAGCTTAAAATTCACATCATTCAGTTGATCCATCAGAGGGTACAAAGCTATTGCCAAAGCTGCAGTTAAGTCTGTTCTCTCAGACTTTGTAACCGGAAGCGTAGATATAGCTTTAGGAGAAGGTCTAAGTTTCCCTGCCATCTTTTCTCCCCGTCCAGTGATTGCTGTTTGTTTACATTAACAGAAAGTTCCCAAAAGTTAGTCAAAAGTCTTTCTTTTTCAGTTATACAAGCTAGATTAATCCCATTTGTTCTTCAGCCACTCCACAAGCAATGCAGATTCTCTGTGATGCTGTTTCTTTAAGAGAAGGGGAGGGGAGATTTAACCCCCCTTGGCTTGGAGCTCGCATCAGAGAATCTTCACATGGATCATTCACTTACAGTTTTGCCGTGCATTCCAGGTAAGCAAATCTTTTCTTGCTGCCTGCTGACTCCTGCAGCCGTCCAGTGTGTGCTCATGTGTGCCCGGAGGCTCTGTGACGGCCGAATCTACTGAGGCAAAGGGGAACCTCGATCCCGAGATCGTCATCTCTGGGAGAGGCTGCCCCTCACACCTCAGGCAGGGTCTCCCTACAGTTCGGCACCCCTTCAGACCGCCGAGTCCGGGTTGTGTCTCCCAGAGGTGTGGGAGATCGCGCCCGCCATTGAGCTTGCCAAAACTGGAATTTTTTTTCCAAACCATACTTGTTCTAGTTTAAAAATCACCGTCTACATTTGTTAATTGCCCTCTTGTGGTCAAGCTAGCATTACACTGCTTTAAACAGATCCTGTTGCTTACTGCTCTTCACACCCAGGGAGTGAAATTTGAAACCAGTGTGAAATGGGTGAAGGAAAAGACAGCAGTCAAACTACTTCAGAGGGGAGGTGTAGATCTGGCCTAAGACAAGAGCATTCTAGTCCTGCACCAATATATTCAGTTCCTGGGAGTGAACTTTGAAATATACAGCACAGAATGTCTTCCTGTCCCAGGAGAGGCAATGAAGATACTCACCAAAGTGTTACATCTCGCAGAGTGGAAGCTGAGTTGCAACTGCTCTTCCAAGAGCAGTACTTGGATGATAATCCTTATGTAAGCTGGCTTTCTCTTTTAGTGAGATCTCCTAGAGCCCTGCGGTTGCTTATCTATCATACTTGTTTGCAAGATCTACCGGGCTTTGATCCTTACAAAGTGCTCTATGTTTTTTGGAAACCCTTAAAACAGCCCTCTAAGGGTAGACCTGTATTTACATGGTAAGCCTCTCCCTCTCATTCTAAGCACGTGTTTCTCTGTAAAGCATCATGAACAACAATGTGTTATAAATGATCATACGGCAGATAGTTTCTTGCCTAAAGCCATAAAGTGAGATCATGGCTGAGGTGATATTTGAACTGAGACTTCCTGGCCCATAGTTCATTCTCTTAACTGCTGTGCTATACTCTCCGCCATAGGATTTGTAGGTACAATAGCATTGTGTGTATAGCTATTACTGTTTCTGCAGAAATACTGTCTTCGAATCCCAAGAAATTGAAAACGGTTTTGTTCAACTTAGGCATGCCTTGATTCAGTGCAAAGTTCTCTTCAGGCTTTCATTTTAAGAATGTCGGTAGCCAAACGTCATGCTTTTCAGATGGGGCGCCAAATATGAATAAATCATTATTCACATTAAGAGCTCCTGAGAGCCCAGCTAATACTTAATGGATGACATTTGGAAATACTCCTGTAGCTGGGGGAGGGAGGGTACAAAAATGAAGAAGTCTGTAATGTGAAGGCCCACATGAGTTGAAAAAGGTAGTTGTACGGATTGATATTGTAGGGGAGAAGTAGCGACAGAGACTAATTTCTTTAGGGGTATGGAGGCTTCAGCCCAGATCACTTAAGATTCGTTCAACACAGAAACAGGCATAGAGAGATAAGAGCCAGCAATTATAGGTGCGTGACCTGTGAAGGCCAGAAAGTTTGTTACAGACTTGACACCTTTAGAAGGACGAAGGGAGGGGTACAAATTGTAAGTACGTTCTCAACCAGTTCAAATATAAGGATATGATTGCAACTGATATCCATATTTATATCCTAGCAGAGAGCCATTTTTTCCAGTACAACTAATTACATGTTCTACTTCTCTTTGATGTTAATATTATATATAAAAGCTCATGTCTCAGTGGGGCACTTTCTGCTTTAGCAGGTGAACCATACCTCTTCCTAGGAGCAGAGACCTGCTGTTCCCAAAGGGTTGTGTTACATATAATTGTGTGTGAAAATCATAATTAATTAAAATTTGTCTAATATCAAGTGAAACAGCACCGCTTGAAAAGTTTCATATCTGGGGGTGGGGGGAAATAATCCAGCTCTGAATGCAGCCCTTCACACATCTGACATAAATGGTCTCCGGCTCACAAATCAATTCACCAATGCCAGAATAAATTCATTAGATTGAAGGTACCACTAGACTGTATTCAAACAGCCCCTTTTGTTGATTTGTTCATGGGGGCCCAGTTTGCCTTTACCTTTCACTTATGCCATCTTTGATGTGTAGCAAGTATGGAAGAATATTAATCCTGGCTCATATACTGAAATATACTGGGTTCAGACGTGTAGAGTGATCAGCTCATAGTTTTTTAAGTGAGTTAAGCCAGAACAAGGCAACACTAGCAGGGCCGAAGCCCTGCTGATATGCATGCAAAACACTCCAACCCACACATACCCACTCCCCACGATAGGCTATTTACAAAACATTACTATTTGATTGGTTTACTCCAGAGTCCTGGTCAGCTATTGTTCTTGTGCTCCAAGTTTAGCCAGTCTCTAGGGTGATTTAATCAGGGATGATTCAATCCCAATACATAACATATAGTACCATGAACTCAGGTTTGAGCCAACATGCTGTAGTTGATAGACCAGAGGTGTCGAACTCATTTGTTACAAGGGCCGGATCTGACATAAATGTCACTTTGTCGGGCTGGGCCATGTGTGCCATAAAACATAATGCCAGGTACCGGAGATATAAACTGTATAAAGGACAGCAGTTGGTAAGCTCCGAGTTGGTGTATCCTCACTTCAAGGCCTCAGGGGCTGGGAGGGGGGTGCAAAAGAAAACCTGTATGGGTGGACTGGAGAGCCAGCGGCGCAGCACTGGGCAGACACTCCCACAGCTTTTGACTGCTGCAGACAAAGTTGTTCCGCGATGCTGAAACCACAATCCCCCCTGAGTAGTCTCCTGTTCTGTCCCTTGCACTAGTTGCTCGCGGGCTGCATAAGAGCCCTGGACGGGCTGGTTCCGGCCCCCAGGCCTTACGTTTGACACCCCTGGGATAGACTGTCAGACCAGGAGCTGGGAGACCCAGTTTCAAATCCCCATTCTGCCAGGAAGTTTATGCTGTTACTGCTGCTTAACCTGATCTACCTTACAGGGCTTGAACATTTTTCAGAGAGGTGGCTTGATAGCCTGCCTCTGCGTCCCAAGCCCTGGTGTTCCTTGGAGGTCTCCCTCCCTTTCAGAGGTCATTTCGTAGAAAAAGAGGTGCAGGAGCTCATTAGCATAACTCATTAGCATAACTTATTTGCATATGCTACACTACCTGACATCACTGGAAGTATGTCAGAAGGAAGGAAGGAAGGAAAGAAGGAAAGAGAGAAAGAAGGAAGAAAAAGCTGGCAGAGAGGGGACCGCTACTAATCCAAGCCTCAGAAATACCACTAATCTGGGAGGATAGCTTCAGTGGTGGCTGAAGCCTTCAGAAGGCTGGTCGGAGGAATTAGGACCTTTCCAGGGGACGGGGTCATTTTACTGCAGCCATGACACAAGCAGGCATTCCCTGTGGGGGTGGGGGGGTTGGCACCAACTCCCGGAGCTGCGCTCCCCCGAGCTCCTGCTCGAAATGACCCCTGCTCCCTTCCAATTACTTACCAGGGTTGGCCCTGCTTAGCTTCTGAAATCTGACGAGATCGGGCTTGCCTGAGCGTATCCAGGTCAGAGCACTCCAAACATTTTTGGATGCAAGATGGGAATTGTGTCTCCAGTGTACTGTTCCCCAGACTTCAGATCACCGAGGGAACGGTCTTTGTTTCTGGGTTTCTGGAGCAGGGACATCTAGATTCAGTTCCCCACTCAGCGTGCTGCTCATTGGGTGGTCTTGGGCAAGACTGACATCTTAGGGTCACCAGCTCCACTGTTAACATAAAATGGTATAACCCTTTGATTATTCTTTTCAGAAGAAGCAGTTGGGAGAGCGGTAGAGGACAAAGGTATGACCTGTCCTCTTCTAAAAGCTTAGCCTGAAGAGCCTTTATTTTGATTTCGTGAACCATAATGCATCTGTAAAGCTTCAAGTAGCAATACATCATTCTGCAGCTCTGTTTTCAATTCCCACATGAGCTTTCCTTGCGCTTTTTATGTGATCATACTTCCGTATAAACTGGTTCTCTGATAACTGTTTTGAATAAGGATGGGAGATGCTCTTTCCCATCAGTCCAATCCCAAGTAGTCAGGGATAGATTATGTGAGGACTTCTGTCCACATAGTCTAACAGAGAATGGGAAATTGGTTCTTACGTGACTTTTTTTGTGACGGTACTCACCGCTACTGAGTACTGGAACTTTTCCCCAAGACTCTCCCAAGTCCTGATTATCCTGGGCTGGCCATCCACTGAGCCAGAGGAAGAGGGAATGGAGCCTTAGGAACATCTCCCCCCCACTTTCTTTCTTTCTTTACAAAAAAAGCACTGGGTTCTTACAGATTCTGTGGATGGCAGTACAGTTTTCCCTGTTGGTTTGTAATTGATTTGGGGAATTGGTTCATTTTCTGTGTATAAAAGATTAATCTGTTTACCTGAAAGAAAGGCTGGTCCCTGCCCCCCGCCCTGCACATATTCTGTTAAGACAGGAGTGTCATAAATTTGCATGCAAGTTACACTTATATATAGTAATAAAAACCATTTTGTACAACCTTTTATTAGAGGGGTTAGCTAACATTTAGGGTCATCTTCTTTTCATGTAAATACAGTATACGACCGACCACCATCTAACAGCTACTGGTGCTGAATAGGCATAGGATTTTTTAGATGCCGCACAAAGCTATGGATTTAATTAATTAATTAATTAATACTCCCTCCAAACTGTGGAGTCTTGTGAGCAAAAATTCCACTTTGTGAGCTACTGGCATTAAAGTTGTAAACAAGCAATTTGGCTACTGCATAAATTAGTTTGCTCTGAAGCCATCCATCCTGAGCTAAGACAAAAATGTGTGAGCCAGAGGCTAAATAACTGTGTGCTAGCTCATACTAAGCTTAGCGGGAACACTGCATACAATTAGTATGTTAGTCTAAATGGCCAGGGTCCAACATACCTTAGGGACCGCCTTTCTCCGTATATACCCCAGCGGGCACTGAGGTCGGGGTCAGGCCATCGACTAGGTGTTCCGGGCCCCAGGGATGCCAGGCTCACCAGAACAAGGACCAGGGCTTTTTCGGTGGCAGCTCCTGTCTGGTGGAATGAGCTCCCGGAGGAGATCAGGGCCCTGTGGGACCTTATGCAGTTCCGCAGGGCCTGCAAGATGGAGCTCTTCCGCCAGGCCTTTGAATAGAAGCCTCCTTGGAAGATGGTTGGCTCTTCCCCAGTTAATTGGAATGAAGCTGCGTTTCGTGTTGTATAACCCGGTGGCCAGTTGTCAGCAGGTACACAAGATTAGCACCAAAGCGCCACCGATTTCGTTTTCTGAAAAATGTATCAAGTAATGTGTTAATCCCTATGCCTTCCACCCAGAGACCTGTGAATAGATTTTGAAAAGCTTAATGTTTGCGTTCAAGAAAAGAATGAAATTTTATTGTTTTAGGCCATGATTGTGCTCCCTTTGTTCCCTAAGTTGGAGAAAATTCCGTATTTACTCATAATAAAAGTATTAGAAAAACTGTCAATAAATTTTCTGTTATAATTTAATCATCGGATATCTAAATTGTTGATAATGTGATCTCCTTGTTAAGCAAAAGTGTCTGGAGAAAATGATGGATTAATTGACTGATGGCTAATGTTTCTCTCAAATATAATGGCTTACCCAATTTGATTTGATTTGTGTAAAATAACTTTCTCTAATAAACAATTTGCTCAGAGGCAATAGAAGAAATGAATGGTTATCAAACCAAACTTAATTAGTCTATCCTAGATTGATATTACTTGGGGAGTCTTCATTTTAATTGTGAAGGGCTGGATACAAAGAGTTTGGTTCATTATATTTTTTCCTGTATAAACACTATAGTGTAACTACCTATGGAATAATAACATGTGAATTCATTTTAATAAATGCTTGTAAAGTGAATTAGCTAATCATGACACACTAAACATGATTCCTTTAATTATTTTCAATATTCAACTGGTACCTCAGTGTTGTTGTAGTTAGACTGTAAAAGTGATTTGTATTCGATCTGCCAAACTAATTATAACATATAAACCACGCAGCTTAAAACAGTTTTGCAATACTCTTAATGATCTCTTCCATACCGATGAACACATTTAGATTACGGAAAGGAACACATAGGAAGAGCAAGATATTAACACTCTCATGAGGGAAACCAGAAAGCTTCGTAATGTGATTTTGTTTCTCTCAAAGTTTCAGTTCTTGGAACATTTGTGGCCTTTGCAAGGATGTGTGTGGTAGTGCATTTGAAACCGCTTCTGTAAGTGTCAAACAAAGGTGACACCCACCTACCCAATATAGTCTTGGTCCTGACCTTGATAGCCCAGGGTAGCCCGATCACGAAAGCTAAGCCGGGTCAGCCTTGATTAGTACTCGAATGGGAGACCATGGAAGTCCAGGGTTGCTGCCTTGAGGCAGACTATGGCAAACCACCTCGGGATGTTTCCTGCCTTAAAACCCTGCAGGGTCACTGTAAGCTGGCTGTAAGTTGATGGCGAAATAGCCTTGATTTATCAGCAGTGTATTTTGATTTTATTTGGAATTGTAGTTTTCCTGTTTGTCATTTTGACAAACTTAAAAAAAAACTTTTAAAAAAATCTGTCATAACAGTAGAAATGCAAATATTGGCACCTAGGTGTTATGTTTTTTTAAGCTTTACAGATGGCTCCTGCAGTGTAGGAGTTTGCCCTGTTATACACGAAGTTTAGGTGAAGTAAAAAAAAATTCCTGCCCAGATCGGCAAATGATAACTGTGGCTGAAAGAGTACTTGGAGTGAGCACAGGACATAAACCTTAGGGTGCTGTCTTCCACCAATATGAACTTGTCCGTCTTTTCAGATTTTCAGAGCAGGCCTTGCTTAAGGTCCCTATCAGCTAGGTAAGCTTGTAAGGAGACCAGTATTGCAACTTAGGAAGGTGAGTTTTTTAAAAAAAATTAAATGATTCTGGCGGGGCCTTTTTGGCACTGGCCCTAAGACTTCACAATGACTTACCTTAGTTTGGGCTTGCAGGCATTCAGGAACAGTTTTGCTATTAATAGTTTAAGATCTGCGTTTGGATATAAGCAGGTCCTCCTGGCTGTTCCACCGTTCAGGGATAGTGGATCTGCTTTAGCTCAGTCATGGGCCTTTTTGGTGGTGGCATTGTACCTTTGGGAAAAGTCTTCCAAGGGGTTACAAGGACACCCAACCTAGCTAGCTTTAGGAAGCACTGTAAAATAGTGCTTTTCAGGAAGACGTTCAAGGTTAGCTAGTCTGTGAGGTATTATATTTGCTTCTCTAGGTGTTACTGGTAACTGCAGTTGTGGTGCTTTCGGTATCTGGTTCTGTTGGTCTGATTTTTAAATGTCTTTTGCTAAACATGGATCTTTCTGGTGTCGGCTTGCTTTGTAATGTGTTTATTTACTTCCCTCACTACATACTTTTCTCCCAAACCGGGGCTCAAAGCAGCTTGTATCATTCTCCTTTCTTCCATTTTAGCCTTACATCCGCTCTGTAAATTGGGTTGCCAATCTTCAGGCAGGGCCTGGAATTCTTCTGGAATTACAACTGATCACCAGACCACAGAGGTTAGTTCCCTGGGAAGAAATGGCGGCTTCAGAAGATGGATTCTATGGCACCTCAGCCCTCATGAGTTATCTCCTCTCCTGAAACTCCACCCACCCCAAACTCTGCCCTCAGGCCTTCAGGAATTTCCCAGCTCAGAGTTGACAACCTTGTCTCCGAGGCTGTTTAGGCAGTTACTGGCCCGGAGTCACCCAGTAAGCATCCACAGCAGAGTGGGAATTTGAACCAAGGTGGCTCAGAGGTTAGGTCGGTAGCTTGGCAGTTCGAGACCCGAGGGCCGCGTGATGGAGTGAGCTCCCGTCTCTGGCCCCAGCTCCTGCCAACCTAGCAGTTCAAAAGCAAGAAATTGCAAGTAGATAAATAGGCACTGCTTTGGTGGGAAGGTAACAGTGTTCTGTGCTCCTCGGCGTCTAGTCATGCTGGCCACATGACCATGGAGAAGTCTTCGGACTATGCTGGACTTTGGTTTGGAAACGGAGATGAGCACCGCCCCCTAGAGTCAGATTCAACTGGCTTTTGAGCAAGGGAAACCTTTACATTTACCTTTTCCCAGATTCTAGTCTGGCATGCTAACTACTAGTCTGACATTCTGCCTTGAATCCCTCCATGACGAGGCGGAAGAACTGTGATATAAATATTTTGGTAAACTGATAAAAAGCAGCATAGAAATTAGTAAATTAATATAGGATAGCCTTGGGGAATCTCTTACAATATAGTCCGACTGCTTGGAATCCAAGTGAGTGAAACTCAAAAGTCCTGCCTGAGTATGAGAGACCACCTCAAACCTAATGTGGCTAGTTTCATAACCTGCCCTTTCCTGATTGCTTCAATGACTAAGATACGTTTCTTTTCTCTTTTTTTGCTATCAAGTCAAGCTGACTTTTGGTGACTCCTAGTGGGATGTTCAGAAGGCAAGGGACGTTCAGAGGCGGCTTGCCATTGCCTGCCTTTGTGTCATGACCCTGGTATTCCTTGGAGGTCTCCCATCCAAATACTAGCCAGGGTTCCCTGCTTAGCTTCTGAGATCTGACGAGATTGGGCTTGCCTGGATTGTTCAGGTCAGGGCTAAAATAGGTTTCTAAGGCAATAGATGGGTTGAAATTCCTTTAAAAATAATAAAATTCATAATAGAAGGAGAACAGATAAAGGGGTAACCAGAGACAGGGCTTTCTCAGTGGTGGCCCCTCATTTGTCGAATGTTCTTTCCTTGGTAGTCTACTGGTTGGTCGGTCTTCTGGCTGTAGGTTGCCAAGATACAACTGATCATGCATGAGTCTCTCTGGCCATCTTTTACATGTTTTATTGCCTGGCTTTTATTTAATTTTATATTTAATTTTATTATTTAATTTTATATTTTATTTTATTATTTAATTTTATATTTATTTTACCTTCTGTTATAAGACCCATATAGTATCTTTATATTGTTTCTTTTGACTTGCCCTGTCTTATGGTTTTATGCTGATTTTGGTCATGCTTATGTTTTGCCAATTTAGGGTGTTTGGCTACTAATTCATTAGCTTCAGCTAGCATGTTGTTTCTGTCACTGCTTTCTAATTTGCTGTGGTGGTTTTTGTGATTTTTAGCCTTGTTTAGTTTTTAACTGGTGATTGCTTTCTATTGTTTGTGGAATTGTTGTGGAACGCTTTGGGCAATCTTTTCTTTGCAGCAAGCCAAAAAAGGGGGGGGGGGCATCCTTCCTCTCCTCTTTCTATTGCAGACTGACATGGTATGGGCAGGTTACAGCTGCTTGCCTTACTTTTGGTACTTATACAGTGTGGTTAGCAGAACCAGCATTTTAATTAAGATTGGCTAACAGATTACAGTTTCCTGATTATTGATGAGGACATACCCCCTCTTCCCAAGTATTCGAAAACTGAGCATCTTTTTGCAGGCGCAAGATTAGAGATATAATGTGATTTTTGTTGCTGTTATGAAAACCTGTAGTTTTGAAAACCTGTTATTGTTGTGAAACCTCTATAACGTCGTGGTGGTGGTTGTGAAAACCTGTAGAATATTGGTAGAAAACCCATAGAAGATTAATTTAGTAGAAGATCCTCAGTTTTCTAAACTTTGAAATCTGCTTTACTAGCTTCCTTTTTTATTGAAATATAAAACTCCATTTTGGGGGCTAGGTGTACTTGTGAAGTAGTCCCAGATGGGCATACTAGTTTTATTTCCTTGCATTCTGTCTGCTGCACTTGGGGAACTGCCCATCACAACTTTTCTGCTATTCAGCCCTTTTAGGAAGTCAATTGTGTGGCTGTATGTAGTCTTCTCAACCTGCTTTGAGATTCTCTATTTAAATGTTAATACTGGGGAGAAAAGTGGTTACTGAGGTCGGGTGTGCACTGTCATTCAACATTTGCTCAACTCAAATGGTCTTTGGGTCCAAGATGTGTGGAGGTCTGATTCGGTTACCGAGGTGGGATGAATCTGGTCTGAAAAGCAGTGGGTGTCGTATCTGTTTCTTTTCATGCTCTGTGTTACCAATTGGCTGCTTGGGGAAAGTGATTTTAAAAGGAAAAAAAAAAACCCAGTAAGTTGAACCCTACTTAGTAGTTAGTTAAACCTGAGTCAAAGTATAAAAAATTGCATCACCCTAAAGAAAGTTTTGTTTAATACTTCTTTATGCTATATTTTCTGATAAGGGTGTTGTCTCACGGATATCATGCACACATGTTTCACACAAGAGGCTGCCAAAATCAGCGTACTGTCTTGATTGCACGTTTAGCTTAGCAGTTGAAAACAGCGCTTTGGGTGGAAGGGTCAGGAAAACCCCAGGCCTTAAAGCAATTCTTCCCTCATTTGTTGTGTTCGTTTTGGGGCATCGAGCGTGTCAGCTCATCTCCTGCGATAGCTGTTGTTAAAAAGTAGTCCCGGCTAAACCCCTGGTTGTGTTTGGTTGGGGAGTTCAAAGGCAGCGCAAAACAAAAATAATTTAGAAAAGCTGTTACACTAAGCAAGAAGCTTTAGAGAGCTGCCGTGTGCTCATTGCTTGCCAGTCTGCAGATCTGCCATGGGCTCATTGCCAGTCTGCAGAACAGAGGGACGTGCTTCCTGGTCCCAACGTTTTAACCAGTTTGGTGTAGTGGTTAAGTGCATGGACTCTAATTGGGGAGAACTGGGTTTGATTCCCCACTCCTCCACTTGCACCTGGCTGGATAACCTTGGCAAGCCATAGCTCTGGCACAGCTGCTCTTGGGAAAGAGCAGTCTCTGTCAGAGCTCTCTCAGCCCCACCTACCTCACAGGGTGCCTGTTGTGGGGAGAGGAAGGGAAAGGAGTTTGCAAGCTGCTCTGAGACTCCCTTGGGTAGTGAAGGGTGCGGTATAAATCCAATCTCTTCTTCTTCTCCTCCTCCTCCTTCTCCTTCTTCTCCTCCTTCTAACAGTATGTTATCCAACATTGAACCTGCACTTTCTCTACTAGTACCTTCCCCTATCTCTGTGTAAATGAGAATGCTCCCTGGGCGGTGAGATGTTGGTGATATGATAAAACCCCAACTGCCTCATGTTTTCTCCATGAAGCCTCAAAAGCTTTACCACTGTTTCTAGATCACCGGCACAGCAGGTTAAAATATATGGCACCATGCAGACATGCACATGCATTGAAAAAGATGACTATAGAAATAGCAGTGGGCTATGGGGCTCTGTGTTAGTGGCCAGGGCTGTCGGAGTTGTTGTTGTTGTTATTTAATATCACTATCATCTTTACTGCCCTTTCACTGTGGTCTCCCTGCTATAATCTCAGTGTAGTACAGTGGTTAAGAGTGGCGGACTCTAATCTGGAGAACCAGGTTTGATTCTCCACTCCTCCACATGCAGCTGCTAGTGTGACCTTGGGTCAGTCACAGTTCTCTCAGAGCTGTTCTCTCAAGAGCAGTTCTCTCAGAGCTCTCTCAGGCCCATCTGCCTCACAGGGTGTCTGTTGTGGGGAGAGGAAGGGAAGGTGATTGTAAGCCGCCCTGGTACTCCTTCGGGTCGTGGAGAGCGGGGTATAAAAACCAGCTCTTTTTTCTTCTTCACGGAGTGTTCTCCTTGCTGAGACAGAGGTATTGGCAACGGCACTGAGGGAAGAGCTTCTGTGTGGAGGATGCTGGGGTGGGGGGGATCGTTTCAACTAACCAGGCAGAACATTGGCTGCAGGTCTCTAGTTACTAATGAATAATGCACCCATTACCATGTTACTTTGGTTCAGCACATGTATTAAATAGCTTCATAATAGCCACTAATGGCCAGTGTTTGACATTAGCTAACACTAATACTCCATCAAAGATGTCTAGACTAAATGGTGTTAAAACTGAAGCTGTATTTAAGGTTGTACCAACTTTTATCCAATTAGGGGGACGTTTTAGAAGAGAGAGATCTTGATTTCCTGTGTGTGTTTGTAGCAGATGGTCAAAAGTCATTTTTGCTTTGCAGCTTATAGTGTATGGGAAAGGAGACCACGTATGTGGCATACGCTGCATGGCTTGGGCAGCTTCTGATTGCGTTGTGGATTTTGTTTGCGAGGGGGTGATTAAATCCACTAAAAAAACCCTGCTGGGTGGGTGTGTTTTAAGTGAGGCATGATGGTGTCGAGTGACCAAAAGCACAAGCGCTACAAGTGAGAGGAGGTGGACTCAGTTGTGAGTCCTCCTGCATTTGACTTGGTACTGAATTTTAATTCTTTATTTACATAGATTTTGGTTTTTAAATAGTCCTCAATATGGCAACCCGTATAAAAGATATTTGTGATTTTGTGTAATGCGTCTGGTAGTTGCGGCAAAGAGCTATGATGCAAATCCTCCTGCTCTTCAAACCTTGATGTGCTCAAAGCTAAAAAATTCAGAAGATTCATTTTGTACCCAGAATGACATTCTGCACTTGGCAGTGGTATAATAATGGAATGGATCCATGAATACACACACCTTGCTTTTACATACTGATCATATATGTAAAGTAGTCTCGTTTTGGTGGCTTCATTCTCAGCCTTTGTTGAAGATAAATCTGAAGAAATTGGCTTTCACGATGCCTTCTGCCCATAAAGTCCCAGGCATCAGTTTTAGAGCTGTCTTGAACTGACCCCTTGTCCAAGTGGGGTGGTAAGGATTTTAGTGATGGTTGTGATAACCAATTGGAACAATAGTTTCTTTCTGTCAGTTTTGTAAAGTGATGCACAACAGTTTTTCCTCCATCCCTGTTCTTCTTAACCCTTTGGCAAATGATCTCTTTCCTCTCTTTCCCTCTCCTTTATATCAAAGGGACTCTCATTGCCTTTTATGCAGAGGTATGCCAAGTACTATCAACCAACAGAGTATTGCTGTAGACTTGACAACCTTTTGGTATAGAAAGCTGATTGCTGTGGGTGTTGGGTGTTGGGTTAGGAGATCAAAATAGGGCAGTGGTTTCTCCCCCACCCCTTTCATCTTCTTTAATGCTGTTCCTACTTCCAAATTGAACTAAAATACTACTGTGAGGGGGAAATAATGGGAAAAGGTAGGGGAATAAATGGATATTAAGAGAGAGTAAGTACCATACTGGAACTGAAGGTTTGTTATTTTTTTTGAATAAAGATGCCCTGCTCTGGACTAAAGTTGGGTTAATGTGAAGATCCTTTGGTGGCTTCCACCTCCCCTATTGATGATGATGATGTTGATGTGTGTCTGTGTGTAATATTATACGGGGTAGTGATTATGTATAGTTTTATCTGAAAGAAGAGAAGCCCAATCACCTGTCTACTGGGATTAACTCACTGGGGGGGGGTGTTATTGTGTAGGTTTAATAGTACATGCTCCATTCACGTTACAGGCACAACGCCTTCTTGTGGGAAAAAAAATGGAACTTCATTCTTCAGTGTTACCCAGGAAGTGTGGTAGGACATCACGGGAATGGAGGATCTGTGTGTACCGCCCAGCACCTGAAGCTCTAAGCATGAGTGGTTTATAAGGTGTGGAGAAGGACAGCTGATGGGATGATGATATGGGACTATGTCTACATGGTTGTGTTTTGGGGTATAAAGGTAGGGCCAGTTAGGGTTTGACACACATATAGAAATATACAAGGAAAAAATGCGTAAAAATGTTTTGGTGTATCCAACATAATATACACTCCGGAGAATTCCTGCGTTCTTTTTTACAAATGTGCGGGGAATGTGCGTAAGAGGAAGAGAAGGGAGGAAGATACACATTAATTTTCATATGTGTATAAAATATTTGGGGGAGTGAATATAAGTAAGGCGCTGCTTTCTTTGCTTTTACGGAGAAAACGGCCCAGTGCTTCTTTGTCTTCCTAATAGTGTATCTTTTATGGACTCTGATAAATGCAACGTCTACAGGAATAATGCCGGAGAACGGGATGTTGATTTTTTGATGGCTCAAAACTCAAAATAAAATAAGAACAAACCATCTCAGCGTGGAGAGCTAGTAAACAGGCTTGGAATAAATATGGGCAACGGCTTCCAACTTGAATTCAAGAGACACTTTTTCAAAAAGGGGTCTGTGTCAGCCATTGCACAGTAGCGCTGAAATGAGGAAGGGTTTCAGAAACGTAAGAGTGAAAGGTTAAGCTGTTGCTGGTTGCCAGGCGTTCGCTCCACGTACGCATTAGCCCGCTTTTTTGGGTAATGGTCAGTATTATCCTTATTGTGTACTGTTTACATGTTTGAATTCTTGTTTGGATTTTACTTGGTGATTTGATATTAATTTTTAATGCGAAAGCACTTAGCATTAGGAGTTTGACATTTTGTCTGACCTTAATCATCAGGAGGATCGTGAGAGGTTTATTCAGTGGGAAGAGAACTGTTACAGCACGGACAAAAATGATGGGAAATAAGTAAACAGCCTTTTAAATCTTCTCCAGAAATCAATAGGGTTTAAAGATGATGGACGCTGGAGTTTTTTTTTTTTGTGGGTGTGTTTTTTTTATGCTGCTTAAGGACTTCAACCTTTTACTGGAAATGTCTTCTCGAAGTGTCAGCAATTTTTTTTTCCCTGAGCACAATGAATCATTGCTGCAAATAGAACACTCTGCATAGAACACTTCATCATCTATTACTGCGATGATGTTGTATGAGACTTATTGTGATAAAGCAGTTGATGTTTGGCAATTTAGTGCTTCCCGCCGCCACCAAAAAAATATGAGGCTGGCCTTCATAAACTCTAATTGTTGCATCAGCAGACACTTTCTTTGTAAAATATAAATGGAGAAATTGGCGGGTTTCATTTTCATCCTTTTGGTGAAATGCGTTTCTCCCCCCCCTTCTGCCCCTCCTCCCCTATCCTTTTACGTCAGGCTTTCTTAATGTCAGTGAGCGCTTTACAAAACTGACAGTTGTCAACGTCATTTAATAACCAAAGGTAATAGTTTGGGAGTAATTGAATTGGCAGTCTTTTTAAAAAGGTACAGGTTTTGAATTGGCAAATGCCATGTATGTTGTGTTTCCATGAATGATTTATTGGACACTAAGCCGATGCAGAATTTTGCAATGTATCCACAAACAACTGTGTTCAGACCTGACCCTTCACCTGCGTTCCCATCAATTGCTTGTTCTGCCATTTATATATTAGCCAATACTGAATTCATTTTTGAAACAACTAAGTCTATAATTATTTGAGATGAAACATGAATCTGATGAAATAGTAATGGAGAACTTCAAAGATTTCAAGTTTGGGTGTATTTATTTGCGTCCTCATTTACAGCCGTTTACAGTAATACATCCTATGATGCTGTGGGATACGTTCCTGGAAGCAGGGTGCTGTGATTGAGACGGAGGGAGAGGAAGCAATTATTAGCACTGTTCTAATGGAAGTGTGTCCACTGCACCTCCATTCCTTATGTATGACTGACTTACACTGACTAGAGGAGGCAACAAGTATCTGCTGACCGCCTCTGACGGTTCCCTTGCTGGAGTGACCTGGGATGCATCTATGGGTCACCTTCTGAATGGAGGCTTTCTTTTTCATTATTATTATTATTTATTCATTTACATGATTTATACTTTCTCAAAGAGAATCAAGGCAGATTACACAATGTAAATCAATGGAATCAATAGGATAATATGTCTTGTAAGCACTAGGAATTGCACTAGGATCAGTGTTGTCTAAACAAAAGCGTAAATATTATACATTACTTGTTCAACCACGTAGAATATGGTATCACATCAGTAGAAATACAGTGCATTTTCCTGGACCATTCTGTTACCATGTAGGCCTTTTTCCTTTATAAAAATGCCCTTCTGAATGATTCTGTTTTACGTAGTTTGCAAAATGCCAGGAGTGTGGGAGTCTTCCTGACCTCCTCGGGCAAGCCATTCCACCGGGTCACTCCAGAGAAGGCACACGCATGGGCAGCTGTTGCTCTTGCCCTTCTGCAGAACAGAAGACCCTGCTCAGATGAGCGAAATTGTCATGACCTGACATAAGCGGAGAAGTTGCTTTGCAGACTTTTTTTTTTTAAAAAAATATTTTATTTATAACTTTTTAACTTTGTAACAATAACGAGGCTTTCTCTTGGGGGAGCTGCAACAGCCTTCTCCATTGATCCCGCTGCTCCAGTTCCTGAGCTGTGTGGGTCTTTCAGAGACCTTTGATGTAGGTGATGTTGGAGAAATGAGCATGTAACACAAGGCCTGAGAAATTCAGTCATTATAGGGTTAACCTATGCAACTTGTTTGTTTACCTTTGTTAGCCTGGAAGTAATACCTGGCAGCTGGCCAATTAACTCTAAGCCCGGAAAACTAAAGGTGTACTGTTCTGCTAATTGGTTACTGATATCAGGTGTTTCCTTTCAGGGGTCAAGAAGAAGGAGAGATCCTCCATTGTAATCTCTCTCACTCTCTATCAGGATGTCTTAGTGTGCAGACGCAGCAGAATGCTGCTTAGTAAGCATGTTTTGTTTATTTGTAGCTAATCCCGTTTACCTTTTTCCTTTAGTAATAAACTTCTTTTAAACTAAAAGAAGCAATCTCTTCTTTCCAGAAAAGCAAGATTCATTACTCTGAATTTTCTTGATTATTGGACAAAAGTCCTAACAGGTGAGAGGTGGCCAAGCCCACCCACAGTAGTGCTACGCTGCTTCCTGACCCACCTCCCATCCACTTTGGGGATTCTGTAAAAGGAATGAGAGCAGTGGGACCAATGGAGAAGGCTGTCACAGATATGGAAGGTGGACCTGGAAAAGGACCTAATAGAGGGCCTCCCCCCCCCCCCAATAAAGAACACTGCAAGAAAATAGCAACTGTGTAACAGGAGAACTGGGTAAAATTGGTGAGAAACATCATGGTTAACATCATGGCTGGCACCTTACCCTGGACCCTTTTCCCTTATAGAACTTACTCCCCACTGAACGCGTGAAGCACTCCCATACCAGATATGGTAGGGAGCTACAAAATTTCACCACTTGCTTTTAATTATTGTATATTGCTGGATGTGGTTTTTGTTTTTTTAATGCTTTTAGAACTTTTGTACATCGCGTAGAGGCCCACAGTTGTGGGGATAGGTGATTAATAAATTGAAATAAATTAAAAAATAAAAATAAAATTGGTGAGGCGTCCCATTGCACTGGTGCTGGGAGCCGTGACTGGATCGTGTTCTCTGCTGGCACAGCACAGGAGACTATAATATCTTCACATGTTATGTAGCTGGTAAAATGGCCATTGGTGTATCATGCTACACTCATGCTTCCACAGGATCTCATTTAGTGGCTCATGTCTCAGCACTACCATAGGAACACGTTATGTATCTCCAATCCAGTCAGGGTTGCCAGACATGAGGTCCTTACTGATGATTAAAGGTGTGGGTGCATTACCCACACATAAGTATTTGCTATGGGAAATGCTGGTTTTATACTGCTAGTAAGTGTCGGGTCACATCCTGGAGAGCAGGAACCTTAAAAACTGTCATTTCTGGTGCCAAAGACTTGACAAGCTGGGAACTACATTTCCCAGGGACACCATTGCATCAGTGTTCTAGGGTAGATCTATCATAGCTTCCTCCATCACCAGGTAGGTTTGTGTGGGAAAACCAAAGGAGGTGGTGGTAGCAGCAGCAAGTAGGGCTAGTGAACGCCTTCTGATATAGGCCTGATTCGGAAGGGGCTGGGGGAAGCGCAATATATAAACTCATATTCTAAGCTCCCCATTTGAAAACCAGTGCTAATACTAGCAGGCATATAGGACACACAAACCCTATGCAAGTTGTACGTGTTTTTGGAGGAGGTTGTATTTTTATGCTGGACATGTGGTGAGAAGCCCCTGGGTATAAACCTCCCCTACAGTGCTGTCTGAGAGAAACGTTGCGTCTCCACTTGGAATGACTCCCTAGTTTTTGTTTGAGGTTCTAGCTCTGTTGGCCCAGGAGAAGATTACAACACAAAAAGCCTGGCCAATAAAATGAACCAGAACAGTGTGTGATATGCCATTGGTGGGAAGCAGGAATAAAAAAGGGTATTAAGAAAGCTTCACCATGGGTATTTTGCCCTTTTTTGCAAGTATCTCCATGATAAAAAAGGGTATTAAGAAAGCTTCACCATGGGTATTTTGCCCTTTTTTGCAAGTATCTCCATGATTACCTTATCACCTTTCACTGTGATCCGACCAGTGAATGGCTCATCATAGGAAGGTGAAACCAGCTATGCTTATGTACTATTTGCATGAATAATTAGTAGCACACTGGCAAATTATTTGGGTTTCCTTTTCTTCACCACCTGCATAATTTCTTTGTTTCTAGCTGAGGCCGGACAATGCATTTTTGGCTTGAAATGGCATTCTTGGCCCACAAATTTAATGAAATGAAAACCAGGACATTTACATCAGTTTTATATATCTTCAGAATTAAAGAGAGCTGACAGTTTTACTGGCAGAGCAAATGTTAATGCCTGTTACATTGATGTTGGAGGACCCAATCATTTGTCAGTGTGCTATAATGCATGCAGTACGTCTTCATTTTATAGGCATATAGAAATTGGCTTTGCGTTTCCCAGATAAACTGGTGATCAAGTTGTAATTAACCTTTTGAACCTCGCTTTGTAATAGAATAGCCAATTAGTATGCATTATCAATTGCAATAGTAGCCAATTCATTGTTGCTCTAACGGAGCTCTTGTGAAGAGGTGTGGATGGTAATTTATTAATTTTCACAAAAGAAACATTAAGACCCTTTGGATAAGTTCCACGTAGAGCAAATTCCCTACTGTGTCAGCTCTAGCACCATAATTATGTGCCGTTTCCCCAATCCCATTGGTAGTCTTTCTTGAGAAAAGTGTTTCTTGTAGTTTCTGTGCAAAAAGATACACAGTGCTTTAGTCGTTAAAGAGAGCATCTCGTTAACTATCTTTAAGCAGGTATGCACATTTGGTAACTGGAGAAGAAAGACGTCCCTTGTACTGGGTTTTCCTATATGTGCAAGCAGGGGTCAGTTTGAGCAGCAGCTCGGGGGAGCGCAGCTCTGGGAGTTGGTGCCAGCCCCCCTCCCCCCCCCCCCCGCCCACAGGGGAATGCCTGCTTGTGTCATGGCTGCAGCAAAATGACCCCATCCCCTGGAAAGG
Organism: Lepidodactylus listeri; assembly: GCA_029233225.1. Lineage (NCBI taxonomy): Eukaryota > Metazoa > Chordata > Lepidosauria > Squamata > Gekkonidae > Lepidodactylus > Lepidodactylus listeri. Next base: position 19,299,362 of record JARCFY010000016.1, read on the forward strand.
TCCTTGTTCCTCTGACCAGCCCTCTGAAGGCTTCAGCCACCACTGAAGCTATCCTCCCAGAATAGTGGTATTTCTGAGGCTTGGATTAGTAGCTGTCCCCTCTCTGCCTGCTCTCTCTCTCTCTCTCTCTCTCTCTCTCTCTCTCTCTCTCTCTTTCTTTCTTTCTTTCTTTCTTTCTTTCTTTCTCTCTCTCTCTCTCTCTCTCTCTCTCTCTCTCTCCTTTCTTTCTTGCCTTCTGACACACTTCCCGTGATGTCAAGTGGTATAGCTCATATTTGACTGGCTTTCGAGCAAACCTTTTGAAGAAACCTTTACCTTACACATGCACATACATTTAACAGTTAATACCTTCAAAGAATATAAAAATAACAAACAGTTAATTCTACAGGTATAATTATAAAATGATGTCAGAATTGTCGGTCCATTATGGGAGCGATCCTATGCAGATCTACTCAGACACGAGTTTCATTTTATCCAGTGGAACTTAGTCTCAAGGAAGTGTTCTTAGGACTGTAGTCTGTGTTGCTTACCCATCCAGGTGCACAGGGTAAGGAGTTTGTTGCGGACGTTATTTTTTAATTCCCGGCTTTCATGTTGATACATTTTCAAGAGATTACCTCACTGAGTCAGCCCTACTTCATTGGAATCACATTCTTGACTATTTGGTTTTCTTTTGTAGACTTCAGACAAGCTTTCACAGTGCTGCAGACATCTGGACCAAATCTGCAGTCTCTGCTAGCTGAACCATGAATGTCCATTTTGAAGAGTGAGGAGTTGGGCAACATAGACTCTTGAGAAGAGAAGAATTCATTTTTATCATAAAGGAAGGGGCCAAGACCCAAATGGGATTGGTGGTACTTATGTGTCAAAAGCAGTAGGGGACAGAAAGATCCAAGTTCTGGCTGCATCCTATCACCTGTGTTCCAATATGCCACTGAGTTAGGGAACATAATTTGGGCCTCAGCAGCTGTAGGCAGCAAGCCGGTTGTTCATAATGTGAAATACAGTCCTGGCCTAGCACAGGTGAACTTTGTTACCAAAAGGGGGAGTACTGTAGAGAGAGAGCTTATCAGTGCCTAGCAGCAAGCGCCCTCCCACCCCCCTGGTGTGATGGGAATGCAAGAGCCCCTGCTGGAATGCTCTGTAAGCCTTTCCAGACAATAAGAAAAAAATAGAGCTCTGTTGCCTCACAATAAATGGTGGGAATCATAGAACATTTCACCCTTCCCCCAGATAAGAACTTCCCATACATGAAAGACCAGCACATCCTGGATAAGGCTCTAGTCTGGCTTATGTTTGTGTGCCCAGGACATCTTGACCTGGGGAAGCATGTCCACCTTATCTCCCACCTGCATTCTGCAGTGGTATAGTCCATGAAGGTTGTACTATGAGCTCTTCCAAGCAGCTCCTTTCTTGCTGCCGACTCCCGACCACATGTATGTTCTGCCACTTGCTGTGGAGGGGCCCCCACTGTTGTTTCAAGTAATGCTTTTTGACTAGCAACTTGGACACACACTCCTTTTCAATGCAGTCTAGCACCGGGATTGCTCTGATTATACAATTACTGCTGCTTTGCACCGGGAGCGAATCCCCATAATTCTGACATTGACACTTCATCATGTATTGTAGCGTGTCTGTTTCCCGACGTGTGTATCCGTGCCTATGATTCCTAACAACCTCAGCTCTTATAAATAATCATTTTAGAGACAAGCTTAATATACCATTATTTTTGCCGGGGTGGCTGCATATGACAGGGTAATCTGCCGCTTCTGCATCGGTATGGGTTTTGCATGTTGAAGTAAAGGACTGTGAGCGTTAATAAGACATTTAAATTCATTATAATGGGGGGGGGGAAGGTCTTCATTGAAAAGCAAAGATTGTATATAACGCCTGCCAGAGCATACCGTCTCCTGGAAAAAAACCCCATTCCTTTCATATCAGTATGGAAGAGTGCTGGAAAGCATGTATAAAGATAGCTGCAGTAATGAGCAATACAGTCGAGAGGGGTGATTTATGATACCTGTTTCTGACAGCTATAGTGCTGAGATTCCCAGGGTACGTGATCACTGTGTTAGCATTCTGACAGCTCAGCATTTAGAACATTATGGAAATTTATGCAGCAGACGCTGTCACCTGCACTGTCAGAGTTTCTCTTTAATGATGGTGTAACTATTTTGTTTGTTTGTACTGCATTCTTTTCATTTGGCTAATGCCTTCTCATTAGATTCAGCCTAGAAAATGAGAGTAATTAAGTGCTTCCTATAGCTCAGATGCAATGATTAAGTTGCAGAGCTGCTGCCGGTTATGTCTCGTCATTTATCTCTATTAATCCGAGAATAATCGAGATGATAAACAGATGTAATTTTTGCTAATGTTCAATAGATGAAATTTATAGCTTCTTAATCGAACCCAAGTAGTGCAAGCGTTGTGTTCGTGTTTTGCCGTGTTGTGTGAAGATTATTTGTTGGGTTGGGTGTCTTAAGCAAACATACAATTAGCCGTATAGTTAGTTATAGCGGCAGAGTGCAGTAGAGGAGTTCAGCATCTTTGAGAGCTTCCTCCTTATTGGAATCTGATATTAATAAATAAATAACTGTGCGTGTGTCTGTCTAGTTCTCCGGGGAGTCTGCAGAGTACGCTGAGGTTTTGTGGTGATCAGAAATAAAGCATGTTTTTAGATTTCCAAGTTTTTCTTCTTCTTCTAATGATTTCTACCTGTCCTACAGCATTTCTCCAATGAAAACAGAATCTTGTAATTAGCTAGACAAAAGTAGATGTAGATCTACAGTCTGTTACATGCATATATATGTATTTGTGTGTGCGCGTGCGTGTAATAACTTGATATTTTTAAGCCACTCCCCAAAAAGGCTTTTAATGCGTTTCAGCAGTCTATAAACCTTTGTCTGTTTGTCATGCCAGGAACTGAGGCTGTGTCGAGCTTTGTTCTCTTCTCACATTAATGGTGATGGAGGAGCAACTTCGCATGTTAGCTAGCTGTGGGGGGAGAGCCCAAGCGCAAAAGGAGGCCTGTTTCAGCATCGCTTGTTGAAGGTTTGAAAAGGTACACAGGAGGTGTTGTTTCACAAGCTGCTTCTGCATCCAGAGCTTGCGCTTTCTGCCTTTCCTAATCTTAGGCCATCCTTGTGAAAACAGGGAAGGTAATTTTGGGGGGGTTTTGCCGTCAAGTCACAGCTGACTTATGGCAACCCCTTGGAGTTTTCAAGGCAAAGGGATGTTCATAGGTGGTTTCCCATTGCCTGCCTCCGCATCACTACCCTGGTATTCTTCGGTGGTCTCCCTTCCAAATACTGACCAGAGCCAACCCTGTTAGCTTCCAAGATCCGATGAGATCAGTCAAGCCTGATCTCAGGTCAGGGCAAGGTAATATACACCTGAGGAACCACTGCCTTTGAACTCTTTGGATTATGGTCAGAGTCCGAAGAAGCAGGCCCAGTGAAATTTCTGACCGTAGAGTGACAGGTGCTTACGGTATAGCTCAAGCTGCTTTTGACATTCCCAACAGTTTCAGATAATGTTTACCAAATATACGACCTGATGGGTTGCTGTTTAAAAGTTGTTTTATTTATAGCCCACCTCTCTCGTTGAGACTAAAGGCAGGTTACGGAATGAAAGCAACATACTCATATAGCATGAGACATCCAGTGAACAACGCTATAGTTCAGAATTAAAAGACACTGGGCCCTGACCTGGATAGTCCAGGCAAGCCTGATCTTGTCAGATCTCAGAAGCTAAGCAGGGTCGACTGTGGTTAGTACTTGGATGGGAGACTTCCTTGGAATACCAAGTCTAGAAGACAGAGGCAGGCTTTCAGCCACTTCTCTGAATATTCTTCAAGCCCCCAGTAGGGTCAGTCACCAGAGGTCAACGTGACATCCAGGTGCAGACACACACACACACACACACACACACACACACACCAAAAAAGACAATGTGACCAACAGTCTGCCCGAGGCAATATATACTGTAAATAGGACAGCAAGTGGGATTACAAAGGTAGATGTTAATGCAGTGTAAGCAGGATAAGACCTAGAGAAATCATTGCAATAGACTTCATTCCTGTTCCATTAAGAAACACAAGGCCAAACCTCCCTTAGGCCCCTCTGAATCAGTCACACATTTCTTTGGGCCCAGACCAGTACTGGAATACTCTTGTGGTCATGAGTATCAGTTTCTTCGTTGGAATGCCAAGACACACCGGCTAAGATCCACAGGCCTGCTCAGCTGGTGTTCGTTCTTCACTCAAGGTGGCTTTAGACTTGTGTTTCTCAAATGTAGCCCTTCCTATTACTGAATGGAGTTTTAACAGTCATTTATGTGGTCTACCGTGAGAAAATAAAATCTTACTATACATGCATGCGTCTTTGGTAATGCTTCTAGCGCTTTGGATTTTATCCATTACCTCCAGCATCTTTAATCAGGCTCTGGATCATAAAAAAAAAAAACCACTGTGTTTTTTCTGTCATTCTGCAAAGAGTGTATTTTCATTACTTCACTGTGAGTGCTTACAAGATGACATTTTGCAGCATTTGTCTACTTGTCTGTTACCATGTAAATATTACTCAAAACTCCCTGCCTGAGAGTAATAATGGGTTTCACAATATAATATTTTACTGTTAAGGGTGTCTATAAAAATTGATGGTTTTAAAAAAATCTGGTTACTTTAAAACTTGGTTTAATATTTTTTAAATTGTTATATTAAGCATTCCTTTAAAAATTACCTGGTTCAAAATAAAACTTTAACGCAGTCTGTAGTCAAAAGCCTTGTTGGCTGCCTGACCCAGAGGTACTGGGAAATGTTCTTTGGTAAGTACAAAATGTGTTGGTTGGATCCAACCAGCCATTATCTGATGAAAAGGGAAAGAGGGAAAGGTCCTCTCTGGTCCTCTTTATGTTGAGAATCATGGTGCCTACATGTACAAAAGCCATGTGGGATGGGGGCTGTAGTAGGATAGGGTGAGACTGAATGGCCGAGGACAGACTGGCAATGTAAAGCGGGACAGCCCCGCATCGGAAGTGGAGGAAGGGAGCCTGTTCAGACATGCGCATCTGTCCATCGGCTCCGTTTCGCACTTACCCGTCTCCCAGTTGCTTTCCATCCGCTTTAACAGGACACCGGGAGAAACCAGTGTTCAGGGGCCATCCTCCGCATGCCTCCCACTTCCAAACAGTGTGAACCAGAAGAAGCGGGAGGCATCCGGAGGCGGCAGTGTGAACGCGCCGGAACAGAGTTTTGCGCATGTGCGCATATACAAAACACAGATGAAAGAAAGCATTGTCCCCATCTCTTGCCGTTTCACATATGCAGATATGTGCCACCATCGCAACGGGGCCGTGCAAGCCACAGAGCCGGCTCCGCGGCAGTCTGAACGCTCCGTATCGGCACCGCTGCGCAATGCTCTGACCAGTATGAACGGCCAGCCCCGTGGAGTTTCCCCCCGCACCAGTTCCCTCCGCATTCCTGCCGCTTTACATTGCCAGTCTGTCCTCGGCCAATGAAAAAGCTGGCTGGACCCAACCCTATGTTTTAGTTATTACAGCAACCAGTTAGTAAATATGTTTGATCAGAAATACGTAAATAAAAAGCTTGATTTAGATCAGTGGTTTAAATAATCCTGGGGGGGGGGGGGAGTGATTTAAATCAGTCTGCTCTGTCTGCGGCCTTTCAGATCCTGTTTTTTTGAAAAAAATGTCAGATTACGAATAAAGTGAGGTATCTGTGACAATTGCCTGAGTGGGCAGCTGTATAGGTGATTTGGGGGGTGGGGGCTGTATAATTTACAAGGATATTTTTAAAGCAAAATCAGAAGTAGATTCACTAAAGAAAAAAAATAAAAATCAGTGCACTGGATAAATGATTCTGGAATCCTGGATTCAGTTTTTTCCTCGGCTGATGTGTTAATTATTGTATCCTTAAACAAGCTGTTCTCTCTTGTAAGGTAATTCACACATTTTGGAGGACGAAGGTTAGGCCTGGTATCCCCACCCATGTAACAGTCAGATGTACCTTGTATGTTCTTCTTAATTCGTGCAGTACCTGATTTGGACAGGACCATGGTATATATGGTAAGAGAGGCTTCAGCCTTCCCCCTGCACCATTTTTCTAACCTGAAATGGCCCCAGGGAAACTGTATAAGGAAACCCAAGCATTCCTCAGAATACTCATGGGGTTTCTTCAGCAGTCAAATGGCACACCCCTGAGACCACTGCAGGTTAGGAAAATAGTGCCAGGTGAGAGATGACAACACGCTGAAGCCCATTCTTTATGTGCACCATGGTCTTGACCTGATTTATGTGCCATATGTGCAGGAATTGAGCAAGATCAGCAACTCATATATGCCTGTGACATCTGACATAGGGCTTAGATCTAATACAGATGCCTGCGCTGATTTTGCTCGCCTCCATGCTCCTGCCACAGCCCTGAGTGCCCCTGAAATTCTGTTACTGGGGGTCTGGCAACATTTGGGGAAGGGGCTGCACCAGGAGAGGGAGGTGAGAAAGTAACACTCCATAATTGGAAGTCCTAGAAACTGCTCTGGATCCAAGTCAAGGTGGGGACTCCAGTTCAACTTGAGTAATCCTTAGTGTGTGAATCAGCTATTAAATTGCCTCATTTATAAGACTGAGGTAATATCGGTTGAGGGTTATGTACTTTAATAGTAGTACCAGTTAATCTGTAGGAGGTTGGAGATGTGTGGATCAGACTTAAATGCATGAAAAACCCAGATGGGAAATAGATAGGGGTTATAAATATCATTTTGGTTCATGTTGCCCCTGTGATTCAGTAATCTTGAAGAAGAGGAGGAAGAAGAGATTGGATTTATACCCCACCCTTTACTCAGAGTCTCAGAGTGTCTTACAATCTCCTTCCCTTCCTCTCCCTCCCTTACTCTTGGATAAACTTGCGTAGAAAAATCAGTGTGTACAAGAACTGTTCCTCTTCCAACATGACCATTCTACCACCTCTTGTCCAACTAAAAAAGAAATGTGTTCACCAGGTTTCCTTATATTTTATTTTCGTATGTGTGGGGGGAATTAGATGCTGGTGAGTACAGACTTTCCCCCCAAATCATGAGTATGCAGTAAAGAAATGAAGGAATTAAAATGAAGCGAAAAACACAGTAAATTACAAGCAAATGAAAAGTCACTGTTTAACGCAGAATAAATACAACCAATATAATTGCCCAACAGGGTCTATGTCTCTATTATACAGAATATCTTCAAACAAATACACATGATTTACAATCAAAGAAAATAACCAATGTAAGTTGCCCAACAGGGTCTATACGTGTAATAAATGACCCACAGGTCTATAAGCAAACACATAAGTCTTTCTTATACAAAAAACATAATCTTCAGACAAAGGACGAAGATGCTGGCTTTGATCCTTCGATTCGTCAGGAGCTTCTTCAGCTTGAACCTCCTCTGTACAAGGAATCCAACTGCTATTATATTCAATTATATTCAGATGATTATTCCCAAAACAAAAGCATCACTGGGCAACCTTTCAACAGGGCCACAGCCTCACCTAGTCGGCAGGCTGATCCAAAAAATCTGCAGGCACTTCGGTGGGACAAGGCCTGCGGGGAGTTATTGGAGCTGGGAAAGTTTTGAAGGGGAAGTCAATACCTCATTGCTTAGGTTTAATAAATTTACCACATTTTTAATTTTAAAAAAATTTAATTTAAAAAAATTCAAAGCCCAACTTTATTTTACGATATTATATTGGTCTGCTTTGGGTTATAGCTGTAAGGGATTGGCGCTGTCTAAAAGGGTCTAAACTGCTCCTGTTCTGCAGATCGCTTCCCATTAAAACAGACTATTTAATCCAAATTTCTGGCGTGGGTATATTCTGTCCAAAGGGTAAGTGTGTCAGTGCTGTTTTTAGCAACAACATTAAGAAGTAATTACGACTTGTGTAAGGCGGCTTTGAAGCAGTCCTCCAAAACAGCATAAATCGTTGGATCATTTCTCCTAGAAAAAAGGGTTGAGAGTGGCCAGTGATGGCTGCTGGGCTTTCATTTTTCTGTGACTGGTAAATGAAACGCATGCAGCGGCACCAAACTACATGACTAATGACAACCTCTAGTGGCTTCTGCAATCAAAGATTAATTTGCTTTATCAAGTTTAAAGAATAGTAGGTGATAAATCATGTCAAAAACAAATAATCAGTGGCAGGCTGATGTTCTTTCGCACAGTGGAGGACAGGTGCGGTGGAGGATTTGTCTCCTGTAGACAGTTAATTTTGTCCCTCCACTCTTGGGCTAAGTCCTTAATTTTTATTTTGTTGATTTTTTTTTTTAGCCAGACAACATCCTTTGTCAAATCAACTAATTTTTGTAAAAGAAATTGACTTACTGTGTTTAAAAAAAAGGCAGTATGTTCTGGATAACGCAAATGTTTTGCGATTGAAAACAGTTGTGGGATATATTTTAGATAGAACGAATCTGTCCTTTTGGGCAGAAAATGTGTATGTATGTTAGAACGGGAGTCTATAAGGACGCGTGCACAAATGTGTACCATGAGACTGTGTTCAACAGATAATTAGTTTTGGAGTAAATCAATTTGGTTTCCATCTAACTTACACGTGAATACAATTTGAGCCCCCTTTGTATTGTATGATTAAAATTCAGTAATTCATCTGCCAAGTATTTATTGAATACAGTAAGTAGCAGTTAACTATAAAAAGTGGAGCTGCTGGCCTCTGTCCCAACTATCATGAATGGAGTTCTGCTTGTGGAAGGAGGCTTGCTTTCTCCCCCATTCTACTGCTACCCCTTGGACCCTGTTGAAAGCTGCCCCAAGGGTTAGAATTTCTGGAATTGTGTAGGGTATGGAAGAGGAAAGTGCAGCAAAGCCAGTTTGGTGTAGTGGTTAAGTGTGTGGACAGTAATCTGGGAGAATGAGGTTTGATTCCCCACTCCTCCACTTGCACCTGCTGGATGACCTTGAGTAAGCTGTAGTTCTGGCACAGCTGCTCTTGAAAAAGAGCAGTTTCTGTCAGAGCACTCTCAGCCCCACCTACCTGCTGTGAGGAGGGGAAGGGAAAGGAGTTTGTAAGCTGCTCTGAGATTTCCTTGGGTTGTGAAGGGCAGGGTATAAATCCAATGTCTTCTCTTTTTCTTCTTCTTCTTCAAAAAGGGGGAGGGATTGGCAAACATGGGGCCTTCTCCTTTGTTTAAGCAGATGTGCCATTAATGTTTGGTAAAATCTTGGATACATTTAGGCTGCAGTCCTAAACATCCTCACCTGGGTCCCCCTGAATACTTGCTTACAGTTTTATAGGCATACGGTTGGACTATAAAGCCATATAATGGATAACTAGGGATGTATGAATATATATTTTTGTTTTAATTTTCATACGTGGTCAAGAAAATAATATTTTGTCCTGCCTCTTTTTGGGGGGGGGGGGTAAATTTTCCATTGTCATTTCTTTTACCTCATTAGGACCCAGTTGGTGCAAAACCAGATTTCAGTTTTAGCTGTCCTATTTTTGTCAGTTTTCATTACTGGGGCCATGGAAAAGAATGCCTGCAGTTTTGGCCCAACTGTGCGCAAACTGTCAAGGAAACTCAAACTTTTCAATCAAACTTGAGTTGTTCTGAAATTCAGTAACATCCCGACTGATGATCCTAATCCGTTCTGTTTTATTTTAAACGGTGTGTGTGTGTGTGTGTGTGTGTGTTGGGTGAGCTAGACAGTGCAGAGGTGGCATCCAACACAACAGCAGGGATCTTCTGAACATTTCCCTCAAATGCATTTGACACCTTGGGATTCATCCTTTGCTGTTCGGACTGCAGTTGTTGTTATTCATGTTCTGTTTAGTGAACTGGTAGTCGAGACAATGCTAGTGCTGAATCATTGAGAACAAAAGTGTAGTGCTGTGCACATGAAGGGACTGCTGCGGCAATAAGAGGGGCAGGTTTGAACAAGTAGAGTGTTATCCTCTTCGTCACCTTAACATTTCTGGGCACAGGTATCCTGCTTACCTCTGCTGGGTAGGAGCCGTTGTTTAGTTTCGTTATATATTAATTTTCCTTTCAGAATAACACAGAACTAGATGCTTATATAACAACCTTCCTAATTCAGGACAATTCCCTTAAACATTACTTTTATTTTTTATTTAAAGCTGACTAATGCATTAGTACAGCGTACGTGTCGTCTGTTTGTGGAAGTGAGTGACAGTATCTCACACAGACACGTGTCAACATTTTCCTGCATCTTCAGTCTATTAGATCTGAAGAATACAGCCATTGCTCTATGACATAATTGAAATCTGTTTAAAAAAACCTTACATGCATTTCATTTGGGGTATATTTTTACTCTTAAGCCGAATTCCAGTATATCTCAGGGCAGAAAAATTCCCACGAAACCAAGAATATTTTTGGCAGCAGGCACTGTCTTTCACAGTACTAGAATATCCAGAGCTTGAAAAATATATTTTGGCATGATGCAAGTTGTTTATTTTGCATAACCCTACCCCCCCCTCCCCTTTTACATGTTGAATAGCTCACACCAGTATGGTTCCTTTACAAAGTTACTTTTAAAAAGAATTAAACATTATTTCAGCTTTATTACCATTAAATTAGAGAAGTACTAAAAGAAATGAGTTATTTTCTGCTCCCCCCACCAAGTCTGTTAAGTCTCTTCTGTGGGAGGTCTCAAGAAATTTTAATTCTTATGGAGAATTGAGAGGATTTTATGCTTGTAATCCTAGCCCTGTTGCATTATTCACTGGCTGTTTTATGCTCTCTGATTGCACTGTTCTTATATTTTGTAATCTGCCTTCGCACTGACCTGGATGGACTAGGCTAGCCTGATAACATCAGATCTCGGAAGCTATGCAGGGTCAGTCCTGGTTAGAATTCGGATGGGAGACAACCAAGGAAGCCCAGGGTTGCTACACAGAGTAAGAAGAAGAAGAGAAGAGATTGGATTGGATTCATATCCTGTGCTTCACTCAGCATCTCAGAGTGGTTTACGATCTCCTTCCCTTCCTCTCCCCACAACAGACACCCTGTGAGGTAGGTGGGGCTGAGAGAACTGCTCTTGAGAGAATGGGTGGCTGACCCAAGGTCACCCAGCAGCTGCAAGTGGAGGAGTGGGGAATCCAACCCGGTTTTCCTAGATTAGGGTCCGCGCACTTAACCACAACACCAAACGGGCTCTCAGAGATAGGTAACAGCAACTCACCTTTGAATGTCTGCTCCATTGGAAACCCTCTGGGGGGTCTCTGTAAATCGGCTGCAACTTGATGGTGCTTTTCACCACCACCAGGCTGCCTTGAGTCTCGGTGGGAAAGGTGGGCATAGTGGATAGAGAGTCAGACTAGAATCCTGGGAGGCTTGGCTTTGAATCCTCACTTCTATGATGGAAGCTTGCTGGGTGACCTGGATGACCGTTATGACTCTCAGCGTGGCCTTCCTCACAGGGTGGTTGTGATAAAATGGAGGAGCCACTCTGAGGCCCAGCTGGAGAGAAAAGCAGGATATAAAGAAATAAATGCAATGTATAGATCAGTAAATGAAGCAAATAAATTATATGAATGGGCTGCTCCCCCCCCCCCCCAAATGAATGGACAAGGACAAATGGACTTGTAGTTGTAAAAAAGGCTAAGAGGGCAGTCCTGTATGTAGGACTAAACCCTATCGAGTAAACTTGAGTAGAATTAAGAGTAGACCTGTTTAGGATTGCAAGGTAACTTATTTTATCTCTTCTCTGTCTAAAAGACCAGGCTTTACTGAAACAACCACAGTCCTAAGCAAAAAAGTGTATTCACTCTCTGAAAAGGACTCAGAAAAGTGTATACTGTGGTTTTTTTTCCTGAGAAGAACAGTTTTACTTGCCATATGGGAATCTAAAAGATTCCGGCATAAGGCAAACACCAAAAACACTAGACTAACAAACCCGGACACGGCTAGATTAGAGTCCAGTAGCACCTTATAATATAAACCAACAAGATTGGGGGAGGGGGAGATAATAAGCTTTCAACAGAAGTAAAATAGTATCTCTGTCAGATATGTCAGATTCATCAGTATCTGACGAAGGGAGCTTTAATTAAAGTTTATTCCCCCCCCCCCCAAATTCTTGTTGATCCTTAAGGAGCTACTGGACATGACACTGGTTGTTCCGTCGCGGATCAACGCGCCTACCTTCTGAGACTAAGCCTGACACTAGAATTGAAAACATTAGCCTTTTTGCCTGATGCTCCTACTGTTTGGCATGCGTGCATAGAAAAATTCTTGCCATGATTGGATTTTTCTTTTTTGAGGTGGTGGTAATGGTTTTAGGATGTTTCTCCTACCTTTGTACCGCTTGAAATACATGATGTGAACCAAAAACATCTGGTTACCCTGATTAAAGACATTATGCACAGTAGTGAAAGCAATTTTTGTACCTTTGGGCCGTTTTAATTTTCTATGTACTTGACTAGAAACTTATGAGCTCTGAAGAGCATTACGATCTGCTAACCAACATCAACTGGTAGTCCCCGGCCCCAGGGACGTCCGCCTTGCCTCAACTAGGGACACAGCTTTTTCGTCCCTGGCCCCTACTTGGTGGAATGAGCTCCCCTGTGAGATCAGGGCCCTGCGGGACTTTTTACAGTTCCGCAGGGCCTGCAAGACAGAGCTCTTCCACCAGGCTTTTAGTTGGGATGGTGGGCACCCTCCTTTTATTTATCTATTGGGCCTCCCCTTTAGTTGATCAGATCTGAGCAATATCTGGAACCCCAACTGTGTCAGGTTACATCTGTTGAGGCTTTGATTGGACGTATAGGAATTGCACTGTATTTTATCTGATGTATTTTAGCTGTTTTTAATTATTGTATGTTATATTTGATGGAATCCATCCTGAGCCTGCTGTTGCGGGGAGGGTGGGATACAAATCCGATACAATAAATAAATAAGTAAAATAAGTTAATATCCACAGTGTCTTGATTCATATGATTCCAACTCTTTCCAGCACAAGAATTAGTATAGTGATACTTGTCAGGCTCCTGTTTAGTACCAGCAAAATGATGAGTGTAAAGTGCTAGGCTTCTAATATTTGACATTAGACAATGCAGGCTTCTGTATCTCTCTGAGCACAGATGCTGGAGTGACATTATGAAGCAAGCCAAAACTGGTATATGTTAAAATGTTCAGTGGACTTTTTTTTTTTAACTGCCCCTTCAAAGAGGCTCCTCTATTTTGTGACATATTTAACCTCCTTTTCCATGAGGAATTGTTCCACCACCTGCTCATTTACTGCAAATAACCTATCTAATAATTCAGTAAGATATTAAGAAAATTATTCTGTATGCTGTTTCTCTTTCAACTTTATGATAGCCTTTGGCTGAACAATAACATCTGAACGGATGAATGATTTTGGTCCAAATTAGGAATTATGAACTACTTGGATGGATGCTAATGACTTATAATTTCCATATCTGTCCGAAACTTTTAAATAGGCAACTAGCTTGGCCTTGCAAAAATTGGAGCAGGCAGCTGCCCTCTGCGTGCTTTAATGTCTCTTCCCGTGCCCCTCACATCTTCTCACCCCTCCTCAAAGCTTCCAACCTTTTAAGTTCCTAAAGATGGGGAGGGCAGCTGTATCAGTGTTGTGCCCTCCCCATTCCCTGTAAGCCACTAATGGCGTGGTTCCATTCCATCCTCCAGAGTTTGATAGGCTTCCAGTCTGGATGGGAGAAAAAGTGTGTACCTGCATGGACCCATAGGGTTTTGTGAAGATAAAATGGAGATGAGGAGGCCATGCATTGTATGCCACCCTGAGTGGTGTGTGTGTGTGTGTGCGTGTGTGTAGGGGGTGGTGGAATAAATATCTACTAAACATAATGTCTCTGTGGCATGGTAACTTCTGTTTAAACAATGTAAGTATGCTTTTAGAATTTCTATTTAAAAATAATCAGTTGCAGCTCATGCTTTCCCTGCCCATCAATAAAGCTTCAACTTGACCTGTTTGTTCTATCCAGTTCTGCCCAGCACAGATTGTACCAGGCTTCATATGGATTTTTCAAGTTTATGATCACCATTAAAAATGCCGAAGGAACCCTCAATCCCCACCCCCACCCTTTTGTTACTATGATTGTGAGCATAGCTGGTAATTAGAGGGGCGTGGATGGATCATTTAAGAACGTTCATATTTAAATAAGGAAGCTGTTCAGTGTACATAGATAAAAGTTTCTGAAAAAAAAACCTGTGTCCACTTACATATTTCTAACAGTATCAGGTTGTATCCATTGAAAGATGTTAATGCACTTGGCCTTGGCAATATTGGCAGAGTATAGATATGTAAAGTGGAGCACAAGCTGTTTAAAGAATAAAGTAAAGTTTATTAAGAAGGGAACGAACTTCGTAAGAAACAGGAGAGAGAAAGGGAAGTCTAACTGTCTAACTAGCAAGGAGACAGTCAGTAACAAACAGTTCTCAACAGGAGCAGGGGACGGATGGACCTTAATTGAGCCAATCAGGAGACAGGAAACTATTTGAAAATAGTAGGAAGTCCCTAATCTCTCTGTGCTAACTAGTTGTCTTCTCTGCTGCCCCCTGCAGGATGTTCTTGTCATTTTCTTTATCTATGCATGATAGACCTTGCATGATAGACAGGTCATAGGGTTATAAACATTTCTGTTGGGTATAAAGAAAATCACTGATTCCTCAGCAATTATGCAACAATTACAGCTTTTTCTTAGCAAGGTATACCAGGGGGCTGTCAACAGCTCTGCCAGGCATCCTCTGGTTTCTACAGGAAGTTGTGATCTACAGCTGTTATGGGCACTTTTGCAATTTTGAGAATGGGAAGTGAGTACAACTACAAAATGGCTGCTATGAGGGGGGCAAACCACTGGGAGGCTCCAGTCCGAGAGTTCCCTGTGATGGAAGCAGCTGCTTCTGAATGGGGTCTTCCTTCAGATGGAAAGGTGATGCTTTCTGAGCTCATCTGAAGCGCTTCCTTCTCCAAGGAGGTAGAGGATCGATTGTTTGCTTTGGGGCAACCTTAAGCTCCCCTTTCTTCCCTGTCACATTCCAGACCCTTTGGATTTTATCCTCAAGATGTAAGCAGCGAGTGGGCACCAGGAAATAGACCAGCAAGCACTCACAGGCACCATGTTAGGGAACATTTCTCTGCAGGCTTAAAAGCAATATCTTGAATGCTAGGTATCAGTATTGCCTGGTACCCTCAGTGAGTCTCCCATTCCCCAGCATCCATATTTGCAACTTCCTGAATACATCATATGTAGGATTTCCTCTTGCATTTTCAAGTGTATAAAGCACCATTCTTTGGAGAGGTTCGATTTAAGATACTCAGTTTGAAGTTGTCCTTACGGAAGTCATCTCTACCCTCAAAGTTGGGGATGCAATCGAAAGTGTTTGTGACTCAGAATGACATCATCTATCGCAAAGCTTGGGTCAGGTTTGTGCTGTTCTTTCCTTCCTTCAGCTTATAATAGACAAGGAGAGGCAGTTCCAAGGGGGCAGGCTACATGGAATACCGGCGTTCTCTGATAAAAACTTTCAGTGTATAATTTGGTCCTAAGGGGAAGCAGCTGTAAGGGGGCTGATCTGGAGCAGGGCCATGATGCTGGAGAGGGAAAGTTTGACTCTGTCTTCTGCACTGTTTCTCTAATCAGAAATGCTTCTCTGGTTGTTTTAAGCCCCTGAGTTGGGGGGGGGGGCAGGCACAATTTTCCCTAATGGAACTAAAAACAAGAGGGGGGTATTAGGGTTGCCAACCTCCAGGTGGGGCCTGGGGATCCCCTGCTTTTACAACTGATCTCCAGCTGACAGAGATCAATTCCCCTGGAGAAAATGGCTGCTTTGAACGGTGGACTCTATGGCATTGTACCATGCTGAGGCCCTTCCCCTCCCCAAACCCCGCCCTCTCCTGGCTCCACCCCCAAAGTCCCCAGGTATTTTCCAATTTGGACTTGGCAACCCTAGGGGGTATGTGCATGAATATGCATTTCCTTTGAAGAAACAGCATTGGAAGAGGTAAAGCTAACCCCCTTTTTAGCATCAAAAGACCCTTTGGGCTTTCAGATCACAGAAGTGCAACGTCACGCATAGTTAAACCAGCTGTATGCCGTGCTGAAGTTCTGTGTCATCAAAGCAAGCTGTCCCCCATATTCATGTATTCCATGGCTGTATGACTGAGAGGCAACTTAATCAGTTTCCAGTTTACCTTCCTTGAATGAGAGAGAGCTTCACAAGAAGAGACTGGTTGGGTAACTACCTCCTCTTGTGTTCCCCTGGCTCTGGGGACAGAGGAGGCGAGGCAGCCTGTGAAGTTTCCCCACGATCTTGAACTGTCTCTTCTGTGTCCCCAGTGCTCGTGGGGCTGGAGTGCCTGCTGTCCTCAGCAACTGGGGCACTAGGACCTGCCTCTGCTGTCCCAGGGTCGTTAGAAGCATCAGCTGGCTGGGTCTCAGAGATGCTGATGGGGCTGTGATCAGCATCAGCTGAGTGCTCGTCAGTTAAAGCAGACTGGCCCATGGCACTGTCTTGGGCTCGTGGAATTAGTTTCTCGGTTCTTTGGGCCCTGGCTGTGGACACTGTGGGGAGGGGTTAAAGAAGAAAAGATAACCAAAGGGGAGGAGCCAATTAGAAGGGGTGTGGCTAGAGGAGAAAAGGGCTATAGTCTATACCAACGGGGAAGGGGGACCCAGTAATAGCTAATTGCCCATGGTGCACAAAAACCTGTAACCAGCCCTGCTTGCTCTTTCCTTCTATTCCACCACCATTCTCCTTCAGTCTAGATAATTCCTATTCCAATAGTTGGTTCATTTCCCTAGATGTTTCTTTTCTCCTATCCCTATATATGTGTATGGGACAAAAGCCTATCACACTTGTGTTCATTATCTACTTTGGTCACTTGATTTGTTTTTTTTCTTCCACTTCACAAACTCCTTAGGAAGAAGATTGCTTTTGTATTTCATGTTTCCTACAGAATGCCCCATGGGAAACGTAGGATGACTGGGAGAGGAGAGCGCACTGTTGTGTTAGCATGTATCAGAGCCACCACAATCCGACATCTTTCAGTGTACTGTTAAAAGTACACAAAGCTATTTCTCTGAGAGTTCTTTTTTCAGTTGGGGGGGACTTGTTGAGAGTATTTTGCATTGCCTGTTTCAAAAAGTATTGTGAAGAAATAGGCTAGAAAAAAGTCATCTTAACAGAATGGGAGTTAATAACTTGATTAAATTCCTGGAATTGGTATACTAGTACCAAATTGTGTAACTTTACGATCTTAACGTTGCTTATAAGGTGAGGGTTACAGGCAGTGTTCCCTTTAAGCTGAGTTAGTGTGAGCTAGCTCACAGATTTTTAGCCTCTGGCTCACACATTTTTGTGTTAGCTCAGGAAGGATAGCTTCAGAGCAAACTAATTTATGCAGCAGCCAAATCGCTTGTACACAACTTTAATGCCAGTAGAATTTTTGCTCACAAGACTCCACAGCTTAGAGGAAGCATCGGTTACAAGATGCTTAACTAAAAAGTAGGAGCTAATCAAATAGTAAGGAACTGTTGTACATAAATGTTTTCTCACAGAAAATCTCATATAAGTAAATTTATGGAATATATGCTGCAATTACAATGCTTCTGAGTACCTGTAGGGTTTCAACAGGGAGCAATGTTTTATAATACATACTTGAGTTATTTTCTGTGGCTTTACAAACAGCGTAATAAGGTTGTATTTCAACCCCACAGTACTTTCTTACAGAATTATAAACGTGTCTAATTGAAAATAGGTGTAATTTTTGGCCTGCGTGTGATGGAAATGCTTATTTCAATTATTATTGAAACCCTTTGGAATTGGGCGATTATCTATAGATTACAATGGCATGGAAAGTATAGCTGAAAAATCAATGTGTCTTTTTTTTTTTTTTTTTTGGCCATGATAGGTTGAAGGACATCTTTGCTTTAAAAAAACCCCTGGTGAACCTTGATAAATAAATTAACATAAAATGTGGGGACAGGACTAAGTAACCATGTAATGTTTTTATGAATGGCCAGAAAAAGAAATATTTAATATTTTGTATCCAGGTGTGTATGGCTTGCTCTTAGATATAACCTTGGATTTGCCTTCAGCAGCCAAAAAAGGGGTCAGTTTTTAGCAAAGTGGGTAAATTGGACATAAATATAGACATTTCACATGATGTACCATGTAAATGTAAACCTTTGTAGTTACAAGTTTTTGTAGCTAGAGAATTGTTTTAAAAGGCATGTAATTTATTAGCTTTCGGTAGCTGCTTTATTGCCTTGCCGCACTGCAGTAATAAATAAAAGAAAGTGAACTGATTTTACAAATGGCACACAAGGTGCACATTTTGTGAAAAAAGTCTTTCTTTTTTTTAAGAATTGGCATTAAATCCTTTTTTTGTGATGACAAAGAGGCTAAGAGTGCAAACTGTATTTTCTGTTTATCGAAAACCAAGTCTTTTTTTCTCGAGGGCATTTTTTCCTATGATCATCAAGGGATTTCAAAAGCAATAAAGTGTGGAATCGTTGTTCGACTTGAACAGTATTAAAACTTAGGTTTTAATTTCAGTGAAGTAATAAGATTTGAACCTGTCTCACGTTACAGCACTGTAAGGCATTTAGCAATTGTATTTTAAAGGAGGTTTTTAAAATGCATCTCACTTGTAAGCCAAACAGTCTGTCTAATAATTAATAGTTCCTCCTCAGCACGAGCTGTGTTTTTGGTATGAGCTGTCTTGGTTTTGTTAATAACAGATTATAATCATTATAAGGCTGTTTGTTCTTAATTAGCTTAAGCCCACAGCCACCTTTTCTTTTTTAATGCTCTGCTCTCCAATTGCTGTTTTGTGGTGATACATCTAACTTAAAATTTGGGAAACGTATTGTTCCCGATAAACACCTAAATTGATTTGACGAGTAGAATGAACAGCGCCTCTTATTTACACGTGACTTGCAAAGACGAAATACTTCATTATTCAGCCAAACACAGTGACATAAAGTGCACGATTTCCTTGCATGTCACAAGCGCGGCGCTCTGATCCCTGTATGGCTTTGTAAAAGAGTGCAAAAAGATCTGAAATGTAAATCTCTGTACAATATATATATATATATTTCCCTAGCATGGTTTGCTTGCACTGAAATGATTAGGGCTCTTTATTCTTATAATTGAACGTGTTCCAAATGGTGAACGGTGTTTTATCTTTGGAGCATTAAGCTGTGGTCTTCTAGGACAGTGTCAAATAGTGGCTGCCTCTGTTAGCCATAAGGTTTGTTTCCTTATTTTAGTTGATGGCCCGGACTGTAAATATTAGAGGATATAAAATAAATCAACATATTATCCTAAGGATACAAAATGTAAGAGCTATTTGTGGTTGGGAACCTTTGACAGATAGTTTGGATGAAGCAGATGATTGCCCGCCTTTTGTATCTGTCCTCCATTACTACGCCTGGAGGCAGTTTAGTGTTATAGTTGTATACTGATGTCAGGATTACTACTGAGTGGCTAGCAATGACAGATGTCTATAATTACAGGCGATGCTTCCAGTAGTTCAAAAGAGCCAGCCTATGTTGAACAATTATCTTATTTCTGGCCTGCCAAAGAGTAGTGTTCAGATTGCTGGTATTAGCCGCGGTGTATCTTCCACCTTCCCCTAAGGCTCTGATATAAATGTGCAAAAAGCATTCTGGTGTGTGTGTGTATATATAAAACTTAAACACCGAGGCCCCGATCCAGAGTTCTCAAGGCAGCTGCAGCCTGCATGCTTCGTGTCTGTGCACAAAGGCTTCCCTGCCAAGCAGATGATCAGCGAGGAAGAGATTGCCCAAAATCACAAACACATGCACGGCCGCACAGTGAGCTCTGTTAAAAATGGACGGTACAGCTGTCTGTCAGGCAGCGTGTTCAAGGTACAGAAGAGCCAGGCCTGCCAGGTGTTACCTGCTGGAGTTCTTCCCGCTGAGTACTGTGCGTGAGAGAGACAGCATCAGATATTCGGTCCACGTGCAGGGACTTCTGGATGTGGGTCGGCCTTGCCGGGTTGGATAAACGGTCTGCTAGGTTTCCTGTATTAAGAGGACACCTGCACGATGGATTTCCTAAGCACTCCTTCGACCAGGATTAAAACCATGTTCTCCTTTAAATGCCGTTTTCCTGACTCCCAACAAGTCAGTTCCTGCTCTGCTTTTTATGATGTGTAGAGAAATGTTCATTTTGAACAAAACATAAATGTTTCGGTGATCATGTGGAGGTCAGCATAAGGGTGATCTCTGTATAGGAAAAGGTAAGAATGGAATGGCTGTTACGGAAAGGTCGGGGTAGATAGTACTCATGATTCATGGTTAAATGTAAACCATCCAAGTGCAAGTAGGAAGGAAGAGAGGCCAGATTGCAGTGGTGCTGTAGTTTTGTTCCTTCTTATTCCACGGACCACGACTTCCCTGAAGCTAGCCTGTGCTCACAGCTGATGGGGCAGAGAGTTTTCAGGGCTCTAGGGATTAGAGCCGCACATTGGAAGCCCTGCCTGCCATTTGAAGAAGGCCTGCCCTCCTTGTGCTCAACATTTGATGCTACGAGCAAGTGGTCTCCCCCTGCAAAGATGAGTGGCTCTTCAGTCCCTTGGCCATGCTGATGTGCAGAAGTGTTATATTTCAGAAATGTAGAAATTAGCTACTGTTAAATTTGGGTGGAGTTGGCCACAGATGGAAAGTTGAGGTCTTTTCCCCAAACTTGCTCAAGTCTTCTGTCCCCCCACCCCAACATCCCTATCAAATGAAGACACAACCCCGACTGACACTTGCTCCATTTGCAACCAGGGCAGCAGCTCCACACAAAATGGGAAATCTTCTCCTTAGTGAACCCAGCTTCTCTTTTGTGTTTTATTCGGAGTGTAGGTGTCAAAACTTGCTCACTTTTGCTCGTTTTGGGTTGACATAGTTGCTGGGGGAAGGAATTCCTGCGGGGAGGGGGGTGAGTGAGAGAATGAGACCTTTGCTTCTAGAAGCCATAACTTTCTTTGCACGTGTGCCTCCTTTCCCATTCCCAGGGAAAGTTGTCCTTGAAGCTTTATGGTACCAGCTTGATTAAGAGACAACCAAACCATATATTTTCCCTTCTTGGTTAAGGTAGCAACTCTAGGCGTGGTGTGTGTGGGTGATATGTGACTGGGAAGGAAGGGGCTTTTGTTTGACTCACCTGTATTAAGCATGAACCCACCAAAATGCTTTTGTTCTAACACAAGTGATGTTCTGGATCATGCCTACATCTCAATAAACTTGTCCCTGCCAAAGAGAGAGTTGTTGAGAGTAACTTGACCGGGGATCTGACAGTAGGGCATCAGAAACACATTCTTCCACTTCCCATTCTGGAGGTACCTTGAGGTGGGAAATCCCATGATGTCCCTGCTGCTGGCAGTTTGATGGTGGACAGACTTCCAGTATTTTATTTCATTTTACTTTGTTTCCATATGTGTGAAAAGCATTTTATTTCTGTGCGTGTGAGCACCAACCAGCCAAGGGAGAAAATAATGGCATGCACTCAGGAATTCTGTGGGATGAGATTTAAACTGCCCCTGTTGGTACCGGTCTTTGTAGTGGTAAGCAGGTTTTGTGTTCTCTTGACCGTCTCAGATGGAGGTCTGTTTTCTTTGTCCCATACAACTCAAGGATATTTGTGGAAGACTGACTCTCACCTCTTTGTGTGCCCATAATCCTTCATCCACGCTGGTGGCAGCCATTCCCAGGGTTGACACGGTTGAAACGGAGAATAGCCCTCACTGAATTCTGTTTCCAAACAGCTGCCACCATTCATTAACATCGATTGAGCTTTTATGGGTCTAGGATTTGGGGTTTTCATATGAAATGCAAGATACAGTGACAAAACGCTGGCATTATACTTTTTGGCTTCTCCTTTTTTGACCCACTGACACCGTTCTTGCATGCATGCTTCAGTGGCTAGGGGTCCCCCCCCCCTCTTGGGGAAATGTGGGAAGCAAGAACCCAAACCTTTTGCTAGAAGAGGCAGCAGTTTGCACGTGTGTGTGCCATGCTCCATCAGTGCAAGGTGTGCATGCATTTTGTACGCATGAATGCAAAATGTGGCAATGGAAGCATACTTAAGAATAACGCTACATAACATGAACTAGTGTGTTTCCACACTGCCTCTTGTGCATGGGAACATGTTTCAGGCCTTAGGCTGGTGATGCGACTTCCTCTTGTCCAACATCCTAGTTTGGCCAGGAAGAGTAAATATTTGGTAACCCTAAGTTGTTGGATGACAAAATGCTTTAATGTTGTGTCTGCATTAGTGCTGATTTTCTGCAGCCAAACCTTGAAGAAAGTTCAAGAAGTTGTAAGATCTTAAACATTTATGCCTGGCCTCCAGGCAATAACTTCACCATAACAGAATGAAGCTTTGCCACCCCAAATCTTAACTCATTATTACAACCTCTATGAAGCACAGAGAATCAAAAATTTTCTGGTATTTTCTTATTCGCACAGTGTGAAGGATTCATTGTTCTAGTTTAATTTGTTCATGCGGTGATTCTGAGTGCATTCCATACAGAGCTGTTATTGAATTTCTGTGGCTGTCATTATATATCCATACAACCTTTAGGAACCCTCATTCTCAGTTTCCCAGTTTTATAATACAGATCACATTTTAAGGATTGACACAATTAGCTTCTGTTTCTAAACTAAACGTATCTGGGGGGCAAAGGTTTATACGAACAATGTAGTAGTGAAACTTTAATTTCTATAATGGTCACAACATCTTTTCCTGACCCATAATTAAATTGAAATACACCAGTTTTTACAATTTTGTCTCTGAAGCTGTATGTACATCTCCCTGTTTCTCCTTTTCTTCATGTGGTAGCAAATAACCTTTTGATTACTTCAGCAGTAAGAATAGATTGTTCTCTTTCCCCAAGCCCCCATAACCTAAAAATAATCAGAGGAACTGGGTGGAAAAGAGTGGATGCAAAAATAATTTTTAGGAATATGTTAGTCTAGAGGTTTATTTTTAAGTATGTTTATTAGCATAGCGTCAGTAAAGCAAGATGGGGTAGATGCTGCCTTGAGGCAGGTGTCAGAGTCTTTCAGTATCCACTGATGATGTATTAAATTTATTAGGGTAACATGATCCTCAATTGGACCAGTCATTCCTGTGTTTGAAGTCCCATCTGTGTAGGAGGACTGTGTGTATAGTCGCCAAATTCATGATCTGTATCTCATGTTGTAGTAGCCCTAGTGTAGGGTTACCAAGTCCCCCCAGGGGGCAGGGATACCCCCACTCAATCGGCTTGCTCCCCGCCGGCCCGGATTGGGCCACCAGGGGGAACTTCACCCCCAAATTGCTGGGCTGCAGACACGTGCCCGGCGCAGTGACGTCACCTGGAGGTGATGTCATCATGTCGGGCATGTTTCGGGGGGGACACTCTATAATCCAAGGGAAAACTCTATGGTGTTCCGCCCCAACATGCCCGACGTGATGACATCACTCCTGGACCAACATGGGCTCCCCCCTGCTAAAAGACCGGTAAGACTTGGCAACCCTACCCTAGTGGCCTAGACTAACCCAGCTAGGCTGGGTTGGTATTTGGATGGAAGACCACTGAGGAAGACTGGGGTGTTATGCAGAGGAAGACATTGGCAAACCATGTCTGCTCATCTCTTGCCTTGTCAACCCCATGAGGTGGAACTTCCTGAGGTCGCCATGAATTGGTGATGACTGGATGCACACTTTTACCTTTTATCTTCCATGTTCTCAAGGCAGTTTCTTTGTGTTGGGGTGTATGAATATAATTGACAATTGTACAGATAGGATTTCCATTGTGGGGAGATTGGCAGGAATGAGTGGTGGAGCAAGTAGGTACAATTCCCAATGCTACACTTCACATATATGTGCAAAAACAATCATACATGTTGGAGTGTATATTTTGAATACAGTAGGTATAGTATAGGAGAATCAAACTGTTCTAAAAACGTCTTGTGCAACATGGAATAAGATTTAGAACATCCCAAGTTTTCCCTGTCTTTCATAGCCGTTTTAATTTGAAGGGCTTTTACCTTTGCGCACGGTGGCGTCTCGCCATCATGTTATCCCTATACAGCTACTTAAAACGACTCTGTCACATGTTAAAACAAATCAGATTGTTGCTGTTAATGAGCTTTTCAATTTACTTATTCAGTGATTCAGATAAGTAGATTTAAGAGGTAATGATCCTGTTTAGCACTCAAGCTTTGCTGTCAGATTGTAGCAGTTGAAGGAAATCTCCTGGGACGAGTGTTGACACAGATCTTGATGGGATAATAGGAATCAAAGCTAATGCATGTTAAAAGGAGTAGTAAGAGCTATAAGGATAACTGTGGATTAAAGGAATGCTCTTTAAGTGTGACGGCTCTCCCAGTGTTTTTATTTGTTAAACCCTGATCTGAATGCTAATTGACAGTAGGGCAAAATGGTACTAGAGCACATTTTCTCTTGTTCTTATTTTTTTAATCTGGTTTTTGTATGGATCATGGACACTGATCTTGAGTTATGCAAAAAATTGAAAAGGGGTTATAATTTTAGAAGTCTGTATTATAGATAGGTAGGTAGGTAGGTAGGTAGGTAGGTAGGTAGGTAGGTAGGTAGATAGATAGATAGATAGATGTATTTCAGTAGAAACAGCTGCAGTGGAATCCATCACAAGAATAAAGGCGTGCTAAACTTAGAGGTTAAGACACTGCAGACCAGAAGACTGGTAGCTCGGCAGTTCGAGACTCTAGTGCTATGTGACAGAGTGAGCTCTCGTCTCTGGCCCCAGCTCCTGCCAACTTAGCAGTTTGAAAGCAAGACATTGCAAGTAGATATAGGTACCGCTTTGGTGGGAAGGTAACAGCATCCGTGCACCCTGGCGTTTAGTCACGCTGGCCACATGACCACGGAGAAGTCTTCCGACAGCACTTCGGCTTGGAACCGGAGATGAACACCACCCCCTAAAGTTGGAGTTGACTAGCTTTCAAGCAAGGGAAACCTTTACCTTTCTTAAACAGTTAGGGTGAAATATTTTTATTGGATCAAATTTTGGTATAAAAACTGTGCTTAATTCTTAGCTATCATTGTTAGACAAGGCAACCTTTCTCTTCCTCTTGAAGACTTCTCTGTTATGCCTTGCCAAGTTTTTCTTGGCATATAAGAACTATGGAATTAGCTCCAGATAGCAAATCTGGAACTTTTCTGAATGTATGCAATAGACTGCATGCATTATTACTTAATGTTTATTTAAAAGTTGTGTGGGGCACTTTCTAAAGTGAAATCTTAAGTATGATACTAATAATTACCACCCATCCTGTTCAACATTATTGCTTGTTAATTCCAGCAAATGGTAGAAATTACATACTCTCTTAATGGGATGGTCCTGTTCTGGCTGTCATAACCATTACCCAAGTACTCGTAACTTGGATAGGCACAAACCTCGTCATGAACCTAATTTCGTGACAAAATCGCCCAGGTTATGGTTTGTCTTCTCACCTCCCATGACCCTCCACGTGATTATAGGGAGGTTTGTGCAGCTCATGGTAGGAAGCGGGGGGGGGGGGACGACAAGAGGGATCACTGAAATGGCTTGCATCCATTTCAGCCTAACAGCGGGACTGGTGTGCCTGTGAACTGTTAGGCTGAAATAGATGAAAGCCATTTCAGCGATCCCTCTCATTCCCACCCACCCCCAACTTCCAAGCGGGGGGGGGGGGAGCAAAATGGAGGGGTTTAATGGGTCATAGCCATTTAAACCTCTCAGTTTGGTGGGTCTATCCACCAGCTGTTAGGTTTAAATGGCTGCGAGCCATTACACTCACTAAACCCCTCCATTTTGAAGCGGGGGGAAGTGAAAAGGATGGGTTAAATGGCACCTCATTTTCCTGCTGGTCATTTTCTGTTGACTCTGGGCTAGCTATACAGGGCCCCTCCTCCGCTGAGGAGTCCTCACTGTTGCTGAGCCCTGGCTGGTCCATGACATTTCCAATCTGGTGTTGGCAACCCTATTGCTTATACTTTGTTTTCTGTATAGAATAATAAATGTTATGATAACTGTAGCAAGTAATTAAGATGCCACTGTTGTTTTTTTTGGTAGGTTTATGCCCGAATGTCTGAAGTTTTGGGTATAACAGATGACAACCAAGTTCTGGAAACATTTATGGCAAAAATGTGAGTTTTTATGACTGAGCTATCTTCTGTTGTGGTCTGTGTGTTTGTCTTCCAAGTTAAATTTAAACACTGAATGCAGTTTAAAGGGTGCTGCTGATCTCTTGATTTTTAAACAGTTGTGATATGTATTTACAGCTGATATTCCGTATTCGCCACCTTCTCTCCCTTGGCCCCGTGGCTATTTTTTCCCTTTTGTATGTAATAACAGGTGCTACAAAATTTGCAAATAATGCTCTTATAACTGAAGATTTCCTCTGCCCAGTTTTTTTACACCATCACCCACTCACTCAGATTTGTAATCAGTATGCGATTCATAGTGAGATGCATTTCAAGACTATGTGGCTTTTGTATCTTTGTGGTCAGGAGTGGTTCCTTGCACCGAGCATCTGCCTTGAACATACAGGACTGTGTAGTCCTTTACCGTCTCCTTCCTGATTCATTCCTGATTCACAGCTGCTTTGAATTTCTTTCACTCCAGTCCAATGGGATCAGGCTTCTGCTCTTACACTCGTGGAGGAAACTACAGCAAGCCACATCATGCCGATAGGTACCACTTCGTGCTTGGCAGCTGCCAATCATCTCACAGTTCGCCGAGACTGTAGCTAAAGCCGCTTGTTAAAGTATCCTCCTCCCCTAGGAGACTACACTGCTGACTGGTACATTGATAAATCAGCACTTGCCCTCCGCCAGTCATGGGGCAAGGCATCAGGAGGCACATGGATCATTGCATCGTCGCCTGGATGACAGCAGCCCATTCTGCATCTAGCATTCGCTCCGCTGTTTCACCCGACTCAAACTGGAACAGAAATTCCCCCCTACTTTGCATGCCACTTTCACTGTCTTTGATCGTTGGATTTTGTGGTCGCCTCCACACTCCATTCTGGTTTAACTTCCTTTGGTCTCTCGGTTTTATGGTACCTTCTGCATAGATTTATGGCCGTTCAGGGGTGACTCTGCAGTCCATACAGTGTCGTCCCAGGGTATTTGAGTGCTGTCTTGAGCCGCATCTTTTTTTTGTTTCAGTGTGGGTTTGGTAAAACAGCGGAGCAAATGCTAGATGTAGAATGGGTCAGTGTCTTCCTCCTCTCCTGGACCACAGTTTCCAAGCATCAGGGCAAACACCGGATAAAGAATGAGAGGGGTTTTTTTTTTCTGACTGTTCAAGGATGCTGCTTGAAAGCGGCAAGCAGATTATGATCTGAGTGGAAGAGAACACAGTTTTATATTTCCCTTTCTAAAATGCCAGTCATGATACAGTGCAAGGTATTTTGCTGCCTTGCTGCAGCAAGACCTTGCCGGACTTATTTAAAGTATTTATGTGTGCTGCTAACTTCCTGAAATCGTTTGGGGCTGTTCCCAAGTGTAGAAATGCAATATAAACTTAAACGCTATAGTAAAAAAAAAAAAATCACATTAAATCAGAACTTAGTAGGAAAAAAACATCAATAAAACAGAATGGACCTAATAACAGCAACTAAAACAATTAAACGATCAGCACAACAAAACACCTGTGGGCGGACATCCTGAGGTTGAAAATTCCTGACAAAATAAAAATATCTGAGCCTGGTGCTGAACGTCCATCAGTCTTGGTGCCAGGTGAAGGGGACAAGTGTGGTGCCACAACCCCAAATGCCCTGTCCTTCACTTGTATTTATTTACTTCATTGATCTCACACCTTTCTCCCCAGTGGGGACCCAGAGTCGCTCACATCGTTCTCTCCTCCGTTTCATCCCCACCCTGAAGAAGGTCAGGATGAGTGTCTATATCCGGTCTGTAGTTGCTCTGCAAGCTTCCATGGCAAAAGGGGGATTCAAACCTGAATCTCCCAGATCATAGTTCAACACTCAAACTACTACACAAGGCTGTCATGGCCATCCACTTAATTTCAGAAGGGAGAGGGACACAAAGCAGTGTCTACACAAATAATACAGTGCCTGTGCAGGTTCACAGGGGCTCAGAACTGGCTGGCCCTCCCGGGTTGCTGATGACCAGGACCTGGGCTTTCTCGGTGGCAGCCCCATCCTGGTGGGATAAGCTTCCGGAGGAGACCGGGGCCCTGCAGGACTTTCTACAGTTCTGCAGGGCCTGTAAAACAGAGCTCTTCCACCAGGCTTTTGGGAGCCGCTGCCACCACCAATGAAGAACATCAAATGGTTGAATATGAGAGGGCCCTGGATTCCGGAAACTGCCACCTGCAACCTTAAAAACAGCAACCACTGCAAGGACAATCAAAATGAACACTGTGAACTGACCGCAAGCGGAGAACTTTGAACAAGGGCTGCTAACGTCATATGGACACTAATGAGTAATAACGACTGCTAGCACTTTATATGGTTTTAGAATTGTTTTAATTGTAACATGTTTTAATGTATCCTATCTGTTTTTATGTAAGCCGCCCTGAGCCAGCTTTGGCTGGGTGGGTGGGGCGGAAAAAAACACACACGAAAAATAAATAAATAAATAAAAATATGGGAGCAGGTATACTTTCCAAGTAGAGCTGTCCAAATCTCTCTTTGGAAGATAAATAGCAAGAAGAGAGCCATGAAAAGAAGAGAGATTTTGTGTTCTGGGGAAAGTGAAATCTTTATTTTCGTATTACTTGAACTTACAGAGCAATCCTCAGGTGCGGGGGGGATTGGAATAGGGACCCGACTGACCCCTACGCCTGCGTAACTCAGAGTTACACTGGCATAAGGGAAGATTACACTGGCGCAGGACACTAGTGATGCTGCACTGCTGAGTACCACCAGTGCAGGAGTCCCGCAGCTACATACCAGTGGAGCAACGGCACAAACCCTGCCACTGGTGTAGATGTGGGCATTCCAGGGGGCGTGGCGGCAGTTAGGCAGCTTCCAAAATGTTTTCAGTGTGGGAACACGCCCCCCCCCCAAAAAAAATTAAGCACGAAGTTATACCGGCAACAAATTCCGTGAGGGATATGCTGTGGGTGGTCTCTTCCAGAGCAGCCCTGGGAGAGGTGGCTGGCCCCGGTTAACTGGCATGGCCCAACATGGCCCCGGTGAACTGGCATGGTCCAACAGGTTGCCCCAACCTGTTGTTGGGACAAAGCCATTGGCACAAAGGCTTGCCACCATAATGAGGTTTGACCAGTAGCTGGAAGCGCTTCAGAGTGGTTATGGTCATTTTCAGGGGGTATAGCCCTATGGCGCTTCACTCAGGCAATCCGGATCCCAGCCAACCTGAGGAATATTTGGGGATGCAAATAAGGGGCTCAAATGGCAAACAACAGCAGCAACCAGGCAACATCAGCCATCCAAAAACCTAGCGATGAGCTCTGTGAACAATATGTGTGTCACCCTTTCAGATAGCCCTCCAGCAGCATGGCAACCATTATGGTAAATGTTGTCGCTGCTTGTTGGTAGCCAGTTTCCAGAAACGCACTAACATTCCAGGGCCCGGAGCCCACAGATCAGGAGCATCGGTCCATCATGGGGTGGATGCAGGGGGTCTGCACTGTGGAGGGATTGGTTATCCACATGTACGTGGCAGCAGTTAGGTGGGAGCAGCTGGAGAGCCATTGTGAGTTGTAGCAAGCCTTTCCAGGGGGCAGCTATGGATGGAGGAGCTGGCAGCATCTGTAACAGCAGTCGCCTGGTACCTGGAGGGGTTTCTTGCCATAGTGTGGGACATGGGTGAGGTACAAGGGCTACATTGAGAGGCTACTGGGTGACCTGAGTGTCTCTGGGCATCCCTTGCACCCCTGCCCCCCTCCTGCTGTGCCCCCAGTGGGGTTAGCATGTGAGTTTGCATGGGGATATCCTCGACAGCGTGGGCACCCTGCTGGATGCTGCAGCTAGCAGTGAGCTGGGGGCACCCTTACACCCCACATTCTTGTCCATTGTCATGACTTTAAAAGTTAGCTGGATCTGCATGCATATTGACCACAAGTCCGGAATCTGTGTGAATTTTCCCCAGTTAGACAGTTTCAGAGGAATGGAAGAGTCGCCCTTGTACAGGTAAAAATCTTATTTAGTCAGTTAGTGCCACATTCAAGTCTCATGTATGAACGTGTTGCAGAAAGCTCTCAAGTTTTGAATATTCTGGGAACTATCTTTTTAGATGCTATTGGGATGAATTTGTCCTCTAGATACTCTGTAGTGTGTGCAGATTTTCAAAGCGTCTGCTCAGAATTGATAACAACTTGGTGAGGAGGGGAGGCATAAGGGGCCATTCTAAATCTCTTCCATGTATTCAGACGTTATTGGTTTTTATGGCACTTAAAACAATAAATCTAGACGCCTAAATATTTACACCAATCTGTTCTATACTGAATTCTAAATTAGTTTACAAGGCGTTCCACCTAGTTAGATACAGCGAAAGTGAATACTTGACCACGAATAAATAGAGTTAGGTGATTTGATATTCCACCGCCCCACTTAAATGAATACTCTACAGGGTTTATTATTATATTTTATGTATGAATCAAGCACACAGTAATAATCCCAATGCAGTAGTTGTCATTAGATTGCCCCTCTTCTTATTGGACTGCAGGTTGTTCCTTGCCACTTATCCTGAAAGATACGCATACATGTTTTTGCTAAGCAGTATTATAAGAGCACTTCGCCCTGACATGGACGGCACAGTCTAGTCCAGTCTTGTGAGATCTCAGAAGCTAAGCATGGTCAGCCCTGGTCAGTATTTGAATGGGAGACTGCCGAGGAATTCCAGGGTTACTACACAGAGGCAGGCAATGGCAAAAACACCTCTGAATGTCTCTTACCGTGAAACCCCTCATAGGGGTTGCCATAAGTCAAGTGCTACTTGACAGTGAAATAACAACTACAATTGTTGTTGTTGTTGTTACGATAGCACTTGCAAATTAGCTTTAGGAACTCCAGTCTCTCCAAATAGGCCTGTCAGTTGCTGAGTGAAATTTAGTCATTTGCCTTTTAACCAGTTCTTCCAACAAAAGCAGGGACCACAATGGAACAAGTACAAAACAATGGAAAACACCATGTATAAACATACAATATATGCAAATAGTATTTAATAAGAATATAAATTGTGCGAAATGTACTAAACAAGTGTAATCACATTATACGTATTTACAAAATACGTTCAAATTCATATATAGGCACTCAGGTGCATAACCAAAGTAACAAAGAATATAAAGGGAACAGTCCAAACATTCTCTTATCTGAATAGCTAGCTCCTATACAAACATAATTCAAAAGTGATGTTTTATTTTAGCGCTTGCTACTATAGAAGAGGCGATTCAGCGGTCCCACCACTGTAGGACAAATAATCCTCTCTGCCAGACGAA
The DNA here is from genome assembly GCA_029233225.1 of Lepidodactylus listeri. Taxonomy (NCBI): domain Eukaryota; kingdom Metazoa; phylum Chordata; class Lepidosauria; order Squamata; family Gekkonidae; genus Lepidodactylus; species Lepidodactylus listeri. The sequence continues at coordinate 19,330,826 of JARCFY010000016.1, forward strand.
CGATCCAACGACTTCCCAGTTGACAAGCCGTTTCCAGCCTTCTTTCTCGAGAATCGCTCAATATATTGTGTACATCATTCATTGGAACCAATCTCCATTCTCTTAACCAAGCATTCTCACTTTCCCTATAGGATTAAGGTTCTTACATTCACCCGTTGATCATTAATTCAAGTTAAACTCGTGTGTCACCAAAATCCTCAGTATAGGTACATTTTTAAAATACTGAACAGAACATGTATACTTGGGTATAACTTGGGTAAAAGTGAAAATAATAATAATAATAATAAATGCTAGCATTGAGCTGAAAATCCATTTAAAATTAATTTTTAATTTATTTTATTTTATTATCATTCTAATTACTCGTTAATAAACCCAGGTTATATTTCAAGTTCAAGTTCTTAAACTGGTTTTTATAGTATGGCCTACGGGCTCTTAAACTTACTAATAAACTTGAACCCAGGTTATATACAGATCTTCCCCACATTCCCCTTCTTTCAGTATCCTCTTTTGATCCCCTAAAATTATGGTACAATGTAGACAAAAGGTCATACAGATCAAGGAGGCTGCAATGAGGAAGAGGAATTGGATCAAATTGCCCGATTCTGTCTTCCGCTTATTTCGCTTCAGTACTTATTATTATTATTATTATTATTAGGGGGCTGCGGTGGCTCTGAGGTTAAGACACTGAGCTACAGACCGCAAGGTCAGTAGCTCGGCAGGTCGAGACCCGAGTGCTGTGTGACAGAGTGAGCTCCCATCTCCGGCCCCAGCTCCTGCCAGCCTAGCAGTTCGAAAGCAAGAAATTGCAAGTAGATAAATAGGCACTGCTTCAGTGAGAAGGTATCAGCATTCTGTGTGCCTTGGCATTTAGTCGTGCCGGCCACATGACCATGGAAAAAATCTTCAGACAGTGCTGGCTCTTCAGCTTGGAAATGGAGGTGAGCACCGCATCCCTAGAGTCGTATTCGACTGGCTTTCAAGCAAGGGAAAACTTTATCTTTATTTTTTAAAAATGTTTTGCATATTCTGTTATGATAGTTTAGCAGAATCAAAAAAGCCTCAAAATAAACAATTTAACGCTACCAATTAAAATTTATGCTGTGTGATTTGATTCTGTCTGTAGTTTTTAAACCTGTTAAACCTTAGCATCTTAATAATCATAAATAAATGAAAGTAGAGTTTTTTTCAAAACCTTTTTTTCTTTCTCAGAAGGATAGTTCTTAAAAGTGCAGATAATGTCATTATATGACAGTTAAAGCTGTTGTTTCTCAAGGGATGGGGGAAGAAAATACCCTCACATAGAAACATTGGCAACGAGAGCTGTACAAAATGTCCAGAAATTTTACATCACTAATCACTGCAGAACCTTAAGTCTATATGTAGCTTCTACTGGGAGTCAAATTCCATACTTTTAAATGCTGTTTGTTTACTAATGCTGTTTACTAATAAATTTTAGCTAAACTGTAGCCAGTCAAACTATGATTTTCCAATAGTGCTTTAAATCTACATCCCGGACCAAATTTACTGAACCCAGTAAATACAGCCCACTTGGTGGGGCCAACTGAGGAAATGGGCCATTGAATAAAAATTCTCCAGATGGTGCCCTAATGTCCTAAATGCCATGGTATTATCTGAACTTTAAACTGATCTTGAGGAATGAACCTGAACTCAAAACAGGTTGAATTCTGACCATGCTTCCTGTCGTGCGTTTGCAATAAACATGGTTTCTGAGAACATGGGCATTTGGGAAGAAAACAGAGAGAATGAAGCAAAACAGGACTGGCTATCTTGGAAAACGGTGTGGATGTTACCACCGTGCAAGCCTTTTGTGTCCTGCAGTAAACTCTTTTAAAGCGTTTAATATTTAATGTTCATAGTTGCTATGATGAAATAGTAATGCCCTCCTACTCACTGCCACAAGAAAGGGTAAAGCAAGATTAAAGCAGAAAGAAACGTGTGCCGTTTCGGCTTTGAGCCTTTTAAAGGTTTCAGCAAAACTATAGTCTTCCTTCATGCATGCATGATTTTCAGCAACTGCTGATCCTTGAAGGGACATGCTTTCGTTTATCAATCAATTATCGTATTTGCAACGTAGTACTACAGTGAAGACCACCGAGAGACCTCGGGATAAAGATTTACTTGCTTAGCTTTTTCTTACAAACTGCTATGGGTATGGTTTCATGGAAAAGCAATGTATACATTTTATAAATAAATAAATAGCTTTGAATTGAATTGTTGCTCCCACTCAAGAGACGTCATACATAGCTGTTATGTCGATGAATCCTGATTGCACAAAAATGTTGAGAAAACTTGGGGACGTGGGTTTCTCTCTCTGTGTTGGAGCTCCTACTGACCTTTGGATCAGAACCAGTAATCCTTCATTTCCTAAGGAAAAAAAAAATGCTGACACAATGGAAACAGGAGCAGGAAGAAACAAAATATTTCCTGCTTAAGTGGTGGGTTGGTTTATAGATTCTGTGCAATTGTACTTACTGATTTATAAAACTTTTCTTTAAAATTCTAGTGTTACCAATCTTAAATACTGGGGACAATGCGAGCCTGTGATTTCAAGGACTCTTCAGTTTCTAAATGACCTTTCTGTCGGATATCCTTTTAATTCTGTATCTCACATCTCATGGGATAATTTAGAAGAAAGTAGAAAGTATGAGTCATTTTGTTTCCTGTTTCATGTTAAACTATATTAATACCTGTGGGGATATTTAATATTTAAGTATTAATTTGACTTGCTCCTTTGTGTTCACAATTTTCAAAATGTTGTTTTGCTTCCCTCTGCCCCTGCATACAGCTTTCATTTCAAATTAACCTAAATGTTTCTAGTTGCAGTTGTTTTAAATTTGGAGCTGGTAAAATGTGGGAAGCTGACAAAACCAAATAGAAGCATTTGGGCTTGGCTCAAAAATGCTTTAGGCATATGCCTAGATGTGATTCATCCCACTGATTTGATTGGGATTGGTTTTGCTAAGGTATTACATAACCAAAGACTGATTAGCAGGACTGTTAAACCACTGGGTTCTGCCATAGCGTAGTATTATCCTGCTTTTTCCCCCTTTCAATTTCCCATTAAAATTGTTTGATAGAAAATCAATATCTGTTCTGACATCTTCAGACATTTGTGGAAATAGATAGATGAAAATGACTTTCACTTCCGAATGGAAGATTAAAATTCAGAACTAAGGGCTTGATCCAGTCTACCGCAGGTACACTCCCTGCACACTCGTGAGGCATAATTGGGATCAGTGTCCCCTCCCCTGCAGTGTCCAGAAATGTAGTATGTACCAATTTGTTATGGGAAATAGGAGCTCTCTCCATGCCTGTTCTGTTCTTCTCTTGGTCAAGGAATACATGCTTGAAGCTTGCAGATTTTGACTATTGGGGAAATGGAAACACTCATTGATGGAGTTTGGGGGAGAGGCTGCTGAGGTTCCTTACTATCTTTGACGTGGTCTTTATGCTTCACACTAATGGGGTTTTGCGCCTGCGCAGGAATCCTTCGGTAGTGTAGAAAGCTCTAACGGATTTTCGTGCCCAGCGCCTCCAGGCATGCGCGGAGCCCCACCGCACATGCCCAGAGGAGCGGGCGCGGACATCCTGCCAGTTCTCTTGTGACCGCCGCACTGCTAACAGCTTCTGCAATTAGCTGAGTCCTTTGAGGAAAGCTCTCCTTCGCTTCGCTTTCTTTGTCTCCTCACTCTTTCTCCTTAACTTTCAACACTTTCTTTCTATATTCTTCTGTAAAAAAATAAATAAATAAAATTCTTTCTCCTCGGGTGGTGGAATTCTTCCATTTCAGCCTTTAGGCCCCCCCCCCCCCCCGTTTTTCATCTCTGTTTTTTCTACTTGATGGCTACAAAGTGGGGCTGCTTCAAACATTGCTCGGCTTGCGGCAGCAAATTAGTGGCTCCTGATGGCCACTCCTTGTGCATTCTCTGCCTCGGAGAAAGTCACCGGCCAGATTCCTGCCCTCATTGTGCCAAGTTTAGCAACCAAACTCAGAAAAATAGGGCCGCCCACCTGAAGGTCGCTTTACTGGAGTCGGCATTGCTTCCCGCATCGACCTCGACCGCGATGACCTCCTTTTCATCAACATCGATGGTATCGACAGCTGACTTCACGGCCCCGTCGACATCAAGGCCATCATCCGATATAACTCGACCAGTATTGAAACACCAGGCTCCGACACAGTCTACGGCTTCAACGCCAATCAAAAAGAAGAAGGATAAGTCAGAAAAACGCCACAAGGCTCTATCTGCAGCCACTGGCAAGCCTTCGAGTAAGGCCCCTACTTTAGTTTCCGAACCAGTAGCACCCCCATTAGATGCTACCTCGGTACCGATAACTCCCTTGATCGTGGCTCCACCACCTACTGAAGTGACCACTATCACTCTTCTGGATTCTACCATCCGGCAACCGCACGAGGCACTACCAGACCACATTCTGGAGGCACAGGAGTTCCTCAAGACCGACCAAAAACAGCTCTATGCTCCGTCACCACGACACCCAAGCTCTTGTTCTCGGTCCCGATTGCCATCTGAGGGATCCCTCTCCTACGTTGAGACCAATCCTCCTCGTCCAGATAGGGATGGTAGACACGACTATCGGTCTCCACCACCCTGATACCACTCCCCGAGACACAGGTCTCCTCGGTATGGATCACCGAGACACTGATCCCCCATTTTGATGCACTGGGGATATGCTCCTCCGATGGCACCATGGGATCGGCACCGTCCTCCCTATCAGTACGGAGGCTACCCACCATCAATATTGATGCCCTGGATCCCCCTGGTCACTCGCTCTGACTGGGATAGATATTCCCATCAGGCTCAATCTCGATCGCCAGCAAGATCACGTCCACTGCCCTCTGCAGCACAGTCTAGACCCCCTACCCAGGCTACAAACCAGCAACGTTCTACTCCTCTGCCATCAGCACCGAGCACCACTGAACCACCAATGGCCACGACATCGAAACACTCTGTGTGGGACCCGCAGTCGACACAGATGACCCTCATCCATGTGTCCCCACCCCCGGCTCAGTCGATTCAAACGGAAGCAGCACCTGTCTCTTCCTCGTCCGAACGGGATTCCGATGGCGATCAGTCCGACCATAGTTCCCCTGTCGACCCTTCCCCGAAACCTGACGTGGCAGAAAATTTACTGATCTCCCTGTCAGAGGATCTCACCTCTTATGGAGACCTGATTAAATGAATGGCCCTCTCCCTTGGTCTCCCATTTGTACAACCAAAGCCTTCTATAACTGATCCGGTGTTTGACATCGTACAAATGGACACCTCCACTTCCATTGTGCTGCCGATGTCCACAGTCCTCCTCCAAGCTGCCAAATCGGTATGGGATGAACCCTCGTCGACACCGGTCTCTACCAGATGCCTGGATCATATGCACCCCCTTTCAAAACGCTTTCTGAAGGGAAATAGGAGCTCTCTCCATGCCTGTTCTGCCCTAAATAGGTCACAGTCAATAAAATGTATTATAATTAGCTTGTTCAAAATTAACAAATCACTGTAGCAGCGCTTTAAAACTTTGTTGGTCTGACAGGTACCACTGGAGTCAAACTCTGTTAAACCACTGCTTTGTTTGATATGTATGCCCCACAACGAAACATGAATTTAACCTTACTACAACTGCCGATTACAGGCTATTTTATTTTTATTTTTACCCTGCCCTTCCAGCAGAGCACTATAGCAAATAAACGGAGGCAGACTCGCCGTATACACTGTAGCCTGTGTGGCAGGAAAGAAACCCGAGGCGTACTAAAATAAAAGTAACAGAGCGCCCAAACAAGAACACATACTAGCTTAGAAGTATGCCCTTTTAGGTTTTGGATGGCCAAGCCATTAAAATTTCCCAGCCAAAGCAAGTTAGCACGAAACCCCAGTAGCTGATCAAGAAGCTTCCCAACAAAGCCCAGTTGGGGGGTGGGGGGTGGGCGGGGTGTTTGCTGGTAGCCATCTACTATGAAACTGGTTCCTATGAATATGCAGCTGAATGCTGCCACAATCAACCACCCCACAAATGCCTCACTCCTAGCAGCCAAGCCTGCCCTCAAACCAGCAATTAAAGAACTCGCAAATAATATTGCCCACTGGGCAATGCTGGCTCGCAAGCTGTCCACAAGTCGCTGGTCCCTGCTGACTCCGAAGACCGTGAAGAAGAACCCTGTGCCTGTAGCTTCCCCAAGAATGCTGCAAACTGTGCTTGAGAAGTCCCAAAGTTTGTCCCAACAACATTCCTCTGCATAGCACCTGGACACTGTAGTCCTGCTGGGACCTCCACTAGCAAAACCCCAAACACCGAGGCTCAGAAGTAACTGGGCCCAGGTGAGAGCAGTAGATTCTCCTAGGTTGAACTGGCTTTTGCTGCTAATCTGCTGATGCGCACAAGCACGAGGCCCGTGGAACAGCTGCTGCTGCCCTTTAAATGCTTGTGTGAAGCCTTGGAGCTCCCAGTAACTCCTTACTTTGCCCTTCTGGGTTGGAGCACGTGGTCCACCCTCTGGAAGAGTTTAAAATGTGCTCCAAACCCTGACCCATGGATGCAGAGCCAAAAGAGCAAGCGTACATTTTGTGTCCCTTTCTTCTTCATTCAAACACTTCCCCTTCCACACACATGCACCCGTTTATTATACAGTGCTAGTACATGTACTAGTACATGCCATTCGCATTCTACTGCTGTGCATGCATAACATTCCCACAGGTAGATCAGTGGTTGACCAACACTATGATAATTCTGTTTGTTTCTCCGTTGCATGCCTTTCTGCCAACAACACACAACCTTACCTGTATCTAGTTCTTGTAAAGATGATGGGTGTTAACTTCTGAGAAGTTATGATAGTCGTGAGTATTCCATAGCTGATAAAGTGTGTGGGTTTCAGTAAAACGAAGCCAGAGGTGTTATAGCCAGTAGCTAGGATGGTTCAAACGTCTGCAACCTGGGTTTACTAGAATCAGATGGGTTGCTGGTCTGAAGCAATAGAACAGAGTTTGAGTCCAGGGGCATTAAATGTTGGTCTTAAAGGTGCCACTGGATTCAAACTTTGACCTGTGTTTACTGTTACTTGCCAGCAAAGTCTACACGTACTGTGTTTCAGTCTGCTGTCTTGTTCATCTTTAAGTCTATGACCATGGAAAGTGCCTTAATGGGAGTGTCCCATTGCAGTTGGCCAGCTGTAGTAAAGTACCAGGGGACAAGGAGCGAAGCAGGCAAAAATATGATAATGCATTTCTTTATCTCTCTCCTTTCCCCAAAGCTGCCCTCTCTGAAATGGTCTTACCATCCTGTAGTCAGGCCACACACACACACACTGGCATCGCCCTCATCACAGATAATGCATACAGATGGTAAGCCCTCTTTGCCACCTTCCCATTTCTCCCCTTCTGCCTTGGGCAGCTATGGTGGTGAGAGAGCAGTGGCATCTGGCAGCATTGGTTGAGACCACGGGATGCTGGAGTCGTCTGAACGTTCAGGCAATTCCTGTCCTTGGGATCTAAGCACGAGCTTAGATTTGAGCTGCTGATATTTCTAGCACCCCTTCCCCAGCAGCTTCACAACATCCCTCACTGTGCGCTCGAGGGGGCAAGTCCGGCTGATCATTCAGCAAGTAGTGCTTGTGCTTACTTCTGATTTAATGACTGAACTAACACGGAATGGTGGTAAATGAAGGGAGAGCTGCTTCTGTAGTTTTGCCATCAGAGGCAGTCTGTACATGTGGAAAAAGCTGTATGAACCCATGTGACAAAGATGGAAGAGAAGAGGTTATTGTGTTGCATCACTAAAAATATTAAAAGGGTAAAAATGATTGTATTTTTTTTCTTGGTATTTTCTTGCACAGTAGAGTTCAATAAACTAAAGGTCAACAAGAAATTTTATTTTAAAGAGCTTTGTTAGGATAACCTGTTTCTACCAGTAAACGTAGAGAGCATCTCATTGATAGTTCTGCGGTTTCGTTTCCCACAGTTGGGGGGGGGGCTTATTTAGTTTTCCCTGAGTGTAGCTTGGTAGCATCGGAGCGGTTCCCTGCAGGCAGGTGAACTTTAGTATAGAATCAAAGCATAAAATAATTAGTAAAATATAACAAATTTTCTTGATCACGCACAGCCAGCCCAAATGGGAATGTCCTGTGTTTTCACCGGGTACCGTCAAATTTTTATGTCGAGAGACTGTGGTACTGAAATCGCAGGTGCTCCTCTGAATGAGCCTGTGGCATTGATTTTGTACACTAGTGGTAGAGTGGTAGATCACATTCAGCCAAAATGTAGCGAGTCCGGTGCGACACTGGTAGGTATGTATCCTTTTTAGGACCAGTTCACACCATCAGGGCTTTTTTTCTGGGGGAATGTGCCGGAACAGAGTTCTGGAACCTCTTTGACAAAATTCTTTCTAAAATGCTTAGAAGTTCATGAGTTTTCAGTGCACTGATTGAAAACAACATTTCCCTCTTGAGAGTTCCAGCACCTCTTCTTTCTTTTTTTTAAAGGCCCTGCTGAACATTAAACCACATAGTTTTTCAGCAACACTAGTTGTGCTCTTTATTTTTGTTTCCACTTAGCGTTGTCTTCTGTTAGTGCACAAATCATAAACAGCCTGACTTTGGGGGTGGAACCAGGAGAGGGCGGGGTTTGGGGAGGGGAGGGGCCTCAGCATGGTACAATGTCATAAAGTCCATCCTTCAAAGCAGCCATTTTCTCCAGGGGAGCTGATCTCTGTCAGCTGGAGATCAGTTGTAAAAGCGGGAGATCCCCAGGCCCCACCTGGAGGCTGGCAGCCCTAGAGCGGGGTCAGGGCAATGTCCCAGCACTGTTCCTGCATTATGGCCTTACAAGTGGCGAGTGTTTTTCTTTGCTCTCTTAATTGGCTTTTGAAAAGTCCCTGAAGTGCTCTCTCCCCTTCCCCCAAGAAGCAGGAGGCTTATTAGTCTTTTCGGTGTAGTTGACTGGGATGGGACAACTGTTTCCTTCCAGCAGTTAGCGTTATCAACAGTTTTAAGTATAGCGTTATTCCGATGTAGCACTATGCTAGTGCATTTTTTAAAGTGTAGCCTTGCACTGTTTTTGAGGAGTTCTATACATGTGCCAAAAATAAAAACGTGGGTGGAGAATTGTGTCTGATGTGACAACAGCATGGGGGGGGTGCAGTCTGTACCTGCTACGAGAGGGAAATAACTGCTAACAAAGGTGCAAAAATGGATTTTCCTGTGCTGTGTGGAATATCTGTGGCAAGTGCAAACTGAGCAGCACTCACAGTTGCAACATGACCACCACAGGGAACCCTTGTATAGAACCAACCCAGGCTTAGGGAGCGGAACATGGATTTGTGTATCTTCTGTGCCCCTTGTGTGTAGATCCAGCCTTGATTTGGATAATCAGTTCTGGGTAAAAGGAAACCCTGTATATTCCTAAACTTAAATTGAGAAATTCTCCATACACACCGATGGCTTCTTTCATCAAACACTGCGATTTTTAAAAACTTAACATAACACCATTAGTGACTTTACATGATCATTTTAAGATTAGGAAAACATAAGTCCCTGTCCCAAGGAGCTTACAATTTAATCGAGGTGGGGGAGGAAATAGTTGTATCTATTTCACATTAGTTTCAGCTTGGGGAATCAGGACTAAGGGGTCAAAAAGACAACACGGAAGAACATAGCTTTTAACACTGGTATTATTTTTAAAGGAAACCAGGGATTCTCAAGATGCCGAGTTGTATGGCTACTTCCATGCACATGGCCTGTGTTTAGGCAGAATATTCACAGTACTTGTTATTGACATATAAAGCACTTCAGAGTAATCAAACATCTGTGTTTTGCTCCTCTTTCTCCCCTCCCCCTCACATAGGATCTCAGATTCCATAATTTGATTGCCACACTCTCTCTCCAAATGTTTTCCTCCTTCACATCCTTTAGCACTTCATGTAGCTGGTGCGGATTGGAACTCTCTTGCTTCTGTAACACTCTCTCGTGCACAGATGCTTTCGGGGAATGCCTTCTTTCCTTATAAATGTCTCCGTTCTTTTACACCTGGATCCCATTTCCCCTGAAAAGTAAATCTGCAAGTGTTCAGAATGAGTCTATGCTGGCACTGCTGTTCTGGAATCTCATCCACAGTGAGGCCTGCCCTGTAACACCTTTAATCAGTTTTAGCTGTCAAGTGAAGGTTTTGCTCTTCACCAAGCTTTTACTAACATTTTAACCTGTTGAGTTGGTTGTTAATTGCTTAAGGGCCTCTGCAGTTCTTTCTAAAGGTGACTTGTACTACCATCCTAAGCAAAGTTATGCCCTTCTAAAACCACTGACTTCAGTGGAGTTAAACGTGTGTGACCCTGCTTAGGATGGGATGCCATTCCCTAGTTGGGGGCGGGGAATCCCCTAGTTTTTTGGGCTCCTATCCGCCACCAGCCAGCTGGCCAGCAGGGGAAATCCCAGCCCCGAACGTGACGTGCTGACATCACACGGAAGTGACGTCATCATGTTGACAACATTGTGCAGTGATGCTCTGTTTTGGGGGCAAAACTCTATGGTTTGAGGGCAATTTTACCACAGAGTTTTGCCCAAAATCCAGAGTGTTGCCATGCGATCTCGCTGACATGATGACGTTACTTCTCCGTGATGTCAGCATGTCACGGTGCTCCACCCCACTCCCACAAAGTCCCTCTCCCTCCCCTGCTGGTGCGATCATGGGACCTGGCAACGCAAGATGGAACTGATATTTTTTTGTGAGTAAATTGTGTAAGGGCCCAAGTCACTGTCTGTTTTACCTAAGTATGTTGTTCTGGTTTAAAATGTGCTGATACTTATTTTGAGTTTGTATATTATTCAGCGCACCTTTTCAAATTAAATTGCAAGGGCACTATAAATGGTAGAGTCATGTGTTAATAAGGTTATTAGTTAAATTTTATAAAAATGAAGAATCCCCCCCCCCACGCACACACTCCATAAACTTTTTAGACAGTCCCCATTTTGTCATGCTGCTCAGGCACGCATCCAAGTAGCTGGAAGTTCTCCATTTTTAGCAGCTTTTGACCTTTGTATCCTCCGAGAGCCAGTTTGGTGTAGTGGTTAAGTGCGCGGACTCTAATCTGGGAGAACCGGGTTTGATTCCCCACTCCTCCACTTGTACCTGGCTGGATGACCTTGGGCAAGCCATAGCTCTGTACCAGCTGTTCCCTCAAGGACAGCTTGGGAAAGAGCTCTCTCAGCCCCACCTACCTCACAGGGTGTCTGTTGTGGGGAGGGGAAGGGAAAGGAGTTTGGAAGCCGCTCTGAGACTCCCTTGGGGAGTGAAGGGCGGGATATAAATCCAATCTCTTCTTCTTCTTCTTCTTCTTCTTCTTCTTCTTCTTCCTTTTTTTTTCTCCCAAGGGCTACTTTATCTGTTCATTCTCTGTGCCTTGGTGGTGTATCATGAATTGGATGATGATCTCTATGGGGAAGGCCTTGAGGGCAGATTTATAACCCCCTACTTGGTAGAGCACATGCTTTGCACGCAGCAGGCCTGGGGGCCAATCCCCGGATCTTGTGAGCAGGACTGGAAAGACCTCTGCATGGGACCTTATGGGAAGTTGCTATTCCCTATGTCCTGGAGCTAGGTGGAAGGATGCTTCAGCCAGTTAAGGTAGACAGCCCTGGGCTAGATGAACCCACTGGTATGCTTCTGTAAGGCAGTTTCACTTGACCGTATATTTTGGGTAATTCCACCCCCACCTTCTGGCCAGTCTTTACCGTCTTGGGAACTGCTGTTGCTTTCCTCCTGGGTCTGGGTGCCAGCATGCTCACGGAGTTTTATACTTCTCTCTCTTCCTTTCCCTCTTCCTTCTGGAATAAGCTATGTAAGTCATTTTCAAGTTGACAGGTAACTTAACTATGTTACAGAAAGGACCGTGATGAGAACAGAACTCCCAATTTGTATGCAAAACTGGCATTAGCTTTGCCAATGAGATGATTTGGGGAGGGGAGCATAGCTTTGAAAGGAACAATATTTTGAATAAATAAAATTCAGTTACTTTATTCAGTGTATTTTGACGCCTCCCCCGCGGCCCCCCCCCCCCCCACACCTCTGTTATCATTTTTTTCCTTAGTTTGGATGGTGCAGCATTATAAAACTAGCTGAAATACCATTTCACTTGACTCTCATGTGTTAGTATTAGTTAGGTTTAAAATTGTGTTCTTTGGCAAATGAAAAAAGAATTCAGAAGTATTAAGACACCCACTTTTGTGCTGGAATTTAATATGCAACTTTTTATTGGAAAATAATCGTCCTTGTCTGGCAAAATCCACCCTGCAATATTTCTGTTAGTAGGCATAATGTAATAAAGGCTGGGAGGGCTATTTATCACAACAAATTTTGAGGATTTCAGGATTCTTTTTATTATTTTAATATATTTCTTTGGTATTAAATCAGAAAAATGATAAATTACACCTGTCGAGGCTGTTTTTCTTTCTTTCTTTCTTTTGCTGGAAAATGATGTACAACCCAATTTTGCTGGTCATTTTGGCTTTTAACAATGTGTATTCTCCTCCCCCCTCCCCTGTTTTAAAAGCTCAGCCAATAGATTTTTTAAAAAAAGAATACTGAAGTACTTCTTATTTGTTCCATATGAAGTGTTTATAAATACTTCCTGGTATTGCAGACTTTGATCTTTTAAACATGACGTTAGTTTTTCAGAGTAACTTGGTGGTTGTTCAGCTGACTTAACACAAGCCGTTCTGATAACGATGGAGCCACTGTGGTAGACTTGCACATTAAGTTTTTGTTATATCTTGGAAGCGTTGTGTTTAGAGACCACGTCCAGAGGGCCCATTTTCAGCACACAGGGTACATTAAATTGTGATTAATTTGAAAGGCTAAAAAATAATTAGTTTAATTTAAATGCCTGCCCATTGCTTAATTCATTCATATGCATATAATTTCCTTTCCAGAAATCAAGCTCTACATGTGCCTTGAAATTGGTACTTATCTTTTATTATGCATAAGAGTTATTTATTTCTACAGACAATTCTGTAAGTTTAAAAAATAATCATAATTCTAGAAGAGATTAGACAAAAGATCAAAAACCGGGGGGGGGGGTTATAGAGTATTGGAAAAGATAAAAGGCAACAAATGATTTGTGTTGCTGTCTTTGTTTTGCATTATTTTAACAATTATTCGAGGCTTGCATATTTAGAAATATATTAGCCCAATTTGATTTTAAGGCTCAGTTATTTGAATTATAAATCATTATGTCCCTTCTAGCTGATCAGTCATGGAGTAGCTTTGAATTCATTTACATAATAGAATGTGTTAGTGTTCCCTTTATGTCAATGTAGTCATGGCGCTCCCTCATGCATCCTCTGTGGTTTCTAATAATTAACTTTATCATAACATTTCGTGGAAAAAAAAATATATATATACAGTTGCATTGGTGTAAATCACGTGACCACAAAGCCTTTCCACAGTTCTGGTAGTTCTACTTCCTGTATATGTTCATCATATTGAAGGCTTTCTTTAGATTTAAGAGAAATGTAGTGTTAAGTGACAAGTGTTCACAGTATGTAACACATAATCATTTTAGGTTAATAATTGATACTCACAATGTCCCTGTAACAATATCTGCATGTGATTATTATTAACTATCAAACTGCCCATCCATAGACTGCTGAACGGGAATGTGGATTATTTCAAGAATTGGTCTTCAGCTGGTGGGTCACCTTCTGTTGGGTTACATCCAGATCTATGTGGGCAATGCAGGAGGTTCTACAAACTGTCTTTTGAGGGGAAAAAAAGATGTGAGTGGGTAGAAGAGGGGTGTGTGTGTGTGTGTGTATGTAAGATCTAAAAGAATATCAAGAGAGATAAAGGTAAAAATAACAGCCACCATCCATGCTTAGGCACACACTTGGTCCTGAACTATAACCAAGATTCATGGTAAAAATTAGAAGTTGGTTGCAGGTTGATATAAATGGTGTTTCCTGGATGTGGAAAGCTAAAGTTAAACGCACCTTGAAAACCTTGCCTCCCACCCCAAGTTTAAATTAATTCCAGTTTGCAGAGTAAAGTTTCTCAGCCAAGACCAGTTTGCCCATACAGTCTGATCTCTTCATCTATCCCCCCCCACTTGTCGACATCTATATTTTATCCACAAAGGATTGATATGACGTACTTCAGTGTATCTGCTCTTGTCAATAGCAGAGTTAAGTGCTTCGTGCTACATAGTATGTAATTTGAGACAGGATTCCTTGCTTCCTTCCTTATGTTCCTTAATGTAATAAACATGAAAGTAAGGGGACAATGTCAGGACTATGGTAGTTCCTTCTTTTCTGCCGTAGCTGTTTTAAACAAGGAAGTGGCTATTTAGGTGAACAGTGAAGGAGGAGATGGGATGAAGATGAGTTGAGGCCCTGGTCACTGAGGCCCAGAAACATCTGTGAGCTGCCTGTCACCTTGACCAGGCTTGACATTCCTCAGGTCTGGGCAGGGGATCCCCCACATTTGTGGGCTCCTGCCTGCCACTGGCCAGCTGGAGAAAATCCCCCACTCCCCCAAATGGCATCATCCTGCGTGATGCACTGATGTCACCCAGAAGTGACATTGGTGTGTTGGTAATGTCAGGGTGACACACTACTTTTTGGGCAAAACTCAATGGTTTGAGGTCGCTTTTACCGTAGAGTTTTGCCCAAAAAGCAGAGCATTGCCCCCAACGTCACTGACACACTGATGTCACTTCTAGGTGACATCAGTGTATTGCACGACACCTTTTTCACTCCTGGAATGCCCCCAAAGCCCCTTGCTAGCGAGACAGAGTGACCTGGCAACCCTAATGAAGACCCTTCTCCCCCCCACACATAATCAGCATATCAATTCTGTTGGCATGGTGGCAGGTAAAGATTGCCTAAATTTTGTTAGTCCCTTCTCTTCCCCTTAATAGGGGATGATCGCTACCATAAATGACAAGAGTTCATGTGACTGGTGGATTGGTGATGGGCAAGGAGGACAAGCAAGGACAAAGCGGGGGGGTCCGGGGGGGGGTTGGCTCGGGCATATAAGAAGTGTGGAGTGTTGGGCAGAAACTGGCCATTAGGTCACAAGTGGCCCGAGATATGCATTGTTGGGCGTGGCTGGATTATGTCCTCAGCTGCCCTTGGTGGAGAGGGAGTGCCTCCAATGCCTCTAGGCACGGGCAGGCCAGAATAGGTTTGAGGAAGAGAGGGAACAAGACTTGGGGGGGAGAGGCCAATTACTGGGGAGGGCACATCTGAGTGTGGCCTCCAGAGGAGGAAGGACTGAATACCCTGTAACCAGGACAATTTAACATAACTGTGCCGCTGAGTTGCCAATAAACTTGTGAGACCCACTCAATTGGACTGAAGTTTAATTTGGTGACCTATGGAAGGACGACCCCAACCCATCTACCCTGCATGACAGTTGGCCTGACAAGATACTAGTAGATGTTTCCCATGAGACTCTTAAAGCTCTTTATAATGCCTGGTATTTATTTTGCATTATATACTTTCCGTTTCTGTAAAATGATCTTGACCATAGAATCTCATGTATAATTAGCTAGAAAATCCTGTCAGTTCATTATAGCCTTTCAGCTTTTGGAAAGTGGCCATCTGGTATTTCACTGTTCCCATCAAAAAAATTTTTTTAATATCTCTTCCTCCTCCCTTTCTGTGTGGAATATTAAGAATATTAGATATTTATTTGTGTATTTTGCAAAACATTTCTGGCCAGTATATTTTTTTTTAAGAAGCTTTAAAAAAATGGTATCCTTTAATAATCTGTAGTTTGTTTTACAGTCTCCAAGGACTATGAGAATAAAGAAAGTTCTGCTTGTGATATTCTGACTATTGGCTATATAATGTTATTTCCCTTAACATCAAGTACTTATATTCTCCTTAAAAAGCTCGTGAAAATAGATGCTGTGAAGTTCATGCTGCAGAACCATACGGTAAGTCTTATGATTTTTTCCCCCAGTATTCAAAATTCACTATAAGTTTCCAGTGATTTTGACTTTTGTCTCCTTTCCCCCCCCCATCAGAGCAAACACTTTCCTTTCTTGGGTGCCAATGATAATTACTGTCTGAATGACCTTCGGTGCCGAACAACATTCTATACTGCGCTCACACGCCTCCTCATGGTAGATCTAGGTAAGAGCTTGTTTGGAGTGTTCCTCTGTCTCTTCCTGAAATGAGAAGATCCCTCAAGATTGTTAAATAGTAAGTAATTCCTGACAACATTGATATTTGGTCATAAATCAAAATAATGCTATGCCAAGCAGTACTTAAAACATATTTATGGCAGCATTTGAGGTCTTTGGTCCATTGAAGCTGTAATTTAGCTACTGGCTTTGGATTCAAAACTAAATGCGCTTATTAGGAAGTCAGTCTAATTGAACTCAGGGGAACTGACTTCTAAGTAAGCATGTTTAGGATCAGGCTATTGAGTTATAAAAGCATGAGCTTCGGACACAAGATCAATTCCGTTTCCACTGAAGAACCCGCATTCTGGTCAAGCGTTCTGTGCCAAGAATGAAGGGCTAGATTTAGAACGTTCAGAATTTATTTTCATTGATTATAGGTTGCACTGAAGACCTCTGACACTTCAGTATTTCAATGTAACAGCGCTCTATTAAATATCAGAACTTAGAAGATTCCTCAGCAAAATAAGGGATCTCGTAGGAGCTCCCTTATCACAGAAGAACAAGAGAAGGCAAAGTATGATCTCTAAACCTCCTATACAACCCTTGATGAAGATTGGGCTGCCTAGGTAGAATTACATAAAATCATATTAACCGTTATCTGAAGAAGTGGGCATGCATACGAAAGCTTATATCCAGCATAAAACTTTGTTGGTCTTAAAGGTACCACTGGACTCAAACTTTGTTCTGCTGTTTCAGACTAACACAATTGTCATTGTTTTAAAAACATTGAAAATGTACAAAAACAAAAGCTTGCAAAGGATGCATTTGTGAAATAACCTTAGTTCGTCATTTCTTCTGATCTGAATGCACTTGGTTGTAACAGTCATGATATTGCAGAAGTGAGTGCAGCATATCCACAAACTGGAGATGGACGTCAGTCCTAGTGAAGAAGATGGTGATAAATTACACAGTTCTAACATGGACTGTGCCCTTATTTTGTAGGTGTACTGAGGTTTTTGTATTCCTACATGCACACCTCCAAGTTTTGAATTAAATCTGCTCTGAAGGCAAAATTAGGAATTATGGAGATCAACTACATTTGTTGTCCTGTTCATATATAATAGGGGAGGAGTCTGATTTTTACCATCAAAAGATGGGTGGTGTGAGAAGCTATTGCCCAACCTCCCCCCCCCCAAAAAAAATTGGGCTCCAATACAGGACGCAAGCCAGGCTGGGAGAAAAATGCCCTGAATTGACAGAATGTGAGGTGTTAAGATGAACAAAGAGATCAGGGTTCAGTTTCCCTTTCTCACTGTACCCATTTGTGGCAAAAATTGGACCCTGTAGCATGTGACCAACCATAGCTGCCTTTGTCGTGTCTTGTTTGGCCCTAAGTTACCCTGATACAAGAGACGTGAAGCAGCTTGGTAATTGGAGGGGTTGTCTACTAGTATAGATTACAAGAAAACCCTAAAGTGCCTTCTTGAAAGGAAGTTGGCATTGGTTTTTAATTCAGTGAGGCTCTAATAATCCCCTCTCACAGGAGGGCATAATAAGCCAAGATGGCCAAGTATCTCAACTGTTTGTCTACAGTACCCATGGCAACATGTCAGCATCTCAGAAGGAAACAAGCCGAAAGCTAGCCAAGCAACTGTGGCTCGCCCTCAGTTACAAACACAAAGAAAATCAGTCTGAAATTGTACTACTACTTTTTAAATATGACACAGGAAGGTGCGTATTAGTCTGTTTTGGGCTGAACAGCGCATGGGCTCAATGAATTCCATAACACTGCCCGGATGCAGTGGGAACCAAGAAAACACTGTCTTTTGTCAACTTCAGCCTAAATCTTTTTCATACGAGAACACTGGCATAATTGGTCACGTTAGTCACTAATTCTTGTATTGCCCACAATGCCTCAAATAGTTCATATATCCATTAACCAATGAGAACTATATATTGGAGGATAAGGGGAAAGATGGCTTAGGAAGTGTTGTCTCACTAGCCAAACTGCTCTTTTATCCCAGAGGCCAACTAGACCATCAACAAGCAACCATAGAAATGAGTGAATAAATTCCACAGAGCCTGTAAATCCGCTGGTTATGTGAATCTCCAAGGGTTTCCTCCCCCTCTGTGGTTCCATTTCATGAAAATCCACACTTTTGTAATGATCTGATCATTAGTGTAACAACTGCATTCACCACACAGATTTCTTCTGCTGGTAATAGCACACTGGTATAGCTGAGCGCTTGCTATTTATTTTGTTTTGTTAGACTTATATCCCACACTCCCCACATTGTAGGCTCAGGATGGGTACCAACATATAGGTCTGCAATTAATGCAGATTTACAATTAAAATATATTATAACAGTCCATTAAAATAAATAAAATTTTGAGGTACAGCCTCAGTGTGAAATCCCTTTAAAAGCCATGTTGGAGTAAAGCTTGATTGACATGCTAGATGTCAGAGGCGTGATGAGAGTCATTCCATGAACTTAGAGGTATGATGAGGGTCATTTCATGGGCAAGACTGCTGGAAGGGAAAGGAGCAATTGGAGGGTGGGCTCTCCTAAAACAAGAGCTCTTGCAAGCTCAAGCGGTCGCTATTCCAACAAGTTGGAAACATGGTAGGGGATCCAAGAAGCCAGTGTGGATGAACAGAGAATTCCGTGATGAGCTACGGAAGAAAAAGGAAATGTTCAAGAAATGTAAGATTGTAAGATTGATTTATTGTATATGGCCATTGGCCGTTACAATACAAAATTGCATTCAAATAGTACTTATGATTTAAAACATTGCATTCAGAATAAAACTCAATTATACAACTAAAATGTCAAAATTACAACAGTTTGGAATTGTAAAAACATGGTATCAGTACTTTATAACTCATTATAAAACATTTCTAAGGGCCGCCTTGGATCTAACTTTCCTAGCTACAAGTGCAAAGAGCACTACCTTGTGTGAAACCAAAGGATTCATATCCAACAAGAGAAAGATCAGCTTTTCACTGTCAGATAAATTGTAGTGAAGGACATATGTCTAAAGAAAAGTATATGAGGATTGCTAGGTCAACCGTCAGAGCAGCTAAAGCTCAAAGTGAGCTAAGGTTGGCCAGGGAGGCTCACTACAACAAGAAAAGCTTCTTCAACTATGTGAGGAACAAATGCAAGTTAAAAGAGGCAAAAGGCCCACTGTTGGGTGAAAATGGAGAAACTCTGACAGAGGACAGAGAGAAAGCAGAAAGGCTCAGTACCTATTTTGCCTCCATTTTTTTTCCCTGAAAAAGAACAGACTTTATCTAGAGATGGTAGTAGGCAAAGCACGGCTTCTGGGCTGCTGGTCAGCACGGACAGAAAGATTGTTGAGAGGCACCTGGCTTACATTAAATGGGTACAAATCCTCTGGGCCAGATGGAATGCAACTGAGAGTGCTCAAAGAACTTTCTAGAGAGCTTGCAGAGCTTTTGTCCATCTTCTTCAAGACCTCATGGAGGACAGGAGACATGCCACAAGAGTGGAGGAAGGCAACTGTTATCCCCATCTTCGAAAAAGGGAGGAAGAAGAAGAGAAGATGATATTGGATTTATATCCCGCCCTTCACTCACTTGGAGTCTCAGAGCGGCTTGCAAACTCCTTTCCCTTCCCCTCCCCACAACAGACACCCTGTGAGGTAGGTGGGGCTGAGAGAACTCTTTCCCAAGCTGTCCTTGAGGGAACAGCTGGTACAGAGCTATGGCTTGCCCAAGGTCATCCAGCAGGTGCAAGTGGAGGAGTGGGGAATCAAACCCAGTTCTCCCAGATTAGAGTCCGCACACTTAACCACTACACCAAACTGGCTCTCAAAGGCTATCCAATAAAGGAGAGCAGGGAGCTGTTCCTGTTGGCAGCAGAGGATAGGACTTGTAATAATGGGCTTAAATTATGGGTGTAAAGGTACTGGCTGAATATCAGGGAAATTTTTTTACAGTAAGTATAGTTCAGCAGTGGAATCGGACGCCTGGGGAGGTTGTGAGCTCCCTCTTACTGGCAGTCTTTAAGCAGCGGCTGGACAAACACTTGTCAGGGATGCTCTAGGCTGATCCTGCATGGAGCAGGGGGTTGGACCAGATGCCCTGTATGGCCCCTTCCAACTCTATAATTCTATGTCATCCTCTGACATAGTTTGTTAAGAATTGATGAATCCGAGGGGCTGTAGATCATTGACTTAGATGGCTGTATGCTTGTGAAGGTTCCCAGTGGTTATCCTGTGAGCTGCCACACATTGCACCACTTGTAGTTTCTTAGCCCCCTCCCAGATGGCCTGCTCGTCTTACTCCTGTGGTTTGTTGGTCATCTTACTGCCGTAGCACTAGTTCTACTGCATGGCTCTTTTAAGTCGGGGAAATATAGCTGGATTTCCCTACTGCATTTCTCTTTCCCTTTGGAGGAAAGCAGCAGTGCCATGGGATGTCAGTGATGGGTTGCTTTTGCTTCCCCCTAGTCTTGAAAGCCAAGCGGGGCCATGCAACTGAGTAAGCCAGGAGGGTGAATACGTGTGCATTTCTTTGCAGGAAAGAACTATTTAGACAGGCTGTTCTAGCTTGGCAACCGAGAGTGTGAGGCAAGCAGGGTCTCATAAGTGTTACTCTACCTGAGCCCCTAAGGGCCCTGTCCTAGAGTTTACTCTATGTACTATTTTTTTTTCTCAGATACATGTTGAAAAAAGAACATCCTCGGTATAAGCAGGGCTATTTTTGGGCAGGAACGCACAGGAACGGAGTTCCGTCTGGCTTCTGAGTTGGCCACGCCTACAGCCTCCCCCCCCCCCCAGGTTCCCCAGGTGCCTCGTAAGCCGCAGGGCACCTGGGAAAGCCAAGCCAATTCAATGAGGGAAGGCAGTTTAAACTACCTCCCCTCCTTGGGTTCCCCATGAGCCCCGGAAGCCATGGGGCACCTGGAGAAGCCAATGCTGGGAGGGAGCTGTGCTGTCAGGGGTGTGGCCTAATATGCTAATGCGTTTCTGCTGCTGGGTGTGGCCTGTTATGCTAATGAGTTCCTGCTGGGCTTTTTCTACCAAAAAAGCCCTGGGTATAAGTCATTTTGATCTTGGTTGGAGTCCTGGTCTTGGCGTGCCCAAACAATTGTAGTGTTGAGAGAGAGAATTCTTTGGACCTGATGATCACTGGAACTGAGACTGTGAATTGTTGCGAGAATAAAAACAGTATGGCAACCAAGTTTTTCTTACGTATACAATAAGAAGGAAGCATTTCCTGATTACTAGAAAAGATAATAGGAAAAACAGCAACAACTACATGAGTTATTAGCTAAACAAATGCCATCAAGATGAAAGAAACAGTCTTTGGAGGAAGGATAAGAGGAACCAGCCTGAGTTACTCGGCTAGTGGGCTGATAAGTGAATATTGGTATCCTGCTCAGAAAGTTTATTCAATTTAAACATCTTTTAAGCCTAAAGGAATACTGACTAGGGATGGGCATAAACCGAACCACAAAGCAAATTTCATGACGAATTTTGCCCTGTTTGTGGTTCAGAAACCGAATCCATGAAGGGTCCACGGTCACAGACTTCCATGAACTTTTAAGGCAGTCAGTGGGGTTCATACCAGTACCAGGCCAGAGCAGAAAGCAGGGATTTAAAGAGACTCTGAGTTTAAAGAGACTGCACGCAAAAGCCAGGAAACGGAGCAGCCTGCCTGGGGTCAGGTACTGCTTCAACAGGGGAAGCCCCCATCTGTTGCCTGGCAATCCAAGAAAACCCGGGTGCTCACCCACCCTCACCCTCTCACCTGAGGATGCCTCCCTCAGATCTCTCATTGGGAACTCGCCCAGGAGGATGGTGGAGGAAGAGGCAAGAGGCGCAGAGGGAGTGGCCAGCTGAGGCATCGGCAAAGAAGAAGGCTGTGGCAAGCCATGCAGCAGCAGGACTATGGTGGCAGTACTATGGTCGGGCCCACCCCAGGAGCCCAGGATGGGAGCAAGGGAGGTGGCGCTGGCAGGGAAGGAGACCACTCCAGCCCAGGGACTAGGTGCGTTGGGTGTCTTCCAGCAGTGGTGGCAAAGCCAAACACAGCAGAAAGCGGGCCAGCCATAGGAAACACCCAACCCACATGGTCCCCGGGGTGGAGTGGCCTCCTTCCCTGCCAGTGCCAGCTCCCCTGCCCTAACCTCCTGGGGTGGGCCCAGCCACTGTACTGTGTCTGCAACCCATATCCACAGCCCTGCTGCCACTGCATGGGTCACTGTGTCCATCTACTCTACTCTGCCTCAGCTGGCCACCCCTTCTCCACCACTAGCCTCCTTCACCACCAGCCTCCTAGGTGAGTTCCCAATGGGAGATCCGGGGGGCATCATCGGGTGACGGGGGAGAGTGTGTGAGTACCCGGGCTTTCCTGGATTGCTGGGCAACAGATGGGGGCTTCCCCTGTTGAAGTGGTGCCCGACCCCGAACAGGCTGCTCCCCATTTCCCAGCAGAAGAAGGCCCAAAATAGCTGAGTGGCTGGGAGCGTTCTCATTTCTCAGCTGTTTTTGCTGCTTTATGAAGACCCTTTAAGTTCCTTTAAACAAGGTTTGCTGGGCCCATAAACCACAAACCAATCTGGTTCATCAGAGAGCAGATCAGTTCTGTTTTTTCGTTTGGCCGTGAGCTGCACCACAATGCATAATTGCAGTTCATGCCCATCCCTAATACTGACATTGAAGTTTCCGTGGGTCAGCTGGAAGAGTTTTGTTTGTTTGTGTTTGCAGGAGGCACACAGTTGACTGCTACATCAATCTCTTAATATGATTCTACTTTGTTTTGTGCTTTTCTTTTTTTTCCCATAGGAGAAGATGAGGATGAGTTTGAAAACTTCATGCTTCCCCTGACGGTTTCATTTTCAACTTTAGCTCAGATATTCAACAATAGCTTTAAACAAGAGGAAGCAAAGGTGGGCTGCATTGAACAATGGGGCAAAAGTTTACTGATGACAGTCCAGTAGCGGGAGTATTTAAACAACACATTGAGCACCAGTTAAATATATGAAAGTCCCTTCAGTAGAAGCCGGTTAAGCATGTGTTGGCATTGGCTGGGTCACTGCCTTATTTCCACTTTTACCCTTAGATGTGTTCTCTTCATAAAATAAGGTATCATGCATTGAAGCTACTTGGAGTATGCTGCTCTTCCCATGTGGAGAGGTAGGCCGTGGTCACACGGCCCTTTAATGAGGGAGGAAGGGCTGTTTCCTCCTGCATTTAAAGGGACCGTTCACAACGGCCGTAGCTAGTCCCGCACCGAAGCGGGCTCAAATGCGGGTTCCTCCCGCATTTTCTGACCCCGGGAGAATCAAGTGTTTTCCCGGGAGTCGCACGAGGAGCCCGCATTTGAGCCATCTGGGCAGCCCTCTCTCGCAATCATTGCGAGAGAGGGCTGTCCAGATGGTCCCGTCCTCCATTCCCCCCCCTTTTACACTTGGGCACTCAAGCACCCAAGTGTAAAAGGGGGGGGGGGACCCCAAACTTACCAGGCAGCCGGTGGGGCTCGGGGAAGGGTGCCTCCCCCCCCCGCCGCCGTTGCCACCGTTGCCGCCACTGCTTGCCTCCTCTACCGTCGCCGCTTTCCTCCACCGCCGCTTGCCGGTGCTCGCCTTCTCTGCCACTGCACACCTCCTCCGCCGCTGCCATTACCGCTGCCGCCACCTTTGCCTGCTGGGGTTGGGATGTGTAAATATCCCAACCCAAACTAAAAAACTGCGGCCCCTTTAAGTCCGGGAGGGCTCCCGGACTTAAAAGGCTGTGTGACCGCGGCCCAAGGCATTGAATCTCCACTCCATGTGCGAGACAAGAAGAATATGCAAGTGAGTAAGGAGTACAGGGAAGCAAGAGTAGCCTGGGCACCCTGCCTTTATTTCATCTATTTGATACATTTATCACCTTCCTGCCGTTGCCACTGGATGTGGTTTACAGTTCAAAACAACTGCCCACTGTATAATACAGTCCAAAAAGGGACAGGCAAGGAAGAGGAGAGCAACTAAAGACAGGTATTTACTCTTTGGTATTGACCAAATGGAATGGCCACTGCAGAAAACCATTCTTGGGGCGGGAGAAGGAGCCAAGTAGCATTTGGCTAATAAGAGGACTGTCTCATCTCTGACACCTGATGCAGCCAGATGTCTCCCCCACCACCACGCACACACTTTCTGGATGTCCTGCTCCTAATCTCTGCTCCTTCCCTTATGAGTGTTGAGTGGCTCTGGATCCTTCGCATGTGGATTTTTATGTACGTGCACCCTAAAATTCTGGGTGCTCAAGAGCTGAATATTTTGGGTTGCCAGTGTCATGGAGAGAGCACTACTGCAGCCTTGCGTTTTTACTTGAGAATCTTGCAAGTAAAGCTGGGACAAGACGTGGTAGAAACCAGTGTTCCCTCTAGGCTGAGTTAGTGTGAGCTAGCTCACTTTTTTAGCCCCCGGCTCACACATTCTTGTCTTAGCTCAGGAAGGACGGCTCCAGAGCAAACTGATTTACGCAGTAGCCAAATCGCTCGCTCACAACTTTAATGCCAGTAGCCCACAAGGTAGAATTTTTGCTCACAAGACTCCACAGCGTAGAGGGAGCGTTGATAGAAACCATTCTCCTTTGCATCCAGTGCCCTCTTTTCTGCCTGTGACAATTCAGCAAGAGAAACTCGGGATGTGACGCCATCATACCATGTGTTTATTAGACCTGCCTCTGCTGGAAGCCGGTGTGTCGGAGGAACGGAGACATAATGTCGTGTCCCGTATTTCCCTTCCTAAACGTTAAAGGGGAAGAAAGGAAAACTGGACATGGGGTTTCAGTATTTTATGAACTGCAGTAGTCCTGACCTCTGATCACTATTTTTTGAATGAGATTTAGTGCAAAAGTTCAGTATCTTCTCCTTGGGAACGTTTGGCCAGTTGTCTGTTAAATACTTGAGTCTTCTGCTGACGTTTCCTTCTGCTTATTTTACTGGGGCAGGGGGGTATGGATTTGCAGTGATGCTGAAATATAGTAGATAAAACACTGCATGCTTAGAACATCTCTTTCCAAACAAGAATTTAATATATAAATCAGGAGTTTATTAAATGGCTGGGCATATATGTATAAATAGGAACTGGTCTTGAAGTATTGCGTTCTTAAACCGAACAAAGTGATTAGGATAACTGATAGCTAAATAAGGTTTTTATGTGCCTGTGGGAGCCATATTAGGATTGATTTGACAAGTCAGTTCAGCTGTGGCAACAGTCATATTATCCCGCACAGCATTATGTTTTATTAGTAAAATCCTTAAGTGTAGCAAGCTGTTTGTGTCAAAACAACAGTATATTTTAGGGAGGAAAAGGCTTGCTAAGTGGAAGCTGCATCATCAGGAACGGAACACATTAAGCATAGTATTACATTAAATAGATTGCCTTCTACGATTATGAGCAAACTGTTAACTGTGCACTCTAGAGTGGCTATTCCAGATCACGCCGTGTAATATTCCTAGCAGCTCTATCAATAATCCCCCCCCCTTTAACGTTCTGAAACGTGATCGGAAACTTAGTAATGTCACTGTTGATTTCTCTCCCCCCTCCCTTCTCTCTCCCTCCATCTCCCCCCCCCACCCTTCTCTCTCTCTCTCTCTCCCCCACCCGTCCCCACTGTGGTGTCACTTCCTGAAGGCCACAGGCTGTGATCCAGAGAGCTGCGTGTTTATCTTGTTGTGTGCAGGGAGCGTTTGGTGCTTTCTTTCTTAACAGCAGCCCCCTGTTTGTAGAATGCGGGGTGGGGGGGTCAACCAAGGTTGTGATGCAGCTCAGGGAGATGATGTGATGGGGAGGGGGGCCCCAAAGCGCCGTGGCTTGGTCAGGCACAGGCCAGTGTTTCCTCTAAGCTGAGTTAGTGTGAGCTAGCTCACAGTTTTTTAGCCTCCGGCTTACATTTTTTCGTCTTAGCTCAGGAAGGATGGCTCCAGAGCAAACTAATTTATGCAGTGGCCAAACCACTCGCTCACAACTTTAATGCCAGTGTCTCACAAAGTAAAATTTTTGCTCACAGGACTCCACAGCTTAGAGGGAGCGTTGGCACAGGCCCTTGTCTGCCGTTGAAAGGACTCACAGGAATGTAGGACCACAAATAGATACATTTGCTAACTATTGCTTCGAACAGAAGAAGAAAGGATTTGATTTATACAATCTCCTTCTCCTTCCCCTTCCCCTCCCCACAACAGACCCCCTGTGAGGTAGGTGGGGCTGAGCGAGCTCTTTCGAGGACTGCTCCTGAGAGAACAGCTCTGAAAGAACTATGTCTTGCCCAAGATCCATCCAGCAGGTGCAAGTGGAGGAGTGGGGAATCAAACCTAATCACCCAGATTAGAGTCCACAGACTTAACCACTACACCAGACTGGCTGTGAAAATGGGCTTCCTGCTTTCTGAGAAGTAAAAGTTATGTTTTGGTATATCAATATCCAGTAGATTTTAGATGCTTAAGTTATAAATGTCCAGTTTTGCGTCAGAAATAAATTTTTTTCTGAATTCTATGTTTAATTCTATATTTAAGCGTGCAGCTAGTTTAGAAAGACGTGTCCTGCCGTTTTGTAAGTACAGACCATTGTTCCAGGCTGCAGTTTGAAGCCAAAAACGAGACCCAGGGTGGGTTTAAACCAGCCTTGGCAAAAGGCCATGGCTTTCCGCTGTCGGAGGGTTTCATCAGTACCAAGAGTACTTTGCCTGTCACGCTGTCTTGTTTGCTAGCCACCTTCTTACTGGGGAAATTTTAATGGAGTTCCAGTGATATACCCCTAAACTAGCAAGTTCTTAATGACCCTGGAAAGTGATTGCTTTGATTACACTTTAACGGTATTTGCAAATAAAATCACAAGTAATTAAGGGGAAATCTCCAGGCTTTTGAGCAACTTTGATGCATGATAACTGCCTGATTCAGCTCCATCTAGAGTAATGCTGTGTAGACAAGAGCTGCTGAGATCAATAGCAACATAATGATAGTGGCAGAATTAAGTGAGTAACCTGAGAACTGTGCCTTCAGAACGCATGCAGCTGCCACGAGCCCAGGCCACAGAGTGCACTCCTTGCTTCCGTCCTAAATGTTCATCAAAAGACGCCCTGCAGGAAAATGGAGTTAGATGCTCTTTATTGCTGATCGTGTCTCTTGCCACATTTATCAGGGAAATTGGATTAGCAGTTGGCAGCTGCAGGTAGACAAGGTTCTGCAGTGATTAAATATGCAGCTTGGCTGCATTTGTTGTGACAGACCTTTAGTAAATTCTACTGTAAGCACCATCTGTCTAATTTGTATAAAGGAAACTTCATGCTCTAAGCCACTGTTAAAGGACTAAATTTGTTGCTTTATCATAAAGTAAACTTTTCCGCTAAAATCTTTTAAGCGTAATTTATTAGGCTGAAGGCTTTTTTAAAAAAAAATCACGATGAATAAATAATACACGGGAAAGTGCTTTCAGGTACTCCGTTTTGCGAGTACGGAAAATAAAAAATAATCCTTCCTGTTCTTCTTCGATAAAAATGTTTAGCATTTCTGTCTGCAGGGAGGTGACACCGTTAAAATATCTCTTAGAAAATGGCTGGTGACTGCCAAACTCATTTAATTTGTGGCTTCGACGAGGAATTTTCTAATTGGCTCTGTATATGTCTGAAATACATAATTGGGGGAAAAAATAATTGCAGCGGAGCAGCTTCCCTTCGTTGAAATACATCTGCGGTTGACAAATCCTTTGCATCAAGCATATGCTCAGGTTTATTTTCCAGGAAGTGCTAACCGAAGACATGAGGATGTTTTCGTGCATGCCATTAACTAGGGAGGGGGGAAATTCGTACGTAAGACAACTGCCAATTTTCTCAGCACCCCTCTCTAAAAGAAACTCCTGGATTGGCCTTGGAAATTTCTGCTCAATAATATATTGACTTTCTATACTTAACCTCAGTGGTACTTTGAAAGTATTTATGACATGATTAGTTTGATAGGAACGAATGAAACAGTGCGTCTGAGGAGGAGGAGCAGCTAAGTAGTAGCATCGTCGTGCTATCTATAGCTGGTTCACAGAAACTCAAAGCTCGTGAATTATTTAAAATCCTTGATTTTCAGCTTGCACACATTAAAAGTTTTCACACTAAGTGCCAAATGTTGCAAACAGCACTTTAACAGAATGATTTTGCTTTGATCCCTGTAGCAGTTCCTGAATAATTTATCACAGGTTATTGCCTTAATTCTGGAGAGGGATAGCGCAATAAAGGCAGATGAAAACACTCCAGTTGAAACACCTTGGGGCCTGCTCATTCCTCTGACATGGCTCTTTTGTTGGAACTATTTAGAGGTTATTAAGACGTGTCTGTAGAATTAAGAGTATGCTGTAAGGATGAAGACAGCCATCTTAATTCTAAAGACAAAGCACTATGACCCCTCACCTTTTTCTCGGCTGTTATTATATTGTAGAATTATGAAGGTAATATTATAGCTGCACCCAGAAGTGCAACTATAGTTAAAGGTCTGTCAGACTTCCCACTATAAAATCCTGTTTTGGGGTGTTTGAATGGTGTCTTGTCTAGCTCCAGTGGAAACATGTTGGGAAATGTGCCCCCCCCCCCCATACTGTCAGAGTACAATTTCCATTTAGATTTTGCCCCACTTGGTTACTTTGTAAAAGCTGTGAGGCATTCATTTTGAGAATTTAGGCAGTGGTCAGTGGTGGGAAGAGAAAAAACCTGACAAAGTGAATTTTAGAGCAGCCTGTTGTCCTTTTATTTGTAGTTATGAGATATACAGCAGTTATTTCAGGAATGAAAATGTGCTTATAAGTCTCAGTTCCAGCTACCAAACCTCCCCCTGTGCATTTTTCACATCCGGTTTTCTTAAAGCCACCATGTTGTGATGTGTAGTGTTTACAGTGGCTGTTATGCATCCCAAAAATGGAAGTATAATATTTCAGTGGCTCAGGTGAAGTGATCCCCCACTATGCTTATGTTCCTCAGGCGAGGCAGAAGGCATTTTCAAGCTCCCCTTGAGGATATAAGACTGAAAGTTGATGTTTCTTTATTGGGGGGGGGGGGAGCGCAATCCATCCTGCCAAAAAAGTATCAGGGCATCTACCCTGTGGCACCTTATAGCCATCAACCTAGAAACAACAATAATACTTAGCAGTTGAGTGTCCCTAAACTCAAGGCTATGTCTGATCTGAGCTAAAAATAAATATGAGAACCCTTTGTTCAGAGAGGTTGGATTTTCAATAAATTCTACAAATTATGTAAAGTTATTACATTTGCGTACTTCCCATCACTTCTGTCAATCATGGTGAGAGGCAGCAATCTGTGTAAAGCACTGAAGACCTGCCCCTCATCCACACCACTGTTCACCAGGCTTGAGTCAGGAATATTTTTGTTAGGCCACACACTTTGAAACCTACCACTGAAGTTGTGAGGGTTAGAGACTTATGGGTTGTATCCAGCCAGCTTTTCCACTAGTGTAAAGGGGAAGGAGAAGATCCCATTTGACCACTGAAAAGACTATGTTGGGGATCATGGGATCTGCTTGGACAAAAGTAATGTGGGGCAGGGGCTGTAGTAATGAGCAGGGTTAGGTGAGATAGGATGGAAAAGCCGGCTGGATCAAATCTTACGTTAGGAGGTGGGGAAGGTTCTCAGGTTGCTGAGTTATATGCCCAGGATCAAATTCTGTACCCTCTTCGAATTTGGGCAGTCATAGAGTAGACACAGCCCTAGGTATGACAGTAATATGTCTGATTTAGTTTTCACTTAATTAAATGTTGTATCCCATCAGGTTCCATTTGAGCTCATTTCTCTTTGATGATGTGTGGATCCACTACATTGGTTTGATGTTAAACAGGAATCTCAGACCGATTCCGCAAAAGCAGTTGTTGCACCCTTGATCTCCCGTTTCCCCTGGTTGTACTGCTAAATTTCCCACTATTTGCTATGGCCTGCATTTTGACCCACATTCCCCCCCCCCCCCCATTTTTTTTTATCCTTATTTTTTGGGATCAAGAAGACATGGGGAAAATCAGGGGGAAGATGCGGGTCAAAATGCAGCCACACAGCAAATAGTGGGAAACTGAGCAGTACAACTAGGGGAAACAGGAGACCGAGGGTGCAACAACTACTTTTGCGGAATCGGTCTCAGTCTCTCCCATGGTTGGAATCTCATACTGTGCTCTCACTCAACTGTGGTTGTATTTCTGTCCTGTTTTTGGTGTTGTTGTTGTTGTTGTGGACATCATGGACGCTATCAATCAGTGAATTTTTGCCTCTTGCAAACCCAGGAATGAGGAAAACGAAACTAAGATCTACAATTGTACTTCCTCTAGTATTTTAAATTTCTCATCAGAGCAACCGTTGGAGCTGAATTTGTACTCTTATAGGTCTTTGGGTCTCGGGGTGTTTTTTTTTTTAATGTTCAAGCTTAAAAAGGAGGGACTTCATCTTTCTCTTTGAGCACCATGTAATTTTGGGCCTTCATAGGTTCCTGTGTGGCATCTGTGCATGGATGGTGCAGAGTGATGCATGCTGGGTACACCCTATGTTGGAAATCAAGTCGGGTGTTTACATGTAATAGACGCCTCAGATTAGCGCTGACCTGTGGGGAACATTTCATGTGGTCACTCAGTCTGATTTCACCTTTAGACAAAATAATTCCTGTTAAAGTGAGTCTAGTTACCGTTCTGATATTAAGGCTGGCGGTGATGGCGAATGTTCTGGTAGCTTAATTCATAAGCGCTGCTGGCGATTGTACTCCACAAGGCTGCCTAGGTTCCCTTAAACATTAACACTACATTCTAGGAGTAATACGTATATAATTTAAGCAGATTATAAAAATAACAAATGTGTCAGAACAGGCTTTCCGCGAGTGATGCTTGTGATTAATATTAGTGTGCTCGATAAGTTTACAAAAATATGCTCGTGTTTCACTCTCCCCAGTTATTTATATTGCATATGTAAAATTGAATTGTTTCGGTAGAACTCGTTCAGATTATTTGTGAGCAGTGACCAAGCTGTAAAAGGGACATCCATGAAAATCCCCACCCACCACCCCACTTTTTTAAAAAAATAAGGGGAAGAGATATAATGAAACTTGCTCGCTCTTAAATTGTCCTCCTGGTGGATACAGACCTTTAATTTATTCCATGATCCCCCTACCTCCCATTTAAAGCTAAATTAATGCTGCTGTTATTGATAGCCTTGCAGTGTATTAGTCAACATTTTGTTAATATTATTAGCATTTAAGTTGGAGACTTAAAAAACAACTCGAGTGTTCTTTAGAGAAAAAAAGGCACAGTAATGAATTAAAATCAGATATTGTGCTCATTATTGGCTGGTCATTACTCCATCTGCTCTGTGCTAACGTGAAAATCAATTACTATGTCTCTTTCCCACTGACAGCGTATGTTGATCGGACTGGCACGAGATCTTCGAGGGATTGCCTTTGCACTGAACACAAAGACCAGCTACACCATGCTGTTTGACTGGATGTATCCTTATTACACAATGACAATACTAGCTCTGTGCACAGAGGGATACCAGGTCCCTTGCATTAGTTTAATAGTGTGGCACAGTAGGGAAGAGGAAACAAAGCTAAATGAACTAATGTGTAATCAGCTAAAATTACAGTACAGTTGCAGTCTTGTGCCATTAACTGGGAGGGCAACATTTGGAGAAAGACCACAAAGAGGTCATGTTTGGGTTTTGCTTTTGGAACCACTCCCTAAATATTCTTCTGTTGCCCTGTGTGCTCGCGATGCCTCTGCAAAAATGAATCTACAGTCTTCCAGTTTAGAACATGATGTATCTATCTCTCTCGGTTAAAATATATATTAGAGCTTTTAGATCTCTCTCTCTGCACTTAGCCACTAATTGTAAAATCATCTTTGTATCTAAGCATATCTCAGTGTTGTTCTGTGCTGTGAGTTCTCTCGTTGCTTTAGGCTTGCAAAATCCCCGAGACATGAATTCTCTGTTACACTTTTACCAGAAAGACGGCTAGCTTTCTATTCAGATGTTGGAGAATCACTTGTGATTCAGGGCTGAGATTTTTAGCTCAGTGTACAGTTCTCGAGAGTAAAGAACATGCCTTCTCAGGTTCTTTCAAGCTATCCACCTTCCTGAAATTTGACCGAGTTTGTCTTAGGGAACACCTGAGATTCAGATTGGAAGTATCTAAAGTTTACCGTTTCAAGGAATAGAACTAGTGTCTGATTCCGTGAACTGGTCTGCCCAGGGAGGATTTAGACTTGCTTGAAATTCCCTTAGATACTTTTGGGCTTTAGGCTTTTGAAGGCATTTTAGTTGCAAACGATAAGCGGTTTTTTAAAGTGACTCTTGGGTTGGTTGATTTTGCTTTTACCTTATTCAGTTGACTGGATTTTTAAAAATTGCACCTCGACTAAAATTTATTTTATTAATTAATTGTGCACACCGCCTTTTTAACTTTAAAAATAACACCCAAAGCAGTATACAAATGTAAATGGATTAAAATGTGCAAACAATTTAACAGCAAGTAGAATAAAAGAAAAAAAATCTTAAGGATCAAGCAGCGGTTAACAGATGCTGCAAGAATTATACACAGCTTTTAAAATGGCCCACTTCCTTTTTTAAACTTTAGCTGACAAGTGATGCCAGACAAAACGGTTTCTTAGCATCTCTTGGGATAACACTCACAGGCTGTCTTTTCCTATTTGAAGAAACTGTTCTGAATGGGATTTCTGTCCACTAGATGGCAAAGATGAGCAGAATTCATAATATCTTTGATTTGGTCTTTGACCTGGGAATCATTTTTATTTTATATATTCCAACAGTAATGTTTTGAGTTGCGAATAGCCAAGTAGGCAAAATAGTAACGTTATCCTGCAAAACAGGATTGTTTGTAGCAGGCTTGCTTATACTAATTGGGTTTCCGTAACAAATCAGACTCCTTGGAAAAAGGCCAAAGGCTTTTCATAATTGTATTGACAAGAAAATGAATATGATAAATGGTGTTCATTCAGTTGAGAAAAGATTTATAGTTTTTCCCTCTGGGCAGGGGATGAAGAGCAAATATGTGTAATAATAAGAAAAAAAACTCTGTTACAAAGTTGTTATTTGATCTCTCATAAGGCTATATTAAAATCTCCAAATATTTTAAAGATATTTCTGGTTGTAAGGTATAGGCTTTTCTTGGAGTATTCTACCTAAGGAAAGGTGAACAAGGATATGGTACTAAACATTTCATGAATATGGAAGTCATTCATTCTTCTTGAAATATTGGTATGTCAAGCTGTCAATGATTCAGATTTTACATTTCAGAAAGTTGATTTGGCTTATGTATTCAGGAATAGGGTTTCCTGGTAGGGCATGGCAGTCTCGGTGTAAATGAGCTGTTGAGCACAAAACCAGAGTGCAATCCCATTTATGGAGATTTCTTAGGAATCAAGTGATTTTGATCATTATTCAGAAGGATGAATGTTTGTGGAGTATGTTACAGGGTCCGGTTAGCTTTGTTCACTTTAATTGTTTTGGATTAGGCCCTGCCTCAAATTAGGATGCCTTTTAAAGTTAATTTCAGTCTAATGTCCATCTGATTTCCGTTATCTGGATGCTTGTAGACTAAGGGATGGATCCAAACTAAATTGGCAGTTTCCAGTGATTCCTACGGGGGGGTGGGGAGAGGTATTTGTGAATTTCCTGCATTGTGCAGGGGCTTGGGCTAGATGACCCTGGAGGTCCCTTCCAACTCTATGATTCTGTGATTCTGTTTCCCACTGCAGATATCACTCATGTTTCTCCTCAGGGTTCCCTATCCTCCAGGAGTAGTATTTCATGGAAATCAGTGGGCTGAAGTGGGAGGTGGAAGGCAGGAAAGTTCCAGTGTGTTGTTGGAAAATCTAGTCTGGATCCAACCCTAAGGTTTTTTTAACTCCCCCCCCCCCCCCAAAAAAACCTCTCGGCTTAGTTTCTAATAAGAAACCTATTCTATTTATGGTTTCCAGAAACCTGTTTCACATTCAGTCTGGTGGTCAAATGCCTTCCAAGATACAGAAGTATAATGTCGCTTCTTGATGAATTTCTAAGCAAAGGCTATACTCCTTTGAGGAATGCTGTCTGAAAATTTGGATGAGAGTAAGGGCACGGATGTGTGGTGTGCAAGTGGTTTAATGAACAGAGGCTCCGTCGTTAGGTGATTGGTGGTCAAAGGTAAGGCCTTGTAGAGTAAGGATAGTCAAAGGATCCTAGATGTGTTGCAGGAATGGCTGTGAATGGAGCTTGGGTCCAACACAGGAGCAGCACTGGATATATTGAGATGAAGGGTCTATCTTGTCACACCCAGGGACCTGTAGGTTCCTTAAAAATATGGAAAAGAAGGAGGGGAACAAAAACGTAATCCAAAAAAATGAATTAAGAACCTGAAAGGTTAAATGAGTACAAATTAGGGGCCCAATGTTAAAATCAATAAATATGCAACGTAAATATTTCAAATGATCAAAAATACATGTATTTTATTACAGATTAGTTTAAAAACAATTATAAGCCCAAATATAGCCTCAGTAAGAATTTCAGATCGTACAATATGCACAATTAGGACCTTATGTGACCCTAAAACAGATGCATTTCGGCCTACTGGGGAGTGGTGCAATCCTGTAACTGGGGAGTGGTTCACTGACAAGACAGGTTTTCTTCATTTTTTTGCCCCCACTATGATGTCATCATCCATCCTGATTACATCATCTTACAGCCTGACATCTAAGAGATAGGATATCTGTCACTTTGCACTATACACGGTTTTGTTACACTGGCTCCATATTGCTTTTGGAGTTGAATCTCCTGGACCAAAATAGGAGGGTAACTATTACACGTCTATTAATTTGGTACTTCAGTCTATGCGATTTTTAAATATTCAATATTATTAAAATTGGCTGTAAGGTTATTTGTTTAGTATTTTTTCAGGCACACAATTGAAATACCATTTTGGTTATATGTATACCTGATTTGGACACAAGGCAATGTCATATTAGGCCTGTGGAGTACATCTTTGCCTTGAGTTACCGATATTTATCAGAAATAAGTAATTCCACATAATACAATTTTCTGCACATTCCCATGTTTATAATTGTATCATTAAATATTATATGTAAATTAATAATGATTTTTTTTCTTTTTCCTTCCTTTTCTGCATAATTTTCACTTGGTCCTATATTGATTAATCTTAGTATTTCAGTAATATTAGTATTTCAGTAACTGAGCCTATGTGCAACATTTATTCTTGACAACTGAAGAAGGCCAGCAGGCTGAAATGCATCTGTTTTAGGGTTGCATAAGGTCCTAACTGTGCATCTTGTACAACTTGAAATTCTTATTGAGGCTATATTTGGGCCTGTAATGGTTTTTTAAACTAATTTTTAATAAATACATGCATTTTTTATCATTTGTTTTATATATATATATATATATATATATATATATATATATATATATATACACACACACACACACATATATATTATACACACACACACACACACAGGTCTTTATTGTGAGAACTGGCAGACGCGAGAGCTTTTTAAAATTTTATTGAGGAGTATCTTAACAGAGCAATAAAACGTATTATCTTATCAACACAACTTACAGAGTGACTTCAGTCAACAGCAATACACATAATGCAAAATATTCTGATATAGTTCAATCTTCAATCATACCTTCTATTATTGGCAAAAAAGGGATTAGGAGAAACATGAAGTATCCAAGGTTGCTACGGGCATGCCAGAAGGATACAGGTGGATAATCTTTGACAGTTCGGGTCAGCAGGGGAGAGTACATTACACTTGCAGATGGACACGTGGACTGAAGGAGAGTGAATTCTAAGCAATAGTTACAAAAACCGTTTATCCCACCTAGACTGTTTCTGCATTCTGCTGGTGGAACATGTAACACTGGCTGAGAACCACTGTTTTAGGAGATCAGAAAAGAATTTCACTCTCAAGACTGCCTTACTGATACTCATCATTTATGATTTAAAGCATTTTTATGCCGCTTATCTACCCAGGGTCCACAAGGCGGCAAACAGAAAAATACTAAATGATTAAAAACACAGTTAAAATTCTAAAATTCAGTTAAGAGCACAATATGTTGGTATGATTTTTATTTATTTAGGAAATTGATTACAGGATAAAATACGCATTGGGCCGCCTATAATGATGAAGTTCAGTTCTGCATTTTTCAGAGTGAGCAAGGCAGTATTACATCCGCAGTAAAATCAAAGTCAGCTTTGTATTCTGCAAAACAAGAGGTGGTGATAGTGCCCTTCTGCTCAAACCTCCCCCCACCCCCAAAGAAAAGAAATAAAAACCCAAACTAGATGTTAGAAGGGCATGTCAGTTTTTCCTGGACTCAAATAACAGGCATGAGAAAACCAGAGAGGGAGCCAATTTGATGCAGTGGTTAAGAGTGAGGACTCTAATCTGGGAGAACCGGGTTTGATTCCCCACTCCTCCACATGCAGCTGCTGGTGTGACCTTGGATCAGTCACAAGATCTTTCAGAGCTGTACTCCCAAGAGCAATCCTCAAGAGAGCTCTCTCAGCCTCACCTACCTTACAGGGTGTCTGTTGTGGGGATGGGAAGGGAAGGGGATTGATTGTAAGCCTCTCTGAGACTCCTTCGGGTAGTGAAGAGCAGGGTATAAATCCAATCTCTTCTTCATTCTCTACCATTCCTTGGGGTTTCTTTGAACAAGAAAATGTACGAAAGCAGAAGTTACACCAAGTGGCATTAAAAACTGGTGGATCACTGCTGTGCTTGCTAATGCATGACCTCCGTGCCCCCTGCCACAGTGCTCTGAGCTTGACTGAACACTCCCAGGCTTAACCCAGCCTCATTTCACCATGACATGTGAATGCAGGCACCTTAGTGAGTTAGCGTTTGTTTGCTTCTCATGTGCTGGATTCTATCCTATGGTTTGGCTGAGATTTAGAATCCCAGTACAGACAGAAGTAAAGCTCCAATTTGCCGAGGTGTCTGCATTCAGGCATCAGGGCAAACGAGTTTGATCTAAATCTGGAAGCATTCAAGCATGCTTTGTGCACTGGAGGAAGGGGGAGGTGGGGGGAGCAAGGAATGAGCACCGGATATCTCAATAAATGATATCCATTCTCTGTTGGGGTGTAATGTCTGAATATAGCCCAGACCTGCATCTTCAGGTTGTCCCAGAGACTATATTATCTTGGCATACAGGACTCGGGGAAACCACCATTGCAAGAGATTATGATATGTTCCCTCCAGGGAGTCATGTCCTCTGTGGCATTTTGGTTAGGTTTGTTGGATAAGGTGTGCAGAGCTGGGACTTGTCAGGGAGGCTTGGTCCATCCCCCTGACTGTCCTCAAGAATAGAGTCTGCATGATGTACGCATAGAGAAGCACAGAACGTGATGGCCTGCTTCCAGGCAAGGTTTGCTGCGTATTGGTTTAAGTACTCCAGCATATTCACTGGCTCCTGTAGCTTTCTTGGCAGAATCCAAGGTGCTGAGTTTATCCTAATGCCCTTAATGAAAGCTGATTCTCACTTGGTGCTTAGAATGTGAGTACCGAGACCGGAGTAAATAAGCGTGCCACGTCAGTTCCACAAGGAGCAGTATAGTGTGCACATTATATTGTTCCTTGTCAAAACAAGTACAAATACAACTGGCACTGTTCTGGGGCTGCGACGTGTGTCGCTGACAAAACTAACAATTTAAGCGTACCTGTGCCATTCATAACCAAGGAGAGATATGTCTACTTGGGCCCTGCTTTAATGACTGGCTCTTTGGGAGCATGTGGCCCAGGCAGTTCCAGCGGAGAAGCAAGGGTCATTCTAGATTGAAAGTGTTGTGTACTGAGCATGAGTCATCCCTGAGCTACCACCTGGAACGGGTTGAGCTTGTTAGTCCAGAACAATAGCTTTCCAGGATTCAGTAGTGGGCCATTAGAGATGTAGTATTATGTAATCAGCCTATTGTTGGGAGTGGGTTGCGTTAGGGTGTGGTCTTTGCATGCTTTATAAACAGGGCAGCCAGCCCTGGATTTTGTCCTTGTAGTGTTCCTGAAATCGCTAAATAAATTAGAGCTGATCACTGCAATGCGTCCAGAACCCACTATTTAATAGAAAGGTTCAGAGGGTAGCCATGTCGGTCTGCAGTAAACAGCTAGATTTGAGTACAGTAGCATTGGAGAGACCAACAAGAGTCCTTACGTCCCAGTCGGAAAGTGGGAGTGGTGTTCCAAATAAGGAACTCAGGATACAAAGGCATAACGCACATTGTAATCAACTAGAGGAGAAACGCTCCTTCTGGCTGGGATATAAGGACTCAGAGATCTATATTCCATCTAGTGTCTGATGAAGGGAGGCTTGACTCTTGAAAACTTATACCGCAAAAAACTTGTTGGTCTCTAAAGTCCTACTAGACTTCAATCTAGCTTTCAATCTAGACTGAAAGGGGGCTCAGTCAGCGCAAGACAAACCTAGATCTGCTGGCGGCGGCTGCATTAACCGTTTCAAAATGTGGTTGCATATCACTAGGTCCGAAAGATTTCCTAAATGTTGCCTCACTGCACTATAATCTTCTTTTAAAAAGTGTGGTGACAGTGTTGACACCGTGCATTATCAGTTGGGCGTCCCATAGTTCCTTGAGCATTTGCAAAAACACTAATGTCTCGAGGAACATTTTCCTCTGCAGGAGGATACTTCTGCCTTCCCCATCTAAACTATAGACTCATTAGGTTTCGTGCATGGCAGAGCACCTATCGGATAATTGGGTGGCCATTCCTACTGCAGAGACAATCTGTCTGTCCTTCCATGTTATTTTAGCACGTGCCATTTAAATGAATGTGGCATTCTGGATCTCCCCCAGCCCCTTTCCATTGGATTTTGTGAGTTTGGGCAGGAATACTGTCTGTATTCACTTGGAAGCTGTGTTGGATGTTTGAACCATGAAGTATATAAATGCTTCCAATTGTTCTTCTGGGAAAAGAGGCCCATGCTCAGGGAGTTTAGAAGAAACAACTTGCATGGTAGACTTCCTGTCAATAATTCCTTAATTATACCTTTTCTAATCCATTTGAGGAACATCTTTGACTAATTCCTCTAGGTTATGCTAAAGGGATTATCAGAAATGGGAACGGTGTGGGAGAGATCGGATCTGGCCCTCTGGGGTAGGGTTGCACATTCCTGTAAAGGCCAAAATCTCAAAATTACCAGAGGGGCGAAAGCTGTATACATATCTGTGAACTTCCTTCTGTAGCCATGAATAGGCCCACATTGCGATGAAGTTTCAAGAACCTTTGACTTCTCAGTCCCCTTTAATGTCTCAGATGGGATCCAGGTTTTGAGCCATGATATCTAATGGTAGGGTTCCCAGGACCTTAATGAGGAAATATTCTCCCTTTCTCTCTTTTGCTTTAATGTGTATTGATTAGGTATAACAGCGGTGACTGTCAAAAGCATTTCATTTCTTGCTTTGTGCTTTCCATTAAAGATACTAGGAATTCTGAAAAGTAATTTGTAGGAGTTCTGAAAAGTAATGATGGAGTTGTTCGGTTTTTTTGCTTTTAGTTTTCTTGTTTTGCAGCTATAGATGTTTTGTTGACCGTTGTTGCTTATCTTTATGCATTCATAACCGCTGCTGCCATTTTGGTACACAGGCTTGTCATACATTTTCTTTCCATTGGGATTTTTGACCCAGGAGCCTTTGGGCACCTTTGGTCTTCTGACATAGGGTGGTGGACGCAACCAATGCTCCCTCTAATCCGTGGAGTCTTTTGAGCAAAAATTCTCTTTTGTGAGCTACTGGCATTAAAGCTATGAGCGAGTGAGTGATCTGGCTACTGCATAAATTGGTTTGCTCCGGAGCCATCCGTCCTGAGCTAAGAGAAAAATGTGTGAGCCAGAGGCTAAAAAACTGTGAGCTAGCTCACAATAACTCAGCTCAGAGGGAACACTGGACACAACCACAAAATGGCCTCCGTGGAAAGCATAGCCAGCCACAAAATGACCACCACAGGGGGCAGAGCCAACCACGGTCATACACATATCGAGGAAGCCCCAGTGTAGGGGACAAATGGAGTAATTTTAAAAAATACACTGGGTAGGAGTAGTGAGAGACAACGAAACAAACACTGTGGTGGCAGCTGCTGCCAAAACAGCATTATTTCAAAATCTGCAGAGCTAATCAGACCTCCAGTGGCCAATCAGAAGCCCAACTGAGAAAGAGACCTATTGTGCTATGCCCACTTTCTAAAAAAACACTTGGCGTGTGCCAGAGCACTCCTAGGCACCATGTTGGGGTCCCGTTTTAGAATGTCCAGTGATGGTACAGCTTTATAGAACAGGATTACTGGTACATAATTAACTTAGGCCGATTCTGCATCTGGCATTTGCTCTGCATTTCTCAACACTGTGGGAAAGGTGCCGCTCAAAGCCACATTCAAATACCCCAGACCAACACCTTACTGAAGGTGAAGTCACCCCTGAACAGCCATAAATCTATGCAGAAGGTATCATAAAATCCAATGATCAAAGGAGGTAAAAGCGACATGCAACGCAGAGGGGAATTTCTGTTCCAGGGTGGGTTTGCTAAAACAACGGAGGGAAAAGCCAATGCGGAATCGCCCCTAATCTCTGTTAAAGCAGTTTGGCTCCACTTCAGTGACCATTTACATTTTACAGCAACTAAAGAACAGGGCTTAAGATGTTATTTGGAGCTTTAGTCTTAAAAGTAAGCCACACATGACATTTATCTTTATTTTGAACTTCTTTAACTTCCGCTACAAAAAGATACCCGTCATATCTTCCTATTCTTCAGACAGCTGTTGAGCTGTGGTACCGTGAACCAGCATGTACGACTCCAATCTTGAAGCTCATGGCTGAACTGATGCAAAACAGGTATAGTTCACCATAAAGTTGTTCTAAATGTCCTGATTTTTCTGTTATGGAACTACATATTGTGATGGACTATGAGAAAAGAAGACTTCGTTGTCATCTATATTTGGTGCTGCTTCAAAACAAGCTTTGGATTTGCTGAAACCGTACTTGATTGCTGTTCCGAAGCCTCTAGTAAAGACGATGTTGAAAGGCTGTTCGTGTGTGCGTGCACGCACATGTTCCAGCCATGCTCTAGTTCCTGAATTCCAGTGCACACAGTTACTTTTAATTTAACAAAGGTAAGTTTCAGCCCTTTCAGGTCACACTGAGGGAGGAGTGAAAGCCCCCTCTTTAAAGAAGAGTAACGACTTGATTCTTATGAATTCTACCCCTGGGGTGTCTCTGCTTACCTTTGACAGTATGGAGGAGGAGGAGATTGGATTTATATCCCACCCTTCACTACCTAAAGAAGTCTCAGAGCGTCTTACAAACTCCTTTCCCTTCCCCTCCCCACAACAGACTCCCTGTGTGAGGTAGGTGGGGCTGAGAGAACTCTTTCAAGAACTGCTCTTTCAAGATCAGCTCTGACAGAACTATGGCTTGCCCAAGGTCATCCAGCAGTTGCAAGTGGAGGAGTGGGGTATCAAACCCGGTTCTCCCAGATTAGAGTTCACACACTTAACCACAACACCAAACTGGCTCTCAT
Source organism: Lepidodactylus listeri (assembly GCA_029233225.1). NCBI lineage: Eukaryota > Metazoa > Chordata > Lepidosauria > Squamata > Gekkonidae > Lepidodactylus > Lepidodactylus listeri. The sequence goes on from JARCFY010000016.1 coordinate 19,372,557, forward strand.
TTGCATTTGCAAATGGCAAGTGGCACTTCAGGAAACATAGCCAAGGACTGCTATGGAATTTTACTTACTTCAGACCTGTTTTCCCATACTTGGGGGCAATGGGACCAGATAACCAAATGACTTCCCAGCTCCAGGATTTCTTGGATTATAAAGATTATCTACATCCATACTAGTCTGGATTCTACCATGGTTTTGGCCTTGAAACTTCTTTTGTCACCTTGGTAGATAGTTGCATTCAAGAAATGAATGGGAAATGTGTCCCTCATTGTGCTGAGTTGCCCTGCCACTGCTGAAGCAATTTTTTGAGATCAGCGCAAGCTGCACCGAGACCCACCCGCTTCCTGCAAATGCTCAACGGGTGCAAAAAAAGGTATCCGTGGGTGCCCTGATGTCTGCAAGCTATGTATTTGGGACCCCTGGGCTACAGACAAGAATGATTTTTTTTTAATAGTTTAGGCTGATAAGAGTTGCTTCCTGATGAATTCTGACTTAGCCACATTACCTATATGCTGGTGACTTCCACACTGGGCTATACTGCAGAATGCTGCTACTTTTGAACAGTCCTTGGAAACTTCAGATAGCCTAAAAATGTCTGCCTGATTGTTAATGAACTGGCAAATTTGAGCATAGTACACCTGTTCTGCTACAGCTTCATTGCCCGCCATTTTTTTTCTAGGCCCAAAGTATTGACCTAAAAGCCCTAAAGGGTTTGGGACTAGGGTACCCCAGTATGGTGCCTTCTCCAGCATGAGTGTATCCCCACACTGAGATCGCCTGGAGAGATCCTATTCCATATCCCACCACCATCAGAAATTCAGTGGGTTCTGACATGGGGTAGATCTTTCTTGGCTGTGTCCCCAATACTACGCAGCGCTCTACCCATGAGGCTTGTTCTGCATTGTCTGCACTAACGTACTAAACTTTCACAATATGTTTACCGTGCCTTTGAATTTTAGCTAATATGCTCCCCTGTTCTTCTTACCTTCTGTATGTTGCTTGGTTTTAGTCTTCCAACTTTTCATATATTACATGTTTTAATCTTTTTAGATTCTTGGCTGTTGACAGTTGCTATGGTCACGTTGTATCTTTAGTAGACCATGTTGTAAGCTGCTTGGGGGGTCCTTGAAGACTGGAATGTGGAATTTCTTCTCATGATGTGCATAATGGTGATTTCCCCCTCTGTTGTCCACATGGTAGAGAGTGCAATGTATTTCTCATCTTTCTGTAGGCATACTTTCTGTAGGAATTATTCTTTATGGATATTTTAATGCATTTTTTTTCTGAAGGGGATGTTGACTCCTCTTAGCACACACCTCTGTTTTTCTTTTCTACTATCTAGTAGTTGGAAGGAAAAAGTGAAGTTTGAGATGGTCAAGGATTCTGAACCCAGAACAGGGGGAAGAAATTTGAAAAGAATGATTGCAATAATGACTTGTTTGCTGGGCATATCCAGCAGATTGCATAAATAAGATATCAGTGCAGAAATTTATTCCGCTTTTGGATGTTTTAATTATTTGCTCTTTAAAGGAAAGCACACTTAAAAATAAAAAAACCCTACATAAAATATATTTCAGCATGGAGTTAATTAGCCACAGGTATCACAAATTTGAAATTTGGCTTCCGGGCAAAAGCGGTATATTTTTTTTTCAGCTGAAAAAGTTCTGCATTTTGATGTCTTAGTTGTGGCTTTGCATGGATTATTTTTCTATTTTAGACATAGTAACTGCTCCCCCCCCCCACATTATTAGTGTCCAAAATTAATAATGCCCCAAAAGACTTCTTTTTGGTGGTGATAAACCTTCGAAGGAGAGAATTTAAGGAAGCACCTTTACATATACAGCCAGTGGTAAACAGAAACAAAGAGGAACAATTAGAGTAAATCTCCAAAGAGAAGGGAGTTCATGAAACTGCTTAGCATATTCATTGTATTCATCTACTTATTGGTATGCAGAAAATCTCTATTGTTCCCTTTAGAGGACGTCATCAGGGATGGGTTTGCTTTTTCTCGGGTTGTGTACCGCATTAGGTTTTACAGGTTAAAATGCATAATACAATACACTTTGACATGGTTAAAATATGTTACACAGTATCAAATTGTGCTTGATGATGAACAGAGGTTTCAATTTTGCCATCTGTCAGATCTTAGAGCGGCTGTATAATATTGGGTTGTTGAGCTTTTCAGTGGTGTACTCAGATGCTTATGTTGAGCAAGCCAAGGAGCTCGCCATGGCCAGAAGATAAGCTCGGTCACAGTACGCAAAGTGCAGTTTCTCTGATAACTAGTAGAATCTTAGGAGATGTTATTTTGCTCAAGAGTAGATTATCCACATGGCTCCACTAAAGGAATTTGCCCTTCAAATTTGCTAGAGTGGTACATTCTTTTGTGGGGAGAGAATGTGTCCCATAGTGTAGATTCAGAGTTGAATATAGTTCAGTTGAATACTCAACAATTGTTGAGCAAATCCTGGAAAACCCTGGCTGTGTTTCTAGAATTCACAGGGCTTTTGTCCATTCAGCTAAATGGAACCCTTTCTCACCATTCACTCAGATGTTACAGGGCAGTGGTGGCTCAAGTGGTTAAGACACTGAACTGCAGACCAGAAGGTCAGCAGTTCGGCAGTTCGAGACCCGAGTGCTGCGTGACGGAGTGAGTTCCCATCTCTGGCCCCAGCTCTTGCCAACCTACCAGTTCGAAAGCAAGAAATTGCCAGTAGATAAACAGGTATCACTTCGGTGGGAAGGTAACAGTGTTCTGTGTGCCTCGGTGTCTAGTCATGCTAGCTGCATGACCACGGAAATGTTTTTGGACAGCGCTGGCTCTTCGGCTTGGAAAGCCATATTCGACTGGCTTTCAAGCAAGGGAAACCTTTACCTTTACATATGATTACACCAGCATAACTCCATTGTCTTTGGCACTGACGCTGGGCCTGTCCACAGATTCAGCCCCCTCGAGTGCTCCAGCAGCTCTTGCCTGTTGCTTCTCAGAACCGCCTCCCAAAAAAACTAAGCACAAGCACCACAGGAAAAGTTTCCACTGTGCCTTCCAAATGTAAGTCTCTGGATCATCCAGGCACCCAGGTCCAAGATCCTACCCCCCTGCACCTGCCTTTAGGGACTGTCTACGAGTCCTTCCTGTTTTGAAAATGCCTTCTCAATTCCTTCACTCACACTGCCGTGAAAGCTCTAGCTTTTGGATGTCATAGGCGGAGCTTGTTGAATCTGAGAGAGGAGCTCCAGGTCCAGAATTGTCTTTTGGTCCACAACCATCCGAGCCCCCTTGCACCCCCAGTACTTCAACTCCCAGCCCAAAAGGCATCCTTCCATAGCATATGGGAATACACTAGGATCGTGCTCACTATACCTTCCTAGTGTTCTAATTACTAGGCATGTGAATGGCCATACCAGGGGCAAAGATTTCTTTCCTGATTATGGCCAGTGGGCCCCACAAGATAACTTGTGATACTGATCTTTATGGACCCAGACACTTCAGATCTGAGCATTTGTCCCCACCTCCCTCTTTGGGGAGAGATCCAAACCTATCACCATCTTTAGAAGCTCATTAAGATGTTTTCCATGCTGATGGCCTTGACTATAATCAACCTCCCTGTGTCGACTTAGAACCAGATTGAAGCATCATATCTGTCACTGGGGGACACTATGACAGACCCTGCTTCAGTGTCTCCTAGTGAGGAGTTTTGACTCTGTGCAGAGCAACTACTGTGCATGGCTTGATCCCTTGAAATCGAGGTTTCCTGTACTCCTTTACCTGCCACTGACTCAGTATTCCGGGTCATGCACACCAGATCTATGGATCAAGTAACCTTACCTATTATGGATGAACCAGTAGAAATCACTATAGGGCCATGGCTAAAACCTGCTTTGGTTACACCATCTGCCAGAAGGATTGAGAACCTTTACAGAACAAAGCAAGAAGGTTTCACATTCCTGCTTAACTATGCTACAGCTAGCTCCCTAATTATAGATTCTGTCCAAGGGAGAAATAAGGGAATCATTCAGCACCCCTTGATAAGGAAGGCTGAAAGTTAGATGTTGTAGGCAGAAAGGTCAATGCTTCCTTGACTTTGGCCTTCAAGATTATCAGGCCATTATAGCACATTATCAGTTTTTCCTCTGGGGAAAAATTGCCCTTTATTTAGACCTCATACCCGAAGAAAACCGTAGGCTTGCTAAGCTGCTGCAGCTTGAAGCTACCACTTTCTAGGCAGCAGATTTCCTCTGCCAAACGCACTGCAGATGGTGCTGCCCATAACCTGGGTACCACTATTGGCCTTAAGCATTATTCATGGTGACGTTTCACATGACCGCCAAACAACGCATGTGCAAAAGTGGAGGACCTTTCTTTTGATGGCTCAGAGCTCTTTAGCGCTAAAACAGAGAAAGCCCTAGAAAGAATTGGAATAAGTTTACCGCCAAGAGGCTAGGCATTATTCCCACCCAACTGCTTTCTCAGAGAGGTAGACCTTACTATAGTCCTTACCATTCTTACAGAGGGAGAGATTATCAGTTCCTACAACATCAGTCCATATACAGGCCTCTGTATCCTTCATATTTTCAATCTCTCCCTCAAAATAGGAAGAGATAACTTGCAAGGCAAGACCAGAGTCCTTTCTCTCATCTCTATATAGCCCCCCAAACAGGCCTTTTGACATCTACCTGCAGTCTTCTCCCCTCCCACTCGAGTTGGGAAATGTCCACCTCACTTAGAGAGGTATGACTACAGATCACTGAGTCCTTAAGACTGTCTCAGAGGGCTATGCCCTAGAATTTTGGGGCTCTCCAGTTTCTTTCCTGCCCATGCCACATAGATCCATACTCAACCCCATTTATCAGCGAGGTAGATATCCCACATGGGAATGGACTCATATTGTTTCCTCCTTGTGGCTGCCGATACAGCGGAACAGCATTGGGGCTTCCACACGGCAAATTTCCCTGTAGTTTCCTGACCTCAGTCCCCTGGAAGCAGCCTTCATCACCAAGGCCTCTTAAGAACATAAGAGAAGCTAATGTTGGATCAGGCCAATGGCCCGTCCAGTCCAACACTCTGTCACACAGTGGCCAAAAATGCCATTTTTGACCTCATCAATGTGTATTTATAGTTAGGATTTTTGACTCCAATGTGCATCACCTTGCACTTGGCCAAATTGAACCCCATTTGCCATGCCCACTCGCCCATCCTTTGTAGAGCCTCACAATCCTCCCTGGTCCTCACTGCCCTGAATAATTTTGTGTCATCTGCAAATTTAGCCACTTCACTGCTTACTCCCAACTCCAAATCATTAATGAACAAGTTAAAAAGCATCAGACCGAGTACTGATCCCTGCGGTACCCCACTGCGGTACCCCACTGCTTAACCACTGCTCCACTGAGAAAATTGCCCATTTATACTCACTCTCTGTTTCCTATTAATTAGCCAGTTTTTGATCCACAAAAGGACTTGTCCTTTTATCCCGTGACTATTGAGCTTACTAAGGATTATTCTTTAGATTTGTTTTTTAAATCAGTAATTGAGTATTGTTAAATCAGTAATTGAGTATTGTTATATTGGTATAACAATATAGCAACCTGTGTACCAGGTTCTCTGAATTCTCAGCTTTCATTAAAAGAAAACAAAAAAGCCTGAAGCCCCTCGGAGATATAAGTGGAAAGGCAGCAAAAGGGGCTAGAGCGTTTCTGAAAGCAGGGGAGTGCACGGAATCTGATACACAAATAATTATAAAGTTACTGTGATGTAAATATATTCAGTTACTGGGTTTTTAAGAAAATGTAAAGCCTCCCTGTGGCAGGAGAAGAAATGGTTGCCATAGGGACAGAGACAGGGAAATGGCCGCTGTGTGGGAGGGGCCAGGAAAATCCAAACTCCTCCTTCCCAGTAGCTACATAGGCTTTGCTGTAACCTTTCTCTGAACTTTGCAGAAAAATGCATTTCTGAAAACCTACAGAAATGTTGGGGATACCCTGAAAGGTGCATGAATGTACCATGATGCTGCGGGGAAACAGGAAAACAATTATTAACAACATTGAACCTTGGGCAGGTAACCCGTGTGGAACTATCCAAGAAAAGACTGTAACATTTGGGACTTTTTAAGTTCAGGGTTTAAAAACAAAAAAACCCAAAACCACCCTTACGGGCCATGATAAATGCTTATAAAATTGTTAATGGTATATGAAGAGGAGAAGGCAATTTTTCTCATAATATCAGAGCTCAGGTTCACCCAATTAAATTGATTGGTAGTAGGTTCAGGTCAGGCGCACACAAAAAAGCCCTTCCATAGATAAGAAGAAGAAGAGAAGAGATTGGATTTATATCCCTGAGAGTGCTCAAAGAACTTTCTAGAGAGCTTGCAGAGCTTTTGCCCATCTTCTTCAAGACCTCATGGAGGACAGGACATATGCCACAAGAGTGGAGGAAGGCAACTGTTATCCCAATCTTCGAAAAAGGGAGGAAGAAGAAGAGAAGAAGAGATTGGATTTATATCCCACCCTTCACTCACTTGGAGGAGTGGGATTTTATTTCACTCTTGGCCATTAAAAGTCCTGAAGCCCAAGCTTTTGCCAGCTGTATTGACAAGTCAAAGGAGGCATCATGGAACAGAATTCGAGGGGATGGCATTATTCATCATAAGAACAAATTTAGAGTCCAGTGGCACCTTTAAGACCAACAAAGAGAAGAGAAGAGGTTGGATTTATATCCCGCCCTTTACTCAGAGTCCAAGAGCAGCTTATAAACTCCTTTCCCTTCCCCTCCCCACAACAGATACCCTGTGAGGTAGGTGGGGCTGATAGAGCTCTGAGATAACTGTCCTTGAGAGAACAGCTGGTACAGAGCTATGGCTTGCCCAAGGTCATCCAGCAAGTGCAAGTGGAGGAGTGGGGAATCAAACCCGGTTCTCTCAGATTAGAGTCCTTGCACTTAACCACTACACCAAACTGGCTCTCAACGCGTAAGGGATGGGATTTGCTACCCTAGTTTGCAGTGATGGCCACTGGCACAGCTGGTTTTAAAAGAGGATTAGGCTGAGTATGCAGCGATGGCGAAACTAACAGCTGATTTGAGAAAACAGATCAGTTGTGAAATTCGAGGAGAGATGGAGTGTGTATTATATGTATGGAAGCAGGAGACAAATTTTGAATGAGTAGTTTAAAATGCATTGCAGTGAAGAAGGAGAATGAGAAGTAATTTTAAGTGTAAAATGTTGAATATGAATATATGCCCCCTGAAGTGATCTTTATTGTGCTTTACAGACAGTGTTTCAAAAGGCTTTTATTTAATGGAGGGGGTGTTGGGAAGAAGCATTTTCTATTTTCTGTTATATGATATATAATTATATATCATAATTATTACATGATATATAATTATTTTCTTCTTTCTGTATTTTCTTTATATTATATTTGTGTGTGTGTGTGGATAGATAGATAGATAGATAGATAGATAGATAGATAGATAGATATGAATGAGGATTAGGCAATTTCATGGGTAACAGGTCAATCAGCAGGTATTTATGGTAGCTAAATGGAACCTCTGTGATCAGAGGCAGTATATCTTTGAGAAGTGTGCTGGAAATGAGAAGGGGAGAGCTGTTTCCTGTAGATGAGCTTCCTACAGACATCTGGTTGACTTAACTGGACATTGATTTGATCCCCCCGGGACAGTTCTTTATTAAATTCCAAATTAGTAAATGTAAAACTGTGTTTCATTGGACCATGTGAATGTATATGTATGTTGCTGCTCAATTTTCCCTCCCCAGATCACAGCGCTTAAATTTTGATGTGTCATCTCCTAATGGAATTCTTCTCTTCAGGGAGGCGAGTAAGATGATTTGCACTTACGGTGAGTATCTGTTGATGTTTTATTTCTTTGACTATTTAGAAAGTAAAGGCATGCCTCTTTTTAATTAAAAAGGATTCGGCATCCAAAGATGTTGATATTCACAGCTCCTACTGTGAGAACTGATGGCTTTAGAATACCTCTGGAAAGCAGATAGCTTATGCAAATTGCTGATTAATGTGAGGTGTTTTACAATTGTTAAAGCAGTAAAGGAAACTGTTTGTATTGTGTTGGTAAAATAAAAAATAAAAAAATTGTGAATTAAAAAAAAAAGTGAGGTGTTTTAAAATATTCATTTAGTTATTAGATGTAGATCTTCTAAACCTACCGTATTTTTTGCTCCATAAGACTCACTTTTTCTCCCCCAAAAAGTGGGGGGGGGGAAGTGTGTGCATCTTAAACCCCCCTCACCTTTCTCAAGCCACGGCACCGAGCAGAGCTAGGTGCGTCTTATGGTCAGGTGCGTCTTATGGAGCAAAAAATACGGGACTTTGAATTTCTCCGAGCAAAGTTCTTGTAAAAAAATTTAGCGATAAGGCTTAGGTGAAGTAAGTATTTGGAAGTAATTGAAGATAATCAGGTTGGATCCAGTGATACATCAGTGGAGGACATGATGGTCACAGAACTTCCCTGCTTTCCTCTACCCAAAGAAGTTCCTTCCAACTCTGGGAAAGCGGATTTCCGGGATTGCAGACCCATGTGGAGTGATATGAACTGTATTGGCTGTGGGGGGCTACAGGGAGGAGGGGAAAAGGGATGAACCATCGTTCCTGTCTCCCCTGTCAGCAGTGTTGTGCTGGCAAAAGGGGGAGTTATCGACAATGTTGCCCTCCTTGCTGCATCTCCCCCTCCCAACTTGCATGGTGGTTATTCCATCTGGGTCCTGTGATCCCACCCCCCACCCCGGCACCAACCTTGTGACGGTCAGAAGGAACACCTTGGAGGAAACCAGGGAAGAGCCACAATCATTGCACAAAGTGGGTCACTAGATTACACCCATAATTCTTGACTCCATTGGAAAGTTATATGCTAAGCACTTACTATCTAAGCTTACCTTCTGGATGACACAGCAGAGAATTTTGGGCCTGGAACAGGTGGGTTTTTGTCTGGGGAAAACTACATTAGATCATTGTGTTATTTTATTTCCTTTGGTCAATAAATATACTAAGAGAAGTTAACTACAAATTATATGTTGCTTTCTTAGACCTTAAGGGAGGGTTTGACTCAATTGATAGGGAATAACTCTGGGCTAAACTAAACCAAATGAACATTGACAAGAGACTGCTTATGCTCATTAAAAAGTTATACACCTCTACCACCTGTCAAGTCAAATGCTCCTTAGCAGGTAAACTAACCCCAAAAATCATTTCCAGTAAAGGAGTTAAACAGGGCTGTATTTTAATCTTTTCCTCAATGATCTTGCCCCAAATTTCGTAGGAGCTGACTGCCATAGCCCTTAACTTGGCTCTGTACCTGCGCCCCTATTATTATATGCCGATGAAACAGTATTAATATTGTGCTCCAGAGTGGGCTTGAAACACCTGCTGAATTGGTTGCCTTGCATTTTTTACAAGTAATAAGTTACGACTGAATTATGAAAAATCAAAAATCTGCACATCCTAGTTTTGGAATGAAGTCCAGTTAATCTAATTACCCAATGTTAAATAAATAAGAAGACTGTATGGTTAGTACAGGTGTATATTTAAAAATCTCCTGTGAGAGAGAACTCCTTTTGAGAGTAGAGCACCCCAGCGCCTGAGCATAACTAGACAGCAGGATGACAAAGCAGTCAAGAAAATCCAGCTGCTGTAAGCATTTGGCCGCTGAGAGAGGAGGCCCACGTAATGAGGGTAGATGGTGTGTCTCAACTTCTGCTTCTTTAGCCTCATTGAGTTTGAAAGTTTTAAAGGAAACCTACACCTTGCAAAATAAACCCAATAAGAAACACACTGCTATTTAAAGGCTACTTTAACATATGAAGGTAGAGAGTTGGTTTGGTGGCATGTCGCATTTATGGCTGCCTATTGGACAGAAGTGATGGGCGTATCACTTAGTACAAGGAGTTTTGAACTCTTGGAGCCATTTCTTCCATCGAGGCCAAAGTGGCTGACCTGAAGAATCAGGAAGAGGCAGGCAGGAACTTAGCAGGAGTGCATAGAGATGTTCGTTCCCTCTTGGGTTTTCTGTGTTTGTCATTGTGAGCCTTTCCAACGGCCCACGTTCCCAATTCATTTGTTCCTTTAACAGTGTCTGTACATGAGTGACGCAACGCCAAGCATCCCTTTAGCAGTAATATTTCTATCAATCATTGTTAATATGGTGGGAAGGGGGAAGAAAGATGGTGGCTGTTTTGTCCTGAGCAGGGAGAACCCATGTGGGAAACGGAGAGGAACTAGAATGATGTCATCTCAGGAGGTAACCTTAAATGCCTTTGAATGACAAATTATGGTTTCTTTCATTAATTGGCTTGTTTTTCTTTCTTTATTCCAAATGTTTGAATGATAACGATATAATTAAAAAAACTCTGTTGTTCTTAGCAACTTATGTTTACAACCTAAAGCAGTAATGTGCACAGTGGAATAATTCTAGGCATTGGTATGTGTGTGGTGAAAACTCAACCTATTCTATTGTTGGGCGTTAGAGGGAAAAACCAATTCCATGCTAAGGCTATAAGGGCTACTATTGGCTGTGACTCCAATCTTTTTCTATCTCTATGCTAGATTCAAAATCTAGAGTATCTAAGTGTTAGGGAAAGGAACTTCTTTATTAATTCCATATAAAACATTTTTATGCTTTTTTCCCACCCAATCAGGATCCACAAGGTGGACCCTTCTTGCAGGAGGAATGCCCTTTGCTTTTTTCAGGTTGCCAGTTTTCTTGGGTTGAGGCAAAATCTTCAGACTTACGCTTTTCACAGGTTGGCTTCTTGTCTGACGAGCTGAGGGGGGGTGGTCCCCTCAGGATTCCTGTGTGAGAGTCTGGTTCCTGGGCGGAATATCCTGGTGCAAACTGCCCCCATGGTCTGGGAAGAGGAGATTGATTCACAAATGAATGAAATTTCCCTTTTACTTCATTGTAACCAAAACAGCATTTTATTTACCTTGCGTTTGGCATGCTGTGGTAAATTTATGTGCATTTAATAGCCAAATAAATATAACATTTAGACAACAAAGGCTGCGTTCCCAAGATGTAATCTCCCACCCTGGCTTTTCCCACAGCCTCATCAGCCCCTTTAAATAAATCTGGTTTAATGTCATTTTTCATGCCTTCCTGTTCCCATCACCATTTTTTGGTAGCATCTTTATAATTCTGCTGTCACTGGTACCACCTCTTCTTCTTCTTGCCTCTGTGGTATCATCATTTTGCCTCTCCAAGAACAGGATGCAGAAGCGAGTCTAGAAGTCACTGGCAGCTTAAGTAACCTACATCCGTCCATCACCCAGTTTTGATGATTTTGTTTTCCAGCTATTGCTACCAAAGGAGGGTTGGAATTTTCACCGCATACCCCTGAACGGGTTTTGTTTGCCTTACGAGAACATCATGCTCTCGACTGGCTGGGTTTGTCCTGTGTCCAGTCCATGGAGTACTTGGCCTTTGGTGGGGACTATCTCAAGTTGGTGTTGAAAGTACCATCAATGAAGCAAGAGGAACTGCGCAGGAAAATATACAGGACTTGATCTTAGTGATATGTCAGAAGCGCCAGCATGGATTTATTCTGTGTGAGCATGAGGGGATGTATCCAGATATAAGCAAGGGCGTAGACTTTCCAATTTTGGGGGGGGAGGGGGAGGGCTGGGCTGGGCTGGGCCAGAGACATCACAGGCCATTGTCTCTGGGGGAGGCTCAGCACTTCCTGGAAAAGTTTTTTGGGGTGGCTCCATCTCCCCAGTCCCCCTGAAGTTGACACCTATGGATATAAGGGCAAATACAGATTCAGATATGCTAAACTAAGAGCCCGAGGAGGTGAAAGGGATTTGTTCTAGACCCTAAAATGGGTACCGTTCTAGTGTATGTTAGTGGAGCCCTGTGTTTTCAGTAACCCGTCTCCCTCACTGTTCTGGAAGACTGACAGGAGAATAATATTTTCAATATGCTCTTTTTTATTTATCTACATTCTGTCATGATATACTTTGATGTAAGTTTTTAATTTTGTCGCAGCTTTCAGCTGTTCTAGCAGTTACTGTTCAGGGTCAGCATCAAGGTTAGCCACAGTAGCACAGAACAATTTCCTCTCATAGCCCAGGTAACATTTGGATGAGGATTACATTTTACCACATTTTCCAGTAGCCGGGGACATTATTTTTAATGAGCTTTAAATTGCTTCTAGAACATCTACAGTATAAAGCTTAGTGTTGTAATCCGTTCCAACCCTAGCAACTTAATAAAATCTTTAAAAAATTTTTTAGTTAAGTTGTTCTTTGCCGGGTAATAAGTATGATTAATTTTTTTAACAAATTGCCAATTTTAATAACGGGATAGATTTTTGTGCCCCGTTTTTATCCCTTGCTCCTCCGGCCAAGAGCCCTTTGTAGTGTGGATGTTCTGCAAGTTGCTACATCCAACAGCTGATGAACGCTGGCTTATTTTAATATCACCCCAATACCAGCTGTTGTTTTTGTCCACTTTTTAATGATTCAGCCAGTGATATCGTTAAGTAAGCTGACCTGTTGTCAACAATTTATTTGATTTGGATGCTTTGAGAGCCCTTACCTAGGTCTAGCGCAACCTGAGAGTGATTGTGCCAGATTTCCTGTCCAAAGAAATACCTTTTTTTTCATTTTTCATTCTTAACTGCTTTTTTTCTACAAGGCGGTCACTGATACTTCTTAGCATGTTGTGGATTTCTGTGCTGTGTATTACGGCTATAACACTCGTACTGAGAGGCAAGGTGTTGACAGCTGTTTGTGCCAGCCACCCTGTTAATAGGGACTCATCCAGATAATATATGGGACTGGGGATACATGCTGCCTATACAATCCTGTGTGCCTTCCAAGACAGGGGCAAAGCATTTCAGAGGTATAATTGGCATTGGCATTATCGAAAGTTAAAGACCTGCAGACTTTAAAAAAAAAAAAAACTCCTCTGGGTAAACAGAGAGGAGTGGGATTTTATTTCACTCTTGGCCATTAAAAGTCCTGAAGCCCAAGCTTTCACCAGCTGTATTGACAAGTCAAAGGAGGCATCGTGGAACAGAATTCGAGGGGATGGCATTATTCATCATAAGAACAAATTTAGAGTCCAGTGGCACCTTTAAGACCAACAAAGAGAAGAGAAGAGATTGGATTTGTATCCCGCCCTTTACTCAGAGTCTCAGAGCAGCTTATAAACTCCTTTCCCTTCCCCTCCGCACAACAGAGACCCTGTGAGGTAGGTGGGGCTGAGAGAGCTCTCTCGAGGACTGCTCATGAGAGAACAGCTGGGAAAGAACTATGGCTTGCCCGAGGTCATCCAGGAGCTGCAAGTGGAGGAGAGGGGAATCAAACCTGGTTCTCCCAGATTAGAGTCCGCGCACTTAACCACTACACCAGACTACTGCATGAACATGAAACCTCATAACTTGAATAAACCTTTGTTGGTCTTAAAGGTGCCACTGGACTCTAAATTTGTTCTGTTGCTTCAGACCGACCACCTGGAACTATTATTCATCATAGGCTCTCTAAGAAAGGACATGTGATGGATGAGGCTGCATTTTTGGAAATACTAGGGTATAATGGAGAATCGATCTGTGGGTATCTGGGGTTCGGGGGGTTTTTTATTTGAGGTAGAGTCACCAAATTTTCAGCATAGCTGCTGGTGCCTCCCCTCAATGCCCCCCCTTCCCAAGTTTCAAAAAAGATTGGACCAGGGAGTCCAATTCTGTGAGCCCCAAAAGAAGGTGCCCCCATCCTACATTATTTCCAGTGGACAGAAGGCATTTAAAAGGAACACAGTCCCTTTAAATGCGACAGCCAGCTCATCTGGAACTAGCTCCAGAGTTCAATTGTGCTTCTTCCCTCCCCTCTCCCGGAGCCTCCTGGTAAGTCCCCCCGCTTGCTTGTCAGCCTCACCTGGCAACCCTACTTAATCAATGCTACCTTGGTTAGCAGTAGCACTAGGATTGGGCTCTGCAGAAGAAGGAGGAGTTGACTGATTTCTTTTCAGAATTTCCTGCCATCATGATGTGGGGCCGTGAAGCTCCCAGGCAGCTTCTTTCTTCTCTCACAGCGGCATCACTGAGGGCTGAGGAAGCTAGGTCACCCAATAGAGGACTGCTTTCTGGCTGCCCAAGGCCCCTCTTCGTTCATGTCTATATCCTTATCCCCAGGGCTCATTTCGTAGCAGGAGCTCCTCTGCATATTAGGCCACACACCCCTGATGTAGCCAATCCTCCAAGAGCTTACAGTAGCCCCTGTAAGAAGAGCTCTGTAAACTCTTGGAGGATTGGCTACATTAGGGTTGTGTGGCCTAATATGCAGAGGAGCTCCTGCTATGAAATGAGCCCTGCTTATCCCTCCTCAGTAGCCTACAAAGAGGGCCCCACCACGGACAAGTTCCAGAGGTGGCTCCAACGGCCTTCTCGCTTTCCTGGGAAAATATTACGCCATCTATGTCCACAAACACCAGAAGGACCCCATCGCAACCCAAAGGAGACCCTGTGTGTGGGGAGCACTGGAGGAAGCATCTTTTCCGCTGCCTCGTCTGAATGAGCATGGTCGGCAGTGCTCTAAATGCTCCTCCAGTGCCCACTCTGCGTACCCTGAAGTTGAGTCTGCAGATCCCGCTTTTAAGAAACACTGAAATAGAATATTCATAGACTTTTTAACATTATCTTTACAAGTGGAACATTTTAAGCTTTACCACCCTGCATTATCTAAAGGATAATTGTTTTTTAAGTACTTGTTGTCTGTCACCATGAAATGGGTTTCTTGCCTGGCACCGTTAAAAAGACCCCATACGTTTTTTGTGAGCTCCAGATAGGCACTGGCTCCTACTAGGAAAGAATCACGTTGTTGTTGCAGAAGAGGTTCTAGAAGAGTCATCTGCTGTTATAGCCTGGCACAAGAGTCTGACCTTTTAAGGAAGTATCTGTGTTTATGTCCTGTGTATATGTGTGTATATTCATCAACTGAAGCTCTTCCCTGGAATATGAGACGTTTGCAAGACCCAGCACATAGAGCCAAGCTCAAAGTTAGTGCTCCTGCCTTATAGTTTTATGCAACTTCCGTTGAAACGTATTTACATGATTCCTTTCTAATGCCATTATAACTATTCCATAATATAAAATTTGGAGTGCATCCGATGAATAACAAAAAATGTATGTGAAATGAAAATGTTAAGTGACAAGAGTTATCAGGATTTGCAGTTACTTACATCAATCTCCCTTTTTTCTTTCTTCCTCCCACCCCTCGCAAAAACAGGTAATCAGATCCTGTCCCTTGGGACTCTGTCAAAAGATCAAGTTTATCCACTGAAACTCAAGGGTATTTCCATCTGCTATTCTGCACTCAAATCTGCCTTGTGTGGAAATTATGTCAGCTTTGGCGTCTTCAAGTTGTACGGGGACAACCACTTTGACAATGTACTTCAGGCCTTTGTCAAAATGCTTCTCTCAGTATCCCACAGTGACTTACTAGTAAGCAATTACTCATCTTGGGAGTCTTTATGCAAAATATTTAGTCACCACCAAAGGCTTAAAACTAAGAGACGGGCCGGGGGGGGGGGCAATCTAGAACAGCTCAAACACGATTTTCTGTTTTTAGTCTTGATTTACCTGGTTTTATTTCCGTTCCTACAATTAAGAAAAAGGATGATTATCTCAAGTGATAAAGGTTTGCTTCAGAATGTTTAAAATGACATCAGGATAAGACAAGAGTTGGCTGAGTTATTTTGCGTGTCTGTAGCAACCCTCTCGAATGGCAGGAAGATGGCCTCGCTGTTTTGTGGAGCATAAACCGAGCCCCACCTAGCTGTTTTGCTGTGGTCTAATTTGGTCCACTGCCATATTGCGGCTTCTGTGATGAATGAGTTACCACATTGAAAATCAAGCTGGACAAAAATGCTCCCTCTAAGCTGTGGAGTCTACTTTCTGAGCTCCTGGCATTAAAGTTTTGAGCAAGCGATTTGGCTGCTGCATAAATTCTGGAGCCTTCCTTTCTGAGCTAAGCCAAAAAATGTGTGAGTCGGAGGCTGGGAGCCCCCTACTAGGGCTCTGGGGGGGACCAGAATCCGGCCAGTCCCCCTTCCATTTGCCAAAGTTGCAGGCCTCTCCATGCAGATCTCCACTGGAGCACGCTCGCCATTAAGCCTCCAAAACCGGAAGTCCCTCACTGTACCTTTGTTGAGCTAGGACAGAAGAAACACAATGAAAGTAGCAGAACACAGCAAGATAAAGAAGAGGAAAAGTTTAGGTCCCCTTACCCTCATATCCAAGTTTTGTTGTGGGGTTTTTTTAGTTCTCCTCTGTATGAACTTTTAAGCATGTATATAATTACATGTGGCAAGCCAGTGTTCCCTCTAAGCTGAGTTAGTGTGAGCTAGCTCAGTTTTTTTAGCCTCCAGCTCACACATTTTTGTCTTGGCTCAGGAAGGATGGCTTCTGAGCAAACTAATTTATGCAGTAGCCATATCGCTCGCTCACAACTTTAAGGCCAGTAGAATGCAAGTAGAATTTTTGCTCACAAGACTCCATAGCTTAGAGGGAGCATTGGTGGCAACCCCCACCCATGTGTCTAATTTGACTCTGGGAAACCTTTAATAAAAAGGCGGCATGTTTGTTAAAGTGATATCTTTGTCTCTGGCACCCTAGTTATTCAGATTGCCTGGAAATCTCAGGGAGAAATCAGTTGTGCTCTCATGCCAGCACTGAAACCTCGGTGTTGGATTGAGTCAGTGGCTCTTTCAGTACATATGAATATGAGTCATTTCATATTATTTTTCTTAGTTGGCTTGTGTAGACCTCCCCTCCCCCAAAATATATATATATATATACATGACTCTGGGAAACTAAGGAGGAGCATGTTATTCAAGCCACAGTGAAAAAGAATTGATGCTGTAACCTGTTACAGGATAGAAGAGTGTTTCCTCTCTTCTGCAGATACAGCATTGTGCTATGTTAGCAGATGTTCAGAAGCCAGATGCCCAGCAAGCCATCTCCTTGCCCCCCCCCCAAAACACTACGTAGACACACACACACCCCAAAAAAACGCTACATAGATCCAAGCTGCTGGGAATCTTCCCTGCAAGTGCAATTAACGTTCACACACTAGAAGTGCCAAATTGGAGGGGAGGGCCCTTCAGTTTGAAAATGCGGGAGTAGGTGATCTGCTACCTCCCGCCCCCCCCCCCCCCCAAATAACTGTTGGGTCTGCAGCCAGCATTCGCCACTTCCTACAAATTTGACCCAGCGGAAATCTCCACTGCCCAGTCCAGGACTTTCCTTAACCAGTTAAATAGCTAGTAGCAAAGGGTTGCCAGCTCCGAGATGGAAAATACCTGGAGATTTGGGGGGGGGGGGGGCGTACAGCCTGAGAAGGGCTGGGTTTGGGGAGGGGAGGGACCTCAGTGGGGTATAATGCCATAGAGTCCACCTTCCAAAGCGGCCGTTTTCTCCAGGTGAACTGATCTCTGTTGGAGATCAGTTGCAATTCTAAGAGATCTCCAGCCACCACTAGGAATTTGGCAACCCAAGTAGCAATGGGTGCCATGACTGGCCCAGGGGCCCCCTAACTGAGTGGCACAGGGACCTGGTATAATCAGGAAGAGGGGAAAGGAGAGGAAAAAAAAGCATCACTGGCCCAGTCTGCATCTAGCATTTGCTCCGTTGTTTTACCAGACCCAGGGGTCACTTTGCAGAAAAAGAGGTGCAGGAGCTCATTACCATAACTCATTAGCATAACTTATTTGCATATGCTACACCCCCTGACATCACTGGAAGTGTGTCAGAAGGCGAGAGAGAGAGAGAGCTGGCAGAGAGGGGACAGCTACTAATCCAATCCTCAGAAATACCACTGTTCTGGGAGGATAGCTTCAGTGGTGGCTGAAGCCTTCAGAAGGCTGGTTGGAGGAACAAGGACCTTTCCAGGGGACGGGGTCATTTTGCTGCAGCCATGACACAAACAGGCATTCCCCCGTGGGGGGGGGGTGGAGGCTGGCATCAACTCCCGGAGCTGAGCTCCTGCTCAAAATGACCCCTGACCAGACCCACACTGGAGCAGAAAAAAATGCAGCTAAAACCCCCATTCAAATACCCCGGGCCACTGACTGCAGAGAGTCACCCCTGAATGGCCATAAAACAGCCGTAAATCTGTGCAGACAGTTCCATAAAACTGAGAGATCAAACGAAGTGAAAGCCGGCATGCAGTCTGGACACTGCCATAAAATCCAACCATCAATCAAAGTGAAAGTGGCATGCAATGCAGAGGGGAATTTCTGTTCCAGCGTGGGTTTGGTAGAACAGCAGAGTGAATGCTAGATGCAGATTGGGACTGTGTCTCCATCTGTCTAGCCCCATGTCAACTTTAGCACCCCCTTCACAGTGTCCACAGTATCCCTACAGCCATAGGTGTGAATCCACTGGAAGAGTCTATAGAAGGTGCTGACGGAGCAGATCTTTCCCTGCCTTCCTCTAGCAGCCTATCCCGAGACTCCTATCTGAGGACTGGGAAAAGTCTCACAAGCAAATGCACTTTGGTATTGGAGGGGGGGGGCCTGCAGCAATGGCAGGGAATCAAGTGAAAGCACCTCTTTCTGCCCTTCTGCTGAAGCATGCCAGGAGTTTCTGTGAACTCTTCTGGTAGATCCAGCCCACACGGTCCAGCAAAGGAGAAACAGCAATGAAGCAGCGATTGCTCTCACAGCTCAAAGGATGGGGCGGGGGAGAACACTCAGGTAATGGGCATGATTTTATACAGCCGACATACCTTCTGCTGACTGTATACAGCTGACAGACCCTCTGTTGTTCTCCCGTCACAGCAGCGGTGGCGGCAGTGGAGAATGAACAACCAGCAAGGGAATGCATTGGAGGCAAATGTTATAGAGTAGCTGCTGCAAAATAAATGTCACTGTTGCATTGCTGCGTCACTTTGTGCATGTAGGGCCATCCCTGGATTACAAAGCATGAACAAAGGCATGCCATACAAATTTAGAGTCCAGTGGCACCTTTAAGACCAACAGGTCTTAAAGGTGTGTGTGCAGGCACACTTCTTCGGATACACTGGAATGGAAGGTAAGGTTTAAACTTACGGCCAGGGGCTGAGCAGCAAATTCACACAAACCTTACCTTCCATTCCAGTGTATTTGATAAAGTGTGTGTGCACACAAAAGCTCATACCTTGAATAAACCTTTGTTGGTCTTAAAGGTGCCACTGGACTCTAAATTTGTCCTGCTGCTTCAGACCAACACGACTGCCCACCTGAATCTATAGGCATGTCATACCTATGACACTTTTCAGCTATCCTTAAGTTAGACAGCTGTCCAAGTGAAGCCACACAATAAATAGATTGTTAGGCTTTGGAAATTCCACTGTCCTTTGGCTCATTTTAATAAGACTGTAGGGAGAGGCCAACAGGAGCTAGAAACATGTCTCTATTTTTGCAACATTAAACTAGTACAATATCTTTAAAGGAATATATGATTGTGTTGGGCAATTGCTCATGCTTTAACCAGATGTTCTTCGGGTTGCTGACTAGATACAAGAGGATGGTGGTGTAACTATCTCTTGGAATCGTCCAGAATGTCTGTTAACCCATGAATGGCGAAGTGGTTAGAAAAGGTTAAGTAGGTTTTTGCTAAAATGGGACACAGTGACACTGATAGGAAAGAGAGAGCTTAAGATGGATGGTCCCCTTTCCTTTCCTCCAACATTCCTCTTACAGCTTCAAGCAAGAATGGATGTTCCACTCATCTAGTCGTCACAATGTGACCCGTGGCAAATTCAGTGGCCTGCTCTTGGTGTACAGTCAAGCTTAATATTTGGACTCATAATAAGTGGAACATGATCTGTCTAGAGCAATAAGAAAAGATAACATTTAAAGGATCCGTGAATTTTGTCAGTCACAAAGGCTTGCGTATTCCGTGGCAGTAAATATGATAAGGTTTTGTGCGTTCCAGAACTCCCGTGTCGCCTGAAAGTCCCCAGTCCCCCACATCTCTCAGTCCCCCGCCCCATGCAAGCAGAAGCAGAACAAAGTATGCAAAGACACCTAATAAATAGAAATAAGCTGTATTTGGAGTACAGAATGTTACTTTGACATGTGATGGGGTTTAGCACAGCATAAATGCTGCTTACAGTGATGAATATGAAAAGTAGAAGAAGTTTGATGTAATAATAATCTGGGATATATTAAAATGACTTTACGGGTGTCTTAATATTTTAATGGAATATTTTTAAATAATTCATGCAATTTCTCACCTGTTCTTCCCTTCTCTCTCTCTCTCTCTCTCTTTCGTCTTCAAAGCAATATCGAAAACTTAGCCAGTCCTATTACCCACTCTTGGAATGTCTTACCCAGGACCATATGAGTTTCATCACCAGCCTAGAGCCTCATGTACTAATGTATATATTCACTTCAATATCAGAAGGACTGACTGCACTGGGTAAGTATCCGGTATAACTCTGCTGCGCGAGGGTGACCATGCTGCAACGTGGTGTCCGTTTCAGATTGTCTTATCGCCGCCATCTCTCGAGCGCGGTGCAAATTTATTTGTAAATACAGGTTCCTCTCTGTGAGTGCTTTTAAAATATTCATTAATTAGGGAAGGGAACGGATTGGAATGAGCAGTTGCAGGGGTAGTCCTCAGCTCGCCGGCTTCATACTAAAATTCCCCATGTTAAGATTACAGCAGCAACATTCTACTCAGGGTGAGAGCTGCTCTGCTCAGTAGGGGAAAATATTAGAGGAAACATTGAGCTAGTACCGACTGATGGGCCTATCCTACCCCCTTTTAAAGCTGTTTATTCCCACAGCCATCACTATATCCTCTGGCACCGAATTCCACACTTCACTCACTCTCTGTGTAAAGAAGTATTTCCTCTTGTCCATTGTGGATCTACTGTGAGGGATGGAAGTCGAATGTGGCTCTTTCTTTTAAGTGAATAAAATCTATAGAGTCAGTGCACAATGACTTCAGATAAGTTTTGGCTGTTATAAGTCCCATCAATGAATACTAACTGTGGTGACTAGTGGACAGTTCCACATTTGGAAGCAATAAACAGGCAGACTGGCCATTTAACTTGCAGGGGAAGTTTCTGGTGGGCTGTGGCCACGCAGGGCCACTGGCACCCAAGACCAAGGACAGCCAAACCATAATAGCTCTGCCAGCACTGCCAAAAAACCCTGTCTCAAACGTGGTCAGCAGTGGCTACCAGCTCACTGGTTGCCTTCTTCAGTACAGGAGTCAACAGATGAGCTGCCCCTATCGGTGTTTCCACTGGTTAGGTATGAGCCACGCGTCCCCTGTGGCACTGGCTTGTAGGGTCACCGGAGCCACTCGGTCTGGCTTGCTTCTGGGCTACTTTTAACATCTAACCCGACAGTAAACCTTCGACTACCAGTGCTGGGAAGAAATATCGGGAATTTCTCTGCTTCAGCATCCTGTTCACTGACCCTCCAGGGCAACTGGTTGGTCACTGTGGATGCTGGACTAGATGAGCCACTGGACTGATCCAGCAGGGCTCTTGCTAGTAAAATAAAACATAAATGCCCTCTCGGAAGCGACAGCCCTGATTTTAGCATGCTTGAGCAGTTGGCAAATACTATTTGGCAATTATGTCTAATGCTCTCAGATGTGCTAACACTGAAGCATTAAGCGCGCAAGCTGTTTCCTGTACTTAGTAAACCAGAATAGGAGGTTGTGGCAGCAAGGCAGTCGACATTTGTCATTTTTGAAATTTATTATCTGCTGAGATTTTGTTCTCCTTTTTTTTTTTTTACTCAGTTTTATTTTTCCTCTCCCCCCTTCCCCCAGTCTTTTTGTCATTGAAATGTTTGGTGAATGAATATAATACTTTGGATTAAACAGCAGAACAAAAGCTGTGAAAGCCCCTCATCTCAACGTTGTTTGTTGTATTTTTTTTTAATGAAAAATACTGAATGGCTACACTGTGATCCTGTACTTCGTATTCTGTGCAGTGCAATAATGTTTATTCCTGTGGAATATGCTGGTTGTAAATCATGTGTAATGGTAGCCCTCCTCTCAACTTCATAGGAAGGATAAACACTTCAACGGCCCTTTCCGAAAGTGTTTACCTGGCTTTTTCACAGCTGACTCAGTGAATTGAAACCTCTTCTAATGCTTCCTGTTGGCCACGTTCCCACCGATCGCCACACGAAAACCTTTCTCCTCCTCCTGTGATGGATAGCACGTTGCTATTCATTAACCAAAATCTGAAAGCATGATTCCCCCCCCCCCCACTTCTGTCCAGGCTTTTTCTTGTAATTGGCTGATAAAGGCATTAATTGGTTCACTTTTCAAGTTGACTCTGGGTAAAGGCGGGCGTTCCTCTACTGTGTAAAAGGAGGCTGGTCAGAGAGACCGAATCGCCCTGAATCCTCTTCCTTCTCTTTTCACCTTAAACAGAGTAAAACTCTTCAGTGATGGAACGCTCAACAGTGGTTTGTCAATGAAAAATCTTTCCGTCTTCAGTCTCTGATTGTGCATAAATTTTACTGTTATGGGCCCATTAAAATATTTTTAAATGGCCGCAACCTTCGTGGTGCTTACGCAAAGGAGAGTTGGCTTGGGTACAGATACGCCATTCTTTCTTTCTCATTCCCTAGGCTGCCAGTAAGATTTTCCCAGGCAGCACTGCTGCAGACGTTTCCCCTCTTATTTACCAGAGCAACAATTGTCATTTTTTCCCCCTTAACTTGTTTGTTATTTGTTGTTTGTCTGTCTTGTCTTGAGTAAAATGCAATAAGGGCTCCGTTCGGCTTCAACAAATGACCCAGCTTGTCCATTAAAATCAGCACGGGGGTCTTGCATAACGTTCTCTTCTGTTACGTCCTTGCAAGAGGAAGAAAAATGAGTGCCACAAGCATCTTTGATATACAGTTATGGGAAAATATAAGTAGCTCTTAATACTTAAATTGCATCCTCGTGGGCAGATGAGAGGGTAGACCTCTCCGCTGGGCTGCTCAGATCACTTACAGAAGAATATAAAATATCTACTTGTACCGTATCAGCATGTTTAGAGCAGCTACTGGTTTTCTAAATGGACGTTAGTGATTTACTTTGTGTTATTCAATTTTAAAACAAATAAAGAGTCAAAGCACTGGTTTGAAAGTACTGCAGCGTCCGCTTATGAAATATGCATTTCCCAAATACATTTCGCGAAGCTGATGGTGTTCATTACTTTCATATGCAGTTTGCAGGATAGGAAACTTTTAGCCGAGGAGCCATAAAGGACATGATCCTCCAGTCACATAAACTGTATGCATACCCCCCCCCCCCCCCCCGGTTATTCAGCAGCCGTTGCTAAATACTTAGAACTCAATCTGTGTTCAGTTCTTAACATTACTTAGAGGCACCCTAAACATGGGAGCCAAAAAAAACCCCTAACATAGTCACAAAAGCTTCTTCTTTTTTTGGTGCTTGGTGGCTCAGAGGTTAAGATGCCGAGCTGCAGGCCGAAAAGTCAGTAACTCGGCAGTTCGAGACCCGAGTGCCACGTGACAGAGTGAGCGCCTGTCTCTGGCCCCAGCTCCTGCCAACCTAGCTGTTCGAAAGCAAGAAATTGCAAGCAGATAAATGTACCGCTTTGGTGGGAAGCTAACAGCGTTCAGTCCGCCTCAGTGTTTAGTCATGCCGGCCACATGACCACAGAAAAAGTCTTTGGACAGCGCTGGCTCTTCGGCTTGGAAACGGAGATGGGGTCCGCCCCCTAGAGTCGGATTCAACTGGCTTTCGAGCAAGGGAAACCTTTACGTTTACCTTTACTTACAAATATTGAACTGAAACAGTTTATCTTCTATTATCAACCATCGTTTTCGGACTATGTTGTGCCGTGTGGGGTTTTTTCCCCAAATCAAACATTTCTTAAGTGGGTCATTTTTTTAAAGAGGGAAGAGAGAGAGGCATTCTTAGGGAGGACTGGCCTGGGTTAGATAAGGATCTCCCCCCCTCCCCTCCATGTCTGGCCTCTGGAAAGGGAACAAGAGGACCCCCTTTCTGTCTCTCCCTCTGAGCACACTTGTCACATTGGCTCACTGTAGACGTGCATAACGTTTGAACAGGGCTTATATACATGAAACCCAAGGTCCATAAGCCTTAATAAGGAGTGCAATAGATATCCCAGACAGAGAGAGTAATCCTGAGCGGGTCTACTCTGAATCCTACTCGGGTCTGTTCACTGGAGCTTACTTCCAGGAAAGTATCCTTAGCAGGGGTCATTTTGAGCAGGAGCTCCGGGGAGCGCAGCTCCGGGAGTTGGTGCCAGCCCCCCTCCCCCCCGCGGGTGAATGCCTGCTTGTGTCATGGCTGCAGCAAAATGACCCCATCCCCTGGAAAGGTCCTTGTTCCTCCAACCAGCCTTCTGAAGGCTTCAGCCACTATTGAAGCTATCCTCCCAGAACAGTGGTATTTCTGAAGCTTGGATAAGTAGCTGTCCCCTCTCTGCCAGCTTTCTCTCTCTCTCTCTCTCTCTCTCTCCCTCTCCCTCCTCCCTCCCTCTCTTCTTTCTTGCCTTCTGACACACTTCCGGTGATGTCAGGTGGTGTAGCATATGCAAATAGGTTATGCTAATGAGTTATGCTAATGAGCTCCTGCACCTCTTTTTCTACGAAATGACCCCGGTCCTTAGGCTTGTGCTGAAAATCCAGGAGAATCTGGCCCTACAGGCTCCCAATTTGCAGCACTATTGGAATAGTATGCCCACGCATGGATGTCCAGCAGCTTCAGGTTTGTCAGATGGGGCAGGAAGGGAGAGGCACACCTCCAGAGAGAGGTTAAGGGATTGGCGGGTTTTGTGAATGTTATTGGAGAGTGCCCCATAAGGGAGAGTATCACACAAAGCGAGGCCATTGTAATGACCATCCAAAGACTTAATTTGCTATATCTCATATACCACTGAACAATAGTAGCCTGAATCAGCTGGAGATCCTTAAATATTTAGAGAAATTCAATGACAAAAAAAAGCCCCTTCAATTAAGGACAGAGTTGAGGCATAACATTCACAAGAATGCCAGAAAGCAAGGAAATGGAACAGGAAGCAATTCCCTCCTTCCCTTGGTGGCCAGTTAGGGTAGTTTTAATTTCTGTGCTTTAAGACGACTGTGAAGTGCTAAAAGCAGGCCTTTTAAGACACCCGACTGACTACATTTCCTGCTCTCATGCAGCAGCTTCTCTTCTGAACTTTATAGTTACGATACTTATTTGGCATTAGGCTATTTAAGAGGGCCATTATTTTACCCAGCTTGTAGGTCTTCCTCTGGTTTGGCCACTGCATGAAAGAGGCGGCTGGACTAGGTGGACTGTGGGTATGATCCATTGGGTTGCCAGCTCTGTGTTGGGAAACACCTGGAGATTTTGGGGGGTTGAGTCTGAGGAGGGCGGGGTTTGGGGAGGGGCGGGACTTCAGTGGGCTATAATGCCATAGAGTTCATCTTCCAAAGTGGCCATTTTCTCCAGGTGAACTGATCAGCGTTGCCTGGAGGTTATTTGTAACCCCAGGAGATCTCCAGCCACCACCTGGAGGTTGAGAGCAAAACGAAAGTCACAGTTTGAAGAACGTGGAAAAGAAGACCGAAGAAAACTGCACAATGACGCTAATCAACAAAATTTAAAGTGTATTACAGATATCTGTAAAGTGCATAATGAATATACAAAAAATAGAAGAAGAAGAAGAGAAGAAGAGATTAGATTTATACCCCACCCTTCACTCACTTAAGAGTCTCAGAGCGGCTTACAAACTCCTTTCCCTTCCCCTCCCCACAACAGACACCCTGTAAGGTAGGTGGGGCTGAGAGAACTCTTTCCCAAGCTGTCCTTGAGAGAACAGCTGGTCCAGAGCTATGGCTTGCCCAAGGTCATCCAGCCAGGTGCAAGTGGAGGAGTGGGGAATCAAACCCGGTTCTCCCAGATTAGAGTCCGCGCATGAATACATGAATTATGTTCCAACAAGGATGTGGTTAACGAAAGTCTCTGGAATGGTTCTTCGTTTTGAGGAAAACTTCTTCTGAACAAGGACCAGTTACTTCCTGCAAAATGTCTCCAATTTCTTATTTATAATCTCGCACTAGAATGGCATATTTCTCTCTACAGCATATTTCAAAAATACATTCATTCTTCCAGAAGGAAAGAATCACCGGGCATCCACATGCATATTTGTTATGCACTTTATAGATATCTGTGATGCACTTTAAATTTTGTTGATTAGTGTCATTGTGCAGTTTTCTTCGGTCTTCTTTTCCACCACCTGGAGGTTGGCAGCACTAATTATCCAGCACAGTTGATCTTAAATTCACTTTTTGTACATGGGCCAGTGGATCTGTGTGCATGATCATTGTGGCAGCACTCCTCCTCATGTAAGTGTCTTAAAGTAAAGCACAGAATCTGTCTATTAAAAGCTAGTCAAATGCAGTTAAAATGTTAAAAGTGAACGCACATTAGAGATAAAATCCTCTGAATAGTTTTGGGGCATTATTGGGCAAGTGACAGTAGTCTTCCACAGTCTTTCATTGCACATCCTGTGGTAACATCCTCAGCTGGAAAATCCCACCACAGAGGAGATATGTATATTCCAGGTATGTGACTAGAGTTCCATCATCTTCACTTCAGGGAGAATATTTATTTAGATAGTTATACCATAGTGGGGGTCATAAAGCCGCTTACAACATCATTTCCCCCTCCTCTATTTTATCCTCACAACAACCCTGTGAGCTAGGTTAGTCAGCATATGAGTGGTCCAGGATCATCCTTCAACTTTCATACCAGAGATTTGAGCTAGTTTGGTGTAGCGGTTCAGAGTGCAGACTCTCATCTGGGAGAACCGGGTTTGATTCCCCACTCCTCCACATGCAGCTGCTGGTGTGATCTTGGGTCAGTTGCAAGTTCTCTCAGAGCTGATCTTCATTTTCACAAGCGGTGGCTATCTGCATTTCGTTCTTATTTTTCCAGCATGGAAAGTATCTTGCCTTAGGACAATTGTCACGTAGGAAACAGCTCTGAGTTTACTCGTTTCGTGGCCTCAGATGGCTATATAGAGTTTGCCTTGCTCAGTTGCTTGGTTTTGCCTTCCCTTCTTTCTGGAATCCCAAATACCATCAGCTTAAGCTGTTCAAGTCAGTCCTTAATGGAATGAATTTGGATAGACTTCTGTGTGGCACAAACGCTAAGGAGAGGATGAGGCTCAGTGGTAGAGCATCTGCTTTGTATGCGGAAGGTTCCAGGATCAATCCCCGGCATCTCCAGTGAAAAGGATCAGGTAAGAGGCGATATGAAAGACTTCTAACTGAGACTGCGGAGAACATAAGAATGTAAGTGAAGCCATTGTTGGATCAGGCCACTAGCCCATCAAGTCCAACACTCTGTCACACAGTGGCCAAAAACACCAGGTGCCCTCAGGAGGTCCAGCAGTGGGGCCAGGACACTAGAAGCCCTCCCACTGTTGCCCCCCCCCCCAAGCACCAAGAATACAGAGCATCCCTTGCCCCAGACTGAGAGTTCCTATCTATACTTTGTGGCTAATAGCCACTGATGGACTTCTGCTCCATGTTTATCCAATTCCCTCTTGAAGCCATCCATGCTTGTAGCCGCCGCCACCTCCTGTGGCAGTGAATTCTACATGTTAATCACCCTTTGGGTGAAGAAGTACTTCCTTTTATCTGTTCTAACCTGACTGCTCTGAAATTTCATCGAGTGCCCACAAGTTCTTGTATTGTGAGAAAGGGAGAAAAGGACTTCTTTCTCTACCTGCTCTATCCCATGCATAATCTTATAAACCTCGATCATGTCACCCCTCAGCCGTTTCTCCAAGCTGAAGAGCCCCAAGCGCTTCAACCTTTCTTCATAGGGAAAGCGTTCCAACCCTTTTACCATTCTAGTTGCCCTTTTCCGAACTTTTTCCAAGGCTATAATATTTTTTTTGAGGTGTGGCGACCAGAACTGTACACAGTACTCCAAATGAGGTCGCACCATCAATTTATACAGGGGCATTATGATACTATGATGCCAGTGTGAGTGACCTTGATGGGCCAGTGGGTATGGTTCAGTATAAGGCGGCTTTGTGCGTTCATATGAAGAGCGATGAGGCTGTCCGTGTGGAATTCAATACCTCATAGGGTTGTCGCCCAGGGTAAAATAGGACAACTCTGCCTGCCTCCCCGAGCAACACGTTAGGAAGACGAGATATTAATACGATACTGAAACAAACTAACGAATAGGTTGGGTAGACCGAGATTCCGCAGCGAGTGGAACCCCCCAGGGAAGAGTTGTGAGCGTTCCCTTCCATTTGAAGCCAGTCAGAAATTCATAGGAACGCTCCATACTTGGTAAGATTAAGAGAGTCTCGAGAGTAATTGTAGCTATATTGTCTGCAAAAAGGCTTCCAAGGACCTCGGGAGAACTTACTGCTTAGGAGGGGGAAAAAAATGTATTGCAGTGATGTTCAAAGGCAAGTAAACTTCAAAACAACGTTTATGAAGTAGATCTGGCAGCGCTCAACATTCCCGGCGTCTAGAGGGAAGTTCTCATATGCTCGCTGCAATATTGGCAAGCTTCCACTTAGCACAGTTTAGGGGGATACACTTAATTGAGTCTATCGTAGGCTTTCTCTATTCTCCGGCAAATGAATATTTTAACAGTTTAATGCTCGCGCAGGCGTGTGCTCATCCAGAAGCGAAGCATCCCAAGCCAAATCTGTGATCTCCGGAAGTCTTGCCCTTTTTGAGCTGATTTAAGCACCGGGGGGGGGGGGGCGGTTTCCCCTTGCTAGGCGGCATGTTGAATTCCTAAATCCTGGCACTCTCCCATGAGAACGATGTGTTATTTTCCGTACCAGTATCATTTCCAAGATCTCCAACAGATAAGAAAGACAAATGACTTCCAGTAGCGTTTTAAAAAACATTGTGACTGATGCTAGAATCATAAAAGAAAGTTGCACTTGGATGCAGACTGACACAAGAGGAGTTTTTGGAGTGAGAAAGAAGACTGCAGGATCCAGTAAAGAAAAACGGGATGAGATTAGCCAGATTCCACGTACTGATGCATATAGACAAGTAGATTTGCCCAGCAGTAAAACAGCAGGCTTTGGAGTAAGATAATAGGGTGTGATGAAAGCGTTAGGGTGTTTTCAGAAGTATAGGATGGGGGCAGGGGGAGTTCTAGCTAGTGCAAATACCACAACTGTTCTCCAACAAATGACTAAAATGATTAGGGGGGTAGCACGGAGATTCTGTTGACGGTACAGAACTTACAAAGGTGTAGAAGTCTTGCAGGGACCACACGGCTCTTCTTTGGGGGGGGGGGGAGGCAAACCAGTTGCCTAGCTTTATGCCAGTAAGCAACAAAAACAACATGTGATTCAGAAAGACACATCAACGTTGCATCGAATGCAGATAGTTTTTAGTCCCACAAGGCGTTTCCTTTGCTCCAGCTTTGGTTAGTAAAGATGTAACATGTTCCCTGTGCCCCAGTTACTTGCCACATAATTCAAAAGAACTCGTAGAGATTGCACCAGTATATTTAGTAATAAAAGGAAACTAATTAAATATCCAACTAGAAATTTCTGTCTTCACTTTCTGCCTCTTTACCCCACTTCCCGTCTATATAGCGTAGGGTTGCTAGGTCTCCACAATGCGCTGGCGGGGATGGGAAGGAGCTTTCTGAGGGTGGGGCAAGGCTCCGCCCCCAAATGGTGATGTTGCACAGTGACACTCTGATCTGAGGGCAAAACGCTGTGGTGAAATCGGGGTCAAACCATAGAGTTTTGCCCTCAGACCAGAGCGTTGCCGTGCAGTGTCCCCAGTGTGATGATGTCACTTCCGCATGATGTTATTGTGTTGGGGATGTTGTCATGCAATGTCCCTATTTGAGGGTGCAGTTTCCCCTGCCAGCCAGCTGGGAGACCCAGGCTCAAATTCCCCTGCTGCCTTGAAGCTTTGACCTTGGGCCAGTCAACGTTCTCTCATCCGACCTCGGAGGGCTGTAGTGAGGATACAGCGGGGAGGGAGACGGATGTGTGCTGTGCTGAGCTCTTCAGAGAAGGAAGGGCAAGATAATAAAGTAGATAGATAACCAGACTGATAAAGTGAGTGTTGGTCACTCTTTTCAATACCTAGTTAACGTGATCAGATGTTCAACCTGTTAGTTTAGTTTTATTTGCATTTTTGATTTGGGGGGAGGCGGTTCGTGCTGAATTTTGAAGCGAGGAAACCAAAAAACGTGTTTTATTCTCCAAGCACAAACTCTTCAGAATTCGTAATTTCCTAGCAATAAGGGAACAGCTGGAATCTTGCAATTTGTAATGCACAGCAGGAGAACTTGCAACCAGGCGGGCTATCAGTGGGGTACGGCAGCCCCCCTCTGCTGCGTAGAGTGAGTTGAAGGGTCTGGAGCAGGAAATCTACTTTGGAATATGGAAACCTGCAGAACAAGAGCAGACTTGGGCTGGAACGTGGCACCTAGCTTTTCTGCTCACATTGCAAGCTTGCGGTTTCCCTTTTGTCTTCAGCGCAGAACGTTGTTAACTGATAAAAATGTTCAGGAATGACGACATCTCCTTTTGTTATGTGTGCACAGATACGATTGTCTCCTCCAGCTGTTGTGCTAGTTTAGACTACATTGTCACCTACCTCTTCAAGCACATAGCCAAAGAAGGCAAGAAGCCCCACAGATGTAGAGAGATTTCCCAAGATGGGCAAAGGTTACTGCTCTTTATGCAACAGAACTCAGAAGTGCTGCAGCAGGTAAACTGAAAAGCTGCTCTGTTTTTATATGTATTCATTTTCTCTCTCTCTCTCTCTCTCTCTCCTCATCAGCTGTTATTTTCTTCATGTGTAAACAATTTCAGGATGGCTAGAACTCTACATGATGTTTAATTCTACCATTATTTCAAAGAGCATTTTGTTTTCTTGCTGGAAAAATGTGAGCCTTCCTCCTCCAGGCTGCTCCGCCCCCCTCCAGGGAAAAATCCATATTACCCAACAGTTGTTGACAGTCTCCAGTGTGACAGGTGGGGTTGGTCACGTTGTGAAGGAGTGTGCCCAGGGTCCCCCTCTCCACTCACTATCAGGAGTGCCAAAATCAGGAGGGGCCAGGGGTTTCATATCAGCTCTTGACACCTGCACTAGTGCCACGGAACGGAGCAAGATGGAAGTGAACTGCCAAGAATGCAGGAGTACACCCAGGGAGGCCGAGTCATCTCCTTCCTTCCCCTGTAGGGTTGCCAGGTCCCTGTTGGCCCCCGGCTGGGGATGGGGCAGGTACAGTTGCCTGGGAAACTCCTAGAGATCTGGGATGACAGGGACCTCAGTGAGGTACAACGGCAGAGAGTCCACCCACCGAAGCATCCATTTTCTCCAGGGGAACTGATCTTTGTACTCTGGAGATGAGCTGTAATTCCAGGAGATCCCCAGATCCCACCTGGAGGCTGGCATCCCTATTTCCCCTGCGCCCTTCCATTTCAAGATGGCTTTGTGCTTCTTCTGAGCCCTTTAACTTTCTGTGGAGGTGGTAGTAGCACCTCCTTATAAGACAAGTGAACAAACAAGGTGTGGAAGGGTGAGTGAACTCTGAAAACTCACATTGCATTGATTTACACAGCCCTGCTCCTCTGTCTGTGTAGCCCTTCAGCTATCAGTCACGCTAACTGTTGCCAAGGCAGTTCATTTGGTGGGTGTTTAGTCTGATTTTACATGCATACATTTATTCTGGTTTATCTTTTGTCCCCAAAGCAACTATTAACAATGATTTCATGATCCAGAGAAGGCCCGAGGTCGTGGGAGTGGGCTAAAATCATGTTCCAGTTATTGGGATGTATCCATCCACTTTCCAAGGAGCCTTCCTTCAGCCTAAGGAACCTTCCTCCAACTTAAGTGGTTCCTCCTCCAAAGAAAAAGCTACTTAAGGAAGGAAGGCTTCAGACTTTGCTTAGTGGAAGGGGAGGGGTACAATCAACCCCACAATTAGGGTTGCCAGGTGCCTATCATCTGCCAGCAGGGGCCTCCTGGCTGCTGCCAAAGGTCTTCTGGAGCACACCACAATGGCATCACCCAAAAGGGATGTAATCACACCAGGCGCATTGTGTAGAAGACGCTCTAGCGTTTGGCCAAAAACTCCGTAGTCACCATAGAGTTTTTAGCCGAATGCTAGAGCATCTCCTGAATTATGTGCCCAATGTGATGACATCGCCTCCGGGTGATGTCATCATGCTGGGCACAGTGGAGCTCTGGATTGGGGGCTCCAAAACTGGGGGAACCCCTACCCCCATCGGGGGGATGGCAGCCCGACCCACTGCCATGGATGCTGAAAGTTCCATTTCAGTTTTGGTGCACCAATTCTGATTTCCCAATGACAGATCGGTGGGCACGTTAAGACTCGGCCATCAACCAAATACCATAATTAAATCACTGCTTGGGTTTATAGGTGTAATCAAACTCCCTAAAACTAATAGAAGAGGTAGCAAATACCTCACTGAGCCAGTGCTCGTATCTGGTAACGGGAATGGTGGCTTCCATTTAAAACTCACTGAGGTTTATCACTGTTATTTACTGTTCCAATTACTTTAGGCGATCTTCTTTGCTTCCCAATAACGTCAAATAGAAACTGGTACCTAGTATATCATTCAAGGACATGTATGATGGGCATTCTCGTCGGCATGCAATATGTTGCCGTTCTTGTGGTCACTCCGGAGCATAAACTGGCAACAAATTCAGAATTCTCCTATCGCTGCGCTCTCTAGTTAAGTGCTCTCTGAGCACAGCGATCTGATCTGCCAGAATGGCATGCAGGCCCAGAGTCTGGATTTCCAGGCGTTTGCCTGCCTTACGACCCGAAAGTCCTGTCTTGTGTTAATGACACTTGGCAATCCCCGAAATTTATAGCGTATGAATGCGCAGCGATCTGTCTTTATTAGCTTCGCAATCTGCGGAATACATTATATTTAGTTTGAACGCAGGCTTTCAGGTGCTCTTTTAAATATTAATGACCGGTCTCCTGTAGTCAGCATAAATACGATTTGCATTAGCACGAGTCATGCCGTATTGAGTGCCTCTGATGTCAGCCATTCGGCGTGCTCCTATCTGACATCATCTCCCGAGGTCGCTGCCAACTTTGACCTTTCTCCTTGCGCGCCGTTTCTCGAGTCTCAGAAGCTCTTTTGAATTGATTTGGAATTTTGACTCTTCCCTTTTATGAGGCAGTAAAATTGATAATTATTCAGATGGGAACTGAGTGCTGAGTGAAAAATCAATCCCGGCCCGCTCTCTGCTGCGTATAAAATTACTTCTGACTCTGCTGGTCTGAACGGATGGCCAAGGTAAAAGCAGCAGGCAGGGGGACCGGTGGAAAGAGGGAGCTGGATGCCTCTAATAGCCTGAAGGGATGGCTTTTCGAGATGAGGGAGAGAGCCAGTTGGGGGTGGTTATCAGCCATGATGGGACTCATTGATTATATGTTTACATCAGGTTTCCATTGGGTTATAAATCAGCCCTGAATAGAAACAGAACCCAAGGCCTTGCCTCTGACCGGTGGGACCACGAATTAGATTATTCTCATTTTCACACTCAGATGAAAAGTGAGCCATTGATTATTCATCGGCAGGCCATTAAACCCTGGCTCAAGAGCCGATTTGACTATCAGGGATGCTAATGAACAAGGCTCTTGCTTCACAACTGGAGGTTTCAGCTTTCGAGGCAGCTGTGCCTTGTAAGTGATGCCTAACCCTATTAAAAAGGAAAAGGGTTATTACAAATAGCTTAACAGTGCTAGAAAACTACACCCTAATGACTAATTGGTGCCGTGAGCTTAAAGAGGATTGTCAGTTCTTTAAAAATGATGCGATGAAGCCAGATATCCTGCCACTACCGACACCACCCCGTCCTGATTCAGTGTGCTTAGTCAGGAGCATTGTTATGCTGTGTTTCTTCTTAAATGTAAAGGGAGCATCTCTAAATATTTGTATATGGCCTTTAAAAGCCTGGAAATAGATTTGGTTTAATCAGCCAGAACGTGATGCTAGCGGGGAGTTCTTCCGACAAGATGTTGTTGCGTGGATTCAAGGTAGGCAGTTGAAGGTGCAATTTATAGCTGATGTAGAAGAAGTTTCAGTTGTCTCTAGGCAAATTGTGCCAACCCTTCTTCCTGGCCCCATTTCCCCAGTATGTCAGTTGTACTGCCTCTTACTCTAGGGTTGCCAGGTCTGGGTTGGAAAATACTGGGAGACTTTGGGGGTGGATCTGGGAAAGGGAGGGGTTTGGGGAGGGGAGGGGCCTCAGCGTGGTACACTGCCATAAAAGCCCACCCTTCCAAGCAGCCCTTTTCTCCAGGAGAGCTGATCTCTGTCAGCTGGAGATGAGTTGTAAAAGCGGGAGATCCCCAGGCCCCACCTGGAGGCTGGCAATCCTATCTTACTCCCACCCCCATGCTTGTTTTTAACCATCAGAGGCGCCCCCTGCAGGTGAAAAATAGCACAGAACTAGGACAGCTGAGAAAAATGGCAGTGCGGCACTAGGACAGCTGTGTGGTGTTGTGCTCAGGGTTTAGTAACAGTAGTTGCTAGACACCAGCTGTGTTGGGAGGACGGGGTGTAAGTATTTTAAGATAAATTAAAGGGCCAAGGAGAAGAGAGCCTTCCCCATGAAGACCAGGAGAGCCATCTAACTATCCCACTAGAGAGCCATTCTGCTGGGATATCGTGGAGGTGATAGATAAGGAGAAGTTGTTCCGGGGGGGGGGGGGGGGGGGGCTGAATGGAAAACCGGGTGAGGTTTTGTAGAATTTAATTATCAGGTACAGAGGAGTCCAGTTCTGATGAGGACTGTAAGGGAGGGAGGTTCAGTCTTCTCCATGTTCCGTTCTCCTGACCTGAAAATGGACCTTGGGAGCTTTTTCCTTAGGAGGTGAAGAGCATCTCTTCAGGCCGTTTCAGGTTGGGAAAAAATCACCGGGGGGGAGGGGGGGAGGAGGCTTAGAGACACACATCCCTCACGCTGCTGTACTAATCAGAACTGGAAGATACTGGGATCTCCAATAATGGGACCCCCAGTATGACATCTGGTTTGACCCTGTGCAACCACTGTAAAATGTGTCCATAATAGTGCTTATAACATAGTAAATCATGTATTTAGAGTATGTACTTCCAATGTGGGGTAGTGGTTAAAGCATCAGCCTAGGTTCTGGGTGATCCGTGTTCGAATTCCCACTCTTCCAAGGAAGCTCACTGGGTATCCAGTCACTCTCTCTCTGGGTCACAGGGTGGTAGTTGTGAGGGTATAATGGAAGAAGGAACACGGATGTTGTCAGCCATTTTGCGTTCTCATTAGGAAGAAAAACAAATCCATATATTTTGCATGTGTCGTGGTATATTCATGGTTGAAATATTCACTGGCTCTGTGAAGCAGGCTGCCTTCTAACTTCGGACTACATGGTGCAGACTTTTCCATGCTCTTGATTGGTTAGCGTGACTGTAGTTGACGCCTCTTGAGTCAACACCTCTGTGGGGTAGGAATAGTGATATTGTGGCTGTGGTGTAGGACATTGAAACCACAGCCCTGACCCGGATAGCCCAGGCAAGCCCGATCTCATCAGATCTCAGAAGCTAAGCAGGGCTGATCCTGGCAAGTACTTGGAAGGGCAACCTTCAAGGAATAGCAGGGCCAGGAGGCCAGAGGTGGGTGATCAAGTCACTTCTCTGAATCTCCTCCATGCCTAGTAGGAGTTACCAGAGGTGGCCATGTAGAGCCCAGTTTGGTGTAGTGGTCAGGAGCACAGACTCTAATCTGGGAGAACCTGGCTTGATCCCCCACTCCTCCACATGCAGCTGCTGGTATGTCCTTGGGTCAGTCATACGTTTTTTCACAGCTGTTCTCTCAAGGACAGTTCTCGAGAGAGCTCTCTCAGCCCCACCTGTTGTGGGGAAGGGAAAGGGATAGTAAACCGCTCTGAGACTCCTTCGGGTAGTGAAGGGCAGGGTATAAATCCAATCTACTGTTCTACTTCTTCGCACAGAAACACACACACGGAACAAATGCAAAAATACCAAAAAAAGAGAGAGGACATTGAAACCACGTAATAGATTAGAAGTTCAATGAAGGGAATTTATTCCATTTCATCTTGGCGAGAAAGCTACTCCTAAGATAGTGCACCAGGTAGTTGACAGTGAGCTTTCAAGGGGTTTCCGCCCTCTCAGTTGGCTGGTCCTTTCTGCTGAAGCACTAAAACAAATCAGTCTTGGATGCAGTTGGTGTTGCCCTCAGTGGCAAAGAGGAACTGTTCTAAAAAGTATTTCCCACGTGTCTGGTACGAAAGATACCCCGTCGCGCATCATCTCTGATTTGATTATGCGATCGGTTTTTGTTTTACCTCCCTGGCCAGTTTCGCTTTTAGGAGCTAATGCAAGCTAGGGTGGGATTGCAAAACGCAGCCTCCTTGAAAGCAATACCTTCTGTGGTTTTGTTTGCCTTTTCCTTTACGGCAAATTACAAGTACAAAAACTGCTGTTCGGTTCCTGCAAGAGGCTAAACAAAGCCAGCATCTTTGGTTTCAGCTGCTCTTTTGAAGAGGAGAGGGGGAAAGAGTCCTTGAGTTGGGAGAATTAATGTTTGAATGACTTTCACGAGCTGTCACTTTAATAAGCTGCAGTGACTTCAGCAGAAGCTTTGTGAATCCAATTAGTCAGTCTGTGGAAGTAACTTTTCTGGGATACCTTTTCTGCCAGGCATCTCCGAGTTCATTATAGCCCCGCCAGGGAATCAACTGCCCTTCCTGCTGCTGAACTCATACAGTACTTTGACATACTCTTT
Organism: Lepidodactylus listeri; assembly: GCA_029233225.1. Classification (NCBI taxonomy): domain Eukaryota; kingdom Metazoa; phylum Chordata; class Lepidosauria; order Squamata; family Gekkonidae; genus Lepidodactylus; species Lepidodactylus listeri. Next base: position 19,409,338 of record JARCFY010000016.1, read on the forward strand.
GGTCCTTTCTTCATAACTAAGTGTCCAATTGTTGTTTTTTTCCCTGATAGTAAGCAGTGGGAGAAGCAACAGCATACCTACCCTGGAGGCTTGTCAACTTACAAAAGGATTTAAAATTAGCCTGCCTCACAGGGGGCGGGGGTGTGTGTTAAAATTTGCCATTGCTAAAATGCTTTAATGTTTCTCTTGTGTCCTTCATAACTAGCAAAACCATGATCATGCCAGTTTGCATTTAGATAAATGTTCTTTGCACTATGTGGCGTGTTATCTTTTTAAAGCATTTTTTCCCCTCCCCGACGCCCAGCAGTAAAAAAATTTTGAGCTCATGTAACAAGCAGTGTTCCCTCTAAGCTGATTTAGTGTGAGCTAGCTCACAGTTTTTTAGCCTCTGGCTCACACACTTTTGCCTTAGCTCAGGAATAATGGCCCCAGAGCAAACTAATTTATGCAGTAGCCAAAGCCCTCACTCACAACTTTAATGCCAGTAGCTCAGAAAGTAGAATTTTTGCTCACAAGACTCAACAGCTTAGAGGGAGCACTGGTCAAAAACCGTTTTTGTTAAGCGTTAGTTTGTCATGAAGACAAGTCGGTGAACTGGACAAGTAGGTGAACTGGAGCCAGCGATCTGTCAGTGGTTCCCCTCCAGCAGCCATTCCCAACTCTGGGAAAGTTTATGGGGAGTATGGGGTAAGAATGGACTGTAAACTAAATATGAGCAGTTAGTGTGACATGGTGGCAAAAAAGGCAAATTCAGTCTTGGGTTGTATTAAAAGGGCCAGAGGATCGAAATCGCAGGAGGCCATGGCCCCTCTGTATTCTGCCTTGGTCAGGCCGCAACTTGAGTACTGTGTGCGGTTCTGGAGGCCTCACTTCAAAAAGGATGTGGTTAAAATTGAGAGGGTGCAGAGGAGAGTGATAAGGATGATCGGGGGCCTGGAGACTGAGCCCTACGAAGAAAGGCTAAGGGCCTTGGGAATGTTTAGTTTGGAGAAGAGGAGATTGAGGGGGGGACATGATTGCTCTCTTTAAATATTTGAAAGGCTATCATTTGGAGGAGGGCAGGGAGCTGTTCCAGTTGGCGGCAGAGGATAGGACCTGAAGCAATGGGTTTAAATTACATGCAGAAAGGTATCAGCTGGATATTAGGGGAAACTTTTTCATAGTCAGAGTGGTTCAAAGGTGAAATCAGCTGCCTAGGGAGGTGGTAAGCTCCCCTTCACTGGAAGCTTTCAAGAAGAGGCTGGACGAATATTTGTCGGAGATACTTTAGGCTGGTCCTGCATTAGGCAGGGGGTTGGACTAGATGGTCTGTATGGCCCCTTCTAACTCTCTATGACTTCTGGGGTCACAGGTCCTGTGTGGATTGATAGCCGTGCAGGGCTGTATTATCCATAAGTCTGACCAGGCTGAAGCCTAGGGGCCCCGCAGGGACTCGGGGGCCATCAATTTTATTTATTTATTTATTTTGCTGAGGCACTGTTATTTTCTCTTCATAGACAGCCTGTAAAGTCACCAGAGGGGCCCTTAAAATACCTGAAAGCCTAGGGGCCCAGCCATGGGTTAATACAGCCCTGTAGCCATGGGCGTTGGGAAAGGGACGGGTGAATTTGCTTCCTCCTGCCTCTTCCATCAGCCGTCCTTTGCACTGGATCCAACTGGATTGCTTCACTGTGATGTCTTCTGTTTGTTAGAATCAGGCAGGAGCATGAGAGATGGGATGGCACACAACAATATTTATTAAAGTTTCCTGTATTTGTATTTATGCATGAATATACATAGCATCTCTAGTCACTGCAGCAGTTGCTGTTAGCATGCCAACAGGTGAGAACAGCCAAGGCTAGTATGATGATCTCGCCTTCTTCCCTCCCTCACACACAGGATTTTCTCTTTTTTTCTTCTTCTTTCTTGCTGAGCAGCCCCTCTATCTATTTTCTTCTTTTTTGTTAGTTTATGGCTGTCCCACCCAGCCCAGGGAACTGAGGGAAGAGATAAAATCACCATTGTGTATTCAGCTTCTGAAATGGCACGGGAGAGGCTTTTGAAAGTTCAAGATAAACAAAATGTTTATTTAACTTAGGAGATAAAAGGTCAGATGGAATCAAGGGTAAGATGTATGAGGTGAAAGAATAATAAAACTGAGATAACTTTGTAATCGCACTAACTCCAGATAATTTGTTGCCAACAAATAAGTGTTTCTGTTATTCAAAATGATATTTTAAAACTTGGAGAAGAGAGGCTTTCTTTTCAATTTCTGCTTAAACTCTCAAGCATAGGTTTCTGAGTTTCACTGACAAAGTCTAGAAGGCAGGAACATACAACCAAGTTCCCAAAATCCTTCTATATACCAGAGCTGTAGCCAGCAGTGGGGCATACAGGATGGCACCCCCTACTGAATTTGCTGCTCCCTGGTCTCACCTGCAAACCCACCACCCACTTTCCTCTGCCTCCACCCAAGCTGTCCATCCCCAAGTTGGGCCCCATTGCTGGCAGCATCCACAGGGGTAAGAGGGGGGTGAGTACAGCATCCGGCGTGGGTCAGCTGGCTGCTGGAGGGGGTGGTGGCTGGGCAGGCCATGGCAGGGCTGTGTGCCCGGCTTCTCTCTGTCCCTCATGTTGCCCTGCTGCCCCCCAAGAGTGAGGGGAGGCAGAAGCACATGCACACCTGGCCTGGAGGTGTCTTGTGACCCCGGGGGTGGCAGGGCCCGGGATAAGGAGCTTACGTTTGGGGAAGACCGGGGTGGGATGAGGGAATAAATTAAAATTATTAAATTAAATTAAATTAGTGGCACTCATATACCTGGAAAAAATTCTGGCTATGGGGCTGCTATACACACAGACCAGGGATCACTTCTCTTTTAAGAGCTATCTCCCTTTTCCCTGGTTGGGGATTACTTCTCCTAACTAGAAGCAATTTCCCTTTTCAGCTTGAATGGGGATTCTCTCTGATCCTCTTACTCTTTTTGCCTCCTTCCCAATCCACAGGCAGTGCTTAACTGTTTCTTCTTCAGCTGTCAGTTCCCAACTGTCATGTCTTAACTGACTCTCTCAACAGAATTCCATTTGAACAGCCTGTCACTCAGAGGTTCTCAGACTCTGATAGGCATTAACCCTTGACAGTGTGTCACAGCTTGTTCTCTGGATTTTCCTGTGGCTGGCCCTACTTTTGTGGAATGCCCTGCCCAATGCTGATCTTCCAGAAACTCTGCAAAGCAGAACTGTTGAGGAGGGCTTTAGTAAGAGGATCAGTTGGCAAAGCTGCAGTTGTTGTAACGTTGTGTATGACTTATTGAGACGTTGCCTTGGGTCCTTCTTGGCAGGAAAAAAGGTAGAATCACACCATTCAAGAATAAATAAATTTTGAAGAAGTAGCTAAAAATGTAAATTAAATATGTATATGCTACATTAGGTCTAGTAATCAGAACTGCATTCTATAGTTCAGATAGGAGTGGATAATGTAGATCCAGAACCTCTTCTGAACTTCCAGGGTGGGTTTGGGGTTGTTTTTTTTGTTAGCCTCAGTATTTGATCCAGCAGAAAAAAACATGTTTTTTGTGGACCTCCCATAAAAATCAGTATAAAGAGTAACAGTGCAACCCTGTGCCGAGTGTTCCAGTCTAAATCCACTAAAACCAGTGGGATTTACAGTGGATAGGGCTGCACTGGAAGACTTGGGTCCTTTCCACATTTGCCTGCCACTCCGGATTTTCTCAGTGTTTGAGTCGAGGCAATAAGTCCACGGCAAAACAGATCCAAATAACCCGGGGCAACAGCAGGCTGAAACCAGGCTGACCACTGAAGGGAAATAATATAATACAGAATGGGGAAAACCCCTGGAATAAAAAGAAGGTTGAATTCGATTCTAGTGCAGAATTGGGGGGGGATTAAAAAGAAGGTCGAATTTGATTTGAGCACAGAATTGCCTGGAGGACACCGCGGTGAACATGGATTGAAAGGAGAGTGCAGAATGGGCCTTAGAAAGCCCAGCTGCATAATGCCCATAATGATGCGAACCTGGTTCAGCTGGCACAGATGGTTCTTGCGAATCCCCTCCAGCAGGCTGGACTCCATCACAAAGAAGCAAGGACATGGTTCAACAACACAATCTGGAAAGTGTCAGAATATTCTTGATGCTCCTGCTTACAGACATGCTTAAGGTACTGTGCTGGCTAAAGTCTGTGGACCCTTTGATGGGTCTGAGTAATGAGCCCAGAATAGCTTCGTCTAGCTGGCGTTCGGATTTTAAGCCTGTTTCAACGATGTGATCCAGCAGTATTATAACTTCTTTGTCAATTGAAGAGAAGGAAGTACAACAGCAGTATCTCAAACCATCAGAGATTTGGGCGGCTAAGCAGCGGGGGTGGGGGGAGCGCCACATCGAGGGATCCAAAATTCTGTCTCAAAACTATTTTAGCGGATGACATAAATGTCGGTTTTCCAGCATTGATTGTTCAGTTTCATAAATAATTTTGAATGAAGGCCAACAGCTGAAATAGTGTTCGCACTCATATTGCACAAAGAGGGGGGCACCCGAGGAATGGGGTGGGGTGGGGTGGGACTGGACCCCCCCCCCCGTATCTCTCCCACACCATTGTGGGAATGTTGAAAGACATGAATGGATTGATTCCTCCTCCCTCCCCACCTTTTCCCTTTAACTCACTCTTTGCTCTCAAAATTCATGCTCCTGGAGCATAATCTGTCCCCAGCAGGCCATTTTTATGGCTTTTTGAAAATCTTAGTGATTTTAAAGTGGTTTTTATTATTTTCATTGTATTTGTTTCCTCTTGATGAGCCTCCTTGAACAGATCTCAGGCAGTGTTCCCTCTAAGCTGAGTTGGTGTGAGCTAGCTCACAGTTTTTTAGCCTCTGGCTCACACATTTTTGTCTTAACTCAGGAAGGATGGCTCCAGAGCAAACTAATTTATGCAGTAGCCAAATCGCTTGCTCACAACTTTAATGCCAGTAGCTCACATAATAGAATTTTTGCTCACAAGACTCCACAGCTTAGAGGGCGCATTGGTCTCAGGAAAGGCAGCATATACATTTTCTTAATAAAATGTTGTGGGCTCCCCCCCTCCAATTAATTTAGAGTCCTTTTTTTTCAGTACAAGGAAATCCCCCCCCTGAATAGGTGTGGACCCCTTCCTTCCCTATTGGAGGTGCCAGTTTTGCAGCTTTGCAAAAAGATTTTTCATAAACTTGTTCTTTTGTATTAACAATACCACGTAGGACTAACGGCTTCTACTGGAACATGGTGCTTACGGTTTTCTACATGCAATTATAAATCGACATTGCATTCTTTTTGGTCTTGATTCACTATTTGGGACAACTTCCAAAGCATGTTAATTGATTTTGTGTAGCAGTCTTTGCGTGTGTGTGTGTGTGTGTGTGTGTGTGCTTTTTAAAACATGAGACATACTTCCCTAAGCCTCCAGACTTTTTATGCAGTTTGCATGAGTCGTTTTCTGGGTCGAGTGGAAGTTTGGCTTCAGAAAGTAACACCTATTGTGTATAGTTCATGGACAGAAACAAAACAAAACAAAAAGCTGCAGTTTGGCTTTCAAGGGGGGGAAAAAGAAATGGTTAGAGGTGTCAATGGGAGCGGTATACCCTAAGGCTAGGCAGCTGGTGTGTATGTGTGTGTGTATATATATATTATGCTTTTGTTTATCAGTTTCTGGTTTATGTACCCTGTAGGCCAGCAGATGAAACAATTGCTCCAACAGGGTCAGCTGCTGGTCAGGAGCAAAGTAAGAAAAGACTTTGCATGGAGACACTGTCAGCCATCATTTTCACGCAGCTGGCACCTGCTACTGGTACACAGCAGGAGGGTTAAAGGTCAAAGAGGCAGTTGTTCTAAACTCAGTGATGGCTTAAAGGGACTTGTAGATTAATCTGCTTTATTAACTTCTGTATATTAGATAACTATTGCGGTGAATGAAAGCATGTCTTTCTGAATAAGTACCATCACCTCTTTCTCTTTTAAATTGGCTTTTGAGTAATGAATATTAAATAGAACGCATTTTCAGGGGTAATTAAATGAAAACATTAGGATGCCAGGGTTTGCATCTTATTTGTAACTTTGTTGCATATTTATAACGCGTTGTTTCCCTGATAGTGTATTTAGAGAGAAAACAAATAGCCAAGGTATTTTTAAATTAACGAATAAAGCCACCCTGCGCTTATTCGACAACTGTAATTTTCTTTGCGACCCTTCTTTTAAAAACGGAAATGCAGAGGAAGCAGAATTCCAGCCTGGATTTCATAGTCGAATTTGGCTGCTTCTTTTAAGTATGAAGACTATGAAGTCTTTAGAGACGGGGGGAGTGTTTTTGGGTTTTGAATAAAATTGATTGTGACGAATGGCGAGATTTAATCAAATGCTTGCTCGGCCATCTGCCCCTCTCCCCGTGCATGCGCGCTGCTAGCGAGCTGTTTACCTTCTCTTTGATTTCCAGCACTTATAAAAACTGTACCTTTCTTCCACATATCTCAGGGAATCTTACATGTTTCTCCCCCTCCCATTTTATCCTCACAACAACCCCATGAGGTAGGCTAGGCTGGGAGTTTGTGAATGGCCCAAGGACACCCTGCAAGCAAGGGTGGGAAGAACATTTTTCATTCAGAGATGTGCCCCTCTCAAAGCCAGTGCCTGGGGAGCTGTAGCCCTCATGCCCTGCTTGTGGCCACCCTGGAAGCATCTGGTTAGACACTGTAGGACTGGATGCTGGGCTGTATTTGGTTTGATCCAGCAGAGAGCCAATTGGCATAATCCGGGTGGCACACTCGACTGGTCCCCTGCTTGAAACTTGCAAGCCTTACTCCCGCCCTCCCCCCATCAAGTCCTGGAGTGGGATAAATACATTTGAACTGGATGTGTTGAGGGAGGTTCCAGAATGACTCTGCTATTCTAAGAAAGTTAATGTATTTGAATCCTTGAGGGCGTCAATGGAATTAACTGCAAGATCGTCTCCTGTCATGTAAAGAAAGGCAAAAACAAATGGTCAGTGGCCAATTTGGCCTAGGGAAAGGTCATCCTCCAGGGTTATAACAGACAGTCAGTTTGACCTTTAGAGCTTGACTGTGTTATGTTAATAGGTCCAATGTGGAGGGGAAGTTACGCTAACCAGCAGCTGGTCTGTAACATCCATACCAGACCTGAGGATTAACGAAGGTGGCATTGGTGTTACTGTAAACGGTTTTCACCACTTTTAAGAGGGTCAAGGAGCCCCAGTAAAAAAAAAATCAACGTACGCCATGTGAGTTAAAACCTGTGTTTTCCCCTTTCGTTTCCTCTTATCCAGTAAAAGCTCAGTGAATAGTTGCTGTTAATCACTTTATCACCCAATAGACAAAAGGAGTAACAAAATTTTGCTGGAGTTCTTTTTTGGATCCCTGTCAGCAAGCAGATATGTAACTAGGCCTTATGTTTTTTATTAGTGCGTTTTGGTAAAAGAAATATGGCAGCTTTCAAGAAGAGTCTGGATGAATATTTGTCAGAGATGCGCTAGGGTGATCCTGCGTTGGGCAGGGGGTTGGACTAGATCAGGGGTGGCCAAACTTGCTCAGCGTAAGAGCCGCATAGAATAAACATCAGATGTTTGAGAGCCACAAGACATGAACGAATATTACCTGCTTTTATTGGAAAATAAGCAAATTTGCTTTTTATTAACATTAAATGAGACTGCCAAAAATAATAACAAAAGGGGTAAAAGCAGATATTGATAATGATATTAATTTGTCCAGTGATATTTGTTTGCTAATGATATTTAGCTTCCCCAGCCGCCCTGCCGGGAGCCACATAATATATGTGAAAGAGCCGCATGCGGCTCCTGAGCCACAGTTTGCCCAGCCCTGGACTAGATGGTCCGTGTGGCCCCTTCCAACTCTATGATTCTATGATCCCGTCCTTCCTCCAAGGAGCTCTGGGTAGCATACATGGCTTCCCATGCCATACATACCTCCCATACATAACTACCCAACTGCTATAGTCACCTTCCAAGGCTCTGCTTTAGATCCCCCAGCCTTCCAAGATTAGGTGGGAAGCAACCCAAGAGAGGGTAGCTCTTGTCATGGCACCAATGCTATGGAACTCCCCCCCCCCCCAGGAATATTCATCTGACCCTTTCTGTCACTGTCTTCACCCAGCAGGTGAAGGCTTTTTTGGTTCCACGTGGCATTCTCTCAGTGGATGCCCCCCTTCCTGCCCCATAATTTAATTACTGCTTTTATGTGCTTTTACATACGTGTTTTAGTTTGGGCTTTCATTGTTTTTAATGATGGGTTTATGTCATGCTTGTTAGCTTGTGTTTGTTTCGGCTTCTGTTCCACCCTCCCCACAAATGGGCTCAGAGCGGACGGCAACAAAAGGTAAAACATTCCGCAGTAAGAGTTAAAACACTTCATAAAAAGCATCCATAATAAATAACCGAAACAGATTTAAACGGAGTTACAAACGAGACAGACAGCACAGCGGTTTAAGGTGGTAGCCACAAAAAACCTGGAGCCACTAGGCCGTAGACCAAACGATGGGTCTTCACCCCGTGGGCCGTTTGAGGATGGAAGGTTCAGCCAATAGATGGAGTAACCGGACGTCCACCGCCTCACCCAAAGGCCTGGTGGAACAGCTCTGTTTTACAGATCCTGCCAAACTGTGCTAGGCCCCCCAGGGCCCTGATCTCCAACTGGAGCATGTTCCAGCCAGAGCAGAAAAAGCTAAATGGATGTCCTTTGGGCTGGGGACATATAAATGAATAAAACATGTGATTCTCTCTTCCCCGTTGGATTAACACAGTTCCTCTTTGGTGTAGACTAGGCTGAGAAAGTACGACAGGCCCAAGGCCGACCACTGAGCTTCCGTGGCAAAATGGGGATTTGAACCCAAGTTTCCCAAATCCTGGTCTGTCACTTTTACCACCGCATGACAACGGTCGGTATCCCACCTCTTCACCAAGGAGCTTGTGATGCTGCTCGTGCCGCCCCCTCCCCCAAACAATATTCTCACAAGAACCTTTTCAGATAGGTCAGGCTGAGAGATGTCTGAGCATGTCAAGGTCACTAAGCATAGACTGTGGCTGAGCAAAGATTTGATTCATGGACCAGCATATCCAAGTCCAGCTCTTTGAGGACTACCGTGTGGTTCTTGCATGCAGCTCAAACACGCTGACTGAATTGGCCTTGGTCCCCACTTTTGCCTGACCTGAGCCATGCCTAACTTCAGAAGAAGTCTTGCTTTTAGATACCATTTTGGCTGGTGCCCCCGTTGAAGCAGCACAAATTGCTCTGCTGTTGCCGTAGGTGGATAGGTTTTACTGGAAAAAAGCGTCTCTTGCCTTGGACTGTCAGATACTCTGTCCCATAACAAATGTCCTGCTGAATGTTGGTTAGCCAGAGGAACTCAAAGCGAGCAGCGCAGCAACAGCATTTAGTAAGAAGAGTAATATTCAAGACAGTCGACTCTGAAATACTGTCGAATGTCCCACTGCTTTTCTCTCTGAGGGGTGGTGGCAGTTGTGAGAAGTCATATTCATTGTAACTTCCGCCTTCCATCTTTATTTGGAAGACATGCTGTTGTCATCGGTGGTCACTTTGGGAATCCCTGCTTTCAAATTCCCATTGGCTGCAAATACGCAGATTTGCAAGAAACAGATTTCCCCATAAAAATTACAATCAGTGGTTGAATGACTTGTGGCTTCAGATGATCATCTACCAACATGAGAAAGGTTACAGTGTCTCTCCTTAACACCGTGGTCCATAGATAACATTGAACTTCTGGGATATTTTATGGTTATGTTATAGCAGGGCTGGTTCTATGTCTTTTGTTGCTGCACAAGAGGAGCAATCATTGCTTCCTCCTGCTCTCTTCAGTCTGAGCTTTGGCATCAATGCAGCATGGGTCCAGGAGTCAATGGGCATTCCTTCCACACCACCAATGGCCAGGAACAAACCGACCCCCTGTCATCACTGAGTGTGCTGTTGGGGTTGGTATATCCAACTAGGACTTGAGAGGCCCAGGTTCGTCTCGACTCTGCCATGAAGCTCATCAGGTTACCTTGGGCCGGTTGCACTCTCTCTCAGCCTAGTCTTCCTGACAAAAGCTGAAAGTTATGCAGATGCCCTGCACATCTGTCTTAAAGGCATAAATGTTTACTAGGCCTGAAGGAAAAGCTTGAATAGCCCAGACTAGCCCAAGCTTGCCAGAGCTTGGAAGCGAAGCAGGGTCAGCCCTGGTTAGCACTTCATGGGATGCCACCAAGAATGGCTGGGGCTGCTGTGGAGAGGAAGGCAGTGGCAAACCGCCTCCTCTCATCCCTTGCCTTGAAAACCCCATAAGTGGTTACCATAATTCAGTTACAACTTCACGGCACTTAATGATTATTATTATTATATTAGGCTTGAAACAGAGAGTGGCAAAAACGTTCAAATATTTGGTGCTCTTTAGATGTCCGTGGGATGTAACCAAGCCAGTTTGGTGTAGTGGTTAAGTGCGCGGACTCTAATCTGGGAGAACCGGGTTCGATTCCCCACTTCCACATAAAGCCAGCTGGGTAACCTTGGGTCAATCACAAGTTCTCTCAGAGCTGCTCTCTCAAGAACAGTTATCTCAGAACTCTCTCAGCCCCACCTGCCTCACAGGGCGTCTGTGGTGGGGAGGGGAAGGGAAAGGAGATTGTAAGCCACTCTGAGACTCCGAGTGAAGGGCGGGGTATAAATCCAATCTCTTCTTTCTTCTCTTCCTTTTTCATTTTTTTTTTTTAAAAGGGACATAATCAAGATAGTCTCCCATTTCTCCCCAACTCTGCTTCAGACGTTGGTGGTTTGGTCTCAGCATCTTGAATCATGGCCAGGTCCACATCTGACTGATCAGCATAGAGGATGAGGGGAGATCCCTTGTAATGGCCAGACTCTGAGAAGGCCCAGCCTAGTGATGTAAGTCAAGGATCCACTGAAAATCCCAGCAACAGTTTAGAGCCAGATGTGACCGGGCTGACGAGCCCAAGGCTTTGCTCCACCATCGGAGAGCCTCTGCCCAAGGCCATTGACACGGGAAGCATATGACAGAGCTATTAAAGGGATCAGGCTGTCCGCCCCTTCTCTCAAGAGGCCCTTGTAATGGATGCTCTTTTTCTCCCCCCATTAATCATGTGTTAGTGCCTAGAGAAGAGTTCCCCCTTGAACAGTCCTTGTAGTGGAAGTTCAGGGCAAGCACAGTGACGTGTGGAGAGCGGGTCCTGTTGGCATTTTCAAAAGGAGAAATGTGTTTTGCCGGATAGTCAAAAGAGCTCGTTGTAATTTCCAAGTGGACCAAACCGCAGCATGATGTACTCTTAGTGGGAGTTACTTATCTCTCGGTTTACAGCTCGAATGCCAAACGTTGCCCGAGAAAGCAACTCTGGAATCTTTCTTTCTTTCTTTTCTTTCTTTTTTTTTCACGAGCAATAAGTTATTCCAGCCCTGAGGAAGAATAATCTGCAAATTGGAAGGCACAGATGGGGAAGGCACAAGGATGCTTAAGTTTGAAAACATCTGTCAGCTGTATCGCATGCCCAAATACAAAGCAGACTGGAAGGACGTGTCGCTCGGTAAACAGCATACGTGGAACTCAGCGCAGAGAGGAGTAAGAGGTGCCCCTCCTGATTAGCCTAATGAAACTTCCTCCATATGTTTCCACTCATTGTGGAGGCTGTGGTGGTGTCAGTCACGCATCACTTACTCGCCCTTCAGGAAAATTAAATCAACACAGTACCACGCAAGTTGGTGTCGTGCCGGAGCTCCTGTTCTGGTTTATTTTTTTGAAGTATCTATATCCCACTTCTCTGTCTAAATATATCTTAGGCAGCTTACAGAAATCAATAATACGATACAAAGTCAAGAACGGAGTGCAAACGAGTTAAAAACACCAGCGACAAAACAGGATAAAATCATAAATAGCCTACAGCTTTTTTTTTTTTTTAAATGAACAGAGACTGAAGTCACCAGTAGCTCGATAGGTTGCCCTGACCTGGCTAGCCCAATCTCATCAGATCGCGGAAGCTAAGCAGATCGGCCCTTGCTAGTATTTGGATGGGAGATCTCCAAGGAATACCAGGGACATGACTCAGAGGCAGGCAATGGCAAGCCACCTCTGAACGTCTGTGGCTCTGGAAACCCTACGGGGTCGCCGTAAGTCTTCTGTGACTCGACAGCACTTTCTAGCACCAGCAGGATGGGTTAGCAGCAAGAAAACTAAAAGACCCGAGAGACTAAAGCGTTCTTCAGTTGGTGACTAGAAGAATGCAGGTTTGGTCTCAGGCAGACTTCTGTGAGGAGGGAATTCCAGAGGGTAGTCACCACGACCGAGAAGGCCATGTTTGTTACACTCTTGCCAGGCCTCAGAATGGGGAGGTATACACAGTGGGGTCTGGAATGCTGGTCTCAATTGGTGGGCAGGTGTGTATGGGAGAAAGCATTCCATAAAGTACCTCGGTCCTAAACCACTTAAAACTGTATAGGTCTGCACCAGCACTTTGGATCGTACCTGGAAGGAAACTGGCAGCCCCTGTAAAGCTTTTAAATGGATGAGACGTGGCCCTTATACGACATACCCGCTAGAAGCCTACGTGCTGCTTTTTCAACAAGTCAAAGCTTCCATAACATAGGCAAATTCACACTGAGCACACTGGAGGAGTCCAAGTGGAATACATGATCAGAGCATGGATTGCTGGCTGAATCCTGCTTCTCAAGCTACGATGACAGCTGGTAAACCAACCAAAGTTTATTAAAGGTATTGTATGCCACAGAGTAGATCTGCACTCCCATTGGAAAACCTGGGTCAAAAAGCCTGGCCCCACTGCTGGACCCTCTGAGGGCACCTGGTGTTTTTGGCCACTGTGTGTCAGAGTGTTGGACTGGATGGGCCATTGGCCTGATCCAACATTGGCTTCTTGTATGTTCTTATGTTCTTAAAGCATCTCCCAACAATTCATCTGCTCATCAAGGAGTCAGGCAGCCCTGTCCACAGCAGTTAGACTCTCCAAACCTCAGTTGGTCTTGTCGCTCACTGGCCTACTCATCCAAGTGTTCACCATCTCATCTACATAATTCAGCTGAAAAGGAGCAGAGCTGAGTGTCATCCTCGTACCGATGACATCTCGATCCAAACATCCAGACAACCTCTTCCAACAGTTTCATGTAAATGTTTAGACAATGGGGGGGGGAGGGGAGAATATCAGTATAATCCTGGGGGAGCCAACAGATCAAGCAGTTGTCCCCAGCATCACCTTCTGGAACTGAGTAACCAGGTGGGACCAGACCCACTAGACCACAGAATCCCAGATACAGTGTTCCCTCTAAGCTTAGTGTGAGCTAGCTCACAGTTTTTTAGCCTCCGACTCACACGTTTTTCTCTTATTTCAGGAAGGATGGCTCCAGAGCCAACTGATTTATGCAGCTGCCAAATCGCTCGCTCACAACTTTAATGCCAGTAGCTTACAAAGTAGGATTTTTGCTCACAGGACTCCACAGCTTAGAGAGAGCATCTCCTCTTGTCGGTCCTGAATGCCACAAAAAGGTCCAGGAGAATGAATAAGGACACATTCAGCCCTATTTCTCTGGGCCGAGATCATCAACCAAGGCAACCAATCCAGTTTCCATTCCAAAACTAGACCTAAAATTCATTGAAGTGGCTACTGGTAATCTGTTTCCAAAAGACCCTGGAGTTGTACAGCTACCTTGCCCCAAAAGGGGGATATTTGCCACCAACAAGTAGCCATTTAAATCTTCAGAGTCTAAGGAGAACTTCTTAGGGAGTGTTCTCATTTCTACCTCCTTCAGGATAGCTGGAATGACTTCCGCTGTGAAGCGTTTCCCACCTTTGTGGCGCAGTCAGGCTGTCCCTTCTGCCTGCATGCTGTACCACAAGATGGGTAAGAGGTCAAGCGTGGGTGTGGTAGGGCTCACTCCCCCAGAGCAGCTTGTCCACATTCTTGGGGTGCAACACCTGACATTTATCCGTGAACACTTAGTAAGACGGTTCTCTGATGACATTCTAAGATTGATTCGATACAGGAGCTAAGTCCAAGTTGTTCTGGATGCGAGCCATTTTATCTGGCGATTCCCAGAAAACAAGTCATAATGGTGAGCTCAGTATATCACCAGGGACCCGCCAGAAAAGCTCCCTCACTGCCCGGAATAGTTCTGTAGGGTGGTTATATGCAGAGCCAGTGCCAATAGAGAAGTAGAAATGCTTCACTGCCAATATCACCAGAGAACAGGCATGATCGTGTGCTCCTGTATTTGGTTGTATTTGGTGAGAGTTTCTTGATGTTGACCAACCCACTTTAGCGTCCCTGAGTTCGTCTGTCAAACAAAGGGCTACAGTGACCCAGTGGAAAGGCGGAGGATCTCTGCAAACTCACATCAGGCACCTTGGTCATTTCCCCGATTCCATAAACTGAAAAGGGTGTGACCAGAAGCACGGGTCGCGTCAGATGGAAAACGCACAAAGGGTTCTTCCAGGTGCATCTACCCGTGGGGAAAGATCTGTTGTAAGCTCTTTCTCTCAAGACTTGGTGTCATACCAGAGGAGATGCTGATCGACCCGGGATTGGATCCAAAATTTGCCTAGAAGCTAACAGATCCAATTTAGATTGTGGCTGCGCAGGGAGAAAAAAATGTGGGCTTTAGCTTTTTTTTTCTGTTCACACAGTTTCACTGATGGAAACAGATCTTCCACATGGTTCCTGAGGGAAAAAATGGACAAGTGGGCCATCTCCCCCACCCCCGAGGGCCAATAACAGGAGAATATGGTTTCCATGAGCAAAACCACCCAAGGCAGAGAGTTAAACCAGTTCCTTCCCTTATCTAAATCAGGCCCCTGCACCTTTTCTGTTAGCAGTTAAAAATATTCAGAGGCTCAGATCCCAAATTTCCCAGCATCTCTTCCTGTTTGACCCTTATTGTCCTGTGCACCGTGAAGCCCCATTACCTTTCAAGAAGAAGAGGAGGATACTGGATTTATACCCCGCCGTTCACTACCTGAAGGAGTCTCAGAGCGGCTTACAATCCTCTTTCCCTTCCCCTCCCCACAGTAGACACACTGTGAGGTAGGTGGGGCTGAGAAAACTGCTCATGAGAGAACAGCTCTGAAAGAACTTGTGACTGGCCCAAAGTCACACCAGCAGCTGCATGTGGAGGAGTGGGGAATCAAACCTGGTTCTCCCAGATTAGAGGCTGCGCTCTTAACCAAATTGGCTTTGGTAGTTACACCAGCACCAGTCGTAAGACAGTATCCAAACTGAGGGATAAGAGGTGCTTCAGCAGCAGCTTGTGGGGAGGTAAATTGGGGGGAATGTTTAGCTCCATTCACCAGTAAACCACTTTAATGTTAAAATTAGGCTGTCTATCTTATGGATGGCTGGAGCAGATGAATAAACAATAGCTGTGGTTGCCACTCTTTTATCTAGTTGAGCCCCAAGTCAGATATATGCAGTACTTCCACAATGCCGGTCTTTGACAGTATTGATCTCAACATATTGGAAATCCGCAAATGAAACTGAAAGGGCTTCCACTGGCATTTTGCAAGGACATCGTTGCCCAGGTTCCTTTCTCTTTTCCACTCAGGCACCTGCTTCCAGTCTTCCCCATTTCTCTTTGCATTTACTTTCAACCCAAATACAGACATCTGCTTTATTGTCAGCAGTTTGGAAGGCAGCTTGCCAGTTGCCTGAAGTTCCCAGTGATAAAACATGAGCGATGATGTATTAGCTTTTAATCATTCCGAGGAGAAGTCCTTACATTATGTTGTCATAACATAAAGTAACGGAGAGCTGTCACTCATTCTGAACTCTTATTCTAAATATATCTTCATCTGAAACAACGAAGGCCAAAGTTTCTTACACTTCAGTACAACAAGCCTTCCTAAGTCAAAGTAAAGAAAAAATGTTCGAGCATCTCTGAAGATAGTTAAAACCAGGGCTTTTTTCTGGGGGAACGCGCCGGAACAGAGTTCCAGAACCTCTTTGACAAAATTATTTTTTAAAATGTTTAAAAGTTCATCAGTTTTTAGTATACAGATTGAAAACTTCTTTTCCCTCTTAAGAGTTCCAGCACCTCTTTTTCAAAAAGAAAAAGAAAAGAAAAAAGCCCTGGTTAAAACTGATCTTATTAGCTGAAACGGATCCAACTAGCTTTTCCTGTAGGGGAAAAAGAAAGGTTGGGAGCGCTTTGTTCATATGCAAAAGATGCAGGATGGATGGGGAATGTAGTAAGGAAGGGAACTGGGTGAGATTGTGTGGAAAAGCTGGCTGGATCCAACCCAGTATGTTGTGTCTGATGCTTTTACCCAACTCTGAACTAAGCTTTTCTGAACAGCTTGATCTAAGACACGGCCACCCCCACAGAAACTGCAGCATATGCTCTTTCAATATAATATTTATGAATCTGAGGTGTGACTAACTGAAACCTTTAGCAGTACTGTCTAAAAACTCAGCTAGCACTGGCTGCTCCCAAGGACTGGAACTTGCAAAATGTACAGTGCAAGTCTAAGCAGGGTTACACCAAGGGTTGCCAGCCTCCAGGTGGGGTCTGGAGATTTCCCACTGTTGCAATTGATCTCCAGGCTGTAGATCAGTTCCCCTGGAGAAAAGGGCTGCTTTGGAGGGTGAACTCTATGGCATTGTACCCTGCTGAAGTCCTTCCCCTTCCCAGACCCTGCCTTCCCCCAACTCCACCTCCAAAATCTCCAGGTATTTCCCCACTCAGAGCTGGCAACCCTGGTTACACTCTCCTACATTGACTGAAGGCCTTAGAAAGGTATAACTCTGTAGGACTTCACTGTTAGGTAGTGGCTCAGAAATCAGAAAGTAATGGAAAGATCCTCCTCCTAAGGGGACGAAGCTATACTGTTTCACATTTCAAACTAGTTAATGAATATCGAATCATTTAGGCCTTATTGTGAGATGTTGGCTTGGACCCCCCCCCCCCCAAGTCCAACGTTAGGCTCCCTTTGCATGCAGTTTCCACAACTTGAGCTCCATCCTTGTCAGGGCTCATTTTGTAGCAGGAGCTCCTTTGCATATTAGGCCACACACCCCTAATGTAGCCAAGCCTCCAAGAGCTTACAGAGCTCTTCTTATAGGGGCTACTGTAAGCTCTTGGAGGATTGGCCACATCAGGGGTGTGTGACCTAATATGCAGAGGAGCTCCTGCTACGAAATGAACTCTGATCCCTGTGCATCCTCCACACTCGTTGTTGGTTTGGCAGCAGTGCCAACTACGGGAGAAGGCTGATAATGAGCATTGTCCACCCTGCCCCACAAAGTGGTGGCTGGTGCTGTTTCTAATAGTGTGAGAAAGGCTATGTATGAAGGTGGGGCTGTTGAACTCTTGAAGGTGCCTGAAACAATGGGTCCTTTGAACTCAGTGTCCATGCTCTGACATACTCTCCTAAAGTCTTTCCTTGCACTGTTCGCTAAGATCCTTTTAACTGGTGATGCCAAGGACTAAAGTTGGGACATTCTTTGTATGAAACAAAGAATGTTCAACTGAGCTATCGGTGTAATTGGGGGAGAAAGGGAATCTCTCTGTTCTGTTTGCTCTATGACACCCTGAGCTCCAAAAAAAAACGTGGAATTAAAATGTGCATATAGATTAGAAAAGAGGTTCCTGGGAATTTTTTTGCTTGTTCTGTGGGCCAGAGTATTATGGGGAGGGTTTTAACAGGACTGACCTCACAATGGACCAGGGATTCTCTACTTTTAACTGTCTATGTATAAATGAGGGTGTGTTAGCAGAGCTACATTCCACAGCTCGGAGGGGGGCAAGACAGAGTCACAGACTAATTTCGCAAAAGCAATTGTTCCGCCCTCGGTCTCCCGTTTCCCCCATCTGTACCACTCAATTTCCCACTATTTGCTACGTGGCCACATTTTGACCCGCATCTCCCCCGGATTTCACCCGTGTCTTCTTGGTTCTAAAAAATAAGACTCAAGAAGACGCGGCGAAAATCGGGGGGGGGGAGATGCGGGTCATAAGGCCACGCAGCAAACAGTGGGAAATTGAGCAGTACAGCCGGGGGGAAATGGGAGACCGAGGGTGGAACAACTGCTTTTGCAGACTCGGTCACAATATGACAACTTTTGCAGTAGCAACTTTTACATTCTTCCATGTTTTCTTGTGGAATGAGGTTTATTTGTGGGATGAGGTTTATTTGTGGGATGCGGGTTTGCTGTTTATTACTCCAACTGCAAAAATGGTAAAGACAATAATAGTATCGTGTCCCTTAGCATCAGCTTTCTGTCTGTGTGCCTCCCTTCTAATTATATCTGGGGAGCTCAAGGCATTGAGGTGATTCTCCCATTTTCTGCTTTAACTTCACAGCTGCCCTGTAAGATAGGCAAGGCTGCAAGAAGGGCCAGCTCACAGACACCCAGAGAGTGTATCATGGTTGTGTGGATTTTTGAACCCAGATCCTACACTCTAAGCACTATAACGTGCTAGTTCACTCTTCCTTCTGGCTATGGGTCATGTTGTTACTGTCTCTGGGCTTGGCACCATGTACAGATTTCTTGACTGGCGCCCCGTAAAACAGCAGTGGTGGTTTTTCTTAATTTTTCCAACTCGTCTGGGGAGGTGGTGCACAGCCCCTTTATGCAATTTCGTGTTTTATCTATATATGCTCGAGTACCACTTTGTCTTCCACATTTCCTCACGCGGGGAAAAATCTGCTTGCACTCGACAGTGTACTTTTCATGTTGACGCTTCAAGTAATTTGGGGGTGATTTCCTTGTTCCGGGCGATTTGCAGGGCTAGGATTATCATTTTCATTTAGCGAAACATGTTGTTTGACTCATTCCTGGGCAGTTATTACAGTCTGGCTTGCAGTGGGTGTCAGTTCTCTGGGGACCCAGCTCTCTGCTGCTCATTGGCCTTGAAGAAGTAATTGAATGATTTTCCACATTTGCTCTGTGTTTGATAATATGGTGGGGATGTTTGTTTTAACAGCTGTGGGTTGCATTTTTCATGGTAACATTTTATAAGTAGTAGCGCTCTAATGTGCCTGGATGCCAACTGGTTTTGAGGTTTGGAACACTGTAGATTTGGAGGTCCTGTTTTCTAATAGGGCCAGATCCAAAGCTTGTTTTCTGTTGATGGTCTCTTCCACCAGCAGATGGGAATGTTCTACCTCTCCCCTCCTACTGCAACCATTGAACTCCCCGAAATGCTGCTCCTGGGGGACAGGGGACCCTTGGGAACAGCGTAAGGCATGAAGTGGAGATCTGCAATGAAAAAGAAGAATTGGCAAATACTGCCCCATGGTAGAAAAGGACCTTTGGATGAAGCCCAATAAAGTTGTGGCCATTTTTATTCCAAAAGCTGAGTGTTGTGGTGTTTTAGGGGGGTTACTGTTGCGGGGGTTCCTTGCCCTCGTTGCCCTCCCCCCTTTCCCTAGGCACTGGGGCCACAAGTCATAAACATTACATTGGTCTACACTGAATTCAGCTTGAAGAGAAGGTAACTCTCCACTCAGGCAAGATCTTAGAACACACATGTAATGTCTCTTAGGCCTGTTGTTATGAAAACATGCTCTTTCAAAGATAACCCCCCCCCCCAAAAAAAAAAAGCATTCACATCCTCACCAGCCTGGAAAACAGAAAAGTCCTTTTTTATCCCACTTTTGTGGCAAGTTGTTTCTTTGTCTCCAGCATGCATTATTTCCATGCTTTGTCTTTCAGGGCTGGCAAACTCCATCATAACAGCCTGCCAGCCTTGTTCAGAAGAACCAGCTTCAGACATCTCCTTTTTTCCAGCGCACTGTGGGCTCTCCAGGGACCGCCTTGCAGTTGGACTGCTCCTTGGTATGCCAGCATGGGCTCCAGGCCTTTCAGCCATGCCCATTCTGGTCTCAAACTGCTGCACTCCTGGAATTCTAAAAAAAGAACTGAGAGCCATGGAGTCCTCTGCAATTCGTTTTCTCTGTTTCTCTCACCCAAGCCATTGGATTCACTGCCATAAAGCTCAGCATCTACCATCCAGGGAACTTGGTCTTGTTCACTCACACGGCCATAGCTGTCCTGTGAGAACCTTTGCATGGCTGCTTGCCCCATTTCCGACTCCAATGTGACTTGTATCTCAGCAGGAACATCTCATCCACAACTGTACCGCCTGCTGGTCAGTTGTCATTTCCTGCCTGAACTAAAAATCATGTCTAGACAAAATAACAAACCTGTGCCTGGACACTTGGCAAGTACTGACAAAAAAATCTGGTTGTTAGAATGCAATAAATCTCTTGAACAATGGTTATTGGGGTGCAATAGATCCCTTATCCGCTGCCACCATGCAATGCAGACCCCTTTAGGATCCTCTACTGAAACCAGGGACAAGAGGCTTGCAAGGAGTATGCTGTGAGCAAAACCTTGCTTCCTCGCAGAATATCACGAAGTCAAGAGCAGGTGTTCCCTGTAATATACTGTGAGACCCTGGCTACACCAGTACTGTCAGTTCTTTTTCAGAATCCATGCTACTCACCAAACAACCACTGCCTTCTTAAAACAAAAAAGAAAATGGATGAAAAGAAAAGAAACAGTGAAAAAATATAAGTATCAGTACAGGTTCAGATTTCCAAGGCACACAAAAAATAAAAACATCTGAGTAGCCTAAACTGTACTTCTTCCTAGTTACAAGAGAAGGCTCATCTTACGAGCATAAAATAAGTATTTCAGAGGCAAGATCAATAATACTTTCTTCCATTCGGTCACAGTTGATAGAAAACTGGAACAAACGGCCTGCAAAGAAGTATGCTTTCGCGAAGCAAGGAGTGCAGAGTAACACCCTTCCTTTATGTCAAGCGTACTTCTCTAACCTGGTCTTCTCTAGCCTGTTATACAGTTACCATGAGATGAACAAGATAATGACTTAATGGACTTCACTAGGGATGTGCAAACAACAGATTTGGGGGTTTTTTTTCTGATTCGAGTCTGTTGGACTCGAAAAATATTTGTATTCTTGAATATTTCTGAATACCAGTATCAGTTTTATATTGGGATTCGGGTAAATATTCTGGAAACCTGAATTTATTCAGTTCCATTATATGCTATGGGGACCGTCCCCATAGGGTATAATGGAGAAGGGATTTAAACTTTAAATGCTTGCTGAGTTCACTCACTGAGTTATGCCGCCACGCGACTCTGCAAGTGTACTCAGTAGGCATTTAAACTTTAAATCCCTTTTGAGTTCACTCACGAGAGAATGAGCTCAGAAGGTATTTAAAGAGAAATGTCTTCTAGCTGCACCAAAATAAAAAAAAGCCGAATAATATCGGCTTTTATTCGGGCACAGCTGTTTTGGTAGTCGAATACAGATCTCTGATCCGTACTTGGCTGAAGAAACATTCAAAAAGTACCGATAAGGTATTTTGGGGGTATTTATTTGGCTCAGTATATACCAAGCACACACCCCTAGTCTTCACTTGGCCATTCAGAAAATTAACTCCCTTCTGCAAAATGCTTTCCCCGCCTCCTTTCACACACCCAAGGTCGAATTGCTTCAAATGACCGTTAGGGATTTTCTCTTGACACTGGGCACCTGGATGGCACATCTTTCAGTTTAAACATTTTAAGAGTATTATTAACCCTTGTGTTGCAAACAGAAACAGGCTGGGAAACAAATCAGGCCTCAGCATGACAGGACATTGTGGTGGCTCCAAGGCATAATCATTTGTTAGAATTCATTTGCAAAGCAGAGGCTGGTATAATCATAACTTTGTATATATCATCACAGGTTACAATAAAGGGGGAGGGTATGGTGAGCTGTATGAAAGTGTGCATGCAAAGCAAGCTGTCACAACTATCTGGCCGTCCTTATGTTTTAACTTATGTCTGTTTTTATTTCCGTACCATAAGCTGCAGGTAGTTGCACTATTTGGAAGTCAAAAGAAATGATAAGGGTGGGATATCTGTATGTCAGAGATGTATTTGCTTTAGAATAAGTTATGTTGTTAGAACGTTGGTGCTATATTGGGAGTAGCTTCCGTAATACCTTGCAGAAAGGGTTTCATGCCTATTTTGGAGTAGTGTTCAGTACCAAAGACATGGCAAAATATATTAGCACTGGGCTTTCAGACTTTTTCTTTTGCTTTCAGATGATGTCAATCCTTATGAATACCATAATTTTTGAGGACTGCAGAAACCAGTGGTCTGTGTCAAGACCTCTCTTAGGCCTCATACTCCTCAATGAGAAAGTAAGTACTCTGGAGTGATAATGTCCAGCCAGCTTTAAAGTGGGCATGAGTCAGGTTAGCCAGTCTCATCAGGCCTTGGAAGCTAAGCAGGATCTGCCCTGGTTAGTACTCGGATGGGAGACTGCCAAGGGAGTCCAGGGTCACTACAGAGAGGCAGGCAGTCGCAAGCCACCTCAACGTCTCTTGCCTTGAAAATGCTTTGGAGTTGCCATAAGTCAGCTGCAACTTGATGACACTTTCCACTACTGAAAAGAAACTTTAGTATGTGGTTCATGAGGACAACTGGGCATCAGGGAACAGGAGAGAAGGCGCCCAAAAGTGTTTTCCCCAATTTTTCCCCCCAGTTTCTTTTTTCCTGGAAATAATAATAATTATTTCTCTGCTAATGGCCTTTCTATTATTATTTCGAAAATTTGTATGCCACCTTCCTAGAACTCGCTTATGAAAAAACAGTACCAGCCAGCCAATAAAACATTGACCCATTGGAACAAATCAAGCCCATAAAACCAGGTCATTAAAAAACGTTCCAGGACCTAAAAGCAGCATAAAAGTAAGCCGGACTGTCCCACATGGAAAAGCAAGTAGATACAAAGGATCTGGCTTCATACGTCGGTAACTGAAGGAGGTATAAAGTCAACAGTCTTCAGTAGTGTCATTAAAAAGTTTCATGAAAGGCATGGGCAAATATGTCTGAACCACAGGATTTAATCTTTACAAAGCTATTGAGGAACCATTCAAACCCTGAAGTCATATGTCATTTAAAGAGGCATTCTTAATGGTAATAACATCTGTGAGACGTCTGAGGGAATGAATGGCTGTAAGAAGCGGCCTCAAGTAGGAACAAAGTGGTTGTCAGGCCTTGTCCTCATTTCCTGCCACAGGTACTTTCCCTTTTCCATGTCACCCAACCAATTATCTTTCCCATCTTTCTTTGCTGATTGATTTGCTGACTGACGCAGGGCAAACATGATGTGTATTCAATGTCAGGAGAGCCTTCTCCTTCCATACAGTTAGAGGATAATTTCCATAACACGCCAACTGTTAGCAGGTTGCGGGAATTAAGAGAGTTGCCTCCTTCTGCCTTTTCAGTCCTTGTTATTGGTACCAGCAACAGAAATTTGTTATAGGCTGTCTGAAGGACATTGGTATCTGCAGCTGGAACATCCTGCTTCTTGGTCAGCCCACAAAAGTCATGAAGGGGCCCACTCGCCATTAACCCGTACACTCATAAAGCACTGTGCTGGAGACCTTCAGGCTTCACAGTGCATCCGAGTTCGTCTAGCAAAGTCATGCAGCACTTTCTCCCAAGATCTTGTTGCCTACCTCTAAGTAAGGGAACTCATTAACTTCCCAAATATAGGACTGCAAAGAAGCCATAGCAGGAAAAAAAAACCCACCTTGTTTAGTTATCAGTATGTGTTATTCTTTCAGTGCATTCAGTCATCATCCCTAGCATCTCGACCTCAAGGTTGCTTTGTGTTTGCAGTTTTTATGTCAGGTGGGAGCGAAGTGAAAAAAGCCATTGCCTCTAGCCTCAGCGAAGAACAGCATAACAGCACTTGAGTGAAGGGGCTAGGGTTGGCCATCCCCCCGCCGCCGAAGAGCCCCATCCTGATCAATGTGCCCAGCGTGATGACATCACCCAGATGTGATGTCATCATGCCGGGCATGTCAGGCGGGGGATGCTCTAGCATTTGGGCAAAAACTCTATGGTGACCATAGAGGTTCCCCCCCGAAATGCTAGAGTGTCCCACCTGACGTATCCAGCCCGATGACGACACCGCTGGGTGACGTCATCATGACTCGCACACCGGAAGACTCCCAAAGCAAGACTGGACATACACACCCTGCACCTGCAGCCAGTTAAGACCAGGCATCCCTGGAAGGGGCCAAGCCCTCCCACTCACATTAGAACTTACCATAATGTTTCATAGTATTGACCTCTACAAGCACTGTCCTGACCTGAATGGTCTAGGTTGGTCTGATCTCATCAGATCTCAGAAGCTAAGTAGGGTTGGCCCCGGTTAGTATTTGAATGGGAAGCCACCAAGGAAGTCCAGGGTCACTACATACAGGCAGGCGATGGCAAACCACCTTTTGCCTTGAAAACCCTACAGGGTTGCTGTAGATCAGCTGTGCCTTGATGGCGCTCTCCACCCCACCATAAGCATAGTCCCAGAAGTGTGGCTGCTCTCAGACTCATTCAGACAACAAGTTACCAACTCTGATGCCTTCAGGTTCCTGAAGAATTCTTGGGTTTTCCATTCACCACTTCTTGCTGCTTCAGGGCACACACCTTCATGGCAGACTTTGTACGTTTTCCAGACAAGTTGCCTTTGCGAAATCTGCATGTGCAAATTTCGGTCTGTGGATTCGGGCTGAGGTCAGGAACTCTGCTGCGAAAAAGAAGCTATTTCCATGGAATAGCGTGAGCCCATCTGAACGCCTACAAGCTAGCGGCGGATGCGAAGGGATTGTTCCTGAAGATATTGACCCATAGCATTCTCCAGACTTCAGCAACGAGTCCTAACTTTATTCCAAATTTGTTTACCTCCTGGGCAGTCACAAGTGGCAGTGCATTACCGCTTTGGAGAATGAATTGTCTATACAATAAGATGGTGCTGGGGAAAAAAATAAGACACCAAGATTAGCAGCAGCCGCATACATTAAAATTCAAACTGAAATCCCAGCCCTGGTAGGAAACTAATAGAAGAAGAAAATATATCAAGTATAGAAGCTCTGTCTCATCATTCACCTGTGCTGAAGGATCCAATTTTAACTATATCCAATAGCACTGTCATTCATCTTCTTGGTGTATTATTGTGATTTAAATCCAAGCTCCATACGAGGAGCAGTTCTTTTAAAATGATTGAGAGGGAATAAGGGCAAATTCAGTGTTTAGAAAAAGTTTATGACATCATGATATTATCCTTTACAGATGGAAGCAATATTTCCTACTTTGGGAGGAAAACTAATCATTTTCTATCTGCCCTGAGTCACTGCATCATTATAAAAGGCGGAAATAAGTGGTCTTATGCATTCCCAATCTTGTTCTCGGCAACGTTTTTGTTTAGCCAATGTCTCTGATTTATAGTATTAAATATTAGCCTGACTCCATATTAATTATGTGGTTTTGATTTTAGCAGCTTTAGTGTAAGGAGGAATTAAATATTTCACAAGGAGATATAGCCGCGCAATCATGAACAGCAAGAAATATGAGAAGAGCCACAATTTTCTCTCTTCTGGAACGATATTGCATTCTAATGATCGTGGCGCTTGGTTCGTGTAGACTGTGCATATGCGCCATTATTTATCAGTAGGCCCTCTGTAGACCCAGTCACTTTGGGCTTATCTGAATTAAGGAAGCTGCAGGGGGGGTATCTGTGTGTTCTTAATCCGTTTACTGAAAAAATGTTTTGATATACAAGATAACAAATATTCTGTATGACTCAAGTACCCATAACATTAGATGCTACCACTTTGGAATAGCAGGCAATATGGTAATGAGATACGGTGTGTTCCGGGTTCTCAGATCCAGTACCAGTTTGGAAAGAAGCTGGAGATGGCTTGTCATCCCTAGGGCTGCTGCAAACATGTTGCATAAACATCTGCATGCAGTCAAACCACGAGTAAAAGGTTTTGTGACTTCACAGGCATCGGCCAATATGCCCTGTTTTGAAAAACAGTGCAGGTGTAAATGGGCTCTCATATCATTTTCATAATGTGATTCTTCAGACACATGCAGTTTCTTTTTACGTGTTTCCTGGCTTTATTACTGAATCTGGGAAGGAGGGTAATTTTCGCAGTGTGGGATATAAACAGACGCTGGCCTATGTGAAAACATATTTCCCTTTCCACTCCCTGTTCTGCTGTGGCTGGCATAGCTGTTACTTTTCATGCTTAGCTGAACCTGGCTCCAGAGCGGATTAGAGATTTCCACTTCTGGACTGTGTATATTTCAGCCACAATCACCAGGCTGAAGAAGAATTCCTTGTATAGCCAGGCAGGGAGAGGTCCTACGTCTCATGCCTGTAGCCCAAAATTTTGTGGCAAAGGATTTTAAGGGTATACACAGGGGAAAGTAGTTATCACTGAAGAACAACCAAAACATAAATACTAGTAAATTTATAGAATTGTGTTAAATACAGATACAAGATTTATTATTATTATTATTATTCAAAGGAGATGAGTGAATGGATAGTGTGAGGAAGAATATAACCTGTAGTCTGGAAGGATCTCACTTGGAGATATAACAGGAATAAAAACCCTCCATAAAGGAAGCATTCCTTTAAAATAGGTAAAAAGTCAAGGTTTCCCTTGCTCGAAAGGCAGTCAAATCCAACTCTAGGGGGTGGTGCTCATCTCCGTTTCCAAGCCGAAGAGCCAGCACTGTCTGTGGTCATGTGGCCCGCCTGACTAAGTGCTGAGGCGTACGGAACGCTGTTACCTTCCCACCAAAGCGGTACCTATTTATCTACTTGCAATTTCTTGCTTTGGAACTGCTAGGTTGGCAGGAGCTGGGGCCAGAGACAGGAGCTCACTCTGTCACACGGCACTAGGGTCTCGGACTGCCGAGCTACCGACCGTCTGGTCGGCAGCTGAGTGTCTGAACCTCTGAGCCACCACGGCCCCTTCTTTTTAAACTAGACACATGGAAATGAAGGGCCGCTTTGCCTGTTCCAAAGCAGTGCATCAACCACTAAATCACAGGGCTATATTGAAACTGGGAAAGGCAGCCATGAAGGAGCTTGAAAAGATTCGTAAGTATAGGGATGTGTCGCTGGTGACCAAGGTCAAGTTAATTCATGCCATAGTATTCCCCGTCACTGTTTATGGGTGGGAAAGTTGGACAGTGAAGAAAGCCGACGGGAAGAGAGCGGATTCCTTTGAAGTGTGTTGTTGGGCAAGAGAGTTACAGATACTGTGGGCTGCTCAAAAGGCAAATCAGTGGGCTCTTGATCAAATCAAGCCTGACCTCTCCCTGGAAGCTAAAATGACTAAACTGAGGCTATCTTTCTTTGGGCACAGTCTTAGAATACAAGAGTAATTGTAAAAGACAATAATGCCAGCAGGAACTCATTAACATAATATGCCACACCCAACAGCAAGAACACATTAGCATATTAGGCCACACCCCTGACAGCACAGCTCATTAGCGTGTTCGGTGGGGGCTGGCACAGGGCAGGCATGGAAGCTTGCCTCTCCCCCCCCCGAGACTCTCCGCCCCACTTCAGCATCACCTTTCTAGTCTCTTACCCATCCCCACCACCAGACAGCCAGGGAAAGGCACTGCTGAAGTGCCTGGGATCTGAAAGATCCCAGGTACTTCAGCATTGCTTTTCTAGTCTCCTACCCCCGCGACCCCCCCCCCCCCCGAAAGATCAGGAAGGGAAGCAGGCATGTGTTGCCTGGCTGCCTTCAGTCTCCCCAGCCAGCCCGCCAAGGTGCGGGCCTCCCCAGATCAGGGAAGGAAAGAAAGGCATTTTCAAGGTGCCTGGGTTCCCTGCCTGCCCTTTTCCAGCTGTGACATGTCAGCCAGAGAAGGGAAGGCAGAGAGAGGCTTTTCCTTGTCAATTCCACTCTCGGCTGAGGGGGGGAGGGAATGAAATTGACAAGGAAGTTCTGAAAGGCTCCCCAGAGGGAAAGATGGCATTTTAGCATGCCACCTTTCCCTCTTGTGTATAACATGGGGAGGGCAGCGTGTTCTGTAGCCACGCATGCGAGAGGTTTTGGTTGTAGGCGCGGCCAACTCGGGAGCCAGCCGGAACCCCATTCCTGTGCGTTCCTGCCCAAAAATAGCCCTGACGTTGCTAGGAAAAGTTGAAGGCAGCAGGGAAAGAGAAAGACCCAACATGAGATGGATTGACTCAGTCAAGGAAGCCACGCCCCTCAGTTTGCAAGAGTTAAGCAAGGCTGTTAAGGATAGGATGTTTTGGAGGACCTTAATTCATAGGGCCGTCATAAGTGAGAAGCCACTTGACGGCCCTTAACACACACGCGTGCCTGTTGAGATGGCTGCCCTGTCCAAGACCCAGTCTCTGTAGGTCACAGCCCTCTGACTGAAGAGAAGTCAGAAGTTTGTTTATTTCTCGGCGTCAGGTGAAAACCTCGTGTCCCAGCCAAAGATCACTCATGTCGATCTCTTAAGATATTTATTGAAAGTCAGCCTTGACTCGAGTAAATATTAAAGAATCATGACAACACAAAGTGTGCTTGTGTATGGAAATGAAATCGGAAACGAGAATACAGACGTATCATTCCTTCTGCTATCTTTCTTGAGATTAAAAGATAAAATTTAAAAAAAAATTCTGAGATCCTCACCAAAGCGCTTTCAGAAAGATTAGATCATCTCACACAACCCACCTCAGAGATTCAGGGGTGTTTGGGGTGCTGCTATCTTATATAGGCCCAATTACGTGAAACCCACGTGACTGTGCCTAAAACCTTCCAGCTTGTCAGTTCTGACAGTATGAAGTGAGCACTTCTCTGAACGTAGAAGGAATTTCCTATAGAAATATGTGTATCAAAGCGGTGAACTATTAGGTCAACTCGTTCAGAGATTTTTCTGGGCATCAGTCCATCTATTCTAAGTTATCTCTTCCCGAAGGATAAGCCATTGAGAGCACAGCTGAGAAATTAAAACCTGTACATGTCTTGCAAATTTGCTTTAATTTGTCAGGCCTGCTCTTTGTTCAACCAGGACCTCTAACTGTTAGTAAAGAATAGGGTGGGAGCAAGAAATTTTAAAAAGAGAAACGGAAGGAAAACTATTTTGGCAACATGTTTGGCAACCATTTTGTGTGTGTTACGTGCCGTCGAGTTGCTTCTGACTTACGGCGATCCTATGAATTCGTGACTCCCAAAACACCCTATCAGCCTTGCTCAGGTCTTGCAGACTGAAGGCCACGGCAACCATTTTACTTGCCCATTTTAGGAAGGGCCATACCACCTTCTTTAGCTCTGGCTGCAGTTTCCTTAGCGGCAGCCCCACAGTGCTTACCGCCATTCATCATGATTTGGATAATTATATATAATGCATATATGAGAACAAACATTGAGAGCAAGTTGAAGCATTCAGAAACTTCTCCTCAACAAATTCTCCCCCCCCCCCAACTTTCCCATGAGTGGGGGTGCCAACTCTGGGTTGGGAAATACCTGGAGATGTTGGGGTGGAGCCTTAGGAGGGCAGGGTTTGGGGAGGGAAGGGACTCCAATGGGGTATAATGCAATGGAGTCCACCTTCCATAGCAGCCATTTTCCCCAGGGGGAACTGATCTCTGTTGCCCGGTGACCAGTCGTAATAGCGGGTGATCTCCATCCACCACCTGGAGGTTGTTAGTTGCACAAAAGATACAGACCGTGCATAAATAACTAAAAACATTCAACAGTCAATGAGTATAATGATCTGAACCTATATAAATAATATAGCCAGGACCATCCCAAACATACAGCTGTACAGCTGAAAAAGGAGGTCCTGGCCAATGCTCCCTCTAAGCTGTGGAGTCTTGTGAGCAAAAATTCTACTTTGTGAGCTACTGGCATTAAAGTTGTGAGCGAACGATTTGGCTACTGCATAAATTAGTTTGCTCTGGAGCCATCCTTCCTGAGTTAAGACAAAAATGTGTGAGCCGGAGGCTAAAAAACTGTGAGCCAGCTCACACTAACTCAGCTTAGAGGGAACACTGCAAGTCCTGGCATCAGATTTGTTATTGTGAAGCCCCAGCTCTTTCCACGGCAACATGTGAATATGTTATTTTCCTTCCTAGAGTCCATCTTAGCATATCAGGTGCTGTGGTATGTCTGAAGCTTTCATAAGCTCAGATGAACATAATCAGCCTTTGGAATACTGCAAAGTTTCGAGTTTATGGGGAGCTTTTTCTTTGTGAAGTAATGGCAAGGAGCGGGTTCATCAGACAACTCTAAGTAGCAAATAGCCCATTCATTTTCCAACAATACTTAATTAGTGATCATGATTTGAGTATTGCCCATTGTCTTCCACAGAGTTGTTGTGCTAATGGACCCCCTGGGTCTGGCTGTATAGTAGCAGAACCATGTCATAATGTTTCTGATTCAATGTCTATGTCCAGTGTCTCTCAACTCTTTGACCTTAATCCAGGGACAATTAAGGTCAAACAAGATATGGCTGAAATCATGGGGCTTTATCAGTCTTTTAAAAGAAAATTGCAGCTGTGGAATCGGAGCTGCCCAAGGTGGGGGTAAATTAAAGATAGGTGAATTAAAACCTTTCCACTCCTTTGCTGATCTATAATTGGGGGTCCCACACCATTGTTAGGTGTTTAAAGAGTGGGGCGGGGGGGAGAGTGGTGTTTTCCATCTTTTTCTTTAATAGACTGTAACAGCACAGTGGGCACCCACTTTTAATTTGGAAAACTGCACCGGGGTTGTAAACCCCCTCTCCCCTCCCTGTGCCCCTCCTCCACAGTCCAAATTGGGCTCCCCCCCAGTTATAATTGCTTTTAAAAGGACATTGGGAAGATCAGATTACAGGCCTCTAAGCATCTCATACGTTAGGACTTTCAGTCACACTCAAGTTCCATTCAACAGGATGATTAGCTTGTTTCAGCGAGTCTTCGAAACGCAGCTAAATTTGTCTGTATCCAGCCCTCTGTTTCATTAATCTCCTCCGCTGTTGTCTTCAAGTTTAGTAACCAGTTAGGAATAATTTGAAATGTCTCAATGCATCAAGTTGTATTGTAGAAACACGAAGCGCCTCCCAGTCACGAACTGGGTTGGGTGGAGGTGATGAGTATGTTTTGTCGGGGCCTCTAGTCCGGGGGAGGGGTTGTGGAATGGCGTGAATGGGAAGCCCGACACAATCATCTATATATCTAATAGTCAAGACTATTAGACTCTTTGTGGATATCTAAATCTGCACAGAGGGGGCACAGAGGGGGCAAAGAGATTTCCCTGCACACTTGGGGCAATCCCCAGGTGTGCAGAAAAATCTGAAAAGTTGGAAAAACTAGACAAGGGATACTTAAATTCCTCCAAAAGTAAAAAAAGCATTCCCTGTGCATGCACAGAGAATGCACTTAGAACTGCCTCTTCACTGTTGGAGGGGGGGAGTTTTGGTGGGCCCAGTGGCTGGGAGCTGCTCAGACCTCACTGCCAGTGCCAGGGGAGGTGGGAGAAGGCTTACCTGCGGCCACTTCCTCCTGTTGAATACAGAGCTGCTTCTGGAGGCTGAGAGCCTTTGGGAATACTCCTCCCCCTCACCACCACAAGTATTGTGGGTCCCGCTTCTCGTATGGTCTATTTATGTCAGCTTAGAATGATATATGAGAGGATATGTATCGGATGGGGAGGGGAGATGACAAGTTTACATAGAAAATGATGCCGGGTGCTGGTCATAAAATGAGATTGTGCACAGCTGCAATCCAAGAAATAGGCGTTCCAAGCACTAAAACTGTATTCATTCATGGCCAGGATTTGAAAAACTTAAGTCAGAACCTCAAGTGCATGATGGGGATGCAACATTTTTATTCCAGCTGGGTTTTTTTTTTCTTGTTATCATTTCAGTACTTCAGTGAGTTGAGAGCCAGCTTGATAAACACTCAGCCTGCTGATAAACAAGACGTCCTTCAGCAGTGCTTCCAGAACCTAATGGAAGGCGTAGAACAGAACCTGCTGGTGAAGAACAGAGACAGGTGGGTCCAGCATGCAAGAGGGAGGGAGGCCGGAGGAGGGATAAAACTCCACCACTGATAAATAAAACAGCCGTAAAATACAGGCCTTTCCAGAAGACTAATTTATACGCAGTGGGCTGGATTCTGCAGATTCATTCCTCTAGAGAAGGCACTTTCCTCAAGGTCTTGAACCAAAGGAGGTCTCCTTCCACCAGAGGCAACCACCTCCACTAGAAGAAACAGATCTACAAGACTGAATTCAGTTTGTCCATAATTTGGGGGGGGGGGTCATCTGTATGTGTGTGAGAGAGAGAGAGAGAGAGAACCTGGAAGTCATGGCAACCTCTGGTGACTGACCGCTACTGGAGGCCTGGAGGATATTCAGAGAGGTGGCTGAATAAAGCCTGCCCCTGCCTCCCACCTCTGATATTCAAAGGAGGTCTCCCTTCCAAGTACTTTTCATGGCCAACCCTGCTTAGCTTCCGAGATCTGCTTAGCTTCCAAGATCGAGCTTGCCTGGGCGATCCAGGTCGTAGTGTCTATAATTATTATTGGTTTGGTTTGTTCCCTGTTTTATGCTGCCTTTTTATACTCTGTAAGCCTCTTTGAGTATCTTCTTGTAGAACAGAGGAGCACATGTTTAGTAATCGTTGGGCAGTATCCAGGTGTTCACACCAGTTGCGTCATCCTCATGAAAGAAGGTCTGGCACTTCAGACAGTGCTGTGTGTTAGTTGTTTGCCAGTCCATTATAACAAGACAGGAATCTTGATCTGCTGGACTGGGGACAGCCACAGACCTCCTGCTAAGCCTAGAAAGGTCCTAGGACATGTAGTGAGAGGGTCTGAAGCTTAAAACAGGCTGTATGTTTTGTAAAGCAAACCAACAATGACTTGTAATTAAAGTCACAATGATTATTACCCATTTCTTTATTCATTTTGAGATAAGCTTTTGCTTGGGGCTGATTCCAGTGTCAAATTTTCCACCACAAGGGGTGGGGGGGGATGCCTACACAAAACACTGCGGTGGAGAAGGGGAAAGACACCTGGTCTGTTAGTTTGGCCTAAGCTTCTCCATGCATATTTTCTACCACTTGGGAAAAGCACCTCAGAGTCACCACATAGGGCACCTAATGTTACAGAAGTGTCATGGTTCCTACTTTCACATGGTGGCTTTACATGCCACTCCGGGAGCTCAGCCTTTTGGGAGCCTGTGGGCAGATTTGGAATTCTGACGTGGCACCATGGGCGCAGCGACAAAATGGCTGCCGCAGGAGGTGGAGCCAGCCACGAAACGATTGCCACAGCTTAACTTCAGTAACACGTTTGGTAACACGTTTGCCACAGCTGCTGCCGAAGCAGCATTTTGAACAGTCGATCAAATCTCCAGTGGCCAATCAGAAGCTGTGCTGGGCAAAAGCCCTACCTGGCCCCACCTGCTTCCTAAAAACACTTGGCAGGCACCAGAAAAGGTATGTCAATCACAGGCACCACGTTGGGGGGCCCTGATTGACATAGAAGGATTGCCTTCCTGTCTGAACCTGCTTGCCAGCGGGGGTAATCGTCAGAGATCCTGTTTTGTGTGCCTGCCGGTTTCTGAAGCCTGCCGTGTTCTGAGCACCAGTGGGTGGGAGGGCAGGTAGAGGAGAGCCAAGCAGAGATCTCTGGTGAGTTTGGTGTCTCTGAAGCTCACGACGGTCCGTGGTTCATGAACTGCACATGCCATGAACCACGAACTGCCCTTTCCTGGTTCATGCCCGTCCCGAATGCTGGTGTGCCCATAATGGAAACCAGGTCACATTAATCCCACGATACTGGGCAAGCATTCCAGAGAGCAAGAGCAGCATGACTGCCATTTTTTCCATTTCCACAAACCCCCCATGACAGACCCTTGCTTCTTCCCACCAAAACACTGTCCCCCCACTCTGGCTGAGCAGCTTTTTGTTTGTTTGTTTGTTTTGTGTGTTTGTTTGTTTGTTTATTTCATTAGATTTGTGAGGCCGCCCTTCCCTACAAGTAGGGCTCGGGGCGGCTTACCACAGAATGATAACAATTAAGTAACATTAAAACTGTTAGAACCGATCAGTGGATGAAAACAAGGAACATATACCAGATGGCAGAAAATCTAACCTCCTGGGGGGGAGGGGTTGTGAGGGACAGGGACGGGGGGGGGGGTGTAAATGAGAGTGCCGGATGTCCTCCCCTGTCGCTGTCCTCAAGCAAATGCTTGGTGGAACATCTCTGCCTTACATGCCCTGCGAAAAGATAATAACTCCCGCAGGGCACAGATGTCTTCCAGCAGAGAGTTCCACCGGAGGGGCAGGCCCAAAAAAGCCCTGGCCTTGGTTGACGACAACCAGATTTCTCTTGAGCCAGGACCACTAGGAAGTTCTTGTTTCCTGAGCGCAGTGCTCTTCTTAGTAGTGTATTTGAATTATAGAATTATAACTTTCTGCGTGTCCCACTCTGTGATAGAGAAGTTATTTAGCTCTTGCCCGGGCCAGAGATTTATTGTAACTCAGCAGGAATTCTTCTAGGTACCAGGCAAAGAAGGTTTGATTCTCTCATACCTTTTAGCCCCCCCCCCGCCCCCCGCAGTTGGTCTTAGCTCCTGCATTCTCTGTTCGTTGCTTTAGTTACTTTAGGCTGCAGTTTTAGAAGTTCTTTTAATGATGTTCCCATAATATTTAAGGTCTTACCCTGATGTGATCTGATATGTTTTATCGCTGCCGCTTCATCACTGTTTTACTGCTTTTGTTATGTTGTAAGCTGCCTTTAATACAGATAGCCGGGATATAAATATTTTAAACAAGCAGAGTGGATTAATGAACACTTGGAATGATTTTCCCCGTGTCAGCATGCCTGTCTGAAAATAAAAGGCATCTTTTATTCTGAAACTGATCTATTTATTCTGAAAACAAGAGGCACTGAAATTACTGCCCCAGCCATGTGGTAATCCACTCCACCTGAACACATTGCTTATGCTGTAATGGCCTCCATGTGGAGCAATTTGTACTGCATAGTTTAAATACGTGCAATTAATAAAGGTTAATTATTGTTGACCATAGGCTATAGTAACGGTAAACAATTGGCATGCACATAGCAACATCCCA
Organism: Lepidodactylus listeri; assembly: GCA_029233225.1. Lineage (NCBI taxonomy): Eukaryota > Metazoa > Chordata > Lepidosauria > Squamata > Gekkonidae > Lepidodactylus > Lepidodactylus listeri. The sequence continues at coordinate 19,444,308 of JARCFY010000016.1, forward strand.
TGTTCGTTCCGTTAAGTCACGAAAGTCTGAGAAGGCGCACCAGACAAATTAAACATAGATTTTTTACAAAATAATAATTGCAGCGCATGATTGACATAACTGGCATTCTGCTTTTCTGAACATTGAAATCTCAGCTGCTGTCAAGGAGCACAACTTTATTTTAGATTATTTTTTCCCCTGGGGGAAAGTCTTGGTATATGAAATTATGAGACCCAAAAAGTAACATCAGTTTAAGTATTCTTCCTTGAAATTCATTGGTATTTTAGCAGCATATATTTGTGAACCGGTATATCCTGTTGGGGTTCTAGAAAAACGGCTTGTGGGATTTTGGACAGTCCCCTCCCCTCCCCGTATCCCAGCCCCCCCATCACCAGCCCTCCCATCACCAGCCCTCCAGCTCACTTGTCAGTCTGTGAATTCCGTCTTTTGCCCCCACCCTCTCTCCAAATTAGTATTCCAAATCAGCTTGATTTAGAGTGGCCGCCCCGGTAAAAAGAGGAATCTGTCTGGTTCAGGAACAGTGTTCGGGTTGCACCTAAAACCACAGTGACATCAAATATTACACACGCACACCCCTGATCAGAGGGAGGGGCTTGACACTTTGCTTGTGATTTAAAATCAGTATAATTTATGCTGGTAGGAATCTGGATCCAACATATAATTATGGCTATAACCCCCACCCCCCAGGTAGGTGATTCCAATTTGAAAGAGTTGTCCCATGTCATATAAGATAGATAGTCATCCCATTTTCACTGGGTTTATTTTTTTTAATTATTTTACTTCATTTATGCTCCACCTTTCACCCCAATGGAGACCCAGAGTGGCTTACATAGATCTTCTCTCCTCCATTTCCCTCCACAACAGCCCTGTGAGGTAGACTGTATGGAGAGTTATGGGATTGGCTCAAGATTACACAACAAGTGCCGTGACCTGGATAGGCCAGGCAAGACCGATCTTGTCAGATCTTGGAAGCGAAGCAGGACCAACCCTGGCAAGTACTTGGAAGGGAGACCTCCAAGGAATACCAGGGCCAGGACACAGAGGCAAGCAATAGCAAGCCACCTCTCTGAAACTTCCAAACCCCACTAGGGGTCGCCAGAAGTCACCATGACTTTTAGGCAAGCAAGCTCACACACACACACACAAAATTAAAAGATCACACAGCAAGCTTCTGTGGTGGAATGAGAAATGGGACCTGGGTCACCCAGACCCTAGCAACGTCACTCTAGCACTGGTTCTACTGGTTTTACAGGTTCTTTGTTTTGCAAAACCTGTTTGACCGGAGGTAACAGGCAAAGTGAATATAGTTGTGCCCCGTGGAAACTACAGCACCTCCAGAAGACTTACATTGGCCTGATTAAGCACTGTACCATGATATCCCTTGACCTGACTGGACCGGGAGGTTTTACTTTAACATTGTAAGTTAGTGTTCATCCTTGTTGCCAGGTACTAGCGACAAGATTTGTTCTATCTCATATTTTGGTTGTTTTTATCGTTAATTTTATTATTCTGGTCATGCACTGTAATAAAAAGATTTTGACTTTGAAGCACCTCTGTCTGTCTTAATGGACGTATGTGAAGTGAGTTGAGGAGTGGAGAAGGGACAGTTTCATCGGAATTGGGCCGGTGGATAGAAACTGAGTTTGGAGCTATGTCTTTCTTATTCTTGCCCAGGAAATTTTCCTGCTCCCCCTTCCTATTTTTTTTAAAGGAAAATGTTTTTAAAAGGTTAGAACCCTAATGGACATGGGAAGTGGTGTGTGCGCGCAGCTGTTCCAGGAGAGAAGAACGTAGTTAACCCTTCAGCCATACTCGTATTCGCTCATCAAAACCAAGTTCTGCAAGCTTGTATGAATACTTTAAAGGACCTTCAAAAAACACCCTGTCATCCCGCCCCCCATTTCGTTAATAGCCGTGCAGGGAGTCAGCTTCCAGGGGACAAAACTAAGGCTGTGGTCACTCGGTCATTTTGATCGGGTTTCACCGCTGTTCCCTCTCGCATTTAAAATTGCTGATCAGACACCCGTATCCATCTCCTGGACCGGTGAGCTCACTCGCACAATCCTCCTGGCTCCCTAGCGAGTTTTCCAGCACCTGGAAAATCAAGTACTTTCTGGATATTTGCACTTTGAATCCGCGATTTCGCTTATCTGGACAGCCATCTCTCGCAATGATTGCAATTAGGTCATCTGAATGTCCTTCTTGCAGTATTTTTTTCCCCTCAAGCTTCCACCGTTGTGCGCATGAGCAATCCTGCACTGAATAAATTCAATGTATAAACATTCAAGCGCACATCTAGACTCCAGTGCTCGGTTGTACGTTGCCGGTTAATTTTGTTTGTGGTTGATGGGGGGGACCTGCGAAAACAAGGGAGTACGCCGAGTCCCAACAGGAGTGGTGATTCAGCCGTGTGCATAGGTGCATGCGCAAAGCCAATTTAAAAAAAAAAGAAAAAGCCAAGCCACCACTGCCCAGAGCCTTATCGCATGATGCAAGCGTTTCGGGGAGGGATGTTTGATCATCCCAACCCGGGAAAAAATATTCCCTATTAAATCTGTAGCGAGAACAAATCGGGATAAGCTTGCCGTGTGACCACACCCTAAGTAGGGGTTGAATGGCTAAATGCTGTCTCCTCTCACCCTGAAGTCCAAATCACACACACATTTTAACTTTTACCGACTGCATGGCAAAGATCTGCTTTGACCATTAGACTCAAATAATGCAGCCAGAACAACTGAGCAGTCATACTTCTGAAAAAGCTCTTTGAGGGTAGTAAGAGGAAATTCCAGCACAACATGTCACACAACTAGGACGTGATTTCATGCTTGAAAAGAGTACCTTTTTGTTTTATAACTTGTTTCCTTGCTGACATCAGACTTCATTGTTTTTATTTTGGAATTCTAGCAGCTTTGGTATGTCATAGAGTATACAGAAGTTTATTTGTACATATTCCTTTTTAATTGCATTAACTGAAGGGACAATTCCTTTGTTTGGGGTCTTCTCGAGTGCAGATTCACCCAGAACGTGTCTGTCTTCCGCCGAGATATGGCCGAAACGCTGCGCTGCGAAGGAACCTCAGAACCGAGCAGCTTAGAAATGATGAGTTGATGTGGACCCTGACATTTCCCTGGACGATGACAAAGAGACTGCGAAGATCAGGTCCCCACACCATGCTGTTAGATAGAGTTTGACTTACGATAGAAAATATTTTTTTAAGTAGCTTCTGCCTTTTTTATAGCTCTGGCATAAATGTAAGAATTTGTAACACTGGGAAGAATGTAAAAAAAACAAAAACGTGATCTAAAGAACCATTTTGAATTCCCTTAGTCAGATCTCTCCTCTCTTTTCTCAGTTACATGATGCTGAAATAGTACTTAACCAAAGAGTAAAATAAAACATGTATTTTTTATCTGAAATCGTTTGGGGGAGTTTTTTCCACTTCTACAATTGAACAAATAAACAATATATCTGGTTTTTTAAAAATTGTGATGTCGGTTTCTGTCATATCTGCTAGACAGTCAGGAGGCTTAATTTTTAAATGACGAGGCTGTATATAACGGTTTTTAAAGTCTTCTGTCATAGGTGGAAGGAGAAAGGATCAATCAGGCAGAAACCCCTACGTTTCACCTGTCCCAAGCAACACCAATTAAGTAGGATGCATTCTTTGTCTGTGCCCTTCCCTCTTCCACCCCCAAACAGGGTTTAATCCAGGTATAGAATCTCAGGTTATAAGGAATAAATGGGTTCCAGTTTGCTTGGATACCTGCAGGCGTACATCAAGTGAAACTGGACCAAGTTTCAAAACTGGAATGCTTCATCTTGTCACTCTTTGAGACTGTGTCTTTTTGTAATATTTTTGTATGAAGAATACTTTGGAGGAAGATATTTTTGAACAATAACTCATGTTTTGTCCTTTAGAGTGAGTTATCAAAGGTGCTGGTCTATTTGTGGTGGTATACATTTAAGAGGGAAGCAAGAAGCAAGGCTTTCAGGTGAGCAAACAACAGGCCCATAGCCAGGATTTCGTGGCTTGTGGGGCAAAAAAATTTGCTGGTGGGGCTGCCATTATTTTTATATCAGCTCCAATTGATCCCCAAGCCTGACCGCCAGTGGCCACCCCTCTCCCTTCCCTCATGCAAGATCAGCTGGAGGGCTCTTTAAATCTTGCAGGAGGGAGGGAGAGGGGAACACCCCATCCCCCACTTCCTCTCAAAAGCATTCTTTTAAAATCTCCTCAAAAAATATTGTGGGGCTGGCCCTTTAAGGGAGGGAGCAGCGCCCACATTAGCCCCACTGTCGCTATGGGCCAGGCAAAGAAACAAGCCAGGCTCACACAGGCAAACTGTGGTTGATTTAGAGTTCATCATGATGATGTCTGAATAGAGCCCAGCTCTTCTGGATTAAAGGTAGTAGGATAAATACACAGGAAGTTGTATGTTAGAGACCTTTTGTGTGGCCATGCCACTTCAATGGCGTACGAATCAATCTTCACAGGCATGCACCTTGAAAGTTTCATTCCAGGCCAACATAACAGCTGAACAATTTGTGTTTGATAACTGATCTTTGGGGAAAGATCTCTTTTGTCACTGTAGGAAGTCAATAGATAAATGGAAACTATCTATCCCGGGCAGTATAAATGAAGTGAAGCAGGCTCAATTTTACTTGTATGGGGTTCAATTTTAGAAAACACATGTCCTTTTGTAGTCTTAGTCATCACTGCAGAGATTGTCGAAGCGTGCCAAACACAGTGAAGGACCACGACTCCTGAGCCCCTCTGTTCTTTGAACCACTGGGATCGCGACATCAGCTGAGGCTGTTGAATGCATGCACTAACTTTGGGGAAGGGGGATTTTGGCAAGGGGGAGATCAGGCTCAAAGGGAGCAAGCAGTCTTCTGCCCACACATATTGCAACTCAAGCCCCTGCACACTGCTTTAGATCATCCCCCCCTATGCTGACCCAAGCCTGCAGTACAGACTGCAAAGGAAGAGGAAGCACCCCACATGAACCCTCTTGGACCCTCAGCCTTTCCTTTTCTTAAAGGAAGAAAGCTAGAATCAGTTGCCGTAATCCATCTCTGCTTGGGTTCTCTACAGGACTTCCCTAGAAGCAACTTACTGAGGGATCTGGTCAAGGGGCATATGGGGTGGTGGGGGAATGTGGTCCTAGAGAGCTCTACTCCAGCCCCCTGGTGCTGAAACTGCAACCACCTAGGGCCAGCCAGGAGCCTCAAGGGTTCTGTACCTTTTGCCGGAGGCTTTCAGCTTCCCAGGTTCTCCTCTGAGGTTATCTGCATGCACTCAGGAAGTAACTCCAGACAAGGGCGTAGAGTTTAGTAAATTCCGGGGGGGGGGCTCTTTAGCGCGCGCGCTCGCTGGGGCGATGTCCCCCCCCCCCCGGCCAGAAAACCTCCGCACCTCCCCGGGCCCTTCTGAGGCCCGCCAGCCGCTGCTGCGGGGGCCTCTCCCCCCACCACTCCTTCCCTCTCCCTTCGCCGGGAAAAGAGGGAGGGAGAGGGAAGGATGGAAGAGTGGCCAGGCGGGGGGGGGGAGAGGCAGCAGCAGCAGCCAGCCTCAGAAGGGCCCCGGGAGGCACGGCGGCAGGCGCTATGTTTTCCCGGGGGGGGCTCAGTCCCCCCCAGGAAATTTCGGGGGAGGCTCGAGCCCCCCCGTAGTCTACGCCTATGACTCCAGATACTAGAAGGTAGGAAAATATTCCAGTTCGAGTAAACGGCTCAAGTTACAATGAGTGTATGCTGGGCACGAGCCACTCTTACGGCACAAGCAATGGCAAATAAAAAAACCACTGAACTACATCTGGCTAAAAGCTATCTTACTATACATTCAAACAGGGGTGTCAAACATAAGGTCCAGGGGCTGGAACCGGCCCATCCAGGGCTCTTACACAGTCCATGAGCAACTAATGCAAGGGAGGGAATGCTGGGGGGAGTGGCTTCAGCATGGCAGAACAACTTTGTCTGCAGCAGTCAAGCATCATGGGAACATTTGCCCAGCGCTGCACTGCTGGCTCTCCAGTCCGCCCATGTGGGTTTTCCTTTGCACACACACCCCTCCCAGCCCACGGGGCCTTGCGGTGAGAATACACCAACTCAGAGCTTACCAGCTGCTGTCCTTTATACAGTTTATATCTCCGGTACCTGGCGTTCCATTTTATGGCACTGGCCCAACAAAGTGACATTTATGTCAGATCCGGCCCTCGCAACAAATGAGTTTGACACCTGCATTAAAAGCTTGCTGGCTAGCTTATCAGATGCAGGTCCACTGCACGGTTCTTGATTCTAGGCTTGAGAGAGGAAGTCCATCCCATGCCAGACAGTCCGTGTCATGGGGGGATAGAAGACATAGCCTCTTCTCACCTGTTGATAGGATAGCTGGCCTCCCACTCTTCGAGAAAGGCATCCCATAAACCCATCAGCCAATCAGGACACGCTTAGCTAATTGGCATTGGTAGGGTGAGAGGACTTAGGGAGACTCCCAAGGACGATTCTGTTAACAGCCAGAAGCCACAGGTGGGTGTAGTTAAAACAAGCACATTGCCTTTAGCCGGCCGGGCTGGGGGCCTGCCAAAGCTTACAAGCAACATAAAGGCTTGATGGCAGCTATTCCTTCCAGCAGGATAAAGAAAGCCACAACATAATAGTCTCCTTCCTCCCTCTCCCAATCAAGACTCATGTCAGCACTGCATCATATGTCCCCAGTGTGAACTTGAGGAATTCCCAACAACATGGTTAGAGCATTGCTGGATTTTACACCCTAGAATGGTGACAGTCCCGATCTGCCACACAATTTCAATCTACTCAGTCTAATCAGTTAATCACATCAGTCAATGAAACTTCTTTCCTCTCTCACTAGACGAGCAATTAATTGATCAGGCTTTGACGTGGTTTCAAGTTATTTGGTCATGGGGATTTCAGCAATGAGTGTAAATGGCTTCTGGGTAGCAGCCAGGACATTTCTTAGCATGTTGGTTGGGCCGAATCCCTGCGAAGCAGATATTTCGGGGAGGGGAGGTGATTTGCAGTGCAGTGCTTAGGAGGGTCACACTTCTCTGTTGAAGTCAGGGGGCTTGGAAGGGCGTAGCTCTGCTTCAGATTCTGGAATGGGCAGGTGGAAAGGGTCTGCCGAATGTGTCCCTGACTAAGGTTGCCAACAACACAGCCTGGGAAGGGGGACATCCTGTGTCTTTAACATAGAGGCTTAGTATGTGGCAAGTAAAGCTTTTCATGGCATGGAGATGAATATTTATTTATATTATTTATTATTTATATTATTAGGAATAACATCACCTGATAAATAATGTTCCATTCAGCCTGTATTAAAGGGATGGGATATTTCTTTCTGCAGATTGTTGGCAAACTCTATTCCTAACCCAAACATTCCCCCCCCCCACCCCAACCACACACACGCTGTTTGTTTCTCCTGGTGCTTTATAGCAATTTGGCATGGGCCACATTCTAACAGATGAGTTTCCCCACCGTAATATCTAGTTCGAAACTTAATGAGACGCTGCAGTTGTAATGATGCAACTCAAGATGTCTCCTAAGGGCCACTTCATGCATTATATTTTTGTACACCTAACATTTATTTAGGATGCTGGTGTGTCCTCCACCCCCCCACCCCCGGTTTCATCTATATAGTTTTTCAAAGGCAGCCATCAAATCAAATTTATGACCCATCAAAATATACCATAAAAAATGTAAAGCTATCGAGTCAGTACATAAACAACCTCAGGGACCATTAAAGCATCCACTGCCATCCAATCTGCCTAATTTAGTTCAAAGGCCTTCTGCAAGAAGGAAGTCTTTATGTTGTAGCAGGTTTCTAAGCAGGGCACTAGTCTCACTTCCTGAGGGAAAGAATTTTGTAGCTTGGGGGGTCAACGGCTACAAAAGCTATCCTGCTAGGGTTCCCAACTCTGCCTTGAGAAATTCCTGGAGATTGCCGGGGGGGAGTGGGGGGAGGTGCCCAGGGAAGATGGAATTTTGGGAGGAATGTGATGCCATCGCTCCAAAGCTGCCATTTCCTCCAAGAGAACCGACCTTTGGAGACTGGTAACCCTGGATCCTGTGGGACCAAGATACAAACAAGAAAATCATAGCCTCAACAGGACAAAACATTAGATACTCCAAAACTGTGGTGCACACTAACTTGCCCAAATTCTGCAGAGAATGTACAAAACCTCATCCAGGGATAACAATGTCTTCTTAGTGAACAATCATAACCGGTTACAGAACCTTCTCAGTATCATGAAGGCTAAACCATCATTCTGAGATTCTCTAATAGCCTTATGATGGTTTAGCCTTCATGATACTGAAAAGGTTCTCTGTGTATCTTTGAGATGTTCTGATTCAAGTCGTCCAACACTTGTATGGTCCAGTTCAGAAGAAGAACTTCGAAACGGGAGTTTATTCCGGAAAATTTCGTCAACAGCATCTTATAATATCTACAGTTCAGAAGGACCTTTGTAATTTTGTATATCAAGATCATGTATAAGTTATCTGAAATAGATTTCTGTGCACCATGCAGTTTTGGAGTATCTAATGTTTCGTCCTGTGGGACCCAGCCAGTCGGACTTCAGGTCAAGACAGTTGCTGCAGGAAGGCTCCATACAATATCTTCAGAATTTGGGCAAGTTAGTGTGGTTGAAGGTGGTTTTGAGGCACGGTGGACCCTTAAACTATTAGGGCTGTAGATGCCCAAACTAGCACCTCAAGTGGAACCTGGTATTCAGCACAATCAAAGAAGCACTACTTTTGCCAGGATTGTTTCATTTTGCACAAGCTATAGTTTCTGGACCATCTTCAAGGACAGCTGCCCTACATCTAGAGAACATTGCAGTGATCTAGTGATGGTTGGATGTTGAAAGGTCGTGGAAATGTGGCATATCCATCATGGAGCCAGGACTGGCTGCATTTCCCTGTTGAGTGTACACTTTGATGTAAGACTGGTTTGCCAGTGCATAACATGTGAGATGTATTGATTCATTTTTAATACTTACTTCTTGGAACACTTAACTTTTTTTTTTTTTTTGCAGGACCGAAATCTAAAAATAAATCTTATTTGCCGTATTAATCTGCCATATACAGCTTGCCCGAAGGACATACCGATTTTAAATAGCCTGAAGTACGGCAAGTAAAAGAATTGTGGGAAATGGTTCACCACAAGACCCCCACCCACTCAGTGCTGAATTCCGCTGTTAACATGCGGACAAAATGAACATTTTTGCTTCTGTTTGGACAGTGTTTTCTGGTCCAGTATCCCAGCTCAGAGGACTGGGCCGCTATCTTAAACCTTGAAAAGCACACAAACCCATCATGGTTTTAAGTGTCCAAATTAAAATGTGTCCAAAGTTGCTGCTTGGTTACTCTTAATGAAGTAGGGGGTAGGAAGATCCTTACAAACAGTGTTCCCTCTAAGCTGAGTTAGTGTGAGCTAGCTCACAGTTTTTTAGCCTGCGGCTCACACATTTTTGTCTTAGCTCAGGAAAGATGGCTCCAGAGCAAACTGATTTATGCCGTAGCCAAATCGCTCACTCACAACTTTAATGCCAGTAGCTCACAAAGTAGATTTTTTTGCTCACAGGACTCCACAGCTTAGAGGGAGCATGGCTTACAAGATGCTGCCATCTTAAAACGGGATCTGCATTTTTGTCCTTTGAGTTTGTCTCCAGCTAGCATCAAAAGGATTTTGTCTTTCCATCCCTCTTTCTGGCTGCTGTGCTGAGAAAAATCATTTCTGTGATCTGGAAAAACCTGCACTTTTATGCTGAAGGACTGAAGAGAAAACTCAAGATGTGACTTCCTTTGTTTACTATATGGGGTGAGGTGGCTGTTTCTTGCCTGTCTTCGGCCTGTGTTGGCGTTGCTGGTTTACACTAGCTTCTCTCTCACCGGCTGAAGTCTTTCATATTGAAAAAGCTTAGCCTCATAACTCAGCACTTTGGATTTAGGGCCATTTCCTCATCTAAGGCTACTGGCTCCCCGGAGCATTGAAATCCATCTTCAAGAATCATTTGAACACCTCTTATAACTTCCAGATAAACAAAGATACTACATGAACCCCAGCCCCCACCCCACCTTTTAAACTTGGTCAGCTCGATATACATATTTTGGGCAGCTTCTCAACCTCTGTTTAGAGCTGAAATATTTGTCTTGAGTCCACATAAATATGCCTACTTTTCAGGTCTAAAAGTACTTGGTCTGAATTGACAGTTCCAGCCGCTGCTTCCTTTTTTCCCTCTATGCCCCAACATTAGTAAACTCCAGGATTCAATCCTTTTAACATTTCTCTGTATCGTTACCTCCCTCCCCAAAGTATTTCAGTGCCCTACTTAACAAAGATTTTGTTCCTGTGCCCTATTTTCTCCCATAGCTATGGGCCAGGTGTGAACGTAATAAACGGAAAATAATTGGAACGGGGAATATTCTAAAAGCAAACCGGAACTAGGCCATAGTAGATGCCTTTTGAATGGGTATCTGGGAGATTAGGAAAGCAATCCCAAACAGAGTTGCAGCCTTCTAAACTCAGCCGATGTGGACAGGCTTAGAGGGGTGTAGCTCCGCTTAGGACTGCCCTGTATACTGCTGCTATGAGTTGAACAAATTAAGATATCCCATTTGAGTCTTCCCACAAAATTATCTTCTTGCCAGGAACTGAAATCAGAGATCCTCTAGGCTTTTACATGAAGAAATATCAATGTCTTATTTAATTATTATATAATCCCTTTCGTAGGCTGATCACCCAGAATGCTCTAATGGCTGCCACCACTCCGCTATGGGTCTCCTCAGGAGGGACAAGGGCACCCACCCTGCCCCTTTACACACTCCTTTTCCAGCAGATTTCCCCTTATAAGTGACCAAATGAGGTGTGAGGACATAGGCAGAGTAACAAACTAGTTTTATTAAAGAGATTTAACAACAATTGTAGTTCAAGAACATGTAGGAAAAATGAGCACAGAAAAGAAGGAGGAGGAGGAGATTGGATTTATACCCCACCCTTCGCTTTCTGAAGGAGTCCCAGAGCAGCTTACAAACTCCTTTCCTTTCTCCCTCCCCACAACAGGCACCCTGTGAGGTAAGTGGAGCTGAGAGAGCTCTTTTGAGAACTGCTCCTGAGAGAACAGCTCTGAAACAACATGTAACTGACCCAAGGTCACACCAGCAGCTGCGTGTGGAGTAGTGAGGAATCAAACCCGGTTCTCCCAAATTAGAGTCTACACTCTTAACCACTACACCAAACCAGCAAAAATAAGAAAATAAAAAACTAAAAAATCCTAGCGCATCTGACTGTACTGTCGTAGCCTTCTCTGGATACCTGGTCTCAGACTGACTCATCCCTTTTGGATGCGGGATCCCTCCTTCTGCAGCAGCTTCACCCTGGGAGTGACCCCCCCCTTCCCAATCTGGGCAAGGCCTTTTATTCCTTCTTCCCAGGCACCACCCTCTAGTCCTCGGCGGGTGCAAGTTTTCCCTCCAAATCCCCTGTCAGCCAATCACAGGGTCCAGAGGGTACCTGGGGAATGCAGGTCCTGTAGTCACTCTAATACAGGCTTCCACTGAAGACATGTGGATATATATGGACATACATGAAACTCCCTTGGTCCATAAAAGCCAGTATTGTCTGCTCAGACTGGTGGAAGCACTCCATGGTCTTAGGCTGACCCTGCTACCAGGTCCTTTTCACTGGAGATACTGGGGATTGAACTTAGGACCTTCTGCAGGCCCAGCAGATGCTTGGCCACTGAGCCATGGCCCTTCCCCTTCCAAAGGCCAAAAGTGGGCCACTGAGGTAACCAGCTAAGGACTGCAGGTTTGCTCTGAAAATTACTTCCATCAGATTTTGTTAAATGGTAATTTACCATTTTTATGGCTCTTGTGTAATTTGGGTTAGCTATGAGAGCATATGATGGCACAGGCCCCAGACAAAGAGACCTGTGTAGTCCTGAAGCCCAACCCATTCAAAAAGCAGGAAGCCACACGCCAGTGCTCATGAAAAGACCTGTGTGGTCCTGAAGCTTAAGCTGTCTGAAAAGTCGGAAATCACACTACTGGAAATCTTGTACCTAATGACATAGCCCTGAGTCAGGGAGACCTGTGTGGTCCAGAAGCCCAACCCATTCAACCCTGCGCCAGCCTTGGCCAGGGGGGCGGGGTAGAAATCCAATAAATCAAATCAAAAAGCTGGAAGCCACACCCCAGGGCCCACTGGAAATCATGTATATGATGGCGCAGCCCAACCCATTAAAAAAGCAGGAAGCCGCAATCCTGTGCCCACAAAGAGACCTGTGGTTCTCCTGAAGCCTAACTTGTTTGAAAAGCTGGAAGCCACACTACAGGCACTACTGTATCTGACAGCCTAGCCCTCAGACAGAGAGACGATGCCAGTGGTATCCGGGGGGTTGCCCAGTTTCAGATACAAAATTGGGAGGGTGGTAGTCCCAGCATCCAAATCCTACAGGCAGCCGCACACCGTGGCCTGCCTCTGGCTCATCTGTTTCTCTAGTTGCAGCTTGTCAGAGGAAAGCAGCATGAGCCGGGGGGGCCCTGGGGCCTGTCGGGGGGGCTGGGCTGGAGGGGCAGTCAGGGAGCTGTGGGCCCTGGGAGACCCTGCGGTAGCTACAGGCCCTGGGTGGGTGTAGGCAGTAATAGGGGTCCCCACTGCTTCCACCCCCAAATACCAGCCCTCTATTCTCAGTTACCCCAATAGATGGGTTGGAGAAGGTGCGGCCAGCAGTTGAGCTGTCAGTCACACTCTGGAGAGCCAGTTTGGTGTAGTGGTTAAGTGCACGAACGCTAATCTGGGAGAACCGCGTTTGATTCCCCACTCCTCCACTTGCACCTGGCTGGATGACCTTGGGCAAGCCATAGCTCTGGACCAGCTGTTCCCTCAAGGACAGTTGTCTCAGAGCTCTCTCAGCCCCACCTACCTCACAGGGTGTCTGTTGTGGGGAGGGGAAGGGGAAAGGAGTTTGTAAGCCGCTCTGAGACTCCCTTGGGGAGTGGAGGGCGGGGTATAAATCCAATCTCTTCTTCTTCTTCTTCTTCTTCTTCTTCTCACTGTCCCCAGCCTATGCGACACTAAGACCGGAGGAACCTGCGATTAATCGAGCCGTGGCCCATCCTTCCCAGCACCGTGTCTCTGTGCCGTCTTCCCCCAGGGTTGGTCCCCACTCCAGGCACAATGTCAAGGCGGCTGGAAGGTCTGGCATTTTAACAGTCTCACCCTGGGTAGAGTTTCCACCCTTCTTAGCCCCGGAACTTCGAAGGTTGTAAATATGCTCGAGATTGCACTTGTATGTCTCTGGGAGAGCGGACAGGGAACAGCTGCCTTGCCAAAGTGCCCCTCTGCTTCCACGGATGCTTGACTTGAAAGTAAATAAATTTGTAAATAAAATCCCAGAAGTGTCCCAGGCTCACTCGAAGGAAGCCGAACTCAGGGGACTGTGCTCTAGAACACAGCAGCTGGGATAAGTGTAGACTGCTGACTCCTCTGTCTGGTTGTCTGGAGCCCAGTGAATTCTGTGTTGCTCAGCTTAAAAAGGAGGGAAGAAACGAGAAGGACTGGGGCAAATCCATTGTAGACAAATGTTCCGTGTTACCGCTGTTTTCCTGCTTGCATAAGAATGCTTCCAGAACATTTTAGCAGCTTACGGGCAGATATGCACTTCGCAAAAAAAAATATATAATTCCTCCGACTTTTTAATGTTTTATTGTGGTGTGTGTTTATGGTGACAGCAAACCTTTCAAACTGTAGAGAAAGACCACGCTTCCTTGCCGTATTAAAAAATAATGGAGGTGTGGATTTTATGTACCTTAGTTTAGATTGCCGTTAAGAGCGCTTCTTTTGACAACGTTCTTTTTTGAGGTTTTACAGAAAAGCGTAATAAAATATGTAAGTTACATTTCGACAAACAAAAGCCCCATAACATAAGTTATTTATAAGCGCGAGATCTAAACAGTATCATGATAAATAAACTCTAATGGATACCTGCACCATCCACCCTAATGTGATTTGCCCAACAAAACTGTTGAAACAAAGTTATATTTAGTAGGGACAAAAATCTGGCAAGGACTGAGCGTTGTTGTATAAAACACAAACGGTAAAATGGAGCGGAGAAGGAAGTCCGCTCACCGGGCTATCGGTTCTCTGACAAAGCTGCACACTCAGAAACAGCAATAATGCATTTTGCTTCTGAAAGGAGACACTAGTTTGGCTGTACACAGTTGTGGACATCAGGAAATGTCTCTTCTAAAGTGAGAGGACACCCTGACATCCTCAGTTGGCACTAAGGAAGCAAAGGCAAAAGAAAGAGTGGGGCAGGGGAGGATCTACTATAAAACTCATGAAGCTTAAGCTTCAGGGCCCCAGTCCTGGAAGGGCCCTGAAGCAACTTTATTTTTAATGAGTGGATTTTTCAACAAAATTGATGGAGTTTTTTAAAGAGTTTGTTATTAAAATATTATTAAAAGGGGCCGTGGTGGCTCAGAGGTTAAGACGCTGAGCTGCAGACCGGAAGGTCGGTAGCTCAACAGTTCAAGACCCGAGTGCCGCGTGACGGAGTGAGCTCCCGTCTCTGGCCCCCGGCTCCTGCCTAGCAGTCTGAAAGCAGGAAATTGCAAGTGGATAAATAGGTACTGCTTTGGTGGGAAGGTAACAGTGTTCTGTGCGCCTCGGCGTTTAGTCATGCCAGCCACAATGCCACGGAAACGTCTTTGGACAGTGCTGGTTCTTCGGCTTGAAAATGGAGATGAGCACCGCCCCCTGGAGTCGGATTCAACTGGCTTTCGAGCAAGGGAAACCTTTACCTTTACCTATTAAAATAAGGCTTTTTTAGTGACAGACTCATAAGCCAATGAGTTGGAGTACTGGATACTGACCTTAGGATATGCTCTAATACCCATTTCACATGGCCTCAAAATGGTCCCTGTAATTGGTCAAATTTTAGCATTTTCTTCAGGGGCTTGTAGCACTCGAACCTCCAGTTGCACGGGCTCCCTGAGCT
This sequence comes from Lepidodactylus listeri, assembly GCA_029233225.1. Lineage (NCBI taxonomy): Eukaryota > Metazoa > Chordata > Lepidosauria > Squamata > Gekkonidae > Lepidodactylus > Lepidodactylus listeri. The sequence goes on from JARCFY010000016.1 coordinate 19,459,328, forward strand.
CACCAGGATCTGTTCATAGCCTACATTTAGCCAGCTGGATCCTCAAATCCTTTGTTGGTGCACGGCTTAATAGTTCTACAGCTCAGCCCTTAGCCAATCAGAACCATAAAAAGACACCTGAATTCTCAGTTCGGGCCCTTTGGACCTTGTTGGATGTTGCCCTGTTGTTGCTGGTTGAGAAGGGCCCCCCATAACAGGTTCCAAAAATGCCCCAGGGGGGGAGCTCACTGATAAGGCTTATCAGACTTGCTTCTGCCTTGATGCCTCTCTATTTTCTCTTCCTTTCTAATTTCTGCCTTTTAATTGATCTCTCTCCCAGAAGTCTCCGCTGCAATGCTATCGGGCACTTCCCCCACCTTTCAGAAGCTGACAAAAATTCCCTCCGTGTAGAAAACCAGCAAGTTATGGTGAAGGCTAGGACCCTTCCACCTTGACTTGCTAGCTTTCTAGGTGGGGGGATATTTTTGTGCATGGAAGTAAAGGATTGATGCTGGCCTCTCAATGTTAGAGAGCCAGGATGGTGTAGTGGCTGAGAGTGGCAGACTCTGATCTGGAGAACTGGGTTTCATTCCCCACTCCTCCACATGAAGCCTGCTGGGTGACCTTGGGTCGGTCACAGTTCTCTCAGAGCTCTCTCAGCCCCACCTACCTCACAGAGTGCCTGTTGTGGGGAGAAGAAGGAAAAGGTGACTGTAAGCCGCTCTGAGACTCCTTAAGGTAACTCTTCTTTTTAGCAGTACAGCTCAGACACAGGTTGACCCCCCTCATTGTAAGGATTTGACTACACTCCCTGCTCATGCAGCGTTCGTGGAGAAGACACTTCATCCCAGAAGCACAACACAATCTGGTCTGCTTTCGCTGGGAGATTTGGCTGCAATTTCACTCTTAAACTGGAATGGGTTTCTTTTTTGGAGCATCCGCACAACACCGTCCACTAATAATCCACTTCCTGTGTTTTCCCCTGGAGGTGCTGCAGTCTTTCCCACACCTTGCATAGAGAAAGATGTTGAAATCTGGAGGTTTGGGCTGTACAAAAGCCCTCACCTGTAATGTTAAAAGGTTCTCTCTCTCTCAGCAGAGAACAGGCAGCTTGGGAAGGGGGGAGTAGTCAAATACCCTCAGGCCTCCCTGGCCCCTGAGAGAATGAAGACTTGGATGGCCAGCCCTGACCTGGATCGCCCAGGCAAGCCTGACATCTCAGAAGCTAAGGAGGGCTGACTCTGGCAAGTACTTGGATGGGAGACCTCACAGGAATACCAGAGGTGGGAGGTGGGGGCAGGCTCTATCCAGCCACCTCTCTGAACATCCTCCAGGCCCCCAGTAGGGTTCAGTCAGCAGAGGTCGCCATGACTTCCAGGTGCACACACACTCACACGCACACACACACATATTAAAAATACCCCCCAAAATGCATTAAAATAAAAGGGCTTGAATGGCCAGTGGTACCCAGATTCCACAGATGGCAGGATGGGGCAATGCCCGCCGGTCAGCAGGGCTTTTCTAGCACACCGTATTTGAGAAGAGCATTTGGGAAAGGTTGCGATCAAAGCATCTTCGGATGGCACGGTGTGTGTTTTTGCAGGTCCGCCCCCATCCGTGCCATTTCCCTTGCCTCTGCCCCCGGCCCTGCCTTTCCCACCCTCCTGGGAGGCTTTGTTTCGAAATGAACAGTTGACACATAGCATTAAGCCAGGGGTGGGCAAATTGCGGCCCGCGGGCCACATGCGGCCCGCCACAGAGTTTTTTGCGGCCCGCCAAGACAGTCGGCCACGTGGTTTCTCAACAAGCAATCTCACTCCTGATTTCAAAAAAACTGTAGAAAAGTGTGATAGGGTACATTTGTCTCAGTAAACTGATTCTAAAATTAAATGTGCTTGCAGCTATAGATTATATGAAATTAGCACAATGAATACATTGAATAACACTTCCACTATTTTATTTAATTTATATTTATTGATATTTATGATACGATTTATACCTCTTCTGAAATGCAGAGTTAACTAATGAATGCCATCATTTTAAAAGGTGCGGCCCTCCGCTAACCTCTGCTCCCACAAAGTGACCCCCGAGCCAAAACAATTGCCCACCCCTGCATTAAGCTATAGTGATGAGCCAGTTGCCAGTTGCTCCAAAAAGCCTCGGGAAACCTTCTGGAAGAGTGATGGTGCAGAGGCTGTCCATAAGAAAGTGCAAGGAAGCGGCCACGTGGACCCTCCGCTGCTGCCGCGGATGCTTCTGCCTTCTCAGCCACAACAGAAGGGCCACAGAAGACGCTTCCTGGGCAGATGCAGCACCCTGGCCTGGGTGCAGAAAAAAACAAAACAGAAGAGGGGGGAACCCAACCCAAAAAAACAGCAAAGTTGGGCACCCAAAGGTTGGGTGAGAAAAAATTATGAGAACTAAATTAGACAAAATATATGCATTTAATACAAAGCGCACTCAAACTCTACTTTAAAAACATAGGCCCATTCCACCCTTCGAGTAGCAAATAGTTGAACTTGGAAGCCCCGAAGCTATATGACGTGATACAATTCGATATCTCTAAATTAAGAGCCTTGAACCACTAAAACAGGATCGACAATTCAATGTCTGTAGGCTGATAACCTTGAACCCCATCTAAACTGGATCAAACGGGCCCTGACCTGGGTAGCCCAGGCAAGTCTGATCTCACAGGCTGACCCCGGCAAGGACATGGAAGGGAGACCCCCAAGTAATACAAGGGCTGGGATGCAGAGGCAGGCAATAGCAAGCCACCTCACTGAAATGCCCATGCCCCACTAGCGGTCACCAGAAATCAGCCATGACTTCCAGGCACACAAACACACATAAATACAAAAAAACCGGCCCAAACGTGTTTTGGTCTCCAAGGCCTTCCTCAGTGGTCAAGCTATTGTATGTGTGTGGACACTGTGACATATAAACATGCGTTAGTGCCAAGGCAGGTTGATTAGAAGGCATTCCAAATGCCTTTCTGTGTGGCAAAAGAATTAGACTATGAAAACTTTGCTTAAACTTTTAAGCACTCACATCTAGGGAATGAAGATTCAAAAACTCCTTCAATAAAGGATGTGGACAGAATGGAGCGGGTGCAGAGGAAAACAAGGAGGATGATCAGAGGCCTGGAGACCAAGAAGCCCTGTGAGGAAAGGCTGAGGGACTTGGGAATGTTCAGTCTGGAGAAGAGGAGGTTGAGGGGGGACAGGATTGCTCTCTCGAAGGATCTGAAGGGCTCTCACTTAGAGGAGGGCAGGGAGCTGTTCCTGTTGGCAGCAGAGGACAGGACTCGCAAGAATGGGTTTAAATTAAGGGCGGGAAGGTACCAGCTGGATATTAGGGAAAACTTTTTGACAGTGAGAGTTATTCAACGGTGGAATCAGCTGGCTAGGGAGGTGGTGAGCTCCCCCTCACTGGCAGTCTTTAAGCAGCAGCTGGACAAACACTTGTCAGGGATGCTCTAGGCTGATCCTGCACTGAGCAGGGGGTTGGTCTAGATGGCTTGTATGGCCCCTTCCAACTCTGTGATTCTGTGATTGTTTGAGTCTATGACTTTGTCCATGGTTATGAAAACCATCAAGAGTGTGCATACATGTACCAGCCTTTAACTGGCAGTCACCAAGTTGGCAGTCAGAAGTCACACTGTTTGCTGCAAAGTGTGCAAATGCAGGTTGTTTCTTGTGGCTGCATCCTCCTCTCAGCCCTCCCTTCTCACGGGCCCGTGACTACGGACTCCTGGTTTTACATTTACCCTGCTTGCCCATTGGTATTAGGAGGAGGAGGAGATTGGCTTTATACCCCACCCTTCACTTGGCATCCCAGAGTGGCTTAAAATCTCCTTCCCTTCCTCTGCCCACAACAGACACCCTGCAAGGTAGGTGGGACTGAGAGAGCTCTGAGAGGAAATCCAGGCTAAACCCCCTGGTAGGCCTAGATAATTAAAGGAGAGCAATTACTTGAGTTTGTTCACAATCTCTTAGCCTAAATAAGCAGATTACATCAGTTAAGGAGCATCATCAAAGAAGATTCTCCAGATCAATTAAAATTGTCCATATTTATAGATTTGCAACATTGTTTTTCAACAGCTAGCTGTCCCGTAGGACAGGGCTAACATTCTTGGCTAACCAATTATCTTAAAACTTCAAACACCATGAGAAATTATCCTGTGTTTCTATGTCCCCTAAAAATGTATAAATGCTGTTAACAAATTGTTAACGGCTTTGAATCATAACCAAGAATATCCAAAAATCATTATTATAAGTTGCCGATGCACACGGAATATCCTTGGTCCACAACTGGTATACTCCATCTTTGAATATATCATCGCATCTGCATTTAGTTGGGCATTCCGGCCATGATCAAATGCTTCTTGCACCTGGACATGGCCCGTAGCTAACATGGGGCCCATGGGGCCCGGCCCCCTAGTGTTGGTTCTGGCCCCCCTCCCTCCTGGACTGCCCCCAAAGTGCCCCAATTTACCACCTGCACTATGCTTTGATTTTATTAGCTAACAGCCCCCCCCCCCCCGGTGTCCCCCTCCCAAAAAAATCCTTAGCTACAGGGCTGACCTGGACCCCAACATATACTATCTACTGATACCAGTTAGACTGTTTCTAGTCTACTAAAGGCGGTGTTATGGTCGCTCCTTTGTTCCTTGCCCCTCTCCAGGGCTGTTCTGTTCTGGGTCTCTGGACTAGCTGTCTGTCATGTTGCCCTGATTCCGGCCTGCCAAAGTATGGGTGACAAACTCCAGGCGGGACCAGGATATTTAAAGGACCACTTGCTTGTACATGAACCACCCAACTTCAAGGGCACTGTTAGAGACAAGGCATTTGGCTTTGCTGTTCCACCAGCTGCTGGGTTATATTTTCTTAATCTCTTGTTTGGGGTGCTGTATGAATAGATCGAATCACTTACATACCAGCAAAACAAGCTTCCCCTAGATATTTCAGGTGCTAATATTTTAAATGGATTCTAGGCCAGCAAATACTCTCTGGTTAGCTAAATCCCTTGTGCAGGCCAGGAGAGTTCGGGCGGCTGGTGACAAGACATCCTCTCTCGAATATGGTATAGGCTGCCCTCTCTGGCTGGAATTATGCCTCTCTTCCTCTGATCCCTGGTTGGGGTTGATTGATGCTGCTCAAAACCTGCAAGGGGGAAGGAAGGAAGGAAGGAAGGAAGGAAGGAAGGAAGGAAGGAAGGAAGGAAGGAAGGAAGGGAGGGAGGGAGGGAGGGAGGGAGGGAGGGAGGAAGGAAGGAAGGAAGGAAGGGAGGGAGGGAGGGAGGGAGGGAGGAAAGGAGGAAGGGAGGGAGGGAGGGAGGGAGGGAGGAAAAGAGAGGGAGGGAGGGAGGGAGGAAAAGATAGACAGAGAAACAGAGGAAGGAAGGAAGGAAGGAAGGAAGGAAGGAAGGAAGGAAGGAAGGAAGGAAGGAAGGGAGGGAGGGAGGGAGGGAGGGAGGGAGGGAGGGAGGGAGGGAGGAAAAGATAGACAGAGAGACAGAGGAAGGAAGGAAGGAAGGAAGGAAGGAAGGAAGGAAGGGAGGGAGGGAGGGAGGGAGGGAGGGAGGGAGGGAGGAAAAGATAGACAGAGAGACAGAGGAAGGAAGGAAGGAAGGAAGGGAGGGAGGGAGGGAGGGAGGGAGGGAGGGAGGAAAAGAGAGGGAGGGAGGGAGGGAGGAAAAGATAGACAGAGAAACAGAGGAAGGAAGGAAGGAAGGAAGGAAGGAAGGAAGGAAGGAAGGGAGGGAGGGAGGGAGGGAGGGAGGAAAAGATAGACAGAGAGACAGAGGAAGGAAGGAAGGAAGGAAGGAAGGAAGGAAGGAAGGAAGGAAGGAAGGAAGGGAGGGAGGGAGGGAGGGAGGGAGGGAGGGAGGGAGGGAGGAAAAGATAGACAGAGACACAGAGGAAGGAAGGAAGGAAGGAAGGAAGGAAGGAAGGAAGGAAGGGAGGGAGGGAGGAGGGAGGGAGGGAGGGAGGGAGGAAAAGAGAGGGAGGGAGGGAGGAAGGGAGGAAAAGATAGACAGAGAGACAGAGGAAGGAAGGAAGGAAGGAAGGAAGGAAGGAAGGAAGGAAGGAAGGAAGGAAGGTGTATGGTGGTTATTGGCTGTGGTTGTTGATTGGTGGTGGTTCTTTTCTGGGTGCTTTTAATGTCTATTTTCTCTTGCACTAAATTGGCTTCTCTGGCTTCTGTATGGCTTTTGTTTTGGAAAGCTGTCCTGGGGACTTTTGGCCCAAGGGTTGCATTGATTTTTTATTTATTTATTTATTTATTTATTTATTTATTATTTATTTGTTTATTTATTTATTTATTTATTTATTTATTTCCCCACCCTATCCCACAAGAGGGCTCAGTGCAGCTTACGACACAAGACACCTAAAACAATAAAAGTGATAAAAGCGATAAAACAACAGATGGCACAATAAACCATTAACAGAAACATGTGAATAAATCTGCTTTTTGGGTAATGTGGGCGGCAGCAGCTCTAGACAAACAAACAGCCTGCCCCCCCCCCCTTTCTTGAACCCCAGCAATGTGCTGTAGAAAGCCACAGCAGAATCCCCTGTCGTCGCCCAGGAGTTTATCATAACAAATTTTGCCTGACCAGGAAGCGTCCATTTGGAGAAGGGCGATCCGGTTCTCCTGAAGCCATCTCTGCCTTGGGCCAGGGGCTCTTCCCATCCTGCCCCCCCCAACCCGGTTTTGTCCCAGGGAATGAATAGGGCCTGATCCATCTGCGCATCCTGTTCACTTAGTAGCCTCCAGGAAGAGCAACGAGATCTAATGGACTCTTCCTTCCAAACCCATGCAATAAATGTAATCTGGTAACTGGTGCTGGTGCTGTTTTAATCATGATTAATGTGTGGGTATTTGGAAAGCGGGGCACTTTGATTGTCCGGCTTGGGGGGGGGGGGGTCTTAAGGCCACAGTGTTCGACTCTGATTCGGATTCTCTGAAAGGCATTTCTAATTTGGGCCCCAGGATGCCAAGAGGGAGGGCGAGCTGGCCTCTCGAGGAGGTCAAACCATTCTAACCTTCCCGAAACGATCCCGAGGGGGCAGGCTGCAGCAGGCCTGCCTTGGTTCACACCACGCCGAATGTGCGTCCAAACCGTCCCCACCGCACTTCTGAATGCCATTTTCTCCCCGGGTTGGCCTTGAGAACTTGGGGGGGGGGGGGGGAAGCAAACCGGCCTTGGCTGGGAGACAAGCAGCCATCTGTGGCTTCTGGGTCTCTTCCTCCTCCTTTTGGGGCGACCACCAGCCCTGCCTCCGGGCGAGCAGGCGACCTTTCGAGTTGGGTGAAATCGACCCGAGGCGCAGAGGGGTCAAGTTCAGACTCTTTATCCCTTTCACCCTTCGCCGCCTCCTCTCCCGCGTTAGGAGCCGTTTCTTATCTCCAGACGGAGAATCCAGCCCCGCCGGTACCCAGAAACGAGTCTCGGTCGCTTCCTCCCCCCCCCCCCCCCCTTCTGTATGCAAATAGCAAATCATGCCGGAAAACGGGAGGGGGAGGGAGAGGAGCGGGTCCCCCCACTGTGGCACCGCGCCCGGCGAGCGAGTGACGCGGCAACCCCAGGAGCTGGAAACCACCAAAAACAAAGAACCGTCCTGAACACTGGAACCGGGTCGGGTCGTTTCCACACCCTCATATTCTTTTCCCACGACCGCGTCGCCTTGCTTTGCCCCCCCCCCCGGCCCCCAATCCAAAGGATTAACTGCAAGCAAAAATCATAAAATAGGCCGGGGGGGGGAGGGGGGAACACACTTGCCAATAAAATTAATTCTAATTTACCGTAGTGAATAAAATAGATCGAGCTACGAGTTTACCGTAATGGATGAAATATATCGCTCTCGTCCCTTTTTCCCTTTCCCTTTTTTTAAAAGATGAAATAAACATTTCGGTACGTAAATCATCAGGCAATTGAACGGATTACCAAAAAGGAGCCAACTTTTCATTAGTTTTTAATAGGCTAGTAAAAACGGAATACGGCTTCGTACGATTACATGTGTGTTTTATACGTAACGTGGACACGTTATCTACGGCCTGGGCCTTTTCTATAAAAGGCGATGGAAACAATTGTACGGGAAATATAAAAACCACGGATTCTTAGGCACTCGCCTGACGGCAAACAAGAGAACCAACGCGAGGCACCCGTTTTATAGGACTCCCCGATAAATCTGCCTTTTTTACTTTAATGATTCTTTTAAAAATAAAAAAAAAACCCTGAAAAGCGCAAACGTGGACGGGCCTAGAGACACCGCTGGAACTCCTAAACGGTTAATTATACCATATAATTAAAGTGAAAACTACCGAACGTCAACATATTAAACTTAAAAGCTCATATTAAAACAGAGTTAATATTTAATAAGGTAGCCCAGTCTTGCAGCCGGGGCGTGTTGTGAGTCTCTCTATACGTTAACTGTGTAAAACCAGGAAAGGGGAAGAGAACAGGAGGGGGAAGGGGGGGGGGGGGAGCGACACAATTCCCCCAAAGAAAAATGTATTGTTTATATGATTATCAAAGACTCCGTGATATATTATCCATTTCGCCCAAATAATATAGATATCCTTTTTTAAAAAAAAAAAAATAGTAATAAAAACATACTCGCGCCTTTTAAAAGCCCCTATTACTTTAGCGCCCCTTTTCATATTGTACGATCAGAGACACTTTGGAATTGGTTTAAAAGCGCATCATTCATTATTCAGGGCTCATCTTTGCATATTACCCCAGCCCGAGTCTGCCAGGCTCCCGGTGAAATCGCTCGCGAAATTGATAGCAGCAGACAAACCCGCGCAATAAAAAGATCGCCTTGGGCTGGGCGGCCTGCCATTATGCAGATGAAGCCCCGCGCCTCGCTCCCCCCCCCCCCGCCCCTTCCCCGCCGACGGAGCTCCTCGGCCGCCCCCCGGATTCGGGCCCCCGGCCGCGCGCCTCGGCTATTGATGGGGCGGCCTGGGTCACCCCGCCCTCCCTCCCTCCCTCCCTCCCTCCCACCCACCCACCCACTCCTCAGGGTGGCCCCGGCGAGGGAGCCGAGAGGGCGCTGCGAAGCCAGAGCGCCCGCGGACCTGGCGCCCGCGGGCGCCTCTGGCCCAGGCCTGGAGAGCGGCCGGCGCGGCTTGCTGGTATCCGGGAAATCCAATTAGCTCCGCTCGGTCGGAAACTCAAACTAATGATCAGGCCGCCTCGACGCGCCGCGCCGGCAAGCGGAGAGAATCCAATTAGCTCTGCCTCCCAGACGGCAGCAGCAGCAGCAGCAGCCGCCGCCTCTTCGCCCCCGGGCCAGGCGCACGCCGAGGAGGCCGAGGCAGCAGCAGCAGCAGCAGCAGCAGGAGGAGGTGGCCGGACGGACGGACGGAGGGACGGCCCAGCCCGGGGGGCGAGACCAGGGAGGAAGCAGGCAGCCGGCCAGCGGGGGCTGCCCGCCTCCCCTGCTTCCCGGCCAGCCGGCACGGCCCCCAGCTCGGCCCCGGCGCCTACCTGGGCAGGTGGCTAGGAGAGAGAGAGAGAGAGAGAGAGACACGCCCCTTTCCTTGGCCAGAGGCCCTTTCCAGACGAGCCGCCTTTCTCCAGATGCCAGCGTTGCATAGATGCCTCCCCCCGCAAGACGCGCCTGTGATGGGGGGTGGGGGGGGGGCTGCCAGTGTGAAGGCGGCACACACACCTCTTGGCCCTTATTGCAGGGGAATGATATTTACCAGAATGCCACCGAGTTACCTCCAGGCCATGAGGAAAAAAACTGGAAGCGGTCCGTTTCCACACAGTAGAGGGACCGGACGCTGTTTTTTTCCCCCCTCCAGGCCTGTTGTTGGCAACCCGGAGACACCTGTGCGTGTGTAAGCCCGCCTTACACCGTCTGGCTCCGGCACCGGTTGGAATTTCCGCTGACGAGAGGCGAGAAGTTTGACCTCCAAATCCCCCCCCCCCCTCCCACGCACTAAAGACTGCCTGATCAGGACGCAGCCAGGTATAGGACAGTCGTCCCCCCCCCCCCCCCCCCCGGTAGATCCGAACCTCTCCCTTCGTCTTCATAACTCTCTTTAGGGGAGAGGTGTGGGCTGGACCTCGCAGACTGGCTTTCTGGAAAGGGGAAGGCGTCTCGGCTTCCCTCTTGCATCGGGCGCAGAGAGGCTAGCCTGAAAGGGCCTTTAAAACCAGGGCCAGAAACATTTTTTAAAAAAAAAACACAATTCTGTCGTATCCATCTGGAGGAAGAGTTCTGGGGGACTCGAAAGCGGGCGCGCTCTTTTGCGCCGACGTCGCTGGAGCTCATCAAAAAGGCATTACCCGGATTGTGGTTTGGTTTTGGATTTGTGGACCGGAAGGGTTGTGCACAACCTTGGTCTACTTTTTAAAAAATAAATCCTTGGCCCGAACAGGCCTGTGTGGACGTGGGTAAACCCAGTACCGTCGAAAATGCACATCCAAGGTCAACGCGAGAGAAACGCGCGGCCCGCCGAATCACTCGTCTGATCGCTGTGGGTTTCAGTCGCTGCCACGGGGAGACCGGACGGGACCCTGGAGTGGGGGGGGGGAGGCGGAAGAAGAAGAAGAAGAAGAGGAGATTGGATTTATACCCCGCCCTTCACTCACTGGGAGTCTCAGAGCGGCTTACAAACTCCTTTCCCTTCCCCTTCCCAGTTCCCACAACAGACACCCTGTGAGGTAGGTGGGGCTGAGAGAGCTCTGAGACAACTGTCCTTGAGAGAACAGCTCTGACAGAGCTATGGCTTACCCAAGGTCATCCAGCAGCTGCAAGTGGAGGAGTGGGGAATCAAACCCGGTTCTCGCAGATTAGAGTTGGCGCACTTAACCACTACACCAAACTGGCTCTCTTGGGCCTCGCTGGGGACCTCCTGGGGCGCAGGGAGCAGACATGAGACCCCCTTCGAGAGAGGTCGTCTCGGGGCGGGATCTAGAGATGTGTAAAAATGGCCGGGGGGGGGGGGGGAGCCCAAGGAACCCCATCCAACTTTTTAAAAACTCTTTCCCTCCTTTCCGGGGACTCGAACTGGTCGTGTTGACCGTGGCGGTGGAGGCATCTGAGGCAACAGCAGCAGCCGGACTCCAGGGGAATGAGCTGGCTCGGCCCGAGACTGCGGTGGCTCTTTTCTCCCCTCTTAATCGGATTATGAGGAAAAGAAATAGCGCGGCACGTTCCAGCTGGGCGGCCGCCGACCCCCAAATGTCCGCCTGGAAAGCGCCGGAGCCAGACGGGATCGGGATCGAAATCCCTCCCTTCCCACCACCTTTCTCCTTCCTTCCTTCCCGATTCCAGGGCCTGTCCATTGCATCATATCGGCCTGCAAGAACCGAGAGGCCACCGATGCCACCATTCGTTGCCTTTTCCCCTAAAGGGGACACCAGCGCCCATCCATTTGACGTCCCCTTGTCGAGGGGACGCAGCGAGAGGCGGCCTTTCCGTCGCCTGGTCCCCGGCCTTCTCCATCTGAGTCTGGACCGCCCTTTAATTCGGCACCCGCGTCCATCTGCCCGGGAGCCGGGGGTGGGGGTTCTGCCCCTTCGTTCGGAAGAAGCGACTCCGGAAGGATGCCCTTGCTCCTTCGGCCTGGAACGAAGTTCTGGCCTTTCGCGTCTTTTCTGTTTCCTAATCTAGAGGAGGCGGGAATCCTTTAGTTCTCTTCGCAACGGACAGGGCTTTTAAGATCTCTCCCCCCCCCCCCCCCGGGTGACGGACACTTTTTTAAAAAAAAAGTTGTCAGCGTGCGTGTGGGGTGTGTGTGTGGGGGGGACACTTTAACTCACGAGCTTGTAAATCAGAGAGGCTGAACGCTCTTGGAAGTCTGACTGGGCAGGAAGAGACCAAGGTGCGTCCTGGAAACGCCTGCCTGGCGTCTTCCTCCGGTTCGGCCTCTCCCTCGCTGCCAATCTTGAGAATCGCCTAACCAAAGCCCTAAAAGCGCACAAACACACACAAAGCCGGGGGAGGGGGGGCGGGGAATCCGCAAGATGCCTTGTCAAGAGTCCGGCTCACCTGCTCCCAGGACCGAGAGACCAAAGCTGGGGCGCCGGCACGTGGAGAAAGGTCAGAGGCGGGTTCTCTCTGGTTGATTCGCCTACCGCTCCTGGCAGAGACCGAAACACCCGGCATTTTAGGAATCGCAGATTCGTTTAGGTCTGGCTAGGGCCCCTTTCTCAAACCCACGCAAAAAAAAAAAGCCACCCAATTTCCTTCCGGGGTCTGAAGATCCAGGAGTCCAACCTCTTAAACCCGACTGTTGGTAATAACCTTGGATGAAGGCGGCGGCACAAGGGTGGGCAGGCTGCTGGTCAAACTCTCCCTTAAACCAGTTTCCAAGCAGTTCCTGCCAGTCCTTGTTGGTCTGTTCGTGGGGAGAACTCCCCCGCAGGAAATCCCAAACGGACCCCCCCCCCCCATTTCAACCCCGGCGCAGGAATCCCCAGCATTTCGACCCCCTTCCTCTTAGAGAATCGTTTCCCAGAAAAAGAAGAATCTAGTCATATATGCGCGCGTGGAGGGCTTTTTTTTTGGGGGGGGGGGGGGGTATAATCTGGGAAATATTTGGGAGAGAAGGAAAAAATAAAATATGTTGGTGGCAGGGAAACTATATTTAATTTTTTTTTTAATGGCATTTGGTATTCCAGAGAATTGTAATCTAAAGGGGGAGGGGGTTTTGAAATAGAGAAGGACTGCGTGTTTTTTTGGGGGGGGGGGGTTTCCTCTTCTCCATCCTGGCGGTGCCGTCAGCCCATAAAACTCCACAGGTCTGTTTGCATTTACTGTTGCCATTTAAATTATTCAGCGCCTTGCGGGTAATTGAATCCTAAGCTTTAAAAAAAAGAGAAACTAATATACTCCCTCCGTGTCACCCGCTTTCCGAAATCACGGAATCAGCCCTAACAGGTGCTGATCAAATACTATTACATTCTATTAAAAGGAAAATTCTATTCCCTGTTTTTCATTTCCGTTTATAAAGGGGAAAGTAAGTAAATGCATTTGGAACGTTATTTAATTTTTAACGCTTTTAGGCCAATTTGGACGTTAGGGAGCGTCTCCAAACTCACAGGCGCACGCCAGGCAGTGTGGCAATAAGTTTGGTTGGCATCAATTAATCCAAAAAAAAGAAAAAAAAAGGGAACAACCTCCCCCCCTCTTTTAGGCAAGTCTCCCCTCCCCCAAAATCTTCTGCTGGGGAGGGTGCTGTATGCAGATCTCAGCCAGGCCGATTACAGTGGGAGGCGAATCGGTTTGTTCAGAAAGTCGCAGAAGTGTAAAATCAGGAATGAAGGCTAATAAACCGGGAGAAATTGCACTACCGAAGCTAATTCGGTTTAATACACACACTGTACTCAGGCACGCCCACCCACCCACTAATAAAATAAATAACAATACAGGCATCAAGCGGAAAGGATGGCAGACATTTAGACTCTGAAATATGTATCTCTTTTCTTTCTAAACAGGGATAACCGCGGATTCATTGGACGGCCGCTTCTTATCCGAGGAGGGCACCTGAAATTGGGGAAGGATATTACTTTGCGCGGGGCGGGGGAGGGGGGAAACAAAATATTTGTTATAGATGGTTTTGTCCCGGGTCCCTTTCCTCCGTCCAAACAAGAAGCCGTTCCCCTTTTCTTTAACGCGGATTTCATACCCCAACCCCCAACGACTTGAAACGATTCTCTGGTGTGAAGTGGTTTTGCGAATCCCCGCGCCGCGCCGCTCACCCTCCGCTTCCCCGAACCCACCCTCCTTTCCTCCAAAGGAAGTCCCAGAGAGGTTAGGGAGACTTGACTTCCGAGCAAGTGGGCACTCGTGCAGCCCGGCCCCCGTGCGTGTCTCCTCGCGATTCAACCCCGTTCTGCTCCGGGGTTCACCCCTAGACAACTGCTCGTAGCGTTTCAGCTTCGGGATCCCCGAAAGAAGAGAAGAAGAGGGTAAATCTGGGCTTGGAAAAAACCGGGGGGGGGGGGGGAAGGGGGGAAATGCATTTCAAACAAGCCCCATCCCAGATTTCTCTAAGTGGAAGGGGGGCGCTTTCAAAGGCCGGGGGGGGGGGGGAGGGTCCCTTCTCTGTGGCCGGCCTTACCTTCCGGACAGTGTTTATAAACAAAGACCTATTTGGAAAGAGTTACACACCGATCCCAAATGCAGCCAGGCGAGGAGGGTGGGAAGCGCTTCGGCATTAGCAAAGCAGGAGCCCTGCCTCCCGCGCGCCTCTTCTCCATTAACGATCGGCAAAGGGTGGGCGGGGCCGGAGGGAGGCCCGCCCGCCTCGGTAATTGCGAGAAAGGGGGTTTGTTCCTTTTCATATCCCTAATTTCCAAAGACAACCAATTCTCTCTCTCTCTCTCTCTTCCTCTTTTTTTTCCGGGGCTTGGTGCTGATGATGGCAATCTCCGCCCCGGCATGATCGGAGCTAATAAATTTGACCTATTGTTCGTTTGTTAAAATGATGTCACCACCGAACAGTCCCTAAGCTCCTATTCCAATGAATTAGGCCTTTATTGAAAGCCGGGAGCCAATGGGAGGCGAGAGGCTGCTTTGGGGCGGCCAATGGCAGCGGCGGGAGAGAAATTAGAAGCTGAAACTCCAGGTTTCGGTTCAAAAAAGATGACACACCGCCTGTCGGCCCGGACCACTCTTGGCAAAGTTTCAGAGTGACACCCCGACGAACCAGGACCCTTCCATGGATCTACTGTAAAGAAGGGGGTGGGGGGGAAACAGGGGGACCGGGGAATTTTTTTTTAACAGGGGGATTCTTACCTTTTCGTCCCCCCTTCCTCCTCCTCCTCCTCCTCCTCCTCCTCCTCCCGCCGTTTGCGCCAAGATTCCTATCCACCAAGGATGGATCAGCCCACGAGCACACAGACGCCGCACCAGCACGAGCCCATCAGCTTCGGGATTGATCAGATCTTGAACACCTCGGACCCAGAGACCCCCACCCAGCCGGCCCCGCGAGGCTCCGACGGCGGCGGGCCCAACTACCTGGGCAGCCCGGTCAGCCGCACCGGCGCCCCCTACCCTTCCCTGCCGGGCGCCTTCCCGGGCCTGGCCCCCCCCTTCGAGGACTCGGGATCTTACAGTGTCAACCTCAGCCTGGCCCCATCTGGCGTGATCCGGGTGCCAGCCCACCGACCCATCCCGGGGGCCGTGCCGCCTCCCATCGCCAGCGCCATCCCGGCCATGCCAGCTGTACCCACCCTTGGCAGCCTCAACTTCCCCTGGATGGAGAGCAGCAGGCGGTTCGTCAAAGACAGATTCACAGGTGAGCCGGAGGGGGGGCGGGGGCGGGAGGGGGGCTGTCGAGGCCACCCCCGAGAGGCCCAGAAATGCCGGGGAGGGAGGGTTGAAAGGTGGGGGGGGGGCGATGGGGAGGGGGGGCTTTCGCAGTGACCGAGAAATTTCCACTGGGCAGATTGGAGGGAGGGCTCTTTAAAAACTGTGATTCTTTCTATATTTACCCCATAATTCTTTTTCAAAACTCTGTAAAGAACAAAGTGAGTCCAGTAGCGCCTGAATCTATCTTCGGGTAATGAAGGGCGGGGTATAAACCCAGTGTCTTCTCTTCTTCAAAAGCACCAATTCTTTCTATTCCTTCCTTCCTTCCTTCCTTCCTTCCTTCCTTCCTTCCTTCCTTCCTTCCTTCCTTCCTTCCTTCCTTCCCGATCCCCCATTCCTTTCGCGCTGGCAAACGTTTTCCGAAATCACAGGGCCAAAACGGTGGCTGGGGTGGTCTTCAGGGGACTCCGGAAAAAGGCGCGTAGCCCTTTCGCCCGGCGCCTTTGCCTCCTTCCCGTAACACCCGCCAGACGCCCTTCTCACCAGGACGGTTCTTTGGACCCTGGCCTCCAGGAATCGAAACCCACCACACCTGGGGAGGCCCTCGGGGGTCCGGGCCCGATTCCAGGCTTCCCTCTCTCCTCCTTCGTTAAAAGGAGAACCGGGGAAGGCGAATCACCAGCCCGGGCATCCGAGCACACCGGCTCGGAGCTGTGGGGCGGAGGGCGAGAGACGGGCAACCGGGACGGCGGCTGAAATGCTCTCTTGGCACCCAACGCGGCGCCAGATCCCGCGCAAGAGAAGATGCCCAGGGGCCCTGCCCGCCGCTTTAGGGTGAGGGCATTTATTTTTTTGGGGGGGGGGGGACGCCTCCGGGAGATCCGCACCAAGGAGAGACAAAAGACAGGTGTGCGGCCTTTGCCCGCCGTGAATATCTCTGTTGTTGTTGTTGTTGAGGAGGAGAACAAGGATTATTATGGTAACAATAACGGGGACGGTCCTGCCAGCGCCATATGAGCAGCCCTGCTGGTCCGCCGGCGCTTGGGAGAAGGCGACCTGCTGCCCCGGATTCCGCCCAGCCGTGACCCACTTCCGTGCCCTCCTCCCTTGGAGAGCCTTGAGCGCCGCTAGGCCCCGCGCGGGGAGGGGCGCCAGAACGAGCTCCTCTTTCTCTCCAGGCCGAGAAGTTCTCCTTCTGGCTCCGGAGCTTCGTTCCCCCCGAGCTCTGGCTTCTCTGGTGATCTTTCTCTCTCTTTCTTTGGCCGGAGCCCCCGCGGGCGATTCTCTTGTCCCGTTGGGATCCTACAGCGCAGACAGTAGCAGGACTAGTAGGCCGCCCCGCCTCGCCTCGCCCTTCATTGAAGCGGAGTCACGTCGAGTCTAATTTCTAGCGGCCTCCCCAGGTCGCCCACAGACGCACGCGCGGGGGGGGGGGGGAGAGGGCGGCTCCATCTCCCCCCTTTGCCTCCCCCACCTCGCAGCATGACAGCGGGGGGCTGGACCCGCCCCGGGAGGGGGGCTCCCTTGGACGGGCGCCTCCAGGAGGGTGGGTTGGCCGGCCCCTGCGCCAAGGAGACCGGGCTGGAGAGGAGCTCTTTGGCAGCCGGCATCGATCGGCCCTCTGCGAGTTGCTGGGGTCACGAGGGACGAGGGAAGGACCCTTCCTGGCCCCGGCCAGATGTTCCCGTTCTTCCCCGCCCGTCTCTCTCTGGCCCCGGGTCTCACTCCTCTGGCTCTGTCTGTCTGTCTGGCAGCGGCGGCGGCGCTGACCCCCTTCACGGTGACGCGGCGGATCGGGCACCCCTACCAGAACCGCACCCCGCCCAAGCGCAAGAAGCCGCGCACCTCCTTCTCCCGGGTGCAGATCTGCGAGCTGGAGAAGCGCTTCCACCGGCAGAAGTACCTGGCCTCGGCCGAGAGGGCGGCGCTCGCCAAGTCGCTCAAGATGACCGACGCCCAGGTCAAGACCTGGTTCCAGAACCGGCGCACCAAGTGGCGGTGAGTCCCGGCGGAGGTGCCCCGAGAGGGGAGGGAAGGGGAGGGCGCCGGGGGCGGAGGAGAGGGCGTGCCGGGTGGGGGGTGGGGGGTGGGGGGTGGGGGGGCCCTCTGGACCTGCTGGTGCTCTGCCGCCCGCGCCCGCGAGAACTCCGTCGCAGAAAGGTGTCTGGGCGCAGAAAGGGCCCTTCCCGGAGGGCGCAGCAGGAGAGCGGGAAACTCTGCGCACGCTCAGAGGCAGGACCCGGGGAAGGCGCGCGGAGTCCCGAACACCATCCTTCCTTCCCGACCGGCGTTTTAGTTGCCGTGTCGATTTCTTGGGGAGGAATTAAACTCCGTTTTAAGTTTGTTTTAGCGATGTGTTTTGGGGTTTTTAAATTTTATTTTAATGGTTTTAAGACGCGATTCCGTTCCGGATGTTTTGATTTGCTGGCCGCCTTGGTGGCTTTTGTGAAGGCAGACAGGCGGGGATGGATTTTGGGAAACAGACAGATAATAAATTCGGTCACATTGAAGAGGCCCCCAGATAACAATCCAATCCTAAAAACAAAACCGTCATTTTAAGGATTTCTCTCCTTCTCAGTTTAGGGCCCCCTCCTAATCTGCGGCCCCCCTCAGCTGTCACTCTTCCAGGGGCCTCCTGCCCATTGATCCAGCCCTGCTCGGAACGCCTTTCAAAGTTACGCGGGTGAAACCTTGTCCCCTCCAAAATCCCCCCCCCCCAAATGCTGACTACCCCGCCCCCAATCCCCCCCCCCCGGAGCTTCGAGCCGCGCCTGCGTCCCTAGAGAGACTCTCTTCGGAGGAGAGGGGAGGTGGAAATCGGAGGGCGCCTGTTCAGGATCGCTCTCCGAGTGGCGGAAAGGTCCCCCGAAGCACGGAGGCGGCCGAGGAAGCCAAGGGCGCTTGAACCCAGCGCACCCAGCCCAGGCTGATCCGGAGAGACAAAAGGGAGCCGTCCCTATCACCACCCCTTAGGCCCGGGGCCTGCGAGGCTTCAGCGGACTTTCCCAGAGGGATTCAGGCAGGACTCAGCCGCCGCCCTCGAGGCGCTCTTTCGCCCGGTCCTGTTAGGGAGCCGAGCGGGTCAGGAGATCGCGGAATCGAATTGCGGCGTTCAGGAGCAGCCTACCTTTACCTGGGAAGACACCGGCCTTCGGTCCCGGAAAGTGGCGGTGTCTCGGGCTCCTTGTTGCGAGTAGACCGGCGGGAAGGGGGAACTTGGGAAGGCGGCAGCTTCCCTGCTGGACTCGGCTTTGTGGCTGTGCCGGAGCCAGACAGACGGCCGCTGCTGGGGGACGGGGTGGGGTGGGGTGGGGATGCCGGGCCTGGCCCAGGGGCAACTTGAAGCGGATCCAGACAAGCAGGCAGGTGGGTGTGTGGGTCCCGGAAAAGGGAAATGCGCCCCAGGCACGCACCAGCCCCCCCCCCCCCCCCCGTTCCGGACTGCAGGGCGCGCAGGAGAAACGGATCCCCGTGGAGGGGGCGCCGCTAGCTCCTCCCTGCGCAGAGGGACGTCCCGGGCAATCCGGCCCCGCGCGGCCCCGATGGGTGGGTTCTGGGCATCCCCCTGCCCACGGCCCCTCACACCGCGCGACCACGCGGCTGCGCATCCACACGCTGCCTCGCTGCCCCCAACCGGCTCTGCCCCCCCCCCCGCATCACCCGCAAAGTCACCATCAGACCACCCCGGTTGTGCGCCCGCCCCCCCCCCCCACCCGTGGTACGCGTGGCTTTGTGCGGCTGGGGACTTGGGAAGAGACCCTGGGCAGATCCTCGGACGCTACCTGGGGAGGTTTGGGACCTCCGCGCGACGGGGGAGGCTGCGAAGGCCGGGCGAGGCCGAGGAGGGCCCCACTGGAACCGCCGGCCCGGCCCGGAGGAAACGGAATCTGCACTCCGGCGGCCGGATTTGTGGCTGGCCAGGTTCCCCCCTTCCGCGAGCCAGCGGGTTGGGTCCCTTTTCAGTGAGGGCTCCTGGAGCAGCTGCAAACGGCCATGGCCCGGTTGGAGCCCTGCCGTCGGCAAAGGCTGCAGTCCAGACGCTTCCCAGATGAAACGCGCTCCCTATTTCGAGACTCGACTGAACAAGTTTCCGGCTGCCCTGCTGGAGGCGGGTTTTCTGGGCCCGCTGCTGACCGGGGCGGGGCAGCAGCTATTAAAATAACACTTCTAAATAGTGCCAAAACCGGAATAATAATAATAATAATAATAATAATAATAATAATAATAATAAATCTCGAATTGCAAATCTCGAATAATAATAATAATAAATCTCGAATTGCAGAACACCATCTACCAGTCAAATATCTGACTGTGACAATGGCGATATTATTATTATTATCATTATTATTATTATCATCATTATTATTATTATTATTATTATCATTATTATCAGATTTATTATAATCAGAGAGCGATTATTCCTAGTTCAGCGGTTTAAATTCTAGATCATAAGTTGCTGTTATTTGGGAGAATTAGAATTAATTCTCTTAGGGAGAATTAGAATTTGGGAGAATTAGAACGGGAACCAAATCTATTTCTCCTGAATATATGTCCATATATTTAAAATCTATTTCTCCCGGAAATATATTGGCCACAATCCGATGGCTTTAGTTGGCTTTAGTTGGCTTTTTCTCACGGAATGGGTTTCTTGCGAGCTTGTCGAGAACTTTACAGTCCATAAATACTGGCGAGGAAGCTTCGGGCCTGATGGTTCAGTTTCCATTTTTGTTTTTAAAAAGAAGAGTACTTTCCAATTTGTGTGTATGGGGGGCGGGAATCACCCTTCCCAGCCGCTCGGAGCCCCCTCACTTGTCCCCCCCCCTTCTTTCCATGATGGACTAAACAAAAGAAATTAAAAATTCCCCCCAGTTTCGCTAGGAAAAACTGCCAAGACGCGGAAGCCTTGAATTCAGCCTTTGAAGGGGCCAGGTTTCACCTCCGCTTTCTCGGATCTTCCACCGGAAAATATGAATACGTTTTAATTTTGTTATAAATATTAACTGGGGGGGGGCTAAAATTGCTCATACCGAATATAGCTGGCGCAACGAACACCCCCCCCCAATTATATTTGAATATTGTAAATGGTTGCGTCCCGCCTTTTTAGAAATAGAAGAGATGGATTTCGTTCTCTTTCGCTTGTTTAGGGAAAACAAGAGAGAGAGATTCTTTCGTCGTTTAGTGCGATGTTTTTGGAAAGTTGGGTGGAGAAGGGACGCCCTTCACTCTCCTTTGAGCACCCCCCCCCCCCCTTTCGAAAGCTTCGTTTTCTCTTTTTATTTCTCCCACCCCCTGCATGGATGACGGAGCCCGCGATCGAAGGGCCATGGCTGCGATTCTCGAATGTGAATAGATCTTAGCGTTCAGCCGCTGCTGAACCCAGAAACCCCCAAAGAAGACCCAGCTTATTTTTTGGGGGTGAAAAAAATTAGACAGCATGAACCAAAATCCCCCCACCCCCAGGGGTCCACTCCGCCCACCCACAACCAATGCCGAATCGACTCCCTGTTTCTTTTAAACTGCTGCCCAGGAGGAAAGATCTTTGGGAGAAGCCGTCGGCCCGGGCAGGAGGGGCCGGCCACTTCCAACGGCCTGGCGACCTCCGGACTGTGGGCCGATGCCCCCCGCCTCGGGAGTCAGCCCCGTGACTCTGAGACAGACCCTCGTAGTAGGCGCGAAACTGCTTCGCCTCGGAGTAAACGCCAGAGAGGGCGAGCGATTTGAAACTGGGTCGCTTGAGCCAAGAGGGCAGGGGCGGTTCAGGCCAGCTTTTTAAGCCCATCTGCAGCTCGTTGGCGCTTCCGGGAGAGCCACCGCACAGGGGACTGTGGTTCCGATCCGCGGAGTTTTCAGGACTCGGGGCTCCGGAGGCTGCTGTTACCGCCTGTGTTCCGCGCTGTTGGCCCTCCCCTTCAAATACAAATTTTAAAATTCTGGGCTACGCCCGTGCGTGTGAATGCGCGTCCACACGACGTGAGCCTGACCCAACGCCAGGGTGCAGACTGCGCGCACCCAGTAACCCGCGTCGGTTCCCTTCGTCTTTGCTGCCCCCCCCCCCCCCCAGTGTCAGGACAACCGGCAGGGAAACTGAGGCCCGAAGCAAGTGATGCTCTGTATTCTTGGTGCTGGGGGGGGGGGGGGGGCAGTGGGAGGGCTTCTAGTGTCCTGGCCCCGCTGCTGGACCTCCTGATGACAGAGTGTTGGGCTGGATGGGCCATTGGCCTGATACAACATTGGCTTCTTTTATGTTCTGATGTTCTTAAGGTGTTCCTAGGCGATCCACACACAACCCAAGTCAACCGGCTTCGTGCCATCTTTTCCCTCTCCGTTTCCCCGGGGAAAGTCTCTCCCCTTGAAAGCCTGGCGTTCCAAAGCCGGGGGTTTCGGATGGGGCGCCGCGCTCCAAGGCCGCGCTCTGCAGGTTGCGCCCCAGTGCGTCCGTTTCCCCTCCCAAATCCTCCTGCAAAGCGGATCCAAAGGGAAGATCCAGATCAGGGGAAGATCAGCTGCGCAGGGCGGGGACTGGAGTATCGGGATCCTTCGCCTGTCGAGGGAGGGAGGGAGGGTGGGGAGGGGCCGGCTTGGGAACGGGTCACAGGGGCGGAAGGCCGGCGGGGCGCCTCTCTGCTTCTCTGCCCGGGAGGGGTCTGTGTGTCTGTCACGTGTGAACCGGCGATCCCTTCCTGGCACGCGTCCTTTGGAGGGCTCCGGAGAAGGGCCAGGCACCAGGCCTCTCTTCCCACGGCTCTCCGGCGCCAGCTGGACGCGTTTCTAAGGCTGCGAAGGCCCCAGGTGTCTCGGCACCGGATCACCCTTTCCTTGGCATTCTTACGCATTCTTCGATCCGGCGCCAGCGCGTTTTCAGGCCTCCCCAGGTCGGCCTTTGCCTTCGGAGGCCGCCGCTGGCCTCCGAAAGACGCGAAAGCGCCTGGTTCTGACCGCGGCGGGTGGCGCTTCAGCGGGGGCGGCGGGTGGCGGGCCGGCGGTCGTAGGGCGAGCTGACTCGGGCCTGTGCTTGGCTTGTCCGCAGGAGACAGACGGCGGAGGAGCGGGAGGCCGAGCGGCAGCAGGCCAGCCGGTTGATGCTGCAGCTCCAGCACGACGCCTTCCAGAAGTCGCTCAACGACTCCATCCAGCCGGACCCGCTCTGCCTCCACAACTCGTCCCTCTTCGCCCTGCAGAACCTCCAGCCCTGGGAGGAGGAGGGCGCCAAGATCCCGCCCGTCACCTCACTGGTGTGAAGCGCAGGACCAGACGCGCCCGGCCGCCGGGACCCGGGCGCCTAGGCCGCCGCCGCCGCCGCCGCCTCCTCTCCCTGCATGAACCGAAGGGGCCCCGGCCGGGCCGAACGGAGGGCCGAAGCAGCGCCAGAGGCCCCGAGCGCGCCGCTCTCTCTTCGCTGGGCGGGCCGGGCCGGGCCGGGCGATCCCACTGCTGCCACCATCTGCCTGCCTCTCCTGGGGAACTCCGCGGCCTGGCACTTGAGAGACCCCCCCCCCCCGCCCTTTTCGCACCTCCCCCCGCAAAAAAGCTACCTGGGGCTTCTATGAGCCCCCCCCCAAAAAAAACCCTCTGGGCCAGGGAGGCTGATAGGGGGCCTTCCAATGACTAGATCCTTCCGTCAGGGTTGCCAACTCTGGCCTGGGAAATTCCTGGAGGTTGTGGGGGTGGAGCCTGGGGAGGGGAGGGCAGGGCTTGGGGAGGGGAGTGGCCTCGGCAGGGTAGGATGGCATGGAGTCCTGCCCTCCAAAGCAGCCGTTTTCTCCAGGGGAACTGGAGACCAGTGGTAACCCCAGGAAATCTCCAGGCCCCACCTGGAAGTTGGCAACCCCACCCCCCTGAACTTTTCTAGCGCGGCGGTGGTGTGTGTGTGTGGGGGAACCACGAACTTTGGGGCCAGCCGGAGCGACAGAGACTCTTGGCTCCTCGAGAGGAGAGGCGGGGCTTCCACACGGACCCCCTCCCGTTGTCCCTTTGGCCGGGCTGGCCGGGCTGGGCAGGGCAGAGGAGGAGGAGGACTTCCGACGCCGACCGTCGTGATGGGAAAGGCGCTGCCGGCCGCTCAGGAGGGGCCGGACCCGCTGGCCGAGGCCGCCCGGTTGCCTGGTGGGATGGATCAGGCCCCGCCGGCCTGGCCCACGAGAGGGAGAGAGAAACGAGAGCGCGAGAGAGAAACGAGAGTGTCACTTTTTACATGTAAGAAATGTTAATACTTTAATTTATTTATGCACCGAGTTGCCCTCCAGCACCGTCCGCAGGGAACGAGAGGGGTGGGGCAGGCTGGACTCTTTCGACGGGAAGCGCAACAGACTGCTTCGGGTTTGGGCCCCCTCTGGGAGGGCACAAGGCCCCCCCCCCCGAGCCTGACTCTGGAGGCCCGACCCCCATTCCTCCCCCCCTCCTTGCAATATCACATAGCCGGAGAACAGACGTCGAGTATCCTAAGCACGACGCCCTCTCCCATCTATCCCCCCCCCCCGAATGTCTTTGCCACGGTAACAAAAGGGCTTCCCTTTCAGACGACCCGCCCCTTCCCCTTTCGTCTCCCGGCCGGGCCGCCCCCCCCCTTCTGGCCGGGCAGGGAGGGACCGAGGAGAGAGACCAAGCCAGCCCCCCCTTCCCCCCAGTCGCCGCCCTTTCCATGCGGGGGGAGGGGAGACCGGAGAAAGCGCCTTATTTGTTTCCTAAGAAACTGCGACGGGGGAGCGGAGCTGGATGGATCCGGAGCCTGGACGACGACTGAGGACAGTTTGTACTTTGCGGGACGGTGTAAATAAACGTCTGCTTTTCTTTATCCTCCTGCTCTGAGCGCCGCCTCGGCCTCCCGGGCCTCTGCCCAGCCCCAGACGGGGCTTCTCGCCTTGGGCCGGCCCGGGGGCCCTTTCTGCTTCTTGGAAGGCGACCAGGAGTCCCCCTCCCCGCATCTTTGCTGTCCTTCCCTCACCCCTGCGCGACCAACAGCCGGGGCGTAACGTGTGATATGGCTGCGATCACACACACTAAACGGCCCACTTTCAATGCGCTCTCTAAATGCACTGGGGAAGTGCCCTGGAAGTGTTTTGAAAGTGCATTATTCCGTGTGTGTGATCCCGGAGTGTGTGTGTGGGGGGGGGGGGGGGCGGGGTGTTCCTTTGCTTGAGAGCCCTGAGAGGGGGATTAGAGGAGGGGGGCGCTAGAGGCGGCATTAGGGGAGGGGGGTGACTCTGTGTAAGGCACCGGGTTGCCAACATCCTGGGGGGGGGGGAGAGCCCCTTCCTTTTCGGCTTCATGGGGGTTCTGCGCCAGGGGAAGGCTGGCATTTCCTTCCGCGCCCGGACAACCTTCAGCTGCCCTCTGCCGCCGTCAAGCCTCTCTTTCAAGGGACAGGGCCCCCCCCCCCCCGGGTGGCCGGCACCTGATCCAGGCTCCTCCTCACCAGGCCGGCAGTCCTAGGGACCCTTTCCCCAGGGAATCTCGCGGGTAGACCTGCCTCGGCTTGTCTTTTTTCCTGGAGGCCGGTGGTTTTTGTCATACCCATATGGCGGTGGCGGAGGAGGAAAGCGCCCTCAAGTCACGGTGGCATTCTGGCTCCCCCGCGGGTCTTTTTGAGGCAGGCGAGGAAGCCGGACTGTTCATTCTTGGGCTGTGCTTACACACGCGCACTAAAGGGTCCACTTTCAGTGCGCTTTCCAATTGGATCTCGCCAGTTCCACACAGTAAAATCCAGTTGGAAAGTGCCTTGAAAGCGCATTGAAAGTGGACCGTGAAGTGTGTGGAATCGCAGCCTTTATCATGGAAACAAAGGGGAAAAAAGCAGATGCAAAGGGAAAGTATTTATTAGGGCTTTTTAGATCCCCAGGCGCTGAGCAATTGCTCAAGGCGCAATTTGAAAAAAAAACAAAAAACAAAACCTGAAGAAGACCCCCTGAAGAAGCTTTAGGGCGAAACGCATAGGGGGTCTTCCAAGCTCTAATAAATCTTGTCACCTTGCGCCTGCTTTTTCCTTCTTGTTTTTCCCTGCCTAGTGTTGCAGCCATTCGTTTCTCCATTCTCTATCGTGACCACCCTGAGCGGCTCTTTGGACAAAGGGTGGACGGCCCGGCACAGACTCCGGAGTCTTTCAGGTGGATGAGAATCCCTGGGACGTCTATTAATGTGCAATCTCCCACACAGGCAGCCCGGAGAGGTTTTAAAAGGCGGTCTTGAAAATCCTGGCGGGGCAGGTGCGGGAGACTGCGGTGAGGGACTCCAGCCCATTGCTGGGAAAACAAGAGGAAGAGAGCGAGAGAGGCGGAGGGGGAAGGCTTGAGAAGGAAGGGGGGAAGCTAAAGCTAGAGGGCAGGCGTGGAAGTAGAATCGGGGCCACGTTCACCAACTTTCGTTTGTCCTTTGCTTTTCTCACCGACTCTCTCTAGGCGTTTCACGCGAGCCAGTGTGGGGCAGCGGTAAAAGGGCTGGACTGGCAGCTTGGAGCCCCCGAGTTCAAATCCCCACACTGCTAGAAAGCTCACTCGCCCTGAGGTCACACACACTAAATAATCCACCTCCAACCCACTTTCAGTGCCCCTTTCCGGCTGGATTTTACTGTGTGAACTGGCAAAATCCAGTTGGAAAGTGCACGCAGCTCCATGGCTCTGTCTCTTAGCCTAACCTGCCTCGCGGGGCTGTTGTGAGGATGACATGAAGAAACAGCCAGAGCGAACTTAAGGGCAGAAATGCGGAGATAGGATAGAGAGGGGGGGGGGGTGCTCTTGAGTGCGGGTTTAGGCCACTGTAGTTGCTGCAATGCCCCTTTCCGCCACTGGGGGCAGATATCCTGCAGGTGCCCCAAACAAAAGGGACAGGAAAAGCCACACCTGCTGAATGCCTGCCTGCTACAAACCAGGAAGCTGAGGAGACAGCAGCTCTACTACCTTCCTGATTTTTAAAGATCGGCTCTACCTTCCTGATTAGAAAAGCAACCCATGCAGTGGAGTGTCTGTGTCTTTCCGCAAACTCCTTTTTATACCGTTACAGACTCAAGGAACTGAAAGTTAGAGAGCTTCCAGTACAGAGATTTACACTGTGGTTTTCCTTGTTGCCACGGGAAAGAAAGGGACCTTGAAAAGGGATCTGGCTGCTCCATTCCATGGTCATGTGAACATCTCCCCCCCCCCCCCAACAACAGTTGCCTGAACTCCAGGCCTCTTGCGATAAACAGCATTTATTTGGTTTCATTGATCGCTGGAGCTCTGCCATCTGGTCCATCTCAGACAGGATATGCTTCTAACCTGAGACATCTCTGAGTGCCTTTAAAACCAGGGCTTAAAAAAAAACGACAATCCCAAGATCTCGCCACAGACACACCTCCTATTCTGTGCATCCGTGGGGATAGAAAGGGTGATTGTTGACAGTACTCTGAAGAGTAGAACAAACTGTATTCAGTACCTGACCAGGTGTAGGGCATATCTACTCCTTAGGTGCAGAGTGGTATAATAGCAATTCTCTAACAGAGGTTGCTTAACCCACTGTCAAACTACAATTCCCAGGATTCTTTGGGGGAAGCAATAATGGGATTAAGAAATCTGTAGGGTAGGTAGGTATGCCCATCGAGGGGGTCTGTACTGTGTAGCCAAGTGTGGAGAGCATTTTTACTCAATTCATGAATTTCCAGGATTCAGTTCTTCTACAATCTCAAGTCACCTTCTGGAGTCATTCCAGGATCAAATGAGCCTTGGGTGATTAATCATTTCTGAAATCACCTTTTGCATCTGGCTTGCCAACAACCTGGAGAAGACATGTCCTGTCCCTTGTAACAGAGGCTTAATGTATGGAAATGAACAGCTAAAGTTTCTCCTGGCACAGAGGTAAGTGACATCACTTAGCAAATAGTATCCTATTAAGCCTGCCTTCTCTGACCACGATAGCCCAGGCTAGCCTGATTTCATCAGACCTTAAAACCTAAGCAGGATCAGTCCTGGCTACTTGGATGAGAGACCTCCAAGGAATACCAGGGTCGTGACGCAGAGGCAGGCAGTGGCAAAACCACCTATGAATATCTCTTGCCTTGAAAAACCTCCGGGGTTGCCATAAGCCAGCTGTGACTTGATGGCCCCTTCCACCACCAGGCCTCTGTTAAAGGGGGAAGACATTTCCCTCCTATTTCACATATTCAAAACAGTCCCGAAGTGATCTCCGGAGTATATGCAGCTGAAAGTCATAAAATACCTGGGGTAGGTCCTCAACGTACATTAAGCGATCTCTCTGTACTCACACAGAACACTGTGTTCCGTGAGCCTCAGCGTTCAGGTCACTTGACCACGGAAAAACGTCTTCAGACAGTGCTGGCTCTTTGGCTTGGAAATGGAGATGAGCACCGCATCCCTAGAGTCAGATCTGACTGGCTTTCGAGCAAGGGAAACCTTTACTTTTACTATACTCACAGATGTTCTTGAGTGTTGGCTGGAGAGTTTTAGTTTGTGGGTGTCCCTACCAGCAAATGGCATCAATGATCCCTTAAAATTCTCTCTCCTACTCCAGGGCCCAAACTGGGCGGCCAGAACAGATGAAGACACAACTTTTGTAAACACTGAGAAACAATACCTCAAGGAGAGCTGGCAGGGTTGCTGGCATGCTCAGAGAGGGAGAAAAAAACCTCCTGTTTCTTTAATAGAGGCTGAATGGGACGTTATTTACTAGGTGATGTTATTGACTTTCATGCGATGAAGAAGCTTTAGCTGCCCATTTTCACAGATTAAGCGTCTATTAATGGGACAGGATGTTTTTCTCCGAGCCAGTTGGCAAGCCTAGCTGTCGGCTGTGTGTAGTTCTGTCCACATTTAGTTCTGACCCAGCTGCAGGGCCCGGAAACCGGCCTTCTGCACTTACACTGGGCCTAGCCTGTGACATCCAGGGATTTGTCTGACGTCCAGTGTAGACCGATATTTTAGGATCCTGGGGCCTCAGCCCCCTTTGTTTTTCCATTGCTGGGCTCCGGGGTAAGTCAGTCTTGGCTGGACTCCATAATCAGCGCAATCCCCATCACATCCGAGTAATCAAAGAACAGCTGCTCACATTGATAATGGTTTTCCTTGGAGGATACGCAGCAAATTTAGGGAAAAGAGTTTGGGCTGGTAAATAATAAAAGCATCTACTGCTGGTGTCTCCCCCCCCCCCCTTTCCCCTAAAGGCTGTGATGTTTCTGGGTGGACGGAAAGGCAGAACGGAATGAGGAATGGCTTAAAACAACTTTAATACCGAAAGCAACTACAGCCTTCTCTAAGCTTGGGCCTAGAACTACAGCCCTGTAATGTTAGGGCAAGTCCACAAACTGCCAGTTCCTTAACATTCTAAAATGTAAGGGGAAGTCCGAAAACTGTAAATTCTTTCACTACAAAAGCTACCTACATTTGTTTTTACTTGCCTCGAAGAATACCAACTTAAAGACAAATAAAAGGGGATCTTAGAGCTGGAGGAAAACGACTTTCTACTGCCTAACAAAAGATTCTTTGCCTATGAAAAGTGTGGTGTACTAGTAAGGTTGTTGTACTCGGATCTGGAAGATCCACGTTCAGATTCCCACTTTGCCATGGAAGCTCGCTGGGTAACCTTGGGCCAGTCACGCCCTCTCAGTCTAACCTACCTGACAGGGTTGTTGTGAGGATAAAACGGAGGAGAGGAGAATGATGTAAACGGTTTTGGGTCCCCATGGCAGAGAAAGGCCAGATGTAAATGAAGCACAATAAATAAATAAGTGAAAGAAACATTCCCCATAGCCACTAAGTAACACTACCTAATTTGGTTTATACTGATCCTGTGCCTAGTGATTCGTCCTAAATTAATCCTCTGTTTGGCTAATATAAAGATTACCTTGGCTTGAGAGAAGCTTTATCAGGAATCCAGGGCTGCTTCTGATTAGGGCTGGTGACAGATTCGGATGGCAGCTGTCTTTCGTGTTTTCCAAAAATGAATGATCATTGCTTCTTCATCCCTGCAACCTTTGGTGAAGCCTGGCTGCAGACAGACTGATGGCTTGGAGTGACATGGTGCCGCCTCTAATTGTAGTGTTTTGAAGTACTATGGGGCATATCAACCAGACAACACGCCTTGCTGTGGGTCACCCACATGGCCCTCCTGTGGGCATGCATCCACATTACAGCAGCGTCTCAGTCACAGAATGTGCTGCCGAGTCATTTTTTAAAAAATGTGGGTGGGTGCATGCACATATGCGCTCATGCGCATAGAGGCAGAAACTCTAAAAAAAAACCCTCCAGTGGTGGAAACGGATCTGCAGATTCAGACTGCAGATCCATTCTGCATGCGTTCCCCTGCATTTAGACATCTGGCCATGTGCGATGAATGCGCGGGGAACCGAAAACGCCACTTGTTATGTGGTGTCTATTTACTCCGTTTCCAACTCGTCATATGATGGGGTGAGTACAACTGGGGAACAGCTGACAGATGTGGCTGTGTGACTCTGCCAGTTTAATCCATTAGGGGAACACAGCTCTATCGGGCCAAACTACCAACCTGAACGCAGCTCCTGAGAATTTTCTTTTTGAAGTCTAGCATGAATAACTACCCCTCCACTTCATCTGAAAGATGCTTAGAAACTCCAGGCGATGGCTCTTCCAGCAATAAAGTTATTTATTCAATTCATTTGTACTCTGCCTTTGTGCCCAGTGGGGACCCAGGTATCCCTTCCTCCAAGAAGTCTGGGGGGCATACGTGGTTCCCCCTCCCATCCAGTCCGCACCACAACACTGTAAAGTGAGTGAAACTGAAAGAAAGTGTTGGCCCCACGGCAGAGCGGGATTTGAACTCAGACCTCCCAGTGCTAGGCTGACTCTACGCTGGCTGTCAGGCCCAGCAGAATCATTCTCTCTTGCCTCCCTTTACAGTTTTTAAAGATCCGGCCTCAAGAGGGCTTCTGGTGAACTCGAAACAACTGGGATATAGTATTTGGTCCTCATAAAAGTATGAAACCGACTGTTGTTTTGGGACAGTAAAAGTTCAGAGAATTGAGAAAAGAGGGTGTTAGAGCCATTGGATCAAAAGGCTCATGGGGCAGACCAGAGATCTGATGTCTGCTTGGTGGAATTCAGTCCCCAAGGTCAAAGGGCATACCGGGTGCCTTCCGAATACGGATGTTTTGGAGTGGCCCACCAAGTCAGAAGGTCATGTGGTGTGGTGGTTAGCGGGTGGGGCTAGGGTTTGGCCAGGCCCAGCTTTTGATCCTTACTCTGTCAAGAAGATTGTCCAGGGTAACCCTGGGCCAGCCACCCTTTCTCAGCCTCTCAGGGTTGTTGTAGAAGAAGAAGAAGAAGAAGAAGAAGAAGAAGAAGAAGAAGAAGAAGAAGAGATTGGATTTATATCCCGCCCTTCACTCACTTAAGAGTCTCAGAGCGGCTTACAAACTCCTTTCCCTTCCCCTCCCCACAACAGACACCCTGTGAGGTAGGTGGGGCTGAGAGAGCGCTTTCCCAAGCAGTCCTTGAGGGAACAGCTGGTACAGAGCTATGGCTTGCCCAAGGCCATCCAGCCAGGTGCAAGTGGAGGAGTGGGGAATCAAACCCGGTTCTCCCAAATTAGAGTCCGCGCACTTAACCACTACACCAGACTGGCTCTCTAGTCTGTAGGACTAGACTGTAGGAATGCAACGGATGAGGAGAAGACCACACGCAACACCCTGAAGGCCAGACATGGTATTTATTTACTTATTTATTTATTATTTGATGTCTAGCCCTCCCTCCCCTGCACAGCCGTCTCAGGGTGGGTTCCAACACAGATAAAACAAAGATTTACATAATTAGTAGAATTCTTAAAATACCAACATGACTAAAACATTAGATGGTGTCTGCTGCATGATTAGCGAGTCCCAAGGGACTCTAATCATGTGTTGCTGTAAATGAAACAATCCAGAGCAAATGGATGGGTGAGCGAGTCCGCCATGATAGACTAAAGCAGAATAAAGTGGCGCAAAACAGAGCAGGGGAGGCCAGTGTAGGCGGGTGATTTGTAACACATCCTCTCTGGGTTTCCCTGACCTGACTCTGACACTGGCAATTAGGGATGCCATTCCCCCTGATTTTTGGGCCTCTTCCCCACCCCCAAACATGATGTAATGATGTCACACAGAACTGACGTCATCACGTTGGTGCTGCCGCATGGCGACACTCTGGTATTTTGGGCAAAATTCTATGGTAACCGTAGAGAATTGTTGCATTTTGGGGCAAAATTCTATGGTAACCATAGAGTTTTGCCCCAAATACCAGAGCATCGCCGCGCAGTGTCGCCAACATGATGATGTCACTTCCATGTGATGTCATTACGTTGTGCCCACATCACGTGCTCCTTCCCACTTCCCATCCTTCCCCCTCTCCTGCTGCCGGATCGATCTGACCTGGCAACCTTACTGACAACCAGACAGCATGAGTAGGGGGACTTCTTCTCCAAGTGTGGGAGTGATGGAAAGTGAACTCCCTGAATGGTCTCCCTTCTAAGTACTTGCCAGACGCCAACCCTGCTTAGCTTCTGAGATCTGACAAGAGCAGGCTAACCTGGGCCATCCAGGTCAGGGCTTTTCCAAGTGCAGTAAAGGTTAAGGTAAAGGTTTCCCTTGCTCGAAAGCCAGTTGCATACGACTCTAGGGATGCAGTGCTCATCTCTGTTTCCAAGTCGAAGAGCCAATGCTGTCCAAAGACTTTTTCCATGGTTGTGTGGCCGGCATGACTAGACACCGAGGCACACGGAACGCTGTTACCTTCCCATCAAAGCAGTACCTGTTTATCGACTTGCACTTTCTTGCTTTCGAACTGCTTGGTTGGCAGGAGCTGGGGCCAGAGACGGGAGCTCACTCCGTCACGCGGCATTCGGGTCTCGAACTGCTGAACTACCGACCTTCCAGTCTGCAGTTCAGCATCTTAACCACTTGAGCCACTGCAGCCCTGTTTCCAAGTGTACAGGGCCCCAATTTGGATTGGAGCTGTGGAGCTAGGGAAAACGTCTTTCAGTCTTTCCCCACACAGTATTTTTCCAGTTAGGAACAGTTCCAGGAGGTGCTCTTTCCCCCACTATGTCCTGCTCATATAACCATGGGCTACATGCACAGCCCCCCATGGGTCAAGTAGCATGCCTGGGTGTCATTTTGGGTTGGGAAAATTGCAGCCGGAGAAAAGGCTGAAGTCCCAGTCCGAACTGGGACCCTGTGCATTTGGAAAACAAATTCCCCTCCAATTCTGCCATCTGACTGAGTGGCAAAGTCAGGTCAAGGAAACCAAACCCTACGTGTTGCTTTTTGGGACTGAGCTCCATGGAGAAACAGTCAGATAAAACAGTGTTACAGACAGGGGTCATTTCGTAGAAAAAGAGGTGCAGGAGCTCATTAGCATAACACATTTGCATAACTCATTTGCATATGCCACACCCCCTAACATACCGGAAGTGTGTCAGAAGGCAACACCCACCCCTCAGGCTCCACTCCACAGGTGAGTGAAACTGACCTGCTCTTCCTCCATTCCCTTCCCCATCCAATACTTTGTGCAATAAAAATAAGCGTAAAGAACACACCCTCATTCTCTTCCTGCTCCCTTGAAACCACCAGGTTTCAAGTAGACTTGAGATACCCAGGACATGTGCACCACCCATCCCTTTCCCTTCCCCTCCCCACAACAAGACACCTTGTGAGGTAGGTGGGGCTGAGAGAGGTCTTTTGAGAACTGCTCATGAGAGAACAGCTCTGAGAGAACTTGTGACTGGCCCAAGGTCACACCAGCAGCTGTATGTGGAGGAGTGGGGAATCAAACCCGGTTCTCCCAGATTAGAGTCCAACTCCTGACCACTACACCAAACTGATAAGGTGGAAGCTGCTGAAGGGTTGATGAAATTTCTCCAGTACTTATGTGCCATGTGCCCAGATAAAAAATGGTATACCTAGAAAATTTATATGCCACCTTGAGCAAGTCTCTGGAAAAGCAGCACACAGTCATAAAAGGAACAATGATAAAATTATCAATATTAAAACAAAACATTTAAAAAAAAAGCCTCTGCTCTGTTCGGGGAAGCCGAGGAGGGGGCGGGGCTTGGTCATGTGCCCGCCCCCTGGGCTCCTCACTCCCGGAGCTGCGCTCCTGTGCGCTCCCGCTCCAACTGACCCCTGGTTACAGAGGTCACATAAAATATGTGGAATCTAGTAACTGCCAGAGATGTTAGACTACTACATTTAGTACATCATTTGTGCCTTTTGGCATGCCATGTTGCGCATCTGTACTATAAAATTCTGATTAAAAAAAACAACAAGCGATTATTGTACACTTTGATAGTTTATGACCCTTTTGTAAGTGAGCAAGCTGTTCCAGACTCTAAGTCTATAGGAAGGACATTCTGGAGCAAGTGATCTTGGAGCAAGTAGGATTTTTTTTGCCGGGGCGGGGGGGAGATGGTGCTATGATTATTTGTCCCTTTCACGCAAAGGAACTTTTGCGGTTTTCTCCTCTAGCCAGTTATTGCCACAAGACAATCTACTCATTCAAAATTCCTCTTGGAAAAAGAATCATTCTGGACAGGGCTATTTTTGGGCAGGAACGCACAGGAACGGAGTTCCAGCTGGCTTCCGAGCTGGCCACACCTTCAGCCTCCCCCTCCCTCGGGATCCCCAGGCATCTCGCAAGCCGCGGGGCGCCTGGGGAAGCCAAGCCAATCCAGGGAGGGAAACTGCCTCCCCTCCTCGGGTTCCCCGGGCACCCCGCAGCTGCAGGACTCCTGGGGAAGCCAATCCAAAAACTGCCTTCCTTCCCTCGGGTTCCCCAGGCGCCCTGCAAGGGAGGGAGGTGTGCTGTCAGGGGTGTGGCCTATTATGCTAATGAGTTCCTGCTGGACTTTTTCTACAAAAAAAGCTCTGATTCTGGACTTTTTTTGTCTAGTTTTGGGTTTAGGTAAAGCACAGCAACAAATTGTGGAGGAATCCTAAGCATGTCTACTTAGAAGTAAGTCCAGGTGTGTTCAGTGGGTTGATTTCTAGGGAGGTGTGCATACAGGGGGCAGGCTGGGAAGCCAAAAAGGCCCTGAAAGATGGCCCTGCTCACCAACTAGTTTGTTCTGAACAAACGCGGGCGCTGTGTATCAGTTCATTCGATTCTGGGTTGACTGCAGAATCTTACTCCGCTTGCCCGCCTTCAGGGTCTTTAAGAGCTGTACAGTTTCTTCTGAGCTTCTTTCAGGCTCGTCCTTGCCAACATTTCTGGTCTTTTCTGCCCTTTCCTTTAAACCTCATCCTCCACATACCATTTCACTTCGGTTCCTCGTCCTTAGACCACTGCCTGCTCTGTAGCTCTCCCCCTCTTCCCTTGCCTCTGGGATCCCAGTCTTTGAGTTTTCTCTACAATCTGGTGCCTCTTCCCCAAGTCCTCAGTTTGTTCAAATGTGAAACCATAATTCCAACCAAACCAACCACTTCCTTTTCCCTCAAAAAAGATGGGCTGCAAACTGCTTTGCGCCTTCTGAGTTCCAGTGCCCACCGACACTGTTCCTGAAGTTTGTATTCTTGGTCCTAAATTTAGGAGCTGTTTGGAATTCACCAGGCAGTTTGGGATCAGCCTTGATTGTTCTCAGTGATTTGTTTCTCTAGGACTGTTTCTGGAATATCCCAAATGGCCGTATTCCATTGACCCCTTTTGCTTGCCATTCAGTATGCAGGCAAGGCTGCTGGAGTATATCATGTGGAAATTTGATTTGAGGTGCTCTCATTACACTGATTAATCCAGCTGCATCTTTCTTTGACGTCTGGTCTTAGTCTCCCAGAGTCGGTCAGATGTGGCCTGGGGTAGAAGATCCATCTTCCTCATCATGATAAAAATGGAATAATAAATGAAATCACTGACAATTTTCTGCCATTGAGTGGTATCCTAGATTGGAGTAGGGCCACCAGACTCCGCCTTGTGGTTCGGAATGAAGTTCATTTGAGATTCGACTGTAAACAATTATGAGTGGCAACTCCTCCATCCTAGAGCAAATCATTGTGGGGGG
Source organism: Lepidodactylus listeri (assembly GCA_029233225.1). Taxonomy (NCBI): domain Eukaryota; kingdom Metazoa; phylum Chordata; class Lepidosauria; order Squamata; family Gekkonidae; genus Lepidodactylus; species Lepidodactylus listeri. Next base: position 19,494,564 of record JARCFY010000016.1, read on the forward strand.
GGGGATACAGACAGCCCTACTCAGTGGGGCTTCGCCTCCTTGGATTACTCAGAGCCAGAGCTAATGGGACACTCTAGCAGGGCTCATTTCGTAGCAGGAGCTCCTCTGCATATTAGGCCACACACCCCTGATGTAGCCAGTCCTCCAAGAGCTTACTGTAGCCCCTGTAAGAAGAGCTCTGTAAGCTTTTGGAGGATTGGTTACATTAGGGGTGTGTGGCCTAATATGCAAAGGAGCTCCTGCTACAAAATGAGCCCCGCACTCTAGGAGATCCATTTTCTGATCTTCCCAGCATTTTGACAAAGTCTTACGGCTGCTGTGCAGGGCCTTGATTGGAATGGAGTCACAATGCCAGGGAGAGGGGAACTCCACCTTTAATTCTTGTGTGGTCCTTGCTGAACACAATCAGTCTCCCTTTTCTGTTGTTAGCTATGGAATGGGAGAAAGATCCTTTGGCCATGGCCAATGGTGGGGGGATCATTTTTATTATTGAAACTAGGAAGTAGTGGGAAGAAGAGTCATGGCATGGGGGAAGCCCCCTGCTCTGCTGCAGTCCTGAATTGGGGTCTTGTGTGGTAGCTCTTTAGAATGCTGAGAAGAACCAGAGACAGATCTCCCAAGCACGACACCTGTGCTGGCCCTCAGGTATCCCCTGAATGTGTAACTGCACAATCACACCACCATTTCCATTTGAAAAAATAATGAACTTCTGACAGGACATTAGAGATGTTAGCAGATGGCTGGCTAATATTTCACACTATTTGGATGATGTGTCATCAGTGGGAACTAATGGTTCTAATGGAAACTGATGGTTTCCTGAGTGGAAACTAATGGCTGAGAAATGTTTTTCCCCATGAGGACAAGGTCTGCACTCTGTCATTTGCAGTGTAGGTGTGTAGCGCGTGTATGAGAGAAGAAGGCAGTTTCGTTTTTATTTAGAGAAGAGTGAGGTCCAGTCTATACATGCAGTAGAAAAAGCTGTCCTATTTCAAACTGCAGACTGGGAGAGTCATAGATTTTCATCTTCTCTCAAATAAAATAAATTAGCTCACCAAGCTTAGTTTTTCACATGTGGTGCCAGATTTCTGCTTGCAGGGAATTATTGATGTAGGGCAACTTCAAAAAATGTCATTGCTTCCCCGCAGTATTATAGTGAACACATGAAACTGTGAACACATGAAACTGCCTCATACTGAATCGGACCCTTGGTCTATCAAGGTCAGTATTGTCTATAGAAACTGGCAGCAGCTCTCTAGGGTCTCTATTAGAGGTCTTTCCCATCAATTTCTAACTGGTCCTTTTAACTGGAGATGCCAGGGATTGAACCTGGGACCTTCTGCATGCCATGCAGATACTTTATCACTGCCCCCCATGGTCACCCTGCCCCCACAGTACCATCTCAGCACTCTGCCACCCCATAACTATGGCCATTTTCACATTACCATTCGAAGAAGAAGAAGAAGAAGAGATTGGATTTATATCCCGCCCTTCACTCACTTAGAGTCTCAGAGCAGCTTACATACTCCTTCCCTTCCCCACAACAGACACCCTGTGAGGTAGGTGGGGCTGAGAGAGCTCTTTCCCAAGCTGTCCTTGAGAGAACAGCTGGTACAGAGCTATGGCTTGCCCAAGGTCATCCAGCCAGGTGCAAGTGGAGGGGTGGGGAATCAAACCCGGTTCTCCCAGATTAGAGTCCGCACACTTAACCACTACACCAAACTGGCTCTAAACTGGATGTTATTCATTGTTGGCCCAATTTTAAGTAAAGCAATATAGGGACAGGGATTTAATACAGCAAATGTCCTTCTGTTAATGAGCCATCTCTGAAGCGTGATAATAATTTCAAACAGTGCTGCTTTTTTTCCTGCCTCTTTTCACCACGTTATCTTCCTTGAACTTTTAAAAAATGTTCTAAGGTGAGCGCTATAGTGCTAAACCATTATAGTAGGTCAGGTGCACTGAGGTGCATTGACTCAGTGGTGTCAATACATCTCAATGGTGCCACTGTGCTATAGCAGTTTAGTGCTATAGTGCTCACCTTAGAACATTTTTAAAAGTCCAAGGAAGATCACATGGTGAAAAGTGGCATTGTAGGAAGTGCTATGGACATTTTAAACAGCACATGACAGTGATTCAGAAGCACAATGGATTCAGAAGGGCACAGTGTATTGATCCAGAAGGGCTGAAAATGGAAGAAAGCAGTTTCCCTCAAAAGTGGCTCAACCACACTTTGGTAACCTGACATAAGTCGATTTGTATGAACAGGTAAATAAATTCCGCTAGCAATCAGTTACTAAAATAAGTCTGTCTGAAATGACAGAAAAATCCATTAGCAACCAGTTACTAAAACAAAATACAAAGGCAGTCTGAAAAGGGTCCTTCTCATTATGTGGCATCAGGATGGAATGAGCTCTACTGGGATGCAACTCAGGAGCTGGATATAGCAAGTGCTTCTTGGGAAGCCAATGCAGGTTAATTAGCAACAGTACCATCTGCTTAAAGGAGTGCATTTCTTTCCACTATGTTCTGATGGCATATTGGCATAAAAGCAAACTTCACAAAGACACTCTGGCTATGGCCACACACACTAAAAAATCCACTTTCAATCCACTTTCAATGCAGTTTCCAGCTAGAGTTTGCCAGTTTACACAGTAAAATCCAGTTGGAAAGTGCACCGAAAGTGGATTATTTAGTGTGTGTGTCTTCAGCCTATGTGTCTCCAACGCTCTCTCCATCCTCAGGAAGCCAAGCCTCTGGAACTTCTTGCTGAAGTATATAAGCTGTTCAGGGACAGATGCATCAAGACTGTAAAAGAGATTGCCATTTGCACTCGGGGGTTATGCCTCATTAGTTAACAGAGGCTTGATGTAGTGGAATAGAAAACTGAAGCTTTTTATGGCATGCAGGTAAATAACATCACTTGGTAAATAAGATCCCATTAAGCCTCTATTGAAGGAGTAGGGGCTTCCCCCCCCCCCCCGCTCCAGATTACTGGCAAGACCCAGATGCCATTCTCAAAACACGTGCCACCAAGCATCTGGATCTTCTGAAAGGCAGGGGAGTTGTCGGAAGCAGCCGATGACAGAGGCAACACCCACCTCTTCATGCCACACCTCTCCTTGCTGAAGAAGTCGGTGTGAACCCGGCCTTCTGTTTCATTGCTCAAATCCACCCTCATTCAGCTGAGCACTTCATTATGCTTAAACTTTAATGCTGTGCTGAAGAGGTGATAAAATACTTCCTGGGTAGAAGTGGATTTAAACAGGTATGAAAGTGCCTGGCTAAACTGGACTCATAATTTGTAGACTGCATCTGTGCAGATGACACAAAGTCCTCAGTTACGGTCCTCAAAGAGCTCTGCGGATTGTAAACCTCGGTGACAAACACAGGTAAGTTGTCCGCTGGAGGCAGACGAGGCACTTGGGAAGAGCGCCTTCGCCACCGACACAATAAATTTAATCTACAAGACTTTATCCACCAGAATAGGGAGGTTATTTATTTATTTATTCGGTTTTTAGGCCACCCTCCCCCAAATACTTGGGGCTGAGGACAGCGTACAACATTTGGGTACAATTTAAAATGGTTAAAACACTAAAACCAGGGCTTTTTTTCCTGGGGGAACGTGCTGGAACAGACCACCGAAACCAATTCGACAAAACTCTTTTAAAAATGTTTAAAAGTTCATGGGTTTTCAGTGTACAGATTGAAAACTTCATTTCCCTCTTGAGAGTTCCGGCACCTCTTTTTTTCTTTTTCTTTTTAAAGAAAAGCCCTGACTAAATCAAGCACAATAGCCCTTCTAGAAGGTGCCTAAAACCCAATTTTTCTTACCCCAAGGGGGGAGTGCACAGGAGGAGGCCAGGATGGTTAGAACCACTGATTAAAACTGCTGCTGTCCTCAACCAAAAGCCTGTTGGAACATCTCTGCCTTACGAGCCCTGCAGAACTCACCTAGCTAGGTCCCGCAGGACATGGATGCTATTTTGCAGAGCATTTCATGAGTTTGGAGCCAGGGCTGAAAAGGCTCTAGCTCTCGTTGAGGACAGCCAGACGTCTTTAGGGCCAAGGATCTCTACGAGATTTCCCCCCCCCCTCAGCTGCGCATAATGCTCTTTGGGAGACATAGCAGGAGACATTGTCCTGAAGGTACGTTGGTCCCAGACCATATAAGATTATGCATGGGATAGAGCAGGTAGAGAAAGAAGTCCTTTTCTCCCTTTCTCACAATACAAGGACTCGTGGGCACTCCATGAAATTGCTGGGCAGTCGGGTTCGAACAGATAAAAGGAAGTCCTTCTTCACCCAAAGAGTGATTAACACGTGGAATTCACTGCCACAGGAGGTGGTGGCTGCTACAAGCATGGATGGCTTCAAGAGGGAATTAGATCAGGGGCGTAGACTTTGTAAATCTCTGGGGGGGGGGCGGGGGCTCTCTCATGCGTGCGTGCGAAGCGCGCGTGCACACGGGACCATGTCCCCGCAGCTCTTCCCCCCCCCCCCCGGCCCCAGGGAGGCAGACCCGGTTTCTTTCAGCAGCAGCAGTGCCTCGCGCTCGCCTTTGCCTCGGGGCGTGCCGGGGTGGCGCAGATGAGTGCAGTCTCGGTGGCGGCGGCAGCCAGCTGGCTGGCTGACTGCCACACGCACGAAGTGCGGGACCATGTCCCCGCCGCCTCTCTCCCGCCCCCCCCCCCCCGCCCCAGGGAGGCAGGAGGGCAGGCCGGGGGTGGGGGGGAAGGAGAGGCGGTGACGGCAGCCAGCTGGCCGGCTGACTGGCCACCGGCGGTCGCTCCATTTTGCCAGGGGTGGCTGAGCCCCCCCCCCCCGGAAATTTCAGGGGAGGTTCGAGCCCTTGAGCCCCCCCGTAGTTGATGCCTATGAATTAGATAAACATATGGAGAGAAGTCCATCAGTGGCTATTAGCCACAAAGTATCGATAGGAACTCTCAGTCTGGGGCAAGGGTGCTTGGGGGGGGGGCAACAGTGGGAGGGCTTCTAGTGTCCTGGCCTCACTGGTGGACCTCCTGAGGGCACCTGGTGTTTTTGGCCACTGTGTGACAGAGTGTTGGACTGGATGGGCCACTGGCCTGATCCAACATTGGCTTCTCTTATGTTCTGATGTTCTTAAGGCCTTAAAGGTTAGTACCAGGACCTTGAACCTGATCCAGTATTCAGCTGCTAAATAGGCTTGTAATCAATGCTCCCTCTAAGCTGTGGAGTCCTGTGAGCAAAAATTCTACTTTGTAAGCTACTGGCATTAAAGCTGTGAGCAGGCAACTGCATAAATTAGTTTGCTCTGGAGCCATCCTTCCTGAGCTAAGACAAAAATGCGTGAGCCAGAGGCTAAAAATCTGAGCTAGCTTGCACTAACTCAGCTTAGAGGGAACACTGCTTGTAACCAACGCTCCCTCTAAGCTGTGGAGTCTTGTGAGCAAAAATCCTACTTTGTGAGCTACTGGCATTAAAGCTGTGAGCAAGCGATTTGGCTGCTGCATAAGATTAGTTTGCTCTGGAGCCCTCCTTCCTGAGCTGAGACATAAAGGTGTGAGCCAGAGGCTGAAAAACTGTGAGCTAGCCCACACTAACTCAGCTTAGAGGGAACACTGCTTGTAACTAGGGTTGCCAACAGGCCTGGAGGGAAAAAAACATTCTGTACCTTTAATAGGTTTAAAAAAGATGTTATTTTCCGGGTGATATTATTTGCCTCCATGCCATGACAAGCTCTTCAGCTGCCTGTTTCCACCCATTAAGCCATGCACCTCGGCGTTTAGTCATGCCGGCCACAGGACCACGGAAACATCTTCGGACAGTGCTGGCTCTTCGGCTTGGAAATGGAGATGAGAACTGCCCCCTAGAGTCAAATTCTTTCGAGCAAGGGAAACCTTTACCTTTAAAGGAACAGGGCATTGTCTCTAACCACTCTGCTCTGCAAAGTTAGTCCTCCAGCCTAAAGAGTTTTCCCATGGAAGCTCTTCTTCTGGACTTCCATCAGAGGGAGGAAGTCTCCTTAGACTGGAGGAAAGTTTTCGTTTTTGCCGAATGGAGTAGGGTTGCCAGCCCTGGGTTGGAAAATACCTGGAGGTTTTGGGGGTACAGCCTGAGGAGGTGGGGTTTGGGGAGGGGAGGGACCTCAGCAAGGTTACAATGCTATAGAATCCACCCTCCAAAGTAGCCATTTTATCCAAGGGAGCCAATCTCTGTTGACTGGAGATGAGATGTAATTCTGGGAGAACTCCCGTCCCTACCTCAAGGTTGGCAACCTTAAAGCAGAGCGGTAGACTACAAGCCAGGCTCAAGAACAACTGGAGGGTCCCATGGCTTCTTGGAAGGGTTAGCCTCTGAGAAGGAGGCTGAGAAGGAGAGGGCACAATGTGCCCCTGTGATGAGGACCGCCCTGCAGACACCAAGAACTGTGGGGTCAGGAGGAGGCCAAGACTCCTTGGAAAGGGTCCTGAGAAACCTGCCAGGCAACCAGTACCAGTCTTGGGGAGCCAGAAGAACACCCAGGACAGGATCCTATGCTAGATTCACTGCTCAGATTGGGTACCTCCATGAAAAAGAAGAGATTGGATTTATACCCCCGCCCTTCACTTGGGAGTCTCAGAGCGGCTTACAAACTCCTTTCTCTCCTCCTCCCCACAACAGACGCCCTGTGAGGGTAGGCGGGGCTGAGAGAGCTCTTTCCAGAGCTGCCATTGAGAGAACAGCTCTGACAGAACTACGGCTTACCCAAGGTCATCCAGCAGCTGCAAGTGGAGGCGTGGAGGATCAAACTCAGTTCTCCCAGATTACAGTCCACACTCCTAACCACTACACCAAACTGGCTCGCCCCAAGAACCGAGAAGGTGGTGAGTCCAAGCAGAAGCTCATACTAGAAAGCCACTTACTTGGACTTTCTCCCTACTTGACTCATGGAGAAGAATTCATGACTGAAGTATGACCAGGATTTACTCAAGTTGATAAGCATCAGGAATGGTCTTAGAATCGTTTGACAAGAGTGGCATTCGCACTGGTATAAGGCAGAACCAAGGGCCAATTCAGGAATGGTTTCAAATACTTTCTTCTGCACGGATTGCAAAACTTGTACATGGGAGGCAACTGTTTTTTCTTTTTCTTTAAAAAAACCACGTTTGCTAGTTCTTAATTAGTCTTTTAAATTATATAGTTTAAAGTTGCATTAATCTGTTTTGAGTTCTGTAGGCCGTTGCAAGAGCCTGTTGGCTGAGCAGACAGAATGCAAATGCAGGCAATTAGAACCAATTCGTCCACGAGCTATATTTAGGCTTCAAAAAAAATCTGAGAATGTGCAAATGTTCATTTGATACTAAGAGCCTGATGCATTCTAAGGCTGAGACTGTAAGGACATTTACTAAAGAATGTGTCCCATTGAATTTAGCGGGACGCGGCTGAATAAACAGGCTGATGGCTCTGCACGGAAATGGGCAGAGTCGTTCCAAACGAGCATGAGTTTAGATTTTGAAAGCTGAGATCTAAAATTCTAGGCCAGGGATGGGCAAATGGCGGCCCGCGGGCCACATGCGGCCCGCCACAGTGTTTTTTGCAGCCTGCCAAGACATGAAGATTAACAAGAGTAAATATAGATGCTCTTTGACAGACATTAACTTGCAGGCTGTGATGAGAATCTCAACAAGCAATCTCCTGATTTCAAAAAAATTGTAGAAAAGTGTGATAGGGTACATTTGTCTCATTAAACTGATTCTAAAATTAAATGTGCTTGCAGCTATAGATGATATGAAATTAGCACAATAAATAAATTGAATAAAACTACCACTATTTTAATTTATATTTATTGATTTTTATGATACAATTTATACCTTTTCTGAAATGCAAAGTTAAGTAATGAATGCATTTTAAAAGGTGCGGCCCTCCGCTAACCTCCGCTCCCACAAAGTGGCCCCCGAGCCAAAACAATTGCCCACCCCTGTTCTAGGCGATGGGTGGTTCTACAGCAGTGAACTCTATTCCAGGAGAAGTTATAGGTGAGAGGTAGAGCACAGGCTTTGCCCATATAAGAAGAACAAACAAGAGAACCACAACCCCAAAAGAAATAAGCAGAAAAGAACAAAAAGGGCTGTACAGAATGCTGAATTATAACTTAAATATCATAATAATCGTGTGACAATACAAAGATATACAGTACAAAAGTCCAAAATGTGTAAATGTTTACAGTAAATCTTTCAGATAAATGACGAGGTTCTCCAGAATATAATCTCGTTTTGTAGAGACTTCATCCGAACAGGAATACATGATTTGCATGTGAAGTTGCAGAACGCATACAAGGAGTAGAACATCAATTTCAATAGATCAAAATTTAGTCACATGGTACTGCAGATCACTCATGAAAGAGACATATTAAGATGAAGGCTAACCCCACACGGAATTCCTAATTAGCCTGGTAGTGAAGGACAGGGAATTAATCCAATCTCCTCCTCCTCCTTGTTCTTCTTGCCTTAAACTTACCGTATTTTTCGCTCCATAAGACGCACCTGACCATAAGACGCACCTAGCTCCGCTCGGTGCCGTGGCTTGGGAAAGGTGAGGGGGGTTTAAGACGCACACACTTTTACCCCCACTTTTTTGGGGAGAAAAAGTGAGTCTTATGGAGCAAAAAACACGTTAATTAGCAAAATGTTAGTCCTTAGGGCAGGACTCCACAACTTTCTTGAGTCCATGGGCACCTTTGGAATGTTGAAAATGGGGGTGCTGCTACAAAATGGCTTCTATGAGGGGACTTTAGTCTTCTCATCCATCCATATATTTCTTCCAAATAGTGTGTTTATAAAAGAGCAGCTCTGTCAAAACAAAACAAAAACACATATACTGCATGTAGGGTATAAACATTTCTGTGCCAAGCCAAATTCCAGCTGTGGTGGAAACATTCCCATCAAAACAAAATGTTTGTGGTGGCAGATACCATTGTGTTTCAAATGATTAAGATGTCCGGAGCTTGAAAACAAACTTGGACACGAGGTGGAATGATGTGGTCTGTGGGGTTGCGAAGAGTCAAACTCGACTGTGCGACTGAACAACCACCACCACCTGTGCGACTGAACAACAACCACAGGAGTATGGTTCCTTTACGAAGATATTTTTTAAAATCTGAAACAACAAAAACTATGTTTGAACTCAAGACAGCATAAAGTTTCATGAATTTTAAAGGAAAACATCTACAAGTTATACTTTCAAATGTTTTTGTATCTTGGGGAATTTGTTCACTTCACACACGTATGTCTCTGAGGTAAGTCAAATATTATCATGGTTATCCGGAAGAGATCAGGTTGTCATGAGGGGGCTGTACCTCACCCGAGCACTTGAAATGGTTCCCTGCATCCATGTTCTCTTCATAAACTCTTTGTTGTTGTTTTTAACCCCAGTAGCAAAACAGATAGATTTCTGGGATGGTTTTGTAACTGGCATGCTTTTTTATTTATAGAAAGCTAAGTGGTAATTGGCTGTGTTTTGCAGGCAGTGTTTACTGCTATACAGATGATATCCTAAGAGGAAAAAGTTCTAGAGCCACTTTTCTGTGTATTAAGCCAAAGAAGAAGAAAAAGGACATTCAGAGGAGAAAATTCTCTCTGGGAGTGTCTCTGAGGTTAAATGAAACATTCCAACAGGACAGGGGGTGGAGTGGAAGATTTCAGTTTTTGGAGGCAGCGAGCAAACCTTCAGGTAACTGAATGATTGCCTGAACTTACTAATAATAATTCATATTAACAGGTGACTTTTGCAAGACTGATGACTGATAGGTAAGTCAGAAAGCCGAGGGAACTTTTAAGCCAAGGTGCAATAGAGTTTATTTGTATGTGTGTGTGTCAAGATATTCTGGATGCAGCAGGTGCTAAAGAGGGTGGGTCCATTTCTTGGAAGAAAGGATTTGTTCAGTCTCTCTACACATGCGCTGTGCCTATTTTAGGCTGAGCTCGGAATGGCAGTTTGGCTCGATAGAGGCCCGCTTTGCACGTGGATTAAGAGAGCCCATTCACACCCCGTCCTGAAGCGCTTTCATCCCGCTTTAAAAAGGTACCTGGTGAAACTGGTGTCAAGCTGTCTGGGTGCGCATTCATCCCACTTCCTGGCAGTGTGGACACAAATAAGCCACACATCAAGCGGCACAAGTAATGTGAACCCGCTGCTCTGGCTGCTGTGCCCATGCGCCTACACGTAAGTCGGTAAAATGGACCAAATCCACGCACCACCATGGTGGCGCCACCACGGCCCGCCCCACAGTGCAAACACTTTGTTCCGCCTCCTCCCCGGTACGGTCCCGCATCAGTCTACGCAGTGCGAATGGAAAGCCCTGCGTCAACTTGGCCCGGGTCTTTTTGCCTCGCTTCCCTTGCACTTCATTTTGCCAGTCTGTCCTCAGCCTTAGTTTGTCATATGGCATGTCTGGGGAAGGGCATGAAAATGTAGAGTCTGGAAGCTGGCAGATGTGCAGAAATGACCCATGGCCAACATATGTTGTTGCTCAGTCACACAGTCGAGTCCGACTCTTCGCGACACCACGGACCACATCATGCAGGCCCTCCTGTCTTCTGTCGTGTTCCAGAGTCTGCTTAATTTCATGTTTGCTGCATCGATAACACTGTCTAACCATCTCATCCTTTGCCGTCTCCTTCTTCTTTGACCTTCAGTCTTTCCCAGCATCAGGGTCTTCTCCAGTGGATGCTCCCTTCTCATTTGGCGGCTGAAAAGTACTGGAGTTGGGAGGCCGGGTGTAGTGAAATCAGCATTGTGGTTTATTGCAGGTCAAGATGGAACATGAGGGAGAGGGATTGGGGAGCCTGCTTATAGGCACAGGTAAGCCACACCCTGACCTCGCCCCCCCCCCGATTGGGTAAACAGGGATTAGTTTCCCACCAGAGGCTATCACAGGACCATTTGAATATCCTAAGCCTCTGATAGGGGGACAATCAGGATCCTAGGGTCTATTGTTCTCTGGGGACTGAAGCTCAGCAGGTATCATTTACCATTACAGGTGAATATGCCCAGACATGTCGCAGTGTCCATAGCCAATACATAACAGTGGCCAAAGTATTTGAGCTTCAGCTTCAGGATCTGACCTTCCAGGGAACAGTCAGGGTTGATTTCTTTTAGGGTTGACTGATTTGATCTCCTTGCAGTCCAAGGGACTCTTGAGAGTCTTCTCCAGCACCATAATTCAAAAGCATCTATTCTTCAGTGCTCGGCCTTCCTTATGGTCCAACTCTCGCAGCCATACATTACTACTGGGAATACCATCGCTTTGACTATACAGACTTTTGTTGGCCAACATAAACCCAGTTTAATCATGTCTGGTACATAAGCCTTTAATCGATGCCCCCTCTGTCTTTAAAAAAGACATTTTCAGATTCTTCGGGGACAGAGGCAGGTTTTTAAAACAACAGCAATTCAAAACCATGACTTTCCGAGAATGAAAAGAAAGCAGTTTTTTTTTTTGCCCTTGGAATTAGAGTACATGATTGTTGGTATCCATGCAAATTAAACTTTAAATTACTATAGGTTTCTTGAATCAATAGGCACGTCTGCAAGTAAGATGTAAACTGTTGTTTTTTTTTAAAGAAAATTGGATGCTCTGCAGTTTTGGGAAAGAGATTTCTAAACTACCATTCTTCAGTACCCTTAGCGGAAGCAGTAATGATGGACTATTTCCAGATTTATAGTGCAGATGTGATGTCTCTGCTGACTTCCTCTTCAGGACTGCTTTACACAAGATGTCTGTGACTCTTCTGCAGCTAAAACCACAGGCACAGCTCAAAAGTATTTGACAGACATCCATGTGCCTCAGTTTCCCTGACTGGACATATGGTGGGAGGCAAAGGTAAAGGTTTCCCTTGCTCGAAAGCCAGTTGAATATGTCTCTAGGGATGCGGTGCTCATCTCCGTTTCCAAGCCAAAGAGCCAGCGCTGTCCGGAGACTTCTCTGTGGTCATGTGGCCGGCATGATTAAATGCTGAGGTGCACAGAACGCTGTTATCTTCCCACCGAAGCAGTCCCTATTTATCTACTTGCAATTTCTTCCTTTCGAACTGCTAGGTTGGTAGGAGCTGGGGCCAGAGACAGGAGCTCACTTACTCACGTGGCACTCGGGTCTCGAACTGCTGAACTACTGACCTTCCAGTCTGCAGCTTCAGCATCTTAACCACTTGAGCCACTGCAGCCCATGTGGTGGGAACCGGGCACCAGTTTCTCTTCCCACGTAGGTCCCATTTTGCAGAACACAAGTTGGGTTGCCTCCGTGCATGGGCGTCAACTATGGGGGGGCTCGAGCCTCCCCCGAAATTTCCCGGGGGGGGCTCAGCCCCCCCTGGCAAAATGCTCGCCCAGCTGGTTGTCGCCGCCTCTCCTTTCCCCCCACCCCCGGCCTGCCCTCCTGCCTCCCTGGGGCGGGGGGGGGGGAGAGAGGCGGCGGGGACATAGTCGCGCGCGCGCTTCGCGCGGGCGGCAATCAGCCGGCCAGCTGGCTGCCGCCGCGTGGGTCTGCCTCCCTGGGCCGGGGGGGGGGGGGAGGAGCGGCAGGGACATGGTCCCGTGCCGCCGCCGCCGCGGGTCTGCCTCCCTGGGCGGGGGGCAAGCTGCCTCCCTGGGCGGGGGGAGAATAGAGCCGTCCTCCGCTTTCCTCACGCCTCCTGCGTCAGCCACGGAGAAACAGCACCCTCTTCGCTTCCTGCCCCCACCAGCTCTCTGCCTGCAACACATCCGGCTGGGAGAAGCGGCTTGAGACTGCCGGGGGTCTCCACAGTGGAGGGGAAGCCGTGGCTTGACGTCTTGCATGTCAGAGAAAGACGCATCCGGCGGCAGTCCAGGTTCCCAAGAGAGGCAAGACAGAGCAGCCAGCTTGTGTCGGGAGATCTTTCGTGGATGAATGCTGCAGTCTGTCGACTGCGGGGGGGGGGGGGGAGGAGCAGCAGGGACATGGTCCCGTGCCGCCGCCGCCGCGGGTCTGCCTCCCTGGGCGGGGGTGGGGGGGGGAAGAGCGGCAGGGACATGGTCCCGTGCGCGCGCACGAAAGAGCCCCTGCCCCCCCCCCGGGGATTTATAAAGTCGACGCCCCTGCCTCCGTGGAAGTGACATCCACACATGGATTTGTCTCCTGTGAACCTGTATCTTTCTGTATTCTGATTTGTCCAATGTGTACCTGTTCCATGCTAGACGTGTCATATGCCAAAGTATCCTAGAGCTGGAGGGGGCCCAGCTAGTCCAACCTCTTGCTCAGTGCAAGAAATCCAAATCTAGAGACATCCCAAGAGATGGTGCCTTCCTCTTTTTGAAGACCTCCAGTGAGGGAGAGCCTACCACTCTCTTAGGTAATTGGCTCCATTGTCAGACTATATGGAAGGAGGTGACCTGATCTGGAGAGCCCAGGATAGCCTGATCTAGTCAGACATTGGAAGCTAAGCAGGGTCAGTCCTGGTTAGTACATGGATGGGAGACCACCAAAAAATTCCAGGGTTGCTATGCAGAAGCAGGCAATGGAAAACCACCTTTGAATGTCTCTTGCCTTGAAAACCTCATGGGGGTTGCCATGAGTCAACTGTGATTGGAGGGCCAACCCCCCCAAAATGGGAGGAGGTCATTGTTGAAAATCATCCCCCTTTCCACCTGTAGAAATCTTCTGTGGGATCCAAGCCCATGTTCTCCACCCCCGACTTCTCTTCGCCAGGCTAAACATAACTGGCTGGGATCCAACCAGCCTTTTCAGTAGTGGAAGTGGGAGCGAGGGGTCCGCTGTGGCCTCCCAAAAGTGAATAATGGGACCTGAATGGGCAAAAGCCACAAGGGACCAAGAATGAAAAATCAGGCTGGATCCAACCCACCCAGTTCCTTCAACCTTTCCTCAAAGGATGTGTTTTCCATATTCAGTGTTGGTAAGTGAACAAAAGTAGAGTCCAGTGGCACCTTTAAGACCAACAAAGTTTTATTCAAGAAATGAGCGTTCACATTCACGCACACTTCCTCAGATACACTGAAATGGAAGTTAACCATTCATATATATAGACAGATGCCTCTACAAAGGTGAACAGAAAATTAGCATACAACTTAATGAAGCTGTTGGTAAATGTAAGGTGATGTAACTATGGACAAAAAAAATACATAAATATCCCAGCTTCAAGTATAGGCTAATGAGGTCTGAACTTGCTGAGACTGAGAGGGTAAAAGATCTTGGGGTTGTAGTGGAGAGCTCAGTAAAAGAGTCAACCCAGTGTGCTGCAGCGGTGAGAAAGGCAAGGTATGTTAGGGATCATTAGGAAAGGACTGAGAATAAAACAGGCAAGATTGTAATGCCCCTGTATAGTTCTACCGTGCGGCCTCATTTTGAATACTGTGTTCTGGTCACCGTATCTCAAAAAGGATATTGTCAAGATGGAAAAAGTACAGAGGAAGGCAACCCAGGTGATTAGGGGGTTGGAGCACCTTCCCTATGAGGAAAGGCTGAAGAGTCGGGGACTCTGGGGTGGAAAGAGTTGACAAAGAGGAATTTCTCTCCCTCTCCCAAAATACTAGAACTCGAGGGCATCCGGTGATGTTGATGGGCAGTAGGTTCAGGACAGACAAAAGGAAATACCACATTACACAGAGAGGGATTAAAATGTGGAGTTTGCTGCCATGCTATTAGCCATGGTGACTTGAGGGGAACCTCCAGTTTCAGAGGCACTCTGAATCCCAGGGCCAGGAGGCAACATCAAGGGAAGGCCTCAGCCTCTATGCCCTGTTGTTGGCTGTCCAGAGGAACGGGTTGGCCACTGTGTGAGACAGATTGCTGGATTAGATGGACCACTGGTCTGAACCAACAGGGCTCTTCTTACGTTCTTAACCCCAATCATCTTCTTTGAACCTATTCCAGTCTGTCTACATCTGAAAATGAGGTGCCTGGAAATGGGCACGGTGGCTCAAATGATGTCTGGGTAGAGTGTGGAACTATTACTTCTTGTGACTTGGATACCAGTCTTCTATTAATGCATCCTAAAATTGCATCTGTCTTCCACGATTGCATTCAGAAAGCCCTTCTATTTAAAAACAGTTCTCACATTCCCTGGGGTGCCCGTCCAGAGATTTGGGCAGGACGGTATTATAAAGCCAGGCAGCAGACATGCCTTGTCTCCATACTGTTCTATGCTGGAGTGTTGAGGAAACAAACGGAAGATAAATCTCCATCGTTTGTGCCGGGTACGTGCCGCCATCGCCAATTAAAGGTCATGGTAGGCCACGCAATACCTTTTATGGGGCCAGTGGCAAGCTCCTGAAAGGGGCCGGGCACCGACCTCTGCCAGCCGAGCCGCACAGCCATTAGCCAAGTCGAGGGAAGGATCCTTGGGTCTTCCTAGGATGTCAAACTCCTTTTGATTGATCCCACTCATTTCCCAGGCCTTGTGCGCTGGCATGTGCCAGGTCCAATCCATTAGCTGTGGTACATTCAAATGCACTTTAGTTTTTATTGCTTCTAGTTCTGTGTCATCAGCAAAGAAAGGTAAAGTTGATCTTCGTCTAAATCACTGTCACGGATTATTACGATTGATTACAACAAGCAAAGAGGAGCAGTTTTTTCTCCCCAAGTTTAAAAGTTATGCTCCCTTTTATTTCCCCAAGTAGTAATCTGCGCTGTTTAAGTTATTGCACTCGGACTGCGCCGGAAAATACCGTGTATATTACATTCCTTGTTCAAACATCTTTTAGTGTTAGTTTCTCCCCCCCCCCCCCACTTCAATGCTGTGTATTCAGCTTTTATTTCCTTCTTTTTTGTCCTGTAAGTGATCTGGAAAACCCCTTTTGAAGGCTTTCTGGACCACTAAATTAGAAGCAAAGCAATAAAACAAAAAAGTAAGAGTTTCTAAAGCAGAGCTGAGTAAGCTCGGCAAAGTTGCTCGTATCAAATGTTTTTAGGAAGACGGGGTTCTGTCTCTCTGTAGATGTTACCTGTTAGGTTTGCCAATCCATCCTGGAAGGTGTGCCGTTTTTACACTGCCCCCGATTACCTCAGGACTGCATGGTGGTGACTTCCTCGGAAAGTTCCAGCAGGCGGCTCAAGGAGACTCTAGATCTGCCAGGTGGAAACCACTGGCTAGCCTTTACTTTGTTTGGACCCCTTCTCTCCAACAGACACCCAAAACAGCCTACGTTATTCTACACGCCTTCATTTTATTTCCACAACTACCTTATGAGACATTTTAAACTGAGAGCATGTGAATGGCCCAAGGTTACCCAGCAAGCTTCTATGGCAGAGTGGGGATTCAGAACATAAGAGGAGCCCTGATGGATCAGACTGGTGAGCTATCTGGTCCAGCATTCTGATCTTGTCCGGCATCCTGTCTCATACAGTGGCCAGCCAGTTCCTCTGGAGGGCCTACAACAAGGCACAGAGATTGAGGTCTTCCCCTGATGTTGCCTAGGTTGCCAGCTCCAGGTTGGGAAATATCTGGAGATTTGGGGGGGGGGTGGAGCCTGAGAAGGGTGGAGTTTGGGGAGGGGGAAGATGCCATGGAGTCCACCTTCCAAAGCAGCCATTTTCTCCAGGGGAACTGATCTCTGTCGCCTGGAGATCAGTTGTAATAGCGGGAGATCTCCAGCCACCACCTGGGGGTTGGCAACCCTACGCTTCCTGGCTCTGGGATTCGGAGGTCGACTGCTTCTGAACATGAAGGTTCATTGTAGTCACCATGGCTAGTATAGCCACAGATAGACCTACCCTCTCTGTATCTATTTAGTCCCCTTTCAAAGCTGTCTATGCCTGTGGCTATCACTACATACTCTGGCAGTGAATTCCACATTTTAATCACTCTCTGTGTAAAGGACTATTTCCTCTCCTATTTGAACTCGGGTCTCCCAGACAGTAGTCCGGCACTCTAACTACTGCATCATGCCGGTTCTCAATTAATTAATTAAAAGCAATGCATCATTAACTGATAAATAGATAGGAAACTTCCCGGACAGGCTTAGCTAAGCTCACTCTGCTTGGGATCAGTTAAGGCTCCTTTGGATTCCAGATCAACAAGCTCCATGGAACAGGGGCAAGAATCATATCATAGAATCACAGATTCACAGAGTGGGAAGGGGCCATACAGGCCCATCTAGCCCAACTCCCTGGCCTAGAGCATCCCTGGCAAGTGTTCGTCCAGCTGCGGCTTGAAGACTGCCAGTGAGGGGGAGCTCACCACCTCCCTTGGCAGCTGATTCCTCTGCTGCACAACTCTCACTGTCAAAAAGTTTTTCCTAAAATCCAGCCGGTACCTTCCTGCCCTTAATTTAAACCCATGATTGTGAGTCCTCTCCTCTGCCTCCAAAGGGAACAGCTCCCTGACCTCCTCTAAGTGACAGCCCTTCAAATACTTGTCCCCACTCAACCTCCTCTTCTTCAGATTGAACATCTCAGCCTTTCCTCACAGGGCTTGGTCTCCAGCCCCCCCCCCCCCCCGATTATCCTTGTCACTCTTCTCTTCACCCGCTCCATTCTGTCCACATCCTTTTTGAAGAAAGACCCCCAGAACTGCACACAGTACTCCAGTTGCGGCCTGACCAATGCAGTGTACAGCGGGACTATAAAATCTTGCAGTTTGGATATTATGCCTCTCCTGATATGCCTCCCAAGATTGTATTAGCCTTTTTTGCTGCCGCATGACACTGGCTGCTCATATCTAACTTTCAGTCCACCCTTATCTCAAGATCTTGTTCACACACACTGCTATCCCCCATCCAGTATTCGTGTTCCTCATTTTTATTACCCAGATGTAGAACTTGTCACTTATCCTTCTTAAATTGCATCTTGTTCACATCCACCCGTTTTCCCACCGTGTTCAGAAGAGAGGAATGAATGAGCAGAAAGGACGGAACGGCCAATGCCCCTGGATCAGTTTCCGACCAACACTGCCTGCTCCACCAGTGCGTTTTCTGCAAGGCAATGAAGAAATCCTCATCGGAATTCAGTACAGTTACCTGGACATTTGCAGAAATCTATAAAAAGATGTGGAACAATGGCGTGGCTGCTTGAATGCTGGGAAAAGATGGAGCAAAGACTGAATGAAAAATGGGCCAAAGGTGCCCCAAGCAGCTTCTTGGGTGGTTTATTCAGTGGACCAGTCCTGACTAGGAGAACAATAGGAAGAGCTAGGTGCTGGGTGTATGTGTGTGTGTGTGTGTCAAAATGGTTGTAGGATGGAACATAATACAGAAAGAACTGAAAGATGATGTGTGTGTGTGTAGTTCAGCCCTTCTCAATGATCCAAGAACTGTGACAATCAGATTGCTAAAAGCCAGCCACCGACAGGAGACTGGGGAAGGGGTAGGGTTGCCAATTCCAGAATAGGGTTGCCAATTCCAGGTCAGGAGGCTCCTGGAGATTTGGGGGTGGAGTCTGGGGAGGACAGGGACCTCAATGGGGTACAATGCCATAGAGTCTACCCTCCAAAACATCAGTTTTCTCCAGGGGAGCTGTAATTCTGGGGGTTCCCCAAAGTGGCTAAACTCCAGCCTGGAGGACCCCAAGGCAAGAACAGGACCGGGATTTGGGCTGCAAAAGTTCCGAACCAATTGTGGCTCAGGGGAGGGAAGATTGGCTGTCGATGGCGGGCACGCAAGTCTGAGATTGAGACTAGCTGCATCATATATTTCAGCAATCCTAGAATGGCAGGGAAGGGGTGGCAGAAAGACAGTGAGCAGCAGTTCCAAAGACTTGATTAGGGCATCACATATTAAAATCGTATTGCAGAATTGTGCCTAAAATGGTACTGAAAAGCGATGAAGATGCCGGAGTACTGATGCGAGAAGCTGCCCGGCACCACCTAATGAAAAATCAGGCCGCTGCCCTGAGGACCGGTGGAAACCTCCAAATGGATTTCTAAGACAGATTCAGACTCATGCAGAGTATATTGAGGGTAATCAACCTATCACGAAGTCGTAAAAGCATGAAGAGTGGTTTCTGTATTCAAAGTTAAAAGAATTATGTCATGTGCAAATTGGAACGTATGAGTGATGGAACTTACGAGCAATGCTTGCCCTGATCTGGATGGCCCAGGCTAGTTTAATCTTGTCAGATCTCAGAAGCTAAGCACAGTTGGTCTTGGCTAATAGTTGGATGGGAGACCGCCAAGGAAATCCAGAGTTACAGTTTGGTATAGTGGTTAGGAGTGCGGAGTCTGATCTGGGAGAACTGGGTTTGATTCCCCACTCCTCCACATGCAGCCAGCTGGGTCAGTTACAAGTTCTTTCAGAGCTGTTCTCTCAGGAGCAGTTTTTGAAAGAGCTCTCTCAACCCCACCTACCTCACCGTGTGTCTGTTGTGGGGAGGGGAAGGGAAAGCGGAAAAAGGGGAAAAAGATGGCACCGAGACAACAGCACTGATGAGCAACGCTCCGGAAGTGACTTGTTTTAATTCTTATATCTCACTATTTGTTTAGCTGCACTGGAGTTATAAACAGAGATTAGTAGCTTGCAGTTTGCAGCAGCTTTTCACTAAAGAGCTTGCTTTTTGGGAAGGGAAAGGAGATTGTAAGCCACTCTGGGACTCCGTCGGGTAGTGAAGGGTGGGTTATAAATCCAATCTCCTCCTCTTCTTCTCCTCTATGCAGAGGCAGGCAATGGCCAATCTGTGTTTGTCTCTTGCCTTGAAAGCCCTATGGGGTTGTCATAAGTTGGCTGCAATTTGACAGCACTTTCCACAACCACCACCGGTTCTTAGGATTTTTTTAAAAAAACAACCCGGCCTATTTTGTCGCCTGCATTGACAGCTGCTTGACTAAAACAAAAGGCGGAATTGATAGGTCCTTTCCGCACGAGACCTTAAATCCTGATTCAACCCTGTCCTTAAATCCTGATTCAAACCTGTCCCCGAACTTACATTCTACACTACATGCGAATTCTCCCCTGTAATTATCTCAGGGTATTTTTACATTCTGCACTACTCTCGAGTTCACCCCTATAATTATCTCGGGGTATTTTTTGTTTCCACATTACATCAAGGTCACCCTGGTTTTGCCCCACACTTGTCCCAGGATAAACGGATGCTGTTATAACCAGGGATAAATACAAGGTATGGTGTTGCGAGTTGAACTCTGATAAAACCAGGGATGAGATCCAAGTGGGGAAAGGACCATAGTTTGGGGGGGGGGGGGGTGATGGCTTAAAGCTTGGATTCTGCAAACTTTGTGGCAAAGATGTTCAGCAGCGAAGGAACACACTAAGCACAGTAGCCACAATCCCTTACAATACCAGCCAAGCCTCAAATAGTCTCCCCTTGCTGCCGTTTTCCTCAGGCGGCTTTGCAGCTGCACACTTGCTGTGGCATTCTAGTTTCATTTCCTTCTGCCTCGAAACCTGCCCTTTGCATCGGTGCAGTGGGCGCCATCAGTTCTGTCCCAGGGCCACGGGGAGTTGGGTCAGGTGATTAAACCAGTGAGCCAGTTTGGTGTAGTGGTTAAGTGCGCGGACTCTAATCTGGGAGAACCGGGTTTGATTCCCCACTCCTCCACTTGCACCTGCTGGATGACCTTGGGCAAGCCATAGCTCTGTACCACCTATTCTCTCAAGCACCGTTTGGGAAAGAGCTCTCTCAGCCCCACCTACCTCACAGGGTGTCTGTTGTGGGGAGGGGAAGGGAAAGGAGTTTGTAAGCCGCTCTGAGACTTTAAGTGAGTGAAGGGCAGGATATAAATCCAATCTCTTTTTCTTCTTCTAAACGATGCATGCAAAAACACACATGCTTGACACAGTTTTTATGATCATGCAGACTCAAAATACAAAGCAGTCAGACTTAAAAGGATAGCTGTTATTTTTAATCACTGGCCAACCGGTTCAACCTGCACACAGTTTGATACAATTGTCTGGCGAACGGTGAGCAGTGGCAACTGGTCTGTGAGGCATTGGGGAAATGAGGACTCCTCTTAGGCCGTGTGAAAATGCACATGTGTGAAATACGGCCAGTTGCACTGTACTGTATGCAAAAGATAACCTGGGGGACATCCTGACCTGGATGGCCCAGGGTAGCTTGAGCTTGTCTGACCTTGGAAGCTAAGCAGGGTTGTTCCTGGTTAGTACTTGTCTGGGAGACCAGCAAGAAAGTCTGAGATTGCCACACAGAGACAGGTGGTAGCAAACCACCTCTGTTTGTCTTGTGCCTTGGGTCATCCTATGCCGGGGGCAGTGTTCACTCTCAAATGAGTTCATGTGAGCTAGCTCACTGTTTTTTAGCCTCTGGCTCACACATTTTTGTCTTAGCTCGGGAAGGATGGCTACAGAGCCAACTGATGGATGCAGCAGCAAATTGCTTGCTCACAACTTTAATGCCAGTAGCTCACAAAGTAGGATTTTTGTTCACAAGACTTCAAAGCTTAGAGGAAGCATTGGCCAGGGGTGTCAAACTCATTTGTTACAGGGGCCAGATCTGACATAAAATGTTACTCTGTTGGGCCGGGCCATAAAATGTAATGCCAGGTACTGGAGATATAAACTTTAGAAAGGACACAGGCTCCGCCCCCTTCATGTAGTAGCTTCTCCAGTCCTCACTGAGTTGTGGTCAGAGGAAATGGGAGGAGAAAAACACCACACCTCCTCTTTCTTTGCCTTTGCTGCCATTTTCCCCCACTATTTTACCTCAGCCTCATAGTCCTGCCCCAGCCATTTCCTTTCTATTTCTTGACAGCTTTGACCACACACACTTCAACACATGTGCCCTCCCCCCCGTCGCAGCCTCCTGCCTTTCTCTCCCTCACACCAGTTGCTTTCGGGCCGGGTAAGAACCCTGGATAGGCTGGTTCCAGCCCCCAGGCCTTATGTTTGACACCCCTGCCCTGTGTGGTCTCCATAACTTGGCTGCAGTTTGACAGCACTTTACACCACCAACCTGATGAACAGGCTCAAGTCGCTTGCAAACAGTTCTTCGACAAACTGGCTCCCTGCTTGTGACTGGCAAGCAGAAGGTAAGCCATACCAGTGGGTGTCTGTCTGAGCATCTCCAATTACAGCTTTTTAATAGCGGAAGTGGGGAATGTATCAATCCCAATGATGCCGTAGCAGTTCAGTCGGCCATTTCCTGTCTTCTTTGGTATTTCCCATGATGCCTCCTGGGAGCGGTGTCCCGCCCTGAATGAAATCGTGCTGTGAGGGAGCTGGTGTAGCTGATGGACAGTTTCCTGGTCCACTCCCATCAGGATTCTCTTTTGAGATTAAGGTGCTTTCTTCTGCCTCGAAGGTCCTTCTATTCTAAAGCAAGCAAAGCAAAGCAAAGCAAACAGTTAATAATTAAAGAGCCTGCAGGCCTTTTATTTGGATCAAGGTGGGGGCTGGGAGAGACAATCCTATTTTTGAAGTGGCCATATAATGTTCCTCGTAGTGATAAGTGATATAATGTTATAGTGATATAATGTTCCTCGTAGACAAAAGGGAGGGTGCACGACAGATAAATTGGTCCGTATTGCTGAGATGCCACATTCTCCGACAGCTACAAATATCTTTGAGTCAGTGTTAGTGATTCCTTGAGGGTGCAGAGGGCTTGAATACCCGGAGCTGCCATTTACTGAATCAGGCCCTTGGTGTAACAAGGTCACTATTGTCTACTCTGATGGGCAGTGTCCCAAGGGGCTCTCAGGTCAGAGATCTGTCACATGACCTACTATCTGATTGTTAAACACCCCCTCCCAACTCCCCCCCCCCCGGCTACAGTCAGATATTCCTTTAGATCTGACTTCAAAGATGATGCCTGATGAATCTAAAGAGCACATTCAGACAGCAACATCTGGGAAAGGTTCTGCAGTCATTGGCTCCCCATCCTGGTCCACCCCTGAAATGCAGTAAAAAAGACACCTGGGAAACCCTAATGCTTGCTGACAGCCCACAGATGGAGTTTCCCTAGTCTGATCACTCAAATGCGCTCTCAGGCCACTAGGATGGTTTGCTCATTCCATCCCGACTGGGTGCCACATTTTTCCCCCTCACTTAGCGATATGCGCATAAGCACATAACCATCCCCATCTTTAGGCCAGCTTTGAAAGCAAGCAGGAAAGGGAGTGATCTCCGTCAGGGACCATGGCTCACTGTGAACCAAGGGGATCACAGTGCTCCATGGAAGGACAGGTGTGTGGTCAAAGTGGAGAATCGAATCCTGGAAGTTGCAAAGCCCATGGGCGGCGTGGCTATCTGGACGGTGCCTGGAGCCTCGTCACACAATGCAAGCAGTTCAGGGAGGGGTGTGTGATTATCCCAACCCACAAAAAAATATCCCGGATCAAATCTATAGTGGGAACAAATTGCGATAAGCTTGCTGTGTGACCACAGCCCTAGTAATATTCTCCCTTCTGCCCATGCTGAGGGCTGCTAGTTGTTCTTGAGATGAGCACCTTCATAATGCTGTAGAAACAGCTCCGATGCCTCTACTGATGTCTCCTGATTCTTCCCCAATTTGGCAACAGGGGAAGCTGGTAGCCCCCCCCCCAAACCTTGTGTAAGCTGTCATTGATATGCGTTGCAACAAGTTTGAGCTTGTCAGGGCAGATCTAGGCTTGCCCAAGCCAGTGTGCATTCAGTTCGGGAGTGAAACAAGCTGTAGCTCCCCTGTGGCTAAGAAAGAGGGGCGGGGCGATCCATCCCCCAAAGATTATACATACTTTCAACACATTATACTCCTGTTTGTAACACGGTGGTGGGGACTTGGCGTGTGTATTTTGTTCCCCAGTGGGTGTGCACCCATGTCGATGAGTGTGAAAGAGACTGACAAAATATGGTAGGGTAAACTGAACACGACTGAAAGATAATGCAGCGTGAAACTGATGATATTAACCCCAGCTTTCTGCTTCACCCACCCTGCCCTGCCACTTCTCCCATAGCAGTACAAAACTTCATTCTTGTCAAATGCATGTCAGTTTCTTACACACCTGGGGAATGCCAATGGTCCCTTTGGGGTCAGAAAGCAATTTTTCTCCAGTCCAGTTTGGCCAGGGATCCTGGGTTGTTGTTTTTTTGCCATCTTCTGGGCATGGAGCCGGGGTCACTGGGGGTGTATAGGGGAGGTATTTGTGAATCTCCTACATTGTGCCAGGGGGGTTGGACTAGATGACCCTGGAGGACCCTTCCAACTCTGTGATTCTATGATTCTATGTTCCAGAGATGCTAAGACCTCCAACCCTCCCACGGTTCCTTTGCAAAGTCAAGCGATGCTCCCTCGACAGTCAGCGGAGATGGGCTGCTCCTGGTGTAGAGGCTGCCAAGGCTGACATCTGCAGCGGGTGACTGTAGCATAACCTGACAATTTAATTGCACGTTTGGCACTTGGCAGCACCTGGAGAGACTCTGAGGACAACCTTGTGCTTTCCAGCTGGTCTGCCTGTCCATCAGGGTCATGTTGCAAGAAGCCGATGATGCTTCATTAAACTGCGCGCATACAGAAGACGAAGTGTAGCTGGAAGTGCCAACTGGCAAGCAACCAGTGGCTGAATTCCTGAAGGAATTGTAGACAGGAGGATGGGAAGCAGTGACTTTCTAGGGCATGTGTGTGGATCTGAATGAAGCTCAAGCCCTCAAGTGCTCACAAACCACCGCTTGCTATCACCTCCCATCTTTACAGACTTTAAAAGAAGTGAGAAGCTACGAAGGAAGTCAAACTACAAAGGGGAGGACCACTTCTCTTGGAATGCCAGAAGAAGAAGAAGAGTTGAATTTATACCCCGCCCTTCACTTGGAGTCTCACCGAGGCTTGCAATCACCTTCCCTTCCTCTCCCCAAAACAGACACCCTGTGAGGTAGGTGAGAGAGCTCTGAGAGAGCTGAGACTGACCCAAGGTCACCCAGCAGGCTTCATGTGGAGGAATGGGGAATCAAACCTAGTTCTCCAGATGAGAGTCTGCTGCTTTTAACCACTACACCACGCTGGCATAGAAATATTCTATCTGAATAAATAAGTACATCCCCCTTATTCTCAGACAGTGGTTAGTAAACCTTGCCTATCAGAAAGATCTGGTGATGCAGAGACAAAAGATCTTTAATCATCTTAAACCTGCCTTTTTCTCATAAGGGAATCAAAGCAGATTACACTGAAACTTTAAAACATAACATATAAAACCCACAGTTTAAATCTAAAAACAAATAATGGGCCAACCCAGCTGTTTCTGACCCCAACACACAATCTAACCATCAATTAAACACCCTCCTAAATAGCTCATTCTTAAACAACTTGTGGAATTGCAACACAGTGAATGACACCCCCAGTTGCCAACCTCTAGCCCCAACCTGGAGGTTGGCAACCCTAATACAACCCCCAAGGGGAATTTTGGATTGGGACTGCAGTGCCAGAAGAATATAAATCTTTTATTAACATTTGGTATTGTACGAATTACAACTGCTTTCTGTGTCTATAATCAAAATAATAGATATTTGGAGAATTCCTAAAGTGTGACATGGTGCTGTGATGTCACTTCCAGGTACACAACCAGAAGTGATGTCAGAGCACTGTGCACTGCCATTTCCCACAGTCGCTCCCATCCCCCATGCTCCAACTGGTTGTTAGCCAAGGGTTGAAGGTGAGTTCAGAATTGCCAGCCTGGACCAGGATAGGTTGAAATATGCCCAGCAGATTATTTGTTAGATAGCGCGGTGCAGTGGTTAGAACTCCAGACTTGGAGTCAGGAGTCCCAGGCTCAAATAACCACTCTGCCATGGAAGTTCATTGGGTGACCTTGGGTGAGTCACTCTCAGCCTCATCTACCTCACAAGGTTGTTGTTTTGAGGATAAAACAAAGGAAGGGGGATGTCATCAGCTGCTTTGGTCCCCATTGGGGAGATGATGGGGTATAAATATCTAAAGTATAATAAACACTTGACTGCCAGTGATGGAAGTCAACTTTTCCTTGTGGCCTTATTATACAGTGTGCAGCCCAGTCAACAGAACTTAGGCAGAACTAGGCAGATAATGAGAGGGAGGGCAGGACAGGTTGCATCAGTGCTTAGTTCTCGTGGCCCTCTCTTCAGGGGCAGATTAAGGCTCACTGGTGCCCTAAGCACTGACCAATCTTGGTGCCCTCCTCCTTTCCACACTGACCCAGTCCATTTTAGTTGTTGACCTGTCTGACCAGATATACAATGCAGGTTGCAGCAATACAAAAATTTATTCATATGATAACACAATATAATGTACAAACTAAGCCAAGCCTGGGCTACATAAAATTCTACAAAAATGCAATACAACATCTATTTTAATATTTCACAAGTTAAATGTATCAAAGTTCTAATATTCATGACCTGAAAGGCATTTTTCTACATTTCATTTTCGCAAAGTCACTGATAACATCCTTGAAATTAATATTTCTCAGAATGTCTGCTTCAATTGTTAATATACACAGTGAGTTGAGTCTTTCTTGAAGCATAACTGATCTATTTGGGTTTTTTACACGTTTCAGTTGTGAGAAAGACCTCTCTCTTTTGCAGTTGGTGACTATTAATGTTAAAAATATTCTTAAGGCTATTTCAACATTTGGAAAGGCACTCTCTAGTTTGTCTTCTGTAATTGTGTTGTAAAGTTCCATGTGAGTGAAAGATGTTTTCTTGGTTGTTTTAAACTTATGAAAAACATATGGATGGAATTGCTGAAGCTCTGTAGACAAAGTGTTGTTCATGTCATCTGGATAAGCATCAATGAGAGTCTGACAAGTCTTTGAGTACCTTTCACTTTCTGATAACTGGGAACAATGTACACCTTTCGTCTCCTCCGCATTTCTGTTTCTAAGTTTTCAACAATTACATAAAAAGTGGAGATACGGAATTTGTCTCTGGCACTGAGAATGACCTCTGGTGTATTTCCATCATTGGGCATTCTCTTTCTTATACGCTTATGTGTTTGAATTGCTTTGCATTCTACATCAGGGAGCATGTCCTTTGCAAGTGATTCAAATATCTCAAACTCATCTCTTGATGTGTGCAACTGGTCTGCCAATGATGAATACAAATCTGCACATGTTTGCAAGATCACATTTTCACTTTAAAGAGGTTGACTTGTTCTATGAAACTTTTCTAAAATTTCATTTCAAAATTCAGCATGAACACAAATTCCAGTTCTTGCA
Source organism: Lepidodactylus listeri (assembly GCA_029233225.1). Classification (NCBI taxonomy): domain Eukaryota; kingdom Metazoa; phylum Chordata; class Lepidosauria; order Squamata; family Gekkonidae; genus Lepidodactylus; species Lepidodactylus listeri. The sequence continues at coordinate 19,521,617 of JARCFY010000016.1, forward strand.
TCTTGTTTGCAATATTCTTTGCCTCCCTTCTAGTGTCACCTTTTTGCAACTGGTCATCTGATAAATCTTCCAAAGCTTCCAGAATCTTGAAGAAAGAGTTGATAATTGCTGCAGTTGCCACAGCATGTGCTTCCCATCTGGTGTCTGAAAGTGATTTCAACACTTTTTCATTTCCAATGCACTGATGAAATTGCGACACAATTTGTCAAATAGCCCATTGTGGTGCTGACATTCACTGGGTGGCACAAGCAACCCAAGTCATATCATCACCATAAAATTCATCCCACAACCCTGAGTCTTTAGCTTTGTTCATTTCAGTCTTGGTCAGTTCAAAAGCATTTACACATCTGGTCATGGAAGTAGGTCCAGGTCGTGGCACTTCATCATGTTCAACATCATCCTAAAAATCTGGCCTTGCACCAACACGGCTTGTTTCTGATATAGGAGATAGATTTGATTCACTTCCTGTCTCTGAAGACTGACACTGGTTTTGATCTGGATCATCTTGCTCTGCAGTTTGTAAGAAGAAATCTGTCAGCTTTCCTGTCTTGGCTACAACAGACAGATTCTTTTGCTCATTCTCTTTTGCACGTTTTCTCTTTTGTGCACCACTCAACTGAACACACTTCATTTTTGACATTTACATGGGGCTGAAATTAAAAAGGGGCAGAGAGGGTCATTGAAATGACTGTCATGAAAACTGAATTTGGCTCCATCATTTTACTTTTAAACACTGCACCTCGCCAACAAAAAATAGAAGATAACCCTAGGGTGCACCATGATCAATCTGCACTAGTTTTATCATTTTTTTTTTTTTTTACAAATCTTCGTTCTTTTTTTCCTTTTTACCCTTTTTCCAACTTTGTGGTGCCCCCTTTGGCCCTGGTGCCCTAAGCACGTGCTTAGTCTGCTTAATGGTTAATCCTCCCCTGCCTCTCTTACACGCCCAAGGAAATGCTCGTCATCACTTTGGGGTCAGGAAGCAATTTTTCTCCAGGTCAGTTTGGTTGGGGAACCTGGAGGTTTTTTGTCATCTTCCAGGCATGAAACAGGAGTCACTGGGTATGTGTATATGGGGGAAGGTATTTATGAATTTCCTGCATTGTTCAGGAGGTTGGACTACATGACCCTGGAGGTACCTTCCAACTCTATGATTCTATGTACATAACTGTCTTGAGAGAGGAATGCCCCATTAATTCAACAGGATGTATCCTGAAGTATGTGTATGTTGGGTTGCAGTTTCCCAGCATGCTCCTGTGCACATTTACTCAGCAGTAAGCTCCATAGAGTTCCACATGGCTTGCTCCCAAGTAACTCCGCACGCAGCATTTGCAGCCGTAGTTCTATAAATCTTTTATTAACATTTGGTATTATACTAATTAAAACTGCCTTCTGTATGTATTATTAATTTTTGCAGCACTTTGTGCTCGGGTGACATTTTTAGCTGGCTTAGCAGAATTTACCACAGTAAATAAGAAAAAGCTCATTTCCAGGCAATTAGGTTTGCAGAAAAAATAAGTCTCCTAATGGAGGGCATGATGATTACAAATTTTACCTAAGTAAACTGGTTTTTTTTTTTAAAAAAAAAAAATGAAAACTCTTCATGCTAAGTAAACAGATTGGTGTAGTAATGTCCTAAGCAATACTTAAATGTAACTGTTTAATAAATTGGTAAATTACTCATTTCATCTTAGAACAAAATGGTAATCCAGCGGTAATAACGCAGTATATATTCTGTAAATATGAAGCATCATCACTTTAGCTCTGAAGAAATCACCCGAGCAATATGTCAGCATTGATCTAAAACTGTAGCATTTTATCTCAAGTTTATTACCCATTTTTGAGAATCGCTCAGATTCTCAGAGCATAATGGCAATAAAAGAGGGATTTAAAAAGCGCTTAAATGCACATAAGTTAATCAGAGGTATCCTCGGGGGGGAAAGGAAATTTGGTAAAACATGAATTATCAGCATCATTTAAACTTACTTTGGAAGCTAGAGATAATAAATGGGACCATAATTTAGAAATAGCTTTTAACATCAATGACTGTAAGTAGCACTTTACTGTTCATAAGAATTGCAAAGCAATGGAGCTGTAGCCAATTTTATTAGCCATCTTTTTCTTTATAAAAGCATTCAAACCATTTTCCAAACTGGGCAGACAGGAACAAGAGTTACGTGTTAATATGCAAAGAGCATTTGTTTGGAGTTGGGTTTGTCTTCTTCTGTTTTTTTTCCTTTCTCCTCAAAAGCCGGCAATAAATCTACCCAAAGATGCGGGCTGGAGGCAATTGAATGATCATTTAGCAAGAATAAAGTTCTTTCCAAGGATATGTATTCAGGGTGGGGAGGAGCGGACGGATGTAAAGTCGGTTGGTTCATTTGTTTCCTAGGTGTCAGAAAACGTTGCGGAAAGGTAATATATGTCCAGGAGCCTTCGAACACAGCATTATCCTTTTAAAAACACTTCTTGTTAGCCTATCAGAGGCAAGAGTTAAGTGAACGAGTTAAATTTCTTTCTTCTACCAGGCACAATAGTGGAACTCCTTCTCCCAGAGTGATCGTGTGTGCAACACCAACAGTACCCGCAGTTTCAAAATGCTAGAGAGGCTTGGCTGGTCAATGGAAAAGAAAGAGTGGCACGCACAAAAGGTTGCCAACTGTCCTGGTTTGTCAGCATGGCCCAGCATACTACCATTGGCCTTGATCCACGGATTCTCACATGGCATTCGTCTGTGGGCTGCGTGTGCATCAGTGCATGGGAGGATCTGTGCGTGCACACCTGCTGAACAGACGGCTGGACTGTCAGTTCTGATCAGCGCTGTCACCGTGGCCGAGGAAGCTAACCATGCTGGCCAACTGCTTTGCAGGTGCAAACGGAGACTTGGTCCAACACAGATCATGGTGCGAGTAGCAAAGGGCAAATGGATTTGGTTCCCTGTTTTTGCCTGCACAAGACACAAACCTGGAGCCTTTTCCCATAGACTAATTTCCATGCTACACTGGCGAAATTGTGTCTTGAATTGAAAATAAAGCCCCTTTTATAATTCCCCCCTCACCAAAATATTGTGTGGAATTGTGTTGGACAGTTTCAAAATTCAACAGGGAATGGAGTTATATCTTCTCCTCTTGCCGGGAAGAGAAAGGGACAGAACCTAGTCAGATAAGTCACGTCTTCATTTATGTGAAAAATCATCAGAAAAGATCAAGAAAAAGTAAGAAGCGCTTGTCGTATTCCCTGACTTGATCACCTGGTGGCAGTTCCCAACAACAGGTAGCCATGAGAACTACTTCCCAAGCCTTGTCTGGTGGACGGTCTCATGATCTCTTCCCCACTCCATACCCGACAAAGGATTGTGCGATATGTCAGTGCTTTCTATGTGAAAAGTACTGGACTCGGGAGGCCGGTGAAGTGATTTCAAGCATAGCTCAGTTTATTAGATGGTTCAGCTCAAGGATACCTGTGGCGGGCCGGGGGTCTGCTTTTATGCACAGGGAAGCCTCGCCCCCCAACCACATCCATACAGCGTGATATTCCCGCCAGAGATTCTAGTTGGATTGAATATTCTGAGCCTCTGATAGGGGGATGTCCAGGATCCTAGGGCACTATTGTTTGCTGGCCTTAAGTACAGGCCATTTACCTGGCCATGTGCTAGGGCTGCCAAGTCCCCCGGTAGGGCGGGGGAAACACCGATTTTTAGTGCTTACCTCCCGCTTTTCCAAAGTTGGCCACCGGGGGGACAAAATGGCTGCCTTAAAAGGGAAATGTCTGCAGAGAGCCTGCCCTGCAGTAAAAAGCCTCACCAGACATTTCCCCTTTAAGAAGTCAGCAAGAGAGCTTCCACAGCAAGAGAGGTCCGCCCAGAGATTAAGGAGGGACTGAAGGAGCTGCTTTTGCATGTGGCTGGCAAGGTGAGTTTCTCTTCCAGCTCTTTTCATTCTCTCTCCCTCTTTCTTTTTTCTGTCTGTCTGTCTGTCTGTCTGTCTCTCTCTCTCTGTCCCCATCCAGCAGAGGTCTATCAGTGGCTATTATAGCCACAAGGTCTAAATGGAAGTAAGTGCCTCTGCCAGTTTTTTTCCCTTCTCTCTCTCTCCCTCTTTCTTTTTTCTGTCTGTCTGTCTGTCTGTCTCTCTCTCTCTCTGTCCCCATCCAGCAGAGGTCTATCAGTGGCTATTATTAGCCACAAGGTCTAAATGGAACCCTTTGTCTGGGGCAGTGAGGCTCTGCATTCTTGGTGCTTGGGGGGCAACAGTGGGAGGGCTTCTGGAGTTCTGGCCCCGCTGCTGGACCTCCTGAGGGCACCTGGTATTTTTGGCCACTGTTGTGACACAGAGTGTTGTACTGGATGGGCTGTACTGGATGGGCCGATCCACTGTGGCTTCTCTCCTGTTCTTATGATATGAAAATCATATTTAGCACTTGTGTAGCACTTAGTGCTTCATATTCTGCCGAGATGAGGAAGGATTCAGTAGGGCCGTTGCTCAGTGACAGAGCATCTGCTTGACATGCAGGAGGTATCAGCCTCTTCAGCTAAAAAAGGATCAGGTAATAGGTGACATTAAAGATCTCAGCCTGAGACCCTGGAGAGCCACTACCAGTCTGAGTAGTCAATACTGACCTTGATGGACCAATGGCCTGATTCAGTATTAGGAAACTTCATGAGTTCATGTGTCAGCATGTGGAAGCAACATCACAGGATGTGACATCACAAAATGATGTCACTTCCTTTCTCCTGGCTCCACCCCCAAAGTCTCCTGGCTCCACCCCCAAAGTCCCCAGATATTTCCCAAGTTGGACTTGGCAGCCCTACCATGTGCTCGGACTGCGTGGCGGTCGCCATTACCGGAGCACATGGCAGCGTTTAGGTACAAAAAGAGACATAGCCAAAATGCTTAGATTTAAGTACAGAACATAACATTATGGAGATTGTAAGAATCTGTCCTCTGCTTTGCCTATCCAGCAAGATATTCTTTAGGGAGACCTGTTACAAACAATAAGAATCTGGTCTGATGAAGATCTCTTAGGTACCTGTCTAGTTCCTGCCTACAAAGATATGCTTCAGCAAGGCATAAAAGCAGCTGAGGGGGAGCTTTTTCTCCAACTAAAAATGGCAGGGGAGGAAACAGTTAACATTTCCCTTCCTCCCCACACAGCTCTCCTCTCTGATAAAGCAATCCTGGCAGCTAAAGTTGCATAAAAATCAAAACGAACAAAAGAAAGCACAGTTTAGCAATAAACCAACGTTTGCCGTTTGCTCTCAGTACGGGGATGGTCATGATTTGAGCGCATGGTCTTTAAACCAAGCACATAATCAGCTGTATGCAAGTAGATTAAGTCTGATCTCGGAACCTACAGAACTCCATTTTATTTTATTTTTCCGCCTTGATTTCCTTAAAGCCAACGCAGCTAACAAAGCAACAAAAAGCTGAAAGGGCACAAAAACATAACAGTCCGTTGACAAGATAAAAACAGAGCAACAATGAGACTAGATTTGCCAAAAAAATATTCCTGTCCACCAGACGCACTCTGAAATAAAAGCATCTTTTAAAAACCACCAACCACGCACTTCCTGAAGGCAGCATCTGAAGATCTCCTCCACACCTACTCTGGTGGGCCAGTCCAGAAGACAGGACCTACCACAGAAAAAGCCTGTGGCCTAACTGTTGCCATACAAACAATCTCAGGAGAGGATACACCACCATCAGGAGAAGGCTGTCTGAAGATACTTCTCCAGGAGAGGCGGATCAGTACGTATGAGAGCCTCAGGCTGTGAAGTCCTTTGACGGTAATAAAACCAGCACTTTGAATAGGGCGTGGAAGCAAACAGGTCAGCTGTACAATTGAAGTAATATTGGAGTTGTGTGTTCTAAGTACCTGACCCCCTTGCTGCGAAATGAAGCTTCTGAGATGTCTTCAAAGGCAGTCTCACATATAGCATGCTACAGAAGTCCACTCTGGAGCCACCATAACATGGGTCAATGTAATTAGATCAATAGAATCTTAAAAGGGGGGCAGTTTACACATTAGACAAGATTCTAAGAAGGCACTTCTATCAACAGCACTGACCTGTTTTATCTATTGACAGGCCTGCATCCAAGACCACCCCCAAGTTCTTAATTAGATCAGCTAAAGGGAGCTTAACGCCGTCAGAGTCTGGGAGAGCAAAACCAGATGTGTCCTCACCATGTCTGCCCACCATCTCATCCTTCTTTCTTTCTTCCTTCCTTCCTTCCTTCTTCCTTCCTTCCTTCCTTCCTTCCTTCCTTCCTTCCTTCCTTCCTTCCTTCCCTGCCCTTCATTCGGAGTCTCAGAGCAGCTTACAATCTCCTTCCCTGCCCCTTCCCCACCGCAGACACCCTGTGAGGTAGGTGGGGATGAGAGAGCTCTTTCCAGAACTGCAGTTGCAAGAACAGCTCTGAGAGAACTGTGACTGACCCCAGGTCACACCAGCAGCTGCACGTGGAGGCGTGAGGAATCAAACCCAGTTCTCCCAGATTCTCCCTAGCCATCACAGCAAACTGGCTTCTAACAGTATGCCAGAAAACTCCTAGTCCACCCTCCAAGGGAGACATTTTATCCAGGGGAGCTGGTCTCTGTTACCTGGAGATCAGTTGTAATTCTGGGAGAGCTCCAGGCCCCATCTGGAGGTAGGCAATTCTAGAATGGGCTGTTTTTTTGCTGGCTGTGTAGAGTCAGAGGGCAGAGTTTTACCTATATAAAATCTGTAATAGCCTCTGGTCCACTGGACTTGCCTGGTGGGCAGGGTTGCCAGTCTCCAGACGGGGCCTGGAGATCTCCCGCAATTACAACTGATCCCCAGACAATAGAGATCAGTTCCCCTAGAGAAAATGACTACTCTGGAGGATGGAGTCTATGGTGTTATACCCTGCTGAGGTCCCTCCCCAGGCTCCACCCCCAAATCTCCAGGTATTTCCCGACCCAAACCTGGCAACCCTACTGGTGGGCCTAGACTGCACAGAGGCACCCCAAAAACACGCTCCCTGACAATTTCACCCACTGCTGAGTGGGGGTCCCCAAGCTACCAAAGAGGTGTTGTAACCATTCCTTTGCCTTGCCTTTATTATGTATCATCACCTTGCTTGTAACACCTATTAATCTTTTAATAAACATCACTATAAACATAAACAGTTTGCATCTCTTTGTCACCTTTGGTGGACCGGCCTCTGAACTAAGACACATGAGTCAAGCTCTGCTTGTGATTTCCTTCAGTTCAACACCACAGCTACGCTGACCTCTGATGGAACATCAACATCGTACTGCAAAAGGTGTCTTGAGAGCCAGTCTGGTGTAGTGGTTCGGTGCACGGACTCTCATCTGGGAGAACCGGGTTTGATTCCCCACTCCTCCACATGCAGCTGCTGGTATGACCTTGGGTCAAGTCATAGCTCTCTCAGAGCTGTTCTCTCAAGAGCAGTCCTCAAAAGAGCTCTCAGCCCCCCCCCCCTTCCACCTCACAGGCAATGCTCCCTCTAAGGAGAGAAGTCCTGTGAGCAAAAATTCTACTTTGTGAGCCCCTGGTATTAAAGTTGTGCGTGATCTGGCTGCTGCACAAATTAGTTTGCTCTGGAGCCCTCCTTCCTGAGCTTGGACAAAAGTGTGTGAGCTGGAGGCTAAAAAGCTGTGAGCTAGCTCACACTAACTCAGCTTAGAGGGAACACTGCTCACAGGGTGTCTGTTGTGAAAAGGGGAAGGGAAAGGAGACGGTAAGCCGCTCTGAGACTCCTTTGGGTAGTGAAGGGCAGGGTATAAATACAATCTCCTCCTCCTCCTCCTCCTCCTCCTTCTGGTTACTGACTGGTTGAGATTCCTCTCTGCTACTTTCTGTTGAGATTCTAACAGTACACCAGGAAAACCCCCAACACGAAAACCTCAGCGTTTCTCATGCCCTGAAACTGACTGCAGACACACCAGCCTTTATCAAGGATGAGATCATCTCAAAACAACTGGACAGCATTATGTAATGGAGCTGAAAACATAGCTGCGGATCTCGAAATTGCCATTCCCGGGCTGGTAGTATCAGAAAATCACTATGACAGTCTTATAACCTGTAGATTGCGAAGAACAAAGAAAATTTCCTCTGAGCTGGCACAGTGGGATAGTCATCTCTACAGGCTATTCCTGAGAGCCATCAAAAATATATAAAAATTGATTTCTGCTGGCCCGTGTTAGAGAGGAGGCTTGTTGAACTCGACAGAATGCTCACCTCTAACACTAATTCGCTCTTTGGACTTCGCGAGGGCCTTGGGAAGGAGGGAACCGAGGACAGTTAAGTCCTTCCATTAGCAGAACTGGAGATTACTGTCTAGGTGGCTTATTACTAGAGAAGATATTGAGTTTAGCTGTTCCTGTCGGAGACACTGCAACAGAAAACAGAAGGCCAAAACTGTATCATCAGAGCCCTCCAGTCCTGTGATAGCAGCACAAGGCCTCAGGCCGGTAGGTATAATATCATCCAGTCAGGCTTCAGCTTACTCTGCAATTTACATCCCTCCCAAATTAAGCTCTGACATGGCTGCAGGCCTGTAGCCCAGTGGGGAATTTAGGGGCAGTGCCCCCTCACTCATGACCCATGCCCCACAGCCCCCACTGTGGGAGTTGTGCCGGCAAGTAAGAAAAGACTGTTCTCTTTCCTGCCAATGGGATCTCTCTCTCTCTCTCCCCTACTCCCTACCCCCCCTATTTCCCCTCCCCCCCTCCCCAATTTTCTAGCTACATCCCTGCTTGGCTGTTACAAAAGGAGTAATATGAGGCTTCCCGGCCTTCCAGGAGATTTTGAGGTTCAAACAGTACTTGACAGGCAGACATTAATTACTATTAGTGTTTATATTTCCAACAGTCTATATCAGGGGTGTCAAACATGCGGCCCCGGGGGCGGATCAGGCCCCCGGAGGGCTTTTATCACGCCTGTACTGGAACTGGCCATCTCTTGCTTCCATTTCTGTTACTGCTGCTGCATCATAGCTTGGTTTGCCAGACTCTCTCAATCGCTCAACCATTTCACATTTCCCCCTGGGTCCTAGACTCAGAACTCTGAGCATGAGATTTCTGTGGTGACAATAAATCAAATTAGGTTTGCAGCTTACAGATACACACCTGAACAGCATACTCAAGATCGCAGCAGCACAGATATTTTTATGCAATTATTTAGAGCAAGAGGTGTCAGTTATCAGATACTGTTAAATAAACAAAATATTGCAAGAGTGCCAATGTTTTAAGCATGTTTTTATTTTAAGTTTTAAAAAATCTTTAATTGAGTTTGTGTCCTTTATAAAGTTTATATCTCCGCTACGTGGCATTACATTTTATGACATACATGGTCCGGCCCAACAAGGTCTCATTTATGTCAAACCCGGCCCTCATAACAAATGAGTTTGACACCCTGGTCTATGTATTCACTGCTGTCTCTTCAGAAGACCCTCACGTAAGTTGAAACCTCAACAATATAGCCTATTTGTAACCAAATCAAGTGTGTCTGCAACAGCCAGTTTGGTGTAGTGGTTAAGTGCGCAGACTCTAATCTGGGAGAACCAGGTTTGATTCCTCACGCCTCCACTTGCAGCTGCTGGATGACCTTGCGCAAGCCAAGTTCTGCCAGAGCTGTTCTTGAAAAAGAGCAGTTTCTGTCAGAGCTCTCTCAGCCCCACCTACCTCACAGGGTGTCTGTTGTGGGGATGGGAAGGCAAAGGAGTTTATAAACAGCTCTGAGACTTTCAGTGAAGGGCGGGGTATAAATCCAATCTCCTCTTCCTTCACCTACTTCTTCTTCACATCGCTTCCATTTTGCAGACACTGGACAGACAACTAAACATTCCCTCACTGGGAACATCCGTCCAGTAGAACAGTTTTGTGTTACACAAAAGCTTGCTCTCTGTATTGTAAACAGTCCAGTTAAAAAGGCTGTTACTTGCCTATTCAATGCTTCTGAAGTCGTCTCCCATTGTGGAGCATTAGAGTGATTTGGGATGCACCATTAGAGGGATGCACCATTAGAGATTTCAACTCACAGTTCGACTGGGTTTGAACTATGGTTGCCAGCCTCCAGGTGGCACCCAGATATCTCCTCCTATTACAAGTGATCTCCAGATGACCAAGATCAATTCCCCCTGGAAAAAATGGCCGCTTTGGAAGGTGGACTCTATGGCATTATACCCTGCTGAGGTTTCTCCTCTCCCCAAACCCTACCTTCCCCAGCCTCTGTACCCCAAATCTCCAGGTATTTCCCAACCCAGAGCTGGCAACCCAAGTTTGAACAGTTTCATACAATTCATCATAGGTGAAGACCTGGCAAAAATTTTTAATTTGTTTAATCTGTTCCCTACCCGCAGGACCCCCCCCCCCTTTTTTTAGATAGAAAAGTTGGAGGAGCAATGAAGAAAAATTCCTGTAAAATGTGTTTTTTGGGGGGAAACAGTAAAATGATTTTAAAGATGATTTCATTCACATGTAGCAGGGGAATTTTTATGTAAGACAATCTACAGCATTGAAGAACGATCCTTCGTATATGTACTGCAAATATATGTAACATTTATTCTTTTAAATTCCATAAATACAACAAATAGCACAATTTTATATGCTAAGTTACAAAGGATGCATTTTATGTTAAAGCAGTAAAATAAGTTTTGGCTTCATGAAAAGGTATATATTGCACATATTTCAATCCCCCCCCCCCCCAGTTTTCCATTTCTACCCCTCTCAAACAACGAAACAAAGAAATCTATTTCCCCCCATTACTTCAAAAATTTTGGAAATTTTGTATCTCTAATCAATCATACAAAAAAAAATTATTGCACACACATGATCACATATTACTGGTTTCCCACAGTCGCAAAGAGCAAAAGTCCAGTAGTACCTTACCAAAATATGTGGCTGGGTATGACCTTTCGTGAGCCACTGCTCACTTCTTCATTCCTGTCTATTGGCCCATCTCTGTCTCCTGTTTACTACACTCTGTAATTGCGCAAGATATTAACTCTCCACAGTCAGAACCTTACAGCTGTGAGGTATCTCCCCTTGTTCCTTATTGCTTCCTGACTCACTGTTAAGAGAGTGGCAAAGGCAAAGCAAACTGTCCAGACTTGGAGCACCTCGCATACGTGCATTCTCACGCTGCCTCATGGGAACTGTAGTTACTTTCCCAGCACCTCCACATAGGCCCAGCAAAGTCTTGCAGTTAAAACTTGTTTGACTTTAAAAAGAGGTGTTTCAGGTAGCCTGGCTTGTGTTTCAGGTAGCCTTCATTGTATTCTTGTTTCAGGTAGCCATTGTATTCTTGTTTCAGGTAGCCTTCATTGTATTCTTGGTCCATCATTGCCTTCTTGACCTGATGTTTCTTTAACAGGAAAGGCAGGTGAACTGTCCAAATTGGGGAAGTGTGTGTATGGATGTTGTCACATTGCTTAATGGGTAGAGATTTTGAAGGTGGAGCCTGGAAAGGGGAGGGGCCTCAGCATGGTACAATGCCATAGAGTCCACCCTTCAAAGCAGCCGTTTTCTCCAGGGGAGCTGATCTCTCTCAGCTGGAGACAAAAGTGGGGGATCTCCAGGCCCCACCTGGAGGCTGGCAACCCTAATTTCTAGTGATTCCTCCAGTGGAATGATGTCACTTCTGACCTTGTTTACAACTTTTGGGAACCCTCAAGGATAACTTTTCTCTTCTTTGCAGCACTGAGAAAGTGGCTGGCTGTCCTGTCTGCCAGCGTGTTCTGTTCTTCACCACAGCCTTCCAAAACAGCCAATATAAAACTACAAAAATTGAGCCGAGTTCTGGTAGTCACCAGGATTTTTTAAGAAGGCTTGGCCCATTCTGCGGGCTCATCTCTCCATGGTTTTATTCTGTTTGCCTGTTCCACCACTCTGTATGCAGCACCACGGCTTACCTAAAGATAAACGGCTGGCATTTTGGTTTTACATGTGTCTACAAAGCTCCTTGTTACTGGGAGAGCTATCAGCTGTGTCAGGCAAGGGGCATCCATTTTAATTACACAGAGAGGTTTTTCTATCCATTATTTACTATCTGCAGAAAACAATAAAATCTCTATCAAAATGGAGGTGAAGTCGGGAAGTATTTTTCACTCATCTTGTTAGCACAAATCATGCAGAAGAGTAAAACTTGCACGAGAGACATCCATGCCACAGAAATCAGGTTGGACAAAAAATTCAGAGCAACTCTGACCCAAAATGGCAAAAGATGGTGACAGGCTTGTATCTTGAATAGTGGTTTTTCTGCACCATTCCTGTATAAAAACAGGAGGGAGAGGTGTGGGTTTAAAGAGGCAAAAGGAAGGGTAATGGAGAAGGATGCTGGCACTCCAATTGTACATGTGAATGGGGCACATGTTTATGTACATGTGAATGGGGCCCTTGTTTAATAAGACAGGTTTACAAAGTTTAGGCCTTTGGTTTAAGGTCATTTTTAAGTACTGAGCAGGAGGCGATGAATTCAAACAAACAGGCTTTTATTCAGTGACATTGTTCAGCTCAAAAGACAGCTCTAAGAGAGCAGCACTTTCATTTATACTGTTCCAACACATAACTTTCAACAATGTAACTATATACAAGCAATACTATTGGACCCAAGCAGGGCTCAGCGATTGGGTATCTAGATTGGCTTCAGGATCAATGGGAGTTTTTGTTAATCAGCCAATAGGAATTGGAGCTTTAGGATACCAGAGCCCTTTTCAAGCTATTACTGCTTCATATTCTAAACACAAACACAACAGTCATGAAGCTGTGTTTGTGTCAGTGAAGAGGCCTAGTTTAAACAGCACACCAGCCTCCTTCATTGTTTGCTGTAGTGCTAAATCAGAATAATCTCTGTGTGTGTTCCTGTAGTGCTTTCACTTCACAGCAAACTTCTTGGAACCCCTCATGGGGTTTTCAGGGAAAGAGACGTTCAGAGGTGGTTCGCCATTGGCTGCCTCTGCATAGTAACCTTGGACTTCCTTAGTGGTTTCTCATCCAAATACTAAACAGTCAACCCTAATTGTAGGGTTGCCATCCTAGGGTTCCCACATCCCTGCGGGGGGCGGGGAAACCCCTGCTTGATCGGCCTGCTCCCTGCCGGCCCAGATTGGGCCACCGGGGGGAACCCCACTCCCAAATTGCCGGGCTGTGGAGATGTGCCCGGCATGATAATGTCACTTCCAGGTGACGTCATCGTAGTGCACGCACTTTGCGTGCAAGCCAAAACACTCCCAGATCGGCAAGGACTCCCCCCCCCCGCTAAAAAACAGGTAAGACTTGGCAACTGTATGCTATCCCCTCAATGGGGGTGGTTTCCCCCCAATTTTGGGCCCCGCCCCTGAAGAATCCCACTGTGCCTGAAATGCTTGACATGATGATGTTTGGCTATCCTTTGGCTAAAAACTCTATGGTGAGCATAGAGTCTTTGGCAAAATGCTAGAGCGTCCCCTGAAGAGTACCAGAAGATCCCAGGAAGCAGCATGGAGCCCCCTGCTGGCACCTGGCAACCCTACCTGATTAACTTCTGAGATGTGACAAGATCAGGCTAGCCTGGGTCATCCAGGTCAGGCCTCAGAATCAGATAGGACCAAATAAAGTAGCACAGGGTCTTTGCTCAAGAATGACACTTTTGGACTCTGACAAATCTTCTAGTCCCTGAATCCAATCTGTCATATCTGGTTCTGATTCTGAGCCCCTGACCTGATCATATGTGTGTGTGTGTGTGTGTGTGTGTGTGTGTGTGTATAAAATATGTAACATAATAGATTAGTGGTGTCTACTGAGGGTTCTTTGCAGGGCAATCTATAGCGGGGCATTCCCCTAATAATATTGCCAATCACAAACATTAAAAAAATCACAGCTTGGGTCTGATGCGTGGCTCATGCTGCCCGTGGAAGCAGCGCTTTCACCTAAGCGAAATTTCCACTGATTTCCTCTTCCCACTGCGATCTCTTGCAGGTTCCCATACAGTTCCCAAAGACTCGCTGATTCTCCCCACCCCCACGGGCAGGATTGCAGGGAACGTGGCAGGTTAGTCCCGGAACAGGGAGGTGGGAAGGTGCTGTTCTGTGAAAGTTCTGTCCTGTGAGTGCTACTGTGCACACAAGATATAAGATTCAATCCCATGACCTTCCTCGACCATCACCAGGATTGTAATGCCGGCTGTTTTTGTAAAGTACAGAAAAATCATGCTTAGGCTAAGTCTTTGATTTCCAAAATGAGTGCAGTAAGTTTTCTCTGAAAGCTCAGGAAAGTGGCACTCTTCTTCCTTGATGTTAACAGTTTGAGAGGACATCTTGCAGTAGGGTTGCCGCCCTCAAGGCGGTGGCTGGAGATCTCCTGGGATCACAACTGATCACCAGGGGACAACGATCAATTCCTCTGGAGAAAATGGCTGCTTTGGAAAGTGGACTCTATGGTATTATACCCCGCTGGAGTCCCTCCCTTCCCCCAAACCCTGCCCTCCTCAGGCTTCACCCCCCAAATCTCCAGGTGTTTCCCAACCGGAGGTGGCAACCTGAATTTTGCAGTGAAGGCTCACTTGCTTTTCTGTGGTGTGCAGCTGCTAGGCTGCCACTTGTGAGCCAACCCCTGTAGCTGTACCTTTAGTATCAGCTTGAGCTGCAGGAAATCAGCAGTTAATGGGTTTTTATCTCCATGCAATGGAAAACGTGCCCCGCTGATTTCTGCAAACTAGGCTGCACTTAAAGACCACAAAGAAGGGCAGCACCTGCTGTCTCCCCCCCCCCCTTCTTCTGGTCCTAGTTGCCAGTTGCTGCTGTTTATAATTCCTTCCAGCGGTCTTGAATGAGAAGGCACGCCCTCTTCCCCACATTTTGTCTTAACTGATTGTTCAAAGTGTTGTCGGCGCAGAACAGAATGTTTGTGTTTTCATTTGAATTAGAACGTTTGCATGCATGTTCTTAATCGTCAGGGTGTTTTGGAACGACATACCACTTTCAAAATGGACATACCCCCCCCCCCCCCCCCTCCCTATAGACTCAAGGTTGATGTGCTGGCTGTGATGGCTGCAAGGTATAGATTTGTTCCTGGCATAACACAACACCAAGAACACGCCGACCTCTACCAGTTTGTTTGCGTACTTGGAGTCTCTTGTGAAGAAGAATGAGACATTCCCATGAGACTTTACACGGTCAGCCAAATAAAGGCATACAAACACACAATTTTATTGAGGCTCTTTACTTGTGAACACATGAAGCAGCCTTACACTGAATCAGACCATTGGTCCATCACAGTCTCCTCAGTCTGGTCGGAGCTCTCCAAGGTCTCCGGTAGGGAGGTCTTTCACATTAACAGGCCCCCTGATCCTTTTAATTGGAGATGCCACTGGGACTGAGCCTGGGACTGTCTGCATGTCAAGTAGATGCTCTTCCACTGAGCCACAGTGCCTTCCATCTCCCACTGAACATCTCAAGGGCTCAGATTGCATGACTGCCAATATGTCAAAATAGAAGGAGGAGGAGGAGGAGGAGGAGGAGGAGATTGGATTTACCCTGCCCTTCACTACCATGAAGGAGTCTCAGAGCGGCTTACAATCTCCTTCCCCTTCCCCTCCCCACAACAGACACCCTGTGAGGTAGGTGGGGCTGAGAGAGCTCTTTCAAGAACTGCTTTTGAGGGAACAGCTCTAAAAAACCTTGTAACTGACCCAAGGTCAGACCAGCAGCTACATGTGGAGGAGTGGGGAATCAAACCTGGTTCTCCAAGATTAGAGTCCGCACTCCTAACCACTACACCAAACTGGCTCTCTATAAAATAAGATACTATCTTTTTTATAAAATGGGAGCAGCTGTATTCTAGAGAGAAGGTAGACAAGCTTGTTTGTTAAAAAAAAAAAAAGGGGTCACACTAGGGCCCTCTTGAGATATTTGATTTTGGTGCTCCAGCTGGGCATAACAAGTGCACACATCACCCACAATTGTCTTGATACACATGGTCACTATGTTGTGTGGAAAAGTGCAACGTGTATATTTTCCATGTGTTGGTATGCATGAATGTGTACCTTGGAAAAAATCTTGACAATTCGTTTGCAGATACCACAGCCGAAGAATATATGCATTGTCCTATTCAGCACCCGGGTCATACAATCCAAGCCCTTGAGATGTTAACGAACACAGTTTTGTGTTTGTATGTATTTGTCTGGCTGGGTGTGTGAAGTTTTTCTTCCCAGTGTGGGAATAGAAAGTGACATCAAGCCACAGCCGACTTATGGTGACCCTGTAGGGTTTTCAAGGCAAGAGACTTTCAGAGTTGGTTTGCCATCACCTTCCTCTGCACAGCAACTCTAGACTTCTTGAGAGAGCCGGCGTGGTGTAGTGGTTAACAGCAGCAGACTCTAATCTGGAGAACCAAGTTTGATTCCCTGCTCCTCCACATGAAGCCAGCTGGGTAACCTTGGGCCAGTCACGGTTCTCTCAGAACTTTCTCAACCCCACCTACCTCACAGGGTGTCTGTTGTGGGTAGAGGAAAGGAAGGAGATGGAGCAGAGGTCCATCAGTGGCTATTAGCCACAAGGTATAGATAGGAACTCTCAGTCTGGGGCAAGTGATGCTCTGTATTCTTGGTGCTTGAGTGGGGCAACAGTGGAAGGGCTTCTAGCCCCACTGGTGGACCTCCTGATGGCACCTGGTACTTTTGGCCACTGTGTGACGGAGTGTTGGACTGGATGGGCCATTGGTCTGATCCAGCACTGGCTTCCCTTATGTTCTTATGAGGCTGTAAGCTGCTCGGAGATTCCTTCGGATAGTGAAGAGTGGGATATAAAACCAACCCTGCTTAGCTTCAGAGATCTGACTAGACCAGGCTAGCCTGAGCCATCCAAGACAGGGCTTTCCTCCCAATAAACTCCCAAGTATTTTAAAACAAATAATTAACAAGCATGCCCTGACAGGCCGTTCCAGAGGAGGTCCAGCAGGAGGAGAGGAACTAAGTAGCAGGCGCTGATAGAAGACTGATTGATTGAGTGATGCCCAGGCGCTCAGGTCACCGTCTGTGGCCTGCTCCTGATAACATTTCAGAGGTACCACAAAGAAAATGTGTTTTCATCTCAAAGGTGTTTATTGACAACAGGGAGAGACATATACGGAACAGATAGAGATGATTTTACTTATTTGTCCTTGGTGCCTGAACAGGATATCTCCACTGCCGTCTGCTAATGTAAGTATATTGATTATGACATAAAAGATATTTAATCGTCAGAGCGATTGAAATGTTGCGGACATCTGTAGCTATATATTTACGTTGACTCCACTGCATTATCTCTTCTTCATTATGGCAATACGGTTATGCAATAAAAATGCATAAACGGTATTCCTTGGGAAGCGGGCGTGTGCTCGCGTTAGCACAGGAATTTAAAGAGGCATAAGCAGTCTTCTTTCGTTTTCTCAGCGCTGGCCGGTTGAGCCGGATGCTGGGATCCTTTATGGACACAATAATTGTGCAAATCGCTACAATTTTCAATGAACAAACCTATAGCCGCCCCTTTCGGGCCCCAACAGTGCCCTTGTATGGCTTGCATCAGATTAATAGAGTGGCCGATGTTTTCTCCTCCTACTGCTCCAATAACTATGACAGTCCTTCAGGGTTTCTCTTGCACACCACACACAGACACTGCACTCATCAGAATCAATGTTATAAAGGGGGAGGAGGTAAAAGTATGCCGACTGGCCTCTACCAACACAATCTCCAGCTCAGGAGTACAGAATCGACATGTCTTGGAAGTGTCGGAATGTAGGCTCTAGGATTGCCAGACCCTCTGGTCTGGGCAGGGGTCTCCTGCTTTCAGGCGCTCCTCTCTCCCTCTCCCAAATTACCCCCTCTTACCTCTGAGAAGCAAGAGATAACCATAATGTGCATACATAACCCGGAAGTGACACAGGGGACATCGGGCAGCGACGTTCTGGTTTTGGGGCAAAACTCTATGTTTTGTAGCTAATTCTACCATAGAGTTTTGCCCCAGAACCAGAGTGGAAAGTACTGGAGTCGGGAGGCGAGTTGTATGATGGTCATAGCAAAGACTTTATTAAGTGAATCAGCATGTTCAGGAGATGTCGGATCAAGCATGCGGCCAGGGCTCGAGGGCCCTCATTATATGCTGGCTGGAGCCACACCTCTGGCCGCACCCAAAATACCTGATAGGGGTAGGGTTGCCAAGTCCAGATTGGAAAATACCTGGGGACTTTGGGGGTGGAGCCAGGAGAGGGCGGGGTTTGGGGAGAGGAGGGGCCTCAGCATGGTACAATGCCATAGAGTTGACCCTTTAAAGCAGCCATTTTCTCCAGGGGAGCTGGTCTCTGTCAGCTGGAGATCAGTTGTAAAAGTGGGGGATCCCCAGGCCCCACCTGGAGGCTGGCAACCCTAGATAGGGGCTTAGCATATGCGCATAGCCCTGATAGGGCCTTAAGTCCTAAGTTGTAGTTCATAGGTCCCCCGCGGGAGACCTAGGCTGGCTATTGGTGGTCGTTTTGGATCCGACTGTCTATTGTTCTACCTGGCTGAAGCTCAGGTAGAATTGGGCCATGTGCTCTGACTGCATGGCGGTCGCCATTACGTGACTAGTACCCAACACAGAGCGTTGCTGCCCAACATCCCCAACATGCCTACATCACTTCCTGGTGATGTAGGTACATCGTGGTGCTCCTCCCCACTTCTGGAAAGTTCCCTCCCACCCCCCCGCCGGAACATTGTTGGGACCTGGCAAATTTAGTAGGCTCCCCCCCACCCCCCGGATCAGAAATGTAAACCCTGCCCAGCCATTATGATTTTAGTGATCCAACTGAGTGATTCTCTTGATTTACATGCTTGCTATTTTGCGAGAATAGTGTTATTTTCCAGCTTTGGTATGCCCAGTTGGAAATCCAGGTTTTTGAGGGTAGGCATTTGCATGTACTAAACCGGGAAAATATTAATGTTGCCCTCTTCACACAATATGGCAACTTTGGATGTCGGGAGGACGGTGAGTAGCACACTCTCCCGTTATGCAAATGTAGGGTTGTAAGTAAAGGGCTAGTATCTCATTCAGCCCTGGATTGCTGCCATTTGTTATGGTGAAGACAATATCCAGGATAGAGCTATTGACTGGGTTTACAAAGCGACCTGGCCAGGATGTCCGAGGCTAGCTAGGTCTCATCAGATCCTGGAAACTAAGCAGAGTTGGCCCTGGTTAGTACTTGGATGAGAGACCACTAAGGAAGTCAAGGCTTGCTACACCAAGACAGGCAATAACAAACAACTACTGAAGTCTCTTGCCCTGAAAACCCCATGAAGAAGAAGAGGAAGAGATTGGATTTATACCCTGCCCTTCACTCGGAGTCTCAGAGCGGCTTACAATCTCCTTTCCCTTCCCCTCCCCACAACAGACACCCTGTGAGGTAGGTGGGGCTGAGAGAGCTCTGACAGAAACTGCTCTTCTTCAAGAACAGCTCTGGCAGAACTATGCCTTGCCCAAGGTCACACCAGTAGCTGCATGTGGAGGAGTGGGGAATCAAACCTGGTCCTCCCAGATCAGAGTCTGTGCACTTAACCACTACACCAAACTACACCAAATGGAGGGGTCACCCCTAGATGGTTGCAACTTGACAGTACTTTTTTTGTTGCCGTCAAGTGGCAGCTGATTTTTGGCAACTCTGTGGGATTTTCAAGGCAAGAGACATACAGAGGTGGTGGGCTATTGCTTGCCTCCACGCCACAACCCTGGACTTTCTTGGTGGTCTCCCTTCCAAGTACTGACCAGGGCCTGCTTCGCTTCCAAGGTCTGATGAGGTCAGGCTAGCTTGGGTTATCCAGGTCAGGACTTTACACACGGATAAGTGTCAGTACTTTCTAATATGGCAGCAAACAAGAGCTTCGTCACCTGTTCCACAGAGCAGGGATCAGAAATGTACACACACAACAAAGCAACTCAAGGGCTGTGTGGTCTTAAAGGCTGATCTACATGTGATCTGATGTTCTTAGTACTCTGCAGTACCTGTATGATTTAATTTAAAAGATCAGCCGTGGGAGGGGGGAATTAGCTCTTCTCCTCTGGAACATTTCCCCAGTCGACTCTCCCTTGCTTCCAGGCTGCTTTGAGCTTTGGTTGGGAAAAAAAGACGGGCAGCCTAGCCATATATGTTTCAGTCAGGAAAGCAGACTGATAAGAGTTAACTGAGAGCCAGTTTGGTGTAGTGGTTAGGAGCGTGGACTGTAATCTGAGAGAACCGGGTTTGATTCCCCACTCCTGCACATGCAGCTGCTGGTGTGACCTCGGGTCAGTCACAAATTCTTTCAGAGCTGTTCTCTCAAGGGCAGTTCTCGAAAGAGCTCTCCCAGCCCCGCCTACCTCACACAGGGTGTCTGCTGTGGGCAGGGGAAGGGAAAGGGATTGTAAACCGCTCTGAGACTCCTTCAGGTAGTGACGGGCGGGGATATAAATCTAATCTTTTCCTCTTCTCTTCTTAACTCGCCCACTTCCCCAGCACCATGGCCCTGATATATAAGACACCCGCTCCCATGGCTGATTCTTGGGGCTTTTTCCCACTCACATTGTGCCGGCGTTCTGCCTCTGTTTGTCCCGAAGGTGCACCAAAGGTGCGGAGAAAATGGCGCGAAGCCCCGTATTAACACACGCGCCGCAGCAAAGGGTGTGAAATTGACACCCAGCGCCGGGACAAACGGAGGCAGAATGCCGGCACAATGTGAGTGGGAAAAAGCCCTTGTAGTTAATGTACATGTCAAGAAATGCTGGTTTATTTATTATTTAATTATGTCTTGCTTCTCTCCCCAATGGGGACCCAGAGTGGCTTATGCCGTCCTCCACCTTATCCTCATATTAACAACTCTGTGAGGTAGTTTAGGCTGAGAGAATGTGTTGGGCCCAGGGAGATCCAGGGCAGGGTTTCAAATCTGGTTGTCCTTGGTTCTAGTTTGACATTTGGACTGCTACACCGCAACAGCTCTCTGAATATAGACCCTCAAAGTCATGCACAAATTGGACTTGGCTTCCCTCATGGAATGAAACAAATCCTGCTTTCCCCTATAATCAACCACAAGTACTGTTATGACTATAACCAAAACTACTGTTGTCACATTTCTCCTTCCACATGACCCACCAAATAATTTCTCCGTTTTGTGCTCTTATGGTCTTAGAAATGACTTTTAAATGGCGGTGGAACAAACTCATGGAGGAGAGGTTTATAAATGGCTGCTACCTACAAGAACTCAGATTCAGAAGCCTTTGAAGCACTTGATACTCTAGGGAACAGTGGATATTCTGTGGACAGATAATCTGAATTAAATCCATCTGTCTTTTTTGTCTCATGCTATCCCTCCAAGGAGCTCACAGCAGTATGCAGGGTTTTTTTTCCCTCATCTCACAATAATCTAGTAGTACGTAAGGCTGAGAGAGAGGGAATGAGTGACTGGCTCAAGGTTGCCAACAGAACTTCTTAGCAGCATGGGGATTTGAACCCAAGTCTCTCCAATCCATATCTAAAACTCTGCTCTACCTATCACACTGCATCTTTTTTATGTCTCCATACAGCCACATTCCAGTAGGTGCCCCAGATCATTTAAATACATCCTGTCCTTATCCCTCGTACTTAGCTCCAGACAAAAGCAAAATGTTTGCTATGTGTAAAAAAGCCTATGGATGTGGCCCAAAGCACACCTGTAATCTCAATTATTTTTCTTTGGATGCAAAGAAGCATCAACAGGTTTTGGAGGTCCATGGGAAAAGATTAAATCAAAATGGTGGGTCTGGGATTGCTAAAGTTTGAGAACTGCTGGATTAACACATTTATTGTGTCATCATTTTACCGGCTAAAGCTTATTCTGCAATAGATGTCTTCAAGACTCCACAAGACTGGTTTTAATCCAGTTATTTTGGAGTTCACTGGTTTTAATCCACTTCACTGGTTTTAATCCAGTTATTTTGGAGTTAATCCACCCAGCACTACCAATCAGAAGACATTATACCCAAAAGACATAAGCCTCTCAGTAACATCAGTCAAGCAAAAAGTCAAATATTGTTGGAAGGGAAACAAAAATGGCCTTACTTCACTGCTTAAATATCTCCAAAGAGGAAACCCTCCTCTTTAATAAAATCTTTCCCACAGTTTTCTTACATGGAAGTTTCTCTTAGCAGTCTTTAGTGCCCTCTGCTGCCGCGTCTGAGCATTTTCAACCTTCCTTGCACTGTTTGCATTTATGTGTGACTGGGGGACAGAATAAGGAAGAGAAGACTGTTTATAACCATGCAGACATTCTAGCCAGTGCTGGCTTTCTGTTCATATTATAGTAGCAGAAAATGCAGTAAATGAACTCTTGTTCTTACTGTGTCATAGGAACATGTGTGAGTGTGAAGCGCAGTCAAATCATAGCCAACTTACAGTGACCTCATAGGGATTTCATTTTCAAGGCAACAGATGAACAGAGGTGGTTTGCCATTGCCTGCCTTGGTACAGCAACCGTAGCCCTTCTTGGTGGTCTCCCATCCAAGTATAACCAGAGCCAACCCTGCTTAGCTTCCATGATCTGATGACATAGGGCTAGCCTGGACTATCCGGGTTAGAGCATCATTGGAATAGCAAATAGAATCTAGACACACCTCTATATTTAACTAGGAAGTTTTTATTTGCAAAAACTTACTTGAATGATCCAGGACAAAACTTTTTTTCAATTTCTTTTTGTGTGTGAATATTGTGTTTGTGTGTGCGCGTGCACGCACCTGCATGCCTGGAAGTCATGGCTGACTTGGATGTTTCCAAGAGGTGGCTTACCTCTGTGTCCCAACCGTAGTATTCCTTCCAAGTACTTACCAGCCCTTCTTAGTTTCCAAGATCTGACGAGACTGGGCTTGCTTGGGCGATCCAGGTCAGGGCAATCCAGGACAAAACTTGATGCAATCAAATTACAAATGTGTATCTTATTTCAACATGTCTCGGGACACAACTCACTCCTGAGTCCCTGAGCTGAAAAGAGCAACTGGCTACTGCATGAAAGTAGTCTATGTCTTGCTGACTTGTAGTGTTGAAAGACTGCAGTAGAGCTGCTTCAAGTCAGTAGTGCTAGCGGGCATGAAGTATTCTGCCATAATACTTGTGGTGGATACAACACAGGATACAAGAAGCATCACATGAGAATTCAGTGTTGGGTTGAGACCAATGCTCCCTCTAAGCTGTGGAGTCTTGTGAGCAAAAATTCTACTTGGTGAGCTACTGGCATTAAAGTTGTGAGCGAGCGATTTGGCTACTGCATAAATTAGTTTGCTCTGGAGCCATCCTTCCTGAGCGGAGACCAAAATGTGTAAGCTGGAGGCTAAAAAACTGTGAGCTAACTCACTCTAACTCAGCTTAGAGGGAACACTGGTTGAGACGTAACCAGTTTCCTGTACTTTGTTTTTGAAAGGCCTAGCAACTTACTGTGATGGGTTAGGTAAGAGTTTTGGGGAGTTAACTGTAAAAACCTCCCAAAGAGCTCCAAGACCCAAGGGAGAATGTTCATATTAACAAGATGATGAAATGCATACGTGAACTCCATCCCCTCAGATTCACAAAGAAAAATTCCATTAATCCAATGTTTCATTCAATTACACTCCAAGGAGCAGAGAGCTAATTTGGGAGGAGCTAGCATACATTTAAATAGAATGTTAATATTTACCATTTTACAGCATTTCAGATCTGCGAAGTGGGGTGAAGCTATTGGCTAGAGATTATAACTTCAATTAGGTAGTGTTAATAGGAAAGGCAATGATGTCTCACTAAGGGAAATTGCTAAAATTGTGCTTTAAGTATAGTCAATTAACTAGATTTTGACAAAGCAAAGAAAAGATGAAACAGGAGCCTTTGGAAAAAAAATAATGAGAAAGAACATGTCTGTTTGGGGAATCCTAACATTTTGGTGGAAATCCATTAACTGAAATTAAATACTATTTTAAACCAAAGCACTAGAATATCTAATTAAGTTAGCAAAAGGCTCGGGGAAAGAAGTTGCTGGGGGAATTAGAGAGGTGGTTTACAAGCACATCAACCAAGATGGAGCCCATAGAATGGTATATTAGAAATGGGCTGGAAAAGTCCCTGGATGGAAAAACTGAAAGTTTACTGAAGATTTATTTAGGGTGATGCTGTGATTTTGGGCCTTAGGAAAAAAGTTAAAAGATATGAGTGTAACTGAGTATAACAGAGGGGGTAAGGATGAGCGGCTCAGTAGGACAGGAGCCATGTTTCCATAACAGAGCCTCTTCTTTGCATGGAAGAAGAAGGAGTAGGAGTTGGTGGTGGTGGCGGCTACAAGCATGGACGGCTTCAAGAGGGAATTGGATAAACATATGGAGCAGAGGTCCATCAATGGCTATTAGCCACAAGGTATAGATAGGAACTCTCGGCCTGGGGCAAGTGATGTTCTGTATTCTTGGTGCTTGGGGGGGGGCAACAGTGGGAGGGCTTCTAGTGTCCTGGCCCCACTGCTGGACCTTCTGAGGACACCTGGTGTTTTTGGCCACTGTGTGACAGAGTGTTGGACTGGCTGGGCCACAGGCCTGATCCAACATTGGCTTCTCTTATGTTCTTAAGGAGGGGAAGCAGAAGCAGAAGAAGAGATTGGATTTACACCCTGCCCTTCACTACCCAAAGGAGTCTCAGAGTGGCTTACAAACTCCTTTCCCATCCCCTCCCCACAAGAGACAACCTGTGAGGTAGGTGGGGCTGAGAGAGCTCTTTCCAGAACTGCTCTTCAAGAACAACTCTGACAGAACTATAGCTTAACCAAGGTCATCCAGCAGCTGTGGATTCAAACCTAGTTCTTCCAAATTAGAGCCCATGCACTTAACCACTACACCTAAAAGCATCCCAGGTTCCATTCCTTAGCATTTCCAGATAAAGGCTCTTAAGTAGCAGACGTTGCCTGAGATCTTGGAGAGCCACTGCCTATCAAAGTCGACAGTACCAAGTGAAATAACCCAGTGGGCTGACTCCCTATGGTGGTAGAAAGTGCTGTTGAGTAGCAGCCAGGGCTCATTTCGCAGCAGGAGCTCCTTTGCATTTTAGGCCACCCCCCCTAATGTAGCCAATCCTCCAAGAGCTTACAGAGCTCTTCTTACAGGGGCTACTGTAAGCTCTTAGAGGATTGGCTACATCAGGGGTATGTGGCCTAATATGCAAGGGAGCTCCTGCTACAAAATAAGCCCTGGTCACAACCAACTTATAGTGACCTCTGTTGGATTCTCTGGACTTGGTATTGCCAGGGAACTGCAGAAAGCAGCAGAGTGCTCAAGGCTTTAATGCAGCAGAGCTGGGGCCAGGTGTGGCAACAGACTTAGAAAGTTGCACAGAGTCAGCAATCAGTTCTAAAAGGCCTAGGTCAGGGGTGTCAAACATGCGGCCCAGGGGCCGGATCAGGCCCCCAGAGGGCTTCTATCAGACCCGCATTGGAACTGGCCACCTCCTGTTTCCAGTTCTGCTGCTGCTGCTGCATCATAGCTTGCTTCGCCAGACTCTCTCAATCACTCAGCCATTTCATGTTTTCCCCTGGGTCCTCGACTCAGAACTCTAAGCATGGGATTTCTGTGGTGAATGTCCTGGCCCCACTTATGGACCTCCTGATGTCACCTGGTATTTTTGGCCACTGTATGACAGAGTGTTGGACTGGATGGGCCATTGGCCTGATCCAACATTGGCTTCTTTTATGTTCTTATGTCAATAAATCCCCTCCCCTGACCTGACACTAAAAACTGCATTTGTTTAAGCAGCAAGCCAGGTTTGTAATATGGGCATCCACAATACTGTCACCACGAATCCGGTCTGTTTAAGGCTAAAACAGGTCACATCTATTTGCCGCCTTGCAGGATAAAAAAAATGTGATAGCTCTGTTCAGCCTGTGTGTGTTGTATGTTCTCTGTAAACATACCGAAATCCCAGCATCACAGCCTGGTTAACTTCTGTCCTGCTGAGCTCAAAGGGACAAGGAAGTCCTCCCCCTCTTCAAGGTAACAAGATTTCCTCTATAGGCATCTACAGACAGGAGTTTAACAAACTGCACCTGGAACAGGAAGGCTTAAAAGCCTTCCTGAAAGAATTTACTAAGTATTCTGACCTCCATCATCATCTTGTTAAATTCATTTTATATCTTGAGACAAGTTAGTGAAATATGTATGGATCGTTGCATTAAAGAGAAATGTATCTTTCAATTGGTTTCTGATTTGCACTTTGCAATAACTGCTGATGGTGTCTATACAACCCCTAGACATGATTTGACGTTATTTTATTACCATTCTATTATTTGACTTGCTAACATGCAGGTAGGTGGTTGTGACTGCAGGTTGTGGCTTGTTGTTGTTTTTTGAGTGCTTACAGGGCAATATTTAACATGGGATGTTTTATTTATTAACGTAAAGAGGCACAATGGATTGTTAGTGATTAAAGGGACAATACGGCTGCCATACTTGTCAAAAATATAGACTTAATTCAATAGAGAGGCGACAGTCAGTCTCTGCGTTGATCTATGCAGAAGCCAACTGCATCGGAAAAGCAGCGCAAAGCCAGCTCTGGACTCTTAATTTTAAGCTCTAGGGCATCATATAAAAAAAGGCCGAATTCTTACTAAGTGCCTATAATTGCATGCCTCCTGAAATGACAATACAAGCCAAATTTTCAAAATTGGAAAGTGTTAAGCTTTTCCGCTCTGGCCCCTTTCCAAAATAAATAAGTAAGTAGTTTTTTCTACCTTTCTCTCTTTTGAAAGTGCACTCGTTCACAGTGGAAGGAAAGCAGGGTTGGCTCGAATGACAGATTACCCCTTAGTTGATTGTAAAGGGGACTTAAGTTGAGAATGGGACATCTTAGCTGCGCAAGCAGAGCAGCTTGGTTAGGATGCTGTAGGTCAAAACTAGCATCTGGGAAGATGACCACAAGGATATAGGGACCCCACACAGGTTTTGCAGCACCGGAGTGATGGAAAGAAAGAGCATGGCATGTTCCATAATTAGGATGCGCGTCTGGTACTTAATGAATCAAGATCTGATCTGAACCAACATTATTTTGTTCTGTAAATGCTCAGAAGCCAAAAAGAGTTATCCAGCATTCATGAAAAGAACAGAAATATTCCAGTCTGAAGAACAGAAATATTTTAGTGCTATCAGAAAAACAGAAATGGGGGTAATGGAAGAACCAAGTCTGCGCTCTTAATCACTACCCCAAACTGAGACAAGATGGGAGAGGTCTGTGGTGATGATAGATCCAAGTTCCCTCACCGGTGATAAGAATCAGATCTCTGAGCCTCAACAGCACTGTTAAATTAATGTATATGCATTAAGGTGCATTGCTGCACCAGTACACAGGTACATATCCCTCCTATTCATGTAAAAAAGAACATGGAGGTGAAGGTAACTTAGAACAAAAACAGAACGTATTTGCGGGGTGGGGGTGGGACTAAGCTCTGCCTGATCCCACTCTTCATTTTTCTCCCAGACTGGCCAACTTACCATGTCAGTGGCAGGCAGGACATTGTGGGGATGTGAGGAGTGGTTCGGGATTTATTTCCCTGTTTCCGAGTGCTCTGTTATTGCAAAACAAAAATAAACTCTGCACACCCACCACTTAAGTATCCTGGCAAAAGAGGAAAAACTTACACCTATGTCACTGATGCCTGGTCTCACTAGTCCTAGAAGACACTTAGCAACCCCTGAGATTTTTTTTTTTACAACAAAAAGGTTGATTTTTATTAGAAGAGAGTTCGTATACATAGAGCTGCACTGGGAGAAGATATACCTGAGTGTTTCATGGCTGTCTGACCCATTTCATAACTCTCTCTCTCTCTCTCTCTCTCACACACACACACACACACACTGACTCAGGGAGGAAGTGGGAGAAAGTGATTTCAGGGAAGGTGATAGTTATAAAGAGCGAGGTCCACGGAGGCAGCAGTGAAATGACCAGTGAAGAAGACCAGTGAAGATGGAGTGAAGAAGAGAAGGCTCACACACAAGTGGGGGTATATGTACAGGTCCCAGAACGCAGACACACTGCTTTGGAACAGTGAGCTACAATTATAGGGGGAAATGCTCCCTGGGGCAGTCTGACGTGTTTGCTCCCAAAACAATGATTTGATGAGTTTTTCGGAAGTGAATGATTGATGTTAATGGTGCTTGATGACCCTCTAAGCATCAAATGAGAGAGGCTACCATGTTGTGTGATTAATATTAAGTGTTGCATAATTAGGTTAGTGGGGAAGGTGTGGGGAAGGGAGGCTGGATGTGGATGAGGCTAATCCCAGGTGAAGAGATCGATGTTGGGAGAGGAGGAGGTTGTCAGTGGATTAGCCACTCTTTCTCACACTTCTAACCTAGGTGTCGTGATTTGTCCTGGCTGGCATCCATTTTGTGTCCTTTTAGGCCAAGCAGTGCATTGCATTATAATATCTGAGCTGATCTATACATACTAGGAAGTAAGTGTGTTTATGGGTTTTCTGCCTATAAACTGCCCCTCAAAGAGAGGAGGGGTCTCACTGCTGACAGACCCAGGAGGCAGTATTCACTTGAATGCCATTGAGAAACAGGGTCAGAGATTATGCAGTGCTTTCCATCACCTCCATTATACCCAAAGCTTAGAACATTTCAGTTCCCTATACATAAATACGGGGGCCGCGGTGGCTCAGTGGTTAAGACATTGAACTGCAGACCGGAAGATCAGTAGTTCAAGACCCGAGTGCTGCATGACAGAGTGAGCTCCCATCTCTGGTCCCAGTTCCTGCCAACCTAGCAGTTCGAAAGCAAGACATTGCAAGTAGATAAATAGGTACCACTTTGGTGGGAAGGTAACAGCGTTCCGTGCACCTCGGCATCTAGTCATGCCGGCCACATGACCGTGGAAACGTCTTCGAACAGCACTGACTCTTCGGCTTGGAAATGGAGATGAGCACCGCCCCCTAGAGTCGATTTCAGCTGGATTTCGAGCAAGGGGAACCTTACCTTTATTTTTATACATAATTATAATATTTGTAAAATACATGAAAAAACCACTTATATAACCTAAAATATTAAGTGATATAACTTAAATCACTTATAAAACCATCTCTAAAATATTATCTAGTATGACTTATCCATATTTTCCTCAGCTGAATTGCCAGCCAACCATACTTAGCAATTTTAAAGGTAACATCTCTGTTTCTATCAGCGCGTGTTTTCTTGAGATGACTTTTTTTATCTTTCTCTGGGAATCACCTCTATTAACTGGATCTTCTGTTTCAGACCATAACGTTGTTGCTGGTATCCATTCCTAGCCCATGAGGTCACACTCTAATGGTTATTCTAGCTACAAGTGGTGAGGCAAAAGAACTAACTTGAGGGAGTTTCCACTTGTGCAATTTCTTGTATAGTCTGCATTACTGTTCATGAAAAATATCTACACATGCTTCGTAGCTGGCACACAACACACACAGGGGTTACAGACCTCTGGTGTGCTAACAAAGCACATGGAGCAGCCCAGTTGAAATCAGACACTGTGCATGTGCAAAGTCCCATGGGTCAGTTCTTTTGCCTCGCAGGTAAATAAGACAATTGAGAAGAAGAATCAAGAAAGTGTCCCCCCCCCCTTTTCTTTAGGAGCAGAGAAACAAGTTCCTCTTTGGAGAAAGGTAATGTCTAGAAAAGGGAGAAAGATTAAAGAAAGGAATGAAGTCATGCTTCAGTTCCTAGATGCCTTCCTCAACAAGACAAGGAAGAAAGATGTGAACGAGAGCGGAGCATCTAGCAGAAGCCATAGATGGAAGAAAATGAAAAGGAAGAGAGTTTTGTGTACAAATAGAGAGTGTAGCTGATGAAAAAACTGAGTTTGCTAAATAAACTAGCTTGAAAAAGGACAAAAAGCTAGACTGACGAGCAAAAGAAAAAGAAAAGACAGGGAAAGCAGAGCACAGTGGATTGAGATTGAAACTGTTTTCTGAATGGAATAGGAACTAGAATCTTGGCAGGGGGAAGAAAATGCAGCGGGAGGACTGGTTCAGAAGAGCGCTGAAAACAAGAAAAAAATGTCAAGGAGGTAGGATTACCAGGTATGGGTTGGATAATACCTGGAGACTTGAGGAACTTCTGGTTTTGGTGGCTTAATGGCGGGCACGCTCCAGTGGAGCTCCGCATGGAGCGGCCCACAACCTCAGCGAACGGGAGGGGTACCAGCTGGATTCTGGTCCCCCCTGGAGCCCTTGTAGGGGGCTCCCAGCCTGGGACACGAGAGGTGCCTCTCCTGAGGCAACAGCCAAAGGATTGAGGCACCCCTTTGCCCCATAAGGTCCCATTGCCGCAGAGCCTCTGGCACCCTAAGTGGCACACTGGCTTGGCGAGCAAAGAATGCAGTGAAGAAATGAAAATACCCCTACCTGAGGTGCAGCCTTGAATGAAATGTGAGTCAGTGGGTCCACTCAATAGGATTAACAGGTGTCCTGTAGCCCCGAAACAAAGCAGTAAAGGGGGAGGGAAAGTTTTTGCGCCCCATCCTTTCTTTTTAAAAGACTGAAAAGCAGAGGGCTGGGACCACTGGTACTGCATATGGGGTTCAAGTAGTGTGGAATTGTTCTTAAAATGGCATTAAAAAAAAAAAACTTTCCGCGGTACTTTAACTTCTCTGAGAAGTAAACAATGGCTGGCAGAGGAGAAAAAATGGTGCCCAGAGGGAAACCCTCTCCAAAAGCTACAGCTCCTTCTCTTCCTGTCCCTAAACAGGAAGCTGCCATAGACTTTCCAAACATGTTGTTGGTAGCATTGTGCCCTCTACTGGATCAGATGACGACAATGAACCAAAGTATTGATGCGCTCTAGAAAGAGATTAAAGAATCTAACGCTAAAATAAAAGAGGTGATTAAATCAGCAAAATCAGATGAAACCAAAACAAAAATACTGAATCAAAGACTACAAGTGGTGGAGAAAGAAAGAGCAACTGACAGAGACCAACTTTTGAGGCTGCAAATGGAAAAAGCGTCTTATGTTCTACGATTTCAAGGTGACCCAGAACAAAAGCTGGAGAATTTGAAAGAAATCTTAAGTGAAACATGGGCTCCAAAAACAGGTTTACAAGTGGATTATTTGCAAAGCGAAATGGATATTGTCTATAGGACATATCCTGATTTTGTGAAGAAGAAAAACCTGCCTGGAGAAATTGTGGTACAATTCTCTAAGAGAACAAGAGACGTGGTGCTCAAGGCCACTAATGCGACAATCCTAAAAATCAAAGATGTGGAAATCAGAGTCTTGAAAGATATTCCATTTGAGATAAGAAAAAGAAGGAAGCAAGATAAAGACTTGACAAAATTCCTGCAAACGAACTCTACCCTTTATAGATGGATTTTTCTGGAGGGTTTGGTATTCAACTATAAGGAGAAAAAAGAAAAGATCACCTCTTCCAAAAGTGCAGAGACTTTTCTGGATCTGCAACAAAGACTAATAAAAGAAAAGAAGACAGCATAGGAAGAAGAAGAGGAAGAAGGCATCATACATGACTTGGAAAGCTCTGAAAGCTCATCAAGTAGCTCTTCAGAGGACTCCGACTCAGCAAAGGGGACAGCTGCCCTTAAGCAACTGACAGTCCAAAGGGAACCTGCTAAACCAAAAAGAAGAGGGAGGAGGGGGAAATAGCTTTGTATACAACTTGAAAGTTTAAGAAATTTATTTTGCCACATGCTTGAATCTACATATGCATAGTCAGTATCATTTGAAACTTATTATCATGTTTCAGTATTTTATACTTTGCTATATGGGGAATTTCATTCATATATATTTTTAAACGATTTATATTCTTTGCTTTAATTAGGGATAGTTTTGTAAGTGTAGGGTTAGTTTTTTTATAGTTTGTAGAAAATTAATTAAAAAGTTATTTAAAAAAAGATAATACCTGGAAACTTTGGGAGTGGATCCAGGAGAGGGAGGGGCCTCAGCCAGGTACAATTCCATAGAGTTCTCCCTTCAAAGCAGCCATTTTCGCCATGGGAACTGCTTTTTGTCAGCTGGAGATTAGTTGTAAAAGCGGGAGATCTCCAGGCCCCACCTGGAGGCTGGCAATCCTACAAGGAGGAGAGGTGGGTAAAGTTTATGAGTCAATTAGGATTGCTGTGAAGAGGCCACAGAAATGCTTGGACCTTTCTTGATGATTGGTGAGTTTTGCTTCTTTTTAAAATAGTTACATTAAGGCCTAAGTCATAGGCCTGGAGTTGGTAACTGGAGGCCCCTGGGCCAATTCTGTTCCTTGAGAGGCTCAGCTCCTGCCCCACTTGTCAACCCTAAGAGGGAAATGGTACAGAGAAAGTGACACTGGAAGCAAGAGGGTTTTTTTTTTAAAAAGCTGGCCGCTTTTGGGGAGAGAAATGAAGAAGCTGGTCTCACTCACAAAAAAAGTCCTTCCAAGCTGGTCTGCCGAGAACCCTCCAACGATTCCCTCATGACCACCCTCTTACCACCCAAATCCTACCTTTAAATTTTTTTTTATTTATTTCAGAAAGGACAGGAAAAAAGGACAGGGAAAGAAAAAAGACCCCTCAAAATCCAACAAGTAACAAAAGAAGAAAGAAAAAAAGAAAAAAAGTATATAGAAAAATGGAAGACAAATATAACAACCGTGGTGGCAGATCTACACATAAGTTTCATAAAAGGTTTCCAGATATATTAAAATAAGTTCACATGCAGTTGTTGTCTATATGCCATGTGTTCTAATACTGATAAAGCTGTCAGGCCCTCAGTCCATTTGAAAGGAGAACAATACTGCTTGTAGACAACTCAGAAACAGGAAGTAAGCTTTTGCAGCTAGCTTCACCACATGACCAGGGAGAGGGAAGGGAAGGGGAAGCGGGGGAACTAAGCAGGTGTAAAAAGAACACAAGCCTGAAGTAGGGATGGCAACAGCGTGTGATTGGTTAGCCAGATTGTGAGCAAGCTGCCAATTGGTGGGCTTGACAAGGTAGGGAATTATAAAAGCTGTGTGGGGTGCTGTGCCACTCCAGAAGCGACGGGTGGACTGCCCATCCGGCTTCTCCGTGCTTTGCAAACCACGTAAAATAAAATGGCCTTGTTCACTCTCTCCGTGTGAAGTCTCCTGCTTGACTCTGGTCCGGTCACTCACACGTATCAATTGGTGGCAGCGGTGGGATAAAGCCATCTCCAATGGGGTCCTAGTTTGGGGCCACCTGAACAGGGGCCACAGGGCCCAGAGACGAGTTCGTCTCAATAGGCCTCCTTCGGTTGACCGCAAACTAGTGACAGTCGGGGGGCAAGAGGGAGTGGGCAACGCCATTATCCAGGAGGATCGGAGGGCGTCGGAGGATCTCCGACCTGTGGTGAGTATCTCTGTCAAGTCAGAACACCATGGGAAACAAGGGGTCCAAGACTCCAGGGAAGGGACAGGCTAAGGGGGACGCCCCTTGTAAAAGCCTCATGGATGGGAAACCAGGATTGGCGGGAAAGGAAAGGGAAGGCCCAGGGAAGACACCACTGACGTACCCCACGTCTTCTCCTTTGGGGCAAGTCTTACAGGCCTGGGAAAGATTTAAAGCTTATGGCCCCAGCAAGGAGGAATTTGTGACAATATGTGTCAAAGAGTGGCCCCAAATTTCAGATCTTCCTCATGGCCACATATGGCCCCCTTATGGGACCTTTCAGAAAGCAGTGATTATGGATATGAATCAATATTGGCTGCGCCTTGATCCACGGCCGGAGGTCCCTCTAAATTTACAATGTGTAGGGATTTGGATCAATTGTGTTAATCGAGTAATACCGATCCGCATGGCTCCTTGTAGGACAGTAGAGAAAGAGGAGCCAGGTAAAGGGGAAGAGTATGAATGGGACCCGAATGATTACTCAAGACCTCCCCCTTATCACTGACCCGGTGGACCAGGTCCAGAGGATGAGGTATTGGGAGGGAACACCCTACCCCGTTTATATGGAGAATTGAGAGACATATTACATAGGGAGAGGGAATGGGGACGGGAAGCCGGATTAGAAGGATCTACCACCACCCGTCGTTTACAACGCACCCAGTCGACTCCAGATTTAGCCACACCAACTTCGGCACCTGCCCCTATGATGCCTTTACGCCAGGTAGCGGTAGGCCAGGGTCTGGGATATGTTGAGGTTCCCTTGTCAATTGTAGAATTAAGAACTATTAAGAGTCAATTACCCCCCCCTCACAGAAAACCCGGTGCTGTTCAGGACCAAATTAGATGGATTATTGGGTCCACAAGTATATACTCCCCAGGAGCTAGTGCACATTGTAAAACAAATGGCAGGAACTGAGGAAAATAGGCAGGCACTAGGAACGGCACGGAAGGAATGGATGAAGGGGGCGGCTGATAGGGATGAAGCCGGGGCAAGGGGGGTTCTTCCTGATGGAAATCCTGATGAGCTAAACCTTCAGACTCCTGCAGGAAGAACATTTTGTACAACCTATCGGGGTCTACTCCTCGATGGGCTGGTTAAAATGGTTCCGAAAGTTTTCAACCCCCGAAAGGCATTTGGGCACCCTCAAAAGAAAGAGGAGACCCCGATGGAATATGCTAATAGGTTAAAAGAAGGCATGTCTGCCTTCACTGGAATGGACCCAGAATCTGAAGAGGGAATGGCTGTTTTAAAATTTCAGTTTGTGGGTGGGAGTTACCCGGATATTAGAAAACGACTACAGAAATTAGAGGGGATGTTGGAAAAGAGTCTTCAGGAACTTATAACGGAAGCACAAAAGGTGGTTGCCAGGAGAGAAGAAGAGGAGGAGAAGAAAACGGTTAAATTAATGGTACAAACGGTAAACGAAATGCAAAAGAGGGAGGGAGCCCGCCCAAGGGATAGAAGGGAGGGGCCGAGGCGGGAAAATCAGGAGCAAGAAGAACCTAGGGGACGGCGGCCGCCTTGGGACAATCAGCAAGGGAGACAACCTCTCCCCAGGGATGTCTGCAAATATTGCAAAGAAAAGGGACACTGGGGACGAGAATGTTCCAATAGGGATGAGGGGAGGTGGGACACTTATCATGTAGCCACCACGTACGAAGACTATACAGATTAGGGGAGTCGGGGTCTTCTGCATTCTGGCCCGGCCTCTGCAGAACCCTTGATAACTTTGAGGCTGGGGCCCAGAGGGGAGGAGGTAACATTTCTATGCGACACTGGGGCGACTAAGTCTTCTCTTGTAAGGTTACCTAAGGGGGTGGTTGTTACACAAGCATTTACAATAATAAAAGGGGGGGAGGGAACACCAAGGGAGGTCCCAATAACAGATCCAGTTATAGTTTGGACGGGGGAGGGGGGAGAGCACACCCTTCTTCCACCCATTTTTATTAGTACCTGAAGTGGGAATAAGTTTGCTGGGGAGGGATTTAGCAGATCAACTGGGAGTGGAAATAAAAATACAATAAGGGAAATTTCAAAGGGGACACAGGATGCAGAATTACTATTTAAGTTGATGATGTTCTAATTTCGGGAAGGGAAGAGGAGATGGTTAGGAAAGAGTCAGTTGAACTGTTAAATTTCATGGCAGAGAATGGTCTATGGGTAAATCAGGACAAGGTGCAATTTGTGGAACAGAATGTTACTTATCTGGGGCTCCTAATAAGTCAGGGGAAGAAATCTGAATAAATTGCAAACATCATACTCCCTGACATCTCCAATCTAGTGGGCAGACAGAAAGAATGAACCAAACCTTAAAAAAAGGGCAATTAAAAAGTTAGTTTTGGAAACTCATTTGCCCTGGCAAATAATGCCAGACACAGCCACTGATAACTTACATTTGCTGAAGGATCATTTTATCAAAGAATATGTGCTGGCTCTGTCTTCTCTTTTAAGCCATAACAGGAAGCAAGGACAACTCTTACTCACCCCACCACTTGAAACACCAGTGCACCCATACCAACCTGGAGACTGGGTCTATATTAAAAGGTAGAACACAGAGGCACTTGGCCCGACCTGGGACGGCCCCTTTCTGGTGCTCTTAACGACAGAAACTGCAGAACGAGGCTGGACACATCACACCAGAACAAAAAGGGGAGCGCCGCTGAAGAAGTGGAGCGCTGATCCGGTTCCAGGAAGGCCACTGACTGTGAAATTCCGTAAATGTCTGCAAAATGGACCCTTGAAGACCCAGACAACCTAGGGTGGTCAGACTCTGAATGGTGGGCAAAAGTGACAAGTGCCTGGTTCGATTCGTGAATTACCCTTTATTCCAACTTAGGGGACATTTTGTGGGGAGTAGTGTGGGAAGGAGAGGAAGACAACAAATTTAACACATTTGGGGGGGGAGGATTTGAACTTTGGACTCCAACGATCCTTATTTTCCTGATTTTGGAGGTTGGTAAAAGGCAATTATGGAAGGGATGTTGTGGGTGGTGTGGCCCCTATTAAGCATCACTATGGCTAACTGGGAAGAAAATACATGGCATCAAATGGTGAACAGGGTTTCAGATCTAACCAATGTAACTGATTGCTGGGCGTGTGCCCACCCACCGGCCTCAGGGGTGAAAGGGTGGCCAATGGTGGTCACTAGTACTTTGTCTCAAAAGGCTGGAATAAGACTCAAGTCTTCTCCACCCGCAGTGTCACCAAATTAATGCATGGGGAAACTAAGAAAATTAGGGATCTGGATGAAATGGCCCCCACCCGCCAGGAAATTTGGCCTAAGGCCCCCGTATGTTTTCAATGGCATAATCAATCAACTTTTGTTGAATACTTAATCACAAGTGGGGAAGATAGGATCTGGGGTCAGTAATAAGGGGGTGAGAGAACCTTTTTCATTAAACGAAGGGGGGGAGGGGGACCATATGGTAAAGCTATATGATAACGTAAGAGGGATAAATTTGTTTTATGGATTACAAGAACAGATTCTCTTCTTCTCTGGGAGTTATATGTATGGACTTCCCCAAGGACTGTTTTGGATTTGTGGGAAATGGGCTAGGAGAATATTACCCCGAGCATGGAATGGGACTTGTACGGTAGGGACATTGGCCCCTGGAGGAATTGCCTTCCACCTAAAGGAACAATCCAGGGAAACATGGGATCCCCATATCCAATGGGAAAGAAGAAAGAGGGCTTATGATGAGAAAGCAGGCTATGACCCAGATAATACCTTACTGAAGGAGAGAGATATGTAGCCATCACCTTTTGGGGAGTGGGGATCGCATAGAATGTGAATCAGTTAAGACGTCTTAGTTACCAAGTTGAGAGGTTAGCAAATGAAACTGCACAGGGGTTACGGGCATTACAAACAGAAGTAGAATCAGTAGGAAAAGTATTGTTACAACATCAAATGGCATTGGATTACTTACTTAGTGCTCAAGGTGGACTTTGTGTTTGGTTAAATACCACTTGTTGCCACTATATCAATGAGTCAGGGAAAGTTGAGGCAAATGTACAAGTCATTCAACAAATTGCTAAGGATGTAAGGAAAACATATTCTTCCAACCCTGAGGGATGGTGGGCCTGGTTAACCTCATGGTTACCAAACATGCAGTGGCTAAAAGAGTTAATTGTTATAGGTGTCTTTGTTCTCTTTATTGGAATAGTAATATGTGTGTTTTTGCAGTGTATCCCAACATGTATGGCAGGACTTAAGAAGCTAATAGAAAGGCAGAGAGAAGTAGAGATGCTAGTTATGCGACCACCCCCCCAACTGAGATATGATACAATCTTTCTTCAACATGAGTAGTCTACATTGTTATAAAACAAAAGAGGAGGGATTGAAAGGAGAACAATACTGCTTGTAGACAACTCAGAAACAGGAAGTAAGCTTTTGCAGCTAGCTTCACCACATGACCAGGGAGAGGGAAGGGAGGGGGAAGCGGGGGAACTAAGCAGGTGTAAAAAGAACACAAGCCTGAAGTAGGGATGGCAACAGCGCGTGATTGGTTAGCCAGATTGTGAGCAAGCTGCCAATTGGTGGGCTTGACGAGGTAGGGAATTATAAAAGCTGTGGGGGGGTGCTGTGCCACTCCAGAAGCGACGGGTGGACTGCCCATCCGGCTTCTCCGTGCTTTGCAAACCACGTAAAATAAAATGGCCTTGTTCACTCTCTCCATGTGAAGTCTCCTGCTTGACTCTGGTCCGGTCACTCACACGTATCACATTGATTTACAGGGGATGGGCATTTATCTCTCCCGTGGTGTAAATACAAGTCCTTTAGCTGTAGTTAAGGGCATGGAGGGTCCATTTTTTGTTGACTGTCAGTTAGCCTCCATGAGATGGGCAGATAGTTTAGCAGTACACAAGAATCCTCAAAAACCAATGAACATTCTAATATGAAATTGATATGCGTAATAACATTTTCCCAGAAAAACCTGAAAGCCTGGACATGTCCAAAGCATACGTTTAAGCGATGTGTCCTGTGAGTTACAATGCCAGCAATTAGACCCTTACTCAGTCCTTTACTATAGAGTCAATATCGGGTCCAGTGTATCCTATTAACATAATGTTTTTGCTGAATAAGTTGCAGCTTAAGATCCACAGGGAGAGCAGGTATAAACTTTAAGCCCAAATCTCATTGCTTGGGCAAAACCGGGCGATCTAGCTCCTTATTCCACTCATTCCTAGGATCTGCGTATTGTATTTATTAATCAACATCAAATATTTATAAGCAAATATTGTAGGTTTCATTTTCTGCATTGATTCAATTAGAGTTTCCAGGAGCAAAGGGGATTCTGAGACACTTAAGGCTGAAGGGCCGTATTCAGATATGAACAGATGTTGCTGTTGTAAATACTACCA
The DNA here is from genome assembly GCA_029233225.1 of Lepidodactylus listeri. NCBI lineage: Eukaryota > Metazoa > Chordata > Lepidosauria > Squamata > Gekkonidae > Lepidodactylus > Lepidodactylus listeri. The sequence continues at coordinate 19,560,313 of JARCFY010000016.1, forward strand.
TTCAACAGAAGTCATATCTAGACCTCAGCTGAGAAAATGACAAAAATTCATCAATTGGTCCAATGTAGAAATCCCTCTACTGCTCCAAGCCTTCCATAAAAAGATATTTCCCCCCCTAATGTTTCGGTCTGGATTGCCTCATAATGTTAATTTAGCTTGTGAAAATGGATCAAATGGATATTGTCATGACTTTATGCGCCATAGTTCTCTAGCTTCAGAAACTGCAGGAGGAAAAGGATCCACCCAAACCCAACTTAAACTCCACATGAAAGCAAACCCTGTGTGTAGTCCAGTTCTCCTGAAGACATTTTTGGCTTTGTAACCCGAAGTGATGTTGCTGTATCATGAGGCACTCTAGGATTCATCTGAAACTCTGGGGTTTTTTTACCATAGAGTTTCAGGTGAAGAGCATCTGCAATGCAGAGATGTTGCTTCTAGTTATGCAGCTGGAAGTGTTATTGTGGTGTCATGAGATGTCATTTGGGTAAGTCCTGTCCCCTTCGTCTCCTCAAAAATTGGCATGTGAGGGACGAGTTCAGGCCTAAACTTCCCTTGACACATTTTCTATGGAGGAAATTATTTGCATGAAACAATCTTGAAGCCATATAGCCAACTTGTAGTTTGACCACCTGGAAACGTGATCCCAAATGGTCTCTTCAAAAAGTGACCTGTTTTCATAGTTTTGTAGTAAAGTATCTGCCACATTCAGAGAACAGACACCATTTCCCCCAGTGTCCTCTAGCCGAATCAGGTTGTACTGCTTTTTTCTTTGGAGAAGACAGCCACAGAAATGTGAGATTAATCATTTTGTACACAGGATGGCTTCATTGGACAGGCAATAAATCAATACTATTGAATTGCGAAAGGTATTGTTCAAATGCTATTAGCTCTCTCTCCATTATTGAACTGGGATTTTTGTCCTGATTTTGAAAAGTCGCCCACGTTGAAGGCTCTGTCCTTGGGAGAAGCGCAATATTTTATCTATTCCACCACCAATTTCTGTAGTGTGTTTCAGTATTTAATTTTGCGTTCCCTCTTGCATTTTATATTTTCTGGCTTTGCTATTATTATTGATCTTTTGCTTAAATTTGACCTAAAAATAAGCAAGGGTGTTAAAAAACGCCCCCAGTAAGGTTTGTTCAAGGAATCGCTTGAGTCTCTCCTAGCAGTCACCTTGGTAGTTGAGTACCTATCAGTAGGTAAGTGAAACGGGGCCACCTGTAGACAAGGTAGAGGTTCCTGTGTACTTCAGGGACTCCCCAGGTATACATAAAAATAGGTAAAGGTTTTCCTTGCTCGAAAGCCATTCGAATACGACTGTAGGGATGTGGTGCTCATCTCCGTTTCCAAGCCGAAGAGCCAGCGCTGTCCGAAGACTTTTTCCGTGGTCATGTGGCCGGCATGACTAGACACCGAGGCACACAGACTGCTGTTACCTTCCCACCTAAATGGTACCTATTTATCTACTTACAATTTCTTACTTTCGAACTGCTAGGTTGGCAGGAGCTGGGACCAGAGACAAGAGCCTAGAAGAGCAGCTAGCTCCGATCTTCAGCTGGCTGAGCGATAGGGCAATTGTATTGCAGCACCAGGTGAAGCATGTTAACCCAAAACCAGAACCATCCCAAGATGAAGGTACTCGGACACCAGGATCAGGAATGACTGGTTTTTAATGGTACCAGTCTCGGCCTGAATAAAAGTTTTCAGAATCAAATGCCGAGCCCTGTTTTCGTTTGGAGCTGGTCTTTTAAACCAAGGGGGTGGGGAGTTACGGAAGAGACGGGGGGGTTAGTGTCATTTTTGTACATTAATCGTCATTCTCGTAAGCAAAGTATTCAATTACATTCTTGCGTGTGCCAATTACAGTTAGAACAAGAGGAATGTCTACTCCAAGCAATGTTGCAAAGTAGTGTAAGTTCCCACGGCTTCCCATGGCTAAGCTATCTCCCATAGTAGCAAGCAGTAGCAGGCAGAACAATAAGCGTTTGTTCGTTTCTTCGCTCAAGCACATGTGTGTAATGTAACAACAGAGAATTGTGTATGTGTGTTTCTGTCCTTGAGGTTTTGGCTTGCTGGCTAACTATGGCTCATTATTATGGCTTTTTGAATTTTCTTCCTTCACAGACAGCCAGAGCTTATTTATTATTTACTTATAAATTCAATTTCTAAACCGCCCTTCTCTATGCTAGGGCTCAGGGCGGTGTACAGCATTCAAAGAGATACAATCATAGCATTTAAAACAAGATGAAAACAATAAAACAGGTACAGTAGAAGTACAATAACTATTCCAGGTGGCATCTAAAAACCAAATTTGTTCTTACCCCAAGGAGGAGAAAGAAAGGAAGGCCAAATAAAAAACTTTGTTGTCCTCAGCCATAGGCCTGGCAGTACATCTCTACCTTACAGGCCCTGCAGAACTGAACTTAGTTTAGGGCAAAGTGAGCAGGAAGCTATTCAGCTAGAACTAGGGTGCGTTCAGACAGGCAGCTAATCCTGCCATTGGCCCAGCTCTAATTTGATCCTGATCTTTTTTATCCAGTGTTGCACGACCAGACAGCTCCCCTGGGAATTGCCTTACCGCACACGGACTCCGCGATGGATTGTCTAGACAACGTCCACCTGAAGGCGCCTCAGGGTGTACTTGTTTTTCCGCGCATGCGCAGAATTGAATGGTTAACGCACAACCAGTGGTACCTTTCTCTAGGTAACATTTCAGTTAACAAAGTTCACGGGCCCTTCAGAAAGATGAAATTGTCCGGAATGTTTGAGCAGAGCTCAGTGGCCGTCGCATGTTTATGTGTTTATGTGCATATCGCTTAGAATTTTTTTCAATGGCAGCCGTTCGGGATGGTCTGGAGTCATGGGCTGATTGTACCGATGGGCTGGTTGTGTGCTGAAATGATCAGACGGGGGAAAGTCCACTACTGGCCCGTCGGCAAGCATTAGCCCTGGACTTTCACTGGTATCTTTAAAGTACAGCTCCCTGGCAAGGCAGAACGGGTTGATCACCTTTCCCAGATATCGCTGTCTGGATGTTCCCTTTGAATCTGCCCAGCATGAGTGCCTGGGTCAGATCTAAAGACCCATCTGATCATGACCCTAGAATTCTAGGACTGCCTCCACCCATATTGTCCAGCCCTCCAGTTAAGTTCCTCTTTCCAAGCTGTACTTTCTGTGCCCCCACCTGCACAGGTGCCCCCACCTTAGGGTTGCCAGGCTCCAGGTGGTGGCTGGAGAGCTCCTGGAATTACAACTGGTATCCCAGTAAAGAAGCCTGGAGAAAATGGCTGTTTTGGAAGGAGTACTTTTTGACATTTTACCCCACTGAGGTCTCTCTCTCCTCTCCTCCTCTGCCCTCCCCAGGCTCCACCCTCAAACTCTCCAGGAATTTCACAGTCCAGAGCTGGTAACCCTACCCCACCTGCAATGATGGCATGACACTTTTAAAAAGCACCCCCCCCCCCTTGAGGTTTGCCTGGCACCTACCTCACTTTTAGGGTTGCCAGGTCCCTACCTTCTGCCGGTGGAGGACTCCTGGCTCCTCCTTGGGATTTTCTGGTGTTTGTGTGTTGCAATGCTGCCATCTGGAAGTGACATCATTGCCCCAGGCATGTTGCTGGGGGATGCTCTAGCATTCAGCCAGAAACTCTATGGTACCAGAGAGTTTTTTGGCTGAGTGCTAGAGCGCCCCCTGGTGATGTGCTCGGGGCGATGATGTTGGTGTGATCTCAGGACATTGGAGTCGGGGTTCTCTCCGCCAGCCAGATCCGGGCCAGCGGATCGGGGGCTCTAAAAGCAGGCAAACCCTCGCACCGCCTGGGGGAATGGTAAGCCTACTCCGTTTCTTTTAGGTGCCAGGCCAAAACATTTTTTTCTTCTTCAGGGTTTTAACTCTTCAGGCATACAATGATATCCATTGGATTCGTCGTAAAAGCTGAATGAATAAAATGCCTGTTCCAAACTAAACAGCTAGTATGGAAGCAACTGTGGTTTCCTGGTGTTGCTGGGAATGTAATTCCCAAGTACTGGCAAGGAACAAACGCCCCAGCTGTTCAGGAGTGGGTTTGATAAGATATGGAAATATACTTCTATTGCATATATGCATGAGGGAGAGAAGACAGAAATGGGATACTTTTGTTAATAAAGGAATGCCCTTTATTAATTTTTATAAAGTCACTTGTACTTTAAAACATTGTTTTAATATGTTATGGAAGAACAGAAAATGAAATGGGAGGAGAACTTAAATAAATTTTTTCTGATTAAAAAGGAGATGCTAATCTGTCAGCGGCACCACATGGTTTCAGCAGCACCAGCACAGATTTGGTAATGAAGTTAAAAGAACATCGCCGTACACAGCAATGACCAGTGACAGAGACCGTGGGAATTATGCAGCCTTGCCTATCACAGTGCCGTACCAAGATGGATCCATCAAGCCGGAAACATTTAACCCGCTCCCCATGGCTGACACCACCCCCGTTGAATATTGCTGCAGGGTCAGCAACAAATGCTTTTCTCTACAAGACTGCAATGCGGAGAGGTCATTTGGTGGTTTCCATTCCTGCAAATGCAGTAGAAGAGCTGGATCTGAATCCTGTTGCCTTTTCCAAGGGTTTCCGAAAGGTGCTTATTCCACAGAACTTCTGTAGCCCACCATGTTGCACCAAGGAAATTTAAGCTTAAATCCCTATTTGCAGGGTGGATCTCAGACTGAGGTCCTAAATACACTGTTTATGTGCCTGCCTGTGACATCCTTGCTTATTGGGGAGACCATTTCTTAGCAGATTTCTGCTGCCAACAGGAATTCCAAAACTCTCTATTTTAATAGAATGACCCAGTGTCTGGGCGCTTCAGAGGACTATGTGGCCCTGAGGAAGGACTGTTCTGATTTCTGGGATAAGTTTAAAGAAATAATGATTTATTTATAAAAGAACAAAATAGGTTTCTGGGTATTTTTGAACTGAAGTGGGGAGGGGAGAATAGATTTCTGAGAAGTTCCTGTGTGTGAGAGAGAGGTGTGTATGCATTTAGGTGTACCTCACGAAGTGCCTCACACACACAGCTGTCTTTGTTCAGGGAAGGGACTGGCGAGGTTGCGGCTCCAGAGGGAGGAGGGGGCTCTCTCCAGTTTCAGCTGGGGGAAGGGGGGGGGGTGAATGGAGTGGGGGGGGGTGGAGGGGCGATGAAATGCACAAGTACAGTTTACATTGGTAACTTGGGGGGGGGGGATAGTGGTGAAACGAGAGTGAGTGATCTGACTTCCCAAAAGACTTCACTCTGCAAGAAAGCGATCAGACATCTGCAGAAGCGTGTGAAACCAGTAGTGTTATGTCCGCTGACAGCCGCAAGGCGGCAGCGGCATATAGGCCGCCAATAAGATCTCTGGCGGGAAATTCAGGCCCGCGGATAGGGCAGGGAGAAGTCGAGGCTACTGTATATAGTTGGCCCCTCACGGCCAGTACGCCATTACTCTTTGTGTACCAATAAACTAGTGATAGCTACGTCGTTGTCTGTCTCCTCTATGCCGTGAACCCAGTACACAAAAAGTAGGATCCATAAAGACCGGACTTTCTGTGGTGTCAGGAAAGTCAGGAGGGAGGACAGGAGGCTGACAACTGCAGGATGGGAGCCAGATGTCGCTGTTTGATGGAGGACTTCAAATCTGTTCAGGAGGAGCAATGACAATGGATCAAAGTGCTTGTCTGCTCACACCATGGAATAACAGACTCACAGAGTTGGAAGGGGCCATCCAGCCCAACTCCCTGCTTAATGCAGAATCAGCCTAAAGAACCCCTGACAAGTGTTTCTCCAGCCGCTGCTTAAGGACTGCCAGTGAGGGGGAGCACACCACCTCCCTGGGCAGCCGATTCCACTGCTGAACAACCCTTACCATTAAAAAGTTTTCCCTAATATCCAGTCAGTACCTTCTCACCCTTAATTTAAACCCATGACTGTGAGTCCTGTCCTCTGCTGCCAACAGGAACAGCTCCCTGCCCTCCTCTAAGTGACAGCCCTTCGAATACTTGTCCCCCCTCAACCTCCTCTTCTCCCTGTCCTCTGAACATCTCTTGCCTTGAAAACTTGATGGGGTCACCATAAGTTGGCTGTGACTTGATGGCACTTTCCACCCCCACTTCTTCCACTGTAGCCCAACCACTCCACCCACAAGCTCTTCTTAGGTTAAGGTTGCCAACCTCCAGGTGGAGATCTCCTGCTATTACAACTGATCTCCAGGCAACAGAGACCAGTTCCCCTGGAGAGACTGGTTGCTTTGGAAGGTGGACTCTCTGGCACTATACTCCATTTAAATACCTCCCCTCCGCAAACCCTGCCCTCCTCATGCTCCACCTCCCAAATCTCCAGGTATTTCCCAACCTGGACCTGACAATCCTATTTTAGGTCCTCCAGGAGCATCACTTAGGTGGGTATTCTGGGCTGCAATAGGACTGGGGAGGCAAGAAAGTTCCGTTAATGCTGGATCCAAGTCAATTTTGCTCAGCTGCCCTTACCTATCTCCTAGGGCTATGCTGAGGATAAAATGGAAGTGGGGGTGAGCACACAGCAACTTGGTTTTTATTTTATTTGTTCAACTCTGAGCTCCTTGGAGAAAAGGTGGGATAAAAATTAGATAGATAGACAGACAGACAGATAACCAGGGCTTTTTTTTGTAGAAAAAAAGGGACTCATTAGCATAATTATTAGCACTGTCAGCGCTGGCTAATTAAGTTGGAAGATCTCGCACAGGAATTCATCCCGATCTCCTGCAATGAAGCAGCCTGCCAGGCGGTGGTGGTGTGGAGCTGAGAAGGCACGGAACGAACACTGAGCCCGGAACATGACTCGTCACAAAAAAAGCCAACAGAAAGACTCAGTTATATGTGTTGTCTTCCCTTCCCCCACTGAATTGAATTGTTAGTCCCTTGTCTTCAAACAAATTGTAAATCGCTGTGAGCCCGCCTGCGTGTGGGAAGCAGCGATCAATAAATCGAATGTATAAATAAATAAATATAGGCCACACCCAACAGCAGAACTCATTAGCATATTGGGCCACACCCCTGACAGCACAGCTCCCTCCCAGTATTGGCTTCCCCTGGTGGCCCATGGCTTGCAGGGCACATGAGGAACCTGAGGGAAGGAAGGCAGTTTCTGGATCGGCTTCCCCAGGCGCCCCGCAGCTGCGGGGTGCCTGGGGAACCTGAAGATTGGCTTGGCTTCCTCCCTGGATTGGATTGGCTTCCTCAGGTGCCCTGCAGCTTGCAAGGTGCCTGGGAACCTGGGGGGGGGGGCTGTAGGCGTGGCCAACTCAGAAGCCAGCCTGAACTCCATTCCTGTGCGTTCCTCCCCCAAAATAGCCCTGTAGATAACTATGGAAATCTGGCATAAGGGTTAACAAGTACTTCCAATAAACGCTTCAGAAATCCTTTTGCTGTCTAAATATTTTGATCAATTGGCTGAGTACTGGGATTATGGCGACACCATTAAAAGAAATTGCCTCGGGGTAGAAACCAGTCCTTCGACTTGCACTCCTTATGACTCCCATCCTGTGAGGTCTGATGTTCCCCTGGCGGGCTACTCTGCTTTCGTTTGACATAGCTGCTGCTGTGGCAGCCACCGGATAAAAAGCCACTGCTGCCTCTTCAATGAAACATGGGTTGTCATGGATTTTTGCAGATAAAAGTGCTGTGGAAATAAGTAACAATAACATGGGTATTTCCCATGATTGTTCCTGCTTTGGAAAGGAAGTCTGTTTTTGGTTTCTGAACAAAGAAACAGAAAAGAACCCTGAAGGAAATTGATCGACTGAGCATGGTGTATTTTTAAAGAGCCACGGAGCCAGTTATTTACAAGTACATATGGAAGAATGAAACTCCGTTTTGATTAGAGGTGAAACACACCAAGCTTTTGAAAATAAAACATCATTGTTTGTGTATCTGAAGAGATGTTTGAATTCACTTCTTGTGAATCTGCATAACTCACTGAATCCTGCGTTCATTATACTTTTCAAATCTGATGATCAGATACAATTTCTTTTCCTTTGCGAAAATCCGCACATCCCTGAAAAAGAAATTAAAGCTAACAGGAAAGTATAGTGAGACGTCTTGTTATAAACTTAACAAGAATGCCTGAAATTATGAGTGGAATATGAAAGTGGAGGAGATGATGGGAGATCAAAATGGCCTGTATTATGGTTGTTATTAATCTGGTAAAAACTGTCTGGTTAAGTATCTTGCAGTGCAATCCTGGACAGAGTTAAACCCTTCTAAATCCACTGAAGTCTATGAATTTAGAAAGGTGTAACTCTGTTTAGGTCCTACTGGGGTGGGGGTTTTTTTGGACTGATAATTTTTTGTTCTTCTTGAAGAAAGACAACTATTGTAATCTGAAATAGAAAAGAAAGAAAGGTTAATAATAAAGCCATGTTTCCAAGCCTATAACAAATATTTTAACCCAAAATATTTTTGCTTAATGTATTCCTTTGTTAAATGATTTTTCCCTTTGATAAACTCTCAGACATGAACCAGGCTGCGGCTTAACCAAGAAAGGGTTCTTTTTATTGAAAGAGGGAGTAATAAAATAAAAAAACACATGTAGAAATAAATGCACACAGTAAGACATACACACAAGCTAACAGAAATGAAGGAAAGGAGTGGGAATAGAGGGAGGTTTTTCAGGGAAATTATAATTACCAGTCCAGGAGAACAGAGGTCCATGGAGGAGGCTGTGAAACAAACCAGCGTTTCACAGAGACGGAAAGGAACCCAAATGGTGGTGAGTCATCAGTAGGCACCCAAGACACATACACTGCATGGGCCGGAGCATGTCCAGTTATAGGGCAAAATGTTACCTGAGGGCATGCTGATGTGATTGCCCCTAAAACAATATCCTGACGGATTTAGCTGGAAGTGAAACAGTGTGTTGGGGAAAGGCTCCCAGGAATGGACAAGGACCTGGGGAAAGTTGTGGTATTTTGCATGATGAGTCTGTCCAGGGTGAACTGAAAGTGTTATTATCACTTAGATTGGTGAATGCCATGATTTCTGATGACCCTTTGAGCACAGGATGGGAGAGGCTATCAGGGTATCTGAACAGCCTCCTGATTAAGATAAACAGGCAGGAGGCAACATGACCAGGTGTGATGAGATCATGCCAGGGAAGGGTGTTGTTTCCTGAGAAGCCCATTGATGAGATACAGGCCCCGTCCACACTGTCACTTTTGGCACTCATTTCTCCCTATTGCTTCAGGTTCCCCCACCCCCCATATGTTCTGTTCTCTCTAGTAGTCCCAGAGGGAGCAAAACACATGTGGAAAAGGGGGAGGAACCCAAAGCAATAGGGAGAAATGAGTGCCAAAAGTGACAGTGTGGACAGGGCCTAAGTGTCTCTGTTTAGGGTGGGGAGAGATCAATTAGCAAGTCTAAGACCCAGGGTCACCTTCCCAAAATAGTTTCTGAGGCTTGTCTCTTACCAGTGTCCATTTTGTTTCTTCCTGCTCCATCTTGGTCCCATTTCCAGGCCAGGCCAGGCTGTACAGTACATATGATTTGGGGGGTGATAATTAAAGAGGGGTGGCTTGAATAAGACTACGCTTTTGAAGGAGGAATCTGGGTGCTAACCAGGGGGCAGTTTCATTGTGCTATTTTACAATAACCAGAAGGAGAAGATGGCATTACAAGATTATTATAAATCATCCTGTTAAATACTGGGTTCCATGGATTCTAGTGATCAGCTCAGCTTTATTAGTGATTCAGCAGATCAAAACTCCAGGGCAATAGCCCTGTTTAAATAGCATGCAAACACCACACCCAACCAGTGTTCCCTCTAAGCTGTGTTAGTGTGAGCTAGTTCACTGTTTTTTAGCCTCCAGCTCACACATTTTTGTCTGAGCTCAGGAAGGATGGCTCCAGAGCAAACTGATTTTTGCAGTAGCCAAATCACTCTCACAACTTCAATGCCAGTATCTCACAAAGTAGAATTTTTGCTCACAAGACTTAACAGCTTAGAGGGAGCATTGCACCCAACCACACCCAACTCCCAACAATAGGCTATTTACATAACATTAATTCCTCACTGGTCACCTCCAGACTCCTGATGGGCTATTGTTCTAGAGATCCAAGCTCGGCCAGTCTCTGGTAGACAGTCCTGGGATGTTCCAGCCCCAATACATAACACATCCCAATTGCAACTATTGATATACTGGACAAATCATAGCTGTAATCAAATAAATGCTGTCCTAGAGCAAATGTACCCCTCAATTTAACTTCATGTGGGAAGAAACATACCGACCAGTACAATGGAGAATTCTGATATCCTTCTGAACATGAGATGAATGGAAATTAACTGCATGCTCCTCTTTGCAATGTGAGCAGTATGGTATCCTCAGACTGGTACTGTGACAGAATTATAAGCAAGACATGGCAATTCTGTACTGCAGCCTGAATTGTCTTAGGTCTCTCTGTTTGGTTGTCTCCCATAAGGCTTTGCAGGAGGCTTTGCAACCTGACAATGCACCCTGAACTCTGCTCTAAAAGAACTGTTTATACTTCTGAGTTCCAGCCTGGAAGCCAAAACATCTAGATCGGACTTGACAGGGAGGGTGTTTTGAACTTAGTAATACAATGACTTTGGTCAGAGTCTTCTGGTCAGAAAGGGGAAGAGTCTAGGTTTTGTAAGGCCCATCCGATTTCTTGACTGACAGTTAATCTGGATTCTACAGGTATTTAACACCAGTGTCTGTGGATGCTAGGGACCATCTGCCAACACTGTGGCTAGGTCTTGCCAGAGCAGCCGGAATGCATTCCTAAAAAGATAATAATTCCTAAATGAATAATAAGTGCACTACTTGTTTATAAGGACTGGTTTGTCTGTTCCCTTCTGTAAGATAAATACTGAAATTGCTATCTGCTTGAAAATTTGTGCAGTATGGTTTCCTCTCAATAAATCAGATACTTTGGAACAGGTTTTTTCCTCTCGCTCTCAAACTATGGGATTCCTGCCAGTTTCATCCCCCCCGCCTTGGGGTTCCTAGGAAAAGCTCCTGAACTCTTAATTCCCCCAGCAGATACAACACAGTCTTGCAAGCATATGGCTAGTAGAAGTTGTGTTGTTATAGCACAAGACTGTATGCTATGTAGCTTTGACCAAGAACCTGTGCTATTTCAGCTGTGATGGGCTGGGCACAAGGCCCAAATGGGGCAGAGGAAAGTCATGAGGAGACATGGTTTGTGGCTTTAGTGGATGGACAAGGTGTGTACATATATCCCTATTGGTCTGCTGGATCTCTCAGCAGCTACTGATACTGCCCATGGATCCCTGTGGATCACCATGCTGAAATGGGGCTGGGAGTTAATGTGCTGCAATAGTTCCAATCTTTATGTCAGCTAGAGAGTCTCTAAAAGGCGAGGCAAAGAAATTGCTGCTCCACCCCTTGCTCCAAGCATCTGCGTGTAGGGGAGCTGCAGAGTTCCATCTTAATACCCATACAAGGCTACCTTATACCGAATTAGACCACCGGCCCATCAAGTTCAGTATTGTCTACTTTGAATGGTAGCTGCTCTCCAGGGTCTTAGGTCTTTGACATCACCTACTATCTGATCCTTTTTACTGGCGATGCTGGGAACTGAACCTGGCACCTTTTGGAGTCCTGAGCTTTTCAACATCTACATGAAACTGACTTACAGTACAATCCTAAGAACACTTTTCCTGAAAGTAAGTCCTCTTGAATATACCTGAGTAGGATCCCAAGCAAACCTGTTTAGGCTGGCACTGTCCAGTTGCTTATGTATGCCAATCATACATAAACTTCATTGGATGATGGTTTCTGTTTGGATCCAATTTAGAATGCTGGTTTCACCAACTCCTTAAGTGGTATGGCTACTTAAACCATAACTCTCGTATGAACCTCCATTTTAAGGGTCTTCCTCAAAGGGCCTTCTTTGTTTGGAATGTGATGGGTGGGCAACACAAGGGACAGTCTTTTCAATGGGGCCTCTTGAATTCCCTCCCCAAATAACTTTGCTCTGCTTCTTGGCTTTTGGCGTCTAGATGGCAGGCAAGGAAACTGTTCTGTAGGAAAGCCTGAGGTTGGGAAGGTCTCCATTACATCAGTTTTCGGCTCCATCTTCATTAGTTCTGCAGCGGCTCCTTGCATATCTCCAGCCCTTATTTGTTCGATCGAGGCAAAATATCCTGGAATAAGCAACAATGTGACAGAAGTTCCAGACAGGTACTAGCCATGTTACTCTGTTGCAGGAAATTAAAAAACTGAGTTTGATAGCTGCTCAGAAAAAAACAAAAATTCATACTGGAAATAATTTATCTCTATGCTGGAATACATTTTGGTAATTTTAAAGCTGCTGTTGGACCCTTGCTTTAATGTATCGATAAGGCAACTCGTTTTGTTAAAAAAGGGCTCTTAGAACCTTTGGGTGGCACATATATTTTAATAAACCTTATAAAGGATTAGGGTCACCACCAATACTCCCTCTAAGCAGTGAGGTCTTGTGAGCAAAAATTCTACTTTGTGAGCTACTGGCGTTAAAGTTGTGAGCGAGCGATTTTGGCTGCTGCATAAAATTAGTTGGCTCTAGAGCCATCCTTCCTGAGCTAAGACAAAAATCTGTGAGCCGGAGGCTAAAAACTGTGAGCTAGCTCACACTAACTCAGCTTAGAGGGAACACTGGCCACCACCCTACAAAAAGGACCAGAATTTCAACTGATCTCCAGACTACAGAGATCAATTTCACTGGAGCAAATGGCAGCTTTGGAGAGCCGATTTTTTGGTGTAACAACCCACTCAGCTCCCTCCCCAAATTTCTATGAATTTCCCAGCCTGGAGTTGGTAACCTTCAGTAACTCTCCCAGGAGAAAGGTTTGTGCTAACGCCACGCCACGCCACGCCACGCGGAGTTAACCTAAATTCATGAAAATCTATGGCGCGAATCCAGGCAAAACGGGGGGGGGGGGGGGGGGAGGGGGGGCGGAACGCCGCTACTGAGAAGACAGCGCGCACGCGCGCTCCCTCCCCTCCTCAATATTCTAGATCTTTCACTATGACGAAGAAGCCTCCAAACGGGCACAGAAAGCCGGCGAAGCCTCCAGGATGGAGAGCGCATGCGCTGGGACAACAATCGACGCCGTTGATACAGCACCTCCCCCGCCCCCCGGAACGCTCCGCGCGCGCCGCTGTCTGAGACCGCGTTTAAACAGCGCACGCGCCTTCAGTCCGCATTCGGAGGGGGCGTTCTCGCGCGATCTGCCAGCCGCCTTCAAACAAAGGGAGGCCTGCGATTGAGCCTCGCGAGATCTTCATCGTAGAGAAGGCGGCGGTTTCCACGCGGGTAGTTCTCGCGAGACGTGCGAGCGTGTATATATACAGGAGGGGCCGAACGGCGCGCGCTCTTTTCTCTCGGGGGCGTCATTCCGTCCGTTGTGTGCGGCCCGCGCGGTAGGGGCTCACGCACCCGTCTCCGTCCTCCGTCCTCCCTCTGTGAATCTTGCCGAATCGAAGGCGAGGAAAGCTCCTCACCCCCGCGAAGAACAACAGCAATATGGAGGACAGCAACATGGACATGGAGAACATGGGCTCCTTGCGGCCGCAGACTTTCCTGTTCGGTAAGCGAGGGTGGAGGCCGCCGACCGGTCCCCCGGCCTTCCCCCTTCTTCTCGACTCGCCCTTTGGCAGGAAGGGAGGAGATGAAGGGGAAAGGGACGGGGGGGCTTGGCCCGAGGCCCAAGTGGGCCTTCCCACGTGGCGCGGGGTACGCGCGTGTCGTCCTTGACCTTGCCGCCTCCCGGTGGCGGGGCCTTTTTGGTCTTGCCCCCTTCTGAAAGTTGCTTCCCCGCCGCGCACTTTCCCCCCTTCTCCCCCCCCCCACCACGTCTTGAGCGTGATCCCCCAAAGCCTTTCGTGATGCAGAGGTAGGTATTTGCCCTCCTGTCTAACATGTGTCCTGTTTACACAAGGGGTCCCCTTTTTCATTTTTGATCCAGCCCGTTTTTGTTTTCCTCGCTTGGGGGGGGGTGGGGAGGGATGCGTGTATTGGGGGTTTCTTTCGAGAGCCGCCGAAGAGGCCATTTTGGGAATCGTCGGCTTTTTACGGACAAAAGGGCACGCGGGAGGAGGCTGCGATGAGTGGAACTGAGCACAAAGGCGCGCAGGGTCCGATCCTCTGGTTCCATCCGCGCGCCTTCGGTTTAGGGTGCCAAAGGAGCCGTGTCTTGTTCCCCCCGGGAAGATCCTGTTGCCAGTTGTGATTATCTGGATGCGGTCTGTGCTGGGGAAAACGGTTTCTACTTCTAGACTGTTATGTGTTAAGATTGTCTCTGCAGGCTCGCAAGATAGAATAATGTTATCTGCGTGTAAAAAACTGGCATGCGGAGGAATGTTATTTCAGCCTGCTCGCTGATATTCAGGGACCCAGCACAGAACTGTTTTTTTTGTGTAGTAGTGTGGCCCAAACATAAGACTTATCTACTTAAATAAAAACTAGGCCTAGAAGAGATCTGTGTTAGTGGGGTGTAGTGGAAAATAGTTGTGAAGCTAACACAGTAGTGAGGGGAGGAGATACAGAAAGGAACGGGAAGCCATGTGCGTAAGTAGGTGGTTCATGCTTCTCTTGTAAACTGTAGATTACAGTAGTCTGGACTTGGCAACTTCTTTGTGACCTACAGGCATTTCGTGAAATTACATCCTGTGTGTCTGCCAACCCTGAAACAGGAGTCATGTTTACATTTGGCTTACAGTTCAATGATCTTTTGAGAAGCCCTTTAGGTGCCGGTTGCCCAGGCTATTGAAACTGCTTAACTGGTACCTGATGGACTTTATTGGCCAAATTGTGTTTGCAAAAGCTTGCACTAAGCTGTATTCTAAACAAAAAAAAAGATTTTTAAAAGCTTTTTTCAGGGATTCTTGGTAGTACTGACAACGTGAAAACTAAGATAGGCATCTTGTTTCTCTCCTTATACGCTTTTTAAAAACTATCATTAAAGTTTCCAGATTTCTTCCTGTGAATGGAACTAATATTGAATAGACTACTGGTGACACATAAATCTATGCTTTTTGCAGGTTGTGAACTAAAGGCAGACAAAGACTATCACTTCAAGGTGAATGATGAAGAAAATGAGCATCAGCTCTCATTAAGAACAGTAAGTTCTGTTTTCTGGAAAGTTTTAAAGCACTGTACTATCTCCTGAAATAGGTGCATATAAATTAAATAAATGCCAAAAAACAGCTTTGTACCTATTATTTTTGTGCTTCCCTCTGAGGCCCACAATAAAGAATTCCGCATACAACAAAATACTATAAATCATCTGGGGTAGATAATGATGTAAAATTTCTGGAAATTTTGAAGCCATAGGGCCAAAAAGCATTTGGAGTGTCCAACTTGGATTTTCTTTAAAACCAATGCTATACTCATCAAATTGCTCAGTGACCCAGGTCAGAACCACCTCAATTTCAAACTGAAAGATATCCCCACATCTAAATGTATTTGTGGGTCTCTGGAAAGTCAACTGGCAAAATGCACCAATAGTTGTAAGAGTCATAAATTATTGGTACACTTTTGCCAGTTTGGTTTTGCATATCCAGCTTGGATGTTATTTTGAACAACAAAGTGAAATGCAGGCTTGGTTGATGTTGAAGGATGTGTGCAGAAACTAAACATACAAACCTCAATTGTTGTACAGGTCAGTTTAGGAGCCGGTGCTAAAGATGAGTTGCATGTTGTTGAAGCAGAAGCGTTGGACTATGAAGGCAACCAGATTACAGTCACACTGGCATCCTTGAAAATGTCAGTGCAGCCCACGGTAAGAATACTTACTTGTCAAAGGTGGTGGGATAAGGGGGTAGGTAGAGATGTAAAATTTCTGGGAATTTTGAAGCCACATGGCCCAAAAATCTTTAAATATGAACTGAATATTTGCAGTGTGTGCTTAAGTAGAGTTAAGACAACTGAAGTCAACTGCTTAGGTGTAATTGTTTACCATTGCAATGTTAATTTCCCATTAAACATAAACATAAGTTACTGATTTGACAGCCTAAAATGCACTTGTATCTTAGTAAGCATATGTATTTGGTAAATGTATGCTTCTTAAAACAATGTATTTATTTTCTATAAGAAACTGCCATAATTTTGTGTACTTGGGAGCTGCATGCAATAGCATACCCTATCAGAGGTAGGAAAAAATGTTGAAGGTTAAAAACAAATTTTGTAGAAAACAAAATAAAGGGTATTGTTGAAGCAGAGGCAATCACGTACAGTCCCAGTAGGTAAGGTTTTTTCATATCAAGTTAAACTTTAGCACTGAAAACATGGAACTAGATTATTAAACTCTATGTGAGCTGGTTAGTGGTTAATTTTCAAATTGTTCTTGGATTCAGCTTTTTTAAAAATCCATGTAATGGCCATATAGCAGGACAGTATTTGAACTACCAACTGACACCTTTGTTTGTTCAGTACATCATTTTCTATTCCATAATGGGGCTAGAAGTACTATATATAATTATTTTCCTAGGGGAGTGTCAACTGTTACAGAGTGCAGTGCACACTTTTTCGTGTCTCTCGAAAGCTGCCTTGAGAATTGAGCTGATCCAGGTCACAGTGCTAGCTTGGTGAAAATGTTTTGGTCAAATGCAATTATAGAGGTAGGCTGCCTGCTTCCTTAGGCTATTTATCTCAGGGCCTTGCATCTGAGCGGGCTTATAAACCGACTTTCTGCAGCATACTCTCATCATTTTTGTACATTGATACCACAATGAACAGTATTATGGAAGGAGATTGATTTGCGGCCAAGTGGCCAAAGCCCCAGGTACCTCGAACTTCAAAATGAATGGTCTCTCTTTATTTGCATGGCTGTATTTTAATGTTACAGAGAGTACCTCAGGGATCAAAGAAGATTTTGGATACTGGTTTAGCCAGGTGGACCCATACAACTTAACAGCTGCTTAGGAGTTGTTTGCAGAATGGTGTTATTAACAAAAACAACAATTTTATTTTACAGTCAGTGACCAGCATGCACAAAGGTTTACATAAAATCAAATGGTCAAATTCTGCAGAATGGTGGTATTTACTTCTCTGCTGCTAATACCTTTGAACTGTATAGCACTATACAAATTACAAGAAGTGTTCTATAAATGTACTTCTCTCCCCTTTGTTGGACTTCTAAGGGAAAGATATGTATAAAATACTATTTGTCATTTATAGTGTGGCACTGTAGTCAGACTAATGATGCATCGTCCATGCTTAAGACTGTCCCTAGCTGCTTTGTCCTGCTGCCAGACTGAGATTGAAATGTGGCACAGCTTTAACTGTTGTTCAGTTAAAGAGTTATTTTAATTCCCTAGTGTTAGGCTCCTTGTGCCAAAATGTGCTCCCCCCCCCCAACTTGAATGAATGTATGTTTTTCCACACTGCTGTGTGATTTTTTTTCTTTGTTTCATATTTTTTGGTTGCGTGTGCTGTCTTAAGCATTTCAGAAAAGTGACCTAGGAAGGTTTTATGTAAAACTTAACTGCTACATTTTACAGCGTGCCTTAGTTCTGAGGGACTGGGCACCGTACGTCTGTAAATGGCAAAAGGGATGTTGCTGACCTTGCATACTTGAGTTATCATTGTAGAATTCTTATCTAACATTGTATTGAGCCATACCTGTAACAGATGGTCCAGCTGGACTGTAGAGTATCCTTAAGAGTAAAGCGTTTTCAACCCAGCTCTGTTTCTTTTGTCTTTAGGTTTCATTGGGAGGCTTTGAAATCACGCCACCTGTAATCCTGCGGTTGAAATGTGGTGCTGGGCCTGTCTATGTCAGCGGTCAACATCTTGTGGGTACGGAATTTAACTTCTTTTCTTGCACTACATTAAATTGAACAGTTTGCCGCCTTTTGCCGAGGGCTGGAACAATTCTCAGTCTCATCAGTCCCATTTTGTGCCTCCTTAGCATTAGAGGAAGAGCCGGAGTCTGAAGATGAGGAAGAAGAGAAGGTTGTGAACCCTTCAGCAAAGAGGCCCTCCAATGTGGCCCTGAGTAAACTTCCACAGGTAAACTTGGAAAAGTCGTGGTAATATAATCTTGCTTGGCTTTGCAATGGAAATTCTGCCTAAGTGCCCCAAGCCTCAGTTATTTGTAAGTAGTGGGGATGGATCCCACCACCCCACTGAGCAAAATTTGAAGCCTTCCTCCAGCTGAAAATACTTTCTTCCAATGTAATTTTGTTTCTCACCGAGACTCAAGGTGGGTCTGTGCAGTCGGTAGGTTGGGACATCCAATAAGCCCTGTGATAGGGTTAGGATATAAAAATCAAGTAAAAAACTGAAACAAAGCATAAGTATTATCAGGACGTATTAAACTGCAGAAGTTACGCAGTAGGATAATACAGTACAGCAAAAAGTAGTACATCGTAGACAAAGTAGTATAGAGCCAGCGTGGTGTAGTGGGAAACTCTAATCTGGAGAGCTGGCTTTGATTCCCCACTCCTTCACATGAAGCCTGCTGGCTGACCTTGGGCCAGTCACAGTTCTCTGAGCTCTCAGCCCTACCTTCCCTCACAAAGGGCCTGTTGTGGGGAGAGGAAGGGAAGGTGATTGTAAGCTGCTTTGGTAGAGAAAAGTGGGGTATAAAAACCTACTCTTGTATAGAACAAAGTTTGACAGTAAATATGTCAGAATAGGAGACTGATGTGTAAAAGTGTCCTTTTGCTTTTGTTATGCTCCACTTATCTCCTCTCAAGCATGGAGGTAATTAACCAGCAACCTTTCCTTTGAGGTGAGGTGGAGTGGATGGTTGAGCACTGTGTTTCTCCTGTCACCAGATTAGAGAAATTCCAAAGCATTATATTACAATCACTATTCCAATCTACTATTAAATTCACTAAAACACAGAGGATGTATAGCACTTCTTGGTGAGAATACAAATGTAAGAACTGAATGAGTTTAGCATACATAATGTGATAAGAAACCAGTATCTCTGTTGAGTCCTGGGGGAGGTGTTCTGAGTTTTGTAATAACTTGCAATTCAGCAATTTCCCTTTCTTTTCTGTTCCTGAAATTGCTTTGCAATAAAACAACTACTTTGAGGTCACCCGTTAAATGTCCTGGACAGTGTCCACACAGTGCTGAAGGATTCTCTTACAGGTCTCTCAGTCTTGTGATTCTTGATGTCAGATTTGTGACCATTTATCCTTTGGTGTAGGGTTTGACCTGTTTGCCCTTTGTAGCGAACCAAAGGTCATTGTTGGCATTTAATGGCAAATGCAGCATTAGAAAATGAGGAAGTGAATGAGCCTGAGATGGTATAATGTTGTTAGGTCCAGTGATTATGCTGTCTGGGTGTATGTGGCAGCAAAGTTGGCATCTGGGTTTATTGCAAGCTCTTGTACCAGTGTCCATGTTCAAATCAGATGTTGCATTATTGTGGGTGAAGAGTTTTTTGAGATTGGGGGTCTGCCAGTTCAAGAAAAGGTTTGCCCCCCCCCCCCCAGTATTACCTCCATGCTTGAGAGAAGTCTAGCGTCACAAAAGAAGAGATTGGATTTATACCCCACCCTTCAGTCTCAGAGCAGTTTACAAACTCCTTTTCCCTTCCCCTCCCCACAACAGACACCCTGTGAGGTAGGTGGGGCTGAAAGAGCTCTTTCCAGATCTGTCCTTGAGACAATAGCTGTGCCAGAACTATGGCTTGCCCAAGGTCATCCAGCAGGTGCAAGTGGAGGAGTGGGGAATCAAACCTGGTTCTCCAAGATTAGATTTACTTGCCAGATTACACCAAACTGGCAAGTAAAAGGATGTTTTCACACAGTTTCCTGTTTTGGCAAATTTACTGTGTTTTTCCCTTAATTGAATCCAAACAAACTTAACCTGTTCTAACTGTTTACCTTTCGCATCTGTTAAAACATGGTCATTATGCTGTTTGCTTATTTACTGTTTGCCCTCCATATATACATCAATGAAATTTTACCTTCAGTTTCAATGTATCTGAGGAAGTGTGTGTGCACACAAAAGCTCACCCCTTGAATTAAACTTTGTTGGTCTTAAAGGTGCCACTGGACTCAAAACTTTGTTCTGCTGCTTCAGACTAATGCAGCTACCCACCTGAATCTATCTACTCTTCCGTAGTTTAGTCGCTTTCCCTTTATTCAAGCACTGTTCTTGAATCACATGATAAAGCCCCTGTTGGCTGTGTAGAACGCCATCCTGAATAATTCAGTTTTGCACAGGTTGCAAAACGCCAGGGAAGTGGGAGCCTTCCTGACCTCATTGGGGAGGCCATCCCAGAAGGTGGGGGCCACAGGCTGAGAAGGCACATATGGGCAGTTATTGCAAGATGGTGCCTGTAGAAGGACCTGCTCAGATTCACAAAGCTGTTGTGGTGGAGCATAGGGGGAGAAGCAGTCTGATAGATATGGGGGTCCAAGGTCTTTATATGTGATAGCTGATAGCTTAAATTGAGCTTAGTAACAAATAGGCAGCCAGTGAATAGGAGCCCTATGCATGCTCTGTCTAGTTCCCGCTGATAGTCGAATTGCAGCCTTCTGGAGCAGTCTGAGTTGGTTTGGGGGGGGGGGGGAAGACCAGTGTTCCGTGCATTACAGTACTCCAGTCTAGTTAACTGGCATGGATCCAGGTGGCCAGGTCAGGCATTTTCAAAGTATGGGGCCATTTTAAGCTAGGCGTAGCTGGTAAAAGGCCTTTTTGCAGCTGCATTGACTTGCTTCTCTAGCAGTTAGATCCTGTATAACCCCTAAGCTTTTGACCAAGTCAGCGGGGGTTAAATGAACCCCATCAAAGGAAGGAAGCACGATGTCCTTCAGGATCTCAGCCTTCTCAACCTGCATTGCCTCTGTCTTGTCAGTGTTCTGTTCCAGTTTGTTCACTTCTGTCCATTGCACAGGGGATAGGATTGCACCCAGTTGAACCACGCAGGATGGGTCATACATGGATGACAGCTGGTCTCCGGCAGCCCTTGAGTATAGTCTGAAGGTTGAGTTGAACCAGTTGAATCTCTGATGCCAGCTGTCTCTTTGAATGGCCAAGAGAAACTGCCCTTGAGTCAATGACTGGTTTGTGATAGACACCAGGAGCTCATTAATGTGGTCCTCGCATGATTTAGCAGCCAGGATGGGCTTCAAGGTCTAGGGCACAAGTAGTGTGATCCCAGATCCCAGGATCCTGTCAGCACCATCACAGTCATATGTCCATTCTTCCAATAGAAGAGCTACTTAAGTTGGAGGAAAGTTGGATCCTTACTCTTCATCCCGTAGTGCATGTACAAAACCCAGGGTTTTTGTTAGTTAACAGCGCTCCTACGTACACTTAAAGATTGGCTTAATGTTGGATTGGATCCCCTGGGATATAAATCATCCTGATTTACTCATGTTTCCGACAGAAAAAAGCAAAACTGACAGAGGAAGTTGACGACGACGATGAAGAGGATGACGACGACGATGATGATGATGAGTACGTTGTCCTAAATACCTGTACAGAACCCGCAAAGTGCTTTTTGTTGTTTTTTGTAGAACGTTAACAATATTAACGGGACACCATCTATAATAGAGGTGGGGTATATGCTATAATGAGTTTAAATCTTATTTTAAAGATAGTCTCAGTTGGGGATTTGTATTGATGTATTTCAGGAACAGCAGATGGCTTAGATTGTAATCTCACTAGCGAAGAGTAGGATAAGACAGGTTTTAAGTCCAGTAGTCCCCAAACCCATTGAGCCTTAATTTTGAGAATGGGCAATCACTGGCACCACAGAATGGCTGTCATGGGGTGCCGTGGCTAGTCACAGGAAGGTGGTGTGTTCCAAGCCACAGCATTCTCTTAAAAGCGGAGGCTGCTTTTTCCAAATGGCTGCTCCCTGCAGCCATGAAGCTTTTGCCTCCTGGGCTCTTCTGAATCAGCTCCTCCTCCAGTGATCTGGAGAAAAGCTGTGATTGGGTCTTTGAAGGAAGAGCTGATGAGGATGGGGGAAGCAGGTGGCCTCCGTTGAATGTATTCACAGGCACCGCTTTGGGAATAATCAAAGTAACACTTTGAGAAATCCAAGCATGCTTCTGGTTCGCACAGGCCATTATCTGCAAACTGTAGGCTGTAAATCTTTTAAATGTAAAGCTGGTGGAGGAGTGCATTTGAATGTTCTTTAAAAGTTGGGATTATGTGGAATGCATGCTGATTTGCGATTTTGATTGTAGTGATGATGAAGATGAGGAGGATGAAGAGGAAGTGAAGACTCCAGCGAAAAAAGTGAGTCATGTCTATTGTACAGTTGCTTTTCCTTTGTATCAAACCATCCGTTTGACTCAAGGCCTGTTAAAATGGCATCATTAGGTAATAGGATGGATGCTGTCTTGAATACTGGTGACCTAGTTTCAGAGGGTAGTCGTGCTGGTCTGTGGTAGAACAGCTAGATGGTAAGGTGCTGTTAAGGTGTTTGAATCTAGCTAACCATAAATATTCAGGCACAATTGAGTCCAAGCCAGACAAATAAATGTTGCACTTTTATTGGTTCATGGTTGTGCCAGGCTTCGGTTCCAGGACTTCAGCTTGTGAAATGGATGATGGGTGGTTAGCTGTGCTGATCACTCAACTGCATGCTTTAATTGGGGAAAAAACCGAGTTTTTAGCTTTCTGTAAGTACGGCAGTAGGAAAGAGATGGCGACAAGCCAGTTTCATTCTCAAAATCTTGCACGCCAGGATATTTTTCCAGTCATGCTTTTCGGTTCCAGTGTCCCCTTCTGCTGCTATTTCTATTTCAATCAATTCTAGTAGCTTCTTTCTAGGGAAGCTTGCGCGTTTCTACTTTTCATGCTTAGTTGCTGGTTCCATTGATTAGAAGTATTTAAATCTTTATATATTCAAGGTATACTATCATCAGTGTTTCACTCCTGTCAGCTGCTAGGTGGTAGTGAGGGCTTGCCAAGGTCTGAAAGCAAGCACTGCCTCTGCGGCATACCTGCAGAATTCCCTTTGCGACGTGTGGCTGCTGTACTCGCCCACACACTCTTTTCTCATAGCCAGTGTTAAGGCAGGGAGAACATTATTGGAGGCCCGTGTCGTTCAGCTGCATGCAGTCTTGGGTCTCTAAAACTACAGCAATTGCAATGTCACAAACCCTTGTCCGGTTGCCTGTGGCCAAAATTGTACCCACGGAAGTTCTTTTCTGTAGTGGTAGAAGCTGCACAGATGGGGTAGGATGGTTTAATTGCTGTGCAAGTTGACCTTCCTTGGCTTCGATTACAGAACTGTTCTGCGCCCTCAAGTGGTCGGAGCAGTGGAGTTATCTCAGGACCCTTCCCTGCCACTGTGTTCCATTCCTTCCATCTGGTTTCAGTTAGTAGAATCAGAGAAGCTGCCACACTGTTAGTATGGTTTCAGCATCTTTGCCATTTGTGAACAGCATCGTACCAATAGAGGCCTCTTTAAGCACCTGATGAAACTTGCCTTAAAAAGAGAAAAATATGTAATATTTGTAGATTAAATTTGAACTTCAGCAGACAAGACGTTCTGAAGCTGCTTTGTGCATACAGATATTACGGTCTTGCAGAAATCTCAGCTGGAAGTTTTGCCTCTTGATGCTTTGCTGCAGTGTTTTGTACATCATTACCCAATGCTTGGTTGCAGCCTGACCCACTAGGTGGCACTGTGGTTTAAAGATTGGAAATGGGACTAGACATCTTTACAGTGAAGCTCCAGCCTTCCATAAGGGATTAATTTGTCTGAAACCAGTGCGTGTTTTCATAGCGGCTGCAATTGCTGATGGAAAAGGTGCGATCTGGAGTTTGGCATTTGGTTAGATGTCAGTCACTTTACTAAACATCATCACAGCTTTACTTAAGACATACACTGTTGTGCAGCCTATGTTGGTGTGTTCTCCTTGTGCTCCAGAATGGGTATGCCTGCGGTTACAATGAACCACAGCCAGCAATTAAGAAAAAGGCTTTCCATACATGACCAGTGGAAATGCTCCCCTTGCATTGTCCTCCTAGCTGTCGCTCTTCAGCTTAAGTTGCTCTTTGTATCATAAATTGCAACTTCATTCTTACAGCTAGATGGCTTATTTACCTATGAGCATTTTGCTGAGACTTGCTACTTGGTATTGCCTGATGGTGTGTATGTATTTGGTGGTGGTGTGGAATTCCTTTGCCTTGGTTCTATACATTCCGTGTGGATGGGCGGGGATCCAAGGTAAGGTACAGTTACTATTCATCGGACAGGTATTTTGTCACAGTATAGGAGAGAACGTGTGTTGATTTAGTTGGCCACGAATAAAGAGCAAGGCCATTTGGGACTGCTTGCCTGTAACTTGGTTCCCTTTACATTGTATTTTCTCAGGGAGTAGAAAAAGAACACCACATCTGTTAGTATACAGTGCTGGCTTCTAGGAAATGAATTCTTTGGCTGGATCTCATAAGGACATTGAGCATGCATTCTTACCTATGTAGTGGTTAAATTATGTCTTATATAGCATGTAGCTCAAATTAGGTTTTTTAATAAAATGTATTATAATTCCAGCCGGCCCGTGATTCTTCTGCGAAAAACACACCGAAATCAAACCAGAATGGAAAAGATTCTAAGCCAGTGACTCCAGCTAAATCAAAAGTGAGTGAACATAAATATATCAGTATTTACAATTGATTTTGTAAAATGATGAGGAAAGAATTGAATGTGATCCTCATAACCTTTTGGATTTGGAAATGGCTCAAACAAGGTAAGGTTGTTTGCTCTCTAAATAAAACCGATGTCCTTTGGTACTTTGGGAACCAGAGGTAGAACTAGTGCAAGCTATGTAGTATCATCTGACGTTTGGCTGTGCACAACAAATTATATAACAGTGTATTTACATTTGCAGTTAAAGTATACTGGAGACAAGATGGGGAGAAAATGCAATTATTTGCCGAACAATTATTTTTTTTTTGCCGCAGTATTGGGGAAGGAACTTATACAAACTGCTTGTATTTTCAGACTCCAGAATCTCATAAGGAGAAGAAACCGCAAACTCCAAAATCACCAAAACCCACTTCTCTAGAGGAGATGAAAGCAAAAATGCAGGCACAAGTACAAAAGGTAAGTTGGCCACTCAGTCAGGTAGTGATGGCTCTTTGCTGAGGAAGTACTGATCAGGGACAGGGAAGCAATAAATTTTCTACAAGTATTTTAATAGGCTTGAATTTTAACAATGGTGGAAGGTCCTACATTTGTCCTATTTGTCAGTATGTAGCAAACCCAAGGGAGGAAAGAACCAATTACACATTTTCCTGATGAAAAGGCTGAGTAGGTATAACCAGGCATGTAATTTTGGCAGACTGAACTGTTTTTGGCTGGTTGGGCCTTCACTGATAGATTCAGATCTCCTCCATAACAGTGGTTTCCAGCCTTTTTGGTATGGCAACCCACAAGCCCAAATTTGCTTAGTATGGTGACACACCCAAGGTTTTTTTGCACCCTAGGCAAACTATGACTTTGGTACTCATCTAGTTCAATGTTCCATTACCTACAGTGGCTAACCTGGTGTTCTTGAGAAACCAGCAAATATCACCCAAAGGGTAAACTGTGAACCTGAAGCAAGTGGCAGTCCACCATTCAAAGCCTTTGACCACCTCATCCATTACTCTCTCTAGGCCTCCCCCCCTGACTCTGCTTATTGCAATAACCATCAGGACCAACGCTCCCTCTAAGCTGTGGAGTCTTGTGAGCAAAAATTCTGCTTTGTGAGCTATTGGCATTAGAGCAGTGAGCGAGCGATTTGGCTACTGCACAAATTACTTTGCTCTGGAGCAGTGTTCCCTCTAAGCTAAGTTAGTGCTCACACTAACTCAGCTTAGAGGGAACACTGCTCCAGAGCAAACTAAGTTATGCAGCAGCCAAACCTCCTGCTCACAATTTTAATGCAAGTAGCTCAGAAAGTAGAATTTTGGCTCACAGGGCTCCACAGCTTAGAGCAGGGGTGGCCAAACTTGCTTAACGTAAGAGCCACATAGAATAAACATCAGATGTTTGAGAGCCGCACGACATGAACAAACATTACGTGTTTTTATTGGGAAATATGCAGATTTGCCTCTTATCATCATTAAATGTGACTGCCAAAAATAATAACAAAATAATAACAAAAGGGGTAAAAGCAGATATTGATAATATTGATAACTCAGCTTAGAGGGAACACGGAGCAGGACATGTTCTTGATCAACATGTATATGGGAAAAAACAACTAATGTATGAAAGATACCCAGAAACTGAAAGGGCTGACCCTGGAAGCAGTATCTTCCATATGTTAGCTGGTTGTTTTTTAACGTTGGTTCAAAATACAAAGAAGTGCATTAGCAAGGGCTGGCCCCTGTGCAACCCTGCAGCAGGATGTCAGCACAGGGATTGGGTATAGTTTACAGTAGTGTACGGAAGTGCCTTTCCTTGTATGGCTTGGGCTGCAAATCAGTTGGCTTAGTTTATTCTTCTATTCTTGGTTATATCTTTTCTTTTTCACAACAGGGAACTGTTCTTCCTAAAGTGGAAACCAAGTTTGTGAATTACGTTAAGAATTGTTTCAGAACAGAGGATCAGAAGGTAATGGCATTTATTACGGTTTGATGAGTACAATTCTTCCCCCCCCTCCCCCATCACTTTGCACACTTGAACATAAGAGGGTTACTAGGTTGCAAAACGATACTTAAATTCAGCTGATGAGGTGGCGATTGTGTGAAAAGTTTTTCTCCCATTTTTTACATGGCCAGTAAGCTTTTTCACTAAACCCAGCACCATTTTTAACCGAATGGAGGGGGGGAAAAGTGCTGTGGTTTTTCTCTGCTGAATTTGGCTAGCTGTGCCCTTTAGCTTCCTTTCGGCAGAGCAGGGAACTACTGTGCCGGAGCCTCTGGCAGTCTGAAAGCTTTCCTTTCCCAAAATCAATCAAACATCTGTGTGAGAGTAGGCCAGAAGGTGGTGGTGTCAGTATCAGGAAGCAAGCTGTGTTGGGCTGGACCTTGTAAATCTTAAATATCCCTATCAAAATTCCTTTAAAAAAACAGTTGTGATTTTCTGCTTCCCCCCAGACAGTTCAGGGGTGGGTGGGTCGTGGCTGTCAAAAGGAGACTGCTTGAAGGCTGTTGAGCTACTGAAGTGGGTTTGGACAGAAGGCAGGGCAAGCAGGGTTCAGACAGTATTTGCGTAACTGAGACACACCCTTCCTTTTGCTTTCTTTGACTATGCTTTATAGAGCGAAAGCAGTCTGGAAAGGGGGGGGAACCCTCCCCAGTAACTTTAATCTATAAATGTACCATACAGTGCGTGTGGGTTTTTGGGAGTGTTTTTCAAAACTGAAGTTAGGCCTGAATTTGTATGTACTCTGGTCCTCTTACCCATGCATCCAATACATGAGTACGGCATCAAACATTAGTCTAAAACTGCATCAAATGCCAGTCTGTATTTGAGAGACAGGATTATCTAAACATTTTCTTTTGTGTTTTTAGATTATTCAAGCACTCTGGCAGTGGAGACAGACTTTGTAAGCAAGAAGCTTAAACGGTTCCTTTACCCCCCCCCCCCCCCCCCCCAGTTTCAGTCCTGTATGTTTAACCATTAATATCTGGCTGTCTTTTTTTTTTTTTTTTTTTGTAAATGCTAAAGCTTTCCCTGCAGAGTCTGATTAATGTTGTCCAGAACGTTTTGCCAAGAATGTGTTGTTCAAAATGCCTGTTCAGTTTGTAAAGAGGAGGGTTTCCACCCTTTGGTTCATTTCAAATATGTATGGAATGTTTTGATAATGCATAGTAAGTGGTGATCAGACTGATGAAAATGATGGGAAGACTAAATGTGAAAATAAAATGCAGTTATTTTGAATACTTTAGTTGCCTTTTTTGTGATTGTCAGTGTTTTGCTTTGTGCGTTTCAGTAGACCTATTAAAACATGGTGGCTGAGCGGCCTACATTTATTAAGGACTAATGCTATGCAGTTCCTTGGCAAAATGCCCACTTGACTACCAGGCCAGTTTTCTCTTATCGACTATCAGTATCCCATCTCTTGGTTTCAAAACCGGGTTATCCTGAAGACTCTACCTTGGTAAAACACCTATCTGTTCCATTTCTTTGAGAGCTATAGCATGTGAGTGAGCCAGCACTCCTTGCGGGGTGGGGGGAGTGTTTGTGTGTGTGCTTGCAAGCCAGGAAGTCAGTGATGGACCATAGTGGGGCTAGGGCGATTCAGAGAGGTGGCTTGATAATCTGTCTGGGCGTCCTCCCAGTCCTGGTAATCCTTGGAGGCCTCCCAGATGCCTTTAACCATAACCTCCCTCATAAACACACACACACCAGACAGGCAGGTACTGGCAGGCTGCTTCCTCCTGCCCCCCCCCCCCCCCCCCCAATGGTCTACTGAGTAGCTCAGTTCTGAGGTAAAACCTGCCTGATTGTACACACCTCCCTCTTGATTGTTCAGCTGTGGATCTCAAGGTTCTGAGGTAAAAACAGAGTTAAAAGACTGCAGACAGTTGACAGTTAGAGAAATCAGCAATTCAAGGCTCCTGAATAGACATTTCTCGTAACAGCCAACATGGCAATCACAGAGAGGTCCTTCAAACAGTACGTTTGTCTCACTTTTTTTACACGGCAATCTTCTCCATTAGAATTTCTACAACAAATGTTACATTTCAAACTTCACATCATCAGTATTATAACTGGATTTATGGAACTTAAATACCGTAGCGAAGCACGGGTATCAGGCTAGCACAGGATAAAGCAGGCTGCAGCAAGGAGCGGAATTGGGTGAGACCATGTGGAAAAGATGCTAAGATCCAACTCTTAAATTTTAATCTGCCTTTACATTTTGTACATTTTGCTTGGGGGTTCTGGAGTCTCTTCCCTTGATAGTATTATGTTAGGAAACTGATTGGGTCCACTGGATTATTCCACTAATAAAAGGGGAGAGGAGTTTTTACAACTCTCCCCTCAAACCCTGTTACTACATATGTTGGACTCTCCCAAGCTGTTCCTTTGGGGTCCTCAGCCTCCAGGAGCAGCATTTTGGGCTGGAGGAGGGGGTACATAGTCTCTGGAAATCAACAGACTTTGTACTATGGGTCCCAGCCCATCTTGGAGTTGCATATTTGCAAGTGTGCATCTTGAAAGGATGAAGTTGCCTTACACTGAATCAAACCATCAGTCAAAGTACTGTCCACTCCGGCAACAGCTTTCCAGGGTTTCAGGTGGAGGTTTTTCATATCTCATATTTGGGGACCTTCTGCATGCCAAACAGGCTCTGCCACTGAGCCATGTCCCCTCCCCTAAATGTCCTCTTCTGGCATCCCCTGTCAAAGTTCTGGTATCCACTGCATGCCCAGCGGTACAGGGTCTTTGTGGAACAACCTGTTTCTTCCCTAGCTGGTTACTTATGCTGATTTTAAGGTCCCATACTTGCTTATCATTGGTATTACCCTCCCCCTTTCCATAGTCTTTTATGTAAGTAACCCTGGAATAAAATTTCGGTTTAGAAAAAAAAATGGATTTATACCCCTGCCCTTCACTTCTGGAAGAGTCTCATAGTGGCTTAGAATCCCTTTCCCTCACCACAGCAGACACCCTGTGAGGTGGGTGGGGCTGAGAGCTCTTTCAAGACCTGCTCCTGAGAACAGCTCGGAAAGAACTTGTAACTGACCCAAGGTCACACCAGCAGCTGCACGCGAAGGTGTGGGGAATGAAACCCAGTTCTCCCAGATTAGAGTCTGTGCTCTTAACCGATACACCAAAGTGGCTCTCCTACACCCTCTTCTGTTAGTCTTATTCCTTAAACTTCTGGTTTCCCAGTGTATGCAGTATTACCACTTTCTGATTGTCATTCTTTAATACTCCGCTCTAGCAGTGGTTGCAGCCAATTTCAGTGAAAGCAAGTCCAGGCTGTACTTTCTATGCTAAGACATTGTTGCTGTTCCTGGTCTGATCAGGCCCTGAACAAAAGAGGGCTAGGCTTTTTTTTAAAAAAATGAAATATCCCACTAATGGTATAAGACCAGTTCCTTGCCGTAAGGAACTCTGTCTAAAATTCCACATGAATGTTTGTGCAATATTCTACTTCCTGGAGTGGTTGAAGACTGTAGTCCCCAGCTTGGTTACTCACTAGGGTCCCCTGCTTCATTCGCACAGATCATGTAGTTCAAGAAGTACACCAAGGACACTGAGTCAGTGGGACACCTTATTCTAATCTTTGTAGGATTGGAGGAGTAAATTCAAAGTTTGGAAAATGCAAAACAATGAGGTCCCTTATAGCGGGGCGGTGGGGAGGGAGAGTTCAAGTGTGCCTTGCCTTTTTACATACCCACTATGTTACACACTCATTTCCTTCTTTTCCAAAGCCCTCATTGGTTGGGAAGCCATGTTGGGGATCACTGCCTTGTGCTGAAAAGGATCTTCTGCACTGCTAGGTAGTCATGGTTTTCCTCTAGTTAACAGTGGAGCAGGAAGGGCTTCAGGAGATCCCAGGAGGCGTCAAACGATGGATTGTTTGATGGAGTGTGGTAACTGGAGGCCTGTAGATAGCCTTGCCGATCTGTTGGTTTCCAGTATAATGTGGTACTTGTGTGTCCCTTGTGTATCTGTATTGTGGTGTCCAGGAAGTTTATTTCTTGTGTAGAGCAATCCACATCAAACAGTCCATTGTCTGTAGCCAAGCCCGATGCTATAGTTGCATCTGTTCCAGCCCCTCAGATACGCACTTGAAGGATCTACAGCAGGCATTTTTTTTGCAACTATAGTGTCCTCCTGATACAGTGAGAGAGATAATTGGAAAAGCCAGAATGATACCCAGGAACAGCTTGCTACAGTATAAGCCCAAAGAACATGACAACACCACTGGTGGTCTCCTATAGGTCACAACTCAAGCCAGTTCAACACATTATTAATGACCTACGACCCATGCTGGACCGTGACACTTCTCTCACTCAGGCACTGGGAGGCTGACCTTTTCTTGCTTACAGACAGCCTGCTACCCTAAAACAACTTCTCACCCAAAATGATAAAAGTGCTTAACAGTAACATTGACTCTGGTACCAAGGCCTGTCAACAAACCAAGATGCCAACTTTGCTCTCATATAGATCCTAGCAACACCATCAGTGGGCCCAGCAACATCTTTTTGTTTGTTGTTGTTCAGTCGCACAGTCGAGTCTGACTCTGCAACCCCTTGGACCACATCACGCCAGGCCCTCCTGTCTTCTGTCGTGCTCCAGAGTTTGCTCAATTTCATGTTTGCTGCATCGATGACACTGTCTATCTCATCCTTTGCCGTCCCCTTCTTCTTTTACCTTCAGTCCTTCCCAGCAGCAGGGTCTTCTCCAGTGAGTGCTCCCTTCTCATTTGGTGGCCAGAGTATTTGAGCTTCAGCTTCAGGGTCTGGCCTTCCAGGGAACAATCAGGGTTGATTTCTTTTAGGACTGACTGATTTGATCTCCTTGCAGTCCAAGGGACTCTCAAGGGTCTTCTCCAGCACCATAATTCAAAAGCATCTATTCTTCGATGCTTGGCCTTCCTTATAGTCCAACTCTCACAGCCATACACTACTACTGCGAATACCATGGCTTTGACCTTATGGACTTTTGTTGGCAGGGTGATGTCTCTACTTTTTATTATGCTCATCCTCTAATGTGATTTAATGTGTAAGCAGTGCCCTTCTACCCTCTACATTGGACAAACAGGCCAGTCCCTTTGACAAAGAATTACTAGACATAATTCTGACATTATAAACTATAACATTCTAAAACCAGTGGGGGAACTTATTAACCTTCCAGGATGTTCTGGTGCTGACCTAAGAATAGTAGTTTCCTTACTGCTGAATTGCAACTGATAATGAAGCTCAAGACAATGCATCCAGCTGGACTTAATCAGTAACAGGTATGCTCTGATCTCCATGGCCCAAGGAAGCCACCATAGATAAGACCCTCCCTTTTCCCACACAAATAGTGGAAATATAAAATAGTAGGCGTGGTGCATAGCATTTCCGGCATGGAAATCTCCAAAAGCCCCCAAATTCATGTTTGGAATCACATTTTAAAAACAGATTCCTGAAAACGGGAGGTTCCGGTTGGTGTTCAGCCCGATGGGAGTTAACAGGGATGGCTTGTTTTGCAAGTGCAACATTGTTCCACCAGATCTTCCTCAATTGCGTAACAATTCCTGCAGGCCCCGGAAGTTTTAGATGACAATACTTGGTAGTGCTTAAAGAGTAGCCTTTTTTGTACAGTGGATGTAGCATTTGCTTAGTTCAGCGCTGTTAGCAAATGGGTTCTTCTGGGAAAAGTCAAAAGGAAATATAGAAAGGGGATGGAGGTTTTTGTAAAAAAATAAATAAACAAAGCAGCTGTGACTTCATTACTAAATGGAAAGAACCCTCCCTCCATTAATTAAGTTCCCTGTTGAAGCTGTCTGTAATCTCATAAATCTGTTCGGGCCACTTAGTAAATTAATACTGTCTGAAAAAAACATGAATAGTCATTGGAAGGTCATTGGAGTATGAGCTGAAGTTTAAAGTTCAACCTTTTTCAAGGTCAAATTAGGCAAGGGGAAGAAGTGGCGCTAATATCAAGGGGGAGAAAGATCCAGTTTTGTGTATCCCAATATGTTGCTGAGTGATGTCCATATAGGGAATTGGTATGTAGTGACTGCAACTATCTTTCTTTGCTTAAATTGACATCGATGGTGTGACAGGTCTCAGAAAGTAGCTGGGACCAACTTCCATTTTTAATAGTGCAATGAATTTTTCCCGCTAGCACAGCGGCTGAACAATATTGTGATCTCAGGGGTAAACAATGCAGAAGCGTTAGGGCACAGTGCTAGAGAAGTGAAATGAACCCACATTTTATTATATTTGTTTAGTGCTTTCCAGTTTATGGGTAACTATTTTACTTCTAACACATTCCCTCTAAGCTGAGTTAGTGTGAGCTAACTCACAGTTTTTTAGCCTCCAGCTCACAGATTTTTCTCTTAGCTCAGGAAGGATGGCTCCAGAGCAAACTGATTTATACAGTAGCCAAATCGCTCCTTTAATGCCAGTATCTCACAAAATTAGAATTTTTGCTCACAAGACTGCACAGCTTAGAGGGCGCATTGCCAAGTGCTGCATGCAGTAGCCAAACTGCTTGCTCACAACTTTAATAGCAGTAGCTCACAAACAGTGTTCCCTCTAAGCTGAGTTGATGTGAGCATGCTCACAGTTTTTTAGCCTCCGGCTCACACATTTTTGTCTTAGCTCTTAGGGCCTGCGGCTTAGAGGGAGCATTACATCTGTGTATTTCAGTGTTTGTTAGTCCACTAAAATACAGACAGTATTTTAAAGAAACCTGTATGTTACATTAATAATTTGAATTTAAATGTTCATATCTATGAAATAAATCTGGAGCAAACAGTCAATTTTTGCTCTGAAGGTTAGAACAGATTTATGAAAATGATTTTTTTAAAAAGTTGTCTTATTGTCGACTATTTGGGGGCAGTAATATATTCTTTTAAAATTTTCAGTAACATCTTGCAGTCTCAAGGTTTAGTATGGCACCCACAGTCACGATGGCATGCATCTGATCACACCGTTCCTCTGATGGAATGGCATTTCCATTTGCCAAACAGAAGTGTGGCAGTTTCTACCAATTCCCCCTTATGACAACCCCCCCTCTTATACTGTTCAGGAGTTTCCTCTGGCTCTCAGAATATAATGGGGGGGGGGGGCTTGGTGGGGAGCAGCGAGAGGAGGAAATGAGACAGTCCCATTCTGTGAGGCTCACCGATAGCTGCACGCACATCGCTCCAAGTGTTCTCTGTCTTGATTCCCTTCATTTGTGCCTTCTCTTGAACTGGAGGTCAACGGCAAGATACTCAAAACAGTCTTCATCCTAATAATCCCAATAATGTTGTTTTCGTTCTGGGAACTGCCATCAACTGGATGATTTTTTTCAGATAGCTATTTACTGATAGTGCACTCTTAACAGGTTACCACTGGTGAATCTGATTCAGCCTAGCCTTTGTGTGATGGAAGCACACTCATACCTGTGGAAGAGCAATCTCTGTGATTTCTGCAGGTTTGCCTGTCCAGCTTCAGCTTCCTCTGCTGTCCCATGCACCTCGTAGGGCCTGCGGCTGAGAGACGCAAGGGATTGCTTTCATGAGTTCTGAGATCGAGAAATAAGGGTTTTGTGCATCTTTCTATTACAGTTTTAAAAATTCCTCCAGGGAGCTCAGACTAGCACACACAGTTCTCTCTTCCTCATTTTTATTCTCACAGCAATCCTGCAAGGTAGGATAGGTTGAGATACAGTGCTGGCAATGCTCCCTCTAAGCTGTGGAGTCTTGTGAGCAAAAATTCTACTTTTGTGAGCTACTGGCATTGAAGTTGTGAGTGAGCGATTTGGCTGCTGCATAACTTAGTTTGCTCTGGAGCCATCCTTCCTGAGCTAAGACAAAAAGGTGTGAGCTGGAGGCTAAAAATTGAGCTACCTCACACTAACTCAGCTTAGAGGGAATACTAGTGCTTGGCCCAAGGTCCTTCTGTGAGCTTCATGACTGTGTGGCAAGTTGAACTCAAGTCTCCCCTTTTTGAAAGAAGGATTTTCTTTTTTAAAGTAGGATATATTTTTTTTTTAAGGGTGGATTTGGACCTACAAGCAGCTGCCTGTCGTCTTGAATGATATCATATCAGGTACAGGACGCTTGGATGAAGCTCCGTTCGCCTCTGCCCATCCCAGTCACATTCCTAAGTTCTGAGGTGCTGGGGGGGGGCATCCAGTGAGGGAGAAGGCTTTTTCACTGAAGCATGCTATTCTGTGGGCCCCGTCGAATGCATTTCATGCTGTGTGAAAAGTCTGCTTCCTCAAGGGGCGGCTCTGACCACCAGAGCAGAGAGAATGAATTGTCCTTTGCTTGGGGTGGCGGGTGGTGGTGGGGTATGTATGGAATCCTTAAGACCCATCCAGACAAGAAGACCATGCTGTCCAGACAGGGCTTTGAATTTGGTGAGGAGCAGTAAAGTAATCCACTTTGAATTTGTAACTAACAGACGAACAGTAACTAATCTAGTATGCCTCCGGGCCTCCTCAGTATTTGATCAGACCATGTGGCCAGAGGAAAAAAAAATGGCATGAGGGCACTTGAGGGGGAGACAGAAGGACTTCTAAACTGGCCTGGAAAGAATGTTATTGGCTACTGTGTGTTCCAAACTCTCAGACATGAAAATAGACATATGTTCTAAGAGCGGCAAAAGTGACTTGAAAGGTGCGCAGATAAATGCATGAAATTAAGCAAACTCCAGAGCATGATGGAAGACAGGGAGGCCTGGTGTGATGTGGTCCATGGGGTCGCGAAGAGTCAGACTTGACTGTGCAACTGAACAACAACAACAAATAATGCTGGATTTATATATATACATGCTGGCTTTGGTTTTCACCCACAGATGCTCTTAACCTTGACTTGAGAATTGTAGAATTGGAATGCATAACAATGCTGTGTGTCTCTTTGGATTTCCTGCCCACGCCTGTTGACTTTTTACTATTCCTTTCCATGTGGCTTTAAACCTTTGCTACCCTAACGGACAAATCCTATCCTGTCCTTAGTCCATGGAGATCAGCAAGTTAACACTGAAATAACTTTTCCTAGAATTGTACTGTAAGGAACCCCAAACTTCTATAGGAATACTAGCCCAAAGTGGAAAATACAGTGGTTTCTCAATAATGTAGATTACTGCACTCTAGAAAGAGCTCTTCAGTCATTTGGATATGCAGATTGATTGAGGGTGTTTTAAATTAGATAACTTGTTATTAGGGACACTTTCTATTGCAACACTTGTGTCTGTGTCCATCCCTACAATAGTTTGTATTGGTTTCTAGGCTAGTTAAAAGAATGAAATGTGTCAGACTGACTTTGTGCTCTATCAGTTAATCAAAACCTAATTTTCATCATTCTTTTGAGTGATAGTCTTTATCATTACTTCTGGATGTCGGCCAAATTTATCCTAATATTTGGCTACCATTACTCTTCTGGGGGTCCCTCACTCTAGGTACCCGTGCTAAAATTATTCATGGGGAATAAAATTATTCTGCAGCTTCATCTTTTGACGATTGCTAGGAGTGATGAATTTCATCAGCAATTCACTAGGAGCGGTTCTCCTGGTCTTCTGGACATTGAGCCAAGGATATTGGCCACCAACAACATCCCTGAGTTGTAGCGTCACTCCTGTAACATATGGGAAACCTTTACCTTTAATGTTGTACCAAAATCCAGGTCAGGCCAGCTTTTTTTTCAGTTTCACCCAGTTACCTTACTTATCATAGGCCTTGTCACACATAGTATGTGTCTAGCCCTAGCTTGATGATCAAAGCTTCATCCTTTTTCCATCAGCTGAAAAGCTGGTTGGATCAAACCAGAAGGAAGAAGCATTCCAGAAGGAAGAGCAATATCCATTTCTAAACATGCAGCTAGATCCACTGGTGTGACATTTTCCCTGTAGTATTCAAGTGACATCTTGAATGAGTCTCCTTCTTGTACTAGAGACGATGGCTTCAGCTACCCTTTGTAGCCATCAATGAGGACTGCATTCAGTGGAATCTCCTGGGAGGTCAGAACCTTCATGAGTCTATTTGTATGTTTCTAGAGATGTGTTCTATATCTTAGCAGGATAACACCGTTACCATTTCTCTATTGCCTAACTATTATTTTCTTTCTGATGAACTAGTTGGACATATTTTGGATCTGCAGAAGACCATTAGATACCGATGCTCCACCCATGGAAGTTGGCTGTGGTTTTCTTATTGATGTCAACGGATGCTGGATTGACGTCAGTGGGTTCTGTCTGGTCTTCTAGCCAAGTCTGGATAATGTTATGATCATTCATAACAATGCCAGCTATGCAGGGTGAGATTGTGGTAATCAAATCTCCCTCTTCTTGGTCAGTAGAGTATGGCTGCAGGTGATATAATTAATTTCTTCCATTTTGCATTTCCGCAGGGCCTTTGTCTAACCGGTGTAATGTGTGGCGCAGGCTCTTGTTTTGCGTAGGCTATTGCGTAGTTTTAGTTTCCTAGATCAGCTATGAAATTGTGTACTCTTGAGGGCCTTGATGGAAATATTTGGATAAGTGGGAGTGTTGTGTGGAGGTTCACATGGGTGGCAAGCACCGAATGTAGAAAACAAGGCATTTCAGATGAACTAATGGAACAGGTCTTGATGTGGGGAACTTCCTGTTGTGTATGAAACATTCTCTTGTCCTCTCCCGCCTAAAAACAAAGCCTGGAATGAAGACTGGTAATAGATTTGATATTCCCCCCCCTTGAACTGAAACGATGAGGTCCTATCATAGACACCCACAGCAAAAAAGAACCATATGAATATAAGAAGCTGCCTTATATTAAATCAGATCCCTGAGCCACGTAGTCCAATATTCTGCCTAGTTATAGTTGTCAGACGTCTCATCCTTTCCTCCTCTTGCTGCCCAGAGTCCTTTTAAGCTGGGATACCAGGATCTTCTCAAGGCTGGATCAAGTCATGTTGAAGCCCTAAACTATGTGAAGTTTATGACTGATCACACACACTGTAGAATCCACTTTCAATGCACTTTCCAACTGGATTTTTACTGTGTGAACTGGCAAAATCCAGTCTGAAAGTGCAGTGAAAGTGGATTGAAGGTGGATTATTTAGTGTGTATGATCGCAGCCTTAGGACCCATAGTGTTACAATAAACAAACAAACAAACAAACAAATAAATGATACTTTAGTAATGTGCAGGGTTGTTTTGTTAAGTAGAGCCCCTCATAATCAGAGGCATAACTGAAGTAATCCGTTACTTCACTTGTGTATGAATCTAGCTCTGGATGGACGCATCCACTAAGCTATGGTCCTTCAAGGGTTGCCAGGGTCCCCCCTGGCCAGCAGTGGGGGGGTGGATAGGGTTGCCAGATGCAGGTTTGGAAACTCCTGGAGATTTGGGGATTGAGCCTGGGCAGGACTGCGACCTCAGTGGAGTACAATGCCATAGAGTCCACCCTCCAAAGCATACATTTTCTCCAGGGAACTGATCTCTATAGTCTGGAGATGAGCTGTAATTCTAATGGATGGGACAGCATCAGAGGTATGTTGCAGTGCAGATCATAAAAAATTAATCAGTTCTATAGAAGGGCAGCGCTTAGATTACTGGCAGAGGGTAGGTGGGATTCTGGTCCTTACATATCTGTCAGTCTGAGGACATGATGTCACTTCTAGGCAAAACCCAGAAGTGACACCAGTCCCTTCTAGGAATCAACAGAAACTCTATGGTTTTACCATACAGTGATTCCTAGAGAGCCATGACATCACTCCCAGGTTTTTTCCGGATGTGATGCCTTACCTACTGTTGATTGAGGACAGTCTGATCTCAGCCGTATGCTGCTTCATTTACTCTGTCCAGATCTTCATATACTCTGTCCAGATCAGTACCTTGAATAAACCTTTGCTGGTCTTAAAGGTGCCACCGGACTCTAAATTTGTTTTACTGCTTCAGCCCAACATGGCTGACTACCTGGACAGATCTAGCAATGTTAGGATCCCACATAGAATCTCTTCCATCCTGCAGTCTGGCTTCCTGCCTGCCCCTCTCCCCACACATATTGTTTGGTCAAATGTGCTCTCCTGTCCATCAGACTCTTTTGCCACACCTTACGAATCAAAGCATTTATGACATACATTTCTTAAGGGAACCTTCCAGCCAAGTATAAATTAAGTGCTTCAAGCTTGTCCCCCTTGCTATAGAAACAATGAAAAACATCCCCTGCCCATGTGATTAAAATCTTGTAAGATGAATTTAGATACCAAAGAAGAGACAGCCAATCCTGCAAGCAGGGTGTGAAGTATGACATTCTGTGGAGAATTTCAGAAAGTGCAACGGTGCAAGCCATAGTTATACCCCCACTTTAAAAGATGTTCCCTGACATGATGCCTTAAGCAAAAATTAACATATACATGCCACTGAGGAGAACAAAGTTTGAATTCAGTGGCACCTTCAAAGACCAACAGAGTTTAATTCAAGGTATAAGCTTTCATGCACACGCACATCCTTCAAATCTGAAAAAGCGTGTGTGCACACGAAAGCTTGCACCTTGAATAAAACTTTGGTGGTCTTCAAAGGTGCCACTGGACTCAAACTTTGCTTTGCTGCTTCAGACCAACATGGCTAGCCCACCTGAATCTACCTTTATGGATGTCATTCAGTAGTTCCTGCCAGCAACAGCAGGGCACTCGTGTGCTGAGTTACCCCAGTCTAAGGCTGTGATCACACACACTAAATAATCCACTTTCCAGCTGGGTTTTGTCAGTTCACAATACAATCCAGTTGGGAAGCACACTGAAAAGTGCATTGAAAGTGGATTGTTTTGTGTGTGTGATTGCAGCCTAAGTTTGAAATCAACAGGCTTGGATGGGTGTTACTCTGCATAGGATTACTCTGTTCATCTACTATGAGTCCATTTTCAGGGAATGGGACAACAGTTTCCATACTGTGAAATATTTGTATGTGGTCGCTATTCTAATTTATTATTTTTAAGCTGTTGCACACAGATGAGAGTCGACTTGATGCTTCCCTGCTGAACCATCTGAGTTATTGTTAAATAGTGGGTTCCATGGATGAGCAGACCCCGAGTCTAGTGATTCGCTCTACTTTATTAGTGATTTCAGCAAGACTAAACTCCAGGGTCATAGCCCTGTTTAAATAGCATGTAATTGCCCCACCCAAACGCACCCCACTCCCAAGGATAGGCTATTGACATAACATTACTACTTGAATGGTTATTTCCAAAGTCCTGGTGGGCTATTGTTCTTGGGCTCCAAGCTCAGCCAGTCTCTGGTAGAACAGTCCTGGAATGTTTCAGTCCCAATACATAACAGTTATTGTGAGGGGAACTGTATATTTTGTTGGTGTTTATTGGTGGGTATATTTACTTCATTTATACCCTGCCGCAGGGCTCATTTCATAGCAGGAGCTCCTCTGCATATTAGGCCACCCCCCCGATGTAGCCCCTGTAAGATCTTGGAGGATTGGCTACATTAGGGGTGTGTGGCCTAATATGCAAAGGAGCTCCTGCTATGAAATGAGCCCTGCTCTGCCATTCTCCCCAGTGGGAACTCAAAGTGGCCTACATTGTTGTCTTCTCCGTTTTATCCTTGCATCAGCCCAAGTGAGGTAGGTTAGAATGAGAGTGTGTGACTGGCCCAAGGTCACCCAGAGGGCTTCTATGACCAAGTGGGGATTTGAATCCTCTGTCTGCCAGATCCTAGTTTGACACTAACCACTATACCACGCTGGCTTTTACACTTCTGGACTTAGTCATACACGTTCGCATTTTGTCTTCAACCCTTGTGCCAGTTGTCCCTTTGAGTCATTTAGCTGATTGCTGACCTTCCCTTATTCAATCTGTGAGTTTTCATAAATGGGGGGGGGGGGGGGGGGGTTAACCCTTTGTGGCCAGAGACTCTTGGGCTGATTCTGCATTGGCTTTTCCCTCTGTTGTTTTAGCAAACCCATGCTGGAACCAGTGCTCCCTCTCAGCTGTGGAGTCTTGTGAGCAAAAATTCTACTTCGTGAGCTACTGGCATTAAAATGTGTGAGCTGGAGGCTAAAAAACTGTGAACTAGCTCACACTAACTCAGCTTAGAGGGAACACTAGTTGGAACAGAAATTCCCCATGACGTTACATGCTGCTTTCACTTCCTTTGGTCATCCGATTTTATAGTATCTTCCACATAGATTTATGGCTGTTCAGGGGTGACTTTGCAGTCAGTATGGCATTGCCCCAAGGTATTTGAATGTGGTTTTGAGCTGCATGTTTTCTTCCAAGTTGAGAAAATGGGGAGCAAATGCTAGATGCAGAATCGCCCTTTAAATAGAGCATCACTAGGATTCTGTCCTAGCATTCCTAAGCAAGGTGACTGGGTTGCTTTCATATGTTGGATTTTAAGCCAATAACCAAGAACTTCCTGTAAAACATTTGCCGTGAGCATGAAATCCCCAAAATTCTGTTTCAGTAAGAGCTGCTGCTTTAGAAACATGACACAGGGCTTCTCTCCCCGCCCCCCCCCCCCCCAACTTCTTGTGTGATACAAAAAAAATGTGCTAAAATGCTATCTGCACCAAGATTATTTTTCCACTAGATGGCAAGCGAAGTGTTTGGAAACTCTTTGGGACTGGGCGATGAGTGGAAAACAGCTGGGATATGGGGAAATTGACTTTTACTGTGTGTTAAAAACAACAGCGACAAATGGCTTGATCTAGGATTTAAGTAATATACCAATGTGGAAAAAAGCAACAGCAATGATAATAGAAGGCTATCTTGGAAAAGCCTGTGCTATTTGTTGTAAGTATTTGTCTGCTGCTTTTCCATCACGTGTTCATAGCAGCTTACCGCAACAAATTTATATTGAAAACCACAGCAACTGTTGTATAAAACAGTTTCTGAAGATTAATCATTGGTCAGTCAAAGAAAAATCTATCTAGAGAGAGGTCCCAAAAGCCAGGTGAAAAGAAAGAGCGTGCCATGTCATTGGGGCTGCCCCTGAAAAGGCCGTGCTTCCAATGTTTATACCAATCAAACAGACGGTAGTTAATGCAGGACCAGATCTGATAAACTGATCTGAAAGGTCAGTGTGGGTACGCATGATTTCAGAGGGGAGAATCGCGAAAATATTTGCCTCCCTGTTTGTTAGATGTCAGAGGCTTAATTCAGGATTGGAGGCCTCTGTGGCCCTTTCTTTTCTAAGCCATTCTTACCTAGAACACCTTGATACGATTTAATCTTTCGTTACCTGCACCAGTCAGCAACAAGTTTGTGATCAGCCAGCTTACATACAATGGCACCCTTGTGCTCAGCTGTGTGTTTTTTTCTCTCCATCTCTTGTTTTTACAATTTCTAGGCAGAAGTGTAGCGAACACAGGCTCTGCAGAGGCAAGCAGGTGATCCGTTTTCAAGTTAAGCTTCGGAGGACTGCAAGAAGCGAAACCTAAGACTGCCTTTCTGTCTTTTGAAGTAAAGGAAGGCGAACACCTGCTGCATTGCTTCGCTGAGGTAAAAGTGTGACTTCCTGCAGTCCCGTTCACATTCTCCGTCTCTCTTTCTCTCACACACGGTCCTAGCTCCCCCTGAGGCGATCAACCGATATCGGGGCTGTCACATTTCACGTGGAGACTGACATGACTGGATGATGATCCTCTGCACCGTACCCCTGCTCATAGAAAACTAGCATGTCAGGGTCAAACTTGATGAGATTCTAGGAGGTGTATGAATGGATCCTCCAGCACAGAGAGGGGGGAAGGTTCCATTTGAAGCCATAGTGTGGGGAGATTTATATTCTTCCAATGACTGTTTTTCCAGTCTCAACCCCCCCCCCCCAGTTGCTCCTTACCTTGGGTGGGGCTTGGAGCAAATAGCAGCTCTGGGGAAGGGGGCAATTTTAGATCAGGAAATGTAAAACCACTCCACCCACTCCCTGTCTGAATTGTCTTCTCCTAGAATTGCATTCTGGAGATCCATTCCTGGATCTCATCCAATTTAATCCTCGGTTCTAAGCTAGAACACTTTCCCTTGACATCCAATTATTTATGTTCAGGGATTTTTTTTTTCCTAGCGAGGATTATTTCAGTCATATAAGGCCTCCACCTGTAGCCCGAAGCTCCAGCTCTCTGCTGACTTCCTCAGTGAGAACAGAGTCGGCCTAATTGACTCCAGATTTCCGTCAAAAGTGACCTGTTGGTGCCCGGTACCACGTTCCTGATTTGCTGTACGGTTTGCTTATTTTCTTTTAAGGTAGCCCTCTGTTGTACAGACTGCAG
This sequence comes from Lepidodactylus listeri, assembly GCA_029233225.1. Taxonomy (NCBI): domain Eukaryota; kingdom Metazoa; phylum Chordata; class Lepidosauria; order Squamata; family Gekkonidae; genus Lepidodactylus; species Lepidodactylus listeri. Next base: position 19,603,107 of record JARCFY010000016.1, read on the forward strand.
CACCCCCTCCACCCGCACAACACAACTATTCACATTACAGTTGTCGGTCATTTATTTGGAACAGTATGATTCTTATCCCAGCAGTTGCATTCAGTGTAGTCGTGGTTTCTGTCTTGAATGTGGTTGCGCAAGCGTGGCCGATTGTGAGGGAACTCGTGACAGCGTGCCATTTTTGAGAACCTCTTATTTTTTTATTAAAAGTGCCGCTTGGCAATAGGACTACCTGGCTCCCACCAAAAAAGAATGCTTATCTCATTATATGATCCTTGTAAAGGTAAAGATTTCCCTTGCTCGAAAGCCAGTCGACTACGACTCTAAGGATCCGTTTCCAAGCCGAAGAGCCGGCGCTGTCTGAAGACTTCTCCGTGGTCATGTGGCCAGCATGACCAGATGCTGAGGTGCATGGAATGCTGTTACCTTCCCAATAAAGTGGTACCTATTTATCTACTTGCAATGTCTTGCTTTCGAACTGCTAGGTTACTTTACCTTAATTTTTTTTAAAGTCCTTGGTGCACGTGAATTCACATGTTGGGGATGGGGAAGACAGTAACACAGAGATTCCTCCCCCAATGCACGGAAAGGCTGTTCCTCCTTATGTTGTGTGCAAGTCACAGCCGACATATGGTGATGTATGGCAACAGAGGCAAGAGACAAGCAGAGGTGGGTTGCCATTCTCCTGCCTCTGTGCAGCAGCCCTGGACTTCCTTGGTGGTCTCCCATCCAAGCATTAACCAAGGCTGACCCTGCTTAGCTTCTGAGATCTGACGAGATCAGGCTATCCCTACATTACCTCAGGACGTATCACATTTAAAGGTCATTCGAGGGTATCATAATGGACAGAGGAAGTCTGCATTCTGTTGCAATGCAGACAAGCTGGCTTTCCTTCCCCACACAGTGGTTTTCTTCAGTGCTCCAACCACACACTCCCAGGCAGGGACAATGGAGCCCTGTGCTTCTGTGCCTAATCTTTCGACTGGAACGCATCACATACTCAGGAGCACTCTCTACGCGAAGAAGTACCTACTTGCTCAAGGTCACCTGTCCTGCTGACACAGACGGCACGTCCATCTTTGCTTGGCATATGGTTATGACGTAAGAGGAATGGTTTTTAAAGAGGAATATGAATACACAGTCTGTATTGGAGGAATACCTTTGATTTCTCCAAACGCCTACCTTCCATTTTCTATCCTGTCATTCACTGTTTATGGCAGCAAAAGCAGCAGAAGTGGATGTTCAAAACATAATGTCGTGGGTGGAAACATCCAAAGATCCATGGTGTCTCCAACGCTCACTCTCACGTATAAATGTCCAAGATAATAGCTCGATTAGAATAAGTAGGCCTTCTCGTCCAGTGAGAAGTGTTGGGGGCTGTGAAAGGTATTGTGGACTTGAGTTCTTTCTGAAGCGCCTGGCGGCGTTCAAAGTGCTTTGTGAGTCGGGCACACCAACCAGTCCCATTTCTCAAGTTTTAAAAAATGTGCCAAGAATGAGAGTGAGGGATCTGGACCTAGGCTGTCTCCAGACATAACATTCCATCCACTGCATCACACAGACAGAGAATATCCAGGTGTGGGACGGCTCATTACCACTTGTGTGACACAGTGGATGGAGTCTAGGGCGTAAGCCCTTGCTGCTAGAAATACAGAGGCATTTGCAACAGCAATGGAACATCCACACAGAAATCTCCTCTGTGTTTTCCTTGCCCCAGGTGTCCGGGGCTGACATTTCCCCTGGTCTCAAAGGGGTTTTAAAAAATCAATGATACATCAGGCGATAGCTTTAATTTCTTCAGCGATTTTCTTTTGCTGCTGTTTATAGTACCGCAAACCAACTGGGAAGAAGTATGTATAAGCTAAGACTAAGAAAGCTGTTCACCTGAAAGCAGGTAAGAGCACCTGCTCCACTCTGCTCACAGAAGCAGGGAGGAAAGTTCTGTGGATGGTCTACAGGGCAGCACTGAGGATCTGACCTGGATGGGCCAGGGCTAGCCCCATTCCAGCTGTGGTCACACACACTAAATAACCCACTTTCAGTGCACTGTCCAACTGGATTTTACTGTGTGAACTGGCAAAATCCAGTTAGAAAGTGCATTGAAAGTGGATTGAAGGTGGATTATTCAGTGTGTGTGACCGCAGCTTTAATCAGCTTTCAGAAGCTAAGCAAGGGGCGATTCTGCATCTGGCATTCTCTCCACGTTTTCTCAACACTGAGGAAAGGGTGCAGCTCAAAACCACATTCAAATACCTCGGGGCAATGCCCTACTGACTGCAAAGTCACCCCTGAACGGCCATAAATCTACACAGAAGGTACCACAGAACCCGATGATCAAAGAAAGCGAAAGCGGCCCACGGTGCAGAGGGTACCATAAAATCCAGTGATCAAAGAAAGCGAAAGCAGCATGCAATGAATGCATAGGGGAATTTCTGTTCCAAGGTGGCTTTGCTAAAACAACGGAGGGAAAAGCCAATGCAGAATCACCCAAGGTTGGCCCTGGCTAATACTTGGATGGGAGTTCGTCAAAGAAGCACAGGGTTGCTTCGCAGGAGCAGGCAAAGGCAACCCACCTCTGTTCCTCGATTGCCTTGGAAACCCCAAGGGCTTGCCATAAGACCTGACCACACTTTCCACCACCACTGAACATCTGGACAGGGAAGCTGGATGGGCTGGGAGGAAAGGAAGCCTAAGGATGGGGGAAAGGGGGTGGATCCAACGTGGCCTGTGGCTGGATGTAAACAGAAGCCTACTGCCGTTTGTTTGGAGCCCCACAACCTTTGGGCTATGGGACAGTTCTCGGCTCGGCCCCAAAGGTGATGCAGAAGCAGGGGTTAGGTAGTGGTAAGCAATGCTCCCTCTAAGCTGTGGAGTCTTGTGAGCAAACATTCTACTTGGTGAGCTACTGGCATGATAGTTGTGAGCGAGCGATTTGGCTGCTGCATAAATCAGTTTGCTCTGGAACCATCCTTCCTGAGCTAAGACAAAAATGTGTGAGCTGGAGGCTAAAAAACTGTGAGCTTGCTCACACTAACTCAGCTTAGAGGTGGTAAGAATCAGGATTCCTGATTTCAAACAGAAAGCTCAGGGGATGTCTGCCGGTCCCTGATACTGACAGTCCTGCTCTGCTGGGCATGGGAAAAGGGAGGAACATTTGCTCCCAACCTACCCCCCCCCCCCACTCAGCCCTGCACACAAAAAGCTCAGGCTCTTTTGCAGCTTCGAAAGGGGGGTCTAGTCCCTTCAGGTGGTCCCTGAAACTGGGGGAGAGACTTGAGTTTTTGGCTGCATGTGAAAATGAAGGAACGGAATTGCCTGCTTGTTTTCTTTACCACCCCCACCCCCCCTTCCTTGGAATTCCTCTGACTTGTTGGGAGTTCCCTCTTGGAGTCCTGAATTTTGCTAGTGCCACTAGTTAATTTCGGGGTGGGGAAAGGCAGAGGCTGGTGTGTGGGTGGCTTTCTCAGAAATATAAGAGGAGCCCTGCTGGAACACCACAGACCAAAAAAGGTTCCCCCCCCCCCCTCCCCAGCACTTTAAAGTAGTGCTTTAAAGCAGTGGCTGGCCAGAGGCTTTGGGGCAACGCGGCAACGGTGTAGCAGTGCTCTCCCCCTGCCTCTCGTTTTCGGAGATACACTGCCTCTGAGCCTGGAGGCTCCATATCCCGCGACTTCAAAGGCCCTCGCCTGCCTTTCTTCTCCAGGCCAGCGCGCCTGGCGGCTCGCTCCTCGGCTCGCCTTTGTCCCTGCATCGCTGCGGTCGCCTGGCTGCCCAGGTGGAGAAGGCTTCCATGACCGCAAAATAAGTCTGGAGGGAGGCCGAGGCCGGCCAGCTGGCTTTCCGAGCCGTCCTGCGCCTCCAGCAAGTGCAGGCGGCCAACACCTCCCTCCGCTGGCCGGGGATGATGCTCACGCTCTTCTCTCTCTCTCTCTCTCTCTCGGTGGGGAGGATGTTAGGAGGAGGAGGGAAGGACAGAGCCGGCTGGCCCGCTCAGGTTGCCCAGCGGTCGATCTCGCCAGCCTTCCCCTTGGGTGACCTTGCCAGCAAACCTGCCTAGCGCCCGGGAGGAAGGAGAGTCCTGCTTCAAGAGCAGCGAAGGGATCCAAGGGTGGGAGGGAAGGGGGAGGAATCCGTCTCTCCCCCCCCCCCCCTCCACCAGCGCTCATCATCAGCCAGGACAAGCCCATCCTCTGAACCTTAAAGGAGAAATCCTTCGCTTGGCTTCCGCGAGCCTCTGCTTCTCAGATCAGGGAAGAACCGGGGGGAGAACAGGGAGGCTGCTTAGGAAGGAGGAGGAGGAAGGGGGAGACCAAGGAGGAGGGGGGGAAGAGAAGAGAAGCTTAGCGGTGTGTGTAGGAAAGGGGGGGGGGCTGTTTGCTGATAATCGGAAGTTACTGACAATCGAGCAGCACCTTCGCCTCTCCAAAGGCGGAGACACTCAACACACACAGGCAGGGCAGCGCGCAGAGACACACACACACACAAATCCACCAAGCGGCAGGAGGAGGAGGAGGCGGAGGAGGGGGGGAGAGAGAGAGAGTGAGAGAGAAGAGGCGAGCTTGATGTCTAAGGGAGTCACTCGGAGAAGGCAAAGCAAGCGGGATCTCAACTTCTCGTGGCGGCGGAGCAGCGCCAGGCGGCGGGATCGTTGGAAAGCGGCTGGCTTCGCCCGGGCGGGACCCTTCCCATGGCAGGGCTGCGGCTGGGGATCTGACTCCGCTCGCTCGCCGCCGCCGCCGCCGCTTGACCTCTCCCCCGCCGCTCCTCCTCACTCAGCGATGTATTCACTGCTCTCCGCCTGCACTTGCGTGTAAGGGCTGAGGACGTTTTCGCACCGCTCCGCGCGCGCGGTCCCAATGGCAAAAGAGAGAGAGAAGCTTTCATTGGGCTGATTCATTTTCTTAAATTAAAAAAGAGGCTTATTTCTCTCTCCCCCCCCCCCCCCCAACCTTTGGCCGTCGGATACTGATTTGCGGTGGCGCTAGCGCACGGGTGGTGGTGGTGGTCTCTTGGTGAACTTTTTAGCCATGTCACCGCATCCGCTGACCTTCTGCTCTGTTTTTCTTCCCTCCCCTCCAGATGTTTACATTTCTTGCTGCTGTGCATCCAGGTACAGGTAAGTGACTTTAAAAAAACAAAAAAAACCCCTCTAACCTCCCGCACGCCCCTTCTTCTTGGTGAGGCGCTGGAGTGATCCTCGCCTCGGTCTTGCCCAAAGCGCCCTGGCGCGTCAAAGAGCACCTCTCCCCCCCCTCCCCCGCATCTGAAGAAGCCAGCAGTGACTCCCCAAAGCTCATCCCCTGCCACATGTTTTGTTAGTCTTTAAGGTGCTCCTGGACTCTGGCTCTTTTGTCCCCCCCCCCCACCTCCGCCCCCTGTTTCCCCCACTAGCCCCACTGTATGGCTTCATCCGACCGCTACAGAGTCAGTCTGAGGGTCGCTTGCTCCCCACCGGCGCTTCCCCCTTGACTTGGCCGGGGCTTTAAACTTTGTCAGTCGCAGCGATCGCCCGGCGCTTGAATCAATGAGCTCCGAGGATTTCGCTGGTTCCCAGCCTCTCCCCTCCCCTCGCCGCCGCCCCTTCCCCAATAACGGCTGCTGCTGCGGCGGCGGGGTGGATGCCAGTAGCCGGCATTAGACGGATTCTCTGGAGTGCATTAGACTGGCTAATGATGTGAGAGGGAGAAATCGGCCGCCGCTCGCAAAAAATGTTGATTGATGCACTTGCGTTGGACCGGCGGCCGAAGGTCCTCCTCTCCCGTGCGCGCGCTCTCTCTCTCTCGCTCTCTCTTAGAGGGATTTTTTTTTAAAAAGACCCCCTCTGAAAACGCCAGAAGCCCTTCACCTAAGGGGTGGGTGGGTTGCGAGTCTATTCCCCCCACCCCCAGTTCTTCACGAATCCAAGCCCAATTCCAGGTAGGGTTGGGGGGGGGGAAGAAATGGGAATGCTGGGAAGGAAACTTCGCAACCTGGGGGAGAGGGAAGACCCTCGCCCCCTTCCCGCGCCTCCGCCTGCCTCGCGAAGATAAAGAGATATCAGCTGGAGATGGAACCGCTGTGGTTCCATCTTGGGGAAGTGGGAATGGTGTGTGTCAGTGTTCCCTCTAAGCTGAGTTGGTGTGAGCTAGCTCCCAGTTGGTTTAGCCTCCGGCTCACACGTTCTCGTCTCAACTCAGGAAGGACGGCTCCAGAGCCGACTAATTTATGCAGCGGCCAAATCGCTCGCTCACAGCTTCGATGCCAGGAGCTCACCAAGTAGAATTTAGGCTCACAAGAGTCCACAGCTCAGAGGGAGCATTGGTGTGTGTGTATATGTTTCCTTTTTTTAAAAAAAACCCCGGTGGTATGTTGTTGAGTGGAGCCGATCACATTATTTTCCATGACATTCGAATGTTTTTGGTAAGGAGAGAGCGGTGGGGGGAGGTGGAGAGAGAGAGAGAGAGAGAAGAATGTGGATTTCTTTCGCATAGTTGGAACCGGCGTCAACGCAACACGTGCGCCCTGAGACGGACCCGCCCGCGATCTTGAATATTTCAGAGTTGGCAGAGCAGGTGCGGCGCTTCTGGAGCTCTCCCCCCGCGCCGTGTGCAGCGGGTTGCCCCGGGCAGGCTTCCCGCCCCTGCACTGTCGAGGGTGCCACAGTGTAGCGAGCAAGAGGGGGGGGGGGCGGGACCCGGAGGCTCTGGCCAGCCGCCTCCCGCCCCCCCTTTCGTCCAAGGTCGCTGCTCCAAACAAGCCTTCGCCCGGAATGCACCTGTCTGCCAGCGTTTCTGTTGCGGTTATTTCATGTTGGGCAGGAACGGATCCCGTACAAACGGATTAAAGCCTCTGAAATCCGAGCTCCTCTGGCCAGCCAAGACGCCGAGCGCCGTGCCATAGCCTTGCCTCCTTTTTTAAAAAGAGAGAGAGAGAGAGAGAGAGAAAAAGAAAACCCAGCTCGAGTAGGAAAAAATAACAAGGAAAGGGACCGGGGACTGCGAAAAAAGAGAGGTCGGATCTTCGGCTGTAAATTACTCTGCGGTTGGAAGGAACAGGCGTTTGCTCTCCCTGCAAACGGGCACCTTTGGCTGCGAGGGAAGAGAGAGGATCGCCTTCTCCTTCCCCTTCTTCGAATTTGTCCAGCAACCGAAGTTAATCAAGGCCCCCCCACCGCATCTTCTCTCTCTCTCTCTCTCCCCCCCTCCCCACTTTATCTCCCCCCTCCCCTTCCCCTATTCCCCTTGTTGCTTTTAGTGAATCAGAAGGCTTTGGCTGCCTGCCTGGAAAGCACTTGCTTAAAATCTGATCTCTTACTTCAGCACAGCAGCCCTGACAAAACTGGGGAAGTTATTGGCATTCAGACAGTTGGAGCGCCCAGGGCTTTCCAAAGCAATAAAATAACGAAGAAGAAGAAGAAGAAGAAAAAGTACTTTCCTACTATTAGAACCATACTTTTAAGTGCTGATTATGCAACCTTGGTATGGAGGGGGTCTGAGGGAGGGGGAGAGGTTCCTCTGGAGGGAAAGAGACGCTGGCAGGACCCGGAAAGTCTTTTCTTCCTTGCTCGGGATGCTGGTGGTGGTGTTGAATAAGAACCATCAATATCACAAAGGCGGCACTGGCGTTCCCTGGCACTTTGCAGGGCGAGAGCAAAAGGGCACACCTTTACCCGAAACAGGAAGACTCTGTGGTCCAGTTTAGTGACAGGTTTTGTCGGCTTGAATTTCATGAGGAAGGAGTAAAGCCAGCTTCCTGACCTGTCTGCTAAGAGCTGCTTAGGTCTGCTGGTGGCCGCATGATGCTTTGCAGAGTGAGGATAGGCCAAAACCCAGCAAGGTCTCTGCCCCGAGGCATTTGCAGTTGGAAATTCCACAGGGAGGGTAGAAGGGAGGCAGGAAGTTGCTGGGGAAATGCAGGAAAGGAATCTATAGTTAGCTTGGTTAAATGTATCTAGAATTCACTGCCACAGGAGGTGGTGGCGGCTACAAGCATGGACGGCATCAAAAGGGAATCAGATAAACATATGGAGCAGAGGTCCATCAGTGGCTATTAGCCACAAGGTATAGATAGGAACTCTCAGTCTGGGGCAAGGGATGCTCTGTATTCTTGGTGCTCGGGGGGGGGGGGGGGAGCAACAGTGGGAGGGCTTCTAGTGTCCTGGCCCCACTGCTGGACCTCCTGGTGGCACCTGGTGTTTTTGGCCACTGTGTGACAGAGTGTTGGACTGGATGGGCCACTGGCCTGATCCAGCATTGGCTTCTCTTATGTTCTTATGTTCTTAGACTGTTTCAGCAGGGGATGAAGATTAAGGGGTTAAGTTTCGAGGAGAAAGGTGGGCTTGGGGGAGGAATTTGAAGGATGAGAGAGAAGGCAGGGGCTTTTCCTTCTTCACTTCCTTCTGAGCCTTGCTGGTAGGTGATTTAACAAGAGGCCAGCTATTATGGGTATTACTGTACAAAGCCAAAACATTTGATTAGTCATACTCAAGGGCCTTCAAGTGAGTGTTTATAGTATTAAAGGAAAGACTGGGGGAGGGGAAAAATGCAAACGTGTGAAGTTTTAAAACATAACTGTTACGACTGACCATTTTGCAATTCAGTCTGTCTGGTTTTATTTGGACTGGATTACATGCGTCTCAGAGGGAAGGATTAGCAGACTTTTGATTATAATGATCAGTTTGGTTGCGGAGTTAGCCTCTGGTGAGCAGACACTAATCAAATGCATTGTTTAGGCCTAATATTTATTTAGGGTGGAATAAATGGTTACCTTTTGCTTTAAGGGCTTGCGTGTCCTATCAGCACAAGAGATTTGTGGCTGGCGCAGGATGGGTTTGAGCCTCAAAGCCCTGTTCCCACCAATTCCCGTGTGAATTATGACCAAGGCAGCATCTTAAATATTCATGGGAAGGATTTCAGCTGCTGATTGTGTGACTCGATGGTTTATTGATCAAAATGACTTTTCCCACACATGTTGGACTGTGATTTTGGCTCTTGTCTGTTAATTCGCCGCTTACTCGGACCGGGAACTTCAACCTCTGCTTTTGCTACATATTGTGAAGAAGGCAAGGAGTTAATTACGGTGGTTTCTGATCCACCAAGGATCTGTACAAGACCCACTGAACTGAATGGGAAGTCGAAAAGGGCTGTTGGGTTCGGCTGAGCGACTGCCGCATTTTAAAGAATGGACCGACTGTTTACTTTATTTATATGCTGCCCTTCTCCTCATTGGGGACCCAAAACCAGCATGCGTCATTCCTTCAGCAGTTCAAGACCCGAGTGCTGCGTGACAGAGTGAGCTCCCATCTTTGGCCCCAGCTCCTGCCAGCCTAGCAGTTCGAAAGCAAGAAACTGCAAGTAGATAAATAGGTACCGCTTCGGTGGGAAAGGTAACAGCATTCTGTGCGCCTTGGCGTTTAGTCGTGTTGGCCACATGACCACGGAGAAGTTTTTGGACAGCGCTGGCTCTTTGGCTTGGAACTGGAGATGAGCACTGCCCCCAGAGTCATATTCAACTGGCTTTCGAGCAAGAGAACCCTTTACCTTTACCTTGTGGGCTAGGTTGGACTGAGAGTGTGTGCCAAGCTTCCATGGCAGAGTGGGGATTCGAACCTGGATCTCCTACCTAGATCCTCGTCCGACAGCCTAACCACTACACCGCAGTGGCTCTGTATTCTATTTAGGATGATGCAAACATCAGAAGAGCCTTCCGATTGGACCAGACCCCAACATTCCGTTGGGCTGATTATCCTCTTGCCAACACTGGCCAATCAGATGTTTCCCAGAAGCCCTCCAGCAGGAAACAAAGGCAACTAGAAAAACATGGTGTTGCTACTACAGCTCTAGACTGCCAGCTGTGTTGATTGCTGCACTGTCTGAAACTGGACTATAAGCAGCTTCAGGATCAATAACCAGAGAGGTCCAAATAAGGAGCTATTCTGTTCTGAAAGCCAAAACCCACAGAACTCTCAGTCTGGGGCAAGGGATGCCCTGTATTCTTGGTGCTTCGGGGGGGGGGGGGGGGCAGCAGTGGGTGGGCCTCTAGTGTCCTGGCCCGACTGATGGATCTCCTGATGGCACCTGATATTTTTGGTGACTGTGTGATAGAGTGTGAGACTGGATGGGCCATTGGTCTGATCCAACATTGGCTTCTCTTATGTTCTTAACCAGAGATCCACAGGCTTTCACTCACTCACATTTGGTAAGGACAGAAGAGTGGGATAACACAGAAGTGGAACCAGCATGTGTTACAGGCCCAGCCAAACGGTTTTTGGTGCCCCAGGCAGATTGGTGTAGTGGTTAAGAGCGTGGACTCTAATCTGGGAGAACTGGGTTTGATTCCCCACTCCTCCACTTGCAGCTGCTGGATGACCTTGGGCAAGCCATAGCTCGGTCAGAGCTTTTCTCTCAAGGACAGTTCTGGAAAGAGCTCTCTCAGCCCCGCCTACCTCACAGGGTGTCTGTTGGGGGGAGGGGGAAGGAGTTTGTAAGCCACTCTGAGACTCCTTTAGGTAGTGAAGGGTGGGGTATAAATCCAATCTCTTCTCTTCTTCTTCTTCTTCTTGTGGCTTTTGCACTATTCCTGCCAGGACTTGGGTGCCTGTAGAGCCACTGCCTTCTGGGCGCCTTGGCCTGGGTGCCCATAGAGCCAGGAGACAAGGAGCCATTGCTGCCAGCACCTCTCCTTACCTCTCTTCGGGGACAAGGATGGGGGAAGGCAGGCTGGGCAGGGGCCTCCTGGTCTCCAGTGCTGCGGCTGATCATGTGGTGCACCTGGGTGATGGCACTGGGCCAGCAGCACCACCTGGGTCTGTTTCTTGCTGTGGCTCATCTGCCCTTTGCTGGGAGCTGCCCTGAGCCTCTATTGGTGCCTCTCTGCCCTAGGCAGTCTCCCAAATCTGCCTAGGCTGGCCAGCTCTGCTCAAATAACTTGCAAAAGAAATGTCAAGACATCTACATTCGTTGCAGCAGAAACAAGGGCAGGTGCAGGGGGAAATTTCTTATTTTTACCCAGGCTTTTAACCAAGGGGTTTTATCCTTTCAGTGCTTTATGGACCGCTTCTCGCTGACATAGCAGTTTATCGACCTTGTTGTAGGCAGCTCTCGGTGTGCATTTTATGCCACTGTTATGCCTTGGCTTGTTCCATACTGGCTTCTTTCATTGGCTTTGGCTCGTGACTTAGTGGCTTGTTTAATGGCTTTATTTGGCTTTTATGGCAGCGTTTTAATGGTTCGGCTTGCTTGTTTTAGTCGTCAGCTGCCTGGGGCAGGTCTGTGGAGAGGTGGCATGTACACTCCCCCCCCCCCCCCCCAGACATAATTGTACCTGAAAAATTGCTTTGCATCCCACGAGACTGAGAGCCATTTTCAGGCCCCGGTGACCAATGCTCCCTCTAAGCTGTGGAGTCCTGTGAGCAAAAATTCTACTTTGTGAGCTACTGGCATTAAAGTTGTGAGCGAGCAGTTTGGCTGCTGCGTAAATCAGTTTGCCTTGGAGCTATCCTTCCTGAGCTAAGACAAAAGTGTGTGAGCCAGAGGCTAAAAACTTGAGAGCTAGCTCACACCACCTCAGCTTAGAGGGAACACTGCCAGTGACCACCCTTCCTGATGGACTGAGATGAGGGGGTTTGGAGGTGGTTGGCATCACTGGCTTTGCTTGCTGCAGTCCCCAAACCAAAGGCCGCTGTGGAGCCTTTTACCTCATTATCATCCCCTTGTGATTGCACTTGGTGGACCAATCCTAGAGCGTGCTTAGAGGACGGAATGGCAGGAGGCTCCCGGGGGGGGGTGTTGAGGAGGCCCACATGATGAGGTGTGTGTGTGTGTGTGGTCAAAACTGTCAAAAAGCAGAAAGGAAATGGCTAGGGGGTAAGGCTAAGAGACCAAGTTAAAATAATATGGGGGAGAGTGGAAGCAAAGGCAGAGAAGGAGAAGATGTGTCCCCCCCCCCCTCCCGGCCACCTCTGACCATAACTTAGCGAGGTGGCGCCTCAGTTCTCATCACCCCTTCTTACATGCCCAGGGAAATGCCGATCGCCACTTTGAGGTCAGGAAGCAATTTTCTCCAGGCCAGTTTGGCTGGGGATCCTAGATGTTTTTTGCCATCTTCTGAGCATGGAGTCACTCTGTGTGTGTGTGTGTGTGTTGGGGAGGTAGTTGTGAATTTCCTGCATTGTGCAGGGGGTTGGACTAGATGACCCTGGAGGTCCCGTCCAACTCTATGATTCTGTGATCAAGGAGAAGACTCTGCATGGTTGTAGTCTGTCAGTAGGTACCTTCCAGCAAGCTTTACAGAGCTGTTGTAAAGTCTTGCTGGTACCGGTAGCCTCTGGGATGAAGCGGACATCCCAGCCATCCTTTGATGGGAATGTGTAATTGGATTTCCCCGCCTTGCCACTGAAAAGGAACTGCTTCCCTTTTCTTGGTGCTCTTGATGCTATGGTGCCAGTTTGACTATACTGAGTGATAGCCTGCCTAAGGCTGGGGGAACTACCTTCCGTGTGAGAGAGGATGCTGGACTAGATGGACCACTGGTCTGATCCACCAGGGTTCTTCTTACATTCTTAAGTTTAAGTGTAAGTTTAACATTTACTGTGCATGTGTGTGTGATGTTCTGTCAAGTTGCTTTCTACCTAGGGCTGGCAACCCTATGAATTAATGACCTCCAAAACTTCCTATTGTTAACAGCCTTGTTCAGGTCTTGGAAACTGAGGTCCATGGCTTCCTTGACTGAATCAATCCATCTCATGTTGGGTCTTCCTCTTTTCCTGCTGCCTCCAACTTTTCCTAGCATTATTGGCTTTTCCAGGGACTTGCCTTCTTGTAATTTGACCAAAGTACAATAGCCTCAATTTGGACATTTTAGCTTCTAGAGAGAGGTCAGGCTTGATTTGATTTAGAACCTACTTATTTGTCTTTTTGGAGATTCACAGTATCTGTAAACCACATTTCACATGGATCTCCAACACCTCACTTCAAATGGATCAACTTCCCTGTCAGCTTTCTGCATCGTCCAACTTTCACACCCATACATAGTAATGGGGAACACTATAATATGTAAGCTCATCCCTTCAGTAAAACTTTGTTGGTCTCAAGGATGCCACTGGACTCAAACTTTGTTCTGTAATTTGGGCCCCGGCCACACGAGCGAGATAAAGTGGGGGTGGGGGGGGGGAAGCGAGGGTATTTGTGCCAAAGCAGTTTGACCTGCAGTTGCACAATCATGCTGTTCTGTGAAGCTGCAGGTGCAACTTGCCACTGCATGATCAGATGCAACCGTGGGCGGGTTGGTTTTTTTTTTGTCCTTCCTCACCAATTCACTTAAACAGGGGATTGATGAATCGCATCTCCACCCTGAGGGCTTCCAGTGGCAGTATGTGATGATGCGCATACTAAGAAGAGGAAAAAAAACAACGGCATGGCATCGGGATAGCCCAGGGGTGGCCAAACTTGCTTAACGTAAGAGCCGCATAGAATAAACATCAGATGTTTGAGAGCCACAAGACACAAACAAATATTACCTGCTTTCAATGGAAAATAAGCAAATTTGCTTTTTATTAACATTAAATGAGACTGCCAAAAATAATAACAAAAGGGGTAAAAGCAGATATTGATAATGATATTAATTTGTTCAATGATATTTGTTTGCTAATGATATTTAGCTTCCCCAGCCACCCTGCCGGAGCCACATAATATAGCTTCTCCAGCCACCCTGCCGGAGCCACATAATATAGCTTCCCAAGTCACAGTTTGCCCACCCCTGGGATAGCCTGATCAGACTATTCCTGACGCCACAAGTGCGTGCTGGAGCAATCACATGGGGAAAGTCCGTCTGTGGCTCGCAGCAACCTGTTTGATACTGGGTTTTTCCTACTGTTTTTTTAACTCCGCTTCTCCGGTGGAGCAAAACGGCTTGCCGACGGGTGCAGGACGCTTCACAGTTGTGCTCTTGTGATCGCGCCCTTAAAATCCAGTTGGGAGTCATGCCTATCGCATGGCTAATTCTGCGTGTGATTGGGGCCATGGATTGTTTACTATAAATAATATTTTGTTTTGCCCCAGGTGGGTTGACTAATGATGGAGCTGCTTTTCTCAGGTGGGCTGAGTAATGATGGAGTTGACAGGTTGGATCCTGTGGCTTTTTGTCAGTTCTGCCTCCAATAGGGAGGCTTCCTTCGATACAGAAAGGCATTTCTCCACCAGAAAAAGTCATTTTCCATTGGAAGTGTTTTCCATTGAAGGAAAACTTAGTGGAAGAGAAGTATAGGATCCAGCCCATAGGTTGCAGTCCTAGGGACCATTACTAGGAAGTAAGTATCACATGTGTTTAGGATTGTCAGGATGTCTTTTGACCGCCCTGAATGGCCCAGGCTAGCCTAACCTTGTCAGATCTTGGATACTAACTTAGTCTTTGAACGGGAGACTTCCAAGATAGTCCAGGGTCGTGATACAGAGGCTGGCCAATGGCAAACCACCTCTCTTCATCTCCTGCCTTGAAAACCCAATGGGGTCACCATGAGTCAGCTGTGATTTGATGGCACTTTCCAGCACCACTTTTAGCTGAACTCTGCTCAGGTTTGGGCTTCGATAAAGATGCCCACCATGACAGGAGGCAGCCTGCTGTTACTGCCAAATATTGTATTACCCTTGCTCGGGGCAAACACTGAAACCCAGGCACACCATCTACATGATGGGTGGTTGCCCGCTCTGTCTTTGAGTTGAAGGGAGCTGTCATGTTTGCCGATGAGGACTAGCTGCATGCCAAGTTAATGACACGGTGAACAGAGGACGCTGTTTCGTTTGTACTGAGCCAAATTTACTATAACTAGTTCCGGGGTGGGTTAAAGTCAAGAGTTTTTCACCACATTTTTATACAAATTGGGGGGGGGGGGAGAGTTATGGTGGCATTATGTATGTATGTATGTATGTATGTATGTATGTATCATATGCCTTTCTCACTTGTATTCACGGTGGATTACACAGTACAATTGACGGATGGGACTTTCAACAAACAATGCAATGCAATTAGGGTTGTAGAACCAACCAGAAGTCTAAAAGCAGAACTGAAGCAAAGCCTAAGTATTAACATGACACATTAAATGATAATGGTTGGCGTTAGGACAGGGGAAGGGCTAACTAAAGGAAGTACCAGCTTTGGCCCAATATCCTCATCCATGTGGTGATTGCTGAAGATGCAGGCAGGTTCCCTTGACTACAGACTCTAGTCATTTCTTTTTTTATTCTCCTGCAGTAGTCCCTGTTCCAGAGAGAGCCCTTTTAGTTGTTGGTTGTTGTTTTTTTGGTAACACACAGCCATTTAAAATGATGATTGTGCATCCAGTCAGCTGGGATGATTTAGGCTGTCTGAACAGCTGCGTGCTGGACAGAGCAAGAGTGTGAGCCATGATCTGTTTTTATGCCTGCAGCCCTTGGGACTTCTGCTGGTAGGGATGGGATTAAGTAATCCCAACAACAAATGTTTTCAAATGGGAGGAACTATTTCCAGGAATATGCAGCAAGAGGCTGCCTCTTGTTGGTTGGATCAAAATTCATGCAAAAGAAATGGTGTGTGTGTGTGTAAATACCGAAGGGGCCTAAATGTGCATTCTGGATCTTGCTTATGTTGATGATACTCCTGGATGAGAGAGATTGGAGGCATGGCCAGAGTCATCAGAGGTACCACATGGGACATCTGTAGGTATATAGAGAGACAGATAGATTAAATATATAAATCAGTTAAATATTTCTGGGTGAGATTGTCTATGTCCTGCCAGTTTGGTGTAGTGGTTAAGTGCGCGGACTCTAATCTGGGAGAACTGGGTTTGATTCCCCACTCCTCCACTTGCAGTTGCTGGATGACCTTGGGCAAGCCATCGCTCTGTCAGAGCTGTCCTTGAAAGAGCAGTTCCCGAGAGAGCTCTCTCAGCCCACTTACTTCACAGGGTGTCTGTTGTGGGGAGGGGAAGAGAATGTAAACTGCTCTGAGACTCCAGGTGAAGGGCAGGGTATAAATCCAATCCAATCTCCTCCTCCCCACCCCGGGATGGGGTCCCAAAGCAGTTTATATGGTTCTTTCTTTCTTTCTTTCTTTCTTTCTTTCTTTCTTTCTTTCTTTCTTTCTTTCTTTCTTTCTTTCTTTCTTTCTTTCTTTCTTTCTTTCTTTCTTTTATTTTGTTGGACTTCATGCAGGGCTCAGGGTGGCTTACAATAATTAAAACACAGATAAAATGGCTAAGATAATAAAATAAAATAACAACAGTTAAAGCAACAGTAGTTATTGAATGGGGAGTTCATTTGGGACCCTCATCTCGGAAGCCGGTGCACCGAGTGTTCAGCTGGAGACTTCTTGGGCCACCAACAAGAGGAAAGAGATGACCTTTGGAGGTGACAGGCTCAGAGGAAGGATCTGATGTTGCTGCATGTATGGGGAAAACGAAGGCTGCTCTCCCCCGTGAAGACTCCAGGCAGGAAGGAAGTAGCCTCTCTCCCCACCTCCTACCCGGCGGTTTGTCTAGGATTTTGGACTCTCTCTCCTCCATTTTATCTTCAGAACAATCCTGTGATATAGGTGGCCCAAGGCCACCCAGCGAGCCTCCACAGCAGTACAGGGATTCAAACCTGGGTCTCCTATATCCTAGTCTGACCCTTTCACCACTGCACTGCCCTCTTATTTTTTAAAAAAAACTTTTAATTTTTTTTAAAAAAAACAAACAGATAATATGAAGAAGATACAGAAAAGAAAAAGTGATTATATATAGCAAAAAATGAGGAATAAGAAATATTTCTCCTCAACCCCTTCATTATATTAATGGGTTTCTGGGACACTATCTATGAAGTACAATAAAAATCACTTCAGTTGGAAATTTGGGATACATTTATAGTCAACATTTTACATTTCAAATTTCATAACGAATCTGTTTCGCAACTGAATTATTAGTTTCACCATTGCTGCACACTTAGCATTGGATATTTTTGCTGTTCCTGCAAGCTCGCCATTACTTTTGGCAAATAGATAATATAACACAAATACAAAAGGGAAGATATCATATAACAGAAAAATATTTCTCCCCCAGACCCACTTCATTACACAAAAAGTTTTTTGACCACTGTCTGTGGAATACAGTAGAAGTAACTTTGGTTGGGCTACATTTACATTCAACATGTTACATTTAGAACAAAATCTCTTTCTGCTTCTTCATTGCAATACATTTGCAGACAATATTTTGAACTGCTTCTCATTCTGCATTTGTCTCCTGCTTGCATGGTACGCACGCCGTCGCTCCTTGAATTTCGTAACTGATCTGTTTCTCAAATACTCTGCACTGCACGATTGTTGTCACAGCTGTCATAGGCTGTGTTTCATGCACAAAGTGACAAGGAGAATGAGCTGGAAAGGAAGGCTTGGATTAGGCTCCCAACCTGGCCAGAGCAAGTTCTTTTCTTTTTAACAAAAGGGTTTGATTGATAAAAGTGTGATCAGAAGCATGGTACTTAACTGACCAGAGGTGGTATCTTGGCTTGGATCTTGTGGTGGTGGGACAGAATATCTCCGGTTGAAATCTGCTTGCAGTTCGATATACTTTCATAGTCATATAAAAGCTCCATGAATTATGCAGAATTGCACCCAATGCGAAAGTATCCTTTTAATACATAGTACAACTCTTGTGGTTTAAAGACAAACAGCAAATCTAATATGTGCTGTCTGAAGACTGGCTGTTTTCTTGCGGACAGCTGCTCACTGCTCCCTTTTTATAATCAAAGAAGACTGATTGGGGAATAATGATTGCGTGCCACTGAACACCAGGACTTCTCCGAGCTTGAAGGGCTAATAACAGATTGTCTTTATGTTTTCACTCATTAGCATTAAAAATCTGGCAAACAAACAAACAAAAAATAAACCGCAACCAATTAAATGCTTCGGTGGCAGTTCAAGTTACTGCACAGTAAATGTTTATTCTTTTCTTTTTAGTGTTATGATAAGCTTGGCTGAATCCACAGTGGTAACATCTTCAGCGTCCTCTGATTAATGACATGCTCTCTGTTTCTCCACTGTATTGTAAAAGGGTATTAAGAGTTCGAAACCTCAAAGCGCTGCTTGATTCTAAGTAATGGGACGTGAGCTGGTAGAGGCTGGGAGCGTAAATCCTAGAGGCTGGAATTCATACCATGGCAGCTCCACATATTTATTTTATTTATCAAGTCTGTATGCCCCATTTCCACACACTGGTACACAGTAGCCTTGTTCACATGTTACAGTGAACCCACGTCCATTCTGATTGTACATAGGTTTGTATGAAAGAGAAGAAGAGATTGGATTTATATCCCGCCCTTCTCTCACTTGGAGTCTCAGAGCGGCTTACAAACTCCTTTCCCTTCCCGTCCCCACAACAGACACCCTGTGAGGTAGGTGGGGCTAAGAGAGCTCTTTCCCAAGCTGTCCTTGAGGGAACAGCTGGTATAGAGCTATAGCTTGCCCAAGGTCATCCAGCAGGTGCAAGTGGAGGAGTGAGGAATCAAACCCGGTTCTCCCAGATTAGAGTCCGCACACTGAACCACTGCACCAAACTGGCTGATGCACTTCTGCTTTCTGAATGAAACTGGGGACCAATACCTGGATAAACGTGGGATGCTATTGTTAACTCTACACAGATTAAATAAAATTCACAGTTCACAACAGTTTAAATGCCACTAAAGCTGATTTTATATATGTATGGAAAGACTATAAAGTCTGCAGAAGATCCCGAAGGTATAGAATGGAAACAATATATGAAATAACCACATTTATTTTATCATTTTTTAAAAATTGACTGTCTTTCTACAATTAGTGCTCAAAGCAGCTGTAGGCTTGAGAGATCTGACTGCATCATTGTCGAGCAGTCAAAAATTAGACATTTTCATGGCAAACCATTAAATGGATGAACCATCATAATTCTAAAGAACCGGAACACTGCGCCCACCCACCCACCCCCAACTCCTGGTAGTTCAGTGAGAATATGGGATCCTTGACATAGAAAGGTTGACTGATCTGATGCCATTATGGAAGATGTTCCAACAATGTTTATGTTAACGTGGCCACGGGCTTTGAATGACTGGAATCATTTGTGTGTGGTGCTGCTTTCATTTCGTGTGTCTAAGAATCGTGAGAACAATGAACTGTATTGCTTTATCCTAAAGATGGGTGGATGCTGGTGGATTTTAGCTCATCAGAATGTTAATGCTTGCCCATCTTTGATGTTGTTATGGATTGTTGGGCCATCCCGCCCCCCCCCCCTTTAAGGAGGTGCTCTAAAATCTGAGAATCCTCCCTTTCGGGTTGAATTCACTCTTGCGCTGCCAACACATACTTACTAAAACCCAATTACAAAATGACCATGTTGGTTAAGGGCAACATCAGGAATCCATTTGGATTCTGTGGTAAACGCGTACATGATCAGTACAGTCCCGGTCCCTCGTTGGTCAGGTGCAACCAGAATACAGCCGACTACCTGGTCCTCTCCTGACAAAGGCAGGAGAGATCTGATATCTGAGGAAATTACAGACTGTCTGAGACTGCTTGAACGACTCCTTATTGACATTCAGTGGCATCACCTTGGGCTGAAGAGTAACATAAAAGGAAAGAGCTTAGTCTGTCATGGTCTGGGTGGTTTCCTTTGTGGTAGTTCCTTCCAGTGATCAGAGTCTAGGAGGAAGTGGGGGATGGGCGGGGGGTGGTGGGGGCTGCATACTTTTTCTTCCTCGTTCAGGAAGAAGGCTTCCCCTTGTGAGAACTCCAGAAGCGACTCCATCTTTGCTTCTTTTTGAAGGTTTTGTACTCCCCTCCCATTTAATCTGTTTTGGGTTTTTTAAATTCTCTAACACCCCTGCTTCAGTGTATTTCACAAGGGGGAGGGGGGTGGAAATTGGATATGCCTCCACGTAGGAACCATGAAGAGGACAAATGAAGAATAAGAAGCGGAACATACTTTTGAAGCCTTAGATGTATGCACACCTCAGAGTTAGACCGGGCGTGGAGATAAAAGGCCTTTCTCCACAGAGAAAAGAAACATTTGCAGTTAGATCCAGGTGGTCAGCCGTGTTGGTCTGAAAGCAGCAGAACAAAGTTCGAGTCCAGTGGCACCTTTGAGACCAACAAAGTTTTATTCAAGGGAGGAGCTTTTGTGTGCAAGGCACACTTTTTCAAATATTTGAAATTTAAAAGTATTTGAAAAAGTGTGTCTGCACACGACAGCTCATACCTTGAATAAACCTTTGTTGGTCTTAAAGGTGCCACTGGACTCTAAATTTGCTCTCTAACATTTGCAGTGTTTTATGTGTTGCATGGCATCTAGTGGAGATTTGTGATAAGAACAAAATCTGTTGCTGTAAGTAGTAGATATCAGCCCTTGGCAGTTTCTGATCTTGGGAGAGGAGACTGTGCATTCAATAGTTTGTTCAGCGATTCTTACATTTGCTTCACTTGATCACAGAAACAATGGACTTAGATGCATTTTAAAAATTTCCACAATAAGACCTTCCGAGAAAAAAAGTGCATTTTTGTAATAGTCTTACTTGGAGTTTTGCATTTTTGGTAGATCCAGAGTTTTGCACTTAAAACCCTCCGAGTTGTACATCTGAGAAGTCAAATTCTGTGGGGTGACATGG
Organism: Lepidodactylus listeri; assembly: GCA_029233225.1. Taxonomy (NCBI): domain Eukaryota; kingdom Metazoa; phylum Chordata; class Lepidosauria; order Squamata; family Gekkonidae; genus Lepidodactylus; species Lepidodactylus listeri. The sequence continues at coordinate 19,623,713 of JARCFY010000016.1, forward strand.
CTAAAATGCCTTCATCCTCAGCATAGGTGTAGACTATGGGGGGCTTGAGGGCTCAAGCCTCCCCCGAAATTTCCCGGGAGGGACTGAGCCCCCCCAGGAAAACGTAGCGCCTGCCGCCGCGCCTCCCGGGGCCCTTCCGAGGCCGGCAGCTGCTGCTGCCGGTGCCTCCCCCCCATGCCACTCTTCCCTCTCCCTCCCTCTTTTCCCCGCGAAGGGAGAGGGAAGGAGTGGGGGGGAAGAGAGAGAGGCCCCGGCAGCAGCGGCTGGCGGGCCTCGGAAGGGCCCGGGGAGGCGTGGAGGTTTCCCAGCGGGAGGGGGAAACATCCCCAGCGAGTGCGCGCGCAAAGTCTACGCCCCTGATCCTCAGTACAAGACATTATTCTGGTTAAATGGGTAGGGAGATAGGGGGAGGTAGTGGCTCTATTTTTGTGTGATTTGGAATTTGGAAGACACAGGGAATGGGATGGGAGATGTCCAAGAGATGTCTGGAGGGCTGAAGGGTCCTGTTATTCTGTGCCCCCAGATTGTTCTGGGGGTCCATGGACCCCAGGGGGCCTGACCGGGGGCAGGTGCAGCTTGCTTCAAGTGGGGCAAGGGAGGCAGGATGCTCTGTTTATGCATATGCTGTTCCAGCTGTGCTGGGAAAGGTATATGCTTTTGTTGTGTATACAAAAAACAAATCATGTGAATCAGAGGGTTACTTGATTAAACTGATTCATTGTTAAAGGATGGGCATGAGTAGGCTCAATGTCACAGTTTAGCTTAGGCAAGAATTCAGGGGTCATTTCAAGCAAGAACGTGCAGGAACGCCGTTCCGGGAGTAACAAGTCCAGAAGCAGGCACATATGGTGACGCGCTGTGGAAAAAAGCAAAAGCATACTAACTTGACCTGTATTTTCATGCCTGTTGTAGGTTAGCTTCCTTGCAAGAGCAAAGGAAACCTAAAGTGTCTTTCATCAAAGCGTAAAGCTGGCTCGCCAGCTCTGAGTTGGGAAATACCTGGAGATTTTTGGGGTGGAGCCTGAGCGGTGGGTGTTGCCTTCTGACACACTTACAGTGAAGTCAGGGGGTGTGACATATGCAAATAAGTTATGCTAATGAGTTGTGCTAATGAGCTCCTGCACCTCTTTTTCTACTAAATGACCCCTGGGCAAGATCAAAGTCTAGCTTAGTCAAGGGCTTCCTCAAATAAGAAACATCACACCAGTAAGCTGAGTTTGCAATATGCATGTTCTCACAGTAAGTTAAGGGAAGGAGAAAAGTACCCCTTCTTTTAAATAAAGGAAAATGTAACGTAATCCCTTGCGGTTTGAATTTACTCCATGTGGACTAGCGAGCTCCCAACTTTCCAGCTGCCATTTCAAAGGCTTAGTAGTAGTAATAATAAAATCTTCAGGTCTCTTTATTCAGGCCCCACAGAAGAGGGCCACTTAACTTGTGGAAAATGCATCAATTAGGGCTGCCAGCTCTGTTTTGGGGAGTACCGGGAGATTTCTTTGGGTGGAGCCTGGGGATGGTGGGGTTTGAGAAGGGGAAGTGCTAGGTATTGAGATTAAAAAATAGCAGAGTTAGATTAAAGCATCCAGACACATGTGCATTTGTCTATATAAAGAAACTTTATTAAAGATGAGGTAAAAGGTACTTAGAGAACAAAAGTAAAATAAATCATCCTTACTAGCTCTCAGCTCCATGTTGCTTCTGTAAGAACTTCACTTGAGACTTAGAGGAAACTTTAAGGGAGAAGAGGACAAAGGGCAAGAAACTGAAACTCTATGCTCTCCCTCCCTTGGCTCATCCCCAAAGTATTGATTATCCAACTGGAGAATCCCAACTCTAGCTAATTATGCATTCTGTCACCTTGCTCTAGTGGGAAAGACATGCAGACAATTCTGTCGGATCTCTAACTAGAAATTGGCATGCATAACAAACACGGAATGCTTTGGTGACAAACAGGACAAGAACTCACACATATCCCAACAGGAAGGGCCTCAGCAGGGCACAATGCCATAGAGTCCAACCTCCAAAACAACCATTTTCTCCAGGGGAACTGATCGCAGTTGTCTGGAGATCAGTTGTAATAGGTGCAAGATCTCCAGGAGCTACCTGGAGGTTGCAACCCTGTGCACCAGGGCAGCAAGCCTGCGTGTGCTTACTCACAAGTAAGCTCCCATTTTATTCAGTGGGGCTTACACCCAGGAAAATGTTCTTCGGGGTTGTAGCCACAGCCCTCTCACTTCCATCAGAGGCTAATCTTGCTAGGTAGCAACCGAATGAGCAGGCCGCGGTCTGATGGAACAAGCGAACTGCTGAAGTCCCCGCCAATGAAGGCTTTGGAACAGCTGCTGCAACCTGGTGCTCATCCAGCTCCTGTTCACCCTTCCAAAATGCTCCAGAGTTTTTGGAAATTAGAAGTGTGGAAAGATTAAGATAGACCAAACCTGCTCCTTCAGAGGCTAGAGAGGTTTAAAAGTTGTGCCGGGCATCCACTGTGTGTTACGCGTGTTATAATATCGAGCCTTTCAGATCCACTCAAGCCAGCAAGACTATATAGCACACCACCAATACTCCCTCTAAGCTATGGAGGCCTGCGAGCAAAAATTCCACCTTGTGAGCTACTGGCGTTAAAGCTGTGAGCGAGCGATTTGGCTACTGCATAGATTAGTTCGCTCTGGAGCCGTCCTTCCTGAGCGAAGACAGAAATGGGTGAGCCGGAGGCTAAAAAACTGAGCTAGCTCACGCTAACTCAGCTTAGAGGGAACACTGTATTACAAGGGTATGATTTAATAGGAAGATGACTCAACCAGAGCATTTAGTTGGTGGGAGCAAATTTAAAGTGACAAAGGCAGATTTTGATGGGTGGAGATTGGTTTACATTTTAAAAAGCCTTTTTAATTGTGGTGTTTTACTACATATTTTTTTGGTCCGGCCCCAAGGAATAGGACTGGGGAGGGGAGGAAACTGTAAGGGTCTTTGTCAGATCCAAAACTGGACAAACCTTTTCTGTTTCACTCATCTGTTCTCACAGTGGCTGGAGTTAGCCTTTTAGTGGCAGTCTTCATCCAAAGAAGCCAAGCAACTGGCATTCTGAGGTATTCTGCCTCTGAGTGGTCGCTAGGGTTGCCAGGTCTGGGTTGGGAAATACCTGGAGACTTTGGGGGTGGATCCAGGAGAGGGTGGGGTTTGGGGAGGGGAGGGGCCTCAGCATGGTACAATGCCATAGAGTCCACCCCTCAAAGCAGCCATTTTCTCCAGGGGAGCTGATCTCTGTCAGCTGGAGATCAGTTATAAAAGCAGGAGATCTCCAGGCCCCACCTGGAGGCTGGCAACCCTAGTGGTCACTAGCTGTGCTCTCCATGAATCCACCTCACTCCCCCTTGTTCATAAGAATGATCAAGATAAAAGGCCTTCCTTTTTCTGCATCAAAGCCATTGTAATGACTCAGCAAGAGTTAAATGGGGATTTGAACCTGGTTCTCTGCAAACCTCTTCCAACATGCCGTCCCCTATACAACCCTAGGTACTCTGCAACGCATCAAGTATTATGTTAATCCTGATCAGATACATGTTAATATCATTTTTTTAAAAAAAACCCAAGCCTCTGAATCATGAAACACATGGGGCGTTTTCTCACTAGCTTTCCCCCGCGGTTTACACCGAAGCTAGCACCGGAGCTACTGGTCAGTTTCCCACCATTTGCTCCCTGCTCGCAATTTCCTCCAGAGTATCACTGCACTGCTCCGGAGCTTCCCTGGAGCAAGAAAATCCTGTTCCTAGCAGGATTTTCTTGCTCCAGGGAAGCTCCGGAGCAGTGCAGTGATACTCTGGAGGAAATTGCGAGCAGGGAGCAAATGGTGGGAAACTGACCAGAAGCTCCGGTGTAAACCGCGGGGGAAAGCTAGTGAGAAAACGCTCATGGAATTCACTGCCACAGGTGGTGGTGGTGGCAGCTACAAGCAAGGACGGCTTCAAGAGGGAATTGGATAAACATATGGAGCAGAGGTCCATCAGTGGCTATTAGCCACAAGGTATAGATAGGAAGTCTCGCTCCGGGGCAAGTGATGCTCTGTATTCTTGGTGATTTTTTGTGGGGCAACAGTGGGAGGGCTTCTAGTGTCCTGGCCCCACTGGTGAACCTCCTAAAGGCACCTGGTATTTTTGGCCACTGTGTGACAAAGTGTTGGACGATGGGCCATTGGCCTGTTTCAACATTGGCTTCTCTTATGTTCTCTTATGTTCTTATGAAGTTAAAGCATGGCAATTATTTTTCTCTTTCTTTATTTCAGAAGCTTGGCCTCTGTGCCCTGTTGTTGGACCTCCAGAGGAACTGGCTGGTCACTGTGTGAGACAGGATGCTGTACTGGGTGGACTGCTGGTTCTTATGTTCTTAAGCTTGCTGGGTGACCTTGGGCATCCAGCCATTCTTTCTCAGTCTGATCCACCTCACAGGGCTGCTGTTGTTGGGATGATCAAATGGAGGAGGGGGAAGATGAATGTATGGAGCAGAAGTCCATCAGTGGCTATTAGCCACAAAGTATAGATAAGAACTCTCAGTCTGGGGCAAGTGATGCTCTGTGTTCTTGGTGTTTGGGGGGGGAAGCAACAGTGGGAGGGCTTCCTGCCCCCACTGCTGGACCTTCTGAGGGCACCTGGTGTTTTTGGCCACTGTGTGACAGAGTGTTGGACTGGATGGGCCATTGCCTGATCCAACGTTGGCTTCTCTTATGTTCTGATGTTCTTAAGATGAGGTTGTCAGCCACTGTGGGAAGAATGGAGGGATATAAATAAAGTTTGTCAAATGTTCACTCAATGTGTGTCCCTATCAGACAGTATCCCTCATGTCTCTGTAAAGAAATGTTGGATCTTAGATCAGTGGTCCAATCAAGATGAGAACCAGACACAAAAGTCCGTTCTGGTCCTGTCTGAAGATACCGGGGGAGTATTTAATGACGTAATCTCGAATTCATATGAAATGGAATAGCTGCTTTAAAATGAATGCAACTGCTAAGCGGAAAATCAAGGAGAAGCTGGGTTTCTTGTGTGTGACCAATGTAAGATAACAGAGGCACCCATAAGAGAATTAAAAAAAATAATTGGGTGTTATATGTGGATTAGTCTCTGTGTGTGTGTGATAGAGAAATTTTTGGATAGCCTTCCTCAATCAGTGTACTATTCTGCCACGCTTTTCTGTTCTACTGCACGTTAGTATTGATCATCTGTAAAATAAACTATGATTAATGCCGTACAGGTTGATGACCTTGTGGTCATGACCTTTCTTTGATCAGCAAGACTTCCTTCTAGGTGAGATCAGAATAGTAAACAGCCCGGCTGCAATCGATAGATTGATAAACCAGATATTATTGGCTGGTTGGCTTAGGTTAATGCTTTGTAGAGTTGCATGTGTTCAGGCATAATACCCACGCTCCAAAATATCAAGCAATTAAAGGGGAGGAACCCTCCAGTTTATAGACTGTTAGCATAACCAGCCGGCAGGGAAAACTGGCCAAGAAGTGTAGTTGTGTAGAAGAGGGAGTTCTGGGCAGACACCGCTTTTCCTGTGTGACAGACCACAGGAAACAACTGTCAAAGGTACAAATATACCATCCTCCTTTTGTGTCTGGTCACCCCAGGGAGAAATCATATAGCAACCCTCAGCAGTATCTAAGCTAAATGGTCATCAAATGGCCTTCTACCCCCAGCTCGGTCATAGGGCACGAAAGGTATTTGTCATATCATGTTAATCCGTGGGTTTCCCTGAATCCTGTCAGGCAATAATCTCATTCCTGTTTTGATACCTGAGTCTTCCTTACTGCTGTATGGAAAAAGCATGGGGTCCCTGCAGCGGATAGCTGAAATCGATGGCCTATCTGCCTCGTACCGGGTCAGACTGCTGGCTTGTTTTGGCCAATGCTGCATACTCTGATTTAGCGGCTATCCAAAGCCTTTCCTGGCATCTCCTGTTCTTTAACTGGAGGTGCCAAGGACTGAACTTGATAATCTTCTGAATGCAAAGCTGGTACTCTATCACTGTACTACTTGGGGGATGTCTGTTTTGCCTCACCAGGAACCCTGGCCAGAGGTGGCTTACAATATAAAACATGACAAAACCCCCCATAAGGCACCGTAAAAATTATTAAAACCCAGAATTTAAAAAACCCACAGCCCAAACATCAAGCAACACAGAAAACGGAGTTTAAAAGGGTTTTTAATATATTTTTTACAGAAATTAATCTCTTAATTAAAAGCCTGGGTAAATAGAAATGTTTTGGCCTGGCAGCGAAATGGAAGGAGTAGGTACCAGGTGACCCTCAGGGGGAAGAGTGTTCCACAGGAGAGGTGCCACCAGTGTTCCCTCTAAGCTGAGTTAGTGTGAGCTAGTTCACTGGTTTTTAGCCTCCAGCTCACATGTTTTTGTCTTCGCTCAGGAAGGATGGCTCCAGAGCAAGCTAATTTATGCAGCAGCCAATTCGCTCGCTCACAACTAATGCCAGTGGCTTACAAAGTAGACTTTTTGCTCACAAGACTCCACAGCTTAGAGGGAGCATTGGGTGCCACCACTGAAAAAGCCCTGTCTCTGGTTGCCACCTGTCTCACCTCTGAAGGTGGAGGCACAGAGAGCAGGCCTTGTGAGGAGGATCTTAGCTGGTCGACAGGACGGTATGGGACAATGTGGTCCTTCAGGTAGCCCTGGTCCCAAGCCATTTCAGGCCTTAAAGGTAAGCTCCAGGACTCTGAATTTTGTCCAGAAACAGTAGAAAAGAGCAAGAGTCCAGCAGCTCCTTAAAGACTAACAAGATTTATGACAGGCTCTTTTCTAGTGCTACAGAAAGACTAACACAGCTACCCATCTTGATCTATATCCAGAAACAGATGGACAGCTAGCTGTTGTGCTGATCGTTATTATGGGATCTCAGAGAGGCCACGTGCCTTTTAAGGGCATGCCTCTCCTACAGAGTTGAAATTATAATTTCTGCACCTCTGGTTCTGGGTAAGAGAACAGTAATGTATCTAAAATAAGAAGACGAACTCTTAACTCTTTACACAGTCCGCTGGCTACCCAGTGGAACAAAAGAGAAGCGGAAGACACCATTGCAACCCATTGCCCAAAGCAAATAACATAAAGATTCACTAAAATTGTAAGGACAACACTATGCTGTCTTGGTCGGTGGTATCCATAAGATATTTACAAGCTCAGAATAATGGGGTGAAGTGGCCTTCTGTTTCCCTTCACGGTAGCTTGTTTAGGCTCTGTTCAATGCAACTGGAGGACTGGTATTTTAGAAACTAGCCTAGCTCTTCTGTGTGGCCGGTAAATGTGTAACAATATGTGGACTGCAGTTTTCAAACCCAAATGTCCTTATGGAATATCTAGTTCCCCTTTACCCTCCAGCAGAAGTTCCGTATTTTTAATGGCTGTGGGAGGAGTAACTTCCTCCAGCATGGAGACAGGCAAAGCTTCGTTTTACTGAATTTTCGTTAGCATTTAGCCAAGAACTCAAGTCAGCATGACTGGGGGATGCCGTTGTCCTATGAAGCCAACTCAGGCAGCTGCCTATTTTGCCCAGTCTTTTGGTGAGCAGCTTTCACAGTTTCCAGCAGACAGAGGTCTTTCCCACCACCTGATCTCTGACTTGCCAGTGACTGAGCCTATGATATTTTAAAATTATGCAACACATGGGGAGGATTGGGACGAAAGAAAAGCTCGGGGGCAAGCTGATCCAGGAGGTCCCTGCAGTCAGCTTGGCTGTGACCTGGGCTAAAGAGTCAGTGGTGCTGTGTGTGCATGTGGGAAAAGGGTGAGCCCCCCGCATCAGTGCAGCCTGGGCCCTAAACCAATCAGATCAACACCCCCCCCCCCAGCTTGGCTCAGTTTCTGATTGGCTCTCTCCTACTTGGCTCTCCAGGGTAGTGGTCCAACAGGAAGCCTCCCAGTGTCTTAGATGGCCAGTTCGCCCCTGCATGGGTTCCAGCTCTGAACTATATAGTAGGGTTACCAACTTTGGGTTCGGAAAACCCTGGGAATTTGGGGGTGGAGCCCAGAGAAGGCATAGTTTTTGGGCGGAACTTTTGCAGGCTATAATGCCGTAGTGTGCACTGTGCACCCTCCAAAGCAGCCATTTTCTCTCTCTGATTATCTGTTGTCTGGAGATCCCCAGGCCCCACCTGTAGGTTGGCAACCTTAACTGTATGCCTTCTTTCATATAAACGACCCAAATCAGTCTGAGGGGGCACAAAACTTAGGGTTAATGGTCTGGAGGGCAAAGATTATAAAGGTCTGGAGTTCTGGTTTGGAGAACCATAGGTTGCGATCGCACGTACAATTAGCTCCAACATGGGTCCGAATGCTGGGTGGATTAAAGGAGCACGATCAGAACAACATCTGGGAAGCGCCCCGCAGCCGTCAGCAACCCATTTTGTTCTGTAGCACAAGTGGAGCTAAAAGACATCTCGAAAAGTCCAGTAGTAAACAGGTTGCTACAGGCCACAGATAGAGTTTCCCGCATCTGATCACTCCAGCGCGCTCTCATGGCATCAGGATGGTCTGATCAGGCCATCCTGACTTGGTGCTGTTTTTTTTTTTTTTTGCCATTTTCAGTTTGCGCATCATTGCACATTCCATAGGGAGCACTCAGGGCTGAGGTGTGAATCATCGATCCCTCGTTTAAGCGCATCAGAGACAAACAGGGACAACCCCCCCAACTCACTCATGGTTGCATCTGATCACGCAGTGGCGGACTGTGCCCACAGCTTCAAAAGACTGTGTGGTTGCACAACTGCGGGTTAACTTCCACCGGAGGAAATAGCCTCCCTAGGGGCATCAGGTTTTGAAATTCCGGGGGGGGGGCTCGTGTGCGTGCAAAGCATGTGCGTGCTCTGAAACAATGCTGCTGCCACTTCTCTCCCCCCCGGCCACTCTTCCCTCCTTCCCTCTCCCTCCTGGGGCTGACGCTATCACATTGGGCATTTGCCTGGAGCCCCGGGACGGAGAGGGAGGTAGGGAGGTAGGGAGGAGTGGGTACAGGGGAGCCGGGGGGGGGGAGAAAGAGTCTCTGGCAGTGGTGGCCAGCTGGCCGGTGGGCCTAGGAAGGGCCCGGGGAGGTGGGGGGGAGAGGCGGCTGCAGGAGCTCTGTTTCGGCGGGGGGGCTCAGTCCCCCCAGGAAATTTTGGGGGTGGCCGAGCCCTCGAGCCCCCCCATAGTTTACGCCTATGAGCCTCCACCCCACTTTATCTCACACATGTGACCACAACCATAGTCTGTGATTTTGACACAATCACAAATTATGGCTTGGATCCAGAGTAGCATTTCTGACCATGTGGAAAGGGGAGGAGGAAAAGGGAAGGGAGCCCAGAAACCTGAAGGTAGCTCAGACTTATACCCTAATAGCAAAATATGGTTTATCTTTCTTTGTGAGTCTGAGCCTAAATCTACAAATTAAAAGCATTGTGACGTGTGTGGTTTCTGGCGCCTAGCCAGCGTCTGTGGCTGCTATGAACCTAAACTTTGGGTTCTCTGAAGCTGAGAACTGTGAACATGAAGGATTTTTGCAGCCCTGAAAAAGTGTGCATGCACACTAAAGCTTATACCCAGAATTAAGCTTAGTTGGTCTTAAAGGTGCCACTGGACTCAAACGTCTCTCTTGACGTTCTGTCTGGAATGTGTACAGCTCCCCTAGGAAAAAGCACTTCCTCTCTCTATCCTTTGAGGGATGCTGCGAGATCACACAGCAGACGTCTTGACAGTGACCGTCTTTTGCAAGTCACCATCCTATTGAAAGGATGCTCCAAAGGAAATAAGGCACAATGCACTGTAATTGTTAAGTAGCTTTCCATTGTCTGCAACACCTTCTAAGATGCATGAAAACAACTGTTTCCCCTGGTGTGCTGTTCTTCCTGAAGCAGCATTTTCCCTCAGCCCGTGAAAGCAGAACATTCAGCAAGAAACAATGGTTTTTATACGTCTCAAAAGATGTTCAGCTGTTTTAACATTTGTTCCATTTTTCAGGGCTACAATGGCTAATCCTTCTATTTTTTAAAAAAATCAAGGGGTGCAATTTGGAGAACTATCAGTGCGATTCCTGGGACTGAAACAGACCAATTCTGAAATCAGCTGTGCATGGCAAGTTAAAAGCTCTTATACCCCATGCAAGTTATTGCAGTCAGGGCCGGCTCTATCACTAGGCCAACTAGGCAGCCGCCTGGGGGGGGGCAGCTGGCAAACGGGGCGGCAGAGAGACTGAGAGAGACTCAAACCAGGAGATCGTGTGCTTTACGCAAACCATGATTTACCATTATGTCTGAATGCAGCTTTCCATTCAGGCTAAGAACCAAACTTAGCCTTGGGCCAATGCAGATAGACTTGTAGGAGCTGCGGCCAGCTGGTGCAGGTGGCTGCCAGCAGGGCTGGAGAGCTCGTAAGCCTGGGCAGGCGGGTGGGCCCTGGGGCTGGGGGGTGTCCCTTGCGGGCGGGTCTCCGGCGGCGGAGAGGGCGGTTCTGTGGTGGTGGTGGATGCTACAAGGCAGCCTTGCCTGGGGGGGGGGGGGGCGCCACAAGGTAACCTCGCCTAGTGCACAAAAAAACCTGCGGCTGGCCCTGATTGCACTATGAAGTTTCTTAACAGAGGATGGTTGAACTGCGACAACTGTAAAATGCTGGGCCTTGTCTGAATCTGAGGTAGGACAAGAAAAGGGTGTAGGAGAAGGAACAGCAACAATAAGTACAATGCTGGCTCCATCAGTAGGATTTCAAGTATAGGCTAATGGGGTCTGAACTTGCTGAGAATGAGAAGGGGAAAAGATCTTGGCGTCATTGTGGATAGCTCAATGAAAGTGTCAGCCCAGTGTGCCACAGCAGTGGAAAAGGCAAACCCTATGACCAATTTCCTACAAGCAGCTGTGCTAACCGTGGCACAGCTGCTTGTGGGAAATTGGTCCCTTTGTTAGGGATTATAAGGAAAGGGATTGAAGATAGGATGGCTGATATTATTATGCCCTTCTATATATCTATGGTGCGGCATCATTTGGAATACTGTGTACAGTTCTGGTTACTGTAACTCAAAAAAGACGTTGCAGAGCTGGAAAAAGTACAGAGGAGGGCGACCAAGATGATTAGGGAGTTGGAGCACCTTCCCTATGTGGAAAGGCTGAAGAATTTTGGACTTTTCAGTTTAGAAAAGAGATTACTAAGGGGGGAACATGACAGAGGTTTATAAAATTATGCATGGGATGGAGAGAGTTGACAGAGAGAAACCTTTCCCTCCTCTCAAAATACATTTTGAGGGCATCCAATGAAGCTAATGGGCAGGAGATTCAGGATGGACAAAAGGAAATACTTTTTTACACAGAGAGTGATTAAAATGTGGAAATTGCTGCCAGAGGATGTCGTGACGGCCACAGGAATAAACAGCTTTAAAAGAGGATTAGATAGATTCATGGAAGATATGTCTATCAGTGGCTACTAGCTATGGTGACTGAAGGGAAGCTCCACATTCAGAGGCACTAAACCTCTGAATCCCAGAGCGAGGAGACAACATCAGGGGAAAGTCTCAGCCTCTACACCCTGTTGCTGGCTCTCCAGAGGAACAGGTTGGACACTGTGTGAGACAGAATGCTGGACTAGATGAACCACTGGTCTGATCCAGCAGGGCTCTTCTTATGTTCTTACTAGCCCACCCCCCCACTCGTCCTGACATAAAATTATGGCCATAAAGCCCATAATCCCAACAGCATCCACTGGATAATAATAATAATAATAATAATAATAATAATAATAATAATAGATTAGATTTATACCCCGCCCTTCGCTCACTTGGAGTCTCAGAGCGGCTTACAAACTCCTTTCCCTTCCCCTCCCCACAACAGACACCCTGTGAGGTAGGTGGGGCTGAGAGAGCTCTGAGACAATTGTCCTTGAGAGAACAGCTGGTACAGAGCTATGGCTTGCCCAAGGCCATCCAGCCAGGTGCAAGTGGAGGAGTGGGGAATCAAACCCGGTTCTCCCAGATTAGAGTCCGCACACTTAACCACTACACTCAAACTGGCTACTAACTTGGAATGGGATGGTGGTTTATTTGAAACTGATAGGTCGTGTGGCCATCTTAAAAGCTAACAGATTTATGATGCGTTTGAAGGCTGGTGCTCACTTTGTTAGAGGCAGTGATAGTTTTCAGGATCAAAATGTATATGTAAGAAGAGAGGGGCCCATTCCCAGCAACAACCAGTGGAGATAATATCGACTTTGTAGGCGTGCAGTGTTGGTTTAGTCTGTAGTGCGACAGAAACCATGGTGCCCATTAAGACTGAACAGAACCAAATTTGCTGATAAATTCTAGTCTACCATTCTACATGGCTGTGTGCGGATTCTGCTGGGGGCTGTAAGGATAGGATCAGTTCCATCGATCTTTTCCAGCCAGTCAGTGTCTGTGTAAGAGACGGCGTGGGACTGCATTGTGTGAAACCAGCTCCTATTGTGTTACGAAGAGGGACAGTGTTTCCTCACTACCTCTCCCTATGGTTAAGATAGAGATTTTCCACCTGGTGGTGGTGGAACGTGCCATCAAGTCACAGCCGATTTATGACAAGAGATACGCAGAGATGGCTTGCCGCTGCCTGCCTCTGTGTAATGACCCTGGACTTCCTTGGTGGTTTCCATCCAAATACTAACTGGGGCCGACCAAGCTTAGCTTCCAAGAGACGATAAGACTGGGCTAGCCTTGACTTTCCAAGTCAGAGTACACTTCATTTAGAGACTTCTAAAATGTTACATATGCATGTCCAGTGGTGGGTTATAGATAGGTTTGCCTGCCTCCAGGTGGTGTCTGGAGAACTCAAGGAATTACAAGTGATCTCCGGATGACCCAACTCAGTTCCCCTGCAGAAAATGGCTACTTTGGAGGTTGGACTCTATTCCAGTGGAAGTCACTTCCAGGTGATGCCAGCACACTGGGCATTTGCCCAGCTGGCCCCTGGACGGACGGAGAGAGGGAGGGACGGAGGCAGGAGTGGCCAGGCTGGGGAGGCACAGCGGCGGGCGCTCCATTTTGCTGGGGGGGGGCTCAGTCCCCCCCGGGAAATTTTGGGGGTGGCTCGAGCCCCCCTGTAGTTGATGCCTATGCTGTATACCTCTGATTGCTACTCAGGATCCCTAATGTTCCTAAAAGAGGCAGATTTGGATTGGGCCTGCAGCCATAGGGCAGGGGTAATTTAATCCCTTACCACTTTGTGCCACTCACTCCAAGAGAAACTGGCCTTCCTGAGCTTCAGTTAGCCCTGCAGGGGAGGAAAAGTCAGGCCACCGGGCAGGGGAATTGTGCCCTAAGCTGTGCTGGGGTTTGTAAAGTCTCTGGGAACCTTGTGGTGAATTTTTATTTTGAAAATTCAATGCTGAAATTAGTCATGGCTAGCCAGGGCCCCCTGGAAAGAAAGCAGAATTGGGTATCGATTCTTCTCCCTCGTTCCCCGCTACCTCTTAGAAACAACCCATGACCTTAGTCTGGCTTGTCATTAAGACCTCTAATTATTTGGGTGGTTCATGGTTATTTAAGCTTTCTGAGGTTTATGATTCGTCCAGCAGCAGCCTGCCAAAGTGCTCTATTTATCTCTACTGTGGGCCACACAAGGAGTTTCCGTATTATGAGGTTGTTTTCAGGATGCTGCAGTTCTAAGGACATGTTAGCACTTCCTTATCGAAATCATGTCATGGGGCAGCCTTTAAATCAGTGGGACTGAAAACTGGCACACCAGATCTCAGCACAGGGCCTGACTTTAAGAACACAAGCAACCGAATGCCACAAACTGTTGATTTTTTTAAAAATCTGAAGTTTAAAGGAGGTACAGTTTTGCCAGCACCGAGTGTTTCTGGGAGTGGAGGGGTAGGGATGACATGAAGTATTGGATTCTCTGTCTACTCCACCCACTATGTCACGTTACTTGGCAAAAATTGTAAATATGGTCTCGAAGAGTCATGCTTAGCTCAAACAGCTTTGAGTATGGCTGCCAATTCTGGGTTGGGAAATTCCTGGGGTTTTGTGTGTGGGGGGGGGTAGCCTTGGGAGGGCAGGTTTTGGGGGAGGGGAAGGACCTTGGCTAGGTATAATGCCATAGAATCCCCCTTCCAAAGCATCCATTTTCTCTAAGCAACCTGATCTCTGTCACCTGAAATTTTGGACAATGTCCAGGCCCCACCGTAAGGTTGGCAACCCTAGGTTTGGGGCCAGATTTGTGGAGTGGAGTATAAATGATGTTTCCAGATCGGCTTCCCCAAGCGCCCCTTTCCTTTACATGCAAAAAAAGGGGGGGGGGGAGCCTGTAGGCGTGGCCAACTCAGAAGTTATATATATAACTTGTAAGCCGCTCTGAGCCTGCCCAGGAGGGGAGAGTGGGATATAAATTAAACAAACAAACAAACAAACACTTCAGCTTAACAGAGGTATAGTGGGATGTCTTTTTTAAAGCTGAATTTGAGAGAAAGCAACAGTATGTTAGCATGTGGCTATTACATATATCATAATAAGTGTCGTGTAAAATTTCAGCTGGGGTGCAGATAAGAAGGGCAGGTTCTACCTTAAGACAGTGTTTGGCTCTACTCTGCTGAATTCAGAGTCTGTGGAGAGGGGTACAGACTAAATAGTGCTGTAAATGATATAATATATACATATTATTTATACTTTTTCTGCTTTGTGGGAGCTTGAAGGCTTCCAAGCTTCTGCTGGGAGGTTTCATTTTCACAAGGAAAGATCTCAGGAGAGCCTGTTGGCTTCCATTGTTAGGAAAAGAACCGGTGTCGTTTGAACATTAGCTTCCCGCAAGTTATGCATCTTGGGATAAGTGGAAATGAATGCATACAAAGAGAAGGTTGTTTTTTTTTTTAAAGCAGGGAAGATTCATTGTGATTACACTATTTGGCTTTGCGCTGGTCATTTTCCCAGTGAGCTGGGAAAAACCCACCTCCCTAAGACATTAACTCAGCATTCATCACTTGCTCACACGGTGGGTGCTGCAGATCTTGGAGAAAGTGGAGAACAGGTGATGCAATATTATATGCCAGGCATATACTAATGCATTGAATAGCCCAGTCCTGAGTTTTTGGGTTTTTAATTTTTTAAAAATGTTGTACTAGTCCCATGTTCTTTGGGTTAGAGCATTAGAAATGTAGTGCACAGCCACTGCAATACCATCTGGCAAGAAACTCTTGCATAAAGACACAGAGGGACACATCATTAGCCCATTAGGTATCAAGGGCTTGCAACGCTGAACTCTGACCTTAAAAAGAAAATTGAGGTAAGCCTGAAAATATGTGCTGATTTCCCCAGTTAACATGCTTGTGGTGGAGAGGCGGGGTCGTGTTCCGTACAGAAATCAATCATAAGTAACTGTTTCGGATTCTTTTTCCCCACTGTGAAATCCTCTAGGATTTCCTCGCATGAAGAAACGCACAGCGGAATGTATCATGCTTTGACATCATTGATTCCATTAGTCTCATGGAAGCAGTGATGTCATGAATTTCCTCTTCCTTGCCTCTTCTGTCTAATGTGACAGGCGGGGATGGCAGAAGTGCAGTAGTTTTGATGGGGCTTGGAAATATTGCAGAACCGTTTTGCAGGAAGAAAAAGACACGCTTTGCATATTTTGTCACTCCGCGTTCTTGTGCCGGAGGTGTCTTTGCCCTGTCTGGAAAGCTAGTTTACAGGGACATCTGACACAGATTTGTGGACTTCATTTGGAGATTTTTTTTTTTTTTTTCATTTTTAAGCTTTTGAGAGTGTAAAGTGTATAAGGGCTAGTGGTCATTTGCTGATTCGTATGTCATAATAGTTTCTTGTAGGTAAGCATTTATGGACATAAATCTAGGGACTCAGAGGGGCTTACAAAATAAATGTAAACAATATAATTTAAGTTAACGGGTAAGAGATGTACATATTATGATGTTCCCAACATGTTGGGCTGGTGCTGATTTCACTAGCTTGACTCGCTCAGGGCCATGATCCCAGGCCAAGTACCTACAATAGAGGAGAGACAAGAGCAATCTCACTCCGTTGGCAAGATGTTCCTAGTCTTCTTCAGAAATTAAAAAGTGTGGTGTAAATGAAGTAAATAAACATGGCAAAGGGATGTCAGCTTGGGAAATATCTAGAGATTTGGGAGTGGAACCTGGGGAAGGTGGTGTTTGGAGAGGTGGTGTTTGGTGGTGTTTGGAGGTGTTTGGAGAGACTGCCCAGTGTGGGCAGGGGTTTCCTACTTTTGAACACTCCTCTCCCCACAATCCCCTTATTGGCAGTAATCCAGAAATCATTGTGACATGCCTAAGAAAACTGGAGATGATGTAGGCACATTGGGGATGTTGAGGGGTGATGGTCTGGTTTTTGGGCAAAACTCTACGATTTGAAGTGAATCCTATTATAGAGTTTTGCCCCAGAACCTGAGTGTCACCCTGACGTCCCTGACATGCCTACGTCACTTCCTGTTTACGTATGCATGTCACATTGCTCCGCCCCACTTCCAGAAAGTCCCTCCCCTGCTGGTGCAACGATTGGACCTGGCAACTCTATCAGTGGGAGATAATATCATAGAGTCCACCCTCCAAAGCAGCCATTTTCTCCAGGAGAACTGACCTATGTCATCTAGAGAGATCTATTGTAATTCCAGGTTCCATCTGGAGGTTGGCAACCTTATATGTCAGCAAGCTTCTTCCTTCCTCACAGTCTCATAGGAGGCAAAGGTCATATCACCATTGAGTCCAAAGGTCTGCCACGTTTCTGGTCATGGCCTTTTCTCTGCATGTTTTATGGGGTTCCCGTGAGATATGTGTGGAATGCTAAATTTAACAAGTAAGCTGTTTGCAGTTGGGGGCCCAATGCACACTTGCTGCCTTTAGCACCCTCCTACCTAGTACCTTGAGAGTGTGGAGAAGCACTTGCAAGTTCCCAGCTGGGCTGCACTCAAGCAGAGGTGATACTTCTGACACGTAAGGGGGGGATGGAGGGGACTATATTCAAGGCTGCTGCAATTGCCTTGATTATGGGGACCCTTTGGTGGCAGCTCAACAACGATCAGAAGCCACATGAGCAGCCCTAACACAAACCTTTTCCCAATCGTTAACAGTTTTGGTACTCAAACTGCACTCCTCCCTATATGCACTTTGCCATTTTGAGTGCATGTGGCAATGTGATTTTTTGTCTTCTGTCCACCAAGTCATAAATCCAGATTTGTTGGGAGTATGAGTTTGCGCAGTCCCAAGGTGGGAAAAAAATATGCACATGGGCCGTATTCACACAAAACGGTGAAGGTGTGTATCGTGAGCATTGCAGCTGCTACAGTTTTCTTTTAAGTGTGGTTTGAATACCAAAATGGTAATTTTTTTTTCTTTCCAAAAACTCCCCAAACCCAGAAAAAAAAGAGTGAGGGGGGAAAAAACTCCAACAAATCCAATAAATAAATGGTAATGACTAAATTACCTGCATATCTAAGGGACTGCCTCTCCCCATATAACCCCCCAGAGTGCTATCTTTTAATTGTTTAATGGTTTTAGCTGTTTTAGGCTTAACTATATTAATTTGGTTTTATTGTCTATGCACCCTGATGTTTCCACCCTGAGCTCACTTGGGAAGGGTGGGATATAAATAAAATAAATAAAATAAAACAAAAGGGCTACTCAACGAGTCTACTCAAATGTACTTCTGTGTGGATGTGGACCTAGTCAGGCACTTGCTAGATCAGTGCTATAGACCGATGCAGCGGTGGGCCTTGTTGATGTCTTTGTTATGTCAGGAATTACATCGGTGAAGACTTTACTGGGTAATGACTGCTTGACCAAACTGCCTTGCAGTTTTTCCTCCTGTATTGGACCCAGTGCATATGTAACATTTTAGAATTTACTAAATCCATTTTGTAAATGGATTGTACCCTGACTTGGATAGACCAGGTGGGCCTCATCTCACAAGATCTCAGAAGCTAAGCAGGGTCGGATCTGGTCAGCATTTGGATGGGAGACCACCAAAGAATTCAGGTCCAGAGGCAGGCAGGCAATGGCAAACAACCTCTGAATGTCTCTTGCTTTGAAAACCTCACGGGGTTGCCATCCGTGCTCTCTCTACGCTGGGGAGTCTTGTGAGCAAAAATTCTACTTTGTGAGCTACTGCATAAACTAGTTCACTCTGGAACCATCCTTCTTGAGCGAAGACAAAAATCTGTGAGCCGGAGGTTGAAAAACCATGAAGCTAGCTCACACTAACTCAGCTTAGAGGGGACCCTGGTTGCCATAAGTTGGCTGCGACTCGGTGGCAAAATAAAACGAAGCGTTCTTGGAGAGGTGGGAGGATGGAGAATTCTAACAGCCCGCAAGGTTTGCCATGTTAACGTCAAATAGTTTCTAGCAGTATAAAAAGTACATTTTAGCATATGGAAATCCATGGGTTGGATCCAGAATAAGATCCCCACTTCTGCAAGGCATCAGCTGAACACTGTGGTCCTTTCCACACCTGGATATCATCGCTGGTTTTGTCAGAGCTCAACTCACGACACAATACCTTGCATTTATTCCTGGGTATAACAGCATCCGTTTATCCCAGGACAAGCGTGGGGCGAAAATCGGGTGACCTTAATGTAATGTGGAAACAAAAAAACACCCTGAGGTAATTACAGGGGTGAACTTGAGTGTAGTGTAGAATGTAAGTGTGGGGATAGGGCTGAGCCAGGATTTAGGGTCTAGGGCAGAATCACCCAGAGTTTCTGCTTCCCCCCCCCTTGCAGTCCATTGATCTCTCTGCAGTGCTCTCCTTGGGGGGCAGGAGACCCCCTGGGATAGCATGAAAGGCAAATCTAGGGTCTGCAACAGGAAGTGGGAATTGGTGGAAATGACCTCCTTTCCTGTTACCAGAAAAACTAGTCTGGATCCAGCCTCATATCTCAAAACATTTGTTACCGGAGAATGTAAAATGTAGAAATACCCTTATTTAAGCCTGCCTAGGTTTAAACAGATAAGACAAATTAGTTGCTGTAGATTTTCCGGGCTGTATGGCCATGGTCTTGGCATTGTAGCACCTGACGTTGCGCCAGGAGCTGTGACTGGCATCCTCAGAGGTATAACACAGACAGATGGAGTACGCTCTGTGTCAATGTGAGAAGAAAAATGGTAGGCGGGTAACTTATACCTACTCAGGAAGGTGGGGTAGGGCTGAGTCATTATCTTGTAGGAGTTTCCCCAGCAAGGATCATGTTACTCGTACCATCACTAAAATGCAAATTGCACAGTCCAATACAAATATTTGAAATGAGGCATATTACTGCTTTGTTATTGACATTTTAAAGATGAAAAGACTGTTCTTTAAAAACATACTTTTAAACTTAGAATGGCTTTTTTCCAAAGGACACTTGGATGCCAAGAATAGAGCAGTAAGCTCTGTTTCAAACAATTGAAGTGAGCAGCGCTCCCTCTAAGCTGTGGAGTCTTGTGAGCAAAAATTCTACTTTGTAAGGTAATGGCACTAAAGTTGTGAGTGAACAATTTGGCTGCTGCATAAATTAGATTGCTCTGGAGCCATTCTTCCTGAGCTAAGACAAAAATAAGAAAATAAGAACATAAGAGAAGCCAATGTTGGATCAGGCCAGTGGCCCATCCAGTCCAACACTCTGTCACACAGCGGCCAAAAACACCAGGTGCCATCAGGAGGTCTAGCAGTGGGGCCAGGACACTAGCAGCCCTCCTACTGTTGGCCCCCCTCAAGGACCAAGAATACAGAGCATCACTTGCCCCAGACTGAGAGTTCCTATCTATACTTTGTGGCTAATAGCCACTGATGGACCGCTGCTCCATATATTTATCTAATTCCCTCTTGAAGCCATCCATGCTTGTAGCCGCCACCACCTCTTGTGGCTGTGAATTCCACGTATTAATCACTCTTTGGGTGAAGAAGTACTTCCTTTTATCTGTTCTAACCTGACTGCTCAGCAATTTCATGGAGTGCCCACGAGTTCTTGTATTGTGAGAAAAGGAGAAAAGTACTTATTTCCCTACCTGCTCTATCCCATGAATAATCTTATAACCTTGCTCATGTCACCCCTCAGCCGTCATTTCTCCAAGCTAAAGAGCCCCAAGCACTTCAATGTGTGAGCCGGAGGCTAAAAAACTGTGAGCTAGCTCACACTAACTCAGCCTAGAGGGAACATTGGAAGTGAGTGGAGATCAAACAGTTAAATGCCCTCTCATTTCCCTGCACTGCCCCAAGGGAAAAAAAAGAGGCCTAAAAAAATCTTGCAATTTGCATTTTATGGATGGTATGAGATGCATGATCTCTGTTTCTTTGACTTTGATATGGCTATGTACACTTGATGAAGGATCAGATTTATAGCAGTGGTTCCTCAAGATAAGGCTATGCACATTAACTGCATGTTAACTGTGGAGATTTGCCTGATAAATTGGCTCTGAACTGCTCCAGATACTAATCATAATGAAAAATGATGGCATATTAAAGTAAAACGTGTATCTAAGTGTCTGCTGGTGAACACTTCCATGTACAGATGTTCTCAGACCAATGTCAGATGTTCTGTGTTGTGAAGAAGTGCAAAACTAACACCCCTCTGTGTCTTTCACATAGTGAATGGTTTTCTCTCTCTCTTCAAATCAGGCACACACAATTAAGGAATCCAACATATGCCTGTAGGCAGCTTGAAAAGTTATATGCTGTTACACAGGCAACTATCAGTGCTTGAAGAGTATGCAGTGGCTTTGATGGAACATCCTTTTGTAGTGTGGATAGGGATCAGCAGGTAACATTGCTGCTTTCCCCTCATATCAGAGTAGGGTTGCCAGCCTCCAGGTGGGGCCTGGGGATCTCCAGCTATTACAACTCATCTCCAGCCGACAGAGATCAGCTCCTCTGGAGAAAATGGCTGCTTTGAAGGGTGGACTCTATGGCACTGTACCATGCTGAGCCCCCCCCCCCCCCAGATCCACTCCCCAAAGTCTCCAGGTATTTTCCAACCCAGCCCTGGGAACCCAATGTCAGAGTGGGGAGCTGCTCCAGGAGGTGCCACTGGGTGTCCAGTTACATGGTTACTGTGATTGTGTGGTTGGGCCAGAAGTTCTGAGAAAACGGCTTAACGTGAATCGGTCCCACAGATGTTTCCACTGTATGCTGTCGGCATAGAAATAAACTGGGTTGGATCCAATGGATCAGTTCCACTAGTTTGAGGTACTTTCCGCAGGTGGAACAAGGCTTTGCCTGTCAGAAGATGCATCTTGCTTTGGTGGAAGGCACCTTTCCAGCAACAGAGCAAAATGGATCTGCTGCCTCCAGTCCAAAGGTCTTCCCCGTGTTTCTCCTCAAAGCTAAACTTCAGCCAGGTCATCTCCTCAGTCTCACCCATATATCAAGAAAGGTCGTGGTGGGGGGGGAGAATCTGGGTCTGGTAAAAGGTAATGCCTATAAATCCTATTTCCCTTCCTGGTTGCCATTCAGTGCCCCCAATAATTCATTTGTGGATTCCAGTACCCAGTCCATCCCCCGATTCCAGTAAATTCTGCCTTCTTTTGGTTGAGGAGTCTTGTGAGCAAAAATTCTACTTTGTGAGCTACTGGCAATTGAAGTTGTGAGTGAGCGATTTGGCTGCTGCATAAATCAGTTTGCTCTGGAGCCGTCCTTCCTGAGCTATGACAAAACTGTGTGAGCGGGAGGCTAAAAAACTGTGAGCTAGCTCACACTAGCTCAGCTCAGAGGGAACAGAGTGCAGCTGAAGAACTTGCGGGAGGAACCATATCTCAGACTTCATGCTTTGTGTGTGGAAGGTCCGAAGTTCACTCACCAGGATCTCAGGCTATTTTATTTATGCTATTTATAGTCCCCCTTTCTCACTGGGACTCAAGGTGGATTACACACAATAAGAAGAAGACGAAGAGAAGCAACTGGATTTATACCCTGCCCTTCACTACTCAAAGGAGTCTCAGAGTGGCTTACAATCTCCTTCCCCTTTACCTCCCCACAACAGGCATCCTGTAAGGTAGGTGAGGCTGAGAGAGCTCTTTCGAGGACTGCTCATGACAGAACAGCTCTGAAAGAACTTATGACTGACCCGAGGTCACACCAGCAGCTGCAAGTGGAGGAGTGGGGAATCAAACCCGGTTCTCCCAGATCAGAGTCCGCGCACTTAACCACTACACCAAACCACTACACCAAGTCAATACAATCAACAGGATGGGGCATCCAATAAACCACAGAATAAGGATTTGGATTGTAGGAATCTGGAACCAGCCACAAATCTAAAAACAGAACTGCGGCAAAGCATAAGTATTAACACGACGTGCTAAACAATGCAGAAATTACACAGTAGGATCGTACTCACAGCAACAGGCAGTACAAGCTATACACCATAAAACTGACCATAGTCCCTACCCTTTACCCAAGTAGCTTAGAGGGGACAGTGGTTGAGTCTCTGCTGGATTGCAGCATGTGTGTCGGAGCATTATTTCCTAAGTAAGGATCGCTCAACCTCTTCTTTCCCTTTGCTTCTCTCTTATTTTGCATTGCTGGGCAAGGGTGCCAAGAAGAGGTGCCTCCAGGGCCATCTGGCTGAGCCCCTGCAGAGTCGGCTTTTGTGGGTCCCTCCCAAGGGTTCAGGTCCTGACGTCTTTAAGTGGCACCACAGTGGCATCGTTTGACAGGGCTGGCAGAAGGGGGAGCATATCAGGGTGGCCTCTGCCAGAACTGGAGCCACCAGATTAAGGGGGGTCAGTGAGATTAAATGAGGCTATGATTTTATCAAGGAATGAAAGGAAGGTTAACTGTTGGTCAAGGTGAAATCCTTGCACACACCCGCTCCCTCTCTCGCTCCGTATTTGTGTACACAAACCATCAGATCATGTTTATTGCCGCAGGGACCTGCTCCAGAAACCTCCTTGCTACTGGCTCTGTGTAAAAAGCACAGGTTCAGAGACCCATGTGCCAAATGCATACTGAACAGATGTCTATGGGCGGCTGGTTAGCCACCTGCAACACAGAGCGCGGATTATATGTTTCGTTTAGCTGGAGCGTGTTGAAAGGAAGCCCCATTAAGGGCCAAACATGTGGCATAGAGATCAGCAATGCTCACGGCTCCTTCTGCTTTGCCTTTATCACTCTCACGTGCAGGAATTATTCGCCTCCTGCCATCCTGCACGGCACTTCGGTATCCCACACGTAATTTGGATTCCTGAGAACTTCAGCATTTATTTAAATAAAGAGCAAGTAGATAGCCCCCATAATTGTCAGTGTTCCCTCTACGCTGAGTTAGTGTGAGTTAGCTCACAGGGTTTTTTTAGCCTCCAGCTCACATTCTTGTCTTCGCTCAGGAAGGATGGCTCCAGAGCAAACTAATTTATGCAGTAGCCAAATGGCTCGCTCACAACTTTCATGCCAGTAAGCTCAGAAAGTGGGATTTTTGCTCACAAGACGCCACGGCTTAGACGGAGCATTGGTGGAGAGAAGTTCAAAACATCCACCTGATCACTGTAGAAGATGCAAGGGAGAAGCCGTTCTGTACAGTCCCCCCACCTCCAGTTCCTTGCTATTGGTTTCCATTTATGTCCCCCTTTCTTTTATAGCCATTTTAAACGTGAAGAATTCTCTACCTGGGTGCTATTCTGTGTTGGGGGGATCCTTATGGTTAGGGTTGCCAGTTCTAGGTTGGGAAATACCTGGTGATTCTGGGAGGCTGGGGGGCCTGGGGGGGGAGGGACCTCAGCAGGGTAAAATGCCATAGAGTTGCCCCTCCAAAGCGGCCATTTTCTCCAGAGGAACTGATCTCGGTAATCTGGAGATCAAGTGCAATTCTGGGCGATCTCCAGGCCCCAGCTGTAGGCTGGCAGCCCTACTTGTGGTTGAATGCACCATGTGCAAATTGCATATTTCTTTCTCTCAGCAAGAAAGATATGGGGACCCTTAATGAAATCCAACGACTCCACTCCTGATCTCCACTTGTGAACCGAGTTAGGGAGTCCCAGCTTTGTTCCTTGTAGCTTTTAGAAACAGCCGCTAAGGGGACTGTCGTAAAATAGGGCCAGTCTGCTGGCCACCCTTGCAGTGCAAGCGCTGGTTTCCTTCTGTGCATGCCCTTGCTGCTTTCCATGTACATCTCTCATCCCCCGACCATACACAAACCTCCTAATTTCTTCAAAGCCTCTGTTTCTCAGTACACTGCAAATGGAGCAAGAGTAAGCAAAAAGAACGGGTGTGGTATTACGATCCAGTACCCCAGTTCCCATTCATCCATAAAGCTCACTGGATGCCCTTAAGCCAGTTGCCTGCTCTCCATCTGAGGTTGCCAGTCTCCAGGTGGGGGTGGGGGAGCCCCCTGTTTTGCAGGCTCTTGCCCAATGCTGGCCAGCTGGAGGAAATCCACCCCCAACAGCAATGTGGAGCACTGTGCCTACGTCACCCAGAAGTGACCCAGGCATGTCAGTGATGTGGGGGGGGGGCAACAGTCTGGGTTTGGGGCAAAACTCTGTGGTTTGAGGCAGGGGTTGTTTCGTAGAAAAAGAGGTGCAGGAGCTCATTAGCATAACTCATTAGCATAACCTATTTGCATATTCTACACCACCTGACATCACCAGAAGTATGTCAGAAGGCAAGAAAGAAAGAAGCGAGAGAGAGAAGGAAGGAAGGAAAGGGAAGGAAAGGAAAGGAAGGGAAGGGAAGGGAAGGGAAGGGAGCAAGCAAGCAAGCAAGAAAGAAAATGGCTGCTTTGGAAGTTGATGTCTGTGGCTTTATACCCTCCTCTCCCTGAACCCCACCATCCCCTTGCTCCACCCCCAAAATCTCCAGGTATTTCCCCACCAGAACTGGCAAACCTAGCCCTGCAGCCTTTTTTGGCTCTTGAAATGTGCCTGCGTAGGTGGTGGGGAACAAGTGCTCCTCCTTCCACTCCACTGTGGCCTCGTGGCATTTCAAAACCACTCATTTTAAGCTTCAAAATGGTGGTGGTATCTAGTTTGGCCCAAATTTACATTTTGGCTCAGGGCACAGATTGGATTCAGGCTACAGCACAAGGGGAAGGTTTGTTTTGAGCCTTCCCCCGGACACTGTATCCCACATTGCAAAATGCATGCCAGTTTTCCCACCGGGACGAAGGGCAACTCTCCAGGGCCATTTTCGATTGGGAGAATGGAGTGTCCTTTCCAATCTCCTCCATACTGGGCTCTTGGTAAGTGAATCCTTAACCCAGACCTTCAGACTAACTGAGCTCCCAGAGTTGTTGCAAAGGTAAAATGGAGCAATGGAGAAACATGTCAGCCCTTCTGAGCTCCTTGGAGAAAAAGCAGGCCTAGGCATAGGGTTGCCAGCCTCCAGGTGGGGACTGGAAGTCTCCCGCTTTTACAAGTGATCTCCAGCTGACAGAGATCAGCTCTCCTGGAGAAAACGGCTGCTTTGAAGGGTGGACTCTACGACATTGTACCATGCTGAGGCCCCTCCCCTCCCCAAACCCCACCCTCTCCTGGATCCGCCCCCAAAGTCTCCAGGTGTTTTCCAACCCAGACTTGGCAACCCTACCTGGGCAAAGACCTTTACATGCATCGTATCAAGATTCAGAATTCAGAACACACCGTTTCAGTTTTTCTGTTGCAGAAGTCTTGGGTTTCACAATACCAGTTTGTTTGCCTCTTTCTTTCTGGCATCAGGTTCAATGTTTTAATCCATCTCCTTCAAATCTAGTCACAGAAAGGCTTCTGCTCACATGACAGAGTTTGCCAGCCTCAGCATTATTAAGCCTAAAGTTGCCAGCTCTGGACTGAAAAATCCTTGGAGATTTTGAGGGTGGGGTCTAGGTAGAAGAAGAAGAGATTGGATTTATACCACACCCTTCACTACCCGAAGTAGTCTCAGAGCTGCTTACAATCTCCTTTCCCTTCCCCTCCCCACAACAGACACCCTGTGAGGTAGGTGGGGCTGAGAGAGCTCTCTCAAGAACTGCCCTTGAGGGGACAGCTCTGAGAGAACTTGTGATTGACCCAAGGTCACCCCAGTAGCTGCATGTGGAGGAGCAGGGTATCAAACCCAGTTCTCCCAGATTAGAGTCCGCACTTCTAACCACTACACCAAACTGGCTCGTCTCCTGGGTTGCCAGCTCTAGGTTAGAAAATACCTGGAGATTTGTGAGGTGCAGTCTGAGGAGAGCAGAGTTTGGGGAGGCGAGGGACATCAGTGTGGTACAATGCCACAGACTCCACCTTCTAAAGTTGCCATTTTCTCCAGGCGAACTGATCTCTGTCACCTGGAGAGCAGTTGTAATCCCAGGAGATCTCCAGCCTCCACCTGGAGGTTGGCAACCCTAGTCTGGGTGCTGTCTTGCCATGTGCCTGTCTTTAATATTAAAAATGGCAGTGCAGAAGAACCTCAGGTGTGTGAATCTATGAGACACCAGTTTGGCAAGGAAAGCGTGTGAATGGATACGAAATGTCTGGAGGGATGGGGGGGGCGGGTAGCAGGTAACTAACTACAGGCAGTCTCTCCCCCCCCCCCCCCTCCAGTTATGAACATTTCTTGAACGATCTCCATTCCTGAAATTTTATTGTCTGGTTCTTGGAGGGTTTTTTTTTCTGGGGAGTGTATTACCAGGTCAGGCTGATGCAGTATTTATGGGGGGGACTTCCCCTTGCACTTTTTTATTCCCTGCACTCCCGTTGAAAGCGCATTGCTTGTAGATGCCTTTGCCGGTAATGCAAACCAGGTGCTTTCCCTTGGCCTGAGTTGAACAGCCTCCAACTTGTACAGCTGGCTCTGAGCGGAGCATATTCTGGTGAGGTGCAGTTGGTTGGGGTGGTCTTGAAGGATCCAGCTGTTTGATTAATGCACGGCCATTGCCCATTTGGCTTGTGTTTTTGTTTAGTGCCTAGCACAACCAGACCAGTGTAGCTATTAAAATATTAGATGGGCAACTAATGAGTTTGACTTTCCAACTCTGGGCTACCACTAGATGAAAGACCATGTTATGCTTCAGGCAGCTCGGGGGGGGGGGGGTTCCCAGCTACGGGAACAGGGCAGGATGTCTCCTAATATTCTGGAGAGAACAGAACCTGCCTGTTGCAGCCATGTTATACGTGTGACCTAGATGTGATGGGATTCAGGTACTGGGATCGATTGCTGGCCCCTGCTGGTGAGCAAACTGATCTTGCCCCCCCCCGCACCACATGTAGGGTGGTGCTTCCCTGTTGTGGGAGAGTGTTATGAACTGAGCTAGGGTTGCCAGGTCCTTACTGTCTGCTGGGGGGGCTTCTGGCTGCTTCCCTGGATTTTCTGGTGTGTGTGTCATGATGGCATCACCTAGAAGTGATGTCATCAAGCTGGGCACGTCATGCAGGGGACGCTCTAGCATTTGGCCAGAAACTCTACGGTGACCATAGAGCTAAACGGTGACCATAGAGTTTTTAGCTAAATGCTAGAGCGTCCCCATGCGATGTACCCGGCATGGCAGGGCTCTTCAGGGTGGGGCTGTCTACCTGCCACCAGGATCAGTCACTTGGGTCATGTTATGCGCCCCACTGAGGGAGAAAAATGAATATTCTGTATTGGGGTGCCGAGAATCAAAGATTAGAAATATATCCAGGGGGTGACTTTTTATATCGCCACCAACTTCTACTGTACATAAAGTGTCTGTTCTTCAGTTAAAGTGCAATATCACCTTCTATCTTTGCTTGTGCTCCGAGGATCTGAGTTTCGCTCTGTGGCGTTTTCTCGGGTATCCCCCGTGTTTAGTTCTGTGGCTGTTAACACAGGAGTAATAACCTTCAGGCCGTAGGTCCCGGGTGCGCCATGCTTCAGCGATGCCATTTATCCATTTCCCAGGGAGAGATTTTTAAGGAAGAAAGAAAGAAAGAAAAAACCCTGGCAGTTCTCAGGAAGGTTTGGAAATCGCAATCAGTTAATGAATATTTCAGCTAGCACCGTTTAAGGTTCGGCGAGGAATGTGTTTGCTCATAAATGTACTAACTGTCAAGAAGAGAAGTTAGCTTCAAGGAGAATATTGCATTAAGTTCACATATTTTTAACCTGCCCAGGACTGGAATAACTCCAGCGAACTGGATTCTTGATGGATATAACTTGACATATTCTTTTTTTTTAAATCACACAAATCTAGGATCTTTAGCTTGGTATACCTTTCATTTTCTGGAAATAGTTCCTGTGATTCTGACATAGAGGCAATCATGGGCGGGGGGACAGTCGAGTGGGATAGATTCCACTCCCCCCCCCACTCCCCTCCCTCATGCCTCTCTTAAAAGTTCTGCAGTTAGCTGAGCCTGCCCCACTAAGCAATTTGCTCTGCTCCCAGGTCATTTCTCCCCTAGGCTACTCCCTCGGTTGGTAGGGTTGCCAGGTTATAGCCTGGCCATGGAATGTTTAATCTTCTTCTTGTCTTCCAGATGTTTCCCCCCCATGCAACAAATGCACTGATGTTACTCATTTGTCGCTCAGGATCCAGTTGTCGGCCTTCCAGGTGGCACATCTGCTGAAGGAGCATCATGTTTTCCCAACACTCAAACAGCAATACTTTGACACAGGAAAAATACGCAGCCCTTCCCCCAGCTTGTGCACCCATTAATACCGCATGTGTCATTGGGAATGTGGTTATGTGAGAGTCACACAGGTCCCTGAAGAATAGTGCTTGTGACATCTGTAGGACTGAGCCTTCCAAACCCCCCCATTAGTCCAGCGCTGTTTTCTGATCTTTGAGGTCCTGTTATTATTTCTCTTCCTTCCCTCCAATCGTTGTGCCAACATTTTGTTTTTGCCTTTTATTTATTTTACTTAATGCTTAAAATAAGAACATAAGAGAAGCCAATGTTGGATCAGGCCAATGGCCCATCCAGTCCAACACTCTGTCACACAGTGGCCAAAAATACCAGGTGCCACCAGGAGGTCCACCAGTGGGGCCAGGATACTAGAAGCCCTCCCACTGTTGCCCCCTCCCCGCATCAAGAATACAAAGCATCACTTGCCCCAGACGGAGAGCTCCTATCTAAACATTATGGCTAATAGCCACTGATGGACCTCTGCTCCATATGTTTATCTAATACCCCCTTGAAGCCATCTATGCTTGTAGCTGCCACCACCTCCTGTGGCAGTGAATTCCAGTGAATGCTTCAAAGGCTGTGTGTTCTCCCTGCTCCATTGTGAGAGCAAAAAAATAAGAGATTGAGCAACAACAAGGTGATTCTTGCAAATTCGGTTCCACTGTGATATTCAGACTAGCTAGGATTCTCTTGGAATCCTAGTGGCAATGGAAGGACTGTCCCAAAAATGTCGTTGGGACATGTTATGGCCATTGTCTGAATATGCCCTTGGTGGTGGTGGGGGAGTCAGCCACTCCAGCTGCTGTCTCGGAGAATCAGTTCCCAGACAAGGCCTGTGGCTCAGTCATAGGGTTGCCAAGTAGGGGCTACTTACCGGTGGGGGGAGTTGTTCTCCCCCCGGGAGCTCTTCTGGTGTGTGCGCTTTGCGCACGTGTCACAGCGACGTGATGACGTCACCCGGAAGTGATGTCATCACACTGGGGGCATTGCCAGGGCAACGCCCTGAGTTTTGGGGCGATTGCCAGAGCGTCGCCCTGGCAACACCCCCAATGTAATGACGTCACCTCCGGGTGGCGTCATTACACGGGGGAAGTCGTCCTCACCGGACGACTTCTGGGGTGGGGTTCCCCCACCAGCCGAACGCCGGCGGGCGGATCGGGAACCCCTATAGCGGGGGATTCCCCGTCCCCCGGGCTGACTTGGCAGCCCTACTCAGTCAAGGTGGAAAGAAAAGGGCTGCTACTCGCGAGTTCTGTGCCTGAGAACTCTAGGAGCTGCTGGGGGCAGAAATCCTGCTGCAGAATCTTGGCAGGGAGCATTGCAGATGCTGTGACCATGTCCGTGGGATCACTCCAAAATGACAGCACAGTCCCCTTTCATGACACTCTAGGAATTGTCCCAATTTCTATAGTAGGCCACAGAGATTAGAAGAAATTCCTAGGGTGTCACAGGTGTCTACATCATCATCCCCCTCCTCCCCAGAGTTTTCTTACACTGCTCAGTGAATTGACTTAAAAGAGAGCTACTTTGAATTGAAGTATTGCATCGCATCCTTCTCCAGTTGCCTAAAGAGCCAGACTCTAGTCTCCCCCTGTATTTTGTAGAGCCTCTTTATTTGACTGTTATTTGTTCCAAAAGTTCAGTTGTGAGCCGAATTTACGCAGGCACCTTAAAGCGGCAATCGCCAACCTTTCCAAATCCAGAATCCCACTAAGCTCGGGACCCACTGAGCGGCAAGAGCACGGCAGGAAGTCCTGTGTCATTAGAGCCCTTTGACAGCAAGAGGGGAGCTTGAGTGGTGGAACCGTAGTCCGACTGTCAGTAGGTGTGCCATAGCGAAGAACAAGCCAAGGATCAGAGTGTGGGACTGGATACCATCTCAGTATCCTGCTGCAGTTTCCAGCATGTTTGCAAAGACAGGCAGGAGGCGTGGAGCTCTTGTTCTCTGTGCTCCAAGGGCTTACGAAAGGCAGCCCTTGAGGGGCTCTTGGCCCCTGCAGGTTGGACGCTGTGACTACTCTGATGGGTATCCCAACCCATGGGTTGAAGACCACTGACTTGGAGCACTTGTTCAGCCAGTCTCCTGCTGTCG
This sequence comes from Lepidodactylus listeri, assembly GCA_029233225.1. NCBI lineage: Eukaryota > Metazoa > Chordata > Lepidosauria > Squamata > Gekkonidae > Lepidodactylus > Lepidodactylus listeri. The sequence continues at coordinate 19,654,332 of JARCFY010000016.1, forward strand.
GTGTGCATGTGTGAAAAACATGAAGGCAGCTTTTAGTCATGTGTATGACCAGGTTTCTGACACACAAAACCTTTGTGTTGTTGTTCTTGTCATCACCCTGCCAACAAAAGTCTGTATGGTCAAAGCCATGGTATTCGCAGTAGTGATGTATGGCTGTGAGAGTTGGACTATAAGGAAGGCCAAGCACTGAAGAATAGATGCTTTCGAATGATGGTGCTGGAGAAGACCCTTGAGAGTCCCTTGGACTGCAAGGAGATCAAATCAGTTGATCCTAAAGGAAATCAACCCTGACTGTTCCCTGGAAGGCCAGATACCGGAGCTGAAGCTCAAATACTCTGGCCACTGAATGAGAAGGGAGCCCTCACTGGAGAAGACTCTGATGCTGGGAAGGATTGAAGGTCAAAGAAGAAGGGAGTGGCAAAGGATGAGATGGTTAGACAGTGTTATTGATGCAGCGAACATGAAATTGAGCAAACTCCGGAGCATGGCAGAAGACAGGAGGGCCTGGCGTGATGTGGTCCGTGGGGTCACAAAGAGTCGGACACAAAACCTAGAAAGTTTTAAATTCCTGGTCCTCTTGGGGGGTGGAGCCAGGGGAGAGAGGTCTGGGGAGCAGAAGGACTCAGTGGGGATATGGTGCAGTTGATGGGCGATTTCCTCCACGGGAACTGATCTCTATAACTTGGAGACCAGTTGTAATTTCAGGAGATCTCCAGCCAACACCTGTAGGCTGGCAACCCTAGCCATGATGTTCAGACTTTTCAGCCCCAGCTGGGCTGATGTTCCTGAAATCTGTTTGCATATGTGCACCAAGGAATTCAATCAACCTGCAATAGGTTTTGTATTACTTCTTGACGCTGTAGACACAAGGGGTTGGATGACATGGATCTTGCAGAAATGCAGCTTGCATCTGGGAACTTTCATCTGGGAAAAACCCCTTTCACGGGAGAGAGGAGGAGGAGGAGGAGGAGGAGGTTGGATTTATACCCCGCCCTTCACTCAGAGTCTCAGAGTGGCTTACAAACTCTTTTCCCTTCCCTTCCCCACAACAGACACCCTTTTAAGAACTGCTCTTTCAAGGACAGCTCTGACAGAACTATGGCTTGCCCAAGGTCATCCAGCAGCTGCAAGTGGAGGAGTGGGGAATCAAACCCGGCTCTCCCAGATCCGTCTCTCTCCAGAGTCCGTGTTCTTAACCACTACACCAAACTGGCTCCCCTAGTAGAGTGGTTCTGCAGTATCCAGCTCAGGGTTCTTTGAATCGTCATGTTCTTTTCTTCTGCTCTCCTTTTTTTTTAAAAAAAACCCCAAAAACAAAAACGAACAAAACAAAACTAAATATCCAGTTTTACAAAGAGTTTTGGGGAATGCAAAAGTGTCTTGCGGCCCACACCGCTCTGAGAGATCTTGGTTGAACCTGACAAAATGTTGTTATATCACTAAATAGAGTCAGATGACGCCATGAGGTGGGAGCATCCCAGTGCGAAGGGTGCTTGAAACTTGTTAAACTGAGTTCCTTTAAAGCAATGGCCCTGAGGCCTGATGAAGCTTCAGGCTATTATTACTGGTACCCTGACCACCAGAACTCTCTTACCATGTAGAAGATATCAGAGAAGGGAAGGCGTAAGATCACCGTGTGGGTGTGCTCATGTTTCTGCCCACGGGGTGGCTTGTGTCCATCTTTGTCTATAAAAGCTAGCAGATGGAATTGTGGATGTGACGGTGTGTTGTGCCATGGCTACTATGTTGGCTTTGGCTTTGGGCAGCTCCAGCTCCAGTCGGTAGTTCAGTCCAATGGGTTGGGACTCAGAGCAATCATTGGCTCTTAGCCTAAGTCAGTGTTTTTCAACCACTGTGCCGGGGCACACTGGTGTGCCGCGAGATACTGTCAGGTGTGCCGCGGGATTTTTTCAATGAAAGAAATGTGCCTTTCGGGCTGACCTTCCGGGACGCGTTAAAATACATCCACATTATATTTCTTCTGAAACTCAGGTCAATGTTATGGGAAGGAGCCATTACACTTTGGATCTGTAACTTACGATTTCAAGTTGAGTGGCTATTACGTGTATTTGTAATACTGTCATAGTTAACACTTGAGCTGAGGCAACTAATGACCCATTTATCTTGTATTTCAGTGTTTTTCAACCACTGTGCCGTGAGATATTGTCAGGTGTGCCGCGGGATTTTTTCAATGAAAGAAATGTGCCTTAGCTCGAAAAAGGTTGAAAAACACTGGCCTAAGTTACCTCACAGCCTCCATTTGTTTATTTGTTTATTATGAAATTGTGAAATGGTAAAGTCGAGTATAACATAAACAAAATAAGAACCCTGTTCGCCGTAAACATTCCAGCCCTGCACTGTGATGTTACAGTTCTGAAGCTTCCCTGTCGCTAGGAAGCTGTTTGTACCAACTCCCAGCATGCTCGAATGCTCAAGTTGAGGCCCTTTGCTGCTTCTCTCCCATTCATGCTCCTTTCCCCTCAAAGACTTGTCAATGGATCTGTTATAGATATGCTGTACAACTGCTATATGTATCAAGGTGGGCAGCCTTGTTGGTCTAGCAAAGGAACAAAGAGAGCCAGTTTGGTGTAGTGGTTAAGTGCGCAGAATCCAATCTGGGAGAACCGGGTTTGATTCCCCACTCCTCCACTTGCACCTGGCTGGATGACCTTGGGCAAGCCATAGCTCTGTGCCAGCTGTTCTCTCAAGGACAGTTGTCTCAGAGCTCTCTCAGCCCTGCCTACCTCACAGGGTGTCTGTTGTGGGGAGGGGAAGGGAAAGAAGTTCGTAAGCCGCTGTGACTAAAAGTGAAGGGCGGGGTATAAATCCAGTCTTCTCCTCCTCCTTCTTCTAAGTTTGAGTCCAGCGGCACCTTTAAGACCAACAAAGTTTTATTCAAGGTGTGAGCTTTCGTGTGCTCTGACAAAGTGTGCATGCACACAAAAGCCAACACCTCGAATAAAACTTTGTCGGTTTTAAAGGAGCCACTGGTCTCTAACTCTGTTCAGTCCCTATATGTGTTTACTCAAAGGTTAACCCTGTTGGATCACTGTTCCTACGAGTGCACTCCTCAGTTTTGGAGTTTTGGAGTTGATCTGAATGTGGCATGCATATGAGATTAGGAAACTGTGTTTAGTTGCCAAGTGTTCATAATGTTGTACTTTGTGTCTCTGCCATTCTGGAGGGTTATTTGCATGGTTTTCGGCAGAGAGATGTGTTTTGAGAAAGCAACCTTATCTTTTATTTCTAAAGCCTGCAGAACTATCTGCTGTGTTAATTTGTAACGTTCATGTAGTTCTGATAAGGGTGCGTGGACCCTGACCTGGATAGCCCACGTTAGCCTGATCTCCTCTGATCTCAGAAATTAAGCAGAGGTGACCCTGTCTAGCATTTGGATGTGAGACCTCCAAGGAATACCAGGGTCATGTTGGGAAAAATAGTCAAAATACTGAAATACTCAGAGGTTGCAATGGATCTTTGCTTCATTTCTTTCTGTTTTTTAAAAAACTTTATTTTTAAGGGTAAAAGGTACACAGGAAAGCTACAAAATAACAAAACATATCTAGAGCTACATTTTGCATCCTACTGCTACAGACACGTGGTCACTCAACAATGGAGAATCCTCCTTCTAGAAGGAAATCATCTGAATACATTAACCAACCAGTGTTTACAAAACAGACCAGTTTTCCGGGGTTTTGCTAGGATTAGCTGTCTGCCAGGTTTCCCTTCCAGGTCAGTCTAAACAATAGCACTGAAGGTAAACAGATTAACCCTATAATGACCGGAATCTGGACCTTGCAACTCATACACTGATGTACAGGCTGGCAATGGCAAACCACCTCTGAACATCTCTTGCCTTGAAAATCCTATTGGGTCTCCATGTCAGTTGTTACTTAACAGCACTTTCTACCACCAATGGTGCTTGGAACCATTATCAGAGGTTTTGTCAGAGTTTGGTAAGCCATACAGTGTCGATTGAGGGGATGAGGAAGGACCCCAGACCCACGTACTGCTGTGGTATTGGGGCAAGCAAAATAAGTTGGGAGATGGGTAAGCGTGGCTGTTTTCAGCTGTTAAGGGTACCAGACTGCCCACATCTACGTGGTGGCTCGTGATCTTCCAGATCTTCCAGATCCTCCAGCTGACAGAGCTTAGTTCCCCTGGAGAAAATGGCTGCTTTGAAGGGTGGACTCTGTAGCATTATACCCTGCTGAACTCCCTCCCCTCCCCAAACCCCACCCTCCACAGGCTCCACCCTCAAAATCTCCAGGAAATTCCCAACCCAGAGCTGGCAACCCTAGTGGCAAACTGTATCAACAAGCCAGAGAGACAGTCCATGAAGAACAAGCAATGTGGGTGGCTACGCTGGCTCTCCTGGGGGAGCGTCCCATTACCTTCTTTCAGAGCAAGGGTCCAAGGTATGCTGCATAAATGAATAAACAGTATGACTTTTCCAATCCAGTTTATTCTTACGTGCTTTCCAATTTAAAAGGAGGGAGGGAGAGAGAGAGGAGTATTAGCGTGGTAATAAATAGGCACTTTGTATATTGGGGGAGAATTTTGTGGAGAAGTTTGCAGCGGACTTGGAGCTCTTAACATTAGCTTATTCACATTCCGCCTGGCCGGTGTGAAGCACACAATTAACTCTTCGCAGTTTTCCGAGAGAGGATTTCGTCGGCACCCTCCCTTTGACACACGCAACAGCGAGCACCTAATCCAGAAATGACCTTGGGGATCATGGGGATTCAGTCTTTTCCAATAAACAAAAGGGATTCCCGTTACGTTTATTTTTAAGTGTGTCAGCCTCCCCCTGCCCTTGCTCTTTAGTGCTGTCCTTGCTTGCTATCGGGCATTCATGCTTTGTTTGAGCTTTCTTTCTCCTTCTCCAGCAAATGCAGTTACTTTCTTTGGTGGGGAGGAGACTTAATTTTGGAGAAGCACAAATTGATCAGGTCCTTAGCTAGCCTACATTCACATCAGCAGGCCTGATGAAGGTATCCCATCATGCAGAGGCGTACCCAGGGGTCATTTTGAGGGGGAACGAGTAGGAATGGCATTCCGGGAGTAACAAGCCCAGGGCTAGAGTGTCACAAGCTCACTTCAGAGCCCAGTTCCCCCTATGGTGCATGCTGGTGCACAGCAATAATTCCCCCTGTTGCCGGCACAGCTCCAGTGCACCCACTCTGAGGAGTGAGTGCTGGGTTCGGGCAGCAGCCCTACCCCCTCGTTAGTAGCCTCCCGGCTATAGGGCACCCCGCTCCCAGCAGCCCTCACTCGTGACTCATATGGGGGTCTGCTGCTTGTTCTTGCTGTTGTCTGCGTCATTTTATCTATCTATGTATTTATTTATTTGAATTTATATCCCGCCTAGCCAGCACAAAGCGGCTCTAGGCGGCTCACAACATTAAAATCAGTATACAAAATTCAGTTAATAATTTAACAGTCATCCCTCCATGCCTATTTTCTCTGTGCTTGTGAAGCAGTTTTTCTCCAGGTAGGCTCACTAGCTCAGAGTTGGGAAACACCTGGAGATTTTTGGGGCGGAGCCTGAGCGGTGGGTGTTGCCTTCTGACACACTCTTGGTAATGTCAGGGGGTGTGGCATATGCAAATAAGTTATGCTAATGAGTTGTGCTAAATGAGCACCTCTTTTTCTATGAAATGACCCCTGGTGTACCTTGTGTATGTTACTCGACTGGGATATTTCTGTCTGACAGCATGGTCGCTCGAAAGAGGCATTGGTTGATGTGAGCTCTTTTTCTTTTCTTTTTTATTGTAGGCAGCCACTAGTGCCTTCCCTTCTCTCCAAGTCACCCCCAAGTACCCCGTGTTGCCAACCCAGTGCTGTCTCCCCATTCCTATTGCTTCCCTTCCAACTGTACCTATTTAGCAGGTACAGTACTCGTTTTTTCATTATGCATACCAGTTAATGGTTGGACTGAATGTATACCTTCAGAGAGCTGAGTCCGCTTAAAGCTTCCGTGCATGACACAGGCAGCAAGCTGTAAGGTCCATTCATTTTTTTAAAGTCCGTGTTCCCAGCCAGGCGCAATAAGAGAACATGTTATTGCAGACAATGTGCTTCTTTGGTTTTCAAGCCCTGAATGCTTGCCTTGACTGGCTCAACTGGCTCCTTACCTGTCTCGCTTCGAGCTAGCCACGGCAATCCATGCAATGATCACTGCCAGGATAGACTACTACCGTAACTCTCTCTACGTGGGCCTACCCTTGAGGCTGACCCGGAAGCTCCAACTGATCCAGAATGTGGCCACGTGGGTCCTTACCGGGACCCCTCAGATGGCACATATCCGACCTGTGCTGTGTGAGCTGCACTGGCTTCCGGTGGAACCCCGGATCAAATTCAAGGTGCTGTTTTTGACATTTAAGGGCCTTAGTGGTCAGGGACCCACAAACCTTTGGGACTGCCTCTCACATTATGCCCCCCCAGAAGAGCATCACACTCGGGAAGTAACAGCCTCCCGGTGGTCCTCAGCCTGAGAGAGATTTGGCTGCCCTCAACCCCTACCTGGTTGAACTTGCTGCTGCGGAATATCCGTGCCCTGCAAGAACTGTTACCTTTCCACAGGGCATGTAAGGCAGAGACGTTCCGCCAGGCATTTGGTTGAGGACAGGGATGGTACAGCATGTAGTCTGGTACCCTCATACCCTCTATTCTCTGTAAGCACCCCCTCCCCCCAGGAGGCTTGTGAAATCTGACTGGAATGGATTATTTATTGTTGATGTACTATGCATTTTATTGTAGGATTTTAAACTTATTTATTGTATGTTTCGCCCCCGTTGTGAGCCGCCCTGAGCCCTGCTCGCAGGGAAGGGTGGCCTAAAAATGGAATACAAAGAATGAATAAATAAATCCTGGACATGGATGGGAAGGATGGGGCCATGGCTCAGTGTTAGAGCATCTGCTTTGCATGTAGAAGGCCCTAGGTCCAATCTCTGGCATCTCCATCTAAAAGAATCAGCTAGTAGGTGGTGTGAAAGACTTCTAACCGAGACCCTGGAGAGCCGCTGCTGGTGCGGGTGGGCAATACTGAACTTGATGGTATGATTCAATATAAGGCAGCTTCATGTGTTCAGTGAGAGTGAGGTATGGGGGTATATAATATCAAGGTTGTTTGTACTCCGCTCCCCAGCCCACTGTAGGCCACCAGCTTGCTCCCTCTAATAGCAAGCTTGGTGTTTTTTGGGGGGGTGTTTTTGCATTTGTGTGTGCATGCATGTGTGCGCGCCCATGCCTGGAAGTCATGGCGACCTCTGGCGACTCTTACTGGGGCGTGGAGGCCATTCAGAGAAGTGGCTTGATAGCCTCCCTGTGCCTCCTGGCCCTGGTATTCTTTGGAGTTCTCTAATCCAAACACTTGCCAGGGTCTGCCCTGCTTAGCTTCCGAGATCTGATGAGACTGGGCTTGCCTGGGCTACCCAGGTCAGGGCTAATAGCAAGCTTTGATGATCAAATGTTATCATGAAGGCAGTGAAAAGAACTGGATGAACAGCTACTGTGTTTGATAGCAAAGATGCACCTCGTATCATATATAGTTTTGATCTCTGTATATAAACACTGCTGAGGTCTACAGAGATCTTGCATTTGAGCTGTCTTACATTCTTGAGCTGTCTTACATTACGAAGAGGAAAGGGGCAGGGTGCCAACAGCTGGGTGTTGCTCAGGGCTGGGGGTGGGATGTGTCTCTAAAGATCACACAGCCCTTTGTTGCTGCAGGCCCAGCCCATCGCTGTGTGATCAGATGCAACTGCAGGTGAGTCTTTTTTTTTTGCCATTTGTTTCCCATGCACATAAACGAGGAATCGCACCTCTGCACCGAGGGCCCCCTACAGGTATGCGATGATGCACATACTGCAAGGGTGGGTGGGTGGGATGGCACCGAGCCGGGATGGCACCGAGCCGGGGTGGCCTGATCAGACCATCCCAATGGTACAGAAGTGTGCTTGCACGATCAGACAAGGGGAAAGTCCATTCATGGCCCATCACAACCCATTTACTACCGGATTTCCACCAGTGTCTTTTAACTCTACTTCTGCAGTGGAGCAGTACAGGTTGCCGATGGCTGTAGGATGCTTCCCAGATGTTGCTGTCTGATTGCACCCTTTTCATCCATCGGGTACTTGTGCCTATGTCGGAACTTCTGGCGCGTGTGATCTCAGCCTTATAAGAGATTCTGTACCATACAGAATATACTTTAAAACTATTTGTAATCCAAGCCCAGGACACAGAATCTTAACCCTCTGATGGATGTGTTTGCTTAGCTCTTCTTAGATTGAAGTCTAGGACTTGGGCAAAAAATGGATTTGGATCAGGGCTTGGTGGTAGAGAAACTGCTTTGTGAGCAGAAGGCCTCATGTTCAACTGTCCAGTTTAAAAAAAGGATCAGGTGTTGGCAGAATGTAGATATGCAGTAAAACTTTGTAAGAAAGAGAGGAGGGAGAGAGAGAGAGAGAGAGAGAGAGAGAAATCTGTCTAGCTAGGAAAGAGTCAGCAGACTAACAGTCCTCAGCAGGAGCAGGCAGGAGACCTAAGTGAGCCAATCAAGAGACAGGAAGGAGGCTATCTGAAAATAGCAGGAAGTCCCTAATCTCTCTATGCTAACTAGTTTTCCCTTCTGCTGCCCCCTGCAGGATGTTCTTTGTCATCTTCTCCATCTATGCACAATAGACTTTGTATATTCCAGCACCCCTTCTCAATGTCTAGTGTGCAAAGTCTGCAAGATCCATTTTTTTGCATAGACTCTCAAATTTCTCATGTAGAAGCAGCCTGTAGGGCAATACTCTAATTCAACAAGCCCTTCCTTCTGCATATCTCTTGCAAGATAATGCTTTACATCTATGTGTTTAGTCCTTGAAGTAATTATTTTGGTTTCTGTAATTTTTATGCATCCCTGATCATCTTTGAAAAGTTGCACTAGTCTGGGTTCTTCTATCCCAAAGTCCTCCATTAAGTGTAGTGTCCACTTTAATTTTTTGCATGCTTCTGCTGCAGATACAAACTCTGCTTCTGTGGAAGATACAGCCACTGTCTTTTGTTTTCTTCTGGTCCAGCTGATTTGAGAACCTGGAGTGTTGTCGCCAAAGTTGATAGATCAATAGTCTGACTCAGTAGAAGGTGGCTTCCTATTGAAAGTTCATTCTGCATGTGTTAATTCCAAGCTGTAGAAAATGATAAACATATATTTGAGCACCACAAGTGCCATGTGACTTTCAGCAGTATAATTTAGTAGAACTTGTGCAGTACTCTAGATTATTTAGACTGCTTAATAGCATTCCTGCAAGATAGGATAGTATTATCCCCATATTACAGATTGGGGAAGGGGGGGGGCAGAAGCAAAGTATATTATGTTACCTACTGAGATCCTTCTAGTCTTTTTAGCCACTCTGCTGTTAAACATATCGGTGTACTTGCACTCTGTGAACAACTGGGTGCAGTGCTACCTGTGTATGTTGGGTTAAAGAGGTGTAGTGGTTACAGTGTTACACTAGGACTGGGAAGATCTGGATTCAAATCTACAAACTCACTTGTACCAGTCATTCTATCTCTCAGCCTAGCCTACCTCACAGGGTTGTTATGAAGGCAAACTAGAGGAGAGCAAAATGATGTACACTGCCCTGAGCTCCTTAGAGGAAGGGATACGATTAAAATGTGATTGATATCTCTGTAACAGTAAGAGCTGGAAACTCAATTTTTAAGGGACATTTTGAGACTGGGCCTTGAATATCTCCTGATGGTGTTTGGTTCCCACAGCTTTTCTGCTCTCCATAGCAATGCCTCTGCTGACAGGACATGCAACTAGTACGGTGCTAAATTTTAATGTTTTGTTTTTGCTGTGAAAGGTGGTGTTTTGGGGGGACATAAGGGAGGAAAAGTCTCTACTTGTGTGCATTTTCGGTGACTGCTCCCTGCTTTGGGGGAGGGCAACGTCATTGTTGTTTGGGCAGATGTTTCTCCTTGATGGAGATGATCTCCAAGACTTCCCCCCCCAATCCAGCTCTAGTTGTGGGTAGCTAACAAGATGGGGCAGAGTATGCATGGAGATGTGCATTTGTGAATCCCATTTAAAGTAATAATCAATAATAATTATATGGCATTGTGTGTAGTATAACCAAGAGATCCAAAGATTGTCTGGCAGCCTTAAGTCTAACTCTTTTAATGTTATTCACCACTAGGTGGCGAGCTAGACTTATTTTTTTGGCTCTGATAGCTCTGAGAGAGAACTGTGACTGACCCAAGGTCACCCAACTGGCTTCATGTGAAGGAGTGCGGAATCGAACCCAGTTCTACAGATTAAAGTCCGCCGCTCTTAACCCCTATACCGTGCTGGAAGTAATACAGTCCAAAAGTTCAAAAGAACAGATATCAGATAGAAGAAAATGTAGCTCTTCATGGGGCACGACAGAACACCGCCACCTAGCCAGCTGGCAACCAGAAGCCAACCCAGTGTAATGCAGTGTAAATGGGCAACATCTGCAGCTATGTGCACATTTGAGCATGATGTCCACTATCCGCAGTGCATTACTTTTAGGATTGCCAGGCTGACAGGAGATGGTGGAGACAGAATGGCAAGTGATGTCATTGTGCCGGGGTGACTGTCTAGTATTTGCCCATATCATAGAGCTTTGGATGAATGCTAGAGTGTCACCCCCTGTGCAATCATGTCACTCCTGGGTTACACCAGAAGTGGTATCATCACACCAGGGATGCTGATCACCGATCTCCCATTTAGCCTGCCCTTTCCCTCCTGCCAAGCAGCTGGGTGTGTGTGTGTGTATGTGTGTGTGTGTGTGTGTGTGTGTCCCGCCACCAGCTGGCAACTGGCAAACCTAACTACATTCAGTGGTACATTTTCATGCATTCCAAATTAGCACCTCTGTCTTCATTTTGCATCAAGCAGCCAATGGAATGCATAAAGAAAGGCAGGGTATGAATGTTTTAATAAATGAGTTAACTAATAAAAATCTGGTTCAGGGAATACTGGCCCGATCTCCCCAGCAGCATGGATGAGTTCCCTCTTTGTGAAAAACTTTCTAATTGTCCCCAAAACGAGTGCAAAATTTACTAAAATTTGGGTATACTTTGCAGCGTGGAAGCATGTGGGAAACCTGGCACCCTGTCTTGGACACCATTCTGCCTGCCTGCATGGAAATGCTTGCGTGGAAAGCCTGCTTCAGCAGGGAGGGCGGGATATAACTTAAAATAAATAAATGCTCTTCTTACAACCCATCCCTTATCTAAACAGACTTTGTTTCCTGCATGCCCGTAAACCCTCTCCTACCTAGGAAAAACGTTGATTTTTAAGCAACAGGTTTGTTTTTCAGTGGGGGCTAGAGAGGGCCCTTGTATATCAAGCTGTGTTTTGCCTATGGTTGAGAACTCCATTTTGGGAAGTCCCTGGACGTTTTTTGGGGGGTGCCTATGGAGCGTGGAGTTTGAGCGGCGAGGGACCCCAGCAGGGATTTGATGTCCTTCGAAGACGCCATTCCCTCCAGGGGAACTGTTCTTCGTGGTCCGGAGATCAGTTTGTAATTCTGGGAGAACTCTGGCCCCAGCTGCACTTCCGCAACCCTAATTTTGTCTTAAATTTATTCTGTATGCTATAAAATCCAGCAAAGTATGATCAGGCCTCTAGCTCTCTACCTTCTTCTGCTTAGGCTACATTTACCTAACGGTAGACCGATTTTTCAGAAATCTGTAAAAACCTTCCATTTCCAGACACTGTCGAAGAAGCGGTGCAGCTGAGGCTCTGAGGCAGGAGTGGGAGAGTAAATGAAACTCATGGAATGAGAGCCGCTTCTCCGACAGGGAATGCTGCTGATCCCTTATTCTTGGGAGGCTCCTCTCTGTTTGGCACGGAGACCGTAGTGGAAACTGATTATGACAATCCCGCTTGACTCGTTTGGACCAAAGTAACTTCAGAGAAATCCTTCCAAAAGAAAACTCTGCCGAAATGGCCAGGCTTGAACTATTGCTGGCCCTGGATTCTGTCGGTATCAAATTTCTGGATAAAATTAGTATTGCTTTTAGAAACATCTGTTCTAAGGACCTATTGCTTGGACCAAAAAGATCCTGAGCAGGGGCGGTCTTAGCCACAGGGCAACAGGGGCAGTTGCCCCAGGAGGGGTGGTGGTGGCCCCCATGGCCAGCCCCCCAACAGGCGGTAAAGAAGAGAAAAAACCTGCAGGTCCCTGCTGCCATTTTGTGCCCACCACTTCTAGTTTGGGTGGCATGGCAGCTGGGGCTTAGGAAGTAGCGGGCCCACTGGGGCTTAGGAAGTAGCTGGCCCACTGGGTGGTCACCACACATACTTCTGCCCCAGATTAGGCAGGAGCAGGCTCAGTGGTTGCACCTCCTTATATACCTTGCATGAGCCTAGGGTAGGTCCCAGTGGAAAGGGCAATGATTGGGGCCCCATCCTGGAATTTTGCCCAGGGTCCCAGAATCACCAAGATCTCTCCTGATCCTGCTGTGGAAGCAGAGGTTACTTCTACTTGCACAGAGTATAGAGCAGAGTATAGCTTGCCCATCCACCCTCTGTAGCCCCTGAACTACCCTTGGGAGCCAGTTCGCAGTGGGCTGCAGATAGGCGGGGGAAATGAAGGATCCCCGCCTGCCAACACTGCACGAGTGGAAGTGCCTTCTATTCCTGTGGTGGGATTTTGTCATTTCCGGCCTTCAGAAACTTCAGCAGAATTAGGTGAAATTATCTCAGAAATAAAATGGGGGCTTTAAATTAAATCAGAGTTACGACACATGAATGGCATCAGAACCATCGGAGTTGAGCCCTTTTGTCAAATCAGCCAGTGATACATTGTTGATTTGAGCTTTCTAGGCCAGGGCCTGTGACAAGGTTTATGTAGCAATAAAATTATGCTATTAGGAGTGTCATTTAATAACCAAACCAATTTATGGTGCTAGGTATTTGCAAGGATTCACTGCAAAGAGTGCTTCGGATGGATTCACACACACACACACACACACACACACACACACCAGATTACAAAGAGAATGAAAGATCAACTGTGTTATTACTAACTTCTGGGTACTATTCTTTTTCATATCCAGAAAAATTAATAGGCTTAGGTACAGGAGATTGAATTATTCCTTGTTACCTAAATTGCTGGTGTTCCCAAATCTGTTCTTGTTCCAGATGTAATAAAATAACGCAAGTGTCGGAATTACCTCCCTGTTCTGATTGTGGCCGGGTTCTCGCAGGAGATCCATCACAGTCTTCATTCTCCAGAGTGCTCTTCTGTTTCTGTCCCCTCTCACGTTTCCGAAGTCTGGCAGCTGGAGGGTGGTATGACTCAATAGTTCAATCCTCTTCTTCCTGTTCAATTTCAGCTTCATCCCCCTAAGTGCTTTTTACTTAGACTGCATTAACAAAGACTTTTCAAGGGAACATCATTGAATTTCACTTACCCAAAAGCGCCCCAATCAATTATGTAGCAGAGCAACTCAAATTAGTTTCCAGATTGGCTCCAAAGAGATTCAGAAACCATCAACAGTGATAAGAAATCTTAAAGCAGAACGACACTGCCTGTTGGGGTCCGGAATATTCAATAAAGGGATGGCATTACCGCAGCAAACTCATTAGAGATTCTGAACAATGCACCCTGGTTGTATAGTATGCCATGCAGAGGGTAAAGCTGTCTTTTAGTTGACCTGGTGTCCTTGTTGTCATTGCTGGAGAATTCGGTGCAGATATTTGGAGAGAGTTGGAGATTTCAAAGAGAGTTGGCTGTTCATCACATTCCCTTTCACTGGGGTAGGCCTTCAGCCCAGACTGGTGAACATATGCACTTAACTTAGCCCTTTTCAGTTGTTACAGTTTTCATGCTCAAATCACACATAAGGGGAAATAACGCTACCCACATTCCCCCTAATATGCAAGGTCACTGTTTAAATAGTGCAACTGATGTGTTTTCAAGCTTTGGTATTCAGATGCATACCTTCAAAAATTCTGAGCATCTGATTATGTGTAGTGGCCCAGCTAGCCCAGCTTAGCTGGAGTTTGTCAGAGCCTGGAAACTAAGCTGGGTTGGCCATGGTCAGTGCTAGGATAGGAGACCACTATGGAAGACAAAGGTTGTGATTAGGTAGGGGGACAAATTGGCTCATGAATGAAAGTTCGTGACAAATTTTGACTAGTTCGTGGTTCATGGAGTGAAGTTCGTGGCAGGTCATTTCCAGACAGACTCTCTCTGCTCAATCAAAATGTTTTCCAAACTTCAAAGCAAGGGGGCATGGAATTCACCAGCCTTGGAAACACTCTGGTCAGTTTCAAACTAGTTATATCCAGTGTTGCCTCTAAGCTGAGTTAGTGTGAGCTGGCTCAGTTTTTTAGCCTCTGGCTCACACATTTTTGTCTTGGCTCAGGAAGGATGGCTCCAGAGCAAACTAATTTATGCAGTAGCCAAATCGCTTACTCACAACTTCAATGCCAGTATCTCACAAAGTAGAATTTTTGCTCACAAGACTCCACAGCTTAGAGGGAGCATCAGTTTCAAGATGTCTCTCCTCCCCCCTTTGGCAGGGTTCTTGTGTTCCGATTTTCTGTTATAGAGCTTGCAAAATCCCCCCCATTGCTTGGATTTGTTGTGACTCTGTGTTGAGAGCAGTCTTTTAAAGTTTGCAATGCCAGTAGCACTGGGTTCTGCTGGACATTCTTCACAGTGTAACTATAGGGATTCTCTGGTTTGACATTAGTCCTCCTTTTGCTTGCATTGCCACAGTGGGACTGGGTTCTGCTGGGCTTGTATAGCCCCTCCCTTGCTTAGAGTGTGATTCTGTGCTAGACATCAGTTCTGATGAGCTGGCATTGCCACAATGGCATTGGATTCTGCTGGGCACTCTCTGGTTGCACTGGTACTGCTGGTCACTCTGTACATTGAGCTGGTTCTTCTGGGCTTGTAAAAATGCCCTCCCCCTTCAGTTTCTATTGTAGAGATTCTCTGGCTTGTCCTTACTCCTGTTGTGTTTGCCGTGCTACAGTGGCACTGGTTCTGCTGGGCACATTGCACTGGTTCTTTTGGGCTTGGAAAAATGTCCCCCATCTTCAGTTTCTACTGCAGAGATTCTGTGGGACTTTGATTCTGTTCTGCTGGGCTTCTATTGCCCTTGCTTCCCCCCTTCCCCCTCTCCATTGGAAACAATGGAGGATGAGGGCACCTTCTTTGGAAGGCTCCAACTTCGACCCTAGAAATCCAATCCTCACCAAACTTGGAGGTCAGGTAGAGGAGAGTCATCTAGAGAGCCCCTGTGAGTTTGGTGTTTCTAGCATGCTGGGAGGCTATTCTACTGCATCATGAACCTCACAAACTGAACTGGTTTGTTTGTTTTGTGGGATGTTTGTTGTTTTCTCAAAGCATCTGATTGGCCACTGCAGAAAATGGAACACTGAACTAGATGGGGGCCACGGTCATAGTTTGCCTAGGGCACCAAACCTTGGTCCAGGCCTGCAGTTGGTTACTGTACCAAACGTACCAAGTAGATTTGAACTTGTGGGTCATCATGCCAAAAAGGCTGGGAACTGCTGCTCTTAAGAGCTCACGGAGGTGCACAAAGATTTTCCCCTTCCACCTCACTTGTGGGTCTGGTTAGGCTGAAAAGAACTAGTTAGCCCAAGTTCATCCTGTGAGTTTCATGGCTTTGTGGAGGTTTGAATCTTGGCTTCTAACCTCTAATTTATCTGTCTAACCACTTAATTTTCTTGCCCTCCTATTGTGATGCTGTAACCTGATATACTAATGGGGAAATGGTACGATTCCAAAGGGCTTTGTGTGAATGTGTGTGTTGTAACGAAGCTTACAAAGAAAACACGTCCTTTTAAAAAGAGGGTGCATCTGTCCCAGTCATGCTATGGATGGAATCTAACGACTTGGCAGATGACAGATCTTTCAATAAAGACAGGGAGAGGAAACAGCAAATAATAGCGTGTTACATTTCAACACATGCCTAGAAAAATATTACTCTGGTGGTGGTCTTGCCACTTGTCTAATTGGCAAAGTGGACTTTTGCCAAAACCAAGGGGGAGGGGGGGGAAACAACAACAGTGATTAGCTTTCTTTCTGCAACTGGGAAGGAACTCATTGTACATATTTGCTGTTGATTTTATCAAGGTGACTTTATGTGTTTGGGAAATCATGAAGAGAAGTGCAAAATTTGGTTCAGGGAATGCAAGGTGTAAGATGTGTTTCCAATGTATCAGAGAGATGTAAGAAACTATTATTATTATTTTTTAAAAAATAAGATCCCCCTAAGTGGAATTTCCTTTCTGCAGTTCAGGGACTTGACAAAGCCATCTATACTTACATCAACATTTTGTTGTTGTTGTAAAGGTAATTCAGATATCTTGCCTAGGGGCCTAATTCATGTTATATGGCGCAGGCTTTGACATAGCACTGTGTTCGTCCATGAAATATTCAGGGGAAAGAAGCACAGTGGGCCAATATGTTGTGAGAAGGGGTAGCCCCATATCTTGGAGAATTTCTCTCTCTCTCTCTCTCTCTGTGAATGTATGTACGTACTATGTATGTATGTATGTATGCATGTATTTTTACCCTCTTTCCCCAATTTTCTGGTGTGGTGTGCTCTGCTTTCCAACTTATGTGTCCCAGGCGTCTCTTCTCCTTCTCTATGTCTTCCCAGCCACTCAGGGATCACTTACTGAATGTGATTCGGTCAGGGTACCATGCAGGTAATCAGATTTGGCTATGTCACTGTCACTCATGCCAGCAGCTTGCTGTCCACAAACATTCTACTGTTCAGGGAACAAAGCTGGCAGAAACCAAATGTTCGCAGTCCAACTTCTGTTGGAGGCAGTGCAGTTGTAGAGCGTGTGTGTGTGTAAAGTGAGGTCAAGTCGCAGCTGACTTGTGGCGACTCCAGAGGGTTTCCGAGGCAAGTAATTAAGCAGAGGTGGTTCGCCATTGCCTTCCTCTGCAGTCTTCCTTGGTGGTCTCCCATCCAATTGCTGAACCTGGTTAGCTTCTGAGATCTGGCACGACAGGGCTATAATATACCATTTCACATCCTCACCGTTGTAAATTAGGCTGGGACAAGTTGGAGCCTGCAAGGACTTGCAGGGAGCATCTCATGTCCCCCTCTCCCACTATTTCCTCTTTCCCGAAAGCCCTCATAATCTCTCCCCTTTTCCTGAGTCCTTCTCTCCTTCTAGGGGGCAGTGGGGGCTGGTGGTCTCCTGGAGTCACAACAGATCTACCAGCTATTGAGATCATTTCCCCCCTGGAGGAAATGGACAATTTGGAGGGTGGAATCTATGGCATTATACCCTTCTGAGGTCCCTCCTCTCCCCAGGCTCCTCCTCAAATTTCTAGGAATTTCCTAACCTCTTTCCCTCCTCTTGGCATTCCTCATATCCCCTCCCTTGCCTCATTCTCTCCTTCTCACCCACTCATCTGCCCACCACTTTCAGCTATCTTTATTCACTTCATTTATATCCCGCCTTTCTCCACAGTGGGGACCAAAGCAGCTTACATTATTCTCTCTTCTTCCTCTTTATCTCCCCAACAACCCTGGGAGGTAGATTAGGCTAAAAGTATGTGACAGGTCCAAAATCACCCAGTCAGCTTCCACAGCAAGAGGGGGATCTGAACCTGGGTCTCACAGACCCAACTGCTGCAGCGCACTGGCTTTCATAGGGTGGCTGCTTTTGTACAGTAGCAAGCAGCCAGGCTTACTTGAGTCATGCAAGTCAGGTGGCATCAAGTCACCCAGAGGTTGCTGCCAACCCTACAGTTCCCAGCCTCCAGGTAGGACCTGGAGACCCCCCACCCCCCAGAATTACAACTGAACTCCAACTTCCCTCCTGGAGAAAATGGCTGCTTTGGAGGGTGGACTCTGTGGCATTAGATAATGCTGAGGCCTCTCCCCCTCCCCAAACCTTGCACTCCTCTGACGCCATCACAAAATCTCCAGGAATTTCCCAACCTGGAGCTTGAGACTCTAGCCAGGCCTGGCCCCAGTGAGTTCTCCCTCAACGGCCAAAATAGAACTGGAAAGGGCCCTACCCCCACCCCCTGCCTTTTACTGGCAGAACCAGGCTTGGAATGCTGTGGTTGCCTAAAGCTACAGGCTTAAAGCTACAGGCGCTCCTTTTATCATTTTTTTTTAAGCTGCCTGGTGTATTTTTTTAAGATTTCATATTTTTCTGCAAACCTAGGGCCCTTTTCAGATGCATATAGGGCTGCCAAGTCAGCCCGGGGGGCAGGGGATCCCCCGCTACAGGGGTTCCCGATCCGCCGGCCAGCATTAGAGTTTTGGGGCGATTGCCAGAGTGTCGTCCTGGTAAGGCCCCCAATGTGCTGACGTCACTTCTAGCGATGTCAGCCGGCGCGTGCGCTTTGCGCGCACACCAATGAAGCTCCCGGCCGGCAGAGGACTCCCCCCCCCGCCGGTAAGCTCGAGGGACTTGGCAACCCTAGATGCATAGCAAGATCTGTGTCACCCGTTCACAGCTCCAGTCCCTGGATTTAAGTATCCAAAGATATCCAGACTAATAGAAAATAAGATTAAAATTTATGCTACCAGTGCTAGAGATGCCATCCTCCAGGTGAGACCTGGGGTTCTCCTGGAATTACAGCCTACAGAGATTAGTTCCCCTGGAGAAAATGGATGTTTTGGAGGTTGGACTCTATGGCATTGTACCCCACTGAGGTCCCTGTCCTCCCCAGGCTTCATCCCCAAGTCTCCAGGAGTTTCCCAACTTGGCTCTAGCCACCCTACTTCCCCATCCCCCACGGGTGGTTAGGGGAGCCCTAGGAGCCCTAGCTTCCACTGAGGAAGGAGGGATAGTGTGGGGCTGAGAATTCCTAATGATTACCGCCTCCTTCTCTAATTCAGGGGTTCTTAAACTTTGTTGGATCGATGAGTGTCAAATTGTTTGCTTATGGATCTCCACTTTAAAAAAAAAATTCCAGGAGATCTCCAGCCGCCACCTGGAGGGGTGGCCTAAACCCCATGATGGGGGGGGGGCAGGACAGCAACTGCCACAAGGTGATAGTGTAGGCCCCATGCAGCATGGGGAAGGAGGTGCATGACCTAGTCGATCCCTGTGCTGGGCGGGTAAAGAGATATGTGGCCCAGCCACCTTGTGGCAAAGGAGACTCCTGGCCAAGCTGCATGGGGCAGGCAAGTGGCTCTCCTTTTCTTCCTCCTGCCTTTGGGCAGCAGGGCTGGGAGCAGGGATCTTTCCCCAGGCCATTTTTTCCTCTACACTGGGTCCTTTTCCCCAGCTCAAGGGGAGAAGACAAGAGAGTTTCACTGGAAGAAATAGCCCCTTGCCATAGGGAAGGTTTCATGGGATCCAACTAGGGATACCAGGTCCCTTTCACCCGCCGGCAGAGGGATGGGGGGAACATTCTGGGAGTGGGAACTGCGGTTGCCCCTCATTCCCCTCAAACAGTGATGTCACATGCAACATGCCTGCATCACCCAAAAGTGACATTGGGGGCAATGCTCTGGATTTTAGGCAAAGCTCTATGGTAAAAATCAGCCTCAAACCATAGAGTTTTGCCCAAAAGCCAGAGCATCACCTCTGATGTTGCTGATGTGCCGACGTCACTTCTGACTTTTGGGGGGGATTCCCTCCTGTTGGCCAGCTGGCCAGTGGTGGGCTGGAGCCCACAAAATTGGGGGATTCCCCACCCCACCAGGCAAATGGCAACCCTAGATCCACCCCAGTGCTTCCATTTCTGTGGCATGGTCTTCTTTGACGGAGTACATGTGCAGTGAGGCAGTTCAGTTGATTTAGAACACTATTGCTTATTTCGTGAACACTATTGCTTATTTCCAGTTACCTTTATCTCTTTCATCTCTCACTGCTTCTGGCCTTGACAGTCTGACTAATTGCTTGATGGCTGTTTTTGTTGTGACTGTCCAGAAAACTGAACTTCTTTTTCTCGCTCCCAAACCTCCTCCTACCAGGTGTGTCAATTCTAGAATTCATTTTGCTCAATAAGATTTGGCATCATACTTAAAAGCTGCCTTTCTTTTGTTCCTCAGATAGCTGCTCTTGCTAAGACCGATTTCTCACCAGGTGCTGCTTCGCCGTCAGTCTTCCCTTTGCCCCGACTGCGTGCTTCAGTTTCTCACTATTTGCCGCGGGGCGCATTTTGAACCACAGCTTCACCCGATTTCCTCAAAAACCAGGATCACTGAAACTGTGGGGGAAATTGTGTGAAGTCTCAGGTCAAAATGCGCCCCGCGGCAAATACTGAGAAATTGAAGCATGCAGTCAGGGCAAAGGGAAGACTGATGGCGAAGCAGCGCCTGGTGAGAAATCGGTCTAATCTTGTGCTCCTCTCCTGACAATATTCTGCAGACTTCTCTATCCGTTTCTATTTATTTTTTCAGAGTGAGTAGTTGTAAATATTCTGTTGTTTGCTCTTTTTGGATCACCTAGTTCCCCATCCCTCTCTCAATGTGATTGACTGTCCTTTCTCCTTATTGGCTTCCCCACCAAATACTGTTTCTGCTTTCCTTGGCATGGATCCAGTAGAGCATTTTCTGTGGCTGGGAGGATTTCCACTGTCAGAGCACGACTTCCGTGCTTCCTATGATGGAGGCAACTGCTTTATGTTGGTGTGCTCCATGCAGACACCAAGCTGATACCTCTTGCGCTCTCCTGAAACATCTCCTGTTCCAAAGAAATGGGGAAAAGCTCTTTGTTTGGGGGAAGGGATGCTCTGGGAAAGATAGAAATGCATCAGTGGGTACCATGTTGTGCATCACTGATACACATTACACAGTGTGGGTACTTTTAGAAAAGCATATGCTCTTGTACAATGAGTAGCAGAAGGCTCTTAATTACACATTTGCGGTAGTTCAGAAGCCCAGCTGTTTCCTTTTTTACATTTTATGTGTATTAATTTTTGGCATCCCACCAAATCTTTACTCAATACGATGAAAAGAAGAAGAGATTGGATTTATACCCTGCCCTTCACTCAGAGCTTCTTACAATCGCCTTCCCTCTCTCTCCCCACAATAGATGCCCTGTGAGGTAGGTGGGGCTGAGAGAGCTCTGAGAGAACTGATCTTGAGAGAACAGCTCTGAGAGAACTGTGACTGACCCAAGGTCACCCAGCTGGCTGCATGTGCAGGAGTGGGGAACCAAACCCAGTTCTCCAGATTAGAGTCCGCCACTCTTAACCACTACACCAAAACTGGCTCTGAGTACAGGCTTCCTGAGTGATGTTAAAACTGAACAAGCATAGCACTGTTTTCTAAACTGCATATGAAATATGTTGCCAACTGACTGTCTCCCTCTGTACACTTTTTATTTTTAAATTAGATGTTTGTCGCGGAAGAGAATGTGGACTTTCGGATACACGTGGAAAATCAAACGCGAGCACGAGATGATGTGAGCAGGAAGCAACTTAGACTCTACCAGCTGTACAGTAGAACAAGTGGAAAGCATATCCAAGTGCTTGGTAGACGTATCAGTGCCAAAGGAGAAGACGGGGACAAATATGGTAAGTGCATTTGCTCTTATCTACTGTAGCAGTGGTGGCCCTTTGCCTTTGTAATTCCCCTCCCCCTTGGGGCTTGCCTGGCACCTGCCTTAGTCTCTTTTAGGCATCAGGCTGACGCATTTCTCTTCACCCACACTTTTAACTAAGGGATTCTATCTAGCCCAGGGGTGGCCAACCTGTGGCTCGGGAGCCACACGCGGCTCTTTCACACATATTGTGCGGCTCCTGGCAGGGCGGCTGGGGAAGCAAAGGGGAGGCATGCTTTTTCTCTCTTCCTTCCTTCCTTCCTTCCTTCCTTCTTCCTTCCTTCCTTCCTTCCTTCCTTCCTTCCTTCCTTCCCTCCTCCCTCCCATCTATTTGCTTTCCTAGTTTCTCTCTCTCTCTTTCTTTCCACTTCTTTCATTCTTTCTTTCCATCTCTCTCTTTTTCTCTCTCTCTCTCAATATCATTAGCAAACAAGTAATATCATTATCAATAACCGGTTTTCCTTGTTTGTTTTTATTTTTGGCAGTCCCATTTAACGTTAATAAAAAGCAAATTTGCATATTTTAAAAAATAAAAACGTGTGTGTGATATTTGTTCCTGTCTTGCGGCTCTCAGACATCTGACGTTTATTCTATGTGGCTCTTACGTCAAGCAAGGTTGGCCACCCCTGATCTAGCCTTTCCACACTTGGATCTCATCCCTGGTTTTATCAGAGTTCAACTCGCGACACAATACCTTGCATTTATCCCTGGTTATAACAGCATCCGTTTATCCCAGGACAAGTGTGGGGTGAAACCGAGGTGACCTCAATGTAACGTGGAAACAAAAAATACCCCGATATAATTACTGGGGTGAACTTGAGTGTAGTGTAGAATGTAAGTTCGGGGACAGGGTTGAACCAGGATTTAAGGTCTAGGGCAGAATCACCCTTTTATTAGCTATCTTGTGATTGGCTCCTTGCCTGCGGATTGTTATATGAAGCATTGCTTTTATACTATCTTGCTTTAGTAGCTCTTTTTATTGGCAGTGGGTTTTTTTTTTAAATCAGTTTTGGTTTTATTTGTTCTTGTTGATATCAGTTGTTTTTTTTAAAAAATGGGTTTTTTTTGCTGTTTTGACTGTCAGCTGCCTCAAGCTAGTCTGGAGAAATGGCATACAAATGTTCCACATAAATAATGAGGTCCAGAGTGTGAGGGTTAGGGTTGCCAGTCTCCAGGTGGTGGCTGGAGAGCTCCAAGAATTATAACTGGCCTCCAGGTTACAGAGATCAGTTCCCCGGGAGAAAATGGCTGCTTCGGAAGGTAGAGTCTATGGCATTGTCCCCCAGTGAAGTCCCTTCCCCCCCCCAATCCCACTTTTCCCAGGCTCCACCCCAAATCTCCAGGAATTTGCCAACCCAGAGCTGGCAACCTTAGTGAGGGTGGAGGGCAGGGACATGGGGTATTTCGTTGCACTTGCCACTATCTGGAAAATGTGTAATATGAATGAATGGATTGTTGGACTAATATCATATGTCCAGCTGGGCAGTTAGGCTGTTAGAGGATTACCTGTTTTTTTTGGGTCAACTGCAAAATGTGATTGGATGAGAAAAATATTGAAGATGAGGGGTGGAGTCTCTGGAATGATGCTCTGAGCATGGCCAAAGAGAAAGCTAGGGTCCTGTTGGTCATAAATAACTGTTGATGCCAGAGATGCCTGTAAACAATGGGGCTAGGTCCCAGGAGATATTGAGGAGAACTTACCTCTGCTGCTAGAGAAGCCACCATGAGGTGGTTGCTCTGGTTACCTGCTTAGGTAAACCTTTTTCTTCTTCGGTTCTGCTTGTATCACTAGAGCTATTTGCTGTTTTGTCACCAAAGTTATACTATGTATGTTGATTCCAAATACTGGAGTGGTTCTTTAAAAAAGAAAAAGAAAACATCATGGGGTGTCACAGTGCTGATGCTACTAAGTGCCAAATGTTAATCATGAAACATACTAGAAGTATTCCCATGAGTTCAGGCGTAGAATGTTTGAATGCATAAGAATCATGTTTGCAGCAGATTTGGTTCCATGATTCTAAAATAGAAAACATGAAATAGTTTTCTCTCTGGATAGCAGATAATGCGAAAGACCTCTGCCTGAGACTCCAGAGACCTGCTGCCATTCAAAGTTGACAGACCTGACCATGGTAGATGAAGGCTCTGACTCTGCAGAAGGCAATTTCTTGAGTTGACTGAACTTCTCTATTTAATCGTTTTGATTTACAGTTTCCAAAATGAGCTACAACCCATTTGATCAGATAGTGGTATGGGGGTCCCCGGTGTGCTGACTGTGGGTGTCGTGGTGCCTGCTGACACCATTCCTGGCGCTTGTCAAGTGTTTTTAGAAAGTGGGAGGGGCTTTTGCCCAGCAAGGCTTCTGACTGGCCACTGGAGATTTGATTGGCTGTGCAGATGTTTAAAAACAATGCTTTGGCGGCAGCTGCCACCACAGCACAAGGATCTGCACTGTGTGACTGAAGGTAAGCTAGGGTTGCCAGTCCCCAGTTGGGGGCGGAAGTGATGTAGGCATGTCAGTGACATCGGTGGGGGTGCTCTGGTTTTTGGGCAAAACTCTATGGTTTGAGGGCAATTTTACCATAGAGTTTTGCCCCAAAACCAGAGCGTCGCCTCCTGATGTGCCCATGTCACTTCTGAGTGACGTAGGCATGGCGCACAAGCTCACTTCTGGTGATGGTGGCATGTCAGGGGTGACACTTCTGGCTCCTGGAGCATCCCCACCAGCATTTCGAAGGGAGCTGGCAACCCTAAGGTAAGCTGTGTGTATGTAAGAAAATATTTTAAAACCATATATTCATTTTAAAAGGCATCCTGTTAAACAGAGCTTTTGCCTGACATGTTGAAGAGTTACTATTAGAGTTAAGTGTATTAGAGTTACTATTAGAGTTAAGTTGGCTTTGCTTCCTGTGGCAGCTATTTTGGAGTTGCACCCACATCCCTGCAGCAGAATTCCAAAGGTTGACTCAAAAGAGTGAGGGACCTCTGTAGTAGCAAATTAATCGAATGCAATGTAATCCAAACCTAGGAGTCAGAGGAACATGCCGTCAAGTCGCAACTGACTCATTGCAACCCCATCCATGGGGCATTCCAAGCAAGAGACAAGCAGAGGTGGTTTGCCATTGGCTTCCCCCTCATAGGTCTTTTCCACACTATACCTTAAATCCTGGCTCAACTCTGTCACCGAACTTACATTCTACACTACACGTGAGTTCACCCCTTGTTGTGTTCTAATGGCGACCGCCATGCGGTCAGGCCATACAGTCTGGGGCAAGCACACGGCCAGGCACAGTCAGAGCTTCACTCCAGAACACAATAGACTGGCCGGATTGTAATTTAGACCTATCGGTCAGCCAGGATGCAAGTAGGGGCCAATGACCTGGGGAGACTTAATTGTATTAATTGTAATCCTATCAGAATGTGTGGGCAAGGCCGGGGGCAGGTTTAGGTGCGCATATAAGCAGACCCCTGAGCCCAGCTCAGACATGTCGTCTCATCTTATCCATCCAATAAACTACATGGGCTGATTTCACCGATGATGCGTCTCCGACTCCTGTACTTTTCACCCCTGTAATTATCTCGGGATACTTTACATTCTACACTACACACAAGTTCACCCCTGTATTTATTTCAGGGTATTTTTACATTCTACATTACACTCAAGTTCACCACTGTAATTATCTTGGGGTATTTTTTGTTTCCACATTACATTGAGGTCTCCCCAGTTTTGCCCCACACTTGTCCCGGGGTAGATGGATGCTGTTATAACCAGGAATAAATGCAAGGTATTGTGTCACGAATTGAACACTGATAAAACCAGGGATGAGATCCAAGTGCAGAAAGGACCATAGTAACCCCATAGTAACCCCAGTCTTCCTTAGCAATCTCCCATCCAATTCCTGACCTGGCCAAACGTAACAAGCCTGGGTGAAGCTGGGCTGCTGCTTGGGAGTCATTCCTACTGAATACAGTGGGATTTATTCCTGAGAAAACTTGCACAGAATTGCTTGGTCCACCCAGTATTGCTTAAGTACTTTCAGAATATTTCACAGTAGTGCACCGCTTAACATTTCCTGTCTCACCTAGAAGCGTGCCATAAACGTGAAGATGATTAATATCGGTACAGACTAATTGAAAAGTGGCTGCCTGTTCATTAGTTGGGCTCTTATTCTGTCATTCTTAAAGATGTTGTCTTTCACATTCTATTTGATAAGGTGCATTCATTCTTTTTCAGAAAGTAATTGTTTTAAAGAAAAAAGGGAGGAAAGATCCCAAGGAGAACTTTTTACTTGGTATCTTACACTGATGGTATAGATAGGACAGACAGCAGAATGTGTCTTGAAACACTAGATCTTCGCTTCACAGAAAAAAGAGAGAGGACATTCTATACTGTTTGTTCACTCTTTGTGTGCAGTTCACTTCTAGGGCTTTTGCTGCTTAGGGTAGGAAAGGGTCTTGTTTGTATTTCCCTGCTGTGAGATTCAGTTTCAAAGTATCAGGCTTCAATACTCTGCTTAAAGGGTAACTTTAAAGTTCCTGTGTACCAAAGAGGACTGTGTGGTACTTAATTCAGCTTCAAACCTGAATGGTCAGGTGCGGGCCGGGACATTAGGATATTGACAGTTGAGCAGAGGTTGCATTGATGTAATACTGCCCAAGACACTGTGGAGTTAAGTTGGTATGGGTCTGAGATAGAATTACTGGATGAGTTATGCCATCATTGTACTATACATGTGGCTTCTGGTTTCATCATGGCAGTTGTTTGTGGACACAAGTCATGTTATTAGCAACTGAAAGTATCTGTCTTTATCTATATTTGTCTATATCTGTTATTATTTTTACCCTGCCCTTCTGCCAAGGAACTTAGATCCTCCTCCTTCATTTTAGGAAATTCAGATGAGTAGTTTTTAGCTGCCTTGGTGGCCCTTGTGAGGGAAAAGTGGAATATAATTTTTTGTAAATAAATAGTTGATTGGCTGGAGGGAAGGCAGCATAGTAGAGTCTGATTTTGTTGTATCTCAGAAGCTAAGCAGGGTGGGTACTTGGATGGAAGACCACCAAGATGGACCCTGCAGAGGAAGGCAAACCACCTCTGCTTCTTACTTGTCTTGAAAGCCCTTTGCTGAGGTCGCCATAAGTTGGTTGCAACTTGATGGCACTTGAGTACCTAGTTGGTTAGCTGGGTGGGTATATTTTTACAAGGCAGATGGTTTTTGGTTCTTATCTTATTGTTAGGGCAGGACAGCAGTCTTCAACTGAACCTCCCAAAGAATCCATCCATCCATCCATCCATCCATCTGTCCGTCCGTCTGTCTGTCTGTCCGTCCATCCACCCATCCACCCACCCACCCATCCATCCATCCATCCATTTATTTATTTAGATTTATATCCCACCTAGCCAGCGTGAGCCGGCTCTAGGCGGCTTACAACAATAATCAATATACATATAAAATCACAGTTAAAACATAAAAACAAATTTACAGGATTCCACCAGATATGGCAGCCAACATTACTTCCAAACAGAGCACAGCACATTCCAGTAGACTTATGCCCATAGATTGTTCCGGCGCTAACCAAGGGCCCCTTTCCCCCAATGGTGGCTTCTAATTGAAAACCTGGCAGAAGAGCTCCGCTTTGCAGGCCCTGCGGAACTGCATAAGGTCCCACAGGACCCTGATGTCATCCGGGAGCTTGTTCCACCAGTAGGGAGCTGCCACTGAGAAGGCCCTGGTCCTAGTGGTCATCAGCCTAGCCTCTCTAAGGCCAGGAAGGACTAGGTGATGTTGGGTGCCTGAACGCAGTGCTTGCTGGGGTATATATGGGGAAAGGCTGTCCCTAAGGTAGACAGGCCCCTGACCATACAGGGCTTTAAAGGTTAAAACCAGCACCTTGAACCAGATCCAGTATGCTATAGGCAGGTAGTGCAGTGTCCTTAGCACAGGCTGGATGTGGTCTCGCACCGAGAGACCCATCAGCAGCCTGGCTGCGGCATTCTACACTAGCTGCAGCCTCCGGAGCTGAGACAAGGGCAGCCCCAAGTAGAGAGTGTTACAGTAGTCCAGCCTCGAGGTGACCATTACGTGGATCACTGTCGCGAGGTCATTGCGTTCGAGGAAGGGAACAAACTGCCTAATCAGCCACAGGTGGTAAAAGGCCGCCTTGCAGTGGCTGCTACCTGGGCCTCCATTGTTAACGAGGGGTCCAGGAACACTCCCAAGCTCCAGACCTTTGGTGCTGACACCAATGGGGTCCCCCCGAAGGCCGGCAATGGGATCCCTACCTCCGATCCGCTCCGACTCAGGCTCAGGACCTCTGTCTTCATTGGATTCAATTTCAGTCGTCCCAGCCTGAGCCAGCCCGCCACGTCCTGAAGCACCCGCTCCAGATCATCTGGGTTAGCCCCGGACTGGGCATCCATCAGCATATATAGCTGGGTATCATCAGTGTACTGGTGACAACCCAGCCCATGTCTCCAGGCAATTTGGGCAAGAGGGCGCATGTAGATGTTAAACAACATCGGGGATAGCACTGCCCCTTGGGGCACACCGCATACTAGCGGGTGCCTCCGGGACGTCTGCTCCCTCAGCGCCACTCTCTGTCCCCGACCTTGGAGAAACGAGGTGAGCCACTGCAAGGCAAGCCCCTAAATCACCGTGTTGGCAAGGCGGTGGATCAGTAGCTGGTGGTTGACCATGTCGAACGTGGCCGACAGATCTAACAGCACCAGCACCGCCGTACCGCCCCGATCCAGATGCCGCCGGAGGTCATCCGTGAGGGCCATCCATCCATCCATCCATCCATCCATCCATCCATCCATCCAATTTATATACCGCCCTCCCCATGAGCGGGCTTAGGGCGGTCTTCAACTGAATCTCTCTCTCTGATTTATATACCGCTCACCCCATGAGCGGGCTCAGGGTGGTTTCACATCAGTCTTAGTATAATACCTTTAAAACAACCATTAACTAGTATTAGGCAGTGTCTATTAATTTCTTTTAACACACCCTTCTTCCAAGGAGTTTAAGATGACGAATATGGTCCTCCATCCTCCATCTCACAACATCCCTGTGAGGTAGATTAGATGGAAGGGGAAAGAGACTGGGCCACCAGTGACCTTCACAGCAGGGGTAGGTTTGAACCCGGGCCTTCTAGATCCTAGTCTGACACTAACCACTGTAACACACTGGCTTTCAGGTACACTCCCAAATGCAGGTCTTAGGAACAAACAACAGGAGAATGGCTATTTCCATCATGCCCCACTGATAAGCTTCTCAGAGACCACATGGATGTTCTTAACACCACTGTTAGAGATACACCGTGGTTTATCAGTCTGCCCATGAGGCAGAATATTATTCCTGAAGTGGCAGGAAGTCTGTATCTGCTGTTTCTTAAACCATCCAAGGATAGCACATCTACACATTTTGTCAGATACGTCAGGAGTCCTGGATGTGATGCTTCTGCTAATAATCAAATCTAAATTTATATTTGCTTATTCTGTTTTTTAAACCTCAGTTAAAGCCGTTCATTTATTATAACCTCTACTTTTTTCTTGCTGTGATAGTTATTACCCATCTTATACACGTGCACTTGCTTCTGCTTTCTTCCTAGCCTGTTACATCTTATGTTCCTTGCCCAGAGGTTTATCACTGTTTGCCCAGCTCTTCCTTATATTGATTATCTTTTCCAATGTTTATCTTGCCCTCATGGTTTTATCCCCAAGTTTAAGAATGCTGTCCACATTGTACTCTCTGTCCCAGACTATTCTGTTTAGTGAAGGCGCTGGATGGTGTGTCTGTATTTGTAAAGCGCTGATGTTGTGGGCAGATCCCCATAGACAATTCCTTGGCAGACCAGTGGTTTTTGAAACTTCTTATTCTGTGTACATGCAGGGGAGGGAAATTCTCTCCTGGAGCTACATGATCAACAGGAATCGTAGGCTGTAGCTCCTCTTTGACTGCACCACTTTGTGAATGGGATGTTGTGTGTTTTAATGTTTCTGACCCTTCAAGTGTGTGGGCATATATATAAATAGATATATACATACATATGTAAAATACATTGAAACTGGCAGTATCCATCCTAGCTGCAGCTTGAAGTGGTGTATGGTCAAACACAGTGGGTTGGATCCTGTCTAAATTATGTACATGGAAGTTTCCTGAGTCCCCCTCTCCTGCTGCAGTCCAATGCCCCCCAATTGCTGCTCCTAGGGGATGAAAGGACTCACAGGAGCAACATGAGGGGTGAGTTGAATTGCGACTCTTTTCCTTGGGATCTGACCCAGTCACTGACTGTCTCTCTCTCTCTCTCTCACACACACACACATCTATTCTGTGCTCAGGCCTGGATGGGCCACACTAGCCTGAACTCATCAAATCTCAGAAGTTAAACAGGGTCACCCCCGCTTAGTAATTCGGATAAGAGACCACCAAAGAATTCCAGGCTTGCGATGCAAAAGCAAGCAATGGCAAAGTACCTCTTTATGTCTTTCATCTTGAAAACTCTACTGTGGGGCTGCGATCACACGCACCAGATAAAATGGGGGGGGGGGGGGAAGCGAGGCTATTCCCTCCAGAGGAATTTGACCCTCAGTTGCGCAATCACACAGTCTTTTGAAGCTGCGGGCCCAGCCCACTACTGTGTGATCAGATGCAACCACAGGTGGGGTTTTTTTTGGCCGTTTGTTTCCGATGCACTTAAACGAGGAATCGATAAATTGCACCTCTGCACTGAGGGCTCCCTATGGAGTTTGTGATGATGTGCATACTGCAAAGGGGGGTGGGGGGGAAACAACAGCACAAAGTTGTGATGGCCTGATCAGACTATCCTGATAACATAAGAGTGTGCTGGAGCTATCAGACATAGGAAAATCCACCCGTGGCCCATTGCAACCCGATTACTACCGGATTTCCCTCAGGGTCTTTTAACTCCGCTTCTGTGGTGGAGCAAAACGGGTTGCTGGCGGCTGTGAGGTGCTTCCCAGATGTTGTTGTCTGATCGCTCCCATTAAATCCACCCAGCATTCATGCCTGTGTCGGGTCTAATTCTGCGTATGATCGCAGCTTGGGTTACCATAAGTTGGCTGAGACTCGATGGCCCTGTCCACTGCATCTGTTCTACATGCCATCACCTCCCTGTTAAATCTGATTCTTCTTGATTTGTGTTCTGTCCGTGTCAGACATGTTACCCCCTCCCCGTCAGTTCCGATGCGATTGGCAGGAAGCTAAGTAAACCCCCCCCCCACTGCACTCCTGTGCATACTTCCTTGGAAGTCAGCCCCTTTCACATTAGCAGAATTTATTTCAACCTCACTTAAATGTGCTTCTGCACTTGCAGAGCAGCGGCTTGTTCTTAATTAGCGCAGCAGCGCAACATCTCTCTGGGCTATTGACCCCTGGCGTGCTGACTGAGCACATGTTGCTGCTTTGCGCTGGCAGCGGCCCAGTTTGAACGAAAGGCTGTTCCCCATGCAAAGTTCTGCTTCCCTTAACCAGCTTCCATTTAATTTAAGACTCCAGTTCAAAGTATTAAAAAGAGTTAATATCATCCGGTAGCATTTGAGCACACCAGACTGCTTTGGGCAAGCTGCCATCTCTTGGTTTCAGTGTCCCACTGATAATGTTACGGAACATATGAACTAGGTTTGTACGAAGTCAGAGCCTTGACCCATCTAGCCAGTGTGGTCTGTAGCTGACTGACAACAGCTGTCCAAGCTCTCTAGAGGAGGCTATTCGTCAGCTCTTTGACTTGAGATCATTTAACTGGAGATGCCAGGGACTGTAGTGGAAATCTTCTATGCATGAAACATGTGCCCTGCCCCTAAGCAATGGGCTTCTTCCCTAAGCTGTCTCAATGCCATGAATAAGATAAGAATTACATAGCTTAATGACCCCCAACGTAGTGTCCAGGGGTTCCACGGTGCCTACCGATGTGTTTCCTGGATCTCACTTCTTCCACAAAACAAAGAGCCGGTCATCCTGGCTTTTCTCCACTTCACCAGAACAGGAGGTCCACGAGAGAGCTTACCTTTGGGCCTAAGGAAGCATCCATTCTGAAATTAACATCAGGGGTTTCCATGAGAATGAACTGAGCCGTGGAGCCAGGCATGCCTTTTAATCTGACCCTGCACCTTCAGACCATCTGTGTTACATATCCTCTGTCAGATTTACTGGGACTTGCCAAGAAAGACTAAATAGTGTGCTTGATACTAAAACGTGTTTGAAAATGGCGCCCAGGGACGTGCTAGAGTTTGCTGTTGAGACTGAATGAAAGAATAGCAAGGAGGGCAACGATTGGCTGCTGGTGTCTGGCCTCCCAATGGGAATGGCTGTTTGTTTCAGCACAGGTGCCCTCCAGCACTGAAACGTTTTGGTGCCGGCATGCAAATTCTTCTTCTCTGCCATTTATTTTCACAAACTTAGCCTGGGGGCAGAGATGACCTCAGCATACTCACTGTAGTAGCTGCCTGATCGTACAGTCTGGGATCTGTGATTGGACTGAGAGAGGGACTGTTTGCAGTTTGGCCAGCTGCTTTGCCTGTTTCTCTCTCCTTTACCCAGCATTGGGCTGTCTCCACCAGGTCCCCAATGTCTTCTGTCAGATTCGGGTGGGGCGCAGTCTGGTAGGGAAGCTTTATTCCCCCCTTTTGAAAACAGCAAAAAGGATGTCAGGAATGAGGGTTCAGCGACATGAATTAGGAGCTGGGCTTGTTGAACCACAAATGGCTGGACCTCCCAGGATTCTCTGGGTTAAGGGAAGGGCTCAATTACCATCACCTTGGATTCTGTTCTGAAGGGTTCAGCAACCATTGAAAATGTGCCGTAATTGTCTTATTTGAAACATCTGTGTTTTAGGACTGAATTCTTTGTTCGATTTGCTGCATTCTGCCTTTGTGCACATACACTCGGGGAGGGAAAAATGCATTTTTCGAGGAAAGTTCTATTTTTGAGCTTTGGCTTCTGGCAAACAAGGCCAAGTTCATATGATGTCCATGTGAAATGTGCACGGTTGAGTCATTTCACACATTATGGGAGACAATGATACATAAACGTGGCAGGGACCTTTGACCTATTTGAGAGCCAATTTGAGGCAGTGGTTAGGAGTGTGGACTCTAATCTGGGAGAACTGGGTTTGATTCCCCACTCCTCCACATGCAGCCAGCTGGGTGACCTTGGGTCAGTCACAGTTCTCTCGGAGCTGTTCTCTCAAGAGGAGTTCTCTCAGAGCTCTCTGAGCCCCACCTACCTCACAGGGTGTCTGTTGTGGAGAGAGAAAGGGAAAGAGATTGTAAGCTGCTCTGAGACTCCGAGTGAAGGGCGGGGTATAAATCTAATCTCTTCTTCTCTTCTTCTATTACTGGGTCTCTGGCACAAGCATAGGGTTGCCAGCCCTGGGCTGGAAAATACCTGGAGACTTTGGGGGTGGATCCAGGAGAGGGCAGGGTTTAGGGAGGGGAGGGACCTCAGCATGGTACAATGCCATAGAGTCCACCCTTCAAAGCAGCCATTTTCTCCAGGGGAGCTGATCTCTGTCAGCTGGAGATCAGTTGTAAAAGTGGGAGATCCCCAGGCCCCACCTGGAGACTGGCAACCCTACACAAGACTTTCCCTTAAAAACTGAGCTTACAACACTCTTGTAGTGTTGCCAGCCTCCAGGTGGCACCTGGAGATTTCCCACTGTTACACTTGATCTCCAGACAACCAGGATCAGCTCCTCTGGAGAAAATGGCTGCTTTGGAGGGTGGACTCTATGGCATAGGGTTGCCAAGTCTTCAGTACTCACCGGCGGGGGGGAGTCCTCCTCCGGCTGGGAGTTTCCCTGGTGTGCGCGCAAAGCGCGTGCGCCTGGCGATGTCACCGGAAGTGACGTCAGCACGTTGGGGGCATTGCCAAGGCAACGCTCTGGCAATCGCCCCAAAACTCTATGATATCATAGAGTTTTGGGGTGATTGCCAGAGCGTCGTCCTGGCAACGCCCCCAATATGCTGACGTCACTTCCGGTGACGTCATTACGTCGTCCTGGCTGGACGACTTCGGGGGTGGAGTTCCCCCCGCTGGCCGAATGGTGGCTGGCGGATCGGGAACCCCTTTAGCGGGGGATCCCCCGCCCCCCA
Source organism: Lepidodactylus listeri (assembly GCA_029233225.1). Classification (NCBI taxonomy): domain Eukaryota; kingdom Metazoa; phylum Chordata; class Lepidosauria; order Squamata; family Gekkonidae; genus Lepidodactylus; species Lepidodactylus listeri. Next base: position 19,687,976 of record JARCFY010000016.1, read on the forward strand.
GGCTGACTTGGCAGCCCTACTATGGCAGTGTAACTTACTGAGGTCCCTTCTCTCCCCAGACCCCACCCCCTAAATCTCCAGGTATTTCTCAACCCAGAGTTGCCAACACACCCTCACGTGTTACATTTTTAGGGGAAGCGCTGAAAGTGCATGCTAAAAATGTAAAATAGAAAGTGGCCACACACATCACAACAAACCATTGCCCCCACCGTGACACAGTTCATGCAAACTCTTTCCTTTATTTCGAAGGAATATTTTTTCAGGGGCAAAGGTTGGCAACAGACTTCAAGGGGCTTTGGCTACTAGAACTTGCTTGGTATGATGCCAGCAGGGAGAGCCTAGCAGCTGGACCTTCTGTGTGGCTTTGCAAGTGCAGTTCTGTATAAAATTCAGATACAGCGCGCTTTGAAAATGAAGCCATTATTAGCGGGTCACAGCACGGTCCTCTAAATTGTGAAAATCTTCCCCCAAATGCTGGTCACTTTAACTGTGTGCTTTTGTTGCTCCAGTTCTTAGCACTGTCATGGCCTTCCTCATATCATCTCTTCTGGTGCTCCCCCAATCCAAATTATTCCCCCCCTGGGCAAGCACACCAAGCAGATTACCATTATGTGATTTAAGTGTTCCCAGCAGAATTGCAGGCTAGGAAACGGGATCCCATCTCCGAGCAATTTACGAGGAAGTGAGACAATGGGACCCAGTTGTTGCTATGGTTTGGACAATCAATACAAATATTGTTAGCACAGTGATTTGTCTCGCAAAAACATGAATGTCAGACCCCTGAAGCCGATGCAGTGTTATCTAGTCTCACTTTACCAGGGCTGGGCCTTCCCCATGCAATGTCAGGGCTGCAAATTAGCTAAGCTGTGGCCTCATTGGTCCCAAAACAGAGTCCCCAAACAAAATGTATTGATTCATTCATTTCTAGCCCACCTTTCTCATGGAGGCTCAAGGGAGATTACAGAATTCTAAGAACAATATACTAAAACTAAAACTGGATGACAAAGATTAGAAAAAGATGGAATAAGAACAGGATAATATTGAGTTGCCAACTCTCGGTTGGGAAATTCCTGGAGATTTGGGGTGGAGCCTGAGGATGGTGGAGTTTGGGGGTGGGGAGGCAGCTCAGCAGGGAAGTGATACCATAAAGTCCACCCACCAAACCAGCCATTTTATGCAGGGGACCTGATCTCTTTCATCTAGAGATCACTTGTAATTCCAGGAGAGCCAGTTTGGTGTAGTGGTTAAGAGCTGTGGATTCTAATCCGGAGAACCGGGTATGATTCCCCACTCCACCACATGCAGCCAGCTGGGTGACCTTGGGTCAGTCACAATTCTCTCAGAGCTGTTCTCTCAAGGACAGTTCTAGAAAGAGCTCTCCCAGCCCCACCTACCTCACAGGGTGTTTGTTGTGGGGAGAGGAAGGGAAAGAAGATTGTAAGCAGCTCTGAGACTCCAAGTGAAGGGTGGGGTATAAATCCAATCTCCTCCTCCTCCTCCTTCCCACCAGGAGGTTGGCAACACTAGGATAGTCATACAGAGATAAACAACACAAACAAAGAAGCCTCCTGCCGATTTTCCACAGACATTAAAATGGCTGCTGAAATGCTGAAAGTCCATGCTAAATTCCTGAACAAAGTCCATGCTAGACTCCTGAACAAACAAAAGCCACACGGTACCTTTTCTTAGGACCAACCCAAATGATACCACAGTGCATGTGGAAGCTTTCAGTTGCTCTTCTTTAATAGACTAGATGTTTAAGTAGGGCTGCCAAGTCAGCCCGGGGGGCGGGGGATCCCCCGCTACAGGGGTTCCTGATCTGCCGGCCAGCATTCGGCCGGCAGGGGGAACCCCACCCCCCTTCCCCAACATAATGACGTCACCCGGAAGTGACGTCATCACGTTGGGGGCGTTGCCAGGGTGACGCTCTGGCAATCGCCCCCAAACTCTATGATACCATAGAGTTTTGGGGCGATTGCCAGAGCGTCACCCTGGCAACGCCCCCAACGTGATGACATCACTTCCGGGCGACGTCGCTGGAAGCGCGCGCGCCCTGGAAATTCCTGGACGACGGAGGACTCCCCCCCGCTGGTAAGTAAGGGGCACTTGGCAACCCTATGTTTAAGAAAGGGGCAGGGGAAGGAGAGGAGGTGTTTCAGGCTACGATATCAAGTCTAGGAAGCATCCTCTATGCAATGCAGACCAGGTGTGCGAAACAGCATTGGTATCATGTTGTACCTTTTGTCCTTCTGGGAAGAAGCGAAGTAAAATAAATAAAAGTATCTAGTTGAAGTACACAAAACCCATTTACGACCAAACACTGTGCTGTCGGTGACTTAACCCTAGTCAGACCTCTTGCCTAATTCTGTGTGCAGTGTCTTTGCCTTTGTTACTCAAAGTGACTTTGCGTGACTTTGGAATCCCTCACTTGGCACAGGTTATGGCCATCGCCTGATTAGCATTGCTGAATCATGAATGCTGCACAGGCCATGGTTGCTTCTTCAGAGCCAGCATTAAATGCCGCGGACCAAGATGTTGTATAATAATTAAGTGCAGCAGTGATTGTATTCCGGTCCAATGAGACTTTGCTATTTCAGGAGTTTGTGGCAAAGGAGGCCTCAGATTTCACCCTGTTTCCAAATGGGAATTGGAGGGATTTTGCTGAGGAGAAACACCCACAGAATTTCAAGAGCCCTCGTAAAAGAGTAGGAAAATGTCCCAGGTGCAGTGAGGGGATCTGCACATGCCTGTTTCATTGCTGTGGCACACCTGTCTTAACTGCATTGCTTCGTTTGGCTAGAACAGGGAATGGGATAGAAAACGTGTTTGCCCTTGAATGTAGGGTTGCCAGGCCCAGCCAGCAGAAGGCTGGGGTATTGCCATCGGCAGCAAACTCAGAAGTGACATCAGTCCTCTCTAGGAATTAAGAAAGGAAACTCTATGGTTTTGCCATAAAGTTGCCATAGAGTTTTGGCCACTGCCTAGAGACTTATGATGTCATGTCCAGGTTTCCCCAGAAGTGACATCACACGATTGCTGCTCAGAGCCACTATTTTATTTTTTACCCTCCAGTAGGGAGCTGGCAACCCTGAGTCGAATGCCTCATCAGAAATATGATTATATTAATGACTTAAAGATTTTAGAGTGTTCAAACTGATTCATGTAGATGATTGTACTGCAGTTCTTAGAACAGCCTGTCAAGGGTGTCATTACTCTCATTTCCTAGATGGGTCCAAGTAGATTTGTTCATAATGGGTTAATGGCAGGAGCATAGGGTTGCCAGGTCCCCTTGGCTACCAATAGGGGATGGGGAGGAAGGGTTGCCAGATCCAGGCTGGGAAATTCCTGGAGATTTGGGGATGGAGCTTGGGGGGGGGATAGGGAACTCAGTGGGGTGTTATTGTTGTTAGCCATTCAGTCGTGTTCGACCCTTGGCGATTCTATGGGGCAGCTCTCTCCATGTTTTCCAATTTTGTACTGTTTCTTTGAGCTGTTCCATGCTCAGGCTGGTGTAGACTTTATGGTGTCTAGCCACCGTGTTCTTTGGTGGCTCGGTTTCCTTTTGCCACTAACGAAATGTTCCAGGTTGGGAAACTCCTGGAGATTTGGGGATGGAACCTGGGGAGGATAGGGGCCTCAGTGGGGTACAATGCCGCAAAGTCCATGCTCCAAAGCATCCATGTTCTCCAGGGGGACTGATCTTTGTAGCCTGGAAATGAGCTATGATTCCAGGGGATCCCCAGGTCCCACCCAGAGGTTGGCAGCGAGGGCTTCCTGATTTACAGCTCTGCCTCTTAGCTGCTATGCTTCCTCACCTTTCTATGCAAGCCTCCTTTGGGTTGCAGCTGATGTGCATACTACAGTGCAATCTGTTTCATTTAACATGCAACGTATTTTTATTTGGACAAACAGCTTCAATTGATGGATATGTTGCATTACCCAGTATTCATCATGGGGACTGCCTATTTTAATACTGAAAATCTTGACTAAGTGCATCTTGAAGCGGGCTTAGAAATCTTGTAACTTGGGAAAATGGGTTTTTTTTTAAAGCATTGATCTGTGTTTTTCAGCCTTGAGATTTTTCAGATGCCATATTTTCAAGTGCAATCATGAGGGCTAGAAACTTGCTAGTTGATTTTTTTTTAAAAGATACAAATTTGTTGTTTTGATAAGAGGACAAATCCAGTAGAAAATGCTTAGTGACGTTTAATAGAATTGCATTATGTATTATCGGTTAACCCAACAACACATTTGACTGACTTACAAGTTTTAATTTTGTTCATGGGCAACACATTAGCTGGCAAATAGCCAGCGTGGGGTTAAATTTATACCTATTCTTTTGACAACTAAATTTAAAGCTCTCTAACCCCTGGGAAAAAATCAGTCCAACTGGAGGTGGTATTTAATTGCATATTTCCCTAGATGGCCACCTCGTGTTGTTATTTTTGTCATCATGATTTTCTTAAGGCTTTGCCGATTGCTGTCAACATTAAAATCTAACCAGGATGATAAACTTAAACTCCATAATGGGGGCAATTTTAGGATTATTTTAGGGACTGATGTGTATATCTATTGCTCTCTGCAGTCTTTCGGAAGTGGAAAATCACTGCTTTGTGGAATCAATATTCTGTCCACCCTGACTCAAAGGAGAGTCCTAGTGTGCAGGACTTATTGCTCAGGACGCAAGAGGGCGGGGGTGGGGGGAGCCTCTTGATGCAAGGAACAAAGTCACAACGTAACAATCTGCACTGACATCACTGCCTCTCTTTTGGAGCCATGAATTAAGAATTGTTAGCATTTGTTTTGCATTATTTCTGTGACTGATTTCCCACAAGCGCTGTCCCGGCATTGGGTCCCCCATTTGCCCCATTGCCTGCTTGAATTTCCCACTATTTGCCATGGGGCGCATTTTGACCCGGGGCTTCACACAATTTCCCCTGTGGCTTCGGTGATCCTCAAAAAACAGGATCACCGAAGCCGTGGAGGAAATCGTGCAAAGCCCCGGGTAAAAATGCGCCGGGGCAGCGCTTGCAAAGCCCCGGGGCAGCGCTTGCGGGAAATCAGTCCTAGTCCAAACTGCACTTTGGAACTTTTAACATTTTATATAGTAAAGGTAAAGGTTTCCCTTGCTTGAAAACCAGTCGAATCCGACTCTAGGGATGTGGTGCTCATCTCCGTTTCCAAGCCGAAGAGCCATTGCTACCCAAAGATCTTTCCATGGTCTGGTGGCTGGCATGACTATTGAGATCCAATTAGTCGATTGTTTTATAAATTGTTTCTCTACGAGATTCAAATTGAAGAAATAATTTGAGATAGATCCAATTGCAGTTGGTTGGATATATCCCCGTTAGGTCCTGTGTTGAAATACCGCCCCCCTTCTCTCGGTTTATTTAGCTTATTTTTTGTTACAGCTTTTATATTACACTGTGATGAGATAAATTAAATTTTGTAAAAAAAATCTTATTAATAAAGAATAAAATCCCCGTCCATGGGGAGGGCAGGATAAAAGTATGATAAATAAATAAAAATAAATAATAAAAAAAGAAGTCTTAGCATTTGTATAGTGCCGGAGTCCCCACCTTTGGCATTCTGACACAGGGTGGTGGGTGCAATGACGAAGTGGCTGCCACAGGAGGTGGCACCAAGCGATGTTATGCATAAGTCTCATAGTAAGTCTTCAACATTTAAGACAGAAGGATGCCTTTTAATCTGCACAGCCAGTCAGAAGCCCACTTTGTCATTGTCCTTGGTGAGCACCAGGAAGGGTACTGACAGGTTCCATGGTGCCCACATGGGCACTGGGTTGGGGGGCCCTGGTATAGCATTTAAAAGAGTTCAGAGTGCAGCTCCTAATTCTCTTCTTGTAACAACTCCATGAGGGTAGGCGATTATTGTTACCCCAGTCTGGTGTAGTGGTTAAGTGCGCGGACTCTGATCTGGGAGAACCGGGTTTGAGCCCCCACGCCTCCACTTGCACCTGCTGGATGACCTTGGACAAGCCATAGCTCTGTACCAGCTATTCCCTCAAGGACAGCTTGGGAAAGAGTTCTCTCAGCCCCACCTACCTCACAGGGTGCCTGTTGTGGGGAGGGGAAGGGAAAGGAGTTTGTAAGCCGCTCTGAGGCTCCAAGTGAGTGAAGGGCAGGATATAAATCCAATCTCTTCTTCTTCATATTGGGGATGGTTTTGTGTGCATGTGTGAGTGTGCTGAGACTGAGAAAGAACAGCTTGCTTCAGGCTGCCTGGTGCTTTCATGGCAGAGGCAAGATTCAAATAAAAAACTAATTCATAGCTAAAAGACCTGAGTTGAAAATAATGAACCCCACCTCCCTTTTCTACCTGCTCTTATTATGGTAGAGTTTTGGTCCTCTGTGAAAGAGATTGCTCAGCTAAGGGTGGTGCTTGTGGTGTTGTTAGGGTTGCCAAGTCCAGGTTGGAGAATACCTGGGGACTTTGGGGGTGGAGCCAGAAAAAGGCGGGGTTTGGGGAGGGGCCTCAGCATGGTACAATGCCATAGAGTCCACCCTCCAAAGCAGCCATTTCCTCCAGGGGAGCTGATCTCTGTCAGCTGGAGATCAGTTGTAAAAGCAGGAGATCCCCAGGCCCCACCTGGAGGCTGACAACCCTAGGTGTTGTACTTCATGCCACTGGATCTGTGCTTCATAATCAAAATCAGGGGTGTGTATTTTGGATTTTAACTTATCAAAACCCAAACAGTGAGTGCTGTACTCATTAATATAGTTATTATAACTAATCAAAGTCGAAAAGATTAATAGTCGATCATATCCTGGCTGTTGTTTTGGTGCTGGCTATCTGGATTAGAGTGGGGGGGATGGGAAAGATAATTAGCAGATATGTAACTAACAGGGACATTTACTTAGCCTTTGTGGTGTTGAAGATTAGGGTGTTAAACCAAAAGCCTTGTGGAATAGGAAAGAGCAGGGATGGAGTTAAAGGTGGGGGGATGACTAGGGTTGCCAGCCTCCAGGTGGGGCCTGGGGATCTGGGGATGACAGAGATCAGCTCCCCTGGAGAAAATGGCTGCTTTGAAAGGTGGACTCTATGGCATTGTACCATGGTGAGGCCCCTCCCTTCCCCAAACCCCACCCTCTCCTGGCTCCACCCCCAGAGTGTCCAGGTATTTTCCAACCCAGACCTGGCAACCCTAGGGATGGCACCTCATAGTGGTTCTGGGAAGAAGTTCCAGGTTTTGGAGAAACTGAGAAAGAAGGGATAGAAGTGCTGACAGCAGCAGGAGGATCAATTTTGTTCCTTGCTATAGATCAATGTTGTTCCTGGTTTCTGAGATCCAGAGTATTTCAGATGAAGTCTGAGTATCTATTGCATTATTAATTCATGCTAAGCTTGTTACCAGCTGCAAGCCTGCTCAGCAAAGCTACTGCCAAGCTACTTAACTGTCTTTGGTGATTCTTTCTTACGTATATTTATTCAGATTTTTCCTTGGGTAATTTACTGCAGAACTGAAGCAAGACTGATTTGTAGATTTGGAACCTGGCAGAAGTGTTGCATTGTGTAAGACTTTAGTGCAAGGGAAAAAATTTCATACACGCCTATCAAAATCTCTGTTCCCTTTTTTACAGCGGAAGAGCATTTTTGATGTATGTATAACAGGGCTGTTACCCAATTAAAGAAATGTAATTGATTGATTAACATATTGGTTTGAGACTTGTCATACATTGCAATTAAGCCTACAAGTGGTTGCTTAATCATACAATTAAATGCAGAAAAATATTTGTTTTGCAATTATGCAAGTAGATGTTATATTCCCCTCTAGGGTTGCCAACCTCCAAGAATGGCCTGGAGTTCTCCCAAAATTACAACTGATTTCTAGACTTAAGAGATCAGGTCCCCTGGTGGAACCATAGAGTCTAGGAAAAAAGAAAGTCCTAGAGTGGCTGCAGAGAACAAGTGCTCTACAACTTCTAGTTCTCTTACGGTATACCACAAAGACTAGGAAAAACTGGTGGGTGGTCAGTAGCAAAGACAGTAAAGGCTAGAGGCTAGTTGGGGATTGAGAGAGGAAAGGGATTACTGTTTGCTAGCATCCTCTGCTGGGACTTCAGAACAGATTTTTTTATCTTAACACTGAGGGAAAACCTGAAGACAATTTTGAGAAGGGTTTTTTTTTTAATTGAGTGATATGAGGCAGGAAATATACATTTAAAATTTGAATTTTGGAAGAAGAAAGTGACCTCACAGGAAAGGGAGGAGTTGGAGGAACTGACCTTTGACCTATATGTGACACCGAAGGGTGTGTCATCATCACATCTTCAGTGACCTCCCTTCCCAGGCATCACCTCCAAATATCTAGGAATTTCTCAAGGTGCAGTTGTCAACCCTACCACTTTGGCTGCACACATTATTGGATATTGTGCTATTGTTGTGCTGTAGCAGTGGCTCAGAGGTTAAGACGCTGAGCTGCAGACTGGGAGGTCGGTAGTTCGGCAGTCCAAGACCCAAGAGCCACATGACGGAGTGAGCTCCCGTCTCTGTCCCCAGCTCCTGCCAGCCTAGCAGTTCGAAAGCAAGAATTTGCAAGTAGATAAATAGGTGCCAGTTTTGTGGGAAGGTAGCAGCATTTCATGTGCCTTGTCATTTAGTCATGCTGGTCACATGACCACATAAATATCATCAAACAGCACTGGCTCTTCGGCCTGGAAACAAAGATGAGCACCGCCCCCTAGAGTCAGATTTGTCTGCCTTTCAAGCAAGGGAAACCTTTACCTTTATCTTTTAGCAATTATTCATTTATTTATTTATTGTTTAAGTTTGTACCCTGGTCCCCCACCGAGGCGACTGGATTTTTCCTATGTGGACAAGAAGACTGCTGTAGCCCCACAACAGCATAATAACCCCACATAGTGGGGATGTAGCCCAAGCGTGAGAGAAGGTAGAATGCGTCTTCTTAAAATGGTACCTGTCATCTTCTGTTTTGTGAGCGCTTTAATAATGAACTTTTTTCTTTGAAAATACGGTACCTGATTAGTTCAGGACAATTTCTTTTTAATTGACCAGAAGGTTTGTGACTGACTAATTTAACCGGTTAAACGAACCAAATATGGCCACCCTTATCTGAAAGCTCTTCTTAGGAAATCAGTTGGTATTTCTAAGCATGGCCACAGATATAAGGATGGCTTCTGGTTTCCTTTCTTCCAAAAAATGTGATTGGTCTCATCTTTTTTTTTTTTTAAATATTAATTGACTTCTTCTTTTAGATAAAAGAGGGAAACAAAGCATGTTTAGCTCCTAGGGTCTCTTTCCAGGCTCCTTTACGTGCCTTAGAATTTAGGCTGTGTCTGGAAGTCTTGTAACTTTGCAAGTTTAACTTTAAAACCTTTTTATTTGACTTGGCTTGCTGCCAATGTCTCCCCCCCCCCCAGCAGGAAGCAACTGAGGAAGAACAGCACATTTCAGCTCTTGAGGCTAAATTGGTTTGTCCTTTAAGCCCTGACCTGCGTTAAACTAATTGATGACTAGCTTTAAATATAATTCCTGATCAATCAGGATCATTGATTTATTTTCTACCTTCTCTCATTCATTCCAAGTTCCTAAGCAGCCTGGCATCCATCCAGAAACGGCAAGCAGAAGATAACATTGCACAACGGAACAGAAAGGATGACTTTGCCGATTCAAGACAGCACAGTCAGGGGGTGTCAGGTAGAAAGAGCTGCTAGACTCGACAGGATTTTGAGTGACTAAAAACGCTTGATGTAAGACTCACGAAAGAAGGTCCATTGTCTCCAGACGCCACTGAAAAAAGCTTAGCATAAAGACAGTTTAGGAGAGGGGGAGCCCTATTGATTTTGTTTGACCTCCAAACAAGCTGCAATCGGTATGATATTTTCCCAGTTGAGGGTAATTCAGGGGCACCAAAGATTTCGCTTCTACTTCAGGAAATTGTCGGGCTGACAGAAAATAGTCTTGGTGGGAATGAGCTTGGAAATTGCTCTTCTTTTTCCTGTGGTTTCCCCCCAAAACATCTGGGTCACTTCAGCCTTGTTGTGTTTGTGTGTGTGTTTGGCAAGGGCAGAAAAAAGCAGTGTAAATAGAGAACAATCATACAACTTGCCAATCGTACCACTGGGGCATGAAAGCACATGGCACAGTTCTGCTTTTTTGCCCTCGGCCAAGCCCAAGGCCAGGCCGCTTATCGTGGCCACACTGGTTTTGTACCAGAGCCTATCCTGATCATGACAGCTGGTGTTAGAGAAGATGCTGGGGATTCACCAATCAGGTGGATGGATGCAGGCTCACAGACAATCCTCGCAGGCAGCTGGACTGAGGTGGGTTGACGCTGCTGTTATTGTTAGATCTGGCAGCAGTGTTCGACATGGTTGACCATGATTTGTTGACCCACTGCCTCACTAATGTAGGAGTTCGTGGGATAGCCTTAAAGTGGCTTAACTCATTTCTCCAGGGTCGGGGACAGAGGGTGGCGCTAGGAGAGAGGGTGTCATCCCGAAACCTCTTGGTGTGTGGGGTCCCTCAGGGGGCAATCTTCTCTCCAATGTAGTACAACATCTACATGTGCCCCCTCACCCAGGTGGTATGGAGTTTCAGGCTGTACGTGGATGACACCCAGCTATATCTGTGGATGGATGGATGCTGCCTCAGGAATTTTGACCAAAGGGCTGGAGGTTGTGGTTGGGTGGTTGAAACAGAGCTGGGTGAGACTGAATCCATCAAATACAAGGTTCTGCGGCTGGGTGGGTGGGGACTCAGGGGTGGGGTACCAACTCCTGGCTCTTGATGGTGCTCCCCTAACACTGGTGCTGACCATCAAGAGCATGGGCATGCTTCTGGATGCCTCCTTATTGATGGAGGCCCAGATCACAAATGTTGCTAGACTGGTGTTTCTCTAGGTATGCCAGATCAGGCAACTGGCCTTCTTCCTATCTCGCCCTGACCTAGCCACAGTAATCCATGCAACGATCACTTAGACTACTGTAATTCGCTCTATGCAGGGCTACCCTTGAGACTGACCTGAAAACTGCAGCTGGTCCAGAATGTAGCAGCTCAGGTTCTTACTGGAACCCCACTGACAGCACACAGTGCTTGGCTCCAGGCTGAATACTGGATCAGGTTCAAGATTCTGGCATTAAACTTTAAAGCCCTAAACGGGCTGGGACCAACATATCTATGGGACTGCCTCTCCTGGTATACCCCCAGAAGAGCATGATGCTCTGGGGAGAAGAAGCTTCTGGTGTTCCCTGGCCTGAAAGATATCCGTCTGTCCTCAACCAGAACCAGGGCCTTTTCAGCCCTGGCACCGGCCTGGTGGAACTCTCTCTTCCCCACTTCTCCACATGCAGCTATTAATGTGACCATGGGTTAGTCATAAGTTCTCTCAGAGCTGTTGTCTCAAGGGCAGTTCTCGAGAGAACTCTCTCAGCCCCACCTGCCTCACAGGGTGTCTGTTGTGAGGAAGAGAAGGGAAAGGAGATTGTAAGCCGCTGTGAGACTCCTTTGGGTAGTAAAGGGTGGGGTATAAATCCATTCTTCTTCTCTTCCTCCTCCTCCTTTCTTCTTCTTCTGCCAAATGATATCCGTGCCCTGTGGGACCTAGTGCACTTTTTCCTTTTGGGAGATACTCTTTTGAGTTGGCCATATGGTAGATTCAGCATGTCTTCCCTCCCCCCCCCCCCCCCTTGATTATCCCTTTCCTGTGTATAACAACCCACTGAGGAGCAACTCCCACTCTTATTAAGTTCCCCTTGAGACTCAGCCTTTAAAGGGAAAGGTTTTGTAATTTGCACTTAGTCTCCTCCAATTAATTTTTATTCTTGTTGGTATATTGCATCTCTGTTAACACACACATACACACACAGCACTAGAACGTTCAAACAGGATGTCTCGGGACCATGAACGTATTTATCCTCGGCCTATTGTGGGAGCCGTTTAAAAACTGGAAAATCACTCCGGGGATTGAAATATTGCGACAGGTATCTTATTGCGTTACACTGGGTAGCTGGGGTTTTGTTTGTGGTTTCTAGACCACTGTAGATGTTAGAATGTATGCCATGCCAAGATGACAATTAGCTTGTCTGATGCAGAAAAGAAGAATTTTGGTCAGCAAATCGAAAACTCTGTTAGTGGGTTTAGACTCAGCTACTGATATTTGGATCAGTAGGGGGACACACAGTCCTCCCTGCTTTGTGACCTTTTGAGGTTTTGACTTCAACCCATGCCTAATTTTTCTACCGAAGCAAAATCCTGTTCTTTACTGAATAATTAATAGAATTTTATGAGTAGTACAGAAGCCGAAGGTAAATTTGTCTCACCCTCATTCTTGCAGAAAAAAACTCAGCAGTTGTGTCCCTATGCCTCTTAAACCATTCCCCATTATCATTATTTTAATTGCTGTACACCGCCCTGAGCCCGTTTGGGGAGGGCGGTACATAAATCTAATAAAATTAATTAATTAATTAAGAACATAAGAAGAGCCAGCCCTGACCTGGATAGCCCAGGCAAGCCTGATCTCGTCAGATCTCCAAAGCTAAGCAGGGCCGACCCTGGCAAGTACATGGAAGGGCGACCTCCAAGGAACACCAAAGGCAGCACAGAGGCAGGCAATATCAAGCCACCTCTCTGAAAAATGTCCAAGCTTCCAGTAGGGGTCGCTAGAAGTCAACCATGACTAGGAGGCAAGCATGCGCGCACACACACACACACACACACACACACATCTTCTAAAGCTGACATTTTCTCTAGGGGAACTGACCTCTGTAGTCTGGAAATCAGTTGTAATTCCTGGAAATCTCCAGGATCCACCTGAAGGATGGCAAGCTTAGTTTTACTAGCAATAAAGCTGAGTAAAAGGGGCTGGGGGATTTGCATGCAAGACTGAAAGGACCAGGGAGGGAACACTCCGTTCCATTGCCTGCTCTTGGATCCCAGTTACCTGCGCCAGGCTTTATTCCAAAATTTAACTCCATTGTCAACTCAGCATCTATTAATGGGCCACTTGACATGCTACTGCTGGTGCATTGTAGCAGGTGCTGAAACAGATGTTCTTTTATTCTTAATTAACCCAAACAGCACTCTCCCTTCTGTAGCACAGTAAACAAACATGACTCATTTGAAAATTCATTTCCCACATTCTTGAAGACTGTCTCAAAGAAACAGAATGCTGGTGCATTGAAAGCATTGGTCTCACGTTTGTAATCAGAGGCAATTAACCCGTCTCTCCCCTTGGATATGTTGATTCCCCCCCCCCGCCCTGTTTCACAGAAACTGCTCACAGAATGGTACTAATGGCTAGTTGCTTACTGTAGGTGGCACCTTGGATCCAATTCAGTATGGTGCTTCATTAATGAACACTGGGGTTGCCATCCCCCCCGTGGGGCCAGGGGATCCCCTGATTTTGGGGCTCCCAATCCACTGCTAGCCAGCTGGCCGGTGGGGGAAGTACCTGCGGGGATGCTGCCAATGCAATGATGTCACCGGTAGTGATGTCATCACACTGGGGCCATTGCACGGTGATGGTATAGCATTTTGAGGGAAACTCTATGGTTACCATAGGAGTCCCCCACCGTAGGAGAGGAGAGATCTGGCAACCCTAATGAACACAGAAAAGAACCACGACATTGTGAATTCTTGTTGGTTCTTCTGAACCAGGTCATTCCTATATAATATAGTGCCAGTCTCCTCATCCTTTGAGAGCCAGTATGGTGTAGTGGTTAAGTGCACGGACTCTCATCTGGGAGAACCGGGTTTGATTCCCCACTCCTCCACTTGCACCTGCTGGATGACCTTGGGCAAGCCCTAGGTCTGGCACAGCTGTTCTTGAAAAAGAGCCGTTTCTGTCAGAGCTCTCTCAGCCTCACCTACCTCACAGGGTATCCTGTTGTGGGGAGGGAAAGGGAAAGGAGATTATAAGCCGCTCGGAGACTCGTTTGGGTAGTGAAGGGTGGGGTATAAATCCAATATCTTCTTCTTCTCTTCTTCTTCTTTGTCCACATTCACATGAGTCTGCCTTAGACTGAGTCAGACCATTGGTCCATCAAGGTTGGTATTGTCTACTCCAACTGGCCGCTGTTTTCCAGGGCCTCGGGAAGAGTTTTTAAAGGTACCATTTTCAAGGTACAATAACAGCTGGATTCTCATAACTAATTACAAACATAGTAACAACTTCTGACCTGGCAACATGGTCAATTTGTATTCACTCATAGCTGTAACTCAGCTGCAGGGATGAGAGAACCCCCAACAGCTTGAGCTGTTGCTATATAAATTATCATTGACCTTTGTGCCCTGGAAGTTGAGATTTCCTGCCGGAACATGAAGCGCATTAGCAGCACTTAATGTCAGCCATCAGTGTCTGTCAGATGGCCATCAGTGTCTGTCAGATGGTTTGTTCCCCCACTGCTTGTTTCATCTTCGGAGAAGTGGTAGATAAAAGGGAAGGAAGCTGGCAGGAATGTTAGACCTGCAGCTCAGGGGGCTGTTACTGTCTAAACAACTGGGGGGGGAAATAAGTGGAACAAATTTTGAGTCCAAAACAAAGGTTTATTCTTGGTCTTAAAGGCGCCACTGGATTCAAATTTTGTTCTGCTGCTTCAGACCAACACGGCTGCCCACCTGAAAAAAAACATAAGAGGAGGAATGTGGCCATTGGTTTGTCTGAGTCCTGGTTGGCTGACTGACTCTGAGAGCAGCTCGCAGAGCTCACCGTTCACACCACTTGGGAAAAACAATGGTTAGGGAGAAGGGGAAGGGGAAATAGCTCAGTGGACGTGACTGTTGTGTACAAAAAGACCAGCTTCGAGGGGTTCTACCTCTTGCTCATATACACATTTGTCCGACGGCATCCCAAAGGATGGAACTGAAACCCTAAAGTTATAGAATGGCTGAGAAGCCAAGAACCTGGAAAAGAGTATCTCGAAAACACTCATGAGATACTGATCTCAGCCAGCGCTTTTGAAAAATGGCAACTGATGCTGGTTTGAAATCACTAGCTGGTCACAGTCAGAGGCTCCATTAAGATTTCCTAATGAAGAATAATTCAAGTTTTTGTTTCAGCCTTTCTTAATGTTCTGAAATCCCTTAACATTTGAATTAACATATTGGCCAAGGCTGCTATGCTGGATCTTCAGATCTGTCTGTCTTGTAGCACTAGCGAAGATGATTCTTGTGTGTATGCCCTTTTGGGTAGAACTAAGGCTTAGTTTGGATGATACAGGCATCATAAGGATATTTCTGTTTTCGCATGGCGTATTTGTTCATATATAAAACTTACCACTCGCATTTGACATTGAGTTTGTAGCTTGCCATCTCAGGTATCTGCCTCAGCAATTCTGCAATAGTTTCTTGCGATTCTTTTGGCCCATGGCATTCTGAACATTTGCATTATACTCCTAGGACAAAGGCTTTCAGTATGGACTGGCCGTAGTGTTCTGATTCCAAACCATCTAAAAGAATAGGGACTACCCACTGGATAGTACCCAGCTCTCTGGTTCTGTGGCTCCCAGGGCCAAGTACTGGCTTCTACAACTTCCCTTAGCAAATTTGCAACGGCTTATGCCATACGAAACCTCCAGAGCTCCAGGGAAAGTTTTTTTTTTAAAATACACCATGCCATGCAGAGTAATATTTGCAATAACCAACAGTCATGCAAGTACTCTTACCAGACATCACATCACCAGCCAAGAACATGTTAAGTATATTATTTAGATCAAGCCTAAAAGTTAATGACAAATATGAGTTTACCACAAAAAGTGGCAAGCTAGTGATGTGTTTCCCTTCCCCGTGACATGGAGTTATAGAAATGTGTGGCCTCGTGTCGCCACAGTGTGCATTTCCCTCCCTCCCTCCACCAATGGCTTCATGGGTAAGTAGGGTTTGAACCCGGGTTTCCCAAATACTAGTTTGACGCTCTAACCACTATTTCATGTAGATGCTTGTGCCCAGGGCTTTTTTTTGTAGAAAAAGCCCAGCAGGAACTCATTAGCATAATAGGCCACACCCAACAGCAGAAACTCATTAGCATATTAGGCCACACCCCTGACAGCACAGCTCCCTCCCAGGATCGGCTTCCCCAGGTGCCCCGTGGCTTGCGGGGCGCATGGGGAACCGGGGGGGGGGGCGGCTGTAGGTGTGGCCAACTCAGAAGCCAGCCAGAACTCCGTTCCTGTGCGTTCCTGCCCCAAATAGCCCTGCTTGTTCCATACTGACTCTCATAGGTAAATTGGTGCAAAATCATATTTCAGAAGATTAAGCAAGCTTAATTAATAAAAGGAGGTGTGAAGCAGTCACAGGCTGGGGGGAAGGATATTACAAGACATTTGTCCAGAATAGGCACAGGGAGACTTGCACTTCTTAACAATGTCTAAATTTCCATTCCAAATCACAAGACTGCTGTCACTATTAAGATTTTTTTCTTGATGATAATCTGAAACCAACCCTCCTGTAACTTGCATCTTTTAGGCCGCGGTCAGACATGCCTTTAAATCTGATTCAGCTGCGAATGCCTGACAGATCTAAAGGGCATGATCAGACAGCAACATCTGGGAAAGGTCCCGCAGCTGTTGACACCCCGTGCTGCCCCGCCATGGAAGTGGAGTTAAAAGACACTGGGGAAAGTCCAGTCCTAGTGCTTGCTAATAGGCTACAGCCGAACTTTCCCCTCTCTGATCACTCAGGTATGCTCTGATGCCGTTGGGATGGACTGCTCCCTCCCTCACTTAGCAGTATGCACATAACCACACACTCCATGGGGAACCCTCAGTGTAGAGGTGTGATTCCTCGTTTATGCGCATGGGAAACAAAAGGCAACCCTCCCCCCACTCAGCCAAACATGCCATCTGATCGGGTAGTGATGGGCTGAGCCCGCAGCTACAAAGGTTATGTGAATGAGCAATTCTGTGTCCATTTCAACTGGGGGAAATAGGCTTGCTTCCCCTCCGTACCAAATGGCATGTCTTACTGCAGCCTTAGTGAGATCAACAGAGAATGAGTCTTTGCCCATTTCTATGTGACAGCTCTTTGGGTATTTGAAAAGCATGATTATGGATACCCAGGTATCAATGGGCCTTCTAAGTTTCCTGGGGCTGTCTCTTACGTGTTGGATAATCACAACCATAGGTACTTGCTAGAAACTAAAAAGTACAGAAATCGCAGTACCTTAGTGAGTCTTCAGTTTCTGAACTGAAATCTTGACTTTTACAGCCGTGGTGGGCGATTGCCGCATCAGCTGTTGGTTTCGGATACTACAAAAATGTGATTTTTCGCTTTGATTCTTCCCTCTGCAGATTTTAAAGTAACATTTCAATTACTATACAAATGAGCTAATTTATTTTCTGGTTTTACTAGAGGTGGGCAGTATAAAATTATAACACTTGCTCTTAGGGTGTCATTTGGGTATTTCCTAGAGCATAATGATTGGTGTCCTTTTTTTAAAAAAAGGTATTATAAATAAAAATAATTGACTGGAGACACAAGGAGAGAGAAGGTTGCACTGAGAAATATGTGTATAGAAGGATAATAGATGGATGAATAATATAACATAGATAGAAAATATAATACCTTCCAGTTAGGAGCATGCATCCTGCAAAACTCTTCCACATAATAGTACATTCTTTACACAGCAGCTGCGGACATCAGCAATATGCAAGTAAAAGCCCAAACCCAATGTATTTTAGTTTGTTTTTTTGAGCCATTTGCCATATCAAAGGGTGTTTTTAATTTTAAATACGTATAAAATATACTGCACGTTCTGCTTCAACCATGTAGAGATCACCTTACCGCTTGCCTCCTCTAGCCTGAATACCAAATCCATCAGAATCTTTCCTGCCGGTAGGGCAACCTTATTTTCAGGATATTTCTCACTTTGCTGGGAGAAGAAGAAGAAGAAAAAAAAGTTACAATGAGCTCCTTTGAGAAAATATACAAACACGCATATTCCCATTCGTAAAATGAATCATCATAATTTCAAGTTTTATTGGAGGGCACAGAGTAATAAAACCTGCTCACCATACAGAGAAAATAACATCTTTTTATATTAGGCACAGCTTGGAATTTGAATTCAGCCAAATGCTTTTAAACGCTCGACAAATTCCTCCTGATTAACTCCTGCTTGGAGTGCTCACAAGCAGAACAGTGTGACCTTGGACCGGGTCTAGCCAAGCGCATGAAGAGATTGATGTGGGAAGAGAATACAGTAGAACTGAAATCTCCCCCCTTTCTTGGACAAGAGCAAGGCAGCTACTGAACTTCCAAAGATGGATTGGCAAGGTGTCTCTGGGTAAATACAAACCAACTGAACCTCTGGCCAGAACTTGGACCATATTGAAGATGAAGAGTCATGATGTTCCCGTAACTTGCAGTCTCTCTGTTTTCATTATTTATTGTTTTCTCATACATCAGCGCCGCTTTGATTAATTTTTTTTTGCCTTGGCAGTGAAAATAAAAGGGATATGTTGTTAGCAGAGAAGCTGGCAAACTGCACAAACACATTGATTTTTCTGATGGCTTCTTTGGGCCCTGGTAGAACCAAGCACATTTGGGATACCCAGCTGGCATTCCTGAATGTTGAAAATGATTCAGATTTGCTTGGTTTGGGGAACAGCTAGGACTGTCCAGAGATCAGTAGTCCCTGGTACAAAATGATGTGATTCATCACACCTCGGAGTAAGCCCTGGCTGTCTGTCAAGCAGGGCAAACTTAGTACAGCAAGGCATGTTAAAATATAGCAAAAGGATGGGGGAAATGGTGTGACCTCATTTGAAATACTGTGTACAGTTCTGGTCACCACCACACCTCAAATAGGATATTATAGCATTGGGAAAAATGCAGAAAAAGACAACTAGAATGATAAAAGGGTTGGAACACTTTCCCTACGAAGAAAGGTTATAGTGCTTGGGGCTCCTTAGCTTGGAGAAACGATGGCTGAGGGGGTGACATGATCGAGGTTTACAAGATTATGTATGAGATGGAGCAGGTAGAGAAAGAAGTCCTTTTCTCTCTATCTCACAATCTCGTGGGCACTCCATGAAATTGCTGAGCAGTCAGATTAGAATGGATAAAAGGAAGTACTTTTTCACCCAAAGGGTGATTAACACATGGAATCCACTGCCACAGGAGGTGGCAGCAGTTATAAGCCTGGATGGCTTCAAGATGGAACTGGATAAACATATGGAGCAGAGGTTCATCAGTTGCTATCAGCCACAAATTATAGATAGGAACTCTCAGTCTGGGGCAAATGATGCTCTGTATTCTTGGTGCTTGGGTGCGGGGGAACAGTGGGAGGGCTTCTAGTGTCCTGGCCCCACTGCTGGACCTCCTGAGGCACCTTGTGTTTTTGGCCAGACAAACACTTGTGTGACAGTGTTGGACTGGATGGGCCACTGGACTGACCCAACAGTTGGCTTCTCTTATGTTCTTATGTTCTTAAATGTTGAAAGGGCATTATCTGAGCATAGGGCTGCCAGCCTCCAGTTGGTTAACAACAAAAAGAGTTCATGGGAAGAGTTGCTAAGATAAAACAAAATACACCTGTGAAATATATAAAGAAAACTATTACTTGTTACTTATTTGGTGGCTGGAGAGTTCCCGGAATCGCAAGTGGTCTCCAGCTGACAGAGATCAGTTCCCTGGAGAAAATGGCTGCTTTGAAGGGTGGACTCTATGGCTCCTCCCCCTCCTGGATCCACCCCCAAAGTCTCCAGGTATTTTCCAACTCGGACCTGGCAACCCTTAACCCTACCTCGATGTCTCCTGCCATAAGTGTGCAATTGGGAACCCTACTCATGATGCACCTGAAAACATCCTGCTTGTTCTGGTATAAACATAATGTTATCTGTCTGTGGCTTAGCAGATGTTGGGCTGTAATGGAGCTGAAGGCAATCTAGAAACATTTGCTGGTGCAAAAGATCACCTGGTTCTCGTGTTTCCTCATGTAATTTAAAGCACTTCCTTTGGTCTGTAAATGGCCATGGACCCTGGTATCTGGCTTTCTCTCAGTGAAGTTTGTCCTTTTGAAATGATCTTCAGAGGCCTGTTCGTGTTCAGTGTTGCACCCTGTTGTGGGAAATTCCTGGAGATTTGGGGATGGAGCCTGGGGAGGATAGGGTGATGGACCTCAGTGCGGTGTAATGTCACCTTCCAAAGCAACCCTTTTTGACAGGGGAACAGATGTTGCTAGTCTAGAGTGTAGCTGTGATACTGGGAGAGCTCTAGGCCCCACCTGGAGGTTGGCTACCCTAAATGTTGTGTGCCTGGTGTTCTCTTCAACACATATTGGCTTTGGTCTGGCTATCATGTCGATTGATTTTGTTGGCTGCCCCTTTCTAATCCTTTGTTCAAGTATGGTTTTAATATTTTTAATGGATGTTTTGTGATTTGGGAACTGGAGAGCCACTTTGGGCATGAAGAGGCAGAAAATAATTCTTTTGAGTAGATAAATTGGATAGCATACTAGGCATCTCTATATCATGTAACTGATTGCCACTTTTTTCATATTCATTCAGGCTGGATTCATATCTCTCTCTCTCTCTCTCTCTCTCTCTCACACACACACACACACACACACACACACAATGCTTTAAAAAAGCCCAGTCCTGAAAACTGATTTATTTCCTGTCACTTTAAAGTAGAATCCATGGGAGAGCTAAGCTCTGTGATCAACTAGCCCTCCAATTAAGTTCACTCAGCTCATGTTGTGTAGCGGTTGAATTGATTTCTGTGTAGGTTTTATTGGAGTGGATGTCACACGGGTCTGAAACATATGATTGATTCTGATGTACAGAAAAATCAAATCAGTGCCAGCTCCAGGATTTGGAGGGGGGGGGGGGCTCAGTGGGCCTGCTTTAACCTTGAAGAGCCAGTGTATGCAGACCCAGAATTCTCTCTTGATGCCTCTGACCCAACTGGGTATTCTGGGCAAGTGAAGAACACACATCAACACACATGAAGCTGCCTAATACTGAATAGCAGTAGCCAATAAAGGTCAGTATTGCCTAGTAGTGGCTGTCCAAGGTCTCAGGGAGAGGTCTTTCACATCACCTACAGCCTGGTCCTTTTAAACTTGTGATGCTGTAGACTGAATGGGACCCTTTACCGAGCCACAGCTCTGGAGATGATCCAGAGAGGAGTTAGCCGTGTTAGTCCGTTACTGCAAAATAGTAAAAAGCCCAGTAGCCCCTTTTAAGATTAACAAACTTTATTGTAGCGTAAGCTTTCGAGAAACACAGCTCTCTTTGTCAGATGCACGCATGTCTCATCTGACGAAGAGAGCTGTGTTTCTCAAAAGCTCATGCTGCAATAAAGTTTGTTAGTCTTAAAGGTGCTACTGGGCTTTTTACCATTTTGCAGCTCTGGAGAACAGTCTGGGGTGACTTTGCTAGTACTGGAGTCTCAGCAAATGCCTTGCTTTGCGTACCTCTGGAGCCACCCCCAATGGAACCATAGACAAAACAAAGTGAAGATGAGGTTGAAAGAGGGACAAGCGGCAGAAAATTGCGTGGCTGGTTTACACCACCAGAAGTAGAACGTTCAGCTAAACTAAGCATAGTCATGCTTTCACTGGAGGCCATTTCCTTAGCTTGGTTATCTTTTTGCTGTTGTTCAAAATTCTGTAACATTGTGGGCCAGCGTGTACCCATTTCTTCTGTCCCGTCAGTTTCATACTATCGTAGCACCTTTCACTTCAAGAATGCCAATGTCTTTTTATCTTAGTGAGAGAAAAATTAGATGCTGGGAATATGTGTTTGTATTAATAAGATTTCTGCATGTAGGCTATGCCCTTGGCTGCTAAGCAGGGTCAGCCCTGGTCAATATTTGCATGGGAGACCACCAAGAAGTACCAGGGTCACTATGCAGAGGCAGGTGATGGCAGATGATGGCAAACCACCTCTGAACGTCTCCCTATGGGGGTCACCGTAAGTCGGCTGTGACCTGACAGCCAAAAAAGAGAGTAAACTATATAGATTCTCTCACTTGTTCGTAGCTTGCAGAGCTTTATTGCTCCCTGTAGACTTTACATAATTTTGGCATAACTCCCGCTTCATTATGTCATGATTGTGAAGGTGGCTGCAAGGTCATACGTTGTTGGATTTACATTGCTGGATTCGATTTGGATAGAGAGGAGACGTGTGTATGTGTGGAGAGATTTCACCCGTTCTAAGGGCTTTTTTGGCATGTAAAAGGTAGCATGTAGCTACCAAGCAGCTGTCTGAACTGTGTACCGCACTTCCTGGCTAACGCAACATCTTTTACTGTATTCCGAGAATTACAGCAAACACATTTTTCATCGTTATCTTCATGTGGGAAAATTAGGATGGGTGAAGATGACCTCCAAGCGTGGATGCAAAAGGGGGACTTTCATTAGCTACTTCGGACTTTTCTGCCCAAAGGCATGGACTTGATGACGGCAAAGTCAGTTTTACATTCTGCACAAACTAATGACAACAATGAGCTGTGCAGGACTTCGTAAGAAGAGTGTTGGTAGACCAGACCCATGGTCCATCTATTTCCTGTTTCACGTAGTAGCCAATCAGTTGCCCCAGAGGACCAGCAAACAGGGCATATGGGCAGTGGCCTTCCCCTAATGTTGCCTCCTAGGTCTGTTATTCAGAGGTTTAGTATCTCTGAAAGTGGAGGTTCTCTTTAGTCACCATGGACCTAGCCTTCATGAATCTGTGTGATCTTCCTTTAAAACCATCTGTGCTCATGGCCACCAGCGTGCTGCACACTTTGTTCCCTGTGAAGGCAGGGTACAGGGTTATATGCCCCAGGGAGCCAGGTTTCATCTGAAATTATTTAGTCTTGGGTGATTAATCAGCAAGAAAGAACCTAGTTTTTTTGTACAGGCGAGCTTGTCTGTGTAGCGCCTCTGAATTGA
The DNA here is from genome assembly GCA_029233225.1 of Lepidodactylus listeri. Lineage (NCBI taxonomy): Eukaryota > Metazoa > Chordata > Lepidosauria > Squamata > Gekkonidae > Lepidodactylus > Lepidodactylus listeri. Next base: position 19,710,831 of record JARCFY010000016.1, read on the forward strand.
CTGTTAAAACAGGAAGACGTTGGGTGGAACTTGAAGTTATTTGACAGAGAAGCATCCAAGACTCGCATTTTTTCAGTATCCTGTTACTCTCGCCTAATATCTTTTCATTAGTTTTCTGGGTTCCATCCTCCTACTCAAGGGAAATCTTTGAAAGATAATTGGCATCCCCCAACATTAAAAATTTCTCTGACTAAATGTTTTCTTAGCTGAACAGTACACACACTTCACATGAGAGAAAGAGTGCACACTCGCTTTCATGTACACATTTGAAGAGTTGGGTTTTCTTCTGGCGGGAGTCCTCGGGAGAGTTTAAACTGAATGCCCCCACAAGAATAAAGTCTGCCAGAAGGATATTCTTCCCCTGTTATGAATACGGAAGAAAATGTCTTTTTAAAGCATGGGCATCTGTCTTCCTACAATATCTTCATAATCAGTTAAAGCAACAGAACACCAAAATCCCAGTTTTCCTCTAAAGAACAAAGCAAGGGGCAAAGCTGGAAAAGATAATATTCTTTTTACATGTTCCCAGTCTGAATCTAATGAAGAAAACTAGCCATGTGTGAAATAAGTTTTTTGGGGGGGCTTTGCTGAGAAACCTAAAATTCTGGAACTGGGTTACCACAATCATAGAAACATAGAGCTAGAAGTGATCCCAAGGGTCATCTAGTCCAACCCTCTACACAGTGCAGGAAATTTACAGCCCCCCCCCCCCCCCGCCTCTGTACCCAGAGGAAGGCAAAACCTCCAGGATCCCTGGGCCAATCTGACATGGAGGAAAATTCCTTCCTGACCACAAAGTGGTCATCAGCATTACCCTAGGCATATAAGAAAGGGCCACAAAAGCCAAGTACTGGCTCATCCCTTCCTGTCCTCCCTTTTGCAATCTGCCTAAATTAATAGAATCAGCATTACTGTCAGATGGCCATCCAGCCTCTGCTTAAAAACTTTCAGCAGAGGAGAGCCCACCACCTCCCAAGGAATCCTGTCCCACTGGGGAACTGCTCTGTTAGGAAGTTTTTCCTAATGTTTAGCCGAAAACTCTTTTGGTTTAATTTCAACCCGTTGGTTCTGGCTTGACCTTCTGGGGCAACAGAAAACAACTCCACTCCATCCTCTATAGACAGCCCTTCAAAAACTTGATGGCGGCTATCATGCTGCTTCTCAGTTGACTCTTCTCCACGCTAAACATACCCAGCTCCTTCAACCTTTCCTCATAGTCTCTAGATTCTTCGCCATCTTTTTTGCCTTTCTCTGGACACATTCCAGCTTGTCAATATATTTCTTAAACTGTGGTGCCCAAAACTGAACACAGTCCTCCAAGTAAGGTCTAACCACAGCAAAGTAAAATGATACCATCATTTCACGTGATCTGGACACTACGCTTCTGTTGATGCAGCCCAAAATCACATTTGCCTTTTTTAGCTACCGCATCACACTGCTGACTCTTGTTCAGTGTATGGGCTACTAAGACCCCCAGATCCTTTTCGTGTGTACCACTGCTAAGACAAGTCTCCCCATCCTGTGTTTGTGCATTTGGTTTTTCCTACCTAAATGCAGAGCTTTACATTTATTTCTGTTGAAATTCTTTTTGTTAGTTTTAGTTAGGGCTTTTTTTCTGGGGGAACGCACTGGAACAGAGTTCTGGAAACCTCTTTGACAAAATTCTTTAAAAATGTTTAAAAGTTCATGAGTTTTCAGTATACAGATTGAAAATGTCATTTCCCTCTTTAGAGTTCTAACACCCCCCCCACCTGCCCCCCCACCTGTTTGCTCACCCCAAAGCCCTGGTTTTAGTCCAGTTTCCAGCCTGTCAAGATCATCCTGTATCCTGACTCTGTCTTCTACCATATTTGCTACCCCTCCCAATTCCGTATCATCTGCAAATTTAATGAGCATCCATCCCCCTATTCCTTCACCCAAATAACTTATAAAGATGTTGAACAACACAGGGCCCAGAGGTGTCCCTGAGGTGGTGTAGAATGGACTGTACCACTGGAGACTGCAGGTGGGGAAGAAGGACTGTTTAACCCTTCATCTGACAGTTCCCTTCAATGTTAAAAAATTTCCTTGCAAATTAAAAAAAAAGCCAGCACTGAAAGTAAAAAGAAGAGGTCAAACATTTCTGCCAATTTTCAAGAAGCTTTAAAAATAATAATAATAATAGTAAATAAATGAAGAAATAATCTTTAGCTAAAGTCCACCACCTGCAGCCGAAGTGGTGTGGCCCGTTCTACCACCTCATTTGCCAGCATTTGCTCAGCCTAAGGACTGAGTTTTCAAGCATGTGACATTTTAAAAGGTAGGTGCTTTTTGTCTAGAGGAAGGGACTTTCTTGGAGCCAATGGCTAACCATCCTGCTGTTCTGGTGGCACTTTCTCTTTTGAAAAGCCCTTTTGGGATGGATGATTGGCATCAGAGAGGGGGAAGGAAGAGTCATCTCCAGCCAAGTACTTTCCCCTGGAAACTCCAGACCCAGCTGTTTTTACTCCTGTGAGGTTTGGGACTTGAGTTTACCTTGCAAACATAGACCTGGAATGGCAAGAGATAAAAAGCAGTGGGGGTGGGTGGGTCAGATGAAGGGTTAAACAGCCCTTCTTCCTCAGCACTAACCCACCTGCCTTTCTGTACCAGAGGAAGAGCCATCGGGGCAGGGGTCTGCAACCTATGGCCCCTAGAGCCAAATGCTGCGCAGTGAGGAAGCCAATATGGCTTTGTAAAATAGGAAATGAAATCAGTTAAGGTCTATTGGAAGGGTGGGTGGGATGCTAGGCTAACCAGTGTGTGAAGGGAATGGCAGGCTGACAAGATGAAAGCGCTTCTTCAAGATGCTTCACAGAAAAGGAGATGATGGAGGGGAACAGGTGCCAGTAATCCAAATGTAAACCATGTGCAGGTTTGTGCAAGGGGACTAAAAAAAACCCCACGCAATTGCCCGTTATCTCTGTCCTCTTGGCTGTTTGATCCATTTGCTTCGCAAAGTACTGCATAATCACAAATTCTAACAGTACAGTTTTTCTTTATGGATAATCTTTTTGTTGATGCTAGAGTGACGGTTGCTTGCAACCTCAGAATCTAACCCATTTAAATCTATTTGCATACTATTAAATTCCTCTTTTTTTTTAAAAAAAAAATCTATTCTTTTTTCTGTTTCATTTTAATGCGTGGATCTTCATTACCACAACAAGCATTTGAGTTTTGTCTAGCTTGTTTACATCCCATTATACAAAATTAAAATTTATAACAATGCAAATGTTACAAGAACCAATCAGAAGAAGAAGAGGAGGAGGAGGAGGAAGAGATTGGATTTATACCCCGCCCTTCACTACACAAAGGAGTCTCAGAGTGGTTTACAATCCCTTTCCCTTCCTCTCCCCACAACAGATACCCTGTGAGGTAGGTGGGGCTGAGAGAGCTCTCTTGAGAACTACCCTTGAGAGAACAGCTCTGAAAGAACTTATGACTGACCCAAGGTCACAGCAGCAGCTGCATGTGGAGGAGTGGGGAATCAAACCCAGTTTTCCCAGATTAGAGTCTACGCTTTTACCCACTACAGCAAACTGGTGTTACCTGTCATTATTATTGTTATAAATCTGCTTTTGTCCTTCGTTTAGTCGTGTTTACGGATCACAGAATTAGACCTGATCGGGCTGATTTGGAATCTCTTCTGTCAGCTTTGCCATCAGTTGTTTGTATGCCTAAGAGCAATTGTACACCCATCGCCCTATCCTATGGCTGTATTCAGATGTAAGGTCAAACTGTTGGCTTGTGCCGATGTGAATGGTCATGAGAGATCTTCAGGCTCCCTCCTCCATCTCTCATGTGTGGCTGGCTAATGAATGACTTCAGCTTTCAGGATAAACTCAAACTTTGTTCTACTTTGCACTTTTCTTACAAGCCAGGGCTCCAAAACCGCTGTTTGAAATCTTGTTTTACCAGGAAAGTACAAATCACAGATGGTTAACTGGGAGGCAATAAGCAAACTGGTTTGCTGTGGAAAAAAGATGTGATTCATTAGGTCACTGTGAGTGGTTGTGTGAGAGGAGGGGCCCAAAGATGCCCTAAGCTCATTTATACAGTGAGAAACGCCAAATCACCATTAGATTTGGGCTGAAGCACTGCATTCAGTAGTGCTTACTTTTCGGTAAGTGCAGGGGTCATTTTGAGCAGGAGCGCTGTTCCAGGAGCAATAAACCCAGGAGCGGCCACATATGGTGATGCGCTGTGGAAAAAAGCAAAAGCATACTAACTTGACCTGTATTTTCATGCTTGTTGTAGGCAATGCTCCCTCTAAGCTATAGTCTTGTGAGCAAAAATTCTACTTTGTGAGCTACTGGCATTAAAGCTGTGAGCGAGTGATTTGGCTGCTGCAGAAATTAGTTGGCTCTGGAGCCATCCTTCCTGAGCTAAGACAAAAATGTCTGAGCTGGAGGCTAAAAAACTGTGAGCTAGCTCACACTAACTCAGCTTAGAGGGAACACTGGTTGTAGGGTAGCTTCCCTGCAAGAGCAGAGGAAACCTTAAGTGTCTTTAGACAAACTGTAAAGCTGGCTTGCCAGCTCTGAGTTGGGAAATACCTGGAGATTTCTGGGGTGGAACCTGAGCGGTGGGTGTTCCCTTCTGACATACTTCAGGTGATGGCATATGCAAATAAGTTATGCTAATGAGTTATGTTAATAACCTCCTGCACCTGTTTTTCTATGAAATGACCCCTGGGTAAATGGGTTCATTATCGTCATGGACTTAGAAACTTTATAGTAAAGGCCTTCTTTTAAATATTTTGCCCTAATAAACAACATCTGAAACCTTACCTATTGTGGCTATTAGTGTGTGTAAGTGTGTGTGTGTGTGTGTGTGTGTATCTGGCACTCTCTCACCGATGTTCCTCCACAAATATTGCTACCTTCAGTTCTGCCTTGAGTTAATTAGTTCTTGCTAGCGCGAAGGTACAGCTGTAATGTTCTGTAGCCTAGTCAAGTGGGAGAAAAGGTAATTTCCATTTATTCCCAAAATTATTGCATTATTTTATTAGCTCTTTAAAATTTATTTAAATTCTTTACTTGAAAAAAAAAGGGATATCATATTTTAATTAGTAACCGTGTCAAAGGAGAGCGGGGATTAATTATTGGAAATCACGCCATCCAGATGGTTTTAATTTTCACAGCAGGGAACTGACATCTTTTTTTAAGGTGATATTTTTTCAAATTAAAATCAGGCCGGGTATTACTCATACTTGTTTTAGTTTGAGGGTGAGGTGATGTGTCTTGTAGGTTTGAAACTACCCAGCTTTCTTGAGAATGTTTTGGAACTCTGAGACAAATAACGTGAATTTTAAAAGATGCAGACTTTTTATGTAGTTGTTATTTAAATGACTGAAACCCACTTTTGGGCTCAAAATACTGTGGGTGATACAAAATCTTTTTGTCGTTCTGTTATGTTGTTGGATCTGTAGGACAAAGCTGGCCTCCAGTTGTTTTGTACTTGACAATTAACGTCACCCTTGGTGCTAAGGCAGGGGACTGGATCATTCCTTCAGCCCTTGAGATGTAAATGACATGCACTGAAGGGGGGAGAGCCCAGCTGGAGCAATTTGCAGCCTATGTACTTACTTTATATTGAGTCAGAGTGTCAGACCACTGTTGAATCTTGCCCTGATATGTCCATTCTGATTGGCATCTAGATTTCTCTAAATAGCCAGCTTGGTGTAGTGGTTAGGAGCGTGGACTATAATTGGGGAGAACTGGGTTTGATTCCCCACTTCTCCACCTGCAGCTGCTGGCGTGACCTTGGGTCAGTTACAAGTTCTTTTAGAGCTGTCCTCTCAAGGGCAGTTCTCCAAATATCTCTCTCAGCCCCACCTACCACACAGGGTGTCTGTTGTGGGGAGGGGAAGGGAAAGGAGATTGTAAACTGCTCTCAGGTAGTGAAGGGTGGGGTATAAATCCAATCTCTTCCTCTTCCTCCTCCTCCAGCAAAGGGCTTTCCCAGAACTTGTTACCTGAGATACTGTAAATGGAGATTCCAGGGACCAACTGAATAAATGTGTGAGCTTCTGTGTATAAAGTGTGTGCTCTACCATAACAGTATCTCCCCCTCTGGCAGTGCTCTCTACCCTCATTTCTGATTAACCGCACCTTTCTTTTACATTTACACAGGGAAACCCACTGAAAGTGCACTGGTGACATGTCTGCTTTGTATTTATGTGGGCTCAAGTATTTTATAATTATCCACCATACAGTCTAGCTAGTATACCGGTAGCCAGTGGGATGGGGGAAACCACAACACTTCCCACCATTTTTGGCTTCAGAACGTATTTCTTCTTGGATTTCTAGTAGGGCTGAGCTGAACTATCACTGTGAACATTCAGGAGTGAAAAGGAAGATTCAGAGGATGGTACAAAATGCCAAATGGGGGGAAAAAGAGAACCCCACAAAACACCCTTTCCAGCTTTTTTTTGGGGTGGCTGTTAAGAATCGCTCCGTTCCTGTTATTCCATCTCTTTAACCTCACTGCATGATCCTAGCCTATCAGGGACCAAGGAATGGGCAAGACAACACTGTGCTGCTATGTAGCTAATCAGAGTGACACACTGAGGGAAACAAAGCCATTTTGCCCTCACTTGGGGGGAAGGAAAAGAAATATCTCTCTGCACTTGAGGGGAGGGGAAGGAATAGATCAGTTGACTTCCCATCCACTGTTGTGTTGTGGTGTTTTCATTGTCTGTCCTTGCAGCACAGTGGTCGGTTGACTCAGCAGTGCCATGCTCTCCTTCTTCTGTCCCCCCCACAGCGGGTGAACTCCTTGCCCCTCTTTTCAGACTCTCCCAGTTACCTCACTTTTGAGTCCAGAAAGAACAAGAAATAACATTGTTTTTAACTGATACGAATGATTTTATCGTTGTCGTGATTCACTTGAGATCTCTGGTTGATAAACAAAATAAACACTGGTGAACAAAGTGCTGGTAGATGGATTTTTTTTTTAAAAAAAAAAACATTTTCTTTTTAGAAAATCCCAGCTCTATATTCCTAGCATAACTCTGAGCTGGTGTGGTGCAGTGGTTAGCGTGCTGGACTGGGATCTGGAAGAACCAGGTTCGAATCATGTAGTTTCAGCCTAACCTACCTCACAGGGTTGTAAAGATAAAAGGGAAAAATCTTTAAGACATCTGGGGTCCCACTGGGCAGAAAGGCGGGGTATAAATGAAAGGTGAGGTAGAAATAAATTAAGTAAATAAATCTTCCTTTTAGTGATGTCAATCTGGCAGTGACAGTAGCTCGCGAGACCTTGTGTGTGTGAGAGGTGGATTATTTCCTATGAATGACAGGGTCTCTGTCTTGTCTCAGTGATATGGAGAATATATAGGAGGGCATCTTCTTCGTTCATTGACTCTGTGACTCAGCTGGTAAATGCCTGCTTTTTTCTTCTTCCTTTACAAGCCCAGCTTCTAGTGGAAACAGACACATTTGGCAGTCAAGTGCGGATCAAAGGGAAAGAGACAGACTTTTACCTTTGCATGAACAGGAAAGGCAAGCTAGTAGGGAAGGTAAGTGTTTTCTATTAATTCATTTGTAATATGAGCGTTACCTTTAGCAGTGACTGCGAACCTAGTAATGATGTGTTCTGAACTTTGCCTGTCAACCCCAAATGAAAAGCAGGTCTTGAGGAATGTGGAATTCTTAAAGCATTCATGCCTTTACTTTCGAGAAAAAAAAAAGGAAAAGAAAAGAAAAAGAAACCCCCTAACCCATAAAATTAAGTACTGCGGCTAACCACTGGGGTTTTATTACTGATTTCTTTGGGTACACGCAGGTTTCCATTTTACAGTTGCATAAATTGATAAAAGATGTGTCCATCTCTCCAAAACAACTGAGTGCTTGCCTTACATGATATAAATCTCTTTTTACCTTCGTGGTTTAATTTTTTTTAAAAAAAAAAACCCTGCAGAAACGTTTTGAGGAGTTTGGCAATGAAATTTATCAGAAGAGTAAAAAATATAATGCTATAAAGCTAACACTGCAATCTAATTAGGTATGGGCAAGATATTTCTAGCATTACAGGAATATTTTATTACCTTTGATCCCCTCCCTGATAACAGCATACAACAAATTGCACTGTCTCCTTTGCAAGAGCATCTTTGCTAGTCTCAGATTAAAATGAGATCCACTTTTTTGTAGCTCTCACCATTCTTCCCCCTCCCCCATTGTTATAAGCCCCGAGTTTGACACGGGCAAGGATTGGTTCATTCAACACAGATAAAAAGGATCCATGCAGGTTACTACGTGGAATATAAACACTGGCATTGCCGTCCTAGCGGGGAAAAAATTGGTTGATGGTGGCGGTAATAAGTGCATTTACTTTTTCGTCAGCAATGGCATTGTAGTATTGAAAGCTGCATTCCCAAATGGAAACCAGGTGCCAGAGTCTGCTTCAGTGGGGATGTTATTTACTTCTGAGAAGGCAGCTGTGTGAGAAGCACCTCCTAGTATTGAATCCTACCACTTCTATCCATGCCAGCTGACCTAATTGTGGGTTTTGAAGACGATATATACAAGCAGGGATCACCAGCTGTGAGAGGATTGTATTCGCATTATTTTATCTCTTGTTGATTTGTGTAAACATTCACAGAGTGGTGATAAGTTTTTTTTAAAAAAAATTATGCTCGGAGTGGAAAGAATGGGTAATTGGGCTGTGCGGGTTGTGAAAACTAATAACCATCGCTGACATTTATACAGGGTTTGATTGTATGACTCATGGAGGCTGATCTTCCCTCGTGACCTTGAAAAGCCAGTGCTGAGGGTCTAGGGAACCCTTGCAGACAAAAGGCTGTGTGGGACAGGAGGTCATAGTGAAGAGGAGAACTTGTCCCTGCCTTCTTGCATGAATGGTCAGCTTCCTCCGTGATCTTTCCCCTCTCCTCCACTTAAATGGGCATTTAGCTATCCTGAGATGCAGAGAGAAGATGCCGAGAGACAGACCCGGGGCATCTGAAATGGGAAGAACTGCAAATTTCATTTCAATGTCTCAGTGTGCAATCCTTTAATTTCATTAATTCAGTCCTAGTTTTTTTTCTTTTTAATATAAGGAGAAGGTTCTGATTTCCTCGGCATGTTGTTTTTTAAAAAATGGTGTCAAACTATAAAACTATAAACTTCCATGAAATATATTCATTCCTTGTAAATATCACATCTGAATCTTATCTTACCCCTCCCTTTCCCGATCCCAATTGCTGGCAAGTCCCTAAAGAACATTTGGCCCCAACAAGAGGGATTCTGTGTGAACATTCCGTTTGGGAAGGAAAGTGTTTCAATCCAGATGCTCTGCCCCTATTAACAGTTTCTAAAGAATGGGGGGGGGGGGAACTAATATTAGCGATACCGAAGGTTATGTTTTTAATTAGTATCATAGTTTCAGCTTTTTCCCCCCCTTTGGTGGCAATAGTTTGAGTAACTGCATTTTTTTTTAATATGCCAAATGCTCTCTAAACAGCCAGTAAACCCCTAGATACAAGTTAGTGCCTGGCTTATGATACAAATATTTAAGTCTACCTTGGGAGGGAAAGAAACTCATAAAGCTCTCTCTCTCTCTCTCTCTCTCTCTCTCTCTTGCAGTCACCCTAGAGTGTTCATTTGCCAATAATGAAACTATGGACTGTGATTCCACCACCCCCCCCCCCCAAGCTCATTTCCTATTGACTTTCTCTGCATAACCTTTAACTATACCAGCATCCGCCATCTGGCTCCCTTTTTCTTAGTGAACATCTTTGGATTTTTCCCCAGTTGTAAACTTAGTTTCAGTTTTCAATCTTTGTTTTCACATAATCGTCTACAGAGCAAAGTTTGAGTCCAGATTCCTGAAGAAGCGTGCTTGCACACAAAAGATCATGCCTTGGATAAAACTCTGTTGGCCTTAAAGGTGCCTCTGGACTCAGCCTTTGTTCTGATGCTTCAGACCAACATGGCTACCCACCTGGATCTATAATCATCTATAAACACTATTACAAATGAGAGCAGGTTGTGGCTGTTCTCAGTTTGGGACACCTTGACAGAAGTTTCAGGAACTGGGTGGCTTGTCTACCTTGGAGACAGAGGAACCAGATGAAATAAACAGGAGTCGCGTTGTGGCACTTTCCAAGTAGCCACATTGGTCCAAAGAAAAAAAACGAAAACGAAAATCCATTTAATGTCCTTATTTATTTATTTCAATATTTATTGCCTCCCCAAAGAGGACACAAAACAGCTTACAAAATCGTTCTCTCCTCCTTTATTTTATCCACTCTACAGCAGCCCAGTAAGGTAGATCAGGTTGAGAGCTTTGTTCCCTCTAAGCTGAGTTAGTGTGAACTAGCTCATAGTTTTTTAGCCTCCGGCTCACACATTTTTGTCTTAGCTCAGGAAGGATGGCTCCAGAGCAAACTAATTTATGCAGCAGTCAAATCACCTGCTCACAACTTTAAAGCCAGTAGCTCACAAAGTAGGATTTTTGCTCATAAGACTCCACAGCTTAGAGGGAGCATTGGTTGAGAGTAGTGACTGCCTCAAGCTCACTTGAGCCAGTTTGGTGTAGTGGTTAAGCGCACAGACTCTAATCTGGGAGAACCGGGTTTGATTCCCCACTCCTCCACTTGCACTTGCTGGAAGACTTTGGGCAAGCCATAGCTCTGTCCCAGCTGTTCTCTCAAGGACAGTTGTCTCAGAGCTCTCTCAGCCCTGCCTACCTCACAGGGTGTCTGTTGTGGGGAGGGGAAGGGAAAGGAGTTGGTAAGCCGCTCTGAGACTCCAAGTGAGTGAAGGGTGGGATATAAATCCAATCTCTTCTTCTCCTCCTCTTCTTCTTAACCCAGCAAGTTTCTGCTGCAGAGTTGTGAATCAGCCTGGGGTCTCCCAGGCCCTAGTCCAACCCTCTAATCTTGCTGGCTTAAGACTAACCCCAGTGATTTAAAAGAGCATGCAAGCTTTTGAGTCCCCCAGAACTCTTCATTAGGATTGATGTAAAAAAAAAAAGACACAGGCTGGAGTTGGTATCTGTCACCCTTGGCCTTGTGGGTAGAAGATGGCAAGAAGTATGACAGCCTCCATTGTGAATACGAAAACCAACGGTGAGTCAGATGTCCCTCCAACACCAAATGGAACACACTGGTTCCTTAAAAGGCAATGAGCAGAGGGGAAACATGGCAGTCCTTGTATTAATATTATTGGAGGCTTTTGTTCTGGTGTAGACTTTTGTGAGCAGCAGCCCTCCGTATCAGATGGAATTAGTCTTTCTGGTACCAGAAGACCCCTGTTTGTTTTTCCTGCAATGGACTAACACAGATAGCGCTCTGGAATTAATCCTCAAACAGGTATGGTTGTTCTTAGACCCCAAAAGAAGCGTCTCTTTCTCTTTGCCTTCATCAAGCCTCATTTACACGTCCACCGGCTCGTTTGCATCAAGATTTCATTCTCAGGATTCTGGAATGTAATCTCTCCAGGGTCTCTCCCCCCTCCTTTTTGTTCATTATTGTTTGTCACTTTGCAGCTCGATTTGGCTATATTATGAAAAGGATTCTAAATCTGTTTATTGTATGTTTGTGTTCCATGCATACACACAGCTGGTCTACATTATGGAAGAATGTAGCCAAATCAGCCAACTTAGCAGATATAGCCAGTGTAGCCCAGGCTATTAGTTTTAAACATAAGAGGGCTACTCAAGGTCAAGGTTATATTTCATGGCACTGGTGTCTGGGTTGGTTTGTTTTTTACTTTGGAGGATTTTTATCCTACTTTCTCTCCTATTCTGGGGACTTAAAGCTGCTTACAAAATGCAAGGAACATAAAAACACTGTATGCAAAAGTATAAACATTGGTCCCCCTCCTCAATACAACTTTGGACAGGTAGGGTTGCCCTCCCCCAATGGGGACGGGTTTCCCCCTGATTTCAGGAACTCCCATCCACCACTGGCCAGCAGGGGGAGTCACAGTCCCAAAGAGCCCCATCCTGCCTGACTTGCCAGATGTGATGATGTCACCTCCAGGTGATGTCATCACTTCATACGCCTGCCAGAAGTCTCCCGGATCAAGGCCGATGCTCCTTCGAAGCTGTGGAGTCTTGTGAGTGAAAATTCTACTTTGTGAGCTACTGGCATTAAAGTTTGTGAGCGAGCAATTTGGCCACTGCATAAATTAGTTTGCTCTGGAGCCATCCTTCCAGAGCTAAGACAAAAATGTGTGGGCCAGAGGCTAAAAAACCATGAGCTAAGTCACTCTAGCTCAGCTTAGAGGGAACAGACTGGACCCCCGCCAGTAGCCAGGTAAGACCTCACAACCCGATCAGGTAATCAGGCACATGTATGTTCCAAACTAGCGATGGGGCCTCCAGCGTGGTGCACACAGAGCCAAAGGCTTGGAGCGAGGGACCAATAGCCCTTTGGCTCATTCCAAAGGCTTGCTTGGAAAGCTACACCTGGTTTTTAAAATACCTGCAAAAAGGGAGGGGGGAAAATACTCAGTCCAGGTATTATTCTGCTGGCTTCAATGTTCCCAGTTTCCTTGTGCTTCTGATCATGGCCAAGATTTAAATTAAAAAGCTAACCTCTGTTACTGTGTGAAGATCAAGAGGCTCAGCGCTTTGCTGATTTGACAAAATTTCACTTGCTTGCAGAAGGCTGAGCCTACATCTCTGTAGGACTCGGCAACTGTTGGTTAGTCCTGTGGAAACTATGATGGAAGTGTGTGTGTGAGTGTAAGTCCCATCAAGTTGCTTCCGACCTAGGGCAACCCAATAAATTAATGACATCCAAAATGCCCTGTTGATAACAGCCTCGCTCAGGTGTTGCAAACTGAAGCTTCCTTGACGTGAATCAATCCATCTCATGCTGGGTCTTCCTCTTTTCCTGCATCCTTCAACTTTTCCTAGCATTATTGTCTTTTCCAGTGACTCTCGTCTTATAATACTGTGCCCAAAGTGCGATAGTCTCAGTTTAGTCATTTTAGCTTCTTGGAAGACTTCACACTTGATTTGATCTGGAGCCTACATTTTTTTGTCTTTAGCTCTGCCCTAATGGTTTCGGTATCCTACAAGCATTAACCAGAGAGGAGTGGGAAGGAGTCAGGGAAGCAGATCTCATACCCTGCTGTGATAACATACAATGTGTTATTGCTTTTTCTAGCGAGTCTATGATGGAATGCATAATAATTATACGTTCTATGTCTTCTGGGCATAGTCTGCCATGTCACATGGTTTATTTATTTATTTTCAAAGCCAAGGGAGAGCGAGTTAGTTCTTCCAGCAGAGCTCCAGATGTTGATTACAGTAGATGCAACACTCATAAGGTATAGGCTCCAGAGGCCAAAGGGTCCTATTAAGCAAATCATACAGTGGCTCAAAGGAAGGGGTGCTATCATATCCAGATGCCAACAGCTGTCTGAAAGATGAGGCATTAGAGGGTTCAAGTAGCCTAGTGTAGGTAAAAGTGGACTGAAGAGGAAGCAACATTATCCATCATAGATCCAGGGATCAGGCCATAAATCCCAGGATCTTGGCACATCCTGTAAGGAACCACTTAACCTTAAGATTCCAGGGGCACCTAGTCCTCTTTGCCGGAGACAGCAGAATGCCTTCAGAGGAAACATGGAATGCCAGAGAAGTGCCAGTTAATGGCTCCCATAGGAAGTTGCTCCTCACTAAAGGGAAGGGAGGCTTGGTTCAAATTTCAGACCTTGCACCATCTCACAAGGGCTCCAGTAATGGTCAGGGCAAGTTATCTGTTTTGGAGCTGTCCGTGGTCCTGCAGATTGTCCTTACAATCCTTGTCCTGCTGCCTACTTTCTTTTGTTCTTTTCTTCTGCCCTTTGCCGACCCTTGCTTATGATTGTCTATATTCTACTCTAGTGCCTCCCCTTTGTAACTCTAGTCTGTCCCTAGTAAACAGAGGTAGGTTTGGCAGAGGGAGAGTAACTGGTTCAAAATCACCCATGGACTGCTATGGCGGGGGGTGGGGGTGGTCGAATTGAGATCTCACACATCCAAGTCCTACATACCACACTGACCGTAATAATGAGATTCATATACAGTCCCTTAACAATTTACATTCTGCTTGTAGGACTTCTTTGTCTTTCTAACTTCTAACTCGTCTCATTTAACAAATAACATTTGATGCATATCAAGGAGTTAAGTTGATATTACTCAGTTTGCTGTTCCCACACCAACTAGTTTTTTTTTACTTTTACCATATCTGTTTAGGCTTTCTTTAGAAGTCACAAGGAGTTGAAATTCAAACCATCCAGGAAATAACCTTACTGTTTTCATGATTTCTTCAGATAACGCTGGAATTTTAAATGTTTAACACTACAGTCATAAGGGCACTTTCCTGGGAGTAAGCCCTATGGACTAAAATAGGACTTACTTCTGAGTAGACCTGCTTAGGATTGCTTTCTCAGTCTTTCAACCCTTTTCTATATCTTCAATAAGCAATTCCCCCCCCCCCCCCCGGGTCACATGAAGGCCTGAAGCATGTAAGTTACTCCACATGGTCTGAACCTCAGCTCAGGATATTATGAAAACAGGTGAAGCAGGGTTTTAAACTAAGAAACATCCAGATGTTCTGCTTTCCAAGCCAATATATTTAAAGTTATCTTACTACAATAATGCAAGAGACTTACTACAATAATGCAAGATGGAGAGGACCTCTGTCATTTTGGAACAGCTAGATTTGAGTCCCATAGAGCCCATTTGGCATAGTGGATAGAAGGAAAAAGGTAAAGGTTTCCCTTGCTCGAAAGCCAGTCGAATCCAACTCTAGAGTTGCGGTGCTTATCTCCGTTTCCAAGCCAAAGAGCCAGCGCTGTCTGAAGACATTTCTGTGGTCATGTGGCTGGCGTGACTGGACGCCGAGGCACACGGAACGCTGTTACCTTCCCACCAAAGCAGTATCTATTTATCTACTTGGATTTCTTGCTTTTGAACTGCTAGTTTGGCAGGAGATGGGGCCAGAGATGGGAGCTCTTTCTGTCATGCGGCACTCGGGTCTCGAACTGCCGAACTACCGACCTTCTGGTCTGCAGTTCAGTGTCTTAACCACTGAGCCACTGTGGATAGAAGACCGGACTCTAATCTGGGAAAACTGGGTTTGAGTCCCCATGCCTCCACAGGCAGCTGCTGGTGTGACCTTGGGTCAGTCATAAGTTTTTTCAGAGCTGTTCTCTCAAGAGCAGTCCTCAAAAGAGCTCTCTCAGCCCCACCGATCTCACTGGGTGTCTGTTGTGGGGACGGGAAGGGAAAGGGATTGTAAGCCACTCTGAGACTCCTTTGGATAGTGAAGGGCGGGGTATAAATCCAATCTCTTCTCTTTTTCTTCTTCATTTGGAAGAACCTTTTGGGCTGCCATGGGTGAGATTGACAGGGAGGTTCTTTCCTAGGGAACCCCTTTTGCAAAGTCCGTTGGCAGATGCTGGGGAACAGCCACAAGGAATTACAAAGGAGCTCCTGGCTCATGTGAAGTGGGTATTCATACATACATACATACAATTTTTATTTTGGCCATCTAGTTGCAGCTGACTAATGGTGACCCCACAGGGTTTTCAATGCAGGAGACATTCAGAGGTGGTTTGTCCTTGTTTGCCTCCGTCTAGCGATCCTGGTATGCCTTGGATGTTAAGTAGGGTTGGCCATAGTCAGTACTTGGATGGGTGACCAGCAAGGATGAATGAAGCTGCTATGCCGAGGAAAGCACTGGCAAAGCCACCGCTGCGCATTGCTTGCCTTGAAAGCCCCATGGGGTAGAACCTCACGGGGTTGCCGTGGTTTGGTTATGACTCAGCACACTTTACCTTTAACATAAACTGGATATTTTCCAGTGGGTAGGCATGTAAGGGGCTGCAGTGGCTCAGAGGTTAAGACACTGAACCGCAGACTGGAAGGTCGGTAGCTTGGCCGTTTGAGACCCGAGGGCCGTGTGACGGAGTGAGCTCCCGTCTCCGGCCCCAGCTCCTGCCAACCTAGCGGTTCGAAAGCAAGAAACTGCAAGTAGAGAAACAGGTATCGCTTCAGTGGGAAGGTAATAGTGTTCCGTGCACCTCGGTGTCTAGTCATGCTGGCCACATGACCACGAAGATGTCTTCGGACAGCGCTGGCTCTTCGGCTTGGAAACTGAGATGAGCACTGCAACCCTAGAGTCAGATTCGACTGGTTTTCGAGCAAGGGAAACCTTTACCTAGCCATGTTAGTCTGAAGCGGCAGAACAAAGTTTGAGCCCAGAGGCACCTTTAAGGCCAACGAAGTTAAACTAGATAGGTTTTGAAATATGCCTTGGAATGTGTGCAGTGGGATGTGGATATGTTCAAGCTGCTCCATCATTTTCAGTGGGATGTACATTGAGATGCCCACCCAGAATGCAGGCGCTGCTGCCTTTCCACTCCATGGTTTTCGGTAAGGGTGTATATTTGGGATTTGCATTGGAGTGTCCATTCCCTAACAACTGTCGTGTAAAAGTTTCCCTTCTCTTGCACAGGAATTTGAGTATGTGGCTGCCAGTAGTTGTTTTCCCAGCATAGGAAGTTAGCCAAGGAATATTGGACATAAGGAGGTTAAAGATAAATTCTTTAAATCAGGGGGACCACGATATTTGTGTCAAACATTGAACCTGTCAGATTTCTGCAGCATCCTTGAAGGAAACATTGTTGTAACGGGACTATGAAAGGAGTCAGAGATACTGGATTTGACATACACGTTGCTGTTGTCATCCAAAGGTCTGTGAAGCATTTACTCGTTGACTGCTGGAGGACTCTGTTCTGCTCTGAGTGCGCATTTTGTCTGTTCATTGAACTGGATTTTGGTATTTCGTAAATGGAAGCTATTAATGTGTGTAAACACTGACCTTTCTGTTGTGGTCGAATTCCAATTTGGTTAAACTGCCAGGTAGATAAATTTTAAAATGTTAGAAAATGTCAACCTGACGTGCAGCAGAACAAAAAATGTAAATATTTAAGGTCTCCGCTAAGCTGTTTTATATTATCTTCAGTTCACGCTGATTTCAAAGCACTTAGATTTGCCAACAGATAACTGGTCGACTTGCTGAGGGTAGGAACTAAGCTTGTTCAGCCAAGCCGTGAGCCAAATTCTCTTCCCATTCCCACATCTCATATTTCTTATGTTCAGTGGAAGGCGCTTCCAGTGATTTTTCTTTTGTATTTTTGCATTTTTTTTTGGTATGTGTGCCTGTGCCTGGAAGTCATGTTAATCTCTGGCGACTCTTACTGGGGCATGGAGGACATTCAGAGAAGTGGCTTGGTAGCCTGCCTCTGCATCCCGGCCTTGATATTCCTTGGAGGTCTCCCATCCAAATACTTGCAAGGGTCGGCCCTACTTAGCTTCCGAGATCTGATGAGATCGGGCTGGCCTGGGCTATCCAGGTCAGGGCACGTTTCCAGTGATTGTAACTGGGAGCTTTCCATACAGACAACAGTGTTTCTGTATGTAAGAACATAAAAGCTGACCTTCTGCATTAGATGGATGATGCACCTGGATCACCATTCTGTTTCCTGCAGTGGTGTTATGCTCTTCAGATAACAACTTACTGGTGTTCCCCGGCCCTGAAGCTATCTGGCTGTCCTCGACCAGGGTCAGGGCCTTTTCAGTCCTGGCCTCAACCTGGTGGAACTCTCTGTCAAATACAGCCAGGGCCCTGCAGGTCCTTATGCAATTCCACAGGGCCTGTAAGGCAGAGATATTCTTCCAGGCCTTTGGTCGAGGACAGCAATAGTTTCCATTCTAGCTGGCACCCTTCCTGCCCCAGCTGCTTTCCATATCTGTTTTATCCTCTCCCCCCCCTGCCCATGAAGCAGCCAGCAGTCTGTAACAGGATAAATTAGTATTTGCTGTCTTTTGTTTGAAATATATCACTAATGTTTTAACGGTTTTATCTTGATATTTTGATGAGTGATGTACATTATTCATTCATGTACATCACCCAGAGCCTTGCACTGCAGGGACCGGGCAATTAACAAATGTAGTGTATAAATAAAATAAAATTCCCCAGAAGGCTCCCCAAACAAGAGCACCAAGGACAAAAGTGCTCCCTGCTTTTATCCTCCTCCCCAGCAGCAGGCATTCAATGGTATACCACTCCTAAACATGTAGGTTCCATTTTAGCTACCATGGTCTACTGCACTGCCCTGTCTAGGGTCTCTAAGGGACTGTGCTTTCTTTGCCCTCATCTGTGTTCTGCCTCGATTTATGTTTTAAAAATGGTTTAGAGATTCAAAGGGCGATAGTTCAATCCAGTGGCAGCAAAACTTTGCACCATGCCGTGCCCGATCCTAAATGGCTCATGGCACGAGCAGCAGATTGCCGTTTTATTTATTCATTCATTAACACCATGCCTTTCTCCCCAATGGGCACGCAGAGCAGTTCACATCGCTCTCCTCTCCTCCATTTTATCCTCCCAACAAACCTGTGAGGTAGGCTGTGTTAAGAGTGTGTGACAGGCCTCAGGTCTCTCAAGGGAGCTTTCGTGGCAGAGCGAGGATATGAACCCGGGTCTGCTATTCAAATGCAGTCCAAACAGAGGAGGATGTGAGATTAGCTCTGTTTTTGATATGGAGATGACCAACAGGGTATTTGTTGTCATAATCAAGTTCTTATTGTATTGGAACGGCAGGAGCTCATGAGAGAAGATATCAGTTGTTTAAAAGTAGCACATCTACGATGCCTTGCTTCCAAAGAGCTCTAAGGGATCAGATTCTTTGGTCATAATTTCACTGAACCCGTCTTCAGATGAAGCGGTCACATTTCAGAGCACTTAAGGGGTCACATTCATAACCTGTACAGAGGGTTGCCAGACCCCCAGTCTGGGTGGGGGTTCCCCTGATTTGCAGGGCTCCAGCTTGCCGCTGGCCGGCTGGCTGGCAGAGGAAGCCCCACCCCCTAACAGGCACGTCATGCATTATCGTCCCCGGCACAATGACATCACGCGGAAGTGACGTCATCACGCTGGGGATGTCTTGCAGCAGCACTCTAGCATTTTAGCCAAAACTCTATAGAGTTTTGGCCGAAATGCTAGAGTGTCGCTGCATGATGTCACTTCCGTGTGACATTGTGCTGGGGACATTGTGTGTGGCAGCGTAGCCCTGCCCACCATTCCCAGAAGGCTCCCTCCCGCCCTCTGCTGGCAGAAAAATCCAACCTGGCAACCCCACCTGTACATCCAGGTAAGAGGCCCTTAGATTTGTTGCCCAGATTTAGCATCATACATCTGAAGCTGCTTTATGTTGATTGGTCCATCTTGTCCAGCACTGTCTGCTGAGTGTGGTGTCTTCAGCCCAGGGGTCGGGACTCTCAGGCGGGCTGCAGAACCCAGCCGGCAAGGTTGTGATCAATGCTCTTGTGAGCAAAAACTCTTACTTTGTGAGCTACTGGCGTTAAAGCTGTGAGTGAGCGATTTGGCCGCTGCATAAATTAGTTTGCTCTGGAGCCATCCTTCCTGAGCTAAGATGAAAATATGTGAGCCGGAGGCTAAAAAACTGAGCTAGCTCACACTAACTCAGCTTCGAGGGAACACTGTCTCCGGTATAAGTCTTTCCCACTTGCTCTGCCACTGACCTCAGATCCCTCCCTAGTCCCATGAGCAAATCTGGAATTATTAAAAGTTAAGAATATAAGAACATAAGAGAAGCCAATGTTAGATCAGGCCAGTGGCCCAGCCAGTCCAACACTCTGTGTCACACAGTGGCCAAAAACACCAGGTGCCCTCAGGAGGTCCAGCAGTGGTGGCAGGACACTAGAAGCCCTCCCACTGTTTCCCCCCCTCAAGCACCAAGAATACAGAGCATCACTTGCCCCAGACTGAGAGTTCCTATCTATACTTTGGGCTAATAGCCACTGATGGAGCTCTGCTCCATATGTTTATCTAATTCCCTCTTGAAGCTGTCCATGCTTGTAGCCACCACCACCTCCTGTGGCAGTGAATTCCACGTGTTAATCACTCTTTGGGTGAAGAAGTACTTCCTTTATCTGTTCTAACCCGACCGCAATTTCATGGCGTGTCCATGAGTTACATAAAGCTGTGCATGAAAAAAGCATTTGGCTGGAACCTGTGCGTCAGTGAAGATGTACCATTGCCCAATGACTTCCCAACACCCACTGCAGTTAGGGTTGCCAGCTCTGGGTTGGGAAATTCCTGAAGATTCTGGGGGAGGGGAGGGTTTGGGGAGGAGAGGGACTTCAGTGAAGTACAATGGAATAGAGTCCACCTTCCAAAGCAGCCGTTTTCTCCAGGGAATCGATCTCTCTTGGCTGGAGAGCACTTGTGATTCCAGGAGATGTCCAGCTGTCACCTGGAGATTGGCAACCCTGATTGTGATATGATATCCCAGGATTCCCTAGGAAGCCTGTTCAGCTGTTGCGGTGCCACTCTGACGTCTTTGCCGAGCCCTCTGCCAAGACTCCTGACTATGTTCCTCAGAGGAATCTTCAGGTCCAGACGAGGCCAGCATGTTGGAGGAAGAATGCATGGGATGACTAACGCTTTGGCACCTTTTCCAGCGCTCGCAAAGGCCTGGCTTGCAGTGCGGTGAAGCAGCTGAAAATGCATGGGGCCATGGGAGAATCTCTACGGTCATAGTTTTCAGGATTTCTTGGCCTGGAGTCAGACAGCTGAGAGCAGAAGATTCTTAGGACAGTGCTGTGCAACGGCTCCGTTATGCAAAAGACTGGGGCTCCAGCTCAGCAACCTTCCTCAACACCCTCCCCCCACCCACAATCTGCCAAGAATTCTGATAGATTTATGAGCTGTTATCATGGAGGGCCCCCCCCCATCTTTTCCACTAAAACATTAGACACGGCATGCTCCAAATATTCTTGGGTGCACACTGAGGCCTACAGAAGATGGTGGGATGAGGAAACACAGAGATGCCCTTTCTGCAGGTGGAAGGTGTGCTTGCACCCAGGGACCGGCTGTGAGAAGAAAGGTTCCTCCTGTGGTGCAGGAAGAAGAATCAGGACTGTTGCGTAGAAGCCACCTGTTTCAACATAGCGTAAAACCTCGTGCAAGTGTCTGAAGGCCGGCGCTGGCCGGTGTTTTCCATCTCAGCATTATTCTCTGGGTCTGAGTCTAAGGATGCCAGCCTCCAGGCGGGATCTAGGGATCCCCTGGAATCATAGGCTCACCTCCAGAGTACAGAGATCCGTTCCCTTGGAGAAAATGGATGCTTCCAAGAGTGGACTCTGCGGCATTGTACCCCACGGAGATCCGTCCCCTCTCCAGGCTCCACCCCCAGATCTCCAGGAGTTTCCAAAACTAGATCTGGCAACCCTGCGGTGACCCCTGTCCTCTGCTGGTGGCCAGGGGGAGGGGACGTGGCAAGCCTAGATCCGACCCGGAATGTGTAAAGATGACCTGTTGACAGATTTCTTCTTCTCTGCTGTGATGAGTCCTCTCTTGGCATCGCAACTTGCTTAAAAGCTAATTCTGTAAAAGAAGGAGGCAAATGCAGACTTGAGGCCTCGCTTTGTCCCTTCCCAGGGCCAGTTTTAATAGGCTGTTATGCACTCGATTTCCACAGACTCCTGGAATGCAGCTCATCCACCCACACACCCCAATTTGGGTGACATTTGGAGTTATTTTGGAGGCGAGCAAGGTGATTTTTCTCACACTCCCACAGATGCAGGGAGGTCTGGACCATTGCAAAGTTCTGGGGGGGGGGCCTCTGGGCTGGACAGGAGGGGTGCCTGAAAGAGGCAGCAGAATGCAAGTCTCTTGAGCTCTTCTTCCTCCACTGACCAGCCACTTTAGGGGCAATTCTGCATCTAGCGTTCACTCCACATTTTCTCAACTGGGAGGGGAAAGTGCAGCTCAAAACCACACCCAGATGCCTTGGGGCCAAGGCTGTACTGACTGCAAAGTCACCCCTGAACCACCCTAAATCTATGCAGAAGGTACAATGAAATCCGATGATGAAAGCGGCATGGAGTGTGGAAGCTACCATCAAATCCAGTAATCAAAGGAAGTGAAAGCAGCATGCAATGCAGAGGGGGATTTCTGTTCCAGCGAGGCTTTTGTAAAACAACAGAGGGAACAGCCAGTGCAGAGTCAGCCTAGAAGGCTGGCTCAGCCTCTGTAGTGGGGTCCTCTGCACTACTGCTAACCTCCAGGTGGGGCCTGGAGATCTCCTAGAATGACAGTTGTTCTCCGGACTACAGAGACTGGTTTCCTGGAGAAAATGTCTGCTTTGGCAAGTGGACTGTATGGGATCATTCAGGTGGGGCAGCCGTGTTGGTCTGAAGCAGCAGAACAAAGTCTGAGTCCAGTGGCACCTTTCAAGACCAGCAATATTTTATTCAGACTACAAGCCTTCGTGTGCAAGCACACTTCTCCAGATTTCACCTCATTGTGTCTGATGAAGTGTGACTGCACACGAAAGCTCATACCTTGAATAAAACTCCGTTGCTCTTAAAGCTGCCACTGGATTCAAACATTGTTCTGTGGCGTTATATCTCACGAAGGCTATTCTCCTCCCCAAACTCCACTTTTCCTATGCTCCACCCCCCCCCCCAATCTCCAGGAATTTTCAACCAGACTTGGCAACCCTAGTCCTCTGCCTTAGCTGGCACCCAGGTTTGATTGCCCTGATGCCAGCCTTGCCTCCTTGCCTGGTAGGGTTGTCAGCCTCCAGGTCGGGGCTGGAGTATCTCCCAGAATTACAACTGATCTCTAGACCAGAGAGATAACTTGCCCTGGAGACAGTGGCTGCTTTGGAGAGTGTTCTATGTGGCATTATACCCCACTGAGGTCCCTCTCCAGGCTCCTCCCCCAAATATCCAGGAAATCCCCAACTTGGAATTCCCAGCTCTATTTCCTGCAAGACGAAGTAGACTGTTTACTTTTTAAGATTCCCTTTGAATGACTCAATGTGTATTTGCATGTATTTATTTGTTTGACTTTATTTTTGTCCCACCTGTCTTACTGAGACTCAAGGTGGATCATTCACTGTAAGTCAATGCAATCAGTGAGATGAGAAATTTAATAACCGTTGTAATAATACTGGGATTACAGAAGTATGAACCAAAGTATTAAACAATGCAGAACATAGTAGCATGTAAGTGGAAGACAAGGCAGTGAGAGCAAGGCCGTGTCTATAACTGTCAGGTGATACTATACATGCAACGTTCCTGTTTTTCAAGATTGCAGCTCTGCTCCAGGGATTGGGGAAAGTGCAGGCCTGTAACCAGGATTTTGTGGCTTGTGGGGGAATTTTTTTTCTGCTGGGGCTGAAGTTCCCAGTGCAGAAAGAAAAGCCAGAATTATGAGGATTATGACTCCGCTACTCTTCTCTATCTGATTCTTCTCAAGCAACATAGGCATTCTTATGCTAGCAATCACCTTTAGCCTATTAACCATTTAGCCAATAGAAAGCTGTTACCGGGATTGATCTCTAAATTGCAAGCTGTCAGCCGCTTTAGATGATCACTTCTGCCAGCCCAAGCAACAATTCTGATGACAAGCTGGCAGGTGGGGGGGGGGGGGGTGATGATTTCTATAGTCAAGAAAGCTAACACTTAAGCAGAAAAACTCTCTTAAAAGAGGCCAGTTTCTTGACACAAAAGGGATCCTAGAGGTCACCTACTCCTACTTCCTTGCTCAGTGTGGGAATTAGCCAACTACAGCACCCCACTCTGCTTAAAGAAATGCATGCCTTTTTAAAAAGAAGTTTAAAAATTATTGAAAAAAGCATTTACAGGAGAAATTTTTGTGGGGCTGTGCCTTTAGGAAAGGGGGCAGAGCTATGAGCCTGGAAAAGTGTGATTTCCCCCTGGGGCCCTGAGAATGATTGCTGGGGGGCAAGTGATACAGAATTAGCAAATGTGTCTCGATCTGGCAACTGATGACGACTGACTGATTGACTTCTCTGTTTCATTTGCAGCCGGACGGAGGCAGCAAGGAGTGCGTCTTCATTGAGAAAGTCCTAGAGAACAATTATACCGCGCTGATGTCAGCAAAGTACTCGGGCTGGTACGTCGGCTTCACCAAGAAAGGGAGGCCTCGGAAAGGGCCCAAGACACGAGAAAACCAGCAAGACGTCCATTTTATGAAAAGGTACCCAAAGGGCCAAGTGGACTTACAGAAGCCTTTCAAGTATACCACAGTGACCAAGAGGACTAAGAGGATACGGCCCACCAACCTCAGTTAAAAGACAGACAAAAGACAGCGTCGTGCGATTAAACTACAAAAAAGATAAGACTGTACCAGAGAAATATTTTTACACTAAGGAAAAAAAAAATAAGGGAGAATCTCTATTTTTGTACATTGTGTTTAATTTTTTTTTTGTAAAAGACTGGGTTGAGAAAAAAAATAACGCTGGGGAAGCTGTAAAGGATTTATTGTGACTTGAAGAAGAAAATGAATCGCTCTATTTAAATTGACTCCTTTTTTTTTTTTTTTTTTGCTGTGGATTGACCTACAGGTGCTTCTTATTTCTCTTTTTGG
The DNA here is from genome assembly GCA_029233225.1 of Lepidodactylus listeri. Taxonomy (NCBI): domain Eukaryota; kingdom Metazoa; phylum Chordata; class Lepidosauria; order Squamata; family Gekkonidae; genus Lepidodactylus; species Lepidodactylus listeri. The sequence goes on from JARCFY010000016.1 coordinate 19,735,282, forward strand.
GACGGACAACTTTTTCAAGCCAATCCCCAGAGGGAAGGAGGAAAAAAAATCTTTCACAATTAAAAACCAACCGTAAACCAAAGGAAAACAAACAAACAAACCCACACCAAAGTTCTTTTCCCAAAGTCCCTCTGACCTAGGGTTGCCACCCTCCAGGTGGTACCTGGAGATCTCCCACTATTACAATTGATCTCCAGACGACCAAGATCAGCTCCCCTGGAGGAAATGGCTGCTTTGGAGGGTGGACTCTGTGGCATTGTAGCCTGCTGAGGCCCCTCCCCTCCCCAAACCCCGCCCTCCACAGGTTCCACCCCCAAAATCTCCAGGTATTTCCCAACCTAGAGCTGGCAACCCTACTCTGACCCCCCCCCCCGGGATAATTCTCTGGTGTCACAGTGGTCTGTTCGGATTGTCCGCTGCGAGCTCGACCGAGATGAGATGGTGCACGAATCAGTCATTGGGCTTCCGTGGAAAGCTCAATACCTCAGTCCTTTGTAACCTTTCCGATGACGACGATGACATAAGGTGTCACAGCTCTGTGATCCTGCATTGTGCTCAGTTCTGGAGAATGCTGCTACCTTTGAGTGACTTAAGTAAAGAAAAAAAAATAACCTAATACACCAATGATAAGGGAATATTTTAAAACCAGCTCTATTATATATAAATATATATATTATATATTATATATATTAGCTATTTATTTCACCTCTCTGTATATTGCAGTTCCATGAACCAAGTATTACTGCCTCGACAATTAAAAAAAAAGTTATTTAAAACACACATTTACATGTATTACTGCTGTTCACATGTCCTCCCTTTTGTCTAGCTTTGTACCGAACTTAACCGATACTCTAAAAATTACTGCCTGGGTTGGAACTCAAGGAAGGATTTCAGTTTCTGTTATTAGAATCCAGAGCTGATGATCAGAAAAGCTTGGAGACCAATGACTTCTTTTCCTGGCTGGCAGAAAGAATTTCATTCCAAAACGAAACGAAACACACCGCCTAGTCTAAGTACAGGTGGAGTTTAAAAATATGACATGCAAAGGACATTTTGGGGGGGCGGGGGGAGCGGGGATGTTACAGGAATCACTTTCTGGTTCTGCCAAGATCATTTAGGCGCAGCATGGTATAAAATTTGGGGGGAGAGGGGTAATTTACAAGACCCTTCAACAGCACATCAGCATTATTCGTACGGCTGAGAAGTGTACACGCACACAAAAGGTTATACCCAGAATTAAACTTCATTGGTCTTAAAGGTGCCACTGGACTCAAAATTTTGTTCTGTTGCTTCAGACCAACATGGCTGCCCACCTGAATCTAAGTTCTCTCATGTTAGACTAGGTGTTGGCCTGACCCAATGAAAAGCCATTTAGAGAACTGGAGAGACGTCAGCTTTTGCCTGTCTGGGTCCCCTCATTCTGGGAGATCAGCCAGTATCTTTATTGCTTCATGACAGTGGTTTTCATTGTACGAATGGGAAATTTCAGATGCCTCTTTTCAGGCCTTCGTTTCGAGAAAACAGCTTTTGAGAAACTGGCTTTTCATTGGGTCAGGCCTCCCCTTAGTCTAACACTCAGTTGCTGCAAGGACTTTTGACTAGACACGCACCTGGAGTTCTGTACTTGGAATATTATTCCCAGGGTTACAGGGGCCCAGTTCAGACTGCAATTGCAACAAGCACCGGGGGGGGGGGAGGGGAGGCTTAAGTCTTTCCCCTGTACTGTTTTCCCAACCTGAAACAGCCCAGGGGAAGACAGTATCTCCCCATCTGGGCAACGTGTCAAGTACCAATGGTTGTTAGTTTTCCTCCATGGGGCAAAAACTAGTTCCCTGTTGAGTGATAAAACAGCCCAGAGTCCTCCTTCCCATGGGCCATGGTCCCAATCCGAATTGGGCTTGCCCTCACCTGGGAATTGCATGCCAAGCACAGAACTCTCCAAAGATGTCTGACCAAAGGATTTCGTAACGTGGGATCGGCCCACCCAATGACAAGAGCTGACCCCATGTGTGCCCTTCGCCGGTCAGCGGCCTCTTGAGTCCGCCATCTGAGCTGGATGCTAAGCTGGACCCAAAGAACTGAAATGAGTGCCGGAGCTTTCTTGTAAACATTTCTCTTGAGGAAATTTGTTCGGTGGGGGGGGGGGGGGGGTAGCATGCCAGTGATGACCATCATCTGAAAATGGTGACCAGCTTTTGTGTGTGTGTTTTTAAAGCCCCACTGGAAACACATTTACATGGATGTAAACACCAGTAAAAAAAAAATCACTTACCTCCAAGAGTAAACGAGTTTAGGACTGGAGATGGAAGTCCAGCAGAAGTGTGATCTGTATAACCTGTGTCTGTATGTAAGCTATAAAGGGGAGTGCACTGGAAGCAGTCCCGTACGGAGGACGCGAGCAAAGGGACACCTGGGCTAAGTGACTGTGCTTGCCATGAAAAGTTGATGTACTTTGTTTAAAAATGCACTCTTAGTCGAAAGCTTTTGAAAATAAACTTTATTTTCCTTAAATAAGAAAAAAAAAAGAAAGAGATTTGTGATTGCTCGGAGTCAACGAGGCCCACGGCTTGAGCAGCGCTCTTGACCGAGAGAGGTGTAACCTGGGAAGTGTGTTCTCCAATAGCCTCCTTTGTTTGCCCATTTTCAATATTTGTATCCTCTTTCTGATGTACTGTCTCTGTACTACCCAAATAAGGATTCAGCTTTGTTCCTCCTGAAGCTTCAACAGCAAACTGTATCTGGAAGAGGTTTTTGCACATGGATTGTCCTTGGTGGAAATGTATGAGCCAACGGTGGTGGTGGTAGTGGTGGTGGGAGGGGGAAGTGCTGTCAGGTTGTAGCTGGTTTATGGTAACCCTGTAGGGGTTTTAAGGCAAGAAGCATTCAGAGGTAATTCGAAACAGCCTGTCTCTGTGTCCCAGGCTTCAGCCCCTGAAGATCTATTGCCCATCAGAGTAGACAATACTTGGCTAAGTGGATTGATAGCTTAATACATAGTTCATGTATGGTTGCTCCACCATACAGATGTTGAGCCAGTTTGCTGTAGTTGTTGAAAGTGGCAGACCCTAATCTGGAGAAGCGGGTTTGATTCCCCACTTCTCCACATGCAGCCATCTGGGTGACCTTGGGTCAGTCACAAGTTCTCTCAGAGCTGTTCTTTCAGGAGCAGACCTCGAAAGAGCGCTCTCAGCCTCACCTACCTCACAGGGTGTCTGTTGTGGGGAGGGGAAGGGAAAGGAGATTGTAAGCCGCTCTGAGACTCTGAGAGAAGGGCGGGGTATAAATCCTCCTTCTTCTTCTTGGACTGGGGAGAAATGAGAAATGACTGCCATTGTATGTGTCCTTCTTAACAGTGCGGCCTGGAGTCATGCTGCAGCAATTTCCACGCAATGAAGACGCAACTGTGAATTGGGTCTAAAAGATACCAGGAGCTCCCTGTATCCTCCGACTCTGCCTAGCAGAATACTGGTGCAGGGAATCACCTTTCAGTACAGTACAAGCAAGGCAACCCTCATGGTTTGCGGTGAAGTTGAAGAACATGTTTTAGAGTCATTCTAAGACCTTTTCAGACACTCTTGTACGATGCTCCCTCAAAGCTGTGGAGTCTTGTGAGCAAAAAGTTTACTTTGTGAGCTACTGGCATGAAAGTAGCAAGCGATTTGGCTGCTGCATAAACTAGTTTGCTCTGGAGCCACCCTTCCTGAGCAAAGACAAAAATGAGCTGGAGGCTAAAAAACTGTAAGCTAGCTCACACTAACTCAGCTCAGAAGGAACATTGCATATATCGGGGGCCTACTAATTGCACATACCAGGAGTGCGTGCTACCCATCATTCTCCAGATAACCATTTTGTCTGAAATTAGCACCCATGCATATTTCCTGACTGAGCATACACTGCATTTAATAGGGTTTGGTGCAGCATGCACTGAAGCAGAAAATATACTATGTGGCTATTTTAGGCAAAATGGTGACCATGGGTGCCAGGAGCATCATGGGTAGTGCATGCTCCCAGAATGCATGGTTGGATATCCCCATACATATGGTTTGAAACACACAATAGAGAAACAGAATAACAACTGTAATAATGGGTTCAGTGCTATCCCATGTTGAAAAGGAATCCCCGGTCCCCTAACCTTTCCTCACTGAAAATAGTTTGAGTCCAGTGGTACCTTTAAGACCAACACGTGCCTGCACACAAAAGCTGACACCCAGAATTAAACTTTGTTGGCCTTAAAGGTGCCACCAGAGTCAGACATTGTTCTGTTGCTTCAGACCAACATGGCTACCCCACCTGGATCTACTTTCTGAATTTAAACAGACAAACAAACCAAGAAAAAGGCTGACTGTAAAAAATGCCACAACTGAAACTGCCACTGCTATTTGGAGGGAATTTGTCCTAATTTGGGGCAGTCAGTATGTGCTTGCGTAGATATTGGGTCTTGAGTAAAGCTAGCCTATCAATCCACTGTAGGGTTGCCAAGTCTGGGTTGGAAAATACCTGGGGACTTTGGGGGTGGAGCCAGGAGAAGGTGGGGTTTGGGGAGGGGAGGGGTCTCAGCACGGTACAATGCCATAGAGTTTACCCTTCAGAGCAGCCATTTTCTCCAGGGGAGCTGATCTCTGTCAGCTGGGGATCAGTTGTAAAAGCAGGAGATCCCCAGGCCCCACCTGGAGGCTGGCAACCCTACTCCACTGCCCCCCCCCCTGTTTCTGAGCTATCGTTCTGCTTACATGAGATCCCAGGCCAAAGTATGCTAGAAGCAGGGGAAAGAGCTCTCAGCTAATTAGTGTTTTGTAACTTACTGCTTCCCATTTGGGGTGTGTGTAGGGTTGCCGGTCTACCTGGAAGTAGTGGGAGATCTCCTGCCACTTCCCTCGCCACCGTTTGAATGAGTAGCTGGAAAAGGGTTGCCAGGTCCCTTTCGTCTGCTGGCAGGGGGATGGGGGGGGGAAGTTCCGGGAGTGGGATTTGATGTCGCCCCCACTCCCCAAAACAGTGATGTCACATGCAATGTGCCTGCATCCCCTGGAAGGGACGTCAGGGGTGACACTCTGGATTTTGGGCAAAATTCTATGGTAAAATCGGCATCCAACCATAGAATTTTGCCCAAAATCCAGAGCGCTACCCCCCAACGTCGCTGACGTCACTTCTGGGTGATGCAGGTACATTGTGTGCAACTTCGCTGTTCGGGGAGATTCCCTCCCAGGTGGCTGGCGGTAGACAGGAGCCCACAAAATCAGGGGATACTCCGCCCTTATTGGGCAAATGGCAACCCTAAGCTGGAAGAAAATGGGGCATGAGGGCAATCAGCATTGCGAAGTCACTTCCAGGTGGAATCTGGAAGTGACGTCACACAGCAATTGACTCTTTCACTCCCCATGTACCAACCCCAAAATCTGCTGGTCGAGGGGCAGAGGTCTGTCAGCCCTAGGTGTATGTGTGTATATAGGTATAGTGTTACACAAAGAACAATATGTTTATGCCCTGACCTGGATAGCCCAGGCAAGCCCGATCTTATCAGATCTCAGAAGCTAAGCAGGGTCAACTCTGGCAAGTACTTGGAAGGGAAACCTCCTTGGAATACAAGCAATCAGGAGGACGGGGGCAGGCTTTATTCAGCCACCTCTCTGAATATCCTCCAGGCCCCCAGCAGGGGTCAGTCACCAGAGGTTGTCATGACTTCCAGGTGCACTCACACGTGAGCACACACATGCACGTGAAAAAATACCCCCAAAAGAGAATGATATGTTTATTATCTCTGATATTCATATTTCGGTCAAGTTCAGAATTTGCTACAAACACACCTCCAGAAATAGTCTTAAGAACTGTGGCTAAAACTTACTGAGTACCTCTGCCCATAGACTGAATTCAGGATAACAACCCTGAGTACCACCCATCTTTCACTTCAAATAGGCGTTCTCTAGTGCTTGAGAATGCTAAAAGCATATTTCTTAACCATGACAGCACCCCTGGATGTGATTATCACCATACTGCAGATGGGAAGCTGAGGCTGAGAGAGGGCTTCTTGCCCCAGGCTTCTCAAGGAAAAAAGTAAGATTTGGACTGAAGATTTATGGCAGTGTTCTACGGGGTTTTAGTACGGTCCCTTACATCACCATTGCACCTCGAAAACTAATACTCCAAATACGGTCATGTCACGGAACCAGATCCTTTTCACTCTCCAAATCTGGCACAATTTTTCATACACTCTTTCCCAATGGAAGACAGCCCTAGGGAGCTTAAATGTACTCCTGCAGCCGTGAGCTGCAGCTTTAGAGTTCCAATTATCAAGATCAAAAGCTCAAGGGTCTAAATCTAGGGGTCTTGTTATAAGGACGGGAAATAATTGAATCGCATTAGCTATGTGCTCGCAACGTTTGTCGGCATACGTAAATATTTGAGCTGCTGCTATGTTTGGCATAGACAAACAAAGAGAAAAGGAACATGTCCTGGATATTACTTTTCCACTGAATCATGCGTACCATGACAGCATCGCAAAGGTGAGGGCTCCCAGTTTGGCTTCCAGAGCTCACTCATGGCTCCTGCCCAGATTATGCTTTCAGTTCCTGATTTAGACACTCTTCGGGATGTAAGAAAGTTGCGTTCATCTATTATGATATCTCCATGTACCAGGGCCGTAGCCAGGATTTAGTAATTTGGGGGGACCTTTAAATAAGTCAGGGGCACTGACATCACAAAATTAAAATTAAATCTTAAAAAACTCACTTTTGTAGCATTCACAGTCTGCTTGCCTATGCAGAGAAGCAAGCCGGGCTTGGGGAAGGGCTGGCGATGGGGATGCTTCCAGATGGCCCAGAGAGTTGAGAATCCTCTGGACAACCCAGAGAGCTGGGAGGCCTGGGGCTGCATTGAAATCAGGGGGCCTTGGCAGGAAGTCAGGGGGCCAGGCCCCGAAATACCCCACTATAGCTACTGGCCTGCCATGTACCCAATCACATTCTTCTCGACTGATGCAAAACAAAAACTCACAAGACCTCTGGAGCAGGCACTGTGTGAGGTAAGGCTGCCAAAGGGTTGCTCTTCAACCAGCTTGACTCCATGAAAAATGATGTGGTATAAAGGTTTTTAATGGAGGAGATGTCTCTGTCAAGTACATTTTTATCCTGTCCTTTCTTCAAGGAGCGCAAAGCAGCCTGTGTGGTTCTTCCCTCCCCATCTAATCCTCATAACAGCCCTATGAGGGTGAGCTGGACTGAGAGAGAGGGACGGATTCAAAACTATCCCAGCAAGCTTTATGGCAGAGCGGAGATCTGAACCTAGGTCTTCCCAACCAACACACCAGATGGCAACTCTGGACTAGGAAATGCCTGGGGATTTAGGGGGTGGAGCCTGGGGAGAACAAGGTCTGGGGAGGGGAGGGACCTCAGCAGGGTACAGTGCCATAGACACCGCCCTCCAAAGCAGCCATTTTCTCCTGGGGAACTGATCCCTGTAGTCTAACCAGTTATATAAGTGGGAGATCTCCAAGGCCCACCGGGAGGCTGGCAACCCTACCCTTAAACAAAGAAGAAGAGTTGGTTTTTATACCCCACTTTTCTCTGCCCGAAGGAGTCTCAGAGTGGCTTACAATCACCTTCCCTTCCTCTCCCCACAACAGACACCTTGTGAGGTTAGTGGGGCTGAGAGGGTTCTGAGAGAACTGGGACTGGCTGAAGGTCACCCAGCAGGTGTCAAGTCGAGGAGTGGGAAATCAAACCTGGCTCTCCAGATCAGAGTTTGCTGCTCTTAACCGCTACACCACACTGGCTGTCTCTTGAACAATTCTTATTGTGCCCCGCCTGTTTGTATACTCTTTCACCCAATTTTTGCTCATTATGAAAAAAAATACCCCCCCCAAAAAGACAGAAGGATCTAAAAATGTTACTGACATGATCTCCTATGATATTTCCTGGATGTAATCATACATGTCTTTACTAACAAAATATTATACATGTAAACGAAAAATGAGGGCATGCTTTATGAGAGAACTACTTGCGTAGACAGGAAAATGCCTCAGGTCAAGTTTTGCTTTAAAATGGCTCCTGGAAAAGCTCTCTCCTGTACTGAGGTAATGGGTTGTTTCTTCAGCATTTCCTACTGCTTTGCAGGAGACCCCTTGCTTTCCTTTCCTCTTCTTTTGATGGATGAAGATAGCGGGTTAAGGGGCCGACCATACAGAACAAGAAATGATGTAGATGACAAAAGCCTGAGACTTCTGAACGATTCCTTATTCCAAATGGAGATCTCAGTTTTATCTGAGCAGCAGTAATGGAGGCAGGGTCACCAGAACCCCTGGCGGAGGCAGGGGTCCCCTACTGACGGGCCCCACCTCCCTGCCACCGATCAGTTGGCCGGTGGGGGGGAGAGACTCCAAAAAAGAGGGCGATCCATCTGATGTGCAACGATGTGTCTACATTACCGTCCACATGACCCGCAAGTGACGTCATCATGTCCGGGACATTAGGGGTGACACTCTGGTATGTGGGCAAAAACTCTGTGGTAGAATCCAAGTTTACCATTGAGTTTTTGCCCAAATACCAGAGTGTCGCCCCGATGTCCCAGACATGATGACATCACTTCCAGGTCACGTAGACAGTGACATAGACACGTCACTGAATTTCGGTTTGCCTCCCCGCTGTTCATGACAAGTCCTCCTTCCCCTACCAGTTGCAACCCTAAAAGGAGGCCACTGAGGATTTTTTGGTAGGTCCAGGATGGTATGTCCTCATGGAACACCCTTGATATACTGATGTTTCCAAATTACTGAGAAAAGAGAGATCCATGTCAGTTATTTGTTGATGGTCATTCTGCATATGCTAAGAGGTACTACCTGTCCTATAACCAGATGGGGTTGGCTGTCACAGAGGCTCAGCATTCAGGCACGAGATCAGAAGTATGGCATTTCATCATGATAAGAAAATTCATTCCTCCACCCACCTCCCTGGTAGTACATTCCATGCTGTAACTTCGTTGTGACTGATCTATCAATTTGATCGTGCAAAAGGGTTTTTTCCCCTTCTTCACAGACTTTTGCTTTCTCACCAAGGTTCATAGAATCATAGAAAAGTTGGAAGGGACCTCCCGGGTCATCTAGTCCAACCCCCTGCACAATGTAGGAAATTCGCAAACACCTCCACACCCGCAGCGACCGCTGTTCCACACCATGACGAAAGACCTGTATGATCCCTGGCCAAACTGGCCTGGAGAAAAATTGCTTCCTGACCCCAAAGTGGCCATCAGCATTTCCCTGGGCGTGTCAGAAAGGGCCACAGGAACCTAATTAAGGTGATCACCAGTCTATCTCTGGGCCAGTCTTTGGAGTGAGCCCTGAGAGGAAGTAGTCAGAGACGAATTTCACATATTGATTGCAACCAGCCACCATGGAGGATAACAGAAATGACCAACACTGGCCTGGGTCACAGCAGGCAAGGCTGACTCTATGATGGCAAAGGGAAGAGCATCAGAATCCTATTCAGCATTATTGTAGTTATATCAAATTCTGAACAATGGCCTCACACTGGGGCCACGTGCATGTGAAGAAGAAGAGGAGGAGGAGGATATTGGATTTATACCAGGCCCTTCACTACCCAAAGAAGTCCCAGAGGAGATTGCTATCCCTTTCCCTTTCCCTTCCCCTCCCCACAACAGACACCCGGTGAGGTAGATGGGGCTGAAAGAACAGCTCTGAAATAACTTGAGACTGACTCAAAGTCACACCAGCCGCCGCATGTGGAGGGGTGGGGAATCAGATCCGGTTCTCCCAGATTAGAGTCCGCACTCTTAACCACTGCACCAAACTGGCTCTCAGTTGGAATTGGGTTTCTTGAGAGATTTTAGAATAATAATTACAAAACTCCAATCCTATCTGTGCTTACTTGGGAGGAAGTCTCACTGAACCCAGTGAGAGGGAGCTTCGGAATCCATTTCACTAATGCCCAAGTCTATCTGCATGAGGAGCCTTGCTCTGGTAAGAGAGACCAAAGGAAGGCTCTGCCATTAAGCTGTAGGGTTGCCAACCTCCAGGCAGTGGCTGGGGAATCTCCAGGGATTACAACTGATCTCCAGGCAACTAGATCAGTTCACCTGGAGAACATGTCCACTTTGGAAGCATTATACCCCACTGAAGACCCTAACCCTCCCCAAACCCTGCCCTACTCAGGCTCCACCCCCCAAATCTCCAGGAATTCCCCAACCGGGAGCTATCAAGCCTTATTAAGCAGAATGGACTCTTAGGATCCAGCCCAGTGGAATTAACTTCCAAGTGGACGTGAGAAGCCCCGACCTGGATAGCCCAGGTCAGCCCGATCTTATCAGATCTTGGAAGCTAACCAGGGCTGGCCCTGGTTAGTATTTGGATGGGAGACCGCCAAGGAAGTCCAGGGTCCCTATGCAAAGGCAGGCAAATGGCAAACCACCTCTGAACATCTCTTGCCTGGAAGACCTCACAGGGTTGCTGTAGGTTGGCTGCAACTTGACGGCAAAACACGAACAAACAAAAACACACCCATCCCAAATCATGTGTCAGATCGGGCCATAAAATGTTTAAATGGATGGGTTCCCCCACCCTCTTCTGTTCCAGACCACAAAATAAGGTAGCGGTGACATTGTTTTCACGTTAAATGTTCCCCCCCCTTGTGTCTGGCTGCTTGTGAGGTGGTCCCCGCACGGCCTAGCTGAAAAGGCATTCTCTTCCCCTGTGGTGTCAGCCACCTTGGGAAGGGGAAGGACTGGAGACGGCCCCCACTGTGTGGCTGATCAAAAGTCCGCTTGGCTTCTACCACCCAGAGTGCAATCTCTAAACTGGCTTCCAATTAGCCGCCTCTGCTCATAACATTTCTCGCTCCTGAGAGACGGCCTTCCCAGCCCGGTTTTGGAACTCGGTGCTTTTTGCACATACCTTTCTGTGCTTTCCCCTTCCCTTAATCCTGCCCCCCCCCCCCAGTCTTCGCTCACAGAAGCCAAAAGGTCTCCCAGCCAAAAAGGAAATCAAAACCTTTTGTTGGCTGCTTCGTAGAAGAATTAAGGGGTGGGGTGACGGGTTGGGAGTGGGATCTTAATTAGCCATTGTAAATAACGGGAGGGAATGGCATGGCCTGCAACCATACCACCTTGGGGTGTGATGGCGCTGGACCACACAAAAGCTAAAGCAACTGGGCCGACGACGCACCACGGGGGTGAAATCCACCGTTAACAAAGGCAAGACTGGTGGAAAGAGCCATTTCGACTATTCATACACAACACGCTGCTTCAAATTAACTGTAACTACTTGAGAATAAAGGCAGTGGACGGTGCTGGGGTGGGGAGGGGAGGGGGACTCCTGCAGCTAGCTTGGGGGGGGGAAATCTCTGCTCAGTTTGATATTCCAGCCCAAAAGAATGTAACGGGCTAAGTGGGACAGAAGAAAAGAAGGCTGATCAGAGGTGTTGATGGCTTTCATACCTCCAATTTCGGTCCAGCTGCAGGGCAGATTGTATAAACATGAGATCCTTTTAAGGCAGGGAGTCCTAACCTGGATAGTCCAGGCTAGCCTGATCGTGTCAGAACTCGGAAGCTAAGCAGGATCAGCCTCGGCTGTGATTTGGAAGGGCGACCTCCAAGGAATACCAGGATCATGACACAGAGGCAAGCAATGGCAAACTACCTCTGAAATGTCTCTTGCCTTAAAACCCCCCACACGTCTAGCTCACCACCTAGTGGTGCGTAATGCTAAACAGCTAGATTGCCTGGCTGCCAGACAATCTTAGGATCTCCTGGCTATTCTACACACACAATGCCATACAATAATTAATTAATTAATTAAGGGTCAGGTTGCCAGCATCCAGGTATGGCCTGGAGATCTCCTGGAATTACAACTGGTCTACAACTGATACATCCCCTCCCCAAACCCTGTACTCCCCAGGCTCTGCCACTAAATCTCCTGGTATTTCCCAACCCAGCGCTGGCAGCCCCATGACCGAGGGGTCCCGTAGCTCATATATTTCAACAGACTGCCATTTTACCCAAGTCTGTTCTCAGGCCAGCCAAAGGTAAGCCAATTTGGAGTACGTGATGAGAGATGAACTGCGGTCAGCAATGCAGGAGAATGCTCCTGTGATCTCTCTTAGGCATTGCACCACTGAATAAAAATGGCGGTGAGTGCTTTCAAGGGATGCACTTAAGACCTTTCTGCATCAGAGCCGCTTAGGGTTGCCAGGCCCAAAGGACAAGCCGGCGGGGGACTTACTGGGACGCTCTGGGGAGGGCAATCCGGAAGTGACGTAGGCACGTCAGGGACATCGGGGGGGGGGAACGCCCTGGTTTGGGGGCAAAATTCAATGGTTTGAAGCTAATTCCACCATAGAGCTTTGCCCAAAAACCAAAGCATTGCCCCCCACGACGTGGCTATGTCAATTCCAGGTGATGTAAGCACACTGTGTTATTTCTGGCTTTCCAGTGCGCCGGTGGCCATTCTCCCCTGCTTTCTGATAGCCCTGAAGGGTGGGGGGGGTAGCACTCAAAACTGGGGAGTCCCTCGCTCCCAATTGGGGACTGGCAGCCCTAGAGTCACTATGTGCCATCCTCTTTGGTTTGAATCCAACCACTGTTGGAAAAAGGGAGGACCACCTTTGATCACCAAAAAGGTTATGCTGGCAATCATGGGACCTGCATGAACAAAATCCTTGAGGGGGATATATAGAAAGAAGGTGAATTGGGCAAGATTGAGTGGGGGAAAAACTGGCTGGATCCAACCCTCTGTCTCGCCGCACACAATGACTTGGATCTAAACCAGAGCACAGGTGCAAGTACATGGGGTGGTTTCCTCTTTCCTACTGCCTCCGTTCCAAATCCCAGGTTGTCCCCCAACGTTTAGTAGCCTCTGGAAGGCTGCAGAGGGAAAGGGGTGAACAGATATCCCCATTCTGCACAGGCTCTCCCCTTCCAGTCCCTTTTGACCCCAGGAAAATTATTCCTAGGGTCCTAGGCGTGAGTTGCCATGCAGGTGTCCATTCATGCCAACCATTCTGACCCCAGGAATAATCTTTTCAGGGGTCAAAGGGGACTGGAAGGGGAAAGAGAAATATGGGGGGAATTCACCTTCCACTGTGGTCTGTGCAGCAGCTAAGGATAGGGATGCCAGTCCCCAGGTGGGGGCAGGGATCCCCCATTTTTTGGGACTCCCACACCAGCAGTTGTCTGCAGCCCTGCTTGAAAAGAGCGGGTGCTTTGTGCGCCTCCCCCACAAGCCATGAATTCGCAGCTTGCAGGGCAGGCATGTGGTGGTGGTGGGCACATTCTTTTCAAGCAGGGGCCAGCCGCTTCTGCCTTGCAAGCGGTGAATCAAAAGAAGATGCACACAAGTTGAGTGATATTGCTATGGTGTGCCTTCCCATTTTGGCCAGAAAAGTCTCGGTGTGAAGCACACGATCAGAGTAAACGTGCCTTCAGTGTTGAGACACCGTTTTCAAATACTGAGGTTACTTCTCATGGACGCTGACCCGCAACATGAACTCCCAGCTCTGTCTGAGAACACCCTCTTGTCCTCTTAGCACTGTTTGTTAACAAAAGATGCTGAGATGCTGAAGTTTATAGACACAAATCATGTCTCCTTCCTTTTCATATGCGTACGTAAACATTGCCGTGCGGGGTGTACAGTCGTGCCGTGGGTTGCAGCAGATAAGCCGTAGAGGACATTGCGGTGGTCTTGCATGGTTCTTCACTCTACAGACCTAACATTTTTGTATTGCCGTTACCTCAATAAAAATGGTGTTTTTTTTTTGCAGAGTGAAAGTGTGAGATGATTTTTCTGGAGTTCTACACATTAGACAAGAGGGGGAAATCACCAGTGGGGAAACCAGGTGTATAAGGAAAGAGGGAGGGGGCTCGTTATCACTTATTAAAAATAATGGAAACCAGAACACTCATAACTCCAGTCTCTGGAAGGGAAAAAACAAGAACTCTCATGATCAGAAACGCCATATGATCCAGCTGTTATGGAAAGCATTCAGGGTTGTCAGGTCCTTCCTGGCAACTGGCGAGGAATGGAGGGACTTACCGGGAGCAGCAGGGAGGCCCATTTGATGTGCAGCGATGTGTCCACATCACTGCCCACGTGACCCGGAAGTGACATCATCACTTCTGGGTCATTGGGGCAACGCTCTGGTATTTGGAGGGAAACTCTATGGTAAATTTGACTGTGAGAGTTGGACTGTAAGGAAGGCCGAACGCTGAAGAATAGATGCTTTTGAATTATGGTGCTGGAGAAGACTCTCAGGAGTCCCTTGGACTGCAAGGAGATCAAATCAGTCAATCCTAAAAGAAATCAACTCTGACTGTTTCCTGGAAGGGCAAATACTGAAGCTGAAGCTCAAATACTTTGGCCACCAAAGGAGAAGGGAGCACTCGCTGGAGAACACCCTGATGCTGGGAAAGATTGAAGGTCAAAGAGGAAGGGGACAGCAAAGGATGAGATGGTTAGACAGCGTTATCGATGCAACAAACATGAAATTAAACAAACTCCAGAGCACGACGGAAGACAGGAGGGCCTGGTGTGATATGGTCCACGGGGTTGTGAAGAGTTGGACTCAACTGTGCAACTGAACAACAAGTTTAACTTCTTCCATTGAGTTTTTGCCCAAATACTAAAGAGGGAGATGCAGCAATGTGTCCATGTCACTGTACAAATGATCCGGAAGTTACGTCATCATTCCCAGGTCGTCGAGGCAACATCCTGAGATTCCTGACATCACTTCTGGTTTTTGACCAGAAGCGACATCACACCCCCTATTTTCTCCCATTCCTTCCCTCTTGTGCTTCAAAAACCAGTGGGGAATGGCGGAACTTGCCTGCCCTCCTACTGGAGAGACAACACACCTCTTTTGTAAGTTGATATTTTTTCCCCATCAAATGCATTGGGCCAAGAGGTAAGGGGGAAAAAAGACAACCATGAAGAAGCATTTGCAATCTGGACCAGACAAACACAGGGTCAGCCAGGCAAAACAGACAAAGCCAGGAGCAGAAGAGAAGCCACACAGCTTCCCCACCACCGAGCAGGATTTAAGCACTACATACACAACAGTCCTCCTCAATGTTCCCTCTAAGCTGTGGGGTCTTGTGAGCAAAAATTCTATTCTGTGAGTTACTGACATTAAAGTTGTGAGCAAGTGATTTGGCTGCTGCATAAATTAGTTTGCTCTGGAGCCATCCTTCCTGAGCTAAGACAAAAATGTGTGAGCCAGTGGCTAAAAAACTGTGAGCTAGCTCACACTAACTTAGCTTAGAGGGAACACTGGTCCTCCTAAATGTTGAACCCTCCTGAATCTATTGACTTGAGCGGGCTTAGAAGAGTGTAACTCTGTCTAGGATTGCACTGTTACTTTACTTAGTATACCACATTTACTCTAGAGGAAATTACCCTGCCTGCACAACCCCCCTCCCCCAAATGTAATACTCCAAAACATTTGTATTATTGGACATAACTGTAATTTGTATGCAAATTTAAGATAAACCTCTCTGTTTTGATGGCATATATGGGGGGGGGGGAATCTAGCCTTGCATTTGAGTAAATACATTGCTTATTTTAACATAAAGATGACAGGTTCTGGGGCATGGTTGGAGGAAACAATGCGAGAATGTGTACGTGCTGAGCAATTGGAACCCCCTCCTTTTTCTTTTTTTACATTTTTTGGGGGGAAAGTAGTACTCAGCAATGCTGTTCTATATTTCCAAACATTCTGGAGGTCTGGCAAACCTGTGTTTTGAACATCCTGTGCGTCCTGTCTCCCAACTAAGCTTTTTTTTTTTAATCAACGGAAGAAACATAGCTATAAATTAAGCTGAATCTCCAGACAAGATGGAAGTAATGCTGGTTGAGAAGGCTGATATCAGACAGAGTCATTCTCCTAGATGGGGTGAAGTTGGCTTTTTCAGCTTGGAGGTACTCATGGACCCCGCTTTGCTCTTTGAAAAGCAGGCTGGCATGGTGGCCAGGGTGTGCGTGCCTCCTATCACCTGCATCTGGTTCACCAACTGTCTCTTCACCTAGACCAGGGGTGGGCAAACTTGCTCAGTGTAAGAGCCACCTAGAACAGGGGTGACCAAACTTGCTTAATGTAAGAGCCGCATAGAATAAAAATCAGATGTTTGAGAGCCACAAGACATGAACAAATATTACCTGCTTTTATTGGAAAATAAGCAAATTTGCTTTTTATTAACATTAAATGAGACTGCCAAAAATAATAACAAAAGGGGTAAAAGCAGATATTGATAATGATATTAATTTGTCCAATGATATTTGTTTGCTAATGATATTTAGCTTCCCCAGCCGCCCTGCTGGGAGCCACATAATATATGTGAAAGAGCCGCATGCGGCTCCCGAGCCACAGTTTGCCCACCCCTGACCTAGACTCAGCCAATCTGGAAACACTGGTCTATGCTTCTGTAACCTCACATCTGGATTCCTGCAATGCACTCTACGTGGAGATGCCCTTGATGCCCAGAAGCTACAGCTGGTCCAGAATGTGGCATCCTGACTATTGTCATGGGCTAGCCGCCAGGAAGCTATGTTGCCCAGTTTGAAGCAGCCACATCGGATACCAGTCTTTCCAAATTCCATTTAAGGTGCTGATTACGGCCTTTAAAGCCCTTCACGACCTGGGACCCACCTATCTGAAGGACTGTCTCCTTCCATATGTCCTTGGGTGCCAACTGTGGTCTTCAGGCAGCCATCTGTTGGCTATCCCACCACTTATGGTGGTCTGTCTGGCATCATCCAGAGCCCGGACTTTTTTTTATCATGCCTCTGAGTCTGTGGAATGGGCTCCTGAAGAGGTGAGCCCCCTCCTCCTCCTTGGAGATCCAAGGCCTGCCTGTTTCCAGGGGTTTTGAATTGGCAGGCTTTTTAAGGGTGGGAAGGGAGAGATTTGGGGTCTGTGATATCATTTTGGACTTGATTGGAATTTTTTAAAAACTGTTATAAGCTGCCTTGAATCATGAGGAAAGGTAGGGGATAAAGATGGAAAATTTCCAGAAATTTTGAAGCCATGGGGGGAAAAGTTTCCCCCAGGGTTTAATCCCCCAGAAAAAATTGAAAACTGTTGGAAAAATTGAAAAAAAATGCAATATTTGTACTCTTTACGGATTGAAAGTCACTTTGTTACTCTGGGAACATAAAATGCAGTGTGCATAAATTGGCTTGGCATAAAAAGTATCATGTCTGATATGTTACACCAGTTTGGTGTAGTGGTTAAGTGCGCGGACTCTAATCTGGGAGAACCGGGTTTGATTCCCCACGCCTCCACTTGCACCTGCTGGATGACCTTGGGTAAGCCATAGTTCTGTACCAGCTGTTCTCTCAAGGACAGTTGTCTCAGAGCTCTCTCAGCACCACCTACCTCACAGGGTGTCTGTTGTGGGGAGGGGAAGGGAAAGGAGCTTGTAAGCCTCTCTGAGACTCCAAGTGAGTGAAGGGCGGGATATAAATCCAATCTCTTCTTCTTCTAAGTACAGCTTGTTCAGAAAATAATAAATCAAATTTACTTTCTTAAATTTTATTTATTTATTGTTACGAATGGAACCACAAGGTCCTGAAATGGAAATAAGGCCTGAACTGTAAGGAACCTGTTTTGCCAGTTTATGAGAGTAATAGGACTGAGAGAATCAAAATATATGACTATATATCAAAGGAAGCATAAACTATTGTGATAAGATTAAACCCCACCCTCCAATAAAAACCAAAGAAACCATCAACGTAAGTAGGGTTGGCAGGCCCCATGTGAGAGTGATAGATCCCGTGATTTTGCGGGCCCCTGCTTACTGCTGGCCAGCTGGTTGATGGTGGAAGCCCTGCCCCCAGCAGCCACAACCTGGTGCAATGTTCCCAATGTGATGACATCATGTGGAAGTGACATCATCACACCGGGATGTTGCACGGTGACGCTCTGGTATTTTGGGCAAAACTCTATGGTAACCATAGAGTTTTGCCCAAGACACCACAGCATCACCGCATAACATTTCTGGTGTGATGATGTCACTTCTGTGTGACATGTTGGGGACATCAAACACCCCTGCTCTAGGAAAGCTTCCTCCCACCCCCCATTGGTGAGAGCCCTAGGACCTGGAAACCCTAGACATAACAAAATTAAGAACATGATTTTATCTCCTCTAATCCTCCTACTCCTCCATAATACAGCCATAAAGCACTCATGATTCAATATTCTGAATTCTGATGAATTCTTACCTTTAAATTATGTACAGTTTCACCTCCTTTGGTTGCTCTGTAGTAATTCTAGCCACCTTTTGAAACCTAGCTGAGAGGACAGAAACAGATCCACCAACTATACCAAGATGAAGCCCACAAGCAAACAGGAAACTGAAACCCTTTTTCTTCTCATGTGACAACTGCAGGGCCCCCTAGAGACAGAAATGCATCTGTCTCTTGCATTTGAGAATTGTCGCCTCAGCATTTTCTCTGTATTTGAATTGTACTGCAGCATTTGCTTATCCTCAGTGTAGAGGAATTGCAATGATTTGATTATTTACATAGTCTTACATAAAAGTCTTCATGTTACATAGTTTTTAGAAATAATATCGGAGGATTAAATATGTCATAAACATGTTATTTATCATTGTAAAAGAAAATACATTCCATAATGTATTTTTTCAATTTTCCTGGGGGGGGGGGGGGGAACGGCTTTGGGAAAGAACAGAAAAAAGTCCCCCCTCCATTTTTCTGTCGTCCCCCCCCCCCCCCAGGCCTTCCCATCCCTAGTAGTGGATAAATGTTTTAATAATTAAACATGGGGAAACTTGAATCCACCCCATTTGCCAGGCTTCAGATAGTGGGCAAGCTTGGTGAGCCTGGAATCAACTATCTGTGTAACTGTTTGAGAAATAAAAAGAGAGGTAGTTTTGACAAATAATGTTGAGATCCCCAGTTATTTTACAAGGCATCTGCACCACCAACAACAACCAGAAATCAGTGGGAATAGTTGATTTGCACTAGAAATCGAATTAGTATTAAGGATCTGGCCATTCTTGGGAACAGTTAATCAGCAGCAAGTTTTCACCCACAGGATCTGTTTCTGGACAGGTTGCTGTGCCTCCTTCATGACTGTAAGGCGCCTGTGTAGCAGCGTATTGTGAAGGAGCCAGAAGCAGGACTTTGTGACGGGAGCGCATACCTTTACGGTACGTGCTTCATTAAACACCTTTCCATCGAAGCCAAGAGCTTTGCAAACCAGAACGGAAATCAAAAGCCCTTTTTTGGCTGCTTCGCAACCAGACGAGAAAGGCCTGTCCTGTCTCTCCATCTACAGAAGAAAACAAACTTGGAAGAGAAACTTCTGGCAACCAAGGGGGCAAGCGTCAGCCCAGCTCGAAGTGTCTGGAATTGGCTTCATTTTAAGTGGCTAACCTTCTGGTAAACAGTGAAGAAGTTGCAATTACCAGCGGTAGTGGGGATGGCAAGGGTCAGAGGGCCCCGCAAAGAGAACCAAATTCAGTGCTCCACTACTGTTCTTGGACTGGGATAGCCCAGCAGGGCATCTTTTCAGGGGGCTACCATGTCGGGGTCACTGTCAGTCAAGATAATGGAAGGCTCCTCCGGGATGTTAACTCGGGAATCCCAGCCAAATCTCTTTTTGGAGTCAGCTCGACGTTCTTATTTTGCATTCCACTTGCAGTATCAAGTGTACCACTGTTTACGCCCAGCTGTTCTGTCGGACCACAGCTCCATCAAAGGAAAGGCTACTTTTTTTTTTAGCAATAAGAAGATTGCTTTCTGTTTTAAAACCATCAGGCCAGAAATGCATGGGGCAGGGAGACCTTACCTGGTGCTCCACTGAACTTAGGACCAGAGTTCTGGGATCAAATTACATTGAACATATTGCAGACATTGTAAACCACACAGATGCCAGTGGGTGAGTTGCAGTTATTCCCCTCAAGCCGATCCTGATGCTCCACCTTACTTTCACACAGGTAGCCATGTCGGTCTGTACCAGAAGAGCAAGATTCAAGTCCACACCTTAAAGACCAACAAGATACTCAGGGTATAAACGTTTAAGAGTCAAAGCTGTGCTGAAGGGAGCTTTGACTCTTGAAAAACTTAGACCCTGGAAATTGTGTTGGTCTTTAAGGGGCTACTGGACTCAAACCTTGCTCAACTTATTTTCAATATAAGTATTTCAGAAATATATCTAAATGCAGCTGCAATTCTTTCTAAAGAGTTCAGTGCCTAAGAGGGTCTGTACTGGGAATAATGCAATACTTTTGTTTGTATCTGCCCCAGTTTTTTTCCTCAGTGGATACCCAAAATGGTTTACAACATTGTTCTCCCCTTCCTCCATAGTATCCTCACTACAGCCACCATGTGAGGTAGGTTATGCTGAGAGAGAGAGAGAGAGACTGGTCCAAGGTCATGGAGCAAATGCTGTGGGTCATGGGAGGGACTGTGATGAACTGGGGTGATCTGTCCAATTCTTCTCCCTCCAGAAGATCTTAAACTGATAGAAGAGGTTCTGCTGACTTCCTGGGGAAAGAAAAGAAAGATTCACAATCATGGGGGGGGGGAAGGTATTTGTGATCACCACACTGGGGGGTCACTGGGGGTGGGGGGGGAGGTATTTGTGAATTTCCTGCATTGTGCAGGGGGTTGGACTAGATGACCCTAGAAGTCCCTTTCAACTTTATGATTCTATGAGCACTGGAGGATATTTACCATTTAGAGGTAATAAAACAAATTAGAGTGATGCAAGTAGTTATCTCCAGATTCTGGGGGAAACTATCATTTTAAAGGCTGTGGTATATTTCCTTTACCTTTTTACAAGATAAATGAATGGTGTTGATTATTTGTATGCTGTTGTTGCCTTATTCCTTCACTGCTAAGCCTTCCTGGAAATGTCATAAAATATTTGAATTATAACAAGTTTCATCTATCTGATGGGAATCACTCCCAGGTTAAATAATGCCATAATGGAATGTCTCCAAAGATAAATATTAATTTTAAAATGTCTCTGATTCAGTTAGGAGTTTTTCTATAGAAAAGAGAGTTTGTTTTTCTAAAAAACAGGGAATGAAACTGCAGGGCTCTGGTGAGTTCATAAAGATAACCTGAACAGGGAAGAACTCATAGCCCCTGGATGATACATTTCCATCCTTATCTATGAAGAATATATGGGAATCATTCCTAATTAGAGAACTTATGAACTATTCCTTTTTGCATACCCACCAGTGCAGGAATATTCAGAGAGTTAAAGTCTTTCCCTGATATCGGTCTTTTCCACATTCTCATTTTATTCACTGGTAAGTTTCTGTTTCTTTGGGGTGTTTTGCTCCCTCTCATGGTCAATTTGATACCACACAGGTTTATTTCCAGCATATCTCCCTGCAGATTTAATATTGAATCGACCACTAGAGGGAGCAAAACACATGCAGAACATGGGGGGAAAACACCCCGAGAAACAGGAACTTACCAGGGTGTAAAGTAAGAAAAGCCTATAGTAAACTCATGCTTAAAATTCCCTCAGTCATGCTAAAGGTAAAGCCAATAATATGCTCCACGATGCTCTGTTATTTCAATTCACATTTCTAATTTGGTATAGGAACAAAAAATGTTGAATTGCCTCAAGCTTACCTCTCAAGACTGAAGCTGTAGATTTAAAGCTTTTTTTTCTTGTACTCTCTGTAAGTTTGAATTTTTAGTGTACTTCTAAGTGACCTCTTGCAAAGTTTATTTGCATAGAAACTGTTTTTCCTTGTGTGAAGAAATGCATTTTGTCCTGGGAGGTTTGAAATGAGTCAAACCACCACTTTGCTGCTTTTTTTTAATGGTATTTTTGCATTGTGTGTGTGTGTGCCTGTGCCTAGAAGTCATGGTGGCCTCTAGCGACTCCTACTGGGGCATGGAGTATGTTTAGAGAAGTAGCTGATATAGCCTATCTCAGGCCTCCCAGTCCTGGGATTCTCTGGAGGTTTCCCATCCAAATACTTACCAGGGTCAGCCCTGCTTAGCTTCTGATGAGATCAGGCTTCTCAGGGCTATACAGGTCAGGGTGACTTTGCTTTAAAAAAAAAAAGTTTCCTCCGGGGAGAGAACAGGCAGAAGTGGAAGGAAGTCCATTCAATTGCTTCCCAGATGTTCTTCAGCTCACCTTCATACAAATGCTAATAGACAGCCAGTTTGGCGTAGTGGTAAGTGCGCGGATCCTCCACTTGCACCTGCTGGATGACCTTGGGCAAGCCATAGCTCTGTACCAGCTGTTCTCTCAAGGACAGTTGTCTCAAAACTCTCTCAGGCTCACCTACCTCACAGGGTGTCTGTTGTGGGGAGGGGAAGGGAGAGGACTTTGTAAGCCGCTCTGAGACTCCAAGTGAGTGAAGGGTGGAATATAAATCCAATCTCTTCTTCTTCTTCTCTCTTCTTCTTCTTCTTCTTCTTCTAGATCTAGCAGGAGAGATAATGGGTGACTCCAGCTCTTTCCCTTCTCCTAGCAGGGAACATAGATTTGGAGGAGTGAAATGCTAGAAGGACTCCAGGAAGGAAATGTCCTGGAGATCTCCAAGAAAGGCCTCTTTGACCTGGCATGACCTGGTCAGGGGGTGGGATATAGGGGAAGTGATAAAAACTCCTTGCAACAGGAAGGAGCTCTCTTTCTCTTGGGCTCTGAAGCCATGAGACTCTCAGTTGAAGCGGCTGCCATTTTTGACCATGTGCTTGGTCTAAAGAGCTTGAGAGAACTTCAAGGTAATATTTATTTATTTATTTATTTATTTATTCGACATGTATGCCGCAATAACTTTATAGTAATAGTAACTTTATAGAGATTTGTAATGATCTAGGCTGAAGGGGCCTGTCTTATATTTTAACATCTGATAGAACATGTATAGAGAGTGGGACAGATGATTTGTGTTTTATCTGTTTCATTTGTATCACTTGCTCAATCTGGTGCAGTGCTAAAAGTATGCTTGTAAACGTTTTCTTTTTAATAAATACTTGATAACTTTTGATGCTGGGGGTGGTTCTCTGTACCACATAGACCTCCACCGTCTCGGACACACTATTTTAAAAGGAGCACCAGGGGAAAGGCAAGTAGTTGGCAAGTAGCGATTCCTCCAGGGTCGTACAAGCCAGTAAACTTTCCCCATGATGACCAGATGCTGGGCAGTGGGAGACACAGAGGCAAGGCTTCAGATCCTGGAAGGGAAGCTGGGAATCCTGACCCTCCCTGTGGGCAATTCTGTACAAAGGTCAGGTGGTTGTAAAGGTGGGCTACCCAAGAGTGGAAGAAACACCTCTGCAAGTGTGGAGAAACACCTATGAAGGCAGGGCAGAATAGATCCTGCAGGCCCAACCTTGATCCAATTCAGCCTCTCGCAAAGCTTATATTACATACTTTGCCACTCAGAGGTATGCATCAGCAAATCCCACTGAGTTCTATGTGTCTTATTGCAATGTAAGTGAGTACATAAGAATGCATTATTTAGAAAATAGCAATGGAGAAATAAACACTTTGCAGAGCTCCAGAGGAATACAGCTAAACTAAAACCGAGCCAGAACTAGAACCTACCAAGATGCTTCAAGATCTCCTTGTGCTTTAGGAGAACTTCCAAGTATGTGCTTTCATTTAACAAAAACCTGGTTCCCTAAGTATTTCTTGTTTATTCAAGATACCATAGACTTTGAGACAGAAGGATGGGAAGGATCTCCTATATCTCGAATACTTTGTGGTTTGCCATGTACTCTCTTCACTAATGATATTAAGAGAATCAACAGATTACTCTGGGAAATTTGATAACATATCTGGTAGTGGAGTGTCCCAACGTGGACGGCCTAGGCTAGCATGATCTCGTTAGATCTCTGAAGCTAAGTAGGCTCAGCATCAGTCAGTGTTTCTGTAGGAGACCACCAAGGAAGACCAGGGTTGCTATACAGAGGAAGGCAATGGCAAACACCTCAGCTCATCTCTTGCCCTGAAACCCCTATGGAGTCACCTGTGACTTGATGGCACTTTCCAGCACCACCAGTGGAATGCTTCCTCTCCCCCCCCCCCACATTCTGTTTCCACAGAAGTATGATTTTGGGGGACATATTGATTCATTTTTGTACATTCCTGTGGATACTAGGAATACAGAAAGAGTATTTCTTATATCATACTAAGGAAAGGCCAACTCAGTCCAGTATCCTGTCTCTCACTTCAGCCTGATGATGCTTCCATAGAATCTACATGGGTCCTGAAGGCAACACTTCTTTCCTATTTAACCTCCAACCTGTAATTGGTAGATGAATGTAGATGGAGGGGGAGGAGAAGGAGAAGATGGAGGAGAAGAAGGAGAAGAAGATTTACAACCCACCTTTCATTTGGAGTCTCAGAGTGGCTTAGAATCTCCTTTCCCTTCCTCTCCCCACAACGGACATTCTGTGAGGTTGGTGAGGCTGAGAGAGCTCTTTCAAGGACGGTTCATTTGTGACTGATTTTAAGTGTCTATTTAAGCAATTTCCGGATGGCAAGGAACAGCGGGGGGGGGGGGGGTAGGACTTGTTTGAGCTGCATGATATCATACAAGCACAAAAAAACTCAATTGCACTGTGCTGCACTGTTAGGAAGGAATACAGTGAAGCAACCTTCCAAACAGGCGTGAATAGGTTGATGACTGGACAAGCAGTCTGTCAAAAAATCAGCCGCCTGTTCAGGACTGGCGAATACCATGTGAGCCGAACTAGTGAGTGCTCAAGCATCCTTATCCACAATCCCTCACTGATGAGACAAAGAACATGCATCAAATTTGGGCTTAAACTGAAGAATGCCATTATGATAATGATCTTTTTAGGATAGTTAACTATTGACCCCGTGGATTTATCCAAGACTGGGACCTTCCCCGCAACTTTGTTCTTTTTCATCACAGCAACAGCAACCTCTTTTAGAAACCGGCTTATAGAAGCTCTTTATAACTGGTTAACTTCTGTATTTATTATATTTATCTTGGGGGAAAAATGCTTTGGAGGTCAGCTCTTAACATTTTTGTAGCTAACACGGATAAATACCGCCTCAGACCCAGTACTGATGACACATTTTGAAGCAGAATGAACAGTATTGACATGGCGGGTGTTTTTTGTATGTATATATCTTCCCGCATTGCAATTTATCCAAAATGCATCTCTCTCTCTTTTTTAAAAAAATAATCTTGTTTTCTACTTGCATGTTACAGGATATTAGATGTTTGATTTGCCAGTAGAAACAAACACACATGGCTACACATGCCACTGGTCTGCTAATCAGCCATATTCTTATTGAGTGGTGGATCCAGGTAGTCAGCTGTGTTGGTCTGAAGCAGTAGAACAAATGTAGAGTCCAGTGGCACCTTTAAGACCAACAAAGGTTTATTCAAGGTATGAGCTTTCCTGTGCCGTTCACACCTTAGTGGAGAGAATGAAGATTCCCAGTCACTTCCCACAATTAGAAAAGACACCTTTCGGCATTTATCTGCAAGTCTGACATATTTATTGCTTTACAACTGTTGACCTGATAACCTTAACTTGTCATTTAGTGTCACTTTGTGTATCTTGAACATCATAATGTTACATGTTAATTTACTGTTCATTCTCTGGCTATAAGTTTGAACTCTACCTTCCATTCCAGTGTATTTGAAAAAGTGCGCATGCACACAAAAGCTCATATCTTGAATAAACCTTTGTTGGTCTTAAAGGTGACATCGATGCCTGTGCAAGCTCACGTTCGGCATGTGCTCTGTCAGCCGCATTGGCTGCCAGTTGAGTACCGGATCTGCTTCAAGTGTCGGTAATTACCTTCAAGGCCTTATACAGCCTGGGACCAACATACCTAAGGGACCACCTCTTCCCATATACAGCTAGGAGAACGATATGCTCTGATAATCAACATCTCCTGGTGATCCCTGGCCCAAAGGACGTCCACCTAGCCTCAACCAGGGCCAGGGCTTTTTCTACCCTGGCCTTCACCTGGTGAAACATGTCCCCTATTGAGATCAGGGCCCTGCGGGATCTTATTCAATTCCGCAGGGCCTGCAAGATGGAGCTGTTTCTCCAGGCCTTTGGCTGAGGCAGCGGGCATCCACATATGCCCCCCCCCACAAGGTTGCAGTCTCTCACCCACTGATAACCGGCCATACCAGCTACATCAGTGGGCCGGATTCCCCCTACAGCAAGCATGACTATTGATTTTATATGTTTTAACATGTTTTAAATTTTATTGTATTTATTGAAATGTTGTGACCTGCCCTGAGCCCGTTTACAAGATGGGCAGGATATAAATGCGAAAATAAAAAAAATAAATGTATGTATGTATGTGCCACTGGATTCTAAATTTGTTCTTATTGAGTGGTGTCAGTCGGTCTATTGCAGGGGTCCCAATATGGTGCCCGGCAACATCTTTCTTGATGCCCGCCAAGTGGATGGTGCCACACGGGGCCCTTGCCGAGCCAGGCTTCTGGTTGACTGCGCAGATTAAAAAAAAATACGTTGCTTTGGCATCAGTTGTCACCACAACACAAGAATCTTCCCTGTGTGACTGAAGGTAAACTGCAGGAACCATTTTGTGACTGACTCCTCCTTCTGTGGCAGCCATTTTGTGACTGTGTCCACTGTACTATGTTAGGATTCCAAAGGTGCCTGCAGGCTTGAAAAGGTTGGGGACCCCTGCTCTGTCAGCTTCTCAACTGTTTTGGACAGGTGGGCTGACTTTCAGATGCTGCCTTGTGATTTGCATGACGGACTTATCCCTACAAACCACTACCACATTCCCACAGGAACTGGTTGCTGGAATAGCAGTCACGGAGTAGCCCTTTACAGAGACAGTTGTTTGTTTACCATGTCATTCACAAACATGATTACCAAAAGTGAGTACCAGGACTTTCCTGTTTCCACTTCAGCACTTTCTAAGTGAGATTTTGAGTCTCTACAGCCGATACAGATAATTCCCACCATCCATATCTAGGTTCTTCACTGATTTTATTGTATTTAATGTATATTAATTTCTTGTATTTTATAGCCCACCTTCCTTCCATCCCGGAGCGTGGAACAGTGTCTGTGGAGTTCTGTGGACGGAGGAGACTTCCATCCAGGTACTGAACAGAACCAAGCGTGCTTAGATTCAGCAAGCTGGCTGTGCCATATGCCCTCCAGCCATATTCTGGGACCTTTTATAACATTTGGACTTCATTAAACATGTTATGTAAATTAAAGACTGGCACTTAGCGTAAACTGGGAATCATTATTTATTTCTTTATTGATCGCATTGGATTTATAAACCGCTCAATCCCTGAGTGCTCAGGGCTCTGAGCGATGAACAATGATAATAAAACATATAATCAAACAATACCAATTTAAAAAAAACCTGATTAAAACAATGTCATAGTTAACAAAATTCAGATGGCATCATAACATCCAATTTCAACGGTGTCCTCGTTTCATAGGGGGAGAGGTGGAATGGGAGGAGTAGGAGGAAGGGAGTGCCGGCCAGGATGGTCCCCATCGCTGTCCTCAACCGAAGGCCTGGAGGAATATCTCTGCCTTGCAAGCCCTGCAGAACTGTATAAGGTCCCGCAGGGCATGGATGTCATTGGGCCCAGAGTTCCACCCAGTCGGGGTCAGGGCAGTCATTCCAAAAACAAAAGCCAATCCAGAAGGTTTCAAATAAAACACAAATATTAGGGATTTCTGGAGACCTCTGGAGACCTACAAGTAGCTGTAGGAAAGGAGGAGATCAGCTCAGCTGGGTCCTCTGGCTTAAGCATTCAACGAGTGACCTGACTTTACCTGCCTTCCCCACCAACCAGTAGAATTCCATCTGAAGACCTCTCTATTGCTGCCCTCATGCACTGGCTATCTGGGAAAGTAGTAGCTCTGGAGCTTTCCATGCCTTTCTGATTCCTGAAAAGCCATACAATACTTGGTTGATACTGGCAAGACTGGAATCTGAGAAATTGTGGAGGCACCCGATGAAAAGAACATGAAACTGTCCATGGAGTCAGGGAATAAGGGAGCACTTGAAAAGAACACACAGAGCTGTAGCAGAGGAAATATAAAGAGTTTCCAATGGTCAATTTACACCAGAAACACTTGGTGTTCAATGTTTACAGTACTGGAAGCCAATGAGCTTCTGTTAGAAAAGTGAGGTTTAAAAAAAACCCTTTCTAAATGAAATAGAAAATATTTAAACAGGGACGACTGCATGAGCAAAGATCTTGTATGAGCTCATGTTGACTAATGATCCGTTCCTTGGACCAGTTTGCTACTCCTGTTTCTCTACTGTCATGCAGCAGTTGAGGGAGCATGAAGTACTTCTGTATCAGAACTTGAGAAGTGGGGTGCAGTATATCTTTAACAAAAAGAACTAGAGGATATGAAATCTGCAAACGTTAACTGGACTTAAAGTCTACCTGCCTCAGTATCAGTCAGTTTATGAAGTATCGAAGACGGCAGAGGGTGTAACAGGTGGGGGGAGGGGCACAGTTGGAGTGGAGCTCCGAGCACCACTTTTAGGGGCACATCTGTCAGTCACGGTTCCACCTTCCAATAAACTGTTCTTGGAAGGTGGAGATGGAAACTTGTGGTTCATTTGCCGTAGGCACAAGCAGAGCTCTCTCATGCCTTTATTGTTCCATGAGTTCACTCTGCCCTCCTCAATTCTGGTTCAGCTAGGAGGATTTCTGAATTTAATTCTGGAACAGGACTGTGCACATTCAGTACTTTCCCTCTGTTCCCTACATTGCTGATGCGCACATGTAATACAGCACTGCAAAAATAAAGTTGATGTGATTGTATGTACGGGCATATCAACATTCTTTTTGTGCCGTGTTTAACTGATGTGCACTCACAGTCTCCTGCCTTGGTAAAACATTGCACAGAAACAATTTTGACACAACTGCACATCAAACCACATTGAAATTGGTTTATCGAGGCACAAATGGGTTCAGATCACGCAGAGAGTAGTTATGCTTGATGATCCGCCACTTTGGCTCATAGCCTGCTCTACCGGCGGCTAAGCTATCTGGATGTGTCCAAATGAATTCGCTTTGGCCCATGTGTATGATTGGACTGCTTTCTCAGATGACTGTGCCATTTTCTTGCATTTGCCACTGCCTCCTCTGGTTGTTAAAAGGCATATATATTGTCAATATATACATATATTGACAATCAAGGAAATAGAACCAGACTGAGAACCTTGCCCAGCATGTAAGCTGACTCAAGGTAAATTCAGCTAGCAATTGCGTTGATGAGAAAGTTCTCAGCACACCTAGCAAGGGGAAAAGTCACAAATAAAATGAAGAAAATGAATAGGGATAGGCACGAACCAGCTCACAAATTAAAGCTCATGGTGAAGTTTGCAGGGGTTTAAATGGCTCTGAGCTTTCTGCTCTCTGCCACTCAGCAGTTTTTCGCAGGGAACAGAAAGCAGGGGTTTAGATGGCTGAGAGCCATTTAAACCCCTGCTTTCTGCTTTTCCGCAAAAAGTGGCAGCTCCATGCAAAAAGTGGTGGGGAGCAGAATGCAGGGGTCATGAACCATTACAAATGGGTTTGGTTCACGAACCAGCCTCCCAGTTTGTATCGGTTTGTGGTTCGGTTTGTGGTTTGGGCTGTTCATGCCCATCCCTAGAAATGAAACCAGAGGCAAGCTGCAGATGCACATTCACAAAATTTGGAATGAGAATCCATAATGCATCGATTGTGCCTTGGAAACGAGATCAGGTGGTTCAAAATCCCTGGTGAGAAAGTCAGAATGTTGGAAGTGTCCCTCCCTAATTTGTAGTGTGGATTAAGGAAGAACTCTGTGCCCTTGATAGTTTTGCCATCTGTACCCGAAAGCTAACAGAACATAGAAACTCCTCTGTTCTGCTGTGCTGGTTAAACAGGAACTGAGCAGGATGAGCTGAAATGGGATGGTGCCTTCATCCCATGTCATCCTAGGCATGAGTCCACTTGGGTACTCATAGGAGGAGCCCACGTTCAAGAGGGTGTGCCGGGGTGGCCCTCTTGAAACTTCAGGGTATACAGTCCTGTTTTCCAGAACTTCTTAGCTCCACAGAACATGAGAGAGGCCCTTTATTTCCACTGCTTCAAACGAAACATCTTTTATATTCCTTATTTCAAACATCACAGCTCCAGTGTGACATTCACATCTGAAGGGTGAAATTGTCAGCAGCAGAGGAAAAAGCCCAATTCCCTTAATGCAACAGTTATCAACCCCCCCCCCCCCCCGGGACCAGCAAACGAACACTTCTACCAACCTGTCTGAGTCTGAAGCTGCTTGCTCCTCCTGTATGGGAATTGGTGTGAGTTTTCATGAAGTTTGGAAGCTCCATATGAAAATGCTTATCCTTGACTCTGATGAAGATTGGAAACATGAACTTACCTTGGAGACACGTTAGTTTGCTGGAAAGTCATATCATCCACAGAAAGATATTGATATACCTGCTGTTTAAACCATTGCTTGCCAAAAGCACAGAAAACACAAGTCATCTCGGTGCCTGAATTTTTCTTTGAGTTGTTATGTATGATGTTAGCAACCTTGTTTGACTTGTATTCTGTTTTGCATTTTGCTGTGGCTTGTCCTTTGTCCTTTGACATGTACACATATATTCAAAGCTCTTTATAAAGTTTCCTTCTATTGATATTGCATTTAACTTTAATATAATTATCAGACAAATAAGTTTGCACAAGTCTTTATTTATATATAATGGTTAGAAATTGCCTTTTCACAGTGTATTATGTTTTCTTGGAACCTCCAGGTAGTGGCTGGAGATCTCCCACTATTACAACTGATCTCCAGGCTGCAGAGATCAAGTCAACTGGAGAAAATGGCTGCTTTGGAAGGTGGACTCTACAGAAACATATGCCACTGAAGTCTCTCCCCTCCCCAAACCCTGCCCTCCTCAGGCTCCTCCCCCCAAATCTCCCGGAATTTCCCGACCCAGAGCTCCAGTAGAGGTCTTTTACATTACCTATGACTTGATCCTTTTAACTGGAGATACCGGTAATTGAACCTGGGACCTTCTGCATACAAAGCAGATCTTCCACTGAGCCACAGCTCCTCCTCAAAGGATACCAAAGGAGAAGCTGCATGGCTTGCCTCTTGGGTAGTTCAGCCTTGCTCAGTTTGCCTGCCTGACTCCCAAAGCGGAACATGTCTGTGTGTATTGCGTGCTCTAAACTGGACTGAAATCCTTTGCGAATTCTTCTGTTACCACACGGGAACTTCAGTTCAGTTCAGTAAATTTTGAGCATGCACCAGTAGGATGAATGTCACCAGCTGATAAGTGTTTGCCAAGTGTTTGTAGAGGCATAAGAGCCGCACCTTATACTCGAAATGTAGCAGTTCTAAAATTATGCATGTCACCTGCCCATAATGACCCCAGGGCACATATAATCTAGGCAAGCCAGCAAATGGTAAGTGTGTGCCAACAGTGTGGAGTACTGCTGCACAGCAGAGATTGCAAGCAAATCTTCCCCACGGTCACCTTAGGTTCCCTTTGATTTTGCTTGTGTGATGGATGTTCCTTTTATTCAACTTCTGGGTTTTGAGTTATGGTAATTAATTCTTTGTAGGGCCATTTACTGTTTTAATTCTATTTTGGAATTGGATTTCCTTAGCTCACTAGTGAATCATTTACATACTATATAAAATAGGTACATCATAAGCAAACCTATGCCAAAAATATCAAACCAGTGTTCAGTACTCAACAGACTCTGGAATAAGTTGCACAGTACAAAGTCCTTGTATCCTAGGCACGCCAGCCTCCAGGTAAGGCCTGGAGATCTGGTATTACAACGGATGTCCAGATGATAAAGATCAGTTGCCCTGGAGAAAATGGCTGCTCGGGAGAGTGGACCCTATGGCATTATAACCTGCTAAGGTCTCTACCCAGGCTCTACCCCTAAATCTCCAGGAATTTCCTAACCCAATGCTGGCAACCCTATTGTATCCCCCATGTGGCCACTGCAAGGACTTCTGATCAGATATGTTCTTGGAGTTCTGAGCTCAGAATCACAGATCTCCCAGCTCTTCTGTGGTAGAATGTTCTATCAGTTTGGTGAGAGAGCCAGTTTGGTGTAGTGGTTAAGTGTGCAGACTCTAATCTGGGAGAACTGGGTTTGATTCCCCACTCCTCCACTTGCAGCTGCTGGTGTGACCTTGGGTCAGTCACAAGTCCCTGCAGAGCTGTTCTCTCAAGAACAGTCCTTGAAAGAGCCTTCTCAGCCCCACCTACCTCACAGGGGTCTGTTATGGGGAGGGGAAGGGAAAGGAGTTTGTAAGCTGCTCTGAGACTCCGAGTGAAGGGCGGGCTATAAATCTAATCTGTCCTTCCCCTTCTCCTTCTCCTCCTCCTTCTTCTGGAAGCCACGTGGCCTTTGTTACATAAATGGGGCCAAAAATGGAGACTGGGCAGAGGTGTGATGGGTGGAAGTCATATGCAGGAACTAGGGTTGCCAAGTCCGGGTTGGAAAATACCTGGGCACTTTGGGGGTGGAGCCAGGAGAAGGTGGGGTTTGGGGAGGGGAGGGGCCTCAGCATGGTACAATGCCGTAGAGTCCACCCTTCAAAGCAGCCATTTTCTCCAGGGGAGCTGATCTCTGTCAGCTGGGGATCAGTTGTAAAAGCGGGAGATCCCCAAACCCTACCTGGAGGATGGGAACCCTAGCAGGAACACAACATTAATTAAGCTCCAAAAGATAGGATGCTCAGAAGTCATAAAGGGAGAAAAGCTAACATCTTCAGAACTTGATTTTCCAGATCATCTTAAGACGTGACTGCTTATAGTTTCTTTAAACCCAGCTTCAGATGGGTAGCCGCATTGGTCTGCAGCAGTAAAGCAAGACTTGAGTCCTTAAAGCCCAACAAGACTGCCAGGATATCAGCTTTCGAGAGTCAAAGCTCCCTTCATCAGATACTAGCTTTGCTTCTGGAAAAATCTTATTGGGGGCTACAGGACTCGAACCTTGCTCTTTAAGCTCCGCTCCATCATTTATAAAAAGCACCGTCTTGTTTGCTGTCTGCCTAATTCATTTGCTCTCTGCTCGTCTAATGGCAGCAAGAACATAGCCTTAGCTGACACCAAAGTGAATATTTGCAGGGGGAAAAACACTAGTATATTTCCTTGCTACACCTCCCTCCCTCCTGGTGGCAAGGGTGGATGCGGGGCTTGGAAACCTGTCCCTTTGAACTCCCAGGCAGGGAGGGCAAAAAAAAAGAAGAAGAAGAAAGAGGAGGGGAAACCTTTTCCAGGGAAAAGAGAAATCATCCAAGCAAGCAGCTTCCAAAACATCAACGGAGTTATTTTTAACTGTGAAGAGAGAAATTCGGGACGAGGGATAAATGCGAGAAGAGACCAGGAGGTTAAAAAAGAAATCAACATACACATTTTGAAAAGACAAAAAAAAAATTCCAATGAGATCTCCCCTTTGTTGAGAATTAGACAAATGCAAATGATTCCTTGGAGTAGGATGGGGGGCAAGAGATGGAGCCTGCGGCTCTTGTGAAGGGAATTCGCAGGCCACCCCAGGGAGAGCATGAAGTAAGTGTTCAGTGATGTGTTGACTTTAATGCAGGAAAGAAGTCTGCTGTGGAGAGCAACCTTAATCCTATGTCTGTGTTTGGTTTCCACTTGTTTCATGGCATCCTCTCTTGATGCAAGGCCTCGATTGAAAGGGAAGTGTTGCATGCTGGGTAACAGGCAGCCATCGCTATGCAGATAAGCAGCTGCTGGTCTGTTTTGATACAAGAGGGATTCTGTCCGTCTCTGGAATTGGCTTTGGAGGTAATGATACGGTTACTACAAAAAGGTTCCTTTCCCCTCAGATGGGCCTAAAGCGGGGGCCATATTGAAATACCAACAGATTTTGCAGTTGTAAATACTGCCATTCAACAGAAATTGTCAAGTCATAGCTATACCTCAGCTGAGAAAATAAAAACTTGTCGTAATGTTCTGTTAACGGATCCAGCATAAAAATCCCCCTATCTGTCCAAGCTCTCCATAAACAAGATTTCTTCCCAATTTTTAAATCTGGATCAGCCCACAGTGTTAATTTAGCATATGAAAATTGGTCAAATTGGCATTGTTGTGACATTATACCTCTTATATGCCATAATGACAGCCGGTGTGGTGTAGTGGTTAAGATAGGGTTGCCACGTCAGTCGGATCAGCTGGTGGGGGATGGGGCTTACCTTTCCGGGGGCAAATAGGGAGAACCAGGAAATGACCACAGGGGGCTCCTCTCTGCAGCAGGAATTCCCCCCAAGAGGCAAGAAGCAGGAAATAAATGCAATGTGCTTACATCACCAGGAAGTGACATAGGCACATTCGTGACATCAGGGGGGCACTCTTGTTTTGGGGCAAAACTCTATGGTTTGAAGCTAATTCTAAGAATAATAATTCTACCATAGAGTTTTGCCCAAAAACCAGAATGTCACTCCTGACATCACCCATGTTCCTATGTCACTTCCAGGTTATGTAGACGTGTAGCATTTATTTCCTGCTTCTTGCCTGTCTGGGGTGGGGGTGGGTGATTCCCGCTGTGGACAGGAGTGCCCTGTGGCCATTTCCCCCACTTTCTGATAACTCTGAATTGGGGGAGGGGCTCCAAACTGGGGGATCTCTGCCCCCAACTGGGGACTGGCAACCCTAGGTTAAGGGAGTTGAACTACTATCTGGAAGGCCCCAGATTCAAAGCCCCACTCATATCGCTCACTGGATGATCTTGGGCCAGTCACATTATCTCAGCCTAACCTACCTCACAGGATTGCTGTGAGCATAAAATGAATAATGTAAGTCACTTTGGATCCCCACTGTGGACAAAGGCGGATGACAAACGTATTAAATAAATAAAAAGAATATAAATCAATTAAATGAATAATTCTCTGACTGCAGAAGTTACAGGAGGAACGGGACCTATTTTAGTATGAACAGACCCTAATGCATTCCATTTAAAGAGGGTGACCAGACAGGAAGCCTCCAAATAGCTGAAGATGGATAATCCGAGAGGAGCAATCCTGATCATTAGTACAAATTAGCAGATATGCCTGATTATGTGAACTAAGATTAGGAAACCCGAATCCTCCTTCATTAAGTGGGAGCTGCATCTTCTTAAAAGAAATCCATGATTGTGAGGAACCCCACATACATTTCTGAAATAATGTATTAATTTTATGAATGTAGTTACAAGGTATTGGAAAATGATTTGCACATAAAACATATACAATTAGGTATCATGTTCATGTTGAGTGTGTTTATGATACCCCATAAAGAAAGGTCTAAGCCTGCCCACGTGTCCAAATCCATCAGCTATCAACTTGTTAAAATTCAGCATAATCATATGCTTAATATCTCTAGGAATCAATATTCCCTGATAATGACTGCATCTGAGCACCACCAAATATGTCCATCAGCAAATAGTCTCTGTGATAGATTGTCTCCCAATGGCATCCATCAGCTCCGATTTATTCCAGTTAATCAAATAGCCAGACAGAGCACCAAAAACATTACTCATGTTTTGTGGTGGAGAGGAAAGTGGAGTTTGAGTCCAACTCTCTTTGAAAACAGCACTCTTCCAGGTGTACATTAACCATACTCCAAAGTAAGGAAGATGTTCTCAAGGAATGATGAAATGAGTCAAAAAAGTGGGAAATGTTGCTCGGTGAGGTTTTTCTGACAAGAATGGGATCTCAGTACTTCTTGGCTCTCACTCCAGAATCAATTAATTATTTCAACAAAACAACCTGGTTGGGGGGGGGGGGGATACATGCTGCTACCTTCTACTTCTCAAAATCTCCATTGGCATTATGTGGTGTTTTATTTCCGGCACTCTTCGTATGTTCTGACAGGAACAGGTCTTTTTCGCTTCTATTGAAGACTGGGCTATCTTGGTGAACTTTCTGCCACAAGGCAGCAATGTTTCATTCTGCAGAGCCACACCAAGCCCCTTTTTCATTTTATATTTTTGGCACAGGTAACACACAGGGCCCTCTGCAGGTGGCAGGAGTCAGGGAATAATGTCCCAATTGCGGTGGGGCTTCTGCTGATAAATAAGGATGAGCCATGAGAAATAACTGCAAGGAGAGATTCCTGAAGTCCTTTCATTTTCAGGTGGGGGAGGTCTTTCTTCTCTAGGCAGGTTTAGTGTAGTTTCCAGAGCTGGTTCCGGAATGGGAATTCCTCATGCTGGAATTCTCCTATCACTTTGCCTTGGTTTGCTGTCTCCTAGAAATCTGGGTTCATTCATACCCCCCTGAATCTGTTGGTTATTTTCCTATCCAATAAGAGGAAGAAGATTCTGAGGTCCTTTTTGAGAGTGCAAATATTGCCATTCCTCCCTCAGGGATCTGCCTGTCTGGTCTAAGAGAATACTAAGCCGCTCTTGCTCATGGATGGCACTGTAGGAGTGTGGAAAGCACACAGGCCAAGTTCTCCTTGTAGATCGTAGGGATGCCAGCCTCCTGGTGGGACCTGGGGATCTCCTGGAATTACAGTTCATCTCCAGACTACAGAGATCAGTTCCCCTGGAGAAAACGGATGCTTTGGGGGGTGGACTCTATGCCACTGTACCCCACTGAGGTTTCTGTTCTCTCCAGGCTCCACCCCCAAACATCCTGGAGCTTCCCAGCCTGGACATGGCAAAAAAAACAAACCCCACTCCTGTCAGTGGCCAGGGGGACCTGGCAACCCTAAGGGAATGGTTGACACAGTTGTGGCTCTACCCTGCTCAAGGTAACAGTATGCCAATTGTCAGTGATATAAGAAGGTACTTAGTTTGAACTAATTTTTTTCCCTAACATCATATTTATATTTAGGGATTTTTTTTTACCACAATGCATGCATCACTGTTCATTTACTTACACTGAATCTCGTTTCTCAATTACTGTTCTGAAATTATTTAGAAACAGCATTATGGTGAAGAAGAAGAGATTGGATTTATAGCCCGCCCTTCACTCACTTGGAGTCTCAGAGAGGCTTACAAACTCCTTTCCCTTCCCCTTCCCACAACAGACACCCTGTGCGGTAGGTGGGGCTGAGGGAGCTCTTTCCAGATCTGTCCTTGAGAGAACAGCTCTGACAGAACTATGGCTTGCCCAAGGTCATCCAGCAGCTGCGAGAGGAGGAGTGGGGGATCAAACCCAGTTCTCCCAGATTAGAGTCCGCACACTTAACCACTACACCAAACACTATTTACGTTTCAGCAATACAGTCGTTAAAATAAAATATACTAATTGTACATGTTTATTAGCACAGTTCTTTCAGTGCCAATGATTCCCACCCTTTTTCAGGCCACCGCCTACTTGGTCCCATCAACTCATCCCCATTCCCCCTAACCTATCCTATTAAAGCACTATTCAGAGTAGTGGTTTGCATAACCCACTAGGGAAGATAACAACAATACAATTCACAACGATAACAATTAATTGTTATCCAAATCCAGTTAAAATGTTGGGTTTAATATATTCAACAAAACTGATGACATCGATCCAGTGATACCAGTATTTCAAAGTCTGATAGTCATTTAGCAAGAATTTTAGATGCCCCATTTAATAACCACTTCACTGTTCAGTAAATTCTTAATGCAATGGATGGGCTTGACAAAATGATACCAGTTTCCCAAAGTTTGGTTTAAAGTCACTTAGCGGGAGTCTTAAATCACCGTCTTTAGTAATCAGCGCCTCCCTGCCATTCCCTTGCCATTTAGCAGCCCCCCATAAGTAATCCCACTGCCCCCCAGGGGATGGTGCTGCCCCATTTGGAAACCTCTGGCCTAGAATGTAGTCTCAGTGGCTATACTGAGAAAGGCAGCCACTTTTCAGTGATAGGTACATTGTCCCCAGCACACGCACGCACGCACAGAGAATGAGGGGTGCGGTTGGGGTGTTAACTTCCTGTTGTGCTGACCAGCTTGATTCTAGAGTAATTCACAGTCTGCTTTAGATTTCACCACCCCTTCACAAAACTGGAAGAATGAAAAAACTCCAGAGCTTTGGGAATGGCTCAGAAAACTAGTATTTTTGGCTGAAATGGACAAATGGACCAAGAAACTGAACAATCAAGATTCTATGATATTTTTAGAAGAATGGAAAGATCTGCAAGAATATACAGAAAAGTGTATTGAATTAAAGGGAAACATATTTACATTTTCTAACTATTGAAAAATTTGTAATAACTGTATATGTATCTAACATTTTTAGGAATGGAATAATATATAAAAGCATTAGAGGTACATATGTTATAGAAAAAGAGCTAAATACTCAATCTTTTTTATTTAGTAATTTACCTGTTAATCTAAGTCTAAGTACAGGTGTGGGGTATGCTGGAAGCCTAGAAGGGGGGAGGAGGAAGAAAAATAAAAAGAGGTTGATAAAAAAAATAAGATAAATGTACTGTTTAATGAAAATGGTGACTTCAATTAAAAACATTTTTTTAATAAGATTTCACCACCCTAAATAATTTGGCAACATTCAGAAGATTACTAAATTTCCTTAGGACACTTTGGTCAGAGTCTTTCCCCCTAAGTTTTATCTAAGTCCAGGTATTTTATTCTAAGTATTTATAGCTCACTTTTTCTCCCCAGGAAGGACTCAAACCAGCTTAGACTGACAAATAAACTGACACATATATAGATAAACCCACATAAACAAAAAGAACAGCATTGTTTGCGTGATTCAGGAATCAATTGCTGGTTCATCTGCAGGTGGGATATGTGAGCCTCAGGCCAAGAGCCAAAAGGTCAAGAGCCCTTTGGCATGTGCCTCTGGCCACACCCAGGCTTTAAAGCTTCTCTCTCCACAGCTGAATCCACATACCTGAAATTAGGGGGAAAGGGATCATCTTTTGGGAACAGATGACACAGATTCCGGCAAGGCATGGAATCTG
Organism: Lepidodactylus listeri; assembly: GCA_029233225.1. Classification (NCBI taxonomy): domain Eukaryota; kingdom Metazoa; phylum Chordata; class Lepidosauria; order Squamata; family Gekkonidae; genus Lepidodactylus; species Lepidodactylus listeri. The sequence continues at coordinate 19,774,143 of JARCFY010000016.1, forward strand.
TTTGTTCCAAATGCTCTATTTTGACAAAGGTACCTGTCTTTGAAATCTTGCAAACCTTGCACTCTCCCTCAGGGCTTTTGGAGAAAAAGCCCAGCAGGAACTCATTAGCATAATAGGCCACACCCAACAGCAGAAACTCATTAGTATATTAGGCCACACCCCTGACAGCGCAGCTCCCTCCCAGGATCAGCTTCCCCAGGTGCCTTGTGGCTTGCAGGGCGCATGGGGAACCTGAGGGAGGGAAGGTGGTTTCTGGATTGGCTTCCCCAGGTGTCCCACAGCTGTGGGTCACCAGGGGAACCCGAGGAGGGGCAGCACTTTAAACTGCCTTCCCTCCCTGGATCAGCTTGGCTTCCCCAGTTGGGGAACCTGAGGGGGAGGGGAGGCAGTTTAAACTGTCTTCCCTCCCTGGACTGGCTTGGCTTCCCCAGGTGCCCTGCGGCTTACGAGGCACATGGGGAACCCGGGGGGGGGGCTGTAGGGTTGGCCAACTTGGAAGCCAGCTGGAACTCCGTTCCTGTATGTTCCTGCCCCAAAATAGCCCTCCTCTCCTTCCCTAACAAGCAAAGGCACCACCTTAGTGTCTATCAGAGCATCCCAATCTAGAAGTTTGTTGGCACCTTCAAAAAACCATATATGTATACTCAGGCCCATCGGGTCATGTCTGCATAACAAACCAGTAAATTATGCATTGCACTGTGCTTTTGCTTTGTCGCCAGAAAAGAGTTTATTCCTCCTACGCATAACAGAGTTCATACTTTCTGCAAGACGAAATAGGCTTGCTACCTTCTGTTCTGAGCCAACAGGTCCGTTTGCTTTCATGTGATGTCACACAGTTTTGATTTAGCAAGCTGAGCGCAAAATGATGTGAGCCAGGGACTCAGTGTTTAGTTATGTCAATCTCCAGGAGTTCTCTGTCCATAAACCTATTACTTTAATAAGATCGCATTAGGCCAGAAATGAGAAGGGTTCTTTTAATAAATCTCGTCCGGAAACCCTTGAACAGCTAAGCGATCTAATCGTATTCTAGTAGAAATGAGTAATATGCAGTCTAAATGATATTAAGACTTTTTAAATTAAATTGTATAAAAAATCAAGCATGAGTTAAAACTAACAAATTAAAAGGGAAAAACAGAGAAAAGGAAAAGGTTACACATTTAATATTGTACATTATGGCTGCGGTCACATGCGCCAGTTGAAGCGGAGGGGAAGCAAGGCTATTTCCTCTGGAGGAATTTGACACGCAGTTGCAAGATCACACAGCCCTTTGAAGCTGCGGGCTTAGCTCATCATTGTGTGATCAGATGCAACTGGGGGTGAGTCTTTTGGGGGGAGGGTTGTTTCCCTTGTGCATAAATGAGGATTCACACCTCCACACTGAGGGCCTCCTATGGATTATGCAATGATGCACATAGCGTGAAGGGGGGGGAAACAATGACACAGAGTCGGGATGGCTTGATGAGACTATCCCAATGGCATGAGATCATGCTTAAGTGATCAGACAGGGGAAAGTCCATCCATGGCCCATAGCAACCCATCTACTACCAGAATTTCCCCAGTGTCTTTTAACTTTGCTTCTGTGGTGGAGCAGCACAGGTTGCTGATGACTGCAGGACACTTCCCAGATGTTGCTGTCTGATCGTTCTCTTTAGATCCATCAGGCATTCCAACTTATGTCAAATCTAAAGGAGCATGTGATTGCAGCCTATGACGTGGATCCTATGGAATATGCATGATGCCATTCCTTCCTGCACTCCACATTTTCCAGGTGGTGCCTCAAGACCTCCAAAATGCTGATGCTTAAGGCTGTGGGACTTGTGTGGACAAAAAGCTATGCAGGCTGGGATGCTGCACCGAGGAGGAGGGAACCAGAAGTTTCCCTTCCCTTCCATCGGTGATTATCATGGCCGGTTCTACTATAAGGGAAGCTGAGACAGTCACAACTGAATGAATCAGTATTTTCAGGCCTGTAACCAGGATTTTGAAATTCAGGGGGCCTTTAAATAAGCCAGGGGGCACTGACATCACAAAATAAAAAATAAAATAAAAATAAAATTTTAAAAACTCACTTTTGTGGCGTTTGCACCCTGCTTGCCTACACGGGGAAGCAAGCCACACTTGAGGAAGGGGTGGCGGTGGGGAGTCCTCCAGGTTGGCCCAGAGAGCCAGGGGAGAGCTGGGGGCTGGATGGAAGTCAGGGAGCCTTGGCAGGAAGTCAGGGGGCCAGGCCCCGAAATGCCCCACTATAGCTACAGGCCTGAGTATTTTGGAAATATTCCCTAGTGGAAGGGTGAAGGTCCATGTATGACCTTATGCTTGCACCCTTAAGGATCCTGAGTCTATATCATCATTAATAAACCTTAAACAATATGAGCATTAGTGCAAGATTAGTATTTAAAAGTCGAGAATTCTGAAGAGCATGGTCACAATTAAGACCCCCCCACAGACTATAAAAACAACACCGAGACACTTAACAGTGCAATCTTAAGCAAAGTTAACCAACTGCTTTCAATGGACTTAGAAAGCTGTAACTCTGTCTAGAATCTCTTTGTTGATATCGGTATATTGATAAGACTATCAATAAAGCAGTGCATTATATGGCACAATAGAAAGTGATTAAGACCAGATCGCAATGGGTAGCCATGTCAGTCTGGCTGTAGCAGTAGAAAAGAGCAGCAGCACCTTAAAGACTAAGAAAATATGTGGCAGGGGAGGAGCTTTCGTGAGTCGCAGCTTACTCCTGCAACATATTTTGTTACTTTTGAGGGTGCCACTGGATTCTTGCTCTTTTCTACTGCAATGATTAAGACCACACACTGTTAGAAGAGCAAAATTTGAGTCCAGTGGCACCTTGAAAACCAACAAGTTTTCTGGGGTAGAAGCTTCCAAGAGTCAAAGCTCCCTTCATGGTGAACTGACAAAGGGAGTTTTGACTCTCAAAAGCTTATCCCCTGGAGATCATTCTGGTCTTTAAAGTGTTATTGGACTCAAATCTTGCTCTTCCATTACAGACCAATACAGCTTCCCATCTGAAACTATGCACTGTTAGAACACTTTTAATGCTGTTAAAACATTACGAACAACAGCATCAATAATAATAGTAGGAGTAGTACTACTGCCCACATAATTGCTATACAGACGCTAAATAAAATACTGTTCAAAAATTAAATCATGGAAAATAGTGTGGTCTTCTGTAACCTTGGAATTTTTCATTCCAAAAGGCAATTATAGGTGACCATTTCAGAATACATAAGTTCTTCGATACACACCCTTCTCTGTCCTGTATAAAATAAGTATTTTGGTCATTCTAGCAATATCCCAAATTCTGAAAAACCAACTAATACGAGAGGAGTTATGTTTTCCCCCCAGTAATAAGAGTTTGACATTTTCACAATTAACAAATTTATACTTAGAACCGTTTCCAAATCCACATCCTTCCCCAGTCCTTTCAAATGGTTTAAGAATATGTGCAGAACTGCAGGGATCTGAAAACCAGTCGTCTGCTCTGTATAGCCTCAGTGCCAGATCCCAAAATTTCTTAATTTTATTACATTTACAATAAATGTGTAAAATATCTGCACGGGACTCCTGAAATCACCAGGAATGGTCCTGAGACAATTCATAGATCATTTCCCATTTATATGGGATAAGAAAAACTATTAAAAACCTGGCACTGAGAAACCGAGCATAAAAGAGCATCAAAACATTAAGCAGTTTAAAACGAGTCTTATAAAACAATTCTTGGGCTTAAGACAAACTATAAACATGATGTTAAATGATTAACATCTTAATTAAAAACTTGGGTGAACAGAATTGATTTGTTCTGGCACATAAAACATAGTAGGGTAGGTACCAGGCTAGCCTCAAAGGGGAGGGCATTCTAATGATGAGTTATAGGTTGTAGTGTGGGGGGACAAGGACATGGCGTGACCTCACATGGTGTGATGTCAGTGACAGCATTCCAGGGAAACCTGGAAGTGACATCACACCATCAGCAATTCTGAAAGTGGTGATCAGCTGGAGGGCCCTTTATATCTTGCAGAGGGGAGGGAGAGGGCGGCCATGGGCCACACTCCTGAACTCCAAGCGGTGATTTGCCACTTGGAATTCAGATACATGCGGCCTCGCTGGCCAGAAGCATTTAAATCATCCCTTTAAATGCTTCTGGCCAGTGGGGACCGGGCCTCACATGCCTGAATTCCAAGTGGCATCGCTGACTGGAGTTCAGGCATGTGTCTGGTGGTCACCCTCCCTCCCCTCCTGTAAGATATAAAGGGCCCACCAGCTGATGCATGGGCCCTTTAAATTTTCCAGAAGGGGAGGGAGAGGGGTGGCCTTGGGTTATCATTGTTGGGGCAGGGCTTGGGAACAGGGACATCCCCAATGTGACATCATCATGCTGGGGATGCCCTGCCCCCTCCAGGAATGCCCCCCAAAGTCCCCCGGCTGGGGGTGAGGCCATACCTGGCATCACTACATTTTCAAGAAGTCCAGGTACAAGTGAGGCCCCTCAAACATTACGCTATACTGTAGCAATCCTATTTATTGTTGTTGTTTTTAAGTAATTTAAGGAAGAAGTCAGCCCATAACTTGAAGCAGTGAATTTTATGTGTTGAACTGTGCATTGTGAATAAGCATTTCCTTCATTCTATCCTAAACTAAAGGTCAATGGTATCACTGGGTGGCCCCCAGTGTTTCTAGTGCTGCATGTGTGATAATTTTTTCCACATTCATGCTCTTCTTTTTTTTGAAAGTGAAGAAACGCCATGAAAAATCTGGCTGCATTTTTTCTGGCAGACCCCAACAACATATTTTAAATGCCACAAATCTCAATATTTTCCAGTAGTTTTGTATAAATCTAGCCTCCAAATACAGTTTATAACATTTCAGAAGCCTATATATAATAACAGAGTCGATAAATCTGTGGCAAAGACAGAAAGTTGGTAGTCTACAAGCAATTTACACTTGGAGGGAATCACCTCGTATTCACTGATATTTTGACATATGCCAGCAAGTGGTACACACATTACACAGTGTGGGGGAATCAACTTATATTTAATTAAATGCATACAGATTTGAATGGTATGTCGTATTTGTCTACATTTGTTCACACTCTTAAATAATGCCAGTGATTTGTAATTACTGGGAGACCGGGGTGGGGCAGGGACATGTGGGATACTGTCAGCAAAATTGTGATGTCACTTCCGGGAAAAACCCTGAAGTGATGTCGTGCTGTTTAGATTATTTTTCTCTCACTGGCTTCCATGGGGGCAGCAGGATAGGGGAGCCAGGGTGTGGGATTCTCTGCTCCTCGTGAGGCCTTGCAGCCCTCTTTGTAATGCATGATTTACTCTTACAGATCCGAGGTCCCTCTTCCTCAAACAGAAAGACATTTCCAGTAGTGCCAGATGGGGACGGGGATTTTTGCTAGTTCTCCTTTCCCAGAGAATACCTCCACACGGTATCCCTTGTCATTCTGAGGGTCTCGTCACCAACAAGGAGCTGCTTTTCATGAAGTGGTGCAGTAGAAAGGGGGAGGCAGGAAAGATCCAGTCTTCTGGAATCAACCCAAAGAACTGGCTTGAGTCTGGCCAAATAGAAACCTAGCCTCTGACACCCCCCCCCCCCCCCCCGAATTCTGAACTGTTCCAGCAATGCTATTTTTCGAAACGAATGTGTGTTTATATGAGGCTGAGGCATCAAGACTACTGCAAAGCTTTACCACTGTCTTCAAAGGCTGGTAATGCCTCTGCACTTATCTGTAGGTTCAATATTTTACCTCACCAGTGGGGGGAAAAAACTAAGGGGGAAATGGACTTCTGTTGCTAATAAAGTGCTACAGCATTGCTGTTCACATGGGCTAATTACCTAATTGGCATAGTAGTGATACCGCGCTCAGTGTGAAGGACAATAAATCAGGCCTGTGTTTTCCTTGTACCAAATCTGAGAAGGGGCCCTAACTAGGCCTCAGAATACTTACACACACACACACACAACACATAAAAGCTGCCATAAAACAGAAGAAGGGGCACAAAAGCCACAGGGAAGCCAAACACTTTAAAAGAAACAATAGTAAATTAGGTGTTAAGGATATAAAAGCCTGTTTCCTAACAATTTAATTGGGTAGCATGTCTGTTACAGACATTATGGTTTAGGCCTCACGGTTCTAAGTTCACACCAGCTCTCAGGAGAGAAGAGTTGAGCTTTTATTTATATTTTATTAGCAGCTGATATTTCGTTGCGTTAAACACGACAAAGTGACCATGTAGGTCGTTCTAGGGATGATATTTTTCTTTGCTTTATTTTTTTTTAAAAAGTGGTTTTAAAACCATGTTTGGAGGACACTTGTGGTATAAGTTGAAAAAAGTTCCTGTCAGTTTTAAAGCACCGAACTGAAGCCAACCAGAATAATTCTGATTTCTTTCGTTTTCCGGGTGTCTGAATTCCCCTCCCCCTGAGAACAATACATTTAAAAACATGCATTTTCAAAATCTGATGGAAGAAGCAGTACGTAGCTGAATACTATCACACGTGGTTCGCAGATTGAGCAGTACTGAGGGAGAATGGTCTCCAGATTCCATTTTTGCCTCAGAAGTAGTGAGAAGGGGAACCGTATTTAACCATCTTCAATCCTACTTGTTTTTTTCCCTGGCTCTTTGAAACTTTTCAGTTGTGAATGGTTGGAAATATTCTAAACCACTGCAAAGGGAAGAGTTACTGTGCAACACCCACTCTATATCCACTTGTACAAGCAATATTTGTAAATACAAGGGTATAATCCCCCCACCCCACTTGTGGGCTGATGCAGAATAATGATTGTAAGGATTAAAGAAGCCCCCCAAAAGGATTGTTATTTTGTCCATGGGCCTTAGATACGATGATGCTTCCCATTTCTTGGCCCCATGGGCAACAACACAAAGCAATTAGGTTCCTGTGGGGAGCCATTATTTACATCAGGCAGCCAGGCTGAAATTACAAAAACAAAATATTGTATGGGGCTCTGGATGTCAGAAATAAGAGATGTCTTATTTCAGTTACAGAATGATGCATCGTTGTTAACAACATGGAAGAAGAAGAAGAAGAAGAAGAGATTAGATTTATACCCCACCCTTCACTCACTTGGAGTCTCAGAGTGGCTTACAAACTTCTTTCCCTTCCCCTCACTACAACAGACACCCTGTGAGGTAGGTGGGGCTGAGAGAGCTTTTTCCCAAGCTGTCCTTGAGGGAACAGCTGGTACAGAGCTATGGCTTGCCCAAGGTCATCCAGCCAGGTGCAAGTGGAGGAGTGGGGAATCAAACCTGGTTCTTCCAGATTAGAGTCCGCGCACTAAACCACTACACCAAACTGGAATCCCCTAAAACCAGAAATGTTACTTGCCTGTATGCATTTAGTGAAACTGCTTTTAATAATGCTATGAGCCATTGACTCCCAGATTCATTTATTTTTTGTGCTTTCCTTGCTTGATTTAAAACTATTTAAATAAATCATCATTTGCATTGTTTAAAATTATTATATCCCCCCTTTGCCGTGGAGTAAGGAGTGAATCTTTATGGCTGGTTTTCTCTGTATGAATACTGAAGAACACGAAAAGGTGGTTGTTTTTTAGACTGATGCAGGAGGACTGATTATATCATTTGCACTTCAGAATATACTCCAGTGGCTTTTTAGAAAATACCTTTCAGGAGTTTTAAGTAAACAAAGAGAGTACGTTAGACCACATTCTTTTAATGGATTTCAAAATACTCTTTATGGGACTTAAAGTATTTCCTTAAAATAACCTCCGTTGGTGTGAGGATTTGCAATGGCGATTCCAATCAGATTGAACTTTTAGCCTGGCAAAGTGCTTTGTCCGCGTGGGCATCTCTTAATTCTCTGGGACCAACAGAGCACAACACTGCTTAGATTGAATTAAAATGAAATGTTTTTAAAGGAGATATGTTCCTTTCTGCATTACCCATGTGGTTTTGGAGAGTGTATACTGTGTGTGTATTTTTCCATTTAACTCACATTAATAGGCTTACCAGGTGCCTGCAAATGGCGGGCAAACTCCTGGTAATTGTTGCCAGTGCCCACTGACACTCATCTGGTAAGTGGGCGGAAGCAGGCAAACAAAAAGGGGGGAGGGGAACTTTGTTGCTGCACAATGATTTCACTTCTGACTTGACCTGATTTGTGCCAGGGTGACATTCCAACACTCACTCCATAGAGTTTTGGGGCAAGCACTAAAGGGTTGTTCCTGGGCAATGGTGGTTCTTCCAAGTTGTGCCAGAATTAGGAATGGCAGACTCCAGCTGGGGCCTGGGGATCCCCCGGAATTTTGCCTTATCTTCAGACTGTAGAGATCAGTTTCCCTAGAGAATATAGATGGACTCTATGGCATTGTACCCCACTGAGGTCCCTCCCCTCTCCAGGCTCCATCGCCAAATCTCCAGGAGTTTTCCAGCCTTGACCTGGCAAGCCTAGCTGGAAGTGACATCATCACATTGCTGCCCCCCCTTCCCCGTAAGCACCTGCCTCTCCCTATCTCCCACTAGTTGCCGTGCCTGTCAACCATGGACATTAATTGCCTCTACCGAATCACTTTAGTTTGTATAGATGGGGGCACACCTCAAAGTGGGAGGGGGAAAACAATTCACATAGTGATCTGGGTTGGTGAGAATATGTGCAATCATTTCTCAGAAGAGCCCAGACACTCTAGTCACCTCCAAGAACTCTATGGCAGTGCAGAGTTAGCTGGGAAGGCCTGGTTCTATGGCTCTGGTTTGGGAGAAAAATGTTTCCATTATCTACAGGTCAAGAACTAAGAGAAATTGGGTTGGCCGAGGATATACATCATCAAAGTTTCTCCCCCCCCCCCACAAAGCTGCCGCAGCCTCTGCTGTTGTTGTTGATTTTAAGCCTTTGTGTTTATTTTTGCAGGGCTGAAAATTCAAGCTGGCCACTGTGGTGTCGTATTGGACTTCTACTCAAATTAAGATTTCCAAAGACAGCTGCACAAATACGCACAAATTCAAACGAACAGAGTAGCTGGAATATTGACTCTGTTCTTCCAAATAGCCTTTAGATGTGAATCTGAAAGGATCAGAGATGCAAGTCTAACACTTCTGGACTTCTCTTCATAAAGGGGTGGGTGGGAGAGTATGTTTTGATACTGAGCTGTGTTGATTTAAAGCCTTCCTTAACTTTAAACTCTGTTCAGCTTAAGAACACACACACACACACTTTAAACATTTACCTCTTCACAGTGTAGCTGATTTAAGGATTCATGTATTCATTGCAAGTACTTTCCCGTTGCTTTAACAGAACAGAAACGCAAGACAGAGTGGATGAGCACTTTGTACTCGACCAGGAACTGGCATTCCTTTGGCCAAATCTGGCTGTTTCAGGGAAGGTTTTTTGGGGTGACTATTTTCAATCAGTTGCTATCAGTTCTGAGGAATAGGTGAATACACTGTCGTCAAGTTTTATCTCAGTAACCAGCACAAAACAGTCCAAACATATCAAAACCTGAAAATTTGGATATTAATGTAGAAACAGAACAAAACTGAAACATTTACAAATAATTATAATGAAATATAATACAATCTGTATCTGTATCACACCTTTACATACTGTTTACGAATTCTGTAGGCTGCTGTTAAAAATTTGGCACAGGCCAACGTGATCTCTGGATTAGAATCTGATAGAAGCATAGTCCAACAGAGTGTTGGACTGGATGGGCCATTGGCCTGATCCAACATTGGCTTCTTTTATGTTCTTATATTGCTTATTACAATATTCAAAAAACCTGAAAATCTTTCCTGTCTAGGCTGAATAAATCTAACTTGTATTTGATTATAATACCCACAACTAAGCAGAATATGTGTGATCGTATCCACTTCTCCAGTACTGCACAGGCAGACACGCTCAGCTATCGGTGTCTTTCAGTAGTGGCCCCCTACCACTTCTTAGGGAAAAATATTACAATGGGCCAGAATAGGTGAATAAGGAACTATTGCAATGGTGACTACCATCAGTCCACTTGGGTGTGGGGCATGCTTTGTTTACCATTCTGTAGTAGCTTGCAGGCCACCCCCACTTTCACTATAGTCTCAAAGGCTGTGGTCAGATGGGCAGTTTTATCTGCTTTCCTTGCAGTTCCCTAGCATATCAAAAGTGGATGATCAGACTGCAACATCTGACTCCTGTTCCCCAGCTGTTTGCTCCCATTCTAATCCGTCTCCCAAATGGCTTAGACAGATACCACGGAAAGTCTGATGTTAATGGGAGCACTCCACAGTTCTGGACATCTGATCACTCCTTTGCGCAGCCAAGCTGTTTGGGGATGCCTGGAGCTTCTGGTTCATGACCACCATTTTTTCACATAGTAAGCGAGGTGCACATAAGCTTTTATGCGTGCCCAGCTTGGAAGTCCTTGCCAACCAGAAGACTAGGCTTATGTGCATGCAGGTGCAGTATTCCCTTCGGGAACAAAGGCGGCCAAGTCTGGATGGCCAGCAACGGGGTGATTGCACATCCCAGCCAGTTACCAGGGGAGGTGTGATCAACATTCCCTGGCACAAGGAACACTGGTTTAAAGTTGGGGTGTGATCTGAGCACACCAAGCTTGTCATCTGACTGCAGCCACTGTCTGTTTTAGTAAGAGCTGGAAGATCTAAATTAATTTTAAGGGTCCATGAAAGTTAGCATTAAAGGGAGAGTTAGAAATTTAGAGTTTTTTCCCACCATAGAGAACAATGGAGGGGATGATGCAACCTGTTTGAGGCCCCGTAGAATTGGACCCCGTGGTCCAATCTTCTTGAACCTTGGTGGATATTTCGGGGAGAGGTCCCAGAAGGTGCCCTGCAAGTTTGGAGCCTCTCCCTCAAACCTCCTCTCCTCCAGCCCCTCATATACCCTATGAGTTTTTGCCATTGATTTCAATGGCCCATAGGGTATAATAGGGCTGAAACTGACATTCGGCCGGTTATGCTAATGAGTTATGCTAATAGGTATGCTAATGAGCTCCTGCACCTCTTTTTTTACGAAAGGACCCCTGCTGAAATCCGTCCCCTCCCCAAACCCCATCCTCCTCAAGCTCCACCCCCCAAAATCTCCAGGTATTTCCCAACCCAGGGCTGGCAACCCTACCATAGAGGGCATCACTGACAGTATTTTTTAAAAAAATCTTGAATGCTGAGCAGGAACATGGCAACCCTACAAATCATAGAAATGCACAACTGCTAGAGTTGCCAGTCTCCAGGTTGTGGCTGGAAATCTAGAATTACAACTGGTCTCCAGGTTAGAAGAAGAAGAGGATGATGATGATGAGGAGGAGGAAATTGGATTTGTACCCCACTCTTCACTACCCGAAGGAGTCTCAGAGCAGCTCACAGTCTCCTTTCCCTTCCCTCCCCACAGCAGACACCCTGTGAGGTAGGTGGGGCTGAGAGAGCTCTCTCAAGAACTGCTCCTGAGATAACAGCTCTGAAAGAACTTGTAACTGACCCCAGGTCACACCAGCAGCTGCATGTGGAGGAGTGGGGAATCAAACCCGGTTCTCCCAGATTAGAGTCTGCACTCCTAACCACTACACCAAACTGGCCATATAAGAGGAAGGTTACGGAGATCAGATCCCCTGGAGAAAATGGCTGCTGTGGAGGGTAGACTCTAATAGCATTATAGCCACCCAAGTTCACTCCCCTCCCCCAATTTTGCTCTACTCAGGTTCTGCCCCACCCCCAGTCTCCAGGTATTTCCCCACCCAGAGCTGGCAACCCTACTGTTTGCCCTGAGGGAGGATTATACCATCACCTTACAGTCATGCCTGCATATTTTCCACAATAAGGCAAATTACTAACTCAACAGATTGCAAAAATGGCATTGAGAAAAGGGGTAGCCATCTTTCACAACCCTTGTTGTGGCCCTGATCCAAATCACGCCTCCCCCCCCCCCCCAGCTGCTATTTACAGTTTTTTAAAAAGTGTAAGGGATCCCAATTCTAACGTCTTGTCCCTGAAGGGATAAAATGAAACGAACTGGGAGTCATAACAACATGTGGAGGAAAGAAAACCAAATAGTTACCACATGAGCTACTGCTAGAAGAGTGGAATCAGGCTATGCAACACTACTTACATGCCTAGAAAGTCAGCCAAGTTTGGCTGTCCATATGGGATGAGTTCTGGCTTTGAGCTGCTTTGAAGAGAGGCCATTCCTGTCAAAACTCTATATACTAGACAAGCACCTTTCTATCTGCTTTCCATGGTAGGTTGCCAACCTCCAGGTGGGGCCTGGTCCTGGACTTATCCCACAATTACAACTGATCTCCGAATGACAGTGACCAGTTCCCCTGGGAAAATGGCAGCTTTGGAGGGTGGACTCTATGGCATTACACTCCCATGGAGCTCCTCCTTCTCCCCAAACTGTTGTCGTTCAGTTGCACAGTAGAGTCCGACTCTTTGCAACCCCATGGACCACATCATGCCAAGCCCTCCTGTCCTTTACCACCCTCCGGAGCCTGCTTAATTCTATGCTTGTCGCATCGATAACACTGTCTAGCCATCTCATCCTTTGCCGTCCCCTTCTTCTTTGACCTTCAATCTTTCCCAGCATCAGGGTCTTCTCCAGTGAGTGCTCCCTTCTCATTTGGTGGCCAAAGTATTTGAGCTTCAGCTTCAGTATCTGGCCTTCCAGGGAACAGTTAGGTTTGATTTCTTTTAGAAGAAGAGAGAAGAAGAAGAGATTGGATTTATATCCTGCCCTTCACTCACTTGGAGTCTCAGAGCAGTTTACAAACTCCTTTCCTTTCCCCTCCCCACAACAGACCCCCTGTTTAGGATTGACTGATTGGATCTCCTTGCAGTCCAAGGGACTCTCAAGAGTCTTCTCCAGCACCATCATTCAAAAGCATCTATTCTTCGCCGCTCCGCCTTCCTTATGGTCCAACTCTCACAGCCATACTGTACAGCCATACACAGCCATACACACAACTTGTAGAGTCCCCAAATCTCCAGGAATTTCCCACTTGGAGTTGGCAACCCTGATTCTGTGGCATTTCTTGTTGCATGCTGTAGTTGTGTTTTCAACAAAACAATTTAAAAAACACCCGTATCATCTCTGATGCACAAGAACCAATAACTTGGAATCAGAAGAACTAGTAATGTAAGTAATTTGATTTTTTAAAAAACCCACTTTGCTTCCAGACAGCTCAGTGTATTGTATAGTGGCCCCACATTTTTCCTCATAGAAATTGTCCTGTAAGGACGGGGCGTGTGTACATGCATGTGAGTGGCATAGGACTGCCAGCCTCCAGGCGATAAGAATACAACAAGAGGGCCATGGTGTAAATGGTAGAAAATATCAACACTAAAGCACTGTGTAATGAACAAGAATGTAATCTTAAATCAACTCAAGAGAATTTTGTTTTTCTTCTTCCAGTATATTGGTATTTATAATGCTAATTTATTATTACACAGTCACAACAATTGCAAAGTCAAGACGAGACATTCAAGATCCCCCCCCCCCCCAAAAGTACAGTGTTTGCCCCAAAGGGTTATAGGTAGACATGAAAGTTTAGATGAAATGAAGATGGTGGAAATTAGTAAGACAACGGAGAGCCGGTGTTGACTCGTTTCTCCTGCCTTCCTCAGGCCTTACAGAATACAAAAAATGTATGATACTACAAATGCAATTTAAAAAAAAGTAATAGTAAAGAGAAATACAAAATGGAATTAACAAAAAATTATAATTAAAAAAAAAGTTTTTAATATAACTACCTAACGTTGTTGTCAGTCTGTTATATATTGTAAGCTTCAGTACGTTCTAAGAGGCAAAGAACCGAGTGAGGAGGTTACTGCATTATTTAAAATTTATTAGTATTCATATGGCCATTATAATAAACTCATTTTAACCCTTTGCAGCATTATTTGATGAATATACTGAAGGGTGGAATCTCTCACTACCAAGGTCCTCTCTCCCCAACCAGAGGCGTATCCTCAGTGTTACAGGGCATCTGCCACCTGAGAAATGCATCCTTTCTAAGACTGATTTCACACCAGGCGCTGCTTCTCAGTTGGTCTTCCCTTTGCCCCGATTGCGTGCTTCAGTTTCTCACTATTTGCCGCGGGGCTCATTTTGACCCGTGGCTTTGCCCAATTTTCTCCGCAGCTTCAATGATCCTCAAAAAACTGGGGAGATGAAAGCTGAAGAGTGAGGGGAAAATAAAGGTAGGTTGATGATTGGCTGCGAGGGAGATAGGGCTGCCAAATTCAGGTGGGAAATTCCTGGAGATTTGAGGGATGGAGCCTGGGGAGGGTGAGTTTGAGGAGGGGTGGGACCTCAGACAGGTACAATACCATAGATTCCACCCTCCCAACCAGCCATTCCTCCTAAGGAACCACTGTTTCCAGTCTCCAGGTAAGGGGTGGAGATCACTCAGAATTACAACTGATCTCCAGGAGGGAGGGGGGAGGAGATGGAAAGCTGAAATCAGAGGGGCAGATAATGGCAGGTTGATGCTTGGCTGGGAAGGAGATAGGGTTGTCAACTCCAGGTTGGGAAATTCCTATAGATTTCAGGGGTGGAGCCTGGACAGCGTGAGGTTTGAGGAGGTGTGGGGCCTCAGACAGGTACCATAGACAATGCCATAGACCAGTGTTTTTCAACCACTGTGCCGTGGCACACTGGTGTGCCGCGAGATATTGTCAGGTGTGCCGCGGGATTTTTTCAATGAAAGAAATGTGCCTTCTGGGCTGACCTTCCGGGGACGCGTTTGCGCATGCAAGAAAGAACAGTGGCGCTCTCTCGCTGATTCCACTCGCACGCTCTGTGGCTGGCCTGAGGTAGGAGGGAGCTGCCGTTGAGGCACAGCTCCCCTTGGCCTTGCAAGATGGTTTTAAATGAATGAGGAGGACTCGTGTGCTGAATCAGAGTCATGCTAGACCTGTGGATGTTAATACAGAGGACAGGAACATTTGGTACCAAGGGCATTCACTCCTCCAGCAAAGTAAGCTGGTTTCTTCCAGTGCCTGGTTCCTGGGTTGTGTGTGTGTGTGTGTGGGGGGGGGGGGTGATTTGCACCAAGACATTCCAGTAAACATGAATATGTTTGATGGTAACAGCTAGCTGTTTCTGTCAGGGTGGGGTTCAAATCAGTAACTGTCCCTCAGCAAAGAATGGGTGTAGTGTGTTTCTCTTCAAATCACTTATGGCCAGCGGAATGCCGTTCACATAAGAGTAAGAGTTTAAACTCTCTATTTGAAAAACTTTAGCAGAATCGCAGTATTAAAATACATCCACATTATATTTCTTCTGAAACTTAGGTCAATGTTATGGGAAGGAGCCATTACACTTTGGATCTGTAACTTACGATTTCAAGTTGAGTGGCTATTATGTGTATTTGTAATACTGTCATAGTTAATACTTGAGCTGAGGCAACTAATGACCCATTTATCTTGTATTTCACTGTTTTTCAACCACTGTGCCGTGAGATATTGTCAGGTGTGCCGCGGGATTTTTTCAATGAAAGAAATGTGCCTTAGCTCGAAAAAGGTTGAAAAACACTGCCATAGACAACACCCTCCAAACCAGCCATTTTCTCCTGGGGAACCACTGTTGCCAGTCTCCAGGTGAAGGGTGTAGATCACTCAGAAATACAACTGATCTCCAGGAGGGAGGGCAGAAGTCAGCTGCAGAAGTCAGCTGCCCCAGGAGGGAGGGCAGATAATGGTAGGTTGATGGTTAGCTGGGAAGGGTATGGGGTGGCCAACTCCAGGTTGGGAAATTACTGGGGATTTCAGGGGTGGAGCCTGGAGAGGGTGGGGTTTGAGGAGGTTGACACAGCAAATTGAATTGGCGCTCTCCCAGAGCCTCTTTCCAGAGCCCGTTGTATTTATTTCCACAGCGGGCCTTATTCCTAGTATATATATATAATTCCTTTATCAGTTGACTTGAGCAAAATTGTTATTGAATTGTTGGGGCAGTTTCTACGTAATGGTAAATGGCTCTGTTTTATTTATTTATTTTATTTCAAATTTATACCCCACCCTCCCTGCAAGCAGGCTCAGTTTTAAGTAACAGAGAGTTGTCCACTCTTTTTATTTCTTCTCTTTTCATTTTTTTTTGGGGGGTGAGGTGGGAGACTTTCTAGTTCTCTCCCCCCCCCTTCTCTAGCTTAGTGCTCTTAGAATGTCTATAGGTAGTTCTGGTGCTAGAGACTGCTACAAAGAAGTTGAAAATGTTGTCCGAGAAGGTCCATGGCAATACTGACCCTACTTAAACGATACAAGTGTGGAAGCACTGGCTGTCTTCTGAACTAAACTTGATCCACTCTCCCTGTCCCCAATTTGTATTTGGACAGATGTCTCTGTCTCTCAAGAGACAAGAGATGGTACTCAGGTCCCTCCCCAGCCATCTGCTCCTTGTTACCCAAGTGCCACCTGACCAACAAGTAGGTGGCAACTTAATCATCTGAGACCTGTAAAATCTAACAAATGGTGGACACATTCTGGGAATTGAGAGAAGAAGTCGTAAAGGTTTGTCACTGTTCTGGGTGGCAGCTATATGCTTTGCGCCTCTTCACTGTCACCATAAGACATGTGTTGGAAGACATCCCAGAACATTGTCTGTTAGGCAGCTGCATTCCGGCCTGAGATCAGTGTAGGCACCCTGATGAGGAGGAATGTTTGCTTTGTGCTGTTATGCTACAGTGATACACTGAAGGCAGAGAGTAGGTGGCAATACCCACAATCCCACAAATAGTCAACAAGAAGATGAACAGTGCAGTCCTAGACAGAGCAACACCCTTTTAGGCCCATGGACTTCACCAGACTTAGAAGGAAGTGACGCAATAGAGCTGCCTGGGCTATTCAGACCAGGGCCCTAAGGAACCACAGGTCCTAAATTCTACGGGAGAGAGAAGCCATAATCCTGCAGGAAAGCTTTCTGGTGTACCACCATCCTACACCCCCAAATCTTTTTTTAAAGCTTTTCTTTATCTGCAAAGTTTGCTGCAATTCTGACTCCATGCTCCTTCGAGATCTCTATTTGCTAGATTTTTAATTGACCTTTTCTCCAGTTAAGGTGGTGTACATTGTCCCCTTCCCTGTATCATTTTCACAACAGTCTTTTGAGGTAGGCTACACAGTGAGAGTGAGAGTCAGTCACAATGCTTTATGGCCGGGTTGGGTTTGGATCCTAGCATGAGACTTTTGCCCTAACCTGGGTAGTCTATGCTAGCCTGATCTCGTTGTCAGCTCCTGGAAGCTAAGCAGGGTCGGCCCTGGTTAGTATTTGTATGGGAGACCACTAAGGAAGTCCAAGGTCGCTATACAGGGGCAGGTGATGGCAAACCACCTCTGAATGTCTCTTGCCTTGAAAACCTTTGGGGGGTCACCATAAGTCAGCTATGACTTGAGGGCACATCACTGGTTTCCCATCACCGGTTCCAGGTAAGTTCTCAGTATGGGTTGCATGGACTACAATCAGGGGCGTAGACTTTTGGAAATTCCGGGGGGGGGGCTCCTTAGTGTGCATGCTTCGCACGTGCGCTTGCTGGGGAGATGTTCTCTCTCCCACCCAGGAAACCGCCGCGCCTCCCCAGGCCCTTCCGAGTCCCGCCAACCGCTGCTGCCGGTGCCTCTCTCTCCCCCCCTCGGCCATCCCTTCCCTCTCCCTCTCCAGCAGTGACGGCCAGGCCTCGGAAGGACCTGGGGAGGCACGGGGGCAGGCGCTTCGTTTTGCCGGGGGTGGCTCAAGCCCTCAAGCCCCCCAGTACTCTACGCCTATGACTACAATTACAAGCAGCCTTCAGTGGCCCTAATCCTTTGACTTCTTTTGGCTTATGTACATACAGCAAGGTGTTTCTTTCATTTGTTTCTGGGGGAGAGGAATGCAGGAGAGGAGAGACGCACAGATACTGAGAACGTTGTCAATTCTAGTTGGGGCTTAAGGGAGGGGGTGTTGTTGATTGGGGGGAAAATGCTAAAACACTTTAACATTCTTGTCCTTCTGACTCTGGTTCAAGAGGCTCAAGAGGCTAACCTGAAAGAAGCGGTCCCAGTTTCTTTACACCAGAGCTTCCCAAATGTTTCCCTAAAAGGTTGTCTCAATGATAGTTGCTATTGTTGTTGTCATCCTTGCTGACATTGCATACCCCTTCCCTCCCCACTCCTGTGCTGATTTAACAACCTGTGCCAAATTGTCTCTGATACACAGAATGTTGTTCTTGCCACACTGGGTACATTTATACCACTATAACAACTTTCAAATCAATTTCATCCCCAGAAAGTGTTGCATTATTGCACCAAAGAGGCTGAGACTTGAGAATGCTTTCTTATAGCCCCGAGGAAGTATAACTGTTCTTGGGGTTTCTAGATAGCCTTATTAAACTGCCAGGAGGCAAGAATATGTGTGAGTAATGATAGGTACTTGTGGTGGACAGTGGCTTCTAGCCAAGGTAGGAGAGGCCTGTAGCTACAGTGGGGCATATCGGGGCTACGCCCTCCAATTTCCTGGCAAGGCCCCACAGCTTCCCATCCAGCTCAGGGTGT
This sequence comes from Lepidodactylus listeri, assembly GCA_029233225.1. Classification (NCBI taxonomy): domain Eukaryota; kingdom Metazoa; phylum Chordata; class Lepidosauria; order Squamata; family Gekkonidae; genus Lepidodactylus; species Lepidodactylus listeri. The sequence goes on from JARCFY010000016.1 coordinate 19,792,673, forward strand.
CACAGCCTTCTCTCCCCAGGAGGGACAGCTCCAGCCAAGGGCCTCTGGGGAAGGAGGCAGGCTAGATGCTCAAAGCGGGAGGGAGATTTGCCAGTGGCCTGAGCAGAGACCAGCACAGCACAAGGTTCCTGCGTCCCACTTTCTTTCATTAAATTACTTTTGATTCAATTAGCTGGTACCCCCTAAGAAATGTAAACCCCCCCCACACTTGAAAAATCCTGGCTACAGGCCTGAGGTGGGATGGATACAGCATCCCCCAGCAATCTCTTTTAGACCTTTTCAGGGAGAGGGCCCCTGGCTCAGTGGTAGAACATCTGCTTGGCCTGCAGAAGGTCTCAGCCTGCAGTGTTCCCTCTAAGCTGAGTTAGTGTGAGCTAGCTCACAGCTTTTTAGCCTCTGGCTCTCACATTTTTGTCTTAGCTCAGGAAGGATGGCTCCAGAGCAAACTAACTTATGCAGTCGCCAAATCACTCGCTCACAACTTTAATGCCAGTAGCTCACAAAGTAGCATTTTTGCTCACAGGACTCCACAGCTTAGAGGGAGCTTGGTCCTAGGTTCAATCCCTGGAAGGTAGGCCTCCGTGGAAGATCTACCCTGAGACCTTGGAGAGCTGCCACCAGTGTTCCCTCTAAGCTGAGTCAGTGTGAGCTAGCTCACAGTTTTTTAGCCTCCGGCTCACACATTTTTGCCTTAACTCAGGAAGGATGGCTCCAGAGCAAACCAATTGATGCGGCAGCCAAATCGCTCGCTCACCACTTTCATGCCAGGGGCTCACAGAATAGAATATTTGCTCACAAGACTCCACAGCTTAGCAGGAGCATTGGCTGCCACCAGTCAGAGTAGACAGTAGTGACCTTGACAGACTCATGGAGAATTCTGCTCCATCCACCACCATTTAATATGGTGGGCAGATGTTATGAAGTTTAAAAGGGTCAGCAGAAAGCTCCCTTGTCTTCAAATCCAGTTGTTTTTACTTTGTTTTTGGCTAATTCCCATGTTCTGTGCTTTAATTTGACATCTCATTTGTGCCTGTACAGCCATCATAAGTGCCCTAAAACAACATCTACCACGTGTGTGTGTTCAGAAAAAGAGTACAGATTACTGCCAAAAGTTGATAATGCAGACTATGGCTGTTACAAAAGGATATAGCAGGCTTATGCTGCATTATCAAGACGCAGATATTTCTTCCTCGGATTTCATGCTACTAGTAGAACAATGGCCTTTATAGAATAAAGGTAAGGGTAAAGGTTTCCCTTGCTCAAAAGACAGTCGAATCTGACTCTAGGGGGTGGTTCTCATCTCCATTTCCAAGCTGAAGAGCCAGCGCTGTCCAAAGACTTTTTCTGTGGTCATGTGGCCGGCATGATTAAATGCCGAGGCGCATGGAATGCTGTTACCTTCCCACTGAAGTGGTACCTATTTATCTACTTGCAATTTCTTGCTTTCGAATTGCTAGGTTGGCAGGAGCTGGGGCCAGAGACGAAAGCTCACTCCGTCATGCGGCATTCGGATCTTGAACTGCCAAGCTCTGTGCCTGGAGGGGTGGGAGACCTTAAGCCACAGGAAGATTGAGGTGGAGACTGGGGCACTGCTCATTTAATTTAATTTAAATAGTTGGGCCCCTGTGCCCTGGCATCCCCTCCCCCACAAAAATCCTGGCTACAGGGCTGCTTCCTATGCAGAACAGTCACGGAGGAGATGACATCTTGTACCACACTCTTCTGCTCCGCCAAACATGCTATCATGGCGCATGTGGAGTTCCAGTGGGGGGGCACGTCCTGGATGAACTGGTGTGTGGCCTCATCCCCCCCCCCCCAGCCTCTCGCACAGCAGATGGGGAGGGCCTCCCAGGTTACAGTCTAAAAATTAATATCATTAACTTGACAAACGTTAAAGAGCAATTTTTGTTTTTGCAAAATCAAAATGCTACATAACTTTGAAAGTCACTAATCGGGGTACTTTAAATATAATGATCTGCATGCTGAAACAAGGAAAATATTATCCGGGCTTCAATATCCCTTTTAAGGTCTGCAGAACAGCCAGTGATCCTGCTGTGAGCTTGGAGAATTCTGCCTTATTAACAGCTCATTCGTTTGGACGCTAGCCGAAAATCTGAGAGCCCTGCTTTCTCTTGCCAATGTTATCACATTGCTCAGTGATCTCCTTTGCTTCCAAGGAGCTGCAAATTTAAGATGCCTCATTGGCTCATCAACTTTGCTTACCCAGCCTGGCTTCCAAGTGGCAGAGAAGCACAGACTAGTGACTTGGCAATGAGCGAAACTCCGTGTCAACATCAGATGGCCCCGCAGATCCACACTAAATAATTCTCTTTTCATGATTAATTCAACATGACTTTTTAAAAAAATGTTATTCCTTAGCAGGGTCTGGCGACAAAGTTTGAGACCAGTGGCACCTTTAAGACCAACAAAGTTTTATTCAAGGTAGAAGCTTTTGTGTGCACACACACTTCTTCAGATACATTGAAATGGAAGTTACCAGTCCAGAGTCTGGCTATGCAAGTGATGCCCAAGAGGAAAAGGGCAAACTAGTTAAAAATCCAATGTATGTGATGTCAGAAGAGGAGGAGGAGGAGGAGGAGGAGGAGGAGATTGGATTTATACCCCGACCTTCACTACCTGAAAGAGTCTCAGAGCAGCTTGCAATTTCCTTTCCTTCCCCTCCCCACAACAGACACCCTGTGAGGTAGGTCGGGCTGAGAGAACTCTCTTAAGAACAGCTTTTGAGAAAACAGCTCTGAAAGAATTTATGACTGACCCAAGGTCACACCAGCAGCTGCACATGGAAGAGTGGGGAATCAAACCTGCTTCTCCCAGATTAGAGTCCATGCTCCTAACCACTACCCCAGACTGGCTCTAAACTAAAGCCTGGAACAATATGGCCAAATCTGGGCCTTGAAATGCGCAAGAGCTGTAATTGGTGTCACTTGTTCCATATTCTGGGATATGAAACTGGAACATGAGGTTTCCCCCATGCCCTGGGTGTTTCAGGCACAGCAGTTGATTTTATTTATTTATGAAATATATAGAGATGCTGCTTTTCAAAGATTTCAAATCAGTGGCCTAATAAAACAACAGGCAAAAATACTTAAATTGTGATCTACAATGGCCTACATACACATTACATTATCCTCTTCTCCTCTTTAGCAATAAGACATGCACTGCAAGTTCCATGTTCAGAATTTAATTCCCAGGCGTCCAGGGGCTGATTTGGCTCAGAACCACATCATGCGAGGAAAGAAGATGTAAGCCTTTCTCCCACACTCTTCTCCCCAATCTGAAATGGTAGCACAGTCCCAATCTGAATTGGCTCCCAGGTGCCTGAGAATTGGGGTTGCCAGGTGTTGAGGCTCCAGCAGCAGAAGGCGCCATTGGCAGAGATGTGCAGAAATGGTGTCACCACAACACCGCAACATCATTTCTGGCAAAAAAACTGGAATCCATGCTAGGATAAGATGGTGATGCTCTAGGAATCCTGCCAAACTCTATGATTTGACCATATCTAGGGGGTTCCTAGAGCATCAGCGTTTCAGGTCAGAAACTGCTACTTCTGGCAGGTTAGTTACGGATAAGTAGGGCTTGGGAGTACATCAGCATGCCGATGCCATCCAGATCCAGAATTATGAATGATCTCATTCAGTGGTGTTTTCAGTCAGACCTTGACTAAACAGGTGGAGTCTGGAGGAGTTGGTGGATCGCCAATCCCACCCTCATGTGTACTCCACCTTTTCAGTCATGGCCTGTCACCGTCATAAGTTTCAGTACCTGCAGTTTCGGGACCAAGTAGCTGGAAGTCTGCTCATCAACCCTTCTTCTGGCCCTTTTAAAGATGGTGTAGCATGGTTCGCATGCCTTTTTGCAACTCCCAGCAGAACAAACACCATGTAATGGTTCAGTACAAATTCAAATGATTGACACTGGTACATAACAAACTGTAAAGACAACACACTGCAGCAGTTAAGTATAGTGCAATCTCAATGCAATATGACTTATTTCACAATAAGTCCCCAATTGGTACCCAAAGGTCTGAAGATCCTTGTTACAGAAGTTCAAGAAGATTCCAAGTGGTCAGTGCCCTATTCCGCAGTGGCAGGGTTTTCCTCAGTCTTCATCAGGACCGCATAAATCATCAATGGAACCAAAGCCTTCAACAGTTCAGCCTAACGGTACAGTTGCTTATTCAAGTGTGACAACTGCCTAGTCAGTTTCAGATCAGCCAAACTGTATTGAGATAGCACTATACCAACATTATTTATTTATTTATTAGTTACATTTCTATCCCGCCCTCCCCACGAGCGGGCTCAGGGCGGCTTACATTGCTTGGCACAATTTACCAAGTTCATATAGAACATTTAAAACCATTTAAAACAATCAGAACAATTTACAGTTAAAATGCTCAGCGTACTCATTAAATCAAGATGGCGTCCCATATAATACAGCACCCATAGTTCCCAACTCAGCGGTCTCCCAACTTCTCAGGATGGTATGGATCGATCTCAACTACGGCCAGCCCTACACCACAGGTGTTACTAGTGGCCATTGACGGTAATTGCCACAGATGTTACTAGTGGCCGTTGATGGTAGTGGTGGTGGGCGGCTCCTAGTGAACGCCTGGTAGACACTGCTGCCATGGTGACACACCTTTGGCATTGGGGGGAAAACAGTTAACCTGGATCAGAAACCAAGCATGGCAGGAAGGGGCTCTCTTTTTCAGGCTGGGAGCTGGTCTCTCCTTCTCTGGAGCTTTTCAGCCAGCAACTGTCAACCTTGGGTAAGAGAGTCCAGGAGGGGACCAGCATGGAGCAGCACCCCCTCCCTCACCTGACAGTGTCAGCGGCTTCTCTGTGAGCCTGACATCTGTTCAGGGTCAGCACTGAGGATGAAGTCAAATAGCGACTTTTAGAAATGCGCTGGCGCATGCCTCTCTTAGCACATCAAATACTTTGTTAATGAAATCATCACGACTATTAATTAAAATGATCTCTTAAAAATATCTTCACAAACACAACCAACAAAACCAGGTGACATGGCGGAATTATGGCATGGCTGTTTGTGTTCAGTGAGTTTCAAGGTGATTTTTCGTTTGCCGTTGTCGGTGTTCTACTTTTAAGGAGGAAGAGGAAGAAGAAGAAGAAGACGACGACGACTATCAGGTTTTGGGATGAATTAATCTGCTCTTACGGATGGGGGATCAGCTCCCTAACCTTCATAGCAATCATCTGAGCTTGTAACTCTACCAATGGCGGAGAGCTCTGTCGGCTTTGAAGCCCACGAGGGACCAGACTGTTGGCTGAAGTTAGAGCAACTCCTGCTTTGAATTTGTCGAGTCAGACTCCCGCAACGACACGGCCACGCTTGTTTCACAACCCTTCCCGAAGCTTGCGAGAGGCATTTTCTGTCAGACTAGTGATCAGGGTGCTTGAATGACCTCCTAGCATTCCATTCAGATTATGATATTGCCTGGTTCATACCCGGCTGTATTCTGTTACTCCGTTATGAAATTGCCTCAGAGTCTCGGAGCAGTCTGGTTGGCTCTGAATTATTTCATACCTGTCAGCAACCTCTGTCCTTGGTGCATATTTGTTTGCAGGTCGTGCTTCGTAGACTCACTGGTGGGGGGCACTTGTTCTTCTGCGAACATCTGTACAATTCCCTCTCCCGGCCGCCCATTCGTATTTCTGCACTACTTGATGTTCTTAATTGATCTATCTCCATACCAGCGCATGCCAACGGACAGAAATTCCTGGGTGCAACAGTATGAATGCACCAGTTTTCTCTGCAAACAGTTGTATAAGACATTGGTTAAAAACATTCCCATGATAGAGAAAGAGGGGGAAAGCAACTGCAAATGAAGAACAAAGCCATGAGTCGACTTGTTTGTCTTTTGCCGTTGAGTCATAGTGGACTTATGGTGACCGTGTGGGGCGTTCAAAGCAAGAGACCTTCAGAGGTGGTTTACCATTACCTGCCTCTGCGTAGCAACCCCGGACTTCCTTGGTAGTCTCCCATCCAAATACTGACCAGCGCTGAGCCTGCTTAGCTTATGAGATCTAATAAAGTCAGGCTAGTCTGGGCTACCTAGATGAGGGCATTGGGTAGTGCCAACATTTTAACATCCAGGATCTGTTCTTTTTTCTGTCTGGAGAACAAGCTTGGATACTTCTGCACAGGGGTCTATTGAGGCTTTAGTAGAGGCTTTTCCCTGGAAGCTGCTTTTCCCATGAAATTGCAGTATGTTTCCCAATTTTGGGCCTGCGTAGGGGATTCCTGTTTGGGGGTTCTTCTGAACTGTTTGTCCCATTCCAAACTGGACCTTTGTGTGCCCGGGAAATCCAGAGCACTCCTCACCTCCCGGCCCAGAGACATCCTTGGGGGCAACATAACATCTAGTTAGGCTGCAGCATTATAAGATTTGGGATACTGTGAACATGAGAATTCGTGATGCTTGCACTAGAAAGCCATCTGTGGAAGAGGGAATTTCACAAGAGGGGATTTCTTTTTAAAAAGAGAACAAACTGGGTCATCTTTGGCAACTATGCCCAGCCATGATCCTTCGTTGCAAGATAAGAACATTATAAATGTCTGGCCATGATTGATTTATGCTTGTTTGGCTCTCAAGAATTGGCTGGGGGAGGGGGGGAAGAGGAGAGAGAGAAATTTTTGCCATTTCTCATGCGTTTTTCTTTGTTCCAGACTTTCCACTTGGCTGTTTTGATGATTTGCCATGCCACTCGCCGAGAGGAGAAGTATTTATCTTGCAATCCTCTTCGCGAATTTATTAACTCTTGTTTGTGCTGTTTATTTTAAGTATTCTCTACAGATGCGACATATGGCAAGCTCTGGCAAGGCTCTCCCTCCGCTGCTTCTAAGATCCAGATGCTAATATCATTTCATAACTTGGCCTCCGCAGCTCAGATCTGTACCCAAAAGATTCTGTTTTGAATTACCATTATATTTGATATTAATACTAAGCATACTCACAGCTGTCCTGGATTGCAGTTTCCACCCTCCATGGGATTCAGTTCTCAGACACTGGACACAAGACTCTGCTCTGCCCCTCGCTTCTCCAGAAATGTTTTGCTCCAGCCAGGATTCTGAGTGAGCCAAAGCTAAGTCAATGTCACATCTTTGCAACACAACCCCAGTGGTGTTACAAGAAGAAAAAAAACTACTTTGGGAGGGAGAAATTCAGAGCAGACTGTGGGCGCATGTGCGCATGATGCATGCGCGGGCACACACACGTGTTTAACTCCCTCTCTCCTTGCATCATCATCATTCCAAATAATCATCTCCGGCCACTTTTCCCACTCCTAATATTTGAGAGTCCACAAGAAGGAAACAGCTGGGGGAGGGCAATTCAGAACTTAAAGAGAGTAGAGAGTCCCACCACCATTTCTGCACTCTAAATCCCAGTCCGCGCAGCTTTTCTCTCTCTCTCTCTCTGTCTTTTAAAAAAGAAAATGGTTATGAGGGTTTTGTTATGGGCTGGCTTGTGACTAAGGTTGAAAAGATTTCCTCCATTATGTTTGGGTGGTAGTGGTGGCGGTTGTAATTGCTCTGGATCGTGTCCTTCCAGTGCATTCCATCAATAGCTCTCTCTCTATAAAAGGCTAGTTGTGATCCTGACAACTCACCTTCTACCTGATTGGGCCAGTCTTTCAAGGTCATTTGCATATGTGGGCTGATTGGGCCTCACTCCATTCCGCACGTCAGCCTCTCCCCCCCCCCAATAGCCAGTCGGAACACAGAGGGTCGTTTGCATATGTGGCCTGATTGGCCCTTGCCTCCAACATTCTAAACAGTTTGCTGGGCGTCATTGAATGTGTCCTGAAGTAAAATACATCTCCCAATCTTCCTCTAAGCATTCACTGTGGTTGCCAATCTCCCTGTGGTGCCTGGAGATCTCCCAGACATCACCATCTTCCCCAGCCACAGCACATCATTTCCCCTACAGAAATTTCTTAGCTATTACAACTGATCTCCAGATGACCAAGATCAATTCCCCTGGAGAAAATGGCTGCATTGGGCAATGGACTCTATGGCGTTATACCCTGCTGAGGTCCTTCCCCACCCCAAACCCTACTCTCCTCAGGCTCTACCCCTCAAATCTACAGGTATTTCCCAACCCAGAGCTGGCAACCCTGTTACTGACTATGGAACTGCTTTCAAGACTCATGGAACCCAGAAAACATGGCATAGGAGGAGGTGCTTTTCTACCTTAGCTGCCACCGCATAGCCCCAAATCAACATAAGTCAGGGGTGGAGGGAACCATACCTGTTACCATGTGACTTTCCTCCCATACTGCCCACTTGGGGCAGCAAAATGACTTGAGACAGCCCTGCCTCATAGCTAAGCAGAAGGAAATAAACATGGCTTACCTCCCTCTGTTTTCCCCTTCCCTCGGCCACCCCACCAGCCACAGCCGGGACACTCACCTGGAGCTTCTTTCTACAGCCCATTGTATTTCTTCCCACAACGGGCCTTACTTCTAGTATCTAATAGTAAACTGGCTGCTCACTGTGGGGGTGGTGAAAACTGCCCAATGGGGCCACTCACAAACAAGTTGGGGGTCTTTATTAGGCTTACCATTTGCCTGCCCATGGTGGGGAAATTTCTGCCCCCTATCTTCACTCACCCACAGTTGCTCAATTCAGCAGTGGGAGAAAAACAGACTCCCTAGATTGTCATGGGGCAGGGTTGTGACCAGTGTTCCCTCTAAGTTGAGTTAGTGTGCAGTAGCTCACAGTTGTTTAGCCTCCAACTCACAGATTTCTGCCTTCGCTCAGGAAGGATGGCTCCAGAGCAAGCTAATTCATGCAGCAGCCAAATGGCTCACTCACAACTTTAATGCCGGTAGCTCACAAAGTAGAATTTTTGCTCACAAGTCTCCGCCACTTAGAGGGAGCATTGTGACATCACTTTTTTACTATTACTGCTGCCTCTCCGGAGCTGATTTGGTATCAAAATAAAATTTTGAACTTGAACATGGCAAATTGCATATGCACAGTCCTTGGGTCAAAATTTGGAAATAAAAAATCAGAACGATAGAGAATTCCAAATGCATCAGCTCCACCTTGAAAAACAAGTCCATGTGATACAGAATTCCAAAATTGGACAAGGAAGCACACCTATATATAACAGACCTTCGAATACACATGCCTATGCTCTGCAAGACTCAAGGTGACTTTGACCTTTAAAGGAGGGAGATAGCTTGTCAAATTGTAGCAATAATTTTTGTCTGAATAGTCAGTGTATCTAATTCTCAGCATGGCTCTATATATTTAATTCTAAGATATTTAATTCTCAGCATCCCATCTGTGGATGGGAGATCTGAAGGTACTGGGGCCATGAACAGATAAGATAGATCTTTCTACAAACCTGAGAAAAGCCCCAGGTTTGCAGAAGAATCTGAAATCTTTTTTTCAGTGGCTGTTGCTAAGCGATCACAACAGTATTACCAGCCTTTAAGTGTTGGTTTTTGTCAGTAAAAGGCAGGCAGAAGGGAAGGGCCTTTTCCAGGGCTGTTTTGAGCTCTGAGAAAGGACTCATCTGGGCCAGGCCAGGCAGCAACCATTGGGTCACTTCATACCATATGACTTGCATGACTCACCCAGGCTTAACTGCTTGCAACTGTTCAACAGAACCCAGCCCAAGAAAGCCAGTGTGGTGGTGTGGTTAGAATGTCACAGTAGGATGTGGGAGACCCACCTATGAATTTCCACTCTGCCATGGAAACTCACTGGGTGACCTAAGGCCAGTTACACATTGGCTGTGGTCACACTGGCAGCTTGGCACAATATGGTGCCACCTCTAATTGAACCGGTTTAAGGTGTTGCGGAGCATATCAGCCACACAGCACACCTTGCTGCATGTTACCCATGCAGACATCCCATGGTCAAGCATCCACATTACTGCAGCACCTCAACCATGAGCGCGCTGCCCCCCAAGATTCAAAATGCATGTGCATGCATGTGCGATCATGCACATGCAATCATGCACACATGGGCATATAGGCAATTTACAAAAAAACCCCTCCCTAGCGGGGAACGGATCTGCAGGTTCAGACTGCCAAATCTGTTCTGTGCGTGCTCCCCCACATTCAGACATCCGGCCATGCGCAATGACTGCGCGGGAAACCAAAAACACCACTTGGGATGTGGTGACTTTTTAACCCGGCTCCAAGTCGTCCTATGATGGGATAAGTATGGCTGGGGAACGCCTGACAGCTGTGGCTGCCTGACTGCGCCCATTTGATATGGAGGGGAGGAGTGGCTGTGTCGGGCCAAACTGCCTGTGTGATCACCCATTCTCAGATTAACCTATCTCACAGGGTTGTAATGAGGAAAAATGGAGGAGAGGAGAATGCTGAAAGCTGCTTTAGATCCCCACTGGGGACAAAGGAGGGCGATGTATAAATGAAGAGATGAGCTGGGGGGAAGACGGATTGTTGAGTAGGTGGAAAGGAGAAAAGGAAGCATGGAAAAGGGAGGATAGGGAGGTTGGCAGCCTGACTGTTGGTACCGTGTGGAATTTTCCAAGGGAGAGGCTACCAGGGTGAGGGAAGGAGGGAAGACTGATGACAGAGAAGCAGAGAAAGTGAGGTTGGCTGCTGGGTGGGAAGAAGAGAAGGATGGAGGAAAAGGGAAGCTATAGATTAGTTTTCAGGAAAGGGAACGAAGAAATAGTGAGGGAGGGGGAAATGAGCTGCCCTAAGAACATAAGAGAAGTCAATGTTGGATCAGGCCAGTGGCCCATCCAGTCTGCCACACAGTGGCCAAAACACCAGGTGCCCTCAGGAGGTCCAGCAGTGGGGCCAGGACACTAGAAGCCCTCCCACTCTTGCCCCCCCAAAACACCAAGATTACAGAGCATCACTTGCCCCAGACTGAGAGTTCCTATCTATACTTTGTGGCTAATAGTCACTGATGGACTTCTGCTCCATATGTTTATCCAATTCCCTCTTGAAGCTGTCCATGCTTGTAGCCGCCGCCACCTCCTGTGGCAGTGAATTCCATGTGTCAATCACTCTTTGGGTGGAGAAGTACTTCCTTTCATCTGTTCTAACCCGACTGCTCAGCAATTTCATGGAGTGCCCACGAGTTCTTGTATTGCCCTCTGCAAGTTCTTGAGGGTCTCCTCCTTGTTTGGACCTAAAACGTTGTTTTCCAAGTCTAAAGTGTCCGGATTATCCCAATCAGTACTAAATTACATTTTATGATGTGTCAGGGATGAAGCCATCTTCCCCAACAACATAATCCCTTTGGGTGTGACCAATTTTTCTAATTTCAAGATTAAGGGTAACTCTCTGAAGTCTGCATCATCTCCTTACTGGTGTCTAGATTACATAAATTTCTCTGTCACTTCCTTTACAAACCCTACATTCAGTCTGCTTAGTCAAAAACAAATCTCTTGATGAGAGCAAACTCTTAAATTCTTTATGTACTAATTCTGGGGGATTCTTATTCATATGCCTACAGTTTCTGGTATGCCCAGACTTAGACATGATAAAAGCTCTACATTTTTGGAAGGCTCTGCAATGGATGATATTGGAAGATTTTTCAAAAACAAAAAAATCTTTGAGGTTTTACAGCTGGGAATGCAATAGGCAAGCCCCGTTTAGCAGAGAGAAGGCACTTCAAATACTTTTACAACTCCATTGTTTTTCTTTTCTCACAGGTTGCAACTCTTGAGGTAAGATGAGGAAGAGAAATTTCTTTGACAGCTGCAAGCTAAAAAGCCGGAGACTGACTTCCATTTGGTGACAGAATACTGGTATTTTATCTGTGGGAAACAGTCAACACAAGCAGGCGGGGTTTCCTTACACTTTCCTTTGCCTTACTGGTTTCACAGTTCTCCAAATCCAAATCACAAGTTTTTTGGGGGGTGGGGGGGAGAGGTGCTTAAGGAAGAGTAGCAGGGCTTCAGTGGGCCCAGTCAGAAAGATAACAGCTGGACATCTCGGTCACTCTCAGATTCGTGTGTCCAAATTAATCCCTTCTGTAAATCTAAGGAGAAATGCCTAAGGAGCCACCTTGTAGAAATAAGAGGTTGTCGGTAAAATTGGACAGTGTTATCTCTTCATCGGAATGAAGCTTTTGCCTTGTGACAAAATTCTCGTAGATGAAATGAAAACCAGCACTGTTCAGTGGAGGCCAGAAATGAGGAGGTGCCATTCATTAGCTTATTTAAATACCGACTTACAGTATGACCCTGAAGCATTTCTGAGCTTCCGTGGGCTTAGGAGGGTGGGACTCTGTTTAGGATTGTACTGACAGAGGTGGACGCTGCTGCCATTTTGAAATCATATAAATCATATAAAAATTCCCTGAGGGCCTGATCCTGATCGGCCTACTGCGCTCTTGTCCCCTAGCACTTTTTCAAGAGCCAAAACAACCGGGGGGGGGGGGTGTTTGATAAGGTGTAGTATTATCACCTCAGCACACCCCATGGCACCTCACAGCAATTTTTAAATGACTTTAAAATAGCAGCAGCCTAGCCCTGACCTGAATAGCCCAGGCAAGCCTGATCTGATCAGATCTTGGAAGCTAAGCAGGGCCAACCCTGGCAAGTACTTGGAAGGGTGACCTCCAAGGAATACCTGGGCTGGGATTCAGAGGCAGGCAATCAAGCCACCTCTCTGAAAATGTCCTAGCCCCACCAGGGGTTGCCAGAAGTCTCCATGACTTCCAGGCTCGCAAGCACACATACACACACACACACCCAAAATTAAAAAATGGCAGCAGCGGCAACCACGAGGACTCTATCATGTCTAGTTTGGCCCTAAGTCTTTTTTTCAGTGAAGACAGACTTGTTGTGAAGGAGAAAGACTTTCACTAATGAACGAAGACTATTTTTTATGCCAAAGGGTGCTGAGCAGAATGGGGATCAGTAGATCCCACCCGTACATTCTGAGGGCAAAGACAGATATTCTAATGGTGGGATTAGTTCAAAGAACACAATTCTCTCCCCCCAAGTTCCAGGAACAGGATTTCAGGGTGCAGTTGGGGCTGCTATGGTAGAGAGAGGAGGCATTCTGCCCGTGGAAATCCTTGCGCCTGCAGAAATGCTGTTCTGGATCCAAATCCACGTCTTGCACCCTTCTATTAGTACTGGTTCTCCTTATCTTTCAGCTTCACTTTTTAACACCATCTCCATCTCTGGACTCATGAGCGATACATACATATGTCACCATCCATATCCCCATGAATACTGTCTCAGATGATTGGTCCGTCAAGGTCAGTGCTGTCTAGTGAGACTGGCAGTGGCTCTCAAAGGTCTCAAGGCCTTTCACATCACCTGCGGCCTGGTCCTTTTAACTGGAGATGCTGGAGATTGAACCTGGGACCTTCTGCATGCAAAGCAGAGGCTCTTCCACTGAGCCACAGCGCCTCCCCACTTCAAGCCTAACACAAAGTAGATTCTTGACTATGAATATGGCTGTTAATTAATCTTTAGGGTATCACAAAACTCGCAGAGTAAGCCTAAACTCTGAATACTGGTTCGTTGCTGTAACCAGTACACCATCAGCCTATGAGCAGATATAACCGCAACCACCATATTTTGGAATTACACTGTCATATCTTGGACTTATGCTGATACATCTTGGAGTCATATGGACAGATATTAGAGTTACGGCAGAGAGCTTAGCTAGTATCCTAAGCATTTTAGGAACTGGATTTAAGACAAGGCTTGTTCACCTGCTGTTACAGACTAAAGGCTGGATCCACTTGTGCTAGAGCTCTTGCACAAGTGGAAATGCAAGAAAAAGACCACAGTAGCTGCTTAGTGCTAAGTCAGGCTTGTATTTTCACTTGAACAAATTTAGAGTCCAGTGGCACTTTTAAGATTAACCATGTTTTATTCAAGGTGGGAGCTTTTGTGTGCAAGCTCAGACCTTGAATAAAACTTTGCTGGTCTTAAAGGTGCCCCTGGACTCTTACCTTGTTCTGTTGCTTCAGACCAACATGGCTATCCACCTGGATCTATCTTGTATTTTCACTTGCATTTCTCCTTGCACAACTTTTTGTGCGATCAATTTCTGGGCACTCTAATATCCAGGGAGGAAAGAACTGGATGTTGCACAAGATCTTGGGCAAGCAGAGCTGTGCTAATTTCATTTGTTTCCACTTGCAGATTGCTGGCTCCAAGCCTAAGCCTGGATCCGTGTTCCCCACTTAAAGCTTTTTAGCCTGCTTCCCACTGTTTGCGTGCACCTGTGATACTGACTGAGACAGTTTTAAATATGCCAGTATCAGATTTCCAAATCAGTTGCTGACGGTTGATATCCAATCGGATTTCTAACCTTCCTGCACTTTACAATGCACCTGTGATTTCAGCCCAATCTATCCTGGACAACTCTTGGGTGGAAGAGGCTGGAGTATGTTAGCAAGTGTGCAGTCAGGAAAACCCCTTCCACGGAGCAAAGCAAAGATTTCGTTGCTAAGTACTCCAAAGAGGCATACCTTATTCCCGTCCCCCTGTCCCCCAAATTCTGATGCCAGTATGAAGACTTGCTGCATTTTCAAAACAGGCAAAGACTTTTCATTGAAACCAATCGCTCTGGAATGCCAGGCAATTTTATTTATGGTGTCATTAATCCGACATACGTATTTGGGTTTAGGAGAGGTGTTACAGCCAGGCTTGAGGTGGCTGGAAATGAATGTCATCTGAAGCTCAGCAGGATATCATTTGTCTACTGCAGTCTTTTAAAGGCTGTTTAATGGTACCTGGGGTTTTGATATGGTGAACTTGGACGTGAGTGCTCCTCATCTTTCAGTGACCTAGTGCTGGAGCCTTTTGATACAGGACAGAAAGAGATGGATAGGTAGGGAAGTATGTAGGTAGATAGGCTGAGGGACAGATTATTGGAGAGTCTGCCTTCTCCTATAAACATGCCTGCCCATCAACTAAGCGCTTCTGAGACCTGCTTATGTAATCTTACTGGTAAAGGCTGAGCTTATTAAGTTTTAGGTGCCATAAGGCTGCGATCACATGCCCCAGTAGATCCAACATAGGCAAGAATGCCTGACGGATCTAAAGGGCGCGATCAGATAGCAACATCCAGGAAGCATCCCACAGTCATTGGTAACCTGTGCTGCTCTGCCGCAGAAGCGGAGTAAAAAGACACAGGAGAAAATCCAGTAGTAAACGGGATGTGATGGGCTACAGACAGGCTTTCCCCTCTCTGATCGCACAAGTGCATACTCATGCTGTCGGGATGGTCTGATCAGGCCATCCTGGCTCAGTGCCCTTTCTCTCCCCCCCTTTGCAGTGTGCACATTATTGCATACTCCATAGGGGGCCCTCAGTGTGGAAGTGTGATTCCTTGTTTATGTGCATGGGAAAGAAATGGCAAAAAAAACCCCACAACTCACCCGCAGCTGAGTCTGATCACACAGTGACAGGCTGTGCCGACTGCTACAAAGAGCTGTGGGATCTTGCAACTGTGGATCAAATTCCTCTGGAGGAAATAGCCTTGCTTCCCCTCCGCTTCAACTGGCACATGTTACCGCAGCTATAAGACTTTTTTTTGTATTTTTGCTTCTTTTTTTTTGTGGGTGGCTGTGTGCCCATGCCTCAAAGTCATGGTGACCTCTGACAATTCCCACTGGAACACAGAGGACGTTCAGAGAAGTGGCTTGATAACCTGCCTCTGGCCTCCCAGCTCTGGTATTCTCTGGAGGTCTCCCATCCAAATACTTGCCAGGGTTGGCCCTGCTTAGCTTCCGACATCTGATGAGATCAGGCTTGCCAGCGCTATCCAGGTCAGGGTAAGACACTCTTGATCTCTCAAGTTTTTTGCCAGTTCCTTTCCTCCCCTCCCCTCATCCGTGTAAGTGTGGGTGTGATAAAAAATACAGCTTTTAATAATTTTTTTAAAATAAAAAATACTGGTTTTCTGGTTGAATGAACTCTATTTTGACTTCACAGAGCAGGACCTTTGCTGCATTTATGTTTTCAGGCGACTATGATTTCATTTTGGACCAAGGTTTAATTTTTTATTGTTTGTGTATTTTAATTGGGTGGGGGCTTGTTCTGATTGTTGGAGCATGCCTTGGGAATGGAAGCGGAGAGCGTGAAGTGTGTGTGAAGCAGGAAAACTAGCAACAGCAGCATGCAAAGAAGAATTATCCAGAGCAATTGTTGGTCTTCAGACCTGTTAAATTTCTCTACCTGTGTGTGTGTGTGTGTGTGTGTGTATGTGGGTGCCTGTAAAGTGTCACCAAGTCTCAGCCGACTTATGGTGATCTCAGTAAGGGGCTTTCCAGGCAAGTGGTCAATTCCTTTCGTCTCCTTCCTTTGCTTCCTTGCAGATCTCTGTCTATATGCAATGAAGCAGCTGAATTTAAAAATCAATTGAGTTTAGAGATTCCCAGTTCAAACCTCATCTCGAGGATTAATTCATTAGGAAGTTCAAGACAAGCTGTTTTTTCTTGGCCTCACGCTGTAATACAGGAACAATAACCTTGGCCAGTCACACACTTTCAGCCTAACCTACATTACAGGGCTGCTATGAGGAGAACGTGAAGGAGACAAGAATGGTGGAAGCCTCTTGGAGTCCCCATTGAGGAGAAAGGTGGGTATTAATGAAGTAAATAAGTAAAATAATTGATAAATAATACATTGCTCCAGACATCTCCTTGCCTGAAGAGACTTAGCTAAAACTCTTAAAAAAAACAAAACAAAACATCAAGGTATTGATTTATGCTGTTGAATTGATTAAAGACTTGCTACTAAAAAATTTTTAGAAGTGTTTTAATGGATTGTTGGCAGGAGGGTTACCGTATTTTGAAAAGCAAAAAAGAGGTCATATTTCCTGACGGACTGCTTCAAACAAGTGATCCCTAGGACAAATCTCATTTTCAATACCTCTAACTATTTAAGCTGTGATAATTGCTACTCACTAGGAATTTTCCTAACTAAGGGTGTGTGCTTGGTATATACCAAGCTGAATAAATACCCCAAAAATACCTCACCTGTATTTTTCGGCTCTTTGTTCAGCCAAATACAGATTGGAGAATCTGATTCAGCTACCGAAATAGCCATGCCCGAATAAAAAACAATGTTGTTCAACTTTTATTCAGGCATGGCTAGAAGGCATTTAAAGAGACCGCAGTCTCTTTAAATGCCTTCTGAGTTTACTCACTGAATTGTGCCACCATAGCACAATTTGGCAAGTGAACTCAGAAAGCATTTAAAGCTTAAATCCCTTCTGAGTTCACTCACCAAGTGATGCCTCCATGGCAGCATGACCCAGGGAGTGAACTTTTCCTCCATTGGTTTCAATGGAGGATGGGGGCACCTTCTTGGGGGGGGGCAACAGAATTTGACCTTCTGGTCCAATATTTTTAAAACTGGGGGGGTGGGGGTTTGAGGAAAGGCAACAGCAGCTATGTTGCAAATTTGGTATCTCTACTTCAAAAAACAGCCCCCTGAGTCTTGAAGATCCCCAACTTATTCTCCATTATACCCTACGGGGACGGTCCCCATAGGGTATAATGGAGCCAAATAAATTTGGGTTTCCAGAATATTTACCCAGATCCCAATACAATACTGATATTGGTATTTGGGAATATTAGGGATACCAATATATTCCGGGTTCAACAGACCTGAATTGGGGGGGGGGGGACAACATTTTTTTGCACACTCCTTATTCCTAACCCCCAAAAGAGGGCATTTTCAACAGTTTTAAAAAACAGTCCAAAAGAGAATGGACACACACAGAAAAAGGACATATCCTCTTAAAAGAGGACATCTGGTAACCCTTCAGTAAATTATATCAGTAAATTATATCATAAACTTGTCCCCCAGGACTGTTGGCCAATAGGCAGGTTAGAAATTTTGATAATAAAGAAAGTAATGGACCAGTACAAACCCTTCCCCTAAAATAATTATAAATCCCAAACCTTTTAGAACCTCTTGAGTACAGCTTCTAGTTTCCCCGCTGGATCAGTTGCTATCAGTTTTTCTGGCTGGCATTTGCTTACGTATGCTCAGATTCTATCAAGTCTGTTTGAAAGGAAAGGAAACAGCCCCCGAGTTTCCCAGGATCCAAACAAAGCACAAATGAAGTCCTTCATCAATTAGCTTCCTTCTCAGCCTTGGAGGCTGAACTGAAGCTCCCAGCCTTACCATCAGACTCTTGGCAGGATCTACCCCCTAGGCTCGTTGTCTTTGGAATCAAGATTTTCCTTGACCCCAAAAGTGACCGTAAAATGCTAAAAGTATTTTCTTTACTGGCTAAGGAAAACACTGCCGGACTTTATTTAGTTATTCGGAGCTCCTCAGCCATTCACCTGTCACTGAATGATTTCTAGAGATAGTATCTGTGCTGTTGTCCCTTTGCCCGTAGTCGCCACAGGCAATGCTCAAGGTAGGAATAGCTGTTTGTATTGTAACTGGAAAGAAAGAAAGGTCTTGTGCGCTCTCCCATTTCTCAGTTTACTGCTACTACTGTATAGACATTCTTCAGAGGCCCAATAGCCTGTTTTACTGCCAAGGGACTGCCACTTCCTCACAGATCTTTCTGCTTATGTGTCTTCAGCTGCAGGGCTGAAAACCTTACACTGGCAAAAGCTCTCTTCTAACCAATTTCTTGGTGGTGCTGTTTTTTGGAATGGGGTTTCCACTGCTGTTTTAAACTGTATTACTTAGTTGTTTAAAATATTGTTATGTTTATTAGTGAATGTTTTTATCTATTTATGATGTGATCTGCTCTGAGCCTGCTTGCAGGGAAGGCTGAATATAAATCCAAATGAATGAATGAATGAATGAATACCCACCATTGGATCTTGAATCATGATTGAACTGACTGAAAACTGAACCGATCATTGGATCTTGTCACTGTTCCATTTGAATTGGACACCATCTTGATCAGCTTTGCATCTGCATACTTTGTGATATTCAATCTGGTTGCTGTCCACATAACTGTTTTGGCAGGCTTTCCTACATAGAAGTTGCTTTATATGCATAGGGGGTCAGGGACTAGCTAAGTCTTGGTAAATAAAATACATTTGTTATATGTGTTGTAGCTGTTCAAAGGAGCTCTTTAGCATGATGCTGCATGAGAGTTATTTGGTCACCTAGTGAAAGTGAGGTCTTCTGGTTCCTACAAGGCTCTGCCAGTATACACGTGCATGAATTGTTCTAGACCCAGAAGGGGTTTCCAGCGTTTGCCATTAATGAACACTAAATCAGATATATGTAAGAGACAGGCAGAGACACCTCTCACCTGTAAGTCACTAACTGTAAAATGAACTGAGCCGGCTGGGCTGGGAGAAGGAACTCAGGACAGAGCTTCTGGGAAGGTGAGTGTTTTTTTGCTTTTCCTAAACTGCTAAATTACTGGGGAGCATTAACTGAGGTTGCTTTGTGAGAGGATGGTGTTTGAGGGTGAGTGGCTGCTTGTAGCTTTCTGGAGAGTGGTGTTTTTGTCTGGATCTGTTTGGGTCTTTTGTCTGGTCTGTTGCTCATTGAGCAAGGTCTGTTTACCTGGGGCTGACTGCAGGACCCAGCCTCTGCTGTTGCTGCTGGGAGCCTCTTAACTGTAAGGCTCCTCTTAGGCAGAGGCCCAAGCTGACGGGCGAGAGTCAAAGGGTTCTTGGCCTGTGGCTCCTAGTTTGAAGATCAGCCCCGGGACTTTACACCACTCTAGATACCTTTAAACCACTAACCAGTTATGAAGGTAGAAAGCCAGCAGGGGAGTGGGGGCTATGCAGTGTTTTGCAGAGAGTGCCACATGTACGATCATCTACCCACTAGGTGGAAATCATGGGTTTGTGCACTGCATGGAGCTCGTGGCTCTCAGGGGACAGGTTTGTTCCCTTGAGGCTAGTGTTGCTGACCTGGAGAATCTGAGAAGAGAGAGATATTTGGGGACTCTTAGGGACTTGTCAGAACAGTCCTACTCCTGTGCTGACAGCTCTTCTGCAGTTGTGGAGCATGAGAGTTTTGAGGTCGGAGAGCATCAGTCTGAGAAGGAGGAATGTGATCCCTCAGAAGGGACCCCTTCCTTGGGCGACGGACCGATATCCTCTCATACCAAGGATACCCCTGGGGGGCTGGGGGAGGTGGGCTTCTGATAGTGAGTGATTCAGTCATTAGGAATATAGAGTGTGGGGTCTGTGACAGGTGTTTTCACCACATGGTGACTTCCCTGCCTGATGCGAAAGTTGCGGACATCATGCACCATCTAGATAGGTTGATAGATAGTGCCCGGGGGGTGTGTGTGTGTGTGTCAGTAGCCATAGTGCATGTTGGCACCAATGACATTGGGAAATGTAGTCATGTGGTCCTGGAGGAAAAAAATTATGTTACTAGGCAGAAAGTAAAAGGTCAGTCCCTCAAAGGTAGCATTCTCAGAAAAACTGCCAGATCTGTGAAGAGCTCCAAGACGACCTCCACAAACTGGGTGAGTGGGCAACAATTTGGCAAATGAACTTCAGTGTTGGTAAGTGTAAGGTGATGCACACTGGGCCCCCCAAAAATCCCAACTTCAAGGATAGCCTAATGGGGTCTGAACTTGCTGTGAATGAGAAGGGAGAAGATCTTGGGGTCATCGTGGATACCTCAATGAAAGTGTCAACCCAGTGTGCTGCAGTGGTGAAAAAGGCAAACTGTATGTTAGGGATTATTAGGAAAGGGACTGAAAATAAAATGGCCAATATTGTAATATCCCTGTACAGATTTATGGTGAGGCCTCATTTGGAATACTGTGTACAGCTCTGGTCACCATATTTCAAAAACGACATTGCAGAGCTGGAAAAAGTACAGCAGAGGGCAACCAAGATTATTAGGGGGTTGGAACACTTTCTCTATGAGGAAAGGCTAAAGAGTCTGGGACTTTTCAGTTTAGAAAAAAGATGACTAGGGGGGGACATTGTTTGAGTCCAGTGGCACCTTTAAGACCAACAACGATCCCAGAGCCAGGAGGCAACATCAGGGGAAGGCCTTGGCCTCTATGTCCTGGTTGTTGGCCATCCAGAGGAACTGGTTAGCCACTGTGTGAAACAGGTTGCTGGATTAGATGGACCATTGGTCTGATCCAGCAGGGCTCTTCTTTTGTTACTTCCAGATGTGGGGAACAGCAGGCCGGGAAAGGAGTGGCAGTAGCAGATGGGAAAGTTGCAGAAAAGCAGTGTGAGACTGATCCAACATATGCACATGTGCCTATTTATCTACTTGCAATTTCTTGCTTTCGAACTGCTAGGTTGGCAGGAGCTGGGGCCAGAGACGGGAGCTCACTCTGTCATGCGGCACTAGGGTCTCGAACTGCCGAGCTACAGACCTTCCAGTCTGCAGTTCAGCGTCTTAACCATTGAGCTACCTCAGCCCTATTGTTTTATATACATTTACTCAAATGTCCGTTGGCAAGGGCTGAATGGAATAGTTATTATTATCATCATCTCCCTCTCCTTGACCTCACAGGACAACTGTCAGGAGCTAATGGCAACATCTGGCAGCTAGCAGTGATGGACAATTGTTTTCCGGCAGCCTGGCCAGTTTTGCCCAGATGTCCACTTCCCGCCTTGTGCCTTGCTGGCATAACAGTTCTTCTATTCCCAGAGAGAGAGAAAAAGCAACTTGCTGTGACCTCTTCGTGACCACTGCTTGCACCAGCATCAGCTGTCCTTGGAGGACTCCGGAGCGAAAGCCATATGCACAGTTTTATGGCTCTGTCAGAGATACGGCACTAAAAATTTGGCAACGTTTGGGGCATACAAAATTGGATCACAATCTGGATTGTGATTTTTTTTTATATAGCTAAACAAACGCTGATCTTGACCAGTGCTGTACTTGGAGAGGAGAAATGCAGAAGGGGATTACTGCGATTTGGTCCATTTCCCCCAGTTCATTTTGGGTTGTTTTAGGTTCTATATATAGACTGCCAGTGAAAGTACGATTGAAAATCCTTATGAGTGATTTGTTCCACATCACGATGAAAGTTTTTTCCATTATTTTGACCTTACAGGATAGCATCCATTCCACACTCTTGGATTTTAAAATGCCTCTAAAAGTTCACATCACTTTTTAAGTATCTCTCTGACCGAATCTCCTTCTCATCTGCTTCTCCTGCCTCAGCTGCCTCACTCTTAAGTAATGCTCCCTCTAAGCTGTGGAGTCTTGTGAGCAAAAATTCTGCCTTGTGAGCTACTGGCATTAAAGTTGTGAGCGAGCAATTTGGCTGCTGCATAGATTAGTTTGCTCTGGAGCCATTCTTCCTGAGCTAATATAAAAATGTTTGAGCCAGAGGCTAAAAAACTATGAGCTAGCTCACACTAACTCAGCTTAGAGGGAACACTGCCATCTTTCCTGGCAACTTTGCAGAAATGAGGAAATTTTCTTTCTTGGGGTTCACTATGATCCTTTCTTCTCCCCTTTCTTCCAAATTTCACATCGCTTCTTCTGTATCAATCTCACCTTCTCAGACTCTGCTTTGCAACTGTCAGGCCACAGCCTTTCAACATATTCTGAGGGAGTTTTTCTTAAAATAAAAAATGGTGCTAGATTTAAAACAACCACAAGAGTAACATCTGTTATTTTTTTTAAAAAAAAAAGTAAAGTCCAGTTTGTGTGTGATGAGAACGAGTCCAGAACTCCCCTCTCCCACCACAGGGAGAGCTGAAACCAAAGAAACCATAGCCCATCATGGCCCCCCAACAAACAGCAACATACCTAAGGTTGCCATCCTCCAGGCTGTCGTAACCAAAAATATCAAACTCCAAACGTGGGCTGCATCACAGAGGCTCCCAAATCATATAACAATCCCACCAATAAGAATTCACAAATACTGCTCTATTGAAAACAGTACACCACTATAGTCAAATACAAAGTTAGTACTATTGAACTCACAAAGTTACAAAGGTACAGTTGCCAAATGATCCGTTAGGAAGCTTTGTATAGGAAGCTTTCGCCATTCTGCTCGTTCTGTGAGCAAAATTTTATCTATAAGATTGCCTGATAAAGGTTTCTACTTGGGGATATATTAAAATAGGATATAGAAGAGTTTTATCTTCATTTACTTTTAATCATTCTGTGAGCAAAAGAGAGACAGGGCAGTTCCATTGCTCGGACAATTTTGGGGGGGGGGGGGGGAGATTATCTTCTTGATGTTGTTGTTGCCCTGCAAGGCGCTTATGCGCTCTTATAGACATAAAGCCTATGTGTTAACAATAAGTCTTTTTGAATTTTATAAGATGCATTTCCAGTTTTAACACTTATTATTTCCTCCTCGCATATGTATGGGACAAGGAAGTGATGACTTCCATCTCAGGTCATACTTGCTTGCCTAGTTTAATGATGTGCCCCACTGGTAATTTGGGTTTTTGATAGTGTAGGTTAGATTTTTTTGGTCCGCTCCCTGATTAGTGTGATCAGAGATACTTTCCTTGTAATGATCCAGAGAGATGACTGCATCCCTTGGTGCCAGATGACATCGCCATTCCAGCCGCTCTGTGCAGGACCCTTTGCCTGATGACTTCAGGGTCCCAAGGGGGGGAATTGTTGCCCTGCAAGGCGCTTATGATTGTGTTGCTAAATGTGTAAGAGGGACTGAGATGCAATAGGACCAAATCACGATGCCAGCTGTATACACATGCCAGCCGATGCCTGAGACGATGTGCCAGTGGTTCCCAAGGTTGCCAGCTCCCAGAGACATTTTTGACACAGAAACATATGCAGAAATGGCCACTCAGCATTGTGACTTATACATGTGCTTCCAGACGCCATCAGAGAAGCACTTCTTCATCATGCAGGCAGCCTCCCCCCCCAACCTTCTCTGCTACAAAGGGACAAAAGACTCTTTCCCGCCTTCCATAGACAATGAACTTGGCCAGCCAGAAACCGGTTCTGCAGCCCTGAGAGCAATAAGACTCGTCAACACCACAAAAGAGCTAGCCGATGAGTCATTCTGACCCTCCAGGTATCTCTGTCACAGTTCAGGTAGAGTGTAACCTTGCCCAATTCCTTACGCCCCCTCCCCATCACGGAAGAGACTTTTGGAGTGGACCACCCAGGGGTGGTCTCAAGGGAGGTGTCCAGTCAAGCTCTCCCCCAGAGCCCCCTACTAAAAGAGGACACACAGCAAAGTGTTCTCTCTCTAGCTTCTCCTACCTCTAACCCTACCCTACCTCTATGGCTCTTGGTTGCGCAGCCAGAGTCTCCACGTGTTGCTGCGGGTTCAGGACACGATTCCCTAATCCCCTCATAGCCTCCCCTTATTTTTCCAGCAGGAACTCAACATCCCTCTGGACAGGTAAATATCACCCTTGACGGATACTAACAATAATCCTGCTAATGCGAATGTCTTTGCTCTATTTTTCTTAGTTTCTGTGTAAGTGAATGAGTGATTGTTGTATTGTTTGCTTGAGAAAGATTCCTCAGTAAAGAAACTATTTTATTACTCAAGCCAGCCTCCTTGTCTATTTCTGGTGCTTCTGGAAGAGGCGGGACCTCTGTATATATTGGTGTTGTCCCCTTTTGCCTATTGCCATATTAATAACAATCTCTAACTCCCCAATATTATTGAGAAATCAAGGCAATCAGGTAAAGATTGTGCTAGTGCATGACATCACTTCTGGTAAACGACTGGAAGTGACATCATCACACTGGGGCGGCACTCAAGGGTTCACCCAAAACTCTACGGTTGAACCCCCCCCCCCCATGCCACCATATTCACCACCGTTAATTCATCCCATTCCATGCCATGCAGCATTTTGTCATATAGGGCTGTCTCTCCCTTCCAGCAGCATCTTCTTAGGGATCACAAGGGGTGATGAGGGAGAGAGGGAAACTGAAAAAAGCTAGAATCATAGAATCAGGGACCGCCAGGGTCATCTAGTCCAACCCCCTGCACAATGCAGGAAATTTACAAATACCTCCCCCTCCACACCACCAGTGACTGACCCCTGTTCCATGCCCAGAAGATGACAAAAAAACCTCCCTGGCCAAACTTGCCTGGAGAAATATTGCTTCCTGCCCCAGTGTGGCAATCAGCATTTCCCTGGGCATGTAAGAAAGGGCCATGAGAACTAAGCACTGAGGCAACCCTTCCTGCCCTCCCTCTCATGATCTGCCTAAGTTCACACAATCAGCATTGCTGTCAGATGGCCACCTAGTCTCTGTTTGAAAACCTCCAAAGAAGGAGAGCCCACCACCTCCCGACAAAGCCTGTTCCACTGAGGAACCGCTCGAACTGTCAGGAAGTTCTTCCTAATGTTTCACTGAAAAATCTTCTGATTTAATTTCAACTCGCTGGTTCTGGTTCAACCTTCTGGGGCAACTGAAAACAACTCTGCACCATCCTCTATATGACAGCCCTTCAAGTACTTGAAGCAGCAAGCACACTGAAGCTGATATCATGGTGGAGTCCCCATTGGACCACTAGGCCTCGCTAAAGTGTACCTGCCCCCCCTCCCGCCAGAACCCTTCAGCAGACTCTCTTTTCCAGGAGACAGATAGGAGGAATCACTGGCCCTCCCAGATTTCTCAGTGTCCTTTAATTGCTGATTTGGAATTGGCCCTGGTGCGCACCGGACTACCTGGAAAGACTGTTTCTATATTGTAGTTTAGCTAGTGTGCATCGCTGACTGAATCTGGGGCTTCTTTTATCAGACACACATCATAATGATTCCCTCCTCAGTCGTTTACATCTGGGTATCATGGCTCTATTTCCCTTAGCCTTATGCTCTGGCCTGTAGCTTTAGTGGGGCTCTGCCCCCTCCCTTAATGCCCCCCTTCTTTCCAAAATAATGTAAAAGGATCCTTTAAATGATTTTGAGAAGAAGTGGGGTGGGGGGGGTGCCCACCCCTCTCCCTCCCCTCCTGCAAGATTGGCCCACAGATCAGCTTGAGGGCCCTTTAAATCTTGCAGGAGGGGAGAGAGAGGGGTGTGCACCCCCCCTGCATTATGGCAAATAATGGCAGCCCCACCAGAATTTTTTTTGTCCCACAAGCTGCAAAATCCTGGCTACAGGCCTGCTAATGCTCATCGTATACAACTTTCACATTCCTGGTATTTATTAATTTGCCATCTCGCTATGTCCTATTTATATTCCTTCCTTCTACAAAGTACTCAAGGTGGGATATAACTTCAATAAATCTATGAATTACTTCATACAGAGTTTGGATCTAGGATTCTGAGAAGTGCCTCTTGGTTTTCTTTGAACCTGGCAATCTGAAGCTAGCATGAACCTTTTCCATCCAATGCATGTTGTGATCCAATCCAAGGGCTTGTATTTTTCCTCTACGTTCACTTCTCAACTGGTCTCTACAAAGACCCTACATTCACACTATGCCTTGAACTGCTGTTACGGTTTCAGCATCAACTGCCAGAAAGAGTCCTGGAGAGGACAGAAAAATCAAATCCCCCAATTGTTCACTTATTGAATATGCCAGCAGAGGGAGCTCTTAGTTTTTAATGAGCTAAAAGAACCATGTTTGCATTAACTGTATAGTGTAACCCTATAAGGGTGACAAGACAGTTCAGGATTATGGTATTAAAAACAGGAGGCAGTGCATTAGCACATACAGTGGCTATCCAAGTTTATTTCCAAGAAAAAGAAATAAAAATTACAGTAACTGCCCTGTAAAGACAAAGTTTGGAGTAATATGAAGGATTTTGTTCTTTTTTTTTTTAAAAAAAAGGTTGTGTTGAAGTAAAGATCTAAGGCTGTTAGCAAACACCTTACTACTAGGCATATATAAAATGATTTCATTCAGCTATCAGTAAAACCAAGCCCTGTTATGGTTGCCAACTCCAGCTTGGGAAATCCCTGGAGATTTTCAAGGTGGAACCGGGGGGGGGGGGGGCTTAGCAGGGCTGAACTGCCATAGAGTTTGCCCTCCAGCGCTGCCATTTTCTCCAAGGGAACTGATCGCTGTTGTCTGGAGATCAGTTACAACTCCAGGAGAGCTCCAGGCCTCACCTGGAGGTTGGCAACACTACCCCAAATGCATCCATGTGCACAAAAGCAGGACTTTTGGGGGGGGGGAGAAGTGCCAGAATTCTCAAGAGGGAAAACTCATGAACTTTTACTCGAAAAGCAGAGCATTGCCCTTGATATCGCAGACATGATGACACCACTTTTGGGTCATCGGGGACATCCACGCCCATACCTGGAACACCTGGCATCCCTAAGTTAAATAATATCCCATTAAGCCTCTATTAAAGGGATGAGACATTTGTTCTCTGGGCAGTTGACAACTCTAATGCGTATCCTTCAGCACAATCACTACCAGACCCAAAGTCAGCCCAGGTCTATGCATGGCACAAGGTGAGATGGTAAAATCCTGATATGGTAGAATAATGGAGTAGAACCATTTCAGAGTTTAGGTGGGGAGAGTAACGTTTTCAGTACCTCAGCATTTTAAATTTCCCTGCAGATATATTTTTTTTTAAAAACACCACCCTTTCAAGGAGAAAGTTTCTAGTCTAGCCCTTGAGGTGTTGTGCTAGTTTTCTGCTTACTGAGAATTATTAACTTTGGGGGACTTTGACATACATAATTCCACACCCCTGGCCTGCAGTCCATTCTGCTAGGTCAGCGCTCTTCCCCCTCATTACCACCTCATTTTGATGTGCGTCTAGACCAGCCTCAGAGTCTTCATTCTCTCATCTCTTTGGGCTACGTAGGGCCTCGAGATCTGCAGATATCAGTTTCCCTAAAGAAAATGGCTGCTTTGGGGGGAAGAATCAATGACATCACATCCCTGAGGCCCCTCCTCTCCCCAGCTCCATCCCCAAGTCTCCAGGAATTTCTCATCTTGGAATTGAGAACCCTAATTTGGGCCCGCGGCAGAGGGAACATGTGATATATTTCCCTTTGTCCAGTAGTAGAATAATGGGGGTGGGGGAGAAGAAGCCCCGGGTCTCAGGATTTATTCAGTTGTTATCCAATTAGAGTCAGCTTAGTGAATTCATCATGTGGCTGTGGTCAATGAATTCCTTTATTCAGTCTGTGTACATCTACCTGCTGTCTGGATCATGTTTACTGTACTTTGAGAAAATCTTACTCAAGTCTACTTGGAAGTAAGTCTCATGGTATTCAGTGGGGCTCACTCCCAGGAATAGGGTTACCAGACCCCCAGTCCGGGAAGGGTTTCCCCTCAATTTTCAGGGCTTAGATCCACCGCTGGCCAGCTGGCTGGTGGATGAAGCCACACCCCTGAATAGGGGTGGAGAAATATTGCTTCCCTGTTCCATTGCCAGGGAACATCCCTGATGTGATTATGTCACCCAGAATTGGAGGGGTAATACTCTAGTTTTTGGGCAAACTCTATGGTTTTGAAGGCAAGAACCCCCATAGAGTTTTGCCCAAAAACTAGAGCATCACTCCCTGATGTTGGCAATGTGATGACATCACTTCCAGGTGACATCATTGTGCCATGTGTGCTTTGCATGCAGGACAGAAGATCCCAGGCAAGACCTGGGAGCCCACCACCAGATCACAGGCAGAACCTGGCAACCCTACCGAGGCCTTAGAAGTAAGTCACAGTGATTTCAATGGGGCTGACTCCTGAGGAAGTCTACACAACCAGAGTCCTGACAGCAGCTTAAAGGTTCCTGATAGTTTGCCATGGCCAGGCGAATTCCTTTTCCCTTCTTCCACCAGCCCCTCCAAGAAGTGAAGTTAAAACCACCGTTGGTGCTGGCATGGGACAGAGCTCTGACGGGAGAGCCAAAGGTTATCTTTATATTATCCCATTATAATCCTGGAGTCTTCTGTCAGGGGAGAGAACACCTGTTCCAAAACAGGGCCTCATTTGTCAGAGAGAGGGCAGTTTTTAAATTGTTTGGAAGATCTTTACTCAATGCATCCATTTGATTTGTTGGTTTGTAACACGGCAGCCCCAGAATGTATCCATCTGAGCTGAGCTGAGCAGCAGATCGGTTTGTAAGTAAGTTGGTAAAACCTCTGCTCCTTGTTCTTGTGTCTTTCATGCATAACTGTGCTTTATGCCAACAGTCCCATTCTATACTAACACACTGTAAGATCCCATACTTTCAGTGCAATCATGGGAACATGTTCCCCCCCCGGGTAGTAAGCCATATTGAAAAGACCTGAGTAGGATCCTGAGTAGACCTGCTTAGGATTGCTCACTTAGTTTCTTTCCTTGAGGCTGAAAGCGTGTGGATACTTGAATGAGGAGGTTACCAAGGACCAACGCTTCCTCTAAGCTGTGGAGTCTTGAGAGCAAAAATTCTACTTTGTGAGCTACGGGCATTAAAGTTGTGAGGGAGCGATTTGTCTGCTGCATAAATTAGTTTGCTCTGGAGCCATCCTTCCTGCGCTAAGACAAAAATGTGTGAGCCGGAAGCTAAAAAACTGTGAGCTAGCTCACACTGACTTAGCTTAGAGGGGACACTGGCTAGGATCGGCAGTATCCAGGTAGGGGATGGAGTTCTCCAGAATCAAAATGGATCTTTGGACTGCAGAGATCAGTGTATCTGCGGAAAGCTGAGCTCCACCCCCACCCTCTGCTCTCCCTAGCCTCCTCTCCCAAATCTCCAGGAATTTCCCAACAAGACTGGCAGCTTGCCACGATATAGTGCCGCCTCTAATTAACCCAGTTTAAAATGTTGCGGGACGTTTCAGCCACACAGCACACCCTACTGTTACCCATGGAGACATCCCGTGGGAAAGCATCCACATTATTGTAGCGCATCAGCCACGGAGCGCCCTGCAAAAATGGCAGGACGGCTCTGCAGGTTCAGACTGCCAAATCCATTCTGTGTGCGCTCCCCCATGTTCAGACAGCCGCCATGTGTGATGAATGCACGAGGAAACAGAAACTCCACTTCGGAGGGGTGGCTTTTTAACCCGGCTCCAAGTCGTCCTCTGACGGGGTGAGTACGCCCGGGGAATGCCTGACAGATGTGGCTGTGTGAACGGGCCCATTTAATCCGTTTGTGAAAGGTGCCTATATCAGGCCAAACTGCCAGCCTGAACGCAGCCTTAGTATATACTAATGGGCCTAGCTGTGCACTGCTGCCTTTAAACAAACAAAAACTTCTTTAGTAGTGGGAGTTTAAAGCAGAGTAACAGCTGGCAAAGGAAAGAGTTTAACGTTCCTCCCTTCCCTGCTGCTTCTGTGCTTTAAATTGCTTCTTCTGAAGTGGCTTATTTTTAAACAACATCAGTGCATGTGACAAGTGACATGTGGTTTGCTTCTAAAGACACATACAAATAAATAAGGCTGCTTTAACAGAAAGGCCAACTGAGAGCCAACTTGGTGTAGTGGTTAAGAGTGGCAGGACTCTAATCATTGATTCCCCACTCCTCCACATGAAGCCAGCTGGGTGACCTTGGTCAGTCACAGTTCTTTCAGAGCTTTCTCAGCCCCACCTACCTCACAGGGTGTCTGTTGTGGGGAGACCAAGGGAAGGAGATCGTAAGCCACTCCGAGACCCCTTCAGGTAGTGAAGGACGGGGTATAAAACCAACTCCTCCTCCTTCTCTTCTTCCTCTGCAACAAAACATTTTAAAACACAAGGCCCTCCACATCACTGCAATCTTTGAAACAGTTTGAATTTTTCAAACAGATGGAGCATGTGTGTATGTGACTGCATGTGATGGAGACCTGTGTCTTCATGCTGGGTGTCCATTATGTGTGTATGTGTGTGTGTGTGTGAGACTGTTGTCAAGTCACAGCTGACTTATGGCGACCCCATAGGGTTTTCAAGGCAAGAGACTTAAGGAGGTGCTTTGTCATTACCTTCCTCTGTAGAGCGACCCTGAAATTCCTTGAAGATAGATCCAGATGGTCAGTCGTGTTTGTCTGAAGCAGTTGAACAAATTTAGAGTCCAGGGGCACCTTTAAGACCAGCAAAGGTTTATTCAAGGTATGAGCTTTCATGTTCAAGGCACACTTTTTCACATACATTCTACCCTTCCAATGTATTTGAAAAAGTTTGCCTTGCACACAAAAGTTCATACCTTGAATAAACCTTTGTTGGTCTTAAAGATGCCACTGACCTGAAATTCCTTGGAGGTCTCCCTTCAAAATACTAACCAGGGCCTATTTGGCTTGGCTTCCAAGATCTGATAAGATCGGGCTAACCTGGGCCACAATAAGGGTACCTCAATTATTCAACTCCTGTTTTAGGAGTTTGTGGTGGGTAGAGCCTCTCATTCCCTCTGTAAATGTCATCTGCTCCCAGCAGCAGCTGAACTCCTTAAAATTTTGTTCTCGGAGGCTTGTCTCCAATGGTGATTGGCTGGGAGCGCTCCTGATATCTTGCAAGTATCTAACTGGAGGGGAGAAAGATTGTTGTCTGCAAAATCAGGAAAATAAAAGATTCTGAGGATGGTGAGCACCCAAACATTGGGGGCGGGAGGGGGGGCGACACAGTGTTTGTTTTGTGTGTGTGTGTGTGTGTTTTATAATGCCTAAGACTCCCAGATTTGTGCTTACCATTCTGGAAATCTTGGTAATAATCCAACACAGCAATTTTCATGTATATTTGCAGTTCAGGAATTTCAGGATACACACCCTTAAAATAAGCAATAATTCATTCAAATGCAAACCTGCCTGATCTGCTCCAGAAGTTCTGTTCTGTGTACCACTGTCTTCAAAGGTGAGGTAGGTGAATGGAAGAGACAGGGAATTTTCTGATACGGCACCCCATCAATATAGTTCCCTCCCCACACCCATCTATAGGGCACTTAAGTTGCTGAACAGGTATCTATGTGCTTTTTCTATGTGCTTTTTAACAGCAGCCAGTGACAGAACAGATGGCTGGTGTAGAGGGCAACTGTAAGAAAGCAGTCTAATCATGCAAGAAATCATGCAGATGGATACATCTGAATTCATTCGTATGTGTCCACAAACAGTCAGCCCCCCTAATATAGCTGGCTATCAAAAAGCAAGCTGAACTGGTAGGTGCCTGAATGTAATCAGGTTTTTATGCTTATTTTAAGAGCTTATATTATTGTTCGTATTATCGCTCATTGAGATGATTGATTTTGCTCATTCAGCAGCTGATTTTATGATTGTTGCTGCTGGATATATATATATATATATATATATATATATATTTAAAAAAACGTGACACATCTTGAAAGCCCTGTGGGTTTCTGGGAAGGACAGAAATATTTTCACAGAAATGATAAATTAAAATGTTAAAGATCGGATTCCACAGAGGACCGTGTTTGATTTTCAACAGACCACCTTGATTCTTAAAACAGTATAAAAACGAGGCAGAGAAAAAGACGGGAAAACTTTTAAAAACTCACCAGTACCTTTAATTTAATTTAGATTGGATACTGAAAATGGACTCGTGCTTATTGATATCGGCAAAAGGGGAGAAAGGAAAGTTTTGAAGCTTGACTGTTTGAACTGAAACTTTCTAATTGCTCATCCCCTTGATTCATATTTATTTAATGAAAACAAAATATATGGTCATGTGATGTTTCTGAAAAATGAGTCATTTATGACACAACTTCCACCACAAGTACAGGGCAAAGCTGCTCCCCAAGGAAAGCAAATTTCCCTTCACAACTTTCTAGGCCTTTTAAAATATTTGTTGTGATTATGGTACTAATTAGATTCAGCTGTTGCAGGTAATATAACTCCCTGACAGCTTGAAAAAAATAACATAGGAGAAATAGCAGGCCTTAAAGGTTATGCAATTCTATTTGCTGAGATGGTATTTGGAAATGTTTCAGAGAGAATTGCTCACTTGTCAATGGGACATTTAGAAATAGATTATTAAGACCCAACCCATACAATGGACATTTTGTGTGTATGTATGTACACTAAATGCTCCAAAAATGAACAGTTATTTCTGAAAGCTGGATACCTTCCATTTTGATTGTTACTCTTGTACCTTGCTGTCTGGTTTAATTTTCCCAGGCAGTGAGAAGAGAAAGGGCAGTGCTGGGAAAGAATGACTCTGATAGGGTTGCCAACCTCCAGGTGGTTCAAGCCACAAATGGACCACAGCGACTAACCAAAGGTTGTACCCCACCAATGATCACTGTGCAAAAATGATTCTAGTCCAATTACAGTCACGAATTTACTTCTTCTTCTTTTTGTTTCTTTATTTTATGTCATGCAGTGCCGCTGCTGTTTCCAAACAATTGCTATGCAACTACAGATTTCCCAGATAAACAATCTGTTTCCCTCAATGCTTTGTCAGGCCACTTTGTACTTGGAGCCAATGCTCTATGTCTCCTACTCAGAATTAATCTTGTATTTGCTCGACATCTGCTGGCTCTCATTACTCACTATCTCTGCAGCTGCACAGTGATCATTGGTGGGGCATAACCTCCAGGTGATGGCTGGAGGTCTCCTGCTATTTGAATATATGACATTACATCCCATTGAAGTCCCTCCCCTCCCCAAACTTTGCCCTCCTCAGGTTCCACCCCCAAATCTCTAGGTATTTTCCAACCTGGGGCTGGTAACCCTAGTAAATAGCAGTAAGCAATATAAGCCAAAACCCCTCTATGGTAGCCCCCTTCCATTGGTGTTCTTGGCACATGCTTATTTTGCATCATGGTTAATCCAGGGCTGCATTCTACAGTACCTTTTTATGGCTTGTCTGCTTTGAGCCTTCCTTTTTGAAAGGTGGCTCTGGGAATGCTAACAAAGAGGGAGGTAAACTGTGAGTTTCAGAACCTGCTGAAATAACCTGCACTGTATGGTTCTTCTAACGTTTGTGCTAAAGGTGGTTGTGGGGTGATTGCCGAAGAGCTGAAGAGCACTGCATATCATGATAGAGAGATCTGCCCAACGTGATCAACAATGAAGCTCTTTTCAGACATCGCAGTCGCTTACACCAGAAGCCTGCCAACCACATGTCCTCCCAATACATGCAGCTCGGATTTTGCTCGGATTTTGCACATGTGTACTTTTGTATAGAGGAGCAAACAACAAACACCAAGTTCCATTTGGCTGATGGCCTCTTTCTTAACAGAAACTGTAGGTAGGGTTCCCGTTTCCCAGCTGGGATCCCCTGGTTTTTCGGGCTTCTGCCCACTACTGGCCAGCTGGCTGGTGAGGGAAAACCCTCCCCCAAATAGTGATGTCCCTGACGCGATGACATCATGTGGAAGTGATGTCAGCAAGTTGGGGTCGTCAAGCAGCAACACTCTGGTTTTGGGGCAAAACTCTACGGTTTGGTGGAATTTTAACATCGAGCTTGCCCAACAACCAGAGCGTCACCACGAAATGTTCCTGACATGATGATGTCACTTCCGTGTGACATAATCAGATCAGGCACATAGCATGGGATCATCGCTGTTTGAGGGCGGATCTCCACCCCACTCATGGAAGGGTCCCTCTCATTCCTTGCCGGCACATCATCAGTACCTGGCAACCCTAACTGTAGGGCAAGTAACTTAACATAAGCTGTCTTTAGAGCTCCTGGCCTGGTTTTGCAGATTCTTAGTAGGCCCTGAACTTCTAGCAGGGAGGCTGAGAATAGAAGCCCTGCGTCCCTCCTATTCTCCTGCTTGCTCTGAGGCCTACCGGGATAGCATCTTAAAGAGGCAGTGCACAACATGTACAATCTTTGTACATGCTGTATGAAGCCCTGATATTTTTAGGGCTGTGGTTCGCAAGTAACAAAGCTGAACACCAGGACAGTGTCTCTTTTCAGACAGATGGCAACTGCACATATTAAGATGATCTTGGCGCGTTTGCTGCCCTCCCAATATATGTGGCCTGTAACATCTGAAAAGGGACTGAGTCTATCAGTGCTGAATTTCAAGTCTTTTTCCTAAACACATTAAAAGAAGATTGGCATAAATTCTGTCTCAAAGCTCAAAGTTCGTATTAATTGTAGTTGTGAAAATTTGCCTCTTTTTTTGCTGACTTATGGCAACCTGGAAGTGACATCATCACGCTGGGCACATTGCGCGTCAACACTCTAGCATTTTGGCCAGAAGCTCTATGGTTACCATAGAGGTTTTGGCCAAAATGCTAGAGCATCAGTGCCCGATGTGCCTGGCATGATGATGTCTTATGGGTGATGCCAGCGCGGCACACTAACAAAGCACACACAAACAAGAAGATCCCGGGACATACCCCTGCTAAAAGACAGGTAAGACCTGGCAACCCTAATCCTATAGGGTTTTCAAGGCAAGAGATGTTCAGAGGCGGTTTGCCACTACCTGCCTCTGCATAGCAACCCTGGTATTCCGTGGTGGTCTCCCATCCAAATAATAACCAGGGCTGACCCTGCTTAGCATCTGAGATCTGATGAGACTGGCCTATCCAGGTCAAGGCTTGTCTATTTAGCACAACTTATTTCCCCCTAAGGCCATTTTCTGGTTCAGAATCCTTGATATCATCATACAGAGCTCTCTCCTCCTCATTTAGTTTTGACTGTATTCGATTAGCAGAGCTAGGGAAGGCCCAGTTGTTTCAATCTGACATCGTTCTATAGTATGGTTTTCATGGGAATTAACATTTCAGGTGCCCAAATACATTTTCACTGTGATCACAGTTTTTCTAACATGCCCTGTTTGTATGTCCTCTGATGTTTTGAGTTAGAGCTGATTAGCCCAAGGGCAGTCTATTCAAAACATACGGCCGGGGAAAGCCGCTTCAATTCATTACAACATTATGGAATTTCACTATGACAACAATCCAGATGAGAAAAATAAACAGATATTTTGATTTTTCTAACACACAGGGAGTCAAAGCGCACCCCTGCAGTTTAGGCTGGCCATTACAGAAGAAAGAATTAATCAGTCCCCCCCCCCCAAAACCCCTTCAGTACATTTTTCTTGTTCTGCAGTATTGTTTTGCCCTGTTTCTTTTGAATGTTCATTTAACTGGGAGGATTTCAAAAATTAATTATGGAGCTGGAACATAAGCAGTTCGCTGCTGCTATCCATTGCCATTGGGAGCAAACCTAAGTAGGGCTACTTAGAAGTAAGGTCAACAGGAAAGGATTCTTGGGACTGCTGCTTAATTTCATTTTTACCTCTTTTCCCTTCTATGTTACTGCTGAGTGCATTGATAAACATGGCAAAAGAGCTGTGCTTGCCCTGGAGCAAGCACAGGCTTTTGCTCACCCCCCCAAACATCCTTGAATGTGATCATGGGGGTAGGGGAGCCTATCAAGGGCCAGCGCAGGAATGTTGGCCTATCAAGAAGGGCTGCAGGGATGGAGCTGGGGGCAGCAGCCATCACTGCGCTATTCCAGCCAAGGACAAGCTCTTCACCCACCCGCCCGCCCTCTGTTGCAGACCGTGTGGGATTAGCCAGTCGCCACTTTATGGGGCTGAGCAGGAATTTTTTGGCCTCACTCAGATTGGCCAGGAAGGGGGGCCTTTTTTCGCTTGCTTCACATGGTCCAGGCGGGGCATGACGCAAATAGGCCTGGTAACCTGGTTAGGCCCTTACTGGGAAGGCGGTAAAGCATGGGCTGAATGGGTTTATTAGTGCTGGCAAGCACCCTGAAGTACCAGTAACAGGAGGGGCCTCAAACTGGGTACCTAGTGGCTTAGCAGTCCAGGAGACCCAGGTGGGGGCCTCCCCAGGGGTGGGGGAGTGGACAACGAGCCTGAAGGCTTAGTAGTCATGGGCTGGAGTCTGCTCTCACATTAGTTCCCAATGTTCTTAAATGAGGGATCGATGATTCACACCTCAGCCCTGAGGGCTCCCTATGGAGTGTGCGATTATGCGCATACTGAGAAGGGGGAAAAAAACAACAGCACAGAGTCAGAATGGCCTGATCAGACCATCCCGACACCATGAGAGCACGCTGGAGTGATCAGATGCGGGAAAGTCCTCCCATGGCCCGTAGCAACCCCTTTGCTACCGGACTTTCCAAGGTGTCTTTTCACTCCGCTTTTGCGGCGGAGCAAACCGGGTTGCCGATGGCTGTGGGGTGCTTCCCAGATGTTGTCTGATTGTGCTCCTTTAATTCGCCTGGTATTCGCACTTATGTTGGGGCTAATTGTGTGTGTGATCGCAGCCAAAGACTGAGTCCCATCCCTCTGCAGTTTGGCTCTGACAACACTGCTTGTGCCCTTTGCTATGAGTTTGGTACAACCTGAGCTCATGCATCCAAAAGCAATATTTGGTTACTCATTTTGTCAAGACATCTAGAGATCCTTGGGTTATAACTCCAGGGATTCTCCCCCCTCCCTATTCTCAGAGCAAGAGATCTGAGGATTGTTTCTAAGCTGAATTCGCTTTAAATAACAGGACTGAATCTTTTATACTTTACATCATATTACAGAGGTCCTCTGGATTCAGTCAATAAGGGCTGTTTGATGTGGACAAACTCCTCAAAGTGACATTGAAATTATCCTTCTGATTGTATTTCCCTGGTTTTGAACAAACATACCAGGCTGCCAGAGGTGTTTCATTTACCGGCAAGGGGGGAAGGGGGGGGGGAGATCAACAAGACTGCTGTTAGCAACAGGAAATAAAAAAAAAATCAAGTCTAAGTCCTCTGCACTTGGAAGCCATCCGAGGGCAGATCTCTTTCTGACGCTCCTTGTTATCTTTTTCCCATAAGGCAGCGTTATCTGTCCATGCACATTGCCCCAAAGGATACTGACTTTTCTTAGCCTTGTGTCCTTTTATTTCATTCCCAACTAGCTGCCAGTGAAAAATAGCTAGCAATGCCAGGATTTTATAATACCGTTTTCTGTCTTTTGCTCTTTTATAGTTGCTTGGCTTTCCATACGCATCATTAAAAATATATATCTTTATTATATTTTTCCATCTGTGGCAGTGTGGGGTGGGGTTTTTTTTGGCCTGTTTACTACAGGAGCTCCCTCAATGTATGCAACAGTCTACTATAGATGGTTATGGAAGGATAAAGGAGTTAAAGGACAAGGACGAAGCTGATGGGTAATACGTTCAGGACAGACAGACAGAAGTCCTTCTTCATTCAGTGGGTAGTTTAAATTACAGAATTCACTGTCAGCAGATGTAGTGATGGTCCCTGGGGTAGATTGCTTTAAAAGGGGCTTAGATTCATGGAAGGTAGGTCCATCAGTAATATTATTTATTTATTTTAGATGTTTCTTTGTGCATGTGCATGTGCGCATGGCCAAATCACCACTCCCACTTGGACGCACTGTACTCCTTTGACAAAGAATTAGTGGACGTAAGTCTGATATCAGAAACCACAACATTCACTAACCAGTGGGGGAATGTGGTGATTGGACTCTGGGTGGTGGGAGACCCAGAGGCCAGGCCTCAGAACTTGGAAGGGAAGCTGGGAATCCGGACCCACCTGTATTCTTGGTGCTTGGGGGGGCAACAGTGGGAGGGCTTCTAGTGTCCTGGCCCCACTGCTGTACCCCCTGAGGGCACCTGGTATTTTTGGCCACTGTGTGACAGAGTGTTGGACTGGATGGGCCACTGGCCTGATCCAGCATTGGCTTCTCTTATGTTCTTATGTATAAACTAAGAGACTTCCTTTGCCTTCACTGGTTTTATCCATATGAATAAAACAAATATAGAGATTTTTGGTTTTTAAAATTTTATTTGGGAATGAGCATGCATCCCTACTGTATTGTCACTACGCATTCATTCATGTGTCTCTTTAGATCTCTTCGGGTTAAAAAAACTAATGATGTCAACAACTGTGCATCAAGTGACTATAGTTACAATGCCCAGATCTTGCTCTTTCATTTTGACTAATCAGATGGCTTGAATAGCCTGAAACTTGCAAACAAATGTTTGATATTATGGAAAACGTTTTAGAAATCGTCCCCATAAGGATTTCTAAAGTTGATCTGCATCTTGTTCATTGTCTCTATGGTTACACTCATAGATTGCCACTCATTCATCACTTTTATGGCTTGTTCATGTTTTTGGACCTGTGTCCATATTAACAAAATCCCAGTGGCAATGGTAACATTCAGATGAATGGTAAAAGTCAATTGGAAACTTTACCATGAGATCTTGTTCACTGCAATCATTTTTTTTAAAAGTTCATTCATTTACATTTCAGACCTAGAAATAATCACCACCACTCCAGATGGACAGGTAATAATTTTTTCTCTTGGCCATCTCAACATTTGGAGAATCCTTGATCTCTCCGAAAATCAAAATGTCCTTTATCAGCAGTGTGCAGCACAACAAAACATTTAAGTGTGTACATGGGCACGGAAAGTTCCGGCACAGAGGTAAAGAATGCAACAAGTTAAAAGTGGGTATGTTTTTAGCAAACCGGAACACTTGAAATCTGAAATTTAAAGGCTATTGCTGGAAAGCTCTGTACCCACTATGAAGAGGATTCACATTCACCTGAATTACAGGATTTTATCTATTTCTTGCCTTGACCTGGACAGCCTAGGCTAGCCCATTTTCATCAGATCTTGGAAGCTAAGCAGACTTGGCCCAGATTAGTATTTGGGTGGGAGACCATCAAAGAAGTCCAGGGTTGCTATGGAGAGGCAGGGTTGCTATAAGTTGGCTGCAAGTTGACAAAAAAATTGGCAATAAATAAATAATTTCTCTCTCTCAAAATCCTAGACAGTTGCTAAACCATTTGAGATGGAAAAGTGGAGACAACTAATCAGAGAATGCAGATATATATATTTTAAAAAATCCAAACCAGTCTTGTTATCTCCCAGAATGAATAAAATGGCCAAGCCCTCGTTAAACAAGCCAGGATCGTCTCAGGCCTTTAATGAATAGTTCCACTCTGTGGTTCATTGAGCACAGAATGCAACCTTTCCCAAGAAGGTTATTATTATTTCTCTATGACATTCGGCTGGGTAAAATCATAGGGTACAATCGCAATTGGATTGAGGGGGGGGGATTTTAGCCAGAAATCTGCTCCCCGTTTGAAAACAATCGCAACAAACAGTAAATATAACCACATAATAAATATAATCAGCTGTCAGACCATAAACATTAGAAAGAAAATGGATGCAAAGAACATGTTCCGTTTGTTTCTCAAGTTAATGAGAGAAGAAAGTCTAATATGAAGTATCTCATGTTTCTGAGCAGCATCCAGATTTAGGTGTTTCAGTATTAGAAATATTGTGTTTTTCAAAGGCAAAATGTCTGCTGCTACTACTGTACCACCACCACCATATGAACTGCTTTTAGCAATTTTGCTGTGTTTTATGTTGATATTTATATTGCTATTTTTTATCTGTTGTAATTTTATGTAAGCCACCTCGAGCCTGCCTCAGTGGGGAGGGCAGGGTACAAATCAATTCAAATCAGTCAGTCAATCAATCAATTTGACTTTATAGAGCTTTTCATATGTGATCACAGTAAACGTTACACCTTTCCCAAAAGGTGTGGTTGTGGGAAGTATCGTCAAGTCACAGCTGACTTATGGCAACCCGGTAGGGTTTTCAAGGCAAGAGACATTCAGCAGTTGTTTGCCATTTGCTGTCGCTGCGTCACAACCCTGGTATTCCTTGGAGGTCTCCCATCCAAATACTAGTCAGGGTGGGCCCTGCTTAGCTTCTGAGATCTGACAAGATCTGGATAGCCTGGGCTATGCAGGTCAGGAGGATTCCTACCCGGCTGACGTCCATTATAGCCAGGGCTTTTTTTGTAGAAAAAGCCCAGCAGGAACTCATTAGCATAATAGGCCACACCCAACAGCAGAAACGTATTAGCATATTAGGCCATGCCACTGACAGCACAGCTTATTAGCACAGCATATTAGGCCACACCCCCATGTTGACCAGAAGAGTGGTCATCCAGCCACACCCACCTTTTGCTTCTTATTCTGTTTACCTTGTTTGTTGTCAAAACCCAGGGGGTTTTTTGTAGCAGGAATTAATTTGCATGTTAGGCCACATACCCTTAATGTAGCCAGTCCTAATGAGTTTCTGCTGTTGGGTGTGGCCTGTTATGCTAATGAGTTCCTTCTGGGTATGGCCAACTCAGGAGCCAGCTGGAACTCCGTTTCTGTGCGTTCCTGCCCAAAAATAGCCCTGATTATAGCACAGCAAAGGAGACTGAGAAATAGTGGCTTCCCTAAGGCCACCCAGTGAGCAAACTGCACATTATGTGGAAGACCCATGACTAGCAGTGACTTCAGTGGACTTGGAATGGTGTAACTGTGTTTTGTGAATCTCCCAGTGAATAGTATTAAGCAGTGGATGATGCTTGAGTGTACCACTTCCCTGCATGCCATTTCTCTGAAAGAAATAGCCCTTTCTGAACGACTATTAAATCCAGAAAGGAAAATAGATTGGCACATATAACCATCGGACTCTTTTTTGCTCCATTAGTAAACAGTAAATTAGTAAACAGCACCTGAGGGAGGGTGTTTCCATTGGGAAAACAGTCCCCCTCTGGACCAATGTTCCCTCCTAGCTGAGTTAGCGTGAGCTAGCTCACAGTTTTTTTAAGCCTCTGGCTCACACATTTTTGTCTCAGCTCAGGAAGGAGGGCTCCAGAGCAAACTAATTTCTGCAGCAGCCAAATTCCTCACTCACAACTCTAATGCCAATAGCTCACAAAGTAGAATTTTTTGCTCACAAGACTCCACAGCTTAGAGGGAGCATTGCTCTGGACCGGATCCTAATTGTCCCTAATCCTGGTTTTTATGACCGAACTAGACAGATCTCCATGTAATTGTGAAGTCTGTGTGTCCCCCCACCTCCAATTACTGACTGAAATTTGAACTGGCACCTTTCCCCATCAGTTCTCCTCTCCCTGTGTCAACCAAGCATTCTCTTGCGGTATGATGCTGTGAGGCCATGCTCTATTCCACTGGTGTATACGCTCAGCCAAGGGATACGTAGAGCACTAATAATATGAATAGACACAGGAAGAGATTCTCAGTAATGGGATCTAATATCCATTCTGGGAACAGAGTGTGATCCTCAGGTTTTACAACATTCTCAGAAGGATTAAATCAACAACAATGGAAAGGGATGTCTCTCATTTTGTCCCAAATTATTTCCTTGGCTATAGCTTGAAGTGCTGTCCCAAGGAAGAAGTGAGATCTTTTACTGAACTTGACTGTGGCAGCTAAAACGGTGATAAAACACTGGAAGAGTCGTAAGGAATTGTTGATGATTGGCTAAGAATGGTTGTGGATATTTCGATGTCGTCAAAATGATATTATGTTCAACGAAGGGATATGTTATTAAGGGAGGGATTTGTGTATGCCTGTAAAGGGAAGGATATATATATATTTTTTGCAAAGAACTGGGATTATATCCACCAGCTTTTTACTCAGTCTCACCAAGTTCTCCTCCTTACTACATCCACCCTCCCATGTGGCTTTTGGACATTCCCATAATCATCAGCATAACCTTTTGTGGAAGTCAAAGGGGATGCCTTCTTTTTTCACCTGCAGAAAAGCTATTTGGATCCGAACTTGGGTCTCCAGAATGGATACTGGAGACCTTTATTTATTTTGTGTTTGAATTCTAAGCACTAGATATCGTTGCTTTGTTAAGATTTAGAGCGATAATTTGGTATGTTCTGTATTGTTTTCTTTTCAGGTTTCCTTTTTTTAATAAACCCAAACGAAACGAGACAGCCATTACTCTTAATATTTTGGACCTTATAAAGGATTGTAAAGTATCTACTAGATTATTCATTCTTTTTTTATTTCTAATCAGGGCATTTTTTTGTTGAAAAAGCCCAGCAGGAACTCATTAGCATAATAGGTCACACCCAGCAGCAGAAACTCATTGGCATATTAGGCCACACTCCTGACAGTGCAGCTTCCTCCCAGGATCGGCTTCCTCAGGGAAGGAAGGCAGTTTCTGGATCGGCTTGCCCAGGTGCCCCCGCAGATGTGGGGTGCCTGGGGAACCTGAGGAGGGGAGGCAGCTTAAACCCCTTTGAAAGCTGTCAAAACTAAAATGACCTTCCGGTACTTCTTAAGAAGGTGTAAAGATGTTGCTCCTCTCACTTCCTTAGGGAGCTTGTTCTACATGATGGGAGCCACTAAGACAAGTAAGTGGTGCTAGTAGATCCCAAGCGGGCCACCTTCAGTGGGGAACAGCTAGAAGGTGGCAACCAGAAGACTGCAGTTGACACCTGTGGTGAGGCAGCTAAATTCCACTGAAATCAATGGGGAATTATTTCCAAGCTTACGTTGAGTCTGCCAGAATCTAACCCATTTCTGCCACACATCCCCCCTCTCAAACTCAGACAGAGTTGTGTTAAAGTTCCAAACCATCTTTTCATGTTGCACTTCGTTCTGCTGTTCAGTTCCAGAGAGAAACCTACCCCTCGGACCTCTTTAATTACACTTCAGTGCCCACATCTTCCCTTGCCCCCCCCCCCCCAAACAAGACAAATTCACTTGTAAGCCACCGTTTCCCAAAACTTATATTCTTGTAAAAACAGCTCCGAGTACACACATTCTGGTCTTCAGTCAAGTCAGGGCTCTGCATGCCAAGTCAAGTATTTATTTTCATTACTTTTGAGACCACCGAAATTAATGTATCTTTCAGACAGGAAGAATTTTATTTATTATGGTGCGTTTGGATCCAGGAGATGAAAGGGGAGCAGCCCTCATCTTGGAAAAGGGAACGGGGTTTGGGAAGCCCAAAGGAGACCACATGATCTGGGGCATGGCGCTCCCAGTGCACCAATGGTAGGCTCAACCAGACACATTTGCATACAGACTGACCACAACGCCTCAAACACATATACAAAATAACCACTCTGTACCCACATCAGTGTGTGGTTATAATTACATCAACAGCAACTTAAGATAGGGTGTTCTTTAAAAAAAAATCCCTCAAACCCTTATTCTTTTGCATTCCTCAATGTATTTGATCACTGCAGATAACTTTGGAACCAATGGGAAGTATTGAGTCTGGATTTTGCATTTCATGAAAAGCTTTGTAAGATTTTTTTGGCCAGTGTGTCAATTTAAAGAATAGACATAACATAGTTTTTTTTAAAGGATTAGTTCATCCATGTCCAGGCACCGTCACTGTTTTTAACAGCAAAGTGGCTAGACTCCAAGTGTGGGTGGGGGTGGAGTTTCCTAGAAGTACAGCCGATCTCAGACTACAGAAAAAATTACAGGAGGGTGATAACTGATCTCTGTGGAGAAAATGTGGACTAGATGGCATCACATCCATGCTGAGCTCTACCCCCACCCCCCAAATTCCATCTTCCTCAGGGCCTGCCCCTAAAATCCTGGAATTTTCCAACTTGAAGCTGGCAACCCTATGTCAGTCATATAAGCAAAGTACATCACTTGGGGTATTCCTCAAGTATGAAGAAAAAATATGACTGTATGTATTAGACAGTTTTCCACCTGTCATGTCTAGTGGGGTTTTTTTAATATACAGAGAGTGCTGACCCTTTCATACATCAGATCACCTCTTTCATTCCCAGAGACCCCACCAGACAGGGCAACCTAGTCCCCTTATCAACCGTCACTCAGATACTACACAGAGCTGTTGGAGTTGGGGCCCAAACATTGCTTTAATATCACACTGCCACCATTTATTCATATTATAGAGAGAGGTCAATGGCTGACAGGTTTATGTATGTGTACTTTTCTTTCTCTGAGACAGTGCACATTCAGTCACCAGGGTTAACTAGAAAAGAGTTAACTTTTATTGCCGGCTTAAAACAACATTGAAGTGGTTTAGGAAAATAGGTATGTTTGTTAACACTTGAACTGTTGATCCCTAACTTGATTCATGCTACCAAGTCTATTTGTTACAAATTACACTTATCTTCCTTTCAGCCAGCTTCA
This sequence comes from Lepidodactylus listeri, assembly GCA_029233225.1. Taxonomy (NCBI): domain Eukaryota; kingdom Metazoa; phylum Chordata; class Lepidosauria; order Squamata; family Gekkonidae; genus Lepidodactylus; species Lepidodactylus listeri. The sequence continues at coordinate 19,837,324 of JARCFY010000016.1, forward strand.
GGTTACCTTCTCACTAAGGCCCAATTTATACCTCCCCTCTGAAGTAGTTTGACTGCTGTCTTTTCCTATGCTCATTTCATGCTGGTTTCAAATTTCATTCCCTGGGTCTGAAGAGTACTAAGCAACAGGATCTGTTTAAAGCAGTAAAATGCTAGCTAGACCACAGGAGGGCAATTAATGAATGTAAACAGTAATTTTAAAACTAGAACAAGTATGGTTTGAAACTAGAAACAGGTATAGATGGGGGTTTTTTTGAAACCAGAATGATTCCAGTGGGAAAGTCAGATGTAGATTTGACCCTACTGTCTCAAGCCATCATCTACACAGCTCCAGCTTTCTCTTTCCAACTGACTTAAGGGCTCTGTCAGCAATCATTGGTTGTTCACAGGGAGATGTGGAACTGTACCTGTCATAGTGGGTTATCACATTATATTCACAGATGTCTAGGATGGTGATATTATTATTGTTGTTGTTGTTGTTGTTATTATTTCTGAAAGTTCAGAGCACTTTTACACATACTTGTGGTAGTCCTTGCAACAGTGGTGTAAAAAAGGCCTATTTTCCAGCGATTCCTAGAAGGGCATGATGTCAGTTCTGGGGTTTCTTCTGTTTCATTCAGTTATGACTCAGAATCCAGACACCATTGTCCCATTTTATTTATTTATTAGGTTTTTTAGTCACCGCTCAGCCAAAGGGACTTACAATGTTAAAACCATATAATAAGGTAAAAACAACATAAAAACAAATAATAAATATTAAATATTAACATTAAAATAGAAGAGAAGAAGAGGAGAGAAGAGATTGAATTTATACCCTGCCCTTCACTACCCAAGGAGTCTCAGAGAGGCTTACAAACTCCTTCCCCTCCCCCTCCCCCTCCCCCTCCCCACAACAAACACCCTGTGAGGTAGGTGGGGCTGAGAGAGCTCTGACAGAAACTGCTCTTTTTCAAGAACAGCTGTGTCAGAACTATGGCTTGCCCAAGGTAATCCAACAGCTGCAAGTGGAGGAGTGGGAATCAAACTCGGTTCTCCCAGATTAGAGTCCGCACACTTAACCACTACACCAAACTATTAAAATATGTGGATAGCACCATACCACTAGTAAAAACAACCCAAACATGTGGAAGATCCTCCACAGGCCAACCTAAACAATTTAGCATTGCATGCCTTGATGAAACTGAACAAGTCTGTTAGGGCTTGTTCTACAGGATAGGGGCTACAACTGAGAAGGCCTTTTCCCATGGTGACAGCTAACCAAGCCATCCTGCAAGAGGCCCGTAGATGATGGCCGAAGGGAACGTGGGAAGTTGTAGAAGGGGCGGTTCCATAGGTATGAGGGTCCGAGGCCATTAAAGACTTTAAAGGTTAACACTAACTCCTTGAATTGGATCTGGAGTTGAACTGGATCCATCTCCTTGCTTTCCTCATACTGATACTATCCCCCCCAACTTCATTTGTCAGAATTTGTTTAGTATCAGGCATAATAGTTTCATAGTATAACTCATGAGGAGTATTGTGGCACCACAGTCTTCCCCACCCAGGATGAGTGTATGTTGAGGTTACCGGAGATAACCTTATCTAAAGCCAGTTTGGTGTAGTGGTTAAGAGCAGCAAACTGTAATCTGGAGAACCAGATTTGATTCCCCATGCCTTCATATGAAGTCAGCTGGCTGACCTTGGGTCAATCCCAGCTCTCTCAGGGCTGTTCTCTCAAGAGCAGTTCCCTCAGAGTTCTCTCAGCCCCACCTACCTCACAGGGTGTCTGTTGTGGGGAGGGGAAGGGAAAGGGGATTGTAAGCCGCTCTGGGGCTGCAATCACGCACACTAAATAATCCACTCTCAATCCACTTTCAATGCACTTTTGAGTTGGATTTTGCCAGTTCACACATAAAAATCCAGTTGGAAAGTGGATTGAAAGTGGATTATTGATTGTGTGTCATCGCAGCCTGAGATTCTGAGTGAAGGGCGGGGTATAAATCCAACTCTTCTTCTAGCCAGTTCCTTTCCTCCCCCCTCCATGGCTTGTGTTCTAGAAGTACCTGCACACACCTTCTGCAGCCATTAAAAAAGCAGGGTTTTGTTTTCTTTCTTTTTTGTTATATAAAAAAAGGGACTGGTGGTTGTTGCTATACACCTCCCATTATGTACTTCCATCTGGCCAGGTAGGAAAAGAAATGTTAGAGAGACTGACATTGGACCACAAATATGAATCAGTTCTATCTCCTTGGTAAGTGCTGGATTTCCTGTCTTTGGGTGCGTTCAGATGGGCAGCTTAATCCTGCCATTGGGCTGGCTGTAATTTGATCTTGATCTTTTTGATCCAGCGTTGCATGACCAGACAGCTCCCCTGTGAATCACTTTACCACATGTGACTCCTCAGTGGATTGTCTAGATGGCATCCACTGTAAGGAGCCATGCAGTTCACCACTATCTTTTAAGTATGGATCCCCAACAGGAATCGACGGACTAATCACGGAAGTGGCACGATTCCCAGATGTTGTTATCTGGACGAGCACTTTAAATCCACCAGGCACTCGTGCCTGGCATGGCTTAAAAGAGCCTTCTGAACACAACCTCTGAGTGGGTACAAAAAGAGAAAATGTGCTTTGTCGTCTTCAAGGAATATGGCAGGTGGGACCAGTAGGGGAGTTTTATGGATGTAGCCAGCAGCTGATTGAAAAGAGCTCTGCAGTCACAGTTCAGGTTCCAAAAGGGGAGAAGGGGGAAAGTCCAAATGAAGGACACATGACAGAGGAATTACGTATCAGGATTATGATGCTACATGTGAAGAGGGAGATCAAAATGAGTTTGTGCATTTGTTGATATCCCTTTGTTTACTGGCTTTAAAAAAATAGAGGAGGATAGATGATCCTGCCCACATGCAGTAATGGATACCACTCATTCAAAATGCACAACTGTTATCTGTATAGATAAAACATGAACACATGAAGCTGCCTTATACTCAATTGGACCATTGGGCCATTGAGGTCAGTATTGTCTACCCAGACTGGCAGCTGCTCTCCAGGGTCTCAGGTGGAGGTCGTTCACATCACCTACTGTCTCGTCCTTTTAACTGGAGGTGCCAAGGATTGAACCTGGAACCTTCTGCATGCCAAACAAAGGCTCTACCACTGAGACATGGCCCCTCCCTGACACCCATGGTGTGGATTTACTGTTTTCAAACATTGTTTTCCAAATCTGGGAGAACTGGGTTTGATTCTCCACTCCTCCACTTGCACCTGCTGGATGACCTTGGGCAAGTCCTAGTTCTGTCAGAGCTGTTCTTGAAAAAAAGCAGTTTCTGTCAGAGCTCTCTCAGCCCCACCTACCTCACAGGGTGTCTGTTGTGGGGAAAGGAAGGGAAAGGAGATTGTAAGCTGCTCTGAGACTAGTGAATAGTGAAGGGCGGGGTATAAATCCAATCTCTCCTCTTCTTCTTCCATGTAGATGTGGGAAGACAGTCCTACAGAAACACTAGGAGGGCAGCATTTAAATATTTTAAATAAATAAATAAGAAGGAAGGACCAAAAGTAGCAAACAGGGCTGGCTCCAGAAGGTGACAAGAGAGCAAGATCTCATGATTCTCTCCCCAAAGCCAGTTTGGCGTAGTGGTTAAGAGCACAGACTCTAACCTGGGAGAACTGGGTTTGATTCCCTGCTCCTCCCCATGCAGCTGCTGGTGTGACCTTGGGTCAGTCACGAGTTCTTTCAGAGCTGTTCTCTCAAGGGGCAGTTCTCAAGAGAGCTCTCTCAGCCCCACCTACCTCACAGGGTGTCTGTTGCGGGGAGGGGAAGGGAAAGGAGATTGTGGATTGCAGCTGCATGTGGATTGACCAAATTTGTCCTGTCCAGGTAGGGAGGGCACAGATGCACACATCTGGTGTTTTAGGAACAAAATACCCTGACATGGATGGTCCAGTCTAGCCCAATCTCATCAGATCTCAGAAGCTAAGCAGGGTCGGCCGTGGTTAGTCCTTTGAATGGTCAGCCTCCAAGTAAATCCAGGGTTGCTACATAGAGGCAGGCAAAGGCAAACCTCCTCTGAAACATCTCTTGCCTTGAAAACCCCAGGATGGGCCACCGTAAGTCAGCTGGGCCTTGACAGCACTTTCCACCCCAGTAACAAAACAAATAAATATCAGGTTCCAGCAGTCCTGGGAGAAGGAAGCACACCTATATGGGAATATTTAAAAGACCTCTTCTGGGATTGTGAATAACAAACTGAAGCAAGATATGTCAACTGAATGCTCGTCCGGAGAGCGCTGGAGAAAGATTGCTGCTGTAAGGGAACCGAGAGGTTGCCCAGCAAGACCCAGCGACAAGTTCTCCCTCCACCATCTTGTGTAACAGTTCCAAGGTCATGGCTGCAAGGGCACTGAACATTCCTGAGCTGTGCTAGCCTGCCTTTGCTTGTAGTCTGTTCTGTAGATTGCCTCTCACAGGTCCAATTTCAGAGAGAAAAGCTGTGAATCGGACACCTAATAAAACAGGATTCATGCTATTTGAAGTTCATTTGAATTCGGCTTGATTGTTTATTACTCTGAGACCTCTAAAGGATTCAGAATATTAAGGGGGGGGAACCACCCCACACCACCACTTGGCTTTAGTGAAAACATTCACAACCTACTAAACCTTGGGGTTAGTCACTGCAATGATCTCACAATTTTGTTTCATTATTTTTTAATTGCTGATGATATATTCCAGGACCCCTGAAGAGTAAAAGGCTCAGTGTAAGGAAGACAAATTAAACTGTGCTTCATTTGGCCAGCTGTGTCGGAGGCAGGTGCAACACAAATGTACTAAGTCACAGCTAATGTAACGGAGGCCAACCATGCGAGGACCATTCAGAAAGGGCGTCCGACACACTTTTTTTGGAAACAAAGATGGTCAACATGGGGACAGAATGCCATACACAAAGCAGGAGGATCAGAAAGCTCATTTTTGCTAGCGGCCTTTTAAATCCTGTTTGGGAGCCACTGGTCAGAACCAAGCCACCATGCACAAATTCTTCACCTAAAGGTGATGACTAGGGTAGTGTTCCCTCTAAGCTGAGTTAGTGTGAGCTAGCTCACAGTTTCTTAGCCTCTGGCTCTCACATTTTTGTCTTAGCTCAGGAAGGATGGCTCCAGAGCAAACTAATCTATGCAGCAGCCAAATCGCTTGCTCACAACTTTAATGCCAGTAGCTCACCAAGTAGAATTTTTGCTCACAAGACTCCACAGCTTAGAGGGAGCATTGGACTAGGGGTGTGCAAAACTCACCCACCACCAGTATTTTTTGGCTCAGCTCAATTGGACCTGAAAATGTTTTGGTATTTCTGAAAAATCCCAGATCCCCATACCAGTATGGTATTCGGATCCTGAATTTTTCCGAAATCTTTAATTTTGGGGGGGAGGAGTAGACCTGAGAAGAAAAATACCAGTGTAAAAAAAAACCCCTAGCTGTGCCGCAGGAGAAGCTGGCCCCGTGATCTGTGTATGGCGAGGAGGTCTCTGGCCAAGAGAGGATCAGCTGGGGTAGCAAGAGCTGAGAGCTCTGCACTGCCTTGGCTGGCGGGCTCCTCTCACAGCTCAGTTTAAACCAAGCTGCAAGAGTAGCCCAGTGGCAACTGGGTATAGCTGAATATACCCGAACAAAAGCTCAAAAAATTCAGCTTTTATTTGGGGTCAGCTATACTGGTAGCTGAACAGATCCTTTGATCTGTATTGGGCTTAAACAATACCCCCAAAATACTGGTAAGATATTTGGGGGGTATTTTTCCAGCTTGGTTTATGCCAGATGCACACCCCTAGTGAAGACAGGCATAATAATTTATATATGGGGGAAGTGGTTAACAGATGCACTACTCTGAAAACAAACCAAAAAATCTCAGTGTGGCACCCTGTGTTTAAATCACCGCCACCTCCCTTAAAATGTTGTATCTTTCTCCCAGGGGTCATTTAGTAGAAAAAGAGGTGCAGGAGCTCATTAGCATAACTCATTAACATAGCTATTTGCATATGCTACACCACCTGACATCACTGGAAGTATGTCAGAAGGCAAGAAAGGAGAGAGAGAGAGAGAGAAAGAGAGAGAGAGAGAGAGAAAGGAAGGAAGGAAGGAAGGAAGGAGAGAGAGAGGAAGGAAGGAAGGAAGGAAGGAAGGAAGGAAGGAAGGAAGGAAGGAAGGAAGGAAGGAAGGAAGGAAGGAAGGAAGGAAGAAAGAAAGAAAGAAAGAAAGAAAGAAAGAAAGAAAGAAAGAAAGAGCTGGCAGAGAGGGGACAGCTACTAATCCAAGCCTCAGAAATACCACTATTCTGGGAGGAGAGCTTCAGTGGTGGCTGAAGCCTTCAGAAGGCTGGTCGGAGGAACAAGGACCTTTGCAGGGGACGGGGTCGTTTTGCTGCAGCCATGACACAAGCAGGCATTCCCCCGTGGGGGTGGGGGGCTGGCACCAACTCCCGGAGCAGAACTCCCCCGAGCTCCTGCTCGAAATGACCCCTGCTTTCTCCCCACAGTTATTCCCGCTTCCTATCTAACCTACATGTGATGTCGAAGACCTATTATTGGGAGTGATGCCAGGTAGCTGCCTAGCACACCCAGGCGCTTTGGGGGTGGGGCAAGCGGGCAGCTATGATGTTGTGCAATGTGTCAATATCACCTCCAGGTGAAAACCCGGACATGACATCAGCACGTCAGCTGATGCTCTAGAATCTCTGTGGTATTATTATAAAGTTCCCAGAGCATTGGCTGATGCACTGACGTCACATCCAGGATTTTACTTGGCTGTGATGTCAACTTATTGCATAACATCACACCCTCAAGAGCGGGGGGGGGGGCAGCAGCAGGAGACTGTCTGCCTAAAGCAGGCAAGTGACATGCTTAATTACTGGATTCCCACAAAATGTAATTTAGCAGCTGCAAGGAGGGACCCAGTATAGACTGGGGGAAAGGATAAGTTCTCTTTCCTCAACATGCCTTTTCTCCAGTCTCCAACCAACCCTTCCCCATAGGTGCTTTTGCCCTGTAGAAAAAAAATGAGAGGTACAAAATAGGGAGAGAGCTAACATTTCCTTCCCCAGTTCTGTGATCCCAATTCATTTCAGCCCTCCCCCTTTCCACCCCATTTCTTCTTTCTGAGGTTAAATTACATATTGGGAGATCCAGTCTTATCATGTGTAGTCTGGCCCTGAAACAACATCACTTTCAAAATAGGGAGTTTTGCAGGTGAAGGTGCACATTGGGAAACTATATTACTTGCCTGTATTGTCACAATCAGAAAAGCAGAACAGGTAGATGAGATTTTTCAGTCTATGTTCTGCTTTTGCCTCCACTACCTTTTTTAAAAAGTACTTTGCTAGAGAGAAATCAACTCTAATTTCTAATAGTCTTCTGGAACAAATTTTTAGTTTAGCCTTTATATTTGCCCTAATATTCTTTTATAAATATTTATAAAGTGCTGTTATGAGCCATGAGATCTAAGAGCAGGGCTATTTTTGGACAGGAACGCACAGGAACAGAGTTCCGGCTGGCTTCTGAGTTGGCCACGCCTACAGCCTCCCCCTCCTCAGGACGCCTGAGGAAGCCAAGCCAATCCAGGGAGGGAAGGCAGTTTAAACTGCCTCCCCTCCTCAAGTTCCTCAGGTGCCCCGCAGCTGTGGACCTCCTGGAGAAGTCAATCCTGGGAGGGAGCTGTGCTGTTGGGGTGTGTGTGTGTGTGGCCTAATATGCTAATGAGTTTCTGCTGTTGGATGCGGCCTATTATGCTAATGAGTTCCTGCTGGGCTTTTTCTACAAAAAAGCCCTGTGTAAGAGAATTGTTGACAGGTCCTTAATGAAGGGACCCTGGCAGGGCAACCCATGGCCTCCATCACAGGTTTCTGACAGTTGTGTGTTTTCCTCTCCCCATTCTGATTGGCCTTCATTTAAGCAGTGGTGGTGGCACTTCCGGCCAGTGAACCATCTCTGCAACTGCCACTGCTTTACCAAAGTCTAATTGCTTCCAGCAGAGAAAAACCCTGACAATATGTATTTATTTAGTACATTTTTATCCCATTCTCCCTCCAAGGATTTTGAGGGCAGTGTACCTTCTCTACATTTTATCCTCACAACAACCCTATGAGGGGTTAGACTGAGAAGTTAGGCTGAGAGTTAGGCTGTGAGGGACTGGCCCAAGGATACCCACAAGCAATGCTCCCTCTAAGCTGTGGAGTCTTGTGAGCAAAAATTGTACTTGGTAAGCTACTGGCATTAAAGTTGTGTGCAAGTGATTTGGCTACTGGGTAAATTAGTTTGCTCTGGAGCCATCCTTCCTGAGCTAAGACGAAAATGTGTGAGCCAGAGGCTAGAAAATTGTGAGCTAGCTCACACTAACTCAGCTTAGAGGGAATACTGCCCACAAGCTTCATGGCAGAATGGAGATTCAAACCCGGGTCCTGTAGATTCTAGCTGGACACTGCAACCGCTAAAGTTATATGGGGAAAGGATCCCATCCTGGAGGGGAAAAGTCCTTGACTGCCATCAATATTTGCCTGGAATAAAGTTAAAAGGACTCTGAATCTCGGCATTTGTGGTTTCTCATTTTATGCTTATTATGAAATGAAAACATTGAGAGGTCTATTGAAATCAGGGGGGATGTGACATGGAAATAATAAACAAGTAATGAAAGACAGTCTAGCAAGATTGGATCAAAAATATTTAAGCATATGAACGATGAGCCATTGCTGCGGTTCCAAAACTTTCAATCAAGATATAAATTTAATAAACCTAATGGATAATAATCCATTAATGTAGATGTCCATGTATTGTTTAAAAACAGTACTCAAATAGATTAAAGATTTAATGCATTTTCTATCAAAATTAATTAAGATGTTGTTGGAAACAAAAAAAAACACTTGAGCAGTGATTTTGAAAGAAAATGTTAAACTTCTTTGGGGAACCAGTTCTTAGAAAATAAGTGGAAAAATATCTTGATGTTTACTCAAGCAGGATCTCTGTTCATTGACTATGGGGAGAATTGTTACAAAGTCTTATACCTGTGGTGTCTAATACTGAGGAATTAAGTAAGATTTGCAATGTGAGCAGGGCTTTTTTAAAAAGAGAGGTGCTGGAACTTCCAAGGGGGAAATGAAGTTTTCAGTCTGTATATGCGAGCTGCATTGGTTTCCGGTAGAGCACCAGATCAGATTCAAGGTTTTGGTGCTTTCCTTTAAAGCTCTTAATGGTCAGAGACCTACCCTATATACCTTCAGGACATAGGTGTAGAGTACCGGGGGGGGGGCTCAGCCACCCCCGGCAAAATGGAGCGCCTGCCGCCACGCCTCCCTGGGTCCTTCTAAGGCCCAGCTGCTGCTGCTGGAGAGGGAGAGGGAAGGGGTGGCCGGCGGGGAGAGAAAGGCACCACCAGCAGCGGCTGGCGGGCCTCAGAAGGCCCGGGGAGGCGCGGTGGTTTCCCGGGGGGGGGGGAGAACATCACCCCAGCGAGCGCGTGCGCAAAGAACATGTGCTAAGGAGCCCCCCCCCCCAGAATTTCCAAAAGTCTACGCCCCTGCTTCAGGACCACCTCTCTCAATATGTCCCCCGAAGGGCATTAAGATCAGCAGACTTTCCCGGCCCCAAAGATATCCAGCTGGCCTCGACCAGGGCCAGGGGCTTTTTGACCTTGGCCCCAGCCTGGTGGAACTCTCTGCCGAATGATATCTGTGCCATCAGTCTGACCTACTAAAGTTCCGCAGGGCATGTAGGGCAGAGATGTCCCGCCAGGCCTTTGGCTGAGGCCAGCGACAGCTCCTTACATCTGCCCGGCACCCTTCCCCCCAAAAAAACATTGAACAGTAGATAGGTCATCTTGTTCTTATAATTTTTAAAAATATTTATGCTGAATGCTTTTAATATTGAATTCTTATGGATTTAACTGTTTATAATGCATTGAATTATTTTGTTGTAAACTGCCCTGAGCCCTGTGTAAGCAGAAAAGGGCAGTCAAAAAAAAAAAACCTAACAAAATAAAGAAATAAAGAAATGCTGAAAACTCGCGAACCTTTAAACATTTTTTAAAGAATTTTGTCAAAGAGGTTCTGGAACTCCATTCCGGTGCTTTCCCCCAGGAAAAAAAAAGCCCTGAATGTAAGTAATTCTAAAGGGTGGAGATATGGCCAGGACAGAGCTAATTTCACAGCCAGCCAGCACGCTGTGACGAACAGCATACTGGACCATGATCTGGACGACCACAGTTCAAACCCCCCCACCCCACTCTTGCTGCATGATCTGTAGCTCATCATCCTCTCCCAGCCTAACCTTTTTCATAGGGCTGAGCAGGTCCGTAGCCAGGATTTTGAAATTAGTTTTTTGGGGGGCCTTTAAATAAGTCAAGGGGCACTGATGGCACAAAATTTTAAAAAAAATTAAAATATTTTTTTTAAAAACTCACTTTTGCAGCGTTTGCACTCTGCCTGCCTATGTGGGGAAGCAAGCCATGCTTGGGGAAGGGGCGGTGGCAGGGAGTCCTCCGGGAGGCTTAGAGAGTCAGGAGTCCTCCATTTGGCCCAGAGAGCTGGGGGCCTGGGGGGGGGCCTTGGCAGGAAGTCAGGGGCCAGGCCCCAAAAATGCCCCATTGTAGCTACAGGCTTGGGGCTGAGGATAAAATGAAATAGGAAGGAACAATTTATGCCATCCTGAGCTCCTTAGTGGAAGAGTGGGATTAAAATGTATTAAATAGACAAATATATCTGGTAGCTAGGGTTGCCAACTCAGGGTTGGGAAATTCGTGTAGATTTGGGGGGGGGGGTGCCTGGGGAAGATAGGGTCTGGGGCAAGGAAGGAACACCAGTGGGGTATGATGCCACAGAGTCCACTCTCCCAAGCAGCCATTTTCTCCAGAGTAACTGATCTCTGTAGTTTGGAGATCTGCTGTACTTGTGGGAGATCTCCAGGCCCCACGTGGAGGATGACAACCCTACTGGTAGCACTGGTGAGAAATCAGGAAGTGTTTCATGAACATTATAAAATGTGTACAAATGTATAATGGCACACAGTGGGTTTTTTTTAAAGACTAGAGGTGAAAGTTTGAGGTTGCATTCAACATTCAGTTCATAAGTGATGAGGGCTGGGATTGTAACTCACTAGCAGAACAAAGTTTTGCATGAAGAATGTCCCAGGTTCAGTCTTTGGTGTTTCCAGTTTAAGAAACTTAGGTAACAGGTGTTGGAAAAGTTCTTTCTCTGCCTGGAAGCTACTAGTTATCAAAGCAAACAGCACTAAGCTAGAAGGATTGGTTGGTGCTCTGATTCTGTGCAAGATAATTTCATGTGCCATTAATAGACAATACAACAGGGGACCAGGCAAGGACTTACAGGGGTCACCTCATTTTCTCTTCCCCCACTATTTCATCTTACCCTTCCTTGAAAGCCACTATAATTTCTCCCCTTTTCCTGCTTCCTTTTCTTCCCACCCACCAGCCAATCTACCTTCATCTTTCCCCCCCTCTTCAGATTGCCCTTTTCCCCCCACCCTGGAAGTCTCTGCCCAGGAAAACTGTAGCCCAATTGCATGGCAACTCATTTCCCCCTGTATCCCCCACCCCGCACTGTTATTCTCCTCCAGGTAACCGCCATATCCTCACCTTCCATGCATCTTTTTTGGGTTTTAAGTTTTTTATTGGAGTTTCATAAAAGAGAGTAAGGTGGGGGAAAACAAGGTAATAGGTATGATATCCAGGGAACAGTAGAGTACAGAGAATCAACTTACCCCTTAAGTTACATGATTCAAGTTCTACAAGTAAATAAAGTCTTTTCTTTACAGGTGTTTTCTGGTTAAACCTCTGGTTCATAAACTCAAAGTCTGTCACTCTAATCTCTTCTTTGAATCCACGTATAAAAAGGATTCCATGCTGTTTCTAGGTCTTGGTCATCGTGGTCCTTTAGCCTTTCCGTTAAAATGTCCATTTCGGCAACTTCTCGAATCTTTTCAGTCAGTTCATCATCTGTTGGCACCTGGTTCACTTTTCAGTATTTTGCATACAAGATTCTCGCTGCTGTCACAACATGCATAATTATACCTTCCCATGCATCTTTGCATCCTTCCTGCTTTTCATCATGACTGGCCCAAGACCTCTGTACTTTCCACCCACTAGTTAGACTTCTTCCTTCTTCCTGCATTATTCATATGGATGATCTCAGCCAATCAGGGATCTCTTAGAGAGTATGATGGTATATGGTGTAGCTACCCAGATGTGGTTACATGCAGATACCATAGAGGAAAAGGAAATGCATTTCACAGTGGGGGCACCGTTTCCTGTATTAGTCGTGGGGTGGTCCTAGCCCCATCGGAGATCACTAAATTCATACAGTGAAAGAGATGACAGCATGGTATTTGACGAACTCACACATTACAGAGTACATATGTTGTATCTGGAGTTCTCACCCTATGTAACCATAAGATATGAGCTGTACATGATCATGTGTCAATGCTCATGTGCATGGTGCCTGATATGGACCAGGACCACAGTGTGCATTGAGAAGAGAATTCAGCCTCTCACTCCTTTGTTTTCCAAACCTGAAACAGCCTGAGGGGGCACAGCTTGGCCAATGGGGGAACTTATGTGTACCCCAGGAAACATGGCGGCTTGCCCAATGGACTGAATAGTGCCCCCTTGGACCATTTTAGTTCTGGAAATAGCATGGAAGGAAGGGTGAATCCCCATCTCCACATGCAATATGATGCTGATCTAAATTGAGTACCATGCATGTGGGAACTGAAGACAGTGCACAATTCATGTCTGCCTGTTTACACATGTTAGGAACACCAAACACCAACCTGTGTACTCTGTGATGTGTGAATCAGCAATTCAGGTACAAGCCTTAAAATATATTGAATATAAATGGAATATATTTCATGGGCTCTAATTTGTATGGGATGGAGCTGCAGTGGCTTAAGTGGACACTGAACTGCAGACCGGAAGGTCAGTAGCTCAGCAGTTAGAGACCCGAGTGCTGCGTGATGGAGAGAACTCCTGTCTCTGGCCCCAGCTCCTGCCAACCTAGCAGTTTGAAAGCAAGAAATTGCAAGTAGATAAATAGGTACCACTTTGGTGGGAAGGTAACAGTGTTCCGTGCGCCTCAGCGTCTAGTCATGCTAGCCACATGATCACAGAAAAAAATCTTCAGCCAGTGCTGGCTCTTCAACTTGAAAATGGAGATAAGCACCACCCCCTAGAGTAAGATTCAACTGGCTTTCAAGCAAGGGAAACCTTTACCTTTACCTTTAATTTGTATGGGCTCTAAAGAGCATCTTTGTGCAGCCTTTGAAAATGACTGGAATTTTTGCGCAGCTTTTGAACTAGGAAGGGAGATCCTTTGCAGCATTGCTCTTCCAATTTTTATTTTTATTTTTTGCCTTGGGAAAGCTTCAGCATAGTAAAATGCCAAATGCCTAGCAGGCCGGGCAAATTGGGTCAAAAAAATATTCTTTGGACTCGGCTAGAAATTAAGCCAATGTTTATTTTTTTATGCTTTCCACTATGGCCAGCATTTATCCAGCAAAAGTTATTAGATTTCATGGAATGTAAATAAACAGTTATTGGTAAATAGATTCTGGTGGTCTGCTTGTTACACCACATGTCAGAAAAAGTATAGGGAGCTGGCACGAGTTCAGACATCTTTGACACATGGAGAAAATAGACATATTTTACTAATTAGAGTGAACAAAAATACTCTGAGATTACAGTTAAATTGCATTAGAACATAACTCACTGGCAACGGGTGTAAGCAAAATGTTTTCCCTCTAGCTTTCTTTAGAATATTTGACCCAGACATCGAAAAGCTATAAGAAAATCTTGGTATAGTGTATTACCCGTGCAGAGTATCCATGATTTCCCCTCTTCTATGAACAGCTGCGCCCTTTGAAGCTTTCTGGGTGCGGATTGACACAACGATGTTCAAAAAGTGCTCATTTCTTTGTATAATGGCTTACATCTAATACCCCTTTGTAACTCCCCCATGGTCCTTTCCGCACTTGGATCTCATCCCTGGTTTTATCAGAGTTCAACTCATAACACCATACCTTGCGTTTATCTCTGGTTGTAACAGCATCCGTTTATCCCGGGACAAGTGTGGGGCGAAACTGGGGTGACCTCAATGTAACGTGAAAACAAAAAATACCCCAAGATAATTACAGGGGTGAACTCAAGTGTAGTGTTGGATGTAAAAACACTCCGAGATAGGGCTGCCAAGTCAGCCCGGGGGGCGGGGGATCCCCCACTATAGGGGTTTCCGATCCGCCGGCCGGCATTCGGCTGGCGGGGGGGACCCCACCCCCGAAGTCGTCCAGCCTGGACGACTTCCCCAGCGTAGTGACGTCACCCGGAAGTGACGTCACCATGTTGGAGATGTTGCCAGAGCATCACCCTGGCAACGCCCAACGTGGTGACGTCACTTCCGGGTGACGTCACCGGGCGCGCGCGTTTCGCGCACGCCAGGGAAGATCCTGGGCGGCTCCTGGGCGGCGAAGGACTCCCCCCCCGCCATTGCGTAAGTTCGACTTGGCAGCCCTACTCCGAGATAATTACAGGGCTGAATTCCTGTGTAGTGTAGAATGTAAGTTCGGGGACAGGGTTGAACCAGGATTTGAGGTCTAGTGCGGAAAGGACCCATGTGGCTCAAAAAAGCATGGAAGGGATCTGCAAGGGGTATAGCTTTTGGGAAACCTGAGGCACAAAAGATATTAAAGCTGGGGAAAATATCTGGGGGGAGGGGGGTTAAAAGAACTCCCCAAATAGCTAGCAACACATATGCTTGCACAGACATTACAAAAAAAAATTGGCCAACGTCTTGGGTCACCCAGCCACTGTGGAAGAGAGAACAATGTTGTAAACCACTTTGCGTCCCCACTGGGGAGAAAAGTGGGGTATAAATAAGTCATTTTTAAAATTTTGCTTTATTTTTGTGTGAAAGTTAAGAACAAAGGTAGGGATCAGCCAAGAGGAAGGAGGAAATTGGCTGACCAGGTGGGTCAAGGACAGGGTAGAAAACAGGTAATAGGGAGATTTGGGAAGTGGGGGGGAGATTGGGTGGGTGGCCAAAGGGGGACAGAGGAATGTGATTGTAAGCTTCCAGGAGCCAGTTTGGTGTAGAGGTTAGGAGTGGGGACACTAATCTGGGAGAACTGGGTTTGATTCCCCACTCCTCCACTTGCAACTGCTGGTGTGACCTTGGGTCAGTCATAAGTTCATTCAGAGCTGTTCTGTCATGAGCAGTTCCCGAGAGAGCTCTCTCAGCCCCACCTACCTCACAGGGTGTCTGCTGTGGGGAGGGGAAGGAGATTGTAAGCTGCTCTGAGACTCCTTCGGGTAGTGAAGGGCAGGGTATAAATCCAGTCTCTTCTTCTCTCTCTTTGAGACTCCTTAAGGTACAGAAAAGCACGGTATATACACCTCCACTTTTTCTTCCTATGCAGTTAGCTGCCCTTAGCCCCTTTTGGGAGGTAGGTGTGGCATAAAAAAATCTAATAAAATAAATAAATAAAATAATATGAGGGAAAGAAGCAGGGGCCAGCATCAGGGAGCATTTTCTGGATGAGTCATCTCAGGTTTCTGCATGTGTGTGTGTGTGCATGTGTGGATGCTTGTAAACCCAAGTTGCAGTATCAGCTTGCTGCTGTATAGTATGGGACCCAAGGATCTGCCTTAAGTGGATCTGATGGCAGGAGGTGAAGGTGGGATACTTTAATCCCTTCTAAAAAGAAATATCAAGACTCTCCAGCTTCTCATCCCATGAATCTACATAGGAGGAATCGCAGCTGCCTGCTGTTTGAACCGATAGTCTGAATCTTGGTCTCAGCGATGCGTACAACCCTACTTGGCAAAAATCACTGTTATGATACTTTTTGCGTGCACAGAGTATATTTAGGTTAACTGGGGTGGTTAGTCCAGTCACCATTAGTTAGCAGAGTGCTTAAATAAAGAAGAAGAAGAAGAGGAGATTGGATTTATATCCCGCCCTTCACTCACTCGGAGTCTCAGAGCGGCTTACAAACTCCTTTCCCTTCCCCTCCCCCCAACAGACACCCTGTGAGGTAGGTGGGGCTGAGAGAGCTCTGAGACAACTGTCCTTGAGAGAACAGCTGGTACAGAGCTATGGCTTACCCAAGGTCATCCAGCAGGTGCAAGTGGAGGAGTGGGGAACCCAGTTCTCCCAGATTAGAGTCTGCGCACTTAACCACTACACCAAACTGGCATTTGTAAAGCTACAAATGCAGCAGTGTCACTTTACCAGGTTACTCAGCTTACAAAGCTACACAGAGCCACATTGCAATTTTAGAAGAGAAATACTTCTTTCTTTATGTGAGAAGTACACTTTGGATAGGAAAGAGCAGAGACTGATAGGCCCCGGCCTCACGAGCGAGATAATCTGGAGGGGAATTGAGGCTATTTTGCCCCGGAGCAATTTGACCCATAGTTGCGCAAT
This sequence comes from Lepidodactylus listeri, assembly GCA_029233225.1. Lineage (NCBI taxonomy): Eukaryota > Metazoa > Chordata > Lepidosauria > Squamata > Gekkonidae > Lepidodactylus > Lepidodactylus listeri. The sequence continues at coordinate 19,853,764 of JARCFY010000016.1, forward strand.
CACACAGGTCTGTGAAGCTGCCGGTGCAACTCGCCACTGCGTGATCAGTTGCAACCGTGGGCGAGTTGGGTTTTTGTTGTTGTTCATTTCTGATATGCTTATTCGCTTAAACGGGATCGATGAATCACCTCTCCAGCCTGGGGTCTTCCACTGGCAATATGCGATGATACACATACTAAGAAGTGGAAAAAAACAACAGGCATGGCATCAGGATAGCCTGATCAGACTATCCCCGGTGCCACAAGTTTGCGCTGGCGCAATCACATGGGGAAGGTCCTACTGTGGGCTGCTACAACCTGTTTGCTACTGGAGTTTAACTAGTGGTTTTTTACTCTGCTTCTCCAGTGGAGCAAAACGGCTTGCCCATGGCTAGCCTACGGTTGTGGTATGCTTCACAGATGTGCTGGTGTGATCGCGCCACTTTGATCCGCCGGTGAATTGTCCCTCTTGCGTGGCTAATGGGGGCATATGATCATGCCCATAGATTACTAACTTGCTAGCTAAAGAATGGAGGTGGATGGTGAGAGGCCCATCTGCCTCATGGCGCCAGGAGAGGACTGTATGTCCCTCTCTTGATGTGTGCAGGTAGAGAACAAGTCTTTATTCAGAGTGAGAGAGAAGCAGGAAAGGAAAATTGGTCCCTGAGAACGCAATCTACATTTCAAAGAGGGCAGTGGCAGAAGAGTAGATACAGGAAGGAAGGTAAGTGTGCCTGTCTAGCTATCTAGCCTCTCTTGCCACTCAGTCTGGAGGTCTGAGACAGGGGACATCACATCTGGAACTTCCAACAGAGTACACATGGGAAAAGACTGGGACAGGAGCTTATGGGGGGGGCGGGATCTGGAAGAATGGTTTTAAAATAAATCAGTGAGAAGTGAGGCTAGCTTTTGTACATGTTCACTTCAGGTTTTGAAAAATGTGTATGTGATATTAAAACAACAGGGCTGTTCAAGTCCTGCTGTAAGATGCTGCCTGTTGCTAGGAACATAACTGGAAAATTCAAGCGTTCTCAGTGCTGGTTTTTAACCACCCAGACTTTAGCATCACTCGAAGGCATTCCTGATTGGAAAACCAGATCCCCGCAGCCAAAACAAACACCTGATTCCAGCATGACACACAAAAGCGCTTAACGTAAACACTTAATGAAGAGATGTGCCGTGTGTTCTTCACATTCAGAGCCTCGGCATGGCAAACGAAAGCCGTCTTTAATGGCCTGCCAATTAAAGGACCTGTTCCCAATTTGCAGAATTGGCCTGCTGCATTCTGAGAATTGTTTAATATACTCGATGCCTGTTTGTGTTAATGTTTGTGATTGAAGTTTTTCATTATTTGATGTTATATTTGGCCTGGGAATCAGAATGCTATTTGGATGGGTTGAAATCTGCGATGCAAGCAAAGCCAAGGAAGTGTCTCTCTGATGGACCTCACTTAAAAGATTTTGTTTTAAATAATATATTTTCTATTGTACGTCTTTGAGCTTTACTCTTTGGGTCCCCCCCCCCTTTTTGTCAAAGAACTACAGACACTTTTAAAAGCTCTTTTTAGAGAAACAAAACAAAGAGGCAGTCCTGGAGCCTGCGGATCTTCTGAAGGACTCGATACAGACTGATGTGCCTCACAACAGTGAAAAGGTCAAAGGGACACACAGTGTTTTGCCACACAGGGTGAGATCTACCACAATTTTAGAACTTTTTATTGTTGACATGCATACAGTTGATATCCAAAGGGAGGACAAGCAAACTGTTATCTCCTCGTTTACAGTCTGCTTGTTTTTTTTGACATACAGATGTTCTACATGTGGTGGAACTGATCTGAACGTACATACTTTGCCTTGAAAACAAATGCCTCGGGGCCAATGATGCATTTTTTAAAAATGAGCTGGGTCTGGACCTGACTTGCTTTTTGCACAGCCACCCAGCAGATCCAGGGAGCCAGATTCATCTCAGGATTGCTGCATGGGAATAAGAGGGATTCCTCCCCCCCCCCCCCCCCGGTGCTGTTTTCCCCAGCTGAAATGGCCCTGAGGAGGAATTTTTTCCTCCATTTTGGAGCAGAATGTGCAAATCAACGTGCAGCTCCAAAATGGGGGCAAGTAACTCCCCCACTCTGGGGCCATTTCAGCTCTGGAAAACGGCACAGGTTGGAAGGCAGGAGTCGTCTTCCCCTCACACCATAGTTCCAAGCTGAATCCCCCTCCCCTTGACCTTTGAAATGATGTCATCCACAGCTGCTCTGTGGCTGCAGGAAAACAAAGTTCAGTTCAGACTCAACTTGTTAAAAAAGTTATTGTGTAGTTTGGCCTTCAGAATGCAGTTGAACGAGTATTCAGATCACTACTTCTCCCACACATTAGGATGTTTAGCTTCACTCCTGGATTAGTTGGACTAGATGACCCTGAAGGTCTCTTCCGACTCTGTGATTCTACGATTCGTCTTCTATTCAGGGCTGGAATTAAAATATAGTTCAGAAGCATTCAGAGAACCCAGAATCATCTGTTCTCTAAAATCCATTCGGGAACTTGTGTTGATGTTCTTTCCTTGTTAGGGGGGGCGGGGGTCTTCTTTTTTTAAATTATGAATATTCTTCTGTACACCTGGGGAGACCCCAAAATATACCCCTTTTTCCTGCCTTCATAATAAGCTCAAAATCATAAAATTGCTATTAAAGAAAACAAGCTGGGGGGAAATGATTTGGAAGTTTACACACACCTATTCTCCCCCTCTAAGACTTATGCATTCCCAGGGGCTTGAACAGGACAATTTCCTACACCTGTTCCCCCCCCCCCCCCACACCAGCTAACTAAAGCTGCTTCCAGATTTTTTTTTTATCTTCATAGAATACAGGAAGCCCCCAGATTTCTTAGGAACATTGAAATGATGCTATGTTCAATTGGAACATAACTCATGGTGTTCCTTGCCCAGTAGGGGTTGACAAATGGTCCTCAGGTTGTAACAGCCACCAGCAAGTGAATCGATAAGCTGTGAGCTTCCCTGAGATACACCTCTCATGCCAGGGATGGAAGTAAATGTTTCACTTTTGGTTGATGGGAACTCCATATGTGGCTGTATGGCAAGCCGCTCCTGCAAGAGGAGAAAGAAAGTTCTTTCTGTTTTCTCCTGGGGATGTTGAACGGTATAGGATAGCCCAGTCTTTTCAGAGCTCAGAAGCTACACAGGGTCGGTACTTGGATGGGAGACCAACTAAGGAAGACTTTTCCAAAGAAGGCAATGGCAAACCACCTCTGCTTAATCATTTGCCTTGAAAACCCTACAGGGTCACCATAAGTTGTCTGCAGCCTGATGACACTTCACACACACACACACACACACACACACCTATTTTCTTCTGGGAATGTGGAATGGTATAATATAGTCCAATCTCATCAGCGCTCAAAAGCTAAGCGGGGTCCCTACGTGGATGGGAGACCACCAAGGAAGGCTCTGCAAGGAAAGGACTGGCCACCTTCCCCTGCTTAATCACTTGCCTTGAAAATCCTTTGGGGTCACCATAAGTCAGTTGCCACTTGATGGAACTTTATATCTACACATCTGTTTTCTTCCCCCTTTTACATATAAAACTTGGAAGTCCTTCCTTCCTTCCTTCCTTCCTTCCTTCCTTCCTTCCTTCCTTCCTTCCTTCCTTCCTTCCTTCCTTCCTTCCTTCCCGTTTTGCCTGTTTCTCACCAAGAAGTTCATCTAGCACCTTAGCATTTTGTTTGCCCTTTCCTGCACCATGCTCGTCTCTGCACTGCCCTTTCTGACATGGGGTTGGTGATCAGAATGGTGCACAATATTCCCAATGTATCTTTACAGTCGTTTTACAGATTTGCTATTGAAAGTTTCTGAATTCAGCACCCATCCCAGAGCACTTTTCGGTAGTCATCTTTAACTGCTGACTACACAGCAAACAAGTCTGGTGGGAAGACTTTTGTTTGGTAACCAAGCTAAAGGGAACCCACTAAACACTTCAGAACAGATGCTCCATCACAATCAACTATTAATTACAGCTATACTCCAAGAGATGAATCAGCTCCGAGCGTTGTATATTGACTGTGTGCCTGGCTCTTGCACGCCATTAGGCCACATCCTATGGCACTTAAATTCCAATTCACACATTATGGAGAACACAGGGTGGGTCCAGAGTCCCCACCCTGTGTCCTGTGTAACAGTCATATGTGACTTGCAGGTTCTCCTAAATTTCCATGCACGTAGTGTCCAATTCAGATCATGACTATAGTAGGGCTCCACCCCAGCTTTTTCCTGATCTAAAACAGTCCGGGGGTGGTAGTATGCTGTTTGGTACATCAAGAAAACCCGCACATGTACACATGCGTTTCCACAATCATCCATATAGCAGACCCCTGAGACTGTTGCAGGTTGGGAACACAGAGCAAGAGGAAGGCTGAATCCCCTTCTCCATGTGCACCACACACCCCACTACTCCGATGTGATGGTTACACAAGACACAGGGTGGGGACCCCCCATACCCACCCTGTGTTCTCCAGGATGTGTGAATTGTTGGCCCAGGAGACGTGAACTTGCTGCTTCTTGAAACATCAGGAATCTGCTCACCATTTAAGTATAAAAAAACAAAATATGGACACTATTGTGTGTTGTGTGTTAAGTGCCATCAAGGTGCTTCCAACTTACGGCAACCCTATGAAATAATGACCTCAAAACCATCCTGTTGTTAACAGCCTTGCTCAGGTGTTGCAAACAGAAGGCCTTTGTGGCTTCCTTGATTGAGTGAATCCATCTCATGTTGGGTCTTCCTCTTTTCCTACTGCCTACAACTTTTCCTAGCATTATTGTCTTTTCCAGTGACTCCTGTCTTTCAGGGCTCATTGCATAGCAGGAGCTCCTCTGCATATTAGGCCACATACCCCTGATGTAGACAATCCTCCAAGAGCTTACAGTAGCCCCTGTAAGAAGAGCTCTGTAAACTCTTGGAGGATTGGCTACATTAGGGGTGTGTGGCCTAATATGCAAAGGAGTTCCTGCTACAAAATGAGCCCTGTTTCTCACGATGTGACCAAAGTACGATAAGTCTCAAGCTTAGTCATTTTAGCTTCTAGGGAGAGTTCAGGGTTGATTTGATCTAGAACCCACTGATTTGTCTTTTTGGCAGTCTGTGGTATCTGTAAAACTCTCCTCCAGCACCACGTTTCAAACGAATCAGCTTTCTTCATTGTCCAATTTACATACCCATACACAGAAATGAGGAATATCTTAATCTTGGGTGCCAGCAACACATCCTTACACTTAAGGATCTTTTCTAACTTCTTCATGTAGACATGTAGCCAGGATTTTTTTAGTCGGGGGCATTTAATTTTCTTAGGGAGCACTGGTTAATCAAATAAGGTAATTTAATTAAAGTTAAATAGACTTTCCAGGGGACTTTTCTGGCTCTGCACTGCCACCATAGCCGGATCTTCACAGCAGACCGCTGCGAAGGAATACCCAGCTTCTTCCACACAACCACCATAATTTGAGGGCCTGGGCTGAATGGGAAGTTGGGGGGCTTGCCAATAAATTGGGGGGCCTAGCCCTGAGATGCCCCACTGTAGCTACGGGCCTGCCTTCAAGGCTGCCCTCCCCAGTTTCAATCTGCTTGTCATTTCTTGGTTGCAGTCTCCCTTTCGGTTGATGATGGAGCCCAGTAATAGAAAACCCGTAACAACTTCAGTTTCTTCATCAACCTTAAAGTTGTGTAATTCCTCTGAGGAATCGCCCATTAGTCATTACTTTTGTCTTCTGGATGCTTAGCTGTAATCCTGCTTTGGTGTTTTCTGCTTTAACCTTCATCTGCTTGAGCCTTGCCATTTAAGAATAAAAACAAAATACTGGCATCTGTAGACTTGCAAAATCTCTTTCCGTCACATTGTTCAGCTTACAAAAATGTGTTGTCTTTATGGTTCATTTACTTTGCAGGTCTTTGGGATTCTTTTTCTACAGTTACGTTATTCTTATTTTCAGAATTCGGTTCTGGATGGCTTTAAGCAAAGGAAACCATTAAGAGTAATTAAAACCTGCTAAAATTGTTCCGAGGGTTGTGGCAGTCCTACTGGTCCAAGCACAGCTGTCAATATCCAGACGGCAAGGTCATCAGATTTTTTTACACCCCCAGTATTGACTAAATGAGTGCTTACCGATTCCCAGGCATTTGCCAAAGGAGGTTAAAAGCTGTGCATGGAAATACTTTCCCATGCCTCTTTGCCATGCACAGATTTTGCATGTGTATCGCATATGTGAGCGTACATACGGGCTTAATGAAAATGGTGTGTTTGCTGTGTGCATGGTTGTTTCTCTGGGCTTCTAAATGTGTGTGAAAATCACTTCTCCCACTGTGATGGTAGAGAAGGCTTTTTGAATGTGGTTGCACATGTGTTTCTCATTGACTTTACTCAAGATGACGATCCAGCTGAAAAACAGTAGCTGGGACAAGATGCTCATATTATCCTCGGTCTTGCCGAAAACAAAACAAAACACAGAACAACAGAAATAGAGGGTCAGTGCTCTCTTGTTTAACTGCCTACCCAGAGCTTCCCATCTTTCTCTTCCTGGAGCGTAACTGTCCAGATCTGGGTGGCCCGGGCTAGCACAATCTCCTCAAATCTCAGCAGCCAAGCTGCCCCGGGAGACTTCCAAGGAATACCAGGGTCATGATGCCGAGGCAGGCAATGGCAACCACCTCTGAACTTCTCTTGCCTTGAAAACCTTAGGGGGTCGCCATAAGTTGGCCACAACTTGATGGCACTTTCCACCACCACCAGGGTGTAACCAGGCATGAGCCACTTGAACAATCATCTTACTGTGGAAAAACACTGCCGTGTTTTGTTCAGACATGCAGTCTTCTCTGAAGCATTCAAGGCAGTGAAAAACCACTCTTTTTTGTTTTGCAGTTTATTTATTCAGAAAATTAATATGCTGTTTCTCCAGAGACCAGTTCACAAGGTAAACACAACAGAGTACACTGATAAAACCAACAGCATAAAAACAAGCCAGGACATAAACCAAAGAAAACCCATTCAGCAGGCTAAATGTAATAAAGGCTTCTTGAACAGCATCTTCCAGTATACTCTTCTGTGTCAGTTATGTTCTGGAGACAGCCTGTTCCGTAAGGTGCCCTCCCTTGGGCCTGTCTTTATGGCTACAGCTAAGGTAGCCAACCTCCCAGAATTAAAACTGATCACCAGATGGCAGAGATTGGTTCTTCTGGAAGAAATGGCAGATCCACAGAGCAGACTCTATGGCAGGCCCATAGCCAGGATTTTGTGGCTTGCAGGGCAAACTTTTTTCTGGTGGGGCTGAAGTTCTCAGTGCAGAAAGAAAAGACATTTAGCCAACAGAAAGCTGTTACCAGGATAGATCTCTAAATTGCAGGCGGTCAGCCACTTTAAATGACAGTTCTCAGCTGCTGCAAGTTAATCACTTCTGCCAGCCTAAGCAACAATTCTGATAACAGGCCAGCAGGTGGTGGTGATGCTTTGTTGCATGTTGTATTCTGTACTATTTGACCTCTGAAGAAGGCTCTTGGGGGCCGAAATGCATCAAGTCATATATGGTTCCTTTCAGGGGTCATTTTGTAAAAAAAAGAGAGACAGGAGCTCATTACCATAACTCATTCGCATAACTTATTTGCATATGCCACACCCCCTGACATCACCAGAAGCATGTCAGAAGGCAACACCCACCGCTCAGGCTCCATCCCAAAAATCTCCAGGTATTTCCCAACTCAGAGCTGGCAAGCCAGTTTTACACTTTGACTAAAGGCACTTTAGGTTTCCTTTGCTCTTGCAGGGAAGCTACCCTACAACAAGCATGAAAATACAGATCAAATTAGTATGCTTTTATTTGTTTTGATTTATATCCCGCCTTCCCTGCCCAAGCAGGCTCAAGGTGGCGGCAGGCTCAAGGCAGCCTTTTGCTTTTTTCCACAGCGCGTCACTATCTGTGCCTGCTCCTGGGCTTGTTACTCCTGGAATGGAGTTCCTGTGCATTGCTGCTCGAAATGACCCCTGGCTTTTGTGCATTTGTCACTTACATTACATTATGAGGCTTTATTTGGGCCCCTACAAGGTTTTGAACTGTTTTTGAAATATATAGACGTGTACTTTTGTCTATAATTATTGATTTTTTTTACAAAAACCAAACTTGTGGCCCCTTACTAGTTTTCTAAATTTCCTTTGGGGGTTTTATCTCTTGCTTGGCTGGTTTAGTTTCGCTCCCCCCTTTTTTGTGGGTGGAAGAAAGGTCAGACCTAAGATCCATGCACAGTTATGTATTTTTCCATGGGGGGGGGGGTGCTATAAGTTGGACAAGTTGTAAAAAGAAATGGTTGCCTACTCATCTACTGAAGCAGAATTTGTATCCTCTTCCGAAGCGTGCAAAGAATTAGAGTGGCTTATAATGCTACTGGAAGATTTTGGTATTAAGGAACCTTTGCCAGTTCAACCGCTAGAGGATAACCTGCATTGTATAGATCCCTCTCTCTTTTCAGAAAAGAACAGTGTGCAGACAAGGCACATTGGAATCAGGAATCGGTTTGCAAGGGTCCTGTAGGGACAAGGAGTTGTCAAGCTACACTACTGTTCCCCTGAGAAAATGACAGTGGACGTATTTGCCAAACTGTTGCCAAGAGACAAATATCGAGGCCCACAGGACAACCTGAATATGGTGAACTTCGACGGCATACAGAGTCAAGAGAGAGTGTTGGAGTGAGCTACTCCACATGTCCGGACATCACTCGAAGTGGGTATAGGTGTTATAACTTTGAATAGGATGCCTATCTTTGCCTTAACCTGGGAGCTGCTCTCTGACCCTCACTTTGTCCTCTCTCACTCTCTCAACATGGCCTTCCATGAAGACACATGTCTCTCCCAGTCTCTCCTACACACGCATGACTAGCTGGCTATTTGGGATGGGGAAAGCACTCTTTAGATTAGGCTTCCCTTTGAGAATTATTGAATGACAAATGTGATAAAAGAGGTAAAGTCCATAGATTCTTAAAACCAGTATAAAAGAACATTCCAGAATTTTATGAAACAAAGTATCAATTTTACCCAGGCCACAAGGACAAAGATGAATGTGAATTATTACAAAACCTCCCATGCAATACTTCAGAAGTATTAGCATTAAGACGAGCTAGAGCAAATACTCTACCATAATGAGGAACTATTAAATATCTTCTATAGGAAGGAAAGGACTGAGGTGGTAAAATGCCAAAGAATTGGGTCAAACAAAACTCTACAAGCACAAATTACCGTGCTATCATAATAGAGCTAGGTGAGATTATGCTTGACAATAGACAGGGCCCCTGCCTTATCCAGCTGGAGAATTTCTTCTAATGTAAGGCCCAGCTGCTGTAATCTAGTGTCAATGGTCTTCATCCATACTGAATAATAAGCATCTTGTCTGAGAGAAAACAGCAATCCATCTGCTTCTGCGGAAAGATAGTCTTTATTTGAAGCTTAAAACACTAAGCCATGCTCTAGCTTCCAATGACTTTTGGCCTAGTTCAGCTCTGAGAGACACATAAAGGGACACCTATTATCATACCAAAAACTGACAAAGAGGATGCTCAATAGATCCTGAGATTACCGAGATCCAGTCAGTGACCCCATAGATAAGGTTGCCAGGTCCCTCAAAGTTCCCAGCAGGGGACTTTGGAGGCGTTACTGGAGGGGGAGTCCCCAGCGTGATGACATCATGCAGAAGTGATGTCATCATGTTTGGGAGCAGAGGCCAACCGCCTCTTCCCAGCAGTGGTTAAAAGACTTCCTTTAAACTCTGCTGGGAAAAGGTGGGGGAAGGCAAATTCGAGGCTTAGAGTGCAGGTGTGTGGCCCCCACCTCTCCCCAGCGGCGTTTAAATACTTCCTTTAGGTTGGATGGTTACTCTTGGGGGGCGGGGCTTCCCCTGTCAGGAAGTAGCCCCTCCAAATTGTTGGAGAAATGAGCATGTAATGCAAGGCCTGAGAAATTCAGTCATTATAGGGTTAACTATGCAACTTGTTTGTTTACCTATGTTAGCCTGGAAGCAATACCTGGCAGCTGGCCAATTGACTGTAGACCCGGGAAAACTAAAGGTGTACTGTCTTGCTAATTGGTCAGTGATATCAGGTGTTTCCTTTCAGGGGTCAAGAAGAAGGAGAGATCCTCCATTACAATCTCTCACTCTCTATCAGCATGTCTTAGTGTGAAGATGGAGCACAATGCAGCTCCTTAGAAAGCATGTTTTGTTTATTTGTAGCTAATCCCGTTTACCTTTTCCCTTTAGTAATAAACTTCTTTTAAACCAAAAGAAGCAATCTCTTCTTTCCAGAAAAGCAAGATTCATTACTCTGATTTTTCTGATTATTGGACAAAAGTCCTAACAAATGGTAGCAGAGAGGATGGTTCTTAAAACATGGTTTCTCTTCTAAAAAGCTTTCTGGATTGATTGAGAAAGAGAAATAGGGAATAAGAGCTAGAGGCTCGGATTTTTAAAACGACCACCTTTTTTTTCCCTTCCTGCTCTCAGAGCAATCTTGCAGCCAGAAAGGCCCAACCCTGTTTCCTTGCTGATCAGGGGAAAACCTATGCTGGATTGTAGTTTGCCAGGAGCAAAGGATCTTTTTTGACTGGATTAATTTTTGCCTGCTGTAAGTGGAGCTGAGCCTTGGAGCACTGAAGAGACTCTGCTGCTGCCAGGAGAACAAAGGAAGGCGAGGCAAAGGAGCTTTTGAACTTCGCGCTGCTGCTTCTGCTGCAGAGAAAGGAAAGATTAACCCTGCCAGCTCCTGGAGAAGTAGATGACTGAGCCAGAACCTGTGCTTCTACCTCAAATCCAAAGGGACGTGAGTAAAAAAAAGAAAATGGCTTTTAATGCCCCATCCCAAGAAATGCCAAACCTCAGACTTACAAAGGCTAACTATCAGTGGTGGGAGGAGTATTTGAAGAGTCGCCTGCAGACTCACAATGCCCTTCAAGTATTAACAACTGAAAATCCTCCAGAAACTGACCCTGATAAGACACAATTCCTTATGATGGATGGTTTTGCTAAAGCCCTGATTTTAGGGAGTATTCCCTACACAGAGGTACCAGGATTAAGAGGGCTAGCCACTTCCAGATTGATGCTTCAAAAGTTAAAAGACAAATTTGATAAACACAGCAAGAGTAAAATCTATTCCCTCAAGGGAAAGATTTTTGATTTCAGGATGAAGGAGGGAGACTGCCTTCCCAAAGAGATGGACAAATTAATGGGCATTTACACACAGCTTAAAGACCTGAATGAAGCACCCTCTGATACAGATATGATTTCTTCAATTCTTAAGGGTCTGCCTAGCTCCTATAAGTCTGTAACCAGTATGATTAGACTGAAAGATGATCTGACTTTAGAAGGTCTTTTGTCTGCACTAACTGAGGAATATGATTCTAGAAATTTGAAAGAAAGTTTGTCTGATGAGATGTCTGTTTTGAGTCTAAAGCATGGACAGAGATTTAAAAGGAAAATAGAGTGTTTTATATGTGGGAAAAATCATCTTGCAAAGTACTGCTCTTCTATGAATGCACCTAATGATGAGCCCCAAGAACAAAGAGCCACAGGAGCACATGGTTCCAGTAACAAAGAACCAGCCAGTGGAAGGGGAAGCCATTATGGGAGGAGCAGAGGTCACGTTTCACACACACAGCACAGAGGAAAGAAGTTTGCAGCACAGACACAGAGCAAAGGCAATGCTTTTAGGATCACTGATGATTTTAACACAGATGATAAGAAAATATTTTTAATCGATTCTGGCGCTTGTACACACGTGTGTAGAGAAAAAGCCTGGTTTAGTAACATAGATGTTGAGAACAAACCAAGAATTTACCAAGCTAACAGGGAATTATTGAATGTACAAGGCGTTGGGACTGTAAAATTACAATTGTATACTACAGATTATCAATTAATTGAAGTTGAATTGCAAAATACAGCTTATGTGCCTGAAGCTGTTGAGAACTTAATTTCAACAAAAAGCCTTATGAATACTGGCCATATTGTAGTGCTCAAACCAGAGCAAGGAAGCAAGGTCTCTACCATGGATGGAGAGCTTGAATTTAAAGTGGAAGAGAAAAATGGCTTTCATTACTTTGTAGCTTGTGATGATGAGGAAACAGAAACTTTTGATGTTGATCCTGATGAGGAAATTGAGACTGTTAATAAGGAACAGATTTGCCAGACTAAGGATGCTTGTGATGATGCTTGTAAACATGAAAAATGTTTATTTTCGTGGCATATTAAAATGGGACATAGAAATTTGAAATCTGTTGAGCAGTTGTTAAAGCAATGTGGAATACCTGTTGTGCATTGTGAAAAGAGTGAAACTAGATGTGAGACATGCCTCAGAGCAAAGGGAGATGCCCCAAGTTATTCTGGGAAAACTCCAGCGCAAAATCAAGAATTTTTGGAAACTGTATACAGTGATCTTGTTGGGCCTTTACCTGCATCCCTAGGTGGGAACAAATATTTTGTGACTTTCACAGAGAATAAAACAAAATACACTTATGTGTATATGCTGAGAAGTAAGGATGAAACACTGCGTAGATTTAAAAATTATGTGGCTATTGTTAAAAATAAATTTGGCAAAGCACCTCAAAGCTTACTCACAGATGGAGGTGGTGAATATTGTAATGCTGAATTCAAACAATTTCTACAAGAGCAAGGAATTCAACATAAAGTATCCATTACTTATTCACCCCAGCAAAATGGAGCTTCTGAGAGATTAAATAGAACACTGCAGGGGATGTGCAGAGCTATGCTGATGCATTCTGGACTGCCAAATGGTTTATGGGCAGAAGCCCTGAACACAGCAGTGTACTTACACAACAGATTACCCTCAAAGATTATTGGAACCTCCCCTTTTCAGGCTTGGTTTGGAAGACAGCCTGGTCTAAGGCATATCAAAGCTTTTGGCGCAAAAGGGTATGCACACATACCAAAGGAAAAGAGGGGAAAGCTTGATTCCAGAACTGAAACTGGACTTATTGTAGGCTATCCTGTTGGTGGGAAAGGGTACAGGATATACAATCCCCAAACCCACACAGTAGAAGAACGCAATGTTGTTTTTATTGATGAGACTGTGTTGCCTAGTGTTTCCACTGCAGCTGATCCAAAGATGCCTGGGACTGCACCTGATGAGTTCGTTGCTTGGCTACCTGTAGTGACTGCTGGTGAACTGGCTGGGGAACTGGCAAGTGAAGCAGCAGGTCCACCTTCTGAGGAAACTACTGAAACAGAAGGGGAAGCAGGGGCCACACCAGAGGAAGCGGCTCAACCCACGGCAGAACCCACAGCAGAACCCACACCCGGTGTGAGGCGATCAGAAAGGAGCACTAAGGGACAACCTCCAATGAAGTATGGATTTTGTGAACTTGTGCAACCTGCAAAGGAACCCAAGAACTGGAAGGAAGTTTGCAACTTACCTGCGAGTGAAAGAGGCAGATGGCTTGAAGCAATGGAACAAGAGCTGCTATCCATTAGCAAAAAAGAGGCCTGGACTCTCACTCAACTACCTCAAGGCAGAAACCCTGTTGGATGTAAATGGGTCTTCAAAATAAAGCACAAGGAAGATGGAACTGTGGAGCTATACAAAGCACGCCTAGTAGCTAAAGGCTACTCGCAGCAATATGGGACTGACTATTTTGAAACTTTTGCTCCAGTTACTGACCAAGCAACATTCAGAACACTTCTAAGTGTTGCAGCATCTAGGAACATGATAGTAGAGCATCTTGATGTAAAGACTGCTTTTCTCAATGGAGAACTATCTGAGGAGATCTACATGGAACAACCTGAAGGTTTCAAGGTCAAAGGTCAAGAAAACTACGTCTACAAACTTAATAAAGGACTCTATGGCCTAAAGCAAGGAGCAAAGGCCTGGTATGACAAACTTACTGAACTTTTAAAGAAGCAAGGCTTCAAGCAAGGGAAAGCTGAACCTTGTCTGTACACTAGAATCAGAAATGGACAATACCAGTATGTTCTTGTTTACGTTGACGACTTGATCGTGGCTTGTCAAAACAGAGGAGACATCAAAGCAATAGCTGATGGACTGAATAAGGAAGTGGAAGTCAAACAGCTAGGAGATGTTCAACAATACCTCGGAATGCAAATTGAGAGACTCGAGGATGGAACTTTTCTTTTATGCCAGAAAAGAAAGATTATGGACTTTATAGAATCTGTTGGCATGAAGAACTGCAAAGCTTCATCAATCCCACTTGAACCTGGATATCTGAAGGAGAAGGACGGCACACCACTAAAGGACATAGGAGGATACAGAGAGGCTGTCGGAAAGCTCTTGTACCTGAGCAAATCAACGCGTCCAGATATTACAGCGGCAGTTGGATTTCTAAGCAGAAAAGTAAGTTCGCCAAATCATCATGATTGGAGCGCAATAAAGAAGATGGCACGTTACCTAAGAGGAACAATGGACTTAAAACTGAAAATTGCACCAACTGAACAACCAAGACTAGTCGGCTACATGGATGCCAGTTGGGGAGAAGAGATGAACAACTACAAGTCTACCAGTGGATACCTATTCTTTTATGGAGATGGACTGATAGACTGGACTAGTAGAAAGCAGACTGTTGTAGCGCAATCCACAGCAGAAGCGGAGTGCATTTCAGCAGCAAGTGCCTGCAGCAGACTTGAATGGATCTTTGAGATGTTGAAAGATTTTGGAATAATTGAACCTGTACCTATACTTATGTTAGAGGATAATCAAGCTTGTATAACTATATGTAAGGAAGAGAGCACGACTGCTAGAAGTAGATCTATTGGTATTAAATGTGCATTAGTTAAAGATTTGTACCAGAAAAGGTTGATAGAGATTAGGCATTGTCGTACAGAAGAGATGGTGGCTGATATTCTGACTAAGCCACTGACCAAAGACAAGTTTGAAAGACTTCGTGAAATGTTGAATATGCTTGATGCTAATGCTGGATAATGTTTTGTGTATGCATGTATAATGACTTGCATTTCAGGTCTTGAGAAGGGGTGTTGGTCAGTGGCTTAGTCAGAATATCAGCCACCATCTCTTCTGTACGACAATGCTTAATCTCGTTTACCTTTTCCCTTTAGTAATAAACTTCTTTTAAACTAAAAGAAGCAATCTCTTCTTTCCAGAAAAGCAAGATTCATTACTCTGATTTTTCTGATTATTGGACAAAAGTCCTAACACAAATCGGGCAACCCCCACCAGACCAGGGGGTCTGGCAACCCTACCTATAGAATAGCTACGAAATTATTTTTGAATTGAACACCTGAATTACACCAGAGATACCTAGTCTCTGCCTCTAAATCTCCAGGAATTTTCCAGCCTGGAGTCAGCAACCCTAGTTCCCCTGGAGTAGGACTTCGAGGGAGGAGGAGATAAGGGAGGCTGACAATTGGTGGGAGGTGAGGAAATCCCACTTCACTGCTCTCCTATCAGTGGAGATTTTTGCAGCCTGTTAATGAAAATGAAAAGGCATGCTGAGAAGAAATCCACAGCCACCGCTGTTTTCGCTAGCTGTTCTCAGCCAAAGCAGGCACAGGTCAGGCACGGGCCAGACTGCTGCCAACCTCTCGGCCATGGCTCCCTGTCTGCATCTTCAGGGATTCTGCAATACTCTGGGGATGTTTTCTTCCCTTGCCAGACCTATCTGCACGCTATGCTGAAAGCTATGCTAATAGGGGTAGAAAAGGACAAGTTGTACTCTGTGTATTTGTGGAGTCAGGATTATGCGTTGGATGCGCAGCCAGGTTTGTATTAGCAGTCTCACATAAACTGACAAAAGCAGAACGGTGCCAATCGTGGGTATAAACGTCGAGGCGGATTCTATCGTTTGTAGCTAGAACTGTAATTCCATCCCTTTCGCAGAAACATTCACCGCCCCTCTTTTTTCTCGCCGTCCCCCAAACAGGAATAACAAACAACAACATGGGCTGTGGAAGGCCCAGAAAAGCCGTACGTTTGGAAACCCGAGATCCCACAGGGAGAGACAAAGAGGGTCTCCCTTTCGATGCACACGCCCAGACAGCCCCTGCCAAAGCATAAGTGAGGGATCACACTCTCTAACCGAGCCTGTGCCCATAAACACGGGTAACTGTGAGTAGGATGTGTGTTTGTGGTCGTGCGAGGTATGCGAGTTATGTTCTCTGTGGACAGAGAACGGCGGGTGCTGAAAGCTGCAGGCCAGCCGAATGAAGGCGGTTGTATGAGGAGAAGAAGGAATGCTCACAGCACTTTGTACCCTCCAATGCAGATTAGCTTGGATGGGGATGTGAGGTCGGAAAAATATATCCTGAACACCTGTTTCTACATCTGTATTTTTCCTTCTCTGCAAGGCTACAGTGAGCTCTATCACTTGCTGTGCCTTTGCCGCGCAGTCAGGTCTTTTCCATCAGAGGCAACCCCGCCAATAATCCCACACACACACTTTGAAGTATGCGGTGCGTACCGTGGACATGTGTGGAGATGGCATCCTCAGCTCCAGTGCTCCTCTTCTCTCCAGCATTGGGAAGTTGGTCACTGCTGTCGCCTCCCATTTTAATCCCCTCAAGAGCCAGTTGTGAGGGAGCTTCTGAACCAATGGCTCCCAGAGCAAAGGAGAAGCAGTGGCAGCGATGGGACTGGCATTGGTGGGCTGGAAGAGGTAATGACTGAAATTCAGAGGAGCAACTGGAGCTCATGGGATATTTTCCCACCTAGCTATAGAAATAGGAGAGAGTTTTGCTTTCGTGTCACCACACATATGTTCCTCAGGAGCACCTGCATCTCAGTCAATGGGTTTGAGGCATCCAGGGCATAGGATTGGACCTGTCACTGTGGATGCAGCCTTTGCAGTTTCTCTACACCTGTTGTATTTTTCTGGTCCACGTCCCTTGGTATCCGGAAGAACTGTCCAAGTGTGGATACTGCTGATAATTATAGAGCCAAAGTAAACCTTACCGTGGCCATGGGTTGGACTCAAGGATGTTGCTGCCACTTTAGAGAGGAAGTCTACCATTTAAAAAAATGCCACAAGGGCCCGATCCTGATTGAATCAGCAGTGTGGCGGGACCAGATGATCTTGCACCTCCCCCATCTCTTTTCAAGGGACAAAACACCTGGGGTGTGTGTGTGTGTGTGTGGAGGAGAACACTGCCTCATCCTGCCCACTGTGAGATAGGGTTGTCAACCTCCAGGTGGTGGCTGGATATGACCTGGGATTATGACTGATCTTCAGGCAACAGAGATCAGTCCACCTGGAGAAAATGGCTGCTTTGGAAGGTGGATTCTATGGCATTATACTCCATTGAAGCCCCTCCCCTCCCCAAACCCCACCCCCTCAGGCTCCACCCCAAAAAATCTCCAAGTATTTCCCAACCCAGAGCTGGCAACCTTACTGTGGGTTTTATAGGACAAACAAGCCTCCCCCATGGCATTTTAAAATGGCAGAGTTCAGCTCTAAAATGTTGTCAGCATCCATGAGGTGCACCTGTAGTCACTCACCGCCAGGGCTATTTTTGGGCAGAAACGCACAGGAATGGAGTTCCGGCTGGCTCCTGAGTTGGCCACACCCAGCAGGAACTCATTAGCATGATAGGCCACACCCAACAGCAGGAACTCATTAGGACTGGCTACATTAGGGGTATGTGGCCTAACATGCAAATTAATTTGTGCTACAAAAAAGGCCCTGGGTTTTGACAACAAACAACGTAAACAGAATAAGAAGCAAAAGGTGGGTGTGGCTGGATGACCACTCTTCTGGTAACACGGGGGTGTGGCCTAATATGCTAATAAGCTGTGCTGTCAGTGGTGTGGCCTAATATGCTAATGAGTTTCTGCTGTTGAGTGTGGCCTTTTATGCCAACAAGTTCCTGCTGGGCTTTTTCTACAAAAAAGAGCCCTGCTCAGCGTAACTTTGGCCCATAGTTTGACAGGAAATGTTACGAGTCTTTTTAGCCTTCCCACCGAATACCACTGATTTTTCCCTAAACAAGAATTCCCAACTTTACCACGAAATGTGATTTTAGGAGAAATTAGATGGAAATTATGGTTTTACAGCAAATTAGTTCTAACATAGCAAACAGGGATTGTAAAAACCCCTTCCGCATGCCACTTGGCCCTCCAAAGGAGGCTTTTGACCCCAATAAGAAAAATAAAAATGTCAAAAAAATGAATTTAACTTTTAAACTATTTTATTCTTGTAGAATGTCAGCACCCTATATTGCAATCATGCTGGAGCATTCAGTAGGGCTGCCAAGTCCCCCCGGGGGGCAGTAATTTCCCCACTAAATGGGTCTCAAATCCGCTGGTCCAGATTTGACTGGCAGGGGAACCCCACCCCCAAAATGGCCACATCAGGCCAACGTGCCCAGCGCAGTAACATTGCACAGAAGTGATGTCATCATGCCGGGCATGTCGCAGGATGACGCTCTAGCAATCGCCCTGAAAACTCTATGGTACCATAGAGTTTTTAAGGCAGTTACCAGAGCGTCACCCAGTGATGTGCCCGGCATGATGACATCACTTCCAAGCAATGTCATCATGCTCAGGTCCCAGACCGGGAGCGGGACTCTCCCACTCAGACATGTAAGTGACTTGGCAACCCTAGCATTCAGTGAGGTGGGGCAATTTCAGCAATGCTCTGATGCATGATGTCACTTTTGGCACAAAACCGGAAGTGACATCATGACATTGGGTTAACACTTTAGGAGTCACCCAAAAGCCTATGGTTAAACCATAAGAGTCTTGATTGAGTCCCAGAGTATCGCACCAACATGATGTTGACACATGGTGACAAAGATCCCCCCATGTTTCCCTAGGGCTGCCAGCTCTCAGTTGGGAAATACCTGGAGAATTTGGGGGTGGAGCCTGGAGATAGTGGGGCTCAGGGAGGGGCCTCGGCATGGTACCATAGAGTCCACCCTTCGAAGCAGCCATTTTCTCCAGGGGAGCTGATCTCTGTCAACTGGAGATCAGTGGTAAAAGTGGGAGATCTCCAGGCCCCATCTGGAGGCTGGCAACCCTATGTTCCCCTTCCGGCCTGTCTAGTGGCTGTAGGGAACATAGGGCCCAGGCCAGGGGTTCCCCCATTATAGTGAGAGATCCAGTTTCATTTTAGGGTAGTGTGCATTCTTATGGAGATTCAAATAGAAAACCTCACACACTAGTCTACTGAGTAGGGGAGAAGGCCCAGGCCCACTACCTCCTTCAGCCTGCAAACTTTGCTCCAGCAGTGTATTTATTTCCCAGATTCCATGCAAGTGAGCTGCAGTGCTTTGTGTGGGAAGAAGGACTAGGCACCAACCTCACTGTACAACCCCTTCTCTGTAGGTGAGCTTGACTACTTCCTGAGAGAACAGGACTATGAGTGGGAGGGAGGACTAGACCCTGCCGGCAGCTTTTATCATGGCAGCCTAGGCTCTCCTGGGTTTGCCAGGCCCTAGGTAGGGTTGCCCACTCGGGCAACGAGTAGGAGTGCAGGGGGTGGGGACATGAGGGGCACCACGTCAGTAACAGTGTGATATCACTTCTGGAAAAAACCCAGCGAGTCCTAGAGAGGACTGAAATTCCCCCTGGAAGTGACATCACTCCATTGGCCCAATGGTGATTTTTTTTTTCTCCCACTGCCATTTGAAATGAAAGCAGCAAAAGAAAGTTGTCTATGGTAGGTCTGCATAGCAGAAAACCTCACAACCCTTCAGATAAATTTCAACTTTTGTCTCATAACTCACATTCAGACAGATAAGCAACGTAGCTGATGTGTTTCTTACTGCAAAACAGCACTAGTTTTTGAAACATCTCTTTTGAGGGCAGCTGGCATATGGAAAAGGTCTTTCTCTCCTCCCTTGTATACACAGGATTACCAACTCTGGATTGGGAAATTCCTGGAGATTTAGGGGTAGAGCCTGAGGTGGGCAGTGTTTTGGAAGTTAAGGGAGCTCAGCAGGGATGTGATTATGTAAAGTCTACCTGCAAAACTGCCATTTCCTCTAGGGGAGCTAGCGTTGCCAGGTTTTACCTTTGCAGGAGCAGGGCACTTTGGGGGATGTTCCAAGGGTGGGCTTCTGGGTGACACCATTGCATTGGGAGACATCACATGGCAACGTCCCTGTTTGGGGGTGGGGTTTTCCCACCAGCCAACTGGCCGGCAATGAATAGAAGCCCTGAAAAGTTGGGGTTTCCTCAGTGCTACTGGGGGAATGGCAACCCTAAGGGAAGCTGAGCTCTGTAGTCTTGAGATCAGCTGTAATTCCAGGAAAACTCCAGGCCTCACCTGGAGGGTGGCAGCCTTTCCTGTAAGTGGTGTTGCATCTCCTTGCTAATCACTGGAACATTGCCACAGATTTCAGATGGCAAACTTATACAGCTGCCATATACTGGGTCAGGTGACTGGTCTATTCAGAGTTGTCGAACTCATTTGTTACGAGGTCCGGATCTGACAGAAATGTCACTTTGCCGGGCCGGGCCGTGGGGGCCATAAAATGTAATGCCAGGTACCAGAGACATAAATGTTATAAGGGACACACACAAACCCAATTAACAATATTATTTTTTACTCAAAATACAAACATGCTCGAAATGTTAATATTTTTACAGTATTTCCTTACACTATCTCCCGGATACCCACCCTCCCACTTCCACCACCCATTACTCATTAGTACTGGGATGGTATACGGGGACATAATGCCCAGCCTCTGTCCTCTGGCAATAAAGGTAATGAACAGTTGCTCATGGGCTGGATAAGAGCCCTGGATGGGCCGGTTTTGGCCCGTGGTCCATATGTTTGACTCCCCCTGGTCTATCTAGTTTGTATTTTCTGCTGTAACTGGCAGAAGTCTCTGGGGTCTCATGCAGGGGATTCTGACAGCACTTGAGTTGTTTTCTTGGTTTTTTTTAAAGGCAAGGGTCAAGCCTGAGAGGTTCTGCATACATGCGCGTTTAAACCTTTTCACTGAAATAAAGAATCATACTTTGAGACAAACAAGCCTGCCCTTGTTACAATAGCAGTTGTTATACATTAAATTTTCCTGGTGACGACTTGATTACCTCAGACTCTGGAAGACGAAATCTTCATCTGTGATGCTGGAAAGCCAGTTCTGGCGGCGTATCGTGTGGTTTTGGCTTCTACCAGACTGGATATTTGGTGGTTTCATTCATATCTCCAACAACAGGTGTGCTGGCGTACATCAAAACCACAGCCTAATTCTGATTGCTTTGCCAACCTTTGATTAGGATCTTCTGCGGATCAGCATACCGTTATTTGACACTTTCGGTACAACAGTTCCGTCACCAAAGTCCCCCCAAATATTGCTTCCTCTTGGTCTGTTCTGGAAGAAACTGTACTGAAAGCGCAATCCTGAACACAGTTATTGCAGTCTAACCCCACTAAAACCAATGGGCTTAGACTGGAGTGTCTCTGTTTAGGATTGCACTATATGCCCCCCTGGTGCAAAACCGCAAAACCAGTTTCCCCTGTATTGTGAAGCAACAAGACATTCTTAAGAGGGCAAAAATCTCATCCAGGACACTTGTTGCCCCTACAAATAAATGGTGAATGTTTAGCATGTGTTTTGCTTGTTACTGTACTCAGAATCTTTAAACAAAAATCATAAAGTCCATAGCTTGGAGGTCAGTGGCACCAGGTTTCGTTTGAACAAGTTTGATAAAAATCTGCTGAGCCACGTTCACTGAGGGCCAACTGCGCTTGGTTGTCTCCATGGTAGTGGGAGACAACTCTGAACAGCAGTGTCGCATACATCCTAGCTGCCCTTGGCCAACCATAATTCAGCCCAGCCAAAGACCTCTTCGGCAGGACGGATAATGCTGAAGAAGCTTAAAAAACGTCTCGATTATGATACGGGTGAATGATAATTCAGTGGCAATAGCAGCTAAATATACCCAGGCACTGTCTTTAGTGCTGAGACACAGCAAAAACCATTCCAGCCTTGGCTATTTTCAGATCTTCTTGTGGATTCAAGGGCATGCGCTCAGGAGGACGTCTGAAGGAGATGCCAAGAGCACACACACTGAACAGTGCACCAGCCCCCAGCTTCTAACACAAGTGGCTTTAAACTAGATCATCACGGGTTTTTTAAAAAAAATGTGGAATAATAACACAGCAATTGAATTACAGCCTCTCTGCCAAGGTTTTGGGAAAAGCCAGCTTGGGGTGATTTGTATGAAAAAAACATAGCTTGGGATTTAAGCTCAGATGCTGTGATTGCTCTCCCATGGAACAGCCAGTTTCAACTAGCCCTTTCCCCACAGTTCTCTGTCTCCTCTCCCACTTTCTTAAGGTCCTTTATCTTCTACCAGATTCCTCTTTCTGAGCCCTTTGGCTGCTCCCTGCAGCTTCTGGGCTCTTCTTCCCCATTTCCTTATATCCTGGAACAGCTTCCCAGTCCCCAACCAGCCCACTGCAAGGTTTCAGCCCCCGCCACGCTGTTTCCCCTCCCTTCAGTGCTCAGTTTGCTTTCTGCTAGCTGCTTCTCTGGGTTTTTTGAAAGTGGTTTAGTGGCAGGTTTTCCCCTTGCTTTGCTTCCAAGCCGAAGGTCATTCAAAAGCATACAGATTCCCTCAGATCCTCCCCCTACCCTTTTCTGGCCCCTCAGAGGCCACTCCTCTGCCCACACTGAGGTCATTCCCCCCCACTCCTTATTGGTCAGTTTTGCATGCTGGGTGGGGAGCGCCAGTAGCGCAACACAAGCCAGGCAAATCTCACCCCCCCCCCTATTTTTGGGTAAGGGCTTGCATATTATAATCCATTTTTTAAAGAAGTGGATGAAGTCCACTTTACTTTTTTTACTCTCTTTTTTTGCTAAGCACTTTGGAAAAATAAGTCACTGCTGGGGTGGGGAGAAACTATCCTCCTCTCCTGAAGTTGAAGACCTGGAAGTGGTGGACAGAGGTGAAAAAGAAAGGGAGAGTTTTGTGAAATAAAACCAGCCCCCCCTCCTCTTGTGTGAATGGGGGGGGGCACCAGAAAGAAAGGATGAAAGAACCTGGGTTGTGCATTTCTATGTGTGGTGTGAAACTGACTGGGAGAGATTGGAGGGGGGGGTAATTGAAATGAAGGGTCTTTCAGAGTCAATCGGGTGACCATGCATACGGGGAGACCATTCTACAGGTGATCCTCCCAGGATGCACCAACACCATATCGTCTGAAAGGAATGACATGAGTATTTTCAACCTCGGTATACCTAGAGTGACAATATGCTCACGGTCCCTTTCAGATAACACGGTATTTGTGCCCATCAGGACAATCACGTCTCATGTGCTGTCCCCGTACACAATGGAAAACATAATGACTGAAGAAACTACACAAGGGATAAGGATGGCTGACACTTTTTATGTAATGTATATTTTCTAATGCCCTGACCTGGATAGTCCGGCTCGCCTGATCCTGTCAGATTTTGGAAGTGAAGCAGGATCAGCCCTGGTTAGCACTTGGATAGGAGACCACCAAGGAAGTCCAGGCAAGGTCCCTACACAGAGGTAGGCAATAGCAAACCACATCTGAAAGTCTCGTATCTCAAAAATCCCACAGGCTTGCTATATGTTGGCTGAGACTTGATGGAGGGGGGGGGAAGGTAAATGGAATTCTCACTGAGATATTTCCCACACAAACAGTCTCCCCGCTTCTGCATTTGTATTCCTGCACCTCTTTCATTTATTTCCGCAGAGGTATTTGCAGTCTGAGGTACAAAAACCCAGTTTGTCCTCTCTTGCAGCACAGCATCAGACTCCCCTGTTTCTGGGAATTCCCTTGCTGCACCACAAGAGGAAGCAAACTGCGTTTTTGCTCCTTGGACTGCAAATACCTCTGCAGAAACAAATGAAAGCGGTCGAGGAATACAAATGCAGACGCAAGGAGACCTATTTGTGTGGAAAACGTCTGAGCTGGAAAAAAGGAATGGGACGTGATCTTGCAGTAGGGATTGGTTTCATGTTCAGAAGAACATTCAATGACGTTCACCACACTCTAGTGTAATTATCCACTTATAGAAGGCAAAAAACAAGTGTAGTAAACAGACTCGCTACTTACAAATTGGCAAATGCTAAAGAACATGTAATAGAACGTAGTGAATACAAAGTAGCCACATAAGAAAAATACAAAATTGAAACAAAGAAGAACTTATGTAGAAAATCCACAGAATAATGGAGAACTAATCTAATAATGCGACGTTGTGTCCGGATGTTTGATCACAACATTTCAAAGTTCATCCTTCATCAAGTTGTTCCCTTTAAGTTGCTGTGGTTTCCATACATTTACTCACATGCACTGGGAACAATAACAATTCAATACAAGAACGGACGCCAATCTCCAATGTGTAATCATCTACAGCAGCTTCAGACTTCCAGTGGGACTGAACGAATAAAAGGAAGTAATTCTTCACCCACAGAGTGAATGACGCATGGAATTCATTGCCACAGGAGGTGGAGGCAGCTACAAGCATGGATGGCTTCAAGGGGGAATTGGATAAACATATGGCGCAGAGGTCCATCAGTGGCTATTAGCCAAAAGGTATAGGTAGGAACTCTCGGTCTGGGGCAAGTGATGCTCTGTATTCTTGGTGCTTGGGGGGGGCAACAGTGGGAGGGTTTCTAGAGGGTCATAAAGAAAAAGAAGGACTGAGGACACTTTTCACCTTGCCAATCTGACCATTTGTTAGTTTTGCCTGAACCACTCTGTCACTCCCAGCTGGGCTTTGTGCAAGTTGGGAATGCTGTTGGCAATGCTCCTTATTCTTTCCTTCGTTCTCTTTCCACATGTGTATCCCCTGTGTTTGAAAGGCGACGAGAACACCTACATTCTAAATAAATTCAGTTTGCTTCTGGTTTGCTCTCTGTATTCGTTTTTGCAAACAACGGATCACAGGTTCAGTGGCACGTTAGTTGTGACCACTTCTTCAGAAACATGGAGAAGAAACTAGTTTGAAGTAACATGAAGGAGGCATTTCAGGCACTGGGAATCCAGCCAGTAGCAACTTCAAAGTAGTTACATTTTTGTAGAGTTCTCCCTTGTTTATTTTTTAAATTCTAAATTAATTAGAGTTGAGTCTTAAGTATAGCGATGAGTGGCCAGAGCAGGAAAATTATTAAAGGAATACTGGGGGTGGGGGGGAGAACTTTGGCAAAGAGAAAAGAGGTTTGTGGTAGACACCAGTTGTTGGGGAGGGAGGCTGGACGGATGGAATTTCCCCAAACAAGGGGCATTCTCAAGGCGTACCTTTTATTCTAAAAGAGAGCTGGGTTATTTTTCCTTTCTGAAGCTCTCTTTTCTGAAGACTTGTCTTGGTCTGAAAAGAATCCCAGTCCATTGGCTTGTTGCACAGGTTCACAAGGGTGTTTTGCCCCCGTCTTTTCAACACTGGGTAATTATTTCATGCACAGCAGGGAGCTGGAGTGAAGAAGGGGTAGCCCTTACTCACATATGGCTCCAGCCATCCCCTCACTGCCAAGAAGAGATTTTTCAGGTTTTTTTCCCTTGCTTTTATTCCCCAACTTGGATCTTTACACATGAAGATAGATCCAGATGGGCAGCCGTGTTGGTCTGAAGCAGTAGAACAAATTTAGAGTCCAGTGGTCCTAAAGGTGCCACTGGGCTCTAAATTTGTTCTACTGTGTCTTTACATTTCTTGTTATCTGTGGGAACTGGGCAAACATTCTTCCCCTCTCTCTCCCAGCAGGGACTCCACCAAAGAGACAGGAGTTAGTCCTTGCCTGTATCGTTCCTGATACCCGAGTTCGACTCCCTGCCACCACTTTTCAGGAATATACATTGCTCCTCTCGGACTAGGGTTTTTTTGGGGGGCTGGCTGGAATGTTCCCTTAGAAATCACATGCTATAGAGTGACCAATCAATTCGATTATGCATGGGATAGAGCAGGTAGAGAAAAAGGTACTTTTCTCCCTTTCTCACAATACAAGAACTCGTGGGCACTCAGTGAAATTGCTGAGCAGTTGGGTTAGAATGGATAAGAGGAAGTACTTCTTCACCCACAGAGTGTAATCACACATGGAATCCATTGCCACAAGAGGTGGTGGCGGCTAATTCTTATGTTCTTATATTTGGGTGCCAGGATATTTTGATCTTCTGGTAGAACACTTTCCCTATGAAAAAAGGTTAAAGCACTTGGGGCTCTTTAGCTTGGAGAAACAACGGCTGAGTGGTGACATGATTGAGGTTTATAAGATTATGCATGGGATAGAGCAGGTAGAGAAAGAAGTCCTTTTCTCCCTGTCTCGCAATACAAGAACTTGCGGGCACTCCATGATATTGCTGAGCAGTTGGGTTAGAACAGATAAGAGGATATACTTCTTCACCCAAAGGGTGATTAACACATAGAATTCACTGTCACAGGAGGTGATGGTGGCAGTGGCTACAAGCATGGACGGCTTCAAGAGGGAATTGGATAAACATATGGAACAGAGGTCCATCAGTGGCTATTAGCCACAAGGTATAAATAGGATCTCCTAGTCTGGGGCAAGTGATGCTCTGTATTCTTGGGGCTTGAAGGGGTGGCAACAGTGGGAGGGCTTCTAGTGTCCTGGCCCCACTGGATGACCTCCTGATGACACCTGGTATTTCTGGCCACTGTGTGACACAGAGCGTTGGACTGGATGGGCCATTGACCTGATCCAAGATTGGCTTCTCTTGTGTTCTTATGTTCTTAACAACAGAGTCATAATCAATTATTCCAAAAAGTGGGGAAAGTGCTAATGTACTGGCAAACATTGCCAATCTCCAGGTTGGGAAGAATCACAATTGTAAAAATGAATGTATCCCCCAAAGTAATATTTTTGTTTTGGAATATGGCCCTTCTAGTGAAATCACTTATTCATGCATTGTGGGAAAAATTAATAAAGAAATTTATTTGAGCTGATAACCCCCCTGGGTAGCACTGAAAACACTGGTGCATCCTATTAATAAAAGGGGGGTGCCTAATAAAAAATTATATTACAGAGCAGTTAAACCAGGGGATACGAGGGATTGGTTTGTGAAAGATAAAGTCACATTGATCTTGGAATGGGGCCTAAAGTTAAGAGATCCAATCTGGTTATAATAAAGAGGGGTTGGGGTGAATAAATTAGTTTTAATTTCAATCTTATTGGAGTGGTACAAAGTTCAATTGTTTCTGAGTTCCAGCCTTTCACCTCTTGCCTCTGCCATGTTTAATGATCAACTACACATGAAATTATTTTAGTGTATGAAGGAACAGTAAATCTGATACATTAGAAAAACCCCTGGATAATCAGCTAATGTTGAGTTATGATAAAATTATATGTAAATTAGGGTGAAATTAAATCCCTGTTTTTCAGTCTTTCCCAAGAAGGCATGTATTAACGGCTTTATTGAAATAAATAATACCCTGAGAGCAAAACTTACTTTTGAACTGATAATTAGTAATGGTCATATTTCTAGCAGAGTGATAGTTCATGTTTGGTTCAGGTGGGGTAGCCATGTTGGTTTGTACCTAAAGAAGTGTGTAGGCACACGAAAGTTTATACCTTGAAAAAAACGTCGTTGGTCTTAAAAGTGCCATTGGGCTCAAACTTAGTTCAGGTTTAGTCACTGTTACTAAGTTTGATACCATGTCTTTAAGTTACATAAAACCATAAGAACATAAGAACACAAGAGAAGCCAATGTTGGATCAGGCCAATGGCCCATCCAGTCCAACACTCTGTCACGCAGTGGCCTAAAATGCCAGGTGCCATCAGGAGGTCCAGCCGTGAGGCCAGGACACTAGAAGCCCTCCCACTGTTGCCCCTCCGTCAAGCACCAAAAATACAGTGCATCACTTGCCCCAGACTGAGAGTTCCTATCTATACTTTGTGGCTAATAGCCACTGATGGACCTCTGCTCCATATGTTCATCTAATTCCCTCTTGAAGCCATCCATGCTTGTAGCCGCCACCACCTCCTGTGACAGTGAATTCCATGTGTTAATCACTCTTTGGGTGAATAAGTTAATTTCTTAATTTCTAGTCAACTAATTTCTAGTTGACTGTATTTTAGCTAATTTACATGTGTGTGCTGTGTCATTACTTTTAACTCTGCTTAATTTATCCAACAATGCAGCAGTGATGTCACCAAGTTGGGGTGGCACACAATGATCCCCTCAAAACTCTATGGTAAATCTGTTGGTATAATGACCCCCCTCCATTTCACTCTGCCACCCTATGAAACAGTGGCAGTCAATGCTCCCTCTAAGGTGTGGAGTCTTGTGAGCAAAAATTCTACTCTCTGAACTACTGACATTAAAGTTGTGAGTGAGCTATTTGGCTACTGCATAAATTAGTTTGCTCGGGAGCCATCCTTCCTGAGCTAAGACAAAAATGTGTGAGCTGGAGGCTAAACAACTGTGAGCTAGCTCACACTAACTCACCTTAGAGAGAACACTGGTGGCAGGGACAGAAGGCAGATGTTGAGAGGTCTCCTGACAGAGCAGAAGACCTGGTAAACCAAGTATTGGCTATGTGAAGATAAAACAAATGTACTTTGACAAGCTGGAACATGTCCAGAGGAGGACAACGAAGATGATGAGGGGTCTGGAGACCAAGTCCTACAAGGAAAGGTTGAAGCAGCTGGGTATGTTTAGCTTGGAGAGGAGACAACTCAGAGGTGATATGATAACCATCTTCAAGTACTTGAAGGGCTCTCATATACAGGATGATGTGGAGTTGTTTTCTGTTGCTCCTGAAGGTCGGACCAGAACCAGTGGGATAAAATTAAATCAAAAGAGTTTTTGGCTAAACATTAGGAAGAACTTCCTGACAGATAGAGTGGTTCCTCAGTGGAACAGGCTTCCTCGGGAGGTGGTGGGCTCTCCCTCCTTGGAGGATTTCAAACAGAGCCTAGATGGCCATCTGACAGTCATGCTGATTCTGTGATCTTAGGCAGATCATGAGAAGGGAGGGCAGGAAGGGTTGCATCAGTGCTTAGTCCTTGTGGCCCTTTCTTCCACACCCAGGGAAATGCTGATCACCACTTTGGGGTCAGGAAGCAATTTTTCTCCAGGCTAGTTTGGCCAAGGATCCTGGAGGGATGGGGTTGCTTGGAGCAAGGGTCACTGGGTGTGTGTGTGGGGGGGTAGTTGTGAATTTTCTGCATTGTTCAAGGGATTAGACTAGATGATCCTGGAGGCCCCTTTCAACTCTATGAATCTATGATTATATGATTCTAATCTCACCAACTTGTTTCTCCATTTACAAGGCTGAATCCCAGAATACTGTTAAACTTTTAATATATTCTGCTAATGATTGCCTTAGATTCCAAATGCAGATCCTTATAGGATACCACCATCATGCCATCCTTGTGAATCCCCGTAATATTTCTGTCACAATCCAGCACACAGTTAAAAGTACATAATTGGTGTAGATTGTGGCCCTGATTATTTTGCATGAATTAAAAAAAATTATGGCTGGTGAACAACTTGTGCATTTTCAAAACGTTCCTTGTAGTTATTCAGGCTCATAGTCAAATATCACAAAAATTGCTGTGATTTTTCGTGAGCTGTTGGTTGTGTACAGAACATCATACAACCTGGTAGGTCATTTTTATTCAACAGAATATGTATTCTGGCTCACTGCATGCAAGATATTTTTTACTGGTTTTGTTTTATTATTTTGTACTAAATTGTCCAGAAAAACTTTGCTTGTAAAGCTTAAGGGGCCAGTGGGAATCTTGCCCCAAGTATGACAAAACATCAATGGAAAAATGTTAGCTGCGTTGGGGAGAAAATCAGGGTATAAATTTATGTCTAAAGACACAAATAAGGGCAGATATATGAATTTGGGTAGGTTGCTTTGGTTCATTGTGGATGGAAGGTCATTGCAAATTGATAGCCGCTTTCAAAACGTTCTCAAATCTGGGATTACTGAGAGGGATTTCTGTTTCTCTTGAAGTTAGCAAGCTTCCTCTGATCTTGCAAACCAAAAATGAAACAAAACAAAACAAATCCAGTTGAAAACATCAGAGGGCAAGAACTTTATCACTCTTAATAACAAGTATTCTTTAACAAAATTCGCCAGGACTGAGAATTTAAGTCACAAAGCTCTCTATGTGAACATGATAGTCCCCTTTCACATTCGCTCCCAGCTAAGTGGATACTACTTTCACATAGTACAATCCCATGACCTGCCCCTGAGTTCTGGGATAACTACTGTTAAGATTTGAATTGGATGGACCAATGGTCTGACAGCAAGTTGGGATGGATCCAGGCTAAAGTTTCTATTGATGGAAGGAGAGATGTCATTTCCACCTATTCCCCCTTCCTTCTTTAGATCCCCGATTTGACCATCTGAATACTGATTGTAGGAAGAAGAAGAAGAAGTAGCAGTAATGGAGGAGGAGGGGGAGATTGGATTTATACCCCACCCTTCATTACCTGAAGGAGTCTCAGAGCGGTTTACAATCTCCTTCCCCTCCCCACAACAGATACCCTCTCAGGTAGATGGGGCTGAGAGAGCTCTTTTGAGAACTGCTCTTTCAAGAACAGTTTTGACGGAACTATGGCTTGCTCAAGGTCATCTAGCAGGTGCAAGTGGAGGAGTGGGAAATCAAACCCGGTTCTCCCAGATTAGAGTCCGCACACTTAACCACTACACCAAACTGGCTCACTACACCAAATTGGAGCAAGACTATAGGTGGATCAATGGGCTGCAATAGGAGGAGATAAATCAAGTTCCACTAAAATAAATGTCTTCCATCAGTGGAAAATTTAATCTGGATCTAATCATTGACATTAATATGGGGATGGCATGAAAGCTGTGTGTGTGTGTGTGGTCTTTCCCACACACTGGGTATCCCACCTGGAGAAAGGGAGATAGCCAACTGGTAGGGCTGCCAACTCTAGGTTGACAGCCAGTTTGATGTAGTGGTTAAATGTGCGGACTCTAATCTGGGAGAACCGGGTTTGATTCCCCACTCCTCCACTTGCACCTGCTGGATGACCTTGGGCAAGCCATAGTTCTCTCAGAGCTGTTCTTGAAAAAGAGCAGCTTATGTCAAAGCTCTCTCAGCCCCACCTTCCTCACAGGGTGTCTGTTGTGGGGAGCGGAAGGGAAAGGAGTTTGTAAGCCGCTCTGAGACTACAACTGAAGGGCAGGGTATAAATCCAATCTCTTCTTCTTCTAGGTTGGGGAATTCCTGGAGATTTAGGGGGTGGAGCTTGGGGACGGGGAGAGTTGGAGAGGGGGAGGGACCTCAGGCGGTTATAGTGCCATAGAGTCCACCCTCCAAAGGAGCCATTTCCTCCAGGAGAACTGATCTCTGTCAT
Source organism: Lepidodactylus listeri (assembly GCA_029233225.1). Classification (NCBI taxonomy): domain Eukaryota; kingdom Metazoa; phylum Chordata; class Lepidosauria; order Squamata; family Gekkonidae; genus Lepidodactylus; species Lepidodactylus listeri. The sequence goes on from JARCFY010000016.1 coordinate 19,885,032, forward strand.
CTGGAGAGCAGTAATTCTGAGAGATCTCCAGACCTACTGATTGGGTAGGAAAGACCCACACAATGCATCCTGATCAATGGACCCTTGTTAATCATTTGTAGTAGCCACTGGCTTCTGGCTGTCACGTGGCTGCATTATTCACACATGTGTGGTAGAATTACATCATGTGAACACAGCTCCTGGATAGCTGGGGAGTGCCTGGGTAGGAGGAGGACCCTGGTTTTCTGTATTTTTAATGATAGTTTTCTTTTTTTTTTAATGAAAAGTTCTTCATATTTTGGGGCATATTTGTGCAAGAATATTATGCTTGAACTTTTTCCTTTAACTGCCAAGGCTGCGAAGAAGTCTCTGTGTGTGTGTTTGTGTGTGTGTCCGTGCTAAATGCTCAAGTGGCATTCTACCGCTCCATCTCCTGCCATTTGGATGGCAATCACACAATTCTGGTGCCAAACTGTGGAAGATATTTTTTCCAGCAGCAGCATCTGGTCTGTTGGCAGACTCTCCAGGCAGTTGTGCCTGGCAGTACTGGGAATCTGCCTGAACCTTGTCGTGTGTTTAGGCTGCTGGAGAACTGTCTGAAATGGCCTTGTTCCCTCTAGGAAGCATGTTCTCTCAATCTTGCTTTCATTTTTGAGAACTTCATAGCTTGTTCTGTTTTCTGGTTCATGAAGCTGTTCTGAATACATTGCTGCTGAATACGGTTACTGTCGTTGCCATATACATTGTGCTGACTGATTCTGTGGATGGCTGCATTCAGAGGAACCCCATGCCCTGTGAGCCAAGAGCAAGGCATTCTAATTGTACTCTGAGAGGACTTTGTCTGGCAAAAGTTCCAGATTCAGCCCTTCCCACTGGGGGGAAATGGGACTCACAAGGCCCCTCTCTGTGCACGTGGGAGGACAAAGTTATGCAGCCACCATGGGTCTTTCGCCCAGCCAGGTTTCCTCTTCACCACTGCCAGTTCCAACAATCACCACCAGCTAGTCAATTAACAGAGCATGAATCACCTAAGGGCTAGCACCCAAACAACCTCTGCAGCTTTACTGCTTCATGCATCCATTCAGCTCTTTGCATCTCCCTCCATTACTGAAGGGATGCAGTGCACTCTCTGTGGGAGCGGGGATCAACTGCTGTTCCCCTCCCTTCCTCTGTCATAGTGTGTGTGACTCAACAAGTCTTAATGAGGGTCATAGAATGACTGTTTGCATTCAAAAGGGAGTTTAATAAGAAAATAAAAAAGTGCACACATCATTTGCCATCACAACGGATTGAGAAAGGAATAAAAGAAAAGGTCAACACACAAATTTCTGACCTAAGTTTTACATAGTCTTAATGATGGTGACGAAGGGTTCACTGTGAAGTTACAAGCCCTTAAAGGCCATCCATCATATTACCTTGGTTTCGGTATCTAGAATCCATCCCCTGGGTTCAGTACTATGTGCTCATGCTTACCTGGAGATATGGTAGTCTTCAAGGGTAAAATGGCTTGCAGTAAAATGGAGACTAATTCCTCATGGCAAATGGCAGTACTGGACTCTTCTTCCTCATGCCCAGGGGTTTTGTAATCTTCAGCCCCCTCCTTGTAGACCTTCTTTCCTTTCCTGCCCCAGAAGTAAAGACTGCTCTTGCCTCGTTGTTCAGAGCTCCATAGCTTTAGGTGTGACTATGGGTTAGGTTATGGTGTTGCCTACCTTTTGTTCTCATCTGGCTAGGATCTTCTGCATTTTTATGACACTGAGTGGCTCTGAAGGAGAGAAGAGAACAGTCTTGCTTCTTTCCTCCTGTGAGTCAGAATAAGCCCCTGTGCCCGAGTACTGGAATAGTTGCAGCAAGATAGGCCAATGGTTTAACAGTTCCATACATAATACAGGAATTGTTATTGATATATGTATCTGAATGAGAGGAAGCTTATCCTATTATAAGGGAGAAGGAAAAAGTGAATAGCTGTACATAGTACGGGTTGCACTCCTGTCCCCAAAGCGTTCATGTTCCGATGGCACTATCCTAAAAAGAAACATAACCTGTTCATAGGGATGCCTAAGCCCATTGAATTCCATAGATGGGATTTTTTTCCCTGATGATTGGTATGTAAACATAGCACTTGACTTATCTTTTTTTAAAAATCCAGTTTAGTGAAATCAAGACTAATTCTCATTCAGTTTTTCATTAGCTAAAACTCAGTCCTGATATGCCAGCCCTAATAACATTGCTTTGTATGTCTGTGGGGTGTATGTGTGTGAGAGAGAGTGAGAGAGAGAGAGAGCCTGTACCCAGTCCTTCAATGAAATTTGTACTTGGGTACAGATCAGAAAGTCCCAAATACATTTGAAGGCTAAATGTTGAATAGATATCATTTCTCTCCTCTTCACATGGATGTATATTAAGCTTGATGGATCAAGATTGCCTGAGCCAGTTCGTCCGGCAAGGCGGGATATACATTGAAATAAATAAATAAATAGTGATTCCCAGCCCTAAAGATGTCCACTTATCCTCAACCAGAGCCAGAGCCTTCTCAGCTCTGGCACTGGCCTGGTTGAACACTTTCACTACTGAGATCCAGGCCCTGCAGGACTTAGTGCAGTTGTACAGGGCCTGCAAAATGGAGACGTTCAGTTAGGCCTATGCTTGAGACGGCAGAGGTCTATTTACATTGGCCTCCCCTGCATTGCTATGCCTTGCGTGTGTTGCTTGTCTGACTACTTTATGTTGCATACTTGCTTACTTCGCGTTGCTTGTCTTTGCTATGATCAGTTTGCATTGTCTTTCATCTGCCTGTTCACTCAGTATCAGCTGCCACCCCCCTGCACGCATATGGGGAATCTACATGGGAGCAGATGGAGATGGATTGATTAAATCGTGCAATCGATTGTCACTGTTGATGTACTAATTGATGTTATTGTTATTGGGTTTTAATTAATTGTTTTATTGCTTTTAAATATTGGATTATGTTATTTAGGGTATTGTTGTAACCCACTCTGAGCCTGCTTGAGGGGGAGGGCAGGCTAGAAGTCAAATAAAAATAAAGATATTTTAATTTGTAATGAATACCCTTAAGAAAGAACAACAATGATAACTCATTTCAGAGCTATTTCAAACCATTTTCTTGGTAATTAAAAAAGAGAGAGCAGGTAATTTTGTACCTATAGAAGGAAGGAAAGAAGGAAAGAAGGAAAGAAACCTGGAATAGAGGTGTGCTGACATTTGTGAAGGACACTCAAGAAGTGTCCATTTAGGCATCTGGGAAAAATACTGAGCTTCTGGGACCTAATTACTGGCTGAACTCACTGGACTGAAGGAGGTTTTGGCATATTGGTTGATCCCAGTTGGCTATGAGCTGCCATCAGCTGCAAAGGAGGAAAAATAAGTTCTTAGGAATTTCTGGAAAGGATAGTGAAGTATTGGTCTCTAAAGGCAAGGCCCCATTTGGAAGACTATGTCCAGTTTTGGTTGCTCGTGTTCATGCTGGGTGAATTCCAGTCCAAGTCCAAGGAAGACCAACCAATGATTACATGAGTGGTAAAAATCTCAGGAGCAGAGATTAAATAAAATGGCTGACTCCAACTATGGAAAAAGAAAGACAGCACTAGACTGAGCGGGTACTATTGGGAAGGATCCTTTCAACAGGAGATGCGGGGGATTGAACCTGGGACCTTCTGGAGATGTTCTACCAGAGCCATAGCTCCTCCTCAGGAGTTAAAGAAGGTTGCAGCTACACGAACCAATGGCTATATAAAAAGATGAAAAGAACTTTTAATAATATTACAAATATAAGAGTCCAGGGTAGCTTTGTCTGATGGCTAAATCAACAGTACAACACAGTGCCTATGTTCTGATATGGGAGAGGCTATAGCTCTGTCAGGTTCCCTGTCATGTTTTGGTTTTACTGCTGATTTTGTTCACAGGTCCTCCAGTCGGGAGGCTGGCAGCCGAGTTCCTTCCCCTCACTCCTTCCCCCTCCCATTCCGGTTTGCCGTTTTCCTTTGCAGACCCTGCTTATCGCTGTTCTTGCCAGTTAACCTTGAGCTATCTCACTCTCTGTGCTTCCAGGTGTCTTTGCGTGGGAATGCAAGTAGAATCGTACACAGGGGCAGGGGGGAGGTTTTAATTAGCTTGTGCACCTTTTCAATGGGAATGCAATGGTTTGGGGATTTTCGCGCTTCATGAATTTACACTGATTGGTGCCTGTCATTCCTATTCTGTTTGAATACTGTATAATAAGTCACAACCCCAATCCCCTGGTATCCCTAACAAAGTAAGTGTTCCTGAAAGACCATTAAGACAATAAAGGACTTTGTTCATCCACAAGGCCTGACTTATTGGTTCTCATCAGAAGTCTCACAAGCTCCAAGATTTAGGCACCTACTTTTGTATACACAATATTCCTCATGCCATCCCTTGCATCACCCATTAGAGGATCTCAGGTAAAAGGACTGGTAAAGAATCTGTTAATCTTTGGAGAGATAATGCCCAGTTAAAGTAGAAAACAATGAATTAAATGGACCAGCAGTTTGACAGTGTAGGACAAATCTCCTTGCTAACTCATCCTTATCGTTTTGGGCTACTCTCAGGAAAGTGCTGCACAAACAGTTGTGCAATCAAAGCACAGTTTCAAATTAGAAACAAATAAGAATCTAATTGTACAATCCTAAACCAAGCTACACCCTTTTTTTCTAAGACTTCAGTAGACTTCGAAGGGCATAACCTTGCTTAGCATTGTATATAACTCTCAAGACCTGGAAAACTGATTCTTTTTTTGTTGCAAAATGGTGTGCATGTATATTTAGAAAAAGATTAAAAACAACAAATTTAGCTGTTAAATAATTTTTTTGCAGCAACCTTTTCTTGGGCGCTGCCTAATTTAGCATTAAATCACATACTAGCTGGCAGTGACCTACTAGAAGGAATTTCCTGCGCAGCTTGCTTCAAATTTCATTCATACGTACTGTCTAAAATTAGATCCCCGACTTTCATTCAGGTCCAACTGCTCCTTTGCCTAGTGTAATATTTTGTAGAAAGAGAAAAGCGGTCATACATGCTCAATCATCTGTAGTCTTCCCAGGTGTTTGCCGAGTGCTGCTAATTGACACCAGACTATCCAGTGGAGACCTGGCAAGCAAGTGGAGGGCTCGTAAATGGCAAAGTATTTTGAGTTTTACGTGATAAAATAAGAAATGCTCTCCCTTCCATCATACTAGGGATCCTGGAGTTCTAGCATAGCATGAGAGCCAGTTTGGTGTAGTGGTTAGGAGTGCGGACTCTAAACTGGGAGAACTGGGTTTGATTCCCCACTCCTCCACATCAGCCAGCTGGGTGACCCTGGATCAGTCACAAGTTCTTTCAGAGCTGTTCTTTCAAGGGCAGTTCTCAAGAGAGCTCTCTCAACCCCACCTACCTCACGGGGTGTCTGTTGTGGGGAGGGGAAGGGAAAGTGATGGTAAGCCATTCTGAGACTCCTTCGGGTAGTGAAGGGCAGGGAATAAATCCAAGCTCCTCCTCCTCCATTCTTCTTCTTCCAAATTCTGCTCACAGAGAACAAACTGTAGACAGTGAATACTATCAGGGTGAAGATGAGGATGTTTTGTGGGGAGGGGCTGTGGCTCAGTGATACAGAATTTGTACATGCAGAAGGTCCCCATTTCATCTCCGGTTAAGGATCAGGCAGTAGGTGATGCGAAAGACCTCCACCTTTAACTATGGAGAGCTGCTGACAGTCTAAGTAGACAATATTGACCTTGATGGACCATGGGTCTGATTCAGTATAAGGCAGCTTTATGTGTGTTCATGCACAAATCAAGTCACGCACTCAGCCTTTATTAGGAAATCAAATATTAACACAAGGCAAAGGAAATTATCTTTGGTGGTGAAACAGGACCAGAAATATACAGATGTATTTTAAAAATGCTATTACAGATCACAAATGAAGATCTGTTTCTCAGCCACAGATGAATAGCAAACAAAATTCCTTATTGCCAGGAAAAAAAATCCCAACCATCCATGTCAATAAACAGTGAAGTTTTCTTTTAAAGGCCTTAGAATTGAGTGGTCTATTTTTAAAAAGTGATGTCTGTTTTCTTCCTGAAATACCACTTAGAGTTCAACATGTTTGATTATTAGAGATCTGACCCATGGCTTAAAAGGACACACTCAACATACTTCGAACTGATTCACCTGAGAATTTCTATTACATCCCAAGGAAGTTTTCCAATAGAGCCAGAAGACAAATACAAACAAGAAGAAATAAAGGAAGGAAGGAAGGAAGGAAGGAAGGAAGGAAGGAAGGAAGGAAGGAAGGTAGGTAGGGGAGAGAGAGAAAAGAAAGGAAGGAAGGATGGAGATAGATAGATAGATAGATAGACAGACAGACAGACAGACAGACAGACAGACAGACAGATAGATAGATAGATAGATAGATAGAGGAGAGAGAGAAAGGAAGGAAGGAAGATGGAAGAGAAAGAGAAAGGAAGGGGGGAGAGAGAAAGAAAGCAAGAAAGCAAGAAAGCAAGAAAGCAAGAAAGCAAGAAAGCAAGCAAGCAAGCAAGCAAGCAAGCAAGCAAGCAAGAAAGAAAGAAAGAAAGAAAGAAAGAGAAACGTGGGGACAGATTAGATAGATAGATAGATAGATAGATAGATAGATAGATAGATAGATAGATAGATAGATAGATAGAGGAGAAAGAGAAAGGAAGGAAGGAAGGAAGGAAGAAGGGAGGGAAGGAAGGAAGGTGAGGACACACAGAGAGAGAGAGAGAAAGACAGACAGAAAGAAAGACAGAAAGAAAGGTGGGGAGAGAGAGAGAGAGAGAGAGAAGGAAAAGAGATGGGGGAGGCACTTACCGGAGCAGGGAGAGTGACGCAAAGTGGGCAAGCCAAATGCAGAGCCAGGCAAAGAGCTAGCCCCCTGCTTAATCTCTGGGCGGGGCTTTCTCCTGCTGGCTCTCTGTACTTAAAGAGAAAGCACCGGGTGGGGCTTTTTCCTGCAGGCTGTCTGCAGGAACTTTTCCTTTAAGTGTAAACAGCTCAGGCCCGGCAGGGAGGGGGCGAGGCAGGCTCGGACGCCAGCCGGAAAGGCGTTCCGGTGCGTTCCTGCTGAAAAAGAGCCCTGCCTCTCCTTCCCCAGTAGTAGATGTTTCTGACCCTGAGAAAATGAGGGACCCATGTGGAGTAATGAGGGACCCATGTGGAGCAGTGTTCCCTCTAAGCTGAGTTAGTGTGAGCTAGCTCACAGTTGTTTAGCCTCCAGCTCACAGGTTTTTGTCTTAGTTCAGGAAGGATGGCTCCAGAGCCAACTAATTCATGCCGTAGCTAAATCACTCACTCACAACATTAATGCCAGTACCTCACAAAGTAGAATTTTTGCTTACAAGACTCCTCAGCTTAGTAGGAGCATTGATGTGTAGTAATAGCCACGTAGGTCCAATGAAGGGCAGTCAGAAGAGGGTAAAATTGCCCCTTTCTTCCTTGCTTGGTGCAGAGCTCCACTGATGGAAAATGCAGAAAGAGTAATGTCAATCTTTTCTCCCTTCTCACTGCAACCCATGAACCTACTTGGCTACTACTCCACTCCATGTGGGTCTCACGGCCCTGATAGTCAACATTCCCAGGATCAGAAATGGCTGCTGGGTGGCGGGGAAAGCAGGGAAGTTTCACAACACTCACATCTGCTGATTTATCACTGGATCCAACCCATACCTGCTTTTGTGGAAAATCTAGTAAGTAGAAACAGAATATTATGTGGAAATAAATAGTCACAGGTTTGATTCGTACACAGAAGCAGCAAAATCAAAATGGGGGTGGGAGGGTAGGAACAGCAGGGAACAGAAATTTGGGGGGGGGGGCGCCCTACTAAAGCAAGACATTTAAAGGATGGCAGAAGAACACCTTCTGTGGCCTAAAAATAAATGCGTAGAATACAGGAAGTGTATGTCAGAACATTCTCAATTGGAATGTCATGGAACAGTGCTTCTTGTGTCCACCAGTGTGAGGTTGGGGTAAAAGGGAGATAGTCTTTTGACCTGATAGGGATTGTTTGAACTTACCTCACTTCTTTTCTGGGTATAATATTATGCCTTCTCAGGGTGCAAAAGTGAACCTTAAGAATGCATAGCATCCCACCCATTCCCTATTTCACCCCCAAAGCACCCATCCTCCCCTGTTCCACCCACTGTTCTGCCTTCCCACTGGCAGTGACATCACATCGGAACAAATGCACCATGGAAATGTATCTTTGATTTCCAGTGGGATATCTTAAGGCAGTAACAACAAAATCGAGTGTCCCTGTTTCTGTTTGGTGCATGGTACCTGAAGATCGAATAACACAGTCAGACAATATTATTTCCCCAGATTTTTGCTGGGAAAGAAAAATCTAACATGAATCTACTACCAGCATTATCAAATTAGACACCACCAATTTTTCATTCTGAACCAGATTCTTCAAACATATTTCTTTTGTGGAAAAAATATCTTTCTCACCCATTTCCCCCCCCCCCCCCTTCTTTCCTTGCTTTAAAATATCTGGCTCTAAGGAGCTTTGACAGCACAGAGATTAAAAGGTTATAATGACAGAACTCTGTATTCAAGCCAAATACAACTTACTTTAAAGTCAGAAATGCTACCTGCAGAGCAAAACTTTGGTTCATGTCTCCTGGTTAACAACTGATTGCTTTCGTCAGCGTACCTAGCTGTTTGTTATCTCTCAGATATGCAAAACTGTGTGGAAAGTAATTTTTGGCATTATATAAAATATTAGCAAATAATTGTGTTTGAGAGGCTTCACTTTGGATATTATATGGTAATAGGCCAGTCTTATGAACCATAAGCTTACTGAGGGGAAGACTGGATTTATACCCTGCCCTTCACTCGGAGTCTCAGAGCAGTTTACAAACTGCTTTCACTTCTCCCCCCCCCCCAACAAACACCCTGTGAGGTAGGTGGGGCTGAGAAAACTCTTTCAAGAACAGCTCTGAGAGAACTATGGTTTGCCCAAGGTCATCCAGCAGCTGCAAGTGGAGGAGTGGGGAATCAAACCCAGTTCTCCCAGATTAGAGTCCACACACTTAACCACTACACTAAAATGGCCAAACTACATGTTATTTTGTTAATAAACCAGGTCCAGACTTGCTTTTCCCGCAGCCACACAGCAGCTATGGGGATCTGGAGACACTTCAACCCTTTCTTTTTACTGGCTTGGGAAAGTCATGGCCTGCAGAAAGGAAGGGATGAAATGCCCTTGGGAGGCACTTCACCCCATATTAAACCGTCTGGTTTTGCTCCCCCCTGCTTCAAAGCCATGGAGAGCAGAATCAGAGGGTTTAAATGGCTCCACTATGGCAGCCAGAACCCTCCAGGCCACACGCAGATCCATTTCAGCCAATCAGCAGGCCTGGTGCACCCATCAGCTGTTAGCTTTAAACAGTTGTGAGCCATTAACACCCCCCCCTATTTCACTCCCCCCATCAATCTGTACACCCACAAACTCTGACAGGTGGGGTCCTGACAACATAAACCTGAGGAGACTGCCAACTATTTTTTTGCAGTTCAGTGGACTGAGTTCACCTCCAGTCTTCTCAAAATGATTCGGACAGCTGAGGCGCTAGAAACAATATCACAAATGTGTAACAGACCATCAAGGCAGCACAAGGGTTTAGGCTGACATTGTGAATCCTCTCACTGAGCTGCTAGCCTAATACTAGCCAGTTTATATCGAGCGCCTACAATATAAGCATGGTTTAATAAGAGCAGAATACAGCAACAAGGATGATCAGGGGTCTGGAGACTGGGACCTATGAGGCAAGGCTGAGGGCCTTGGGAATGTTTCGTTTGAAGAAGAGGAGACTGAGGGGGGACATGATTGCTCTCTATAAATATTTGAAAGGCTGTCATTTCGAGGAGGGCAAAGAGCTGTTCCAGTTGACAGCAGAGGATAGGACCTGAAGCAGCAGGTTTAAGTTACATGCAGAAAGGTATCGGCTGGATATTAGGAAAAGCCTTTTCACAGCCAGAGTGGTTCAAAGGTGCCTAGGGAGGTGGGTTAGCTCCCCTTCACCGGCAGCTTTCAAGAAGAGGCTGGATGAATATTTGTCAGAGATGCTTTAGGCTGGTCCTGCATTGGGCAGGGGGTTGGACTAGATGGTCTGTAGGGCCCCTTCCAACTCTGTGGTTCTTTGATTCTATGATTCTATAATATTTTGTTCTAGACAGGTTAACAGATAAGATTAAATATGTAGAAAATAGTGGATATCGTTCAATGTTTACAGAACAATGGTTCCCTATTTTATCATACCTGTCCAATAATGATATAAGAATAACTTCTTCATATATAAAGTTGTTGATCTTTTAAGTTAAGCTATCTTTTGAGGCAAATTCAAGCCTCAATTTATTATTATTTTTAATTAATAGTTTATTTTGTTTTTCTACATAACAACACACAGAATGCTGATAACAAATCTGAATCGAGAGAGTCTTCCAACCAACCATTTAGTCTATAATTACACTTTGTTTCCTATCTATCGGATACAACTATTGAATAGTTTTTCAATCCACTTATACAGTCTTGACCAATGTTCCTTAAATATTTCTTCACTTTCCCCTTGTAATAAACATGTTAACTTATCCATTTCAGCCGTTTCTAGCAACTTCTGAACAAGTTCTTCCCTTGATGGAATTTTATCGGATTTACAATACTTGGCAAGCAAGATTCTAGCCATTGTTACTATGCATACTATCATATATACATTCTGTTTGCTATAAATATCCGTAGTGATATTTAATAAAAAATACTTCTGATTCAAAAGGTAAAGTAGTATCTATTATTTCTTGCAAAAATCCTTGGATCCATCTCCAATTTATTAATTATATTTTTTGGTTAGACTGTTGTGAATGGATGTTGCTATGTTAAATGAATCTCTTTGTTCCCCTAACATGGGATCTTAGAGCTTTTAATAGATTATTTACAAAGGAAAAGGGAGGGCAGGATTATATTAGGGTTGATTTACAAAAAACTTGCTAATGTAACATTTATTGGAGGCCACTGGATATTGAGCATTTTGTTTGTTAATGTTAAAAGTTACTGTTAACATTAATTTAAAAATGTGGGTTTTTTTTTTTAAATAACGAGCACCTTTCCATTGTGAAGGCCTCGTTGAAGGTGGATGCTGATCCGCATAGCTTCACCATCGGCTCCAATTTTACACCTAGAAAAGGTGAGACTTGAGCAGAAGTTCCCAGCCTTTTTTGGGTCTGTGGGCACCTTTGGAATTCTGACAAAGGGTGCTTGGTGCAATCACAAAAATTGGTGCAATGGGAGGGGGAAGCCCACCACAAAATGTCAGGGATCAAGGTTATATACCAGTCCAATATTTCAGGCAGAAGCTCTGTTTGACAGGATGGTTTTTAATCTGCACAGCCAATGAGAAGCCGTCTTAGGGAAAAGCTGCACCTAGCCTGGTCCACTTTCTAAAAACACTTGGCGGGCACCAAGAAAGGTGTCAGCTGGCACCGTAGTGCCCATAGGCACCATGTAGAGAACCCCTGGTCTTGAACATGGTGTACTAAAGAACATGGAATGCATGGATGAAGCCAGCAGGGTGCCTTTCAGAGACCTGCTGCATTCATGTATTTAATGTGGACAGTATGCCATTCTGAACATTTTCTGGCTTACATTTTTACCACCAAGCCACACAACGTTGACGAGAACTGCTGGATCAGCACCCATAAGTTTCTTAAAGGTTAAACATCCAATCCAACACTAGCTCACTCTAAAAAGGTAAAGGTTTCCCTTGCTTGAAAGTCAGTTGAATCCGACTTTAGGGGGTGGTGCTCATCTCTGTTTCCAAGCCGAAGAGCCAGTGTTGTCCGAAGTCTTCTCTATGGTCATGTGGCCGGCATAACTAAACGATGAGTCGCACGGAACACTGTCACCTTCGCACTGAAGCGGTATCTATTTATCTACTTGCAATTTCTTGTTTTCAGACTGCTAGGTTGGCAGGAGCTGGGGCCAGAGACAGGAGCTCACTCTGTCACACAGCACTCGGGTCTCGAACTGCCGCGCTACTGAACTTCCGGTCTGCAGCTCAGCGTCTTAACCTCTGAGCCACCGTGGCCAGCTCACTCTACACATGATTTTATCATTGCACTGTAGCAATAATTTAGCCTGGGGTTTGCTTGTCTATATAAGATAAACCAGTTGCAGATGACTGTTGTTGTTGTCGTTCAGTGGCACAGTCGAGTCCAACTCTTTGCAACCCCATGGACCACATCACACCGGGCCCTCCTGTCTTCCATCGTGCCCCGGAGTTTGCTCAATTTCATGTTTGCTACATCGATGACATTGTCTCATCCTTTGCTGTCCCCTTCTTCTTTGACCTTCCATCTTTCCCAGCATCAGGGTCTTCTCCAGTGAGTGCTCCCTTCTCATTTGGTGGCCAAAGTATTTGAGCTTCAGCTTCAGTATTTGGGCTTCCAGGGAACAGTAAGGGTTGATTTCTTTTAGGAGTGACTGATTTGATCTCCTTTCCGTCCAAGGGACTCTCAAGAGTCTTCTCCAGCACCACAGTTCAAAAGCATCTATTCTTCAGTGCTCAGGCTTCCTTATAGTTCAACTCTCGCAGCCCTCGCAGCCATACATTACTAAGATGTATTACAGCATGTATTACAGATGTGTTACAGCACAGCAATATCCAGTGATGTGTGGATACACCCAGTGAGATTTTGTTTCTTGTCTACCACAACCTGCTTCCCCCATACATGTGGGCCAGTCATGGTTCAATAAACAATTTCCTTAAGTAACTGACAGACTGAAAGACAAGGACCATTATTTCCATGCTTTTTTTCCTGAGGATAAATCTAAAATGCAGTTTTCCAAAACTGAACTTCTGAGGACATGGCCAGCAGAAACCCCAAATGGAAGATGGAAGCCAAGACGTTTTGTGGATTTATAGTAGCACAAGAAGAAGAAAAAATATTTTTGTGTTGCAACATTCTTTAAAATCCAGAAATTTTTTTTTTGGGGGGGGGGGGTTCTGTATTATCTTCCTTCATTTGACTGAATTAGAATTGCACAAAATTCCCTTTAGAACTGCAGATATCTGGCTTAGAACTGGACATTCTGTGTAGAATAGTCCATTAGGGAAAGCCTGCAGCAGCTGTTCTACAATGATGGAATTCTTTTCCTTCTAAATTTGACAAAGCCTGAGCATCTTCTAGAGGCTATGTAAGACTTAGTTCATAATCAGTTTTTAAAATTATTTAAGTGATTTAAACATCGCCACATCCCTGAATTTAGGAGAACAGGAAAGGTTAGGATGCTAAATAACTAACTAACTTCTGAAATTTCCATAATAAAAGCAAAACATTCCCTGTATCATTTGAAGAAATGGATTTAGGAGAAAACAAAAGCTCTCTATTAAAGAGGAGAGATCTATCCCTCCCCCGACTTCAAGGAACTATTAACTATTAAACCAGAACATTCATGACCCTGATGATGTAACTCTTATGGAATGTGAAAAATCAGAAAAGGCTAACGTATGTTAACTAGCAGGGAAGAACCACCCATATAACTAGGAATGTCAGCCTCCAGATGGGAGATGAGGATCCCTTAGACTACAGAGATCAGTTCCCCTTGGAGAAAGTAGGTGCTTTGGAGGATGGACTATAATATGGCAATGTACCCCACTGAGGTCCCTGCTTTCCTTAGGCTCCATCCCCAAATCTCCAGGAGTTTCCCAACCTGGATCTAGCAACCTTACTCTCCCATCCCCCCCTTCGGTGGCCAAGGGGACCAGGCACCCCTACATATAACGTGTTAACTAGCAGGGAAGATATAACTCTCAGAGAACATCAACTGATGTTCTGACGATTCAGCTAGTATTGAACCTCAGCTGAAGCTCTAAAGGTGTCAGTGATTACTGCTAAGTCCCTTTCCAGTCCAATATGTTGATCCATCACCGCTTTGTAAAGAACTCCTAAATTTGCCTCTGATTGCCCTTCACCCAGCCAGTCTCATTTTTTTCTACCTGTTCCGCCCATAACTCCCCTTGGACATTTGCCAGTTTGTTGGAAACAACTTAATTTGCACAAAAGGCATCTTACTTTTCCACTAAAGAACCCTAAGCAGTCTCCTTGTTTTCTTCTTGGGTCATATCTCTAGCTGTCTCCTCTTGATTCCTAGGAGTTCTGCTGCTCTTTACTAGCAGCAGAATTATCATCTCCGTGGCATTAGATTTTGGATTTCTTTCATTCCCAGCAGCAGGAATTGCATAGGAAGGAGCTTGCTTAACAAGCTTTGATTCGTTTGATCAGCGAATGCTTTCTGATCATTCATAGTGGCAGATTTCTGTTTTGGAATACACTGAAAGGCTTTCAGAACACACTGGTTAATTTGTAGATTAATTTGGTTCTGGTGTGTTACTGGAATAAGAAAATATAAAAGATGAGTGGTAACATTGAAACAATGAGTGGTAATTTGTATTAAACTGTAAGTTCTCATGCTTCCTTTCTTTATACTGAGGACGGTGTGTTTGTTTAAATGTGATGGATTGTGTAAAAAATTAATTACAGATGGTCGATGGCAAATCAACTTTTTCTTTTACCAAAAAAAGAAAAGAAAAATGAAACAGCCCTTAATAGGGACTGATTTGTGAGTTGTGTTGCAGAGTCTAAGGCTGAGGACAGACTGGCAGTCTGGCCCGCTCTGCCTCTGCTTTAAAAGCGGAGACAGAGCAGGCGTCCAGACTGCCACATCTGCCCCGCGGAGGCACCCTCATCTGGCAGCGCGCTCCTCCCGCAGCAGCCAGGCACCACTTCCAAGTCGTGTCCTGGCGGCTGTGCGCACGTTCCACCCGCTTCCGGCGGGTGTGAACGCACGCGGGTGGAGCCGCGCGGCATTCTGCTGCCGCAAGTCGCCCGCAGTGTGCTGCGGGCAGCTTCCTTGTGGTGCCGTCTGAACGCCGCGCTGCGAGGCAGTTCACCCCGGCTTGTTCTGCCGCGCTCCTGTAGTGCAGCAGAACTCTAATCTGTCCTCGGCCTAAGTCAGTTAGCTTTTGCAAATCTGAGCTGTCTCGCTGATTGCTTTATTTTTACCTAGCACATTCAGCTCCTGGACAGCTTGGTTTCCATTAACATTAATCCTTTACAAACCTTACAGTCAGGTGGTACTGGGAGCCTACAAACTGCTGCTCACAGTCCTCCCAATATGCCCATGTTTGCACAACACATGTATTTGGCACACATGTACAACGTCATGTTTTGTAGAAACCAACTTCTGGATTTTTCAGGGTTTGTATTCACGTGTATTCAGGGGTCATTTTGAGCAGGAGCTCAGGGGAGCTCAGCTCTGGGAGTTGGTGCCAGCCCCCCCCCAGCGCATGGGGAATGCTTGCTTGTGTCATGGCTGCAGCAAAATGACCCCCGTCCTTGTTCCTCCGACCAGCCTTCTGAAGGCTTCAGCCACCACTGAAGCTATCCTCCCAGAATAGTGGTATGTCTGAGGCTTGGATTAGTAGCTGTCCCCTCTCTTCTTTCTTTCTTTCTTTCTTTCTTTCTTTCTTTCTTTCTTTCTTTCTTTCTTTCTTTCTTTCTTTCTTTCTTTCTTTCTTTCTTTCTTTCTTTCTTTCTCTCTCCCTCCCTCCCTCCCTCCCTCCCTCCCTCCCTCCCTCCCTCCCTCCCTCCTTCCTTTTTTTCTTGCCTTCTGACATACTTCCGGTGATGTCAGGTGGTGTAGCATATCCAAATAAGTTATGCTAATGAGTTATGCTAATGAGCTCCTGCACCTCTTTTTCTACAAAATGACCCCTGCGTGTACTATCGCTTTACATGCGTGGCAAATACATGTGTTGCCCCTACTGACACCATTTGGCAACCACACATACCAATAGGATTGTGAGTGTACATGCTTCTGTTACGCCCTGCTGGTAGGCTCCCACTATATGCGACTGTAATGGCTGAAAAAGGACTATTGCTGAAGAAATATGAATATGGGTTAAATTGACTGCAACAATGACAAAAGTTGAAAGAGTGGATTTGATAGCCGGAAGGATGAGCTTTAAAACAAGACACACAGCTGGGGCTGTAGAGTGCCCATTGTGACTTTCCAGTGTCCTTGTTGTGCACTTACAAGAAGAATGCTGGAGTTGCCCCCATTTCGAGTGCTACATTTGGAGAAGTGCAGAACCCGCCTTGAGAGACTGCTCAAGTCTTGCTGACACTTTTTTGGCTTCTCTCAATGTTCCACAGATGTGTTATGAAAGGAGGAACTCTCATATTGGCTTTGGATTTTGGAGAAATGTTGGTGCATCGTTCAGATGACAATACATCTAGCAAATGTTCGGTAACGTGCCAGACTTGTGTATCCTCTAGAGTTTTAGGCTGCTTGCTAAGAGCTTAGCAAAGCAACACAGAATGTTCCTCTTTTTTTATGTACAGGATGGGTTCTGTGTTATGCTGAGTATGTAATCTTTCACAGAAGATATATCTAAGCTGAGCCATGCATATCCCAGCAATAGACATCTCTTTCCAGCTCAACATACAGTGTGTTCTTGGCACCCAGTCAACATTGAATCCACCACCCTCCTTTACCCTTTCAGTGCCTAGTGGATACTGGTGGCAGTGAGGTCTTTGAACACTGTCTAACGAGGGCTGTGCACATCAAAATAAATTAGCTTTAATTTCATATCATTCAGAAATTGCATGGTTATCATTTTGCAAAAATTTCCAGAATGTTGATATTGTTGCTGAAATCTATTTCAGGTAAAGTTTTTGGATTTGGGAACATTGGGTATTCATTAAGTAAGTTAGATTAAATTTATTATATATGGTTGTAGGCCTTTACAATCCATTTCCAATAAAATCAGAAATGTAAAAACACAATGTAAAACGTACAGATTTAAAATTTACACATAAAATATTGGCAAGAAATTTTCCCCTAGGTTCCAGGTATAAAGGACAATTTAAGAAGAAGAAGAATATATTGGATTTATATTCCGTCCTTCACTACCCAAAGGAGTCTCAGAGCAGCTTACAAACTCCTTTCCCTTCCCCTCCCCACAACAGACACCCTGTGAGGTAGGTGGGGCTGAGAGAGCTCTGGTAGAAGCTGCTCTTTTTCAAGAATGGCTGTGCCAGAACTATGGCTTGCCCAAGGTCATCCAGCAGATGCAAATGGAGGAGTGGGGAATCAAACCCGGTTCTCCCAGATCAGAGTCTGTGCATTTAACCACTTCACCAAATTGGCTTTAAAACATAATGGGGAAGGTCCTCTACTGTTGGTTCAGAGGTCTTTTTTGGTAGCGCCCAGCAAACATCTCAATGGGCATAGTCTGAAAGCGTAATGATGAGAATGCCACTCTGAGATTGTAGGCTGAAATTTCAGTTAAATAAGATGCTCTAACATGATTTTAAAAAATGATTTTGTACCATGGGGCAAACTCTGAATAACTGATTGAAAGAATATCAAATTGGACATCCTCTCTCTATATCCATTCCTGTACATCAATGATGTTTCCTGAGGGCTGAATCAGATCGTCTGGAATAGTGTAATATCATGTATGAAAACAGGCCCTGCCCAAATAGGATTACAATGAATTCATCCCTTTGAAAGGCAAATTTAGTGGCTGAATGCCTGTCAGAAGGGCAACAAAATGAGGTCATCTAAAGACTGGGAAGGGGGTTGTGCAGTTGGGTTAGAACGGATAAAAGGAAGGACTTCTTCACCCAAAGAGTGGTTAACACATGGAATTCACTGCCACAGGAGGTGATGGCGGCTACAAGCATGGACGGCTTCAAGAGGGAATTGGATAAACATATGGAGCAGAGGTCCATCAGTGGCTGTTAGTCACAAGGTATAGATAGGAAATCTCAGTCTGGGGCAAGGGATGCTCTGTATTCTTGGTGCTTGAGGGGGTGGAGGCAACAGTGGGAGGGCTTCTAGTGCCCTGGCCCCACTAGAGGACCTTCTAATGGCACCTGGTATTTTTGGCCACTGTGTGACAAGAGTGTTGGACTGGAAGGGCCATTGGTCTGATCCAACACTGGCTTCTCTTATGTTCTTAACAGCAGACAATGGTAAAAGATATTGTTGAGTGCCCAGAACTACACGGTCGTAGCCAGGATCTGGCTGGGGAGGAGAAGGAAGGAGGGGGAAAGGGGCTTCATTGGCAGCCACACATGTAGGACACGATCCATCCATTTATTCATTTTTCAGTCTTACCACCTGACATTCTAAAGAATATGTGGAACACTTTTTTTCAAAATATTTTTGCGTTCTGGTGCTTGCTCAGCAAATAAGGACTACATCTTGACCTGCATAATTTCTGACTATTTTTGCGTCCGATGTGAACATTGCATACCGAAGCACAATTGCTCCTCTGGTCTCTCATGCCCTGCGTTTGTGTGTGTGTGTGCACGCGCCTGTGTGAGACTGTAAAACAACGTTTGTGCAAATTAAGATTAATTTATAGCAAGACCCTTAGCCAGATCACTCCTCTATATGTTTCAGCAGATGGGCTCGTGTGTGAAATATTTTCCCTCCGTTACTATAGAGACATCTTGGCATATTTCTGCTTAAGTGGTTTTCTGGAAAGCTGTTTGTTGTGTTGCCCAGTGCTGACAGAAGTGAATCATTTTCAGCGTTCAGTCAAGACTGATTAAAACCTGGTCTCTGGGTGTCTTAACTGCTGCCGACTGCTACTTAGACGAGGACCATGCTGGTAAAGTAATTATGTCTGGGACGTTTAAATCAGAGTTTGAAGCAAACCAGGCAGGTGGGTTACAGTTACCTACCTGAAATATGATCGAGAAGAGACAAAAAGATGGAGGTGGAAATGGGTTTCAGACAACATGCTACACCCTCAAGGATGGTGGAATGAGTGAGTGGCGTTTACTCAACAATGAAAAGATCCACAATGCCAAAATCGTCTTGGGATGATCTGTTGATACTATAAGTAAGGGCGACATTAAGGTATATGGCAGCGTACAGCAGGCAGGACTTACAAATGCATACACAATTTAAGATCATGCTTTAAGAAGTTTGGAATTAAGCTTTCTTGACAGCTTGGGGGAAGGGAGTAGGGGACATTAAGCCTTAGGACGATGTAATTCAAGAGTCAGGCAATGGATGGTTACAAATCATGGCAGAGCACCAAAGAACTACTCTACATGTTTCCAAGGATTTAGGTATCCGGGGGGGGGGGGGCGTTTATTCTTCGAACAGAACTTTCCCCTCCCTTATGCCGCATCACAAATTTTTCTGAAAGTTTCAAAAGAGGGTTTCATTGCAGTTGTAAGGAGGAGGAGATGCTGTTCAACAAATAAATCCAAACCCTTGGACATGTGGCATTATCTGTGCATTCTCTGGAGCCCAGTTTATGGCCGAGGACCGACTGGCAAGATGAAGCGCCGCTGAAGCGGGGCAAAAAGACCTGGGCCAAATTGTCCCGGGGCTTGCCGTTCCCACTGGGCAGACTGAAGCGAGAACATTCCGGGGAAAAGGGCCAAATCAGATGATATGTGTGACATGAGATGTATTGCAGGTCCCCCTAACCCAAACTGTAGTCACGTGTAACACTGGGGAACTAACACTCCCAAGACCACTTCTATGTTCTGAATAAACACGGGAAAATTTAAAAAAAAAAGCAGAAGAGCAATAACCAGCAAACAGTACTGTGTGTTTTTCCCATCAAGCCACAGCTAATTTATGGTGATCCTGTAGGGTTTTCAAGGCAAGAGATATTCAGAGGCGGTTTGCCATTGCCTACCTCTGCTTAGCAATCCTAGTATTCCTTGGTGGTCTCCCATCCAGGTAGTAGCCGGGGCCAATCCTGCTTAGCTCCCGAGATCTGACAAGAACAGGCTACCCTGGGCTATCAAGGTCAGAGCACTGTGTTTTGGGGGGGGGAGGTGCAGTTAAGATGCTGAGCTGGAGGGGAGTGTGGAAAAGCCCACTGAGAAGCAGACAGATACTCCTGTGAGTTGACTGAAGCACCTTGAGAATACAGGCCATCTCTGGGGATCTCAAGAAAAATAATGGATATGCTTCTCTGTAAAAGCGTTTTACTTCGACATTTTTAAATAAAGTATACCCTACAGAAACAATGCAAGTCTCCAGTGGTCTCCCCTCCCAAGGAAAGCATGTTATCTGCAGTACTCTCCTCCAACACCACATGTCAAATGATTCAACTTTGTCAGCTTTCTTCATTATCCAACTTTCACACTTATACATAGTAATGGGGAATACTATGGTACAAATTATCTTGATCGTGGCCACCAGTGACACATCCTTATCCTTAAAGATCTTTCAAGCTCCTTCATGGCTGTCCTTTCCAGTCTTATTTTCTTTCTGATTTCTTGGTTGATGATGGAGCCAAGGAATAGTAAATCTTTAACAATTTCAATTTCTTCATTGTTAACTTCAAAGTTGTGAGATTCCCCAGTAGTTGTTACTTTTGACTCCTTGATGTTCAGCCATAATCCTGCTTTGGCAGTTTCTGCTTTCACATTCATCAGTATTTGTTTCAAGTCTTTCCTATTTTCTGCCAGTAACGTTGTGTCATCTGCTTGTCTCAAACTGTTAATATTCTTTCCACCAATTTTCACTCCACCTTCATCTAAATCTAATTTAGCTACTGTTCTTAATATATATTGAACAGATAGGGAGATAAAATGTATCCTTGTCTGACACCTTTGCCAACTGGAAACCATTCTGTTTCTCCATAGTCTGTCCTAACAGTAGCCTCTTGTCCAGAGTATAGGCTACACATCAAAACAATCAGATGTTGTGGCACACCTGTTTCTTTTAAAACCAAGCATAGCTTTTCATGACCAATACAACTTTGCTGTAATCTATGAAACACAAACTGATTTTCATCTGAAATTCCCTTGTATGCTCCAGTAACCAATGTAAATTTGCAATATCATCTCTTGTGCCTTTTTCTGAATCCAGCTTGGACATCTGGCATTTCTTCTTCCATATATGTTTTCTGTTGTAAGATTTTGAGAATCACCTTATTCACATGTAAAATTAATGGAATGGTCTAATAGCTGCTGCAATCTTTGACATTTCTTTTTTGGAACTGGAATGTAGATTGAGTGTTTCCAGTCTGTGAGCCATTGTTTTGTTTTCCATATTTGGTGGCAAATTCTTCTTTAGATTTTGATGGACTTCATTTCTGTGGCTTCAAATAGTTCTATTTCTATCCCATCTACTCCTGGGGATTTGTTTCTCCCAATTCCTTTCAGTGCAGTTTTCATGTCACTTTCTAAAACTGCAGGTTCTTCTTTAAAAGATTCTTCTTGGAAGGAATTTGTCACAAGAGAAGGGCACAAACTGGAAAAATGCAGTTCGTGGCAGTTTGTGATTCATGGCCGAACCATGAACAAAATCACGAACCAAACTGGGAGGTTCATTTGCAAACTGAACCGGTTCATGGCCCCGCAAACCCTGTGGAAGGGGTCCACAGTCCCTTTAAATGAGGTTTGCAGAAAGCCCAAACAGTTTTCTTGTGCCGTCTTTTTACACTTTAATGAGACTGCACAAGTCAGCTCAAAATAGCTGAGTGGTGATGGGGAGCCCACCACCACTCAGCTATTTTGAGCTGACTTGTGCAGTCTCTTTAAAGTGTAAAGAGATTGCACAAGAAAACTCAGCTGTTTTTGCCACTTTTGCAGGGTACAGAAAGCAGGGGGTTAAAAGGGCTTGGAGTCCCTTTAACCCCCTGCTTTCTGCTCTATCCATGAACTGCCACAAACTGCTTTAAAAATTTGTGGAAGTTCGTGACAGTAGGCCCATCATGAACTTCAGGTCACGAAGCACAAACAGGGCAACATTTATCATGAATTTTGCTTCGTAGTTTGGTTTGTGCCCATCCCTATCTGTCATCCTTTCATCTCTTCTGCATAGTTCTTCAGTATATTGTCCCCATCTTTTCTTTATTTTGTCCTGTTCAGTTAATGTATTTGCATCTTGATCTTTCAGCATTCCTGAACCATGTTTTAAATTTCCCTTTGATTTCTTGGATCTTGTGGGACAGATATCTTGTTCTTCCTTTTTTGATGTTCTCTTCTATTTCTTTATGCTGGTTATTATAATAGTTTTCTTTGTCTTTATGTGCCAGTTGCTGGAACACTGCATATAGCCTTCTGATTCTGTTTCTGTCACCTTTTACTCTGTCTGCCTTTAACAATTTTAAGAGTTTCATCAGTCATCCACTGAGGTTTTTCATTCCTTTTGGCTACAGGAACAGTCTTCACACATTCTTCCTCAATAATATCTTTGGTTTCAACCCATAGTTCTTCTGGTTCATGTTCACTTGAATTTAGTAATGCAAATATGTTCTTTCCATGGTCTTTAAACTCTTCAGAAATGCTATTTAGATTGTTTTCTGGCACTATGAATCTTTTGATGTTTTTCTTTAATTTTATTCTAATTTTCAACATTAACAATTCATTGTCTGTAACACAACCAGCTCCTGGTCTTGTTTTAGTGGAGAGGATAAAGCTTCTCCATCTTCTGCTTCTGATTATGTAATCAATTTAATTTCTGTATTGGCCACCCGGTGACTGAGCACACTTTTGAGTACCATAAAACTGTTCATCAGAGTGTGTAGGGAGAGACATTTGAAAACATGATTTAAAATATTGAATGTGTAATCTTTGTGAAACAAAAAAATATGAGGTGCTACATATGTACAGCCAAATTCTAGGCTTGATTACTCCGAAATAATCTCAGGAGTTCCATAGGATTGGCTTCCTGGTACTTGTGTTTAGGAGTAACACCTTAACTGGATTAGATGATGCTGTAGGCAAGTCAAAATAGTGGTGGTGATTTCTGTATTACAGTGATTTTTTTCTGTATTACCATAAAAATAATGAAAAAGTATCGCACTGTTGTTTTTTTGGAACGAGATTGCATTCCCTTCTGTGATTCTTCTTCTGTGCTGAGAAATGCATTTTACTACCGATCTTTTATAGCAAATATTCTTTTGATGTGTTTTCCTTCCATGTAATTATCCCTTGGGGAGGGAAGGGGCCATGGTACAGACTGATCTCATCAGATCTTGGAAGCTAAGCAGGTTCAATACTTGGATGGGGGGCCACCAAGGAAAACTCTGCACAGGAAGGCAATGGCAATCCACCTCTGCTTCTCACTTGCCTTGAAAGCCCCTTGCTGGGGTGGCCATAAATCTGTTGTGACTTAACAGTATTTAGTTACCCCTTCCCCTGATAAAAGTATGAAATGAAGTTCTCTGTCCTAAGCAGAGCTACACCCTTCTAAGTCAATGGTCTTAGGAACGTGTAACTGCTTAGGACTGCACTGTAAATTTTGCAACTTTGAAACCAGTGGAGATTTTCTACAAAGCCTATGCCTATGATTCTCAAACTATTTAGTGACTGATTTTTTTTATCCAAAGGCTGTATTGGTTCTGCTTCACTCTGAAGCAATGCAACAGACCTGTTTGATTCATTTGCAAGTAGCTGGCTAATTAAACCCTTAGGGGGTATGTGGGCAACAGGTGCTACTGCACTCTCAAACACTTGTGTCCTATAGGATGGAATGAACAGATTATGTGTGGGGGAGCAATTTTACCAATGCTGGCATCATTTCACCAGGAAAAAATAGAATTTGAATCATGCAAAGCAATTGATGGAGTAAAAAATACAAAGAGTAAAACATCCACGCATTGTTGGCTGCAACTCCATTGGTGTATTATAGCAATCATATGCCACTGGATTGTCTTGTCCATACCAGGAAAATCCAGCTGCAAATGACTGCTGTTTTGCAATAATTGCGCAATATCCAACAATGTCTATTTGTGTTTCATCCTTGCGCAGGGGCCATGCTAATCTGTATCGTTCCAATTTTAGTATATGTGCTGTCAAAGCGAGCACTATCCAATGATGTATGGATACAGTTCTTGTGTTAACTTCAGGATAGTGTTTCATAACTGTTAGTAAACTCTCTGTAAACTGTAAGTCAGAAACATATTTATTTGTAATCATTTCATTTATATCCCACATTTGTTACATCATGCCACTGAGCGGCGAACATAGAATTCCAAGGAAATCTTCCGTTCAGGTGGTATCCAGGGTCAAAGTCACTTCGCTTCAGCAAGACTATTCTCTCATGTGCCTTCCTACCATATCCTGGGACCAGTACTAACTGTGGTAGTCCACATGGGATGTAGATGTGGGACTTTAAGATTTCGGCCTTAAACAACCTATTTCTCTCTCCCCTACTTTTTCTTGTTTAACGCCAACGCAATGAAGTGTTCTGGAGAAGACAAAAGCTTCTTTTATGCTACAGTGAAAAGGATTTACATGCCTTTGGGTTTTTAATATATTTAGTACAATTTATCTCACCCTTCCTCCAAGGATCTCATGACAGCGATCTCCCATCCTCCATGTCACCCTCACAACAACCTTGTGAAGAAGGTTAGGTTGAGAAAGAGTGGCTGGCCCAACTTCAAGGCACAGTGTGGATGTGAACTCTGGACTCCCACATCCTAACTCAAGCCGTTAACCACTCTATCAAGCTGGTTTTCCAAGCAAGCTGGATTTTGCTTTGGATCACCAGCTACTACAATCTATTTGGAAATGCCATTATCA
Organism: Lepidodactylus listeri; assembly: GCA_029233225.1. Taxonomy (NCBI): domain Eukaryota; kingdom Metazoa; phylum Chordata; class Lepidosauria; order Squamata; family Gekkonidae; genus Lepidodactylus; species Lepidodactylus listeri. Next base: position 19,909,620 of record JARCFY010000016.1, read on the forward strand.
GCCACTAGAGAAAGAGAGCTTCATCATCTAGAGGAAAATGATGGGGAAAGATACAGGGATCATTTGGGACTGGAGCAAGGTGGAGCAAGATTCTCTGATCTGATTCAGCCCTCTGCTGAATTGCTGCTGAAATTTGGCAGCAGATTTAAAAGTGGCTAGAGGAAAGGGGGTTTGAGGGAGAGGCTCCAAACTTACAGAGTAGCTCCTGGGGCCTCTCCCCCAAATACTTACCAAGTATCAAGAAGATTGGACCAGGGGGTCCAAAGCTACAGGCCCCCAAACAGGTTGCCCCCATTCCCTCCATTGTTCTCTATGGTGGGGAAAAAGCAACCTCCAGGAAGTGTGCCATCAACTCTGGTTGTGTAACTAGAAGTGACATCACTGTGCCATGGGCTGCTCTAAGATTCACTCTATTGTAAAAAGCGTAGAATATCAGGTGAGTCCTAGAACATCCTGTGACATGGTGATGTCACTTCCAGTTATGCATCAGGAAGTGATACTGCAGCATCAAACGGATGCCATTTTTCTCCTGCTCTCCTATGTAGCAGTGGCAGGGGGCCAAGGTGATTCGGCAGGCAATCCGGCCAGCTTATATTAGAATCTGAGAGCATGTCAAGGCATCATGCATAGCATCATTAAGCCAAGTTGCTCTGAAACATGATAGTGGATGAAAGAGAGGGATGGAGAAATGCCTTGTGAAAACAAATCACAGTCCAAACAGAGGGATGACAGAACATCCCTGCTTCCAACTATATCCTGGGATCAAACCTTGAAGTCCCTATACAATGCAACTATTTAAAGTAGATTAGCTCATGGGGAAATTTCTTAAAATATTGTGCAACTCAAAGGGTGCACCTTTATGAACGAAACTTGGTGTTTAATTAGGAGGCGTCTGCAGCATAACAAATTTAGAGCTCTTTTTTGCAGATATATTTTAAAGCGTAATCCCCTATCTAGACCCCACAGAGATCAGCAGGGCTTTTCACAAGACCCTTTCCATATCCCATAAATACACAGCCCTTTCCACATCCCACTAATTTTAGATTCTGCACTCTTGCACGGTATGCCTACTCTTTTACTGTGTGTGTGTTTTTTCAACCCTGTTTACACTGCTGTTAGTGTTTAATTGCTATATGTTTACTGCTAACTGGTTTTAAAGAGACTGTGGTTGAACGGTATTCCGCCACACACACACACACACACACACACACACACACACACACAGGCTATAACATTTCGATGGTTTACATATTTATTGTGGTGGAATTAGAAGTTCTGTTTTGACTGTCATTAGCTGCCCTGGAAATTCAACAAATTGTGAGTGATAGGTGTAAACTTTTTACATAAATAAATAGCAGAAGGAGAAAATGAGAAGCTGGGAAGGTTTTTCTAATTCTTTTTCAGGTAGAGTTGCCAGGCCCACAGGAGATGGGGGGAGGCAGGGACTTACAGGGATGATGGGTGTCCTCAGTAAAATGACATCCTATGCAGCCCAGAAGTGACATCATTGCACTGGGGTAATGCTGTAGCATTAGTCCCAAATGTTATGGTTTAACCATAGAGTTATGAACAAATACTAGAGTGGCACCCAACACAATCATTCCACTTCTAGATCCATGCTGGAAGTGGTGTCATTGTGCTGGGGATGCTGATTACAATTTTGAACAGGAATTTCTTCCCACTGCCAAGCTGAGAGGCAGTGGGCAATGAGGGTGAGGGGCGGGAGGTCTCCGGCTGCCTGTGGAAGCTGGCAGCCCTAATCTCAGGCAGATTTACAGATGCCCCAAAACGTAAATATTATAGAAGAACACTCACTTCCCTCAGGGGAAAAGTAGCCACAGAAGACTTTTGATGACCTATTTGAGAACACGTTTAAAAAATGAATTCGAATCTATTTCTTTTAATAAAACATATAAATATAAATGTTTTGTTTTCTTTGTGTTCTTGTGTGTTGTCACCTACTGTTCATTGTTACTGATAATACTGGGGGGCGTAATTTTAAACAGAAAATGCAGAATGAAGAAAAAAGAAACGGCTGCAAAAATACTTACTGGGTTCATTTCTCACGAGAAACACACTCAAAGTGGAGATATTCAGACAGCTTTTGAAACCTGGCCTTGTACCTCATGGCTCCTGCACTCCCAGTCAAGTTTCTTGTGCCTTCTGACCACACAGGTGGAATGTTCTTAGTCTTGATGCACACACTGAAATGGAACAGAAAAACAGCATGGTCAAAAGTCCTCTTTGATCTTCAGAATTTTAGTTATTATTTGACTGTGTCAAGCAGATATTTGCATTGATGAACTATATATGATTCCACCACTACACCCTCCCTGGTCAAATCTGCCTGTTTGATTATTTAGCCCCGTCTTTCCACAGTTCTGTGGCACTACGGTTCTCAGCATGGCTGCCCATATGCCCCACATATGACTACAATCAGCCTTCCACAGGGGATGTTGTGAGTTAGCTGCATGTGCCAATTCACATAATCTGAAAGTTTTCATAAGGGGAACCTCTTTGTGTTAGTCATCTGGTTGTCAAACTCAGGCTGGCTGCGATCCTGGTACTGGCACAAGATGAAATATTATATACTTTTAAACATTTTTCGTACTTAAAACGATGCGAACGGGCAATTCATCAGTACACTTTCTTACAGTTTTAAGAACAATAAATGTCGACCAAAGGGCAATGATCAGACAGGTCTCAGATTTAAATGACAGGGTTCGCTTAGTGTTTACTGAACCAGTCACCCAAGCGCCCTCCGTATCTCTTAAAACAATGAAAAACGAAAGAATAATATCAGACACAACAGACGTTTCTGTCAACGCAACTCGAGTAGCACAATGCCAATAGTAAAATATATTTTTCACAATTTGACTTCCTGTCAGGAATCTATTCCTCAGTGCCAAGTTGACATCTAATGTTTAAGAGACAAGTAAAACTGATTTTTTAACAAAAAGATCTTTCCTCCCTGACTCCAGACCCGGCTGCTACTGAAAAAGTGGGTGGATTGTGGATGGTAGACAAATCCCAGATACAAAAAGGAATCATTGGAGTCAAAACAAGTGGTGTGCTTCATCCAGATAAGCAAAAATAGAATTGTGCAGTCCTAAATTGTGCTATACCCTTCTGAGTCCATTGAAGTCAATGGTCTTCAAAGGGTTTAACTGCTTAGTATGGCACGGTAGGAGCAGCAGAATCACGAGGAATGGGTTTGGAGGGTATCCATTTTCCAAATCTAAAATCTGGATGGCGTCCATTTTCCAAATTTAAAATACTATTGATTAGAGATGGGAAGGACCACTTGACTCCTCCATGGAAAAATATTTTGGGGGCCAGATTTGTGGCTAGATTTCTACTGAACTTTCTCTCCCCCCACCCTTCCTGCAGTTATTTTCTTATTCAAGAGGCTGTGAACAAAGGTTGAGGAAAAAAAAAGATTTTTGGAAAGAGGGGGAGCATGATAGAGGCTTATACAATCATGCATGGGGTGGAGAAAGTGGAGAGAATTTTTTATTCCTCTCCCACAGTACTAGAACTTGGGGGGGGGCTCAAAGTAGTTGATGGGCAATAAATTCAGGTCAGACGGAAGGAATTTCTTCACTTAATGAGAAATTAAATTGTGGAATTTCAATGTCATTGGACACAATAACAGTCATTATCATAGATGGCATGTAAAGGGGATTAGACTTGTGGAGGACAGGTCTATCAGTGGCTACTAGCCATGAAGATGAAAGGGAACCTCCACCTTCAGAAGTAGCAAACCTCTAAACAACAGTGCTCGGAGGCAACATCAGGGGAAGGCCTTGGCTTCTATGCCATGTTTGCTGGTCCTCCAGGACAACTGGATAGCCACTGTGTGAAACAGGAAGCTGGACTCGATGGACCGCTAGTTTGATCCAGCAGGGCAGTTCTTATTATTTTTTTGAGTGTTTCAGTGATAAAGTCAGTGGAATCTGGAATGTTCCAGTGTCTTCAGAGTTTCAACAGTCCTCTTAGGTCTCACTGTTAGCAGACAGACCCCTTCTCTCGCTGAGGGGCAGTTTATAACCAGAAAACCAAAAACACCCTTCATACAATATCATCTCAAATTTCCTAAATACAATACACTGCCTGGCCCAAAATGACACAAAATGGATGCCAGCAAGGGAGAAATCTAGACATCGTTCAGCAGTGCCAGAAAGAGTGACTGGCCAGCTAACAACCTCCTCTCTACCCTAGAGACACATAATTTAGGACAATGGGTCTCCCAAGGAACTATCTGCTCACCTTGGGTTAACCTCATCCAGACCCAGCCTCATGTCTCCTAGCTCATTTACCCTAATTAAGCAACACTTTAACATTGTTCACAAAACTTGGTAGCTTTTCCCATCTGGTACTTACAAGGTCATCAAGCACCATTAATGCCTACAGTCCACCTCAGGTAAACCCATCAAGTTTCTCCCAAATCATTGACCAATCCTCACCAAACCTAGAGAGTAGATAAAGGACGGTCATCTGGAGACCCTCCACAAGTCTGGTGTCTCTAGCATACTGGGGGGCCATTCTATATACTCCTGAACATCTGAACCTGTGCCTGTCATTTCCCCGGAAAGCACTTTCCTGGAGACACCTTTTTTTGGGGGGGGGGGGCTGTAACTCAGACCTCGTAAACCCAATCCTCACCAAACCAGTAGAGAATAGTCAGCTGGAGATCACCTGTGATTTTGGTGCCTCTAGCACACGGGGGGGGGGGGGGTGGACATTCTACCACATCACAAACTTCATAAACTGGTTCAGTTCATATGAAGCCTTTTTAGTTTGTGATGGTCCGTGGTTCAGTTCCCTAATAGCCACAGCCCAGGCAGGGCTGTAGCTAGTGTAGGCCCACAGGGCAACACCCCCTCTTCAATTAGGGTTGCCAGCCTCCAGGTGGGGCCTGGGGATCTCCCGCTTTTACAACTGATCTCCAGCTGACAGAGATCAGCTCCCCTGGAGAAAATGGCTGCTTTGGAGGGTGGACTCTATGGCATTGTAGTATGCTGAGGCCCCTCCCCTCCCCAAACCCCACCCTCTCCTGGCTTGACCCCCAAAGTCTCCAGGTATTTCCCAACCCAGACTTGGCAACCCTATCTCCAATTCACAACACCCCCAAATCTTCCCTGTTAGTTTGACTTAAGTTAGAGTTAGTTTGACTAAGTTAGACCCCAACCCGCTAGGCATTTCTTTTGCCACACTGGACCAGCCTAAGTGCGGTTTCCACCTCCTCAGCTAAGTCGGCAGGGGCTGTTGTGTGGCCTCGGCAGAGCAGCTCCTCCTCCTTGTACCTTCCTCCCAGAAATGTGCTGTTCTCATCCTCGTGGCATTTCCGGAGTAGCCAGCAGCCATGCTGATGGGGGGAATCTGTCACATGTAATCCTAAGAAGTTCTACGAAAGAATTTGTACTTGTACGGTTTTTATCTGCTGGACTGGGAATGGGTTGGTAGAGGAGAAAGCCTCCTCCCAAATAGTGTGTGTGTGTGTGGGGGGGGGGGGAACCTAGCTCCAACAGACACATGTCTGGGATCTGTCAAAAGCCCAGGGGGGCTGCATCTTGATTTATTGCCCAAACTGCAGCCTGCCTGCTGCTCTCAAGAGCACTGATTCGAAATCCGTCTCTCTCCTTGCCAGGGCTTAATTTGCTTAACAACAAATAAAGAAGTGCCAGGGTTTACACCTACCTCGGAATCACCCTCCGCCTCCAGGTCCCCCCGCCCCTCCTCCATACAGTGCCCCCCTCCTCTATCCAGTGCCCCCCCAAGAAAATCATCTAGCTATGGGCCTGAGCCCAGGGGTCATGGGGGTAGCACCCTCAGCCTGGAGCCATAGCATCTATTTTCTACACTATTTCTTTGTGCGTGCGTGTGTATGTGTGTGTTAAGTGCCATCAAGTTGTTTCTGACTTATGGTGAATCAATGTCCTCCAAAACACCCTATTGTTAACAGTCTTGCTCAGGTCTTGCAAACCTGAGGGCCTTTGTGGCTTCCTTGACTGAGTCAATCCATCTCATGTTGGGTCTTCCTCTTTTCCTGTGAACTTTGTCTCTTGCCTGATGGTAAATGAAAGCACCTCTTAATAAGAAAGCATTTAGAGCAGGTACTTGGAGAGGAGGCATATACGTTTTCTAAACAAACAAATTCTAAATAAAATAGGTTAATTAATTCAAATGATATGCTCTGACCTGGATGGCCCAGAGTAGCCTGATCTTATCAGATAGAATCACAGAACCACAGAGTTGGAAGGGGCCATACAGGCCATCTAGTCCAACCCCCTGCTCAATGCAGGATCGGCCTAGAGCATCCCTGGCAAATGTTTGTCCAGCTGCTGCTTAAAGACTGCCAGTGAGGGGGAGCTCACCACCTCCCTGGGCAGCTGATTCCACCACTGAACAACTCTTACAGTCAAAAAGTTTTTTCCTAATATCCAGCTGGTACCTTCTCGCCCTTAATTTAAACCCATTCTTGCAAGTCCTCTCCTCTGCTGCCAACAGGAACAGCTCCCTGCCCTCCTCTAAGTGAGAGCCCCTCAAATCCTTCGAGAGAGCAATCCTGTCCCCCCTCAACCTCCCCTTCTCCAGACTGAACATTCCCAAGCCCCTCAGCCTTTCCTCACAGGGCTTGGTCTCCAGACCCCAGATAATTCTCGTCGCTCTCCTCTGTATCCGCTTCATTTTGTCCACATACTTTTTGAAGTGAGGCCTCCAGAACTGCACACAGTACTCCATATCTTGGAAGCTCAGCAGGGTTGGTACTTAGATGGGAAGCCTCCAAGGAATACCAGGGTTGTGATGCCAACCCAGGCACTGGCAAACCACTTTCGATTCTCTCTTGCCTTGAAAACCCTACAAGATCGCCATAAGTCAGCTGCGACTTGATGGCACTTTTCACCCCCACAATGCAAATGATGGCATCTTTGTTGCTAAGATTCAAGTAATTGTTCATTCATTTTCCTGAGTTTAAACAAGTTTAGTTTGCCAACTTGGGGGGGGGGGGGGGCTATTGTTATGGTGGTTCATAGTGTCATTACTTCATCAGTCATAACAATTATTGGAATTTGCCTGAAGCTAGTATTTATTTTGTTAAAGTTATTTTTACCCTGTTCTCTTAATCATAGATTCTTGAAGCAGTTTCCAAAGGAACAGCAGTCCCACCCAGCCCAGTAAAAACAGATAAAAACTAACCATTTGCAATAAAAAAATAATAGCTAGAAACCCACAGTAAGTAAAAAGGAGCAATATAAACTAATCCTGTAAAACTAATGAATAAGAAGCAAGCGTAATACCAGTGAATTAAAATCTGTAAAACAATGAGAATAGCAATAAATAAACAGCAAATAAAAACAACTCCAGATATAGCAGAGATATGGTAACAATAAAATTAGGTTAAAAAAAATAGTACATAAGAACGTACGAAGAGCCCTGCTGGATCACATCAGTTGTCCATCTAATGCAACATCTAATTTGATGGCCAATTAGTTGCCCTGGAGGGCCAATAAACAGGGCACAGAGGCCAAGGCCTTCCCCTACTGCTACTTCTTAGCTCTGGTACTCAGAATTACTTCAACAGTTTGACCTGGAGTAATAAGATGCTCATTGTTAACACCAAGATTTACGTATCTTGTGCTGTCCAATTAACTCTTGGAACAGGCAAAAAATAAAGAATTTGTTTCCATAGGGTTGCCAAATTCTAGGTGGGGCCTAGAGATCTTTTGGAATTACAACTCAGCTTCAGAATACAGAAATCAATTTCCCTGGAAGAAAATGACGGCTTGGGAGGGTGGACTGTATGGTATACTGCTGAGGTCTCTCCCCTTCCCAAACCCCACCCTCTCCAGGCTCCACCTCCAAAGTCTCCAGGTATTTCCCAACCCAGAACTGGCAGCCCTAATCATGTTGTAATTATTACTTGGCTAAAAAAGAAAAAAGAAGTCATTCATACCAGTAGAATCTTTGACTCACTGTGTTCTTCCTCCATGTATTCGGTCTCCAAGCTGGTATTTCGGTTAGCACAATGACACAAAAGGTTGGCAGCTAAATAAGGATTTAGTAAATAAACAATAAAAGCTGTGAAAACTTTGTGATGGACAGTAAGAGAAATACTTCGTGTACCCTGTAAGTTCAGATAGGGTTACCAATCTCCATGGCACTGAAGTCCCTCCCCTCCTCAAACCCCACCCTCCTCAGGCTCCACTCCCAAAATCTCCAGGTATTTCCCAACCCGGAACTGGCAACCCTAGTATCAGTAGAGGGGGAGAGAGTGAGTTTACAACAGCTATATGTGATAAGTAAACTTAATCTAGGACATTTTCTGCACAAATGGATAAGTAAAACTTAATTTAGGACATTTTCTGCACAAATGGATCTCCTCACTTCTGTATTTGTATTCCTCTGTCAGTTTCACTTGTTTCTGCAGTGGTATTTGCAGTCCAAGGAGCAAAAACACAGTTTTTGCACAGACACAGCAAGGAAATTCCTGGAAACAGGGAAGTCTGATGCTGCACCACAAGAGAGGACAAACTTGGACTGCAAATACCTCTGTAGAAATGAGCGAAAGAGGTGGTAGAATACAAATGCAGGAGTAGGAAGACCTGTTTGTGCAGAAAACATCTCTATTTCACCCTCTTCTGTTGACAAAACAGAGAAGCAACCCTTTACTTTTGAGGTAGGGCTATGGAAAAATCAAAAGAGTTGTCTCTGAGGGTATAAATAGGCTGTGAACACCATGGTTCAGGTTAGTAAATAAAGAAAATGAAGCATCCAAAGAAAACTGTGTTTAGCCACTTCGGATTCTGTTGTGTATGGGGGAGGGGGCTATAGAATTCTCTTGGAGGCCAAGAAAAATTAAGATTTGAATTCTTGCTCAGTTAGAGACAAGCTCATGTCGAACTGGGACATCTTGGACCAGAATACTCAGAACAGAACTTTTTTAAAACAGTAAAACGTTGCTGCAAGCTTCTTTTGGGGAGAGTAGGGTAATTTAAAAAAAAAATCTGAGATTTGAATTAAAGAAAGAGTTGAACAAATCTGTGTGTATGTATACGTATGCTCAGAAAAATACATAAAGGGATGTTAAAAATATTTACTTTGAACATTCTTTGAAGAGAACTCCTGTAGTATACAAGAAGCAATAAAAACAACAGAATACAGTTTCTGCATTATACAGATTCCCCAATCCCTGACTGAAATCTGTACCAAAATGACTGCCAAAATCTGAATTTATCATACTGGAAACTTCTTGGCAACTTCATTAAATGCCACCACTGATACTCTCCCTGCCCCCAATAGGAAGGATCCTGACCCTCCTGCGTCAGCTCTTTTGCTTTATCCCACACCATGATGCCTCATGGCAGCAAGGATCCCAGAGGGGATCCCCATTGTCTCCCACAACACCAGTAGCCGGGAGAAAGCTGAACCACCACTACCACCACGCCTTATTGCTCTGCCCCAAGCAGTCACTTAGTTGGCTTGGGTGGAGACCCATCCTTGGCTCCATGGAATCAACAAATTCAGAACCACTTCTGTTGATCTCAGTAAACTTTCAAGGCTTAGGAGCTACTTAATACATCTCTCTGGGGAACTTATGAATGGTTGCTGGTAGCTCAACAGAGGTCTTTCTGGGCCCAGATGGAACGAAGTCAGCCAGGTAAGCATAGGGGTTGAATCCACAGCATCTGTTTCATTAGTGGTGGAGTTTTCCTCTGGTGTGAGGAGCTTTCCACCAACTCTTCCAGCAGAGCAAGGAGGACTTGCATCAAAGGAAGGTTCCTAAGCATGGGACCTTTGGATCCAACATATTTGCTTGCCCACACTTGTTTTGGGAGATATGTGGGACGATGATCATGAGCAACGAAGGTTTTGAGAACCAGTTTGATGTAGAGGTTAAGAGTGCGGACTCTAAACTGGGAGAACTGGGTTTGATTACTCACTCTGCCACATGCAGCTGCTGGGTGACCATGGGTCAGCCACAGTTCCCACAGAGCTGTTCTCTCAAGCAGTTCTCTCAGAGCTTTCTCAGTCCCACCTACCTCACAGGGTGTCTGTTGCAGGGAGGGGAAGGGAATGAGATTGTAAGCTGCTCTGAGACGCCGAATGAAGAGCATGGTATAAATCCAATCTCCTCCTCCTCCTCTTCTCTGGCTTGGATCCCGTGGTGTGTTTCCACATATGGAAGGATTTCCACCCTTGGAACAAGACTTTTTAACCTCCCTCCCACTGCAGCCCACAATTACCTGCTAACTGCTGTTCTTTGGGGACCAGGGACTCCTCAGGAACAGTGTTTGGGGGGGGCATTTTCACCTGCAGAGCAGTAGATAATGTTGCATTCTGTGGGAAGAAATCTTTTCACCCACGGAAAAGCTACGTTGGATCCCAATTATGGAATATCCTAGTTTATTTAGGGATGAGATTTTGTATGTGATCCCCCCCCCCCCCCCATACATAGCCTAAAATAGAGCTAAAATATTGGCAGACTCTTTTAGGAATGTTTTGTTTCTTCTGACGAAGGAAGAGTCTGTATGATGGAGCTTCCATGGTTTCTGGGAGGACGAATCAGGAGCTTCTCGAGGTAAAAACCCTCAGCCCTTCCACCGTCCTGACTTGCAGCCTACATCCTTAGAAGGGGGAAGACCTTTCGTTGCCCCTGCCCCATTCCTTGCTCAAAGAAACATGGCCACCCTAGGGGTTTTCCCGGAATTCCCATCTAGAGCTATGTGGTTTCTTAACGAGTCTCACAAAAATGTGTTTTTTTATATATTGAATGTTATTTTAAGCATAAAACTTTTAAGCTGTTCAAATACTTTTCTTTGTACTACAGAAATCCGAGACTATTAGACATTAACAAGTAAATGTGCCTTTAAAAAAATCCAGCCGCTCGAATCAGCTAAGTAGTTTTCTTTGGATCAAGCGCTTCTTCAGCCTTCCACCAAAGGGGGGGGAGACATTACTGTGATTTGATACTGCATCTCTGCATTATCTGTCTCTTCCATTTCCAGACAGAGGTTTTCCTTATTTCATAAGTCAAAAAAGGACATTGTTTTGTGCAGAGCGGGCAGAACTAAATTGATCACCACCACCAAGATTTCACTCTGTGAATAATAATGTACTGCTGGCTTTCAAACCAAAGCACCTTACTACAGACAGACATTACTGAGCTGAGCCAGAAAGCCTTTCAACATAAGAAGTTGTCATTGGTGCAGCTAATTTAGTAACACCTATTTTGACTGGCTGTGGTTCTCCAGGGTCTTGGGCCAAGAAGGCTCTTTGGTAGGGTTGCCAGACCCCCCCAGTTTGGCAGGGGTTACCTGCTTTGGGGGGGGGGGGCTCTACCTGCCAGCTGGCCAGCCCCAACACCCACAGCCACCCCTCTCCTTTCTCTCTCGAAAGAGAGGAGAGGGGCAGCTGCGGGCCACGTGCCCGATCTCCGAGTGGCATTGTTGTTCAGAGATCGGGCAGGGCCCTCCTGATGCAGGCTCTTAAAGGGACCGTGGGGGTGGGGCTTGGAGCTGGGATGTCCCCAATGTAATGTCACATTCTGTTAGCTACAGCCTCCCCTCGCCAAGCAGAGTTTGCTATGGGATTCATAACAGCTTCAAGGGCAGGGGTTCCTAGTCTTTTTGAGCTTGTGGGCACCTTTGGAATTCTAACTCAGTGTGGTGAGAACATAAAAATGTAGTAGTAGTAGTAGTAGTAGTAGTAGTAGTGGAAGAAGAAGAAGAAGAGAAGAGACTGGATTTATTCCCCGCTCTTCACTCAGAGCGGTTTACAATTTCCTTTCCCTTCCTCTCCCCACAACAGTCACCCTGTGAGGTAGGTGGGGCTGAAAGAGCTCTTTCGAGAACTGCCCTTGAGAGAACAGCTCTGAGAGAACATGTGACTGACCCAAGGTCACACCAGCAGCTGCATGTGAAGGAGTGGAGAATCAAACTCGGTTCTCCCAGATTAGAGTCCATGCTCCTAACCACTAAACCAAACTGGCTCTCAGTTTGATGTAGTGGTAGCCACACCATCCAGTCTGAGAGGATCTAGAAACCTCTGCCTTATATTCTTTCTTCACTTGACAAATGAGTAGATACTGGGGAAGATCCTAAGCTGTGCTTGTAGAAGAAGAGGAGGAGGAGGAGGAGATTGGATTTATACCCCACACTTCACTACTCAAGGGAGTCTCAGAGTGGTTTACAAACTCCTTTCCCTTCCCCTCCCCACAACAGACACCCTGTGAGGTAGGTGGGGCTGAGAGAGCTCTGAGACAACTGTCCTTGAGAGAACAGCTGGTGCAGAGCTATGGCTTGCCCAAGGTCATCCAGCAAGTGCAAGTGGAGGAGTGGGGAATCAAACCCAGTTCTCCCAGATTAGAGTCCATGCACTTAGCCACTACACCAAACTGGCTGTCATTGGTCATTGGTCATCCAAATCACACAAGCCTGGTGTGCACAAATGGCCTGATTTTCTCTCCAGTTTATATTAAAATATATTGTAGCTAATATTATTTTTGCATAACACCACACTTTGGAACTAACCAGCTGGATTGAATACACTTGGACGTCAATATCATGGGGTCACAAGTTCTCTATAGCAGTGTTTCTGAACCTGTCTGTCAGGTTCCCAAAAGTGGGTCACCAAGGCTCTGCAAGTGGATTGTGGGCCAGCCCTCCCTAACGGCCGCCCCTACCCTTCCCATTGCTCTCTTTTGTATATTAGAAATCAAGATCGGACCCTGGAAAGAGTGTCTTCCATTTTTTCTTCACTGCATATATGTTGATTAACTAAAATGTGTCCTGATGGTCACTATAGTGAGTAAGTCAGTGCAGGGTGAGGAGCACACTTTTTGCAGACTTCCCAGTGGTATATATGCAATCTATGAACATAGGACTCCCTGCCAGTGTTCATATGCGCAAATGTCCAGGGCAGCAGGTACAGTCTGGCTCCCTCCATGTACAGAGTGTATACACTTTGAATAACCAAAATGATCAGGCATTCAGTTGAATGAGAACTACAAACGTACTCACTTTCCGGGAACAAATTGCTGGGTAGGGTTACCCACCTCCAGGTGGCATCTCAAGATCTTCAAGCTATCAAGATCAGTTCCCCTGGAGGAAATGGCTTCTTTAGAGGGTGGACTCTATGGCTGCGATCACACACACTAAATAATCCACTGCCAATGCACTTTCAGTCCACTTTCCAACTGTAGTTTTATTGTGTGAACTGGCAAAATCCAGTTGGAAAGTGCATTGAAAGTGGATTGAAAGTGGATTATTTAGTGTGTGTGATCGCAGCCTAGGTCACTATACTCCACTGAGGCCCCGCCCCTTCCCAAACCCCACTCTCTCCAGGCTTCCCCCCCAAAATCTCCAGGTACTTCCCAACCCAGAGCTGGCAACCCTATTGAGGTCTGAAGTCTCCTTCTGTGTGCAGGGCTGTTTTGGGGCAGGAACGCACAGGAACGGAGTTCAGGCTGGCTTCCGAGATGGCCACGCCTACAGCCTCCCCTCCCTTCGGGTTCCCCATGCACCCCGCAAGCCACAGGGTACCTGGGGAAGCCGATCCTGGGAGGAAGCTGCACTGTCAGGGGTGTGGCCTAATATGCCAATGAGTTTCTGGTGTTGGTTGTGGCCTATTATGCCAATGAGTTCCTGCTGGACTTTTTCTACAAAAAAAGCCCTGGCTGTGCGTATATGAAACTTCTGTGTAACCTGAGCATAAAACCTGCACAGTTAGAGCGCACATCCCCATTCTTTCCTGCTATAAAAACAATTGTACATATAAAGGCTATGAGAAAGTTTCTTAACTGTTCCTCCTGTGAAAAACTGCAATACCAATTTACAAGGATCGGGCTACAAAGGGTGTGAAATTTTTTTCACTGATACCAAGTTTTTCAAGGCAGTCTTTACAAATATTAGCACAGGACATAAACACAAAAACACATGTAATGCCTGAATGCACTGGGCAAGCCACTGGGTATTTATCCGAAATTTCATCATGTTGAAAAGTATACATTACCCAGAAACATGCAAGGAATGCAAGGTTTCTGTGCAGCACATGTCAGCAAAATCTATTACAGCTTGTCAGGTTTTCTTGTATGGTTGGAATCATGATGTGGTTCCCCCATTTTGGCCCAATATCAACAGAAAGCGAAGAGGCCCTCATGCTAAATTTAGGTGGTGTACTGAGCTGACTAGAGTCAGTGTGTTCTAGCGGTTAGAGTGCTTGTGGTTAGAGTGGTTCATGAGTACTGTGGTTAGAGTGCTGGATTACAACTCGGGAGCCCTGGGTTACACTTAGACACATGATGAAGCTACCTTATACTAATTCGGACCCTTGATTCATCAAGGTCAGTATTGTCTACTCAGACTGGCAGCAGCTCTTCAGGGTCTTGGCTGAGGTCCTTCACATCACCTACCCATGCTCCCTCTAAGCTGTGGAGTCTCGTGAGCAAAAATTCTACTTGGTGAGCTACTGACATTCAAGTTGTGAGCGAGTGATTTGGCTACTGCATAAACAAGTTTCCTCTGGAGCCATCCTTCCTGAGCGAAGACAAAAATGTGCAAGCTGGAGGCTAAAAACCTGTGAGCTAGCTCACACAAACTCAGCTTAGAGGGAACACTGTCTACAACTTGATCCCTTTTAACTGAAGGTGCTGGGGACTGAACCTAGGACCTTCTGCGCCGCCCTAAAGCAACCATTACAATACATCTGCACAACTGCACGTAAACAGTGCTTGCAAAGAATGAATCCAGAAGATTGGATATGGCAGTTAAGTTTTTTTTTTAACTGATGGCTTATATATCATTATTATCATTATTTTCACCCAGATCTTTGACAGCTGTTTTTATTATTCGTTTGATTGAAGCAGTTATTCATTGGAGACACGTATAAGCACTGTCTCCATTATTATTAGCAGCCTAATCCCATAGATTGGTTTCAGCTGCAGTGATCCACGATGTGGACATTTTCACACGAGGCTCTGAGAAAAGCCTCTGTGGTGTGTGTGATTGTTGTTAACGCAAGACACAATTGCACATCATTCTTCCCAGTATAGGTTTTATGATATCCTTACCTTCATGCAATGGGATAAAAATCAGACTTCGTTATCAGGCGCTAATCTCTGGGCAATTCAAGAACTTCTCTCCATCTTTAATCTCTAGCACTGTCCCTCAGACTCAGATACCATGTAAATTCCTTAGAGTCGGAAACCGACCAGCCAGTGATCCTCTATCCACAAGCTCCCCCTTATGGAAATGAAAATATTAAACAATACATTCTTGTCAACAACTCTTCAAGAAAATTACTTGAAGATATTAGCGGCGTAATGGTTGCCATGCGTACATAGGCTAACTTGACCGGCTTGTAGACGATCTTACTCCATTGTTTATATTACAGCTTGTAAGCCTTTTCATACTCATCTCTTACTTTTGGGAGTGAAAACAAGCCAACCCATGTATTGGCCACAGTCCAGAAGGTCATGAGTGCTTGAGTTACCACTGTTGCCTATATGGAGAAAGGCAATGGATTTTACTTCTTCTTTAGCTTGTCATAGAAAACCCATATGTTTGTGATGTTCGGACTGCAAACATTATCAGTAGGTATATGCGCTCAATTTGCCACTAGAAGTATTTCAGACAATTTATGTAAAGATGCAATCGAAGCGTAGTTGTTTGCACAGAAGCAAAACAAATTCAGCAGCCAAAATGTAATTCAGAGCTCCACCATCCCAGATGCCAAAGGCTGCAAATAAATGGATTTTTTTGTACCTATGATGGACAGTTTCAAGTTCCACTCTCCAGGAGCCTCAGCCAATCAATTTCAAATGATAGGCTGCAATGTGGAAAAAAGAAAAGAGTTGGGCAGTTTAACTGCTGCCCAACTGACAATTGTTGGGCATTGTTGGCTTTTGGTAGAAGGCTTGGGAGGCCTGCTGGTTAGGCAGGTAGTCCGTTAGGCAGGGCTCATTTCGTAGCAGGAGATCCTTTGCATATTAGGCCACAAACCCCTATGTAGCCAATCCTCCAAGAGCTTACAGAGCTCTTCTTACAGGGGCTACTGTAAGCTCTTGGAGGATTGGCTACATCAGGGGTGTGTGGCCTAATATGCAAAGGAGCTCCTGCTACAAAATGAGCCCTGCCGTTAGGGGCTTTTGGTATTCTGAAGATAGATAGGGTTTGGGTGCTGTTCCTGTCAAGGAACAGTTAAAAGGGGGAAAGCCTATCCATTCTGTGTTATCAAAATACTGGGTGCTGTTCCTGTCAAAAACAGTTAAAAGCCTTTCTGTTCCATGTTATAAATCCAAATCAGTTGAAAACAAAACCTACTTTGTAAATAGGGGTGTCAAACATACAGCCAGTGAGCAACTGGGGCAAGGGAGGGAGGGCAGGAGGCTACTCGGGGGAGGGGGACGCAGTGAGGTGTGTGTGTGTGGTCAAAGCTGTCAAGAAATAGAAATGGCTAAATAATGTGTGATGCTAAAGAGAGAGGTGGGTTCCAGGTACCAAACTTAAGGCTATATCATGATGCAGTATGTTTGACTTGGGTAGGGACATGGACTATGTTACAAGATAGAAAGTTATTGTCCCTGGAAGGTCATGACTGTAGGTTTGGGTGGCACGCATATCTGTATTATGGTAAAACGAAAATGGACAATATGTTTAAGCATCATTATTTGAGAAGAACATTAATCGATACGTGGACAAGATATAAAAACTTTTTTCCAGAAGAAATACCTATGTGGATTGTACCTGCAGAAGTTTTAAATCCATCATCTCACTACAAAGGACAAGACTGGTTGAAATATAGAGACCTGTTAACAAGACATGGTAAAGACTTTAAATTGAAGGAGCAGCAGCAGATGGACTTTGATTATGGCTGGTTAAGGTAGAGACAAATATATGATATGTACAGAAGTGATAAAAAATCTGGTTTTAGAGAAAAAAACAATGAAATAGAACAAATTTGGGAGGAAGATGGGAAAAAAATGATTTCTAAAATGTATAAAGTATTGTTAAAATGGTTTAACGCTGATGAAATGGTAAAGGAACAAATGATAAAATGGGCGATAAACTTAAACAAAGACATTGAAATAGAATCTTGGGAATTTTTATGGAAAAATGCTATGAGTATTTCTACATGTTATAATTTAAAAGAGCATTGTTTTAAAATGATGTACAGATGGTATATGACACCAAAAAAAATTGCAAATATTAGTCAAAATATGTCTAACAAATGTTGGAAATGTAAAAAGAAAGAAGGTTCTTTTTTATCATATGTGGTGGACTTGTGATAAAGCGAAGACTTATTGGTCTACAATACATGCAGAAATGGAAAAAAATTTGAAATGTACATTTAAGAAGTTGCCTGAAATGTTACTGCTTGGACTTAAACTAGAAGAGATAAATGTAAAGAAAAGGACAATAATATGGTATATGATTACAACAGCAAGAATGGTGTATGCACAAAATTGGAAAAATGAAAAAATACCAGAAGTGTGGGAATGGTTGAAAAAATTGTTATATATGGCAGAAATGGATAAATGGACTAGAAAGTTGAATAATCTGTACTCAGAGACTTTTTTAGAAGATTGGAAGGATTTGAAAGAATATGTTGAAAAATATTGGGACATGAAAAACTACATTTATACTTGGTTATAATAGCAAAAAGGAATAGAAATTGACTATATGAATGTACTAAGGATAATTAGATAATGAAGTTGTTTTTTAGAATTATATAAGAATATAGAAAATAAGAATTGGTATATAAGTATTTTAAAGATATATAACCGTTACCAGAAATGTAAACATAGATATAAGTATTACTATTTTGGATAAAGTGGAAAATGTGTTAAGCTTCAGATATGGTGGGAAACCACCAATACAAGATAAAAGCAAGACTATACAAATAGAACAAAATGTTATATAATATGGAAAAAAGGATTTGTATAAAACAAATGTATTAATTTTAATGTTTTGAAAAATAAAAAAAATTTCTTACCAAAAAAAAGAAAGAAATAGAAATGGCTGGGGGGCAGGACTATGAGGCTGAGGTGAAATAGTGTGGGGGAATGGCAGCAGAAGTGGAGAGCGATGAGGTGTGGTTTGTCCCCCTCCTGCCTCCTCTGACTTGCAACTCAGTGAGAATTGGCAAAGCCATTGCATGGGAAGCAGAGCCATGTGGCCAGTGCTGCCATTGCTGTGCCAAGCAGCTTCACATTTTTTCAAATGGCAATGAGGAGGATAGCGAGAGCAGACGCATGTAGTGGTGGTTTGCCAATGAAGGGACGGGGTCAGCAGGGAAGAGAGAAGGAGGAGGGCCAGCCTGTGGTTTGGGAGGCAACTGGGCTGTCTTGTATGTGCCACTCTGAGCGGAAAGAGCTCCTGACCTCGGAAATGAGTGGAGGAGCGAAGGGGAAAAGAGGGGCCGATGTTGCCACGGCATGTCTGAACAGCTGCAGAGCTGGGAGGCAGAGTGAATGTCGGGCCAGGTGGGGGACGGTGACCTCCCTTCTCCCCCCCTCCAACTATTCTCATCTCGTGAGGGGAAAGGGGTCATGGGAGGGCAAAAACGGGCTCCTGGAGGTTTCAGAAACAACCATCAGGCCTTCCCCTCAGCCCCACCACTTATGTGGAAAACACAGGAGGGATAAGAACTGGGGTTGAGGGGATCTGAGAGAGCCATGTTCAGACTCCCTTCCTCCTGAGCCAGAACCCCATCGTCTGCATCACCCGCGACCAATCACTCAGCCCGGCCCACCTTATAGGGTTGGTGGGGGGCAGTGGAGAAGGGAGTCCAGTGTGCTTCCTCGAGATCCTCAGAGGTAAGATGGGAGAAGAGAGGAAACAAAGAGCGAAAGACAGACTGTAGCCGTGCTCAGCTGCTGAGGCTGGGTGTATGGGGGGAGGTGCTGAAAAACTACCTTGATTATTTGCAAGGAAGATAACTCATCCCCTAAAAGTGCTCTAAATTCAAAAAGTAACTGACTTGTATGGAAATGGAAGATAACCCCCCCCCCCCCCCCATTATGGTATCCCTTGGAAAAAACCTAGTCTTGCATATGATTAAGTACATTTATTAGAGCTTTTGTGAGTTCCCCAGTAAATCAGTTGTTTTCACTGCTAGGAATCCATTGCTTTTTTTTTTAATGTATTTGAAGTAAAAAATAATATAAATAATTGGGTTTGCCTGTGTCCTTTATGTGTCCCCAGTTTCTTGATCTGGATATGAGGTGTTTTCACAGTACCCCTTTTGCAAAATTATGGCTGCTATCAGATGGTAGGCTTTGGCATGGTCTGGCTGTGCCTCTAATTACTCAGGAGCTATTTGTTCTGGAGAGCTATGACCAGATATGCCACCCTATTCCTGCCTCACCCCATGGTCGACTCTTCAGACTGCCACTGCCCAGTCACCATGGAGAGGGTGGGCAGGCAGCTTCTTTTTTAAAAAAACAAAACAAAAACCCTCTAATGTGTGCATGTGCATAACTGCTTATCACTAGGCATGGATATGCAGTTATGTGCACACTGCTAACTGCAAAAAAAAAAAAATGACAGCCAGGAACTGGAAGCATCAGACCTCACCAAGCAGCTCGAGCATGCAAGGGAGAGATCAGATTCCCAGAAATTCATGGTGAGACATGTTTAATCATAAACACTGGACTATAAATCCAGTAGAGAGCCGTCATGACATGGGCTTCCCTCTTTGAAGCCCACAGAGTTTCTTCCTGTGTGGTGCGGGGGGAGGGAAAAGGTGTTCTCCTTGTCTACCTGTTGTCTTACCAAACAGTTTCTGCTGTCCAGGCTCCTCCTCTGGCATGGCCTCTTCAGACAATCTAGTTTTCCTTTCCAAAGGGCGTGCCTACATCAGACCTTGGGAAGTGGGGGTTTGTCAACCTGTACCTCTGGAACCCTAAGCCTCCCCTAGTGCCTTATTTCTTTCCTGGGAAGAGTTTCCCTACTGCTGTAAATTCCAGGAGGAATTCTGTGTCCTCCATTGAATGCTGGCTCAGGAACTGTGCTCAGGGGACATGTGTGGCCCTCTGTCTTTCCCTCCACAGTCTGCTAAAGGGACCACTCAGTTTCTGACATAGTCCACTGGGCTTAAGTTAATGCCTTACTTACCAGAAAGTTCTTTTTAAGGTCAGCCCCTTTCTTGGTTTGGTGCTTTTGAAAGATGCTTTGTGGCAGTTCCTTGGAAGGCAGTGTTGACGGTTTGTTTGTGGTGAGAAGTAAAGAAAGAATTCTTGGTTCATCGCTATTCAAAGTAGAGGGAATCAAAACTGGGTATTGCCATTTTTAAAAAAAAAAACCTAAAACTTGTTGCTAAATGGATTCTCTCAATAAACTATGGACAGGGAGGAAAAAAAGAACTGATGTAAAGATTAGCTGGGTCCATGGGCAGAAACTGGAGACACAAAAAGACACCTAAGTAGTAAGTCTCAATCGCATAATCTTAAACTATGCATATTTTTACTATACACTTTTCAAACACTGGAGGCAGCAGGGGTAAATGGGGGCAGCTGCTGTGAGAAAGCATTATAATAAATGCAAGGCCACAGCAATTATACCTCACCCTATCTCATGGAGGGCTCAGATTTGCTCAGCCATATTCAAACTGCTCTCCAAACAAACAGCTCCCTGCTCTTCACAGGCAAGAGCAGGGCTTGAGCTAAATCAGTAGGGATTGAAACACAACTGGTTTAAATGGTGTCATGGCTGTTGTTTGAGTTATGACTCATGTTTTGCACTATTGCACTAAAGGAGCGATTCCCCATTGGGGAATAGTAAAATTCTGCCACATTTCCATCTCCCCCTTCCCCTGTCTCTGCTTATTTCTGAGCACTCTAAGTTCTTTGCACCACTGCAAATCGTGGCTGCGTGGGTGCAAGCTAATGACTGATGTACTTGGACCACTTGCCCTTTTCAAGATGGGTAATCGTGTTAGTCTGTCTGTAGCAGCAGAAAAGAACAAGAGTCCAGTAGCACCTTAAAGACTAACTAAAGACTAACAAAATATGTGGCAGGGGATGAGCTTTTGTGAGTCACTGCTCACTTCTTCAGACACAGTTAGAATGGGGGTCCATCTGTCCTGTTTATTGGAAAGTGGAGTGATTTCAGATGTCAAATGACATTAGCAGGCAAATGACAACAGCAGATGAATTATGATAGCAGGCATGATTGGATTTAGGTGAGATATGCAAAGGGGTAACAGGCGTGGAGGAATCAGCATTGGTAATGAGACAGGAAACCTAAGTCTCGATTCAATCCAGGTGGATGCATTGCCTTGAGCTTCATCATCAATTGCAGTTCAGCAGTCTCTCCTGCCCTTTTCAGACATTCTAAGTCAGTACAATGAGTATAAATCAGCCACTCACTTCTTCAGAAACCAGTAGAAAAGACTCCAGTGACACCTTAAACACTAACAAAATTTGTGATTGGGTATGAGCTTTCATGGTATTTGAAGAAGTGAGTGATGACTTGCGAAAGCTCACCCCTGCCACAATTTTTGTTAGTCTTTAAGGTGCCACTGGACTCTCTTCTACTGCTACAGGCAGACTAACACAGCTACCCATCTTGATCTATATTCATCTGAATGTTTGTGCAGAGTGTATAAAGGTATGGGTCTCTCTGCACAATCAGGAATCCTGATTTCCCCAGTTTTGAACTGTACAGAGCTTGAATGTACATGGGCCCTCTGTTCCTTGTATCCATTTTGATTGTCTGAAAAGAGCTATTGCATGATCACTTAGGAGAAATCTCGTGCAGTTTTGCTGCCAGAAGATAGAATTGTAATCCTGAGCTCCACTGCTTGCAAAACACTCATCTAGCTAGAAACGTACAAATGGAAAGCTGATTTAACAGCTGGGTTGTGATGGAAGGATTTCCAAATCTAATTACTACACATGGGCTTCTTTTTGTAAAGAGGGAACACATTTCCTGTTAGCTTTGTTGTTTTACAGCACTTCTCCATCTGATAGCCAAAACAGGAGTTATTCTTCAGTCTAGACAGACAAGGCCACATACTTTTAAAAACCAAACGACAGTCTAAATAAGAGATGGCAGAAACATAGAAACTAGATAGTTAACTTGGCTGGACTAAATCCATTCTTTCAACATAAACTGATTTCCCCCCAACAAAATCTGAGGCAAGTAGCACCTTAAAGACCAACAAAATTTCCCAGGGTCTAAGCTTTCATGAGTCAAAGCTCACATCATCAGATACCTGATTTCCATGATTAAAATACCAAGTATAGTCCAGTGGATAGAAAGCTGGACTTCATCCTGGGTTGCTCCAAGGACTTGAAGCATTTCCCCCTCATAGTTTAATGTACTGATATTAAGAATTTACATCCATTAATGTATTAAGTCCAAAACAAACTTCATAGTTAACGCTGGTATAGATTGCAGAACAGCTTTAATGCAATCCATTATGTCTACCCACCCCTCTCCTCAAACATCTTTCCCCATTTCCACTGCTGCTGTTCAGCTCAGCTGCAGCTGGACATTCTGTCTGATCCCTTTCCAGATGTTATAATGATTTAAATGTTGCTAATGAAGATATTTAGTGAGAGAGCTACATGCTGCCTTGACTTTTCCAAGTGACATAACCCCTTTTCTCTGGTTCTTTCTGTCATAGTTCTCGGCCAAGGACAGCCAAGGATTATATTTCAGTCCTGATCTCTGCAGTGTGTACAGAATACCATGAAATGTTGGAGCAGACATTCCAGTTGTTGTTATGGTGGTGGTGGTGGAAAGTGCCATCAAGTTGCAGCAAGTGTTCCCTCTAAGCTGAGTTAGTGTGAGCTAGCTCACAGTTTTTTAGCCTCCACCTCACACATTTTTGTCTTCGCTCAGGAAGGACAGCTCCAGAGAAAACTAATTAATGCAGTAGCCAAATCGGTCACTCACAACTTTAATGCCAGTAGCTCACAAAGTAGAATTTTTGCTCACAAGACTCCACAGCTTAGAGACAGTATCAGTTGCAGCCGATTTATGGAGATCCCCATAGGTTTTTCAAGGCAAGAGATGGTCAGAGGTGGTTTACCATTACTTGCCTCTGTGTAGCAAGCCTGGAGTTTTGAGTGAACAGCTTTCTCTCCTGTAGGTATTAGCTAGGAGGGAAAAAAAACTGTGTAGCTAGCCTGGACTTCCAACTTTATCAAAAGTTGATACATGTTGGTTTTAAAGGAAAACACTTCGCAGTCAACTGGATATTTTCTGTCCTGCAGTTTGTTGTCATCTGCAAACTTTGTTACTTGACTATTTCACAATTTAAACAATTACCAAACAAATTACCCACCTGGATCTACATAGATCAAAAGTAGCCTTTTTCCTAACCTGCATTTCTATTGGCTGATCAGTCTTTAGTTGTTCTAAATTAGGAGACAGTTCCAGGTGGTCAGCTGTGCTGGTCTGAAGCAGTAGAACAAATTCAGGGTCCAGTGGCATCTTTAAGACCAAGAAAGATTTATTCAGGGTATGAGCTTTCGTGTACATGGACACTTTCTCAAATACATTGGAATGGAAGGTAGAGTTCAAACATATAGACAGAGGCTGAACAGCAAATTAACATGTAACATGATAATGATGTTTTAAGATATGCAAAGACAAAACTAAATAACAAGCGAAGGTCATAAGATCAACAGTTGTTTTGATTTAATTAAGGGGGAAAGGACAGCAAAGTAATAAATATATCAAAATAGGGGATAAATGTGTAAAGCTATCTTTTCTAACTGTGGGAAGTATTAGGAGACAAGAGCTCCAGGCTGCCAGAATGCAAAGGATTCATTCCACAGTTTGGAAATTTTAGGCTTAGAGGAAAACATTTTAGAGACAACTTGGGACTTTCACATACATTACCCCTGCAAAGGATTTAATAATTAATTACGGAAACGTTCGTGCCACTCACTCAAGACAGTAACACCAACTGCAAAAGTGCTAATTGCTAAAAACAAAAGACATAGAACAACGATAAATCACTAAACTAAAATTCAGCAGAAAAGCTAGATTCAAATGAAGTACGCAGATATGCACCGAGATCACAAACGATGGATGCCTGCAGGAAGCAACAGTTTCTATGCAGAACTATTTTGATATGGAAGCTTCAGGCCCAGCATGGGACACAGAATACTGGGAGACAGTTCGATAGTGCCAAAGATGACTCATTAAATGGAGAGCCAATGAGTGTTAGAAAGTGTTTGTTCCCTCTGTGACTGAATTCAAACGACTGTACCAGACAGTTCACACACAATAGTCCACGTTGTTTGAAGCTGTCATGGCAAGTGGCCACCTAAAAGATTATATTTTCATTAGACGCAATTGTAATACAGGCTCCAATATTCAGCAAAGCTCATATTGTAAAGGGATTAATAAATAGTCTGAATCAGAGCCGAATTAATTTATTTGTATTTATTTTATTTTATTAGATTTGTATCCTGTCGTCCCTGCAGAGCAGGCCTAGGGCGGGTTCCATCAATACAATGTGCAAACAATTGAATACAATTAAAATACATCAAATAAAATACAATAATATTCCTATGTTTCTAGTCAGAGCCACAACAGATGAGGTCTATCTCAGACTGGGGTTCCCAGATGGTAATACAGATCTGACCCACTCGGGGGAGGGGAGGGCAGTAGAGAAGGGGAGGATGCCGACCACTTCAACTAAAAGCCAGGCAGAAGAGCTCAATCTTGCAGGCCCTGTGGAACTGTAAAATGTCCCCCAGGGCCCTGATCTCATATGGGAGCTCATTCCACCAGGTCGGGGCCAGGGCTGAAAAGGCCCTGGCCTTAGTAGAGGCAAGTCGGATGTCCCTGGGGTCAGGGGCCACCAAGAGATGCTGATTAGCAGGTTATAAAGCCCACTGGGGCTCCTGGGGGAGAGGAGGTCTCGCAGATATGCAGACCCCTGGCCATATAGGGCTTTGAAAGCACCAGCACCTTGAAATGGATCCGGTACTCAACCGGCAGGCAGTGCAGTTCAGGCAGCACAGGGTGGATACGCGTCTGCCCAGAGAGATCAAATGTCACTATTGAGACCAAATGCCACTATTTCCAGGAACATATGGAGGCTATTTCCAATTTGCCCTGACCTGGATAGCCCAGGCTAGCCCAGTCTCATCTGATCTCAGAAGCTAAGCAGGGTCATCCCTGGTTAGTACGTGGATGGGAGACCACCAAGCAATACCAGGGTCACTGCGCAGAAGCAGACAATGGCAAACCGCCTTCTTGCCTTGAAAACCCAACAAGGTTGCCATAAATTGGCTGGGATTTGGTGGCCAAATAAATAAATAAATTCTAATTCAAGTGGTTTTTCCATTGGAGGAAGAACCACTGAAGATAGAGGAAGGCTCTTTAGTTTGGAGGAAGTCTTCAAACTTTGTTCAGTGAAGTGGTCGGATAGTGAACGTAATCCATCCTGGTCGATCTCTTTTGCAACTGAAGCTTTAATTTTTCCTGAATTAGAATTTGATCTTATCTGAGACTGGATCCAGGAATAAAGAGTTACCATCTTTTTTTGCAGTGTGCCGATCACTTCTCCATAAGGATGAATCTAGAGGCTGTCTGGGGTCAAAGGGACTTGTGCTATTCCATTATGTCCCCCCTCCCCGAACTGCAACTCAGCAACGCACCTGCTTGCCATTATTACTCTGCTATAAAAATGTGCTTAGAGCTGTGAACAGCGGTGGTGATCAGCTGAGGCCAGTGTCATGATGTCAACTAGTCTACACACCTTCCTAGTCTTAAAGGCCTTCTGAAAATGACATTAAAATCACCCAGACTACCACTGGGACATGGAAAATACTGTGTTTACCTAACCATTATTCCCATAAGCCAGAATCTTAGAAACAATACCCAATGGATTTTAAATAGGAAGCAGGTTCCTCGTGTATATTTATGCTACGTTATGAAACCTTTTTTTCGTGTCTCACACCATGTATCTACATTACACATCTAAACTTGTTTTACCAATCTTACCCTTACCCCAGAAACTCCTGGGAATTGTAATTCTCCCAGCAGAAGTTAGAAAACTCTAGCAGAGATTTCTCAGCATCTTCCCAAGCTATGATTTGGTCTGATACACTCAGGGGGGCCACAGGAAAAACTGTAGGGGAGCATGTAGGGTGAGAGAGAAGGCCTAAGTAGGGTTAGGGAGCGTTCAGCTTCCCTCACCCACGTACCACCTGCATAGGGCTGCCAAGTATTGAAAACTCACCGGCGGGGGGAGTCCTCCTGCCACCGGGAGTTTCTTCTGGCGCGTGCGCTTTGCGCGTGCTCATCGACATCACCAGAGTCATAGAGTTTTGGGCCGATTGCCAGAGCGTTGCCCTGGCAACGCCCCCAACGTGCTGCGTCACTTCCGGTCATTACGTCATCCTTGCTGGACAATGTCGGGGGTGGGGTTCCCCCCGCCGGCCAAATGCTGGCCGGCGGATCGGGAACCCCTTTAGTGGGGGATCCCCCGCCCACCGGGCTGACTTGGCAGCCCTACACCTGCAGTGTTTAAACCTCCACCCCTGCTTCCCATGCAGATGATAGCAATATATGAGAGCTCACAGGAAAAGCAGTTAAGAAAAACCAAAATGCAGTTGTGATGTAATTACTCAGTGTAACATTGTATAGTCAGTTATACTGCTTACCAAGCACTTTCCTACAAACATTTTACATGAAGGGGTTATAATGGATAAATGTTTTAAATAAATAAAGTACTCGTGCCAAAGTTCAGTTCTCATTATTTCCTTTTCAGTTTCTTCTCATGTATGTTTATTCCAAGCGTGGCAACTGTCAGGGTTTGCAAAGGGCCAGCTAAAGATCCCCGTTTCCGCCCTTTCATGAGGCAAACCTGGCAGTCAAACCAATCTTGTCAAATTTGTTTGTAGAATTGTATTACACAACTCCAGTCCACTTCAGTGTAAAGTTCTTTGTTGCAGACAGGGCCAGTGCTACCATTAGGCTAAGTTAGGCGACCGCCTAGGGCACAGACCTCAGAGGAGTGCAGAAACGGACAATCAGCACCCCTCCAATCAGCCAGAGGCTCTCACACTCACTCACCAGCCCCAGCTGTCCCATGCTTTTCCTCCTCCAGAAAGTCATGGCAACTGCAGCAGCAGCAGCTGAAGGGTCAAGTTTTGTGCTTTTAATTTTCCCTAGAATTCATCTGTTTTTGATAATTGGTTAGCGGGGGGGGGGGGGGGGGCACGCAAATAGTTAGCCTTGCCTAGGGCACAAAAAAGCCTGGCACCGGCCCTGGTTGTAGACCAGAAACAAGGATCTTTAGCTGGCCCTTTGGAAGCCCTGACAGTTGCCACGCTTGGACTAAATATACACAAGAAAAAACTGACAAGCCAGGTCACTCACCTGGAGCCTCTTTCTAGAGCCTGTTGTGTTTCTTCCCACAATGGGCCTTACTCCTAGTCTGTAATAATTCCTGTAGTCTCATGGATCCCAAAGATTCATTAGGAATTTTCCTTTGTGTGTGTTGTTACTGGGTTTTTCACGTTCTAGATCTTTTTATTCATGTAGCATTTTGACAGCAGTCAGCAGTTATACAGCCAATGGAGATTTTTCACTCCTTTGGGAAGAGGTATTAATCCTTCTCCTCCTGTCCTTGACATCCCAAGTGAAATTCAGTCTTTGGGTCTTGCCTCTTGCCAGCCTTGGGGGGAGGGGGGGAGGTCAGATGCCATAACCCCAGAGTACCCCAATCTCTGACAAAGGGCGGGCACCCAACTAAAGGGCTCAGGTGTAGCAGTGGTTGCTGTCAAAGGAGATGTGCCCTTGCACATGAACAGTGCCGGCTCGATCATGTAAATGTATATCAGGGAAACAACTTAAGTTTAACTGGGTAAAATAAGTTGTTTAATTACACTAACTACATAGTGGGTTTTTTAAACCCAGGCCTCATTGCATTTAGTTTAAACACACGTGCTCTGTTTTGTGGCTGCTCCAAGCGTTTCCACTTTGCGCAAACCAATCAAACACCTTGCACATTGGTTTCTTCGGAGGAGCTCTACCAACTGTTCCCACGCTGCTTTTTATGCAAACTTCTGATCATTTTTTTGCACAGTTCTCTTTTACACAAGAAAGCAGCAGCTTTTCCATCTTTTGCTATTGTGCTCTAAAGGAAATCTATTCTCCTACGCATGCTGCAATCATGACCAGAACTGGGCACCGCGCACACGGGAATTGAGGAGAATCTGCCAGTCATGTGACTGTTGCATTGGGTGGAGGCCCTAGACCCAACCTGCATACTCCATAATGTGTGACTGGCTAGCCCACTGGTCATAGCTGCAGCTCCTCCTTCACGAGCCAGTTTGGTGTAGTGGTTAGGAGCGTGGACTGTAATCTGAGAGAACTGGGTTTGATTCCCCACTCCTGCACATGCAACTGTTGATGTGACCTTGGGTCAGTCACAAGTTCTTTCAGAGCTGTTCTCTCAAGGGCAGTTCTCTCACAGCTCTCTCAGCCCCACCTACCTCACAGGGTGTCTGTCGTGGGGAGAGGAAGGGAAAGGGATTGTAAACCACTTTGAGACTCTTTCAGATAGTGAAGGACAGAGTATAAATCCAATCTCTTCTTCTTCTTCAAAGTAAATTCTTTTTTTAAAAAATATAGTAATCTAAGATGAGCTAGTGACTCTCGGCCCAGCTGAACATGGTATGCAAACCCATTTTAACTGAGCATGTGATATCAATAGGAACAGCACAGTGCTGGGTCCTCTTTGTGCTGATTCGGCTCTTGTCCTCATGATCATCTCTCCTGCTGGTATTTTATGATTGAATCCACTGGGCACTTCTGTGAGTCATTTCCTATTAGAAAATTACGCTCCACGCAGGGCAGAAAAATGCAGGTCTATGACCATAATTACATAAGGAGAGGAATATGAGATGAGGCTTCTACCCTGCACATCCTGGGACAGATAGTGCTGTGTCAGCCTATACTCACCTGCCTCCTGTGAATAAAATCTTACACAACTCATTCAGCAAGGATTCCCCCCTCCCTTCTTCTCCCCCTCTCCCCTTATAATTCCTTTTACATTGCCCTATGGTTGGGAAGTATGTAAGTATCTCAGTAATTCTCAGAACAATGTGAATTTGTCTGCCTACGGAAGGAGAGTCATGAGTCATTTGCTGCTAATACAGCCCCTAATAATGTCGGAAATCAACCCTGACTGTTCCCTGGAAGGCCAGATCCTGAAGCTGAAGCTCAAATACTCTGGCCACCGAATGAGAAGGGAGCCCTCACTGGAGAAGACCCCCCAATGCTGGGAAAGATTGAAGGTCAAAGAAGAAGGGGGCAGCACAGGATGAGATGGTTGGTCAGTGTTATCAATGTGACGAGCATGGAGTTGAGCAGGCTCCGGAGGGCGGTGGAGCACAGGAGGGCCAGGCACGAGGTGGTCCATGGGATCACCAAGAGTTGGACTCAGCTGAGCAACTCAGCAACAACAAAACCACATCCATCCTCTGGGCCCATTTTGTCCACTGCTTCCATCTCGCTTTCTCTAAGTCCCTCACTCCCCCATCAACCTGGTTCACACAATACATGGTGGGAATTGTAACATTTTGGGGTCTGCAGAGGAAGACCTCCAGAATGAGACTTGGCTCTGCTTACCTCTGGCAGCCAGTGACCCTCTAAGGCCGTGACCCACCAGGAACTTTCCCTGTAAATTAAACACAGGTCCAGTCCACTGTGATCATCACGAGTGTTAAACAGTGGTGGCCATGTGTACAGCTGCAGCGTGGAAGCAGTGCGTCGTGCAAACAAACTCTACCTCTCTATGACCTCGGGAGGCCCATCAACTCTCAGAACATTTGCAGCCCTACTCATATATGATGGAATTCCCTCAAGAACAGAGCACTCATTTGGACCGTGTATCTTAGACCTGTTTATTTTCTGCTCGGTTACCTACAATCTCATTCCCAAATACAAAACTTTTGAGAGAAGAAAGAACTTATGACTGCATGCTGGCCAAACAGGTATGCCAGGTCCATGAACTCTCAGAGGGAGGTAAAAATCGTTGGCTGCAGTGCCTATTCTTATTCCACATGTTGCCTCAGCACTGTTTTGATATTTGTTCCTGTTTGTGGAAAAAAATAACATTTTTTTTTTTAAAAAATCTAGTCCTTCATTTAAAACAGCCTTGTTAAATACCGGCAGGATGAGGCCCTTGATTAATGGCTTTAAGCATATGATGGCACCCATCCATTTGTCACACATATGCATTGATTTTCTGCCTGAATTCAACTGTAAACCTGTGCGCTTCCATATATTTAGGACATGCTTTTATGCTACTTTTCCTTGAAGGAACTGGGGAGTCAATATACTTCCTTCTGTATTCCTTTCCCAAATGCTTTTCCAAGCGAGAGAATGGCATGGGGGGGGGGGGGGGGGGGAGAAGGAGGAGGAGCTGGTTTTTATACCCCGCTTTTCACTACCTGAAGGAGTCTCAAAGCAGCTTACAGTCACCTTTCCCTTCCTCTCCCCACAACAGACACCCTATGAGGTAGTGGGGCTGAGGGACCTCTGAGTGAGCTGTGACTGGTCCAGGGTCACCCAGCAGGCTTCATGTGGAGGAGGAGGGGGGAATCAAACCCGGTTCTCCAGATTAGAGTCTGCCTGTTCTTAACCACTGTACCAAGCTGGGGGGCTTTTTAACCCTTTTCTTCCTGCACTTTTCCCTCTGTGGGGGGAGGGGGACAAGCTTCCCCCCAACTTGCTTGTACCATTTCTGTGGGTAGGGGATACAGGGGATGCAAGCTTTTCATAGCAGGCACAAAAGCAACTTGGGAATGGCATTTTTCAGGGAGAGGCACGCATTGTCCCTTCCCCAGTTTGTCCTCATCACTACCCTGGTGAGGTAGGATTGGCTGAGAGGAACTGACCGGCCCCAAGTCGAGTCACCAAGTTTGCTTCCTGGCTAAATAGGGATTTGAACGAAGGTCCTGGTCAAACCACTACACCGGACTGGCTCATACAGGTAATGACTTAAGGGATGAAAAGGGCTTTCAGTAGGAACTGGAGTGAGAACAATGGCCCAGGTGTTGCTTTAGCAGCAGTGGTCTGCACGGCCTCTGATTTCTGCGTAGTGGCAATAGCTACTTTGGGGGTGGGGGCAAGGGGGAGGGTCGCCAAAAATAACAATAGCAGGTGCTGCTTGGGAACAGGTAGTGGGGTAAAACAATGGTAATATCATACAATAGACCAGTGCGGGACCTCAGGGGCCTCCAGTGTAGTCATTCCTGTCATCAGACTTTCCAGTCACCTGCAAGAATACCTGAGGGGAAAATTAGGGGCGCACAGCGTGCATTGTTCCTTTTGTTAGAAGTGCCAAGTTTGGTGGGGATGAATTTGCCATCTGTTCCACTTGCTACAAAAATCTGGTCAGCTGTAAATTGTTTTGTGTGTGTGTGTCTGTCTGTGTGTGTTGCCACATTCCATCAGTGCTAACAGAAATCAGAAGGGGTTGCGTCGTTGGTTGCTTTTGTTTTCAAAGAACACTCTCTTTGTCTATGCGTCATTCACTTGGGTGCGCTTTAAGAGAAAGGCCAGGTGGCTTAAGGTCACCCAGTCCATCCAGTCCACCTAACCCAGTTGGCCTTTCCCTAAAATCAGGTATTGAATAGAGCCCAGAGCCCCTGTGTCTTTAGTATCTGGCACAACCTAGAATGTAAAGACTGAAGCCCATTCATCAAGGAGTTCTGCTCTACAAAGGGTGGAGCAAATAGGTCAGTTTCTACTGGCTCATTCATATTTCCAGAGAGGGTGGAAGAATACCAGGACCAGGTACCCCCTCGGGAAGGTCAGGTAAAGGAGGATGTGCCTGTAAATGTTTACTCTCAAAACCTGTGCCACTGTTATCTGATAGTTCCTCAAGTTCTGAGATTGCTGAAACATCATACCTGGAATTCTTTCAGAAGAAAAATATAGGCAAACCCTCTGATGAAAGGGGAGCTTAGGGCTGCCAGCCTCCAGGTGAGGCCTGGGGATCTCCCGCTTTCACAACTGATCTCCAGCTGACAGAGATCCGCTCCCCTGGAGAAAATGGCTGCTTTGAAGGGTGGACTGCATGGCATTGTACTGTGCCTCCCCAAACTCTGCCCTCTCCTGGATCCACCCCCAAATTCTCCAGGTATTTTCCAACCAAGACCTAGCAAACCTAGGAGAACTTGGCAAAACCTCCACCTTTAATAGATCAGCCCATGAAACAAGCAGTTTCTCCATTGCCCCTAACCAGTCAACTATTTGGTTCAAGCTCTTCATTCTGTGGTATCAGAGCAGCAGAACCAACAGCAACAAAGAGAAGGAAGTTTGGGCTTGCAGCAGATATTGCAAAGGCCTTGTAAGCCCTATGGTCATGAAGGAGACCCACTTACAAGGAAACACGGGCCTGTTAGAGCAGACCAACCTGCATCAAAAGAAATAGGACAAGCAGAGACAAAGAGGCATACCAGCTGCCATTTTTTTGTCAAACAGATTCATTGGCTGTTGACTGGCAGCTCTGTTTCTCTGCTTCTAGAATGTGCTGCATCTGGGAACATATGGCCCAACTCAACTGACCGACATGTTTTATTGTCAGTTACATTCCCAACCCATAGCTCAAACTGGATCAAATATTTCAGGAGGCGGGATTATTTAGGGAACACTCATTCTAGGTTTTATTATCTTAGCGAACAAAGGTCCCTTATTCAAGATTTGAAGGGATGTCTGAGTTATGGAGCATCCTGGAGGAGGCAAAATTCCATTTCCTTTAAGGGCACATTCAATTTCCTTTTATCCGAACAGACTAATCAGTTCCTTGTTCAAGCACTATTTATCCCACATACATTTGATTACATTTTGTATGTCAGTCTTCCCGTTTACTGGCAAGCATCTGAACTGCTGTATGTTTAAAAGGAAGGTGTAGGTGGAAGGGGCATATTAAAAGGAAGTTTTCTGCTTTGGTTGAAGCAATAATATGGACAGCTTCAAGGGGGAATTAGATAAACATATGGAGCAGAGGTCCATCAGAGGCTATTAGCCACAAAGTATAGATAGGAACTCTCAGTCTGGGGCAAGTGATGCTCTGTATTCTTAGTGCTTGGGGGGGGCAACAGTGGGAGGGCTTCTAGCATCCCGGCCCCACTGCTGGACCTCCTGAGGGCACCTGGTGTTTGTGGTCACTGTGTGACAGAGTGTTGGACTGGATGGGCCATTGGCCTGATCCAACATTGGCTTCTCTTATGTTATGTTCTTAATATCACTGTGCCTATAAGAAGTATTCATAAAGTATTTGTAAAGATCTTTCCAGCATCTGTTTCAAAGTACAATTTTCTTCATGGGGATCCTTTGTTCCAGTGGGGAAGGAACAATGGCTGAGGACAGACTGGCAATGTAAAGCGGGACAGCCCCGCATTGGAAGTGGAAGAAGGGAGCGCGTTCAGACATGCACATCTGTCCGTCAGCTCCGTTTCGCACTTACCCATCTCCCACTCGCTTTCCATCCGCTTTAACAGGACACCAGGAGAAACTGGTGTCCAGGGGCCGTCTTGCGCTTGCCTCCCGCTTCCAGGCAGTGTAAACCGGAAGAAGGCGGGAGGCAAGCGGAGGCAGCAGTGTGAACGTGGCGTTTTGCCAGTTTGTGCATGAGCGCACATGCGCACATATACAAACGCGCAAATTGCCGAAACAGCCCCATCACAACCTGTGGAGGCTGGCCCACGTGGGGCCACTCCGCAGCAGTCTGAACGCTCCGTATCAGCACCATTGTGCAATACACCGGCCGGTGTGAACGGCCAGCCCCGAGGAGTTTTTCCCCAGCAGCAGTTTCCTCCGCATTCATCTCGCTCCAGATTGCCAGTCTATCGTCAGCCAATGTTCAAAAGGGTGATTGCTAATATTTATGGAAAACCCCAAATCTATAAAAACTGTGTTTGCTTCTCACAAATCTTAGTTCATGCTCAATTTAGAAAAATTAGACAAGGGTATGTATAAAGTCATCACGCTGGAGTAGTTTGTTTTAGCTTTACAGAAATTACTGGAAATGACCTGATTAGTGTGCACATTAGAAATTATCAGATAAACAAGGCATGCAAATAACCGTGTTAAAATAACAAATTACTGTTACACAGTTAGTAGGGTAGGGAATCTCAGCCTTTTCTAAAAAGGGGGATACAATCAGGTCTACCACAAAGTAAAACTGTGAAATTCAGACAGCTTCAAAGAGAAATTATGAGAATCAAAAACATAGCTATTAGTAACCAATATTTCTAATTATGGTTTTGGTCTAAACCCCCCCCCCCCCCCCCCCCCGGAAGAAATAGTGTTTTTTTGTTGCTGTTCCAAAATGCAAATTAATAAAGACACTAAATCTAAAAGAAATATTAGAGCAGTGATTCTTAAGAGGGGCCATACAGCAACCTGCAATCTTGGGGGGAATTCAGAACTTTTGTAGGCAAATTAAATTTTAAACAAACCCTTTTCCCAGACTTCCCTCTGACAGTGGAAAAGAGGTGTTTTATACTGTTAAAATCTACAGAGTCCAATCAAGCTGTCTTGTCTGGAGTGCTGTTTTTATGTTTTTTTTAAAAAAAGAAAATCCTAGAGACTTGGGGAGCATTCAATGATAATGTTGCATACTTACCGAGTAGTAGCAAATTAAGAGTTAAGAACCACTGGGTCTGAGGGTGTTGCTGAAAGCATTTGTGGGACCGAGAGCAAACATGATTCAGCCTTGCCCATTTTGCAAGTGACCAGCAATGCTCTTTCATGCTGTCAGGTACCTCTCAAAACTTCCTTGATCCAGTGGTCTTGTTGGCAGTGATATCTGGTTTCTTTACTTCTGGTTGCTCCCATCTTCAGGCCAGTGGCAGTGTCTATTCCCTTCTCTCTATGCACCATAACCAGTGCACTTTGGTCCACTTCCTATTGCATGATGACCACAAAGACAGTCCCTATCACTCACTCCTCTGCTGGCCTTTAGATTTAGATCCAGTCAGTGAACTCTGTAGTGTTCCTGGTCCCTCATATTTCCTGGTTAGATAATGGAGGTCAGTCTGACTGGAAAGGACTGTGACTTGGTAGTAGAGCAGGTGCTAGATTCAATCCCTGGCATTTCCAGTTAAAAGATCTCAGGTAGCCCTATTAGCTGTAGAGCCATGTTAAAAGATCTCAAGTAGCCATGGAGGAGGAAGAAGAGGAAGGGGAGGAGGAGGAGAAGAAGAATAGGAGGAGGAGGGATAGAGCTAACTAAGGCTGAGGACAGAATGGCAATGTGGCCCAGGATAGGTCTGTTTTAGAAGTGGGGGAAGGGAGGCAGTTCAGACAGCCACAGCTGTCCTCCATCTCCCTTCCGTACTCACCCATTTCTGAAGTGCTTTCATGGCGCCTCAGTCAAACACCAGCAGAAAGTGGTGTCCAGGGGACTTCCTTCACTTGAATCCCGCTTCCTGGCTGTGTGGACGGGAAGAAGCGGGATTCAAACAGAGGCAGCAGTGTGAACGCACAACCGCAGAGAGATGTGCATATGTGCTCTGTGTGCCATTGGATCGTGGCCAAATTGCTGCTGTGCCCAAGCGCATAGGTGCCTATGCACATAGGTGCCCATGCACCTGTTGCCAAAACGGCCCTGCCATGAGCTGCGGAGGCCGGCCCACCAGGGGCCACTCCGCAGCAGTGTGTACGCATCATTGTGCCTCTTCCCCAGAATGCTCCTGCTGGCCCCTGGCCAGTGTGAACGGCCAGTCTGGCCAGTGTGTCTGGCCATTCTGTCCAGTGTGAGTCTGGCCAGTGTGAACGGCCAGCCCCGGGCCACTTTGCCTCGGGGCTTTTTGCCCCACTGCCATTTGGCATCAGATTTCAAGCCTGTCCTCAGCCCGAGTCAGACTGGGAGAAAATTTGGGCTTCACCTTCAAATACATCAAGAATCTTGTGTGTTAAACACTAATATTATAAAATGTTTTCAAACTGATATCTAACTCCATCTAAGCTTAAATCAATTTTTAAATCTGTTAGCCCAAATTGTTGGAGTAAATGTAGAATAAAACGAACCACCTACCATATATGGTGGGATTGCCCCATTATTCAGGTCTTTTGGAAGGAAATTTATGAGGAGATTTTAAAAATTGTTACAGTTTCCTTTCCTTATAATGACAAAATGTTGCGGTTTGATATTGGGCATGATTGTACACTGATAAAAGAATATTAAACCTGGTACCTTCTGAATACCAAGCAGATGTTCTACCACTGAGCTACACCCCCTCCCCCATAGTGTATTCATGTTACACAAAAATATTCCTGCCTAGCAATACACCTATGCTTCCTTTTGCCACACTCAGACATCAACAGTGCAAGAGAAACTCAAAACCATTTTGAATGCTATGTTTGAAAATCGTGTTACTTTTAATATAAAGGGGATTTGGGAAGTGGATATGGAGAAGCATTCAAATGTGATTCAATTAAACTAACAATAGGCTGCAGTCACATGCACCAGTTGCAGCGGAGGGGAAGAGAGGCTATTTTCCTCCGGAGGAATTTGATACACAATTGTGAGATCACACAGCCCTTTGAAGCTGCAGGCACAGCCCATCACTGTGTGATCAGCCACAACTGTGGGTGAGTCTTTTTTTTTGCTGTTTGTTTCTCTTGCACATAAACAAGGAATTGAAGAATTACACCTCTGCACTGAGGGCCCCCTATGGAGTATGCGGTGATGCGCATACTGCAAAGGGGGGAGGGACACGGAGTTGGGATGGCATGATCAGACCATCCTGACAGCATGAGAGCGTGCTTGAGTGATCAGACAGGGGAAAGCCCATCTGCAAGCATTAGGACCAGACTTTCTCCAGTGTCTTTTAACTCCGCTTCCATGGCAGAGCAGCACAGAGTTGCCAATGACTGCACGACACTTCCCAAATGTTGCTGTCTGATCGCTCCTTTTAGATCCGTCAGGCATTCGCACCTATGCTGCATCTAAAGGAGTGTCTGATCGCAGCCAATAGTTATTTTCTGTAGAAATCACAGATACTTAAACACCCATTGGTTTGGCTCACATCCTGTTTGCCATTTGTGAACAGAGACCGGATATTTCAACAATCAGTTCGCCTGTTCGCCAGTCTGTTTGTGGGTTGTGGCAGGTTGTTTCACTGTCTTCCTTACTAACCAGGCAGTACAGCGCAATTGGGTTTTTGCACGTGCACAGTCTCACACAGCCCAATTGACTTCTATTACCACCCCAACTTTATTGAATAAGTGCTCTACTGAGCAAGCAATGGTTTAAGTAGACAATTAAATCACTCATTAAATTATTCACAGATCATATATATCAGTCAACAATGAACGCTCTAATTCAAAAAAATCCCACTCTTCGGTGTTCGTCTACCTAGTCTTTAGCAGAGTGAATGGCTGCCAATTGGTTTGAATTGGCCGCATCTTTGCACATGTGCAGTTTGGGGGAGACCAGTTCGGCAAGCATTCACAGCTGCTCGGTCCGAACAGAACAGGCCTGAGTGATTGGCTCACATCTGATCACCACCCTTGAATATAGTAAGTTCAACAGCTGAACATGCTCACAGCATTCCTAGCAGACACTATAATCTGATGTAGATTGGAGCCATAGCATTGGGGAAGGGAATTTTACTGTTTTCCATATTCCCTTTCCCTAGTTTGAAAATCCCCTAGATTACTTTAGCAACTGGGGGGTGAACAGTTGTTCACCCCCTTTCCGAGGTTTAAAGCAGCTCAGAAAAGATTTTTTTGATCAGGAAAATGGTGGGGAAGGGAGAGAAAATAACCCCCTTTTTCAATACTGCATCTACAATCCAGAAGGGCCCTAAATCCCAGCATTGTGAGTTCCACTCCAGGTTATGTTTCCAGTAAAAAAGAACCCCCAAAACGTGAGAGGAAATGAGGTAGCAGTAGATTTCATAAGCAACTCTACTCCTTAATTTAGCTGTCCTGCTGTACTGAATGTTCTTGTTCATTTCATGTGGCATGTTACATTAAGGGTGCACATTTGCAAAATGTATCATTGTAAGTTTAAGAAAACCAGAAGCTCTCCCCGTCCTGCAAAAGAGATCAGAGATTCTCTCAGAATGAGTGTAGGTTTTAGGGAGCTGAGGGGGTCAATAAAGTGGTGGAAGGCACACAGTCTTACGTTTGCTGGCAGAATATACGATCAATACAATGGCTTATAGTCATTTGCAATGTCCCGGGAAAATGAGTTATTTCTTCCTGCAACATACTTTGCCTCTTAGTGTTTCAGTAAATTGCATTAGGAGAAGGAAAGCCCCTTAGGTATTAGATCGGAAGTTTTCCAGGGTGTTCTGGTAAACTTCAAGCAGGGATAACCATTAGTCAGCAAATTATTGGGTTACTGAAGTGGAATTCCACATATCCTGGCGGTGGGTCTCATCTTTGTTTAAAGGTATGAAGGGGACTGATTTATGTTTTCCTCTTGCAGGGAACTGAATTTATTCTTTGCAGAGATACATGGGAATCAAGTCAGATGTGCTAGGATGAGAAACACTCCTTGACCAAAAAGTTAGCATCCACTATGATTTATGGTATAATCCTGAGCACAGCTACACTCTTCTAAATCCATTGGAGTCTATTGGCTTAGTAGAGAATAACTCTGCTTAAGATAGAACTGTCGGTGACTTAACAATATGTTGAAGGAATACAGATTTGTTCTCGCTTGCATTAAAATGTATCCAAAGTGCATAAAACAAATAGAACATCGATACCAGCTATAAAAATTAGGATACCAACAAACCATTCCCAGGGACAATGGACACATACATACATACATACATACATACATACATACATTACCTATTGCATTAGTGTCTGGGGATGGAGTGAGGCAGAGGATAATTTGAGGGAAGAAGCCAGGGCTCAGCGACAGAGCAGCACTTGCTTTGAAGGCAGAAGGTTCATCACTCACATCTTTAGTTCAAGGATCAGGTAGCACGTGATGTGAACAACCTCTTTCTGAAACCTTAGAGAAACAGCTTGGTGTAGTGGTTAAGAGCGGTGGACTCTTATCTGGAGAACCAGGTTTGATTTCCCACTCCTTCCCATGAAGCCAGCTGGGTGATCTTGGGTCAGTCACAGTTCTCTCAGAGCAGTCTCAGCCCCACCTACCTCACAGGGTGTCTATTGTGGGGAGAGGAAGCAAAGGCAATTGTAAACCGCTCTGAGATTCCTTCGGGCAGTGAAGGGTAGGGTATAAAACCAACTCTTCTTCTTCTACTACTACTATGAGTCCAAGGAGACAATACTGAACTAGATGGACTTTTCTCTGAGGATAAGGCAGCTGCATGTCACATAACACTACTGTTCAGTTCAGTTCAGTTTTATTGCAATAGGGCCAATGGCCATTACAAGAGATTAACACTAAAAAAAAACCTGTACACAATAAAATATAGTACCATGAGACTGAGCTAAAATACTATAAAATTACATTTTAAAACTTGTTTCATAAGCAAAAGGAACGAGTCCCATAAGCAACCGACCTGTGCTGACGCTAGCTTGGCCCAGATTTTCTTTGCCACTAAGGCAAAAAGGGTAATGTTCAATGAGACCTCTGATCCCACATCTGCAAGTAACGATATGACTTGCTCCATCACAGTGCTAATGCCTAAATTGGCCAAGGTTGTCCCTAAAAATTTCATCCTTGGAGCTGAATAAAGTGGTCAGGCTGGCAGATAATGACACAGGTCTTCAGGCTCTGGACCTCCGCATACACAGAGGTACTGGGCAACTGGTTTTTGAGTACAGCAACCTTCAAGCATGGCTGTTTGCATTGTTTGGAAACGAATAGATGATAACACATTGGCAACATGGCCCAGAAGCATAATATGCTAACTGCATGGATGTAATTTAGGCAAGATTCATGAAGTTAACCACTTTGCCAAACTAGATGAGACTAGACAAGACATTTGACCATTTGACCCTGGTGTACTTGCAAACATTTTGTTTCTGTCAAGTTAAAGCTTGACAGAACTGGGCTGGGGTCAACTCATGGCCAATCTGAAAGCAGACCTGAAGTCTCTGCACAGTGGAACTGAGCTTTCTTGTGAACCGATAAGTGTTAGACTCGGTGTCTTATATAAATTAGTAGCTGTCGCTGCTAATCTTTAGAGGCAAACTAGCATCTGAAGCCTTGAGCTGTCTGGCTAGTACCCTTTATTAGAATCCCTGATAAGAGACTTATTGTCTTTTTGATTTAATAGTGGTAAGTCAAAATTATTTTAAACAATATTTGCATATCCAGGAGCTCAACATTCTAGTATAACTTAATTTCTCTTACTTTAGACTTTAGGATACTGCTTATCCATATCTAGATACAGAGTACTCAGCAGTACCAGTGTAATCACAGAGTGTCCAGCAGAACCCAGTGCCATTGTGACAATGCCAGCTCAACAGAATTATAATCTTAAAGAGTATAAAGCAGAAGGATCAGACAACATCTCATGTGATGGTATACCTTTATTGCAACAGACAGAAGGAGCTTACAACAATTGATATGATGGTATAATCTTTCTTTTGGTTGGTCCAGTACTATTATTGTTCTTAATATTGAAAAAATTGCAAGCTATCTATAGTGTATATTTTATTCTTTTCGTTATGAATATTTGTTTCTGAGGAAGTTATCCACGAAACAAAGTTTCGTTCTGGCGTCTTTGTTATTTCATCTTGTGTGCCTCTATCATCCTGATTCCACCTAGTACACTTGTATTGTTCATTTCTGATTCTTTGTTAACATCCTTGAGTATTTGTATATTTTGTATATAAGATTTGCATAATCTGTATACTTGCCTTTTATGTGCTTTTGACTTTAACAATATTATTGTTAGCATTCTTCCCCAGTTTGGTTCTTTGCTGTGTTTCAGAAAAGAAATGCAGACAGTGAAAAATGTCTTTTATTTAACTTAGTATATATAATCATGCCAGTTAAAAACCCTTCAAATTCCAACACGCTATTTCATCACAACAGTTAGAGTGCTATAGTGGTTAAAGTGTTGGACAAGGACCTGAGAAATCCAGGTTCGAAACCCCACTCGTGCCATGGAAGCTTTGCTGAGTGACCCTGTGCCAGTCACATTACTCTCAGCCTAGCCCTGACCTGGAGAGCCCCAGGATCTCAGAAGCTAAGCAGGACTGGTGTGGAGGCAGGCAATGGCAAACCACCTCCAAACAATTCTTGCCTTGAAAACCCTACAGGGTCACCATAGGTCAGCTGTGACTTGATGCCATAAAATAACTAAAAATTCCACCACACCACTCCTGTTATGGACAGGTACTTTGGAGGGCTTCTGTTCTCTATTTTGAAGCCCAACAGCTGACCATCCCAAACATCTACAAGTCATTTTTGAAATCTAGGAGTCTGCCTTTGTACAAACTT
Organism: Lepidodactylus listeri; assembly: GCA_029233225.1. Taxonomy (NCBI): domain Eukaryota; kingdom Metazoa; phylum Chordata; class Lepidosauria; order Squamata; family Gekkonidae; genus Lepidodactylus; species Lepidodactylus listeri. The sequence continues at coordinate 19,950,999 of JARCFY010000016.1, forward strand.
TTCCTAACTAAGCCAAAGCACCACAAATAGTGATCATAAGTTTCACCAGACTGGATGTGAAGCAATACACTACCCCCCAAAGTAGGTGCCCCCATCCTCCATTGTTTCCAAAGGACTAAAGTCAAACCAGAGAATCTCAGCAATAGAAACTGAAGAGGGGGAGCATTTTTGCAAGCCCAGCAGAACCAGTGCAATATACAGAGTACTCAGCAGTACCAGTGTAATCACAGAGTGCCCAGCAGAACCCAGTGCCATTGTGACAATGCCAGCTCAACAGAACTGATGTCAAGCACAGAATCACCTTCCAAGCAAGGGGGGGTTGGAAGCCCAGCAGAACCAGTGCAATATACAGTGCCCAGCAAACCGAGTGCCTTCTGTTCATAATATTAACAAAGGTTTGATACTATGCTACTATTAAATACATTCTGTCACCAAGCAGAATAGGGAGGAGAAGGTCTTGAGCCCAAGAAGTGAAAATCAAGGGGAGGGGGACATGGAAAAATTAGGTGAAGAAAGTCAGAAATGAATGAGAAAAGTGTGAAAAAGCAGGAGAGAAATTAAGAGAGGGAAAGGCTGTTTTATCCAAAAAGTGAAAATAAAGGGGAGGGCACACAGAAAAATTAGGTGAAAGGAGACAGAAATGAATGAGAAACGTGTAGAAAAGAGGGAGAGAAATTAAGAGAGGGAAAGGTTCTTTTATCTGGCTGCAACACACAAACTACTGCCTTGCAAGATCTGGCTGAGCTGGGTGCAAGGAAAGGAAGAAAGAAAAGCTAGACTATTGGTGAAAAAAGACCTGCAGGCTAGCAATTACTGTAGCAGCTATCAACATGCTGGCTTGGTTGTATGATACGTTAAGCAAGTTTGCTTCAGTCTTGGAGAAAGGGGAGTCTAACCAATCCTAGAGTACTTTTTGCTATGCTCAGACTTCCCTGTGCCCCTAGTGGCTGCAGCTAGAACTGAATTTTAATAATAAAAGGAAAGACATTTGGCTGGACACAGCATGATCCTGGCTTCAAGGACCCCCCTTCAAGGGCCTTCGCAAGCTTCACCCAGGGCAAACTGTACCCTCCACCCCACCCCAGGTATACCAGTGCATCAACTCTCACACATTTATCAAGGTGCCTTGTAGTGAACTAGACTATAAGTCCATCAAGGTCATTATTGTCTACTCAGATTGGCAGTGGCTTTCTGAGGTCTCACAGTGAGGTCTTTGGCATCTCTTTAACTGGAGATGCTGGGGATTGAACCTGGGATCTTCTGCCAACAAAACAGTGTTCTGCCTTGAACTGAGTCACAGCCCCTCCCCAAACATCAGATGTCAGAGTCTCCAGACATCAGAGACCATCTGCTGGCTATAGTGGACTATGATGCACACTCTCTGTATTATGTTGAAACCTCAATTGGCCCCAGCTTTACATGGAAGTAACCACAGCGTCAGGTCAAAATGGCAGCAGGGAATTTAAAAAAAAACGATAGGAAATTGCTTGGCATTTTGGTGTTGATCCTGCCTATATAACCACAGGATTTCGCCTGCCTGTTTAAACTATCCATAGTTCAATACACACATTCCTAGCGTCACTTGAACTAGTTAAAACAAATGGTTTGTCCTTTGTAGCATTTCCTTCTTTTGCTTTCCCATGAGCCCTTCCCTCTGTTTGGGACTGGTCATGCTCACCTGTGAGCCCCTTGCCTTACATTTTGGCAGACTTTAAAATGCTTGGCACTTCCAGCAACAATAAATTTCAACGGATAGAGAGAAGGAGTAAGACAGCTATTTGGAACCAAGCATAAGAACTTTTTTTTAAAAAAAAAATTATTATAAATGTAATACACAAGCTCTTTTATTCACTTGGGACTCCTCTCATATTGAAAAAGAATTAAAAGAAGGGGGGGGATTCAGTGTTGCAACATCTATAGATTGCACCTGGAATTGAAAATGAAATTTTAGCATGGTCATATTTCTCAGTTGTCTGTCTCTGAGTTGTCAAGACATGGTTTTATATATATTTTTTCCCTAAAATGTATTTTGTAACATGCTAAGCAGCAACTTCCCCCCCCCCCCATGATTAGAATTTTATTTTGTTTGTTTATATTTTTGTTTGTTTGTTTATATACTTATACCCTGCTTTTCTCCCCAATGGAGAGCCAAAGTGGCTTACAGCATATTTCTCCCTTCCTCCATTTTATCATCACAACAAACACCCCATGAAGTAGACTCAAATGAGAGAAAGTGACTGGCCCAAGGTCACCCAGGAAGTTTCATCACAGATTGGGAATTCGAACCTGTTTCCCAGACCCCAGTCCAACACTCTGACTATACTTCATTACTCTCTGGCTGTGGTCACATGAGCAGTTTGCCACAATATAGTAGTGTTACCTTTGCAGATTTAAAGAGCACGATCAGACCGCAACATCTGCCTTCCGTGCCCCCGTTGTTGGCACCTTGTGTTGCCCTGCTTTGGAAGTGGAGTAATCAGGCACCGGGGAAAGTGGGGTATTAACTGATGCCAGTGCTTCCACTCCGCTTTCCCGGATGTCAGAACTCTCCTGCTGCAAAAGAAACCCATAAGGGAAGTCTGAACCTGCAGATCCATTCCCACCATTTTTTTTAAGTTGCTGCCTATATGCGCATATGCGTATGCACCTGCCTGCATTAAAAACAACAACAACCAGGCAGCGCACTCCGTGGTTGAGGTGCTGCAGTAATGTGAATGCCTGACCACCTGATGAACGTTTAGGGACACCACCCCAAGCTGTGCTGTCTGGTTGGTCTGCCCTTCAAATTGGTGCAATTAGAGGGGCACCCAGATCATGGCAAGCCTCCAGTGTGATTGCAGCCTCTGTCAAATTAGCTCTGCCCTGGCCACACCTCCATCATTCAGCATTCCTCTAATACAGGAGTCCCCATCTTTCTTGAGGCTTCGGGCACCTTTGGAATTCTGGCACAATGCAGTGGGGGCAGCCACAAAAGGGCTGCCCTAAAATGGTTGCTGCAGGAGGCGGAGCCAGCGACAAAATGGCTGCCATGCTTACCTTCAGATGCACAGTGAAGACGCTTGTGCAATATTGATAGCTGCTGCCAAAGCAACATTTTCAAAACTTTGCATTGCCAATCAAATCTACAATGGCCATTCAGAAGCCTTGCTGGGCAAAAGCCCCATCTGGCCCACCCACTTTCTAGAAATACTTGGGGGCAACAGGAAAGGTTATGGTGGGCACCCTGGTGCCCATGGTCACCACACTGGGGACCTCTGCTCTAACAGAAACCCTAAGCTGCCTTAAGAGCACCATAACAGTGAAAGCTCCTGCTCCTGAGCCGCTTGATATGGAGCTCCACAACCATTTATGCTCAGGGCTGCTCTCTTTGCTTATGGTAAGTTAGAACAAATGAAAGCGTCAGGCAGGAGGATATGAAGATACCATACCAGCCACCTACTGTAGACAGGGTACCTATGCATAATCACGAGGCTTGTGGGTTGCACAATCTCCCTATATGTGTGTTTGGAGCACCAACACTGTAATGGCTGAAAGGGGCTTCTGTGTCCCTTAGGGCTGCACCTTTTGGTGTCAGCGAATAGCTGCTGCGCTGTCCAGAGCCAGAAATTTTGTGTAAGCACATTCTCTCATTGGGTCTCCTGAGAATTGTAGTTCCTTCTCTTCCGCCCTCCCCCTCACATCTTCAGATTTCTTTTGTCTTTTGCTGGTACTACACAACACTCACAGTGAGAAGAAGAAGAAGAGGAGGAGGAGGAAGAAGAAGAGGAAGAAGAAGAGGTAGAAGAAAGAGGAGGAGGAGATTGGATTTATACCCCACCCTTCACTCAAAGTCTCAGAGCAGTTTACAAACTCCTTTCCCTTCCCCTCCCCACAACAGACACCCTGTAAGGTAGCTGGGGCTGAGAGAGCTCTGACAGAAACTGTTCTTTTCAAGAACAGCTCTGACAGAACTATGGCTTGCCCAAGGTCATCCAGCAGCTGCAAGTGGAGGAGGGAGAAACCATACCCAGTTCTCCCAGATTAGAGTCCATGCACTTAACCACTACACCAAACACAACTGGTTTTTCCATGCAGAGGAAGGCCTGTTTGTGCATGTAATCTTTGCTGGGACCCCATCGACCTCACATATTCAACCAGTGCTTTGCCAGCTGCACAGGCTCCAAGTTGAGTACCAGATCAGGTTCAGTGTTTTGGCACTGACTTTCAAGGCCCTTAAACAGTCTGGGACCAGTGTATCAACAGGACCACCTCACCCGATATACCCCCCACCGAAGGGCATTATGCTCTGGAGATAAGAACCTCCTAACAATCCCTTTCCCGAAGGTTATCCAGCTGTCCTCAACCAGAGCCGGGGCCTTTTCAGCCCTGACCCCGGCCAAGTCGAAATCTCTGTCTAATGACATCCAGACCCTGCGGGACCTAGTGCAGTTCCGCAGGTCTTGTAAGATGGAGATGTTCCGCCAGGTCTATGGTCTGCCATCAAGCTTGGCCTCCTCATCTCCTCCTTTTATCATATTTATTGGAATTGTATTTATAGTTGTCGCTAACCACCCTGAGCCTCAAATTGGGGGGAGGGGGGGTATATAAATCAAATAAATAAATAAAATAGTCCATTCAGTCATGTGAGCTCCCATCTAGAGACTGAAGTAGGGCAGCCAGATACAGCCTGGCCACCATAATGTCCAGGTTCAGGCAGGTAACTGCAGCGAGAGACGATGAGTCAAACCACCGTCCAGGGGTCAAAGCAAAAGCATTCCAAGTGTCACTTTGTCCAAGGGTCAAAACCAGCAGGGCAAATCCAAAGGGCACAAGCCAGGTCGCAGTCCAGGAGGTCAAACACACCAAAGTCCAGAACAAGGCAAAGAACAATGGCAGACACACAAGGGTTTGGGGATAAGCTGCTTCCACGCTGACTCACCTTTTCCGGGCTGCTTTTATCATGAAAACTTTGCTGAGTCATTCAGGGACTCAGTGCAACTCATAAGGAGGAGGAGGATGTAAAAAAGATCGAACAAATGAACTAAAGCATGTAAAAAAGTTCGAACAAATGAACATTGCAAGTTAGTGACCACTGCATTAACAGCTGCCATATTGCAGATGCTAAGTACTGGCAAGGAAATAAAACATTTGTGTAAGTAAATGGGAGAACAGGTCGCACACTTGGGTGTGGGATCCATCTTCTTTGCTTAATCTTGCCCAAAGCTCCTTCTTATGACAGCCCCTTTCCCGCACTGTTTTTGTCCATACAGCTCTCGTGAACCACATTACAGCCTGTTGAGTAGGTCAAAGGGGACCCTTCCTTTTTTTCCCACCGGAGGAAAAGCTGATTGGATCCAAGCCATGTGCAAAAATACTTCTGGGCTGTGATCAGACAAGCCATTTGGTGTGGAGGGGAAGCGATCCTATTTCCTCCAGTGGGAATTGAAATGGAGTTACACAGTCACACATCCCTTGGTGCTGTGGCCTCAGCCTGTCACTGCCTGATCAGATGGCACATTAGGGCAAGTAGTCGGGGGAGGTTGCCTTTTCCCCCGCACGTGCATAAACAAGGAATTGAACCCCTGCGGCGGTCCACAACTATGGATCATTTATGTGGTTATGCATCTACTGCTAAGCGAACAAAAAAAAAATTGCGCCGAGTCGGGATAGACTGGGCAGCCCATCCTGAAGGCTTGAGTGTGCATGCATGGCCAATCGGAAACAGTTAGAACTGGACTTTCCCCAGTGTCTAATCTGCTTCTGTGGTGGAACAGGATGGGGTGCCAACGACAGCAGTACCTTTCCCAGATGTTGCTATCTGATCGCACCCTTTAGGTCCGTCAGGCATTCGCAGCTGAGTCGGATCTAAAGGCACGTCTGACCACAGCCCTTTACAATTTAGAACAATTTCAGCTGCTCAACAATCAGCAACATTTTTTGTTGAGCGCTTGAAGGTGCTCCTTGCCATTTGATCAGAACTTGTGATTCAAGTAGAGGGCAATCACACATCTACACTTCAGAGTCAATAAGCAGTCAAACAGCTGGTGAGTCATCAGGAAGTTATGGCAGCCATCTTGGGTATTATCCAGACAGGAGAGCCTAGGGTTACCAGCTCTACTTTGGGAAATACCTGGAGATTTGGGGGATGGAACCTGAGGAGGGTGGGGAGGAGAGGGACTTCAATGGCATATAACACCATAGTCAGGTGAACTGACCTCTGTCACCCGGAGATCAGTTGTAAACCGAGGTTGGGTATTTACCATCCGGAATCCCTTCTGGGATTTAGCCCTCTCTGCTTTAAATTGACTAACACCGGAGCATCATAGTAATAGTTGTGAGGTAGTCTGACTGCCATCATTTAAAGATTAAGTTTTATAGTTTTAATCTCTGGTTTTATTGTTCTATAATTAACGTTTGTAACCCACCCTGAGCCCATGCACGGGAACGGTGGGATAGAAATTGAACCAAACAAACAAACCCAGGTTGGCAACTCTCCCTATAGAACAGTGGGATCCTGGTCACAGAACTAACACACTGGAAAAAGCCTTCTGTTCATGGGATCTTTGGTTTCTGCACAGCTATTTGGAGCTCTTCCTCCCTCCCTTATACATACACACACACACACACAAACACGATCCAATAATTTTCAGCATCAGTACATGCTCACCCTCAAGCCATGTGTAAGAACGGCTAACAAAAAAACATAGGATGAAATCACCGCTGACCAACTCGGGTTTTAGACTGTTTGCTTAACGTCTTAATAGCACTCGATTTATCCTCAACGTTGAACACTGTAGAACGAACAGTTTATCAGTTTGCCATATGGAAAGACACTTATCTGAGCCCCCATATATTCCCAGGTGTGTCTCTCTGGCAAGCACAACTCACACATCGCTTTTAAGGAGAGAAGTAGAAATCCAGATGGCCCATTTTAATAATGTGCTGTAAAGGGTGGGGGGACACAAATGTTGTGATTTGTTCTCTTACCTCCAAGCTCCAAGTTCAGCAAAGGAGGCTGTTGGGGTGTAAACTGATCCTGGTGCTGTCACTCTCCGTTCCTCCAGGTGCCATTTCTCCTCAGTGACTGAATGCGCCTTTGAATTCTGTGGAATGCTGACTACCAGAATGGATAAAAATAGGTGTTCGGTACTTAAATGTGATCCAAAGTGTATTTAGTTAGTCAGCTAAATTTATATCCCACCCTTCTCCTGAGGCTCAAGAGCCTTTTGCTGTACCAAAATGAAATGTACTCAGCATGAAATCATGTCCTATATCATGGATAGTTAAATATCTTAAAGGGGGGGGGGAGGCAGAATTCCTGAGCAGACAAATACCCCTTGCTGCAAGCTTTCTCCATTCTGTATCTGACACATCAACAGGGGACTTTTCTCAGATGAGTGCAGATGTTATGATAGCCAACTAGGCATTTCTATGAGATATTTTCCCAAAAAACTTAAGTTTGGTTGCAGTTCTGAATTCAGGTTTGTCCTCTTCATTACCACTTCACAATGCAGTAATTCTACTAATGGCGACCCCCTTCACTCAGTTTAGAGTCATCTCAGGAATCATGATGTTTTTTGACAAACATTTTGGGCAGGGGGGGGAACGACCTTTATCTGTTTTTCTGAGAACTCTCTCATGGCTTGTAATGTTGATGAATGTATGCTCGTGGCGCCTTCTGCAAAATGTAGTTCCCAGCACTAACTGTAGCATAGAGCTGCTTGGAAATTCAACCTCCCCCCCCCCCCCCCCCAACACACCTGGGAACAAAACCAGGTTTAAGACCATACCACCACAATATACAATATTTGCAAGAATCAATCAAGAGAACTGAACCAAATGAAGAAGATACCCATCTAAAGGCCCACTGTTGGGAAAGACCTGGGTGCGTCAGCAGTCGCAGAGTGTTTCACTAAAAATAAAAGGTTAATGTTAAAGAAATTCTGCACATCTACCTACCACGTAGCTGGGTTGTCATTCACATAATTCCAGAGCCATCGACAATCATTTAACTAGAGTAACAGTTTTTAAGATAAAGACTTTTGGTGCACACACTCTACTAAACATCGAGCTTTGATTGTCTGGTTTTATGAGCATGCATGAGCAGAACCTCAAGAAGAACCTTTGAGAAAAATGATGCTCAGTTTACAACACAGACAACGGTTAAGAGCTGGACAAATCTGTACTGCAAAGTAGGCAAGTATGCACTTCTTTTAAAATATCACTATCGATCAGCAGTTAAGAAATTTCACAGCAGATAAACTATCCCGCCAGATTTGGCACTGAAATACATGAAAGCCTTCTGGTGATTTTAACAAGTCCTTTGTCTGCTCCTCTGGCCAAAGACTTATTTCCGAATGTCTTGAGATTATCAAGCTACTGTACAAGATAATACAGTCCAATAACCCCAGGGAGACTCACCTGTCCGCTTCTGACGTGATCGAGGTTTACAAGATTCTGCATGGGATAGAGCAGGTAGAGAAAGAAGTCCTTTTCTCCCTTTCTCGCAATACAAGAACTTGTGGGCACTCGATGAAATGGCTGAGCAGTCAGGTTAGAATGGATAAAAGGAAGTACTTCTTCACCCATGATTAACACATGGAATTCACTGCCACAGGAGGTGGTGGCGGCGGCTACAAGCATGGATGGCTTCAAGAGGGAATTGGATAAGCATATGTAGCAGAGGTCCATCAGTGGCTATTAGCCACAAGGTATAGATAGGACCTCTCAGCCTGGGGCAAGTGATGCTCTGTATTCTTGGTGCTTGGAGGGGCAAGAGTGGGAGGGCTTCTAGTGTCCTGGCTCTACTGGTGGACCTCCTGATGGCACCTGCTAGTTTTGGTTACTGAATGACAGAGTGTTGGACTGGATGGGTCATTGGCCTGATCCAAATTTGACTTCTTTTACGTTCTTATGTTCTGTTGCCACATTTAGCCAGTAAGTAAATACTTTTGTTTGGGGTTCCCTCAGCGATTCCTCCTTCCTGCCCTATGTTTAACTGTTGTTTTTATGTTTTTGTGTGTATTTTAGCTCTGGTTTTAATTGTTTTAATGGTTTTTGTTGGTTTTAATGGCTTTAAAAGGTGGTTTTATTATGTATGTTTTAATTTGTTAGACGCTTCAGTGGCTTTTATGGGGAAAGAAAGATGGGGGATCAGTTTTGATTAAAAAAACAAATACTTTTATTCAACAACCTTTTCCTGTAGAGTTTAGTAATGCCCACTTGTTCATACTTATTAGAGCAAGCAGAAGCCTTCATCCGTGAAATGAAAAGTTCTCTTCAGCTCAAATAAAACACGGGGTTTCCAGTACTTTTGGTCTACCCCTCCCCCTTATTCTAACATTCCTAACAGCCAGAATGCTTTCTTGCTTCCACCATTTTGCTATATATCCAAATCACGCTTAAGGTTGTATAGTTAGGCCAGAAGCACTGATAAACTGCCCATGAAGGTTATGCACCAACCCCAGAAATATCCAATTTTAGGATTACATCAGTTATGCTTACCCTTCAGATATTTAGGTCTGCAGTGTAGAATGGAGGAGGAAGGGATAGCACAAGGATAGGCCTAAGGCTGTCTGGGTCACCACACTAGCATACCTAACATCTAGCAGGGGAAGGAGTTTGGGAATATCTCTGCAGGCTTAATGAGAGTTGGGCCAAATGTCTGTTGCCTTCTTTGTTACAGGTATCATAGAATCCTAGAGTTGGAAGGAAACTCCAGGGTCCGTTTGGTGTAGTGGTTAAGAGCATCGGACTTTAACCTGGAGAACTGGGTTTGATTCCCCACTCCTTCACATAAAAGCCAACTGGGTGATCTTGGGTCAAGCACAGTTCTCTCAAAGCTGTTCTTTTAAGAGCAGTTCTCTCAGAGCTCTCTCAGCCTCACCTACCTCATAGGGCATCTGTTGTGTAGAGGGGAAGGGAAGGCAATTGTGAGCGACTACGGTTGTGGTCACACGCCCAAGATAAAGTGCTGGGGGGGGGGGGAAGAGAGGCTATTTTCTCTGGCAGAAACTGACCTGCAGGTGTGCGATCACACCTCCCTTTGCAGCTGCAGCCACAGTCCATCAGTGACTGATCAGACACAACTGTGAGTGAGTCAGGGTTTTTTGTCCCATTTCCCCCCCATGCGCTTAAACGAGGGATTGATGAATCATACCTCTGCACTGAGGGCTCCCTATGGAGTTTGCGTTGATGCGCATACTGCGAGGGGGGAAAACGTCATGGAGTCGGGATGGCCTGATCGTCTAGACCATCCCGATGCCATGAGAGAGCGATGGAGCAATCAGGCAGGAAAGTCTGTCCATGGCCCATCACAACCCATTTACTACCGGATTTTCCCCAATGTCTTTTAACTCTGGCTAGGCGGGATATAAATATAAACAATAAAATAAAATAAATAATTAAAACTACACTTCTGCAGTGGAGCAAAACGGGCTGCTGACGGCTACGGGGCGCTCCCCAGACATTGCTGTCTGATCACTCTCTTTAAATCCACCCGGCATTCGTGCCGATGTCGGGTCTAATTGTGTGTATGATCGCAACCTGAGACTCTGAGTGAAGGTCAAGGTATAAATCCAACTCCTCCACCTCTTCTTCTTCTTCTTCAAGCTAGGAAGAAGGTGGTGATTTCATACAATCCCTGCCCCACTCTCTCTAATTTGTTGCTTGAAGGATGCATGTTCAGTTACCTTTTTTTTTGTACTTGGAGGTTATCCTTCATCTGAACAAAGCAATCTCTGTTCCCTGATGTCTTATGGCACCTCTAATCCATTAGCCTTGAAGGTTTCACAAGATTCCTTTTCATAGATCCACAAAAGAGCCCAAAGATGTGGACATTGTTAAGGAAAGTGGGGGGGGGGAGCTGCTCTAGCGATAGTTTTTTCAAAAAAAATTATCTTTGCTCACTCCTAGCAATGCTCTATCTGTACGGGACAAGCTCTATCCAGAACACAACTCTTCCTTTTATTTCAGTAGCAGATCATTTGTTTGTGTTTTCTTTCAGAGTGTAATTGGAAACTCTTACCTCACTTTTTTCTCACAAGTACAGTAGATTTCCTGAACTAGTGTCAAGGTTTTAGCGCCAGGAAAAAGTGGCTGAACGTTCAGCATTTGTAACAAGGGCATCATTGGGGTGGTGGAATACATCTGTCATGTCTGGTTGCATTCATTCTCTAGGCATCGGAGGGAGGGACTCAACAGTCTCAAGGTTCCTTTGTTCAGATGCTCATTGGGCGTAGGGCTTTTTGTGGGTGTACACTTAGGGGTCCCTCTTGGTCATTTCAGAGGGCAGCTGTGTTGGTCTGCCGTAGAGCTGCTAGATTTGAGTTAGGGTTGCCAGGTCTGGGTTGGAAAATAACTGGAGACTTTGGGGGGTAGATCCAGGAGGGGGCAAAGTTTGGGGAGGCATAGTACAATGCCATGGAGTCCACTCTTCAAAGCAGCCATTTTCTCCAGGGGAGCTGATCTCTGTCAGCTGGAGATCAGTTGGAAAAGCGGGAGATCCCCAGGCTCCACCTGGAGGCTGGCAACCCTAGTTGGAAATTACCTGGAGATTTGGGGAGTGGAGCTGGAAGGGTGGGATTTGGGGAGGGGAGAGACCTCATTGGGTTAGAATGCCATAGAGTCCACCCTCCAAAGCAGCCATTTTCTACAGGGAAACTGATCTCTGTAGTCTGGAGATCAAATGTAATACAGGAGATCTCCAGGCCCCACTTGGAAATGGCAACCCAGACAGCTATCCGTGATCCATTTCAGGTGTCTATACTGCTTGTTGTTAGAAGGGAAGCCCAAATGGTTCCATCCTGAAATGGGAATGCCTACCAGGTTTGGAGCCAAAGAATAAGGGGAGCTAATTAAAGAAAACCAACACAGTTTGGCACAAGGAAAGGGAATTGCCTGTCTCTGGAGACCATAAAGCAACATTCCTCCCAAGAGCCTCCAGGCTTGGCTTGTCATCAGTGCCACAGATTAATTATGGGGACTTTAATCTGCCCATTAAATCAGCAACGGTTTGCATGGCGCTACCAGCACGTCAAAAGAAATGCATCAGTGTTAACTGCGCAGCTTCTAATGCTGTTTTATCCTTAACGTCAACAGCACATAAGTTGTATGCTGTACGCAGACTCATTCTGATGCAAGCCGCACACTTCTGATGGTTGGGGGGGGAGGGTTGCTGTCAAGCTGTAGCTGACTTATGGTGACCCCAGAGGGCTTTCAAGGCAAGAGGCGTACAGAGGTGGTTTGCCACTGCCTGCCTCTGCATGGCAACCTTGGACTTCCTTGGCAGTCTCCCATCCAAATACTAACCAAGGCTAACCCTGCTTAGCTTCCAAGATCTGGAGATTGGGCTAGCCTGGGCCATCCAGGTCGGAGCTATGTACAGTACCTCTATAGTCATAGATTTGACTACAGCAGTTTAGAAGAGTGCAAATCCATCCTCTTTCCTTATCTTATCAGAGTCCCAAAGCTACTGTAAAGCTCAGTTTCAGCCCTGGGACAAATAAAGTAATAACAAAGTGTGCCTGAGCATGGACAGAGTTTGTTTTCCATCACAGCATGTTTTCAGGCACCTGGAATAAGGTTTCCTTGTATGTGTGCTTGTCTGTGTGTGAAATAACTTGCCTTCAGGGTAGGTTTAGACTAGAGTCCCAACACTTCTTGTTAATGTTAAGTCCCATGTGGACCAGCTTTGGACGCGTGAGGCAGGCTGGGTTGCTCCATCACAAAGAACAAAATATTTAAGGACCTATACACACCCTCTGTTTGTGGGGGGGGGGGGGCTGGGTAGCCATCAAGTCACAGCTGACTTATGGCAGCCCTGTAGGGTTTTCAAGGCAAGAGACATTCAGAGGTAGTTTGCCATTGCCTGCCTCCATGTTACAACCTTGTTATTCCTTGGAGGTATTCCATCCAAATACAAGAGTCAACCCTGCTTAAGCTTCTGAGATCTGATGAGATCAGGCTATCTAGATCTGAATAGATGTCCTTCTAATTTAATGTCCTGTTTCTACCACTAGCCAAGCAGAAGCCAGGCAGAAGCTGGCTAGTCGGGCGATCAGCAGAAAAACAGAATATAGTTTTTAGAAAGAAAATGCATAAACAAACAAAAATGCCTGCAGGGGGCTCACAAACCCCACCACCTTAACATCACCAGCTGTCCTTCCTGAGTCTGCCCTCATCTTAGTTTCCCAACTTTCAGCCCCCATCCAGCTCTACTCCTGCCCCGCTTTGCACTTTAGGCCCAAGGGGTGTGAGGGAGGGGTGCGGTCCAAGATTAGCAAAAAAAACCCCTCATATCGCTAGACTGAACCCGCTTGCTAAAAAAGACTCCGAAATTTAAAAGATGGAAAACCTAAGCAAAAGTGCAGCTTGTATATAAATGAAGGGGAGAGAACCACTAATCTCATATTTTTAATATATATATATATATATATGCCCAGCATGAAACTGACCAAAAAAGAGTGGGAGGAAAGACCTCAATATGGGCAGGAGAGTGGCATCCAAGGGTGGAAAGCGGGGAGGAATCCGAGGGAATCTATATTCTTTTGAACTCCTTTTGGCTTGGAAGCGAAGCAAGGGTGTAAACCGCTACTAAAGCACTCTCAGAAGACCTGGGCAAACAGCAAATGGAAAGTGAACTGAGCTCTGAAGGGATGAAAAACAATGCAGAATTGCCGGGGGGGGGGGGGGGGAGAAATCCCAATGAACATGCACAGTGAAACCGATGGGAATGAAGAAGAACAAAGAAAACCCGACGAACTAGCAAGGTGAAAGTGAGGGAAAACAACAGTGCGTAATAGGCCATAGAGGCCTGCCCTCCACTGCTGCCCCACTGCCGCCCCACTGCCCTCTGTGCCTCTGAACATGGCCAATAATTGTCAACCGCAGACTTTGGCAACACTAGGCACTTTACTTGAAAGTCACTCCCACCGCATTCAGTGTGGCTCATTCATTTAAAATATTTATACCCTGCCTTATCCCTTCAAATCCCAGGAGACTAAGAAAGCAGAAGAAGCTGCAGGATGCAGACCCAACAAGTAGGGTTGCCATCTCCAAGTTGGAAAATACCTGGAGATTTTGGGGTTGGAGCCTTGGGAGGGTGGAGTTTGGGGAGGGAGGGACTTCAATGGGGTACGATGCCATAGAATCCACCTTCCAAAGCGGCCATTTTCTCCAGCCAAACTTGATCTCTAGTTCCTGGGGATCAGTTGTAATCCCAGGAGATCTCCAGCCACCACCTGGAGACTGGCAGCCCTAACAACAACTGTCCCACGAGTTAAAGGCCAATACAGAAATCAAGCACATAATTAAAATCCAGTACACAGTGGTAACCCAGCTAAAAGGGTTTACCCTCTACAAAATGGCCTCTAGAATGGAGCAATCTGAACATAGGTAGTGAACACGCCCACCACTCTTACTGTGGTAGGCCCATTCCAGAGGACTGGACCTATCACAGAGAATGTCCATGAACAAACTGTTCCCATACAGACCATACTTCTACCACCAACCAGAAGAAGGCTGTCTGAGCAACAACACTAGAGGACTAGACCGGGAGATGTGTTTTGAGAGGTACTAAATGAATGTGCACTCTGACCTCGATGGTCCAGGCTAGCCCAATCCCATCAGATCTTGGAAGCTAAGCAGGGTCAGCCCAGGCTAGTGTTTGGATGGGAGACCAACAACAAATTCCAGGGCTATGATGCAGAGGGAGGCAATGGCAAACCACCTGTGAATGTCTCTTGCCTTGAAAACCCCACGAGGTCGCCATAAGTCTGCTGTGAATTGACAGCACTCTCCACCACCACAAGTGAATGCACAAAGAACATAAGGACATAAGAGAAGCCAATGTTGGATCAGGCCAGTGGCCCATCCAGTCCAACACTCTGTCACACAGCGGCCAAAAATACCAGGTGATAAACAATTCACAAGAATAACACACCATCCTAAAACAGCCTGATATGAAAAATATATATATACAGATGTGTGTGAGATGCCCACAGAGACTAGATTAGAGTCACAAAAGAGACTAGATTAAAGCCATAACATCATTTAGTGTCTGGTAATGAAAAACAACCACATTCCTTCACAGGAAAAAATACAAAGGTCAATGAAATTCCACATAGTAGTGCGCTCCAGGCACTCTCAGTCCATATCCCTCAAATAGTATTGTGTGCTCACAGGCAGTCTGCTCCCAATTCAACACTTATTCCGGATATTCAAGTGTTTCAGACCTCTGGTCTTTCCTCAGGAACAAATCCTATATAGGAATCTCACATTCAATGTTACCTTCAAGTTGACACTTTCATTGATTTATTTTTCTGTTAATCTACTTGGGCAAGGTCTCCTCATTTATTTTCAAGCATACTATTGCTGCTGCCAAAGTCAAATGGACCCAGACTATGCCAAAAATACCAGGTGCCATCAGGAGGTCCAAAACTGGGGCCAGGACGCTAGAAGCCCTCCCACTGTTGCTCCCCCTCCCAGCACCAAGAATACAGGGTATCTCTTGCACCAGACCGAGAGTTCCTATCTATACCTTTTGGCTAATAGTCACTGATGGACCTCTGCTCCATACGTTTGTCCAATTCCCTCTTGAAGCCATCCATGCTTGTAGCCACTGCCACCACCACCTCCTGTGGCAGTGAATTCCACGTGTTAATCACCCTTTGGGTGAAGAAGTACTTCCTTTTATCCATTCTAACCCACCTGCTCAGCAATTTCATTGAGTGCCCATGAGTTCTTGTATTGTGAGAAAGGGAGAAAAGTGCTTCTTTCTCTGCCTGCTACATCCCATGCATAATCTTGTAAACCTCAATCATGTCACCCCTCAGTTGTCGTTTCTTCAAACTTAAGAGCCCCAAACGCTTTAACCTTTCTTCTTGCACCTGTCGTCTAAAGCAGAGGTTCTCAAATGGGGGGGGGGGGGGTCAGGACCCAAATGTGAGTCACAACTCTCCTGCAGGTGAGAAGCACGGCTAGGAGAGAGGGGGAACCTGGTAAGATAGGAGAGGGGACTCTGGTAAGCTCAAGGACAAATCTTGGATTTGGAAGCTTAAGAACAAACCTCAGTTCCTGGATTTTCCTCGGCATAATGGGCAAAATGGTCTTGAAATGCAACCTGTTGCTCAACAATGCTTGGCATTTATAAACACTGCAAAATAAAATATAAACTTCTTCAGGATTGACTAATGTCTGGCAAACAGCATGGACGCCTTTTGTAAGTGGGTCCTGAGAAGTAGAGCAAGTTTAGAAACAGGTCCCACTTTAAACAGTTTCATGGGCCAAAGGAACAACTTGTACCTCTTTATTCCAAAAGGGTTTTTATTCCCCATCTCACATTTTGTAAACTGGGGGAAATAAAAGGTCTCACTCCAAGACTCGCTGTAAAAGGAGGTCATATAGAACTGGAACATATCTTTTCGCATGTGACATGAAGACAGACATTGGACTGTTCATAACTACATGTATCCCAAGAGAAGCAACAACTGTATGCATAGCTGCGGAAAGGGACAACTGAGTGAGTTTAGTTTGAAAGCATTCAGCCTTGGACACCATCTCCTTTTCCTTCATGCATCATTTCGGCAGCGGTTGGCGCATGATGTTGCTCATAGAAATGAAGAGGCGGATGGGGCTGTCTTCTGTCATCGCCTTTGTGATGTTACTCAGCATGTTGTTTATTTGTAGGAACATTCTTTTTCTACAACGTTCAGACAACCCTGCAACCCTGACTGCCGAAGGAGAGATAATGGCCAAGTAAGACCATCGAGGCATGTTCTCCTCAAATCAGGGCCACAGTGCTGGGGCTATTTTGGACACACAAGTGAAATAAAATCTAGCCTGTTGAAATGTTACTAAGGAGACAGTGGGCAAGTCAGAAGACCTCAGTATCCATTCCCCATCTGCAAAACAGGAATAAGTCATTCGTCTGCTGATATCAGTCAGGAATCAGGAAGAAGAAGAAGCCGCCTCTGCTTGAATCCCACCTTCTTCCAGTTCACACTGCCTGAAAGCGGGAGGCATGAGGAAGACAGCCCATGGACACCGGTTTCTCCCAGGGTCCTCCTAAAGTGAAAGGAAACCGGCTGCAAAAGGTGTAAGTGCAGAAGGGAGCCGAGGGACAGCTGCAGCTGTCTGAACAGGCTCCCTTCCCCCGCTTCCCAAGTGGAGCTCTCCCGCTCCAGATTGCCAGTCTGTCCTCAGCCAGAGCGGCTTACAAATTCCTTTCCCTTCCCCTCCCCACATAGGCATCAACTTCAGGGGGGCTGGGGAGCTGGAGCCCCCCTGAACTTTTCCAGGAAGTGTTGAGCCTCCCCCGGAGACAATGGCCTGTGATGTCTCTGGCCCAGCCCCCCCGGGAAATTGGAAAGACTACGCCCTTGCCTCCCCACAACAGACACCCTGTGAGGTAGGTGGGGCTGAGAGAGCTCTTTCCAGAGCTGTCCTTGAGAGAACAGCTGGTACAGAGCTATGGCTTGCCCAAAGTCATCCAGCCAGGTGCAAGTGGAGGAGTGGGGAATCAAACCCGGTTCTCCCAGATTAGAGTCCGCGCACTAACCACTACACCAAACTGGCTCTCCATTGCCTTCTGTGAACTAGCTGAGCCGACGGCAATCTGCAATTAATACCGATTTAGATAGTGATATTAGCTACCAGAGTGAGTCAACCTCAGGTGCCACCAGTTCTGCTTGATACCAGAAGAACGTCGTAAGAAAAACAACCGTGCTATGATAACAAAGTCGTGTTTGCGGGCGGTGGGTGGGATATCTTTTTAAATCATCCAGTGAATAACAAATCATTAAAGTTGTTTCCTTTGAAGTAAATTTGGTTTCAGATCTTTCTGACGTACAGCGCTCAATAGACTGTTTCACTCAAGGTTTCATCAGAGGAGACCTTACACCTTTCATTTTTTCCCCCTGCAACTTATTTCTGCACCCTCTTCCTTTCTAACTTACATCGAAAGTTTATCCTGTTATAAAATTCACAGCTGAGCAAGACATGAGCAATCGATTCGGGGTTCCTGCTGTTGCATGGGCAGGTCCTTTCAGGGCAGGGAGTATTAGTAAATCTACCATAAAGGACATAAATCATAAAGCTTGTCTTAGAGATGGAGCAGTGAGCTGTGTGTCTGGGCATGCCTAATGCTTATGGATGTCGTAGGGGCTCACCATGTCGCTGATAGCCATCCTGCTGCCTGAAAGAACTCAGGATCCCCCCCCCCTTTTTTTTTTCCCCACCTGGTTCGTAAGTGAAATATCAACCCTTTTTTGCTGGAACAGTAGAAAAGTAATTCACAGAGCTGAAATGACAAGCTTCACATAGGACCCCTTGCTTTAGGTTTCTGCAGCTTTGTGGCCCGTCCCCAATAAATTATACAACAATAATTAAATTAGATGTTGATTTTTATTCTACTTTTTTGTAAAATGTTAACAGCCAGCACTGAAAGAGAACGCCCAGGAACCTTACAAAAGAAAGGGCCTTTTTCATGTTGCTATATCCTGGATAGTGGGCCGTGGTGGCTCAGAGGTTAAGATGCTGAGTTGCAGACCAGAAGGTCTGTAGTTCAGCAGTTCAAGACCCGAGTGCCGCGTGACGGAGTGAGCTCCCATCTCTGGCCCCAGCTCCTGCCAACCTAGCAGTTCGAAAGCAAGAAACTGCAAGTAGATAAACAGGTACCACTTTGGTGGGAAGGTAACAGCGTTCTGTGCACCTCGGTGTTTAGTCATGCGGGCCACATGACCCCGGAAACATCTTTGGACAGCAATGGCTCTTCGGCTTGGAAATGGAGATGAGCACCACAACCCTACGGTCATATTCGACTGGCTTTCGAGCAAGGGAAACCTTTACCTTTACCTTTACTATAAACTGGACAAAAGATAATATTGTGCTTGTCCCCATCATGAGATGCTTTTGTATGGAATCACTGGAAGATCTCTGGAAACCAGCAACATATCTTTATTTTGGTCTTTATAACTGAACCAGTTATGGTCACTGGGCTAGGCTGTTCTGTAGCAGCCAGCCTCACTAGGGTAGGAAGGGGCTGACCCTCTTCAGCAGCCCATTCTCCGACAGATCACACAGGGGCCAGACATGAGCACTGGGCTGCCAGGTTGCCTTCTTTGGTGTGCAAGGATTCACCCACAATTCTAATAATTTTTATCACAGAGTTTTGGGGAAGTCCTAGAGTGTCCTGTGACATGGTGACATCGCTTCCAGTCATGTGGCTGGAAATGACATAATGGTGTTGTATGAAGTCATTTTGGCCACCCATTTCCCGCCCCCCCAACCGCCTCATTGCGTGGTGGCTAGGGTTGCCATCTTTGGGTTAGAAAATACCTGGAGATTTGGGGGTGGAGCCTGGTGAGAGTAGGGTTTGTGGAGGGGAGGGCCATAAAGTCCACCCTCCAAAGCAGTCATTTCCTCCAGGGAAACTGACCTCTGCAGTCTGGAGATCAATTGTAAGACCCGGAGATTGCCAGTGGCAGAGGACATAGGCTAGGGGTGGGAAGTTCCAGACTCTATGCACATGCCTGGCTTCTGTGCTACCTGTCAGGGAAAGTACTGCCTCAGTTATGCCGCCAGAAGTTGAGGTCACAGTGCCATGGGATGCTGTTTCAGTAAATCTCCTGCCACCCCACCCCACCCCCGTCTCCTGTGGAACACCACTGAAAGGCTGGTCAACCCTACACACCATCCATTTATATTTTTAAAGAAAGTGACTCAGTTTTTCTAACATTACTGGGTTTTTTTTAATCTTTTAGGGAATTAACAAGAAGACAGGACATATTTTCCCTTAAACTCACGTGCTTTTAGAAATCAGTTAAAAGCCCGAGAGTCAGGACACCCAGCCAGAGATCCTGATTACTGCTGCAGGTCTTCAACTGAGGCAAACTCAGAAGCAGCAGCTGGTGGTGATAAGTAAGCGTTCAGTCTCACTTGCTTCCTAGACCAGTCAGTCACGGCTGTGACTTTCCGCATTGGCTAGAACAAGGGAAGGCAGAACAGACCAGTTACTGTTTCACAAATTAGTCAGAAAACTGCCCCTGATGCTTAAAAGGCTTGGAGGCTTTTAAAAATTAAAAAATTAGGACTCTGGGCCAGCTGGTGGACCCTATATATGTAAAGTGCCATCAAGTCACCACCAACCTATGGCAACCCCATAGGGTTTTCAAGAAGAGAGACATTCAGTGGCGGTTTGCCATTGCCTGCCTCTGCTTAGCAGCCCAGAACTTCCTTGGCGGTCTCCCATCCAAGTATTAACCAAGGCTGACCCCGTTTAGTTTCTGAGATCTGACAAGATTGGTAGGCTTACCAGGTGCGTGCTTGATCATCGCTTGCTAGTGGCGGGCAAACTCCTGGTAACCATTGCCGATGCCCACTGATGCTCATCCAGTCAGTTATCCTTGTCGCTGCCTGATGATGTCACATCCAGCGTAAACTGGAAGCGCCGGTATTGCCCTGGGGTGACTCTGTAGCACTCACCCAGAAACTCCATAGCACTTTGGGGTGAGTGCTAGAGTGCCCCCTTGCAGTAAATATCTGCCTGCCCCCACATCTCCCACCGGCCTTGCCTGGCAACCCTAGAGATCAGGCCAACCTAGGCCATCCAAGTACCATGCCCAAAGCTAGGTTAAACTTTGCCGATTGGGGAACATGGCAATCCTGCACACAAAGAAAACATTTACAATGGAATTTAGAACAATTTGAAGTGACTGGTTTAAAAAGTGAACTGGAGGGGTGCTTGAGGGGGCTGATCACCATTTGCCATGAAAATGCAATTCAAGCGTAGGAATATTCACACCAGTCAGAATAAACAAAATTGCGTCAAATAGGGTTGCCAGCCTCCTGAACTGAACTGCAATCTAAAGTGATTAGGAGGAGGAGGAGGAAATTGGATTTATATCCCGCCCTTCACTCACTTGGAGTCTCAGAGCGGCTTACAAACTCCTTTTCCCTTCCCCTCCCCACAACAGACACCCTGTGAGGTAGGTGGGGCTGAGAGAGCTCTTTCCCAATCTGTCCTTGAGGGAACAGCTGGTACAGAGCTATGGCTTGCCCAAGGTCATCCAGCCAGGTGCAAGTGGAGGAGTGGGGAATCAAACCCAGTTCTCCCAGATTAGAGTCTGCGCACTTAACCACTACACCAAACTGGCTCCTGAGCAAATTACTGAGCAATTTAACAAAACATCTTGTCACCAATACGCTTCTTTTACCAATAAAGTTTTATCTTGTTTATTGTTATCCCAGAGTCTTATCCTCAGTCCAGCGAAGGAGCCTGGAAAGGTTAATTAAATACTGGAATTAAATTCCTGGTAGCAGCGATAGATACTTTGAGTGAGAGAAAGAAACAACAAGAAATTTAAAACCACATCACACCTAACCACACAAAATAAAAGTGAGGCACTGTGACAAAAGTGTTCAATCATTTTTATCAAAAGGGTTAAGATAAAGGGATAAGATAAAGGGATAAAATAAAGGATAGTCTGTTCTTTTTTCTTCTGTTCATTTCCAGCATGAAGAGTTGTACTGTTCCTATAACTTTATGTGGCTTGTAAGATGTGATGTAGTGATTACTTTAGTTTTCCCTCAGGCTAGTGGGGGGGAAATATGTATTTCTGAACTGTACCTTACTCAGCAAGAACCTAAATGAGATTGGGGAGCCTGGGGACAATACAATTGAAATAATTAGGAGGTTACAAAATATCCCTTGGGTTAGCAGTTCGACAAGCAGAATTAAACTCTGTGCAATTTCTCAAAATGTTGGTATGTTCATCTAACTAGCACCGCCCCCCCTCTTTTTCTGTTTCAGTGTCTGGTCTTGTAGCAGATCTGTATTTCTCATCATGCTCAGTATCTATTCTATGCCAAGGTAATTTCCAGTAATTGATTTCCCTCTCCCCGCAATTTAAGAGATTATATTGGAAGACAGTAAGTCGTGTAACCATCAGCCGTGCAGGGAAGCTCCTCTTCTGATTCAGTGTCGCAGAATGAGAAGATCTGGAATCTCCCTGTCTTTTATTGGTGCTATCAATGAAACGTAGGGTTTATTTTGTAAGGGTCTGGCGCTGCAAAGGGCAGTGGCAAGGAACGCAGGTGGGTGAACTTTTCCCCACAGAAGAATATATGATTTGTCAGGGCTGGACAGAGGGTGTGGAACCCACAGAAAGAACAAGGAGTAGAAGACCAATAATGTCACTGTCTATGGTTGGAGCAATTCCTGCGTTCTATAAGAACGGAAGAGTAGTCAATGCTGGATCAGACCAATGGCCCATCTTGTCTAGCACCCTTTTCCCAACGGTGGCCAACTACATGCCACAATGATGCCCACAAGCTAGTTAGGAAGCTTCCTGGAACTTGGCCAGACTAGTTCAGGGACTTTCCTCATGCTCTCGGCATGGGGGCAGCTTCAGAAAAAGCCCACGAATGAGCTTTAGCTATCCACATGGTATGCAAGTAGGTAGTGATAAGACACATGTATGTACACATAAAGCTGCCTTCTACTGTGTGTGACCCTTGGTCTATGAAGATCAGTATTGCCTGCTCTGGGTGGCAGCAGCTCTCCAGGGTCTCCATTAGAGGTCAGTCACATCACCTCCTATCTGATCCTTTTAACTGGAAACACCAGGGGTTGAACCTGGGATTTTGGCATGCCAAACAGATGCTCCACCACTGAGCTGTAACTCCTCCTCAAGGACGCTGCTCTGATGGATGGAGTAGCACCACAGGTCCGTACACAGAAAGGCAATCCTGTAAGTATGTGTGAACTAACCTGAGGGAAAAGATAGAAATTCTTATTAGAGAATAAGTCCAATCAAGCACCAAGGAACTAACTTCTGAGCATACACAATTCAGATCAGACTGCAAGAAGCTATCTCCAGAGATTCAGTAGGGTGGACTAAGATGGGGGAGAGCCGTGTTCAAATCCCCACTCAGCAATTTAATTCATTGGGTACCCTTGGATTGGTCACTATCTCACATCTAAACCTACTTTATGGGATTGTGAGGAGGAGGAGGAGGAGGGGGTTGGTTTTATACCCTACTCTTCACTACCTGAGCCCACACGCGGGGAGGGTGGGGTATAAATCTCAAATAAATAAATTAAATTAAATTAAAATACCTGGAGGAGTCTCAGAGCTGCTTACAATCGCCTTCCCTTCCTCTCCCCACAACAGACACCTTGCAAGGTAGGTGGGGCTGAGAGAGTTCTGAGAGAACTGTGAGTGGCCCAAGGTCACCCAGCAGGCTTCATGTGGAGGAGTGGGGAACCAAACCCAGTTCTACAGATTCGAGCCCAATGCTCTTAACCACTACACCACACTGTAGGAAGGGTGGGATAAAAAGGTGACAGACAGACTCGTGATCTAGCACGGAATCTGTCCGTCATGTCTATAATGTATTCTTTAACTAAACGTCCTCCTCTTCATACCACAGAAAACCAAGTAGCCAGAAACAATATTTTTCAGCTGCTTTGAACAGTTCACCCATATCTTCCACATAGTTACAAATTCTTTTTTTTAAGAAAACCAATGAAAACAACACAGAACTATAGCATTTTTGCCCCCCTTTCAGAAATGCATAGCTATTTTGTGAGTAATGGAGAGGCAACCATTCAGGCAGAGAGAGAGAGAGAGAGAGAGAGAGAGAGGATAGATTCAGTATCGAAACCATTTGCTTTCCCCCCACAAAACTTCTTCTCTTGAGAAAGAAGGAAAACAACGGGTCCAGAACGCTTCTCCTTGCAATGCTTTGGAAACATCCCAGAAAAGGAGTTTGATTCATAGCGGTGCTTGGGCTGGGGGTTGCTCCCTTGTTATTTTTATAACTATTTGGCCACCCGTTTTCTTCCCACGCGATGCCCCCGCACATTTGCACCGGTGCCATCTACACTCTGCTGTCCCTCAGGAACCAGCAAAACATTCCTCGGAAATGGTGGGCTGTATTGCTCAACTAGAAATCGGACTTGCAGAAATGAGCCCGTTACGAGCTGCCATTTGCAAACCTTGGCAGAAGCCCCAAGGCGTCGCAGTCCAAATGATACGCTGTCACAACTATGCCAGTGCGAAGCCAAAAGTCAGCACAGGAGGGGGCCACTGTAGAGGAGAATTAGACAAGTGGCCAAGTCGCAGCTGAGAGCGATTCACCATTCCTGGACTGAGACCACACCTCGCACTGGGCAGCCAACAGGAGTCATAAAGTCAAAGGGCACCCAATCCACTCAGTGGTCAGGCCCAGATCCCAGCAAGGCCCCATCTTGCCAGCCACGTCAGAGGCCGGGAGCTGGATTAGAGTTGTTCCCAAATCACAGCAGCGTGCCCCTTGCTCAGGTAAGCACAGAAGTTTGAAGCGTTATATTCGAGTCCAGCAGTAGCACCCTAGAGGCCAACAAGATCGTCAGGGGATACGCTTTTGAGAGTCAAAGCTCCCTTCATCAAGATACGAGTCGGAATGATGATCTCTGAGTCTTTGTATCCCAGTGAGAAAGTGTACTTAAGGAGATTGCTGAGCTTGTGTTAATTCACAAGTTCAGATTGCTGAACTTGAGTCCGTTCACAAGTTCAGGGCTGAATAAGGACACAAGATTCTTATCCAAGCTTGTAACTACAGTGGGGCATTTGGGGGCCCTGTCCCCTTAATTAAAAGCCCCACCCCCACAAATAGCCATGTCAGAAACCTTATTTTTGAGGAGAGACCCCCACCACCTGCTGCTTCTGGCAGTGGCCAGGGTGAGAGTGCCGCAGCTTGCCCTTGGGCTTTCCTCTCTCTCCCACTGTGGAATTTGGGGGGGGGGGCATCATGGGACATGGCAAAAGACAGCTTAGAGGGCATTTAATTTGCATCTTTCCAAAAGGCTCATGGGAATGCTTTTGAAAGACTCACCATGACCTAGGCGGTATACAGCAGGGCTGGGCTAGCAGAAAGGGGGCTTGTTGGAGATGTGTTGAAGGTACCACTCTTGAGTGCCCTTCAAAGCTTTCTTGCCCTGTGGAAGGGAATTCAAAAGGCATTTAAAAACCTTTTAAAGGCAATTAAATCTTCTCTGAGCTGTTTTTTCCCTAAGAACTGATGCACTGGCTGCCCTGTCCCTTGAAAAGGGCTAGAGACAGGCTTGGAATCTCTCCCTTTAAAAACAGTAATGTAATGTAACTGCTCCCTTAAAAATTTAAATGCCCCAAAACAAAACAAAAAAATCCTGGCCACGGGCCTGTTCTTATCTCACTACAGATGCTGAGTTTCTGCCCCCAAGCATTTCCCCTCTCCTCTAATAAGCTGATTACAATGTGCATCTTGCTTCTGCATTCTTTGCAATAATTCCGTACAACACCTCTTCCACCTTCTAGCTAGGATAAAAGGACTCAAAGATCTCTATTTTGCCCTGACCTGGATAGCCCAGACAAGCCCGCTCTTGTCAGATCTCATAAGCTAAGCAGGGTCGATTCTGGCAAGTACTTGGATGGGAGACCTCCTTGGAATACCAGCAGTCGGGAAGTGAGGGGCAGGCTTTACTCAGCCACCTTTCTAAATATCCTCCAGGCCCCCAGTAGGGGTCAATCACCAGAGGTCGCCATGACTTCCGTGCGTACGCGCGCGCAGGCACACACACGAAAAATACAAAAAAACCCTCCATTTCTACTCACAGCTGATGATAGGAGCTTTGACTTTCGAAACCTCATACCCCAAAAAACCTTGTTAGTCGAAGGTGCTCCTGGGCCTGAATCTAGCTTTTCTACTGCAGTGCAGACCAACAGAAAGTTTAAAGGGCACTAAAATTAAATGTCAGCATGATTTAGCATCCTTCTGTCTGCATTTGCTAAAGAAACACGATCTCAGCTGAGAACTTTATAGTGAGATAGTTGGGCTTCCTTTTCACAAGCCCCACCCCCCCACCCCTTGCAGTGGTAAAGACAAAACTAGAGAAAGTCAGGGACTTCTTCTTCCTCAACATCCTCTCTTCCTCCCACCCTGGGAGTTTAAATTGCACCCGATGGAAAGAAAAGGCTCCTCCTTGACTGCCAGCGGGTCTCCGTGGCCATGTGGTTCTTCCAGGTTGGTTCACCTAGTCAACAGGACGGATTTCTGCAGCTCCCTGGCTTTGTACAGCCTAAAAGCCTTGGTAAAAAAACCCTTGTTCATGACACAGTAAAAAAAACTACGGGAAAACATAGGGACACAGAGTTGTGAGCATGGGGAGTTGTAAGGGACCATAATAAGTATTTGTAGAAAATTGCTCATGTGGCACATAACATTTGTTGGGCAGTTATAATGCCTACAATGCATTCTCCGTGGGAGGGGGGGAGAGATGAGATTTTCATATTTTTCCTCTTGCAGGCAGTATTCCCTCTAAGCTGAGTTAGTGTGAGCTAGCTCCCAGTATTTTAGCCTGTGGCTCACACATTTTTGTCTTTGCTCAGGAAGGATGGCTCCAGAGCAAACTAAGTTGTGCAGTAGCCAAATCACCTGCTCACAGCATTAATGCCAGTAGCTCACAAAGTAGAATTTTTGCTCACAGGACTCCACAGCTTGGAGGGAGCATCACTTGCAGGTGAAAAACTCACCTTGGAAGAGAAGATTTTTGAGCTGAACAGAAGGAAAGGTTAAGCAGTACCTCAAGCACTGGTTGTCCCTTGTATCAGCTTAGAAAAAGAACTTCAAGGGAAAGAACCATATATAGCATGAGCCTTAAAGAGATGTGTGGAAGTAGTATTGAAAATTAGCAGGCAATTAAAATGTTAACACAATGTTAACATAGTAACTTAGGACTGTTCCGTCATGCAATGAAAAACTAATTTCCTTTACCAAAGGCAAAGCAAACTTGAACCAGAATTTGAAAACGTTGTTCAAGATTTTTTGTCTGTGTTGCCAGATTCAAAATTACTAGTTACACAATGGCAAAGGAATCCATATAACATTTGTTGTAACACCGGTGGGGAAAAAATTATTTCCAAGTCTGGTTCATCAGGCAGACCTCAGATAGTATCAGACGTTCCCCTTTGTGCCTAAGGACAGTGATTCTGAGGTGTTTGATCTTGAACTCACATCTGTCTGGGAGATCCTAGACATCTTGAAAAGAGAAATTATGATTCAAAAATATACCACCTGATCAGACGGTCCTCCAGTCCACCATCGTGAAACCCATATCGAATTGCCTTAACCACCTTCTCAGAATCATATACAACAAGCTACTCCAAGGGTTAGGCAAGCCAATTGTTTGTACAGGCCAAAGTAGAGCACCAAAGTACAATAAAATGAGAATGGCATGTATCACACTTTAGTTATCTGGTCTAAGGAATTTCCTTCATTCCAAGTACTGGGAATTAAGACGAAGAAAGTGTCAGTATGTACAATCCACCCAGGCCACTCTAAAATGGTTAAAACTTTTTCTTCGATTGTGTCTTAGTACAGCTGATCCTGAGGAGACTGAACAAATCTAAGCATAATTAATATGAGAGGGAAGATGCTTAGTCACTGCAAGTGGGATGGTTAAGAATGCCATGAGAAAGGACCATATGCTCAGTCAGCAAAGAATACTTCTGGATGACCTCAGTCGGCAATTGGTGACACGACTGTTACACTTTGATTCAGTCAGTAAATGGATAGTCCAGGTTAGCCTGAGCTCATCAGATCTCGGAAGATAATCAGGGTCAGCTCTGGTTAGTATTTGGATGGAAGATCACCAAGGAATACCAGGGTTGTGACTGAAAGGCAGAGAAGAGAAGAAGAGAAGAAACTGGATTTAGATCCCGCCCTTCACTACCTGAAGGAGTCTCAGAGCAGCTTACAATCTCCTTTCCCTTTCCCTTGAGAGAACAGCTCTGAAAGGATTTATGACTGACCCAAGGTCATGTAGTAGAGGGCGGGGTATAAATCCAACCTCCTCCTCCTCCTCTTCTTCTTCTCTAAGCATGTGAAGAGGGAGAGTGAGCATGAGTGCTCTGGCCCTGCCCCCTTGCCTCTGCATGATCACCAGCTCATGAGCATGATGCCTTGGAAATGTCCACATGTACACTCTCTTCCTGGGAACAGCTTTGTTCGGAAAGCAGCATTCCCAATCATGGAGAAGGAGGATATGCAGGGAAACTTCCACCACACAGTCACACTGAACAGACAACCTGGCAATCATATAAAGGCAAGGACAGCATGATTGGGCCTGCTGCCCCTCCCGCACATTCAAACAATGTGTGAAGGGGTGCTGTGTAGACGGCCAGTACAAGGCAGCTTCATGTGTATAATATTCTCTGAAGAAGGAGGAAGAGGAGGAGGAGGTGGCAGCTGGATTTATACCATGCCCTTCAGTACCCAAGGGAGTCTCAGAGTAGCTTACAATCTCCTTTCCCTTCCCCTCCCCACAGCAGACACCCTGTGAGGTAGGTGGGGCTGAGGGAGCTCTCTCGAGAACTGCTCTTTCCAGAACAGCTCTGAGAGAACTGTGACTGACCCAAGGTCATGCCAGCAGCTGAGTTAAGTTGTATGCACTGATCAATGCTGTGAATATTGGAAGCTCTCTAGGCAAAGACTGCATCTTATCTGGGGTGGAACATAAATGGTGTAAGTCATATCAACTGCTAATCTATGTTCTGTACAGGTATTAGCTTACTGTTGAGACTAATTAAATGGGATAATTTATGCGGAACAAGAGTTTTAGAGAAGCACATTTCTGAAACCAAGCAAAATCTTATTACCCAGCCAATAGGGTGATATTATTCAGGTATCCATTATCACATAATTCAGCACATAATTCAGGAAATGCTGATCAGGAAGCAGTTCTTCTCCAGGCCAGTTTGGCTGGGGATCATCTTCTGGGCATGGAACAGCAGTCACTGGGGGTGTGGAGGGGGAGGTATTTGTGAATTTCCTGCATTGTGCAGGAGGTTGGACTAGATGACCCTGGAGGTCCCGTCCAACTCTGTGATTCCATGTTTTTCAGAGGCTCAAGGGATACTCAGATATGTGTTTGCCAAAGAATACTGTTGTTACCAGCTCGGAGTCCTGTTGTACAGGGGAAGCCAGGCTATAAATCTGATATATAAACAAATAAAAGAACAGAAGCACCAGAATAACTGTTTAACGCTCTCCGCTAGATCTCCAAAAGGGCACCATCAATGTTCTCTAGGCAGGAAACGTGACACTCCTTGCTTTTCCTTCGATAGCCAGATAAATAATCATAATGAAATATTTTCCTACATAAGGTATACTGAAAGGACTAGTAATGATTCTGTGCTAATATACCCTGTGTAGCTTTAACTATCCAGCAGATGCTCCAGCAGAACAATTCGGTATGGTAGGGCATCTAGCACTGCGCAAAGAGAAGACCCCCCCCCTCATTTGAGGAGATCAATAACCATTCTGCAAATTAACGTCCTCTAATGACCTTTGGAGATGTGGCCATTAATCTTCCTGAGGGTTTTCATAAACAGCAATAATCTTGAATGCCCCTTATTAAATAAATCCATACCATACAACCTAGTATACAAGTGGAGGTTAAAACCTAGAAATGAATATTTCAAGTTGCTCTTCTGGACCAGTGAAATATATTATGCAATCCTCTGAAGAGAGAAGGATGTTTAGGACATTTCCCAGAAACCAACCTATAAAAGACAGTAAATGTTAACTCTTACAGAGCAATCCTCTGCCGCGCCTGCACTGCGGTGGCCGGCTGCAGCGTAACTATGGTGCCGCTAGTCCATTCCCTACAGGGATAAGTTATGCGGTGGTCAGTAGACAAGTATGGTCGGTTTGTGGTGTTTTCTAAGCATAACAAGGGTAGTGTCCAAAGCAACACACTGCTGCGGTCAGTGGAGGTGTTGTGCGAGGGACTGGAGTTGTGATGGACAGGGCAGCCAGAACCAATCAGGGTTCATGTGGCAAGGGGCGGAGTCCAGCACCCATCACAGGCAGGGGTGGAAAGTGGTGGGCCACAGGAATTTTGCTCACTGTTAGTTAGCACACACACCCTTAAAGGGACCATCAGCAGTCCCGAGCACTTGACAATGGGGAGGGGGGTTGAGCTGTCCATCTCACGGGCATCTGCACCTGTCTTAATGCCCACACAGAGCACAGGGTCCTTAAAGGTCAGAAGTGGAAGGGGAGGTTGTTACTACCCTATGCATTTGTGGGTGTCCTCTACTCACTGGCGGGCATGCTTCCCGGGAGCCCAGACACACTGCCAAGGGAACCCCCGTACTACTACCCTGGCAACCCTGCCAGTGGCAGAGCAGGAGAGGGGCCACTGGAGTTGGCTCAGATGTGGGGGGCAAGCAGCACCACCCTCAGGTCCCCCAATTGCCTCCTCAATGGGGCATAAATGGTCTGGGGCTTCTCCTCCTCCTCCTCTATGGTAAAAGTTAGCATAAGAGGAAGATGGTTACCCCTAAGGAAGTTACCCACTTTAAAATCACAGATCTTTGCTAACACCTCTTCTGGTACCAGACAGTAATCTACTGGGCTATCACCCTTATGAGCAAAACAAGTAAGCGCCCCTTTAGGTTCCACCCATTTATTCCCACTGACTATCGCCAAGTTATGAGAAAGCACCAGATTCATTGTTTACCCGCTAGGTTTACCCCTGGATCCCTTTCTGCCCTGCACTACATATTACTCCCTTCTTCCTTGTCTGAGTCAAATATCTCTAAGGTTATATTAGATCCATCTGCACCAATACGAGCATTAAGTAATGCTTTGGTAACCTTTCTCTTGCTCCCGAGATAAATTCGTCTAGATTATCCCAGTTCCTTAGTAACTCTTCTTTCTTCAGGACAGGGGGTAAGTACACTGCTACCAATAAAATGGAGATTGTTGGAAGGGCCAAAACACCCGCCAGTGCTAAAGAGGTAGAAGTCACTGTCCTCACCTCCGTTATGGTCAGGGAGTTTGCAATTAGGCATGCTAATCCTCCACAAAGGCATCCCTTTTTACTGTATCTTTCAGTGCTAATTGAGAAGGTAGTATATTCTTCTATAAAGATTTTTTTTTAAACCCATGTTTTCTGGATCAGCAAGATATGACATTTCTTAATCTGGGTATACCTTTCAAGGGATCTGTGCTTTCGAAGCCCATCTGGCCTCATTTAGACTCAGGATTAAGATTCTTTTTAACTATAGATCTAAATTTCATTTTAGACAAGGAGAAGATCCCTTCCAGAGTAAATGGAAGAGGCTGGTCAATCAGAGCTGGAACAAGTAGACTTTACTCCAGCTCTACTTTTCTCAATGGAAAGTGAGAAAACTGCATTCCAAAGAGTCAAAAAGCAGCTATTTATGCTAGATTTCAGAAGCACAAATCAGCGAGCAAGATGGGTGTGTTCCCATGCCTACAATAGACTTGAGCCCCCAGCTACCTTAACCAGCATATTTAAAGCCCATAATGGTTCCCTGATATTGTGATTTATTTATTTATTGCTGCTAGATTGAATGCTGTATTAACCTCAGAAATGAAAAGCCACTTTGGGGGAGTTCCCTTTTCAGAATGCTGCAGTACAGGGAAGACAGGTACCTTGGCTCGTCTAGTTATCGGATATCCCAAATTCAGTGAGGGGGGAGAGAGAGATGGATTACTCTGATACTCAAGAAGCATGAGCTCATAAATAGTAATCAGAGCCTTTCTATTCTTTTATGAGATAAGGACCCATATATCACCAAGTCACTGGCATTCCACCTTTTAGCAACCCAGCATAAAATTTAAAAACTTTTGCAACTGG
Organism: Lepidodactylus listeri; assembly: GCA_029233225.1. Lineage (NCBI taxonomy): Eukaryota > Metazoa > Chordata > Lepidosauria > Squamata > Gekkonidae > Lepidodactylus > Lepidodactylus listeri. The sequence goes on from JARCFY010000016.1 coordinate 19,982,668, forward strand.
TGAGCTTCCCCCCCCTCCCACCTTTCTCTCTGGGCGATCAGGTTTAAGGCTGTGGACAAAACAGCCCTATCATTAAAGGAAAGGAAAGGAAGTAGTGGCCACAAGATTAGCTGGATTTATAGGCAGACATCAAACAGTGTAAATCCTAAGCAAAGTTACACCCTTCCAAGCCCATAGACTTCAATGGGTTGGAACGGGTGTAAATCTGTTTAGGATGACACTGAGAGGCACTGAAATAGTAAGTTTTAAGTTTTAAACAATCTCTCTCTTTTTTTACTATGTGCCTTTTAAAAATTGGAGACACTGGCAACAGATGGGTGACCATCTGCAATTGAATTTGCACAGGATGAAATAGTAAGAGGAAGCAATTTAAATGATCTAATCGATCCACAGCCAGACCACTCAAACAGAAATAAGCATCCTATGACTTCATTACCCAAAATCTTCCATTTAACAATAGAACAGTTACAGTTATGATATATATGGAGACACTTTAATCCTAACAGGAAAGATTACACTTCCTTTCCAAGTCACTTGTATCTTATCCAAGGATAGACTTTCTCTTCCTTGGGTTTACTCCTTTAATTTTGGGCACCATGTAGTAGTCTCCTGTTGTGGGACATTACTGCATTTAGGTGAGGGTAAATTTTCTTGGTGCTTAAGTATTATGTTATTGAAACAACAGGAAAAAAGTTAACATTTTGAAGGAAAAATGTAAGGAATTTTTTTACTTTCAGTAGTACCTTTGAGGCTCCTTCACAAATTGTTTGGGACACAAGCAAAGCCTTCTTTAGAGTCTTAATGATACAGACATCAACTAGAGAAAAGAGGAGGGATAATAAATAAAGAGAAGACTTGATTATTTTAATTAATGGGGGATTAGACAAAAGGAAGCCTTGAGAAGAATGTAGACCACAGATTCGAACATGTAAGAAATTTAGGTATTTTGTACACTAAAGAAGCTAGCAAAGCAACATGCTTTTCTAAACAATTTCATTTTGAAGGGAATAATAGAGCTAATAAATCAACTGCTCAGTATTTAGCAACAAGGCAAAAATCTCATGCCATTTTATCTGTTTTCTCTGTCTTATTGCAAAGATAATAAAGAAAAATCTGCAAGTGTATTTGTGGAATATTACCAATTTCTGCATCAATCAGTCAACTCTCCTATTAACAAAACTCAAGATTTTCTTAAGCAGCCTAAACTCCCAAAGACATTGGAGGAAGATAAACAAAGATTGACTGCCCCAGTACCTGAAGAAGAAATATAGACAGCTCACTGGCCAAGGAATGTGTATCCCTTAAACAACTTGTTTAATGATATTTTGCAAACATAGTCTATTCCTGAAACACTGAATGAAGTAACAATGTCCTTATCTATAAGAACAATAGACTGATATCTATATTAAATCTTGATTACAAAATTATTTCTACATTAGTTAAAAGATTAAATCTGGTTATGTCAACATACATACATTCAGACTAAACAAGGCTTGTAAAAAGTACAACACCAATTGATAGCATTTGCCCGGTAATATTTATTATGTATTGCTTACAATAAAAAGGAAGAGAAACTTTTGGTTTTTCTTTTTTCACAAAAGGCTTTTGATTGCCTTGAATGGCGATTTATTTTTTAATGGTCTGCAAATACAAACTGACCTGGATGGCCCAGGCTATTCTGATTTCATCAGATCTCAGAAGCTAAGCAGGATTAGGACTTGGATGGGAGACCACCAAAGCAGTCCAAGATCACCAAGGAAAGGCAGGCAATGGGAAACCACCTCTAAAAGCTCCTTATCTTGAAAACTCCATGAAGTTGCCATAAGTTGGCTGCAACTTGATACACTTTCCACCACCAAATATAAATTGTAACAGGGACTTTTTGGAAGTTATTCAAACCATACGCAAAACTAGCGTACTCCATGGGGAGCTCTCAGTGTGGAGGTGTGATTCCTTGTCTATGTACATGGGAAACAAATGGCAAAAAAAAAACCCCACTTGGCCAAAAGTGCCGTCTGATCGGGCAGTGACAGGCTGAGTTGCAGCTACCAAGGATATGTGATTGCACAATGCCATGTCAGTTTCAGCCAGGGAAAATAGGCTTGCTTCCCCCTCTGCACCAAATGGCACATCTGACTGCGGCCTAAGTGAATGATCACCAAATATATGTATTCATATAAAAAAACTGCAGAGTAGCTATATCTACCCTTCAAAGGCAAAAACATGCAGGAGGTTTGATGTGGCCAAGTATTAAGCTAAACTATCAAAGTACTAAATTAAAATGTCTATAGAGAGGTCCATGTAGACAGTGATGTACCAAAGCAGAACCTTAAGGAAGACAGTTCTCATATTCCTTTGAAATACTTGGCCTGATATTCAAATAACCACTGGAAAACATGTGAACAACGTCTGCTTTATTTGAATAGTTTAATAGAAAACATTTTAATAACATGGACCAGTTATGCCTATCTTTGAGCCCAGAGGTTTCACACTTGGAGTCTTTTACATATAATTCTGTGACCAGAATTATGACCCTGCTGGACAAGCAGCTCATGCGCTAGATTTATTGATGTGATGGACAATTATTGATGTTTGACTATGTTGCCTATTAGAGAAGAATATTGAAGCTAAATGGTTTCAATACTTTCAGCTAAGAAATCAGGTCAATATAAGGAAAGATTCTCATAGAAGGAGGCTTACAGAGTTTGAAAACTTATTAAATCAAAAAACATTAAGTAACATTAAATAAAAGGAAGACAATAGAATATAGTCTCTCTCTCTCTCTCTCTCTCTCTCTCTCTGTGTTCTGTGATATATTACACCTAGAGAACCCAGTTGTATGAAAAAGTAGGAACCAACATGTAGCAGTGAGATTACTAAGCAGGAATGGGAGAGTATGTATGACTACATTGGGTATTAGCATGATTGAAAACCACTAGAAGATAATATATTTATGGTATTTCACGCCTTATAAATTGAACAAAATGTATGTAAAAAAACCCCAATGTAACTCCCACAGGTGTGGTTTTAGCACTGCAAACTTTAACCATATGTGGTGGTCATACACAGTAATAAAACATTTTTGAGTCAATGTTACAAATGAACTTGAATGTTTTAAACTTTCCAATACCAAAGGTGATCTTGTTGGGTTTACTGGATACATTTATTCTTGAAATAAACAGAAATATGAACACAGATTTTATATCAGCCATGAGATTTTTTAAAAACTAATAAGAGTTGGGGGAATGCTAAAGATTTAAATATTAAATTATGGATGGAAAAACGGTATGGCAACTAATTAAACTATCTAAATGAACATAATTTGTTAGGTTGAGATGGAAAACAAGAAGTGTCTTATTTTTTAAATGTTGTAACCCTTTCTTATATTACTGGTATCCAGGGCTATTTTTGGGCAGGAACACAGAGGAACAGAGTTCCGGCTGGCTTCTGAGTTGGCCACGCCTACAGCCTCCCTCCCCCCACCCCGGGTTCCCCAGGCGCCTCGCAAGCCTTGAGGCACCTGGGGAAGCCAAGCCAATCCAGGGAGAGAAGGCAGTTTAAACTGCCTCCCCTCCTCAGGTTCCCCAGGCGTCCCACAAGCCACGGGGCACCAGTGGAAGCCGATCCTGGGTGGGAGCTGTGCTGTCAGGGGTGTGGCCTAATATGCTAATGAGTTTCTGCTGTTGGGTGCGGCCTATTATGCTAATGAGTTCCCGCTGGGCTTTTTCTATAAAAAAAAGCCCTGGAAAGGCGGATTATAAATCCTGTAAATAATTAAATAAAACCCGGCTTTTGTATCAGTCTTATGCTACCTGAAAATGTTTGCCTTCTCAGCAGTAACGGTTAACCTGGTTACAACAGTCCAGGAACAGCAGACTGTTTTCAGTGCTTAGGAGGTGAGGAATATCATCCCTTAGCAAAACACGGACGTCTTTTTTAAAAAGAAGACAATTCCAATAAGAAACAATGAAAGAAAAAGAAAATGCACCGCCACATTGATGCGCTGCCAAAATGAAGTTACTCTAATGCTATCCCATCCTAACCCTGGGGTGATTCCCGGGAGTCAGATTTGTTTTCTGGAAGTGACGCTGCCTTGCCGTGTTTACTATAATTGTACTCTGGCTGGGAGCCAGCCTGGGCAGCTAGTCTAGAAGCTGGGGAAATCAAGCAGATCAAGGCGGGGAGGGGGAGAGAAAGGCAGGACTGAAGAAGAGAGGGTTGATTAAAAAAAAACAAAAACCCTGCTGGGCAGTTTGCCAAGTCGCTCCAGGCAGGAAGGGTAAATCACACCGCCTTTGGAGATGAGGAGATGGATCGAGCCGAAGGAAACCATGGCTGAAAAAAAGAAAAAAAACACCCCAAACTCAACCTATTCTAAGTATACACATGTTTGGAAGCTGCAGTATATATATTCTCAGTTCTTCCAAAGCTCCTTTCCAAAAACATGCCAAGAACAGGGACAACATTCAGTCACCCTCCTCTGACTCACTGAAAAGAGACTCATAGCCAGCGGGTGTCTTTCCAACAGCCTACAATACACAGACATGACATGGCTTTAAAGAAAGAAAAAAAAGATTGTGCCTCCATTATCCCCCCTCCCCGCAACCCCTTGAGTGCAGCAGCTATAGTATGGCACCCCCAAAGGCCTGCAGATTTGGAACCTAAGAGAGGAATTCCATGCCGCCTCGGAGCTTGGTCCAAAAAATAAGACGTGGTGGTGATGGTGGTGGTAAATGACATTGCTCAGAGTACAGCATATGTGTAAGATCTTAAAGTGCAACTACAAAGGAAGGTAGCGTGGTCTCCTTTTCAGCTTCTCCCTAGATTTGTTCCTATTATTTTAACTGGGCCAGGGGAGCCCTCCTTATGTCTCTGGCATAGCTGCATCTTTGCGAACGTTCAGCTGACTGAGAATGTTGAAAACCCAATACACAACTCTTTGTCTTGCATGGATCTGCCTTGACTCATTTTGGAAAGTTCTGTTACCGATGGGTATTTTGGCAGCAGGGGAAGCAGGGAAGACCTTGGCTTGCCAACCTCCAGGTGGTGGCTGGATATCTTTTTTCTATTACAACTGATCTCCAGACAACAGAGATTAATTCACCTGGAGAAAATGGCCACTTTGAACAGCGGACTGTTTGGTATCATACCCCATTGGAGCCCCTCCCCTGCCCAAACCCCACCCTCTTCAGGCCCCTCCCCCAAAATCTCCAGGTATTTCCCAACCCGGACCTACAACCCTAAAAGATCCTGCTAGTTGATTAACAGCAAATGAGGAAGAGGGAGGGCCTGTGGCTCAGTGACAGAGCATCTGCTTGGCATGCAGGAGGTCTGAGGTTCCATCCCCGGCATCTCTAGTTAAAGGTTTTGGCAGTAGGTGATGTGAGAGACCTCTACCTGAGATGGTGGAGAGCCGCTGCCAATCCGAGTAGACAATACTGACCTTCATGGGCCAATGGTCCGAGTCAGTATAAGGCAGTTTCATCTGGTTGGGTTTGTTTCTCCTCTCCCCTCAGGTGCTTAAGTCTTAGAGATGGCCATGGCTGTGAGCCCATGGGAGTGAGCAAAAAGGCTCTTAGACTGAGGGTCAGACCCTCTTAGTCTGAGGGTCTCACACTCAGTTTAAATAATGCCCTTTTTTAAAGGCGCTTTTATTCCCGATGATGGGTAGAAGATCCTGTGTGACACTGTTCTCATTTTAAATCATTATAATAAAGGCCAGCATGTTGTCAGAGTGTCAAGACTGTTGGAGTGAGCAACTCAACAAGCCTGGACATTGAGAGGAGTGCTACATCACTCCGAGTGTATATAAGTGTTGCTTCCTTGAATGGGCTGTCTCTCCCTTTGCCAGTTTGGTGTAGTGGTTAAACGCGTGGACTCTAATCTGGGAGAACCGGGTTTGATTCCCCACTCCTTCTCATGCAGTTGCTGGGTGACCTTGGGCCAGCCACAGTTCTCTCAAGGACAGTTCTTTCAGAGCTCTCTCAGCCCCACCTACCTCACAGGGTGTCTATTGTGGGGAGGGAAAGAGAAAGGAGATTGTAAGCCACTCTGAGACTCCCAGTGAAGGGCAGGGTATAATCCAATCTCCTCCTCCTCTTATTCATCTGGGAGCTGCCCTCTGACCTCTCCTCTCCGCATGCTTTGCTCTCCCCCATTCTTCACATGGCTTTTCATGGAGTCATATATCTCTACAGGTCTCTTCTGTACCAATGCCGCCTTCATATGTCCATAAACATGACACCAGATTAGCTGGCCACTTGTGATGGGGAAAGTTCTTTTTAGATTAGTCTTCTCTTTCCCCCTTCCACTGAGTGTGAACTGAGTCTACTTGAATAAATGCAAGTTTTACTTTTGCAAGATACTTCCGGTGACCCCTCAGGGTTTCCAACGCAAGAGAATTCCAGAGGTAGTTTGCCATTGCCTGCCTTTGTGTAGCAGCTCTAGTATTCCTTGGCGGTCTCCCATCCAAATACTAACCAGGACTGACCCTGCTTAGCTTCCAAAATCAGGCTAATCTGGGCTATCCAGGTCAGGGCATCAGAGCTTACTTTAATTAAGTTTACACCAGTATGCTTTGCCATTATATAAATGTTTGAAGTCAATAGAATGATTCCCCAATCTGCTTTCAGTTCCTGCTGAAACCAGAGGGATAACCCCACTGCAAATAGCCCACTGTGCATGACTCACTGGTCCCAGTGAAAAGGCTTTTCCCTGTTTTTAAAAACATGGGAAAGGAAAACCTGTCAGAATGTGTGGTGGAGACCAATCAACTGCAAACATCAAAACCCAAAAAGTTTTTGATCAATCCAAGTGATCTCCCTTGCCAGTAAGGTAAAGGTTTCCCTTGCTCGAAAGCCAGTCGAATCTGACTCTAGGGGGTTGTGCTCATCTCTGTTTCCAAGACAAAGAGTCAGCACGGTCCAAAAACTTCTCTGTGGTCATGTGGCTGGCATGACCAGGGGTCATTTCGAGCAGGAGCTTGGGGGAGCCCAGCTCCGGGAGTTGGTGCCAGCCCCCCCTTGCAGGGGAATGCCTGCTTGTGTCATGGCTGCAGCAAAATGACCCCGTCCCCTGGAAAGGTCCTTGTCCCTCCGACCAGCCTTCTGAACGCTTCAGCCACCACTGAAGCTAACCTCCCAGAACAGTATTTCTGAGGCTTGGATTAGTAGCTGTCCCCTCTCTGCCAGCTTTCTTTCTTTCTTTCTTTCTTTCTTTCTTTCTTTCTTTCTTTCTTTCTTTCTTTCTTTTCTTTCTTTCTTTCTTTCTTTCTGACATACTTCCGGTGATGTCAGGTGGTGTAGCATATGCAAATAAGTTATGCTAATGAGTTATGCTAATGAGCTCCTATATTTCTTTTTTCTATGAAATGACCCCTGGGCACGACTAAATGCCGAGGTGCACAGAACCTGTTACCTTCCCACCGAAGTGGTACCTATTTATCTACTTACAATTTCTTGCTTTCAAACTGCTAGGTTGGCAGGAGCTGGGGCCAGAGACAGGAGCTCACTCCGCCACGCAGCACTCAGGTCTCGAACTGCTGAGCTACCAACCTTCCGGTCTGCAGCTCAGCATCTTAACCTCTGAGCCACCGCGGCCCCTTTCCTTGCCAGACACCCTACTTATTTGTTCATGTGAGTTTTAAACAGGGAACTGGAAGGCTGCAAGACTGACATTGCATTTTCCAGTACAGAGGACAGATGGGACCCCCATTCTAGCTGTAGCTGAAGAAGTGAGCAGTGACTCACGAGAGCTCATGTCCTGCCCAAATTTTGTTAGTCTTTAAGGTGCTACTGGACTCCTGCTCTTTTCTACTGTAGCAATCCTATGCAGAGTTATCCCGCCCTAAGGACTCTGAAATTAATAGGCGTAGACAGGGGTAACTTTGCACAGGATTGCATTGTTAAAATATGCAATATGCCATTTTTATTTTTGCAGCCTTCGTGCAAATATGTAGCCACTGAACGGTTTTATTTTTAATTGTAAGATCGTTGCCACAGCCATCTCCCCCCAGTATGACTAGAAAGCTGCTTTATCTCATCTCCAATTATCAAAAAAAAAAAAAAAAGTCCCGGATTCTTCCAGAGCCCTGTGGGGTTTTTGTATAACCAAAGCCTTGAGCAATCCTGCAAAGGTCAGATGCTTCCCTGGAGGGTCTGACTTCACTTAAGGTCTTTATGTTCTGAAGTCAGGCTTCGGTTCAGGGATTTATGCACAAAAGGCTGCAACGCTTGAAGTCAGACTCGAGTGCAAAAGGCTTTGGGGTTGAATTCTAGCCGGGGCAGACAGCCCGAGGGAAGCCCGGACGTCAGCTTCTATGATGGGAACTAGCCTGCGAGTCTGAAGTATATGCACTGAGTGCTAAAAGAATTCAGAGCTGGAAAGAATTTGGAAAGTGCTTAGCAAGGCTCCCCAGTTAGCCACCGCGACACAGCTAATAGGGTTTGGCGTGCTCTACAGACCTGTAGATGAATCAGGTGCCGTCAAAGTCCCAGTTTAGATGGGCTGAAGCCAGCAACGCTAGACACAGATGCAGATATAGGCCAGGAGACAGGGGCGTAGAGTTTTGGAAATCCCGAGGGGGCGGGGGCTCCTTAGCACGCGGGCTTGCTGGGACAATGTTCTCCCCCCCCCCTGGGAAACCGCTCCGCCTCCCCGGGCCCTTCCGAGGCCTGCCAGCCGCTGCTGCCAGTGCCTCTCTCCCCCGCCACCCCTTCCCTCTCCCTCTCCATCAGCGGCCGCCGGGCCTCGGAAGGACCCGGGGAGGCGTAGTGGCAGGCGCTCCGTTTTCCCGGGGGGGCTGAGCCCCCCCTGGGAAATTTCGGGGGTGGCTCAAGCCCTCGAGCCCCCCCGTACTCTACGCCTATGCCAGGAGATGAGGACCGACTGTTTTCCATTTTTTCACAACAGGAATAACTCCATAACATGAGTCCTGGCCCTCCACATATCTCCCCAGTCCTAATCTATGGCACATGGTGGTGGATGAAAGTGCCATCAAGTTGCTGCTGATTTATGGCGACCCCCATAGGGTTTCCAAGGCAAGAGACATTCAGAGGTAGTTTGCCATTGCCTGCCCCTGTGTAGTGACCCTGAACTTCCTTGGTAGTCTCCCATCCAAATCCTAACCAGGACCACCCCTGCTTAGGTTCCAGCATCTGATGAGATTGGGCTAGCCCGGACCATCAAGATCAGGACTATGTCACATCGGTCTCTGGTTTTCCTGTCAACTCCATGGCATTTTGCCTACAATTCTTCCAATCAGTGTTCCCTCTAAGCTGAGTCAGTGTGAGCTAGCTTACAGTTTTTTAACCTCTGGCTCGCACATTCTTGTCTTTGCTCAGGAAGGATGGCTTCAGAGCAAACTAATTTATGCAGCAGCCGAATTGCTCACTCACAACTTTAATGCCAGCAGCAAACAAAGTAGAATCTCTGCTCACAAGACTCCACACCTTAGAGGGAGCAATGCTTCCAATATACTTTTGCCCCACAGACGCTCTCTTCTGTGATCTGCTTTAAACAAACTCTTCCTGACCAAAATAGAGAAGAAGAAGAAGAGGAAGAAGAAGAGGAAGAAGAAGAGGAAGAGGAGGAGGAGGAGGAGACTGGATTTATACCCCGCCCTTCATTTGGAGTCTCAGAGCGGCTTACAAACTCCTTTCCCTTCCCTTCCCCACAACAGACACCCTGTGAGGTAGGTGGGGCTGAGAGAAATCTGAGAAAACTGTCCTTGAGAGAACAGCTGGTATAGAGCTATGGCTTGCCCAGGGTCATCCAGCAGCTGCAAGTGGAAGAGTGGGAAACCAAACCGAGTTCTCCCAGATTAGAGTCCACGCGCTTAACCACTACACCAGACTGGGCAGTTGTACTCTGCTTACTGTCCTGACCTGGATGGCCCAGGCTAGCCTCATCACATCAAATTTCAGATGCTAAGCAGAGTCAGTACTTGGATGGGTCCACTAAGAAAGTCCAGGGTTGCTACACACAGGCAAGCCAATGGCAAACTATCTCTGTTCATCTTGACATGAAAACCCTACAGGGTCGCCGTAAGTCAGCTGTGACTTGATGGCACTTCTAACCATCATTCTTCTTACCCAACAGTCAGCAAACAGTCTTTTCCTTCCCAGAAATTTTCCTCCAATCTATTCACTTTTAGCACTAAAAGGATGCCTAACGTGTTAGAAAATAACTAACATCTAGCATGTTTTCATTGGGTACTTCCTGCACAGAAGTCAAGGTGGCCTATACTGTTCTCCCTTCCCTAGGAGTACTGCAGACTTTGTGGAAAACACACTCAACAGACAAACATACCATCTTCAACAGCTGTAATCAGCCATGAGCCAAACATGTGATCTGTCTGCCTACTTGCCAACCACCTCGAATCCTTGCAGCTGTGCAGTAGCTGCGGTGGTGGAGTATCAGGGCCTTGCCTTGCCACTCAGCTGTTTGGTTTAAATGGCTCAAAGCCATTTAAACCAAACAGCCGAGCTGTTTTTTGTGAAGAGCAGAAAGCAGGAGTAAACCACCATGAATTACCCCAAAATTAATGGAAGTTCATGACGGTTCTTCAGTTTAAAAACATCACTTCATGAACCAGGAACTGGTAAAAATTCAAGACGAACTTTAGTTTGTCAGCCAGTTCATGCCAATCCCCACTGAGGACTCTAGATCCCTGGACAGCAATTAACTTTAATGGAGGAGCACCTCGACAAGAGAGGACCTGCCTCTTATTTCACATCAAACAACTCCCTGACATTGCCACAGATGCTTTTTATCCATGCTGCTTTTGGTCCCTGAAGCTGACAGTTAAGGGTCCAGGTAGCACTGCACTAGAGGGGGAATATAACCCAAGGGAGGCCAGGTTACATCATTTGTAAATGTCACATTATGGTAGGCCTTCTGGACATTTTTTTAAAAAAAGATCACAGGCGCTCTCTCGTATTTGATAGACGATATTGTGGGGGGGGGGGGGTTCATTGTCGTTGTTGATGTGCCGCACCTTAATCGATATCATTGGCAGTGAGAACCACAGTGGTTCATGCAGCTAGATTCAGGTGGGTGGCTGTGTTGGTCTGAAGCAGCAGAACAAAGTTTGAGTCCAGTGGCATCTTTAAGACCAACAAAGTTTTATTCAAGGTGGGAGCTTTTGTGTGCAAGCACACTTCCTCAGGTACAGTGAAATGGAATTTCCTCAAGCCCTACATACAGAAGGGGGGAAGCTGTCAGGAAGAGCCAGTCAGAGCCAAGATGCATAAGTAAAGCTGAGATTGTATCAAGGAGGCCTGTAAGATCAATGAATGGCAGCAAATTAGCACACATTTGTATCATTTGTGTGCTAATCTGCTGCCATTCATTGATCTTACTGGCCATCTCGATACAATCTCAGCTTTACTTATGCATCTTGGCTCTGACTGGCCCTTCCTGACGGCTGCCCCCGCCCCAAATCTTCCTGCATATAGGGCTTGAGGAAATTCTGTTTCACTGCATCTGAGGAAGTGTGCTTGCACACGAAAGCTTATACCTTGAATGAAGAAAACTTTGTTGGTCTTAAAAGTGCCACTCAAACTTTGTTCTGGTGATTCATCTGTTCTGAGATCTACAAGTAACATTCCAAGTGAGAATCCTAGGTATATTTTCCCATTTTATTGCAGAAATTGCCATTATATACATGTGAGGGGAGACAGCTTGTAGTGCACAGGGTGGAAAGAGACTGGGGGAAAGGGAACATGAGGAAGATTTACTTGTGGTAACTTCTGCTCACAAATGGAAGGATCCAACCTAACGTATACAACTTTTAACAGAGCAATTAATTCCCCATGTGCAGTGTAGGATTAGACCATACAATGAATGACTTGAATGCCTGCTGAACACTTCTGCATTGAGGTTTTTCCTCCCAAAACTGAGCAAAACATTGCTGACACAAACAGACTGGCAGCCTTTAACATTGCTAAGGACTTCTTAGACAAACACCAAATGGTAGGTTGTTTGTTTTTTAAACACAGGATTTATTTATAACTAATATTATTATTTGTGACTGATCTCTTGTCTATTTAAGAAATGGCAACAGCACACCAGAGAGGGAGGAACTCTGTCAATCTGTGTGAGAATGCCCATACACACACACCATACTGCACTGTCAGGAAGGAATACTGTGAAGCAAGCTACTGATCAGCTACAGACCAGTTGATGAACAGTCTGTTGAAAAATAACTCCCAGTTTGTCACCGGCAAACAGGCCATGAGCTAAACCATTGGTGTTCAACACATTTCTATACACAATTTGGACCTACATATACTAGATTTTATATCTGTGTGCCCAAGGCAAATGTTATGCCCATATGTGGTGTGTTCAGAGACAGGGAAGTCATACCTAGTGGTTTGGGCAAAAAATTGCAAACTTTTACCATGCACGTATTTTGTATACTGGACTGTGAAATACTGTCAGAGTGACAGCTACATATCAATCAAATTCTACTACTGTTTGCTGCCGCACTGCCAAATACTGATGCAACTACAATATCTTTGGATGTCAAATACTGATGCTGAATATTCAGTAGTTGCCAGATGTTCGCACATCCAGAAAATATTTGCCTTCAAAACATGCAACAGAGAACTGCAGGAAACAGGATTCATTCCCACTTTGCTAGATGCCTTCATTTCAATGGCTCTGTTCAGATGTGACACTTGGGAGGATGCAACCATTCATACCAGTAGTTTGTGCCACCTGCCGTACTCTCAATACAAGTCAAAACTAAAAACACCAGAACCGACTGCATAAAATCCGTATGCCAACTCTAAATGATTGCTGAGATATTTTGTAATAGTATGTGTTTCCATAATAAAAAAAATAAATTTTAAAGGGTTTTAAAGCATGGGATGGGTGAGGTTAAATGATTATGAAAGTACACCAAATCAGTATTGCAAATACCACCTTAATGTCAAATACAAAACAAGGCATAAGTAAGTCATGTAAGAACTGCTCACAAATAACCATCAAGAATGCCTAATGATACAAGTGAAAAAAAACTTCGAAACCACATGTATTTCAGGAATACGTACAGTTATTGAAGATGCACTAGATGTGTTTTTGAAGATTATACAGCCTGTTCTGGTGTTTTTGCTTTTCTTGTATATCCCATACACCGGGTCCGTTGTTGTTTTTCATGCTCCCAATACATGCAGTTGTTATTTTGTCTAAGTAGAGAAATGTTGTAACTTGAGATCAGGCAGCTCTTTCTTCAACCAGTGATTTCAGTTTTTTGGGACAGAACACAACAAGGAACACACAGAAGAACCCCAACTTATATACAGTTTGGAACTGGCAAAAGCACACCCCTAGAACAGTAAGGTCTAATCATAATTGAGCTCTTAGGACCAATATGGTTTGTTCCCTCCAAAAGTCATAGTCTTCCCTGATTGGCCCATTGCGCAACGGCAGCCAATCAGGTGGTTGATTTTAGAATACTGAGAGTCAATGTGACTGACACTCAGACTCATTCTATAAATCAGGCTATCCATATAACACAATACATAACAAGAAACCTAGCTATTTCCCAGCTACACTACGTGAAAAACCGTATCTGGGGAAATGTAGCGTTCCATTTGCACATACCAAAGCTTGAAAAAATGCACATAAACCTATTCAGACAAAATGGCGACTGCATATATTGGGGAACATTGTGGAGACTATATTCTCCCAATATGTGCCCTTGAAATCCCCCCCCCGCCAATACATATTTAGCGTACTGTGAAAATACTATCAAATACTGACTTCTACCAGTTCCATCTGATTTACCTGTTCTGTCTCCTTTCCTAGACATAGACAACCTGGCCAAACAAATCCAATCTTTTCTTAACCTAGTGCAAGACACAATAGATTAAGCTGGGCAGCCATGTTAGTTTGTCTGTAGCAGTAGAAAAGAGCAAGAGTCCAGTAGCACATTAAAGACTTAACAAAATATGTGGCAGGGAGGGTATGAGCTTTCGTGAGTCACTACCTGGCCTGCTATTTAATCACGCCTGCTATTGTCATTCACCTGCTGTTGTCATTTGCCTGCTAACGTCATTCAGCATCTGAAATCACTCCACTTTCCAGTAAACAGGACAGATGGACTCCCAATCTAGTGACTCACAATAGTTGGGCTGCCCTTGAAAGTCAACCCAGGAATTTTAGCGGGTTCCGAATGTTGGTACACATCATGATTATTGCAAAACAGCTTTGTTGGCTGCCAGTGTATTTCTGAGTTCAACTGAAGAGTGTTTGTTATGACCACCTTTAACCTTTCTCTTTTAAAACTTTTGTTAAAAAAAATTGTAACATTCAGACTAGCAAGGACTTCTAGTGAACTCAAAAGTTTGCACACTGTTAAGTGTCATTTGGTTGGTCCTAATTAAAATATGATGTGGACTACATTCTAGTTATTAAATAGTGGTCTTGAGGCAGCTCTTATCAGTGTTTTTTTTTATTCCGCTCAGAACACAACACTCCAAACAACCCAGCAATAATCCCCACTTATATACAGTCAAGAACAGTCAAAGCCACACCTCCCGACACAGTAATAACCAGTCATAGTGAACACTACAGCCTACCTTATTTGCATTTCCTGTTTCATTCTAGACTTCCCTGATTGGTCTGTTACTTGGGCAGCCAATCAGTGCAAATGCTCAATCATACTAGCAAGCAATGCTATCTAACACAAGGCTCAGGCATTAGCTGCTTCAATATAACTACCGCTTTATGGTAAGAGCCAATAGCAATGATTCCCTCCAAAATATGCCCTCTTCTGATTGGCTCACAAGGAGACTCTCAGGATCCTTGCAGTCTATGATGCTTGGCACGAAGCTCAGTCACAGTAACAATACATAACACTAATTTTCTGGAGATTGACATAGTTCTTTCTATGAACTTTAAAAGACCAGCTTGCCACCATCTCTGTGTGTCTTCACTAAAGGTGGTCTGCCTGGCACTGATGAAGACCCGTGCTTTCTCAACGATTGCTCCAAATTTATGATATGGTCTCCCCAAAGATGCAAAGCAGGCGCTGTCTTTGGAAACCTAAAGGCAGTGTAAGGATAGTTCATTCAGCTATGTTTTAATGGAACGTAAGTTGTTGACGTTTTATCGGGTAAGGTGCAAAGCTGATGTTTTGCTGTTATTTGATTTGGATAATAAGCCACCTTGAGCAATGGGGAAAGGAGGGATATAACAAATCTAATATACTATGACACTAGATCAAGACAGCAAACTACAGAGTAGTTCAGGATGTGGCTCCTTATTGTAGCATTGCTACTCCTACATTATGCTCAATGATGTCAGTCATCTGTGAGGTCTCCCAGAGCCTGGCCCACCTGATAACTGATTGGCTTTGGCTTGCCTTTGAACACATTATGCTAGGTCATACTGAGTCAGGCCTTTGATCCATCTAACCCAGTATAGTCTGCTCCGACTGGCAGCCGCTCTTTAATATTGTAGACCGAAGTTTTCTGAGAGCATCTGCAACTTTTAACCCTTTAGTGGAGGATGTCAGAGATCAACTTTATAAACTTCAGAATACAAATATATGATCCATTGCCTAATGACAGCCCTCCCCATTCTGGAACATCACCAGAGAGATGCAAAAGAAGAAGAAGAAGAAGAGAAGAGATTGGATTTATATCCCGCCCTTCACTCACTCGGAGTCTCAGAGCGGCTTACAAACTCCTTTCCCTTCCCCTCCCCACAACAGGCACCCTGCAAGGTAGGTGGGGCTGAGAGAGCTCTGAGACAACTGTCCTTGATAGAACAGCTGTGCCAGAGCTATGGCTTGCCCAAGGTCATCAAGCAGCTGCAAGTGGAGGAGTGGGAAATCAAACCTGGTTCTCCCAGATTAGAGTCCGCACACTACACCAAACTGGCTCTCAAGGATGGTGATGACGGAGGTAGGAAAGGAAACGTGAGAAGTTCTTCAGATGTGTTGTGGAAGATAAACAACAGAATTAGGACAGATCCCTAAAGTAATGGATCTTTCTCCTCTTTTTATACTAATGAAAAACAACTGTCCGTGCATCTGTTTAGAAATGAAGTGTTAAATGGGGTGAAAAGACTAAAGGAAATGCCAAATCTCGTGTGAGAATAGCTGAATGGTGTTTCCCACTGTTTTCAGGATGCATTTTAGAGGTGATCTGATCCTTGGAGGTTCTTCTAGAAGGAAAGCTGCAACCTATAATGGGTGGGGGTAGGAATAACAAAAAAGGAGGCTTTCTGGCCACTGCTGTGGTAATCACCAGTTACAAGTTCATTTACTGAAGTGGCTCTTTTCTAACATAAGAGAAGCCAATGTCAGATCAGGCCAATGGCCCATCCAGGCCAACACTCTGTCACACAGTGGCCAAAAATACCAGGTGCCCTCAGGAAGTCCAGTGGGGGCAGGACACTAGAAGCCTACCCACTGTTAGCCCCCAAGTACCAAGAGTACAGAGAATCAGTTGCCCCAGACTGAGAGTACCTATCTATACCTTGTGGCTAACAGCCACTGATGGACCTCTGCTCCATATGTTTATCCAATTCCATCTTGAAGCCGTCCATGCTTGTAGCAGCCACCACCTCCCGTGGCAGTGAATTCTGTGTGTCAATCACTCTTTGGGTGAAGAAGTACTTCCTTTTATCCGTTCTAACCTGACTGCTCAGCAATTTCATTGAGTGCCCATGACACAGGGCCATTTCTCTTCAATAGTTGTGCGTATTTAGCATATATACCATGAGTCCACAGGTACAGCCTATTTGCAGAGGCATGGAAACTGATATGTGATTGGGTTATCTGGCACCACTTACAGACAATCTTTGTACATCTATGAGATCACCTGCTGAAAAGGAAACCGTGATTGAATTATCCTGGGCAGGTAGGTGCAACAGCAAAAATGGCTGCTTCTCAGACTTGGTTACTAAAGGCGCCCAAGCATACTCAGTGGGGGCAACTGTTGGGGGCGTTGGCCGCCCCCAACTGGCAACAGATTTCCCCATCCCATCGTTACCCAAATCAGAAGGAAGAGGCAGACAGGCAGCACAGTGTGCTCTTTTACATCCAAACAAGGCTAAAACATATACGGGGGTATCACCAGCTCCCTTCTAGTTAGCATCAGCAAAGCCACTAGGCAGATTAACCACAGAGGCTACAGAAATCAGCATTTATGCTAATTCAGTAACCAAAATCATACTAACTTTGGATTTCCATATCAGCCCCGTAGAACACTAAGGTCTACTAATCAACATCTTTTGGTAGTCCCCGGCCACAGGGACATCTGACTTGCCTCGAACAGGGCCAGGGCCTTTTCAGCTCGGGCCGCTACCTGGTAGAATGAGCACCCCTATGAGATAAGGGCCCTGCGGGATTTATTACAGTTCCGTAGGGCCTGTAAGATGGAGCTCTTTCACCAGGCTTTTGGTTGAGGCGGTGGACATTCCCTCCGTCTGGCTGGCCCCCCGTCAGCGGCCTAGATTTTTAATTGCATCTTAACTGCTAAGATATCTGATATTCATTAGAGTTTATGTGGTATTTTAGCATTTGTGTTATTTTACACTGTTGTTTTAAGTGGTTTTAACTGTATTGTATATTATATTTCCATTGTTGGAACCTGCCCGTAGCCTGCTAGTGGGGAGGGTGGGATATAAATCCAAATAAATAAATAAATTTCATTACACAAGATGTCTTCAGGCAGGCATATGGTTCCCAACAGAGGGACACGCACCCCCCCCCCCTCCCAGCCACTCTCCTGCTGTGCCGTGGAATGGGGTCAGAAAGTACTTTGAAAGGTGAGTCCTCGATCACTCACCTGATACAAGGTGGTTTGGAGTTTTTCCCAACCTAACTTGTGTCAGACAGCTCATGTAACGAGACCCTTAGATAATATTGACAATGCAATCCAATACAGAATTTCACCAGTCTGAAGTGCCTCCGGCTAGGACTATACCATGCATTTCTTAACAAAATTATTTCCCTCTCAGGCATACTTCACATCAGTGCATTCGTAGTGGTAATATGCCCTTTTCAAAGGTTTTCAGATGGGCAGTGCTCTCTAAGTATCGGGCAATGCAAAGCATTTTTTCCACCCTAAATGTTTCCGGTGTTATCCAAAACATTGCACATTTATGGGAGTTCAGTTTCCCCAGTTCTGTTTGTTCTGCATTTTCTACAAGCAGCAATAAATCTCCACTCCATAGGCTGCCGTAAGTATGACCTATTCCTTGGCATCGCGGCCTGTTATGTTTCCATCCCAATATATGTGTTTGGTTTCATGAGGGTGAACAGGCAGCGAGCCAAAAAGAGAACGCGTCTCCCTTTGCAGCCCTATCGGAGCCAAGATATTATCCTGACTTTTAAAAATGCATGAGCAATCCAGAAAGAAATTGAAAATTGAAACCATCCTATGGACACCTCTCCGTTTCTCTCCTCTTGCACTTGAAAGGTATCCTGGATTGTATGACAGTCAGGGTGGGAATTTAAATTCCCAATCAATACCGGCCTCGGTTTCTGTTCCTCGCTTGTTCTACACTTTTCTTTGTAGACTTAGGTTGCACTGAAGGTATGTGCCTGCGGTATATTCCGAAGAGCCAAGGTCTGTGTCAGAACGAAGCCTGTAGAACAGCACATCTTCATCACTCTTGTACATCTGTTCCTTATGTATCTTCCCTCCTGCAGGGTTCTTTTGCAACCGAGCTGGAAACTGTGATGCAGTGTTTGGAGTTGGTTAAACAGCTTACAGTGTCTCTCCCCGTACAATGCTCCATGCCATGCTATGATTCGTCTGGCAGTCATACAGCTATCCTAGGCTTGCTTTAATCTCAGTAGCAGAGTGAAACATTTTGCAAGCTTCTCTCCCCCTCTACTTCTTTGCTTCATGTTGGCTCAAATTTGCAAAAAAAAATCCAGCGCCAAAAACCCAAAGGCCAGTCAGTTACTGACAAGCCGCTATTCTTGCAGTGCCAGAGCCAGAAAGGCTTGGATATGCCGGCCCAAAGACAATTGATTCCTTTAGCAGCTCCCAGCCTGGTAATGCTGGGGCCCACTCAACATGTATCTAAGCTGAGACAGAATCTTTACATTATGCCAAATACAGTAGAAGGTGATTTTATCTGAAGCATAACCATTGGTCCATTCTAGTTCAGTCTTGTCTACTTCGGCAGAAAGTCTCAAACAAAGAATGGTCGTTCCCATCATTTGCTGGCTTTAATGGGAGATGCCAGGAACCAGTTGTGTGACAAGGCTGGGGTGCAATGTGCCTAGGGTGCAGCTTGAGGAAGGCGCTTGAAGAAAAGCCCTTGAAGCCAGCAGCACTGCGTCCAGCTGAGCGGCTTTCCTTTTATTTTTAAATGCAGTTCTGGCTGAAGCCACTAGGGGCACGGGGAAATCTGAGCATAGCAAAAAGCACTCCAAGACCGGTCAGCCTTCCCTTTCTCCAAGACTGAAGCAAACTTACTTAACAGATCGCACAACCAAGCCAGCATGGAAAGGTAACTGCCAGCCTGCAGGTCATTTTCATACACAATAGCCAGGTGTGGGTCCCCCTCTTCTGAAGACCAAAAAATATGCAGGGCAGCACACAGACATAGTGTTTAACACTCTCTGATCTAATTAAGCAAATCACAAGACCTCAGCATCGATTCCTCATCTGCAAATGGGGATAAGTCCTTTGACTTCTGGAATCATTTTCTGCATTGAGTCAATGAGAGTTTACAAGAGTAAGGGAGATTCTGAAATGGAGCTTTAGGGCCAGATTTAGATACCAAGAGATGTTGCAGTTGTAAAGGTTGCCATTCAACAGGGTCAACAGGTCATATCTAGTTCTCAGTTGAGAAAATAACAAAAACTCATCCTCGTAGTCTACTAAACCTAGAATATTTGTTTATAAATATTTGATGTTGATCAGTAAATATGATATGCCCAGTCTCAGAAAATTAATGGAATAAGGAACCAGATCACCCTATTTAACCAAAGCAATGGGATATGGCCCTAAATTGTATACCTGTTGTTTCTATGGACCTTAAGCTGTGACTTTCTCAGCAAAAAAAAGATGTTTTGATTATACTGGACACCACAGCAACTTTTTAGTAAAGTAAAGGGTTTAATTGCTGGTGCTGTAACTTACAAGACACATCTCTGAGACATATACTTTGGGGTCTATCCAGTTATTCAGTTTTTGGGGAGAAAGTAATTACTCATATCAATTTTGTATTAGAATATTAATTGATCTTGGAGGATGCTTGTGTACTTTTATACTATTTGCCTGCCCCTGCAGACTAACTGTTGTTCAATGAAAACAGACTCTCCATGCCCTTCCTGTGGCTAAAAGACTTACGACTCTGGAAAGATTTAAAAAAACCACCTCCAGTATTCTAATGGACTGAGCACCTTATAACTTTATTAGCATTTGAACATAAGGCATTCTGGTCAGTTTCACTCTCCATCGATCAGCTGTTAGGTTTAAGAAGCAGGAAGAATACCCGGTGAGCCCAGGCCTCTCCGACAGTCGGAGAGGCGTGGGGGGGGGGGTTCTTCTCTCTGCTTCTGCAGCCGACTTCCCAACACCCCAGCACCCGAAACTTTCTGGCTATGGCCCTGACTCTCCATAAATTGGCTGCAACTTGATGGCACTTTACACCGACACACTGTTAGAACTGCCACCATTGTTGTTATAAGTTATTGTGTTTTTATTGCTTTCTATTTGGGATAATTAAAACTTTAAAAAAAATTTAAATTACCTGATAAAAAATCTAGATTAAAAAAAACCCTTTATTTAGCATAAATAAAGCCAGTTTGGTGTAGTGGTTAAATGCGCGGACTCTAATCTGGGAGAACCGGGTTTGATTCCCCACTCCTCCACTTGCACCTGGCTGGATGACCTTGGGCAAGCCATAGCTCTGTACCAGCTGTTCTCTCAAGGACAGCTTGGGAAAGAGTTCTCTCAGCCCCACCTACCTCACAGGGTGTCTGTTGTGGGGAGGGGAAGGGAAAGGAGTTTGTAAGCCACGCTGAGACTCCAAGTGAGTGAAGGGCGGGGTATAAATCTAATCTCTTCTTCTTCTTCTTCTTCTTCATATGTGGCTGCTGAAGGCAGTTTGTAACACCTTCCCTTTTAAGAAACATAGCATTTCATCAAAACGAAACTGAATTATATTACACCAAGGAGGGGGCCGTAATTCAGTGGCATAGCTTTTCATGCACAAGGTCTGAGAGATCCCTTGCATAACGAGTGAAAAGGATCTTAGGACCAAGAAAATCCCGTGACTGAGACTTTGGAGAATGGCTACCAGTCAGAAGAAACAATACTGAGCCAGCTAGGCTGGTGTTCTGACTGGTTATAAAGCAGTTTCATCTGTTTAAGTTCCTAACTCCGAACTGAGAGCTCTGCCTTTTTTTCTGGACATCTGGGGACATTCAGTAATATCTAGTCAGCCAAATAAAAACTGTACTAATAAAAAAAGGAGATAATTAAAAAATAATAATAAAACCTCCCCCATCTTAAATAAATTACAGTAAGATCCTACTGTCCTAACCTGGATAGCCCAAACTAGCCCAGCCTCATCAGATCTCAGAAGCTCAACAAGGTTATCCTTGGTTAGTATTTGGTATGGGAGACCTCCAAGGAATACCAGGGTCATGACAAAGAGGCAGGCAATGGCAAACCACCCTTTAATGTCTCTTGCCTTGAAAACCCCATGGGGTTACCCATAAATCAGCTGTGATTTGACAGCAAAAAAAAAAAAAGATCCTACTGTAATAAGGTCCTCTGGATTCAGTAGGATTTACTCCCAGGTAAGGATTGCAGCCTTAAGAGTTTACTAAAATCTTAATCTCTTCCCTTTTTTCATCACCAGAAAGGTTATGCGGCACGTGAATACTTATGCTATGCTTCTGGTGGTTCCAGACTTCTAAAATCCTAATGCACTGGTTACTGAATATCCCGTTCTATTGATTGTACTGACTCATTATGTGTAATCTGCTGTGTGTCCCCAGGAGAAAGGCAAACAATAACATAGTGTAAACAAAACAATGACTTCCTCAGAGCAACACCAAGAATATAAAACCGAAAACGGGAATCGGCTCCCCCACCCCCAATACTGATCTGAATGGCCTGAGCTATCCCAATCTCATCAGAGCTCAGAAGCTACGCAGGGTCGGCCCTGGTTAGTATTTGGATGGGAGACCCAACAAGGAAGTCCAGGCTTGCTACACAGAGGTAAGCAAGGGCAAACCACCGCTGAATGGCTCTTGCCTTGAAAACCCTACGGGGGTCACTGTAAGTCAGCTGCAACTTGACAGCAAACAAACAAACGCTGATTTCCTCCTAAAGATGAATTTCGAGGATACCCTCTGAAATTGCTCTTTGGTGCCTACCTGTGGTTTAGTCCAGCGCCACAGCTATTAGTCATCAGAAAAGGGGACAAAAGGGAGGCATCGTTGGTCTCAGACAATTCAGTCCCTCGTGGAGTTATGGAGAGAAAAACTGGGCATCAAACATACTGCAATCTGGTCACGCGTGGCTATGGATATTAAATATGCCTCGCTGTAGAAATGGAATAAATGATTGGATCAAAGCTCAGTCTCCGTCCACCACCAGAAGCATTGATGCCTTTTCCATTTTGCTTTGTAACGGGCTTTCAGCACATATTGTATTGTTATTATCCGAGCTGCCAAGTCCACCGAGCTGCTTTGAATTTATGTGTGTGTGTGTTTTTTTTCAGCTGGAGCATTGGGTTTTCATTGGAGTAACACTAGGCTTCCCAGACTTTGATGATGTTTCAATAATGCAATAAAAGACAGGTCCTCACCACAACAAAAGGCAAAAATATCATGTTTGAATAAACAGAAATCTTTTCCAATTCAGAATATGTCATCGTGTTTTTTTGTACAGCCCCCCCCCCCCAAATGAGACCTTTTCTGGAACTAATTATTTTCACAGATCAGCATACTACTTACTCCCCTGTAGAAGTTCATTACATGATATGACTTAAGGACTAAAATCTTTCCTCCAAGAAGCAGACGTACGAGTTTAATAAACAGAAAAGCTGTAGACTAAAATTTGCACATGGCCCTGGTTTTCCATAATCACCCCTTTAGATGTTCTATCAACGTGCCTCTTCTGCCGAGGCCCATGAATATTCCATACGTTTTCAGACATATACCGCATGTATAAAATCACTGGCTTATAAGGAATTAAATGTCTTTTAAACACACAAAATAAACTTAACTCAAATCAGATTTATTGAAATGTGTTTTTTGTTCTATAAAAATGCCCTCGTTCCAATCAGATTTTGTTGTTAAATTTGTGATGGTGTGTAACATTACATAAGTAGGTGGATATGCAATCAATTTACTTGATAAGTGAACACTACAGGAAACTCTTATATGCCTCCAAGGCAAAATGGAATAAAACTGTGGTCAGACGTAAAGTATGTGTCATGTTGGGTATCTAGTGGGAGAACAGATCAAGAATAACCAGGCTTTGTCTGCTGCACCAAAAACAATAAAAGAATCCTGTGACACTATAAAAGCTATCAGATGTAATATGGCGTAAGCTTTCATAGGTAATATCTCCTCAGGAACAGATTCTTAATATTCCCTATACTGGTTTCCACCAGCACTAACCATTACACACCCCAGGCTCAATTTCTATCTTTAAAGTAGTGATTATGAGCTCAACATCCCACTCCCATTTTATGGCTGTTCACAACTATCCATAGCCCCTCTTTCTCCACTGTTTTCCCTTTTGCTGTTGAATTGTTGGCCATCCCCGCCCCCACCTCATTCTGCCTTGAATGATTCCAGCCAATCAGGAATAACACACTAGATGTGATGGCACGCATATGTCGCCTATCAGATTTTGCTACCAAGGACACATTAATTCCATTAAAGAGGGCAACGCATCCTGTACTGGTAAGACAATCAGCAACCATTCTAGGAATTAAACAGCTTCACAGGAGCTTGACAAATGATCCCTGAAAGGGGGCACCTTCCTTTCCACTGAACATTCCAAGCCCCATCCATCTCAGTGAACAGGTTAATACTGGGCTCTTCATTTCACTTTCTTGTCAGCAGTCTTTCTGTTTGAAGGGTCCATGAATGAGTATTCTCAATATCCTGTCTTCCTGAACACTGAAAAGTGGATTGGGTGAGGGCATGTCCATGGATGAGATGATCATTTACATTATGCTTTGACACCTGATTTGCATAGCCATTGTGAATAGCTATGGGCTTTTCCACACACTTCATTTCATTGCTTGTGTACCTGTACAACTTCTTTTTTCCCCTTTTTTGCATGTGTTTTGCTCCCTCTAGTGGTCACTTCGGTATTACATCACTGTATCTCTGGCATATTTCCCTCCACTTTAGATGAGCAAGGAAATACTCTGGAGGTATAGCGACCGAATATGGAAGTGATCACTAGAGAGAGCAAAACAAGTGCAGAAAAGAGGGGGTGACCCCAAAACAATATGAACGCACAAGTAATGAAAAGAAAAGTGCAGAAAAGTTCTAGCTTTTGTCTCTACTTCACCAAAAAGCCTTGTCAGCCAGTTTCATCCTACAGAGAGACTTAAAATGGGTGTGGGTTCTACTGTATGGAAAGCTTCCAGGTAGCTTTCAAGTCAAATGCTGGCAACACGCTGATGAATGAAGTGAACTTTCCATTGGTCCTTGCAATTTTGTCTGGAGCTGAACTGACATGTTATTGACTCCATTTTAGGAATAACTTAAAACTTTCTTAAAACTCTACTTTTTGTAACCTACTGAGTCGATAATCTTCCACCAGGTAGAAAAGGAAGTTTGTATTTTTCCATGTCTAGTGTTACCCTTTTCAGCCAGTTTCTTGCTTTGATCTTTTAAGTACATTCTGATTTCTTCAAATGGTTTTACTTTCTGATTACAATACTGTGATTTATGGGATATTTCATAGTCTGCTCAACCTCCCCGCTTAACCATGTTTTCTGGATTAACTCCAGATAACATTAGGAAGTCTCTTGTTCTTTTTATAAGGGGTTATTCACATGGTGGCTGTCTGAAAGTCAGCAAATAAGATTTTAGAGAATATGGACTGTGACTGGGTCAAAAAGGCAATCTAGGTTAGAAATAATTCTATAGTTTGGTGTAGTGGTTAGGAGCATGGACTGTAATCTGGGAGAACCAGGTTTGATTCCCCACTCCTCCCCATGCAGATGCTGGTGTGATCCTGGGTCAGTTACAAGTTTTCTCAGAGGTGTTCTCTCACAAGCAGTTCTTGAGAGAGCTCTCTCAGCCTCACCTACCTCACAGGATGTCTGTTGTGGGGAGGGGAAGGGAAAGGAGATTGTAAGCCGCTCTGAGACCCCTTCAAGTAGTGAAGGGCAGGGTATAAAGCCAATCTCTTCCTCCTCCTCCCCCTCTTCTTCTCCCCCCACTCAAGAATATTTTTCTATTAGCTTGTAGAGCTGCACTGTATGGGGGCAAATTTTCTTCCTAACAACCATGGAAGTAGACAAAGATAATATTATTTATGAAAATTAGTATAAGTGGTTTGGTTAACGGAGTTTAAAATATTACTTAATAGTTTGTCCTCAGAACTGTATTGAGTCAAGAAGATTTAAATGGTTTTTAATATTCACAATTAAACTTTGCTTCCTGGGGATATAATCTTCACCTTACCAAGTAAACCAGGAGTCCCCAGTGTTTTGAGCCTGTGGGCGCCTTTGCAATTCTGACATATTGTGGTGGGAATATTCATAAAATGGCTGCCGCAGGTGGCGATACCAGCCACAAGATGGCTGCCACAGCTTACCTTTGGTCATACAGTGAAGATCCTTAAAGACCAACAAAATGTGTGGTAGGGTATGAGCTTTCGTGAGTCACTGCTCTCTTCTTCAGATACAGCTAGAATATATATTGGAAAGTGGAGTGATTTCAGATGCCAAATGATATTAGACAACAAATAACAATAGCAGGTGAATGACAATAGCAGACGTGATTGAATTCGGTGTGATATGCAGAGGGGCAGTAGGCATGAGAAATCAGCATTGGTAATGAAACAGGAAACCTAGGTCTTGATTAAGTCCAGGAGGATGCATTGTCTTGAGTTTCATTATCAGTTGCAATTCAGCAGTCTCTCTTTCTAATTTCCCTTTGAAATTCCTTTGTAAGAGAACTGCTGCTCTTAGGTCAGCACCAGAATGTCCTGGAAGGTTAAAATGTCCCCCTGCTGGATTTCGAATGCTGTGCTTTCTAATGTCAGACTTCTGTCCATTAATTCTTTGTTGAAGGGACTGGCCTGTTTGTCCAGTGTAGAGGGTGGAGAAGCATTGCTGACATATGATGGCACAAATCACATTGGAGGATTGCCCGGCAAGGCAGGATAGAAATGAAAATAATAAATAAATATAAATATAAATAAGGATGTGCAGGAGTATGAGCCTGAGATGGTGTGGCTGATGTTGCTAGGTCCACTGATGTTGTTGATAGGATCTATATGAGGGCAAAGCTGACATCTTGGTTTGTTCAGGCCCTGGTACCAGAGTCCATGTTTATGTTAAGAGAAGAAGAAGAGAGAAGAGATTAGATTTATACCCCGCCCTTCACTCACTTGGAGTCTCAGAGCGGCTTACAAACTCCTTTCCCTTCCCCTCCCCACAACAGACACCCTGTGAGGTAGGTGGGGCTGAGAGAGCTTTTTCCCAAGCTGTCCTTGAGAGGACAGCTGGTTCAGAGCTATGGCTTGCCCAAGGTCATCCAGCCAGGTGCAAGTGGAGGAGTGGGGAATCAACCCCGGTTCTCCCAGATTAGAGTCCGCGCACTTAACCACTACACCAAACTGGCTTAAGTAGTTTATCCTTGCAGGTGAGAAGTTGTCTTAGGTTAGCAGGCTGTCTGCAAGCAAAAAAAGGTCAGCCGCCCAGTGCCTGTGTGAGGAAAGTGTCACTATCCAGCATGGGCTGTAGGTCATTAATAATGCGTTGAACTAGCGACACCATCAGAGATCAACCAAGAGTCTGATTGCTTTTCTAGATTTGGCCCGAACCCACTGACCAACTGGCATGTAAGATATAACCAAAACTGGACAGTAAAGTGAATGAGAAATATCTGTAGCAGAACGGGGGAGAAGAATATATAGAGTCTGAGGGAGTGGGTTTGCCAGCTCTGGGGTGGGAAATTCCTGGAGTTTTGGGGGTGAATCTTGAGGAGGGTTTGGGGTGGGGAGGGGAGGGGAGGGACTTCAGTGAGGCATAATACCATACAGTCCACCTTCCAAAGTGGCCATTTTCTCCAGGAGAACTGATCTCTGTCACCTGGAGATCATTTGTAATCCCAGGAAATCTCCAGCCATCACCTGGAATTTGGCAACCCTTTGAGGGAGCCTACAGAGGTAGCGAACCATTATGCATCCACACAACATCAGATACTGTGTTGTTATTTCCCAGCTTGTTGTAATCATTTGC
The DNA here is from genome assembly GCA_029233225.1 of Lepidodactylus listeri. NCBI lineage: Eukaryota > Metazoa > Chordata > Lepidosauria > Squamata > Gekkonidae > Lepidodactylus > Lepidodactylus listeri. The sequence goes on from JARCFY010000016.1 coordinate 20,010,100, forward strand.
AGCTAGATTTGCCTTTGCAGACATGTCAGCCCAGTTGCCAATAATTGCTACGGCCGTGACAGCTCAATATTCATATGTGGTTGCAGTTAGCTAGTTCTCTAGCTTTTTGAGGAAGCTCCCAAGTTTGGCTAAATATCTTCTACCTTCTGTTTATTATCTGTTGCTTTGAATCTTGAAGATTGCTTTTTATAGTTCTTTTGGATTCTTGTTGCATTAAAGGTTCCAAAAGTGACAGATTTTGGGTGTTGGCTATTTGAAGAGTCTGATGCCGCTAGCAACATTAAGAAAGTACAGAACTCTTATTTATTCATTTATTTACTTACTTTATTTATACTTCACTTTTCTCCCAAAGAGGGACTTAAAGTGGCTTACAGTGTTTTCCTCTCAACCATTCTTTCCTCAGAACAACTCCGTGAGGCGGATTAGGCTGAGAGTGTTTGACTGGTCCAAAGCAGTGTCCCCTCTAAGCTGAGTTAGTGTGAGTTAGCTCACAGGGTTTTTTTAGCCTCCAGATCACAGATTTTTGTCTTCGCTCAGGAAGGATGGCTCCAGAGCAAACTAATTTATGCAGTAGCCGAATTGCTTGCTCACAACCTTAATGCCAGGAGCTCACAAAGTAGAATTTTTGCTCACAAGACGCCACAGCTTAGAGACAGCGTTGGTCCAAAGTCGCCCGGCAAGCTTCCATGGCAGAGTGGGATTCGAACCTGGGTCTCCTAGATCCTCGTCTGACACTGTAACCACTAAATAACACTGCCTCTCCCTGTTATTCCACTCATATAGACACAGCCTTACCATTTTACTCTGAGCGAAGATTTGTAGAAACTACCCATCATTCAGCTACCATCCTTTGATATATACTTTAAAAAAATCAAATCTAACTGTTATTTGGTGGTAATGACAACCAACCCATATAAAAACTTGGTGATGTTGCGCCATAATTATTCTTACTAATCCTGGGTATTAGTGCTTGCTACACAATGGGGGGGGGGGTGTTTCCTCTTCAAATTTTATATATTCATACCTTTAATTATCCACATGTTAGTAAGCTTTCCCCTGCCCCAAACTCTCTGAAAGAATTTAGGATGAGGTCAGATTTTAAGTACATAACAGTTAATTCTCGACTCCCAAGAAGCTGCAAGTTGCTTGCACTGGGGCATGTTTTGTCTCCTTTTGAATCGTTTTACTACTAATAGCTACACCAACAGCAGGCGTGACCTGCTGAACTAGCGAGAGGAGGTGTCATTATTCATATCGCTCAACAGACATTACAATATGGCGTGGAGCTCAGAGGGCGGTGTGTTAAACTATCTGCTCTTATCAAACGGTTGGAACAACCCGAGGCCAAGTTCTAGGAATACTCCGGCTGTCGGAGGGGGGAGGAGAGAGAAGGCCCCCCATGAAATCTGGAATGTGTTTCTACTTACTGTCCATCCAAGTAAAATAAAATGATTTCTCCTGCAACCATATGGTTCCCCTTAGACACGAAACTGTATATATTGGTCTAAATCCACAATATTCTTGCTGACATATTATTCAGTATATTAGAAAATCACTACAACCTGTGCACGCTGTAGCAGTTCCTAAAATTAAGCGCAACAAATCTGGTGGGAGAGAAGAGCGACGTTTTTTCAACGTGAGCCCTAAGGGGAAGGATTCTCTGAGGGAGCAGGTTCCTGGAGGCAGGTGTGATGGAGAGAAAGCCTCTCTGCGGGTCCTGAGGGTTGTGCTGATGGGCTGGATTCAACTCGGACCTCGAGGTAAACAGGCCTACATTAACTCTTGCCCTGAAGAAGGGAAAGACACTCAGGGAGGCAAGAATGGTTTTGAAACACTAAGTTCTATTCTGCATGCACAGCTTACTGGAGTATCTGCAGAATATCAGAGCAGTCAAGGCTTTACGTTCGACTTCGGATTCAGTGTCCTGCCATATGCACCATTCCCCCCCCCCCCGAGTATTAATTGGAGTGGGAATGTCACTTGTGACATGGAGTGGTGGTGGCGTCCAGTGGTTTTTAAAGTTTTTAAAATCTATGCGATTGCTCTATCGCACCTGTGCAGTAGCGCCCCACAGGCACCTTCCATTGAAATACTCACTGTTTAGATTTTGTGCAGGCATTTTAGAGTCAGTTCATTGAATGAAAGGGAACTGAAAGGAACGCTGGCAAAGGGGGAAAACCTGACATTGAAACTGACCAGACTTTTTTTTTTTTTAAATGACTACAAGCAGCTGAGAAGCCCCATTTTCTATACTGCTGAGCACCAGGGGGTAATCGACTGTGTTGTCAGCCACTGTAGAAAATGGAAGTCACATGGTCAGTTACATACTATGGGTGAACATGTTGAGTGAACAGAATGCACAGTAGAACCCACTGATAGTAGCATTTCAAGCTGTGATCACTGCCAACATGTGTTTGTGTGTGTGTGCATCCAACCCAACTTCTGCATTCTTTGCATGAGAGGAAAGGGGAGAGTGGGGGCAGTGCTCATGTGGGTGGATGGGGGGGTTGCAGAAAGGAAAAGAAAAACTGACGGTCATGCACACTGAAAGCGAGGAGAAATGTCAAATGACAAAGAAAACCTGACGGACATGCATGGTGAATGTGAGGGGAAACACCCATGCATAATACACCTAAGAATTCCTGAGGCCATGGTATGAAGGATGGGAGGTTGTTAAGCAAATATGTATGTTCTGTGCAGGTTTATTCATCCTTTACTGCGGAAAAAAATGTTCAAACCTATTTAAAAACAGTTGCAAAATGGAAAGGGGCAGGAGTGGCTTCAGCATTTTCATAATTGCTAACTAATAGGCACCCATATCAGTTTTACATAACAGCTGAATCAGCCAGCATTCATCTTCCTTCTTAAAAGGACAAACCATGCTCAAAACCTGCAGTTTAAATGGAATCTTCAGTATGGTGGTGGTTGGAGTACATCTGGCTTTCATGATCTCTTCTTATCGAGGGTTGCCAGTCTCCTGATGAGTTACAGTAGCCAGAGAGATTATGGGATTGGTAAATGAAAAATAAACAATAACAACTGTGATATAATTATGAAAAGTCAATTCAATTTTTCAAGTGTTTGATAAATATTAATAAATTTCTGTGAAATCACACGGATATACATATCCTTCCTAATAAGAATAATCCAGTGACATAATCCTCTTTTCTATTGCAGGAGACTGCCAGTTTGGTGAAGTGGTTAAGTGCGCAGACTCTAATCTGGGAGAACTGGATTTGATTCCCCACTCCTCCATGTGTAGCTGCTGCTGTGACCTTGGGCAAGCCATAGTTCTGTCACAGCTGTCCTTGAAAAGAGCAGTTCTCGAAAAAGCTCTCTCAGCCCCACCTACCTCACATGGTGTCTGTTGTGGGGAGGGGAAGGAGTTTGTAAGATGCTCTGAGACTCTGAGTGAAGGGTGGGGTATATATCCAATCTCCTCCTCCTCCTCCTCCTCCTCCTCCTCCTCCTCTTCACCTCCAGCATCATCCAATGCAAATAAAGTGCAATAACCAATAAAATGTTCTTAGCGTCATTCTTACATCCAAGTAGCATGAAAAGTCACGATTCCGCAGACAGGCTTACTTAAACACCTGTTTCAATAAGCTTCCTCAGAGCAGAATTCGTGTAGACTTTACAAATTATCTTCTTACTCAGTTTTTTTGGCTGCATCTTCTCTTTCACTTGAAAAATTGAATTGACTTTTCATAATTATATCATGGTTGCTATTATTTTTCAGTCACCTGATGGGGGCAGGGGATCCCTCACCTCTTGTTTCCCACCACCACTTGGAGCGGCGGGCAGAAACATTTTAAAAATGGCTTCCGGGCCAATGGCTTAATGTCATTTCTGGGGGAAACCCAGATACAAACTCATGGCTCTCTAGGAATTGCCAGAAATTCTATGGTAAAACCACAAAGTTTCAAACAATCCATAGAAAGGACTTACATCACTTTGGGGGGTTTCCCAGAAATGATCTCACACCACTGCTCACCCCATGTTTCTGCCCCCCAGTCTTCCCCTTATCTCAGTGCATAAACAGCTCCTGTCTCCAGTCCTACTACTATTTGAGAAATGAAAGAGATGTAGCAAAATTGCAACAAAGTGACTTTTAAATACTGGAATTGGGTTTTTTAAAAATATAATATTACACTGTCAAGGAGTGTTGGAGACATACTTGGACAGCAAAATGCTTCACAGGGCCGATGCCAGTACCTAGCTCTTGTTAGGGGCCCAAGGAGGACCTAAGCAAAGACCTGCCTTTGACCACTGCAGAATGCAGGCTGCTTCACTGCGGGGAGGGCTGAAAAATGCTGGTTCAGGGCAGATTTTGTGGTCATCTTGGGACTCAGGATATTGGTTCTTGCCAGAAGTAACAACCTCCTAAAGCTCCTTCCAGCGTCCATGAAAACCTGGTATTTCAGATAGCAAGATTTGGGTCACCCGTAAAGAATGGGCTGGATTGCTTCAAAACACTAGAAATTATGTTGGGAATCTTTCCCAGAAACTATACCTCATTTATCAAACCAGTGATGAGGTAACAGTTCCCCTCCTGTCCAAACAAAAGCTCGATATATCAAACGGTACAAAGGTGACTCTCCTCGGGATCGGATATCTTCATAGCACCTTCGGAGCATCTGTGTTTTGCACAGATCAGGTAGCGTCGTCTCTCAAAGGCCAAGATAATTATCTCTTTGAGGAACTGGACAGCCTATTCATTCCAGCACTGAGTTAAAACATCTTTGAGGAAGTCCTGCACGGTCACTGTGTTGTATTCAGACAATGAAAAGGAACTGACTAGGTAAGGCGATACATATGAGCATCCAAAACAAAGCCATTTAGATCCCAAGCAAAGACTGCTCTACTGAAGTGTGCAAAAAGAAAGAGATAATCAGCTCTGATCAGTGGCAGACCTACATTTTTGGGACCCTGAAGCTTCCACTGTTATGTGAAGCCCTTTCTCAACCAGCAACAACAGGGCAACATACATCAAGGTCCAAAGTTGAGAATTCAGATGTCTTTTTATGGTTCTGATTGGCTAAGGGTGTGGGGTTGAAACCGAAGTGACCTAAATGTAATATGGAAACAAAAAAAACCCCTGAGATAATTACAGGGGTGAACTTGAATGTAGAGTAGAATGTAAAAATACCTCGAGATAATTACAGGGGTGAACTCGCATGTAGTGTATAATGAAAGTTCAGGGACAGGGTTGAATCAGGACTTAAGGTCTAGTGCGGAAAGGATACTTGCAAGTCAAATGAACTCCTTCCTACCTTGGGAAGCATTCCTCATAGGCACACACCGATCTTGCCTGTTCTATACTCAGTTGTAATATCCCAGCAATTATCTACTGAATCTTCATTGATCCATTAGATTACTAGCTACAGGTGATTATATACCATAACTGAAACACATTTTTTAAAAAAGCCAACCATTTCTATAACCTATGGCCCCAACAAAGATAAAAGACCCCCAGGTACTGCTTAAAGGAAATAACAAAAGACCTTTAACAAGTAGTCTAATCTCTCCTGTTCCACTATTGAATGTATTTTTCTCAGCCATTCCACAAATTGCTCCTTCTAAGCCGTGGAGTTTTGTGCACAAAAATTCTACTTTGTGAGCTACTGGCATTAAAGTTGTGAGCCAGTGATTTGGCTCCTGCATAAATTAGTTTGCTCTGGAGCCATCCTTCCTGAGCTAAGACAGAAATGTATGAGTTGGAGGCTAAAAACTATGAGCTAGCTCACACTAACTTAGCTTAGAGGCAGCACTGGCAGCGGACCATTAGATTTCTAGACTTCCAAGTTAACTTTGCAGCAACTAACAGATTTTCTATAAGATCTTTATGCTTAGTCACATCAGAGTGCTTTTGCAAACTCAACAAAGTCATCAAAATAATCAAGTCTCAACTGATTCCCATTATTACCAAAACAATATTTCTATCCTTTGCCCAGAATTTATTAACCAAAGGTCCCTTCCACCACATGTGAGGGAAAATATATATTATGTGGCACTTGCAGTCCCAGTGCCAAGGGGAGGAGAGAGGGCAGCCAAGGCGAGGACCCCTTTTCAACAGCCCGCCAATAACCCAATCACTCACAACGTTTTGGAATAAAATTGTCTCAACTTTTATTGATTACTGCTGTAAGACAGTTACAGTTGGCACAGCATGGGTCCACCAGATCCTGGCATCTACTGACCCACCTACCCACCCACCTGCCAGTCAATGTACCCCATCCCACCCCACCCCACCTGCTGGGGTGGGGAGAAACATGGGATGCCAGGATGCCAGATCACCAAGATGCTGGATCACTACTAAGTGGTCTCCCCTGCCACTTGAGTGTGAGGGTAACCCATTTTTTAATCATTGCGGCCGCCAGGCCCCCAAGTTATCCATGTAGCCTAGGGGTAACCAAACTGTGGCTCAGGAGCCACACGCGGCTCTTTCATACATATTGTGCGGCTCCCAGCAGGGCAGCTGGGGAAGCTAAATACCATTAGCAAACAAATATAATTGGACAAATAAATATCATTATCAATATCTGCTTTTACTGCTTTTGTTATTACTTTTGGCAGTCTCATTTAATGTTAATAAAAAGCAAATCTGCATCTTTCCCAGTAAAAACGTGTAATACTTGTCCATGTCTTGCAGCTCTCAAACATCTGATGTTTATTCTATGTGGCTCTTATGTTAAGCAAATCTGGCCACCCCTGATGTAGCCCATCCTGCCTTGCAGCACATGGCCGGCCATGGCCACCATCAACCCTGTTGGTTCTCCCCATCCACATGGGACTGCAAACAAACCTGTGGTGAGTCGAGGCCCCCACTTCTAAAATATAAATTGACCAGTCTTATAAATCTTATTAATTCCGTGCTGTACGATACCACTTATACGAAACCTTATATCCTGTCCATCAGATTCAATGTGAAATGCCCACCAAATTCAACAACCGGGCAAGAGAACTAATATATCTACATACTTATACCCAGTTCTCATCTCCAACCATCCATATCTGATTTATTTTTACTCACCTATCGGCTAAACAGTTCTCAGGGTAGCCGATCCTTCTAGTTTTGAAACACATCTTTTTAAAATATTGTATCCCAAATTGTTCCATACACTTTAAAGTACAATCCTCTACTATATTGAACTTTTCTATTTTTTTCCCCTAACTTAGTCAAGTATCTGAAAGGACATCTGTGTAAGAAAATATTGAATATATAGGTATTGTCAAAAAAGAGAAGAGTCTCTCTCCTTCAATTTTCCAAAGAAGTTGGTCCTAGGGAAAAAAATCCATTTCCTGTAATAACCTCTTTATGACAATCAACCTTCCTAGTTTCCCATATGGCAAAAATTACCTAATGTATTATTTAGGTTAAACGCCGGTTCTTCAATAACTGATGCCAAAGGCAAGATATCTGGTGATAAAGCCTTCCTTTTATTGTTCCAAGTTGCAAGGATCTCTATGTCAGGATCTATTCCTTAGATACTAATCTGGATGATTCTTTCTCCAAAACACCTTCAGTGGTATTAAAAGAACCAGTTCTTGTCCCCAAACCATACCATGGTTTAGTACTTGCTGGATAGGACCATTGGACCATTGAACAAACCATCCAGTCTTAGAAGTCACACAATATAATTTTGTTTACTAATAGCCTGGTTTCTACAAAGCGCAATACACAGGATCCAGCCTGCGCCTTCTTACCGTCCACACCACAGTATCTGATAGTCACTAGGACTTTCATAATGAAGAAACAAAAATGTAAGCATAATAGTAAGTTTGACTAAGATTCTTGCAGTCCATGACAATGTTGATTTATTCTGAACAATGCAACAACACAGTCGGGGGACAGGGGGGGAAAGCACTCAGGAAGCTAACTGACCTTTGTGTTGGCATATGTCTGAGATATGCCAGTGTAAGGGCCAGTTACGATGGTGCAGTCCCCCAGCGCCGCTCTGTCACTGTTGGGTGCCAGCAGAGGTCCACGGTGGCCAGCTGTCGGTGCAACTGAGGCATAGGCCCCTACACTGGTGTGTTGTGGATGCTTTTGGGAGCATGGCTGAAGTTAGTTGATTCCTGGAGCCCTTTCAGCCCGGGAATGCCCCCTGCCAGAAGTGGAAAGTTACGCCAACAAAAAACATGGCATGGCCCATAGGCATTAATGGAGCTGAAAAATCAAGTCATACCCCCCCTGCTGAGCCAATGAGGCTCAGAGGAGCTCAGGATGCCTACTACAAGCTCAGCCAATCATCTCCCTCCCCTCCCCAGCACCCAATCATACACCCCTTCAAAAACTTCAGCTAGGACATCCTACAGCTTAGTAGTTAAAGAGCACAGCACGGGACTCTGCCTCCGAGTTCCCTGCTGTGTGAACTTAGAGCCAACAGCAAGGTGCCTTGGTGATGGGAAAAGCCCAGCATAATGTAGTATGTTCTGTGTAACAACCGGCCTGCTATGTGCTCCCAGGTAATGGCGCCCGCCGCATGGCCAGAGCACATGGTCAGGCAGAGAGGGGAGCTTGAATCTGGAGGAACAATAGACATCCGGATTCAAAGCCTCCACCAATGTGGGACCTAGGTTCTCCCTGGGGAGCCAATGCGGCCAAAGGCTCCTCCAGGGAACCTATGACAAACATGCGCATATGTTAAGCCCCTATCAGGTCTTTTGGGTGCGGCCGGAGGTGTGGCTCTGGCCAGCATATAATGAGGGCCCTGGAGCCCTGGAAGCATGCTTGATCTGACCATCTACTGGGCATGCTGAATCACTCAATAAAGGCTTCATGATTTCACCGTTCCTGGTCTCCCGAGTCCAGTATGCTTCACACAGAGAGGGCCCTTAGCACCACAGGGCAAGCACTTAGTGCTAGCACCCAAGGAGGAGAGCAAAGTCCACACTCTGTGGCTGACCTCTCCCGTTTCAGAATCCTAACAAGGACCCCACCTTTGGAGGCTTGACACAAAGGGACAAAGATGCACTGATAGGTAAGCAAGATCAAAGATCCCAGACCTGCTCCCCCATTTTCCTCACTCGAGGCTGGGTGCCGCAACTAATTGGCTATCTGTAGAACTGAATATTCTCTACTATCAGCTATGATTTGAGGGAATGGGTTTAGCTAGGAACCTCATTCTTCTATCCCACTCTGAACCTACAGCCATATTCGAAACAGCAGAATGCTGTAGGTTGCGAGATCTTAAGCTCTATGGGAATCATCTGTTCAGACCAGGTTTTTGTAACAGTGCTTTGACTTGCATTTAGTGTTTCTTAAAAGATCGGGAGGTATGACCAGACAACGCCGCTCTTTCAAAAGGGTCTTTGGAAACTGCAGTTCAGTTTTGCCTAAAATAAAAGCTCCCACTGAGTCTCAAACTGTGGCGTTTATTGTTGTTTTTAAAGAAAGCACAAAACACTCCATTCTCAATTCAACATGTAATTATGTTATCTGAGTATTTCTGAGAGGCACTGTTTTTTTAAAAAAAAAATCTTTGACCAACTCCTGGATAAGAGTTGGTTGAATTTTTTTTTTTTTTTAAAGTCTCCTCAGAAATACTTCCCAGATTCAACCCTGTAATGCCAGCCACGTGTCTGAAGCAAAACATCATTGATCCCCTTCCCCCTTCAGCCATTTTAACAACATATTGAAGTTAGGAGGCAAGAAGCTTCCATCACTTAAATGGTGCTTAACTGAGGTGATTTCCCACTCCTGTCCTAAAGAGCCCATCCGAAAAGCGTGAGGTGGTACAGGTTACGTGAGTGCCATGAACAATCCAACAAGTATTTCCATCACAGTGAAATCTTTGAAAAAGTTAATCCTATATGCTCTTTCAGTTCAACGAAATATTAACAGAACAGGGGTTTTTGTGTCACTGCATTTTTACATCACTGTTGATAAAACACTTCAAAATTATACAATCATAATATTAATTATCAAGGTTTTTGTCCAGCATTGTAACCAAAAAAACACAACACATAATACGGGTTATTAAGATTTTTGTCCAGTGTTTTGCTGGAAAACACCACACATAATATTAGTGACCCAAGATTTTTGTGCAATATTTTACTGAAAACCAGTTTGGTGTAGTGGTTGAGAGAGGTGGGCTTTAATCTGAAGAATTGAGTTTGATTCCCTACTCCTTCACATGCAGCCAGTTGGGTGACCTTGGGCCAGTCACAGTTCTCTCAGAGCTGTTCTTCTCTCAAGAGCAGTTCTCTCAGGGCCCTCTCAGCCTCACCTACCTCACAGTGGGGAGAGGAAGAGAAGGAAATTGTAAGCCGCTCTGAGACTCTAAGTGAAGGGCAGGGTATAAATCCAACTCTTCTTTCTTTCACACACAAAAGAATTTTATACTCTGCCTTTCTTCCATTTTGTTGTAGTAAAACACCACATAAAAATGATCTTATTTATATTCTGTCTTTCTTCCACTGTGGAATTTTGGCATACGTGCGACTCCCAAGAAGTCTCTTGCCCAGACCCTTAAGCACTGCACAACACAGCAACTTTCCACTAAAAGTTGATTTAGCAACATGCCTTGGTTTCTACAGATGCCCACCTGGCAAGTAAGTGTTATCTATGCAGTACTAGCTCCATTCTATACTGCTATATATCTTCATACAATCAGATGACTTCTTTATACAGATTATTAATGGTGTTTGCGGGGGAAAGTATGCAGTATGAATTTCATATCTAAAAGGGAATCTGCCAAAATGGCAACGTGACAAAAATGTTCCTCTTTGAAAACTGAGATTATTTGATTGAGAGGCTCTGGAATCCCGAACAATGCACCATCTACAGGTTCCCCCATTACACACACACACACACATAAGAATGCACCAGTTATTCTATCACAGACAAAGTAATTTGGGATCTAGCGACTCCCTTGTACATTTGGTAGTAGTTCCATCATTCAGGTAACACCTTTAATTTGTCTTCCTTTTAGGTAGCCGGAGAGAGTGCTTTCTTCTCATTCCGCAAATGGCTGAAAATAAAATATAAAAATATCTCTTCCATCAACCAGACTGTTCTGATTCATAACAATTTAACGGCCTCCAAAACATCCTATCATTTAACAGCCTAGCTTAGGCCTTGCAAACCTGAGGGCCTTTGTGGCTTCCTTGACTGAGTCCATCCATCTCATGTTGGGTCTTCCTCTTTTCCTGCTGCCTCCAGTTTTTCCTAGCACTGTTGTCTTTTCCAGTGATGCTTGTCTTCTCATTATGCGATCAAAGTACAATAGCCTCAGTTTAGCCATTTTAGTCATCTACACAAATAAGGAACATATAATTGGAACACTATGAAAGCAGGCAATAAGACAAAGCAGCCTGAGCTCTGCAGCTATACACAAGAGAGCGAGACACAGAGAGAGAGAGAAATAAGCCTTTGTACTCCCTAATCTAAGTACAGTCTTCTCTCCTCCTACGAAAGATGCCTCACTGTGAACTCCAAAACGGAGTATCAGTTGAGAGCAGATCTTGCCAAATTAGTACAGATTCTTCTAGTACAAGACAAAAACCATATGTGAGAACATACTGCCCAAATTGGAAGCATGCTGCATCGGGTAGGATTTTTGATCTTCAGCCAAAATATCAGAAAGAGAAATTCTACCATATTGCAGAATTTACAGTTCGACGGCCAGAAACAATCTGCATGGGAAAGGCTGCCAGGTCATGTGAAAAGAACAGCAGGCAAGGGGTGACGTCAGCTTGCTTTTGATTTCAGGGCAGACAAAAGAAAGTCAATACAGTGCACCCTTTAAGATACGGAATCCGCCGCCACTAGATGCGGTGAGGGCTGCTGGCTTTGAGCAACCCAAGGTTCGGGAAAGCAGGATAACAATGTAATTAATACAGACAATAAAAGGGGGGTTAGACAAATTCGTGGACGAGGATCGGTCTCTCAGCAAGAACTCACAAGCGCTGTTCACAAATTAGGGTGAATGCAAGTACAATCCACGTACAGTGCATGCTTGTTCTTCGGTTGTTCTTCTTTCACAGGTCTTCGCAACCGCAATCTGAGTGGGCAAAGGGAAGGAAACGGCCAATAGTAAAAACATCAAGTTCGCATTTATCACTGAGGTTTTGGGAAGGACGTTTCAGAAGGAAAGCCATCAGCACATCCATTTAAAAGAAAGAAATGTTACGCCACTTCCTTTGCAGGACATAGAGAGAACCGACATAGTTACATTACAAGCAGTCAAAGATTTCTGTCTCATTATTATGGTGTCTCTGTTGATGTCAGCAGAGATTCCAGAAGACGGTGATATGCTGAACCCATTTATTATTTACCCAGTCTTTCTCCTCAATGGGGACCCCAAAAGACTTACATTATTTCCTCTCTTCCACTTTATCCTCACAAAAACTGTAGGGTGTGTTATGTTTGAGCGTGTGAGAAACGGGACCAAGGTCCCTGGCGAGTTTAAGTAGCACACTGGGGATTAGAACCTGGGTCTCTCGAATCCTAGTCCAGCACTTTAACCACTACACCATAACGGCTGTTGACCGTTATGGTGAAGGCAGAAGTAAAATTACAAAAAGAAAGTAACTATAGATTCTTCACAGATGATGCATATCTAGGATCCTCTGTTTCTTAATATGCTTGATGGAGGTACATGATAATGAATCAAATGCTTGTTCAGTTATCACCATGCCCCATGCTTGAAAAATGCAAAAGACTACGTGTCAGGAAACCCAAGCCGGGGTCCCTCAGAGCCACTGTGTCCTCACAATGCGATGCTAACATTTTTTTAACTTGCAAGACAGGGAATAGTCTAATCTAAAATACTAGCGTCTACACGTGCACACACAAAAATCTGGGAAATAGTTTATTTTATAAAAACAGAGCTCTGTTAAAGAGATTTGTTGTGTTGGTCTTTAAATCTAATAACTTCCTTTTATCCTTGAAAGTCACTTTAGGATATTTGTTTAGACTCTTTGAAATATTATTGGCTAAATATAGAAGTCTGCAGAATTTTTGCATAGTATAAATTCATGCTTGTCATTTCTCAGTTCAATATTTGGAGCAGCTATCATGCTGGAGTTCATTTCCAGAAATTATTGACCCCGGTGAAAAGTTATTCATTCCATATTAGATAGTTTTTCTATAAAGAGTGCACTTGCTTATGGCTCATGACAGTTCATTTGAAGGAGTTCCAGTTTTTCATATATTTTGTGAATGTTATGAATCCCGCTAGGGTGGCATTACATCGTGGTTTGCAGAGCTTTATATCCGAAGCAGGTGTAACATATCATGACAATATACAGCCCTTCCTGTTTCTAGACACAAGGTTACCGTAACCTTTGGGGAAGCAGTGGCCTCAAAATAGCTCAGTGATTGTGTGATACAGAGAGCAACCAGAGGGAAGAATAAAGCATGAAATTTATGTATTCAGTCTCAGCCAGGACAGCTAAAAATAATAGTTGTATGCCAACATCATTCTGAAACAGAAAACAAAAGATAACATGTTTACCTGAGTCTTGAATGATACAGCCACACTTAAACTTATAGAATCATAGAGTGTGTTCAGATGTGCCATTAAATCAGGTTTCGTGACTGATTAACAACGGATTTTATGTGCATGTTCACATGGCAACATCTGCCTCCCGTCCCGATCCATTGGTTTCCTGCTCAAAACCCCCCTTCAGCCGGAGTATTTTGTTACCAGGTCCCAAGTGGTGTTTTCTCAGCTCTCCTGGTTAAAGCTGCAGTTTTCCCTGTGTGATTGCTCCTCTGGTGTCAAGCCACTTCCAATAGTTTTAACCCCCTTCCGCTTTTCGCCCACCATTTTTTTTGGTGCATCAGCGGTATGCGCATAAGCGGAGCTCTGCTCCCACATTTATAAAACCAATATTTAAACGGGCACTAGTTCTGAGTTTGGGATCCCTAAGAGATCAGTTTTGGGCGAAGTCTTAAAGGGAAGTCTTCTGTCACAGCGGTGAAATCACGGTGCTCTGCGGGATTGTCAAATGAAAGCCATGATTCGCCCTAGTGGTTCTGCGCATGCATGAGGACAATGTTTTTCAGTTCTATGAATGAGCAGTTATGCGCATGTGCAAACTTAGATGGAAAATATTTTAAAAAACCCAACACACGCTCCCGTGTGATTGCGATTGTCCAGAGTAAAAATAATTGCAACAGAGCAGGGCCATTTAAACCTGATTAAATGGCACATCTGAGTGGCACAGAGTTGGAAGGAATCTCCAGGGTCATCTAGCCAATTCCCTGCACAATACAGGAAATTCACAAATACCTTTCCCCACACCCCCAATATCTTCCCCCCTCAGTTATATGACTCATCTGCCACAGCAGTTAATAAGTATCCTTACCCATGAATCTTGATCGACAAAAAAGCAATGGTGCTAAACATGAGAAAGAGTCACCAGAAAAAGAAGATGATTCATTTCTACAGTAAGTAGAACCAATGAGTTTTGTCGTTCACTTTAAGTCTACACTAGGGTTGCCAGCCACCAGCAGCAGAAGGCGGGAATGAGTTTCGGGGGGATCCTCTGGCATCATGTTAATGACAGTTCCGTGTATTTGCCAGAAACGACATCATGCTGTGGAGGTGATGACTCTTACCACCCATTTTCCCCTGCCACCCTGCCGAGCAGCGGCAAAGACAGCGGGTCGTCAGCAGGTGAGACTAGAGATGGGCACGAACCAGCTCATGAAGTAAAGTTCGTCACAAATTTTGGCTGGTTCGCAGTTCGCAAAGTGGTGTTTGTGGAAAGGTGACCAGCACAAGTGTTCCACAAACTTTGGTGCTGGTTGTGACGGTTCGTGAATGAATACATTCCCAGGCAGACTGTCTCTGCTCAATTAAACTGTTTACAAAACTCCAAAGCAACAGGGGAACAGAATTCTCCAGCCCTGGAAGCACCAATAGGAGTTCCCAAAATTTAACAGCAGAGCTGGCTGACAATAACAGAGTTTCCATTCTGCTCTATAGAATCAGAATGCTATATATACCCTCACTCATCTCCACACCTTCCCCTCTGTAGGGTGTTGGCAGTTACACAGAGAAGCAGAGAACTTGTTAAAAGCAGATTAGCAGAGCACATTCCCTCCTGATTGTTGTGAATTCCTCTCCCATGCTGGGGTTTTGGTGTTAGGTGGACTCAGGGTTCTGAGCCCACTCTCTGCTCATGCTGAGCAGAGGGGCTTAGCTAGTGGGTGCTTCAGCTGAGGACCCACATTTTGATTGTGAACTACTCCTCCCTGCTGGGGTTTGGGGGTGTTAGGTGGACTCAGGGCTCTGAGCCATCCCAACTCTATGCTCATGCTGAGCAGAGGGGCTTTGCTACTGGGTGCCTTGGCTGAGGACCCCCATTTTGATTGTGAATTCCTCTCCTCTGCTGGGGTTTGGGGGTATTAGGTAGACTTAGGGCTCTGAGCTACCCCATCTCTCTACTCACACTGACCAGAGGGGCTTAGCTACTGTGTGCCTCAGCTGAGGATCTCCAGTTTAAACCCACCCGCCCACCCCTGATTGTGAACACCTCTGTGCCATGAGAGTGAAAGTGGGTGCAAAGGGTGGTTGTCATGGGGAGAAGATGTCTGTGTGCCACAGGCCCCATCCCCAGGCACCAAACCTATCCTGCCAGCCCACTGGAGCCCATCCCTAGTAGGGCCTCATCAGGAGTCTAAGAGCCTTTTTTCCCTGATCTGTTCCTGGGGCTCTCCACATGAAACAACATCTACCTCATAACATAACACCTGCCTCTTGGAACAACATCCACTTCAGCAAATATCTACCTCAACAAACATCTTCTGTACAAGCTAGCCCCCATTTCACTACCCCTTTCCATTGTATTTGTACAATTCACAACAGGTGATCTTTTATCTCTACAATCTGTCCCACTAATAGTGAGTAACCAGAAATTTCACCCAAGGGGTGTGCTGTGACCAGAGGATCTGTGTGTTTGGGCCTGAGGGGGACAGAGAGAGTTGTGGGCACACCTCACCAGGTTCCAGTGCTTGCCAAGCTATCATGGGGTTACTTGAGGGGGGCCTTTCTGTCTTTCATAACCTGCCTTTGGAGACTTGGGGAGGCTGTGAACATGGGGGGATGTTTTCTTCCAGTGTCTGGCTGGGGGGGGGGGGTCTGCCCAGGTGAAGTTTCTGTGAGTTTGGTGTCACTGGCTTGTTCCTGAGCCATTCCATAGACTTCTGTAACTGCAGCTGTCTTTTCCAGAGAAAGCACTGGGGGGACCTTTTTGGGGGTCCATAACTGAACCCCGGAAATGTAATCTGCCCCCACTTTGGCGAGATAGTAGAGAAGCAGGTGTCAGAGAGCAGTTCCCTGTGTGTTTGGGGTGTGTAGCTATACACTTTTAAATCTGTGTCAGATGTTTTTTCCTAGTGGTATCTTTGGGGGGGCATAACTTGTACTCTCTAAGTCCAATTTGTTCATAACTAGGGGAGCATATAGAGGAGAGTCAGTCAGAGATCACCTTCAAGTTTGATGCCTCCATTTTGCTTAGGGTCCATTCTATACACTTCTGAACTTCCTGAACCTGCACCTGTCATTTCCCTGGGGGCACCTTCTTTGGGGACCAGTAACTCGAACCCCATAAATCCAATCCTCACCAAACTTAGAGGGCATGTAGAGGAGAGTCCCCTGGAGACCCCCTGTGAGTTTTGTGTCACTAGCATGCCATGGAGCCATTCTACTGCATCATGAACCTCATGAACTGAACTGGTTCATTTAGTGTCAAAAAGTTGTGACGGTCCATGGTTTGCAAATCAGGTACACCACAAACCACGAACCAAACTGCATTTTCCTGGTTTGCGCCCATCCTTAGGTAAGACACAGCAGGAAATCTAGTAAGTCAGACCCTTATTTCACCTCCACCCACCCCTGATTTGGAGATCAACCAGGAACTGCAGGATATGTGCTTATTGTCAATACTAGGATCCCCCTAGCGTCCTGTTTGTACTATTGGCCTCTTCAAATGTTACATGATGGGGGGGGGGGGGGGGATCCAACGGCACACATACTGGAATCATACATTACCCATGATGCTCTCGATATGAATGGTCACCATTCTGTCTTAATACATACATTTTCAACCTGTAGCGTGCACAAAATGGAACACAGTTTTCAAGGTATGGGTTCATGCATACCGAAGCTCGAAAATACATGTGTTTTTATTCAGACAAAATGGCCAGAGCACATATCAGGGACGCTGTGGGTAGTGAGCATTCTTGGTATGCACAGTTGGACTCTTCCCACATGTAAGATCAGAAAAGGTCTATTTACCTAGCCAAATGTGAAACACCTTGCCTTTGCTCTGGCGGTACTCTTATTTATTTATTTGTTTGTTTGTTTGATTTGTTTAGACTTTTATCCTGCCCTCCCAGCCCAGGGCGGCTGAGGGCAGCTGACATCAGGTAAAATTACAAAATACATACGTAATAAATACACCATTAAAATGCGATAATAAAACCAAACATCATGATAAAATGCTTTGACAGAACAGTTTTATTTTCTCCTTGGCAACCTACGGCGATTGCCTTCTGGCAGGGGGACAGTAACCCATTTGGGATTGATTTATTCCACAATTATACAAGAAGATTTATAAACAGGGTTGATAGCCATCGGGACACTTGCAATGAAAGAAACAGATAAGACAACAGAACCTCCATGTAGCGGATGTCAACTGTGGAGTAACGAAAGCAGAACACCCTGTAGATGATAGACTGACAAGACAGGATAAGAGAAGACAGGGATTATGACGGAGAGAGAGAGAGAGAATGACTTAGTGACAAGGATTCTGACGGGATGGGAAGTCATCATGTGACCTGACACGGCTGGTTCACATCCATCACCATTAGCTCAGCTGATGTCAGCCACTCCATCATGCCCCGTTCTTATCTAAACATGAGTTGAAGAGATCAGTTCTGGTTACTGGCAAGTTGTTTGGGAGTATTATCAGGAGATGTTTCCAGCGTGAGTGGAAAGAAAATGCATTTGGCAAGAAGCAGATCTTGAAACAAAATAATCAAAACGTAAGAAGATCTGAAATTCAAGATGCCAATACGACTATAATTATCGCTACAGATTGGCTACAAATGAACACACAGAGCAGATCGCTTCTAAACGCAGCCACATGTCAATTTCTCCGTGTATATATTTTTTTCACACACACACACCCCTTGGTATTATTTGTGCTTGTTATTTGCTGCCAAAATCAGCAACATATGTCAATCTCGGAACAAAAGGAACAAATTAAACTTTATGGGCACTATCCAACAAAAGTTAAGTCCCGCTGATTTCGGTAGGAGAAATTTAAGCTTGTACTCGATACTCTCTTTGAAAGCAATGGAGCTTAAAAGTGCTTAATTCTGGCTGGATTGTGCCCTGTGTACTCTGCATATTCTATATCAAGCAAAGATTTGATGGTCCTGGACAGAACAGTCTCAGCTGTAAATTAATGTCTCCTTTTTCTTATTAAGAATCAGATTGTGAGATTCTTTTCCCCCAAGTCTGATTCTAATGGTTTCAAATGAATCCATGGGAGTTTCTGAGGAACTGGTTTGTAAAGTGCCATCAACTAGTGGCCATGAGATTTTCAAGGCATGAGACATTCAGAGGTGGTTTGCCATTGCCTGCCTCTGCATGGCAATCCTGGATTTCCTTGGGGGGTCTCCCATCCAAGTACTAACCAGGGCCGACCCTGCTTAGCTTCTGAGATCTTACAAGATGAGGTTAGCCTAGGCCATCCAGGTCAGGGTTTCTCCTGACTTAACACTTCGACAGCAGTGGTGAAATTTATGGAAGGGATAGATACCATTGCAGTTTGTAGTGGTTAAGTGCGCCGACTCTAATCTGGGAGAGCCGAGTTTGATTCCCCACTCCTCCACTTGCACCTGCTTGATGACCTTGGGCAAGCCATAGTTCTGTCACAGCTGCTCTTGAAAAGAGTTCTTGAAAGAGCTCTCTCAGCCCCGCCTACCTCACAGGGTGTCTGTTGCAGGGAGGGGAAGGGAAAGGAGTTTGTAAACCACTTTGAGACTTTGAGTGAAGGGCGGGGTATAAATCCAATCTCCTCCTCCTCCTCCTCTTCTTCTTCATCGTCATTTCTTGCCTTGAAAACCTCATGAAGGGTTGTGATAAGTCCATTGTTACTTGGCAGCGCTTAATTATTATTGTATTGGATACCTAAAGTTAAGATTTTGGAATATTAGTTCAGTCCCTAGGCTTTCTATAAAGATTTAATATCCACCCAAACAAAACACATACTTTACTAATCCAGAGTGTGAAAGTGAAATAGACCCCCGATGTACAATTTACAAATTATAGAGTACTCAGGTTGGGTCTGGGGGGTCCCCTTCCCATGTAACGAATGGGAACTGTGGGTTGTCTTCAGTTCCCAAAGACAAGATGTGGGTAAGCCAAAGACAGGGGCTATGGCTCAGTGGTAGAGCATCTGCTTTTCATGAAGTAACTCCCAGCTTTAGTCCCTAGCATCTCCAGTTTAAAAGGGGGGGAGGGAACAGGCAGAGAGTGATAATAAAGAACTTTGCCTGAGACCCTGGAGAGCTGCTGCCAGTCTGAGTAGACAATACTGACCTTGATTTACCAAGGATCTAAGGCAGCTTTATGTGTGTCGCCATCTGGAACAGAGATGCTAGTGCTACTTTTCCTGAGCGAACGGCAGAGAGGGAAGAGGCATCAGGTACAACTTAAGCAGGAAAGGAAGGAACCGAGGAATACAGAAAAAGCGAGGAGCTGCATGCCTGATTTGGAGTGGGACTGCCGTGTGTGTGGAGGAGACACTTTGGGCCCCCAACCTACCATTCTGCTAAATGGTGGCCATTTTGTGGTGTCCCCAGCCCCCATGGCAGCCATTTTGTGGTGGTGCCCACTCCCTGGTCTCAAAATCCCCAGAGTGCCCAAAGTCTCAACAAAATTAGGGACCTCTGCTGTAGAGCAATTTAAAACATCATTTGCCCCCCTTTTTAATTTCAATGTCGTACAGGCGTATCAACTTTATTTTAGGGAAATGGTTTTATATTCGGGAAAAAGTTTTATTTTTCTACAATGGCAAAGTTAATATTTATTGTGCTGACCCATTCCTTTGGGGAACAAGGAGAGGAGAAGAGGCCTGCCCCATGAGACTGTGAAATGGTGTGGGGTTAGAGAGAGATTGGATTCATACCCCGCCCTTTACTCAGAGTCTCAGAGTGGCTTACAAACTCCTTTCCCCTCCCCTCCCCACAACAGACACCCTGTGAGGTAGGTGGGGCTGAGAGAGCTCTTTCTAGAACTGTTCTTTCAAGAGCAGCTGTGACAGAACTATGGCTTGCCCAAGGTCATCCAGCAGCTGCAAGTGGAGGAGTGAGGGAATCAAACCCGGTTCTCCTGGATTAGAGTCTGCACACTTAACCACAACACCAAACTGTGAGCACTTTCACCATGACTTCTAAGCTAACATATTCATCTGCCAATGCCACTTCTTTGGGTTCTAATAACTGGAGGCAGAAGAAGAGACAGATATTATCTGCAGAATGTTCCTGGAAAGGCAGTCCGCAAGTACGCTGACAAGTAGGGTGTTCAAAGAGAGGGATTCGAGGGGCTCTGGTTCCACTCTATCCATCACAGCGCTGCAATATATGGGTCTGGTTTCAGAGCATCATTGATTTACATTATTTCCAATCATCTAATCTCATTTCCATGTAGACATTGCCTTAGCGGCGTGCATGCCCTCCCTGAACAGGCTGTTATCACACTCTATCTCCTGTTCACGTTGAGCAGAAATGTGGCATCCAGATGCCTTGGTTGCCTGCCAGATTGCAGACATACGATGATGTTCCCCAGTGGCTTGTAAAAGCCTTGAGCAAAGCGGAGGCTGAAACAGAAAGTGGATGGGTAAGTTATCTCAGAGATCCCAGCAAGTGACCCGAGTGGCCGACAAAGGCCTGAAGGTGGGAGAGCAGAAAGGAAACACCTCCCGCTGCTCAGGGAGATGAGGTTATTAGGATCTTCAGGCATACGAGACCACAGTGAGTTCTATGGCCCGGGCTGTGACACTTTGGACACAATTCTTCTTAGCATTTAGTTTAACATGTTGCATGCTTTCTTCCCTCCTTGTACAGATTACTGTGCCTAACTATACATATGCTTTCTTTCCTTATAGCGTTCCTCTGGGCCATAGCTGCAAACAGAACTGTTTGGGCCTATAAGGCATTCTCCTGAGCAATACTTTGGCTCTCCCCATTTTTATCAAGATTTGTATGCAACCACCTGTGTGCAAACTCACCCCTGCTTAGGGTTGCCAGCTCTGAATTGGGAAATACCTGGGGATTTGGGGGTGGAGCCTGGGGAAGGCGGGGTTTGGGGAGGGGAGGGACCTCAGTAGGGTATAATGCCATGGAGTCCACCCTCAGCAGCCATTTTCTCCAGGGGAACTGATCTTGGCCATGTGGAGATAACTGTAATGGCAGGAGGTCTCCAGGGACCTTCTGGAGGTTGGGAACTCTACCCCCGCTTTTCTCCCTCCCTGTTGCTGGGACAGAATAGTCATGGGACAGAGTATCCTACCACCGTACAAAATCAGTTTGGAAGCCTTCCCTCCAGCATAAGGAATCTTCTGCCAGCTTAAGTGGCTCCTTCTCCAAGGAAGAAGGAGGAGGAGGAAGAGGAGGAGGAAGTGTATCATACAAAGAAAACAATGGTGTGGTCTTCCCTTGCTGCATCACTATTTTGTTATTTCGATATAATGAAATAAGGGGTTCTTTTTAAAAAGGGGGGGGGGAAGACAATCTAGCCTCAGGCCTGGAGGAGCGCACCCAGAGAACGGGGCAGAAAAGTCGCATCCCTGGCCCACCGCCGCTTCTCCATGGGTTTCTGGAGGGAAGCACCCCCGCCTGCTCTGCAG
Source organism: Lepidodactylus listeri (assembly GCA_029233225.1). Lineage (NCBI taxonomy): Eukaryota > Metazoa > Chordata > Lepidosauria > Squamata > Gekkonidae > Lepidodactylus > Lepidodactylus listeri. The sequence goes on from JARCFY010000016.1 coordinate 20,031,976, forward strand.
GGGCTGCAGCCGGGGCACCCCAGACACAGGGCAGTGGTCATCCATGAGCCCGGGAGCTCTCGGGCCAATGGCGCCCGGCTCCTGCTACCAAAAAGCCCAGCAAATCCTCCTTGCCAACGCAGTCCCTGTGGTGGGTTCTTGTCTCGCTGCCTCATCATTTTGATATTACATTAGGAGGGCTCATTTTTTAAAAAATTGAAGAAACACCCACCACAGGTCTGGCCAGATGGAGGGTGGGCGAGTGGGCGTGTTTTCGTCTTGGCTTCTCCACTGAAGCAAACAGGACAAAAGCCATGTAGGACTAGGACTGTACTAAAGAGAACTGGCCGAGACTGTGACCGAATTCCCTTCTTGATCCTTGTTTTTTGAGACTGAGAAGACACGGGGGAAATCTGGGGGAGATGTGGGTCAAAGTGCAGCCGTGCAGCGAAGATTGTGAAATCGACCGATGTGACCGGGGCAAATGGAAGAGCAAGGGTGGCACAGCTGCTTGTGGGGAATTGGTCTGTGTCAAACAGCTGGCTGGATCTAGCCCACTGTTTCATGGTATGATCTACAGAGCAAGTTAGCATTCACTTCATATTATAATCAGGCTCTCGGGGATCCAGTGACTGAAGTCAGATGCAGAAAGATCACAGTGTGGGAGTTCTGCTGAGCTGTGGTGTCCATTAGAAGCTTCTTAGCTTGATGATATGATCTGATTTGGCACTCTTTTGCATCAGGATAAACCATAAAAGCCAATACAGAGTTCATCATGATTTGAAAGCACAAGAAATAAGTAAGCGTAATATTGGGCTAGAGAGAAGGACTTCACTGCCCTTAGCGTATAAGAGCTAATGTTACTATTTGTTTGGGGGGGTTGGCGGGGGAACCTTATAAAACATAAAAGTTCACTGTTATGTTGCGGTGTGCAATAGAAGGCAGTAAAAATCATACAATGATTTAAACAAGGAATTCATTGAATTACAATGCATAAATGAAACCAGTAGAGCTAATGTAAAATGTGATGAGAGACTCGTTAATCTGGGATAATAATATTTTACAAACCAAAAAGCATTATACACTGATGTGATGTGAGACTCGTTATGGCCGGAGGGAGAAGGAAATTCAACGTATTATGAGGTGCAATAGAAACCAATATAAAAGTGAGTTATGATGTGCAGAGAGGGACACTTCATAACCAAGGAAAATGGATATGAAATCACGCTTTGTATTGAAAGAAGGGAGAATGAATGCAAAATTAACAAACATGTGACATTAGGAGGCAAAGCAAAATACCAAGGAAAGCGCACTTCTTTGTGCCATGGAAAAGCAACTATCCAACATCGCACACTAGGGAATGAACGACATGCAAAATCTCACAAGGAGCCGCATTTCAAATTCATGTCACCTTGAAAAGATATACTAGAAATGACAATGACCCTATCAAACATGACAAAATGAAGCATGAATTGCCTCAGTGTGTTAAACGTACCAGCTTGGACAATTTCATTCCATGTGATGCGGGCCGTCATTCAATTAACTCCACGTTGCTGAAGTCCCAGGATTTGTTACAGAAAACTTTTCATAAAATCTTTTCTATCTATAAACACTTTTTTTTAAAAAAAAATGAAGATATCCAACAAGCTAATGAAATGAAACAGTGTACTTTATCTAATTATTTCCAACTTAATGGCTGTGTACCTACAGTACGATATCCAATTATGTTTATAACTGATTTGTGCTGGTTACAAACCAAAATAAACTGAACAGAAACAGTGTAATCAATCCAGTCCAAGGAACATGGCTATTATTGTTGTTGTTGTTGAATTTATAACCCAGTTTCCCTGGAACCAGGCTGAGGGTGGGTAACATCATTTGTAAAAATATTCAGTTTATAAGACAAATACATAATAACAATAAAAACAATAAAATACCTAATAAATAAATATATCCCACTGTACAATTAAGAGATGGTGTAAAAATCTCAGGGGGAGTAAGGTATAGTTGTCTGATGAGAAGAAAAGAGGGAGGGGAGAAAGGGAGGAGGGGAGGAAGCCAATCTGAGATGGAAACTGATGAAACAGAGCCCAACCCAAATCTTTCTCAAAATGGTTTGTTCTTGTGCACAAACTGAATACAGCTCTAGAGGTTTCAGCAAAATCCAGTTGGCAACCTTAGCTCAATATCGATGTTGTAAAGTAACACACAGCACAGAGGCCTTTGGCCACATGGAGAAGTCAAAAGACATTCCAGTCACTACTGGGGTAACTCACTCCATCACTGCTATTCAATGGCTCTTTGATATGTCACCTGTGGCTCTTGTAAGCACCATTTCCCATGCGGCACCTGCCCCATGTTTCAGGAAAGTGGGCAGGGCCCTTGCTCAGAGGTGCTCCAGGGTGGCAGATGCTTACCACTTTGAATCAGCTGCCATCAGAGGAACAGGAAAGGCTCCGGGCTTCCCTGAGGTCCAGGCCTCATGCCAAAATGGACGTAACTGCAGCTCTTTTGGTTGATGGTAATTATGAAAATGCCCCTCTCTGAGTTGTGGAGTGAACACCATGGAACTACATACAGCCAGCCCCAACTAGGTCAGGAGTTGCTGGTTCCAGAAAAGAGGAAAAGACGGAGGAGAAGACGAGGAGCCCCCACTGCTGGACCTCCTGAGGGCACCTGGTGTTTTGGGCCACTGTGTGACAGAGTGTTAGACTGGACGGGCCACTGGCCTGATCCAACATTGGCTTCTCTTATGTTCTTATGAGGAGGAGGAGACTGGATTTATACCCCACCCTTCACTCAGAGACCGATTTCTCACAGGGAGCTGCCCTCCCCAGGCTCCCCCACACACAAAAAAAATATCCAGGAATTCTCTAACCCAGAGCTGGCAAGCCTAGGAAGCACTACTCTATTTTGCCCCACTGGACCAGCATCCACTATCTGGGGCATCTGGTAGCCAGCTATAGAAAGGAAAAGGAAACATTTGGGTTAATCGGCATAACTGGGAGTTTCATAATTGACATCCTGATGTGTACCCTGGTCCCATTGCATAGGGAAAGCTATAGGTGGTATTTTTTAAAAAAAATCACCTCTAGGCATGCTTTGTTACATACAGTTTGGCACGTGCGTCCCCAGTTCAGTGTATCCATCAGAGTTCATAGGCCACACCATTATCAGCGAAAGCACATTATCACAGATAGCTATAATGTGCTTGATAGCTGGATGAGGAACAAAGCACATGAATATATGAAATAAAGCTCCAACTTTGGGAGAGGTAGCTCTGGAGCAAAGGAGCAAGCAGTTACGTGCACTCCCTTAAAAAGTGCACTGCATCCACCCCCTCCGCACACTCACTCAATCCCCTGAGCTGCCTTCCCCCTGCAAAATTCCAAGTGTGCCTTTACAATGCTCTGTACATCCTTAACAGATGAGTAGTACTGTATACGTGGTATTTACAAAGTATTTTTGGTGTTCCAGTACATGATCCCACACCCTTCATAATTTCACAAACTTTACCATGCCCTCCCCTTAGTCATCATCATAAGCTGAAAAGCCCCAACTACCTGAGCTGATCTTCACATGAAATGTGCTCCACGTACATGATTTGTGTGTGTTCCTTACAATTGCTCTGTAAAGTATGCTGATATTATTTTCCCCTGCCCTGGATAGCCCAGACAAACCTGATCTCATCAGGTCTCAGAAGCTCAGCAGGGTTGGTTCTGGCAAATATTTGGATGGGAGACCACCAAGGAAGTCCAGGGTCACAACACAGAGGCAGACAAGGGCAAACCGCCCCTGAATGTCTCTTGCCTTGAAAACCCCATGGGGTAGCCATTACTCAGCTGTGACTTAACAGCACATCCCACCCCCCCAAAAAAAATTATTGTCCCCTGCAGATGTAGCTGTGACTCATTGGCTTGCCCTTGACTCCCTGCTGAGTTTTTTGGCCAAGGTGGGATTTGAACCAAGGGCTAACTGGGGCATAAGGCTATCAAATTCAGATTTCTTTCTTTTACCCTTTTTTTTTTAGTATTTTTGAAGGATTTTTTTTAACATTTTAAACATATTATAATTTAACAAAATCAAAACATTGCAACAAACATCGCAAAGTATACAAACTACCAGAAAGCTATAAACAGAATGTCAGAGTATAAATTTGACATTATTGCATTAAGACATAAATCTAATGCAATACCCATTAAGAAAAGATGATAGCATAAAACAGTGTTTATATCATATATACTTTGTACATAGCATAATAGGATTAAATATTTTAAGCTTTTTGGAACTACTTCAAGCTGTGACAAATAATCCAATATAAGAGCCATTTCTATAAATATTATTATTGAAATACTATCCATCTGACTTTTTTTAAAAAAAAAAAATTAAAATATGTTTTGAAATCCAGATCACTCAATTAAAGAATTTGTGGGATGTGTGTGTGGGTGTGAGTCAGTGTTTTACCTGATTCAGCCACAATGCTCCCTCTAAGCTGTGGAGTCTTGTGAGCAAAAATTCTACTTTGTGAGCTACTGGCATTAAAGTTGGGAGTGAGCGATTTGGCTGCTGCATAAATCAGTTTGCTCTGGAGCCATCCTTCCTGAGCGAAGACAAAAATCTGTGGGCTGGAGGCTAAAAACCTGTGAGCTAGCTCACACTAACTCAGCTTACAATGCAGTTCTAAACTGAATTAGATGTTTCTAACACATTGGCTTCAATAGATTTAGAATGGCATAACTGCTTTGGATTGCACTGCTAATCAGTTACATTTAAATACTTTTGACAGGGGTAACTTATGCTAAAGGACACGTGAAGACAGGAACCACAAACCATTCACTGTTAAAAGGAAAGCATATCTGTGACAATTTTCTTTACATTTCCGGTTAGTCTTGTCGCAACACAGCAGCACGCAAACAGCTTCTCAGATAAGCAGATATCTCTTAAAGAACACAGCTACAGTATTGTTGCCAGCAATTGTCTCTTCCCACTACTGCTCAGAGCAACAGACAAATAACCTCCCAAAATTGCCATCATGCTCACAGCATTACATCACTTCCAAGGAAAACCTAGAAGTGATGCCGGTTCTCTCTAGGAATCAAGAGAAACTCTTTGGTACCATAGAGTTGCTGGTGATTCCTAGAGAGGCATGATGTCATTTCTAGGTTGCCCCAGAAGTGACATCACACCATTGCTGACAGCACCCACTGTGTCCCTGCCCCTTTGCCACACTGCTCCTGGTGGCCAGGCCATGCCTGGCAATCCTAAACCACCTTCTAATGAGTCAGATCCTTGTACTATCCAGACCAGTGTTGTCTCCACTGGCTGGAAGACTGTTTGGGATCTTAGGCCGAGAACTGCCTTCCCCCACCATCTGCTAGCTCAGATTCTTTCACCAGGAGATGTGACTGTGGGAGAAGGAGGAGGAGGAGATTGGATTTATACTCCACCCTTCACTACTGAAAGGAGTCCCAGAGTGACTTACAATCTCCTTTCCCTTCCCCTCCCCACAACAGACACCCTGTGTGAAGTAGGCGGGGCTGAGAAAGCTCTCTTGAGAACTGCTCATGGGAGAACAGCTCTGAAAGAACTTGTAACTGACCCAAGGTCACACCAGCAGCTGCACATGGAGGAGTGGGGAATCAAACCCGGTTCTCCCAGATTAGAATCCACACTCCTAATCACTACACCAAACTGGAGCAGGCAACCCCCAGCACACCTGCCAGTAGCAGCACACTCCAACCCTTTTGCTTGGCACCCAGGGCCAGATCCCTACCCCAGTAGCAACCAAGTCACTGGCTTATGCAGACTCATGTCCGTCATTGCCTCTCAGCCCTGCACAAAGTAAATCCCTAAGATGTTAGTAGTTCAACTGAGGCTTGGCTTGCCCCAAGCACATCTAGCCAATTACAAACCTTGTCCCCAGCCCACCCCCATTTTGTTTCTCGGCAAACCAACATCTTTTATTACTTTATTTACAACCCGCCTTTCTCCCCAATGGGGACCCAAGGTGGCTTACATTGTTCTGCTCTCCACCATCTTATCCTCACAACAGCCCTGTGAGGTAGGTTAGACTGAGAGTGTGTGACTGGCCCAAGGTCACCTAGCAAGCTTCCATGGCAAGGTAGGGATTCGAACCTGCGTCTCCTAGATCCTAGCCCAACAGTTTAACCACTACACCATTCAGGTATAATGTATCTCCTCAAGTAGATCCTGCGATTTTCTTCAACACTTGGGCCCCAAAAGTTGCCTTCCTACCCTTACCGTAGAATTTGAAACTGGGACCTTCAGCAGGCAACATATAAAGTGCTCTAACATGGCGTCATGGCCCCTCCCCTCTCAGCCACGTTGGTTATCCCCAAATCCCAGTTTATATTCGGTTCCCGCCAATCAACTGAAAGTGTTAGTAAATAAATCAGTCATACTCCTTAGATCTATTGAAGTGTGCAGCCTTTCCAAAAAAAGAAAAACAAAAGCCATCAATTTTTACACACTCAGAAGCAAACAAACTTTCATCACTTTCCATTCGGTAAGTTGCCTAGACAGAACAAGTTGCAAAACTACTGCAAACCATGCGGAATTCAACGGACGATCTCGCCAGAACCCTGTCAGGGGCAAAGTCTTGCGAGCCAGTCTTAGGAACGAGAGAGTTTTTGTGTTTTGTGTTGGGGGGGGGGGGCGGTTGGTGTTCAAGCTGTTACAGCCAAGTGTTGGAATGCAACAAAACAGCTTGTAACAGTTAACCAATGGACAATAGTATTCCAAGGCCACACATACCTGGTTTCAAGCCAGCTGCGCGCAAGTTCTCAAACTTGCACTGAGAAAGAACCACTGCGGCAATCTTGCCATTAATGTAAATCAATTAGGCAAATTAGCAGTTTCCATTTAGATGTTTTGCTACATCAGGCACATTTCAGGGAAATCTGTTTCTTCTCATGAACGGCTTCATTGTCTTCTCCCCCCCACGCGTGTTTTTAATTACAGCCTGACGCTAACTTCTAACAAGTCGCTCGCCTTCAGTTTGTGTGGAACAAATCAGGTGGCTTTAACTTTTCAAGCTGCCTCTTCAGCAAAAAGAGCCAACTTGTGAAAGGCCTTGGCCATCAGCCATCAGTTGGAATTGTGCAGGGTTGCATTTCCAATAAGTATCTGCTCCTCCAGGATCTCTTTGTGTGGGGCATCATGCCTAGAATCATGGACCTCACGAGCACGGGAGATAAAATAGCAAATTCATACTTTTGACATTTTGCCATAGCAGAAGTTATTTTTACACACACCCCTTTCCCCCAAAATGGGAACCCAAAAAGCAGCTTACAATATCATTCTCCCTTCCTTAATTTTATCCTCACAACAATCCTGTGGGGTAGGTAGGGTTGCCAGGTCCCCCTGGGGGGCAGGGAAACCTCCACTCAATGAGTCCATTACCCGCCGGCCCGGATCGGGGCACCGGGGGGAACCCCACCCCCAAATTGCTGGGATCGCAGAGATGTGTCTCACGTGATGACATCATCTGGAGGTGACGTCATTGCATTGGGCACATTGTGGGGGGACACTATCATTTGAGGGAAAATGCTATGTCTATATTCATTTATTTTGTCTGTGTCAATCTACGTCCTCCTAGATTAAGCTAAACTAAAAACTCACAGACATTTTTCAGATCTTTCAGAACTAATCCTTCAATCGTCGGGTCTCATTACCATTTTTCTACATTTTCAATTCAATCAGGAGAAAGGCATTTTGTTATTTTATTGTCCAAGAATACTCATACTTCAGGAATTCAAAAATCCATATATCAAGGGGGTAAATATTGATCCAAATTGTTGACAAAACACAAAATGTAATTGAATAAATTGTTCTTTGTAGAAGGTTAATTCCATAAAATAACACTTTAATATATTTGAATTTCACTCTAGCATTAACAATTACCTCATCTGCGAATTATCAAAGCCACTGCAATTCAGTGTGTGATAACAGTATTCTCGGGCTGGGAGAAGCATCTGTTTGGGTAATTTTACTGTTGGACCATGTGACTCCTTCCACAAAGTAAGGAAGACTTCCTCTTGTGAGGAAGGTTTCCTGAATGGAAGGGAATCACATGTTGTTTTATTGGATATTTATTAAATAATGGTAAAGTAAATATAATAAATTATCTGCAAATTCTTTATATAAATTTGCAAGAAAAGCCTTCCAATCCAGGTGCTGCCCCCAAATTAACTGAAGCACTAACTCATTCATTAAGCTCCAATGTCTAATGGCTATTTGATTTTTTCAAGTTTTAATTGCTGTGACTTCTCTTTTTGAATATAGATACCTGCAATATTTGAAATGTATTGGAAAGAAAATTCGGGGTCTGGCATGAATTCCAGAATTTGAGTCAGAGTAATGTAACCATTTGGCTGTGATTAGACGTGCAGTTTGATCCGTTGCCATTCCCTTATGGATTTAAAATGCACGATCAGACAGCAACATCTGTCTGTCATGCTCCAGTCATCTGTGTCCCGTCCCCCACCCTTTACTGCATGTTTCTTTGATACCTGTGAAAGTCCAGTTCTGTTGGTCTGAGCCAGTTCCAAAACGGATTTCCTGTTGTCTGATTGCTCCATTGCGCACTCAAACCATCAGGCAGATCTGACTGGTCTCTTGTTTTCCAGCCACCATTTTTTTATTAGTTAGTGATGTGCACATAAGTGCATATTCGCACCTCTCTTTCTCTCTCTCCCTCTTCCACAGGGGCTGCTCAAAACTGTATTCTTTTTTAAAAACTTTAAAAGAAAGACTACCTCTGTTATTTGAGTTTTTTCCGTGCTTTGGGGAAAGGATAAATTGAAAAGTTTAGAGAGGGAGGACAGCAGATCTACATATCCCAGCAGGCTCATCCACTGTGCGCATGCTCAAAGGACAAACTCTTAAAACATGGCTGACAGCAACACTCCCTGGCTGCTGCATCTGATATTTCAAGGACAGGGTAAAAGTGCTTTGAAGAGTGCTAAAAGGGGTGAGTCTGATCAGTATTGTCTGTTACAAAATAACCTGGATCAGTTAGAGGTGGGGCAACAGCAGCTCAAACTGCACATGTGACCGAAGCCTTACAGAACCAAAACAGGGTTTAGGAGACCTGGGGCTGGGTCCAGACTGCATTTTCCAATCACACAAGGTACTTCCTGCAGTGGGACACAACTTTTCTGCCCACCCCTTTTCCTGCTGCAGGCCCCTGATCTCCCCCAAATGCTACTGCTGGGAGATAGGGAGCCTTACGGACAGCATGAGAGGCAAACAAGCAATCTGCAGCAGGAAGAGGGAATTGGTGGAAATACCCTATCCCTTCCTCCAGCAGAAAATTTAGTCTGGATGCAACTCATAATTTCAAATCTCGATACAGCCATGAAGTTCATTGAGAGACCTTGGAATGGTCCTTTTCTCTTTCTGTTAGATATACTTAGCAGACTTAGCAGAGTTGGATATACTGTTGGATATACTTAGCAGAAATAAATCAGCCTAAGACACTAAAAAGAAAAGTCAGGGAAGGGTTACCTGGAAGAGAAAATAATAACAGCCTAACTCACCTTTCTAGATCTAACTCCATCTTTTCTTCTACTCTGCCCCTGTGTGAGTGAGAACAAAGGAGAGGAAGCTCCATCCCCAGCATATGTGCCAAACTGCATGCTCCATCTTCCAATATATTGATTAGCAAATAGTCAATCCCAAGATAGCCTTGTTAAGAATAATAACCCCCCCCCCCCCACTTTCTGGCTGGAGCATTCTACTCGACATCTAATTGGTTCTAAGCTAACTGACTTAAGCTGTTTCTGTATGCTAATGTTAATTCTTTTGTGACTGAAGGATGATGACACTTGCAAAAACTAAACACGTTTGCAGCCCAACCTACCCCACAATGTTGTTGTGAAGATAATGGTGGTGTGGAGAACCATGCACAGTCCACTGAGCACCTTGGAGGAAGGGTGAGATAAAAATATGGAAGACACTGCCGAACATTACTATGCATTCCCCATTACTGTGTATTGATGTGAAAGCTGAACAGTGAAGAAACCTAACAGGAAGAAAGTACATTCATTTGAAATGTGGTGTTGGAGGAGATTTTACAGGTGCCATGGACCACCAAAAAGACAAACGAGTGGGTTTTAGATCAAATCAAACCCGAACTCTCCCTAGAAGCTAAAATGACTAAACTGAGGCTATCGTACTTTGGTCACATTATGAGAAGACGAGAGTCACTGGAAAAGACAATAATGCTAGGAAAAGCTGAAGGTAGCAGGAATAGAGGAAGACCCAGCATGAGATGGACTGATTCAGTTAAGGAAGCCACAAAGGCCCTCAGTTTGCAAGACCTGAGCAAGGTTGTTAATGATAGGACATTTTGGAGGACATTCATTCATAGAGTCACCATAAATCAGAAGTGACTTGACAGCACTTAACACACACACACAGTGCATCACAGTCTTCATACGTGAGCAGTCCAATTCTAAGCGTAGTTGAATAAAGGCATATGTGTCCATGTTCAATTACTCTTGTTCCTAAGCAACTGATTATAACTTTGGCTATATTTCTTGGAAGTTTAACGATGAGATCCCCATACAAACTAGAGGATGCTGTACAGAAAATAACACTAAAAAATTTCCAAGTTTTATGCTCAGGCTTGCAATACATGAAACTAGACACACAAGGAAAAGGCAGAGATAGAAAAGGAAGAGGAGGGAGATTAATTATCTTGTAACCTGTTATTAAATTATTGAAACATATCATTACGATTTCATACACTTTGGTCTACAGGCTAAGGGTATGGCCTGAAGGCACAATCACAGCCATCTCATGGAAGCTAAGGAAATCCATTGGCTTGGGTTGAGACCACCTGAAAAACCATTGCATACTGCCTTGAGCTCCACAGAAGAAAGGGATATTATAAATGAAATAATGGCTTGGATCTTATGGCTAATCTTTGGCTGTGATCAGATGGCAGGCTTAATCTTTGGCTGTGATCAGATGCGCCTCTAATTTCTCCGGAGTTATTTGTTCCAGAAAGGCACGACCAGATATGCCACCCTATTCCTGCCTCACCTCACAGTCAACCATTCAGACTGCTGCTGTGTGATGACCAGGGAGAGCATGGACAGGCAGCTTCTTTCTTTAAAAAACTCTAATGTGCACATGTGCATAACTGCTTATCTGCTAGGAGTGGGTATGTAGTTATGTGCACATCACTAATTGCAAAAAAAAAAAAAGGCAGCCAGGGACCAGATGCATCAGACCTCACCAAGCAGCTTGATCATGCAAGGAGAGATCAGACGCCTGGAAATCCACAGTGAGACAAGGTCAATTGTAAATACCGGACTTTATCTGACGTTGGGAAAGTTGGGGGTGATGATGGGGACTGCCGCCTGATCGTGCACTTCAAATCTGATAAGGCGCCACCACGACATTGGAGCAACTTGCCCATCTGATCGCAGCCTCTGCTAACCAAAAGGCATCTCTACAGTGGATTTCTTAGCCTGAAACGGCACCCACAGAATGCTGCTCCTAGGGATGGGGGATCCCCAGGGTCAGCCTGAGGGAAGAGTCAGAGGAGATGCCTCCCCCGCATACCCAATTTTCCATAAGTGGAAATTTACTGTGAGATCCAAGACCATCCATAAATGTCCCACCTGTTAGCCTGATATCCAATTTTAAAAAAAAGAATCAAACCCGTTAAGGCAAAAGCTGCATGTTTGCTATGAACGTTCCTCATTTCCTATCTCGATTCAGCCTGATTTATATCTATATCTCATGGTAATCCATTGTCATTGCTCCTTTGAGCAAACACTGGCCTTACCGTATCTGACAGAAGCCTCAGTCGCTTCCCACCGCCAGTGATCCGTAGCCATTTTGCTATGCGCCATTATCATTTCCATGCCACTGCCGGGTAAATAATCTGATGCAAAAAAAACACACAACCATACATTACAGGAATTAATGAGTGATTTATGCACTTGTCATTATTCATCGCTATAAAATATTATAATGCTATAAATAAGTAAAAACATTTTTGCAGCTGTAGCAAATGTTTGATTTGTCGATGTAAACTTGGCTGGAGCCAGAAGGAACCTTGCAGGAGTGCCAAAAACATAGTGAAGTAATTAGCAGTTTGGAAAAAAAACACACACATATATGCCTGATGTGGCACACTTACTCAAAGTTTTAGTCCCTGTTTAATGTTAACCACACTGATACCCCAACCACAAAGACAACCATCCCTCAGGCTCCCCCTCTGAAGAGGTAACTTTACCCCTCTCGTCCAAACCTTGAGGAAGAGTAAGGATGAAGTGTTATACAATTGGAATGATGTTCCACATTACAGATGTGTAAAACAGCTGGGCGTATGATGTCATTCAAAACACTTTGCCACCTCTGCTACTTGCTGTTATTAAAAACAGACATTAATTTTCTTTACCTAATAACACTGTGTAAACCTGTTGTGTCAAATTCTCGAGTTCACCCTGTTCTTAATTAGCCACGACAACCAACAGCTGCTTCCCATAAACTTCCTCCGGCTGCTTTGAACTTTGTCATGTCACGAGGCAGATGTGTTTGACTTCTGGAAGGCACTGCTTTTTTTTATTTGCATAATAGAATCGTCTTCAAAAGCAACCATCTACCCATTAGGTTCCAAAGGTTTTTTCCCTGTGGAGTAGACACAAGAAAATAATGGAAAAAGAGATGGTGTCCATTCAAGCGACCATTCAGGCTTTCCCTGCTCAGTTCCATCTTGCCTGTTTACTTACTCTTCCTCCAATATACACACCCACACAGAACAGAACAGAACAGAACAGCTGCTTCAGGCAGGTAAGTTTTATGAGCAATGCCCCATTTACATAAGTGTAACAGTCCTTTTTGTATGCATCACACACATGTTCTCCTTTTTCCAAAACCAAGACAACAATTCCCCGCTAGCACCATACCGAAAGCACAGTTTCCACCTCTTGTTTACTCCCAATTATGGTGGTGGAAAGTGACATCAAGTCACAGCCAACTTATGGTGACCCTATAGGATTTTCAAGGCAAGAGACAAACAGATGGGATTTGCCATTGCCTGCCTCTGCATAGCAACCCTAGACTTCCTTGGTGGCCTCCCATCCAAGTTCTAACCAGGGCTGAGCCGGCTTAGCTTTTGAGATCTGATGAGATCGGGCTACTCTGTCGCCCCAACCCTACAATTATAAAATTGGGAAACAAGACTAATAACAAAAATGATGATTTTAAAAACAGAGGGAGAGATGAGTGCTATTGAAGGATGTAAAGAAACTCATTTTTTCTTTGGAGGTTTGAAATGCATAAAACCTTCACTATGAGTCTTAAAAGTGTTGTTGGGATTTTTTTAAATCTCTGGGCAGAGAACAGGCAAGAAAGGGGGAAGTCAGATCAACTGCTTTACAGGTATACCTTAGCCCAACTTTATACAAATGCTAATAGATCTAGCAGGAAAGATAATGGGTGGGTCACGCTCGACCTCTTCTCAAATCAGAGAACAGAGGTTTGGAGGATTTCAGAATAGAAAGTCTCCAGGAATAATCTCCAGGAAGGAAATTTCTGGAGACGTCAGGAAGAGCCTCCTTGACCTGGCCTGACTGGATCAATGGGAGGGGAAAGGGAGATGATAAAAACTCCTTGCAGTAAGGAGGAGGCCCTCTTTCATGCTGGGTCCATCAGAGGAGACAGAACTCTTAACTGAGGTCTGGAGCAGGTCACTATTAGTCATCTGATAGCCTGATCAGCAGGAAGGAAGCTTCAAGGTAATAGAACTCTGTAGAGATTTGTAACTTTCTAAGCTAAGGAGCCTGTCCTATATTTTAACACCTGATAGGGTACGTACAGAGGGAGGGACAGAGGATTTCCATTTTACCCATTTCTTTTGAATCCCTTGCTCAACCTGGTGCTGTGCTACCTAGTTCACTTCACATACCTTTATTGGCATAACAGAACTACAGAACCACTTTACAGCCAGGGTGCATAGTACAGAACTGAAAATCAGTAGGTCTTACCGTAAAGAATTGTCTTTGATTTTAGAACTTAGCTAAATAGTTAGCCACAATTTCAGTAACATCTGGAGTGGAGTCACTCAGGAGAAATCGACATTTACGTTCATGTGTCAGGTGTCTTTTTGACTGTAATACATTGACGAGTATTCTTTTCCAAATCAACTCGTAAAAAAAAATCCAAAATTTATGTGGTTAATTGAGTCCAAGGAATTTAGACTGCAGGGGTAGTTAATCAGTCAGTTAGTTAGTCAGTTAGTTATTTCATTTGACATATCCCGCCCTCCCTACATTGTAGGCTCCAAGTGGTTACCAACATATATATCTGCAATCAATGCAGATTTACAAATTAAAACATATTATAATAATTTATTAAAATCAATAAAATCATCAACATTAAATCAATAAAATCATCAGCATTTAACACAACAACACGCCTCAACACCTGATATGTGTGGTCCCAATCTGGCTTTTAGGATCTGTGGTCATGGGGTGGGGGACTGTTTTGCATGGCTTTATTTTCCAAATCTTCAACCTAAAAAAACAATCAATTCAAATCATGCTTAGCTAAATTTAGCTCCCTTGAATTTGCCTTGAGTGGGGTATAAATATTTTAAATAGATCAATAAACCAATCAACAAAAGCAGGTAAGCGCCAATCAATTCCACAGCATTCCTAGCAATGAGTATCACATACAAATATCCATCTATAGAAAATTATACAATTTTTATTAGAAACTAGTTAGTTGCTGAAGATATCGATGTAAACATCTTCATTGTGTATGGTCTTGTACTGGTTTTCCTCATTGCATTGTTTTGCTAATCTACCTTGAATCTCAATGTGAAAGGTGAATGATGAATTTTAAAAATTAAAAAATCAAGTTGACCAATGCTGCAATATTTCTCCACCCTGGGATCAACCGGGCAGGCCTGAGTGCCATACAAGAGGGCTCTCCGCAACACATTGGACCCTGTGCCCTTTACTTACGGTAAGAATTGAATTATAGGACCTGAAAACAAGTGGTGGTATTGCTCCAGCAATAATCAGTATCTCCAGAACTACTGAGAGCCAGTTTGGTGTAGTGGTTAAGAGCAGCAGACTCTAATCTGGAGAACCGGGTTCGATTCCCCAATCCTTCACATGATGCCAGCTGGGTGACCTTGAGTCAGTCACAGTTCTCTCGGAGCTGTTCCCTCAAAAGTAATTCTCTCAGAGCTCTCTCAGTCCCACTTACCTCACATGGTGCCTGCTGGGGGAGCAGAAGAGAAGCAGATTGTAAATTGCTCTGAGACTCCAAGTGAAGGGCGGCGTATAAATCCAACTCTTTTTCTTCTACTTCTAATAGAAAAGGCAAAAAGCAAGGGCAGTCCAGTCCCAAAGCGCCAGTAGGAGCAAAGCACAGACTGAAGAGGTAAGTCTCCCTCTTGGAGACTTACTTTTTGTGCAGTCACACACACACAAAGACACATACAGGACGGATTAGTCTTCTAGCTGCTATTGTTTACTTATTTAATAATTTATGTCCTGCTTTTCTCCTTTGTATTATAAACCCAAAGCGGATTACAATGCAAAGAAGCGGGGGGGGGGGGGAATAGATCAGAAATAGAAAAAGGGGAAATGTGTCTGAGTGAACAGCAGGTCTTCCTCACTATCTCTTTCCACCAGATTTTCCACTCAGTGTTAGGCTACGACCCTCGTAAGGCACTACAGTCTGTTTTCATTCTGCCACTGTGGGAAGAGAACTTTCGACTTCAAAGGCAACAGGCTCTCCAAACACTCAGCTACATCTTGTCCGCCGCAATCCCATTAGGAAAAGAATATTATACAGTATAGGGTTGCATCATCATTATTTCTAGGATGACTGGTATGCCTTTTTGAATATAACACGGGCAAATAACCCTAGTTCCATTTATCTCACACACATTCCGTTGGTCCAGTTCAAAGCAACATAATGGCAGCCATGCTAGATCAGATCAACTGTCCATCTAATCCACCATTTGTCTATGACAGAGGCCAGCTAGATGCTCCTGGAAGGCTAACAAGGATGCAGAGCCAGAAGCCAACCTTCCCCCCATCCCCAGTTGTTGCCTTACAGTGCTGGTATTCAGAGCATTTCTGCCTCTGAGCATGAGGGTTCCATCATGGCTAATGAATACTGATAGATCTATCCATTCACAAATTTGTCTAAATCACTGTTTAATATGAGGGTTCCAGGAATCAATCAGTCAATTAATTATCATATGGCATGGTGTGTGGTATAGCCAGGAGATCCTAGGATTGTCTGGCAGCCTGTAGTTTGGTGTAGTGGTTAAGTGCGTGGACTCTAATCTGGGAGAACCACTTGCACCTGCTGGAAGACCTCGAGCAAGCCATAGCTCTGGCATAGCTGTTCTTGAAAAAGAGCAGTTTCTGTCAGAGCTCTCTCAGCTCCTTCTACCTCACAGGATGTCTGTTGTGAGGAGGGAAAGCGGAAAGAGTTTGTAAGCCGCTCTGAGACTCCCTTGGGTAGTGAAGGGCGGGGTATAAATCCAATCTCCTCTTCTTCTTCTTCTAGTTTTAGCTCTTTTTGCGTTATGCACCATTGGGTGTGCCACTTTTTAATTGGTCCATTAGCTGTAGAGTGTCAACATAACTTGATGCTTTCGACACCCCTCCTGATAACAGTGGTTCCATCAAGAGTAACTGCCCCACATTTTACAGAGTGAAAACTGAAACTATGAATTCATTCAATTTCTCTGTAGTCTCCCTGTCCTCCTTTAGCAACCCTTTCACTCTTTTGGTATGCAAGGGCCGAGCCATCTATCTGGCTGGCTTCCTGCTTTTGATGTATTTTTTTTTAAAAAACCTTAATGTTTTAGCTATATAAACCTCAGCAGTTCAGTATAAAAACTTTGCATGAAGTACCAGCACCTCTTCCTATTGCTGCACATCCATAATACACAGCATAGCATGTCCGTGATCCACTAGAGTTTTCTGCCGTACTCTAAGTTAGTGACAACACCATTTTGTTTCTTCTCTAGCATTAGAAATGTTTGTATGCTGATTAATGACCCTGCTTATTACCAATATGATTTATTTTATCTAGAATCTTGCCCTGTCAGGACTGTGGTTGGCAGTTGGTTCTCACCTAGCAACAGCTGTAGCAAGAAGAATGGGGAAATTGCAAGTCTTCCTGATGTGCAAGCATCATGCTGGGGAGGGGTCAGTGTTCCCTCTAAGCTGAGTCAGTGTGAGCTAGCTCACAGTTTTCAAGCCTCCAGCTCACATATTTTTGTCTTAGCTCAGGAAGGATGACTCCAGGGCACACTAATTTCTGCAGGAGCCAAATCACTCGTTCACAACTTTCATGCCAGTAGCTCACAAAATAGAATTTTTGCTCACAGGACTCCACAGCTGAGAGGGAGCATTGCTAGGGATGGAAGTGAACTTGGCTGTTCTGGCTGATGGTCAATGCGAATGCAACCCTCAGAGTGAGTATCTTTGATTTATACTCTCTCTCTTCTGGTACTGAGAAGTATAATCTTATTTTTTTTTAAAACCACCTCCTGCCTATACTGCCATTATTTTGGATTTTTCTTCTGAACATTTTCAGATTTTCCATGCTGATTTATTTGCTGGGAACTGTTGTTGTTGTTGCACCTGTGCAACTGAACCGCTCTCTGTTTTGCAGAGGATTCTGGGAAGCGTTCTAAGGCATACCCACTTAGTTTGACCCAAGTGCCAAGCAGGCCTGTTCACCACTGAGCTGTGTGAACTGGATACACGCTCTGGGACATACCTAATACTCTGATGAGGTTGTGAAATACAGGGAAAGATTGGTAGGGCTAGGCAAGGCAGCTTGTTCACCATTACAGTTCCTCCCATTAGAACTCCCTAACAGGCTTCCGTAAAACCTCAGGATTTCCTGTAACATCGTTTGGAAAGCACTGTCATAGGGCAAAAGGGAAACTTAACTTCCCAGTTCACAAACCCTACATGGCCAAAAAAAAAAAAAGCATGAGATCATCTTCATTGGCCGTGGGCCAGATGTTTGAGCTAAACGTTACAAATGCCGAGGCTCTATCATGAGTCCCCACTTCAAATTGCTTGTTTTATTTGTCTAAGGGAACCGACCAGGCAGAATGTGTTTGCAATAAACATTTGGCACTTGTCTTGTAGATTTTTATGTGCATTTCAGCCCAAATTTATAACTTGGGTTATCAAGGTCGTATCTCAGTAAGGAGTTACAGTATCAACTGGATATAATTTATGTACTTTTAGACTATACAACTTGTCTTGATAACAAATTAGCTGGTATGGTTTCTCCAAATTTTGCACTGACACTCCACATATATCTCATTCATCATTATCAGCGGAGGTGAAAAGGCCCGGCCTGTCTGCAACGGTAGGGCAGCGGAGAAGAGGAGTTAGACCTCAGGCCTACGTCACCCAAGTGAATAGGAGTGGCAAGGCTTGGGGTGGAGTTTCACATGTCTAGAGGATATACAACCGGACCCAGGAAGAATATGGAACGTACCTTGAGGCTGTAGGCGATCACACACTGCTAGAACATATTCTGAGCACAAGGCATACGAGTTTTGGTGGCATCTCTACTCACACAGCCAATAAGAGAAGAAGAAGAAGAAGCAATTTGATTTATATCCCGCCCTTCACTCACTTGGAGTCTCAGAGCGGCTTACAAACTCCTTTCCCTTCCCCTCCCCACAACAGACACCCTGTGAGGTAGGTGGGGCTGAGAGAGCTCTTTCCCAAGCTGTCCTTGAGGGAACAGCTGGTACAGAGCTATGGCTTGCCCAAGGCCATCCAGCCAGGTGCAAGTGGAGGAGTGGGGAATCAAACCCAGTTCTCCCAAATTAGAGTCCGTGCACTTAACCACTACACTAAACTGGCTCCAGTTGGACTGCTCCCTGGGACAGAGAAGGTATGTCACACCCAACAGAGGCTGTAGGCAGCTCCCTTAGAAAAGATACCTCAACTTATACAGCTAGGGTTGCCAGCCTCCAGGTGGAGCTTGGGGATTTCCCGCTTTTACAACTGATCTCCAGTTGACAGAGATCAGCTCCTCCTAGAGAAAATGGCTGTTTGAAGGGAGACTCTATGACAGGGGTGGCCAAACTATGGCTCGGGTGGCCAAACTATGGCTCTTTCACACATATTGTGCGGCTCCCAGCAGGGCAGCTGGGGAAGCAAAGGGAAGGCATACTTTTTCTCCCTCCCTCTCTTCCTTCCTTCCCCCTCCCTCCCATCTATTTGCTTTCTTTATTTCTCTCTCTCTCTCTTTCCACCTCTTTCATTCCACCTCTCTCTCTTTTTCTCTCTGTTTCAGACAAATAAATATCATTAGCAAACAAATAAATATAACTGAAGAGATAAATATCAATAAAAAAAACCAATATCTGTTTTCACCCCTTCTATTGTTGGCAGTCTCATTTAATATTAATTTAAAAAAGCAAATTTGCACATTTTAAAATAAAAACATGTAATATTTGTTCATGTCTTGTGAATCTCAAACATCTGACGTTTATTCTATGTGGCTCTTAAGTTGAGCAAGTTTGGGCACCCCTGCTCTGCGACATTGTCCCATGCTGAGGCCCCTCCCCTCCCCAAAACCCGCCCTCTCCTGGATCAACCCCCAAAGTCTCCAGGTATTTTCCAACCCAGACCTGGCGGCCCTACATACAGCTCCCAATTAGGGCTATCAGCAGGCCTTGAGAAAAAAAGCCCTGTACCTTTAATTTAGGTTTCATGAGTGGAAATGAGTGGCTGAGGCTTTTCACAGCATGGAAGTAAAAAAAATAATGGAAAGTGCCCTCAGGTTGCAGCCAGCTTATGGCGGCCCCATAGGGTTTTTAAGGCAAGAGACGTTCACGGGTGGTTTGCCACTGCCTGTTTCTGTGTAGCAACCCTGGACTTCCTTGGTGGTCTCGCACTCAAGTACTAACTGGAGCTGACCCTGCTTAGGATGAGATTGGGCTAGCCTGGGCCATCCAGGTCCAGGTGAGGTAAATAATATCACCTGTTAAAGGGACAAGACATTTCCCCTCTGTTAAAGGGACAGGACATTTTTCCTCCAGCCAGCTGGCAACCCTAGTCCCAACACGGGAAACAGGCAATTTATCAGGCACCGTTTCATGATGAACAGTGCCAGGGGGTCATATTAACTAACTCTCCATGCCTGTATTCCTGGATTTCTGCAAAGAAAAATGTGCTACCATTGTTGCTGGTAGGGGTCCAAAGAGCTAACAATGCTGTGTTGGGGCCCTTTAAAATAAAAGTCGTGGCCTTTTAAATCCCAGCGATTGGTTTTCTGCCTCTTTATTTCCACCACCCACACCCCTGCAATCCACAGCTGAATTTCAAATTTTTCGGCACAACTGTTCAACAACAATCAGAAGCCATAAACTAAATTGACAAGAAGACCTCATTAACATAGTTGAGTTTACGGCCACCCAGAAGATGTTGGATTCAAGGTGCTTGGCTACAACTTGCAGAAGTAATTTTGTTTAAGTCAAAGTTGTTTCTACAATGTAAACACCAAAAACTCAGGTCCATCTTTACAGCTGAGCCGCAACCAAACGCCTTCATCGTCTTAATAATGACCATATGTAGAAAATAGCCGGGCCTGTCAACTCTCTTCTGTTGTATGGACCTTTTTTTTTGGTTAACCCTATTTCGGAATACGCCTGCCACTCAACACTATCTGCAACCAATGGAAACACTTAAGCAAGGAAACTTTAAGCAGGGGTTGCTGAGAAGAGCAATTGTTCTCTAAAGGGGCCTCCGAGTAATCCCACTGATGCAAAAGAACAAGAAGCAAGCTTGATGCTTCGTTCTGACCCCTTGCAGTTTGTGAGCTATACATTTTCAGGCTGGATATTCAATAAAGGGGAGGGGAGAAAACATGCGTTATGCCAGATGAAGACACTTACCTGGTTTTACTGGGACTGTACTCAAACATCTCTGTTTTAGAATCAAGGTTGTAGAATTGTTTTTCAGGATTATTCCTTCACTGCATGATCTCTGGGGACAGACAGGATTTAAAATGACCTTGAAGAAAACCAACTGCATGGCCCTTTCTGCACAACAAACCAAAGCTTTGGGGGCCACTCAGCTGAGCTTTGTCAACAACTGTGCATTGCACCCGTATACATTCAGCCGCGGTGGCTCAGAGGTTAAGATGCTGAGCTGCAGACGGGAAGGTCGGTAGCTCGGCAGTTCGAGACCTGAGTGCCGTGTGATGGAGTGAGCTCCCATCTCTGGCTCCAGTTCCTGCCAACCTAGCAGTTCGAAAACAAGAAACTGCATGTAGATAAATAGGTACTGCTTCGGTGGGAAGGTAACAGCATTCCGTGCGCCTTGGCATTTAGTCATGCCAGCCACATGACCACGGAGAAGTCTTTGGACAGCGCTGGCTCTTCGGCTTGGGTATGGAGATGAGCACCACCCCCTAGAGTCGGATTCGACTGGCTTTTGAGCAAGGGAAACCTTTACCTTTACATGCAGTATACGTTCATATGCTTTTCACATGCTCAGTGTACACTGTCTTTTACCATGTCTTTTGGGTTTTTTTAATGACAGTATATTTATTTTTGCTTTTATTTGTACTCTTATAGATCCCCCTGAAGAAGCACAGGCGAAACATGTAAGAGCAGTATAATGAAATAAAACTATTATTTTCTCCACTGCTCCACTAGATTTTTTTTTTTGTTCCTTTGCTCTGTTGCCAACCATGGGAACTGGCTCATCCATTGCTTTCTCCTAGAAACTGGCAGCAGTGTAGGAGGTGGCAAAGTGATGGCGCCTCACTAGATCCAACCCTTTTGCTTAGTTCATTATAATTTGAATTCATAAATTTTCTCTTACTGTTTAAAAAAAAGTGGAAAACATTATTGCACTTGTCAATTTCAAAATAGTCTAGTCAGTTTCAAGAGGGGTCCCCCCCCCCCCCGCTTTCCCTTTCATTCTAGGAACTATGCTAAAAGGCAGGGGGATTTAAATGGAAAGCCTCAGTTTCCATGTAACTTCTGTTCAGGCCTCTATCATCACTTTCCCGTTAATTCAAATCCCTCTTCACTGGAGCAGCTCTTATTCTGCACATGAGTGGTTGGATCGCATGGGCCATTTTCACTTGTTTCCAGTGGAAATACAATAAAATAACTGAAAGTAGCCCATGAACTAAGTCAGCTTTATTGTGTCTTATCTTGCAGAAGACCCGTAGAAGACACAGCGTAAAGTAAATTTCAGCATATATGCCTGAAAATGACCGTGTTTGGTAAAATCATATTGCATCTCCAAAGTGAACTGTAATGACTGCATCAAATAGCCTTTTGCCTTTAGGTTTTTGTACACAGCAACACTGATTAGAAATGAAAAATCAGGAACTGGATCTTGCAGTGGCTCTTCTGCAATGACCTTGGGCCACTCACATCCCTTTGGGAAAACCTATCTCGCAGGTTTGTTGTGAAGATAACATGGCAGGAGGAGAACAATGTAAGCTGTAGTAATTTAATAACTAAAGTATATTAACAGTACATTTCAAAGTATACAATTACAACAATTTGTATACAGAGAACAATAATGTCAAATTTTCTACAGAACAGCCAGTAGCACGATTTGGGAAAAAATTGAAAATCTTACAAAATACAACAAACTGTGATTTAAATTGGTATAATTCAAGATATTACAATTCATAGCTATGTTAAAGGATTGCCATAACACCATAATATTGTTGATTAGGAAAGTAATGTTTGAGGAGCATGTCCTCAGCTGTAAATCAGTTCTAGTGTTCAGTGTCATAGCTCTTGCTACAAGGAACGGTAGCAATAGCATTTATTTCACTCCCCCTACGCAACTGCCTTCTGGTGTCTGGTTGACATAGAGAGACATAGACCATTTCCTCAGTAGTGAAATTCCCTGCATTGACGTTTTTAAAACTGCGCATTATGTGAAATTTTCTGCAGTGGATTTCCCATCACCAGGTGCAAACCCAAAGTTTTCTCCTTCTCACCCCGCATTTTCAGAATCCCCGGTTTTAGCGAGTTCCAAAAATGTGGGATAAGAAAGAGAAATCTTCAGGTTTGCACCTGGTGAGGAAAAATCTACTACTGAGGTAATGGTCCTACTTTCATGCATTATTTGACATTTTCTGCATGTCATTTGATTGAGAGATACGCTTGGGAAGGCTGTCATACTCCAAAAACATCCAATGGAAGTTGCAGACATCGGTTGCTATGTTGGTGTCCAGAGGCCAATTTCAGAATCCTTCTGCAGGTGTGTAAGGAAATGACACTGTTTCCACTACCTGCCATTTACATACCAATGAATGTTAATGGTCAGCAAAAACCCACTGGGACAACTTTTCTTGTCATATCTCTAGAACAGAGGCACCAGGAAACACATCCTCAGCTGCCCTGGTAATGACAAGAGCCATGCTGGGGAATCACTACTTTAGGAAAACTTTGGGATGTTCCCGGAATCATCATGAGATAGTTAGCATTCACCGGTGAAAGCCAACCAGAAGCCAATGTTTGCAAGATCCACCAGGCCATTTTGGAGCATGTCAAAGTTTCTAAGGTTGTGATCAGAAGGGCAGTCCAACCCACTGTTGCCCCACCTCCAATAGAGCCAGATTATTTTGTTACAAAGAATCTTGACCAGACTCACCCCTTTTAGCACTCTTCACAGTGATTTAACTGGCCATGGAGTGACCAGACAACACCAAGCACGGAGTCAGCCCATCAGCCATTTTATTTATTTATTTATTTAGATTTTTATCCCGCCTTGCCCGCACAAGCAGGCTCAAGGCAGCATACAACAGTTAAAATCCAATAAAACACAGATGCACCAAACAGCGCAATAAGTTACAGCAATTTTTTTCAAAACCAGCAATATAAATACAAAGTGCAGTCGCATATGTGCAATGGTCTGATATAGCCAGCATTCAAGATTGTTCCATTCGCCAATAACATGAGGGCCATAATGGTTCAGTTGTAGATAGCTTCATTTTAGAACTTTGTCCTAGGAGCATGCCCAGAAGCAGGAATCAGCCTGCTGGGATATGTAGTTCATGGGGCTGTCAGCCATTATTTTAAAAAGTTTTCCCTGTGGGCATGCGCACAAGCGCTTGTTGAGAATGCTGAGATATGGAATTCACTGCCGTCCTCCCTGTAATCTTTTCAATTTACCCCGTCCCCAAAAATATTAAAAAGCTGCAGAACAGGGGTGTCTTTCTTTGAGAGTTTTTCAAAAGAAAACAAGGACCAATTTCCCACAAGGTGCTGCCCTGGTGTCATTCCTCCGTTTGCCCCAATTGCCTGCTTGAATTTCCCACTATTTGCCGCGGGGCGCATTTTGACCCAGGGCTTCATGCGATTTCCCCTGCGGCTTCAGTAATCTTGTTTTTTGAGAATCACTGAAGCCATGGAGGAAATCGGAGGAAATCGTGCAAAGCCCTGGGTCAAAATGTGCCCCATGGCAAATAGTGGGAAATTCAAGCAGGCAATCGGGGCAAACGGAGGAATGATGCTGGGGCAGCACCTTATGGGAAATCAGACACAGTTTTGAGCAGCCCCCCCAGAGGGGGAGCTGTGCATATACAGTCATGCAATCCTCGCTAACGGGGGGGGGGGGGGGCGGCTGGAAAACAAGAGATCAGTGAGACCTGCCTGACATCTTGGGTGCACAACAGAGGGACCAGACGACAGGAAATCCATTTTCGAAGCGGCTCAGGCCAACAGGACCAGACTTTTTCAGGTATCAACATGGAGCAAGGGGTGGGGGGAATGGAACTCAGACGACTGGGGCACAACAGACAGATGCTGCTGTCTGATCGTGCACTTTAAATCCATAAGGGAACAGCAAGGGCAATAGATCAAATTGCCCGTGTGAACATGACCCAAGTCTGTCTCTAAATAAAATTACTTTCCCCCCCCAGCAAATCTGTATAATAAGTCAGAATACATCGACCCATCTCAGCAATAGCTATCGACAATCACAACTCTTCAATAGCATCACATATCTTACAAATTGAGTGTATTTAAACTTACCCAGTTACCATTTGAAATCTTCAGGCAATATGGAATTCGTATTTCTGCATCATGTTCTTGCCCTTTTTAAATTTGCCAGCAATGATTACATCTGGCACTTCATCCTGGCAGCAAAGGCTATTTCATAAATCTCAGGCATGTTTTTTAAAATACCTTGATCTTTAACATGAGATAATGTAAGCTTTCTTCTGACTTGCCTGGAATAGGTTGTTTTGGGAACCAACCAAATTGCCTTTGAATTTTTTTCCCCCATATGCCAAGTTTCTTTGAAGTTCTCCGCCCCGCCCATGCGGCCTTTTTCCATGCCAGGACATTTGGGATCTGAAAACGACAAACTCATAACAGGAAGAATGTCGGCACTATCTTTTCAGAAACTGGATGGAAAAGAGGGAGGAGAATGGTCTGGGATCTTGCAGAATGGAAAAGAGTCATCTGAATGATCCCAGGTTTTTGGATCAAAAAACAGATCCCGTCCAATGAAACACATTCAGCTTTCAGGCCTAAATATGGTTCTTCCCCCCCACCCCCTTTTAAAGCTCTCTTGTGCAAGAGTATGTCGTAACCTCATCATGGTTTCTTTTCCTTGTTTTAAACACAGCACCAGCAGGCAAAGCCTCCTCTAGAAGGCCACAGCATGCGTGGTATTTTTATGGTCATCGAGACACTTTTTCATAGTCCCCTACATTATTAACTGCATTTCCTTATTTCGTTCTATTTTTAAAATGATACGTACAACAACATGTCAAGTTTTAATGTAATTCCAAAAAGAAAATCCACGTTTTTAACAGCAAAGCCTATCTGAAGGGCAAAGGCCAAAAGCTATACGTACCATGTAGGTTTGCCGTATGCCTGAGGGAGGTGGGCAGAATCCTGACCCAGGCTCCAGGTCCTACTTGGGCTCTTTGAAGAAGAGGAGATTGGATTTATACCCTACCCTTCACTACCCGTCCCAAAAGAGTCTCAGAGCGGCTTACAGCCCCTTTCTCTTCCCCTCCCCACAACAGACACCCTATGAGGTAGGTGGGGTTGAGAGAGCTCTCTCGAGAACTGCCCTTGACAGAACAGCTCTGAAAGAACTTGTGACTGACCCAAGGTCACACCAGCAGCAGCATGTGGAGGAGTGGGAAATCAAACCCGGTTCCCCCATATTAGAGTCCGTACTCCTAACCGCTGCACCAAACTGGCTCAAGGAGCAAAAGGCGGGGGTGGGAAACAATGTCATGCAATGTTGCAAATTCACTCCCTGTCCCCCAAATATTCCCTATAATTAGGGTTTCCAGCTCTGTGCTGGGAAATACCTGGGAGTTTGTGGGATGGATCCTGGTGGGGTTTGGAGAGGGGAAGGGCCTCAGCATGGTGCAATGCCATATAGCCCACCCTCCAAATCAGCCATTTTCTCCTGGGGAGCTGATCTCTGTCATCTGGGGATCACTTGTAAAAGCAGGAGCTCCCCATGCCCCATCTGGAGGTTGGCAACCCCAGCTCTGACTAGGGTTATCACCTCTGAGCTGTGAAATACTGGAATATTGGGGGGGTGGAGCCTGAAGTGAGCAGGGTTTGGGGAGGGGAAAGACTTTAACGGGGTATGATGCCATGGAGTCTACTTTCCAAAGCGGCCATTTTCTCCAGGTGAACTAATTTCCATCCCTCAGAGATAAGCTGTAATAGCTGGAGATAGCTGGTACATCTGGAGGCTGTACCAACTGATGGTTCAGACCCAAACAAGCACACACAGTATCTGAAGAAAGCAGGACCCAGGGTTGCCAGCCTCCAGGTGGGGCCTGGAGATCTCCCGCTTTCACAACTGATCTCCAGTTGACCGAGATCAGCTTCCCTGGTGGAGAAAATGGCTGCTTTGAAGGGTGGACTCGATGGCATTGTCCCATGCTGAGGCCCCTCCCCTCCCCAAACCCCGCCCTCTCCTGGATCCACCCCCAAAGTCTCCAGGTATTTTCCAACCCAGACCTGGCAACCCTAGCAGTTACTCATGAAAGCTCATCCCCTGCCACAAATTTTATTAGACTCCTGCACTTTTCTAGTGTCACAGTTCCCTTGGGAGAGTCTTTCTTTGCTCATGAGGTGTGGTTGACTACCGGTCAGACTTAAGGGCCCAGTTCACATGTGCACAAGCCTGGCTTCAGTTGGCCCCATCTAGATGATTCCAGCCATATTCCCCTGCTTTGGTGATGTACTAGCAAATGTGGGGGCAGGACCATGCACGATGAGGAGGTTGTCTATATCTGCCTTCTCCTCTCACTTCAAAATTGAGTGGCAGTTGTATCCCTTGCCATCCCACTGAAGGATGTGGGAAGACACAACACAGCTTGGGGGGCCCACTTGAGGGGGTGCTTCTGTGATAAGACCCCTCTCCACAAACCTGGCAAAATCTCTCCCTCTCCACCTCTCGTGGTGCCCCAAGGGCTACCAACCTCACAGTAGGGGCCTGGAGCTCTCCTGCGACTGCAACTCTTCTCCAGACTATAGAGATCAGTTCCCCTGGAGGAAATGGTAGCTTTGGAGGCAGGGCTGCCAGATCCCCCGAGGGGCACGGGGGCTGCCCACTTTAGCCGGTGAGGGGGAACCCTGCCCGCAAAGTGCCTAGACCGGGCCGATGCGCCCAGTGCAACAACATCACCTAGAGGGGGGAGATGCTCTAGCATTCCGCCTGAAAACTCTATGTTACCATAGAGTTTCTAGCCAAATGCTAGAGCGTCCCCCTGGCAACGTGCCTAACACGGTGATGTCACTTCCGGGTGATGTCAACATGGCGTGCGCGCACACCAGAAGATTCCAGGAGGATAGCTTCTCCCCCCACACACTGGGAAAAGGTAGCTTCTTTAGCTTCTAGGGAGAGTTCAGGCTTGATTAGATCTAGAGCCCACTTGTTTGTCTTTTTGGCGGTCCGCAATGTCCGTAAAACCCTCCTCCAACGCCACCTTTCAAAGGAATCAATTTCCTTCCTGTCAGCTTTCTTCATTGCCCAACTTTTGCCTCCATACATAGTCATGCAAAAATAAAACCATGGAAATATCAAATGAGCATTCTTATGAATGTGTTGTTAATCTGATTCACAGGTTCAGGAGATGCAAAAACAGTACCAAACATCCCTTGCACAAAAGGACCAACGAGAGTTCAAAATTATGTCTTCATTCATACACACACACACACACGTTGGGTTTTATTCCAGCCATTAAAAATAAAGGGAAAAAAAGAATGCGCCAGCCCACATTGCTTTTCCCTTCCAGAAACCAGTCTTGCCGGCCATGACCTCTTTAAAAAAATCTAGTTAGTACGTTAATCTCCAGAACCGTCTCATTGTCAATAGCAAGTAATGTCGTGAATTGTACAAGCTTGCTTGGATTTCTCTCTCTCTCTCTCCCCCCCCCCCGCCCCCACTCCCCATGTGCATACATTCTCTGGGGACCTATTAAATACATACACATGGCTAATTGCAGTTGCGGTATAATGAGGTGAGCTTTAGAAATGGCAAAGTTTTCCACTCCCTTCATCTACAGGTGATGTCTGATGCCCTGAATAACAAATGTGGTTGCAAGCATTCCCAAGAGCATGGTGTGATTCATTCAGCTGCAGACGTTCTGGAAGAGAAGCCGCGGAGGCAAAGCCAGCCGCGGAGCAGAAGGGCCCTTCTGGCAGGGGACTTTTCCCCTTTCCTTTCCCCACTCCCCCAACAAAACATTCTAAACATATTTTTGACTTTCCAAATATTAATTCTGCTTCCGCTTCTCTCCACCTAGCCTTCCCCTCTTTTCGTTGAAGTGGAAAATGACCTTTATGTCTGATCTTGAAATTCTAATCGAAATAAATCGCCCGGTGCCAACGGCAACGGCTGCCCAGAACAATAACGGAGAGAGCGCATTTGGCAGCCACAAAAAAAGAGCCGAATTGGATGTCGAGATATGTCTGTCTAGGCACGCCGCCCTGCTGAGGCTGCCGGCCGTGTGGCAGAGCGCCTCCATCCCGCTGACTCCTCCCCACATGCTGTTGCGCCGAGACACCTGGCCCCTGTTCCTAGATGCAGCCCCTGTGGTAGCGACAGCTGAAGTTCTTGGAAGCAGGGCGGATGGAGGGGCATGTATGTGCAAGCTCCAGTTGTTCCTAAAGTGTAGCATCGAACCTAATGCTGAGCAGCTGGTTTAGACTTTGCTAAAACATAAGTACCTGAGAAGAGCCTGGCTTAGGGTTGCCAGCCCCCAGGTGGGGCCTGGGGATCTCCCCCTTTTACAATGGATCTCCAGCTGACAGAGCTCAGCTCCCCTGGGGAAATGGCTGCTTTGAAGTGTGGGCTCTATGGCATTGTACCCTGCGGAGGCCCCTCCCCTCCCCAAACCCCGCCCTCTCCCAGATCCACCCCCCCCCCAAAGACTCCAGGTATTTTCCAACCCAGGCCTGGCAACCCTAGCCTGGCTGGATTGGACCAAAGGTCTACTGGGATCTGTTTGAGGGCCCATAAGGGGATGGCTGGAGTGGAAGGCCCACCAGAAATCTTTCTGCTGCCTTGTGACTCAAGGACAACTAGGGTTGCCAAGTTCGGGTTGGAAAATACCTGGGGACTTTGGGGGTGGAGTCAGGAGAAGGTGGAGTTTGGGGAGGGGAGGGGCCTTAGCATGGTACAGTACCATAGAGTCCATCCTTCAAAGCAGCCATTTTCTCCAGGGGAACTGATCTCTGTCAGCTGGAGATCAGTTGTAAAAGTGGGAGATCCCCAGGCCCCACCTGGAGGCTGGCAACCCTAAGGACAACAGAAGGCAAAGGGATGTTTTGTTCCTTAGGTGCCAGTGGCCCCACACCCAGTGGGCTATCATGAGGTTTGCTAACCTCCAGGTGGTGGCTGAAGGTCTCCTGGAATTACAGCTGGTCTCCAGATGACAGAGATCTGTTCCCCTGGAGAAAATGGCTTCGTTGGAGGGTGGACTGCATGGCCCTATACCCCACTGAGGTCCCTTCCCTCCCAAAGCCTGCCCTCCCCAGGCTCCATCCCCAAATCTCCAGGAATTTCCCAGCTTGCATCTGGCTACCCTCGCTACTGCCAACAAGTAGGGTTGCCAAGTCTTAGGGACTCACCGGAGGGAGGGAGTCCTCCTCTGGCCGGGAGTTTCTCCTAGCGCACGCGCCCAGCAACATCACCAGAAGTGACGTCAGCACGTTGGGGGGTGTTGCCAGGGCGACGCTCTGGCAACGCCCCCAACGTGCTGACGTCACTTCCGGTGACGTCATTACGTCATCCTCGCTGGACGACCTCGGGGGTGGGGTTCCCCCCCGCTGGCCAAATGCTGGCTGGCGGATTGGGAACCCCTTTAGCGGGAGATCCCCCGCCCCCCGGGCTGACTTGGCAGCCCTACCAACAAGAGATGGCTTGACGATTTGTTGGGGGTGGATGCAGAGTGTGAGAACCGAGAAAGACTAGTGTAATAAACACCTCTTGATTTCCAGTTTGATTTGGGAGATTACAGCAGTGGGGGGGGGGGGATTAACACAATATAGTGTATTGGGGCTGGCCATGAGCATTGATGCATGTTGTAAACTTGGTGGCACAAGGGCACCACTGTACCCTATTGATGCTATAGCTATGACTCGTTCCAGCCTTCAAGACGGAGCTCTTCCACCAGGCTTTCAACTAGGAGCTGCCCCCACTGTCATCACCAGCAATCCCTTGGCCCAGATACTCGAGCAACCGAGGAAATCTCAAAGAAAGTATGCCATCTAAGTAATTCTCAGAAACATCGACAGCGCTTTATTAGTAGGAGTAGGATCAATGAATTGTTTTTAGGATGATTTTAATGGATTTTAATTGATGTTGATACATTATGTTATACGTTTTTGCCGGGAGGGTGGGGCACAGATGTAATAAATAAATAAATAAATTACTGTTCATTCGACCCAGTGGTCTTGACTAGCCACTGAGAGTTTATGTTTTAAGCAGCTAATGGAAAGCTACCCACATAATAATAGGGTTTATGCAGATCTTTTAGAATGCTTCCATATTTCTACGGCAGCCAAAAATCTAGCAACCCCGTATGTGACCCATCCTTCTACATTGCTCAGTTGCCTAGAAGTCTCAGCAGCTGGAGAAGCAGAGCCCTTACTAAGTAGGGGGGGGGGAATCAGCTCCTGTCTAAGTTTTAAAAATTCAGGGCGGCCTCTGGCTGTGATCACACGAGCAGGTTGGCCCGATGCAGCCACCCCCTCCCCTCCCGATCAAATGGGTGCAGTCACACAGCCACATCTGTGAGGCGTTCCCCCGGCATACTCACCCCATCCTAGGATGACTTGGAGCCATGTTAAAAAGGTTAAAAACAAGTGGTGTTTTTGGTTCCCCATGCATTCATTATGCACGTGGCTGGGTGCCTGAACGTGGGGGAGTGCGCGCAGAATGGATTGGCGGTCTGAACCTGCAGATCCGTTCCCGCCACTAGGGTGGGAGGGTTGGGATTTTTGCCTATACACGCATGTGCACGCATGCGCATGAGTACATGTGTGCATACATGCGCACATATGTGCACACATGCCTTTTGAAAAATGTCCGGGCAGTGAGCTCTGTGGCTGAGGGGCTGCAGTAATATGGATGCTTGACCACAGGGTGTCTGCATGGGTAACCCACAGCAGGGTGTGCTACACCCCCACAACACTTTAAACTGGTACAATTATTGGCAGCACCATATTGCGCCAAGCCGCCAGTGTGACCACAGCCTCCCTGATTCCGTCCAGACGGTTCCTTGATGCTTACAAGCCAGGCATGAAGACTGCACCTGTCCCCTGTGGTTTGGAACTAGAATCTGGTTTCCAGAGTTATGCAGTACTGGCAGAAGAGCCAGAAAGGGTAATCTCATTCCCTTCCAGTTTGGTGTAGCGGTTAGGAGCATGGACTGTAATCTGGGAGAACTGGGTTTGATTCTCCACTCCTTCACATGCAGCTGCTGGGGTGACCTTGGGTGAGTCACAGTCCTCTCAGAGCAGTTCTCTCAAGAGCAGTCCTCGAAAGAGCTCTCTCAGCCCCAACTACCTCACAAGGTGTCTGTTGTGGGAAGGGGAAGGAAATTGTAAACTGCTCTGAGGCGCCAAGTGAAGGGCATGGTATAAATCCAATCTCCTCCTCCTCCTTCCTGTTCCCCATTGTACCTTCCTGACCGCAAGAATATATTTTCCAGGCTCAGAAATGGCTGTTGGGGGAAGGGGAGAGGAATGTGGGAAAGATCCATTTCTGTCAGTATCTGATGGATCGCTGGATCAAACCCTATGTGTTAAGTCAATTTTTTCTGCTTACCTCAGTGAGAGAAAGTATTAATTGTTGATCACATAATGACATCTATCAGCATTATTATGAAAGAAAAACAAGCTAGGAGGAAGGCTAATAAAGACTATGTCTCCATCTACACATTCCAAGAGCCTTGGGTTTGTGGGGGGAGGGAAACAGGAAGACTTTATATCACACATGTGATGGGAGTTTTCATACCTCTCAGAAGCACACCAGCTCTTTTCTGTACGCACCACACCACACAGGACAAAGTAATTGTAGCCTCATCTCTTCAGAGAATCACATTGGCTCCACTGTAAAAAAACACACGGCAGATGTGGCTAAATATACGTTTTACAACACAGCCAACAGCAGCTCAAT
This sequence comes from Lepidodactylus listeri, assembly GCA_029233225.1. Classification (NCBI taxonomy): domain Eukaryota; kingdom Metazoa; phylum Chordata; class Lepidosauria; order Squamata; family Gekkonidae; genus Lepidodactylus; species Lepidodactylus listeri. Next base: position 20,064,654 of record JARCFY010000016.1, read on the forward strand.
GGGATAATCTGAGGGCATATCAAGTCTTTGCCAGTGTGCTTAAATGCCACTTTCAACATATTTAGTCTATCACAGTAAAATAATAGCGTGTACAAGGACAAAGGGGAAACCATCTATAAAGTTTTGATCATCAGGTTGACAAATGTGCCTTCAAGCTCTTATTGCTACATACCAGTTCAGTGAAGAACTCAGGGACTCAGAAATATATGTAGAAGTTCTCACAGAATTGTAGGAAGACTGGCCTATGGTTATAAAATATCAATGTACTTCGTTTCTTTTGATTTCTGGTTTTCCTCTTAGGTACCAGTAGATGTTTTTGAAAACTTTCCTTTGGTACGAGATTAAGTTCTAGTTCCATCTTGAATGATCCACCTGACAGACCTCATTTAGAGACCGTAACAGCAATAAAATATTTCCAGAAAATGTAATTCGATTTGCTTTGCCATATGGAACGAAATCCCACCCTGTTATTATCAATATCCTTTTTCTGAAACTTAATATTAGGAAGAAAATCATCATAAAAAGGTGTGGCTGAGATGTCCTGTCAACACCAGATCAGCCGTCTGAATAATTTAATTGTGCTTTGGTCCTGTATCAAACAAACTTTACCAGAATTATGAAAATCTGCTTTTTTTAATATTAAAAAATAGCATTCCATTTTGGAGAGCTGCAGGAAAATGTATTGGTTTGTTCCACTCTGAGCAGACAGAACAATGTCGGACCACTGGGCTTAGACCCAACCCAACCCGTATCTGTGAGGGCCTGCCCATTCACTGAAATCATACTGATAGGCATATGCAAAGTCTTCAGATAGAACTTCATTTTCATTTTCCTGGCTTTGTGCAACATATTTCCATAGAATATCTGTCTGGTAAAGTTGCTAGCACATCACCTGATGTGATGATGTCACTTCCAGGTCATGCTGGAAGTGATGGCATGGTGTTGGCATGATGCCAATCACCCCCATTTCTACCAGCATCCCCGCCCCCTCCAATCCTGCCCATCTAGGTGGGAGCAGGCATAGCCAGCAGGGGGCAGGAGATGTCCCACCAAAGCAATCTGGAGGGCTGGAGGATTGTGTATGGAAGTAGGTTCAATCGAAGGGGTCCAAATAAGTAAAACTATGTTCTGTAGAAGCAAAGTCTTTATTCAGCTGACCACGGTCAAGCAATTTATCTATCCCTTCAAAAGTTCAAGACACTGGCAACTTTACAGACAAAAGCACGAGCATAGATAGACAAACTGACATCAGGATCTTACAGAACCGTTTCACCAGTTACATGAAAACTGTAAATGCTTTTAAATATCATTTTAAAATATTTTTAAAGGTGTGTGCTCCTTTAAACAGAGTGGGGTTCTGTAGTTGACTAATTCCCACACTGAGCATGGAGATTGGTGACCTCTAGGATCCCTTCTAACTCTGTGTCATGAAACTGGTCTCCTTTAAAAGAACTTTTCTGCCCAACGGTTAGCTCTCTTGACTACAGAAGTCATCACCCCCACCTGTCGGCTTGCTATTAGAACTGCTGCATAGGCTGGCAGAAGTGATTAACTTGCAGCAGCTGAGAACTGTCATCTAAAGTGGTGGACAGCTTGCAATTTAGAGATCTATCCTAGGAACAGCTTTCTAGTGGCGCTGTTCTTCCTGCACTGAGAACTTCCGCTCTCCCCAGAAAAAAAATCTGCCCCACAAGCCACAAAATCCTGGCTATGGGTCTGAGACCAGGCATCTGGCTTATTCCATGCTTCATGCGAGGGATGTTTGAACACTCACCTATTTGGCTCACGTCATATTTGCCAGTGTCAAACAGAGACCTGGTTTTTCAATGACTGGTTTGATAGTCCATTGATGGGTTTGTGGGTATTCCGCAGACTGTTTTACTGTATTTCTTACTAATCACACAGTATAGTGCAACTGGCTTTTCCACACATACGCATTCTCACACAGCCAGATTGAGTTCTACTATCCGACCCATCCTTGCTGCACAATTGTTCTGCTAATCCAGCAGTTGTTTAAATAGACAGATCACTCACAAGTCATCAGTCATCAACAAACATTGTGTTTCCATAAAATCCTGACTTTCAGTACTTCTCTAAGTAGTCCTTCTTAGAGGTTTTCAAACAGAGGCTAGATGGCCATCTGACAGTAATGCTGATTCTGTGAACTTAGGCAGATCATGAGAGGGAGGGCAGGAAGGGTTGCCTCAGTGCTTAGTTCTTGTGGCCCTTTCTTACATGCCCAGGGAAATGCTGATCGCCACTTTGGGGTCAGAAAGCAATTTTCCTCCAGGCCAGTTTGGCCAGGGATCCCGGAGGGTTTTTTGTCATCTTCTGGGCATGGAACAGCGGTCACTGAGGGTGTGGAGGGGGAGGTATTTGTGAATTTCCTGCATTGTGCAGGGGGTTGGACTAGATGACCCTGGAGGTACCTCCCAACTCTATGATTCTAGTCTATGATTCTATGAATCTGCAGCATCTTTGTACATGCACAGTTTTGGGGAAACCCAACGCAAGCCAGTTTCACAGGCTTCACAGATGCTCCACATGAACCAAACAGACCAAGTGACTGACTCACATCTGATCGCTACCTTTAAGCATATGAGGCGCAACCATCAAACACGCCCACAGCAAAACGTGTAACATTCCTACTTGATGCCGCTCTGCCTAACCCGGATACCTATTTCACACGTCCCTCTGCGGGGAGATGTGCAAGCTGCCATTTCAGAAGTTATCCAAAACTGTGGAAAGACTGGGCTGGACATTCCTGCATGACCCTTTGGAAGATTCCAGACAAGGGGTTAGATCCAGACTATATTTTCCAGTGGAAGAATGGAACTTGCCTGCTTCCCCCCTCCAACTCTAGCCCAGTGATCTCCTCGGAACGCTGCTTCTGGGGAACGGAGGACTCTTCTGATGAATGATATGAGGGAGTTCTGCTGTGGGAAGGGAGATTTGGTAGAAATTAACAATTTAGCCTGGAGCCAGTTGAGACTCCAATTGAAGATCTGATTGTTACCAGGACGTTTAGAAATCGTTACGCTTCACTGGGATGGTTCGCACTGGCTATAGGGATTGTTTGCACTCTAACATAATAACATTTGTTTTTACACAGTTCAGGACAATTGCTCTTTTCCTTTTCTTTTTGTGGCCTCTGGTACTTGGTACATTTTGCGGTTTCTTATCGAGGTCTCAACTCTTTCCCACTCTTAAAAGGGGAAGGCCTGTATATTTGGAAGTCACTGAAGCTATGCAGTGTTGAGACAAAAAGAAAAAGAAGATTAAGTTGTTGTTGGTAGTAGGTGGATCTGTGCATAATTAGGGTCTTTTCAAGAGGAGGATAAAAACTGCTTTTGAAGGCTATGGAAAATGGTCTTGCCAGAGATCAGTGCCAATAAGCATTTTATATATATATATTACATAGGGGTACGTCAGTACATTCCAAGAGATATCAATGTGCATGCCAATAATGTCATGTAGAAAGCTAAGCAGAAATAGGAAGTGAAATGTAACCACATTCATCTTAAAGAAACCTTCAGCACCAGGAAGTAAAAGTGCAATCCTGAGAAGAGTTACATTAGGGTGTCAAACATGTGGCCCGGGGGGCTGGATCAGGCCCCCAGAAGGCTTCTATCAGGCCTGCAAGGGACTGGCTGTCTCCTGCTTCTTCCTCCAGTTCTGCTGCTGCTGCTGTGTCATAGCTTGCTTTCCCAGACTCTCTCAATCGCTCAGGAGAAATAGATAGGCAAGCTTCTGCTCTCTGCACTGGGCTGAGGCACCTCCCCCTCCCAGATTGCACCAGCCCAGACATTTTGATGCAGTAATTCAGAGCAAGAAGTGCCAGTTATCAGAGACTGTTAAATAAGCAAAATATTGCAAGAATGCAAATGTTTCAGGCATGTTTTTATTTTAAGTTAAACAAAATCTTTGTGTTTGTATTCTTTATAAAGTTTATATCTGTGCTACCTGCTGTTATGTTTTATGACACACATGGCCCTGCCCGACAAAAGTCCAATTTATGTCAAATCCAGCCCCCCATAACAAATGAGTTCGACACCCCTGAGTTACACCCTTCTAAGTCCATTGACTCCAGTGGATTTACAAGGGTATAACGCTACTTGGAATGGCACTGTAATTCTCTCTAATCTGCGGACTCTAATCTGGGAGAACCGGGTTTGATTCTCCACTCCTCCACATGCAGCTGCTGGATGACCCTGGGTCAGTCACAGTTCTTTTAGAGCTGTTCTCTCAAGAGCAGGCCTCAAAAGAGCTCTCTCAGCCCCACCTACCTCACAGGGTGTCTGTTGAGGGGAGAGGAAGGGAAGGCTATTGTAAACCACTCTGAGTGAAGGGTGGGGTATAAATCCAATCTCCTCCTCCTCTTCTACTTCATCTTCTCCTCCTCCTCCTCCTCCTCCTCTATGGAAATGCATCACCCAGTATAATATTTTTCCAGGTGAAAGTCTGGGGAAAACCCCAACAGGATTTTTGGCCAAAGGTATTGAGATATGCCAGTTCTATTCATTCATTTAAAATATTTATACCTCCACCTTATCTCCTAAAACTCCAGGCAGCTAACGAAGCCACACCAGTTGCCAGGACACAAAAACAATACAACAGTCCATTGACAACATTAAAAAAAACCCCACAGAACACAGGTTGAAAACACACAGATTTCTAGAGAGACCATTATTATTATTAACATTTCTATAGTGTTTTGAAGTGTTCAAAGTGCTTCATGTGCATCACTTTGCCACAGCCCTTACAATGACCCTGCCCAGTACTATTATCCCCATATAGCAGATGGGAGAGCTTAGACAGACCGTGTGGCTTGCTTGCCCAAGGCCACCTAAAGAATCCATGGTACAGGGGAGATTCAAACCAGGGACTTCCCGATTACTAATCCAGCAACTACTCGACACCAGCTTTCATCATTACGAACTCCCAAATGATATATACTCCTCTGACTATTACACGCTACCCAAAGTATGAGGAGCAGTTCTTGAAAGCAATTTTAAAAGCTTGGGGAATTATCCAATTATCCCGCTGAGCAGACTATTGGGACAGAACCCAACGTGTTCATTCCCTGTGTGCAATTTAATTGTCTGCATACTTCCTCAGATATTTGGTCACAGGAGGAAAAAAATCCAAATAACGATTCCAAGACACAACAGTCAGGGTCCAACTCAAGAGTATCGTATAATTATGGTTTTGAAAATCTTGAAAAATTGAGGACAATTATGTGGAAACTTGGGTAGGGAAATTTGCTCTGTATCACCCACCCTTGGCTCGTGCAGGAAAATTAAAACGTTCCAACATCCTGGAATCTGAACTTTTCCCCTTTGTCATTCGTTTATCTAGATTCATTGTCTCTCCTAAGCCTAAGTTACTTGTATAGTGACAATGTGTTTGAAAAGTACATTCATATATAAACATATAGCACAGATAACGTATGGATGATCTCTATGTCCTTTATTTAAAAAATTAGAACAGTTCTGGACAATAGACAGTCACCAAGTGAACTTCCATGACAAGAGAGGATACAAACCTGAGTCAAACCCAGATTCTGTTCTGCAGCTCTAACCATTTATACCACACTAGTTTTCATGGGGTGGCTGTTGTTGAACAACAGCAAGAAGTTGGGCCCGGGTGAGTCATACAAGTTACCTGGTAGCAGTTTGCCCTATGGTTGCTGCTAGGCCCGGCCTCAAAGATTTCCCCCTCAAATGCCAAAACAGCCCTGGAGAGGGCCTTGCCCCCTCCTCCTGCCTTTTACTGACAGAAATCAAGGCTTGAAGGCTGGAGATAATATGTGGTTGCCTAGCAGTGGCCACTGAGGTTTCTTAAAGCTAGGGGTGCTACTTTTATCGTAGTGGGGGTTGTTGTTGTTGTTGTTTATTTTTGGAAATTCAGATTTTTCTGCGAAACTGAGGATTTTTTCAGGTTTACAGAAAGATCTGTCTTGTCTGTTGATACCTCCAGCCTCCTGATTTTAGTATCCACAGATTTGGCCATGTTGAGAATTAGAGCTATAATGAGTTACACCGAGTACATTAGTACAGCGAAGGTTGCCAGCTTCAGATTGGGAAATACCTGGAGATTTCAGGAGTGGAGTCTGAGGAGGGAGGGTTTTGGAGAGGGGTGGGACTTCAGCAGAGTCCACCTTCCACCGTAGAGTCAGCCTTCCAAAGCAGTTGTTTTTTCCAGGTGAACTGATCTCTCTTGCCTGGAGATCAGTTATAATCCCAGGGGATCTCCAGCCACGATCTGGAGGTTGGCAAACCCTTAGTACAACACACATTGTTCCCATAATAGCTACAATTTGCCCCTGCTGTGCAAAAGACGCAGATCATTTCAGTAGAATTTTCTGGTTATCCAAAAAGGCTCACATGAAGAACACATGAAGCTGCCTTATATTAAATCAGACCATTGATCCATCAAGGACAGTATTGTCTACTCAGGCTGGGCAGCACTTCCTAAAGTCTCAGGTCTTTCACATCACCTGCTATCAGATCCTTTTAGCTGGCGGTGCCAGGGACTGAATTTGGGAACTTCTGCTCTACCACTGAGCCATGGCCCCTTCCCATCAGGCCGATGGCTGTGGTGAGGGTATATCGCACAAGCAAGGAGCTACGACAGAGAAGGCCTAGACCTTGATAACACCCCCTTCGTTTCAGAAGGAATACAGAGCAGGTTCACACGGGATCATATAGAATTATTAACTGTCACATCCCTTATTAAGAGATGCTTTGTACTGTAAGGAGTACTAAGTCAGTTGAAGAAGCAATGAGAATACGTTGGTCAAGACACACAGAGCTCTGTAGGTCAGTCATGACGTCCACCTACTCATGATATCTGTACTTTTCATTTGCCCTTTCCCCCCACCTAATGACAATGGCCTTTATAGTATCACTGGTTGTCATGGGGATCACACCCAAGGGTTAGAGACACAGGTAAGGGATCTGCAGTAGAAGCCAAGGGAATCACTTTTTATGTACTGTCCATAGCTTGTCTTACCAAAAAAGAGGAGAATACAATTTCTAAGATAATCTGTTAAAAATCTTTAACAAACAGGTAAGGATAATTTGGAGGACAGATCTCGATGGCATAGCTGGGTCACATGGATTAGGATATGGTATACTGACCACGCGAGGTTTAATGTTTGAAGGATGTACCCGATCGGCACCTTCAGGTACCAAGGTCTGTGGCGGCAGAGCAAGCTGATATCTGGATTCCTTCGACGAAATTTTATTGGATGGGAAATAAAGGGGGACCATTATTCAGTATTCCAAACAGAGATTAAACTCATTCAGTACAGAGTATAACTTCGGTTGTTTGGGCAGGCCATAGGAAGTAACTCCTATTGTTATCGGTTAAAAAACCAGGCTCTTTAAAATTAAGCCCTGATGAATGCAAGGACATCCAAATGTTCATCTAAATGGCATTTAGAGATTTAAATTAGTAGCATCTTAGAGACCAAGAAGATGTTCAGGGTATTCCTTGACCTGGATAACCCAGGCCAGCCTGATCTCGTCAGATCTCAGAAGCTAAGCAGGGCTGGCCCTGGCTAGTATTTGGATGGGAGACCTCCAAGGAATACCAGAGGCAGGTGGTGGTGAGCCACCTCTGAATGTCCCGTACCTTCAAGCCCCACTGGGGTCACCAGAAGTCAGCTTGACTTGATGGCAAAAAAAATTTTTAAATATATGTTCAGGGTATAAATTTTTAATAGTCAAATCTCCCTTCGTCAGATACCTGATATCTGATGAAGGGAAGTTTGACTCCCGGAAGCGAAAATCTCGTTGATCTCCAAAGTGGTGTTGAACTTGAATCGAGCTCTTCTTCCGCAAACCAGCACTGCTCTCATCTGAAACTATGGATTCAAATGTCTCTGATAACATGCACGAGTCCTTCGTTAATGATTTAAAGCTACCTGAGGGAGATGGTAGCTATTTCTGTGGGGCCAGCTACAGCTATACACAGTCAGAGCAACTAGGAACTGAGGAACTACACTTGCTCTCTTTTAACTGTACCTGTGTTCTTCCGGCAGAATCAAGTTCGAAAGGAAATTATTCTGCAAGCTTTCACCAAGAAAAGGAAAATGAGATGCACGGAACTAATTGGCCGGCCCTTGTGGCACCCTGAAACCACCTCCCTCCTTTCCTGAAATGTTTTTCAAAGTTTGGATTGTGGGCCTGTTAGCCAGCAAGGCACTCTTTGTGCTCTTATGGAGTTTCATATCCATAAGTCTGAAATCTGTGTTGCCAACAGTGGTAGGGTCTTGCGCTTTCTTCTTGAATAGGAGCCAGCTCCAGCCCATGCCAGGAGGCTGACACCCTAAGCAGTTCACCCAAGACAAAGACAAAGGATTCTTCTTGCCATGAGGTTTCCTTCTGTCAGACATCCGCTGGCTAACCCCCACTCCCCACTATACATCTGGATAGTTATGCCAACTAAACTGCCTAGCAACTAATGTGCCAGCCATCAGATACTTGGCTAAAACCATCAGCTAACAATAGGTATGGCCAGGTGAGTCATCGGACCCCAGACCCAATGTCTATTTCCTGATGAGATCATGCTCTTGCAACACTGACCATCCCCTGGACCTCCTCCCTTTGTTCACCTTTAACCTATAGAAAGGTCCAAGAGGGACGGACCGCCTAGTAGGTGTGTTAATGGGTTGTGGTCTGCAGAGCCCGCCCCAAGACCCCCAATAAAAGCCCAAACCGAGAGTCACTCGGCCTCTTGAGCCGTCGCCCTCTATCTCTCTATTGACCCTTCAGGCCAGCTTTCTGTACCCAACCCTTGCCTCCATCTTTGAACCCCCTTTTTCTCTCTCTGGAAACGCGTTCCAGGAGAACCACGTGGTCTTGCTGGTTCAAGCCTCGTGGACCCATAGCTTTTATACCTTTCTTCCCCCATCCAACTCATCTTGACATCGGACAACGCATCTAAGGTAAAGTGCTTTCCCCACCAACGATACCTGCTCATGCAAAAGTGCTATTTTCTCTCTTGATTTTATTAGGCCTGTAAGATTGTGTGTGTGATTATGTTTTTGGTATGCTTGATTACATGATCCAGTAAACAACATTGAACTTGGAACCTGCCTCACGTGCCTCTTTTCTTGAGAACTCCCGGGAGGGGTGGGACCCTGGTATAGTTGGCAAGAACCCGTGTATTTTGCTGATTGCTAAACGTAAATTAAAGCAATTCGGCTAACAGGCCTTTTTTATTTGTTTGATTAGTTGTTTTTGAAACCTTGTTTAAGCAGGGGTTAATCAGGTAACGTTTTTATTTATTTATTGAAGTGCTGCCATCCCACCTTTCCTTGGGCCTCAAGGCAGCTTCCAAATCACAATGGAGACATCACAATTTAAAGCCAACAGAATGAAACCCTAAAGTGACGCCCCCAAGTGTGTGTGTTTGTGCACGTGAAGTACTGTCAAATCACAGCTGACTTACGGCAGCCCCTCGTGGGGTTTTCCGGGCAAGAACCGCCCTAGCGTTGTCAGGTCCTACCTGGCTTGCAGCACGGGGCTCCCAGGTTCATTCTGGGATCTTTGCACACACACCGCAATGACATCAGCTGGAAGTGATGTCATCACGTTGCTGACGTGGGAGGGGGGTGACACTCTAGTTTTTGGGCAAAACTCTTTGGTTTGAGCCCAATTTCACCACAGAATTTTGCCCCAAAACTAGAGCGTCGCCGCCCGATCTCGGTGATGTGATGACGCCACTTCCGGGTGACGTCATTCCATTGCATTGGGGGCCATTTGCGAGCGGGTTATCCCCCCCCCCCGCCAGCTCCAGCAAAAGCGGGGGAAACCCCACCTGGATCAGGGGCCTGGCAACCCTAAGCCGTTCAGAGGTGGTTTGCCATTGCCTGCCTCTGTGTAGTGGCCCTGGACTTCTTTGGTGGCCGCCCACCCAAGTACTAACCAGGGCCGACCCTGCTTAGCTTCTGAGATCTGATGAGACCAGACCAGCCTGGGGCATCTAGGTCAGGGCCTTCAATGCATGAGCGTATGTTGTGCTGTCAAGTTGCTTCCGACCTATGGTGACCCTATGAATTAATGAGCTCCAAAACATCCTATCATTTAACAGCCTAGCTCACGTCTTGCAAACTGAGGGGCGTGGCTTCCTTGACTGAGTCAATCCATCTCATGCTGGGTCTTCCTCTTTTCCTGCTGCCTTCAACTTTTCCTGGCATTATGGTCTTTTCCAGTGACGCTTGTCTTCTCACTATGCGATCAAAGTACAATAGCCTCAGTTTAGCTTCCAGGGTGAGTTTAGGCTTGAATTGATCTCGAACCCTCCCATTTGCAGACCTGCAGTTCATAAGCTACTGAAGGCCTTGGTAAATAGAATGGCTTTGAAAATCCTCCTTAAGAATGTCTAAATACGGTGCCTTCCTCACCTTCTCAGGTGCTTTAAGGTAATAGGGGAGGGGGATTAAATGATTAGCCATCATGAAAAGGAAGGATGGAATGTAAATCATCAGGATTCAAAAGCTGGATCCAGCCTGTGTTGTTTCAGAAAAGAAGGTGGAGGGAAGCCAAGGTCACCCTTGCAGCAGAAAAAAAAGGCCACCAACTCCGCTCTGTCCACATATCTGTACACATCCCATCCCTCATTTACTCTGTAGAAGCTCAGCAGAGGGGGCAAGGGCCTTTACGTTACAGTGCCTCCAAAAGCGCAAACCTCAGATGTTCCTGCAGGAAAGAGCAGTGTTGAGGCATCTGAAGTGACTGCTGTATAACATTCAGCCATTCCAGCAAGGCTTGGGACCTGGTTTACCGAAACCCGGAATGCGCTCTGCTTCTCTCTTACAGGTGGCGCTCCCGTTCACAAAGATGCTGGCAGGACTTCTGGCCCTGCCCTGGATCGTGCTCATCTCTGGTAAGACGCATTGCTGGACCCAGGCAACCCCTCTGACCTCCAAACATTTGGAGGAGGATTTCACTTTCTAAGTAGCAAAGAGTCTACATGAGAACCTATACTGGGGAAGGGGTTTCAGTTGTGTTGCAGTTCAGTTCTGAAACGTCTTTTCTCTACCAGAGCTCAGCTCTGGTATTGAACCCTTCAAGATTCAGCACAGAACGTGTGCCACTGCTTACTTTGTACAACTGTTTTTGGAACAGGGCTGTCCCGCAAAACTGGGTGACACCTGATATAACCAAAAGCTGTTCCCATCTCTATGTCCATGAGGAATGCCATTTTTAATGGGCTGTGTTTATTTAAATTTAGCTTATTGCACAGGACACCCAAAGCTACCCTTAATCGTTTATTTAGTTCCTACCTTCCGCCTGAATGGGAACCCACCATTCTCCTCTCCTCCATTTTATCCTCAACCCTGTGGGGTAGGTTAGGCTGAGGGAACATGGCTGGCCCGAGGTCACCCAGCGAGCTTCCATGGCATGAGTGGGGATTCGAACCTGGGTCTCCCAGATACTAGTCCAACACTCTTATCTGCTACACCACACTGGTGTAGCCGTCAAGTTGCAACCAACTTATGGAGACCCCACAAACAGGGTTACCAAGTGTGATCGTCACACCAGCAGGGGGATTTAGGGGCAGACAGGGAGTAGGCGGCGACATTAGGGCTGCCAAGTCAGCCCGGGGGGCGGGGCATCCCCCGCTACAGGGTTCCCGATCCGCCGGCCAGCATTTGGCCAGCGGGGGGAACCCCACCCCCGAAGTCGTCCAGCCTGGACGACTTCCCCAGCGTAATGACATCACCCGGAAGTGACGTCACCACGTTGGGGGTGTTGCCAGGGTGACGCTCTGGCAATCGCCCGAAAACTCTATGGAACCATAGAGTTTTGGGGCGATTGCCAGAGTGTTGCCCTGGCAACGCCCCAACATGGTGACGTCACTTCTGGGTGACATCATTGGGCATGCGCGCAAAGTGAGTGCGCCAGGGAGCCTTCCGGGCGAAAAAGGACTTTCCCCCCGCCAGTACGTGAGTACGACTTGGCAACCCTAGGCGACATCCCCAATGTGATGATGTCACGCAGAAGTGACATCATTGCACTGGCAACATCGTGTGGTGATGCTTTGATTTTTGGGCAAACTCTATGGTTAAAATTGGGCTCAAACCATAGAGTTTTGCCCAAAAAGCAGAGTTGCCATGCAATGTTGCTGATGAGATGACATCACTTCTGTGTGATGTCATCATACTGGGGACATTGCCATGTGACATTGTTGTTTGGGGGCAGGACTGCCCCCACGAGCCAGCTGGCCAGCAGTGAAGCCCCAAAAATTGGGGAATCCCCCACCCAGACTGGGGGGTCTAGGAATCCTACCCATGAAGTTCCACCTCATGGGATTTTCAAGGCAGGAATAGAACAGAGGGGGCTTGCCATTGCCTTCCTCTGCATAGTGCCCCTGTCTTCCTTGGTGGTCTCCCATCCAAGTAATGGCCATGGCCAACCCCACTTAAGCTTCCAAGCTCTGGCAAGTTCAGGCTAGTCTGGGCTATTTAGGCTGCTCCAAAGCTACTCTTAACACAATACTAAGAAGAAGAGACTTTTTAATGCATATACTACTTGTTAAAATTCACAGGACTTGCCTACCCAGAGAAGCTTGCTTTTTCGAGCTCTGTGTGATGAAACAGAGCTGTTTATGCCAATGGATGGAGGCCCGAACGCATCTTGACAGCTGCGTGTGCTAAGGGCCTTCGCTTTGCTGTATTTACAGCTTCGGTGGCTTTTGCCAAACACACACAGCCATTTAAAACAGACTCAAAAATCAACACAGTACATAACATTTCTGACAGCAGAAGCCAGCGATGTAATTCTGCTCACCAAGTTTACACCACTGACATCCCCACTGAACATCACACAACGATGAATCACTGGTTAAGCCACTGGACGGATCCCCCCCCCCATTTGCTCAGCTTCTTTGTGCCTGGGGCAATAAAACGGTCTCTATCTGCTTCCCTGTTTTACTTTGGAGGGAGGTGGGATGGGAAGAAGGTTGCCAAGCTTCAGGTGAGGCCTGGAGATTTTCTGGGATTAGAACTGATTTCCAGGCAACAGAGGTCAGGTCCCTGAAGAAAAGGGCTGTTTTTGAGGGTGGACTCTATGGCATTATATTCCACTGAGATCCTGCCCCTCCCCAAATCCCGCCCTCCCCAGGCTCCACTCCCAAAATCTCCAGGTATTTCCCAGCCCAGAGTTTGCAACCCTAGGACTCAATGAAGGCATAAGATTGCCAGCCTCTAGGTGAGGCCTGGAGATCTCCCAGACTAAAACTGGTGATCAGATTACAACGGATCACCAGACAACAGAGATCAAGTCTGCTGGCGAAAATGGCTGCTACGGAGGGTGGTCTCTATCGCATTATACCCCTCTGAGGTCTCTCCCCTCCCCAAACCCCATCCTTCCCCAGGTTCCTCCCCCAAATCTCCAGGAATTTCCTAACCCAGAATTGGCAGCCCTAAGGGTCTCCCTACTCCATCCTATTCCAGCACTTGGAACAGCCAGAACAAGTGCCCCAAAAAAGGAACAGACCAGTATCTGTAGGTTTTAACCTGTCTGTCAATCATAAATAAAAATAAATAAAGTGACAGATACTTCTCTGAACAACGTTCGAGTCCAGCGGCACCTTTAAGACTAACAAAGTTTTATTCAAGGTATATGCTTCTGTGTTCATGCAGACGTCTTCAGACAGAAGCTCATACCTTGAACTCAACTCTGTTGGTCTCAAAGGTGCCACTGGACTCCAACTTCGTTCTGCTGCTCCAGACCAACATGGCTATCCACCTGAAGGTACTTCTCTGGCCACTTTTCCCTCTGCTTTGTTTTACGGGGAGAGAGGGGGTTTTAGGCAGATTTTCTCAGCGTCAAAGCAGACCCCTGAGCTTTGCATTGTAATGTGGCCACCGGTGGGGTGAGGAATCATTTCTCTTCTCTCTTGCCATGAGCATAGCTCTCCACGGGTGTGTGGTTGGAGTGAGGGTGCAGAGCAAATGGAATGCAAGGATGGAGAAAGGGGCTGGGTTATTATTTCCCACCTGTTCAATGGCTTACCTAAAGGATGAGGCCACCCCACTCCCATGTGTTCTTTATACACCAGCCATTCCCTACACAGCATACCAGAGCTTCAACTCACATTGACATTTTTTGACCTGGAAAAAAATTACCCTGCTCTGAAATTACTGGAGGTTTCATCTGCTTAACACTGTTATCCAGTTGTCCAGGAATCATGCTGCAGAGAGAGACATCTTCAAAATTAAAACAAATGTTTAGAAAATTGAAATGTACGGTGTGTGTTTTTCCACTGAGCCCAGTTGGATTTATACCCATAAATATGAATCTGGGTGTCCTTGGTTTAGAATAACAGCTCTCCTAAATACCACTGCAGAACCACAATGGGGCAACGGCTAACTGATATTTTTGTTTCCTGGAGACAGGGAGAAGCTGCGATTTCTGGAAAGACCTTCGCAGTAACAGTTGCACGTTGTACCAGTCTATGCAGGTACTCTACGCTGCTGCTATAAATTTAACATTTGTTTTCATACCATGTAAAGAAATGCATTTTTTTTTCTTTTGGAGGTTTCAGCTGAACAAAACCTTCACTCTGAGTTTTAAAAAAAATTCTCTCTGGGCACAGAACAAGCAGGAGGGGCGGAGAGTCAGTTCAATTGGTTCCCAACCTCTCCTCAGCCACCTTTTTAGAAATGCTAACCAGTCTAGTTAGAGAGGGTCCAGTTCCCCCCCCCCCCAAAAGCAGGGAGCAGAGATTTGAAGGAATTAAGACTAGAAAGACTTCAGACTCATGATTTCAGAAAAGTTTCTTTGACCTGGCCTGACCTGGTGAGTGGAATGAGAAAGAGAGAAATTTACTTACATTGCAAAGTTACTTCTCAATATATTTAGAAGGGTGTAAAATCTTTTCAGAATTACACTGCTAGATTCTGCTAAATGTAACATGTGGGATCCATTATTAAATTCTCCAGGGAGTTTTCCTTTGCTCGTTTTATTAATTAGCAATCCCCGCAGTGTGTGTGTGGGTATTATTTATTTATTTCATTTGATTTATATCCCACCCTCCCCCACAAGCGAGCTCAGGGTTTGTCACAAGGTTTCATTAAGTTAACATAATAGCATTACAACATAAGATATAAAACATAAAACCAAATTTAAATCCAATCAGAGGGATGGCAACTATTCAAGGCAGTTCGTAGTGCCTCCTATAGAGCCAGTTTGGTGTAGTGGTTAGGAGTGCAGGCTCTAATCTGGGAGAACCGGATTTGATTCCCCACTCCTCCACACGAAGCTGCTGGTGTGACCTTGGGTCAGTCACAATTTCTGTCAGAGCTGTTCTCTCACAAGCAGTTCTCAAAAGAGCTCTCTCAGCCCCACCTACCTCACAGGGTGTCTGTTGTGGGGAAGGGGAGGGAAAGGAGTTTGTACGCCACTCTGAGACTCCTTCGGGTAGTGAAGGGCGGAGTATAAATCCTATCTCCTCCTCCTCCTCCTCCTCCTCCTCCTCCTCCTGCACAATTCTAATATGGGTAGTAGTTAATAGCAACCAGTTTTCCAACAATGCTGTGTTGACCTCTTTTGGGCAGGACAAATTGTAACGGGCAGTGTAAGCACTGCGAGCAGTACAAGCGGGGGGGGAGGCAAGATGGCTGGACATCCACCGTCTCAACCAAAGGCCTGGCAGAACAGGCAAGATGGAGGGCACTGTTGTCCTCAACCATAGGCCTGGTAGAACATCTCTGCCTTACAAGCCCTGTGGAGCTGCCTTAGGACCCACAAGGCACGAATGTCATTTGGAAGACAGTTCCACTAGGTTGGAGCCAGGGCCGGAAGATCCCTAACTCTGGTTGAGAACAGTCGGATATTTTTTGGGGCCAGGGATCACCAGTAGGCTCTTCTCTCCAGAGTGTAGTGCTCTTCAGGAGCATTACCAGGAGAGGCAGTCCCATATATGCCTTGGGCTTTAAAGTTCTGTCAGGGCTGTTCTCTCAGGAGCAGGCCTCGAGAGAGCTCTCTCAGCCCCACCTACCTCACAGGTCGTTTGTTGTGGGGAGGGGAAGGGAAGGGAAAGGCCTTTGTAAGCTGCTCTGAGACTCTGAGTGAAGGGCGGGGTATAAATCCAGTCTCTTCTTATTCTTATGTAGATCCAGCCATAACCTTGCTATGAAATATGAAGCTTCTATCAAGGCAGACCATTAATCCACCTAGTAGGGGAAAGTCCCAGCTGACTGTAGGGTTTTCAAGGGAAGACACATTTAGAGGTGGTTTGCCATTCCCTGCCTCTGTGTAGGATCCCCTGACTTCCTTAGCGGTCTTCCATTCAAGTACTAACTAGGGTCGACCCTGCTTAGCTTCGGAGATCTGACGAGATCGGGCTAGCCTGGGCCCTCCAGGTTAAGGCATGGTCCACCTAGGGCAGTATTATCTACTCTCATTAGCAGCAATTCTTTAGGTTCCTAGGCTGAGATGTTTCCCATCCCTACTGTATTAAATGGCAGGGACTCAACCAAGGACCCTTATACACCAATGAGAAGAAGAAGAAGAAGAAGAAGAAGAGATTGGATTTATATCCCGCCCTTCACTCACTTGGAGTCTCAGAGTGGCTTACAAACTCCTTTCCCTTCCCCTCCCCACAACAGACACCCTGTGAGGTAGGTGGGGCTGAGAGAACTCTTTCCCAAGCTGTCCTTGAGAGAATAGCTGGTACAGAGCTATGGCTTGCCCAAGGTCATCCAGCCAGGTGCAAGTGGAGGAGTGGGGAATCAAACCCAGTTCTCCCAGATTAGAGTCTGTGCACTTAACCACTACACCAAACTGGCTCTGAGATGTAGCTGTTTCCCCTTTGCCCAGATTAAATAGCTGCTACTCTTATAATCAGGGGTCCGTTGGGGCCGGTGCAAGGCGGAGCAAAACTCCACCAGCTCAGGACTGGCCAGTAGGGCAGCCACGGGCTGAATCAGATTCTCTAATCTGATTCAGCTCGCTGCCGAAATTCGGTGGCAACTTTAAAAGCCACTGGAGGGGAGGGGGTTTGAGGGAGAGGCTCCAAACTTGCAGGGTAGCTGCTGGGGCCTCCCCTCGAAATTCCCACCAAGTTTCAAAAAGATTTGACCAGGGGGTCCAATTCTACAGGCCCCCAAACAGGTTGCCCCCATTCCCTCTATTGTTCTCTATGGTAGGAAAAAAGGTAACATTTTTTCCCTCCATAGAGAACAATGGAGGGGATGGGACAATCTGTTTGGGGGCCCGTAGAATTGGACCCCATGGTCCAATCTTCTTGAAACTTAGTGGGTATTTCGAGGAGAGGCCCCAGCAGCTACCCTGCAAGTTTGGAGCCTCTCCCTCAAACCCCCTTTCCTCCAGCCCCTCATATACCCTATGAGTTTTTGCCATTGATTTGAATGGCCATAGGATATAATGGGGCTGAAACTGGCATTCCCTTTCTGACACACTTCTGGTGATGTTAGGGGACGTG
Organism: Lepidodactylus listeri; assembly: GCA_029233225.1. Lineage (NCBI taxonomy): Eukaryota > Metazoa > Chordata > Lepidosauria > Squamata > Gekkonidae > Lepidodactylus > Lepidodactylus listeri. Next base: position 20,082,117 of record JARCFY010000016.1, read on the forward strand.
GCATATGCTAATGAGTTATGCTAATGAGCTCCTGCACCTCTTTTTCTACGAAAGGACCCCCTGCTTATAATACAGTAGATTCGTAAGGTTGCATATACATAGTCACCATAATCAGTACTCCCGCTTGTTCCCTTTCCACTGTGTTCCCCAGGTGGTGGGAGAAAGGCTTGAGAACCACATAAGGACTGTCGAGCTGCTACTACAGAAATTCAGTAATGCAGCAGAGTGTTGGATGGATAAGCAGCTAAGCGGCCTTCAGAACTGGATGGGGGCTTTAACCAAGCTGGTGAGCGATCAGGCCCAAAGCTTATCTGAGTGGCTGGAGAGGCATGCCCAGGATCTCAGCTCAGGGCTCCATGTAAACTTTGGAAACTTCTATGAATTCCAAGACATATATACCAAAGATCATGGCTACGAGCTGGGGACAGACATCCTAGCTCACAATGAATGCTCAGGAAAAAACATCAACCGAACAGATACGTGGCTGGACCAAGATGCTCACAGTGACCTGGATGAGCAGTTGGGTGGAGACCTTCTCAGCTTCTACGACATACCGGAGATGTATGCCAGCAGTGTAAGCAGTTCGCTCGAAGACTGTGCTCACGGTCACATCCAGTTCTTAAAAAACCGTGTAGCCATGCTGGAACAGTTATGGGACAGCTGTAGAGCAGCTGTTAGCATGTTGCTGGAGGAACACGACACAGCGGAAGAAGCATCATTCCAAAAATATACCTGGGACTTCCTAAATATGGGCCCACAGATAGAAGAACTGGGAAGCGCGGAAGCAATGGCACAGCCAGCTGAGCCCTTCAGTTATATGAAATGGTTGGGAAAGCATGCTGGTGCTTTGGAACGATGGCTGCAAAGTATCATTGGAGAGTAGCCAAAGAAAGTGAGCATTTTAAAGGCATTCAGGGGGGACATATTCCACATGTCATCATTCGCCAGGTGACTGATATCAAACTTATGCTGTGAATTTCTGTAGTCTACACATATGTAGGCTGTAATATATTAACAAATAAAGCATAAGTAGTAATTACCTCTTCCTTCCCATTTTTTCTTAAACACAAAAAGCTGCCTTAAACTGAGCCAGAATATTATTCTATTCAGTCAGTATTGTCTTCTGTAGCTGGCAGCAGAGTGCCAGGGCAGACGTCCTTCACATTTCCTGTTACGCAATCCTTCACTGGAGATACCCCAAAGATTGAAACTCGTAGCTTCTGCATACAAAGCAGATGCTCGGCTACTGAGCAACCCCATTGAAATATGTGCAGTGGCCTTATATTGAACTAGATCAGGGGTGGCCGAACTCACAAGCCTTTCCACACACACACACACACCCAGAGTATGCACTAACCTGGATAGACCAGTGATCTACACACAAATCAGATGCTCCATCACTGAGCTGTGGAACTCTGTTCTTACTTATTGCTTGCTTTATATCAAGTAGCTCAAAACCACAATCCAGACCAACCACACTGAGGTTTGATCCGTGGGCAGCCGTGTTGGTCTGAAGCAACAGAACCAAGTTTGAGTCCAGGGGCACCTTTAAGACGAACAAAGTTTTTATGCAAATTATGAGCTTTTGTGTGTATGCACACTTCCTCAGATATCTGCCAGGAACGCCCTGGCAACTCGCAGGGGTGGGTGGGGTGGGGACTTACCAGCAGTAAAACTAGGCCTAGGCCCACATTGCTAGTGATGGGGGGACACTCTGGTATTTTGGACAAAAACTCTATGGTAGAAGTAACTTTAATCATAGAGTTTTCGCCCAAATACCAGAGTCTCGCTTTGTCGCCAGCAACGGGATGATGTCACTTCCAGTGCATGCTAGAAACGACATCGCTGTGTTGCTGGCGACGTAGGCTGAGGCCTACTTTTCCTACTGATAAGTCCCCCACAGGCCAGTGGATTAGCACCAGGAGGAGGGGCCTGGCAACCTTACATGGCCTTCAGTTTACAAGACCTGAGCAAGGCTGTTAATGGTAAGATGGTTTGGAGGTCATCAATTTATATGATCAGCATAAGCTGGAAGCAACCTGATGGCACATAACACGCACACACAAGTTAAGTTAGGCTGAGACCCAGACTGACTGACTAAAGTTGTCAAATTCTAGGGGGGCGGGGTGGAGTTTTCCTGGAATTACAAATGATTTCCAGATTACAAAATATCAGTTCCCAAGCTTTGGAGGGTGGTCTCTTTGGTATCACATCCCCAAACTCTCCCCTCCCCAAACTCTGCCCTCTCAAGACCCTGCCCCCAAATACCTGGGAATCTCCCTGCTCAGAGTTGGCAGCCCAGTGACCAACCCAAGACCATCCAGCGATCTTTGAGTGGAGATCTGAGATCCATGCAGTCAAACACTTGTCACTTGACTACCATCAAACCTGATCCAGGCACTTTGGGGGCGGGGTTCCCCCCACCGGCTGGATGCAGGCCAGTGCATTGGGGCCCCTAATGTGGACAAACCCCTGCCCCCCCCCAGGGGGGATCTGGCAACCCTAGAGGGGAGGTACCTCAACAAGGGTATAATTCCATAGAGTCCACTCGCCAAAGGAGCCATTTTCTACAGTGGAACTGATCTTGGTTTCCTGGAGATCAATTGTAATAGCAGGAGATTTCCAGGTGCCACCTGGATTCTGGCAACCCTACGCTTGCCCTTGCGTGACACTTGGACAAATCACACTGAATTCTAATTCATGCTAAAGAAACACAGCTCCTAAAAAAAGAGAAGGCATACCACAATGCCTTCAAAGCACCTCTGTTTCTATTTGAACTCCAGCCCTGCTGGCTCTCTTCTTTCTTTCTCCCCCCCCCCACCCCCAGCCTTGGTTGGAAAAGGAAGAGCGAGAGGTCAGGGAAGAGAAATCTCTTTTTTTAACGCACAGCTTGGGATACAAACCACATCAACACAGCCAGAGCTAGACAGATATTAATGACATTACATCTCCGCGCCTCTAAGATTTTTAACGTTTTTCCTCCCTCTGAAATTCTATTTATCCACTTTGATGGCTTTTTTAACATGGAATACATTTTATCCTACTGTGTGTATGGGGGAGGGGACACCCTAAAGGCATTTGCACAAATTAAGCCATATTTTCCGTCTGAGATCGCCCGTCCAGACGTGTAATATATACATGGTCGTTATCCAATTGTCGTACAAGTTGCAACACTCAGACATCTGCCCTCCAGAAACCGTTTCTGCAACAAGGATATCGCATGTTCCTCGACATTCCTCCTGTTTCTGTGGGAATGCAATTCTTTGCCATCCCATGCATCCATTTACTATGTGAAATTGGGGGAGCGAAAAACTTCCTCGTCCAGACCTGGATTGTTTTGGCATGTACCAGAACAAATGAGCTCCCGTCTGCCTCCTCCATATCCAACAGCATGTCTGTACATTTTCCCGCCCTGTAGAAAGGCACAAGTTTCTTCAGGAGGAAATCTACCAATGGAGGGGCAGCACATGGGAGGCAGCCAACCAACAAGGAAGGGGCGGAGCATGCTGAGGCCATCAATAACAGGATTCAAGATATACTACAGGTTTCCCAACACATGGTAGGTATAAGAGATCCTTTAATTCAGGGGTCCCCCAACCTTTTTCAAATGGTGGGCACCTTTGGAATTCCCCCTCTAAGCTGAGTTAGTGCGAGCTAGCTCACAGCTGTTTAGCCTCTGGCTCACACATTTTGTTCTTAGCTCAGGAAGGATGGCTCCCGAGCAAACTGATTTATGCAGTAGCCAACTCGCTCAGACACCAGGTTGGGGACCGTACCTGGGATTTTGTACATACAAAGCAGGTGCTCTTCATTGAGCCACAGCCTTTCATGGTTAAACAAGGGTGGGGAAACCCACAATTTTTTTTTAAAAAAAACCCACCTGATTCTGTAGAAGCAGAATTAGACATAAGCACAAGAGGGTTTGTGTACAGTAATCACAGCACAATCTGAAGAATTAGAGATTCACATATTTCCAGGGCCTTTTTTGTAGAAAAAGCCCAGCAGGAACTTATTAGCATAATAGGCCACACCCAACAGCAGGAACTCATTAGCGTATTAGGCCACACCCCTGACAGCACAGCTCATTAGCATATTAGGCAGGGGATGGGAAAGCACAGGGCAGGCATGGAAGCTTGTTTCTCTCCCCCCACCCCCCAAGCTTCTCTGCCACTGTGGAAGGGAAGGCAGAGAGAGGCTTTTCCTTGTCAATTTCACTCGCAGCTGACTGGTGGGGAGTGAAATTGACAAGGAAATCCCAAGGGCTCCCTGTTGTGTTTGGAGTATTGAAGCAGCAATAGCTTGATAGAGCTCTGGTATCTGAAAGTTCCAATTCTTATTGGCTGATGACTAAAGACTCCCATTGGTCCTAAAGACAATCCAGATACCCAATCGCTGAGCCCTGCTTAGGTCCAATAGTATTGCTTGTATATAGTTACTTTGTTGAAAGTTATGCGTTGGAACAGTATAAATTAAGGTGCCGCTCTCATAGAGCTGACTTTGGAGCTGAGCAATATCACTGAATAAAAGCCTGTTGTTTGAATTCATCGCCTCCCGCTCAATACTTAAAACTCCCCTGAGGGAAAGATGGCATTTTAACATGCTACCTTTCCCTCTTGTGTGTAATGTAGTGAGGGCAGTGTGCTCTGTAGCCACGCATGCTCAGAGGTTTTGGTTGTAGGCGTGGCCAGCTCAGGAGCCAGCCGGAACTCCGTTCCTGTGCATTCCTGCCCAAAAATAGCCCTCCATATTTCCAATATACGGTTTGGAACTCAGCACAATGTTAATCACTCAGCCTGCATTAGCCAGAAGACTTGAATCTGCCAGATATTTGAACCGAGCCAGCTGCATTTAATCCAGTACCCTAGTTTTGTAGGATGATTTTTTGTTTCAAACCCCTAGAATCATCATCATTGCTTTATTACAGTCCATAACCAGCACAAAACAGTCCAGATATATCAAAAACTGGATATCAAAATATAACTATAATGTGAAATTTAGATACTAATGCGGAGACAGAACAAAACAGAAGCATTTACAAGCAATTAGAATGAAATATCATACGATCCATATCACACCTTTACATACTAAGAAAGTTGGGAATTCAGCGCAATTCCAGCTGGGAATTCAGAGAAACTAGCAGATAGATTATACAACGTCATAACGATATGTCAATTGCTGATTTTTTTGCAAATGAAATAGTCCCCAGGGGTATGGGGGGAATGGCCATTGTGGGGGGACTGGAGCAGAGAAAATGCAAGGAAACCTGCCACGCAGAAGCCCCATAGCTTTTGCACTGTATCCACGGCCATGGCGACATCACAAGCCCTCCCCATGTGGAAAACAGTGCAAAAGTCTGAAGATGTTGCAGTGCTTTGGTAAAACGAAAATGGTGCAGCCTTAATATAGCCTCCATGCACTGCGGCAGCCTTAGCATGAATCCCACCCACCTGGAAAGCCCACCGAACATCATTGCACCATAAACAAAAAGGCATTAGTCCGAAACGTTTTCCTCAACCAGTAGTGGCTCTGTTGTCACCATTGCAGCCATTAAGAGTTTGTTATTAGCATAGCACATGAACGAACTTAAGTTATTTACCCTGTCGGTTTACTTAGTCTATGTTGCACACAGCATATGAGGTAATTTTTTTAGTTTCTTCGTTTCTGGCAGAAGAAAGTGTTATGTGCTCCCTGCTTCCCTGAGCGAAGAGAAGTTCCAAGGGTAGCGTTGCAGGGGTTCAGTTTCCATTGGACCAGAGAAGCAAGGAGCGCTGAAGACTCACAGTGTCTCTGTAACGTTTGCTGTATTTACAAATAAGCCGAGCAAAATTGGAGGCCAGTGCAGTCCTGTAAAGCAGACAGCAGATCCCCAGATAGCAATGTGAGCGGCCCACCTCCAACGCTGCACCTCCAGTTTCCAGCTAACTTCAGGCCAGAAGCTCTCGGCCTCTCTTCCCTTCAACCCACTCCAACCCCAAAGTGCCATTTCTCACACATTCGCTGGCTCGGTCTCTCCCTACCCCAGCGAGTAAACTGCCCACTCGGGAAACCTTCCACAGACGCTAGGAAACAAATGTTTCTATCAGGGCCTTGACGGTCCAAATTCACAGCAATCAAGCGGGCCAAACTCACAATAAAAGTCTGCACACATGTCCCCAGCGGATGCATTCTGAGGTAAACTGTGAGTTTACTACAGTGTGGCGCAGGGCCCACGGCCTAATGGTTTCCCTCAGTCTTAAAATCAGAAAATCGCAGAAAGGGAGAGACCGTACAAATGCTGGTTGCGCATTGGGGTTATGAGATATGGGTTGGGAAATTCCTAGAGATTTTTGGGGGGGGGGGGTGGAGCCTGGGAATGGTGGGGTTTGGTAAGGGGAGGGGAGGGGAGGGGACTCAGTGGGGTATAATCCAGCGTTGCCAGCCTCCAGGTGGGGCATGGGGATCTCCCACTTTTATAACTGATCTCCAGCTGACAGATCAGCTCCCCTGGAGAAAATGGTTGCTTTGAAAGGTGGACTCTATGGCATTGTACCATGCTGAGGCCCCTCCCCTTCCCAAACCCCACATTCTCCTGGATCTACCCCCAAAGTCTCCAGGTATTTTCCAATCCAGACCCGGCAACCCTAGTACGGTGGGATTTGGGGAGCGGAAAGACCTCAGAGGTGTATCATGCCATAGTGTCCACCCTCCAAAGCAGCCATTTTCTCCAGAGCAACTGATCTCTGTCATCTAGAAACCAGTTGTAATTCCAGGAGATCTCCAGGCCCCACCTGGAAGTTGACACATCTCCGTAACATGGGAGGGCTTGGCGTGATTTGGGCCCACCTGGAAGTTGGCAACCCTAGATAGGAACTAAAGCAACCATTTTTCTTTTCCTGCTTGTTGATGGCTGCTTGTTGATGGCAAAGGATTGTGAGGAAAATAAGGGATAAGGACAGGGGCGAGAGAGTAGCTCCTGAAGCATGCTACATATAATTTAGAATACAGCTTGATGCCCTGACCTGGACAGCTCAGGGTAGCCTGATCTCATCAGATCTCAGAAGCTAAGCAGGGCCTGCCCTAGCTTGTATCTGGATGGGAGACCTCCAAGGAATACCAGGGTCATGACGCAGAGGCAGGCAGGGCAAACCACTCTGAGCATCTCTTGCCTTGAAAACCCTATGGGGGTCACTGTAAGTTATCTGTGACTTGATAGTGCACTTTCCACTACCACAGCGTCAGGATATTAATACACAGTCCCTATATAACAGTCTCTGGTAAAGAGCCAGTTTGGTGTCGTGGTTAGGAGCGTGGACTCTAATCTGGGAGAACCAGGTTTGATTCCCCGCTCCTCCACATGCAGCTGCTGGAGTGACCTTGGGTCAGTCACAGTTCTCTCAGTGGTGTTCTCTCAAGAGCAGTTCTCGAAAGAGCTCTCTCAGTCCCACCTACCTCACAGGGTGTCTGTTGTGGAGAAGGGAAGGGAAAGATTGTAAACTGCTCTGAGACTCCTTCGGGTAGTGAAAGGTGCGGTATAAATCCAATCCCTTCTTCTTCTCTATTGAGTGTCCTGCTTTCTGTCTGTCTCTTTCTAGAACCAATTCGTTTCTACAGCTCCTAACAAATGAGAAATGTCACATGTTCTGGAAGACATTAAAACCTCCGTACAGAAAAAGGTCACGATTGCCTCATTTACTAGATGCCCATGGGCTCAGGGTTATACAGCTAGGGAGCCAAGCAATTAAAAAACCCAACAGCCTCATCCAGCTAGGCCTACCCAATCAGTGACCCTTCCTTGCTCTAAGGCAGTGAGCCAGCACGCTGTTAGGAAGCAGGTGGAGAAGAAGTATACTTCCAACACCTGTTCTCTTGAGAAGCCTGTGTAAATGCAAGGCAAAAACGCCAGTCCATCCTGCTTTGGTTCATGCTGGGAAACTGTAAAAGTTCATGAATTTCTCAGGCAGGCAAATACTGAAATGCCTTCCTACCCTCCAGCAGATGGAAATATTCTAAATGTTTATGTCAAGACCCAAGAAGGTGGCAGCACTTTTCGCTTGGCTATAGGTGTGGGCCACAAGTATGTCTGGAATGTGTTTATCGTGAACTCGGACTGAGCTGGGAGAAGAAGAGATATTCCTGTCTGGAGAAGCAAGGGGGGGAAGTCCTAAAGTTTCTGACATTATAAGCTGGTAGAATCGGGGAAAGGAATGATTTCTTTAGTCTTGTGTCTGAGACAAAACATTACAGAGCAAGAGGGAGGTTTGTCGTCGCCCATGAGTCAGTGCTGTTATTAATATGCACAATACAATTCCACATTATCGGAAAGATAAAACCCATGAAGCTACCTCGTATGAGTCAGATCATTGGTCTACCAAGGCCAGTTACTGACTACTCATACTGGAAGTGGTTCAAGCTGAGATCCTTCGCATCACCCATTACATGGTCTCTTTGAGCTGGAGATACCATGGATAGAATCTGGGACCTTCCGCATGCAAAGCAGGTGCTCCATTACTAAGCCATGGCCCCATGCTCCACATGCAGCTTCATGTGTTCATGTACTCTCCATGATCAACATATGAAGCTATCGGTCTTCCTTTTCTACTCTGATTACACTGTGGTCCTTTAGGGCTGCAGGCAGAGATCTTTTGAGGTGGGGACGTCAATGACTGAAGCATCTTCAGGCAAGGCATGTGTACTGCCTACCACTCAGCAACAGCTTCTGTCCTGTTGGGGATAATGTTGCTCCAACATGGCTTTTCCCTAGACAGAACCCATATTTATATTGATGCCTCAAGACCCAGCCTCATGCTTTTACTGAGAAAGAACATCTCCACCTGATTCCTGCCGCCCACTTCCATGCCGTATATCTTCACACATTCATGGGCCCCATGAGCGACTTCTAGGGTGGTGCAGTGGTTGTTGGAAGTGCCGGCTGTGATGTCCCCTGTCTCAGACCTCCAGACTGAGTGGCAAGAGAGGCTAGATAGCTAGATAGGCACACTTACCTTCCTTCCTGTATCTACTCTTCTGCCACTGTCCTCTTTGAAATGTAGATTGCGTTCTCAGGGACCAATTTCCCTTTCCTGCTTCTCTCTCACTTTGAAGGAAGATTTGCTCTCTACCTCCACGCACCAAGAGAGGGACATGCAGTCCTCTCTTGGCACCATGAGGCAGACGGGCCCCTCACCATCCGCCTCCATCTTGTAGCTAGTAAATCAGTAATCTATCAATCTCTGCTCTTTCCCATCCAAAGTGTACTTCTCAAGTACTTCTCTTCTAAGCTTGCAATGTGGCTCTGTGTGGCTTTGTATGCCAAGTAACCTGGTAAAGTGACGCTCCTGCATTTGGAGCTTTACTTGAGCACTCTGCCAACTAATGGTGATTGGACTAACCACACCAGTTAACCTCAATAGTCATTAGGCTGCTGGACTTGGACCCTGGAGACCAAGGTTCAAATCCCCCCTCTGCCACGAAACTTTGCCAGGTGACTCTGTGCCATTGGGTCGCTCTCAGCCCCCACCTCACAGGATTGTAGTGAGGGTAAAACTGAGGAGAGGAGAATGATTACTGTTCCCCTGAGCTCCTTAGAGCAGGGGTGGGCAAATTGCAGCCCGGGGGCCACATGCGGCCCGCCACAGAGTTTTTTGCGGCCCGCCAAGACAGTCGGCCATGTGGTTTCAGGCAGGCCTCTGTCTGAGAAGGTCAAAAGGGCTCCCGCTCTCTCCTGGCTTACTACTATTTTACCACTAAACTACCACTATTTTATTTAATTTATATTTATTGATTTTTATGATACAATTTATCCCTTTTCTGAAATGCAAAGTTAACTAATGAATGCAATCATTTTAAAAGGTGTGGCCCTCCGCTAACCTCCGCTCCCACAAAGTGGCCCACGAGCCAAAACAATTGCCCACCCCTGCCTTAGAGGAAGGGTAGGATAAACATGTAATAAATCAGTTGACTTACAGAAAAGGTGACTTGCCCTGCCTGGTGGGCTGGGTGGCTGAATTAAGCAGCATTTCAGTCTCTTTAAGCTTTATCCACAACCAGGGCTCCAGGCCCCAAAAGCTGTTTATCCTTCTCTTGATAGTGCTGTGAGGTTCTAGAAGAAGAAGAAGAAGAAGAAGAAGAAGAAGAAGAAGAAGAAGAAGAGATTGGATTTATATCCCGCCCTTCACTCACTTGGAGTCTCAGAACGGCTTACAAACTCCTTTCCCTTCCCCTCCCCATAACAGACAGCCTGTGAGGTAGGTGGGGCTGAGAGAGCTCGGAGACAACTGTCCTTGAGAGAACAGCTGGTACAGAGCTATGGCTTGCCCAAGGTCATCCAGCAGGTGCAAGTGGAGGAGTGGGGAATCAAACCCGGTTCTCCCAGATTAGAGTCCGCGCACTTAACCACTACACCAAACTGGCTCTTAGCTTTGCTCTTCTCAACTTACCTCGACAGCATAGCTTCTGCAGGTTAGATCCTAGCTGTCCATCCCACTGTTTTTGAGATGTTCCTCCAGGTAAGAGCCTTCCACCAATGCAAGAGCCTTCTCCTCCAGGAGAGCCAGCTATATCAACAGAAGGTTTCTAGAGAGGGAGGAACATGTTGGAACCAACAGGTTACACACAGGCTATTACCTGAGTCACAGGTCGTGTTGAAATGATTTTGTGAAACATTTGTTAATATGTTGTTTAATTAATATGAATAAAAATGCTCTAGAGCAGGGGGTCCCAACCTTTTTGACCCTGTGGGCATCTCTGGCATTCTAACACAGCATGGTGAGCATACCCACAAAATAGCTGCCACACAATGGCCGCCACACAATGGCTGCCACAGGAGGCGGGGCCAGCCACCTCAGCTTACCTTCGCTCAAAGGGTGAGAATCCTTGAGCTTTAGTGGCAGCTGCTGCTGAACCAATGTTTTTTAAAAATCTGCCCAGTCAATCAAATGTCCGATGGCCAATAAGAAGCCTTGGTGGCCAAAAGCCTCACTTGGCCCTGCCCATTTGCTCAAAACACTTGGTGGGCCCCAGGAAAGGTGTCATCCGTTGCCATGGATGGGGACCCCTGATCTGGAGCTTTACGGCCTACCATTTTCCAATCTACACCCAAGAGACACACACAAAAAATCTTTTACTAAAAAAACACAATAATATTAGCCTGAAAGTTTTGTCTGTTGATGAGCAACACAGCCAACATTCTGTACATATTTGGCAAAGGGAGCTCAGTATCTCATTCTCAGCCCATTATCTATAAAATTCTGACAGAAGTCCTCCACCCTTATTCACCTGCCTGTGCTCTGAGATCCACGAATGCAGCCTTCCCGTGGGAACTGATCTTGGCTGAGGTAACATTGGTCAGAATCCATGCCGGGGGGGGGGGGGGGTGTTTCAGTTTCCGCTGCCAGGTGGTGGAATTCCCTTCCCCAAGTTGTATGAAGCAGCACCACCCTTACACACACCTTCTGACCTAAACTGCAGAAGACCTTTCTTTCCCAGAAGACCTCTGGACTGGAAAAAGATATTGGATGGTACCAGTCTTGTTTTAGATACCTCCCTCCAACTTCTATGAGTTTTAGATGATTCTTATGAATCTTCCATGAAACTGTTCATGTTTTACTTTCTGTAGCTACCCCAAGAACCTTGTAAGAAGGAAGGAGGCTATTGGATCATTGACCTTTGGATAGATTTATAGCCTGATAGATAGATTTATCTATCAGTTTGATAGATTTATAGCTTGCCCTCCCCTGTACAACAGGGCTCAAAATGGGTAACAACAGTATTCATAAATTAAAAGTATTAGAACAATTCTTACAATAATACTGCCACTGGTATGATGGCACATAAAAAGAGAAGCACAACATAGCTGGTATTATGCATAATTGCTCATTATAGAGCAGTGGAACAGGTGAACTATGGGCAATGTTCCCTCTAAGCTGCGGAGTCTCGTGACCTGAAATTCTACTTCATGGGCCAAAAGACCTAAAGTCTGAGTCCAGTGGCACCTTTAAGACTAGGGCTGCCAAGTCAGCCCGGGGGGCGGGGTATCCCCCGCTACAGGGGTTCCCAATCCGCCGGCCAGCATTCGGCCGGCGGGGGAAACCCCACCCCTGAGGTCGTCCAGCCTGGATGACCTCCCTAACATAATGACGTCACCCGGAAGTGACGCCATCACATTGGGGGTGTTGCCAGGGCGACGCTCTGGCAATCGCCCCAAAACTCTATGATACTATAGAGTTTGGGGGCGATTGCCAGAGCGTTGCCCTGGCAACTCCCCCAACGTGTTGACGTCACTTCCGGTGACGCCGCTTTGCGCGCACACCGGGGAAGCTCCCGGCCAGCGGAGCTTCCCCCCCGCCGGTAAGTTAAATACACTTGGCAACCCTATTTAAGACCAACAAAGTTTTATTCCAAGTATGAGCTTTCGGACTGTATCGGAGGAAGTGTGCTTTGCACATGAAAGCTCATACTTGAAATAAAAGGTTGTTGGTCTTAAAGCTGCCACTGGACTCAAACTTTGTTCTGCGGCTTCAATATGACTACCCATCTGAATCTAGGATTAGAGTTGTGAGCTAGGAAGGAAGGAAGGAAGGAAGGAAGTTAATAAAACGGAATGCATAGGCTGTCTGAAAAGTGTTAGCGCTGGTGCTCTGAAGGCCTCTCTGTTGCATTAATGGCCTGCAGTCAGTTATTGCCTTCTTGCAAAATCCTGTTGCAGTGAATTCATTGAAAGCAAAGTGTGGATTGGATTATTTCCTGAACTCTGCCAAAAGATACCTTTCTTGGCAACCATCAAGTGTTTTTTGAAAATAGGCAGGGCCATATGGGGCTTTTGCTAGGGCTGCCAGCTCTAGGTAGGGAAATACCTGGAGATTTGGTGGGTGAAGGCTGGGAAGGACAGGGTTTAGGGAGGGGAAGGGAGGGACTTCAACAGGGTATAATGCCAGAGTCCACTTTCCAAAGCGGACATTTTCTCCAGGGGAACTGATTGCTCTTGCCTGGAGATCAGTTGTAATAGTGGGAGACCCCCCAGCCATCACCTGGAGGTTGGCAACCTTAGCAAGCCCAGCAAGGGTGCTGACTGGCTAGCAGAGATTTGATTGGCTGCGCAGATTTGTTTTAAATGTTGCTTCTGTAGCAGCTGCCACCACAGAACAAGGATCTGCACTGTGTAACTGAAAATAAGCTATGACAGCCATTTTGTGCCTGTCTCCACCAACTGCAGCGGCCATTGTGTGCCCATCAGGCTGTGTCAGAATTCCCAAGGAGCTCACCAACTAAAAAAAGTTCAGGACCCCAGATCAAGGTGTAAAAATTCTGTGCTTGTTCCTGTGGTAGTTGCTAGGGAAGTCTCCTCCGTTCTTCCCATGGTTGTTTCAATCACTGCCACAGACGTGGTGTTTCTTTGGCTATCCTCTCATTTTCGGTCACACCACAGAATCTTCTGCTCCTCTGCAGCCCACATTTTAATCCCCCTTCCTACAAGGGGCTCATGGATCTCTCTCCCCACTTTATTTACCCTCACAAAAACTCTGTGAGGTAAAATGGCTGAGAGACCAACCAAAAATCACCCAGTGAGCCTCAGGGCTGAGTAGGGATTTTGTTAAATAGTGGGTTCCATGAATCAGTGGACTCACTGCTAGTGATCAGCTCAACTTTATTTATGATTTCAGCCAGAGCAAGTCTGAAGAACAGGGCCAAATGCCCTGTTTAAATAGCATGCAATTGCCACACCCAAACACACCCCACTCCCAATGACAGGCTATTGACAAAACATTACTGTTTGACTGGTTACTGCCAGAATCCTAGTGGGCTATGGTTCTTAGGCTCCAAGCTCAATTAGTCTCTGGAGGCACAGTCCTGCAGTGTTTCAGTCCCAATATATAACAGATTTGGACCCAGTTATTCTCCCGAGTCCTCTTCCAGCATGGTAGGTACTCAGTTCCTAGGGTTGCCACTTGCCAGCTCTGGTTGAAAAATACCTGGAGACTTTGGGGGTGGATCCAGGAGAGGGTGGGGTTTAGGGAAGGGAGGGGCCTCGGCATGGCACAGGCCATAGAGTCCACCCTCCAAAGCAACCATTTTCTCCAGGGGAGCTGATCTCTGTCTGCTGGAGATCAGTTGTAAAAGCAGAAGATCTCCAAGCCCCACCTGAAGGCTGGCAACCCTATCGGCTCCATAACCAGAACACACTGGACACAAAAGGTCTAAGATCTCCAGAGCACAATTATACCTGCCCCCATTTTCTTTTTTATCCCCATCAAATATCTTTTTTGCATGGTTTTTGTACTGCCCTAGCAGTAGTTAGCAGCTTGTATGAAGCAGGAATATGTTTTAGTATAGTTTACTCTGTTGGTTAGATAAAGTTCCCTCCGGGGCCTTTTACCATACCCGGGAAAAGCCTCTTCCATTTTTCTCTCTGTTTTGGAAGCTTATCAGTGGCAAGTGAGAGGCTCAGAATTCATCTCTTTCTTCCAGTAGTCTGACATAGGAATTTTATCAACGAATATGAAATCCTTCGTCCACTCAGCTGGATATGCAAGTTACTGAATTTGAATGCATGGAGAACAATAAAATGATATGACCCTGTAGGGCTGTTGCCTTGGCTACTTACTGTAACGGAGCTGAGTTGTTCTTAACGCCTCAGAACAGAATAGTTCCCATGCTGCACCAGGGTTCACTTCTACCCCCGTTCCTGAATCCATCTGCTGCCTACCAGGAGTTTTGAGTTCTTTTACTGCTCTGTGAGAAGTTGCTGCCTCTCTTCCACCATCCATAAAGGCTACAGTTTCTTCATGAGACAACCCGTCCCTCTTTTTCCAGAGTTTATGCACATAACCCTAAGAATCTTTTTAAATAGTGCCCATTCGGGATGGTCTGGAGTCAGACCATCCCAACAGGTTGATTGCACGCTGGAATGACCAGATGGGGGAAAGTCCGCCATTGGCCCGTCAGCAAGCTTTAGACCGGACTTTCAGCAGTATCTTTAAAGTACGGCTCCATGAAGCTTGCTGGGTGACCTTGGGTCAGTCACAGTTCTGTCAGAGCTGTTCTCTCAAGAGCACTTCTCTCAGAGCTCTCTCAGCCCACCTCCCTCACAGGGCGTCTGCTGTGGGGAGAGGAAGGGAAGGAGATTGTAAGCCACCATGAGACTCCTTCAGGTAGTGAAGGGCAGGGTATAAATCCAATCTCCTCCTCCTCCTCTTCTTCTCTTCCTCCTCCTCTCTGCTGCTTCTCTGCTCCAGATGACACACATCCACAAATGAAGAGGGAAAAGGGAAAAAGGAAGGACCCTTGGACGATTAAAATGTAAACTATAATGATAATAATTGCCCCATCACTGGGCCCAAATATTTGCTTTTGCTTATATGTATCTAGAATCCCATGGCTAGGGTTGCAAGCTCCAGGTTGGGAAAATCCTGGAGATCAGGAGGTGGGGGCTTGATGAGGACAGAGTTTGGGGGAGGGAGCAGGGATGGGGCCTTACTTCATCTCCTTCGTCTGGAGATGAGCTGTAATTTTGGGAGAGATTCAGCTCCCACCTGATACTCTGGTGGTGGGGGAGAAAGCAACCAGAGAGGGACAATTTGGAGTGGGAATTTTTCTCCCTTTGCTTCTCTGCTCCTAAACTGTTAGGCTCAAGCTCGGAACGAATTGAAATATTAAAACATCTGACCTAGTTTTATTGACTTCACATTCACCATGAGCAAGAGTGAAGCTGATAAGTGTGACAGAGATGAGGGCCTCAGGTGTTTAGGGAAGGAACCTAGATGTTTGGATTTTTCAACATTGGCAGGTATGCAGCCGCCTAAAAATTTATTGATGCTGTGTAATAGGTCACCTAAGTCGTACGGCATTCTTTGTGATTACTGGCTAAATGGCAAAGGCCGAAAAATCAGAGAATAATAAATAGCACATACTCAACAGCCGTTTCATGTCTCAATATAAGACTTTTATATGGAGAAAGACCAAACTCAATACCGCTCCATCTCTAGACTCATGGCGAAAGAAGGTCTGGGAACAATTTCTCATGGACAAAATCACGAATAGCCTCAGCCCGCCCAACCCCTCCATTGATGCGACCTCCTCCCGATTTGTGTGCACCTGGTACCCATTCCTAACATACATGACTGCCCAGAACTTACTTCCCCAGGATCCTGGCTACTCCTCTTGGCTCCGTCTCTGAAACCTACCACTCTGTCTCTTTCATGACTCTTTTCCCCTGCTCACACCATACACCCCACTAGACTTAATGGTTAAGACAGCTACACTCAGGTTAAAACAGATTTAGCAAACCACCAGACACTAACTTGACTCTTTCAAAGATACTTACTTGTGATTGTACACTGCTTGATATGATGACTTTGGGTTTTTGTTTTGTTTTGTTTTTGTTTTTTGTTTTTTTGGCATGGAAAATGTTGACATTGTTGTATCCTGCTTTGATTTGCTATAATAATAAAAATTATATTTAAAAATAAAAAATAAAAAAATAAAAATATGGAGAAAGACCACTCCCTGTTCATGGAACAAACGTCTGGCCTCGACAAAAGGTTCAGAACACAATGATAAAAAGGGCATGACAGTGAAGGTCAACAAACAAACAAAAAGAAGTTTGGAGCAGTTAGATGCCAGAAGGGGAATATTTTTAGACAGTTTGGTATAATTCTACTCGTTTTCTTCCTGAGGAAGTGGCTGTGGAAAATGGTTTTAGCTGTCAACTTTTGAGGGGGTCACTTTCCCCCCCCCTATTTCCGAAATGGCTCTGACTTAAAGCGTCAAACTTTGCCCTGGGCACAGTGAAGCATTCCTTCCTTAAGGAGAGCTTGCTGGGAGAATGAAGACCTTACCTGACATGGAGGAAATGACAGTCCATGCCTTTGAATGCTCAGAAGTGTTCTTGCTGCAAAAAATTAGCTCTGGATGTCGACTGCTGGGCTTGCTCCAAAGGTAAAGGGAAGAAGAAGGAGAAGGAGAAGGCGAAGAAGAAGAAGAAGAAGAGGAGGAGGAGATTGGATTTGATCCCACCCTTCACTACCCGAAGGAGTCTCAGAGCAGCTTACGAACCCCTTTCCCTTTCCCTCCCCACAACAGACACCCTGTGAGGTAGGTGGGGCTGAGAGAGTTCTCTCAAGAACTGCCTTTGAGAGAACAGCTCTGGACTTATGACTGACCCAAGGTCACCCCAGCAGGTACATGTGGCAGAGTGGGGAATTCAACCTTGTTCTCCCAGATTAGAGTCCACATTCCTAACCACTGGCCTGCTTCCATATGCTGGTCTAGGACTAGAGTTGCCAACATCCAGGTAGGGCCTGGAGATCTCCCAGAATTACAATTCATCTCCAGATCACGAGGATTTGTTCGCCTGGAGAAAATGGCTGCTTTGGAGGGTGGAGTCCATGGCATTATACCCAGCTGAGGCCCCTCCCCTCCTCAAACCACACCCTCCCAGGGCTTCATACCCCAAATCTCCTGGTATTTCCCTACCAGGAGTTGGCAACCCTACTAGGGCTCCTCTTGGGCTGACCAAAGGATCTTCTTCCCATCTGCCTGAAACATCTTTTAGAAAGGAGCCATGCACACCCAACAGGATTCCAGCTGCCTTCCTCCAGCGTTCTCCACAGCTGCCGTCTTAAGAGGAACAGGACTATATAGAACAGGACTATATGTGTGGCAGGACTATAGTTGCCAACTTCCAAGTGGGGTCTGGAGGTCTCCCAGAATTGCAAGTGATCTCCAGACTACAGGGATCAGTTCTCCAGGAGAAAACAGCAGCTTTGGGGGACATACGATAGGTGGAATCCCTTCCCAAGTTCTCCTCTCTGCAGGCACTGCCCCCAAATCTCCAGGAATTTCCCAGACCAAGTTGGCAACCCTCTGATGGATCTTGGCTGTTGCCTGTATTTGAAGTCATATGTTCTCTTTGGACAGCATTCATGATCCAGGTTTAGCCCCATAGAACCTGTACCAGAAGAGGTTCTGTCTGCATTATAATAATATGATTGGGGGGGGATGGGTGAGAATACAACTCAGTCATGTTCCTGTGCAGAAGAGATTTGAGGCAAGAGCTGAAGACATTTGATGGCAAAAGAACGTCTGTCAGTGTTGGTTCTGGCAACCAACACTGACACGTAGTTATTAGTTAACAGCAACAAGCATTTACACACTGATGGAAATACTAAAATTGGTTCCAAGGGGTGCATTTTTAACTAGGCCTTTTGTCGGTTAATCAGAAAAGCATAGGTTTCAGGCCCTTCACCCCTTGGGTGGTTCTTCTAACACAATCAATATTCAGCTCTTTAGTTTCAATGTGATTTCCAGACTCCAAATCCTTTGTTCCAACTTCTACAAGTTCCACTGGTGTCTTTCTTGTAGGCCCATTGCTAGTCGCCGCTGTCTCTCAGACCTCTTCTCGTCACTCTCAGGATAATGGCAACTGATTTTTAGGTCAGATTCAGGGGCTACTGTAAGACGGTCCCTGTTCTGTGAATTAACATTATACAATCATTTCACCTCCCATGATTTAAGCATGGCTTTAACCTCCCTTATTCAGCTGTATGCACATGTGAAAGTGAAAAACAAGGTTTGTGGCATACTTAGCATATTTTAGGACTTTGAATAGCTCAGCTGGGATACCGTCATCTCCGCTAGCTTAACAAAGTAATGCTTTCTAAGTCCTATTTGACTTTGCACTCCAGAACGTCTGTTGTGGTTGTCAAGGACATTGAGATCCTTCTTGTATAGTTCTTCTGTGTATTTTTGCCACCTCTTCCTAATCTCTTCTGCTTCTGTTAGGTCCCTACCATTTTTGTCCTTTATCATGGCCATCTTTGTACTAAACATTCCCTTGATTTCTCCAGTTTTCTTGAAAAGATCTCTAGTTCCTCCCATTCTATTGTTTTCTTCTATTACTTTGCATTGTTCATTCAGGAAGGCCTCCTTATCTCTCCTTGCTGTTCTCTGAAGATCTGCATTCAGTTGGGTAAATCTTTCCTTTTCCCCTTTGCCTTTCGCTTTCCTTCTTTCCTCTGCTATTTGTAACTCCTCATCAGACAGCCACTTCACTTTCTTGAATTTCTTTTTCTTTGGGATGGTGTGACTGAAGAACAAAAGTATTATCTGTAGCTCAGTTGTTGCTTCAGTATCCATTATATGGAGCCCAGAGATACCATGCATGGAGCTGAGAACTGAATTCTCCCTATGACACATTGTCAGCTAAGCATAAAGTTCAGACCAGCAGTTTAGTTTAGAAATAGTTTTGCAGCTTTAGTAGCAGCAGAGGGACCTGAAAAGTAATCCTGGAAGCTCTGGGCAACCATCCAACAGCATCAGATAGCAGGGTGCAAAGCCCAGCAGAAAGCTGAGGTCAGAGTTCATGACACAGTCACGCACGAACTGTCATTTCAGTGGTCAGAATGTTGGACTAGGGATCTGGGAGTGTGTGTTATGGGCCTCAAGCTGCTTCTGCGTTACAGTGACCCCATGCATTAATGACCTCTAAAATGCCTATCATTAACAGTCTAGCTCCGATCATGCAAATAGAGGGCCATGGCTTCCTTTATTGAGTCAATCCTTCTTTTGGTGATTTTTCCTATTTTTCCTTCTGCTTTCAACTTTTACTAGCATTATTGTCGTCTGAAGATCAGTTGTAATTCCGGGAGATCTCTGAACCCCACCTGGAATCTGGCAACCCTAAATAAAAGAGGGTGAGAGTTTAGAGAGAATCCTGGCTGGCTAGGGGGAAGACGCTGTAGGCTTTTGAAGAAAATGGCTGCTTTGGAGAGTGGACTCTGTGGCATTGTATCCCACTGAGGTCTAGGGTTACCAAGTCCCCCCGGGGGGGCAGGGAAACCCCCACTCGAGCGGCCCGCTCCTCGCCAGCCTGGATTGGGCTGCCGGGGGGGAACCCCACCCCCAAATTGCCGGGCTGCAAAGACGTGCCCAGCACGATGACATCACCCAGAGGTGACGTCATCATGTCGGGCACATTTCGGGGGGGGAACGCTCTATAATTTGAGGGGAAACTGTGTGGTTTTCCCTCTAATTACAGAAGTCCCACCTCAATGTGCCCGATGTGATGACGTCACTTCTGAGTGACGTCATTGCGGTGCGTGTGCTCCATGCGCATGCCAGAAGACCCCAGTGCAGCGAGGACTCCCCCCCCCCGCCAAAAGAAAGGTAAGACTTGGCAACCCTACTGAGGTCCCTGACCTCCCCAGGCTCCCTCCCCAAATCTCCAGGAGTTTCCTAACCTGGATCTGGCAATCCTATCCCTCCCCCGATGTCCAGGCGGGGGGACGTCCTGGCAACTTTACGCCAGGCAGGAAAACGTCTATGGTTTGTGTAGGCCAAGAATACTGGCTTACTTTCAAGCTTTGGTTCTTATGCTTGAGTAAGTTCCATATCCATATTTGCATTTATGCAATGCCAAAAAGTTTCTATTTAACTAAACGTTGCCCCAGTCAGGTGAAGATAAAAGTCATATTACTTGCTATTTGTTTTTGTTTTTTTTAAAGCAACAGATAGATCTACCAGCAAGGGGGAGGGGTTCTCGAACCTTCATTCAGCAGTAAAGAATTAGCCAACAAAACACTGTTTCCTGTTTTGTGATCGCCGCTTATGCCAAAACACCTTAGCTGTGTCCAAAGCTTTTCTTAAAATCTTCCTAAACTGAGTAGATTTAAGCCCAAGGGAGTATATTCTTGTGGGTAATACATGATTTCCTGAATTTGGTAGTTCTTTAGTAGAAAGCTGGATGTAAGGTTTTTTGGTCTGTGTTTTTTAAAAGAAATATTTTTAAAATGAAAAATTACTTGTTAAACCCACTTTTAGTTCTCTCTCTCTCTCTTTTTTAGTATTGCAGTAAAGTAAGCAAATCCAAGACGTACTTTTTTTTTTCCAAGGGAGGGGGGAGAGACTGCTACACCTGCAGAGTTTTACCAGCTCATATTACAAAGACCTCTCTGAAGTGGTTGGGGAGCTATTTCCATTGCAAAACAGCAGGCGTTCTTGAAAGTAATTCAAAGAGCCAAATTAGACAGATTACATCACAGTATATTTCCCTGCAGCATAAGGTACTTTTGAAACACCTGGCTGACATATTTGAAACATCCAGAGAGAAGGGTAACAGGAGGGCTGGTGGCGGGTTTCGAGACTGGCTGAAACGGTCAGGAATGGTTTTGTCCAAGCAGAAGGAGAACAAAATATATCAAATCAAAGTTTTCCCCCCAGACTGGTGTTCGTTCTCTCTCTCTCTCTCTTTCTCTCTCTCTGTGTGTGTGTGTTTAAAAATTTACTTGCGTCAAAGAACCCTATGAAAAACTCAGATGTCTCATCTGTTATAATTGCACTCTCCTTTTAATCCATGTCCACCGCGGTGTCCTCCATGCAATTCTGCACGAAAATTGAATTCAGCCTTCTTTTTAATCCAGGTTTTTCCCCCCATTCTGCACTAAAATCGAGTTCAGCCTCCTTTTTATTCTGGTTTTCTCCCCATTCTGCATTACATTTCCTCCCTTCAGTGGTCAGCCCGGTATCAGCCTGCTGTTGCCCCGGGGTTATTTGGATGCTGTTTCGCTGTGGACTTAATTGCCTTGAACACTGAGAAAAAGGGGTGATTCTCCCATCTGATACTTTTCAGCTGCAAATCGCCCTCTCAAAAGAGCTCTTCAGCACCTTATAAAATCCCTGTATTCCCCCTTACCAACTTTCTTCTCCCCCTACATACGATGAGGCTGCTGCTCTTCCAAACAAGTAATGAGGTAGGGAGGAGGCCAGGTCTCCCAGCGTCGTCGTGTGGAATGGAGCTGGTACTCCCGGATGCAGTTGTAACAAAAGGACTGAGGGAGTTCACATCTTTGACGCTGTGATTCCACCTTGAGAAACTGATATTTATGAAAATAACAATAAACAAATTTCAAATATCTTTCTCTCCCCCCCCCCCCGAGACTGGACTTCTTGCCCTGGCATTTTTGTCACTTGCTTGTCCCTATTGCTCTGAGTCCCCCCCCCCCTTTTCCACATGTGTTTTGCTCCCTCTGGGACTACTGGAGAGAGCAAAACACATTTGGGGGGGGAATCCAGAAGCAGTAGGGACAAACGAGTGACCAAAATGATATTGCGGAAGTGACCTAGTATATGGAACAAGTAAGTAAGTTGTTGTGTTCTAATGGCGACCATCATGCGGTCAGGCCATGCGGTCGGTCCGGGGCAAGCACACAGCCAGGCACAGTCAGAGCTTCACTCCAAAACACAATAGACTGGCCAGATTGTAATTTAGACCTATCAGTCAGCCAGGATGCAAATAGGAGCCAATGACCAGGGGAGACTTAATTGTATTAATTGTAATCCTATCAGAGTGTGTGGGCGAGGCCGGGGGAGCGGTTTAGGTGCGCATATAAGCAGACCCCTGAGCCCAGCTCAGACATATCATATCCTACCACCTAATAAACTTCATGTGCTGATTCACTGAGATGCGTCTCCAACCCCAGTACTTTTCATAAGTATAACAGTAATCGATATGTAATAGTTCAGGCTTGTTGTGCTCAAACAGACCAAGGTATCAGTCAGTTCTATCTAGCCAGTCTTTGAAAAATTAATCAGCTTGCATCTCTGCTCTGCATTGGACTGTCATCTGTTATTTCTTTTGGGGAGTTTCAGGAAGCAATTTTTCTCCAGGCCGATTTGGCTGGAGATCCTGGAGGGTTTTTTTGTCATCTTCTGGGCGTGGAACAGCAGTCCCTGGGCATTCTGGCGGGGGAGATATTTGCGAATTTCCTGCATTGTGCAGAGGGATTGGACTAGAAGACCCTGGAGGTCCCTTCCAGCTCTATGATTCTATGATTCAATGTGTAGTTTTATAGAAAAAAGTGAGTTAGGATTGCCAGCTCCAGGATTGGAAATACCTAAAAAATTTGGGGGTGGAGCCTGAAGAGGGCAGGGTGGGGTAAGGGACTGAGATGGGGAAGGAAGTACAGAATCACTATTTACTACCTAGAGGTAAAACTGGAAAAAAATTAGCAGTCAATATGTTAGGGAGACCAGAAACAAAATGGCAGGCAAAATAAAGTTCAGTCTGGGTTGGATCTTACTAGCTTGTTCATGGTATGAGTGGGAATCAGATGATCTCGTCCAATTCTCCTTCTCACTACAGCCCACCCCCCACCCCACATGGCTCTTTGCCCACATGGATTCCAT
This sequence comes from Lepidodactylus listeri, assembly GCA_029233225.1. Classification (NCBI taxonomy): domain Eukaryota; kingdom Metazoa; phylum Chordata; class Lepidosauria; order Squamata; family Gekkonidae; genus Lepidodactylus; species Lepidodactylus listeri. Next base: position 20,105,274 of record JARCFY010000016.1, read on the forward strand.
GACCCGTAGCATAGCCTTTGTGTGTAAAGGGGGGGGAGGATCAAATAGGTCCCCTCCTCCTTCTGGCACCATCAGAAAAACTGATCGAATCCAACCCCATTTATTTTTTTTATGTAAATATATTTTCAGTCTCAAAGACCTTGATAGTACTACATGTAAAAAAGAACCTGAAATGGATTTGATAAGGAACCATAGTTCTGGTCATTTAAAGATAGCTATACAGTGTGTGGGTCGCAGTTGCTCAGCGGTTAAGACGCTGAACTGCAGACTGGAAGGCCAGAAGTTCAGCAGTTCGAGACCCGAGTGCCACGTGATGGAGTGAGCTCCTGTCTCTGGCCCCAGCTCCTGCCAACCTAGCAGTTTGAAAGCAAGAAATTGCAAGGAGATAAACTGCTTCGGTGGGAAGGTAACAGCATTCTGTGTGCCTCAGCATCTAGTCATGCCAGCCACATGACCATGGAGACGTTTTTGGACAGTGCTGGCTCTTGGGCTTGGAAACGGAGATGAGCACCGCATCCCTAGAGTTGAATTTGACTGGCTTTCAAGCAAGGGAAACCTTTACCTTTATACAGTGTGTAACAGTCATGGACTAGATACAGAAGAGCCAATAGCATCCCCCAATGTAATGTTCCTGCTTTTTTATTGCAGGGATGGCACCTTCTGTTCTGAAACTGCCATTTACAAAAGACCCATGATGTGTGTAATAATGTTTGTCAAGTAGTTAACTGGTGTTAAAATGTCTGCCTGCGGCTTGATGACATTCATAATGCCACTCGTGAGCTTCACGAGGTTTGCATCCCATACCAAATCCTTGACAACATTCGTAATACCCACCATACCTCTCGCACGATGTTTAATAATGCTCGCTAAACACTTCATGATGTTAACGATCCATCCGCCAAGATCTTCTCACTGCGTGCCAAGCCCTTGACCACATTTGTAACATCTGACTCGTGCCTCCCAGCATTTAAAGGACCAGTCTAGCGTCTGATGTCATTTCACGGAGCCCCACAGTGACAGATGGACTTGGCGCATAGCCTCTTGGTACTTAAAATATTTTTGACACCTTGTGGGTGCAGAAGTGCTTCTAACAGCGATTGTTTGCTCGTTTGTTTGTTTTTGAATTCAACTTTGCCAGGTTATAAAGGGACCCATAGATTAGCAGCTCTTCAGACAATCACATGTGGTCATACGATAGAGAAAGATTAACAGTGGAGTCCTAAATCATTGGACTATTCTAAGCCCCACTGACCACTGTGGACTCAGGAGGGTATGACTCTGCTTACAATTGCAGTGTTAAGTTCCTTGCGTAGCTTTTGCGTTTTCTGCAATAGCCCTTAGCCACACTAACTGCTTACTCTAGAGAAGTTGCTCTGTGTTGCTCCTCTACCCCTCAAAAAGGGGGATTTGGGCTCACTTTCTGAATTTCTGTTGAGTGGCAGAGTGGAGTGGGCAGTCCCCTCTTTTGTTTCAGACACATCTGCAAAGATGCTGTTCTCACCCAAGGGATTACTACAGTTCCCAGATGTAGCCGTGACCCAAAAATTAGAATAGCTTTCTGCTCAATAAAAATAGTCCTATAATCATAATGACAACAGGTATCTTACAGAGGAAGAAAGTCGAGCACTGATACGTTTTACCAGAAGTTTATGGTTTGCATCTACAGGTTAACATTTATACCCTTCTAACCATGACCACATGATCACAAAGATAAGCAGCCTTAAGGCTAGGATTCCCAGGTCCCCCCGGGGGGGGGGGGGTTCCCACTGAAATGGCCCCCAATCCTCCAGTCCAGATCAGGCCAGCGAAGGGAACCCTTCCTCAAAGCGTCCAGTTGGGGCCGACATGCCCGGCATGATGATATCATCTGGAAGTGACGTCATTGCATTGAGTATGTTGACAGCTGACGCTCTAGCAATAAGCCTGAAAACTCTATGGTACCATACCGAGCTGGGACCAACTTTCCCCCGCTGCAGCAGGTAAGTGACTTGGCAACCCTACAAGGGACACTGAATATTGTCATTCTGTCTCCTCAAGTGGAGATTATACTTTTTCTAGAGAAAGGGAAAGAAGCTCTTTTCTCATACAGCTTCTAACTAAGGAGAAACAATCCATGCAGGTCTATGCTTTTACTTAGGGACTCCATCTTGTCCATATGGCAAGGGACAATGAAAAGAAGGCTGCACTCGGAAAACTAATAGGATTGCCAACCTCCAGGTAGTGGCTAGAGATCTCCTGGGATTACAACTGATCTCCAGGACCCAGAGTAGGGTTGCCAAGTCTGGGTTGGAAAATATCTGGAGACTTTGGAGGTGGAGCCAGGAGAGGGCGGGGTTTTGGGGTGGGGAGGGGCCTCAGCAGGGTACAATGCCATAGAGTCCACCCTTCAAAGCAGCCATTTTCTCTAGGGGAGCTGGTCTCTGTCAGCTGGAGATCAGTTGTAAAAGCGGGAGATCCCCAGACCCCACCTGGGGGCTGGCAGCCCTAACCCAGAGATCAGTTTCCCTGAAGAAAATGGCTGCTTTGGAGGGTGGACTCTATGGTATTATACCCCACTTAAGTCCCTCTTCTCCTCAAATCCCACCCTGCTTAAGCTCTACCCCCAAAATCTCCAAGTATTTCCCAGACTGGCCCTAGCTACAGTGGGGCTATAGGGGTATCTGCCCCTTCCTTAAAGGGCCAGCCCCACAAGATTTTTTTGAGAATACAATATTTTTAGAAGAATGGGAGGGTGCTTTAGAAGAATGGATAGCGTGCACCCCTCTCCCTCCCTCCTGCAAAATTTAAGGGCTCTCCAGCTGATTGGCGGGCCACATGCTCCCTGTCAATCAGCTGAAGTGCCCTTTAAATCTTGCAGGAGGGGAGGGAGAGGGGGTGACTGCTAGCCATTGGGCTTGGGGGTGGATTGGAGCTGACATAAAAATAATGGCAGCCCCACCAGAAAAATGTTTGCCCCACAAACCGCATAAATCCTGGCTATGGGCCTGTTCTCAACCCAGAGCTGACAACCCTGAGCACTAAGGTAACACTGGACTTTAAAGTACTACAACTTCAGATAACACTGGTGGTGGAAAGGGATGTCAAATTGCAGCTGACTCAAAAAAAGAATCACTCCAATTGGATGGAAAACAGTGTGGAAGGGAGTTATAGTTGGAACGGAACTGTTGTGTTTCTCGCTGAAACCCATGGAAACAAAACACAGGTCAGTACAAATACAATGAAAGCAAATTAAGATGACTGAACTGAAAACAAAAATAACGTCTGGCCCATCCCTGGAATCCATGCTCCTCTCCAGTTTTGTCCCGTTCTATCAAAACCTTTTTCTGTCTCAAGCCTTCCATGAATAAGCACCTGTGTCGAGAACGGAGAGCGAACGTTTCACAAAATGTATGTCGTGTTCTGTAAATCATTCTTTTAATTGCGTAATCTGCTGCAATTTTCTTTCTTTCGTTACAAAAAAAAAAGCCCAAGTACTGAAAAAAGAGGCAAAGGGAAGCATCCCCCACAAAGGGTTTTTTTTTGTCTGTCCAGCTATTTCACAGATGCTAAGGAAACAGTACAATGTTAAGCCAATGAAGATGAGAAGCAGTGCACTGTAGTGATGGAAGGCGATAACAAAAAACACTTGAGAAAATGAAACCGAATGAAGAATAGCTTGTGTCCTTCATATTCCTTGGGGTATCTCCTGGAATAGGATCAATTAATAAATTATAGACTCCCTGACAGGTTTGGATCAGTGCAACAGGCGTTCTGGGGTATTCTAGATGCTGTCCGGAGACACAGTCCTCCTTCCATTCCCCCCCCCCCCCGGTAGTAAATAGTTCCATATGACTTGCATTTTCATTTTCTTGTCAAACAGAACTCTAATTTGTATCAAGCTTGTTGGCCGATATATAGTAAGACAATACACCATAAATGGGGAAATTCCTTGGTTCTGGGTGTGACGCTGTTCCGCCTGCATGTAGTCAGTGTTGCAGAGACTTCTGTGGTTGTGTGTAGTAATATATTACACAATGGCCTGGCAACTTGAGGCCCTCTGCTCTGACCCTTAGGTTGTCCAGTGGTCTGGAGTATCCCCCAGCCTAGGGTTGCCAGCTCTGGGTTGAGAAATACCTGGAGATTTGGGGGGTGGAGTTTGAGGAGGGGAGGGTTTGGGGAGGGGAGGGACCTCAGCTGGGTATAATGCCATGGAACCCTCCCTCTGAAGCAGCCATGTTCTGTGGAGGAACCGATCTTGGTGGTCTTGAGATTGACTGTAACAGCGGGAGATATCCAGGTGCCACCTGGAGGTTGGCATCCCAATCCCAGCCTGAGGGATGCTTTCACACATGCTGAATAATGCACTGTCAATCCACGTTCAATGCCATTTATTAATTGTTTCCAAGTGGATTTTCCCATTTCACACAGAAAAACCCAGTTGAAAAGTCTTGGGAACGATAGGCTTGATCTCTGCATGGGCAGGGGTTCAAGGCCTTGTAGGGTAGAATAAGCCCAGAGGTGGATTGTCTGCTGAGGAGAAGGAAAGGAATTTGTCCCAGGAATCTAAGCAAATGTTTTCTGTAAATGATTTTGAGGGTGCCTAGCCAATATTATTTTCCAAATGGTGAACTTTTCAAAATCAGTTCTGAACAGATCTACATGTGAAGTGTGGCGCTCAATAAATAATAAACAAATATGTTTATCTAGACTCAAAACCTTTACATTTGGGTAGCTGCGTTCTGTCACCTATGGTAGGGTTGCTGCCAGGTCCAATTGTTCTGCCGGGGGGGAGCATTCTGGGAGTGGGGGGGGCGGGGCGACGTTGCATCACATGGAAGTGACATCTTCATGCCGGGAACGTTGCGCAGCAACGCTCTAGCATTTTGGCCAAACCTCTATGGCCAAAATGCTAGAGCGTCACCACGTGACACCCCCAGAGCGACGACATCATTTCCATGTGACACCGTCGCAGCAATAATGTCAACACGTGACGGGCCTATTAGGGGGTGAGGCTTCCCCCACCAGTCAGCTGGCCTGCGGTGGGCTGAGGCCCTGAAAATCAAGGGAAACTCCATTTGGACCGGGGTCTGGCCACCCAAATCCACAGACACACAAGAAGAAGATCCAGTGAGGGGACTCACTGGAAATGGAAATCCTGTGTCCTCCCCTCATGGCCATTGCTCCTCCCTACTTTGAGAGCCAGCTTGGTGTAGTGGTTAAGAGCGGCGGACTCTAATCTGGAGAGCTGGGTTTGATTCCCCACCCCTCCACATGTAGCCAGCTGGGTGACCTTGGGTCAGTCACAGCTCTCTCAGAGCTCTCTCAGCCCCACCTCCTCACAGGGTGTCTGTTATGGGGAGAGGAAGGGAAGGCGATCGTAAGCCGCTCTGAGACTCCTTTGGGTAGTGAAAAGAAGGGTATAAAACCAACTCTTCTCCTTCATCTTGCTTTGCCTAACTACCCGTTTTTTCTCTTCTCCCTCCCCTTCATACCCCCCCCCCCCCGACAATCCCTTTCATTAAATTTTTTAGTTCTCACACAGGGTTTTTTTTTAATATTCTGCCATTGAAGACATTTTAAGTTACTTTGGAGGATTGTTAAAACAACACTACATATTTTTGTAGCTTTTGAAAAGTATAAAGATAAAGGTCAAGATTTCCCTTGCTCGAAAGCCAGTCAAATCCAACTGTGGGGTTGCGGTGCTCATCTCCATTTCCAAGCCAAAAGGCCAGCGCTGTCCGAAGACTTTTCTGTGGTCATGTGGCCCACATAACTAGATGCCGAGGCGCACAGAACACTGCTGCCTTCCCACCAAATTGGTACCTATTTATCTCCTTGCAATTTTTTGCTTTCGAACTGCTAGGTTGGCAGGAGCTGGGACCAGAGACGGGAGCTCATTCTGTCACATGGCACTCGGGTCTTGAACTGCCGAACCACCGGCCTTCCGGTCTGCAGTTCAGTGTCTTAACGAGAATACAATAATAAAGCCAATCCATATAATAACAATACTGGATATAAATATGTAAGACGCGCACAGTATACCATTAATGTTTCAGATTCGATTCCTGGACAGCGCCTTTTCCATATAACACGTCAATAGAGGCCATTGTATTCCTAAACGATGTTAAATATTCTTGAAGCAATTTTTTTTTGCCATCAAGTTACAGCCGACTTCTGGAGCCTCTGTAGGGTTTTCAAGGCAAGAGACGTTCAGAGGTGGCTTGCCACCGCCTGCCTCCATGTCATGTTCCTTGGAGGGCTCCCATCCAAATACTAGCCAGGGGTGACCCTGCTTATAGCTTCTGAGACCTAACAAGATTAGGCCAGCCTGCGCAATCCAGGTTCAAGGTGCTGCACAATTAAAAGATTAAGAGTGCATGCAGTTTTTTTCATTCTCAGGGGACCACCAGCCGTCACTATTAAATGGGAGTGCAAATACTGCTATTAATCAGTTTGTATTTTTAAAAAAAAAACCTAAAAAAGATGTACATATTTATTGCAAATAAATGTTCTGGTTTTCGGCTGGCTCCTCTAACTTGCTTATTTAAAAAACAGATTTTTGATGCATAAAGCATAATACAGTAAATTGCCGTGATTCTTCTGTTTATTGCAGTCTCTGTGCCTGTTCAGTGGTATCATATTGGATAATAGTTAGGGCTGCCAGCTCAGGGCTGGGAAACACCTGGAGATTTTGGGGGTGGAGGCCGAGGAGGGTGGATTTTGGGGAGGGGATGGACTTTAATGGGGGATAATGCCAGAGTCCACCTTCCAAAGTGGCCATTTTCTCCCAGTGAAGTGATCTGTAATGCCAGGAGATCTCCAGCCACCCCCTGGAGGTTGGCAGTGCTATAGTGCATGAGCAGATAGAAGAGAAGAAGAAGAGATTGGATTTATACCCCGCCCTTCACTCACTTGGAGTCTCAGAGCGGCTTACAAACTCCTTTCCCTTCCCCTCCCCACAACAGACACCCTGTGAGGTAGGTGGGGCTGAGAGAACTCTTTCCCAAGCTGTCCTTGAGAGAACAGCTGGTCCAGTGCTATGGCTTGCCCAAGGTCATCCAGCCAGGTGCAAGTGGAGGAGTGGGGAATCAAACCCGGTTCTCCCAGATTAGAGTCCGCGCACTTAACCACTACACCAAACTGTACTTCTGTACATTTAAAGGAAAGAACTTACTTTGCATTCAAGCACCTGGCTTGCCAGTGAGCATTTCCTATTGTTATAACATATTGTTTCTAACTCTAACTGGAATGGATTTTATATAGATTATATATATTTAGGTAACAATTTATCAGTGTAACTTCCTTACAATCTCTGCCAAGTCTCAAAGCTTTGCAGACTTCCTTCATTCACTCTATCACCTGCTGGGGCTGGGGTCTCAGTCCAGTAAAATTCCTAAGCTGTGCTTGAATTGTGGAGGAGGCGGGGGGGGGGGGGAGCAGAATGAAATATAAAAACCCAACCTCACTGTTGAATCAACCCAGGAAGGCCAAAACATAGCTTTCTGAAAACTAGCTAAGGAAGGCATCACAATAAAGATAGGGGGCTAGCGAATATGCTCCCCGAATGTGACCACTGCTCTTAAGCCTATACTTTTCTCGATGTGCATAATAAAGCAGGCACACAATGGCCACGGACAATGGAAATGTATCTGTATTCTACTGTTGGCCAATGCTCCCTCTGAGCTGTGGAGTCTCGTGAGCAAAAATTCTACTGGCACTAAAGTTGTGAGTGACCGATTTGGCTACCGCATAAATTAGTTTGCTCTGGAGCCATCCTTCCCGAGCCAAGACGAAAACGTGTGAGCCGGAGGCTAAAAAACTGAGCTAGCTCACACTCACTCAGCTTAGGGGGAACACTGCTGTTCGCTCTCGGTGGCCAGTGTTGTGCAGCAGTGTCTCCCATGTATCCAGTGTGGTTCCTATCAGTGAGATTTGCAGGCAACAATATACTCCCAAGGTACTGACTAGTGTTTGGGAATGAGTGGGACATGGATGGCATTAGCCCCTCCCCCGTGTAGTAGGGTCTGAGTTGGGAAACACCTGGAGATTTGGGGGGTGGAGTCTGGGGAGGGGAGTGTTTGGGGAGGGGAGGGGCCACAGCAGGGCATAGTGCCGTACAGTCCACCTTCCAGAGTAGCCATTTTCTCCTAGGGAACTGATCTCTGTAGTCTGGAGACCAGTTGTAATTCCAGATCTCCAGCCACCACCTGGAGGTTAGCAACCGTAGTCTTTAGCACTGTTTGTTACTCCACCCCCCCTCCAAAAGCAGCATAGAGGTATGTTTTAGCCTGTCGTGGGATGGAGAAATCAGCAAAAGCCATCTCCCATTGTACCCGTTGATATTTTAGGCAGAATCCATTCTGCAGCTCTTTCCCTCCCTTTCCTTGTTAATTTTATTCAAACATTTCTATCTCACCAGTCGCCTTTCTCCCTCACTGAGGGGTCAAGGGGGCTTTCCTAAGTGTTCCCTTCAAACCAGCACATGAACAACAATAAACAATGACATCTGAAAGCACATTAAAAACCAATTCCATCCATGAAAGCATCATAAGAATTGTTGGGAGTAACTGATTTAGTTAATCCAGGATACCGTCTCAGTTTAGTGTGACTTGGCTATAAGCGACAGAAGCTCTTTGTTCTCAGTGTGCTGGCAGAATTACAAAGCTGCACAGAGCCAGTTGTCAGTCATTAGGGTAAGGTTGCCGGGGCACCATGGCTGGAGAACTTTGTGGATGGGGACAAGCTCTTTGGTGTTCCACCAACATACAATGTCTTTACCAATGTGAAACCAGAAGTTACATAATCATGTCAGGGTGACAGTCTAGGAGAATCCTAGAGTGTTACACCAACACAGTGACATCACCAAAAGGATCTGTCGAGGATGGGTGAGTGGGTGTCAGCGTGGCAAATGGAGTTCAGTGTGGCCAAGTGCAAAGTGATGCACATTGGAGCCAAAAATCCTACCTATATAAATACACGACGGGGTCTGAACTGGCAGAGACTGACCAAGAGAGGGATCTTGGAGTTGTAGTAGATAACTCAATGAAAATGTTGAGACAGTGTGCAACTGCAATGAAAAAGGCCAATGCTATGTTGGGGGTTATTAGGAAGGGAAGTGCAGAAAAGGGCAACTGGAATGATAAAAGGTTGGAACACTTTCCCTATGAAGAAAGGTTAAAACGTTTGGGGCTCTTTAGCTTGGAGAAACAACGGCTGAGGGGTGACATGATCGAGGTTTATAAGATTATGCATGGGATAGAGCAGGTAGAGAAAGAGGTACTTTTCTCCCTTTCTCACAATACAAGAAATCATGGACACTCAATGAAATTGCTGAACAGTCGGGTTAGAACAGATAAAAGGAGGTACTTCTTCACCCCAAGAGTGATTAATATATGGAATTCACTGCCACAGGAGGTGACGGTGGCTACAAGCATGAACGGCTTCAAGAGGGAATGGGATAAACATATGGAGCAGAAGTCCATCAGTGGCTGTTAGCCACAAGGTATAGATAGAAACTCTCAGTCTGGGGCAAGTGATGCTCTGTATTCTTGGTGCCTTGGGGGGGGGGGGCAACAGTGGGACAGCTTCTAGTGTCCTGGCCCCACTGGTGGACCTCCTGAGGGCACCTGCTATTTTTGGCCACTGTGTGACAGGGTGTTGGACTGGATAGGCCATTGGCCTGATCCAACATTGGCGTCTCTTATGTTCTTATGTTCACTTCCAGTTCTGCACTGGAAAAGCCCTTCCCCATTCCCCCCACCCCGACCTGTTGAGTGGCAGTGAGAAATCCCCCCCACAAACAGTCAGTGTAAGGTTGGGTCATCATTGCACTACAGGCCCCAGATGCCAGTCTAGGGTTGCTACAGGGGTCCTTTCCACATTTGCCTGCCACTCCGGATTTTCTCAGTGTTGCAGTCAAGGCAATTTAAGTACATGGCAAAATTGCCAATAAACCCGGGGCAACAGCAGGCTGAAAGCGGGCTGACCACTGAAGGGAGGGAATGTAATGCAGAAGGGGGGAACCCGGAATAAAAAGAATGTTGAACTCAATTTTAGTGCAGAACTGGGGGGGGGGGGGGGAGAGACCCTGGATTAAAAAGAAGGTTGAATTTGATTTTAGTGCAGAGCTGCTTGGAGGACATAACGGTGAGCATGGATTAACAGGAGCGTTCAGAAAAGGCTTTAGTATGCATTCCAGCAGCAAATATGCCATGACTCATACCAAGGGCAAGAAAGAAGAGAAACTCCACAGGTAAAATGTATTCTATATGAGATCTATATGAGATCTATATGCTTATATACCCTGTTTTTAATTATATACTTGAATGGGTTGATTCTGTACTGTTTTTGAGTAAATTTCTCAGGTTGCCCACCTGCTCTTGCCTGCTGAGGGGTGAGAGAAAATGGGAGGGGAGAAATGACATCATGGATGTAGTGATGTCACTTCCAATATTTGCATCCACTGTGCTCCAGGACTTTCCCCCAATGTCTATGGTCTTTACCATAGAAATATGGGGGAACTCCTAGAGCATCATGGACACAGTGACCTCACTTCTAAGTGACGTTGCCGTGTCAGCAACAATCCCCCTCCACATACTCCACACACACCCCAAAAAGCCCCAGGGGTTGCCAGCACAGCACATGCTGTTCCTAAGTGTCCCCCGTTTCCCAGGATCAGCACAGAGATGGTAACCCTGATGCTTAGCGACTTATATTCTACATAAACACCGTTGCGTTATACTGAATCCAACCACATTGGCCCATCTAGGTGAACCTCGTCTACTCTGACTGGCAGTTCTCCAAGGTCTCAAGCCCAATCCCTGCTACCATTTCACACACCTGGGAATGAATAAAAGCCAAGAAAGGGCCTCGGGGAGGGGGAGGGGGCTTGGCACATGACCGTCGCTCCTCACTGGGCACATCTGTGTTCTTTTCCAGTATGTTCTAATTGACTGTCGGTGTTTTGTTTTTGCCTGGTTGCTTCTTCAGTTTGCCTCCCCTGAGGCTGGGGGGGAAGGGGGGAATCACATCCAAGAATGCCAGTCGGGCAGATGTACAGTGACTTCTTTCTTCCACTTTAATAATGCCTAGGCATACAGACAGAGTGACATAAACCTCTGAGTCAAGGGCCATCGGTGGAAGGAAAAGTTATAAAGGGTGACCCATTAAGTACTTCACCATTTCCCCCTAAAAGACTGCGTGTCTTATAAATCTTATAAACCATGGACATTTTGTTCCACGCTGGCATTGCCCAATGTAGGCAATGAGCACTTTTAACAAACAATGGCTTGTACACTGAGTTTATACCAGCCCGTTTCTCAGGGCAGGAATGGTAGTGATGTCATTAATCCTCCAAAACAACTCAAGGGTAGAATGGCTAGATCTGACCTATAGGCTGAAAGAATTCTCTTATAACCAGTTTGGTGTAGTAGTGAGGAGCACAGACTCTAATCTGGGAGAACCGGGTTTGATTCCCCACTCCTCCACTTGCAGCTTCTGGATGACCTTGGGCAAGCTGTAGTTCTGGCACAGCTGTTCTTGAAAGAGCAGTTCTTGAAAGAGCTCTCTCAGCCTCACCTACCTCACAGGGGGTCTGTTGTGGGGAGGGGGAGGGGAAGGAGATTGTAAACCGCTCTGAGACTCCTTTGGGTAGTGAAGGGCGGGGTATAAATCCAATCTCTTGTTCTTCTCTTCTTCTTTTTTATTTTTTCCCCCTTAAATTGATTCACAGAGAGGATCTCTGCTCCATAATCTGATCATACTCAGATACCAAATGGAACTGAAACATTTTCATCGGAGAAGAATCTGCTAAAATCCCAGCAGTGGGATCAGGGGCTTGATTCATTTAAATCTTTCCAGGCACATTGCAGCCAGCTTGAAAAATAAGCTCCAGATTCCTATAAAGGCATAAAAGTTACTACTCAGCATTTAGCAGAATGTAGTAGGAGAAGACTAAAGGTTGAAAAAAGAACTCGAGGAAAGAAAGCAAAACACAGCCCAAGTGATAAAGGCCATTTATATCGTACAAATGGCAGTTTGCAAGGTGGCTTCGATTGGGAAAAGAATCCCAGTGAACAGGAGAATTCTGAATTTACAGACATTGTTTCAAATGCAATGCTGGCTCAGTCCCTTCCACCCCCATTTCCATGTTAGGTAAAGGTAAAGGTTTCCCTAGCTCGAAAGCCAGTCAATCCGACTCTAGGGGGCAGTGCTTATCTCTGTTTCCAAGCCGAAGAGTCAGCACTGTCTGAAGACTTCTCCATGGTCATGTGGCCGGCATGACTAAACACCAAGGCGCACGGAATGCTGTTACCTTCCCACCGAAGCAGTACCTATTTATCTACTGGCAGTTTCTTGCTTTCAAACTGCTAGGTTGGCAGGAGCTGGGGCCATAGATGGGAACTCACTCTGTCACATGGCACTCGGGTCTCAAACTGCTGAACTACCGACCTTCCGGTTTGCAATTTCAGTGTCTTAACCTCTGAGCCACCGCGGCTCATGCTACAAGTATCTAAAAACTGGGGGGGTTGCATTCCAGGTCCTTTGATGCCCTCCACGGTCTTTTACATGTGGCTAGAATCCAACATGAGGTGGATTGACGCGATCAAGGAAGTCACGGTCCTCAGTTTGCAAGGCCTGAGCAAGGTATTAATAAGAAGACGTTTTGGAGGTAATTAATTCATATGGTCACCATAAATCGGGAGCGACTTAACGGCACTTAAAACAAAGAGAGCGAGAGAATCCATGTCATGCTGAAGTCAATGTCAACTTTCCAGTCCAGCCACTGTTTGTGTATTTCACCCTTCGTTCATTCAATCCCAGTTCTGGATTATGGAAGCATTTGGCTTCTTTCAAAGGCTGAATTCAGTTGCTATGTTTTACAGAAAGCAGGCCTTGAGAAATGTTCCTCCACACTAGGATCCAGCCCAAAAAAATGAGGTGCCAGACTCGTTTATCAGCCTTTAGCCTTTTGTATTTTAAAGACCATGTTTTCTAATTATTGCTACCACAAAATTTACTGCTAAGCACTTTAATTTCTTGTAATTTTATTAAATTTGATTAATATTATTCTACAATATGGGAAAAGCATCATAGTACATAAAGGAGTAACCCTGCTCATTGTCATAATATCATTGCTGAAAAGACTACGAGCCACAATGAAATTCCTAGGCACCATGCTGATCTGGGGCCTGGGATTTGTTGAGTCCCGACTTAAGAGAGCCAGTTTGGTGTAGTGGTTAAGTGTGCAGACTCTAATCTGAGACAACCGGGTTTGATTCCCCACTCCTCCACTTGCATCTGCTGCATGACTTTGGGCAAGCCATAGTTCTGTCAGAGATGTTCTTGAAAAAGAGCAGTTTCTGTCAGAGCTCTCTCAGCCCCACCTACCTCACAGGGTGTCTGTTGTGGGGAGGGGGAGGGAAAGGAGATTGTAAACTGCTCTGAGACTCCTTTGGGTAGTGAAGGGCGGTGTATAAATCCAATCTCTTCTTCTTCTTTAAAGACAAAAGCAAGCCACAAGCGCATCACCTGGAATGCTTGTTCTCCCACTCAACATTGGGCCATTAAAAACGTTCATTTGTGTGTGGGTGTGTGGCTTTGTCAACACTGGAGAACATTGGATTAGTGACCTACATACACACTCGCTTTCAACATTTCTCTGTTACATAGACAACAGGAACGGGAGCTGTTAAAATATGACTACAGGCATGTTACACCTAATTTTATAGTAAGAGTGTGTGTTTGTGTGTGTGTGTGTGTGTGTGTGTGTGTGTGTGTGTGTGAAGTGCTATCGAATTGCAACTGACCCCATAGGGTTTTCAAGACCAGAGACATTCAGAGGTGTTTTTGCCATTGCCTGCCTCTGCATAGGAACTCTGGACATCCTTGGTGATTTCCCATCCAAATACTGACCAAGCGTATTAGCCGCTGAGCTCTGACAAGATTAGGCTAGCCTGGGCCATCCAGATCAAAACATATTAAAAGAGGGCTACGTTATCAATATTCTCATATCCTTAAAGGTTTATTCACTCCAAGAAATCAAGGAGACATCTTGATTTAGGCTAGGGGTGTCACAAATTTCGCAGTTTAACAGGTGAACGTACCGTGCCCGACAGCCTCAATCAGCAGTGAGCCAAACCTCCAATCTGTTTGCCTGTCTGCCTCGAATGGCTATCGAACACCTTTGCACAACAGCATGGTAGCTGTGGTTCCGTTACTCACTTGTGGAGGCTTTTGTATCCATGCAGCAGGGTCATGAATCGCTGATAATAAATTGACATAAAGGGGAAACTATACCTGTCGTTGTCGTTGTCATCATCATCATTGCGTGCTGTCAAGTCACAACTGACTCATGGCAACCCCAATACCAGAGGGTTTTCAAAGCAAAAGATGAGCAGAGTTGGTTGGCCATTGCCTGCCTCTGCACAACAACCGTGGTCTTCCTGGGTGGTCTCCCTTCCAAGTATTAACCAGGGCTGACCCTGCTTAGCTTCCTACACCTGATGAGGTCAGACTAGGCTGGGCTATCAGGCTGTGAGAAAATGAGCACCTCTGAAATCATGTTGATAGCATAGACCTAAAAGAACGCTGAACAGTAAGACTCGAAATACATTGTTTATTTATAATCATTGGCTGATCGGTTGCTTTGTTCAATGTCTACTTAGGATGATTTGCTGCCGAGCAGTATGAAGTAACAAGTCTAGGAAGAAGGGTAGGATTCATATAGGGCTGTATGAGACTGTACGTGCACAGAACACTGTCAGTTGCCCTGTACTGTTTGAATACATAAAAAAGTAACAAAGCAAACAGGCTCAAATTACTCCCAAACCGCGAAACTGATCAATGAAAAATCAGTTCGCTGTTCGCAACCAGTGAACAGTCTGTGTGCTAAACCAGTGAGCTTCAAGGTTCCCTAACTTAGGCAAGGGTTGTACATCACCTTTGCAGGCAAATGATCTCATCTTCAAGTCCTGGGGCATCTCCAGCTAAAGGAGCTCGGGTCGCAGATGATCCTTTGCTCAGGATCCTGGGGAGACACAGCCAATCAGAGCAGGCAATATCAAACTAGATGGACCAATAGTCAGAGAGAGAGGCTCAGTGGTAGAGCATCTGCTTTGCATGACCAAGGTCCCAGATTCAGTCCCCGGCATGTCCAGCTGAAAGAATATCACGAAACAGATTTGGGAAAGACCGTTCTCTGAAACAGAGATCCTGGAAAGACACTGCCAGTCAAAACAGACAATACAGAGCAAGACAGACAGATAGTCTGACTCCCTCTTGATTTCTTCATCTGTATTATTATAAGTAGCATAACACAAGAGCAAGGCAATTATCCACCAGCCTCGTACGATGATAAATTGTGATGGAAACTACATGCGAGGCTTTGCTGTGCAGCGGCATTCATGTGTCTATCATTACATGAGATGCATCTTTACATAAACAACAAGGTCATGGAATTGTGGAGTGACAGATTGTAAATCCAACACTAATCCTCAGCTATTAAAAACACCACCGTGGCATCTATTCGAAACCAGTCTAACATCTGGAGATCAAGTTGTAAGGGAAGCTGTCAGAGTGGTGTCATTTCACAAGGAACAGCTAGGACGTTTGCCAGTTTCTTTTGGGGAGTGGGGGGAGGGTTGAGGCATGAAAAAGTATTACAGACTTTGGCCTCTTCCAAGGGGCAGAAAATTCACTCCCACCTGTCAGTTCCCATTAGTGGGAGTCCAACCTTTCTTCTCCCATCTCTCAACTATGTGTTCTAAGCTCGGTTTCAGGGGAACCCTTGAAATGGTGAGTAATTTGGGAATACTAATTGAAAACTCACATCTGCCAGCAATTATACTAATTCGGCAAGGCACAAAGAATTCTGCTAGCTCATGTAAAACAGCAAATTCAACATGGCACTGGGATTTCAAACAGACAGATACGTCTGTCATTACTTCAGCTGCGCACTGCATGTTATCGATGGCGTTATATCGATCTGTCTTTACGGACACCTGCGCTGCTTGTTGCAACTCGCATTCTGCATACACGCTTCATGCAATAGGGGCAGACCGGAAGAAAGTCCTTGGAGACGTGTTGCCAGTCAGAGTAGACAATACTGGTCGAGATAGTCCAATGGCCTGGCTGAGGGTAAGGCGATCCTTTAATTATTATTTTAATTTAGAAGAACATGATTTACTGGAAAACGCGGCGGCGGCTAACACAAAGGATTCTTTCGTATTTGGAGAAAGCCACCCAAGTGAGTCACTTGGCAACTTGTTAACGAGGAAACAATATACAGCTGTCCTGAACGCTGACTCTAGCGTAGGCTCAGCTCAAAGACAAATGTAGGATGGTGGTGAAAGCCGTCTGCTTCCTGATGACACGCTAAAGCCAACTTTGGAAGAACTACCGAAAGGAATCCTGTGAAGCTCCTAGATTGAATTGACTCGCGGCTTTAAAGCAATGCAAGGAAGCGAGGCGTCGAGCACCATATCTAATCACCTTCGGCTTTCCAAGTTCCATGGCTGTACAGCCTCTCTCAGCAGGTGGGCTGTAAACAGCCATCCAATGTGAGGGCCAAATCCGTAATCATCAAGGCATGCAAGGAAACACTATATCTGCTCAGACATCTACACGTCAGTCAGTGATGGATGAACTCGTCTTGGCTCAGTTCAGAACTGGCTCAGGATTTATGAGCTTTCTCAAACAGCAATCAGGAGGAAAAACTCATCATCTGTTCCATGAATGTAACATTGGCAGATGTGGTGTTGTTGCTGTATGTATGGGTCTTGTCATGGTACCCCCTAGTTCCCAGGATAACCCATGACAGTCACTTTGAGACTGAACTCCCTCCATCACCAAAACACTTGGGAACAGGAACATTTGTTCAGTCTGGGAATAGCCCCATTGAAAGGCTTGGAAGAAACAATAGAGAGGGTTGTCCCAAACAGAGAGAAGATGGGCCTGAAATGGCCTTGGTTGTCCTGGTGAATGACCAGGACATGGATTGGGGGAGTATGACCCTGTTAATTCTCCTGGACCTTGTGGTGTCTTTGGATACCATTGATCTTGGTATCCTTCTGGAGTGCCTTTTGGAACCAAGAGGCACTGTTCTGTGGTGGGAAGAAGGAGGAGGAGGGGGAGACTGGATTTATACCCTGCCCTTCATTACCCGAAGGAGTCTCAGAGCGGCTTACAATCCCTTTCCCTTCCCCTCCCCACAACAGTCACCCTGTGAGGTAGGTGGGGCTGAGAGCGCTCTTTCTAGAACTGCTCATGAGAGGACAGGTCTGAACTTGTGACTGACCGAAGGTCACACCAGCTGGCTGCATGTGGAGAAGTGGGGAATTAAACCCAGTCCTTCCAGATTAGAGTCCGTGCTGTTGACCACTATACCAAACTGGCTACACCAAACTCCCCAGGGGATGTGTTTCAGGTAGCTTGGACCCCGTCCCCCAAATCCTTCATTACACTTTCACTTCATTCCCATTGTTTCTATAGGTTCTATAAAAGATAAGGTGACAGCACATGTCAACAATGCTGATTGCTCTCTTCTAGCTAGAAGAGACCACTACATCAAACTGGGCTAGAAGAGACCACTACATCAAACTGGCTCTCAGACTGGTTTGGGTCCTACTTTGAAGGAAGGTTTCAGAATGTAGTGCTGGGGGACGGCTACACTTCTCCATTCCTTAGCCTCTGGTCTACGGTGTCCTGCAAGGTTCTATCTTGTTCATCCATGCTTTTCAACCTCAATCTAAAGTCTCTGGGAGAGGTCTTCTTGGTTTTGTTTGGCGTATCCCTGATAACTACTTTTTGGCCCTCCTTCCTGGTTGTGGTGTTGTTTGTGTTTGTGTGTTTATATGTTTTTATTGAATTATTATGTGTATATTTTAAGTGCTGTTTTAATTCCAAAATATTTTAAATGTGTTGATATTAATGGCCTTGTAGACCCTATTTGGGTGGAAAGGCAGCACTGAAATGTTATAAATTAATAAAATAAACAAGATACTACCAGACAAAAATCTGCTTGATTGGGTAGCCCACAACCAGGTTAATATTAAAGAATTTCTGCACTTGTGCCGACAAAACAACAGGCAGTACAGTTCAAACAGCTTCACAATGATTGACAATAGCTTCAACCAGAGTTCACAAAATTAAGGAACTTGTTAGATTCTCTGGTTTGGTATACCCAGGAATCATTAATAAGTTAGCAGAGTGCACAAGGCTTACCATGGAGTGAAGCTTCTCCGGGCTGTGTGTGTGTGCTGATAAGAACAAAGTTACACAGAGTCTTTTTTACTATTTCAAGCTAACATAATATTGCTTATTTATAGAACTCCATTCTAGACAGGAAAGAGCAGAGACAGGATAGTAGCCTAATCTAACTAGTGAGGATGGATGAAGATGCAAGAAAACATGTCCTGCATCCATGATGCCATGATGGAGAGTTCTGGCAATGTGGGTGAGAGAGGGATCAAAGACAGAAGGAAGGAAGTTCACCCTGAGATTAGCATTCTACAGTTCAAAACATAGCTTCAGAGAAAAAGAAAGGAAAGGGTGATCAGGCCTGGCCTTTCTAGCACTCTGTGGTCAAATCTACATCTGACTTTCTGCTGGAATCATTCTAGTTTCAAAAAAAAAAGTCTATACCTGTTTCTAGTTTCAAACCATTCTTGTTCTAGTTTAAAAATTACTGTTTATATTCGTTAATTGCCCTCCAAGCTAGCATTATACTTGCTTTAAACAGATCCTGTTGCTTAGTACTCTTCAGATCCAGGGAGTGAAATTTGAAACCAGCGTGAAATGAGCATAGGAAAAGACAGCAGTCAAACTACTTCAGAGGGGAGGTGTAAATTGGGCCTAAGTTTAGTCCCCCTTTGAAGGCTGAGGTAGGAGACAATGTAAAAGTCTTTGACTTCCAACAGAACTAAATACAAGAACTTCTGCACACACACCTACAAAACAGTCTGGTTAGCCCAAATGTGGATGCTGTATGTGCTGAATTTTGTTATAGATTCCAAGCTTGAAGGGAGCTGATAGGAGAAATTACATTTATTTAATAATGTCGAATCATTATAAGTTGGGCAAAATCATGTTCTGACCCAGATAACTAGGAACTCTGGTCACACCTGTAGTATCAATATTTGTGAAAAAATATACAAACCTTTATCTAAGTCTGTAGGAGAATCTATCAAATATCAGTTCATAAGTTCCAGATGATACATGGAAACCAGTAAGAGACAAGCAGTGCAATCCTAAACAGAGTTACATCCTTCTAAGCCCATTGACTTCTGGTGTCCTGGCCCCACTGGTAGACTTCCTGGTGGCACCTGGCATTTTTGGCCACTGTGTGACAGAGTGTTGGACTGGATGGGCCATTGGCCTGATCCAACATTGGCTTCTCTTATGTTCTTAGAAAGGTGTAATGCCACTTAGAATTTCACTGCAACTCACTCTGCATCTACTAGCTGAGTCAATTAGTCTTGCTGATTTAGCCTTAAAACTGTAGGACTGGCAAAAGGCCTAGAAGATGGGGGAACTGGCCACCATACAGAGGCCTACTCTCCCTAACCAACATCACTGTCCAATTGGCCATATTGTGGGTCACAAGAAGAAAATGTGAGAGCTGAAGTGAGCAATAACAAAGCTTGCCTGTTAAAGAGTACTTGAACAAAAGCAGATGAAACTTTCTGAGTGGGATGAGCACCGATTCCAAAGGAAAATGAAAGGTGCTCTTGAAAGGAAATACCTAACCTGGACTCTTTGGTCTGCCTTTACTTCAGAGGCAGGAGAAGGAACTACAAAGGTAGGCCTTCAGCATGGGTCCGGAATCATCCCAAACAGGTATGTATCTACCGTGAGCAGAGTATCACACTGTCACCCAAGAACCCGTGCTCATAAATTTCTCTTTGGTTCGTGGACCTCTCTAATGGGAGTCCCATGTGGGAATGGAAAAAATGAAGGAACTGGGCATTCCTGACGACTCTTAGCCAGCATCAGCCAAAGGAGAGATTAGTCCCGAAATGCATTTCATAGAAATGCTAGCCGAGCATTAATAATGCAACTGAATTAGAAGCACATGTGGTAGGGAAGAAGTGTGATATAATTGGCATGACAGAGACTTGATTAAAGCAAGACATTGACTGAGAGATTGAATTACTAGAGTGTCGGGTACAGAGGAGGGATGGAGGAAGGAGCAGGAGGAGGAAAAGGAGAACATTGTGTCAGCAGAAAGCAACAAAACAAGGAACGCAAAGTCAGCAAAATCTAATAATACTGAGCAAAGGAGGGAAAGATAGCCCTAAAGCAAGGCCGTACGAGACACTCTTAGCTCAGCTAGGATGAAAGAGAAGCTGGAAGTGGCCAGCTTTTCACATTTGTAAACTGTGTAGGCAAGTCTAGATCGCTGCAAGAGCACGTAATAACTAGTCCAATGGCCGCTAGGTAAAATGGGGCAATGATAAAAGCAAGCAGTGATGCTTTAGGATGAACAGTAGCAAGCGTGCTTCAGTGATAGATCTAGCAGGGACTCATCACCTCCTAATCTCTCCAAAGCTCGTAATTCTAACTCTGGAGTTTAACCTCATGTGGTGGTAGAAAGTCCCTGTCAAGTTGCAGCTGACTTACGGCAACCCTGTAAGGTTTTCAAGGGAAGAGACGTTCAGATGTGGTTTGCCATTGCCTGCCTCTGTGACTTGAACCTGGTACTCCTGACAAGACCGGGGGTGGGGGGGGGAACCAACCCAATACAGGAAAGGTAACCAAAGAGGCTAGGGTGAAAATAATAATTAAGTATGGCTAAACACGCAGTGCTGGTATAAAATTATACAGTATATTTTAATTATGTATAGAAGGTATTAAAATCACAATACATATTTATATGTAAGTGGACAGAAAGAGTCACTAGCTCAGAACCAAAATCTTTCCCTGGGTGTGTGAAATTTTTGCAAAGGTCATTCCCAGCTACCTTTAATTAAGAGAGGCATCTCTAATGGGAAGGTCACCACTAATGATGGTTTGATGGATTTACAATCATTAGTCCACGCTGCGCCAATAAGAGAGCGATCCTATGCAGGTCTACTCAGAATCTCACTTGTCTGTTCAATGAGGCTTACTCCTAGGGAAGTGTCCTCAGGATGGCACTGTAAATTCCAGAAATCCAATCAGTGAATTTAAAAAATGGTAATTTTGCTTTCAGCTCAATGCATGCAAATTTGACTGGCTGTCCTTTCTCGTTTTATGGGAAATCGTTAACATCAGCAACTCTATTGACTTTCATACGCGGCTATCAAATCTCTCTCTTCCCATGTTCAGTTTTGGGAAACGTCCAGCCTTCTACAAAAGCACTCATCTACTTGCCAGAAGTAAGAGTTTTCTTTTTATACTCATGCGTCAATCTCCTGGAGCCAAATGAAGCTCATACGATAATGACTCCTAACTTCTGCTGTCAACAAAAACCAATTTAAAAAAATGTCAAGAATATTTTTAATTAACAAAGTTAGCATGAGATCTGATTCATCTAGGAACTGTTTTACGGTTCCAAGTGGTAGGATTGGGCTTTACACCTGGCTAGTAGAGAATAATGTTTGGCCCTGATTGTTTCCTGGAAGGACAGATCCTGAAGCTGACGCTCAAATACTTTGGCCACCAAATGAGAAGGGAGCACTCACTGGAGAAGACCCTGATGCTGGGAAAGACTGAAGGTAACAGAAGAAGAGTGGATTTAGGCTCCGCCCTTCATTACCCAAAGGAGTCACAGAGCGGCTCACAAACTCCTTTCCCTTCCCCTCCCCACAACAGACACCCTGTGAGGTAGGTAGGGCTGAGAGAGCTCTGACAGAAACTGCTCTTTTTCAAGAACAGCTGTGCCAGAGCTATGGTTTGCCCAAGGTCATCCAGCAGGTACAAGTGGAGGAGTGGGGAATCAAACCCCATTCTCTCAGATTAGAGTCCGCGCACTTAACCAGATTAGCATCCGCACACTTAACCACTACACCAAACACAAGGGGACGGCAAAGGATGAGATGATTAGACAGTGTTACCGAGGCAACGAACATGAAACTGAGCAAACTCCGGAGGACGGCAGTGGTCAGGATGGCCTGTCATGATGTTGTCCATGGGGTTGCAAAGAGTCGGACTCGACTGTGCGACTGAACAACAACAATTGACTTGGATAGCCCAGGCTGGCCTGATCTTGGCAGATCTTGGAAGCTAAGCAAGGTCAGCTCTGGCTAGTATTTGGATGGGAGACCTCCAAGTAAGACCTCCAAGGGTTGTGACATAAAGGCAAGCAATGGCAAACCATCTCTGAATGTCTCTTACCTTGAAAACCCTACTGCTGTGACCTGATGGCAAAAAAAACCCCCCAAGTGCAGTGAGTTAATAGATTTGCGGGAACAGCAATAGACACAGCCAAGATACCTGTGTGCCTAACAAGTAGTATCGACAGAAGGTATCTTTGGAAGATCCAGAGCAAACCTTAGACTAGTGTGATTGATTACTCAGTTTTCCTCCTCCTTGTCCTTTGGGACCAGCCGCTCCTGAGCCTTTTAGGTGAAAACAGCAACTGGCTACACCTGACAGCCGTGTGTCTCTTGTGGAATGCTACAAAAACTTCTGCAAAGCTGCTGTAAGGTCACACTGAGTAAAAACTGCAGCAAAACTCAGTGGTAATCTCTTATAAGCAAATTAAAGATATTAGTGCAAAACGGTCATGTCCATGGTCCAGACAAAATTCTTAGCAGAGCGGATCAGGTATGCTGTACAGCGAGGGTGGCCAAATTGAGGCTCGGGATCCACATGCAACTCTTTCACACATATTGTGCTATTGGGCGGCTCTTGGCAAGGCAGCTGGGGAAGCGAAGGGGAGGCATGCTTTTTCTCCCTCCCTCTCTCCCTTCCTTTCTTCCCTCCTTTCCTTTCATCCCTCCCATCTATTTGCGCTCTCTCTCTCTCTCTCTCTCTCTCTCTCTTTCCTTCCACCTCTTTTTTTCACTTCTCTCTCTCTCTCTCTCTTTTTCTCTGCTAATGATCTAAGAGACAAATAAATATCATTGGACATCATCAATATCTGTTTTTACTCCTTTTGCTTTTATTTTTGGCAGTCTCATTTAATGTTAATAAAAAACAAAATTGCGTATTTTTAAATAAAAATGTGTGTGTAATATTTGTTCATGTCTTGTGGCTCTCAAATATCTGATGTTTACTCTGTGTGGCTCTTACACTGAGGAAGTTTGGCCACCCCTGCTGTAAAGTGAAACAACTGGGCATTGCCAATAGGCCCCCTGGTCAACAATACGGGCATGCCTTGGAAAATACCAGGAGGTTTTGAAGACAAATGCCTGGGAAGGGTGGAGTTTGGGGAGGATGTGACATCACTTCTGGGTGACGCTCTAGGAATTTCCCCTAATCTCTATGATAAAGATGTTAGAGACATGGGGAAATTCCTAGAGTGCCATTACAGAGGTCATTTTCTGTACATTTTTCTCCTACTCCTCACTTTCTTGAGGGTGGGGGAATGAGGCCAAGACAGAGCTTTACCCACTGTCAGAGGGCAAATGGCAAGCCTACATTTGTATATCCAGGGAGTACAAAAGGAAGGGGGCTGGGGGAAAGGCAGTGAGCAGGAAACAATCTGTAAATGACAGAATGACCACTTAGAACAGAAGTCTGGTTAGCTTGTACTGTTCTAAGTGTTGGGAGCCAAACAATCTCCATGAAGCCAATGACTGGATTGTGGCATAGGAAAGCATCGCCAAAATAAACCCCAGCATGTATATAAGAACAGAGAAATAACCATACAGGAGGGCAGGGAAATAAAGTACCCCTCGGAAACCTTGCAGTAGGACCATGGCCCAGTGGCAAAACACCTCCTTTGCATGTAGAATGCATGCAATCCCCAGCATCTCTAATCAAAAGGATCAGGCATTAGATGATGTGAAAGATCTCCACCTGA
Organism: Lepidodactylus listeri; assembly: GCA_029233225.1. Lineage (NCBI taxonomy): Eukaryota > Metazoa > Chordata > Lepidosauria > Squamata > Gekkonidae > Lepidodactylus > Lepidodactylus listeri. The sequence goes on from JARCFY010000016.1 coordinate 20,129,200, forward strand.
GACCCTGGAGAGTCACTGCCCATCAGAGCAGCTAAGACGGTCCTTGATAGACTAATGGCAGTATATACAGCAGCTTCATGTATTCAGTTTAACATCCTCCCACTTCACTTCTCCAGCCAATTGCCACCATCTCAGTTGAGAACCACTACAAAAGAAAGAAGAAGGAAGAAGATGAGGAAGCATTACGCATTAGCATGTGAGACTGGTGGGACCAGGGCGCAGCTAAAAGAACCCAAGGGAAACCTCCGCTTGACATTCAGTTCAGGGCAGACAACGAAAGAAAGCACTTCTCCACACAAAGTATAATTAACGTGTGGAATTTGCTAGCGCAAGACATGGCTCTCTGTTTCTGGCTCTGTGGGACCTCTTTTGGTCCATTAGAGAAATTATCTTTCTTCAGAATTAATCTTGTAGTAGAAAGGGTTGACCTCCTACCCCAGGGGTAAGGATGGATGATGTCATCAACAGGGGACAACAATGTTTGAGAAGGCAGTGGAAATAAAGCTCTTCGAACACCAGGCCTGTCTCAGTTCACTTAATCATCTGGGGCGTCCAAGTGGCCGAATCCCAACAACGCTTGCAGGCCTTCCACAAACTAAACAAATCTGACCTGTTAGAGAAACTCTTCTTCAACACAACTAATTTATGATCTTTCTCCTAGGGACAGGGGTTCAGCACCAAGAGGAGCAAGAAACGTTTCATGCTGACAAGGATTGTTTTTTGCAAATACAAATGGGCAACTTCATAATTTTTTTCCTCCCATAAAATATCTGTCTTCATTTAATCTACGAAGTTATAAATCAAGAAACTTGGTTGCTAAGTGACAATGATGCATTTACAATGTCCGAGCACTTAAAAGCAAGGAAATGAATAATTACCCACGTCATCATCAATCTTGCACAAACCACACAGTAAGTAACAGGCTCATTATTCTTCGAGACCAAGTGTGAAGAAATGCTACTTGACCGTTTTTTTCTGTAAAGATGCCCTTGAAAAGGTTAGAATCCCAACTTGTGGCGATACTGCAGCGATCACTCTTTGGCCTGTGGATCAGCTGAGTCTAACGCATTCAGACAGTCCAATATTAATAGAAAAGTGCTGATGCTTGGTGTTATTCCAGGCACCTTGTGAGAACACCGCAGATTTGGAGAACCAAAAGTTTTGACGATCAAGCATCAAATTATTGGGTTTCTCTTGCAAGTCCTAGCTGGTTAGTGTTATCTTCAGACCTCATCATGCCCTTCCTCCAAGGAGCTTAAAGGTAAAGGTAAAGGTTTCCCTTGCTGGAAAGCCAGTCGAATCCAACTCTAGGGGGCGGTGCTCATCTCCATTTCCAAGCCAAAGAGCCAGTGCTGTCAGAAGACTTCTCCGTGGTCATGTGGCCGACATGACTAAACGCCGAGGCGCACAGAACGCTGTTACCTTCCCACCAAAGTGGTACTATTTATCTACTTGCAATTTCTTGCTTTCAAACTGCTAGGTTGGCTAGTAATTCTCACTATTGATTGGTAGATGGTAGACGGGCCGTATTTCATATCAAGTATAATTGTAGTTGCATTTCTAAGCTTGGGCATTACTAACAGGAAAAGTGTTTGACCAACATGATCTTTTCTACAAATAAAGGACTTTCTACTTAAGGAGACCTGTTGTGGACTATATCTATTGGCACATTCTCACACCTGTAAGGGGGTTTGGTTGGTGTTCCTTTCTTCTATTGTCTTCCAGGAGGGCTCTTTGGTAGAGTTGATAATTTGGACTGTAGGAGCTAGATTAGCAGCTGCATAGTATATACTGGTAGATCCAGGAGGCCCAGTCCTCCTTGCTTGGCTGGTAGTCGTAAAGTTGAAAAGGAAATTCTGTGTTTCTTATAACCCCCCAAAAGTTAATGATTTCTTTTTGCCATTTTTTCAAGTCTTTTTGTGGAATGTTGATTGGCAGTGCCCGGAACATAAAGAGAAATTTGGGGAGTATAAAGCTTTTAATTAATGCAATTTTATCTGCCCAGGAAAAGTTTTGTCGGTTCCATTTTTCCATTGTTTTTTTTTGTTTCTTGAAAGATGTTGTGTAGGTTACATTTTGATAGGTCTTTTAATTCTGGGGTAACTGTAGTGGAGTAGCAGAAGAAAAAAAATGGGGGGAAGCCATCCCAGCATCTGGGATGCTCTAGGAATTTCCCTGAATCTCTATGGTCTTTACAAAGAGATTTGGGGAATTCGTATAGCATTGGGGAAGAGGCATTGACATCAATTCAGGGTGATCTCTGTGATGTCACAGAGTCTGCGGAACTCCCCCTTTCCCAAACTCCAACCCCCCTCATACATGGGAGCCAGTTTGGTGTAGTGGTTAAGTTCACGGACTCTAATCTGGGAGAACGGGGTTTGATTCCCCCCTCCTTCACATGCAGCTGCTGGTGTGACCTGGGGTCAGTCACAAGTTCTTTCACAGCTGTCCTCTCATGAGCAGTCCTCAAGAGAGCTCTCTCAGCCCCACCTACTTCACAGGGTTTCTGTTGTGGGGAGGGGGAGGGGAAGGAGTTTGTAAGCCGCTCTGAGACTCCGAGTGAAGGGTGGGGTATAAATCCAATCTCCTCTTCTTCTTCTAGACACTTAACCTAAACATTAGAGATTAACATGAAGGGCTCAATAACATATGAAGAGAACAGGACAAAAAGTATGCATCGAGGTAAAAGTTCATTGCTGATCTTACCATTGGTAAGGGGGGTGGGGTCTGGTTTCCATCACGGACCACCCCATTCTGCTTGGCATCTCACACTGTATTCTCCAGGTGACCAGGAGAGTATAAAATAGTATGAAATTAGATGTTTGGGGCTGCTTCTTCAACAACCCCTCCTGCAGGGCTTGGCGAGCAGACAAGGAACGTTCCTTTTATTATCTTGGGCTTCTTTTAAACACAACTGGTTCTGTTCTTAGTTCATATTTTACTTTGGTCACTTCAATAAAATAGTATGTTAGCATGAAGCTGACTGGACTGTTCTTCTCTCTGGAGTAAACCCAGTCCTTGGGTTAGTCACACAGACCCTTCGGACCTTCTGGGGCTACTGGGACCTCCAGAATCCCTCCATACAACCATTGCCTTACTTCAGTCTTATACATCCTTCCCCTTACAGGCATCCATCTCCTTACTTCCACTCTTATGCATCTGTCCTCTTACTATTGAAACCGCGGCTACATTGTGGTTCAAGCAGCCATGAACATTTGCTGCCGCCATATACTAAACCAGGCACTGGGATTTCAAGGTCAGTACTGTCAACTCTGCCTGGAAGCAGCTCTCCAGGATCTGAGGCAGAGCTCTTTTAAAGGCTGCAGGGTCTGATATGCTGCTGGTCGCTCAAGAGTGGCACAAAAGCGCTTTGAAGAGTGCTAAAAGGGGTGAGTCTGATCAGTATTCTCTGTAATGAAATACTCTGGATCAATTAGAGGCGGGGCAGCAGTGGATTAAAATGCATGTCTGACCGCAGCCCGGAAGGGTGAGCAGACGCAGGCCCAACTGAGACAGTGGACCAGGGACTGTGAGTCTAGTTGTGTTAGGACCTTTGGTTTCTTTTCCCTTCACCCACTCATCGTTATTGTTCTTGCACCTTGTTTGTTTTCCCATATTGGACTGACCTCCTGTACAAATCAACCTTTTGTTTGTTGTTTACTCTGCCTGGTCCTCCCGCCTATTATTCGGCCAAACAAGGGAGGTCTGAAGGTCTTGGGAGGGTGCTCTGGGCCTTCTCAAGGGATCCTAAATCAAGAGCGGTGGCAGCGTCAGGTGACACCCCACCTGAGCCCTGACAACAACCGTTGACAAATGACCTTTCCGCAACATAACCTACCACACAGGGTTGTCGTCAGGATAAAATTTTATTTATTTATTTATCTATTTATTTCCCATCTTTATAGCCTGCCCTTCCCGCAAGCAGGCTCAGGGCAGGTGACAATATTTTAACAATACAATAAATAGAGTTGAAAATCTAAAACACAATAATAGACATTATTTAAGGGGGCTGCAGTGGCTCAAGTAGTTAAGATGCTGAGCTGCAGACCGGAAGATCATAGTTCAGCAGTTCAAGACCTGAGTGCTGCATGACGGAGTAAACTCCCGTCTCTGGTCCCAGCTCCTGCCAACCTAAGCAGTTCAAAAGCAAGAAATTGCAAGTAAATAGGTACCACTTCAGTGGGAAGGTAACAGCGTTCTGTGCACCTTGGCGTCTAGTCATGCTGGCCACATGACCACAGAAATGTCTTAAGACAGTGCTGGCTCTTCAGCTTGGAAATGGAGATGAGCACTGCATTCCTAGAGTCGTATTCGACTGGCTTTTGAGCAAGGGAAACCTTTACCTTTACATAATAGACATTAAAATGGTGGTTACAGCCAATGCTCCCTCTAAGCTGTGGAGTCTAGTGAGCAAGAATCCTACTTTGTGAGCTACTGGCATTAAAGTTGTGAGTGAGTGATTTGGCTACTACATAAATTAGTTTGCTCGGGAGCCATCCTTCCAGAGCTAAGACAAAAGTTTGTGAGCTGGAGTCTAAAAAACTGTGAGCTAGCTCACACTAACTCAGCTTAGAGGGAACACTGTCACAGCCCAAGAATAGAATTGGCTGATTGTGACGGATAACATGGCAAAGGAGGAGAGCTATGTACTCTGCCTCTCTGCCTCAAGTTCCACGGAAGAAGGGCTGGATAAAAACGTGGCAGATAAGAAGAACTGTTGGGAGGTTAGTGCTTTTGATGTAACCCCCTGCTTTCTCTGAATGCAGCTGTTGCGTGCTAAAAGAAGACAGAGGCTAGAGGTAGATGCGTTGGCCCAGAGCAAACGCCACCCCACCCTTCCAAAATGCCATGTAATATCTTTTATGACCATATGCATGATTTCCGCTTTACTGTATTATAATACTGTGTTCAGCTGTCAAAGAGAAGGGCTTTTCAACTGAGGGAAGATTATCTGGGAACACTCCATGCTTATGAGGTTTCTTGTCCCCCATTACTAGATAATATTACCCAGTTTGATTTCCCATTGACTCTTTAGTGCGTGCATCATTTAAAATTAATCTGTAATTTGGCTGACATAATGACTTCCACATTTCCCCCCTCTGCTCTCGGCCTTTTAAAAGGACCCGTGTGTTCCATTCGGCGATAGAGTCATTTGATCAGCTGTTGGTTTTTATATTTTCGGCTGGAGGCGGCCATGTTTCTTTCTGCTTCCCAGAAGAGTGAAGGTGCAACATGATACCAGCTCTACTTAATCTATTCAAGACTGCCTGGCATTCTATTTCTTTTTTTTTCTTTAGGTTTTTATTGAAAATGTAACATCAGAAACAGTGACAGTAACCTGTCATAAACATATGAGATCACAGTAAATAATCAAGTATCAATAAATTAACATAGCAAAACATCTATGACACAATTCTGTTCAAAAAGGTCTTTGTTTTTGAGCAACAAAATTTAAAACAGGGTACCAGAAATTATAATAATCAAGAGAGGCAGAGTGAGGGTCTTTATCTGAGGTTTGTGTCAATATCCTTTCCATTGTGAGATAATCCCATATGTTTCTGTACCAACTCTTTAGAATTGGGGGTGAGGCTGGTGCCAGGCTTTTTTGCACACTGGGCGAGGCTACCTTCTGACGCCCCCCCCCCCCCCCATGTGCTCACCAATTTTCAAACATAAATGCATTTTAGGAAGAATGAAAAACACAAAGACGAGGATTCCTGCTTGTCGTCAGGGCTGCTCTCCCCATCGTCCTCTCCCTGCTTGCTGGTCTCTGCGCCCGTCAGGGTTCTGTGCCCCTAGGCGGTCGCCTAACCTTGCCTTATGGTAGCACCGGCCCTGGGCAGACGGGAGTCAGCGGTGCAGCACTGGGCAGACGCTCCCACACTGCTTGACTGCTACAAACAAGGTTGTTCCACCATGCCAGTGCTCCCTCTAAGCTGTGGAGTCTTGTGAGCAAAAATTCTGCTTTCTGAGCTACTGGCATTAAAGTTGTGAGCGAGCGATTTGGCTACTGCATCGTTTGCTCTGGAGCCATCCTTCCTGAGCCAAGACAAAAATGTGTGAGCCGGAGGCTAAAAAACTGCGAGCTAGCTCGTACTAACTCAGCTTATTTATTTATTTTATTTATTTATTTTTCACATTTATATCCCGCCCTCCCCGCAAGCGGGCTCAGGGCGGCTTACATGGGCCTGTGGCCTAATTGTTACAATAACCTATAAAATCAATTAAAACATTATAATAAATATCATTAAAACATATAAATATTCATAAAAGCTTCCATATACAGCGTCGGATGGCAACCATGTGGCAGGTTTGGGCTCCACCCCCTCGGCCATGGCCGAGGTCGTGTTGGACCAGGGTACAGCATGATGGTTACATTGCCGGATGGTATCCCCAATATCATCGGCAGCGGCTCCTATTGATAAGCCTGGCGGAAGAGCTCCGTCTTGCAGGCCCTGCGGAACTGCATCAGGTCCCGCAGGGCCCTGATCTCCTCCGGGAGCTCATTCCACCAGACAGGAGCCGCCACCAAGAAAGCCCTGGTCCTAGTTCTGGCCAGCCTGGCGTCTCTGGGGCCGGGCACACATAATCTGTGTTCCGACCCTGACCGTAGTGCTCTCTGGGGTTGATACGGAGAAAGGCGGTCCCTAAGGTATGTTGGACCCTGGCCATATAGGGCTTTATAGGTAAAGCTTAGAGGGAACACTGGCTCGGTTTGGCTCTGCCCACTTCCCCCCCAACAGTCTCCTGTTCCCTCCTTTGCACTAGTTGCTCGGGGGCCGCATAAAAGCCCTGGATGGGCCTGGCCCCTGGGCATTATGTTTGACACCCCTGCACTAGAGGGTGAGTAGGACTGGTAAGCCAGTGTGTGGTTCCATCCCCCCTTTAGGATTTCCTTCTTTCCAGGTGTGAGGAGTGAAGTATTCCATATGGCACCACCTGCCCACCTTCCCAAACATACGTACAATGGCATGGGAGTGGGTTCTCCATGGTGACATCCTACACCACAGGGGAGTGTTTGTGGATGAAACAACCATGTGGACAGGATAAAATAAGTGGGCGTTTCCCATTCAGGTAGTGGTCAGAGCAATTAGCCCAACCCACATTTATTCCCAAACCAGATCTACACATGTATCTTATGGTTGCCAACCTCCAGGTGGTGGCTGGATATCTCCCAAAATTTGAACTGATCTCCAGGTGGCAGACATCTGTTCCCCTGGGGAAAAAAGGGCTCCTTTGCAGGGTGGCCTCTATGGAATTATACCCTGCTGAGGCCCCTCTCCTTCCTAAACCCTGCATTCCTTGGGCTCCACCCCCAAAATCTACAGAAATTTCCCCACTCGGAGCTGGAAACCCTAAGAACAAGACAGGAATCAAATGGCAGAGCGGACTATAACACTATACTGTACAGGTGGGAGATCACATTTGTTACACATATAAAAAATTCCTCATAAATAAAAAGCTAATTTACATCAAGAAACAAGGAGCCCAGCCTGGTCCCTATGGTCTAGTTAACCGCTTGCACATCGTTTTTAATGCACTGGTGCATGAAATATGTGACCCACCATCTTCTCAAAACTCATGTGTGGAATGGGCCAAAACTGGAGTGATTCGTTCCCTATAACCCAGTCCAGGGCTATTTTGGGGCAGGAACGCACAGGAATGGAGTTCCAGCTGGCCTCTGAGTTGGCCATGCCCGCAGCCTCCCCCTCCCCCCCCCCCCGCCCAAGGTTCTCCAGGCACCTTGCAAGCCACAGGGCACCTGGGGAAGCCAAGCTGATCCAGGGAGGGAAGACAGTTTAAACTGCCTCCCCTCCTCGGGTTCCCCAGGCACCCCGCCAATTCAGAAACTGCCTTCCTTCCCTTGGGTTCCCCATGCAAGCTGCAGGGCACCTGGGGAAGCCAATCCTGGGAGAGAGCTGCGCTGTCAGGGGTGTGGCCTAATATGCTAATGCATTTCTGCTGTTGGGTGTGCTAATGAGTTCCTGCTGGGCTTTTTCTACAAAAAAAAGCCCTGACCCAGTCCAATCAACCTCCTGGCTGCAGCATCCGGCACCAGTTGAAGTTTTTGAACACTTCAAGGTCAGTCTCACTAGATAGATTCAGGTGGGGTAGCCATGTTGGTTTGAAGCCGCAGAACAAAGTTTGAGTCCAGTGGCACCTTTAAGACCAACAAGGTTTAATTCTGGGTGTAAGCTTTCATGTGCAGGCACGTGTTAGTCTTAAAGATGCCAGTGGACTCGAACTTTGTTCTACTGCTTTGGATATATGTAAAGGAGGCCCTCCATTTTATCTGTCTACTGCATAGGGTTGCCAACTCCAGGCTGGGAAAGTCCTCACTGCTGTATAATGCCACAGAGTCCACCTTCCAAAGCAGCCATTTTCTCCAGGGGAACTGATCTCTGAAGTCTGGAAATGAGCTGTAATTTCAGGAGAACACCAGGCACCACCTGGAGGATAGTACAAAAACTGAGGATCACAGTGTTAGGAAGATAAAGAACTTGAGAGAGCTGCCCTCCTAGATAAGTTATGTTTGCCACAAGGGCTCTGATGGGACCCTAGAAAAATGCTGCCATTTAAAGAATTTTATACTCGCAAAGATAATTTATTGCACCTTATGTCTTGTATGTACATCACTGTCCTTGAGAAAGTTTGTATTCGATATGGATTACTAGAGTCCCCCTGAAACTAGTGACTGTGAAACTGACAAGGTGCTATTTGAATGCTCGAACGTAGTGTAAACCTACACTTTTGCTGTACTGTTTTGGTGAACCTATGTTAGGTAATAGTTGACACACTAATATTTATATAACAGTATCGAAACATTTTAAAAAGAAAAATGAAAAGCACAAAATAGATCTACCTTATGCATACATCTATTTTTCTATAACCACCCAAAGGACGGCAACCTTAAATCACAGCCCTTCTTCCAAAGCTGCAAGGGTTCTCCCCCTCTATCCTCAACACCTTTGACACAGATTAGACTGAGAGAAAGTGAAGGTCCCAAGACTACCTAGCAAGCTTTGTGGCAGGGTCTTGGCTCCCATGGAACATTCCCACAGAAATAAAGCATTCCCATCCGCAGACAGCAACTTCCTCACACACTCCCTTCCACTGCAACACTGATCCCCCGGAAATGATGTTCTTCAGTAGGGTTGCCAACCTCTAGGAGGTGGCTGGACATCTTCTGGGATTACCATGCAGTTCACCTGGAGAAAACGGTCGGCTTTGGAAGGTGGAGTCTAGGGCATTATACCTGACTGAAGTCCCTCCCCTCCCCAAACACGGCCCTCCTCCGGCTCCACCCTCGAAATCTCCAGGTATTTCCCAACCTGGAGGTGGCAACTCTATTCCTTAGACTAGAGACAGGAGACCTAGGGTTGCCAGGGCCCCCCAGGCCACCGGCGAGGATGGGCCCCCCAGAAACAGCATTTGGGGGGGGGGGACGACTGGAAGTGTGCAGTGGAAGGGGGGAGCCAACAAAAACTGCCCCTCCCCAATGTCCGTGGGACTCCTCTGCAGGATCCAGCCAAGAGTGAGGCTTTCTTCTAGATCCCAGTTAGACATTCCACTGCCTTTGGAGAGGCGATTAATAGAAAAGTGGAGTGTGTGCGCGTGTTGATATTAACAGCTTCCCTTGCGAGGAGTGCCAGCCGACCGGAAGAAAGACGCCCTGCCCCTTCGACGAGGGCTCCAGGGGCTGTTATTGGCCTCCGCGCCATGAAAAGCTTCCGCTTCCCATTTGCACACACATACTTGCCTTCTAATTAAAGGGACGGGGCCTTTTCTTCCAGGCCCGTTGGGCAACCCGGCTTCCTTCCCCAGCCCTTGGCATCTCCTGGCATCTGTGCGGTTGGAATAGCATCACTCGCTCCAGACCGCATGAAATGTTAGACCCAGAGCCAGTTTAGACTTTCTGCAAAAGCAGTGGGGGGGGGGGGGGGAGAGAGACTTTCTCCTTGGCTGTACCACTTCCGGCTTTGGAGTGGGGGCTGGGGGAGGCTCGTCCTTGAAATGCATGGCAAGCAGAAGGCTGAGCTGCATCTCTCTCATAAAGCGCCTGGTTTGCTCCAACACGCGGGGGGAGGTTTGAAATCGGGCTGAGCCTTCGGACGCGTGGCTACCTGGAGGTGGTACATTCCAGGAGAAAGTTTTTCCCTTGATGCGGCCGAGAGCTCCAAAAGGGGGGGGGGGGGGCGCTGTTACTGGGCCGTACCAAAACAAACTGGGTGGAAAGCTGGAGACAGTCAGTCATAAAGCTGGGAAGGAAAAGGGAGGGGACCCGGTCTCTTTGCAAGGAGGAGAGGAACGCACGTGGGCCGGGGTGAAATCCCCCCCCCCCCAAAAAAAAATCTGGCACAGACGGGCAGCAGCTGCGGCCCCGCGTTTATGTTGCTTGACACCTGCCGGGGGAGAGCTTCGCCAAATGATAGAAGTCCGTAATTTTAGGACGGTGACCCCTCTCTCCCCGCCCTAAGCAAACAAGCAAGCAGGTCCTGCGTTTCCTGAGCTGGCGGCAGCCGAGGGGGAGAGTTGCCAGCCAGGCACCTGAACCTCCTCCCTGTTCGCCCCGCTCGGAAGGACGGAGGGATGACTCGGTCTGCCCGAACGGGTTGCAAGCAAGAGTTCCCTGGGTCCTTTTTTTTCCGGCAGGGAAACAATGACATCCAGCGGACAGTTCTGTTAATCACAGGTGGGGGTCGAGAGAGGGAACACTAGAGCACTTTCGAATTTTAAAAAATAGCCCCACGTAATCCTTCCATGCCATCGCCAGCAGTACTTCATCTTCTGCAACAGAGGTGTGGAACTCATTTGTTAGGAGAGCCAGATCTGACATAAATGTCACTTTGTCGGGCTGGGCCATGTGTGCCATGAAACCTAGTGCCAGTACCGGAGCTACAAACTGTATTAAAGGACAGCAGCTGGTAAGCTCCAAGTTGGTGTACCCTCACTGCAAGGCCCCATGGGATGGGAGGGGGAATGCAAAAGAAAACCCATATGGGTGGAGTGGAGAGCCAGCGGTGCAGCACTGGGCAGACGCTCCCATGCTGCTTGACTGCTGCAGATGAGGGTTGTTCTGTCACACTGAAGCTACAGTCAAGAGTGGCTCTGCCCATTTCCACCTCTGAGCAGTCACCTATTCCTTCCTTTGCACTAGTTGTTCGTGGGCCACGTAGGAGCCCTGGACAGGACGGGACGGTTCCAGACCCCAGGGCCTTATGTTTGACACCCCTGTTCTACAAATTATTTTCTTGCCATCTCTAGTCACTTCCAAGAGGTCTGCACTCCCACCCCCCCAAGATTATTTTACCTTTCAGTAGGAGAAAGAGTGAATCTAGTTTTTTTTCATTACTAAACTGCAGCTCTGATTTGCTGTATGTTAATACAGCAGCTTCACGGCTGAGCAAGGATTTGAACAACCCAGGTCTCCCGGGGACATGCCCCAGACGCCATCTTGCTTGAACTGGCAACCAAGGGAAGTGCCTTCTTAACCCTAGTTTTACCAGCTGCCTAGCTTGTTTGTTTATTCCCCGCTTTTCTCCTTGATCAGGGACTCAGAGCGGCTTTTCACATAATTCCCCCACTCCTCCACTTAATCCTCACAAAAGCCACCTTGTGAGGGTAGGTTAGGCTGAGAGACCGTGGTGGGCCTAACAACACCTATTAGGCTTCCATGGTCAAGCGAGGGACTCGGACGCAGCCACTCTAGGTCCTAGTCCTACCCTGTAAACACTGTACCACGCCAGCCCCTATGCTGGGTCCCAGGTCCTAGCCCTACGCTCTAACCACACCTCCAGCCCAGTCCCTTCATAGGGTGAGGGCCTGGTGATGTCATGGGATGGAACTTGATGATGTCACATTGAAAAACAGTATTCGTGGCAGTACGTCCACACACCACTAGAAACGGTGACCTTGATCCAATCATTCCCTCTCTCAGCTCAGTGCTACAGGTATACACACACACACACACACACACACGTGTAAGTTCATCTCTTTGGTACAGTTGAGAGGGAAAGGAAGAGAACTGGTCTCCCATTCTAAAAACTGTTCCCTTATTTGTGTCTTCCCAATTCCCCACATTTCATTCAGTCTGGGCAGAAGATGTAGTCCTGAATGTCTGACTTAAAACTGATCAGAGGAATGCTTAATTATTTTCCAGCTTCATTGTTCGTTGGCAAGAGATTTCTGTGAAGATTTTATTGTGTAGGTGGTACAGAGGGCCAGACTACAAAAAAAAAAAAAAAATAGGGGACACCATGGTTTTCATATGGTCTCTGCTGGTTTCAAACACTTCATAACTTCCCATCTAAGATGCTCCCTTCCCAAGTAAAACAATCGTTAGCATTCGCCGCGTATCCCCATACATCAACCCCACCCAGACCTCTAACCATCCTGTGGCAAACTTTTGTCCGATTTCCAAGCCAAAAAGGTTTCCAGAACAAACCTCCAAAATGTCTGAGGTTTCCCCATCTTTGCAAAGCCACTTTCCAAGAGTACACTCCCAGCAATTTTGGATGCAGCCTTATAAACTAACCAGAGTGTAGTCAGGAACATGTCTGGTTATATTTTATAATGAATATCTATGTTCTTGGGAAGTATTAAGCAGCGATGGGCAAACCTCAAACATATTAGAAGTTCCCTGTTTTGATCTGGGGGGGGGAACCCTCACCCAATGGTAAGCGGGTGGTGACTGACTGTATGCAGGAAGCCAGTTGCTACGACATGGCAGGCGACCCTGAGGTAAATGCTGCCCAAGAATTGCTTCCTCTACTGACTGGAACTGAAGGAAAGTGCCTCTGCTCACAGAATGGAACCGCCATTTTGCTACTCCTGGCTTGTTATAGTTTTAAAAGGAAACTGTTTTCACTTTATTGGAACTTTAAGAAGAATCTCAGAGGATGATCTTAGGTCCATACAAGAATAGATGGTCCTTTAGACACCTTTGTCTCAGTCAGTAAAAGGGCTTTAAAAGGTCAAAGTTTGCCACTTTCAGCTGTGCCCAGAAACAGCAGAGACCCGTGATGTTTTTAAAACATCAATAAGTGCTGAGACGCAAGTTCCAGGAACATTCAGATTTGTTGCTTGAGTTTTTAGTGGCCACCAATGATCAAAGCAACTTTGTACAACATGGATAGAATAAGTAATAGTGATAACCTAATTTCCTCATGACCCCATACAATGTAGTTGTGTCATTAAGTGTGAAACGTTCTGATACTAACGTGGGATTCTCACAAGCAAGCTTTTAAATCTGGTAGGCAAGATCCAGTCTATGAGCAATTTTTACTATTGTGAAGTCCAGCTGAACAATATCTGGATTCTAAATTTAACTTCTGAGAGGAACTTTTCTGTTTGGCCTGGCCTGGTTGGATAAGCATTGGCCAATAACCGGTGGTGGTGTTAATATGTCAGGAATTCAGGCTGGCATCCCACATCCTTCTAAAGCTGGTGAGGATTTATTGCTTCTCAGTGAACTCTCTCTTCCTGTCTGACATTCTTACACGCCATCTTTGGAGGCAGAGAACAGGACACTTGTAGAGTCCAAATTGGGCAGTATTCCTAAAATGCTGTGAGCTGCAGACTAAACCGAGTCATGCCGAAGCTGTCCCTTGACCCATCAGGTAGAATAGAGGCCAAGTTGGACCATGGCATTCTGTGTAATGACTTTTTTGTTTAATTTTACCTCAGAGGTCAGGCAAATTTTCTTTGAAGCTTTTTTTTAAAAAACCCTTTCAGATTCAACATTTTTTTCAAGCTGTGAGGAAAGTTTAAGTAATAAGTCTATAATTCCAAATTTATAGTTTTTCAACTGGTAGAGTCTCACAGTTGCATGACATAATCACTTTTCTTACACTACCCTCATGAAGCATGGTGGACCATGAAAAGAACAGTCAGGAAAAAACACAGCTCTCCAACATAAAGTATGTTCTTTCTGAATGAGCCCCTATAACTGGTTTGAGCTGCCAACGGGGCTGGCCTTCCAATCTCTTCTTCAAGGGAGGTTGGGCCTGTTTTGAGCCCAAAAAAGGGCTTCATCATCATTGTGGGTGAGGCCGCTCAGTGAGGTGAGAGCCGTACCAGGTCTGTTGACATTCTGAGAAGCTTGTGCAGTAGAATGGTTAAGGAGGCCTTTTTGTTGAAATTACGGTTGTTATTATGGGCCTTCAGTGTGTGTTTTATGATCATTCTGGTTTTAGATTCGATTCCCCACTTTCCCACTTGAAGCTAGCTGGGTGACCTTAGGTAAATTCCAGCACTCTTGGCCTAAAAATAAGCATAGTTTGCCACCTAGTGGTGCCAAAAAAGAGCTACAGCTTCGGCAGCCAAACAGTCCCTTCGGGGATCTCCTGGCTATTCCACACACAATGTCATATGATAATTAATTAATTCCTGGTTTTAGATTGTATTGAATTTTATTAATTAAATTCTATTGAATTACATACAGCGTTCAGCTGTTAGGAAAAGCAGTATAAAATATATCTTAAGTAAGATACTAAATATTATTTCACAAGAGTAAAACACACAAAACTTCAATGGCAGGGAAACATTGGCTGCTACAGTAGGAAGTCTCTTCACAATGTCCAAACTTATTTTATTTACTTTATATCTTGCCTTTCTCCCCAGTGGAGACCCAAAGTGGCTTACATCATTCTCCTCTCCTCTGCTTTATCCTCACAACAACCGTGTGAGGTGGGTCAGGCTGAAAGTATGTGACTGGCCAAAGGTCACAAAGCAAACTTCCATGACAGGGGAGATTAGAACCTGGATCTCCCGGATCCTAGTCCAACAAGCTTAACCACTACCCCATGCTGGCTCTTATCTTAAAGGTGTTTCCTTTTAGACACCCAATAGACCCTAGCTCTTTGCAGATTTTTGAGCTCACTTATTCATGGTCTGCAATCATGTGATGTGGTCCCCAGACTGTTTTTACATCCACCATGCCGCCATCATCGTCATCATTACACTATTAACTTTGTGTGAAATTTGGTTGTTTTGCTACTGCCTCCAAATATTCATGGATGTGACTATTCATGGTGGTCCCAGGTATGAATTGTCTGCAAATGAAGGTTTACCAGACACAGTAATTTAATATTAATCAAATATTTTTATTTCTCCGTACAGCATTCCACTTTTGGTCCTATATCAATAGTCTACTACCTTACAAGTGCAACAGGGGCTATCTTTGTTGTATTCTGTACTATTTGACCTCTAAAGAAGGCTCTTGTGGGCCAAAACTCATAAAAAGAGACACCATGTTGAATCAGGCCAATGGGCTATCCAGTCCAACAGTCTGTGTCACACAGTGGCCAGAACCCAGGGGGCATCAGGAGGTCCACCAGTGGGGGCAGAACTCCAGAAGCCCTCCCACTCTTGCCCTCCCAAGCACCAAGAAGACAGAGCATCACTGTCCCAGAACATAAGAGACACCATGTTGGATCCTATATCAGGTCCAAATCAATCAAACCCGGTTCTCCCAGATTGGAGTCCGCGCACTAATCACTACACCAAACTGACTCTCAGGGACCACAGCAGAGCGTAATGCCGTGGAGTCCACCCTATCAAGCGGCCATTTTCTCCAGAGGAACTGATCTTTGTCATCTGGAGACCAGCTGTAATTTTGAGAGATCTCCAGCCACCATCTAATTTTGGGAGATCCCTGGATACCCTAACCAGACCTGTAGCTATGGTGAGGCTATTTGTGGCACCACACCCTTTCTTAAAGCTACAGCCCCACAAGATTTTCCCTTAAAACCCTCTTTTAAACACATTTTAAAGCATTTTAAAAAGGCTTTTGCTCCAGGACTGCCCTGTCTGTGGAACATTTTTCAAAACTGATCAGTCAGTTAGGGTTGCCAACTCTGGGTTGGGACATTACTGGAGATTTGGGTGTGGAGCAGAGAGGGAAGGGCCCTCAGTGGGTTATAATGCCATTGGGTCCTATATTTGCTTAAGGAAGGGGAAAAAGGTTTTTTTTCCTATTCATTGAGAACTTCAGAGAAAAAAATCGTTCCACAAGCCACAAATCCTGGCTACGGGCCTGACCCCTAACAGTGAACAAAATGTGTGTGCGGAAATAGGGAGGAAGAAGGCAGGCAAGAGATGCTCCGACTGGCAACGTGGCCCTGAAAAGCTCTTTCTGTGTTTATCTTGTGGTACCCTCAGCCACCACGGACACAAGCCTGGGAAAAGCAACCCGCTGCTCTAAGCTGACAGACTGTCACGGATCCAGGAAATATTAAATCCAACTGCTGTGGAGAAAATGTGTTTTATCAACAGCAAAGAGGGGGGGGGGGGGAGAGTCCATTTGATTTATCGTCTAGACTTGGAGCCCAGACGAAGGCAGAAAGCCCTGCTATCTAATGTGGTCAGACACGGACTTCTGTCTGGGCATTACTCAGTGTGTTTCGTCCCCCTTTCCCCCCCCAGCCTTACTCATTTGACCCCTCCCTTCCCTGTTATTGCTTTAGTCTACTTGATAGATTATAATTTATATGATGGGTTGAGGCTTTCATGCCTTTGCCCGTAACCTGAGCCTAAGGAGCCGTGTTAGCTTTGTCCTGCCCTCCTCTTGACTGTGGCTTGCATCAGCCGCCGTGTTACCTTCGTTTGGAAGTCCCAGCTCCTCAGTAATATCCAGTGATTTCACGGGCTCCTTCAATCCTCTGCTTCACTGCCTTCCCTTGACAGAATGCAACTGCACGCGTCCACTCGAAGGCTGTGATCACACACACTAAATAATCCACTTTCAGTCCACTTTCCAACTGGATGTTGCCAGTTCATGCAGTACAATCCAGTTTGAAAGGGCACAATGAACGTGGATTGAAAAGTAGATTATTTAGTGCATGTGACCGCAGCCCAGGAAAGGCTGGTTCGGGGGGCAGGGCAAGCAAAGAGTGCTCAGGGGACCCCCCTCCCCTCCACTGCCCAGCACCAGGACCCCCATTCATAACTCCCTTCCTCCCCCCCCCCCCCCAATTATGGTTGCCAGACTTCAAGAAGTGGCTGGAGATCTCACAGAATTACAGCTGATTTCCAGGTGGCAGAGATCACTTTTCCCTGAAGACTCCAAAGTGGCTGCTTTGGAGGGTGGACTCTGTGGAATTATACCCCACTGAGGTCCCCCCCTCCTCCCCAAACAGTCTCCTTTTCAAGCTCCACCCCCAAAATCTCCAGGATTGTCCCTACTCAGAGCTGGCAACACTACCCCCCAACGTACCCCCCACCTGTCTGGCTAGTCTTCCCTTGTCGGCTCTCAACCCCTCCCACTGCCCCCCCACACACAGCCACCTTCATGCCCCTCCCTCTATAGCAGAGGCAGAAGAAACATGAGGCGGTGGAGGAGGAGTTGGGTTTTATACCCCGCCCTTCACTACCTGAAGGAGCCTCAGAGCGGCTTACAATCACCTTTCCCTTCCCTTCCCCACAACAGGCACCCTGTGAGGCGGGTGGGGCTGAGAGAGTTCTGAGAGAAGCCTGTGACTGGCCCAAGGTCACCCAGCTGGCTGCATGTGGAAAAGCCAGGAATAAAACCCAGTTCTCCAGAATAGAGTCTGGAGTGCTGCTGTTGTGACTGTCTGGAGCATTGCTTGTACCATCTGCACACTCTTCCCCAGCGGTGCTAGGCAGCTAGGAGGATAGGAGCTGGAGTGCTTGCAAGCAAGTGGTGGGGGGGGAATGGTACTCAGGCATGTAGCAGAGAAGGGGCAGGGGTCAGTGGCAGAGGGCCGAGGCAGAAGCCCCGTGGTCCTGGCAGATGCCCCACCTCATGGTATGCTGGCATTGGCCTTGACTCCAGGCAGCACCAAGACATCAGTGCAATGCAATCATGCTCTTTTCCAACACAAAATGTTCCAGCATGGACACACAGAGCTCAGGATATACATAAATTTTCCCTCTCCCATTTTACCTTCACGACAGACTGCGAAGCACATCACACAGACCAAAAGAGAGACTGTCCCAGGGCCACCAAAGGAGCTTTATAGCCAAGTCAGGATTTGAACCCAAGTCTCTCCAATCCTAGTATAACACTGCACCACCCTGGCTGCCAATAAAGCTACTGCCACCATTAGGAAGGGCCTCAGCCATTAGTGCGCTGCGAGAACAATGCAAGATATTTCTGTGCCCAAGTAAACAGGGTTACACTTACCTGTAACTGCTGTTGACTGAGTGATCACCTGTGCGGCCACACACTATTTATAATACACTATCTGGAAGATCCAAGGCAAAGTGTAAAAAAAGAAAAAGAAACATTTAAAATGTGTTATTTCTGCTTTTGCCTTTGGACCTAGCTCACTCCTGAGGCCTTGAGTTGAAACAGCAACTGGCTACTGATTGAAAAGTGATAGTTCACGTGCTGAATTGCAGTGCTGCAAAACTGCTGTAAAGCATGTGGCTGGTAAATGCAGGAAGGCACAAAAATAATCTACTACAAAACTACACCTCAAGAGCTCTGGTGGTGCTGCACTACTACACTGTACAACTCAGACTCTTGTGGCACCCCTAAGCTGCATACCCCCCTCCCCAGTAACTACCAAAGCTGGAGGGAGGAGGTTTCTCTGCCTTGAAGGCGAGTCATGTTCCTAGAGAGTCATGTTCCACTTGCCTAGAGAAAGGCTTCTGTTCGGTGGGGAAATGTACTCTTTCTAGGGTTGCCAACTCTGGGTTGGGACTTTCCTGGATATTTTGAGGGGTGCAGCCTAGGGAGGGTGGGATTTGGGGAGAGGAGGGATCTCAGCAGTTTATAATGCCATAGAGTTCATCCCCTAGAGCAGCCATTCCCCCCAGGGGACCTGATCTCTGTCATTTGGAGATCAGCTGTAGTTCCAGGAGCTCTCCAAGCCCCACCTGGAGGTCAGAAACCATAACCCTTTCCAGAATTAGAACAGAACTTTGTTAAGGTCAGATCATCTAATGATCAGGATAGCTTTCCTTATGTTACTCATGCAAAAATCAGAAGGAAGAAATTGCCAACAATGAATGCCTAGAGGTTTACAACAGGTTTTTCCTAAGTTTTATAACAATAATGTGTTCTGTTATTACTTGACAGGCAGAAATATTGTTTGTTGTACAGATGGTTTATTTGCAGTCCTTGTGTCTGTCGTGTTAATTGTCTACAGGTTATTTTTTAAAGAAATGTTGCAGTTCCCACATGGAAAAATTGGCCATTTGAAGATCTAGCTCCTTTAAAAAAAATAAAGTTACACTGGTCTCATAAATTCCTAATCTTTTCAATGCAAGAAGGAACTTTCTGCTACATGATGAAAGATCATACAACAAACCTGTGCTCGTATCGAAACCCACCCCTGTAATCCAGTCCTGGGAAGTGTTTCCTTTTCTCTTTTAATCAAGAACCTGCTGGCTCTTATTTTGTAGTACAGCCTTTTCAAAGACAGTTTTCTACAGCATCACGAGATTAACCCATTTTTAATAAGATATGCTGTAACTGGGTAATTTTAAAAAATATATAATTTAAATCCTGAATGTGAGAACAGTTCCTGCATAAACAACTGGAAGTGTCCCAACAATGTATTTTGCAATGTGATAAGGGCTTTGTTTAACAAATGCTCATACCGTATTTTTCGCTCCGTAAGACGCACCTGACCATAAGACGCACCTAGCTCCGCTCGGTGCCGTGGCTTGGGAAAGGTGAGGGGGGTTTAAGACGCACATACTTCCCCCCCCCCCACTTTTTTGGGGAGAAAAAGTGAGTCTTATGGAGCAAAAAATACGGTAATTCACCTGTTTTCCTCTAGATGAACGTTCGTCTCTAGTTATAGGCTAATAAATGATTACACTGTATACATTCTTCCAGGTCAGCTCAATTGCTTTGACCTTAGATGCTCATAAGACATTTTCTTCCTGGCTGTTTTAACTGTTGTGATGCTTCTTCAAAGGGTTGGATCCTGTAATCTGATCAGCTGGTGCAAGTCTCTACTGTGGCAAGGGGAAGGCAGAGTGAGCCCGCCAGCTTACTCCTCTTCACTGCAGACATCCCTGTTAATGGAGGCAGGCCCTTAGTTGCTAGGGGCATTTGGGGGCAACGCCCCCTACAGATGAGTGCCGCCCCCATGGACAAAAAATTCAGGAAAATGCAACAAATATTTTTAAATGTAAGATGTGCGTGGGGTTTCCAAAATGACCCTGGGCACAGTGAGGGAAGCTTTAGTCTCATTTCCTTTTTTCCAGGACAAAAAATAAATAGGTTTTTTAAAAATGCAAATAAAATAAAAAAAATTGCAAAAAAAAAAAATCCAAGAGAGAGAGTTGGAGATAGCCCCTCCCAGTTTACGCAGAAAAGCAGCCTGGATTAGAGTCTCTCTGATCAAATGGACTAGAGGAGGACTAGAGGTCACAGTGGAGCCGGAGCTGCTGCAGGTGTGGCTCAGGCGTGGCTGGGGCACCCCCCCCATTTCCCTCTGCCCCCCCAACCAAAGTTTTCTGTCTATGCCTCTGAATGGAGGAAAGGGAAAGCATCTGCCAGCACCTCCTGCTGCATAGGATCCACCACAATTTTTTTAGGCTGTCATTTTAATCCTCTGTGATACCTGCATTGTTTTGTCTTTTTGATTTGTAAACTGCCTGGAGGAATCTCTTTAGGCAAGGTGTTTGTAGACTATAAATTTATTAAATGAGTAAACAGCAGCCACTGGGGGGGAGCAAATCCCAACGTATCTAAGATCTTGCCATCATATCATTGTTGACACTATCCAGTGAATAAACAGCTTCCTTCTGAAATCATGTTTTGGCACTGTTCCTGTCCTGTTGATGGCACACTGTGAACTGGATTAAATCAAGTGCCACAAAACTCACCAACCCAGCCTGGCTCTCCCCTGAGAGTGGCCATGCAACCAAACCCTTTACATTCGGAGAGCTTCAGGGTCATGAGTTACGGGAAAGCCCACGTGGTGCTGGGCTGGAGTTTGAGACCAAAGTCTCATGGAAGCTCATACTTTGAGTAAACTTTTGTTGGTCTTAAAGGTGCCACTGGACTCTAAATTTGTTCTAAGCCAATAACGTAACAGAGGTCATCAGGAAGGGACTTCACAGAAGAAGAACTCTGCTGTCATCCGGCATCCCATCCCCAGCAGTGGCCAGGTCTTTTCTCTCTGCCCAAGTAGAGGTTTTGAACTCCATCAGAGTAAAGGTCTGATATTTGACTGAAGCAGATATCCAGGTGTAAAACCTGCCCCACCCGTTAAGTGAGCAAGGTTATATCCATCATGTCCCTTTAGGTTATGTTTAGAGTGGTTTTGAAAGGGGATTAGACAAATTAATGGAGGATCAGTTTCATAATGGACAGTAGCCACACTACTTGAACAGAGCCATCAGGATGAGAGACAGTGGGTGTCTGCAGACCACTTATGGAGACCGGAAGGAAGAAGACAGCAGAGAAGGCCTGATACTTCCATGCCCTCCTTGTGGGCTTCCTTGAATCATCGGGGTGCCCAGGATGGTGGATTAGTTGAACATTGTCACACAATACAGCGTGGCTTTTCTTCTGGACAAAGCACCTTAGTTTATTAATTTTTATGGCACAGTAACACTCCAAAGCTAGGAGATCAAATCAGTCAGTCCTAAAAGAAATCAACCCTGACTGTTCCCTGGAAGGCCAGATCCTGAAGCTGAAGCTCAAATACTTTGGCCACCAAATGAGAAGCCCCTGATGCTGGGAAAGACTGAAGGTCAAAGAAGAAGGGGACGGCAAAGGATGAGATGGTTGGACAGTGTCATCGATGTGATGAGCATGGAGTTGAGCAAACTCCGGAGCACAATGGAGGACGGGAGGGCCTGGCGTGATGTGGTTCATGGGGTCGCGAAGAGTCAGACTCGACTGTGCGACTGAACAACAACAAAACACTCCAGAAATGGTAACCGGTTATTATAAAAACCTAAGATATTCTTTGGGGGGGGGGGGGTGGTTAAAGAAAAAAGAACACACTACACATAAAAATACTATATGTGCATTTGTTAATTTGTTGGAGCGTTTCATTTTTAAGGCTGAAAGCCTGGTATGTGTTCTTAAAAATATTTCCATATGCTAAAGGTATGCAATCCTTTGCCAAAAAAACTGGCTATTAGAGCAGCAGGCCAGAGAGAGGGGCTTTTTTAAAGGTGTGTGCGGGGGTAGGGGACTGCTGTAGAGACTAGGTATTCACAGAGGGACTAAACCAACCCCTAACTACAGTCACCTTGAGATGACCTACAACTCCTCAAATTACAAAAATGAAAAGGTTGTTAGTAAATCTGAGGCCAATTAGGGGTTCTTTTTCCTGGAGACATGATGAAATTTCCTGAAACAAAAACTTTTCGCAAACTCTATAAAATATTTCTGACTTTGGTGGAAAAACAAATAACCTCCTTTTTATCTTCTCATTCCTGAGGCGCAAAGCGGGCCCACTTCTGTTTGTGCAGATGGAGGGGAAACACCCCATGAAAGAGCCAAACGGCAAGATTCTTGGCACAAGCGGATCGTAGTGAGAAAGTTATTTTCAGGGCTGCTGATCTGTTTCTGAAGGAGGAATGGGTGCAGGGGAGAGAGGACGGGGGCAGGGGGAAACCATTGGTTGGAAGGACTACATGAACTGAGCTCTGATTGTTGAGTCACAGGGCAGAAGGTCAACAAGTCCCCTGTTCCTTCAGAATCTATCACCCTTCATTTCTCCAGGATACATACAAGAGGAGAAACAGGGGCAAAGGGAAGATGTGACCACAAAGCCTTCTAAAGGAGATTTCCCCACATATACTGATCTTCTTGGAGGAATGACTCACATGCAAAAGGCCCAAGATGCACAATGAACTGCATATTGTCTCAAACGGGCACTCTTTTAACTTGGACAACAGGGACAAGTTTTTTTAGCCTCCAGCTCACACAGCTTTGTCTTAGCGCAGGAAGGATGGCTCCAGCGCAAACTAAGTTATGCAGCAGCCAAATCACTCGCTCACAACTTTGATGCCAGTTACTCACAAAGTAGGATTTTTGCTCACAAGACTCCACAGCTTAGAAGGGAGCATTGTCTAGTATAGCCCAATCTTGTCAGAACTTGGAAGCTAAGCAGGGTCGGTACTTGGGTGGGAGACTGCCAAGGCAGACTTTGTAGAGGAAAGCAGTGGCAGATCACTTCTGCTTAATCACTTGCCTTGAAAACCCTTGATGACACTTTACATACACATAATGTATTCCCTATCTTAGCAGCAGCTGGACTCCCCATTGATTATAAACATTAACTACCTTAACCATAACTAAAGAATGTTCCCTGTGTATTAGACTGGAATTGTATATGAATGCATGTATTTCCTGCATTTCATAGCCCCTTGACCTTACTTGCTGTCCCATCCCCCCGAAACAGCTGCCTAGTGAGAATCGTTGCATCTGAAGACATGGGGTCTAGATTAGGGTTGCCAGCTCTGGGTTGGGAAATACCTGGAGATTTGGGGGTGGAGCCTGAGGGGGTGGGGTTTGGGAATGGGAAGGGCTTCAGTGGGGTAGAATGCCATAGAGTCCACCTTCCAAAGCAGCCATTTTCTCTTGGTGATCTCTGTCACCTGGAGATCAGTTGTAATCCCAGGAGAGCTTCAGCCACCACCTGTAGATTGACAACCCTAGCTCTAGTCCACCAGTGGCAGAATAAAGTCTCGTTACTCTTTACAATGGCAAAAGGGTCCTACTTATTTTTAATCTTCAATCAAATACTGATGAGCTCTCCAAGCACATTATTTTGTTGTGACTCTATGAATGGAGACTGATGAAGATCTCATCTTTGCTATGGCAACTTCTCTGTGAGATGTCCTTAATGGAGATCTGTTCATCTGCCTGTAGCCAACAAAATATCCTGAGGAAGTTTAACAGCAGGAGATGGTATCTACCTGTTGAGTTTTTCTGTTGGATTGACTATTCAGAAATGGGCTTCCTTGAAACACTGTTATCATATTACTGGCCCTGAACTCACTGAATTTTAATGCATTTGCTGAGACGTTCTCGGTGGGGGTCTGGGCAAAATGCACAGTTCAATCTTCATTTTTATCCTCTCAAATATTATGTGTGTATCAGACCCAGGACCATTCACAGAGCTTCATAACCAACCAAGAATTTAAACCTGGCAAACTCAAACATGCTATCAGTTATATCCCACTCGCTTTGTCAGTGATTTTTTTTTAAAGTCATTGGTGCTAAAGGTTGTTGCATTGTCTACTGACAATTCATTCTGTTCATCCATTGGTCACAGAAGTACTTCTGCCCGTTATGAAAGATTCAGTATTATCAACTGCTAAACCACTTCACTATTTGTGCCTCAATCTTGATCATGTATGAAATAAACTAAGTCGTATCAGTTAGGCCATGGATTCTGTCCATTGTAAAACTTGTCCTTATAACTTGAAATCAGCCATTAAGCCATAAAAGAAATGATTCCTTATACCAGAGCTGTAGTTACTATCTCACAACTCCTTCGACTCTTTGGAAAGATCCTAGAAAAAAATAAAACTAGTTAGCTTCCAGATGTTTAGAACGAAAGCAGATTGTTAATGCATATCATTTTTCAATTAATTCTAAAACTCTCTTCATTATCTTATTTTGTATCTTTGTCATCTTGTCTTTCTGTTATGAATATAAAATCTTCAGCCTAATAGATATACCCTTCAATGCATCTGATAAAGTGAACTCTGACTCATTAAAGCTTATACTGGAACAAACATTGTTAAGTCTCTTATGGTGTTGCTGGACTTGTCTTAACTCTTTTTCATACAGTTCTTCTGCGGGATTCACAGAGGAAAAAAAGAGACCCAAATGGGTAATTGAAGAGGATATTGTAGAGTACGTTTGAGGCCCAGTAAGTCCAGAATTTTGCGTAAGGCCAAGAGAGACTTACAGTTTGAGTGAATATTATTTGAATTGTGCAAATGAGATGGTTGAAAAACTGGTTACCTTCTGCCAGTCCCTGTTTTCTCCCAAACTGAGTGTCCCATTTGATCACATGGGTGGCTTAGTTGCAATTTTAAGAGGAAGAATTCGGAGTAGTTTTGCAACTTCATAGCTGGTGGCATTCAGCTTGGCAGCAGCTGGTGGTTTGTGCTGGGTAATCATAAGCAGATCGTGCCTCATTTAAAACCAGCAACATTGGGCACTCTTGCTTCTGTGTACTCAGCAACACTCATCACACTGACATAGAACCTACAGGATCAAGCTACAGCTCCCTTGTAGCAATGTGAGACTGTGCAACATATGCGCGAGCCAATTTAGAACACTCAGTTAATACAAACATACCTGGCTTGGGGGCAAGGCTGAAATACGAGAGACAGGCCCATGCAGCTTTCCCCAACAGCACCACCCTAGCAGACTCAAGACAATTATATCTCATTGGTGATGTTAACTGTTTTCCCCCTTTGGGATGGACTGAGCAGCTGGAGCCGAGGAAATGCAGTGCAAGGATAGACATATAGTGGATCAGTCGGACTCTGTCAACCCTGAAGAGGCAGGGGACTCTGTGGAAGATGGATGGGTAGGTGTCATGAATCTATGTCAGTAATAGTGTGGCCTATAGGCTGTAGGGAGACCTATATTAAAGTAACCACCAGGCCTCTTTTGGACCCTGTGATTGGTTAACAGGGAATTTGGAGTGAAAACTTACACTAGTAGAGGAGTAGAGAGGATGGTGCCAGAGAAGAAGGGATAAAAGGCCTTGCCCGAAGTGGGAGAGGGTTCACTCCTAGGGAGCTAAGGAGAGGTTGCCACAGATGGAGAGGTTCCTCATCCAAAAGGGGTGAGTCAACTTGAAACGAATCACCAAGAGAAAGCTAGGAACAGTCTAGATAGACTCGTTAGAGTGTTTTGTTTGTTCGCCTACCTTTACTGTTCTCATTATTCTACCAATTATTTGAAAACCAGTTTTTACTAGACCTCTTAAATAAAACTGTTTGTTATTCTGCCTGGGTCCTCAAGCCTCATTCGGTCACATATAAAGTAAAACCTACTGGGAAAGGGTGGACATAAGGTGTTGGGTGGGTGTTCTGGGCCCTCCCGAGGAGGCCCATACCAGAGTGGTGGCAGCCTACAGAGAACTTCCGTGGTCTTCCACTAGTGACAGCAGGTGGAGAGCCCAGCTTGCAGCCAGCTACAGACAGCCCGCTACAGGAAGCTACTTCAGCCCTGCCAAACAATGAGCCGCAGTCTGAAAGTAGTGACTCAGCTGTTCAGTCCCTTGGCTCAGAATCAGGCAGCGTTCCACCCTCCACCTTGCCTCCAGAGCTGTTGGAGCGTAGATGAAGGACGGTTCACCAGGAGCCGAGTGCGCAATTAGCAGCCCAGACACCTGAATCTAGGTAATGAGGAGGGGTGTGCATGTACCTGCATGATGCAATCCAGCTGCAAAAAAAGTGTCTCTGCTGTAAAGGGTGGAGAGAGGGAGAGGATGGTTGTAGAAGCAACTTGTCAAACTATTCCTGACCTCACTGCCACTGACTCTGCCTTGACCTTGTGACTCGGACCTTTTGGATTGGATTTGGACTTCAATTCTTGGGATTTGCCTCAATTCTTGGGATTGCTTTTGTTGCAAAGTTGTGGGACCTAGGAACCTAGGAACTGCTCTGACTATGCTGCGCAAGCTGTGCCTTCACCTCCCCTTGCTTGTGCATTGATCCGGCTGACTCACCTAGTGTCTAGCATGCTCCGGAACAAGTCATGTGCAAAAACTTTGCAATTTAGAACAATTCTAAGTGATGGATCAAAAGCGAATGGTTTTTCAAATGTTGGAGAGTGTTGCTTGCGATTTATGATTAGAATAACTTAGCTAGCACCTTAACATTTAATACTGTTTTGCTTTAATGAATTGCTTTAATGTTTTACAGTGATTTTGATTGTTTTAATGTGTATTTTATTCTGTCTAAGCTGCCCTGAGCCTGCTGTTGCGGGGTGGGGCAGGATATAAATTGGAAAATAAAATAAAATAAATGTAACTGCAACCTGAGCATTCCCTAACACTTGATCAAATATATGACGACTTTGGAGTAGGTTCTACAAAGCTGGCTCCCTAATAAGGAGGCATAAGATTTCAGATGTACACAATGTTTTCACACACAAAAATATATTCAAACATTATTTGTAAAACACCCTTAGAGAAGTTTCTTTCCCAAGCATTCATTGCCAACTAAAGATCTCCATGTACTAGAACATAATTTCCCCAAGCTTAAGACTAATAAAAAATGGAAATATAACGTCTTCAAGGCTAAAAATGCATACAATGGTATATATATATATATATATATATATTGAAATCCTAGAGCTCTAAAGATTGACATACTTTGATCATACTTGTACATTTTCATGGAAAAAATTGCTATTACAAAATGTTCAAATGTGATTTAGAACAGGCTTGCATTTGAACATACACGCCCATCAAAAGGTTCACTGCAGATCACTGACTGATAACTATTTCGTTTTGAGTAGGCCCTTACATTTTTACTGGGGCTTTGTGGGTAGCTTGGCTCAAGCAGTGTTCCAAATCCTGGGTTTCTCAATCCTGTTTACATTGGCTTGGATCCATCGTTGTTGCCACGGAGAGATGGATTTCTGCCTGCATGGCGCAACATGCCTGCCTGCCTGCCTGCCTCCTTCACTACACCCCCAAATGTTGCCTTTCAAAGGTATTTGGGGCTGCAGTGGGAAGGAGTAGGTGAGAAGGCTGGACTCCACAGGCAGATATCCTTCCACCCATGGAAATTTTCCGGTATCATGTAGGAATCAGAAAAGCCCCTCCCCTCTCAAAAAACAGTACCCTGACCAAACCAGTCTAACATCTTCCCCCCTCCATTAGCCCCAAGACTGCATGCCAGTGTTTGGAATCTAGGACTCCATTCATATCATGATGAACCATCTCTATAATAATTCTCTGTTGGGGGTGGCACGCTCCTGAACATTCCACACGCCACTCCAGCCTTTGGTCCCCTGGCCTGTCAATCAGAAGCTGTCCCTATCCACTGGCTGTGAATACTCGCATGCCATTGACAGGGTGTGCTCCTCTTCCCTGCCCACTCCTTCAGCCTCTGTGCCCTGTCAGAATTCCTGGCCGATGGCTTTTTCTCTTGACAAAGATGCTTCTCCTGCTTCCTTCCTGTGGGGGGATTAACTGTTACCTCAATGGCTGTTGGTAGGTGAAATGAAATGGCAGTTACCAGTGTTTATAAGATGGCTGCTGCCTGTGGTTTGTTTAAAATGTTCCCCCATAAGGTTCAACTGTTACCTCAGTGGCTGTTAGTAGGTGAAACAAAACGGCAGTTACCTGTGTTTATAAGAGGGGCTTCAGAGCACGGCAGAGGCTGCAGGTGGGGGGGGGGGCGGAAAACTGAAGAGTGAGGGGGAAATTAAGGTAGGTTGATGCTTGGCCGGGAAGGATATGGGGTTGCCAACTCCAGGTGGGGAATTCCTGGAGATTTGAGGGGTGGAGCCTGGAAAGGGTGAGGTTTGAGGAGAGGTGGGGCCTCAGACAGGTACAACACCATAGACTCGGCCCTCCAAACCAGCTATTCCCTCTTGGGGAACCACTGCTGCCAATCTCCAGGTGAGGGCAGATCACTCAGAATTCCAACTGCTCTTCAGGTAGCAGAGATCAGTTCCCCTGGAGAAAATGGTGGACTCTGTCATTATACCCTGCTGAGGTAGCCACAGCAAAATGACACTCTCCAAGAGCCTCCTTCTAGATCCTGTTGTATTTATTCCCACAATGGGCCTTATTCCTAGTCCTTAATAAATTTGGATTGAAGGAACCTGTTATTTTTAATAACCAGTTTGGTTGTAGTGGTTAAGTGTGCGAACTCAAATCTGGGAGAACCGGTTTCGATTCCCCACTCCTCCACTTGCAGCTGCTGGATGACCTTGGGCAAGCCATAGTTCCCTCAGTGCTGTTCTTAACAACAGCAGTTTCTGTCAGAGCTCTCTCAGCCCCACCTGCCTTACAGGGTGCCTGTTGTGGGGAGGGGAAGGGAAAGGAGATTGTAAGCCGCTCTGAGACTCCGAGTGAAGGGCGGGGTATGAATCCAATCTCCTCCTCTTGCTTCTTATCTGAATACAGATGGTGGGCATCAAAGCAGGATTTCAGACTACGATTTGCAGCAGGTTGGTGAATCATATTTCTTGTCATACTAGATGCACAGTATCCCTCAAAGTCAACTGACTACAGCAGTTTAGGGAAGATGTATGTCCTAAGGGAAACTGAGAGAAATGTAGAAAAATTAACATCTAAGAATTGGTGAAGTTATGAGGTAGACAGAATTCCATTTTGCTTCAAGGCTGGAGACTACCAAGCAGTGGAGATACGTCATAGTCATTGTTACCAAGGGAAAAGTTGTCTCACCAATATTCTCAGTGAGTCCATCTAAATTTATATTGCACTCAATTCAAAACACATCACTTCTAACTGGTGCGTTAGTATTAGTCTGTTAATCATTCTCATTGGTCCTTAGCTAAGAATCAATCAGCTTCAGGGCTTGGGGCATAAAACATTTTAATTGGTCAAAGGGTCTGGCTGGAGGGAATCAAATCATTGCCTGTTTTCAGTCTGTACAGTTGAAATTGTCAGCCGTTTTTGATGGAGGACAAAGAAAAAGTATATGAGGAAAGAAGAAGAAAAGCTGACAAAGAAGCTTGTGATGTGGTACGGGGAAGAAGAACCCAAGAGTCATAAGCTGAGGAGCCAGTGGAGTCTTCCAGCATCTGGGTGTCTTGGTTCCATAAGCCATTGGGGGGGGGGGAAGCACTAGGTTCAGAAGTGGTGACATTATTTTCAATACACAGAACAGCCAAGGGAGAGCCTAACTGGAAACAAGACATTAGAGCAGAGATCTCCAGCCTTTCTGATCCTGGGAGCACCTGTACAATGCTGAGAGGAGGTAGTGAGCACCACCACAAAGAAGACAGAACGAAACATAAAATGGCTGCCACGGGAGGCAGAGCCCAACACAGAACCTCCTTCAGTAAGCAAAGGATTGCACGGAAACCATGCTGAACATATATGAAGTGATGTTGGCAGGGTCTGTATGTTGATTGGAGGCGTGATCCAGTCCTTGGGAGGACAGCAAGCCTGGAGAAGGGTGGGCTTCTACTCCTAAACACTTCTTTCCCCTTTTGCAGCAGCCCAGCTCCCTGGACTGAAGCAAAGCTGCTGCCTCTGCTTTGCAAAAGCATCTCGTGACAACAGTTAGGTCACAAATATCACACCATCACTTCCGTCCCCTCTGCCTCACATTTTTCCACCATGAGGGACAGCCCTCTGTTGAGTCCATTGGTCTATCAAGGTCAGAATTGACTCTGCTCTGACTGGCAGATATTCTTGGCAATGATCATGTTATTTAAATTTCTGACTTTCCCATTATAAGCCTCTCTGGGAAGGTCGTAGCTGCTTGTCTTTCAAGGAAGGGAAATAAAAAGAAATAAAGGTGATCATGGAGGGAGAGAGGAGGAATAAAAAGAAAACAAAGGGAAGCCAGGGGGGATGGAATAGGATGGGCAAATGGAGCCACACAGAGCTTACTGGTTTGGTTGTAGTGGTTAAGTGTGCGGACTCTAATCTGGGAGAACCAGGTTTGTTTCCCCACTTGCAGCTGCTAGATGACCCTGGGCAAGCCATAGTTCTGTCAGAGCTGTCCTTGAGAGAGCAGTTCTTGAAAGAGCTCTCTCAGCCCCACCTACCTCACAGGATGTCTGTTGCGGGGAGGGGAAGGGAAAGGAGTTTGTAAGCCGCTCTGAGACAAGTGAAGGGCGGGGTATAAATCCAATCGCCTCTTCTCCTCCTCCTGATCCTCCAGTGCCCACGGCTACCACTGCAGCCAGTCCCAAACTCTGCCCTACAATGGCCTTACCTACTTTCTGAAAATCACAGTGGGCACTGGGGGGAGTGGCGGGTGCCATGGCACCTGTATGTGTCACAATGGGGAAAACAGAGTTGCACTTTTCTGTAACTGCTGTTCATTAAGTGGTCACCTGTGCAGTCAGACATGGGTCACTGTGGATGTACAGGCTTGCTTTGCCATGGAGAGATTTCCAGGCTCCAGAACTCCAGAGAGCATTCCTTCCCCCCATGCTATTTCCCCAGCTTTTTCAGCGTGAAGGGGAGGAGCAACCTTCCCTCAGTTCCTCACTGCAGCTGAGAGAAGTAAGACTACATTGCGCAATGAAAAGAGCTCACAGTGGGTAGGATAGAGGGATTTGTGACTGCACAGGTGACCACTCAATGAACAACAGTTACAGGTAAGTGCAACCTTGTTTTCATCATTGTGGCACATGTTCAGTGCCACACGGGAAACTAGTGAGCTGACTTACCAAGTCTTGGAAGGCAGTTGTGAACAGAACTGAATAGAGATGGAAGTGCCACTTTTCATGGCACCAACGTCCACGGAGGCAACTGTCTTGCAAAAGTGCATAATGAGGACTACGTAGTGGCTTTGCAAATAGCCTCCACCATGGCTGGTCTGTACTGAATGTTAAAACTTTATCCAGGAAGTCTATATCTATACTGAAAAGCAAGTTGCCTCAACAGGAGAAAAAACTCACCTATCAGACCTCTATGTATGATATCCGGCCCTGGCTGCAAAAGATGTGTAACGGCGTTTCTTTCCAAACTCCTAGCCCAAACAGAGAAACATTGCCATTTGGCAGAATATGAATGCCAGGCTGCTGGTTGTCTGGTGTTAAGGAGGATTTGTTTCATGGGATCTGAGGAGGTGTGACTGGAGATGGAATAAGCCACACTGTCAAACAGAGCCTGGGGATGTTTGGGTGTAGGAAGACTCACTGGCGGAGGAGACTGTCCTCTGCGGGAAGAGGTGTCAGCCCTGGAAATGGCAAAGGGAGTTGAGAAACATTGTCTGCCTGGGCTAGAAGAGAGCAATCAGCATTGCTGACATATGCTGTCACCTTATCTTTTAAAGAACCCATAGAAACAATGGGAATGAAGGGAAAGAGTAATGGAGGCAAACCTATGGGACGCGTGCCAGAGGCGGCACTCAGAGCCCTCTCTGTGGGCACGCACACAGTTTGGGCACTCAGTCTCTAAAAGGAAAAAGACGACACAGACTCGAGGCTGGGCTGTTCTCAAACTTACAAAGTATGAGCCGAGGTTAGACAAATTAGCATGCATACAACAGCAAAAATCACATTAATTGTTCAAAAGCATGCCAAATGCAAACTTTTGCCTTTCAATAAGAAGTTGTTTGTATAATTGAAAGTTCTGTTATTGTGTTTTTCTTTTAAGACAAAAGATGTTAATGTATGAGTTCTTTTTTCTAAACTAAAACCTCCGCATTCAGGTTAAATTGTCGTGCTGGCACTTTGCGATAAATAAGTGGGTTTTGGGTTGCAGTTTGGGCACTTGGTCTCTAAAAGGTTCACCATCACTGCCCTAGGGAGTTTGGTGTAGCCAGTTTGGTATAGTGGTTAACAGCACAGACTCTAATCTGGGAGAACTGGGTTTAATTCCCCACTCCTCCACATGCAGCCAGCTGGTGTGACCTTTGGTTCTCTCAGAGCTGTCCTCTCATGAGCAGTTCTCAAAAGCCCCACCTACCTCACAGGCAGTGTTCCCTCTAAGCTGAGTTAGTGTGAGCTAGCTCTCAGTTTTTTAGCCTCCAGCTCACAGATTTTTGTCTTAGCTCAGGAAGGATGGCTCCTGAGCAAACTAATTTATGCAGTTGCCAAATCACTCACTCATGACTTCAGTGTCATTAGCTCACAAAGTAGAATTTTTGCTCACCACTACAGCTTCGAGAGAGCATTGCTCACAGGGTGTCTGTTGTGAGGAGGGGAAGGGAAAGGAGATTGTAAGCTGCTCTGAGTGTAGGGTAGGGTATAAATCCAATCTCTACTACTTCTTTGGGTCCCAGGGTGCTTGGGAGCGAAAGGACTTGTTTGCCTTGGTAGCAAACAGGTTTATGACAGGAACTCCCCATTGCTGAAATGGCCACTGGGCACTTACCGTGAAGGGCACTTCTCCTCTGAGGATAGGACGATATCTTGCTAGGTGATTCCCACCATCCAATCAGGAAGGCAGGAACAACTTTTTCTTACTTCCTGTCTTCTGCCTGGGAGTCACCCTCCCCCTCAGTTCTGGTAACTCCAAAAGCAATACACTACAAATCTAATTCTGGTAACTGTAAAATACTTGAATAACAACAAAGAGGAACAAGATAAACAGGCAAATGTCGAGTAAGGAAGGACAAGAGGTAATCCTAACAGATAAGCTAGAGAGACGACGATTTGGGATGGGGCCAAGATGCCTTCTTGTCCTCAGAGGAGAAGTCGTGTTCAGGGAAAGTTTCCAAAGGCCGTTCTCCCTCTGAGGCGGAAAACATCTTGCTGGGACCTCCCACGGAGGTGTCCCTAAAATTTGGGCGGGGAGTCATCTGTGTTTAATATATGTTGAAGTACCCTTCTGCTGAAGAATGCCTATGCAGAAGTGAAACTTTTATTTTGTAATGCTTGATAAATGTTGGAATGGATGACCATGTAGTGGCCACGCAGACCTCTTCGAGAGAGAGACGTTGTTTGTAAAGGCTGCATTGGATGCTGCACTCCTAACAGAGTGTGCTGTGATACCCTCTGGGACTGTCATTCTACTAGACTTACAGGCTTCTATGATGCATGTTTTAATGTTCCTACTAATGGCCGATTTGGACATTTCCCTCCCTACGTTCGGTAGGGAAATGTTAATGAACAGAGAGTCAGTTTTACTTATACTCTCAGTTCTAAGTAAGTAGAATTTGAGAGCCCTCCTGACATCCAATGTGTCCCATGTCTTTTCTTTAGGATGTACTGGATTAGGGCAGAATGAGGGAAGATTGAGTTCTTGAGACCTATGAAAGGATGAGTAAATCTTTGGGTGAAATGTAGGGTCAGTCCTCAGAACCACTCTGTCCTTGTGAAAGGTGCACAGTTCAGTCTTTATAGACAGGGCTCCCAACTCAGACAGTCTCCCAGCCAATGTGATGGCTGTTAGAAACAAGGTCTTCATTCTCAGCCACTTTAGTGGTATATCCTTGATTGGTTTAAATGGAGGCTTAGTGAGGGCAGATAGAATAGCGTTGAGCGTCTGCGAGGGAAATCTATGAACCGCTGGAGGATCCTTCAGAGATGCGCCTTTCAGAAATTGTCTGATGTATTAAACTTTTGTTGCTGATGCTACTCCAGATGTTACTCTTAAGGTGGCTACTTTTATTTTTCTGTCATCAAATGTAAGAATTTAATTTCAGCTGCTCCAAGAATTTTAGCCAAACAATAATTATTTCACATTTATTGTACCAATTATTACTATATGTATTTTAAATTTTGCTTACTTTATTTTACTATGCTAGAATGTT
The DNA here is from genome assembly GCA_029233225.1 of Lepidodactylus listeri. NCBI lineage: Eukaryota > Metazoa > Chordata > Lepidosauria > Squamata > Gekkonidae > Lepidodactylus > Lepidodactylus listeri. The sequence goes on from JARCFY010000016.1 coordinate 20,163,535, forward strand.
TTAATTCTCTGTCTAGATGTGAATTGTGTGTAGGGGGTTATTTGTTGGGTTGTTATGGCCTATGGCTATGACAATAAATATTTTTGACTCTTTCATCTGATGTGTGGATTTTTAGAAATTTTCATGCTGTGAATTGGGAAGCACTGTAAACAATGTTGCTACCTGCTGCCTAAGCGTGGATGCCTTTAGACCACCAGCTAATCTCTGAAGGCATTGTGTCTCTGTGTCTTGAGTAGCTTGTAAATTGGAGCGGGAACGAATTAAGTTGTCTAAATAAGGATGAACATAAATGCCCTGCTTACTGAATTCCACTACAACATTGATAACAGGCTGAATGGAAGTGTCCTGTACTGAAAATGATGGTTCGTGGAGCAACTGGTTTCTTTGTGAGTAATGCATACCGATGAGCCTCTGTATTCTCCCCTAAATTTCTAACATTATTAAGACAAAGCATGTGGTAGAAAACTGCCAATTTCCACCACAACAGACAACAGACAGATCCCACTCTAGTTCCTCCTCCTTCCAGACAAATGGATGTGGAAGAAACAGTTCCTTCCAGAGGGAAATCTAGCTGGCCCACGAAAGCAGCTAGGAAGGAAGATTACAGAACAAAGAGGGACACAGATAATTCTCAGTGGGACCGAGATGTTTATGCAACTAGAGAAGTGGAAGAAAAGGAAGAAGGGTAGTTCCTCTCAGACGAGAAAGAGGACAAGATAGAAATCCCAGAACAGTCCCATAAGATTCTTTAAGTCAGAGGAGTACTATCCCTTATGATCTAAGACCATGGCAACTTTAGAGCTGCAAGAGAAGCCATCAGCAGATGAATCAAGTCCCTCTACACCGGAATCCAAGGGTAGACCTAAAAGGAACAAAGAATTCTTCCCTAGGTCTAGCATAATAGAGAAAGCATTCTCCTTCCCTGAATTCTTCGAGAAGCAGCTAAAGGCAGAATGGGCAAAATCTATGGCCAACAGTCAATTTCCTAGTTTTATCAAGAAATTGTATGCATCGCCTTCTTTCACTAATCAGCTTTTCCAGGTTCCACTACTTGATGCTCCAGTGGCAACATTATAGTCATCAGGGATTCTACCTGAGAATGGCAAAGGCACGATTAGATATAGTACGGATAAAAGGACGGACTTTGCCCTAAGAAAGGCCCGCCACAGTGGCCATCAAGGCTTCCGCTACTGCCTCGATAGTATCAACAGCAGCCATTGTTTGGACCAGAAAAATACTACCACTTATTCCAGCCAGCAATTGTCATCTGATGGAGGGAGCTAACCAAGTTCTGAAAGCCATCTCTTTCACAGCAGATGCAACATTAGATTCTTTAATCTCCTCATCTAGAGCTATAGCATCCACAGCAGCTGCCAAAAGAAACTTATGGCTCTGGACCTGGCAAGCCAACCTCCATGCCAACGCAATCATTATGCGCAATACCCATTTCAAGGCAACGGGCTATTTGGAGATGCTCTTGACAAATTCTTATTGAAACTAGAGACAACAAGAAAGCGATGCCCAGGACAATAAACTGTACTGACAGGAGACCTTTTGGGAAAGTACTCCTTTCATTCCCAACGAGTACTACCAAGGCTGCAGTACCAAGTACTACAGAAGACCAAATTGCGGCTCCTCTAGACAACCATTCAGAAGAGAAACATTCAACTATCATGTCAACAAACAATTCACAGAGAGATCCAACAAACCAGTGTGCGACAATAAGCCAGCCAAAGCATGACTGCGAACTGCTTCTGGTGGAGGTGACACCTATTACATTTCCAAGACACGTAGATCAACTCTCAGACAATTCGTCCCCGGAGACAGTCACCAGAGGGTACTCCATAGAGTTAATCAGACCCCCACAGGAGCATTTTCTTCCCTCTCCCACACACAAGAATCCAGAAAAGTTTCACAGAACCCAGGATGTTATCCATCTTCTCAGCATTCGGGCCATAGAACTTGTCCCTTCTTCGGAAAGGGGATAAGGAGTATACTCCATTGTCTTCACAGTACCAAAAAAGAACAAAGATTGAAGGACAATTCTAGACTTGAAGTATCTCAACAAGTTCATCAAAGTGGGGCACTTCAGAATGAAGACTCTGAAATCCATCATGGTGGAGTTAAATCATGAAGACTCCACATAGTTGGTGGCTGTATGGTCAGTTCATACATAACAACTTTGCCCTGTTCTCCATACCCTTCTCTATTTTATCCTCTCAACAGCCTTGTGGGATAGGCTAGGCTGAGAAAATGACTGACCCAAACAGTGAATTTCATAGTGAGCGGGGATTTGAACTTCGGCCTCCCCGGTCCTATTCCAACACTATAATCTCTACATGAAATCGGCTTTATATCAAGAACAAGGCTCTACCTTGCTGCAATTCTAATTTCATTAAAAGGACCTGTATTCGAGCTGCTGAGAAAAAGGGAATTGTTCAAAACGACACAAGAAACACGAGGAGAGTTTTATTCAGAGCATTAGTTCAGATTCAGGACCACTCCGTTCAGTTTGCGCAATTTAATAATTGCTTGCATTTGGTTAGAGATGCTGAACAAATGAAGTTTAGATTTTTTTTATTAAGCACATTCCACAGTACAAAGCCTTATATCATGAACAATATCTGTACAATTCAACAGTTGTCAAATAAGCTGTTCATACATAAACTTTCCAAACAGGTAACTGGCAAACATAATTACAAGTTAGAATAAGACTATCCCAGTGCTTTGAAACATTAATCTAGCAGGAACATACAGCTGCTCAGTTATGATTAGCGAAACAAAGTCCAGAGTACAGCCAGGATCACTATCATTAATCCCAGGAGCTGAGGTCCTTGGGTGCCAGTCACAAACTCCACAGCTATGTTACACCAAGCACAATCAAAAGTAGTTTCGGCTGCATCTTCAAATACCATTATTTCCCATGGAAAAAACATGAATTTCATCTTACACATGCATTTAAAAAGGACAGTTCTCCATAAATACCTTTGTCTTCAGCGCTGCAACAGAAAAGTCTTTCATGTCACAGCTTAACATGGAGGAGGAAGGAGGGAGGAGGAAACCATTTCCTTAACTGTCAACCATGTTAAAATCTGGGAACATGGGAAATGTGCCCTCTTGTGGATTCTATGACATTTGATCATAGCCAGGTTAACTCATCTTGCGATGTCCAAAATGAGGATTTTACAAACTCGATTTGTAACACCTAGGAAGGCAAAGAGTGGAATTCCAGAAGCCGCTCAAGTTAACGCCTTTCAAACCTCTTGACGTGTGCTTTCATTGCTAATCTGACTGGACAAGCTGGTAGGCGTGCGAGTGAAGTATCCAGCCACAGCTGTTCCACTAAATAAGCAACATTCATTCATTCGTCATTTTTAGGTTGGTTATCGACATTCCTTGACCCCCTCAACCAAAGGGGAGGCGGAGAGCGAAAGAAAGAGAAGACAGGAATCAGCAGTGGCAGCAAAGGAAAAATACAAAACCATGTGACTGCAGAATGACAGCATCCCTTCCGATTCCGACTGCTGCTCCGAGATCAATCAGTGTCACATGTCATTAATCAGAAATTACCAAACAAGCATTAGAAGTCAAGAACTGATGCTGCCCCAGCAATAACTTAAAAGATACAGAGACAGTATTTGTAGAGAGGTCCCGTCCCCCGTCCCCCCTGTATAGCCAAGCATATAATTAACTTGCCACCGGCAGTCATACTTCCACAGGGGAGAAGTCCTGACCATGTGTGCCTTGGCTACTCCGTTTCTTTGACTCAATGGCAAGGAACACGAAACATCTCCCAGAAGATCACAGTGGAACAGCAATTCATCTCAAAGTCCTTATAAGCACAGCGACCCAAGGGCTTATTTGATTGGACTTTAAAAGATATTTATATAGGCAACTTTGGCCAAAAAGGTACCTCCCCCCCTCATTTTTGCAACTACTGCAGTGCGGAAAAACAATTGTAATTTTTTTCTAAAAATGGTTTTGAGAGATATTTCATCCATTTTTTTTTTAAAAAAGCAGGAGAAATCCTAATAAATATCCTCCTTTGCACAGAGAAGTATTTCTAAAGTAATACATCCCAACCCCATACTGTGCCAGTAACTAGAATGTCTTGATGCGTAAGAAGCGTATGCCTTGGCATCGATGTACAGTATCAGGAGATTCCCAACTCCCAGCACTTGGAGGTTACAATGTTATGTACATTATATCTACATGCTTATACAGTTACGGTATTGGAAATAATGAGGCAAGCACACAGGAAGGACCCAACTATACCAAACGTTAGGTGGAGGAGGACGGTTGTTGTTCAGAACACGGTTAAGGGCGGGGGGGGGGGGGGGGGGCGGAGACAGTGCTGTACACCTAAAGTTTAGATCATCTAGCCCAATTTACAATCTCTTTTAAATTAAAGCAAATTACTGGAGCAGAAGTAAACTGTCTTCCAAAATATTACTGAGCCATTCAGAAATATTTCTAACCAGTCCAACTGATATTCATAGCCAAAACAAAACAAAACCGGGGTCTGAATCGGTCATGAAACGTAAGAGTCTCACAGGAGGAGGGTGACTTTGAGAAAGCAAAGCCCTGTACATTCTGGGTAATGTGTTTGGCACCCACATTTCACTGAGAATGTTTTTCTTCTTCAGAGTCAGATCAAAAGTGCAAAGCAAATATAAATTAGACCAAGTCCTTCCTTGACGTCTGATTCACTCCTGGGAAAAAAACAAGCCATCCAATGTTCAGTGTATATGGGCAATCGTTACTCATGAAGCTTTGGATCTTGCATCGCGGTGAAAGAGAGGCTGGATTTCTTCAACCCGGACTCAATGAATTCCTTGGTCAGTTCCTCGGAGGAGATCACTGAGTGACGAAAGACTGGAAAAAGAGACAAGCTGAGATAACAGAATTGTGCTGCTTCGCATCTACACAGCATCGAGGACCACTTCTGACTTTAGCTGTGGCTAACGTCTTCAGGTGAGTAAGAGCCAAACGTCCAGCAGTTCAGAGACTGTGGAATCCTGCAAGAAGAAAACGACATGTCTGAATGACATACAGCCCGGTACTCGCAGGCATCAAGCAGTGGAGAACACAGCTACGAACTCTGATGACTGACGTTCTCATTTACGAGGCTCTGATATCCCTCTGGTGCGTTTTTATTCTCCCTGCCTTGTAAAGAGCTCAGGACAGAATACCTGACTTCCCGCTCCCCACTCTTTATCCTCACAACACTTCCGTGAGGTAGGTTAGGCAAGAGATTCCCAAAGGTAGGCCGTGATTTCCCAAGCACGACCCCACCCATGATCTATGTTTCCCTTCATTCCCTAACATACAAAGGGCGCAATCATACACACCCATTAGCCCCGCGAGAGGGACGACTCACCGACGGATCAAGCTGGCGTGATCACACCAGCACATCTGGGAGGCGTCCCACAGCCATCAGCAAGCCGTGGGCAAACCGATTTGCTCCGCTGGAGAAGCGGGGTAAAAAGCTACTAGGGAAACTCCAGTATCAAATGGGTTGCTGCGGTCCACAGCCGGACTTTCCCCGTGTGACTGCTCCAGCGCGGAAGTGTGGCGTCGGGGATAGTCTGATCGCAGGCTATCCCGACGCCATGCTGTTGTTTTTCCCCCCTTCTCCGTGTGCGCATCATTGAAAGCCCTTAGGGTGGGGAAGTGATTCATCAATCCCCCATTTAAGCGACTCAGAAACCAACCACAACCCCCCCCCCCCAACAACTCACCTGCGGTTGCATCTGATCAGGCAGCGGTGAGTTGCGCTGGCAGGTCCACAGACCTGTGTGATCGCGCAACTGCAGGGCAAATTGCTCCGGGGCAAAATAGCCTCGCTCCCCCCCCCCCCCCCCAGATTATCTTGCTCGTATGGCCGTGGCCAAAATAATGCAGCTGAAATCCCTTCTACGGCTACAGAAATGGCTCTGGGGATCGGCTTTTTTTGTTTGTTTGTTTCAAAAGCTTCCCTTCATGGCCCTTTCATGCTTTAAACTAAACACCACATGCCGCTATCAAGAAAACATTTTGAGGTTTTTGTTTTAACGTTCAAATAAAAGGATTATCATATGGCAACAATTTTTTGATTGCTACAACGAAAAGGGAATTCAACAGAAGGCAGCAGTATTTCCTTCTAGCCAACGGTGCCAGGCTTGTCAGAAATGACAGACTTTGCAGAGGCAGGATCTCTGGTGACACTGCAATAAAGGGCGCAGGTTTTGGCTAGAAGGAGGGGAGGCTGACAGCAGTTGAACACACACACAACACAATTAGCACTATTTATTTCCGCAATACACAGCTGTGGAGAAACGGGCTAGAAAACATGAAGGCCAACAGATGAATTTGTCTCGCGAAAAGCTAGGCAACTGGTCCACTGGTGCAGGACTCTACAGTCCAACTAGCAGTTCTCTCCAAGGTCTCAAGGCAGAGAAAAGTCATCCTTTACCATACTACTGGAAGTCCCTTAAGTTCAGATGTCAGGAATGGGACCTGATACATTAGGCCTGCAAAGTATATGCTTCACTACAGAGCCACAGTCCCCTCCCTCAATGTATACCAAGCTGTCTTTATATTATAAGGAGTCACACCAACTAGGTCTACCCTTCCAGATCTTAAGAGATTCTCCTCCTCCCTCACCACCCCCGGTTACCCAAGATCCTTTTTAAGTGGAGATGCCAGGAATTAAACCTGACATCTTAAGCTGGTACAACAGCTGCTCTACAACTATGAGAGCTTGCAGAGTTTCACCTCGCAGAGAATTGTTCAGTGACATAAGCAGTTTTCATGAAACATTGATTAGAGAGAGAGAGACACACACACACAGACAGACAGACAGCCTACGTAGGCTTTCACCTTCCTCCCAAGCCATTTTCCCATGTGAAAACAATGCTGGGGAGACAGCTACTTCCCCAGTTTTGGTGCTCTACATGGAGTATCTGTGCATGCTTAGAATAACAAAAGTTTACCTTGGAGAGTGGTAAATTGCAGACTGTTATCTGGAGATGTAAGTGTATGTTCTGGATGGAGAGCGTGTCTCATTTTGTGCATTGGGGGGCACATTTAAAAAATCCCAAATCAAAATGGTATCATCGTGAGAGCTACTAATGATCTGAAATTCATCAAACTGGAGTCTAAAAACACGTCCTGAGTGTTCCTGGAAAATTGCAAAGTTATGCAAAGGTTAATGAGGCCAGAAGACTCTTCTCACAAGACTCACGCTCTAGTATTCATTTTCACACCTGAAGGAAATCACAAATTTAGGAGTGACAACCACATTTGTTGCAGGCACATACCCTACCAACCCCAAGCACACATGTTAAGTGTGAATGATAGTCCAGCATCCCGAAATGTGAAGGTGCACCAAGAAAGAACTGTGCCTGGATACACAGATCAAAACTGAGGGCCCCTTCAGTATTTTATTGACGGTCGTGACAAAAAGTGCTGTCAAGTCGCAGCTGACTTATGGCAAACCCATGACGTTTTCAAGGCAAGAGATTTTCAGAGTTGGTTTGCCATTGCCTGCCTCTGAGGAGCAACCCTGGTATTCTTTGGTGGTCTCCTATCCAAACACTAACCAGGGCCAGCCCTGCTTAGCTTCTGAGAGCTCACGAGATTGGGCTAGTCTAGTGCATTCAGTTCGGGGCATTTTGTTTATAGGTCTGACAAAACAGATCTGTGCCCAGATACCAGAAATCCTCAGGTACACTGAGGCCAACTTAGAAAGACCATGTCTAAGGACTGCGGGGATCAGTCTGGCAGTCTTGAAATAGATAAAGTGGGGTGGAGCAAACAAACTAGGACAGGAAAAAAGAGACCTTACAAAACGCGGAGCTACTCTTCACAGAAAGAAATGGAAAAGCTACAACAGCAGAAAACCAATTCATAGTTGAAGTCATTTCTGCACTTGGAAGCTCCGAGCAAAGGGTCTCTATGTACAAGAGGATACAAAGACTTTTCACAAATACAGAACGGAGCCCATCTGAAATAAGCAGTGATGGAATTCAGAAATCTAAAATACGTTCCCATACAGCCGAACAGAAAAATAAAAGTTTAAGATTAGTTCCATTCAGCCTTTACTATATATAATTTTTTAGCGTGCCCAATGCAAACTGCCTGTGTTATACATGGATCAAGCATCAACCGTGCCTTCCCCACTGGAAATTGCATTTGCAGTCACAACCCCATGTGCAATGGCTTCTCTTCCCAAATTGCAAAATGGTGAGCGCCTCCAGTCCCCCCCAGAAAAAGACTACGGGGGAGGGAGGTCAAAGAAGGTGAAAAACTCTCAGTTGCTTTTAGAACTCTTGCCCCTCACCACAGTCTGCAATAATATGAAAGATACAACCAGAATAAAACTATTCTTAAAATGCAAATGTTTCCATACTGGCTCACTTTACACCCTCACACAGATGCCCAGGTACCAAATACATATTCCCTGCTACCCAGTCTGATGCAAGTGTGTAAAGTTTGGCATATATTCTTTTAAAACACTTGGAATCCAACTAAACACTTAATTTTTAGCATCTGAACGAGAGGAATGCGTCTCAGATTCAAAATGTATGTACCTTTCAATTCCAAAGACAAGGAATCTATGCCAAAATATGAAATTGGGGAGGGAGGGGGGAGCACCCAGCGCCTCCTTTTTTGTAATTACCAGAGGCCATCCCTAGTATGTTCATACTTTTGGCAGGCCGGATGAGGGATGTATAATGTGGAAACATAAAAGAATTTCTTAAAGCTGGGATGACGGGACAATTTGAGCAATCTACCGCTTCGGTAGCATTTCAGAGCATTCTGAATCTAATCCTGAAGACCTCATGCTCCCACAGAAATATGCCCACTAATACTTTTCCTTCAGGTTTATATTGTACCAATGTGCAAAGAATGGTCGCTTTTCGTTCAGTTGCTAGTTATCAAAAATAAACTCAATGTTAAAACATCAGCACATGCAAACTACAGAGACATCACTGTCTACATACCACCAATGTGCGTAAGCACAGTGTACTTGCTGGGGCACGAGGGTCAAGAGCAGCTTGCAAGTCCCAGACTTTGATTTTACTGTGGAGAGTGAGTGGTGAAGAGAAAATTACAAAGATGTACAAACACCAATGCATTGCAGAAAGCACCAGAAATCGGAAAGAGAGGCCACTTTCAGCACCTACCCATCATAGGCTCCGCTTACGATCCTCTTGTTATCAAATCGGATGCATCGAACCAGTTCTTCATGTCCTTCTAGTACTCTCAAGCAGGCTCCACATTCGATGTCCCAGAGCCTTAAAGAAACATCACACGTGGCTGTTTGAAGACTTACACCCAATACAAAACTCCCTTCTTCATATTTTACCATTTCTCTTGGAGCATAAAAAAAGTAGCAGCAAATTTATTTATTTTTTTCCAGAATTGAGCAGCTGAAGGAGGGGAGAGGGGGGGAAAACTGCACTCCACAGGTGGAAGAAGCCCTTATGCCTGCAATAACATCATGTCTGGATCCAAGCTCACGTCTCTAACTAAATACAAAAGGCCATCACTGAATCACCCTGTGATCATTCTGTGTATATCACCTGGACAAATGTGACCCCCCCCCACACACACCCCAACAGATTTAGAGTTCACAGCTGACTTATGGCGACCCGTAGGGTTTTCAAGGAGAGAGACATCCAGTGGCGGTTTGCCATTTCCTGCCTCCGCAAAGCAACCCTGGACTTCCTTGGTGGTCTCCCCTCCAAATAACAGCCAGGGTTGACCCGGCTTAGTTTCCGAGATCTGATGAGATCGGGCTAGCCTGGGCCATCCAGGTCAATACTTAACACAGAATAATTAGATGGCATCTTTTGAACACTGCCCAGTCTTGGGCTTTTTTGGCGGCTGTCTCACAGAGTGCGGAACAGTCTGCCAGATGTCAAGCCCATTCCTGCCTATTGAGCTTTCAGAAAATTCTACAAAGCAGATCTTGGGAATAATATGTTGGATCCAGTGAATGCCTTCAGCTAAGTCCTCCTCTGCTGGAGGAACACTTCGTAGAAGGGGGACCATTGGCTCCAACCCATGATATCTGGGAAGTCAGCTCAGAGGATGGAGTAGCAATGACTGGATTGACAGAGAAATGCCCTTTGCGTCCACAGCTTTCCCCAAAGACAAGCAAGATTTGCTACCTACCTAATTGTATTGTCTGATGATCCGCTCACAACAAGCCGATCCCTGTATTGGAGGCAGGCTATGCCCCGCTTGTGCCCATTAAGAGTGCGAACAAATTCACATGTGCTGGTGCTCCAGACCTGTGGGGATACACATGCATAGGAAAGTTCTGAAAGTCGGCATCAAGTAATAGTTTAGAAGTACTGCAAATGCTCTTCATGGCAGAAGCCTATCTCTAACCATATATTCTAATACAAAGCCTGGATATCTTTCGAGACTTAGGTCCGGTGACGGGGAGCTGTGAACGGGCAAGACAGATCTTTCTACAAACCTGAAAATGGCTCTAGGTCTGCAGAAAAATGTGAAATCTAAAAAAAACCCAAAACAAAAAACTAGGCAGCTTAAAAAAACCCTAAAAATGATAAAGGAGTGCCTGTAGCTTTAAGCAACCACAACATTCCAAGCTTCGCTTTGTCAGTAAAAATTAGGGGGAGGGTGCAGGGCCCCTTCCAGCCCTATTTTGGCCTCTGATGGAGAACTCACTGGGGCCAGGCCTGGCTAGAGTTACCAGTTCCAGGTTGGGAAAGTTCTGGAGATTTTGTGATGACATCTCAGGAGTGCAGGGTTTGGTGGGGGGGAGAGGCCTCCACCTGATATAATGCCACTGAGTCCACCTTCCAAAGCAGCCATTGTCTCGACGGGAGACTGCTGTTTGGAGTGCAGTTGTAATTGGGGGGGGGGGGGGGGGGTTTGTCTCCAGGTCTCACCTGGAGGTTGGCACCTATAGACTTGGCAGTAACCTCTGGGTGACTTGATGCTACCTGCCTTGCACGACTCAAGTAAGCCTGGCTGCTTGTTACTGTTCAACAGCAGCTACCCAATGAAAGCCAGGGTGCTGTAGCAGTTAAAGCTTCAGGTTAGCGTCTGTAAAACCCAGGGGTTCAGATCCCCCTCTTGCTACAGAAGCTGACTGGGTGAATTTGAACCAGTCACATACTTTCAGCCTAACCTACCTCATAGGATTGTTGTGTGGATAAAAGAGAGGAAAAGATAATAATGTAAGCTGCTTTGGTGGAGGAAGGCGGGGTATAAATGAAGTAAATAAATAATAAAGATAGCTGATGATGGGAGGCGGACAAAAGGCAGGTTGGTGAATGGCTGAGAAGGAGAGAATGCCACAGACCCTGCTCTCCAAAACATCCATTTCTTCCAGGAGAACTGGGTTTGCCAAACTCCAAGTGGGGGGGCTGGAGATTACCCAGAAGCACAACTACTTTTCAGATGACAGAGATCAATTCCCCTGGAGAAAATGGCTGCTTTGGAAGGTGGGCTCCATGGCACTGAACCCTACTCATGTCCCTGACCTCCCAAGGCTCCACCCCCAAATCTCCAGGGTTTTACCAATCTCGATCGGGCAACTCTGAGGAGAACTGATCTCTTTAGTTGAGAGATCTGTTGTGATTCCAGGAGATCTCCACTTCCTACCCAGAGGTTGGCAACCACAGAAGGAGAGAAGGAGGCAGGAAAAGGGGAGAGACTATGGGAGCTTCCCAGAAAAGGAAAGACGAAATAGTGGGAGAGAAGGAAATGAGATGACTCCGAAAAGTTTTTGCAGGTTCCCACTTGTGATATTATTAATAGCTTATTAATGTTTTTCAGGTGCAGTGCTGTCACATCTGGTATAGCTTGAAATATTTTAATGTAGATTAATAGGGCCTCACAATATACATTTCTAAACCTGCCATTGCCAAATATTCAATGGGCTAGTTTCTGTAATAGGAGGCGGGACACTGAGAATGCTGGGACACAGCTCTGGGGGAGTATGTCAAGAACAGCTGCGCCAGAACTACTGCACAGCATTTCCCAATTTCTCTTCCTGTATTTGAGCAAGGCCACATGTATGCCATACCACTTCAGTTGATCCACGGCATATCCACCTACCCTCCAGAAAAAGGTCCACTTTGCCAAGGGGCTTTCTTGCTGGAGGGCAGGCACCTATGCTTTTGGACAAATAAAATGTTATTTAAGACAAACATTTATTTCCGTATGAGCTTTCAGGAGTCATTGCTCACCATCAGCTTTGTTGTACATATTAAGAGGAAGTGAGCAGTGATGCACGAAACTTCCCATTGAAATAAATGTTCTCTCTCTTTAAGGTGCCACTGGATTTTTGTTCTGTTTCGCTACAGCAGGGTTAACACGGCTACGCCTTAGCACTCAAAATCTTTGACACTGAAGAAGATAGATGACTACAGGCTTTGCTGCGTGTATAGCGTAGCTCCGACTGAAATTAAAAATTCATTTGGAAGAAAAATACAGAAAGCTATCTTATGCCGACTGAAATTAAAAATTCATTTGGAAGAAAAATACAGAAAGCTATCTTATGCAAATACCTGGCAGGCAACAGTTGCAGACCTACCCAAAGTTTAGGAAATGTTTATGCCACCTTGTCAGAATTGTGGAACCTGCTGCCACAGATGTGGTGATGGCTGCCAACCTGGAAGACTTTAAAAGGGGAGTGGTCATATTCATGGAGGATGGTGCTAACAGTGGCCACTGGTCACGATGGATATCGACTGCCTCCAGAACGAGAGGCAGTAGGCCTCTTTATATCAGTTGCTGAGGTTGGGAGGACGCTGTGACAGTCATCCAGGTGCTGAGCTTCCTAGAGGCAGCTGGCCAGTGTGATCAGAACACCGGACTAGATGGGCCTTTGTTCTGATCCAGCACGGATCTTCGTATGTCCTTAGAATGCCAATACTAACAGGAAATCTATCATCACCTCAGAAATGGACAGCTTTCCCCCCATTCCTTCAGAAACTGACAAGTTTCGGAAAACTTATTGCTGGCTTACTTTAATGGTCCTGTCCCCGGAAGCGGATACAATGTACTTGTCATCGAAGTCGACAACGTTAACAGCAGCCCGATGGCCCACCAACACACGGCGTAGGGTGATATCGGTCGGTGAGGCCATATCCCAAACAGCAATTGATCTGTCCTTCGAGCAGGTCACCATTAAACCATTACTGAAGCGCAAGTGAAGCACTGCCTCGTTGTGATGGATCAGTGTGTTCAGGACTTCGCCGGTGTTCACGTCCCACACCCTGCAAAAAAAAAGAAATAATTAATTGGATTCTGGATGAAGTGAAATGAAACCAAGTGAAGGAAAAAAGGCGGTCTGCTCTTCCAGGCAGCGCTCAATCTCAATGCCACACAACATTCCTAAAAATACACAAATACATGTATCTCACATTTTTAACAAAATTAAATCAGAGTTCAGCTCCCTCAGTCGGGCAAAGAAGTACACACAGTCATAATGACTGTTGCCGCCATCTGTCTGGGAACTGCAGATAAGGCCTTAAAGCCTAAGTGGTAAGTTTATCTATAAGACTAGTCAATACCTTGTATGTGTGTGTGTGTGTGTGAGGGGGTTTGGACTGCCAACTAGTCAATAACTGAAAGAAAAGGCCAAGTGATTTTAGCTTCGTACAATCAATCTGACACCCTGCTGTCAGAACATGTTCCTAACAACTGCTCCTGAAGTAGGATGAACAAGTTATCCTTGGAAGGAACAAGCTATCCTGCTGCCTCACCTCAGCTTGAATGCTGAGTCAATCAATGTTGCAGCAACTGCGTTTGCTGACTATTTGTCCCTGGTCCAAACCCACAGTACGGGGGTTCACACCTTAAGAAGAGAATCCAAGGCCACCTCACCCAACCCATACCACTCTCTACATTTGGTAGATGAGGCCCCACTATACATACCTCCCTCCCCCTTCAGCTACAAGCAGGGCCTGCTGCAGTGGTGCCTGGAGGCTAGGGAATGAGCTCTCCAGTGAGGTTAGGGGGTGCTTTCCTCTCTGTGTCTTTTATTAAGGGCTGTTAAGATTACCGTGTGGCTGCTTAGGGCTTGTTTCAATTGACATCAAGCGGTTTCTCTGGACAAACTTTCTGGTTTTTCAATTTTTAGCCGGAGCGAGTACAGTTATTTTAGACCGCAATGCTCTTTATTTTGATATCAAAATATGCTTTTAATTAGACTTCTTAATCTGCTCTGGAGAAAGGGAAGGTAAACCATAAATGACTAAAAATGCCCCTTCGTCTCAGAAGTTATCCTGCTCTTTGCAGGTTGTGTACACTCAAGAGTAGCGCTTGAGAGTAAGGCACTCCTGGGCTGCTCACCAGAAATAGATGTTATCAGCACCTTGCAGCCTGGTGTGTGAAAAGGAGCCCTTTCCCCAGCCAGATCTGCACCTCTTCAACAGGAGCAGATCCAACGTTCCTCGCAACGTCCAAACATCGTATGGAACATCAGAGGGCAGGGAGTTCCTTTGACGGCAGACTTGAAATCCTCAGCCAAAACCCACAAGGGTACAGCACAAATCAGCACACCGACTCAGGATGTGGTAGGAAATGTATCAGGAGTTCCCAAGAATTAGCCCAGGAACAAAGCTGGTGGATACACACCATGGAGAAAAAGCCTAATGAAAACTTCTTAAAGTTGATATGTCCAAGACTAGCCAATCAACCAGACAGGTTAAAGAAAATAACGTCCTAGATTCAAAATTCTTTCTCTCTCTCTCTTAAAGAAACACTTCACCCAGATATGGTGCAGGCTGGTCCATTAAGGCAAAGGGGGCAGCGCCCCTTCAAACGTAGCTCTCCAGCGCTCTTCTGCCTGCCTTCTTACTGTCCTTACCAGATGCCTGAGGGGTGGCAGACTTCCAGCGATACAGCCATTCTATCTTGTTTAATACCTCACCAAATGCAAGCAAGACTTGCCCTAGAGAAACAAAGGGCTTCCCCCTCCCCTTTTAAGCCAGTCCACCTGCATCAGTACACTGGCTGTCCTTATGGCTCCCTTTGAGCCCTGACTGGTTATTAACAAGGCCTGTTAACGTTTGTCCCCCCAGGGAAGGGAGAGGGAAAGAAAATAATGACCAACCAGTGACACTCTCCAAAGGAGAATTTTATGGCTAGCAAAGCCTAACTGAACTAGTGCACTGTCTTGTCTGTCTCTTTAAACCACACACACACACACACACCAGAATTCCCTCTAAGCTGAGTTAGTGGGAGCTAGCTCACAGTTTTTTAGCCTCCAGCTCACACATTTTTGTCTTCGCTCAGGAAGGATGGCTCCAGAGAGCAAACTAATTTATGCAGTAGCCAAATGGCTCGCTCACAACTTTAATGCCAGTAGCTCACAAAGTAGAATGTTTCCTCACCAGACTCCACAGCTTAGAGGAAACATTGACACACACACACACACACCCCCTTTCAGAATCAGGCCTATGCAACAGAATGAATCCAAGGTGATTTTTTTAAACGCTTGTCTGTTTCACTCTGGACATTTCCCCTCCCCCTCCACACCTGCGGAGACTTTTGTCATTGTGAGTGAGGGGAAAGCCTGGAGAGGAGGATTCAGGCACCCACCTCACAACAAAATCTTGATGCTGCGACAGCTCCTTCTCTCAGTGTGAAGGGGGAAGAAATATTCTGCTTCAGCCTCTTCCCAGGCTCTAAGAACTTGAAGGGCGATGGAAACTCACTGCTTCAGTAACTCAGTTGTTGAACTGAAAGCTGGACACCCCCCTCCCCCCCAAGCATTGTTCTCCTTGCTCAGAGAACACCGAACTTTCTTCAGTCGACAATTCTATACGAGTTTACTTGAGAGGGAATCCTACTGAATATTACAAGGACTTGTATCTGATTAAACATGTGAAGGATCGGACGGTGATGAATTAAAAGTGCTGAGCATGTGTCCTCAATCACCAACCAACACCCCCCCCCCAAAAACCTGTTAACAGAGCATTTGAAAACTGTTAGCTCCTGAAAGCAAAGGGGGTGAGGCTCTCGAAAGCCTCCTTCCTGGAACCAGAACCCTTTCACCTGGTCGGGGCTGGCTCTAGGCAGTGAGTTACCCAGCAGTGAGTGAATGCCTTTTGCCTTCTCCATGTGGCCAAAGGCTTCCTTGTTGTGCATTTCTTCACAGCATGCAGAATGTGTTCTTGAGCTATGGGCCTGGAAAGTTCTGGATCAAATTGAGACCCGCAACAGCACTCATATTCTCCTTTGTTCTACAAAACTAACTCTTCTGATTAGTGCGTTGAATGGTGGGAGGCATATGGCAAGATTTCTTTCCTGCACTGGGCATACCTGCTTTTATTGCAAACGGTAGCAAGACGGAAGGTTGCATAAGGCTGGCACTTTGATAGGGATCTGATAAGGGTTAAGGAACTGTACTGCTGTGCTGAAAATGTTTTTAGTATCACTGCACAAAAACAGACACGACTGAACAAAACCAGAACTACTGGCTCCACCTACCGTTGACTCCAGCTCCACTTACCACTGACTGCCATGACCACCACCCTGTTAGCCTAAATGGGCATCAGCCACCACTACCCAGATAACCTTTTTATGGGCACCTCAATCGCCTCCACCCGCTTCTTACCAAACCGGAAGCTATTCAAACGCTTACCTCACAGTGGAATCCGAAGATCCAGTTACAATGACTCTTTCATCGTACTGCAGGCAGAGAACGGAGCCAGTGTGTCCTGTTAATACTTTCAAACATTCCAGTCCTGTTTTGTCCCAAACCTGCCAAACAGAAGCCCGGGTGAGGGATTTAAATGCAGAGTCCATGTCTTTCTCTCAGCCATGAAGCGATGAACCCTCAGTCCCTTCTTCCAGGAGAGTTGGTTTCACTGGGCCAGTTCGGACATAGTGGATAACCATGACTTATTTCAACTGTGGTTATTTATTGAAAATAGGGATTAGTCTGCCGATGATCAGTGAACCCTGGCTAATCTGTGCAAATCCTGACTTTGGTGTCATCACCTGATGCCTCATCAGAGGCCTGACTGCTGTCCTGCCTGCCATGTAGCACCTGACTGATAGCAAAGCCTTTAATCACCAATTCAATTCTCACTGAAAAACAGGAGAGGGAAAGCTCCTACCAGGAAACCTCTTTGGGGTGGAGTGAGGAGTCTACTGCAAGAAAAGCGCTAGATTCAAGGCCAGTAGCACCCTAGGCACCAACAAGATCTTTCTGAGAGTCAGCCCTCCCTTTGTCAGATATTGCAAGGCAGACTCTGAGTGGAGGGTGGGGACAAGCCAGGTGCTAGCATGTAGCAGGAAGAAGGCGTGGGCAGTGTCCCTTCTGAGCCACTCATCCCAGGCATCTCTGAAGGGAGGGCAGACATGAAGTGCTGGCAGGAAAAGAAACCAGGCTTAAGCCAGGATGCTACATTCGTATATGTTAATAAATCAGCGTCAGATGATAAGATTAGCCCTGCTG
Organism: Lepidodactylus listeri; assembly: GCA_029233225.1. Taxonomy (NCBI): domain Eukaryota; kingdom Metazoa; phylum Chordata; class Lepidosauria; order Squamata; family Gekkonidae; genus Lepidodactylus; species Lepidodactylus listeri. The sequence continues at coordinate 20,180,975 of JARCFY010000016.1, forward strand.
GATCAGACCGTGGTCCGTTTAGTTCAGCATCCTGTATTACACACCGGCCCCACCAGTTACACTGGGAGGCCAAGAACAGGACAGAGAGGCCAGGGCCTTCCCCTGATGTTGCCTCTTAGCACTGGGTTTCCAAGGTGGGGAAGGGGACAAACCTTGTCACAAACCTAAATTTCATGATGGAACGTCACTGGCTCGCTGTTTGCAAACCGGAGGTTTGTGCCCATCCCTATCCACAACCCTCCAAGTGATTTTGGAAGTTCATGGGTTTTTTTTGGGGGGGGGGGAAGCAAGAAGAGTCTCTGAAATGGCTTGCATCCCCTTCAGCTTAGGCTGAAATAGATGCAAGCTATTTCAGCAATTTGTTTCGCTCCCCCCCCCCCCCCCCCACCTTGGTGAACTCGCTGGTTGGACTTCAGCGATCCCTCTCCCACCCGTTTAGAAGGGGGGGAGCGAAAGGGATTGCTGAAATGGCTTGCATCCATTTAGCTGAAACAGAGGCAAGACACTTAAAAGGAACAGTCCCTTTAAATGCTTTTTGCAATACACCCCCCCCCCCCCTTCTGTTATCCTCGGAGCTGCTGCCAGCAGAAAGGAGGGAGGAAAGATCTCAGATCTTCCTCCAAATCTCACGAGCCACAAACTGGTTCGTTGACTGAGAAGGTTCGTGGCTTGTGAGACTCTATGAACCTCCACTTTCCTGGTTCGTGTCCATCCCTATTCAGAGGTCTACTACCTCTCAATTATGATCCTGGCTTCAGATCCCAGTTTGGGACACCCAAACAGCCAGTGTGATGGCACGGGTTAGTTTAAACAAACCTAAACATCTGAACTGACCCACTGTTTTGTTTGTTTTTGTACCTTAAATCTTTTCAAAAGAGCAAGAACATGCGTACCTGTGTTGGTCTGGGGAAAAGAAACTGGGTGGGAAGGGGTAAGATTGATGTGGAACAAAATGACTGTTGCTCTGTAACGTATCCTAGGCCCAATCTCCCCCTTTATAGCCCCCCTCCCCAACTAGAAGGGTAAAAATTAAGTAAATGTGGTTTTTGGAGTATACACAATATTTTTGGAATATACACAGTATATGACAGGTTTTACATTATATCAATTTCTCTTATCACTTGTTTTCAAAATTCTGATGTAAGCAAAAAATAACTAAGGTTCAACAGCCAGGATCTTGCATTCCGGGCACCTTGCAAGACCTTGAGTGCTTCTCTGCCGCAAGCAGACAAGTGTTCTGCTCGCATACAGTGACAGATGAGCTATCTCCTCAGAGGAAAACCAAGACAGGAAAATCCCTTGGAAAGTGCAGCCAACCATGCCAACCCAAAGCCAGCATGAGTGAGCATCGGTGGTTGGCCTTCCAGGCAAAGCAGAGGGACAGAAAAGGCCTTTACCTTAATGGAGTTGTCTCGAAGGCCACTGATGATCTTCTCATCGTCATACTGTAGGCAGTAAACCCCTTTGCTATTTTCGGATCGGCACTGGATTCTTTGTAAGTTGTGCCTGCCACACCGCCAGTTAGACTCTATAGTCTACAAGAGAACAAAACTGGTAAGTGTGATGCAATGAGACGCTCCACTTTTTTTTTTTTTTTTAAACCCCAAACTGTTTAAATTCATTTATTAAAAGAGCAGAAGGCAAATGCTCAACGATAATGAACGGAATTCCATCGAGGAAGGAATCGACTAAGTAATGAATTTCTCGCTGAAGTGAAAAAAAAAGGAAGGGGAAGAGAATGAATGATCTTAGCTAATGATATATCGTACAACAGTCTACGTTATTTCACTTTTCACAAACCTTCCATTTCTTGCCATCAGCATGAAGACAACGAGTAGGTTTTTATACCCCACTTTTCTCTATCTGAAGGAGTCTCAAAGTGGCTTACAACTGCATTCCCTTCCTTCCCCCACAACTGCATTCCCTTCCTTCCCCCACGACAGGCAATTTGTGAGGCTGGTGGGGCTGAGAGAATTCTGAGAGAACCGCGACTGGCCCGAGGTCACCCAGCAGGCGACACGTGGAAGAGTGAGGAATCAAACCTGGCTCTCCAGATTTAAGGTATTTATACCCCCCATTTCTCTCCAAGGGAACCCCAAAGTGGCTCACGGGATCACCTTCCCCCATCTCCATTTTGTTCTCAGGACAACCCCAAGAGGTAGGGAAGGCTGAGAGTGATCGGCCTGCAGTCCATGAAATGGTATTCGGGTTCTCATTTTGATTCTGTAGTGTATGAACCAATGCTTATTCTCAACACAGGTCACAGTGCATTTAATAGTGAAATTTATCTTTGGATTGCTTTACATGGAGCGTGCCACTTGGACAACTAGGCAGAGAAACTGCCCCACACATACAGGCTTCCAGAGACTCACAATTACAATACCACAGTTATTCAGCAAGAGACCAGCCTTATAAACAAAATTTTATGGAGACATTAACTCCCCTTTTGTTCCACTCCCCAGCCCTGGAACTCCCAGCCTTCTCATTAGACCCACTGTGTTCCTCATTTCCACCATTTGGAAACAGTCCTGAAAGGTTCTGTTGTACTTAGTACATTGATTCACCTTAACTAGTCTTTATGTCGTCTCCCTCCCCCCCAAGCGGTATTACTTTATCCCATCTGCGTGTCTCGGATTGCAACTAATTCTTGAGGTATTGCTCACAGCAGCCCAGTTCACCAAATAAAAGACTAGTCAAAACAATTCTACCTATGGGCTTAGGGAGAAACTTGCTTCCCATTAGGTGCAATTTTCACATTTTTAAGCTCCCAATTACAAAGTTACCAGAAGCAAATGTGGGCTGCAAATCAAAGCAACCGGAGTGTGTTATTCATTGCTGGGCCAGAGCGCTGTGAATCAGTAATACCCATGCAGGTGCACAGTTTAATTCTGTGAGTAGATGCGATTTCAGAGGGACATTAATGTGGTGTTGCTACTGTGGGAAAATATTTCATATTTTGGGAGAAATCTGTAAAATCCCCTTTAGTGCGTCAATTGCCAATACGCTGGGAAAGTAGCCACAGTACACACAAAAAATATATACAGCTGCACAGAAATTGGCAGGAGTAAAAACAGATGGGAGTACAAAAAAAATAAGATTCTAAAGAACTAAATATAGCTGAGCGGGCAGGCAACTTTGGAGGACCAGCAGAAATGGGGGTCTGCCGAATGCAGCCTTCGCAAACCCCTACCCCGTTTGCTGTAGGAAACTTCCCACAGTATCTGCAGACATCATGTTGCCCAACTAGCATGCACGCGTTCCTCTAGTGCAGGTATTCCCGCTGCTTTCAGTTTCAGAGATTAACTGCGGTGAATGTAATATTTGTGCTCGCGCTTTTCCCGAGCAAGGCTGTTAATGACAGGACATTTTACAGGTCATTAATTCATAGGGTTTGCCGTAATTTGGAGACCGCACTTGACACACACAGACACACCGAGTCTGGAAACTCACTTCCGGCCATGGCTTCCAAACTGTGGTGTGGTGGTGGTGTTATCTCTTGAGCCAAGAGGAAAGGTGGGGTATGAATAGTTGAATAAATAAGAAAATAAATTATCTGCGGCTAATGAATGCATCGCTCTGACCTGGATGCTGTAGGCCAGCATGCTCTAGTCAGATCTTGGAAGCTAAGCAGGTTTGGCTAGTACTTGCATGGAAGCTCACTGAGGAAGTCTAGAGCTGTTATGCAGAGGCAGGCAATGGCCAACCACCTTGGTTCTTCTCTTGCCTTGAAAACCATACAGGGTCGGGCTTCCAGGGAACATAGCGACCTGATAAGGAACACCTTCAGGAAAGGAGGGAATTTACTTCTCTATCCTTACCTCTCTCCCCACGGGGGAGACCCAATTGACAGGTGAACCCACAGGGAGGGGGGCCTTGATAAGTCAAGTTTCCACCTGGGTTCTGGAAACATCAAGGGCAGTTGAGATAAAGAGGGCTCTTTGCCGATAAGGTCAGCCAACTCCAGATGATCTTTTTCTTCTTTTTTTCTCTAAATCAATCTGGATTCAGTAAACTTTGCAAACTTTGGACTACCGGAACTGTGATATTTTGGATATTACTGGACTCCCAGAACTATGAACGTAACTGAAAGACTAGTAATCTTCCAGCAGAGTTTGAAGGCTATGACGTGACATAGTGGGGATTAAAAAAACTCAGCTTTGCCAGACAGTTGGCTCATCGGAAAGACAAAGATTTGTCAACTGCCTGCCTCCCCCTGGTGCCCCTAATAAAATATTGTGTCCAAGATGATGGAGGTCTATGTGGTACAGGGAACAACTACCAGCATCAAAAGTTATAAAGTATTTATTAAAAAGAAAATGTTCACAAGCATACTTTTAGCACAGCACCAGACTGAGCAAGGGAGTAAAAAGAAATGGGTAAAACGTAATTCCTCTGTCCATCTCTCTATACATGCCCAATAAGATGTTAAAATATAGGACAGGGTCCTTTAGTTTAGGGAGTTATAGATCTCTACAGAGTTATCATTACCTTGAAGTTTCCTTTAGCTCAGGCCAGCACATGGTTTAACAGCTGCCTCCTCCAGATCTCAGTTAAGGGTTCTGCCTACTCTGATGGACTCTGCACCAAAGAGACCCCCTTCTTTCTGCAAAGAGGTCAGGCTGGGTCAGAGAAGTTTTTGCTGAAATTTCCAGAAATTTCCTTTCTGAAGCCTCTATTATTTAATTCCTCCAAATCTCTGTTCCCTGCTTGGGGAACGGGGAGAACTTGACTCACCCATTATCTCTCCTGGCAGATCTATCAGTATTTGTATGAAGGTGGGCTGAGGTATGTCTGGAAAGCAATTGAACTGACATCCCCCCTTCCTGTTCTCTGCTCAGAATTTTTTTTTAAAAAAAAAACAGAGCAAAGGTCTTGCTCATTTCATACCACCAAAGGAAAAATGCATTTCTCCACAGCATAAAATAGAGGGTTTACTGCTGTCAATTAAGTTTTGTTGCAGGAAAGTAGATACCAAGATCTGAGGCAAGGTTTTAAAAAAGCAACAAAGATGGTTTATTTGTATTACAGAAGTTTAAAGGAACACTTCAGCAGTTACTTTCAAGGAATACTCTGGCTAAGACACCTATTCACTAGATATGACCTTAATAAAGTTTAAAAATACTCTTCTGCTTTTCAGTTCACAGACTTCCAGCTCTTAATCGCCCCCCACCCTCCCACCCCACCAGCAGATAGTGGTCTGCTATCACTCAGGGCCTTCGCTTAGAAACAAATTGTTTCTGAGAAGCTTCTTGGCTCTGAATACAAGGTCAGACCCTCTCACATTCACGTGTTTCAACCACATCAGTCTACCCACTCCTCAAGACTAAATCATGACAGGTCTGCTCATCACCGGAGGCAAGCCCAAAATGGGTGCTCTGCTTTCTTCCTGAAGTAGAGCTGACCTCAATCCTGTGTGCCTTCTGAGGCAGAGCTACACTCTGTCCATCTGCTCTCCTGCTAAAGCAGACCACAACTATCACAATCACACAATTCAATCAACTCTCTAAAAAGTGACTGGATGTTAGAAGCACTATCCAGATAGGCTCAGCTACTAACAGATGATTGGCTGTTTCTTCATGTTCAGGGACCAGAGGGTTTCTTGTTTGTCACAGCAGGCACTCAACTAGTTGTGCACAAGGCTGCAAGTCCATTGTGGGGGATAACACTTCACTTTCTCTCACCATTCCCACCCAACAGCACCATTGTTAATCGTGTCTCCTTTCAAAGCAAGGAAATCAAGACAGAAGCTTTTAAAAGCCTTCTTCTGACTTGGGACTGAAAACACAGAGTCCGCTTGATGGCTCGTAGCCTTAACTCCCTCCTGCCCCCCTGCCCACAAAAGAAAATGGTTTTTTTTAAAAAAATTAATTTAAAAGGAAACCAGAAAGATAGAGGCGGCTTCTATAGATTTTCAGATATGAAAGCAGAAAATATTCTTCTTAACAGCTCACAAGGAATTGTGTCTGTACTAATTCGAAAGGAATAGCTAAGCGGTTAGCCTGGCATAGTGGATAACCTGGAAAAGGCCCAGGGATTTGGAGTTTTTTTTTTTGGGGGGGGGGGGGAGATCTGCAGCCCACCTCGCAAACTGCCTGTTCACACAGTCTGCTAAGAAGACTCAAATTGTGCTACAATATCTTGGACTGTGTTCAAGCACATGATCAACTAAACCAAAAGTCAGATTTCCACAAAAACAAGTTTTGCATACCTAAATAAAATTTCCTGGGACAAACCCAAAACTAGTCTTGCCTTTAAAAGAGGTTCCTAAAGCAGAGTTAAATCTGGAGGGTCAGCGCAATGGATCCAGGCTACTTGAATTACTTGACCACCTTGAACGCAAAAAAGGGGGGGGGGCGGCGCTCCTGTTAAAAGTGACGGCTCTCTTGTTATTTGCCGTTTTGGAAGCAGAGAACAACTTATCCAGTTCCAAAAGCCCTTTCGCCATAATTTGATGCTCTAATTTCTTCCTTGAGAAGCTGCCTTCTTATACCTGTCAGGATCACATTTACAAATTTGCATAATCATGACCTGAAGCAAACACCAGTCTGTGGTAGCATGTATTTCCGGCCCTGTCAAACAGTGAGCTTTAGGTTACAGAAATACCTTGTACTGTATTGTTTTCTTTAATTGATATTTGAAGTTTGGGCATGCTGTTTCAGACTCCGTTTTGAAGCCAGGCCAAAGCCTTTCCCCCTCTGTCAGAAATGCATTCACTAGCAGATGGATGTGGAAATTTGTCTTTGTCTGACTCTAGTGCCTCACAGCCTGGTTATGAATTCCTTGTTTCTTTCACAAATTGGTGGAACTCCCTGCCTGCCTGCTCTTGAGAGATACAAATGGTCAATACCCAGTCTCCTCCAATGGTTCCGGTCATCACAGGTGCTTGGTTCAGATTACCTTTCCTCTGTATTACTTACTGGGATTGGCACGGACTCCCTTTCTCTCACTGGCTAAAACTATTCGCTTGCTGGCCAATCCAAAAAGATTTCAGTCCTCTGGAAAGCGTAAATTTGGTTCTCTTGCTATAAAACTGAGGAAGATGTCGTGTTTTGAATGTGGAGCTCTTTAGGGAATGCAGCCAAGTTGGAAGAAGCCTATGTAGTGGAGGCTATTTTGTTTAAAAAAAAGAAAAAAAAGATGCAAGGCAGAGGACTGTTCCTGTCAATAAGCTCCAAGTATGCTTTCTGGATTGGTGTCTGGCAGTCAGTTTTTATATTTTCCTATGTTTCTATATGTTTTCTGCTTTCTATCACTTTTTAAATACCATATACATTTCTGATTCTTCTATAATTATGATGAGTGTATACATGCACATGCCAACTCTTTTATAAGAGTAGTGAGTCCCTGGAAGCCTTTAATACTCAAAGGCCCCGTCCACACGAGCGAGATAAGCCGGACGGGAAGTGACACAAATTTGTGCCGGCGCAATTTGCACCGCTTTTGCGGGATCACACAGGTCCATGGACCTGTGAGGGCGAACCGCCGCTGCGTGATCACACGCAGCCACGGGCGAGTTGGGGTTTTTTTCCGGCCATTTTCAGTGTGCTTATCTGCTTCTACAAGGGATCAATGACTTGCCTCTTCTCCCTCGGGGTCATCCGATGATGCGCATACTGGGATGGGAGGGGAAACCCCCCCCAAAAGCCCGCTCCCCAATGCCACTTGTTTGCACTGGCGCGATCACACCAGGAAAGGTCAGTTCTGGGCCGTTGCAAACCATTTGAGACTGCCTTTTCACTGGTAGCTAAATAAGCCGATTCCCCCACCGGCTCAAAGCGGTTTGCGACACTTTGACACCAGCCGCAGGACGCTTCCCAGATGTGCTTGTGTGATCGCGCCACTTTGAGCCGGCAGGGAATCGTCCTTCTTGTGTCACAAATGGGTGCATATGATTGCGCCCAAAGTGGTATAGACACCTTTCATTTTTTTATATGAATAGGTGGTGACACACGGTGGAGGAGGTTTGTTTACATTTTTTAAGAATTTGGATCCTTGGCTGGGTCTGAATGGAAAGCTCTCTGAATGTTCTTAACCGTAGGGACTGCCATCATAGCATGCAGATGTAAACCCCCCGCAACAAAACCCCTTTTTCATGCCTCTAAGAAATTTAAAGATGTGTACAAATTAGGAATTAGCCATGTTTAGTTGTACCCCTGGATTACAGAGTCTACGGTTCTTTAAATTAACCTAGAGTAGCTGCTTTCAAATACATCTTTTCCTCCAAGTTCTGTCATAATTTGGGTCTGACCAACGTCTTTGTATAACCTGAGGACCGAAGGATTAAAAAAAATATCACCAGCAAAGGCATACAAATGCAAACTGCTAGTATTAAATATATCCTCCAATGCACATATCTAAGTGAAACAGGGACGCCTCAAGAATGCCCTACTTTACTCTTTCAATTCTGAAGTAGCTGTTCTCATCAACGCTTTTTTAAAAACCTCCTGAGAAGCAAAAGGTCAAACAGAAATTTTCATGATTTCAAATCACAAACCCTGCCTACCCAGATTAGCAACAGATTTGTAACAAGCAATAGGATAGTTTTAACGTTATTGTAGTAAGAACCCCCCCCACATGAAGAAATCTGATTCTCTGACATCCAAGGTTGTGCTTCAAAAAAATGTTTAAACAAAAATGGCCACTTGGTCCACGACAGGTTCAAACAATTAATGTAAATTCTCTTGTGTTCTACGTGAATAGTCATAACTAAGGAAGGGATCTGTGAAATGTCAAAGGTTCACTTTTTTTCTGTTCATAATAGGGCTCAGTGCCCTGAGCCAGAGATCTCTGCTGGACAAACAACACTCCTGTGGCCATGCTGGAGGACAAAGCAATGGACGCACAGGTATCAGATCCCTTGCGATAAATGGAACAGCCACTAGGTACAGAAACAATCCCATGTACACCACTGAGGTTGGCTCTGGAGAGGTACACCCCAGCTAACTTCTTCTCCTGTGTGCACGTGTGCACCTGGAAGTCATGGCGACCTCTGGTGACTGACCCCTATTGGGGGCCTGGAGGATATTCAGAGAGGCGGCTGAATAAAGCCTGTCGACTGCTGGTATTCCTGGGAGGTCTCCCATCCAAGTACTTGCCAGGGTCGACCCTTCCAAGATCTGATGAGATCGGGCTTGCCTGGGCTATCCAGGTCAGGGCTCATTTTGTATTTTATGATGTGTGCCTTGATCTCTTTCAAATACTCTCTCTTCTGTGCTTTACAGTGCTGCTCCTTAAACCAATACTTGCTGAGACTTAAATTCTGACTCCCAACACAGCTTGTTCTCAGAATTCTGTTTAAATAGTTCCACAGCGACCTTCCTGAATCAGGTGTCACTTCCTCATTTAGGGACAGTGTCCTGTTATAAAACTGAAAACTTTATGTAAAGATGTGCTAAAGTTCCACAAAATGCACCTTCTGACACACAGCGACTTTAAAAGGTAGCTATCAAAAAAACATACCTCTATATCTTGAATTATCTTTGGGTACAGTGACCTGTAAAATGAGTTGGGAGGGCCATCTGTGGGTCTGTTTTTAAACAGGTACTGATCCCTACAGAGAGAGAGAGAGAGGAGAAATTTAAAAAGTTACATTTTGCATTCAAAAACACTGCAATATACACTGAAGCCAAAATCAGCACAAAATAGGATTTATGAAATTTCCCGACCGACTGTAGCACACTGAGCCCCCTCCTCCTGTGGGGGTCAGGGGACCAGCCATGAATAAGAAGAAGAAGAGAAGAAGAGATTGGATTTATACCCCGCCCTTCACTCACTTGGAGTCTCAGAGTGGCTTACAAACTCCTTTCCCTTCCCCTCCCCACAACAGACACCCTGTGAGGTAGGTGGGGCTGAGAGAGCTTTTTCCCAAGCTGTCCTTGAGAGAACAGCTGGTACAGAGCTAGGGCTTGCCCAAGGTCATCCAGCCAGGTGCAAGTGGAGGAGTGGGGAATCAAACCCGGTTCTCCCAGATTAGAGTCCGCGCACTTAACCACTACACCAAACTGGCCCTGGCAAGTACTTGAAAAGCAAGAGATGGAGAAGCCTATGGGGGAAGGTGATTTTCCCCTCCATACTTCTGCTAGCTTAATTGCACTTGTGTTCCAAGAACAGCACCGCTGGGTACAATCCTAAGAGTTTAAGTTGATAGCCAGTACTGACAACCTATATATTCCCAGTGTATTTCTGGTCGACCCTCTAAGTCTGAAGAAAAGATTGCATGAAGGTTTTTATACAGATACATACCAGCCCCTTCTTTCGGACAGGCCTTTCCAGAGTGGATCAGTTCGTACCATTCTCTCAATGAGCTTCTTCCATAGCATGCCCTCTGAAATAACTCGTTGCCATTCCTTACAAACCAGCTCTGCTGCACAGAGCGACCTGGCATCAAGGTAGGATAGGATGTTTTCTGCTATGTGATCTAAGCCTTGCTCTTTAAAAAAAAGAAGGAACACAATTGTCAGGGTTTTCCCCCCACAGAAAACTCTTATTTGAACTGCAAAGCTATACATAAGAACATGAGAAGCCATGTTAGATCAGGCCAATGGCCCATCCAGACCAACACTCTGTGTCACACAATGGCCAAAACCCAGGTGCCATTAGGAGGTCCACCAGCAGGGCCAGAACTCCAGAAGCCCTCCCACTGTTGTCCCCCAAGCAGCAAGAATAGAGAGCATCACTGCCCCAGAGTATTATAATTATACTGCCTAATTATACAGCCTGGCCCTCCCCACTTTCTAAGGGCTCTTCTGCATTCTAATTTTCATCACTTCTGTGTCCCCGTTGCGTCAGGGTTCTCCCCCCCAAAGTATTTTGCTGTCTCTGGTAGTCCCAGAGGGAGCAAAACACATGTCGAAAAGGGGGGGGTACGACCCAAACTAATAGGCACAAATGAGTGACAAAAATGAGAATGCGGAAGAGCCCTAAAAACACCAGGTACGCAACAAGGAAAGGTGTCCATAGGCAATGGCATCGGCAGATACTATCTTAGAGCCTATAAGCTTGTACCTCTGGTACCAGGTGAGCTCCTGTAGGGAGTAAGTTCTAGAGCTTGGGTGCCGGCCAAGGCCAGCTCAGGGCGGTTTACAAACCAGAATAAAATTGAAACTTATACCTGCCGCCTAATCACCATATTTTAAGGTACATTTCTGAGGCCAAGAAGGAAGGGGGGGAGAAGATCTCTAAGTTTGAATTGCTAGAGCTGTTTTACTGCATGGTTAGCTCAGCATACAGATTTGACAGATACCTACAAAACAACTTGCAGTATATTCCAATAACAATAGTCCAATAACCTGATACTGGGCTCAGATTTTATTCTTTCCATCAACCAGTTATGAAATTTTGGTGAAACTTAACTGTGTTATCCTTTGAGATATATAAAAACATAAGAAAAGCCCTGCTGGATCAGACCAGATCCATCTGGCCCAGATCCAGACCAGATCCATCTAGCCCAGCATCCTGTCTCAGAAAGTGACCAAACGGTTCCTCTGGAGGTCCAAGAGGGCAACCAACAATAGCCACAAATACATGCAAATTTTGATAATCCGTGAAGATACAAGAGACTGTAAATTGTGTCCAATCCAGTCTTAATATATTAGCACCAGCCTTTCAATACTATCCTTGGAAGAGAGGTTCTATCACACCAAAACTTCCAGCTATGTTTAAAATATTTGAGACCAGTTTTCGCCTTCATCCATGCATATTAGTAACATCCAGACTTTACTTCTGTAAAACACTCTTTCTTCCTCAAGGACAGTTTTGCAAGTACAGAATGCAGCATCTTGAGTCATTACTGGATGTGCCACTGTGAGCTTATCAAGCTGAGGTTATGCCAACTACATCAGCTTGCAATGTTTCCAGGCCCAACAAGAGGTGTTGATCTGTAAAGCCTGAAGTGGCCTTAAGGACTGTCTTGACCCTCCACTGTCCAACTTACAACTTGAGATCCAAGCAAGTGGAGCTTCCTTAAGAAAGTCTCACTGGCTGGGACCCAAAAAAGGGCCTATTCTGCTTCCACGCTGCACCTGTGGAATACTGTCTGCAGGCGCTGAGAGGGTCACAGTTTCCAACAGACCAGAGGACTGGTTAAAATACCTACACTGTTTCAGAGTACCTTCCATTTGAATTGAGAGGCTGCTATGGCGGGCTACACTGGCACTGCTGGGGCAAAGGGATTTTACCTTTTATATATCACTAACTGCTGTAAAGGTTTATGTTTTTAAACTTGTATTTACCAACTTGGTAACCAGATATGATCAGAGGGTAATTAAAAAAACCCAACAAAAAATAAACACTGACAATGCTTTCCCAAATAAATAACTTGATGAAAAGCCACTGCCTGGTCTCTCCTAGAATAACATTTCCAGATACAGGAATGATTTACCTGAGTGGATCTTTTGACAGGAAACCATAACCTAGGAAGAAGCCTATAGCTAACCCCAGCTTGATGTTCCAGACATCAAGGCATTTGTGCAAGGGAACACTATATAGGTCAAAGCATGCCCCTCGACATCAATGGAAGCAGGATGTAAAAGTGCCCAAAACAAAAGTTTTTCGTATCTTAATGGGCCAGCAGCATGTAACCAGTACAAGTTTCCATGGTGACTTTATTAGATGGAAAGATGGAAGTGGCAATAAGCATTTGAGAGATGACTGAAAAATTTCAAAAATGTTAACAGCTTGTGCGTTTCAAAAACAGTCTAATTTCCTTCAGACTTCACAGGCATCCTTTTCTCTTGTGGTAAAGCAAAACTGGCACTGAACAGGTCAAAACAATTCAATAATCCAAAGTTAATAGCTGAAAGTAAGACTTTATAATGGATGCTAGAAGACGCCTGCTTTCCAACAGCAACACACACACAAAAAAAACCCTGGGACACTTGGTTGCTTATACAGGCTGAGATTGCGGCTTATGAGTAAGTAGACCTCAAATTAAAAACTTTAAACATTTTAGTTTCTATGGTAAGTTACATTCACAGCAATTCAAGGTATCCCAATCCATCTACAACCAATCTTGGCCAAGAGTCCTATATTATAGGATGTTGCTTTCTTTGGCCAGTAGAAGGAATACTATCAAACCAAGATATTAGAGTGTTCTTTGTCTCCAGAAGCACGAGTGAAGATGCCTTTCTGGGGATGAGAATAGGGAGAAAGGTCTCCTTTGATTACCAAAGAAAGGTTATTCTGGGGACCACAGGACTTGAATGGACAAAAGCCACGAGACTGGGGCTGTGATATGGAGGAGAGCTGTGCAAGTCGGAGTGGAAAGGCTGGCAGGATCCACTCCAACACGAACACATTGGCGTGGATGAAAAAGATCCACAGAGTTCCCCAGCAGAACTCTGAGCTTGCGTCTGAATGGCTCAGGGTTTGTCACTGTATGATATGGCAGGAGTGTCTTTTGTGGGGGGGCAGGAGAAGAGTCAAGGGTTCCAACTGGGCTCACTCCTAAAGTAGCTCTCTGGATCCAGGATTTTTAGTCGTCTTTATTTGCCCTTGTGCTCCCATGACTGACCACGTAGATCGATCTTCATAAAAATTGTAGTGTCTGTGGGTAAGGAGCCCCACACCCCAACATTAATACACATGATGAAAGACAGGGAGGTGAAGAGAACAAATTTTTAGTCCAGTAGCACTTTTGAGACCAACAAAGGTTTATTCAAAGTATGAGCTTTCGTGTGCACCCACACTTCTTCAGATACACTGAAATGGAAACTAACAGTTCCAGCATATAGGCAGATGCCTCTACATAGGTGAACAGTGAATTAGCATACAACTTAATGAAGATGTTTCGACAAAGACTAAACAGCAATAACAAGCTAAGTTCACACGGTCACCACCTGGAACTGTCTTCAAAGAAAGTAAATATCATTCCCATGGTAATGATTTTTAAAAATCCTTTAACATGGTTATGTAGATATACTTGGAAGCAGAGCAGTGGTAGAGCAACCACAATGGGAGGGGGGCAGGGGGACGACTATGACCAGGGTGCTTACGGGCCAGAACCCCTTTTAAATCTACATTTTTACATCCCTGACTAAATTTCAATCTGCTTTTAATATGTTTTATTGATGTATTCTAAAATCTTGGAATATTGTAAAGGTGTACCTCTTTTTTGTATGACTGGTCTAAGGACCATAGAAATAAACAGAACTGAGGGTTAAGAGAAGCCATCCCTGACGCCTTCCTGCCAGCAAGAAGCGGGTATAGGTGCCACATGCATTGTTTTTGTCCTCAGGAGTCCCAGCCATGTGAGAAGAAGAGATTGGGTTTATACCCCGCCCTCCACTCCCCAAGGGAGTCTCAGAGCGGCTTACAAACTGCTTTCCCTTCCCCTCCCCACAACAGACACCCTGTGAGGTAGGTGGGGCTGAGAGAGCTCTTTCCCAAGCTGTCCTTGAGAGAACAGCTGGTACAGAGCTATGGCTTGCCCAAGGTCATCCAGCCAGGTGCAAGTGGAGGAGTGGGGAATCAAACCCGGTTCTCCCAGATTAGAGTCCGCGCACTTAACCACTACACCAGACTGGCTCTCAGCACTTGGAGCAGCAAAAGCAGCGTAAGGGTGAGAGCCCTGTTTCTTCCACATGTATCTCATAATCATTTGGGAGACCGTCCCATTTCATGGACAGAGGGGTGCTTGGCAAAGTGGAAGCACTGGTTAAGTCCACCTTTCGCAGCTTTAAGCCTGGGAAGTCCTACTTCCTACGTACTTTTATTCAGGGAGAACTGTTTAGGCCAAAAGCAGTGTGTACAAATCTATCACTACTTTTGGACCGGCTAATACTGCCTTTTTGAGCAAATCAGTTCAGCTGAATAGCTTCTGAGGGGTTCTTTGGAAACAGGCAGGTGGCTTTGGAAGTTAGACTTAATGTATTTATTTTGGCTTAACAAACCAGCAAGGTATCAAAAGGTTACATTTTTCTGCAATATTTATACAGAGATAACCTGCAACCCCTCTTTATGTGGCCCACTGAACTTCTGTCCTTTTGCTAAGGTGTCGAAATCACTGGATACTCGGTTGGTTGTCTCCCCTCCTCTCTCTCTTTCCATGCGGCCAAGTAAAGCTTTCTGTTTTTGTAGTCACTTGCTATTTTAACCAAACCATAAACGATGCTGTAAATCCAGGTCTCCCCCGGCCAAACACACTGTGCTGTCCGCTGCTCAACTTTTCAAAAGTGAAACTTTGGAACGGGACATTTATTTAGGTGCCTCTTGCTTGGCCCTGATACAAGGGTCCCCCACGTGACCTCTCCATCGCTGTCTGGGAATTAATGGGCATTGGGGGGGCTAACATTCCCCCACAAAGGATCAAATGTGCATCTCAGGAGAGCTCTTGGCACCCACACCTCCTCGAGGGCTCCCCAATGGAAATAATGATCTGAATCTTAGATAATAAGTCAATCACATCCCTTACTGGAAAAGATAACTTGCCACTGGTGACATCTTGAGCAGTATAAAGGGATGGCATGCTCAAACACTGACTGGAAACTTTAGTTGAGCCAGAATAGAGGTGCCAGAATTACGACTGGTATTAGCCACATCAAGCACAACACATCAAATTCTTTTGCAGTTTCACTGCTTACGAGTTTGTTTCTGGGATAAATTCACAGCACTGGTTTTATCCTTGAAGGAGGAGGAGGAAGAAGAAGAGGAGTTGATTTTTATACCCTGCCCTTCACTACCCGGAGGAGTCTCGGAGCGGTTTACAACCCCCTTCCCTTCCTCTCCCTACAACAGACACCCTGTGAGGTAGGTGAGGCTGTGTATGTATTTGCCTAATGTTGGGCTGAGAACAGCAACACTGATTTCTGGAAAAGATTTCTATAGACTACTGGTTAAAAATTAAAGCCTGGCTCACTGCAACGAACACGTTATCATTTAGACATTTCTAAAAAGCTGTCATCAATGCCTCCATGGCTGTTGTTTCGTTCGTAGATAAGCCGGACTTCTGTTTAGTAATTCTGTTTTGCTGTAAATGTTCAGAAGCTCTTGCCTAGCCACACAAAAGTTACCTGGAGCATGTTACTTGATACAATATGAATTACGACCAAATAAGAGCAACTGGCAAGACATCAGGACCTGAGTCGGTTCAGAACCATTAGCGTCAATCTGCCCCCAAAGTCCTCTTTTTCTGTTTATAAGGACTGAGTGGTGACTAGGGGCGAGCAATTTTTTTCTCTAGTTATTTTTCGGTTCAGGTCTATTAGGCCTGTCAAAATTTTGGGATTTCTGACAAAACCCAGATCCCAATACCAGTAAAGTATTTGGATCCCGAACTAAAAAATTCAAAGGGGGGGGGGGGGAGGAACAGCTGCAAAGCCACGAGAGACAGCTCAGCTGGGGCTCTTTGGGGCTGGCCCTTTAACCTGGACTGCCCAAGAGAGCCCACAACGTGGCTGATCCTGTGGGGAGAACTCACCACACAGGCTCAGCAGGGGCTCTTTTCTGACGTTCAAACAGCCCAAACGAGCCCCAGCTTAGCCAGCGGAGAGAGTGCTCCCCCCAGCTGTTTTCTGCAGTCCCTTTAAACAGTGTCTTCTGCAGTCCCTTTAAACAGTGTTTAAAGGGAGTGCAGAAGAAAGCCCAAAAACTGCTGAGCAGCAGGAGCAATCTGCTTTAGCCCCTCAGCTGTTGTTCCAGGTTTGCCGGTGTAAGGAAGAGACTGGCTTGACCCAAAGCCTGTATCATACAGCCAGTAATTCCCAAATATATCTGGATTTTTTTCAGGATTTCCCCCCCCCAGTTCTCCCAAAATATACCTGGAAAATACTGATAATAGTGTTTTTCGGGTATATTTTCAGTTTGGGTAGACCTGAATGCACACCTCTAGTGGTGACACAGGTGGCATCAGAAAAATGTAATGTGAATGAAAAGGAGCTCTCAGAATTGTTCCATGGTAATAGCCACATCATCCAGAACAACCTCGAGATCCATGATACCCAACTCAAAAGCAGAACTAACCCACTGATCCCTCACTGTGAGAACAATGCGTTCCCTGGCACCTGCTTGGTTCTTGGGAATAAGAACCTAGTGATTTGGAATGGTAGAGAGGTTGAAAAAACACAACAGGTCTCTCCCTATCTAACAAAGCACTGAACTAATTCCAGGCAAATACATCCCAACTTTGTACCCTCAGATTAACTATAGATGTTTATTTTAAAAATGTCTCTGGACTTGGTAACCTATTCCTGTGTGCACACAGGATGCAAACTGTCCCCCTTCTTTCAAAATGAAACAACCTCTC
This sequence comes from Lepidodactylus listeri, assembly GCA_029233225.1. Classification (NCBI taxonomy): domain Eukaryota; kingdom Metazoa; phylum Chordata; class Lepidosauria; order Squamata; family Gekkonidae; genus Lepidodactylus; species Lepidodactylus listeri. Next base: position 20,198,214 of record JARCFY010000016.1, read on the forward strand.
TTCCACCAACAATGAGTCAATCTGACTCCCAAAAAGCAACTGTGTGGAGACTGAACACCCACCTGCCATCAGGGCATCATCCATTTTGTGGTGGCGGCCTCTATCCATTCTCAAAATTCCAGAAGGCCCTCTTGGTGCAACAAGGTTTGAGGACCCCTGAGCTAACTTACCTATCTCCGTCCACTTGGTATCCCTGAACAAACTCTTGCAGCTCAAGAAGAGCGGCTGAAGCATAAAAGACCTGTGACAAAGCATTCTGCCGGTGGCAGAGCATGACGGGAGGGGGAGGCTTCACCACACCCTCCACTTTCTAACAGAGCTCTCTTCTGATGTTCCGCAACAAAAAAAACACTGGAATGTAATTTCCCCCAAAACTAACACAGCCCTAATTGGATATGAGGCCATCTTAACCTAACACCTGCAGTTCCAGACTCTACTTCAACCATATCTTATTAACAGTGTTATACATCTTTCCCCAAATTTGAAGCCTACGCCTTCTTCAGTACATGCTAACCACAAAACTAACCTGACAAGAACAGACTATGCAGACTAAACATTCTAATACATTTTTTTTTTAAAAGTTCATATCATAGTTATCACTTTTTTCCACTAAAAGGAAGCCAGGGACCACAAATATTTTCCATTTTCTGTGCATGCGGACAGGTGCAAAATCCAGATTACATGGCAGCAAGTGGGAGCTACTGGAGCATAGATAGAGCTATCTTTTTTCAGAACATTATATTTTAACATAGCATTAGCCAATTATGGGATTCATCTGGACAGCTGACAGAACAAACTGCCAAGGCCACTTATGTGTCATAATCAGACTACACAAACATATCAGTTTCTTTCTTGGTTTATAAGGCTTTAAGAGACTGCACAGGAACATAAATTTTTCTATGCCAATTAGTACTCACTGTCAGAACTCGTAACCCAATACTCCCCTTAAGGCTGCAAAACTAACCAACCATGTCACAGAAAGTGGAAACAGCTCTTTTATACATAACACACAATTTGTCCCGCATCCCAAAGGAACAGGCAGCCATTTAATTGCTCAGTGAGAATAAGCCTAGCAAAATCTGTCTACATTGTCATGTAAAAAGTTTACCGAGAGCTCTGCAGAAGAACAGCAGGGTAAGGAGGTTTGATAGTTCCCTTCCTTCCAACCCGAACACGTGACAGATGAAAGGAAAAATTCATCATCCGGGAATATAACAACTAAAGATTCCAAATATTTCAACTGAATCTTAAAATATTTTTATATTATTCAAGGCAGCACGGGGGTAGACGACAAAGACGAGATACAGCACACATACTCCTCGCACTTATTTGGAAACTGGTGATCTGGAGCCGAACACATCTGAATCACTGTCTAACACTGTTCCAATCAAAAGGCCTCAGAGAAGAGGGATGTAGGAAAAAACAGAACAGCTGGCTCTGGAAAAGGCATCTGGTTTTGACACTACTAGACTGGGGGGGGGCCCTATAGTCAAGGCCTACACAACTAGAGTGCAGTCTTAGGCAAGGATTGTCCCCTTCCTCCAGCTTCTGGGACACACTGATGTGGGGCTATTCTAGCGCCGGACTGACTGCTTGAACCAAGAGATACAGAACACTGAAGGGGGAAGGAGTTAACTATTTGTTGCAACTTGAGTTGTTCATGCAAGTATGTAGTAAGGAATGGTCAGGGTGACTTGCAGGGACTACACACATGAGCAGGGCTGTAACAGTTCTGGTAACAGCTGCCATTATGGTGGCAGCAAAAATGCCCCCCCCCCCCATCACAGCTGTCGCTATCAGCCCCTATATTTGTACCTGCAAGAATATATTTGGGGACCACTGGAATAGACCAAGAAAATAATATCTGGATCGATTTGTGGTGTCTCGATATCTAAATGTGTGTGTTTTATTTAGCTGATTTAATGTAGGGTTTTTATATTTATATATATGCTGTGGGCGTTAAAATGTAGTCATCTAGGGTAAGAAAGAGGGGGTGGGCTGGATGGGTGATTGAAGTGTGTTATGATAGGATAGCTGCTGTACCGTGGGGGGTGGAGTTGACTGATTTGTACAGAATGAGTTGAGTGTCTATGGGGAAGACAGTTTGAGAGAGGTGCTATGGAGAGTGTGACAAGTTTGCATTCTTTGCGGAAGTTGTTAGACCTAAATGGCAAGTGAGTAAATAAGCTTTTGTGGCTAGGTTTATTTAAGGAATTTTGGAGATGAGGGGGGAGAAGAACTGTACCTATCTGAAACCATTTCCCTTATGACCTTTACTGAAATCCTTATGCTGCTATACTTCTAAATAAACTCTGTTTATGTTTAAGTCGCAACAACACCTTTTTTAAGAAGAAGAAGAAGAAGAGATTGGATTTATATCCCGCCCTTCACTCACTTAAGAGTCTCAGAGCGGCTTACAAACTCCTTTTCCCTTCCCCTCCCCACAACAGACACCCTGTGAGGTAGGTGGGGCTGAGAGAGCTCTTTCCCAAGCTGTCCTTGAGGGAACAGCTGGTACAGAGCTAGGGCTTGCCCAAGGTCATCCAGCCAGGTGCAAGTGGAGGAGTGGGGAATCAAACCCGGTTCTCCCAGATTAGAGTCCGCGCACTTAACCGCTACACCAAACTGGCTCTCCAGTTTGGTGTAAAGAATCCCCCTTTACTTCACAGCCGCCCCCATGCGCTGACCATTCTGTCATTCTAACAAATATAACTAAGCCATCCGGTTCTATGGATCTAACTAAAAATTTTAAGGCAAAAGCCTTTGGTGGCAGCAAAATTAAGGAGGAAACATCAAGGAAGGCAAAGAGGCAGGAAAACACACGTCACCTCAGAACACTACAGAACCCTTTATAGGTGTTAAGGGATCTCAGAAAAGAGCAAAACATCACACAGCTCTAAACACTGGGATGACACAAAAGATGTCCTCACACTATTGGGATAACAGCAAAACAGTCCGTTGGGTGAACACAGTATGTTTTTTTTTCAGGTGCCCTACATAAAACAGGGAAACAGGTAACTCCTTTTCTAAGAGCGCAATATACAAAAGCTAATTTGCAACCTTAGAACCTTTTAAGAAAGTCCAATTTTATTTTTTAAAGTATTGTGCAGTCCTCATGGGTATGAAAAAAAAACCTGTTGTAACTCATACTAAAGACTGTAAAATATTTGTAGGAGTGAAATAGATGGAAAGGCTAGAGATTGAGAAACAGGTAGGAGGGATGAGCAGTGGAAAATCAAGCAGCAGTGAAGATGGTTCAGGGAAGTAAGAAGGAAAGACTTTAAAGAACTGAGTCTTTAGGAGAGCCTTGAAAGTCAGAGTAGCTTAATTGTAGGGAAGACATAACGACATTGAAGTCAGGAATCAGCAGTAGGAGCAGATGGAACCCAGGTAAGCTAGTGCACAGTGATGAGAATCAGGTAGAAGACAGTCACGTCTTGGGGCAGAATAATGGAGAGGGGTTAGATGTAAGGGACAGAAGCTGCTAAACTCATAAGCAATAAAATAATGCATTGTATCTCCTAGTCTCATTCCATCTCAGAATGCTCTCAAAAGTCCGAGGTAAATGATCCCATAGTTATGAAAAGCCTACTGGATCCTACTAGAAAGTGAGAGTCCACAGCCTTGTTGCAGGATTTTCTAGGAGATGGGATAAAGCCCACGCTCAACAACTAAACCTTGATGCTGGGGGTTACCAGAAGCCACCACAAAACTAGCTAGTTTACACGTGAACTGGTCCCTTAGTATATTATATCGTCTTAGTACAGCTCCCAAAGAATATATTTTAGTAAGGAACACTTGAGAACGACCAGTGGTAACTTACCGTGAGGGGTCCTTCTCCTCTGAGGGTTGGAGGACATCTTGTGGGTGATTCCCACCTATCTTCAGGGAGGCAGGAACTAAGAGAGATCTTCTTCCTGTTTCCTGTGTGGGAGTCACCCCTGGCTCAGTTCGGTAACTTCCGAAAGCTATAGGAGAAAACTCTGGACTCAAAGAAAGATTAATAGAAAACAGGAAGACAGAATTGAAATGAACTCTCTCTCTTTAACATAACATTACGGTACCGTGAGGATGACCGTATCAAATATAATGCCTACTCGCCCCTCTCTCAGTCAGATTATGAGTTTGTATAGGTTGACGATCCGAGGAGGGCCAAGATGTCCTCCAACCCTCAGAGGAGAAGGACCCCTCACGGTAAGTTACCACTGGTCGTTCTCCCTCTGAGGTGGAGGCCATCTTGTGGGACCTCCCAGAGCAATGGTCCTAGAAGTTGGGTGGGGGATCGTCATGTTCTTGTAAGATAGACTGGAGGATACGACGACCGAAGGCGGCGTCTGATGATGCATAAGGGTTGATCTTATAGTGTCTCACAAAGGTGGACGGCGTGGACCACGTAGCTGCCCTGCATACTTCTTCTATGGAAGCTCTGTTGAAGAACGCTGCGCTGGTGGCGGCACTACGTACGGAATGTGCTGTAATGCCTTGAGGAACTTTAAGTTTCATTGACGTGTATGCCTCCGCGATGCACAGGCGCAGTGAGCGGCTAATGGCCGGTGTGGACATCTTCTTGCCCAAGTGAGGAGAGGAGATGTTGATGAACAAGGCTTCGGACTGTCTGATAGTATCCGTTCTAATGATGTAGGACTTAAGAGCCCTCCTGACATCTAATGTGTGCCATGACTTTTCTTGAGGATGTGTCGGGTTTGGTGCAAATGAGGGAAGACATATCTCTTGAGACCTATGAAATTGAGTGTTGACCTTCGGACAAAAGGACGGGTCCGTACGGAGAACTACTGTATCCTTATTAAAGACACATAGGTCTGAGCGGACGGAGAGAGCCCCGAGTTCGGAGATCCTTCTGGCCGAAGTGATGGCTACAAGAAAGAGCACTTTTTGCCTTAGGAATTTTAGTGAAATGGACCGTATGGGTTCAAACGGAGGTCTCGTCAAGGCCGTGAGGACCACGTTGAGGCGCCACGTGGGAAAACGGTGACATATCGGGGGGTCTTTGAAGGCCGCGCCCTTGAGAAATCGTTTGACGTGAGGATGATGTGAGACAGCTTGTCCCCTATAAAGAGGAAGGACTGTGGATAGTGCGGCGAGTTGTCTCCTCAGGGTAGATGCTTTTAGTCCTGACGATGTGCCATCCTGTAGGAAGGACAAGATGGAACGTATGTGAGGGCGAAGAGGGTCGATCTTTTTACGTCTGGCCCATCTGACAAATGCCTTCCATGTGGTGTTGTAGATTCTAGTAGTCGATGGTCTTCTAGAGTCTAAAATGGTGTTAATGACGGAGTCCTGGTAGCCTAGCTTGACGAACTTCTGCCGTTCAATCTCCAGGCGGTCAAGTGAAACCATCCTGGGTCTGGATGCCTGATGGGTCCTTGTAGCAGCATGTCCTCCCGAACTGGTATTGGAAGAGGAGGACGCACAGTTAAGTCTAGTAGCGATGTGAACCACGGACGGCGTGGCCAATAGGGTGCGACTACTATGATTTCTGCTTGCAAGAGACGGATCCTCCTCAGGAGTCTGGGCAAAACCGGAAGGGGGGGGAAGGCATAGAGAAGTTCGCGAGGCCAGGGTGACAGGAGAGCGTCTGTCTGTTCGGCCCATGGGTGAAAGAACCTCGTGTAGAACCTTGGAAGTTGCGCATTGTACGCTGACGCAAATAGATCCACCGTCGGCATCCCCAGCTCCTCTACAATTTGATGGAAGACCTGTGGATGCAGTGACCATTCTCCCTCCGTGATTGTTTGACGACTCAGCCAATCGGCTTGGATGTTGGCCGATCCTTGTATATGAGCTGCAGAGATCGATGCTAAGTGAGCTTCCGCCCAGTTGAGTAGAAGGTTGGCTTCTTTGGCTAGTCTCTGTGATTTCACCCCGCTCTGCTTGCTCAGGTATGTCATGGCCGCAGTGTTGTCCGTTCTGACCACGACGTGCTTGTCCTGAAGGCTGTGAGAGAAATGTAGTAGGGTCAGTCTGATCGCCCGCAACTCGAGTAGGTTGATGGGTAACACAGATTCCGCTGCTGACCATGATCCCTGAACCGGATGGTGTAGTAGAGTCGCTCCCCAGCCCGCGAGGCTGGCATCTGTAAAGATTTGAATTGGGTTCTGAACCCAGTATGTCTTGCCTTGGGTCAGGTTGCGATGAACAGTCCACCAACGCAAGCTCGACTTTGTCAGGAGTGGAACCTTGACTGCTATGTCCGACTTGATGGCGATGTGGTTCTGGAATGGTCTCAGAAATCGCTGTAATTGTCGGGAGTGGAAACGGCCCCACTGAAGAGTGTCGAAAGTGGAGACCATCAGTCCCATCAGTTTGGCTAATATCGACAGAGAAGATTTGTGTGCTGTTATAACTTGCGTTGCAATTGTCTTGATCTTCTGTGCCTTGAGTGGTGGAAGGAAAAGTTTGCAGGAGGATGTGTCTATGATGACTCCCAAGTGTTCTAGGCGTTGTGTAGGTTTGAGATGGCTTTTTTGTTTGTTGACGAGAAAACCGAACTCCTCTAGGAGTTGGATGACCGTCGCCACGTCTCTCAGGGCTTGGGTTTTTGATGGAGACCGGACCAGGAGGTCGTCTAAGTAGGGGTGAACGTGGATCCCGAGTTGTCGCAGGATGGTCACTGGATGTACTAGGACCTTCGTGAAGACCCGGGGGGCTGTAGATAGCCCGAAAGGAAGAGCTCTGAATTGCAGGTGAGATGTCCCTACGCAGAAGCGTAGGAACCTTCGGTGTGGCCGGAAGATGGGTACATGGAGGTACGCCTCTGTTAGGTCTATAGATGTCAAAAACTCGTTCGGTTGGAGGGACTCTGCTATGGTGCGGAGTGTTTCCATGCGGAAATGTCTGAGTTCTACGTATCTGTTTAGAAATTTTAGATCTAGAATCGCTCTCCAATCTCCGTTCTTCTTTGGTACCGTAAAGAAGATTGAATACACTCCAGACCCATGCTCCTCCTGGGGTACCGGTTCTACCGCTCGAATTTGTAGCAGATGGTGTATCGCTGCTAGCGTCCTGTCTCTCTTTGCTGCATTTTTGTGTGTTGGAGAAGGAAGGAAACGAGTTGGGGGCGGAGAGCTGAAGTCTATTTTGTAACCTGCAGAGACTACGTCCATGGTCCATGAATCCGGCTGGGAAGTTCGCCACCTTGGGGTGAATAGAAGTAGACGTCCTCCCACAGGTGCGTGTGTATAGTCACGCCTTGGGGTGCTTGGGGTCGCCAGGCTTGTTTGGTCTATGGCTGAAGGGTTTCCCGAACCTGTTGTTGTTGTTGTTGCCGTGAAACCCTCCCCTACGAAAGGGCTGCTTGCTGGTTGACCAGTTTTGACGCCTGGTGTCAGGGCGGAACCGATAGGAGGAACCGTAGGGCCGAAAGGAGGACATGGTGCTAGGTCTCTTGTCCCCAGAGCGGATGGTTCTGGGTAGGGTCTTCTTTTTGTCCCGGGTTTCTACTAGGATCTTTTCTAAGGAGTCGCCAAAGAGCTTGTCCCCTTGGAAGGGGTAGGAGGAGACTACGGCCTTGGACTGATAATCAGCCTGCCATGTTCTGAGCCATAGTGTGCGGCGTGCCGCTGCTGCGGAGGAAATCGCCCTAGCGGAAAAAACCATTGAGTCTAGGGTGGCGTCTGCGGTAAATGAGATGGCTTTTAGCACCCGATTGGCTCCTTCTAAGAGGCCCCGGTTACCCTCAGGTAACATCTGGATGAGTTTACGCATCCATACTATGGCTGCCCTCGAGACTGTTGATGCCGCAGAGGAGGCTTTAATAGTCATGGCGTTGGCCTCATGTGTTCTGCGCAATGCGAACTCGGCTCTCTTGTCTAAACTATCACGTAGAGTACCTTGTCCGTCCTCAGAGATCAGACCTGATGATTGGAGGGCTGCCACTGGGGCGTCCACTACTGGGACCTGTAACAGCGTTAGTGCTGAAGAGTGTAAAGGGTAGAGCCTCTTAGTAACTCCTGGGAAGGCTTTGGCAGAAAGGGGACGCTCCCACTCGGCTTTGACCTTCCTAACGTAAAAATTTGGGAAGGGGAACGCTATTTCGGAAGGATCGACCGCAGGAAAAAATTCATCAAAGATGTCTGGGTTATCATCCTGCTCTTGTGGTATAGGTGTTGCCTTGGTAGCTTTTTGGTTACCCTGTATCTGGAGGGCAGCCAGAGTCTTATGCAGCAGGTGGTTGAGATCCTCAGGCTTAAAAAATCTAAAAGCCTGATCTTTTGCGGTTGGGGGTTTTGGTGCTGGTTCCCCTTCATCTTCGTTAGAAGAGAATTCCCCTTCCTCTCTATCAGAGGATATTTGGGATATTGCATCCTCATCTGGGGAGTCAATGTAGACACCAGATTGTTTGTTGGGGCCCTTTTGGGCAGCCTTTGTGGGCCATTTTCCTCTTTTGGAAGGAGGTCTAGTTGGGGGGGGAGGGGGGGGGGTCGCTGGATATGTAGAGGTGGAGGGGTGACACCCCCCAAAGGAACAAAAACGCGCCATTTCCTCCCACATGGCCCGTCTAAAAAATTCCATGGCTTCAGGGGGGAATGGGGGGGTATGGAGTGGTACGTTACCGGTGCCGTCTTCACAGGGCTCTCCCTCGTCCTCCTCCTCCTCCTCCTCCTCCTCGTCGCCTTGCTCCTCCTCGCCCATGTCCTCGGCAAAACTGCGCTGAATTTGCCGGATCTGGGCTTCTCCCGATCGGCCAGAGGCCCGGGAATAGTCGGCGTGCGGGGGGGGGCGATTAGAGCCATCCCCGACTTCCCTGGAGTGGCCCGTGGTGTCCAAAATGGCCGCCGCCGCCTGCCGCGCCGAGCCCTCCATTGGGGCTGTGTTCTTGGTTTTGGCGCGCTTTTTGGCGCTCGCGCCGCCGCCGCCGCCGCTTCTAGCCTCGCCGGAGGCTTCTGCAGTCGGGCGCTTCCTGCTGCCGGTGCCGGCTCCGGAGCTATCGAGCGTTGCGCTCAGCTCCATTCCTGTCGCCGCGGGAGATTTAGTGCCCGCTGAAAGGCGTTAGGAGGGAAAAGAAAAAATCGAGGCGAGGCGGGGGGGGGGGGGGCGGGCGCCCGTCCCCGGAACGACTGGAGAGGAGGAGGCTGAGGTATTAAACAAAGAAGAGAGAGAGAGGGACAGTGTTTAGATTAAAGTAGAAGAATAGTTAAAGTTTAGGATTTTTGAGAAGTTGTTGGTGATTGGAGGTTGGCAAAGCCAAGTCCTAGCTGCGCTCCCTATAGAGGCAGGAAACGAACTGAGCCAGGGGTGACTCCCACACAGGAAACAGGAAGAAGATCTCTCTTAGTTCCTGCCTCCCTGAAGATAGGTGGGAATCACCCACAAGATGGCCTCCACCTCAGAGGGAGAAATCTCTGTTCTCTAAACCACCCCCTGAAAAACCAATATAGTACAAGAAAAATCCTCTCATTTCAGAGCTTTTCTGCAGGTAGTTAAGAGTCCCAGTGAGTAACAAAGGCTTAGATAAAGCTCCTAATTCTTTGCAAACTCAACTAAGTGATGCCAGTTCACTGCCAACCACTAGAGCACAAGAGAATCTACGGGTGCTGATCAAGTCCATCAGCCTTGCCAGTTTATACAATTCTGATAAACTTCTCTTTTCGAGGCTCACAGACTGCTTCTAAAAATCCCATCATCTCAGACTCTAGGCTATCTGGTGGTTATGGTGACATTTGTTTTTTCCCCCCTCCCATCTCACTTTATTCAGTTATTAAAAAAAAATTACACACCACCCCTCAATAAAACTCAGGGTGACTCATCATGTAAATGAATGAGACTATCTTTGTCCAGTAAACCAATCAGCAGCAACCACCACCTTAAGATCTGTAAAACAGATTAACCAATAGCATACAGTCCTCAATAAGACACCTCAGTTCCAAGCCCTCAACAGAAAAGCCTTGCTTATGGGCCTTCTGAAGGATGGGTACGTGCAGGCCTTCCAAACGATTTCTGGAAGACCACTGTAAGATGGCAGGAGAAACAATAGAGAATGTGCTTTTTGGGCAGTGGCAAAAATAGCCAGGTGCAATCAGGGCAAAGCAGGAACTACTGAGCTGAACTAGGTTATGCTATGCAGTATTTCCATTGCCCAGAGCCATTTCAGCTCCAAGTCCTCAGCTCTCAATACCAAAGAATTGCCTTCTCATACCTCTCTCTTCCTCCCACAGCTTAACAAGCCCTGTGAATTATCCTATAGCATTGCCATCTTCTCTCCTCCAAGTCCCAGGATATGGATCAAGCCTGAAAATGTGTGCTTGTGTGCCCCAAGTTCCATCTACATATTTTCATACAACGATTACCAGTTACTTGGGATTTATGTGCAAGCTTCACAAGAAAGCTTACTCATGTGTCACTCAGATCTGGCATCGGGATGGGAAGATTTCCCTGAACACCCCAAGTATTGCCACTCTGAGCTCTGCGGAGAAAAGGCAGGAAGCCAAAACAAAAAAAGCAAGTGACACCTTTAATCACCAGAATGATAAAACCATGCTCTTGTTCCCTAGCCATAAAAAGGCCTCAGATTTACTCATGGGAGCTAAGAGGCTGAGAACCGTAGCAGCAGTCTATTCCCCTCTTCCTTGTACATACTGGTCGTTAAACACTCAAACACATCAGTAAGAAGCCGTTATTGGTTTTGAAACACTGAACAAGATACTTCCCTTGCATCTTCTATTTAATATTTGTGGAATACGAAGCCCCAAGGGTGCATATATATCAGCCTAAAACTAAAGGGAGGGGGGTGAGTATATTTGAAATCCCAAATGCATTGGGCTGGATCGAACCAAATTTCAGCTAGTGAAAAGAAGAGAGAGAGGTCTCCTTTAAACACACACACACAAAAATTACACTGGGGATGGTGGGACCTGTATGGACAAAAAGCTGCCTGAGACAGGGATTGAGGTAAGGAAAGGAACAAAGCAATACCGAATGAAAAAGCTGGCTGGACTGAACCCATTAGGCAGAAGTGCCCATCTACCTCACTAAGCTTACTTCCAAAGCAATCTGTTTAAGAACAAGGAACTTGTGAATCCACAACACTGGAGTCAAATCCCATGTATATTTTGAAAATGTATAAAAATTGCCTTTAAATTGCTCTTCAGTTTTGAAGTAAGAAAGCCAGAAACGAAAAGTACCTAGGCTAACTTATCATCAACCAAGAGCGTGAAAACTGAAATACCAAGATTAGCTGAAAGAGCAGACAGGCCAATGCTCTAGTCTTCGAAGGCAGCAGAGGCACCACGAACAGAACACAGCACGAGCATCACACCTTACAGAACATGTGGACACACCTAAGACAGAGCTCGCACTTCAGATAGCACAAACTGAAATAGAGCAATACTGGCATCCAGTGGCCAGTGCAATACTTCAGATATAACTTGACACGGAATGACACGGAAGCATTGAAAAATAAAATGCATTAGCTATTAACAGTCAATTTACAGCCAAGTTCATAACACGCTTGTTATATTTATCCTGCTATATATAATATGACATACCTGGTAAAGCAGTGATGAAGTCCCTTTGCAACATGGGCTTCAAGTAAGAATTAATATGTCCATGCTGATAGTGACACATTCGTGAAATAAGGTGTTCCACAAATTCAACCTGATCCGATTCAGACCACTGGTCAAAATATTTAATACATAAGTCTTTTTCCTTCTCGTAGTTTCCTTCCGATGGTCGCTTTCTTGAGACTATCACAGAAGAAGTTCCATTGCTTATCTGTTGTTTTTTTTTAAAGAACAAGAACACAAACATCAGGCAATAGCAGCAATTCAGGTCTCACCTGAACTTCTACAAAATTTTAGAGAGATTTTAATGATGTTATGCTAGGTATTCAACTAAAGAGCTGGTTTGTCTTCCAGATTACTACTAAGTAGCTAGCGGTGTATTGTCTTCCATACAAGACCAAAGTTCTTCTTTCCAGCAATCCTCTCCGCACCATTTTGTACCATTATACAGTTCCTTTCCATTTGGCTACTATTACTATTCCAACTGCCACTGTGACAGGGACAGGCTGGAGAGGGAACCCACTTACCTGAGGCCAGAAGGTGCACCTCGTGAGGAAAGCCCCAAGGAGGAGCTGGAAGCAAAAAGATGCCCAAACAGCTCTGAGATGCCTCCTCGGGAAATACAAGGCAAGCCCGAGGTGGAGACAGTGAGGGCTAACAACCTGAGAGACATGCAAGCCAGCAACAATCAGCAGCAGCTGGGAGTGGGTGGGACAGCAGGTCACCCCAGCCCAGGGACTCATTAAGGCAAGGTTTAATGGCAGCACCCAGATACCCATGAGTGTGGCTGATGGAGTAGCAAGGGGACCTAGGGGCCACAGGCAGGAAGGTTACTGTTAACCACTTCCTAACCCTATACGTATGACACCTGAATAAATGGCTGACAGAACTGACGAGAGAGTCTGGCATGTGCTTGGGGGAGGGGGGATAGGGACAATGGACTCTAGACCAGTGTTCCCTCTAAGCTGAGTTAGTGTGAGCTAGCTCAGTTTTTTAGCCTCCGGCTCACCCATTTTTGCCTTAGCCCTGGAAGGATGGCTCCAGAGCAAACTAATTTATGTAGAAGCCAAATCGCTCACTCACAACTTTAATGTCCATAGCTCAACAAATAGAATTTTTGCTCACAAGACTCCACAGCTTAGAGCAGTGTTTTTCAACCTTTTTCGAGCTAAAGGCACATTTCTTTCATTGAAAAAATCCCGCGGCACACCTGACAATATCTCACGGCACAGTGGTTGATAAACACTGAAATACAAGATAAATGGGTCATTAGTTGCCTCAGCTCAAGTGTTAACTATGACAGTATTACAAATACACGTAATAGCCACTCAACTTGAAATCGTAAGTTACAGATCCAAAGTGTAATGGCTCCTTCCCATAACATTGACCTGAGTTTCAGAAGAAATATAATGTGGATGTATTTTAACGCGTCCCGGAAGGTCAGCCCGGAAGGCACATTTCTTTCATTGAAAAAATCCCGCGGCACACCTGACAGTATCTCACGGCACACCAGTGTGCCCTGGCACAGTGGTTGAAAAACACTGGCTTAGAGGGAGCATTGCTCTAGACCCTTACCAGCTGGATACGGGCCACAGTGCTACAGGTTGCTCCAGAGATATCCAGTTCTGCCACAGCCAGAAACTGCACACACATACACACCCAGTTCTAGAACAAATGGCTGCATTCAACCTTATATCAATAGTTTAAGATCAGGATTTCATGACAAAACCCATCATGCACTGTGTATATGTTAAGTGCTAAAATAAATGTGCAGCAATTGATATTTACTGCAAGAGCAAGGTACCAAAATACTGCAACCACTGGACCTGATTTCGTAAGACCAAACTGCTGTGCAAGCTGCAGTTTATATACAGTTCACATGGTTGGTGAGACTGTATAGTGGTACAAAGACTTTGGAAATTGGTTACTAAATACATATATGAAATAACTCGTTTTGAAATACCAATGGAAATGGAATCCCCAACACTGAATCGTTGGCCAGATAATCACTGTCATCTACCTTATTCTGACGTGATAGAAATACTCTGTGCGGCAACACGCGCAGTTATTGTTAGATTTTTGGAAAAATGATAAACATCCCACAATCTCTAACTGGTCCTTAAAAATCCAAGAATATTGTATAATAGATAAGTTATCAGAATCCTTAACACGAGGAGAAACAGAATCTTATTCTTCAAGGTTTGTTAAAGTATGGCTTCCAGTCCTAGGCTGAGGACAGACTGGCAATCTAAAGTGGGGCAGGCACGCTTCGCAAATGGAGGAAAGGAGCACGTTCAGACATGCGCATCTGTCCCTCGGCTCCGTTGCATACTTACCCGTCTCCCAGTCGCTTTCCTTCCGCTTTAACAGGACACCGGTTTTTCCCGGTGTTCAGGGGCCTTCCTCCGCATGCCTCCCGTTTCCAAACAGTGTGAACTGGAAGAAGCGGGAGGCATCCGGAGGAAGTGTGAACGCACCGGCAAAAAGTTTTGCGCATGTGCGCATGTGCGCACATGCGAAACACATCAACGAAAAAAGGAAAAAAAAGCAGCGGCACGCGCAAGCCGCGCGCGCTGGCTACGCAGCAGTCTGAACGCTCCGTGGCAGTCTGAACGCTCCGTATCGCCACTGATCCGCATTGCTCTGGCCAGTGTGAACGGCCAGCTCCATGGGTTTTTTCCCCCGCTCCAGTTCCCTCCGCTTTGCCTCCGCTTTAGATTGCCAGTCTGTCCTCAGCCCTAGAATACCTTGCATCCCAAAAGGAACTCGAATCTGTTTTAGAAGCCATAAATGCTGTATACTAATCTATCCAGTATTGTCATATATTGTTGTTTTTTTCTTAACCTTCTTGTTGCTTAGACCTGGTTGAAATTTCCTTCTTTAATGATCCTTTTATGTATTGCATTTGAATATTTATGTATATGTATTTGTTTATTTATGTCAATAAAGCTTTGGAAAATTTAACACCCCCCCCCACAAAACTCCAACATCTGAAGAGTATATATAAGAAACTCTACCAGAAAGTTGTGAATTCCATACAAATTGTTCTGACACCTCTAAAAGATATCTAGGAAACAAAATGTATGATTCAGACAGGAGAGCAGAGGGGTGAAGGTTGATTTCCCTGCTAAGATGTCAGCGGTATTTGTGATCGCTAACAAGAATTTCAATCACTGGGCCCACAGCACCACCTAGTGACCGTACAGAACTGCAAGCACCTCCCAATGCAATACTCTTATGCACCAAAAATTAACTCAGAAATCGTCAGCAACACCCCCCCCCACACACACACACATTGTTCTGAACTTCGGTTTACGGTGCTGTAATTAATCCACTGCTCCGCCGCTGTGCCTGGATCTGACTCCAACGGAGAGCCCCACTCCTTTCAATTTCCAGCTGCCACTGATGGGGTCATTGAGGGGAGGCTGGGCACAGCCATGCACCCCCTCCACTGTGCCTACAATTGTCATGATTTTCTTTATACTACTTTGGATGACAAGTGTGATAAAACATAAGAAGCAAACGATAACGTAAACATACTAGACAATTCATGGCTACTTTTGATCTCTCTGAAAAAGCCTCCTGAAACTTTAACATGAACCTTGCAGCAGCTCAGCTTTAAACGGCTACACAGGAAGGTAAATCAATATGGATGGAAAACAGATCATGCAGCAGCCATGCTATTCACACTGCTTTGGGGTGAGTAGCAATGCCTATCGTCTACAGATGTCTTGCACAGAACCAACCAAAAACAATAAGGACACTAACATCAAATATAATTTCATACGTAAGTTCAGCCACTAGAACAGAACTTAACAAATACAGTCATGTAAAGAGTTGCAAAGTACTCTCTTGAAGAGCTGTAGGCACAACACTCTCTTGAAGAGGTGCAAATTGAAGAGCTGCAAGATGAAGACACCCTTCGTTTTGTTAAGACTTCTTATCAGTCATATACATACTTATCAGTCATATACATACAGACATTTCAGAATCACTTATCAACTTACTCCAATAAAGACACGACTATACAAATCACAAAAGAACACAGTCTCACATTGCTGGCACAACCCAGTGGCAACATCATAAGCCAGCACTTCACAGCCACTGTCCCAGCATGCTACTTCATCTGTCCTTTGAGTGGCAGGTAGCAAGTGGCAGCAACACACTGGGCATAGGTGCTCCCACATGGGCAGTATTCTGTAGCTGAGCAAATGCCACTGAATGCTTGGGAACCAAAACACAGTTGAAACAAGTATTCCACTGATGTCAATAGTGACACTCTGGTCATCAAAAACCAGAACTGAAAGCTCTTCAGAACTTAAGATGAAGATAAAATCACTCAGCTGTCCCTAACCCCATCCTGTAAACTACTGAGAAAACTCACCTTTGTTGGGCACACTCAGGCAGAACTTCAATGACACACTATTGAAATGTACAGATAGTTCTCAATTTTGGGGAAGATGTTTGGTTGCTACTGCTCACAGCAAATTCCAGAGCCCACCAATAGCACCCAAAGACATTCCAGCTAGCCTTTGTGTTTAAAAGGAAGACAAAGGGGAAAGAAGAGGGGCTTACCTGCCAAAGTGTGTTTTTCTTTGGAGACTCTTCTTCATTCTGATCCTCCATTACTGATGTGTTCTAGGGAAAGGAAAGGGAATACGAGTTGAATTCTCTCCTGGATCCAGCTTTAAAATTCATGTAGATAAAAATCAGAAAAAAGATCGAAACACATTTATTTTTAAGCTATGGGCCACCTGTAAAAAGTGAGCGCCTGATTATTGACCCTTGGCATTGTTTTAATCAGTAAAAGCAAGGCGAAAAGAGACCAGAAAGAGAATTCCTTCTCACGGTAAAGTTCATTTTGGACTGGATTTTCATGCAAGAAATATTGGGATTCCAAAGTTATTAGACAGAAATAAAGGTTTAAAATAGGTCTCTCTCTCCCCCCCACCAAAGGCTAACATAATAGTTTTGTGTGTGTGTGTGTGTGTGTGTGTGTGTGCGTGCGCGTACCTGTGTCTGAAAGTCATGGCGACCTCTACTGGGGCATGGATGACGTTCAGAGAAATGGCCTGATAGCCTGCCTCTGCCTCCTGACCCTGATATTCTTTGGAGGTCTCCCATCCAAATACTTGTCAGGGTTGGCCCTGCTTAGCTTCTGAGATGGGGCTTGCCTGGGCTATCCATGTCAGGGCCATAACAGAAGCTACTGAACTCCAAACTGGGGTCAATGAAGGACTGCCTTTATTGAGATCCTACCCTTACACCATGCTCTTCTATTTTGTGGCTGGCAAACTAGCCCAAAAGAATAAGTTAAAACCCTGTTACTAATTTATTAAACACGAACAAACACCGCTTTGCCTCAGTGGGCCCTCCTTTCACAGAGTGGCTGCTCAGCAGAAGCAGGCTACTGACGAACTGACAATCAAAAAAAGTCTACAAGGTGCCAAACAGAACACTGGACTTACCATGAAGGTTCCTTTTGTTTGAGGACGGGGAGAACATCCTGGCCCATTTGGGCACTCCTCCTTCCATCATCCTAGAAGGGAGGAACCAGATTGCTCTTTCCACCCCCCAATGGGGAGGGGACTGCCCGCCCTCTTCAGTTCAGAGGCTTCCACAGCTCCTAAAGAGACTACTTTGTGTGCCTTGAGCCTTCCTCTATCCCTGCCTTCTGAAACAACTGGGTCAGGAGAACAAAACTTAAACCTTGACAGGAACAAGTAATACTGCAGGAAGCAGAAAGGGACAAACAGTAATAGTTCCACAAACCAATTTTCCTGTTGGCAGACGGTTTCTCCCACCACTGGAGGCAAGAATTCCCAAAAGCTTTGGTGGGTCCATTCTCAAACAAAAGGAATCTTCACAGTAAGTCCAATGTTCCCTTTTCTTAGAACATTCTTGCACATTTGGGATCTTACAAAGCCACGTGTCCAATGGGAGGTCCCGAACACCAACTACAAACGCAGGCCTGTCTACACCACCTGCTGCAGCACCCTTTGGCTGAAGGATGCATCTGCTGCTGCCATAGTGTCTATTTTGTAATGCCTAGTGAATGTTGACTTGGATGCCCAAGTCACTGCTTTGCATACGTCTCCCACTCAGGCATTAGTATGGAAAGCTACCGTGGTAGATGCACTTCCGGTAGAATGCACCATGATTCCTTCAGGCGGGACAATGCCTTGCGATGAGTATGCTACTGATATGCAGTCTTTCAGCCACCTGATAAGAATAGCTCTGGTAATCTTTTTGCCCCACATGATACGCCATGAACAAGGCCCCTGGTTTTCTGCTTGGTTTAGTTCTTCTAGGGGGCTGCAGTGGCTCAGAGGTTAAGACGCTGAGGTGCTGACCAGAAGGTTGGTAGCTCGGCAGTTCGAGACCCGAGTGCCGCATGACGAAGTGAGCTCCCGTCTCTGGCCCCAGCTCCTGCCAACCTAGCAGTTCGAAAACAAGAAATTGCAAGTAGATAAATAGGTACCGCTGCGGTGGGAAGGTGACAGTGTTCCAAGTGCCTTGGCCTTTAGCCGTGCTGGCCACAGGACCACGGAAAAAAGTCTTCGGACAGCGCTGGCTCTTCAGCTTGGAAACGGAGATAAGCACCACCCCCTAGAGTCAGATTCAATTGGCTTTCGAGCAAGGGAAACCTTTACCTTTACCTAGTTCTTCTAATGTATATACACAAGGCCCTGTGCAGATCCATTGAATGCCAGTTTTTTTTCTTTTGGATGTGACGGACTAGGACAGAAGGGTGGTAAAGAATAATTCCTGTGCTCTGTGAAAGACTGAATGTACTTTAGGCACAAAACTAGGAACTGGACATAGGGCCAACCACTAATGCTCCCTCTAAGCTGTGGAGTCTTGTGAGCAGAAATTCTACTTTGTGAGCTACTGGCATTACAGTTGTGAGCGTGCAATTTGGCTACTGTTTGCTCTGGAGCCGTCCTTCCTGAGCTAAGACAAAAATGTGTGAGCTGGAGGCGAAAAAAACTGTGAGCTAGCTCACGCCAACTCAGCTTAGAGGGAGCACTGGCCACCACGTCTTTATGGAAGATGCATAACCCTTGGCAATAGACAGCGCTCCGAACTCAGATATTTTTCTTGCTGACAGATATTTTTCTTGCTGACGTAATTGCCACTAGGAACAGTACTTTAAGTGTCTAACTTGAGAGATACCTCTTGCAGTGGCTCAAACGGTGTTTAGTCAGAGCCTGCAGCACGACGCGAAGTCTCCTGGTTGGGAGCCTTGGAACTGCTGGTGGATTGCATAGTTCTGCCCCCTTAAGGAGATGTTTAACCGCAGGGTGCCTCGAAATGGGGAAAACATCTATACTTGGGATGACTGAAGCTAGGGCTGCTGCTTGTCTATGTATGGTGTTTGGCTAAAGCCTTATGACAAACCATCTGGTAAGAACTGACGTATCTGGGGAAGACTTGCTGACTATGGTTGGCACTGCTTCCACCTACACCGTCTCACATATGCCTTCCATGTGTAGTCATATAGGTGGGATGTAGATGGTCTATGTGCAGGTAACATTGTATGAACAACCTGCTCGGAGAAACTTTGAGATAACCACATCTGCTGCTCAATTTCCAGATGGTCAGATGCAACCGAGAAGGGTCCGGGTTTGGGACAGGGCCCTGCATTATGCATGTTTGGAACTACTGGTAGTTCCCATGGTGGTTGAATGGAGAGGGCTACTAATCTGGAGAATCATGGCCACCTGGGTGCCACACCTATGACTTCCACTTCCTCCTGTTTGATTTTGCATGGCATTTGGGGAATGACTGGAATTGAAGGGAAGGCATAAATAAGACCTGTTGGCCATGGTGCCATCAGGGCATCCATTTGTTCCACCTGAGGATATGTGAAACGGGAGAATAAATTTGCTAATTTGGCACTGTCTTTGGTTGCAAGCAAATCTATTTGTGGGCAACAGACGCCAACTTACTATCTGTTGAAATAGGACTGGTTTTAGTGTCCACTCCTTCAGATCTAGCTGCTTCTGCTTAGCCAGTCTGCTTGGACACTTAGTGAGCCTTGAATGTGTTCTACTCATATCAATGCTATGTGGGTTTCAGCCCACCTCATTATGTGTGCTGCTTGCTGCTGTAATGATCACAATTTGGTCCTTCCTTGTCAATCTGCATGTGCTTTGGCTGTATTGCTGTCCGTTCTTATTGTGACATTCACGTTCTTTACTTTCTCTAGAAAATGTTCTAGGGCTAGGCATATCATTCTCAGTTCCAGAAAGTTTATGCTGTGTTTGCATTTCATTTTGGTCCATGTGCCCTGTACATGTTCCAATGGGCAATATGCTCCCCAACCCAGCAAGCTCACATTTGTAGTAATCTATATGTCTGCACACCATGTCTGTACACCAGTGAAGTGGTTTTCCTCTGGTGAGGTGGTTTTTTATCATCCTCCAGATGAGGCACTTCTTCAAGGAACTGGGTATGTTCAGTCTGCCATGTTGTTTGAGGGCAATGTGCCTTTGATATGGTAATATCAGCCGCTGTAGCTCTGAAGAGTGAGCCCATGGCAGAGAATAAATCACTGCAATCCTTGAACCATATAACTGGGCTAGCATCGTGAGGTCCTTTTTATTTACCATCTGAATTCTTTTTACTGCCTTCACTATTTTCTGTGCCCTTTCTGGAGATGAAAACAGTCTGTTCTGTTGAGAGACTGATTGCCCCCAGGTGGAGTTCTGATTGTGATGGAGACAAGTGATTCCTCTGGGTGTTGATCAGATACCCATGATCTGGTGATCTTCAGATCTTTGGCAGCTTTTGTGCAGGAGGGTGACTTGATCAGAAGGTTGTCCAGGTATGGATGCACATGGCTCCTAAGCCTCAGGTGAGCTACTATAACGGTACAAGGAGCTTCATAAATATTCTGAGATGAGAGCAGATGCCAGACCAAAAAGCATGGCCTTGTACTGGAAATGGAGCATTCCAAAGGTGAACCTGAGGAAACAATGGTGTGCTGGAAAAAAAAATAAGTACATGGAGATATGCCTCTGTCAGGTCTACTGATGTCAAACTCTCCCTTCTGTAGAGACTCTGAGATAGTTGTCAATGTTTCCATCTTGAAGTGTCATTACCACAAAAAATTGTTCAAGGATTTTAGATCCAATACCATTTTTCAGTCCCCATTTTTCTTCGGAACCCTAAAAAATATTGAGAAAATTCCTGAGCACCTCTGTGACGATGGTACTGGTTCTACTGTATCTATGTCCAGAAGGAGATTTATTGAGTTGAGAGTATGCTGTCATTTTAGTGGGCAGTTTGAGACTGGGGAGTTCAGGAAGTGACTGGCTGGCAGAGCAGAAAACTCTGTGAGGTAGCCATTTGAGATTGTTTCTTTCATCCACTGTCAGAGGTAGATCTCAGCCAAGTTCCCCACCCCACGAGAACTGTCCTTGAGTCAGGATTGTTTGCCTTGTTGCTTCATGTTCTTGTTTATTCCAGCTGACTGTCCAGAAGAACTGGACTGATAGGATTGTCTGGACCTGTTTCAGGAATTTCTTCTGAAGTCTTCTTGGAACCTAAGTAGAGTTGTATTGGACCTAAAGGACTGAGTTCCATAGCCCTTGTAGCATTTTGTCACCTCATTTATAGGTGACAGGCATAGCTTTTTTCTTGTCCTTTGTCTCTATGAGGATGTCATCTAGGTAGGCTGCCCCCAAAGAGCTTGCCTCTGAGAAACGGCTATGTGGGCACATTCAATTTAGAGAGTGTATCCACTGCTCAGGACTGCCTACACACCACCACACTGGATCCCATAGCCCTTGCTGAGAATTTCATGGAGTCTAGGCTGGCATCAGCCATGAAGGCAGCTGCTCTCTCCAACCTATGAAGGTAGGATAGGTCTTCTTGTTCAAGACAGGGAATTCTCTTAGCAATTTCTGGAGCCACATAATAGAGGCCCTGGCCACAAGTGAACTTGCAGCTGCTTCTCTGATAGACAGAGCGATGGCCTCATGAGATTTGTGTAGAACTGACTCACTCCTCCTGTCAGTGGCCTTCCCCTCCTTTAGGAAGTGCTACTCCTGATGCCAAGCTGCCTACTGGGGCACCAATGACTGAAATTTTTAAGAGGTTAGATCCTTTAAGGGAAAAGGCACACTTTCTTTTAGCTTGCCCCACCTGTGAATGCTGACTTGCTGGGGCAGCCCACTCCTCATGAACTTCCTGCTTTAGAAACCCGGGAAAAGGAAAGACACATCCTAATTCCCTGGGGCCTAGACAAGACTTCTGTGGCCCCACCTTCCTTCTCCTCTGTGTCCTCAGGTTGTTGTACTTTGTGGGGAGAAAGTTGAAGGATTTTAATGGGCCCCGTAGAATAGTGGAGGTAATTCCTCCTGTGTAACTGCTGGCTTTGCTGGTGTCCAGGATTCTTGCAGCCTGAGTGGCATGCCTTTTAGGCTGGGAGTGAGAGAAGGTGGAGAGCTAGCTTACTAGCCTCTATGCTTCTTTTGGAAGGTCTGTTTGAGCTTACTGGAGTCCTTTTCCCCCTTTTTTCTCCACTTGGGTGTTAACAAATTCCTCCAGCCAATATTGGAAGGAGGGGAACATTAATAAGCTCCGGTTCTTTGCTACTTGATGCCCCTCTGCAGGAGTCAGGGTCGCAGCTTCCCACTCACTCACCCCTCCAGGCATTTCTTCTCTGGACACAAAGGCTGCTCTCGGGAGTTCGGCCTTCCTCACTGCCCTCTACAGGGAGCTGGTATTTTTGTGCCAATTTGTTCTTCAGTGCCCTTGCTGGCTTGCAATGCTTCAGGGCTTATGGTTCTGTCCTGGTGCTCTAGTGCCACATGGGGTTGTTGCAAGCACTTATGCAGGGCCTTCCTGCTACAAGTACCCAGTAGGATCACTCCCAGCTTCAGAGGCTGAGTCAATTGAAGACATAACCGTCTGCTAAGGAGACAGACTGACAATAAGAACAGCGCTTGGGGGGGGGGGTGCTGTAAAGCCTGGATGGAGAGGAAGACAAGTGGATGACAGATAACTTTAATGAGGAAGATTTTCTTCAAGTGGGTAGCTGTGTTGGTCTGAAGCAACAGAACAAAATTTGAATCCGGTGGCACCTTTATAGAACTAAGACCAACGGAGTTTTATTAAAGGTATAAGCTTTCATGCGCGCACACGCTTCTTCAGTTGAAATGGAAGTTACCAGTCCATACACATATAGTTAGAGGGTGAGCAGCAAATTAGCATACAACATAATGAAGATGTTTAACCGTCCTCTTCCTGTTATCTCTGTGCTTGGCAGTCACTTTTCCCTCTTGGGATCAGATGAGCTTTCTAGTATCCCAAACATATCAGAGTGTCCTCCTTCCCTCAAGAGAGAATGGAACATTGGACTCACCATGAAGGTTCCTTCTTCTCGAGGGTGAGGAGGACACTCTGGACCCACCCTAGTTGGAGGGTCTCTATTCAGCCTATTACACTTCCTAAAGGGTGACTGACTGCCAATTTCCATGTTCATTGTTCTTTCACTGTTCTAACAGTTTGTCTTTATCTGTATGGTTTGTTTCATAGGGTTCTGTAAGCATTGTTGTCTGTTTGGCACACAATGCGAACTGTTACCAGCTGCGGAAGTCTCCAGACTGGGGGGGGGGGGGGGGGGCTCCTCCTCCCTCTGAAGATATAAAGTACAATCAATGCCATGCCTCCAGGGAGTCATTATGTTGTACGCTAATTTGCTGCTCAGCCTCTACTTATATGTACGGACTTGGTAACTTCCATTTCAATGTATCTGAAGTGTACGTGCGCATGAAAACTTATACCTTGAATAAAACTTTATTGGCCTTAAAGGTGCCACAACTCAGATTTTGTTCTTTGATGCGGAAGGTTAGGCACACAAAAAGGGGAAGATCTTGCAATCTAGCCGCTCTGAGAATTGGTGTTCCACAGAGCTCAACGGATCTGTGCACTTTCGGAGGAGGCAGGAAAAGAACTGAAGAGGGAGGGCACTCCTCTCCCCACCGGTGGTGGAAAGAGCAATCTAGTTCCTGCCTCACAGGGTGATGGGAAGAGGAGTACCCAGACGTGCCAGGATGTCCTCCTCATCTCAAACGAAAAGGAGAGCCACAAACACAACTGAAGATTGTCTTGTCTCTAGAGAATTATTATGGTTGAACTTCTACTATACTCTTCCCTCCCAACAGTGTGGATAGGGCTTCTGCAAGTTTGGGGACCTGCAGGGTATGAGGGGTCTGGACTGAGCTCAGCTTTGTTAATTACCCAGGGTTATCAATGTGACCACATGAAGCTGCCTTATACTGAATCAGACCACTGGTCTACTTGGCAGCAGGTCTCCAGGATCTTAAACAGAGGTCTTTGATTTCATCTCCTACTTGATCCTTTTAAATGGAGATGCCAGGGATCGAACCTGGAACCTTCTGCATGCTCTGCCACTGAGCCATGGCTCCCCCCCCCCCAATGGCCTTCACATACAGCCTATGAGCATGGCCGTTTAGGACTCTGTGACTAAAACATTATTCTGTACCTAAAATAAGCAAACCTTGCCATTTGTACAGCCATGCAAATTAAGCACATTAACTTCCATCTGCTGTGTGGGACTCTGCTTGCAGTCACAAGAAACCCTACCAAAGACCATACGGCCTCAGATATTCCACCGGATATTGTCTACACAGGTCTATCTTTGCAGCCTTAACAGATACAAGCACATGTTTTGAAAAGGCAAATGTTGGTAGGATGCTATATTCTAAGCACAGTACCAAAGTCCATTTCTTCTACAGTCATTTATCTGTACACCACTTCTTTGCGTGTTAATGTCAAAAGACTTTCACAGCACAGCAATACAATATAGAAAAACAGTTCCCAAACCACTCTAAAACCAATTTCAATGAACAAGCAACAACAACGAAACAAGAAAGCCTAAGAAAAATATATACACACTAGAACGGAGGGGACAATCACTGAAGGGAAGCTATTATACTTATAAGCCTGCTGAAATAAAGCCTTAGCCTGACACAAGGTGGCAACCAAAAAACACCAGCTGAAGGCAAAGGAGAGTACATTCTACAGCCAAAGCTCCATCAGTGAAAAGGGCCCTTATCCTTCATGGCCACCCACTTTACTGGGAGTGGGGTGGGTGACAGACCATTGAAAAAAGGCCTATGAAGACTACGATCTATGCAGGTATATACAGGACAAACTTAAAACCAGCATCTTGATTTGGGCCTGGAAACAAACCTATAACCAATAATGAACTAGAGAAAGAGACACAAATGGACATCACCTATGCATTAAGGACTTGCAGTTCCATAACTCCAGATAACCACTACATAGGAGGAAGTTAAATGCATATAGGACGGAATTTGACCTCAAGAAATTCTGTGACACAATTTACATGGAACTGAACAATCCCCCCCCAAACCCCACCCTCTGGAACCAGCTGGCCAGACATGACCTGTTCTGCAGGAGCACAGTGCCCCCAGTACCTATTGTAGCCTGCCAATCCAGAAGGATACCCAGTTTACAGTTCTTCTGGACTGCCAGGGATGTGACCGGAGGAATTCACTCCTCCTGTCCATTTCTGGCAAAGGCCATCCACCAGAGCAACCAAGACCGTGTGTTCAAAACATCCAACCTGAAACTCAACAGAAAGGTGTCCAAAGAATTAATCTGCTTGCACATGACCACGGAATAAAAAAAAATCTCTAGGCACTATAAAGCGGCTTGAGCACAGGGAATGGCAAACTACATTGTTTAAAAGGGGATTTTTACTGGCCTGCCATAGAGGGCAAGTGGCTAACACCAAGTGGGATGCTTACTAACCGTAAGCATCTGGATAGGAAAACTACAGCTCCACAAGACACTCCAAACCCAGTCCTGGTTTTACCTGCTCTTTTTCTAGAGGTACCTACTGTGGCTGAAGGTGGCTCATTAGATTCACTGGCAGGTTTTTTTATACAGCAGCGTCTTAGATCAGATGAAAGAATGAAACCATTGTTTGTCATTAAAAGGATATTCTAATGGCTTAGATTCTCTCCCTGCACAGCTCATTAACAAAAAATTTTTTGCAAGAAGCCAGTTGGTAGTTAAATCTCTTCCCTATGAACCAGGATGAAACCAGAGCTTGGAATCCTTGTTTGTACAGAAGAGTACAAACCATAATTTGTGGCTCAGACACAGCCACAAAACTATGGTTTCCCATGGAAGTTCTTAATTATAGAACTATGCATGGGAGTAGGGGGGAATTACAGATCCAGGGATTCCCCCTCCCCTGTTCCTGGAACTTTTCCCTCACTATGTATAAACCGCACTATGTCATCTAAGACAGTTACTGGTGTTAATTATTCAAAGCCCAGAAATTCAAGATTAATCTAGAATCACGTATTTTAAACTATTCCTAAGCCTTCTCTTAACATAGTTCACATATAATGATGACACACTCATGTCTGGAAACCGTTTGAGTGGATGCAGGTTCATAAAACTGATGCTTCATCCCAACAAGACAGAAGTGCTACTGGTGATCCGAAGCTCTGATCCAGGACTTACACTGTAGCCTGTTCTGGATGAGGTTGCATTACCCCTCAAGGAACAGGTCCATCGTCTCGGGGTCGTCTTGGACCCAGGCCTACTGATGGACAAGCAGGTGGTAGCTGCAGCCAGGAGTTCCCTTTACCAGCTTTGATGTGTCAGGCAGGTACAGCCTTTCCTGAGCAGAAAAGATTTAGCCACTGTGTTGTGTGTCCTGGTTACACCTAGATTAGATTACTGCAACGCACTCTAAGTGGGACTAAGTTTGAGTCCAGTGGCACCTTTAAGACCTAAAGAATTTAATTCTGGTAATAAGCTTTCGTGTGCATGCATACTTCTTCAGATCTGAAGGAAAGCTTACACCCAGAATTAAACCTTGTTGGTCTTAAGAGTGCCAGTGGACTCAAACTTTGTTCTGTTGCTGCGGATCAACACAGCTACCGCACCTGAGTCTATGTGGGACTGACCTTGAAGTGTTCAAAACTTCAACTGGCACATGATGCTGCCGCTAGGACGTTGACTGGACTGGGTTACAGGGACCGTGTCACTCCAGTTTTGGCCCATCCACACTTGCTCCCAATCTATTTCGTGGCACAATTCAAGTTGCTGGTGTTGGCCTTTAAAGCCCTATATGACTTGGAACCAACACAGCATACTCTGTTACAAACCTCCCCAACTACTACGATCACCTTCCAAGGACCTGCTTCAGGTGCCTCCACCTTCTGAGAGTAGGTAGGGAGCAACCTGGGAGAGAGCCTTCTGGTTGTGGCACAGACGCTCTGGGACTCTCTTCCCTAGGGAAACTCATCTGCCCTCTTCTGTTATTGTCTTCTGTTTCTCACCTGGTATTCCGTCAGTGATCCTTCCTTCCTGCTCTATTTTGATGATATCATTAGCATTTCAAACAGGACAATTAGCCACACAAACTCTTATCTGCTGCTATGTCAAAGGGATTTGTCCTTGGTCATTTTATTACATAAGGTCATTTCCAAACCTCTTTGATTATATGACCACTACACTGGGCATATATTCCGAGAGGTTTGGAAATGACCTTGTGTAATAAACCAACCAAGGACAAATCCCTTTCTCTCTTTCTCTCTCTCTCTCACACACACACATATAGAGGCACTGTTGAGAAATAAAGCACATATGGCCCACCAAAACTAGGAAAGAGTTTCTCAAATGGTGCCTCTGGCATAGTCATACACATTTATGGAAAGATTATCAAGGTTTATGTAATCAGACATCATAACACAGGAATTACGAAATTACACAGCAAGATTTAGTGGATTATTTTGATATGCTACAAGTCCTGATTTTAACTGGAGGTCTTTTACTGTCTTAACTGAATTGCTTTTCGTATTTTGCTATAAATGAAGATGACAGTCAGTGCGGAGTCTTGTGAGCAAAAATTCTGCTTTGTGAGCTACTGGCATTAAAGTTGTGAGCAAGCAATTTGGCTACTGCATAAATTAGTTGGCTCTGGAGCCATCCTTTCTGAGCTAAGGCAGAAATGTGTGAGCAAGAGGCTAAAGAACTGTGAGCTAGCTCACACTAACTCAGCTTAGAGGAAACACTGATGGTAGTCCCAACAATAAAGCCGACCAACTGGTTTACCGTGGCTTGGTTCAGTGTGGCTAGGTCAGCAAAGACTAGACAGGCTAATAACTTACAAACAAGATATAAATGAAAGAAAATTAAAGTCATGCTGCTGTATCCAGCGTAGGAGTGTCTACTCATCCAGAGCATACACCTGGTAAAAGGGCAAGACTTGTCCAATAAAGAATGAGCTTTAACTTAAGAGATTCCTGCAATATATTTTCTTGCAGAACACTTCATGCTCACTTCACTTTGGCTTGAGAAGCTATACTATGTAATTTGTTTTATATACAGCCATGTCTAAATGTGGCATTCCATGTAAGTAATATTTCACCCAGATAATTCCCTAAGAATTTGGTGTTTTGTGAAGATAAAGCATCTAAGAAGGAATGGAAAATGTTGCCAACTCTCAAGTCTAAAGACAAGAGATAAGCAGGCCAAATCTATATCTGATTAACAAGGCAGGGGGTAAACCCTATCCTTACATTTTCAGTGTCCACCACATCTACGCCCTTTGTGGCCCAGTTACAAGGCACTTAAGTACACAACATTATTACTCTGGCAATCTAATGATCCAAACTGGACATCTGAGAGGAACATTACCTGATTTTCTTTCTATTTAAAATATTTATACCCTGCTTTCCCTTATGAGCCATCCGTGAGGTGGCTTACAACAAGAATGGTAAAAACCATCCATTGCTTTTTTCAAGAGGCCTGCAGATAATAAACCCTGACTGATCAGCAATTTAGTGAAGCATTCCCTTAGAACCAATGACCTCCAAAGGCCAAGAATCATATTATATAGCATGTGGTAGCTGGGACAAGAATTGCAAACCACTGTTTGTGCTGTGTAGTCCTAGCTTGGAGAGAAAGAGCAACCACAGTTGGCTGGTTTGGATGTTAACACAAAATTATGGCTTGTGTAAAGTCACTGATAGACCCAAACCACATATGGGGAGAAGGAAGGGACGGTGCAAACACAAGGCCCATTCACTAAGCAATGGTTTGGTACTAAGGCTGAACCAGGCCTCTGACCCATTCCCAAAGAGGAGTAGTCAAAACCAACCCAATTTAGGAAAGGGCTCGACTTTATTATTTATTGTCTTCAAGGACACAGGACTGTCTAGAATTGCTTCTCCTCACTGAACTTGTTTTTGGTTGTTTTCTGTATTACTTTCTTTAGCTATTCCACAGGCATTCATATTGCTGCTTCTTTCCCCTGCCCTCCCCTCCGCTCCTTTAGACTTCCTCTTGAACTTTCCAAGTGCTGCTAACCAAACCCTCACACAAGTTTAAATCTACACCCTATTGCATGCAGATGTAATTTTGAAGTCATGGGGGGAAAGTACCCCCCCCATAGAAATTTTGAGGAAAAAGCCGAAATACCTTCATATTTACTTTCCTATCAATACTAAACTTATTGTGCTGCTTTATCATAAAATGCATTATGTATAACTTTGTATAAAAATCATACTATAGCATATTTTATTTACTTGGCCCATTTTTATCCATTCTAAGTAATGGAAAAATATCCTGAGCTACTCCCCTCCCCATGTTGCTAAGTTGGTTCTGCCCTAGAAACAGAACTAAGTAACTAAGCTAATCTTCTAAGCAACCACAGAGGAAAAAAATATTTTACAACCTTTTTCTGGGTCTTCCAGTTGATATACAAGCTACTCTACAGTAGCTGGTGAGCTACCTGTTGGGGATCCCTGCACTATACTATAGATAACAGCTGGAGAAAGCATCAGAGAAACCATTCGGGAAGTACACGCGGGTCTTCAAACAGATTGTCTCCACCACATTTTTCCTGACTTCTTCCTGATATTGAAGTGTTGCCCAATATCTCCTCCCACTTCAGACCATCTTTACAAAACTAGACTTGTATTATTCTGAGCCGTTCTAAACAGTCAGAACAGGAAACCACTTGCATGAATTAACGGGACCCTTGGAGACAATGCTGACTTAACATGAATCAGTCTTTACGAGTGGGATTAAGAGACTGCAAGTACGTTGCACAATCATGCGCTCCCTGACGTCTCTCCCCCTGCAGCCTTTCACTGAAGATTGGTGTTACAACTGCATTTCAGCCACAGTTAATAACACAGTAGGATTACCTCAGGACCTGGGATTTGAAGCTGCGTACAAATCTTAGGTTAGAAGCAACAGCTCCAATTGTAACTGAGGTGCCAATCACAAATGGCATCTTACAGGGCTTTAAAACTGCTTTTTACTGAGAGTTTTAAGGTGCTCCCCCCTCCCCATACAGCATGTGGGCATTCTTGTACTGCTGCTTGGAAACTGCAGGGAAGTGTGGGGGAAGGCAACATGTTTCCCAGGCAACGGTGTGGCGCACTGTGGGGCCTCCCATGTGTATCATGCTCCACGTTCCTCAGCATGGAGCCCCTCATGGAGGAGAAGAAGGTGATAGCTGCTGTTTTGTACGGTACACTCCCATGTACAAAAATTTCAAATCTATGGCTGCCTTTGGATGTCATTATTAAGCCGGGATACACACGAGCCTAACTAGTTGCTAGGCTTGTGCCCTTGCTTCCCTGCTCTTTAATTTCTAACATGCAAGGCCGTTAGACTACACGGTAGATGGAAAAGCACTGCTGAGAGGAAGGGGAATGTGGGAAAGAGCTGTACCTATTAGTGCCTCCCACAAACAGATTTGCTGGATCCAATCCAAGGACTGCAGCGTTCTACAACCTCTTGCTGCTCCCCGTAACCATTTTTAATGCTTGCTAACGTTATCGTTCCTCAATGTTGCCGTTCCTCAGGGATTCAATCAAAAATCTGAGTCTTCACCAGTCTGCAGGTCACCAATGCTTGTTAAATACAGTTCCTCTCTATTTTCTTAGGATAACCTTTAGCACAGAAGGTTTAACCTCAGTGCTTTCATTTAAACTTTCAGCAGTTCTTAGGAGATTTGTATTTCAACAGCTTTCACTCCAGGCCATCAACTACACATGACCTACCCCGCCCAGCTGTTCAGAGCAGCTTTTGTCTTGTGTTCTTCTCTTCATCCCAAAAGTCCCTTTGGAAACTCGGGCGACTTTCAAGCACACCTCGCCATGCAGCATAAAAAGACTGCAGTTCACAAAGTACGATCCAAAACCCTTTGAGAACTGGCATGCTGCAGTATTTGGTGTTGGACTAGGACCTGCGACATCTGTGTTAGAATCCCTGCTCTGCTACAGAAGTGCACCAAGCGACCTTGGGTCTATCACAACCTGTCAGCCGAACCTAACTCGTAGGGGGATTGTTGTGAGAATAAGATGGGGGAGGAGAGAATGATGTGATAAGCCATTTGTGGGTCCCCATGAGGAACAGAAGCAGGATGTAAGTTTAAAAATGAAATATAATGTTGGTGTATGCAAGCCTTTAAAGAAAGGAGCTCTGTAGACAGTGGCCATGATTCTTTTTAAAAAGAACACAGAACAAAAAAAAATGTCAGGAAGAAAGTTCTACAGACATTCAAGACCAATTTGGAAGGTTTTGCCCATGAAGATGCGTGAGGAGTTCAGAGGAGTCCAATACTAGATGGATTTCTCAGGGGTTTCATAGATCCCTATTCTACAAGGAAAGCTCTACCACTGCCGCCCTATCACCAAGAATAGCTGCTAACATACATACTGGGGGGGGGGGATAAAAAGCTGTGCAGTGCAGTTATTGTATCCAATTTTTTTTAGTGTTCCAGGATGTTCATTAATGACTCCCACCACGTATGTGTCAATCATGACCTGTGAGAACTTTTCAAGGTAAATCTGATGAGATGTGTTTTCCAAACTGATTTAAACTAAGAAAAAGTTGCAGCTAAAGGTTTAGAACTAGGAGCTGCATACTTGGAGGCATATTTTCACTACAAGCCAAATTTTCCCAGCTTGCCAAGTTGGCCTGCTGGTGCATGACTAAGAAGGCTCTGTTCTTCCAGGCACCCGAGACCTTTTACTGCTCCATCTCAGCGGCCAGACATTGTTTGCCCTGCAAAAAAGTTGGTTGCCAATTGTTTAGGGATCACATAGCTACTTATCACGCCAAAACATTTAAAATGGCAATTATCTAGACTTGCAGCAGCCTGTAGGACTACAGGCTAAAAAAAGGACCAAGGAAGCAATGAAAATGTCAGCGAAAACAGAGCATCCTGTCCATGTAGAAGTCAGAATTAAGAGTTTATTCCAAGTTGGGAGCAATTAAAGCAACTATGTTTCCCCACATTTACCCAGATCTCACTTTGAGGATTCTTAGCTACAACACAGCAATTCACACTGATTAATGAATGGGTCTGAAGACAAATGATGTTTTACTGAGATACTTGCTCATATTCTGCTTTATCTGTAAACATTTTTGGCTATGTCTGGACTAGTAAAACTCTTACAGACAACCTTCAGGGACCAAGAAAAGTGATACTATAACGAAGGACAACCAGACGACAGCTCCCTTTAGATTAGAATGATTACAAAATCAGCAGCGCTCAGCAGGGGTCATTCTGTAGAAAAAGAGGTGCAGGAGTTCATTAGCATACCTATTAGCATAACTCATTAGCATATGCCACGCCCCCTGACATCACTGGAAGAGGGTCAGAAAAGGAAGCAAAAGGGGGGGATCTTCAAAAGCCTCCCCTCCCCTTCCCCAGCTGGCCTGCCAAGGGCCCCATAGAATGCAATGGAAAGATTGTACCACAGCTGCCGCGCGACTCTAAACAAAAGGGGTTTAACTTTAACTCGCTTCGCTTCCTCCACAGACTCACTGCCATTTGTGCCCAATAGAAGTGTGCAAATAAATTTTTTTTGGCCCAATTCAGATCAAATCAAACCGCATCTGTTCCGGTTGCCAAACGACCCCTGCATGTCAGTTTTGGCAATGCAAGCCCATGCGGCCGGCTGAATGTCAGTTTCAGCCCCATTATACCCTATGGGCCATTCAAGTCAATGGCAAAAACTCATAGGGTTTATGAGGGGCTGGTAGAGAGGGGGTTTGAGGAAGAGGCACCAAACTTGCAGGGTAGCTTCTGGGGCCTCTCCCCGAAATACCCACCAAGTTTCAAGAAGTTTGCACCATGGGGTCCAATTCTATGGGCCCCCAAACAGGTTGCCCTATCCCCTCCATTGTTCTCTATGGTGGGAAAAAACATTACTTTGTTCACTCTTAGCCATTTAGCCACATCAGTCCATTATCGGCTCAGGCCCACAAGACGAGTCTCACACTGATGATCTAAGCAACAGGTTTTCTGTCTCCCTCAACTAGAGATTGGTGTAGCAAATCTTCTATACATCCATATCAATGAGTCTCCAAAGCCATTTTTAATCAGCAGTAGTCGGTAATATCCAGACCATACTGGGCAGCTTTCTGTTCATGCATACTTCAAGCTTCCCTCGCCCAGTACTTTCATCCTCCTGTAACATTCACTACACACACACTAACTCAAACTCCCGTACCCCATGCCACACCACACCCCATCCCTTCTCATTTTACAGTCAGTTTTAAATTATGCATAGATAAGCAGAAATGTGCCTAAAGCCACGGTGAAAGGAAATGCCTCATTGCTTCAGACCCAAAATTCTCAAGGAATAAATGTTTCCACCAAATGAGGGTCTTACACATTAATCTGAAGATGGTATACGGCCATCCATCTGACTTACAGAGAAAGGCGAACTCACCCACCTCGCCCTGCAATGGAAGAAGGATTAAAGCCCCCTTCTCTTCCTGCAGCAGCTTCCCCCCATCCTCTCAAAAGAGCCTTCCCCCTCAACCAGGCTAAAGGATGTAGAATTTGCAGACCCTTCTGAACCATGGGGGAGGGGACATGGGGGAGAGACTGGTGCAGGAAAAAAAAAATCAACTTTATTGTAAGAATACAAAAATGCATTTATACGCAACTTAGTAAGGATGTCACTCTGCCTGATACATCTATGCAATCTACCAGTATAAATACCAGCCCACTATCATTCAAACAACAGTTACACAAGACTCGGATGAAATGGAGCAGCAAGCTGCCACACCCCCCAAAAATTAAAAATAGAAACAATTAACATTGAACAAAAGGAAGCGTTTTATTATCTAGGTCTAGAACAGGCTCCACCCCATACAGCCGGCACTACCCAGAAGAAATATAAAAATATGCAGCATCTGCGTATTAGAGGCCGAAGCAGGACCTCGGTGAGAAGTACAAGCAGCCCTGCCTCTTTCAGACTGCTTTCAACTGCCTTGGGGAGGGGGAGATAACTAAAGTTTGCCTCCAGCCATGACAGATCAGCTGCCCTGAGCCTGCCTTGGTAGGGAGGGCAGGGTATCAATCCAATAAAACAAATAAATAAATCAGGATTCTGAGTTAATCTTTACAAGTGAAACTTTTTAATGGTGTTTAATCAACATAAGAACATGAGAGGGCAATGCTGACTCAGCCCAATGGCCCATCCAGTCCAACACTCTGTCACACAGTGGCCAAAAATACTAGGTGCCCTCAGGAGGTCTACCAGTGGGGCCAGGACACTAGAAGCCCTCCTACTGTTGCTCCCTTCCCCCAAGCACCAAGAATACAGAGCATCACTTGCCCCAGACTGAGAGTTCCCATCTATACTTTGTGGCTAACAGCCACTGATGGACCTCTGCTCCATATGTTTACCCAATTCCCTCTTGAAGCCGTCCATGCCTGTAGGTGCCACCACCTCCTGTGGCAGTGAATTCCACGTGTTAATCACTCTTTGGGTGAAGAAGTACTTCCTTTTATCTGTTCTAACCCGACTGCTCAGCAATTTCATGGGAGCGCCCATGAGTTCTCGTATTGTGAGAAAGGGAGAAAAGTACCTTTTTCTCTACCTGCTCTATCCCATGCATAATCTTATGAACCTCGATCATGTCACCCCTCAGCCGTCGTTTCTCCAAGCTAAAAAGCCCCAAGCGCTTCAGCCTTTCTTCACAGGGAAAGAGTATCGCAAAACCAGTGGTAAAACTACCCACATGAGCCACTTATAATGCAAAACTAATACCACGGTGTTATTTGGACTGCACCATAAATAATGTATCATTCAAAATATTATCACCTCACATTTCTTTCGACGCCGTTTTTGAAAAATGTATCGCTTCAGATAAGAAAGCTCCTATTTTCCCCCTCATCTCTGTGGACTGCAGAAAACCACTGAATTGCATGGACTGAAACAAGCTTCTGTGTACGCTTTCATGAACAAGCACGTTCACTGATTTGGTGGGTATATTGCCCTCTAGAGCAGGGGTGGCCAACCTTGCTTAACGTAAGAGCCACATAGAATAAACGTCAGATGTCTGAGAGCCGCAAGACAGGAACAAATATCACACACACATTTTTATTTTTTAAAATATGCAAATTTGCTTTTTATTAACGTTAAATGGGACTGCCAAAAAGAAAAACAAACGAGGAAAAACGGTTATTGATAATGATATTACTTGTTTGCTAATGATATTGAGAGAGAGAAAAAAAGAGAGAGATGGAAAGAAAGAATTAAAGAAGTGGAAAGAAAGAGAGAGAGAGAAATTAGGAAAGCAAATAGATGGGAGGGAGGAGGGAAGGAAGGAAGGAAGGAAGGAAGGAAGGAAGGAAGGAAGGAAGGAAGGAAGAGAGCAAGAGAGAAAAAGCATGCCTCCCCTTTGCTTCCCCAGCCGCCCTGCCAGGAGCCGCACAATATGTGTGAAAGAGCCGCATGTGGCTCCCGAGCCACAGGTTGGCCACCCCTGCTCTAGAGCAGCAACCCAAAAGGCAGGAGAGAACACCACAGAACAGTAAGGACTGCCTTCTCCCCCCCCCCCCCCCGCCCCCATGAATGGGTGGAGGTGGTACTAGATACCTGAACATTCACTACATTTTCTCACATGAGCAAAACAATTTAAGCTTCTATGTTTGAAATCTAAAAACCAGAGGTTCTTTGGCAAACCAAGGGCTAGTTTTGAAAGGGCTCCTGTTATTTCATTGTTAGTGATGTTGCAACATCTGTGAGCGCTTTCCCCAGGATCCCTGATGGTTGGGGTTGCAAAGCTTCTGATCACTGTGCCCACGGGGCCCCCAGAAAACGCAGGGGGACATTCTCTTTTTAATCTGTTGAGTCCCGCTTCTTGAAATTCTGGGAACTCCGAGAGAGAGGAATATTGGAAAAACCCCTGCTGTGTCAAAGACAGAACAAACCACAATCAGGGTGCGTGCTCATCTCTGTTAAAATGCTAGAAACCTCCAGAGAACGGAACGTATTCCCAAAAACAAGAGAACACTGAGCTTTATTTTTGCAGCTCCCATGCCGAGCCATTTTGTGCCTTGCCAAATTTAAGTCAACGTTATTCGATCCTTCCAGGCCTGGGATCCACTCAAGTCATCAAGATGGGACTCACAGAGCTGCAAGGAGGTGACAGGAAGAGGAGGAGCCTGACGTAGGATATACTGGTGGGAAACTCCAAATTCACATGTAGCACTGGTGAACCAATGGGGCGGAAGCAGTTGGGCCAGATTAGAGAGGTGGGGGGTCTCCGAACATGCCTAGACTAAAAACGAACCGTCTCCACACTGAGTGGTCTCACCTCATCATCCTGTGTATTACCATCCTAAGCAACAGCAAAGGAAGGCAAAAGACATTTTGCCCTTTCTATCTGTGCATGAATGCTGCTGACAGCAGACTGATCCAAAAGTGTGTGTGTGTGGGGGGGACATCTGGGTACTTGAGAGCTACAATTATTGCCAAAAGACTTACACTTCAGTCTTGGAAATCAGTTACTTCACCTAGTGGCCGTACGATCTTTTAGACCTTGCAGCAAAACAAAAAGCAACGTCTGCCCATCGTGCCGTAGAAGATGAATTCCAGAGAATATGGAGACCTTTCTTAAAATTTTAGCAGGAGAAAAGGGCAGCTCATTAGAAGTCTGCTGCTCCCCTGAGGATCCCAACCCAGGAGTTGGACCACTGCTTTAAGTGACTCTGGATTTGCTGACATTCAGTTGGGAGAGGGATAGAACATTCCAATATTTCCTTTCCTGAATGTCGCAAGGCTGTTTTGCTTCAGGACTAAAAGCACTCATACAAACAACATCCATTTATGCGGTAACGGTGATATTGAAAGAGATAACTGCTGCCATGATTTTAGGAGTGTAAATTTCAAGAATGGGGGAGGAGGACTTTTGAAGGGAAAAAAAATACCTTTAAATGTTTCCAATATGCAAGGTAGGATGTCACAGCCTTTTCAAATCCGGCTTTCCTGCTGTTACAGTGATGTAAGCGCTGAATAATGTTAATTACATGCCTGCTATTATAGGACTAAGAGTGATGTGAAAATACCTTACCCTGCAAGTTTCACTCACAAACTTGAAAGTCCCTACACACAGCAAAACCCTTCCCAGCAGTCATGAGGAAAAGGTCTCCAGAGAATTACAATTACTGCCTCATCAAAGCAACAACCCCCACCCTGCCCCGCCAAAGCAGAAGTAACAATTTTAGCCATCTGAGTTACACAAAACAAATTCCATTTGATGCTCTAACAAACACAAATGTCTGAACAACTCTCCAGTGCACAGAAGGATGCAACAACTCCAGGCCTGCTGCACTATTTTCTTACACAGAAAAGGGGGCTAATATATGAGGTTTCCAATCCAAGCTACATTGAAGTTTAAGCTGTCTTAATTGCCATACATCAACCCCCCCCCCCCCAAAAAAAAACTATCAGTAAAATGAGTCATTTCTGCACTCTCCATCTTTCTCAACTACAAGATCCTTTTAAAATACACTCCAAAGACTGGAAACCGCTGAAAAGCTTTAGTAAACTAATTTTCAAGAGGGGTTACCGATCTAATTTAAGTCACTTGCATCGCACCCTTCCTTCAAGGAGCTCAGAGCGGCTGGCCTGGGGCTCACTTTGTTTTGTCCAGAGGCTGGAAAGTAATCTCCATCCCCAAATTTCAACCCACATTTCCCAGCCCACACCATATCGAGTACACTACAATTGCTCATTCTGGTACTAATAAAAGAGGAAAGCCAGCGTGGTGCAGTTGTTGGGACTTCTCTGGGAAGTCCAGGTTTGAATCTTTACTTTGCCACGGAAGCTTGCTGGGTGACCTCGGGGAAGTCATACATTCCCTGCCTAACCCACCTCACCGGGCTGTTGTGAT
Source organism: Lepidodactylus listeri (assembly GCA_029233225.1). Taxonomy (NCBI): domain Eukaryota; kingdom Metazoa; phylum Chordata; class Lepidosauria; order Squamata; family Gekkonidae; genus Lepidodactylus; species Lepidodactylus listeri. The sequence continues at coordinate 20,235,971 of JARCFY010000016.1, forward strand.
TATAAGAAAGAGGAGAGATGTTGCAAAACCCACTTTGGGTCTCCTTTTGGTAGAAAAGAGGTATAAATGAAATAAATAAATGCTGCAGCATAAAAACGTGTCTTATTCCTCAATGGATTTGGTTCAGGTTTTTAAATCAGGCACTTTACTGTTAACTTTACCATCCTAACTTTTTCCATTCCCTGCTTCCTGAATTTATACTGGAACGCAGGAGCCAAGACAACACAGAAACCATTTTATACATAAAAGCATCCAGCTGTGGTAAGGTTCTCAGCCTTGACAACATTATCTTGCAAGTACAAATCACAGCAGGTCAATTTCGCTCAGCATCAGAAGCTTCCTTACCACTGCCTCTGCAGTACAGTTATCCAGACTGTCAGCCAGGACATCTTGAACACATGAAGCTGCCTCACAGGGAATGAGACCACTTGGTCCATCAAGGCCAGTATTGTTTACGCAGACTGGCAGCAGCTCTCTAGGATCTCGGGCAGAGATCTTTCATACCACCTGCTGCCTTAAACTTGAGATCCCGGGAATTGAACCTGGGACCTTCTGCATGCAAAGCAGATGCTCTACCACCGAGCCACAGCCACTTCCCTATAAAGTTGATGCCCCCCCCCCCCAGAACAAAACGTGAGCATAGCCATTCAAAAAATGAACTAACTAGGGTTATTTTAATTTCTGCAATGTGCTATAAAAGGCATGGTTCTTTGTGCATTAAATCAGATTAAAAAGTCCTGCCTCAGTTATCACCGTAGAAACCCAACACCTGATCAGCAAAAGAATGTCATTTTTTCCCGCTGGCAGTAACTTTCTGGATTTCAATTTCTCCACACGGGGGGTTAAAACAATACGAAACTGTAGCATCGTTTACGCAACCCTGTCCTTTTTCATGCTACCGACTAAAATGAACAAAACGCAGTTAAGATCTGAAACAGAGGCTGACCTAGTTTTGCCGTGCAGTGGCAAATATAGGTCAGTAGAACACCAAACAACCTGATGTTCCACCTTAACACTCGCCACCACCTCTCTCCCGTGTTCTGAAACCAAGGATAAGGGAAACTCCCTTCTCTGGATTAAGAGCTTTAACTTTCAAGGCACAGCAGTTTGCTGTTTTAAAGTTTACGGTTTAAGGCATGTGTTGAGCATTAAGGTGTAAAAATATGTCGAACAAAAACAAACACACACACATACACACACACACACACAAGTGCCAGCGCGATTCCTATTTAGAGGACCTACAGTTTAAGCTTGCAAGAGGGCAGAAGGCAGAATGGACACATATTGATTAGAATAAGCAAGGTGTGTGGGCTTACTGGAAGAAAAGAAGAATGAAATCGTAGTGGCCTAAACAAAAGGCTTCAGCGGAACAAAATTCTAAGAAAGCACCTATACATTTTAAAATGCTTCAGTTCTCACACAGCATATTTATTCACTACTTTTCTCCGAAAAGGGCTTACAGCAGTAAACACACACACACACACACACACACACACACACAAACAGAAGAAGTCATATAATGTCACTAAAACAAAACAAAAAGGGACCAACCGTATACCGTGACTTTTCATCTGCTTTGTGAATAGGCATAACCACTATTCACAAGTTACGCTTTCCCGGCTTTTATGTGTCACCCTCACCCCCTCCAGAAGACACTCCCAAACTGCCTAGCCAAAACTGACGTGTGACTACACTCTGATGAAACCCCAGAGGAATCTTTCTACCCTGCCCCAACAGCGCTTCCTTCACTGCTCTCATTGCTGCTCTTTAGTGAAACCTACAAGGCGAGAGGGCAAAATTGGTGTTGGTTTCTCTCCCAAATACTACTGAGCACATCACTGCTGATGCACATAGGTGCCCTTCTGAAAGCAAAAGCTCTCCCCCTCCCTGGATTAGCAGCAAGGGCAGGGAAAGGAGGTGGACAGTGCAGTTCTCGGCATCAGCGGAACTGACATATGACCTTCATTAGTTTCACCAGAGGAAAGCAGAGGAAACTGGCACTGGTGAAACTGACAAGGCTTTCCAACTATACCAGGGGTGGCCAACTGTGGCTCAGGAGCAACATGTGACTCTTTCACATATATTGTGCAGCTCCCGGCAAGGCAACTGGGGAAGCAAAGGGGAAGCATGCCTCCCCATCAGTCTTGCCCAGCCAGTGTTCCCCTCCCTCTTTCTCTCTTCCTTCCTCTCTTCCTCCCCCTCCCTCATCCATTTGCATTCTTTCTTTCTTTCTCTCTCCCTTCCTTCTTCCCCCTCCCTCCCTCCCCCATCTAATCCCCCTCCTTCCCCCATCTATTTGCTTTCTTTTCACCTTTCTTTCTCCCTTCCCCCTCCCACTCCCATCTATTTTCTTTCTTTCTTTCTTTCTTTCTCTTTCTTTCTTTCTTTCCTTCTTTCCTTCCTTCTTTCCTTCCTTCCTTCCTTCCTTCCTTCCTTCCTTCCTTCCTTCCTTCCTTCTTTCTACCTCTTTCATTCTTTCTTTCCATCTCTCTCCCTCTCTCTCTCTTAGACAAATAAATATCATTGGACAAATAAATATCATTACCAACATCTGTTTTTACCCCTTTTGTTTTTTATTTTTGGCAGTCTCATTTAATGTTAATAAAAAGCAAATTTGCATATGTTTAAATAAAACCGTGTGTGTAATATTTGTTCATGTCTTGTGGCTCTCAAACATCTGACGTTTATTCTATGTGGCTCTAACGTTAAGCAATTTTGGCCATCCCTGGACTACACTAACCTATGGTACAGAGAGGTTAAGAATATGAAAAGGCATTTGCAAACATGTGGGTGTGTGTGGGGGGGAATGGTGGATGGAGGACTCAAGCTGTGCTGAAGGTTAAAATGCAACTGTAAATCCTTCTCCCTGCATGCCATCAATCCATTTAAAACCCCAATTCAAGCACTATATATAAACTGCATTTCTGTCTAGTGTGCATGCAGAAGAGAGGCTGAAAAGCACTTTAAGCAGTACATGTGGAATCTAAGAAGACTTTAAACCCAGTGAGAATACTGGCTTAATGGAGAGAAGGCTGAGGCTGAATATAAGCATCGAGGGCCAACAACGGATAAGTTTTACATGAAGTTGGCAATATGAAAAATGGACCGAGATTTTGGAGGTGAATGAGTATATACAATCCACAGCAAAGAACTTAAAACATGGCAAATAGTTGCTTGTCAACAAGAGTTAGCATTCAAATTGTATCACACGAGCAACCCGATGATCCTAGTACACAAGACTGCCTACAGAATTATTGGTGACTGAACTGGAGACAAAACTATAGAAAGTTATAGGCTAAACCTCAGCTTAAGGGATACCAAACAAAAGTCTGGAACTTTTTTTTGCTGTACCACAGCTACCGGCGCCCAAGTAAATCTATTCTCTGGCCATGCAATGTACTACCTTCCTGCTACAAACAGCAAACATTCCTTGATTATGTAACAGAACAGCAAACTAGGCTTCTAATTAGACACTTAAATTGGTCACCACAGAACTATCCAACACATGACAAGTCAAGATCATTGATCCCTCAAGCCTAGGACTGGCAATGGCTTTCTCCAAACCCAGCAGCATTCCCAGAAAGAATTCTCTCACCTCTGCTACCTAAACTTCTTATGCTGAGGATACCAGCGATAAAACTATGATCACATTCTGGTTCCCAGCATGGGGAAATGTGGTACTTGAACTCCAAGGGCGAAAACTTCGGAAATTAGTGCAACTAAATCACTGACCTGGATCACCCAGGCTAGCCTGATCTCCTCAGATCTTGGAAACTAAGCAGGGCAGCCTTTGGAAGGGAGCCCACCAAGGAATCCAGGTTCGTGATGCGGAGGCAGGAACTGACAAACCAACTCTGAACGTCTCTTGCCTTGGAAACCCCACAGGGTCGTCATGAGTCAGCTGTGACTTGGCAGCAGGGAAAAAAAATCATGGCACCAAAAATGGCTGTTCAGTCTGAAGCCACGTAAAGCCAGAACAGAGGGGTTTTTTTTAGTGCTGCACTTAAGTGGCCACAGGTGGCAGTGGAAAAACGTATCAATCCGGCTCACCCTCTGCCTTCCCCTATTAAACCCAGACAGCAGCAAAGGCAGCACAGAAGCAGCCGTATTCATGCTGTACCACAGAGTACAGTAATACAGCCATTACCTGTCCTGGCTGGCTCAGTCTTGCCAGGAGAAAATAAGAACTCCTTTGGCCAAGGTATAAAATGCTTCCCTGGTCATCTTCTCCAGTAGCTTAAGTGGTAGAAAAAGCTGCAAAAGCTCTGCAGGGGGGGAAAAACTTCTTTGGTAAAGGAGAATCTGGCTAATTACAGGCCAGTCTCGATTTTCTCTCTAAGCTGAGTTAGTGTGAGTTAGCTCACAGTTTTTAAGCCTCCGGCTCACACATTTTTGTCTTAGCTCAGAACGGATTTATGAAGTAGCCAAATTGCTCGCTCGCAACTTTAATGCAAGTAGCTTACAAAGTAGAATTTTTGCTCACAAGACTCCACAGCTTAGAGGGAGCTTTGGTCTCAAGTCTTCTTCTGTGGGCAAGGGGACCTGGCAAACGGTGGCAGAGCCACCCTAGGTATACCTGAATGATGCTTCTTCCCTTGACTTCTTATCTTTGTTCTGCCTGGTTACAGGGCAGAGACAATTTTAACTACACTGGTGGGTGATTTATGGCTTCACAGTGACAGGGGAATCCCTTTTCATTTTGACCACTTTGATACAATCATACCACATTCTGTTGAACTGCCTAGAGTGTAAGGAACAACCTCTGTTGGTTTCAGTCTTTTCTACTGAAAAAGAGGGCTGAGAGTTTCCATCGGAAAGGGTAGTTTGGTACTGAAGGAACTGAAAAAGTCAATGAGGAGAACACTTTCTTCCCCACTGTCTCCATCATTTCATAGGCTTGTGAAATAGCCCTACAGTGTGTAACTTGGCTTGGGCCTTCCACCAATGACATACCAGCTATCTTTCAAACTGCTCCTATTTTATCTTAAGTACATTTAGGGAGGCATGAACTTGCTTTTCACACCTTTTTTGAGAAACCCGGCTACACAGCATTGTTTTTAAATTGTTGCCCATTAGGTAATTAATATGGAAGAAGGCTAATACAGTAAAGTATTTCATTGCATATTTATGGTACAAGAGGCTCATTCCATCTGCTCTAAAAGAGACACCCTAAACTATAATTAAACTGTTTTTTTTAAACCCCAAAAAACAGGAAGATGAGACACAAACTAGGGATCCAGAAGAAAAGCAAATTAGTCCAAAAGATAGGGTAGTGGGAGGCAAACTTAAGGTGACGATAGAGACATGAAGGCCTGGAAAACAACCAGTTTTCTACATAGCAAAAAGGAAGGGAGAAAGATAAAGAGACTCCGCCTACAAGATTACATGAGAAAGAAGTCACAGGTTTCTGGTGGCTCTCTCATGGATCCCCCACTCTGACCAAGGAAAACAGCGCCTTATCACTTCCTAGGTGACTGGCCAGCATTTAGCTTGACCCAGTTTCAACCCAGTTTTGATTCCAATGTCCACTGAGTTCCACCCTGTAGAACACAACTGATTTTTCCTGTAGATTTTTCTGGATCAAGTGGCACCTCTCATCTTTTTATTATTATCTGGCCTAAGGGAATACAGAGCATGCGTTTACAGTCTACATTGTTTGATTCCCCACCCCCCTCAAATGTATGTTTGCAAAACCACTGCATAGCCTTCTCTCTCAGTCAATCAAAGGACACTGCATTTCCATCAGCAATTTTCCCAAAGAACTGCTGTTATTCCCAGGTTACCAGGCATTTTGCAATACAAATGTCATATCAGCTCGCAGACATGACTGATGACGAAAGCTAAAAGCTTACTTTCAAAACAAATGGGATATGAGAGAGGGAATTTGTTTCTATGAACACAATCTCACTTCGCTCATCAACTCAAACATCTGTGAACTAGAAGGTGGTAAGTAAAACAGGCTTAACAACAGAACAGACTCCAGCTCGCTGTCATGGCCACATATATTTTAAAGACAGACTGGAGTCCTTCTAGACAGTGATCAAGGGTAAATTCTACCGACCGAAAGATTTATATGGAACTAGATTGGTATAAAACACAACATGAGGAATAAAAATATCAACCTGAAGGTGTTGACATGGCACCATCAATCTGGGGCTAATTTCCCCAGATGTCCTGGTATTGAAAAGCTTGCTGAATTCAGGGCGGTCAAGGAAGCCGTACACAAGTTGAACTCGAAGCCTCAAAGATTTGCCCATGGGTGTGAGTAAAAACAGTTACTTAGCAGCAGAAGAAATAATTCTGCTAGTCCACTCTGAAACCGATCAGTTCAGAATACCGTCTACATTTGTTCAATTCAGATACCACACCAAGCTATAGGAAGATTAACTATGGTTCAGCATGATGTCTGAACTGACAAACCATGGTTTGTGAATAGTTTGCAAACTCGGCTTGCAGTAACTTTGGTTTACTGGGACGTACAAATTGGTAAACCAGTTATATGTTGTCACCCCATGTCCAGAGGCATTTATACCACAGAATTATGAACCATGAGCAAATGGAAAATGAAAGCAGTCAAGCAGTTCTAAATAATGTTTTTGATGTCTGAAGGCTCAAACATGGGGCTTCTACATTACAGTAATTGCAAACTACAGTTTGGCCAGTTTGATACTTGAACTGAGTCACTACTATTAGAAAGAGGGAGAAAAACTTTCATCTAGAGAATGAAAACCACTTCTAAAATCTGGGTCCAAGAAGTCTGAATTCAAAGGCAAGACCAAATATATACAAAGCAAATCTGTTCATGGGAAACCTCATTTAAAAAACTGTCTTTCAAATCAGATGGCGTCAAGTCTGGGACAATCTTATTCTAATCCAAGTCCATGTCCATTAAAATATCTACATTCAAAGCTCTATCCCTTTAAAATCAAAATTCAGACCTGGTCTTCCTTTGTCAAAAGCACTGCTACACTTCAAACTTCATTACATCAGCTGTGTTTCCTAAGCAAGTTCGACAGGACACGACCAATTTGAAAGTGCTGAAAAAATGTCCAATACCACTGATTGTCTGAATTGTATATCGTATTTCTTGTGAAGTGATGATTAATCTCTTGCAGATTCTGGAAGCTATCCTTGAGGATATGCCTGTGTGGCTCCTAGGTAAGGCATTACTCTACAAAATGATGAATACTTCGATGGAATTTGACATCTTTTTTCATTATATAGTAATTTTGTACAACTCTTATTTTCTAATGTTTTATGGATTGGATCCAGACTAGACATTTTTGCAAGCACAAGAATTTCTGCTCACAGAAGGTGATCTCTGCCACCGATCTGAATTGCCCCCGAAATCCTGTTCTTGGAGAAGTGTGGGCATTTTCATGGGATTTGGGAGTGGGAGAGGTGGGGAAATCATGCTCTGTAAGCAGAAATCCTTGTGCCCATGAAATGTCAATCTGGATCCATCCCTTTGTTTGCTGAAGTAAAAAACAAAACAAAACAAAAACCCTTTCATCTGTATAGCAAACAATTACATCGGTGTATGTTCAATATAAGTGACAAGATTCAGATCAAGAATACAACACAAATTTCTGAGTCTTAAGTTACTGAGATACACATTTCCTCTAATATATACTTTTCAGCACAACTATAAATTGTTAGCAAAGGGATCTATTTAGATTTTAAGAAAAAAAAGGATAATGATATGTATAAAATACATGGCACATACAGTGAAAGCTTAACAAAAAGCCCAAGCTGAAATCCTGGAAGTTCTTCACAGAAAGGCAATTTCAGAGTTGGAGATCAGCCAGCAAAAAATACCAACATGGGACAGAGGAGGTAGCAAAGGGAAGATTGCAACACACTCACTCTTACTATGTAACACACAGATTAAATACTTGTGCTCAATCATAATTGTTAAAAAAATATCCACCTCCCAATCTTTGATACTGTGGCGTGATTTTCTAAATGGAAGGTGGCCATTTCTCTAACAATTACAACATGACCACGTCCTGTTTTTACACTGAGCTCTTCTTTGGTAATGCTACACTAAGAAAGCATAACAAATAACAAGGAGCACTACAGCAGCATCATTTTATTATAGCTATGCTTGGTTGCTTTAAAATTGCCACAAAGCTTATTCCAGAGAGCTAAGGTGCATCTGAAGCAGAAACTTTGCAAAAGGAAATATAGTGCATTGTTAAATGACATCAAAAATAATTAGAATGATTAGAACAATCGCCAAGTTATCAGTGCTAAACATTATAATGAAGAATTTTTCTTTCTGCCAACATACAGGGAGGTCATGTAACAGGTTCTCTTTCAGGCCACAAGACATCATCAGGGCCAGGTATGACTATACAAGAGGGGAGGTGACCGTTATGTCAGAAGGGAGAAAACCTGCATGTGTTTCCCTTTTTTTAAAAAAAAAACAGAAGCCAGTCCAAATAGTGGGTCAACACCATGGGAAGCAAATAAAATACAGAGCCAGAAGAAACATCATGATTATTAACTCCTTACTTCGTTGTACTCTTAACAACATGTGATATTGGCAGCTGACTTCTTCCTATTGTGTGACAAAGGTCAGAAATAAGGTGCTGAGTGGACCCGTCTTTACTTCTAAAAAGCCTCATGCATCGGGACCAATGTCCTCAGTCAACTCTAGCATGTCCCACTCATTTTGCTGCCAACAGTCAATGACAGCTTTACATTATGGGGCACATTCCACAATTCTCTACAGACACCAAAGGTTTGGGTTTTAGGGGACTGGTGGAAGCAATTAGCGGTGGGATTTAGAGGGCAATGAAGAATGAGGAGCCCTAGTCTTTTGCAGGGCGGGGGGAGTGCAGCCATAAGCCCCGGAGCAGAAAGAAACTTCCCCCACAGTTCTTGGGCTACAGCCCCACAGATTGTACCAGCAGCAGTCACATGCAGCCCATGGTTCCTCAACAGACAGCACATGGAGCAATTTACAGATTATACAGCATGCGGTCTAAGTAATTTTGCTACCTGCAGTGCTTCACCATGCACTGGCCAGACCTGTTCACTGCATGCTGTGGTGTGTGTAAAAGCGAACAGAAATAAACAAAAGTAATGAAAATATACTTGGCCTGGCCACAGAAGACATTTCCAAATGGCCCAGTCCCTCCCCCCAAGTTATCAACCACTAAGTGTAGCTATTCAGAACATATTGTGAGCTGCCCTTTGTTCCATTCATAACATTAATTATAGATTCGTAAATTTATGCATAAGAACCTTGGGGTGCACAAATTAACATCGCTACATAGTGTTTACACACTTAAAGATTTACATGCAGCACTCTGGAATATGAAGAAAGAATAATGCCAGTCTATAGCTGTTTTCCAAGCAATAAGAGTAGATTCCAGAGTCTTCATACCAAGAATACAGAGCTCACCATGTTTAGTTCTGCTATTTAGTCAAATCTGGCCCCCGGAAGTTAAGAAATAATTGCCACCACACACTGCCTACACAAAGCTTAATTCACAATCGTCAGAAAACTCGGAGCTCACAATCTTGTTATCTTACACCATGTTCCCACCATTCTCAATTAAAGTTATTTCGTGTTAGAAGAAACTCAAGTCAAAAGAGTTCAATGCTGCCTCATTGTAATAATTTAACACAGGCAAGAACAACGTTCCTTTCCCCTCTAAGCAATTACGCTCTTGGACCCATGAAGGAAGGGAGTGGGAGATGCTAAGAATTCACACTGTCAACAACTGGGGCGGGGAGGAATCAAAAGTGATTTACAAACTTATAAAAAATCGAAACAGAAACAGGCAACATGCAACTGTTACATGCGCTGAAAATTCAGAAAACAGGTAAAGCAGAACGCTCACCACTTCCCAAAATGAATGTGTCATATAAAGCCCTCTTTAAGGAGGACTCCTACAAAAACCAGAGGGTCAATACAGAGAAAACATTCAGGAGACTTTTACAGTTTAAATTGAACCCAGAGAGATTTTTTTTTTAACAGTGACCACAGAATACGTATAACACATTTACAACAAGAAAGAAGAAAGGCACCTGGAGACATCTGACACTGGGCATGCTCTGCAGGCATCTCAGTGCGCACATGCTCTCTACCAGGTTGGCGCAGCCTAGCCACAAAGACCTTGGCACAGAACACTGCAGGATGACAAAAAGGAAGGAAGAGAAGAAGCAGTTAGAGGCCACAAGTTACTGAACGCAGGTAACTTATTAGTATGTTAAAAGTGGATATGGTCTTAGCAACAGGTGGAAAGCAACCAACAGTATCTAACCCCGTTCTTCACTGCTTAGCAAGATCATCAATCAAGGGCGCAATCCTCAAAGGACTGCTATTGCATGCATGTAGCAGCTTTTAAACCTCATGCCGGAGCTCCCTTAAAAAAAAACAACCCCAAAATGCAGTAGCAGTTCTTGGTGGATTGCTCTCCAGCTTACCTAATGACTTTCACTGGCCTCACCATCTTGGTATTTATGAGCTCAGCAAGGAAACCAGCCCTTGAAACAGCAGCCCGTAATGAAGGCTTAATTGGCTTGATGTATAAAAACGTCTTTGCCGCTACTACAGCACCCCACAGAAGTTATGTCTGGCTTCAACATGTACGTTATGGACTCGAACCTTACATTTCTTACTGCCATTGTAAAATTACACATAACACAGTGGCAAATTATTTTTATGGCAGCTCAGCATAAAGCCAATTAGTTTCTCTGCAGCTGATTCTAATGGTACATTCCAAATTTTATATTCTTCCCCAGAAAGGACACCAGGCTGAATATGGCAAGTATTTATGAACAGCCTGTTACATAAAGCTTCTGCTGTTACGGGCAAAAGGCACACCCTTTAAGCAACCCTGCTGGGAGTCGGACGCACATGCTTAATTTTGAGGAAATACTATCAATAGGGGTTAGTCTACAGCAGGCATTGAGGACTGAGAAACCCAGAGGGGTTAAAATTTGTAAGGCACAAACTGTAAATGAGAAAAACAGTTTAATGAAATCAAGAGGATATATTTGATCGGCCATATAAAGTTTACCAGGTTGCATCCTTGTTAATGGGTAGGTTAATGAAACACAAGACATTTGGTAAGTGTTCTACCATCTCTCACCATGCTAAAACAAGATGAGTTCAGGATATATTAATTATCCATCAAAATCAGGCCCTAAAGCTTCAAAATGGATCCCTGGCTTACGAATTCATCTGATCAACTTAGAAACTCATTTCAAAGTTTATTCAGCCATCTGTTAACAAGCAAGAGATAAACCTCAACTGCAGTTCTGCCCAAACCTCCCATTTAATATTAGCAACTTATACTACATTTTAACTGTACCACTGAAATGGAAAAGATACATAGAAGTTAAAAAGGCCACATTTCAGAGAGTTACTTGAAGTGACCCCAAAACAACTGTGCACGCCCAATGGGACTTTAATTTTTCCCCTGGCAAATGCCACCCTGTCAGAGAAGCTGCTTTTGGAACTCCCCCAAGTTTCAAAAACAGTTTGCTGTGCTGGAAGGGAGTGAAAAGAGGTTACAATGAGAAACACAAGTCTCATTTCTCTGCAGCCAAAGACAATCCATGGCGCTCACACATCTGACAGCTGAACACAAACTCTTTTTGACAGTTTCCTTTTCAGCAAACCCCCCCCCCCCCCCCCAATTGCTATACCAAATTTTAGAACATTCCAAGTTTAAAAGGCAGGCTGAAGATGCAACAAAAGTGTTATTGCGAGAAATTTTACAGGGCCACTGAATGTTGGGGCTGCTATTTCTATACTAAAGCAAAAGTGAAGATCTGGCACAGGTGGTGAACTCAGGCCTCTGAATCACTTCTTTTGAAGTGTCCAGGATAACGCTGGAGGGATAAAAAGGCAGCTATCGTGTTACTCAGAATGCATGCGTGTGCACATATGTACACATAGAGAGCTGGAAGGTTCTCAGATACTCATTCCCGTGGGCTTCTAAAATGCTGACTCACAGAAATCATTTCCCAGAGACATTTATCAGGCTCAGTGAAATGCTTCAGTTTGTCTGAACATTCAGTTGAATAGCTTGCTGCTCACAGACCAAAGCTCAGTGGGTACACAGCACCTGCTTTCCATGTGGAAGGTCCTTGGTTCCATCCCTGGCATCTCCAACTAAAAGATCTGACCCAGAAGGTAACAGAAAACGGCTTGTGCCTAGCACTCAGAAGAGCCACACCTGCCAGCATAGACAACACTGGGCTAAAGGAACCAAGAGCCTGAGCCGCTATGAGCCAGAGTGCGACAGAGCCCCAGACTAGCAACTGTGAGACCCAAGTTTGAGTCCACGCTCAGCTATGGAAGCTTGCTGAGCGACCTTGGGCCAGTCACGCCTCTCAGCCTAATCTACATCACAGGGTTGTTGTGAGGATAAAATATAGGAAAGGAGAATGATCTAAGCCACTCTGGATACCCATAAACTATGCTATATACATATTTATACTTCCACTTTCCATAAAAGCTTCTAAAATGTCTGTAGCAGTTTCATATTTCAGGCACCCCCTCCCCAAACTATCATCTTCGCCACTGCCAAGCACAAAAATTATCAACAGGAATACTTACACGGTTAAAAAAGCACATTCCTGAATTAAATATTCGGCCATATCACTTAGCATTCCAAACTAACACTACGATACTAAAGCATGTTGTCATATTGATAGCTTCTGTTTATCAGGAGACCTAAACAGGAGAGAGAAGTCGCTTTGGGATCAAAGCCCAGTTCTGAGTTTGCTCTCAAAAAAGAGAATGCCTAAGCAGTGTTCCCTCTAAGCGGAGTTCGTGTGAGCTAGCTCACAGTTTTTTAGCCTCCAGCTCACACATTTTTGTCTTAGGTCAGGAAGGATGGCTCTAGAGCACACTAATTTCTGCAGCAGCCAAATCGCTCACTCACAACTTTAATGCCAGGAGCTCACAAAGTCAAATTTTTGCTGACAGGACTCCCCAGCTTAGAGGGAGCATTGTTCCTAAGAAATTCTGTAGCCCAAAACATGATCCTCCTAGAAAAGCTCTAGCTTCGTGAGCGTTCTTTTGATTACTTGTTTTAAATATGGTTTACAGAACTGACTTTTAAAGCGGTCAAAAGGTTATCTAGATTTTTTTTTTAAAGGGAACACGACCATTTTGTTAACCAGAGTCTACCCCGCTCCGCCCATTAATCCAGTTGACAGTGAGCCACTGGCAAATGGTGAATGCACAATGTTCCAAGGCAATAAAAGCCAAACCCTGGAAAGGAAAGAAGCACATACATATCCTGCTGTCGCTGGTCATCTGACCTGGGAGAAATATTCCTTCCCAGACCGAAAGATGCCAGGAAGCTAGTCCCTGGGTATAAACAAACGGCTCCCACTCACTCCTCCCCAAACAAGTATTTATTCATTCAAGCTGCGGCTGGAACACAGTTCCCTATATGGTGCACTATATGGTGCTTCAGTGTCACTGTAAACCTCTTCAAAGACCTTCATTACAATGGCTTCATTCCTTTTGGAAAGGAAAAACAGATCCGATCACTATTTGGTGAATCAGAGGTGGACAGCACGGGTCAGGAGACGAAAGGAGACTAGCACAAATCAATAGTTCGAGGAACACACCAAGCTCTGAGACATCAAATATGATTTCCCCGTGAGACATTTGAGAAACATGGGAGCTTTCTGGGCAGCAGCATAAAAAATCTGGTTATCTGACTCAGGGAATTCACAGTGCCATTCCAGGCGAATTTACGCCAGTTGAAAACCATTTATTTCAACAGGCTTAGACTGAAGCGACTCGACCCAGGACTGCCCAGTCGGTAACCGCTGCAACCGTTATCAACCACCGAGTTTAAATTTTCTAACACACTAAATTAAGGATGATTTTGTGTGACCCTGCACTTTAATCAAGAGGGTTGTTCCCTAAACAATCTCATTCCCTGTTCCCTTCTGGGCCTTGGTAGATAGCAAATCTTCCCAGACCTTGGGTGATGTGGCCAGGAGGACATGCAGGCAAGCACACAGAGCAATCTCGGATCAAGCTTTACAGACCACTTTACTATTTAAACTCAGCACGCTCTTCAAAGGGCTAAACTGCCATATGAAGCTGCCAGAAAACAAGCCAGGCCATTAGTCCATCTAATCTAGTAGCTTCTACTCTGACCGGTGGCTGCTCTTCAAGGTTGCAAATGCAGGATGCAGCTCTGCTAGTAGAAACCCACAGGGATTGAACCCTCGGGACCTTCCACAAATAGAACGTGTGCTGCACCACTGACCTATGGACGCCGCACAAGATGAAAGACCGAGACCAAGAAGTTGCAAAGCCAGCGAATCATGCTGCCTCTAAGTACTACGATGCCAGCCTTTTAAAACTAAAACACAGGCCTACCTGGGCATTCTCTCTTATGTATTCTGCGCAAAAGAAAGGCCACATTCAAATGACAAGATCTCCTGGCCCTGTCACTTACTTCACCCTGGAACGAGAGGAGCAGGAAACAGAACGGATGGGCCCAGAGACCACCCAATTCCCCCCTGGGAAAAAAAATCAGAGAGGGAAGGATCATCGCTGAACATGAATTTAAGACATTGCTTTTAGGGATTTCTGTTACTCTGTTTTGTTTACTGTATTTATAGGCCACTTTTTAATTTGAGAATTTCCAAGACAGGTAACAAAAATGAGAAAAAAACATCAGAGAGTGAGATTCAAAAGGCTTTTTCTGAGAAAGGAATGGAACTTCAGCATCAGCAAGAGGGGCAAGGGCAGTGATTTTTCGCTATTTCCCCCCTCGTACTATTTCCCCACACAGGCAGAGTTCCCCACACAGGCAGAGTTCCCCACACAGGCAGAGTTGCCAAGAGTTCCCCAGCCCCCAGGAACAGCACTTCAGGGACCACACAGGGGCTGCAGAAGAAAAAGGGGGCAAGAAAAACTTGTTCCATGAGCAGAATTCCACTCACAGTCCTTTGCATCCAACCCAATGTCTTATTTAAAGCTGTAAAGGAATAAATTTCACTGAACCCTTAAAAGAACTGACCTCTCAAATAATGCCCTGACCTGGATAGCCCAGGATAGCTTGACCCCGTCAGATCTCAGAAGCTAAGCAGGGCTGGCCTTGGAAAGGTGACCTCCAAGGAATACCAGGGTTGTAACGCAGAGGTAAGCAATGGCAAACCACCTCTGAAATATCACTTGCCTTAAAAACAAGTCTAGCTCACCACCTAGTGGCGCATAACGCTGAAGAGTCAGAACCTCTGACTGCCAGACAATCTTAGGCTCTCCTGGCTATTCTACACACAATGCCATCCGATAATTAATTCATTCTCAAATAACGGATGACATTTTAAAGGTTGATGAAACACACAGATGGCAGTTAACTTCACACCTTTGGTACAAGTCATGTTAAAACTATATTGTGAATTGTGATCCACAGTACCATCGTTTATATAGCACCAGTGAACACGGTGCTTTACAGAGCAACGTAAGTTTAAAGGTCACAGTTCCATGCCCAGAGTAAATTGCAAACTACCCTTTTGACACTGGGAAGGAGGAGAGATGAATATTAGCGATTATAAATGCCCACTTGGTTTCTGTGGGCGGGGTAAAGACTAAGCCAAAAGGACCCAGAGAAGAAGGGGTGGAGAATATAGTGGCACCGCTTAGGAGTTCCGCAAGGGAAGATCCAGCCATGGGGGTGGGGACACAGTAATGGAGAATGAGCAGGTCTAAAAGCAGGAAACCTTGACAGCTGTGTGTGCAACAGCGTGAGAAAGTCTGTCTAGAACACTTACTAGTATCCCAGTCAAACGATGTTGTGACTAGTAATGGAAAGACGACCACCCACCCTAGGCCTCAAGCAGCCCCCGGAAAAAATCACCTTGAGCACAAGACAAGAGAAGTAGATGGGCTGCTGTCATCCAAGTCTTTTAAATGTGTTCTGTAAGTGCAGAAAGGAAAATGAACATTTCTGGCTTAGCAGTTTACACAGTAATGAAATGCAGCTAATTTTCCAGTATAGTTGTCAAGGTATTTTAGATAAATGTTAAGTGTCACCGTAGGAAAATGGTTTCTGAGGCTTTAAACTTCAGAGAGTGCTTAAGGATTATGGCAGAGCAGAGGTCCTCGACCTTTTTGATCCTGCAGGCACCTTTGGAATTTTGACACATGGTGGGAGTGCAATTACAAAATGGCTGCTGCAGGAGGTGGTGCCAACAACAAAATGGCTGCCACAAGAACCAGAGCCAACCGCAGAATTTCAGGAAGTGAGGTCACGTGTAACTTCAATAGTGACTCTTCAAAATTTTAGGTACAGGCTCTGTTTAAGAGGATGCCTTTTAAAATAAGTATATTGTTTTCTTGCACACACACACAAGCTTACCTTCATACAATGAAGATCCTTGAGCTGTGGTAACAGCTGCTGCTAAAGCAACTTTTAAACAGCTGCCCAGCCAATTAGCTCTGCTGGTACAGAGCTCCACCTGACCCCACCAACTTTCTGAAAACACTTGGCAGGTACCAGGAAAGGAGATGGCGTGCACCGTGACATTTACTGGTGCCACACTAGGGACCCCATACCAGAGAGTAACTGACAGCATGATATTAAAGTCCTACCAGATAAGCCAAGCGATCACCATCTAAAAATGACACCAACAATAACTTATTTAAACAATATTAAGGCATGGCACTAATTTTAAAGGTCGAGAATAGACTGAAATAATATCCAAGAACCCATCAGTTTGAACAGTTGCAGAAAGGGCCTCAACCAATGCTCCCTCTAAGCTGTGGAGTCTTGTGAGCAAAAATTCTACTTTGTGAGCTATTGGCATTAAAGCTGTGAGCGAGCGATTTGGCTGCTGCATAAATTAGTTTGCTCCAGAGCCATCCTTCCTGAGCGAAGACAAAAAGGTGTGAGCTGGAGGCTAAAAAAATTGTGAATTAGCTCACACTAACTCAGCTTAGAGGGGAACGCTGACCTCAACCCTGGGCACAGTTTGGCCAATCCTTCAGCAGCAACCCCAATGACGCGTCCTATGAGATGAACCCCTGAAGGGAACAGGGACATTGGCCAGAGTCCACTTAAGCTCACACAAATAGTTTGTGCTAGTCCGGTGAAACTTCTGGCTCCCCCCACATCAGTGCAGCTGACTCTTTCCCCATGCCACATCACCCAGTTCTTTTGAACCCAACCACTACCACCACCACCACCTGTGTTTCAGAAGAGTCTCCCATACAGGATTATGGACTGCTTGTGGAGACAAACAGGGCTGGGATTCTGTATCTTTCCACGGCAGAGGACCATCTCGGCAACCATCTCGGATGAAGAGAAGTTCAAGCAGAAAGAAGGCACCGCTCCCTTGGAAACGTGGAAGAGGCTTCACAGGTCTTTGGACTGTGGACAGTGTTCCCTGCAGAGCTTCTCAGACATTGTATAGGGAAGCCCTCCACTCCGCAGCTCACCCTGCAGCAAGCATGGTCACAGCTAAAAGGAAGTTAAAGAGATGCATCTGTAGGCACATAACACCGGCAAATATGTTGCCCTTTCTGCATGCTGCTCATAGAACATGGGGTCAAACATGTGTTCATCCCTAGAACAGGGATGGGCATCAGGCAACTCCTGATACTTCATCTGAACACTAGTAATCTACCAAATTTTCACCTCTTAAGTGTCAGTTTTGCAAAAAATTATTTTGTGTTATTCAATTTATATCCTGCCCTACCCCACAAGCGGGCTCAAGGGTAGATTACAGCACTGATAAGACAATACACACTAATTCATAAAGGCCTCAACAATTCCAGTTAAAAAAATTTCTGATGGCAGTATGTTGTTGTTGTTCAGTTGTACAGTCGAGTCTGACTCTTTGAGACCCCCATGGACCACATCACGCCAGGCCCTCCCGTCTTCCGCCGTGCTCTGGAGTTTGCTCAGTTTCATGTTCGCTGCATCGATAACACTGTCTGACCAGCTCATCCTTTGCCATCCCCTTCTTCTTTGACCTTCAACTGTTGTGCCTTCTGCAATAATGTCAGAGAGGGCACATTCTCTTAAGAGACCAAAGTCAGCCGACGTTGATGCCAAGTTGGTACATGCAGTGCCCTAAGGCATGTAAGGCGAATTGAGCAGATTGTTCAAGCTGAGCAGGGAAGTCCGGTATCACTTGGACATCTACCTCTTCAGCCAAAGGCCTGGCGGAACAGCTCAGCTTCGCAGGCCCTGCAGAACTGTAATAAATCCCACAGTGCCCTGATCTCAACTCGAAGCATGTTCCGCCAAGCAGGGGCCAGGGCTGAAAAGGCCCTGGCTGAGGCAAGGCAGACATCCTTCGGGCCAGGAACTGCTAAACGATGCTGATCAGAAGAGCATACTTTTAATAATAGTAGACATTTGAACGCAGTACTATAGTTAAGTGCATATGTGCCTCACAACCTCAAAGGCTTTACTACTGAATGATGCCGGCTTAACTGGGGAGCCTAATCAAATAAAAGGGAGATTACTTCCATCATGCACTGAGAATACCACTGCCAACACCTTTTTCTAAATTTACTAAACCATTTAAAATCAACAGGAAAAAAGTGACACAATCTATAAGCAGCACATTTAACACCGGCAATGCTTTATTTTATATGGCTACACACATTTCTGGATCAAAGGTAACTCAAGAGGAGTCGCTCTGGTACAGAGGGCAGCAAGCAACTATACACTGGAAGCCAAGCATTGCCAGCAGTACCAAAGCAGCTGGCCATATATGATAAGCATGCTCTCTTTTGTGCAACACAGCAGAGGGAGCCTTCTTTTTTTGGTACATTTTCATCTACTGAAATGCCCCAGGAGAGCCGCAGCACTTAGGCACATTGCTTTCCAACCATGAAGGATAGTTTTGTTCTTCAAAGCAAGGCTGGCATTTTATGAATGAGAACATTTAGCATTCGAGGGCAGCAAATAAAAGCACAGCACAGAACAATCTGAAGTTTCTTTCATTTGTCTCCAAGCCCACCTGCACTCAATGCACAGAGCAGGACAGGATTCACTTCTAGGGTATTTTTACTGTTTAGTCACTAGCCATTTTAAAATTTAGACACTATAAAGTTGGATCCCACCAGCTTTCCACCAGAAGTAGTAGATCAATTGTCTTCCTCTTCCCGCAGCAGTGTCCTGAGACGTCTGAAAACTAGATGCTGGGAGCTGTAGAAATCTCAAATAAAGACATGGAGAAGGGGGGGAAGGGGACTCAATAAAGAGGGAAATTGTGCATATTCACCCTTCTATCAGCAGAATGTCAGCTGATACATCCCGGAGTACATATATCTTAGTCTTCTCTTGTACCTATGAATTCATTGATCTGCTCTTAGTAAGAAAGCAGCATTTTAAAAATCTTATTTACTTGAGTTCCAGGCCTATCCTTTGTATGGACAAACAGCAAATCTATATTCTATTGCAGTTTTGTGCAACTTGATTGATTTACCTTTTGGGCTACGGCTTGCTATCAAGGATGAGCACACTTAAACCACAGCAGAATTGCAAATCACCAACAGGGAACTAAGCACCCACACCTCTGCTTTCCAGAGTTCTAAATTAGGGCACAATGCAAAACAAGATTCTGCACAGCTTAGAATGGAATACTGGTTCCTTCTACTTGGGAATGGGGGAGGCAGACACATCCTATTACAATTAGAGGACTCTCTTCCCGTCATCCCTTAAACAGATATTTGTGCACCTGATGATCTGTCCCCCACCCCGCCGCCTCATTCTACACTCCCAGCTCAACTGCACAACTTTGCCTTACTAGGAACCTTTGCTGTTAAGACTGAGGTGTTATCATATTTTGTAATCCACTTATTGACTGAAAGTTGTATCATACTTGTAATCTACCTTGGGTTTCAGTGAGAAAGACAGGCCATAAACGGAAATAATAATCAAAATCATCCCCGGAGACAGAAAATAGGTTGTTTTTCCTATCTCTGATGAGGGGATACCCCCCCTCCCCCACATCAGCTGGAAGACTTCTGCAGTTGTTCCATGACCCTGCTCATGTACCAACAGAATAAGCTAGCTCCATTTAATAAATAGGGGAGAAAAAACTGAGAGCTTTAATTGTAACTTAGCAGTGATGGTAAAGACTTTCGGAACAAAGAACGCTGTTCTTCGAATTTCCGTCTCATTCTCAGACAGAAGGAATGTTTATGGTAAATCCAATGTTGCATCATCCCTTGGGACAGGGACATCCTGTTACAACCAAACTATGTGTCCAATCACAGAGGAAATGCCGGCTGCCAGCTACCTGAGAATTGTCAGTGCAACTGTCAGGCCGCCACCCTAATGCTGCATCAGCTATGGTAATGGAGTCCATTTAGTAATCCCTGATAAATACGGATGCTGAGACCCAGGTCACTGCCTTTCAAATGCCCTCCGCTGATGGACGGGTGTTTAAAGCTACTGTGGAACTGGCATTTCTAGCTGAATTGGCAGTGATCCTTCCAGAGGCTTGAGACCTTGCAAAACGCATGCACCAGTTTCTGAGCGTTGCTTTGGAAGCCTTTTTGCCCTAGCCACTTAATGACAGGATATGAAGAGAGCATCCAACTTTCTGAACTTAGTGCACCTTGCAGAGATCTAGGGAGTGCTGATACCTTTCCCTAGGATAAAATGGTTTGGGGCAGATCTCCAAAGATTTGTCAAATATGGAGTTTACCAATGACCTTAGGAGAAACACATAACTCTTGCCCAATGGACAGACTGCTCACTTCAACAATCTTCCAGCAAAGATGATAACCACCAACAGGAGAAATCTGAGACACACCTCTCACAAAAGCTCAAAAGGAGGCTCAGACAATGCCTGTAGAACGTGTAATTTCCAATGGGAATCTGTACTCCACGAGGGATGGATGGGTGTGTATGTATAAACAGTGGCTCCATTCAGGAAGCACATCATATCTAGAGATAGAAAAATCTGATACACAGTAAAATGGATGCCAATGTTGCTACTTCTCCAAAGAGAGTATTTGGTTTTAGACCTTGAGACAAGCCATACTGAAGGTAAAACAGTATTTGAACAAGACAGGGCATCAGGGTGAAGATGCTTCCTAGGCACAGTCATAAAATCTGTGGAAGATGTGTTACGGGACGGCCTAGAATAGGCAAGCCAACAGTCTGCTTAACTTTTTCAGAGAAACCTGCCACAACTAATCCTTGCCGCTCAGTCTCCAGGCTGGTAACTGAAATCAGCCAGGGTCTCAATGAAACACTAGTCCTTGAAATAGCTCATTGTGGACCAGAGGAAGCTCCCGTGGAGGTTGGATCAATAGCTCCAGTAGGCTGGAAAACCATTGCATCCTGGGCATGTTCAGCAGTGTGTATCAATTTCATATTTCATTTTATCATTTTTGGTAAAAGTAGGATCGAAGCGAAGGCACACGGGAGTCTTGACAGGTACTAGAGCTTTCATGCCTTCTGTCTGAGGGCAGAGAGAGTGAGGAAAAAATCCGCTATCTTGGCTTTCTCTTAAGATGCAAAGAAGTCTACCTGAGGCTGGTCAAAACGTAATAGTACAGTCCTGTTCAATATGCTGAGTGACTGTTACCACTGATATGGACAGCTCCTGCTGCATCAGTCTGCCTGAATGTTCAAAGAGCCATGATGTGTTCCACCTTCAGAGAGGAGAGAAATATCTGCCCAGCTCATAAGAACTGCTGCTTCCTTCTGCAGGCTCTTGGACCTGGTGCTGCCCCCCCCCCCGTGCCCCCTTGTTCACATGAGCTTTTGCTGACAGACATTGAGATGATGAGTCTTGCTCTGCAAGTGCGATAAGGCCAAGAGAATAGCCCTGAGCTCTAGAGTTGATACTCTGGATGACTTCCATCTGAGTCCAACTCCCCAGATGTGGCCTACCAATCCAGACAGGTTGGCATCTGTTGTGATCCACACGTGGGTCATCACCTGCACAGGTTTAACTTTGAACAGGTGATAACTTGACATTTCACTATGTGATAATCCTGCTGAAGGGTGTTGATCTATCTTCAGTTGTATCTCGAGCGCAGCAGGTTTCTGATGAGTGAGGTGGGACAGGAAACTGCCCAATGTGGTATCTTTCTGCGGAATATTCTCCACCCCACAACTGTATGTGTAGTCTCTATCTATAGCTGTCATGGCTGTCGTTCTACAAATCAATCATTTTAGACGGGCTAAATGCGGAATATGAAACATGGACCAAACCCCATTGCCTGTGCATGATCAAAGCTTGTACATGGTCATTTGCCGTCTTTTCCTAACGTCATTTAAATCTGAATAGGATTTTTTTCCCCAGAACACCCTTATCCCTACAAGGGCAACAGTTCCCATCTAGCATGCGAGATGGTGCCCAGGGCACTATGGGATGGTTGTAATTATGTAGCCCTACACTTGAGCCGGAAACATAACTGCTGTCCTGGATGAACAGGTGAGTTTCACTGCTTCAATTAGCTCCTGGGCTCGGTTCAGATGGAGAAATAGCTTTCTTCAGATAGAATCTGTGATGGTTCCCCGATGGTGAACAACCTGAAATGCAGTAAGATGGTTCCTTGTATAGTTTATGAGAAAGCCATGCTTGGAGAGGCACTGTATGAAGTCTTCCAAATCCTCAAGGGCCTTTTCGCTTGTTGGAAGTCCTGATTAAGGAGTCATCAAGAAGGCAGATGGCTGCTCTCAATCCTTAGGCGTGACATTACAGAGCCTATCGGTTCAGTAAAGGCTTGTGGTTTCTTTTGATCAGAACACAGTCAAAGCTATTCTCACATAGCTTGCCTCTACGGAAACGATTCTGCACTGAAACAAGATAGTTCTTTAGCCACAGGTGTCTGCGTAACAACACAGCTGAGACCAACGCAGGTAACTTCATGGAGTACAGTCAGGCTGAACGTAATCACTGAACGTAGTCTTGCCAACCTCTAGTCCAGGCTGGGATACCTCTTCAAAGGTTTCCTAAGCCATAAAATGAATCCTTAAGCCATCAGAGAAGTGACCACAGAGGCTTTCATAGACAGAACGACAGCTTCCTGGGATTCTCAGAAGACAGCATCAACAGCATCTTTGTGTTCTTTGGGAGGGCCACTCCAGGCTCACAGCCAGGACATCAACCAATGGGAACGTATGGAAATTAGAATGTGGGGTCGGGAAGGGGGGTATAACTGCTTAGCACAGGGGTGTCGAACTCATTTGTTACGAAGACCGGATCTGATGTAAATGAGACCTTGTCAGGCCGGACTGTGTGTGCCATAAAATGCAATGCCAGGGAGCTGAGATATAAACTTTATAAAGGACACAAACACAATGATATTTGTTTTACTCAAAATAAAAACATGCTTAAAACATCAGCACGCTTGCAATATTTTGTTTATTTAACAGTATCTGATAACCGACACCTCTTGCATCAAAGTGTCTGCGCTGTTGCCATCTTGAGTCTGCTGTTCAAGTGTGTATCCGTAAGCTGCAAACCTACTTTTGATTTATTGACATTCACCACAGAAATCTCATGCTCAGAGTTCTGAGTCTAGGACCCAGGGCGAAATATGAAATGGCTGAGCGATTGAGAGAGTCTGGCGAAGCAAGCTATGATGCAGCAGTAGCAACAGAACTGGAAACAGGAGACGGCCAGTTCCAGTGCAGGTCTGATAGAAACCCTCCAGAGGCCTGATACGGCCCCCGGGCCGCATATTTAACACCCCTGCTCTAAGGGGACCATCCCCGTAAATGTTGCTGGAGATCCCCTAGTTACCCACTTCTCACTAAGCTAATTTCCCCCCGCTAATAATTAAAACAACAATTCCGGGAAACACATGAAACTACCTTATTCTGAATCAGAACCCTCGGTCCATCAAGGACAGTACTGCCTACTCAGACAGGAAACAGCTTTCCAGGGTCTCAGGGAAAAGTATGTTTATATCACTTGCTACCTGAGTCTTTTAATGGGAGATGCCAGGGATTGAACCCGGAATCTCCTGCACACCAAGCAGCGGCTCTTCCACTGAGCCACAGGCCTTCCCTCCCCACCCCTGGGTTGATGCCCCTGGCTTAGCATATCCCTGATGAAAGCCCAGTGAAGTAGGAGCAACTCATGCTTCCTTTATTTCTTCAGTAAAGATAACTGGGAAAGGAAACACAGAACACAACTCTTTATTCCCAGAAACAACTTTACGAACTTCTTCCTCATTCTCTTGGGATTTCCATGAATGCTCTCCTTTAGGGGTAAGAAAGATGCAGAATTTGTAGAGCTTTACATATGAGGGGGACGGGACACCTCCTCCTGCAGAAACAGGAGCCTGGTCTGTCATCCCTGCTGAGAGAGACCATCCTCTGAAATATCTTCTTCCTGTCAGACTCAGTCTTGGAAGTGGATAATGGAATCCCCCCTCCCTCCCCCAATCTATAAATTCAGAGACATTCAGCATCTACTTGGAGGGATAAAAGAGCCTTTACAGAAAGTTGTGATAGGCCCAAACAAAAGTCATGACTAATACCATGGTCCTCAGGGAGTTGAGAGTTTTTCTGTACTGCCTGCTGTTTTAATGGGGAATGTTCACCCCAGAGAGGGGGTGTTCTGGCTGGCTCACTCTGTCTCTTTGTAGAGGCCTACTAGGCCCTCTTGCTGATTTTAATCCATTTTCCTGGAAACAAAATGCTTGGAAACCCGGGGGGGGGGGGGGGGGAGATTTTAAAATCTCTCTTTTCCCAAGCGAAGAATAATAAATGGGAGCCACTGCTGCTCATTTTGGACATGGCTTCAGAGCACTGCAAGCTGTCCTAAATGTATGCTAGAGCATGCTGACGATATTACAGCAAAACCCATCTCAGGTTCCTCCTCGGCTGGCTGTACAGTTCAGCAGCGCCCTCCTGCTCTGTGGCTGACAAACGATTGCTTCCGGCTCCCCTTCTAAAGATCTTGCGTCGGACATTGCCAGAGATGATGCAGGTGGCCGGGGGGGGCGGGGGCGGGGGGGGGGGGAGAGAACATACACAAGCAGCAAGGCAGGACAAGGGAAAGAACAGGAAAAGAAACTTCAAACAAAAATGCAAACAAGACAAAGGCTGAACGGAGACTAGGCACAGGTGTAAAGGAGGAGAGGTATGCTTGGCACCGAAGACTGAAAGGGCCACCCATCAAGCATGTCCTTCTCTCTTCAAGCGAAAATGTGCTATTTAGTCAAGTCGGTTTTCAGCCCACTGATAATGACGGCTCTGCGCAACAGCCGGAAATGATGTTAAAACCCCACAAAAACAATAGGCAAGCCTAGGACTGTTTGCAGCCTCACAGAGAAAAGAGGCAGCCCAATTTCACAACGTAACTATTCAAATTCTAGAAAACTTCTCAGGGGCCACTGGATTAGACCCAGGCTTCGGAGCTGATTCGACCTTTGTTATTCCCTGTAGTCCTGTTTTCTTTTTTGTTACGGTGAAGAAAAACTGTTTTTTAAAAAATAAAAACTAGCTCTGAAAAGCTTCCACGTGAAGCATGTCTGCATATGCAAACGCGGTTTACACGGAGGCTTTCGGCAGCGTTTTTAATGAGCGAAAGGAATTGCTCCCATGAGCCTCAGGGTGGCATGTATTTTCATTATGTACATGCATTTCACAATACAGCTTTTGGGACCAATATTTCTTGGCTCCCCATAGCAATAAAGAGCAAAAAGACAGAGGGTCTTATAATGGGAAGGGAGAGATCATAATATATGCAAAGCCTTGGTATAAGATAAGAGGTGCAGAGTTCAGAAATTGCTTTACCTAATTGCAGCATTCCATGGCTGCTGCCCTTATTTTTTAAGAGACTCTGGAGTACCATGGGCTTCATGTACCCTTAGGAATATCAGTGCTTTGGGCTCTCCCCATAACTATAATTCCATTAACCTTATCACAGATATTCTCCCCTATAAGAAAAATAGCACAAACAGAATATCCTACGCATGGACCAAAGCCTCACGTTGGGCTAGAAAATGCAGTTTGGTTTGTCCTAGCAAATAAGCATTACAACCTAGGCAAATTTGTATTTTGAGCTAGGCCACATGGCAATGTTTATCAGCTCCACTACTCCTGAGCAGTCTGGTGCCTTAACTTCTCTTACTACCTGATCACCAAACAAATAGAGGTTTAGCCTAAATCTTTGACACAGTTTCCTTATGCTATCCATTTGGGGTGCAATCCACTACAGCTGACATACACAGAGGATGACACCAAGGTTTTCCACAGCCCTGTATGTCCACCCCCCCCCCTCCAAGCTTCTGTGCATGTGCAGGCAGTCTAATAATAATAATAATAATAATAATAATAATAATAATAATAATAATAATAATAATAAAATACTTTATTGTCATTGTACATAGTACAATGAAATTTAAAAGTGCCATCATTCAGTGACTCACAACATATAATCATGCGCACTCACACAGACATTCACAACTGCTTCTCCCTTGTGATTTACATAGCAACCAAACCACTGTTTCCCCCCGATTTCGGTCTCATGCAGCATTCAGGGCAATAGCTCTCAAGTAAAAACTGTTTTTTAGTCTATTTGTCCTTGTTTTGATTGTCCTATATCTTCTGCCCGAAGGCAGCAGTTCAAACAAGGAATATGCAGGATGTGACAAATCCTGTAGGATGTTCTTCACTTTTTTCAGACATCGAGAACTGTACAGTTCCTCCAGAAGTGGGAGAGGACAGCCAATTATCTTCTGGGCTGTGGTGATTCTGGCTGTGGTGATTCTGGCCATTCAGGCCTCTCTTTCCACGCTTAGCACAGACAGATGTCGGGCTGCCCCACAGAGACTCTCACCGCTGCCCCACTGCACACAGACATGCACAGGCTGGGGGGGAGGGGGGAGAGAGAAGGAAGGTAAAGAGAAGTTCTCCACAAGCAGGTGCTGAAAGCAGATTGCATAGACTTTATAAGCAAACACTAATTGCAAATACTAGGTATTCAAATCAGCTATGTGAGCATCTTCCCTCAGTGATAAGGTATGATATATCCCCGTGCTTATGCTTTGTGAGGCCTGAACAGAAAAAGAGATGCAGTGGAGACGTGCGTGCATTTCACTAACTGTCACGATTAACCAGACAGATGAGGATTATTTCTCATTTAATGTGGTTTAAAGACACCTGAAATCTAATGACCATTTATTTATTAAACCTACCGTCCTTTATAACCTTTCTAATTGAATAGCCGGACCCAGTTGTCAGTAGGGGACATATATTCTACACTGACCACCACTTTAGCTCTGCTTCACCAAAACCAGCCTGATACCTTTACTGCATGCTACAAGAAGCCTGTGTGCATTATTTCCAAGCTATTTAGAACAAAATACACCTACAGAGTAAATAAGATACAACGGTCAAAATCTCTGCAAAGATATTATTTGCTTCAGCTACTTTGGAGAGAATCCTCTTGGAAATCAGTCAGCATTTGATGCAGCAAAGAGATTATTGTAAAAGGCTCTTCAGCATACTATTTTCTTCAGCCTACTATTTTGAGAAGCGTGTATCAGGATTTGTCTTTGGGCTGTTCAACTGAAATTTAAGCAGCAACGATCTAGTAACCCCAAAACGTAACTGATGTTCAATGTCATTAAGTTTAAGTTTCTACTTTTGGAATATTCAATCATAGGTCGCGGCCACACAAGCGAGATAAGCCGGACGGGAAGCGAAGCAAATTTGCGCCGGCACAATTTGCACCGCAGTTGCAGGATCACACAGGTCCATGGACCTGCAAGGGCGAGCCGCCACTGCGTGATCACACGCAACTGAAGGCGATTTGGTTTCCCCCTCCCCCATAAGCGTTTTCAATTTGCTTATTCGGTACAAGGGATTAATGAATTGCCTCTCCACCCTGGGAGTTGTCCGATGATGTGAATACCCGGGGGGGGGGGGGGGGGAGAAAAAGCCTGATCCCCGACACCGCACATTTGCGCTGGCGCGATCCCATAGGGAAAGTCCGTCTCTGGGCTGTCGCAAACCATTTGCTACTGCCTTTTCGCTGATAGCTTTTTACGCCGATTCCCCGCCGGCTCAAAGCTGCTTGTGACAGTTTGACGACACTTGTGGGACGCTTCCCAGGTGTGCTGCTGTGATCGCGCCACTTTGAGCCGGCGGGGAATCGTCCCTCTCACGTCGCAAATGGGTGCGTATGATCGCGCCCATAGCCTGATTTGTTTTACATGAACTTATTACGAAAAGCTTTCACATGACTAGGGAAAAGTACATAATATTTCAACTCCATTGTTTTCTAATTCATTGCTATTGATTTATTGCTAATAATGAGAAAAAAATAAGGGCCTGCATCCTACCATCTGTTTTCAACGATGGAAATAAACTACCATTGTCATAAGGTGAGGAGATTTCCAATGATATCACCCCCAGCAACCCCCCCCCACCACTGAGCCCCTGCTGACCCCCAGGAACAGAGGTCTGGATGGCAGCAGGAAGCAGAGGAGTCTGCTCCACTTCGCCAGAAGATCTTGCAAGTTACAAGCCAAGAAGTTGAATAGCAATACGTTTCTACTCCATTATCTGCTAATCAAGAGTCACGAGATGCAATATGAATTCAAGAGAATGAAGAAAGGGTTAGATCCAGGGCTTCAATTAACAGAATGATTTTACTGTCTTCACTCAGCAGTCCCTGAGCCTACAAAAATTTACTGTGGGAGGTGGGCAAGGGGCTAGTGGAACATTATACTAAGAAGCGCAGGGGGAGAGAACAAAATCATTGTCCCTTACTCTTCTCCAAGCTTTTGCTCTATTCAGAGAGGCACAATTGCCGCTGATTCCCCGCTTCTTGCTGTAGCTCTAGTCCTGCGTGGGGGTATTGTTCCACATGGTAAAAATACTTTCTGCTAACACAGCAGATTCATAGGAGCTTGGCTGTATCCACTATCCATATGCACACAAAGTATTATATACACCTCTCCCTATGAAGAAGATTGGAAACTAAAATGTTATTACTTCTCTAAAGTACTTATTAGCCACCTTTCTTCCTTGTGGAACTCCAGGCTGCTTACAATATTAATAAAACAGATTACGTTGTTGTTGTTTAAAAAAATAAAATTAAAATCACAATTTAGGATTACTTTAACCCAATACCGTCTTAAATAAAACTGTCTTCAGCTGCTTCCTACAGATCTAAAGTGCTGCAAAAATATGTGCTGCAATCAAAAGAACAGATCCATTAAATCTTAATACTTCTCAAAATACTTAACATCCAGGGTGTACCCATCTACAAATGGCAAGGCAGTCACTTGGAAAAGGATAACCTAATACAGTATTGAAAAATACTTAGGTGTCAGACAACAGCAAGAGATGTGCGTTCTATTGGCAGCAATGCTTCCGGCACCCAGGAAGAGCCCAAACTGCAGGGTGCCCTTTTCATCCCAGCTCAATCCCCTGAAGCACCGAAAGGCCAGGCCACTACAAGAACTTAGGTAACCTAAACTATGAATTAACAGTAACCTCAGGTCCCTTTGTTTACAACTTTTAAACATACATGTTTCTCTGAAATAACTGAATGGATTGTTTTATTTGGATCAGACATCTCTTCCTGCTGTTCACCCAGGCTTTTATCATTAATGTGTTGATTTTTTTTAAAAAACAAACCCACTATTTTAGTTTGGAAACTGTTACTTTAAGCTGTCAGTGGCCTGTTTTTATGAGCTATGTTTCTATCTTGGGCTGGATTTTTAATGCTGGATTTTAATAAATACATTTTAACGTTCTGTTTTATTGCTTTAATTCTGCAAGCTGCCTTGGGCAGGGTCCTGGAAAGCTGATGGGCAGCATTCTAAATAAATAAAAACGATGCTAGTAAAGCTATTTGTTTCACATATACCCCCAAAGGGGTAAAAAAGTCTGGTTTTAGAAACACAAGGAGCACACGGGTGAGGGCTGCAGAACTCCCTGCACCTGCTTTCTCACAGCCACTTCCCCACATACTTTCTTCCTACATGAGCTCATTTCCAGTCTTGAATTTCAGCTGCTAGTCACAGACGGGGGAATTTTTAACACCTCTCTGCGTAGGTATCAGAGCCACTTCCCTGTTCTATGCAGAGCCTGAACAGACCCCAGTGACAGCAAAAGGCAGGCTAGCCACTAATCTAAACCAATCCTAGCCCTTCCAAGAAGCAAAAATGATTCTCTGCACATGCTGGACACATTTGATTCATTTTCATTCACAAATATTCGGTCTATGTGAATATCAATCATGCGTTAGTATCACTGTTCTTTGATCTGCTGGTTAAGTGTGGAGACGCTGAAGGTGTTTGGATTTGGTTGGCAGTTGTTTCATTGTTTGAATTCAGCGTACAATATAGGATACTGTTATATTGTATTCTTTATCCCTTAGTAAGAAAGTATGACGGTGAGCCATTAGCCTCTGAAGAAGATTTCTGAAACAGAAGATTTATGCCGGCGTTTCTGTCGGGCTACATACAACTACATTTTATTGCTAGTTTTGTAAACTAGCAAGGGCTGCTTAAAGGAGCTGCGTGCATTATCTGGACTCCCAACAGGAGGCTTTATGCAATTATATTACATTGCAAGTTTTGGAAGTTGGCAAGGACAGCTTAAAGGAGCCACAGTCATTATTTGGAATCCAACAGGTGTAGCATGATTACATTATATTGCAAGCTGTGAAATTTGGCAAGGCCTACTTGAAGGAGTCGCATGCATCATTTCAAATCAAACACACATGTATTATTTACAGCAACTCTAGAGACTGTAGTCCGGGAATTGCGCTTTTCAAAAAAATATAAATAATTTGGCAAGAGCTTCGTGTATGATTTAGACACTTTGTACGGGATATTTATTATGTTGTATTTATGAAGTATTGGTTTACGTACTGTCGTGGTTATAGGTTATTTACATATTTCGTAGCTAAAGGTAATTTTGTAGCTAAAGATAAAAGACAGCAGACCCTCAGACAAAATGTGTTTAAAAGAACACTAGAAAATGTACATTAGTTGGTCTTTCCCCCTTCAGCGAAGACGGGTATGCTTCCTGCAAAGTCTAGCCCTCCTTTTAGGCAAGTCCATTCTAAAGGGATAAATTTGATGATGTACCACTGTCATGGCATAGCTGAAAATTCAAACTGTTTGCTCTGGTATTCTATGTCTTCTGCCATTAGAACACCAATTTACATTTTTTAAAAATCTAAAAAAATGGTACTGTGCCTTTCTGGCCAGCTTGGTGTGCTGGATTCCCAGAAATGCAAATAAATTACAAGTTGAAAATTAAGTTCAATACTTTTTTCTGTTTATTTTCTATTGGCCATCCAATCACAGCTGACTTGTGGCAACCCCGCAGGGTTTTCAAGGTAAGAGATGTTCAGAGGTGGTTTGCCATTGCCTGCCTCTGCATAGTGACCCTGGTATTCCTTGGTGGTCTCTCATCCAAATACTGACCAGGGTTGACCCTGCTTAGCTTCCGAGATCAGGCTAACCCTGGGCTATCCAGGTCAGGGCGCAAGTCCAAGACTAGCAGTCAATATCTATAGAGCTGTTCAGGTCCAAGAATCTCACATAACTCAAGGTCAAAAGGACAGTAGCAGGAGTTGTTGCAAACACTGGTCATTCAAGACAGGGGCTTCTTTGTAACGAAGTGATCCAGGTGGACTGACGCTACAAGGGACTGAAAACACATCAATGGGGTTTCAAAAGGTATGGAGATGTGGTCAGTAAGTGACAAGTCTTAGGGTACAACAGGGTGCCCAGCGCAATGCCCATGGAAGCCATGGCTCCCACCAACTGTTTAAGCTGGCAGGGCCAGCAGGGTTCTGATTGGCTGCACAGATTTTTACAAATTACTTAGGCAGCAGCTGCCACCACAGCACAAGAATCTTCACTGTGTGAAGGTAAGCTGCATGTGTGCTATAAATTATTTGTTAACAATATATTCCATTTAAAGGACATCCTGCTAATCAGAGCCTCCACTGGAAATGCTGAAGAGTTACTATTAAAGTTTTGCATAACCTGACACCCTGACATTTTGTGGTTGGCTCCACATCCAAGTAGCCATTTTGTGGTTGAACTCCCCCCCCCCCTTATGTCAGAACTCCAAAGGTGCCCACAGGCTTACGACAACTGTGGAACCCTTTGATAGAAAATGGGGAGTTGACTGAAATTTCAATAGATCCAGCTCTAAGCACCAAAACTGGAATGGAAGAACTTCAGAAAAGCCTATTAAGTATGTAATCCAACAACAGCGGGGGAAACCACATCTCTGATGACTACAATGCTCTCAATGGATAGAGGGAACTACTTCTGTAGAGGAAAATCCCCAAACAGCTTTTTAACAAATGTCTGAAGTCAGCTTTTATCATTTTCTTTCAGATTTTTGTCTTTCTCAGAGCAGCCCCAAGTGGTCTCGCCATACCCCAGACACATATGCAATTGCTCCAGCTTGTGTTTGCGCACATGAACACACTACAAAGGCATTTTAAAAAATCCCCCAGGTGTCAGCGCACACAGGGCAGTTTTCCAAACACTCTGAGTTGACACCAGCATTGAACCTCTAGAAGTGTTTGGGAGAACAATTTTTCCCTTTGGCAAGAAGAATGACTTGTACTTCAAATCCACTGATGTTCCCAAGTCTCAGATGAAGACTACTGTAGATAACAAGAGCTGGGAAACTACTGTAAACTGGAAGGGCTTCTCAGTGACTTTCATTACAGCTAGAAAGCAAGTCACATTTGCTGTGAAGCTGTTTCTTATGTACAAAAACAATCTGACTAGAAGGCAGAAGGAAGGAAGGCTCTGTAGCATGAGTTTGATTTCCTGAAGAGCAAATTAATAATCATATCTAAATTCAAAGTTCAACAGATCTAACTGCATGCATCTTGCATGAGACAGGACCACAATTCAACACACACACACACAAACACACACAGCAGGGCTAAAAAAAATGTTTCAAGGCAGCTGTGTGTGAAGGAAGGCTGGTAAGATTTTTGCAGGCTAGCAAATCTGTGGACTAACTTGCAAGGCTGGATTAAATGAAATGTGTGTTAGTTAACAGACTTCATGACAGACTAACATTCTCAGACTTTCTTCAGTCCTCACTAGAAAATGAATTCTGTTGCATTCACTTCTGATGTTTTTTTTAAAAAACCTCGCACATAACTTTTTGTTAAGAGAAAATAAATACAAATGGTTAAACCTCTTCCCCAACACTGTTAGAACTGCTCTTTAAAAATACTACTACTAGCTACTGTTTCAAACATGTTCTTACACGCCTTGGTTGAGTGTCTCCAGAAATGCCAAACTATGGTTTGGCACCAAATGAGTAAGCCATGTGCTCCCTCCTCCCCTCCCGCGCGGCAATTCAATTAGCTAGTTCTGTTTCAGAACATCCCCCCCCCCCCCCAGTTTGAAGTTACATCCAAACCAGTACATTATGGTTTATGAGCTCCCTCTGAGCCAAGACAGCAAGCCACGGTTTGAAGCAGATGTGTAATCCTGGCTTGGGAAGGGCAATCACAACTCACAGTTTTCTAGTTTACATAAAGTGGCTAACCAGGGTTTGCAAAAACTAACAAACGGAATCACAGCACAGGAAGGGATGAGGGAGGGGGAGTGCACAAGGCTCGTTTCCACAGTGCTAAGCCATGGTCTGGCATCTGAATCAAGCTCAAGCCTTGCACTGCGGTACACTAAAACCAAGGTACTTTATACATGGTCAGAAACCTGTATATTGCTCCTAAAAACCAAGAACTGCCCATTTGTTTATGAGCTATCCCAAGCTGTGCCGTCAACTGTGCAAATTTAAAACTGTGGTAAAACATGGCCCGCACACATCAAAGCCACAGAGCTAATCAATTTCTCATTCTTGTTGCAAGACGGAAATGATACACTTACAAGCTATGGTCCCTGGAACTCACAACTTATTTTCCATTCCATCGGGATGTAAGATTTTTAAATTGTTTATGCGCGTGGAAAGTACTACCAGTGAATGAGATACACCGAACAGTCCTTTGTTTGACCCCAGATCATCTTGGTGAACTTTTTACCTTTAATGCTTTTGGGAACATTATGCAGCAAAACATTTTAGTGAACTGAACTATGCATTAGTAACACTACTTAGTACAGGGAATTTCTTACCTGAAACTCTGTTTCTGTGCTTCAGATCCACCAATCCAGAATGAATAGGGATTCGAATGGGGTTTCCTTTTCAGACTTGTCTGTCAAAAGAGAGCAGCCAATCATCTTCAGCTTGCTGTATCTACTTCTTTCCTGAACGAAATTCCAATACGCACTCCTAATATTGTTAGAAAGACAAGGAAACCTATACAGCTAGCAGGATCCCAGTAGCCATTAAATCAGATGAGTCACCGGATTGGTGGATCTAAGACAAGAAACTAAATTAAAGACAAGAAATGGCAGTTTCCCATATGTTGGTCAACCAATCCAGAGCAGATGATTTTACAGTCACCATAAACATGAGCTTACAGACAGGTAAGGAATAGCCAAGACATCTCAAATGTCCATTCAGGTCTAAGGAAGGGACTGTCTTCAACTCCAAGAAAACATTTCTGCTTGAAATAATGCATCAACATAG
The DNA here is from genome assembly GCA_029233225.1 of Lepidodactylus listeri. NCBI lineage: Eukaryota > Metazoa > Chordata > Lepidosauria > Squamata > Gekkonidae > Lepidodactylus > Lepidodactylus listeri. The sequence continues at coordinate 20,270,506 of JARCFY010000016.1, forward strand.
CTGATCAGTCAAAACAGGCCTGCACAACATGAACAGCATCCTAAAAGATAATTATGTCAACAACTTTTGGTATGCCCAGTAGGATTTTTCCCCTTCTGAATGCCACACATAACAAACTACTTCTGAACTTGTAGTGCTCATGAAACACATGTCAAACAAGTTCTGAACTTGTAGTGCTCATGAAACACAAACCCAAAGGCCCTTTGTGCGAAACTAGCTGTCCCATGCCTTCAATGGAAGCCCACAAAAGAACTCCATCCTCCATTCTAGTCACAGTATCAAGGACATTTCTGATGTGCCGGCAGTAGCCAGGAAACTCTAGGCCTTCAAACTGACGGCCCCACAGCCATTATCTTCCAAAACATATAACCATAACAACAAGGTAAGCATCTTTCTTAGTCATAGCAACCGACAGCACCTTCAGCAGAGAAGATAATGTTCCATGATGACTCGTGCTGCTAGATGCTAATGCCCCTGGGCCGGTTCCATTGCAGAAAAGGAAAAAGGCATATCCTGATTTATCCACTTACATACACGTTTATTTAAAATGTTTATAAACCTGCCTTCCTCCCAACAACTAGCACTGCCTGCTACGTTCTTGTATCCTGACAAAACTTCTGATAACTTTTTTTTTTTTAAATGGCAGTATAAACTTGACATTGGGACGGGGGAGAGAGCAAGAGCAATAAAGCGCTATTCCAATATAGCCACACGAACAGTCCAAAGGCTCTCACTATTAGTGTTCTAGGACCGTACTGGGACAAGGGTTCTCAACCAGTGGTATGCAGGATTTTGATAACAATTACTAAGGATTTGCCCTCCCTCAATCCCATCCCCATCTGCAAGTATGACACGGCATCTCTTACCTATGCTACTTGCCACAAATTACCTATCTGGGACCTTTCGGCAAGTTATCAGTAATGCGGCAGTAGCACATGCTAGAAGTAATAACAGAATGCCTGTAAACATACAAATGTCTTTCCTTGGGGGGGGGGGCTTTTTGTTGGTGGGACCCAGGTTCTTTCTTACAGTGACTGGTGAGACATAAGGTAAGAAAGGATGAGAAGAGGAAGAAGAGGAGGAGGGAGAAGGGGGAGATTGGATTTACATCCCACCCTTCACTTGGAGTCTCAGAGCAACTTACAAACTCCTTTCCCTTCCCCTCCCCACAACAGATACCCTGTGGGGTAGGTGGGGCTGAGAGAGCTCTCTCTCGAGGACTGCTCGTGAGAGAACAACTGGGAAAGAACTATGGCTTGCCCAAGGCCATCCAGCAGGTGCAAGTGGAGGAGTGGAGAAACAAACCCAGTTCTCCCAGATTAGAGTCCGCGCACTTAACCACTATACCATTCCTTGAAAGCTGCATCACTTCTTGCTTTCTAGATCTGCAAGACTATATCATTTTGAGGTCCACTGGGTGCTCACTACTATATTGCCCGATGGGTCTGTATCACAACGTAGACCTTCAGCTGCTATAAAGCTTACTGAACCAACAACATGTAGTAGGTCACAAGAAAGAAATTAAGACAAAACTAGCATGTAAGACACTGGATCACTAGAGAGAGCGTTTAAATAAGTGGTACCTTTATAATAAAGCAGGTGTCAGTAATCTTTTATAATTAAAAGAAAAAAAATATTAAGATTCAGAGCAAGGGATCACAGCCAGTAGAAGAAATAATTCCTAAACTTTCTGCAGTTCAAACACCAGGTTTTGGGGGTCTTTCACTAGAAGGTGGCACACACACAGGGACTCAGAATTAGAAATAAGTACAAACAAGAGCACTCTGCACAATAGTTTTAGGGCACTGGCATAAATCTGTGCATGAGTCACACTTGGATTATTGGCAACTGTCCCTCTCTATCATTTCCCCTTTTGTAAGAAGTTTCAAAGAAGCCATTTAGCCCCAACACAATTCTTTGCCCGCCTTTCCCTTCACATGCTGGTTATTCTAGCATCCAATATACCTTAAAGATTTTTTTTCTGTTTCAAAGAAAACCACATTTGGTCCTATACGAAGCCACATCTGGCTCTAGAGCCATAGGCTGAGGACTCCTATTATAGATAATAATTAGAGTTAGATATTATGCGTGCTTTTCTTCTTGCTGGTTCTTCCCCAGTAAGTTGCAGTAGGCCAAAAAGGCACACAGCCCCATTCAGAAGGATAAAAGGAAACCAAGTACATAAAAGCAACTGTTCCCCGTATATTTGTGGGAGTGAAGAATGAGTCCCGGCACTTTTCATTTATTTCATAAAGAAACACAGTCTTCCCACTTGTGCACAGACAACAAAACAACATTTATCCTGAGCAGAGTAATCCAAATTAATTTACACAACTGAAGTCTCTGCATTTTACAATGTTATTTTCAGTCAATTCTGCGTGCTAGATTGATGCCTTGCGACAACGCCAAGTGGCGGTGATAAGAGAATAAAGGAAAAGGTTATGAACCCAGTCCTCCTGCAGGCTGTCTTCAAACTTCATCAGCAAATTTGAAAAGCTTTCCTCCAAAAGAGACATGAAGATGCCATGGAGTGACAATAGCTTAACTTCTACTTATTTAGATCTCTAATCCATCCTATTTCTTTGAGTGACATCAGGAAACAATAGCCCAAGATTACTAGAGACCTGCTGCAAGAGATTTGATTGGCCAATACAAAACAATATGCCATTTCCTATTTGAGCTCATGGCCACGCAAAGGTTTCACTCTGGTAGCCTTCTCCTGTTCCCATCTCATTTCTCTGGGCAACGCTCTCCCGCAAGCCTTGTTTCCTAAACCCTCCCTTCCTTGTATCCTTCCACTAAAGTCTAAGCAGCTCAACCAACTGCAGCCAAAACGTCACCATTACAGAATTCCTTACTGCGTTTACATACAAATCACTGAAAGGCAAGGGATTTAAAAATAAAGTACAAAATGTTTATTATTAGACAGTACTAACTTAAAGTATATGTAACTGGACGGAAGCAGATATTTGTCTTTCAGTTGTATAAGTGATTATAAAACCCCGCAAAAATAGAGCCAACTTTAAACCTCTCATTCCTCAGCATAAATTCCTGCTAAAATTAAAACGGCAGAAGGTATATCTAAAGTGACCCAGGGTATAATTCACTTTCCAATCCTAAATACAAATTTCACTGATGTCACTAAAACATGCTTTCAAGTAACCATAGTTCAAATTGCAGGCTAAGGTGATGTTGGATAACTGGAAGCCGTCTACCAGTTCCACGGGATATGGATCTAGCCAGCTTTTTCAACCAATCTCACTCAATTCCGCTCCACACTACAAGCCCCATCCTGCACGGTCTTTGTACATGTGGTCCCATGACATCCAGTACTGTCTTTTTGGGTGATGTCTCTCTTTCTTACCAGCAGAAAAGCTGGATGGATCCAAACCCTTAATTACAGCAGCCATTTGAACCAAGGAAATGTCAAGCATAGCCAAGAGACCGATAACATGACATGGTTCGAAAGGTACAACGTACCCCACGATCTGGGCCAATCTTGCTTCAACGATACAGGTGAAACCACATTACGGCCTGCCCATTCTGAGGGAAAAGGGAGGTATATAAGCACAGAGGTAAAATGCCTCTGAATATCAGAGGCTGGGGACAACAGGGGAGGATAATTGTCTTTGTCCTCTGTTTGAGGGCTTCTCCAAAGATCTGGCTAAAGCCATTGCTGCAATGGTAAACAACAGATTACATAGACCTTTGGCCAGTTTAGCTAAGGTGCTTCTTAGGTTTGAGATATAACACATACAACCCAGGGTGCTGTTCACCAAATACGGCAAAACTCTTCCATTCACCAAACCTGGAAGTATAAAATTAAAACCAGATGCAGTCAGTTACACCACAAAAGCTTACTGCACGAAGAGCTGCTTTGACAAGTAAGCAAATTATAAGAATTGGAAAACTGATTGCTTCTGTACAGTGAATCCTTGGTTTCTCTCATCCCATCATATATGGTGCTACTAGGTGTCAAAGTAATTACCAATGAATAACCCTGCCCTCCTCTAAATAACCCTCCAGAATATTCTGAGAATTTTCGTACCAAACAGCTCCATCAATTCCAGCAGTCTTATCTTTTCAAAAAAAAATCTTTGAGGCTTATTTTCAGCTTATTCTTCATACTAATACACATTACCCATAACTGAGGTTATTCTGAAATTATTAAACCGGATTCTTAAATTACACATAGGATTTGTAATATTGCATACTATTAAATGTCCACTGTGAACGTAATTACCGTTTACCATAATACAAAACTTTAATTCAGACTTCATGCTAGGATATCTTGGCTCAAAACAAATTCAAATTTTAACTTTGGTAACATCCAAAAAACCCCTCCAAGCCCCACTCCACGATCGATACTTTATAATACTGAAAATAAGTGTTCTGTTACCACCTGCTTTTGGAATTCCAAGTAACAGCATGTCCTAACAACACATGTGGAATATAGATAGTAGTGAGGAAAAGACCATTGTTTCTCTCAGATGCATATATCATGATTAATATCAATTATCCTGATAGCTGGCTACCTATGTGCAAATCCCAACATGAGATCAGATGTTACAACCAATCATTAAGAATCTGAGACAGAATGCAGTAGCCAGCTTTTTAGCAGAAACACAGCACTAGTCACCAGAATGAGAAACCCACAAAATGGCAGACTTGCTGTAAAGTGCCTGTGAAAAGCCAAAATAATCACCTATCAGCCAGTTACCAGCTACCTCTGGTTGCTGTTCACCTGGCAGCTGCTATCCGCTAACATACAAGATACAGAAACAAGGTATTCTATAGAGAATTTGGCTTTTGAATTGTTCTGTTTACTTCCGGACTTGAGTTATTTCACTACAGGTGGGAAAACATTTTAATAGCCTTCCGGGGTAAGACAACAACCCATATGATGTAATGACATTTCAATTACGCTTCTTCATTTGTTTACAATGAGACCTTCCCATATTTCTGTGCATTTTGCAATGCACCAGCTCTTGCTTTAAGGACACATGTGATGAGTTTAATGGGACCCACAGTCAAGAAAATAAGGACTTCACAAAATATGACTTACAAATGCATCCAAATCCCTTCTGCTCTACTGCTGTCTTTCATGCAGGTAATATGATGGGTGCTCAGGGCAATGGACAGTGTGTTAAGCAGCACTTTCACTTAACTGTGCTAAAATTCTGTCCTAAAACAATTAGGATTACTGGCTTCAAAGGCATGCACTACTGGCTCTACTTGCTCCTTAAGTATACATTTGCAGAAATGACGAGATTTCTAGAAGTGTTTCTGCTGGCATAGACAGTGCTTGGGCTGAACAAACTACAATCTGACAGAGTAAGACAGTGAAAATTTAACATACAAGTTGTCATAAATGACAAGAAATGGATTACACAACGGTGACAACTGGCACATCACAGATTTTGCCGAATGACTACAAAGCTGGATTTGACCACAGTTTTTCCCATAACCCAAAATTTGAAATCTAGATATTTACCAAAGTTAGAGGAGACACCACCATCCTGTCTCAAATGTACTGACCAAACACTGAAGACGTCTCTTTTCAATAAGGGCTTACCATGTGAAAACAAGATTCTGCACATGGATAAAATAAGCTATTAGTTTAGGTTTAGTCCACATCACAAGCACTAGTTGCAGCCCTAACAGAGTTAAACACATGCTTCCAAAAACTAATTTTGAGGGCAGAACAGTGGGCAAAGCCAAGAACACTCTACAGCCCTGAGACAAAAAAGAGGCTGTGCTCGTCTGACCAAAGTGTGGGAAGCTCCTCAAACTAGCAACTTATGCTTTATACAAAGGCAGCAGTTTCTGATTTGCCTCTTCCCGCTTGTCCCTATTCCTGGATCTTTAAATATATGAGCATATGAAGCTGCCTTATGCCAAGGCAGGCCATGGGGCCACCTAGACTGGTACTGGCAGCAGCTCATACAGGCAGAGAAAGGTCTTTCCAAACACACACTACCTGAGCCCCTTTAAGCGGACATGCCAAGGACCTAACCTGGATCTTTCCGCTTGCAAAGCAACTGCCCTACCACTAAGCCATGGGCTATTGTTTATGAAAAAAAGATTACTCAGAACCTCAACGTGTGATCTGTCAGCAGAAGACACTGAAAGTCATGGATCTTTCCCACCCACCCCCAGTCATTTCCAACCCAAGGAGAGTTGATTAATAGAACCCGCATGGAGTAACAGTTACATCAGGGGTCCACAAGCTGCAGCGAGGAAGAGGGAAGGGGCTGAAACAGCTTTCCTTGCCTCTTCCACTGGCAGAGCTCACTTTTCCACCAGCAGAGTTCCAATGGAAATCAGCTTTCCTACAATTAGAAATGGCTTCTGAAGGGAGGAGAAAGTGGGAAGAACCATTAATCCTCCACAAAGATCCTTGCATCAGTAGATAACTGGATCCAACCTATTCTGAAGTAGTGCTAATCCATTTCACACTAGGGATTCGGGAAGCTGTTATTTCCCCTGTAAGCCAAACAACAACAAAAAACCATTGGCAGTGGCACTTACCGCGAGGGTTCCTTCTACTCTGCGGAAGGGAGTGCGTCTTATCATGGGTGATTTCCACCAATTAGTTAAAGGAGGCAGGTCTTTTCCATCCTGTCTCCAGTGGTGGGGTGGTCACCCTTCTCCTCAGTTCAGGTACTCCCCAAGCTGTATAATAACTTCTCCTAGAACTCAGAGAAAAACTATAAAAAAAGGAAAACACGCCAAGTAGACACTGCACAGCTCTGAACCAAAGATATAGTAAACAAGAAAAAGGAAGACCATTAGCAGCATAATGGCGATATGTATCTAAAGAGAAACTGGTATTTGGTCAGCTCAAACTGTCTCCCTTCCTTACTTAGGCTGAGATAAGATGCCCTCCCTTCCTCAGAGTAGAAGGAACACTCACAGTAAATCCCAGTGTTCCTTTCTCACTTTAAGTGGGGAGGGTATCTTAGCATATGGAAGACCCTCAGGTGGCAATTCTACCAGTAACCTCAACTGAGGCACTGCTGACAAGGAACTTCAATGGCTTCTGCTCTACCACTGTGGTCCTTGCAATGCTGGGATTGACCTGGATGGACAAGGATGACCCTTTGCCTGAGCTGTTTGCTCAGTGCTGGACTGGAGACCTTCTATCCATCTGGGTAGGTGGAAGGAACTGGGGAGAAATCAAATTACCTAACAAAACTTTCTCAAGGAGAAAACAGAGTCGCACCCGAAAGCAACATACACCACTCCTTCAGACAGTGTGGAGGTTAATACGAAGAGGATAGTAGCAAAAATCCTCGGGTCAAGAAATCAGAATTACCGTTGTAGTAATACTGTAGGGTCTGTTCCAAGGGCATCTTGTCACAAGGGAAATAATAACTGTCAATGATGACAAGGGCTTCCAGCTCTGAAATCCCACCTGCAGAATTCACAGTTGAGAGGGAAAAACTTTGAAAGAACTATAGTTTTCAGAGGGATCCCATTATAAATGTGAAGTGTGAGGTCACTGGGGTCAGCAGTACTATACTCAGTCATCAAGAAGTACACTGAGCATCAGAGGACTGATCCATACTACTCAATGAGGGAAAAACATTGACATCAAGACTCAGAAATCTTATTTGCCAGGTAGAGGGATGGGTGACTGTTCACAGCCTGTCTTAATCAGTGCATATAATATGCATATCGGCAGAAGGAACTTCCTGACTCTGAAGTCAGAGGTTCTTTTTTGGAGTAACTGGGACTTGGCACTTCCTTGCTGACTAAGGGAAACCATTCTGATTATACTGCATGTCCTGATGAGCGCATCGCACATGCTCAGTTGGAGACAATGAGCAGACGCCTGGCTTCCTGAGGTGTGATATTCTACTGTCCATGTCAAGGATCCAGAGATCCTTGGACATGAGGAGACCCTGTGCATACAGCTCTCCGCATACAGCTCTCCAAGGAGCTGGGGATTCTCCCTTGAGAATGCAGCCCTATAACCAGTTTGGAGGCAAGCAGGGAAACAACAGAACCTGTCAAGTAACTTCCCTGGTCTCGGGGATCTGCATGAATCACCCCAAGGAGAGGGAAGCAGCAGGATGATATGGGCCAAGAAGGTGTGAGAGGAAGTACCAGGTTCTCCCTCACTGCAGAGGTAGGCTTGTGGAAGTAGCCTTGTTCAGCTGTATGTTCATGGTGGGGAGAGAGTATCTAGTAGGTCAACTGGGCCCCTAGAATAATCACTCATCCATCTATCTACAAGATTTAAGTGGTACCTCTCCAGGAGGTCTGTGGGATGCAGTTTATAATGGATGCAGAGAGGGGTTCTGAGATCCTTCTATTATAGGTGAGAAGGGCAGCTTTAGACGGTGGGTGATAAGTGTGTAAGTTTCTGCTGCTTAGAATCTGGAGGCAAACGACCCACATTAGTCGTCCCTACAGTATGTCCTCAATGCATCAGAAGAGGGCTGCCATCTCTAAGAATGTTCTCGTAAAGGCAAATGGACTTGGAGAGGATAACTGGATAACAGCATTTGCCTGAGAAGGCAGGCCACCAGGTGCCACAGGGGAATTGATGGGTTAGAATACCTCAAAAGATGGTGGCGGGGGAGCTATGTAGTGAGTTGCGTGGCCTCTGTGGCAGAAGTAGTGCCTTCATGTAGAAGTGTCAACAACTGAAACAAATTTAGGATTAGAGGTCTAGTCTACTGCTCTGATGAGTAAGATATTGAATAGCAAATAAGAGTGTACTGGAGACCTCCTGGGAGCCAGGATACAGCAATGGACCTGTGGAATGGAGGTCCAATGAATCAAAATGTAAATTTGAACAGGCTCCATACCTTGAGTCTATGTTCAGCTATCTCAGGCATGAATTCGGGGGGGCACAGAAGTGAGGCCAGCTTCATCCGAAATACAGTTAAGGGGGTGTTGGTCTAGCACTGACAGTGGAATAGCCTTAATACAGGGGTTCCATGTTGGTCTTGGGCCTTTGGTAGTTGCTCAAACTGGTAGCAGTGCCAGCTCTAGTTGATGTGGTATGCCGAGTGGCAAACGAAGGAATGTGAACAAAGTATCCTGCACCTGGAATCTTGGAAGAACCTACCTGATCTTGTATGCTACAAACAGCCAGCAACCAACCATTAGCACCTGTTGGATATTTTTGTTGCTTTGTTTTTAATTCCATGATCTTCATCATGGAACTCGAGGCAGCATCTATACAGTTCCCCCATCCAGGCACCGACCAGGCCACGATCTGGTCAGCCTCAGGAAGGTGACTGCAACGGGGATAGAGAACATGCTAGGTCACTCTTCTAAGATCGTTCCAATATAGGTCCAAGAGTGTATGCCCTAACAGACACGAATGAGGCTTTCAGGGCCCTAATACCGAAAACTGCACAGCTGCGTGACTCCCTGAAGGACACTGATTTAAGGATTATATGATCTTGTGGTCTCTCACTGTTCAAGGTCCCAAAGGTTCCTGAAAGAAGGGTTACAATAAGTACAACCTTCAGAGGAACCTGTAAGAGATCCATAGCACCATTAGGCAAAGGGCATCCTTTGGGTTATTTTTGGAGAAGGAGGCATGTCCTGGGAGGGCAGGAAAAGGCACTGCCCCTTCTCTTATTCATTTGAAACTGGAAGGGGAATTCCCTTAGGCCTGCCAGTGGGATTGCGCTCCATGGTCAGATTATAGTGCTTAAATGTGGCAGGGCAGGAATAATCTTGGCCCATACCCCTCAGCTACAAGAGCCTGTTTGGTTACTCAGGGAAATCACTCCCATGAGTATTTTCCCCTCCTCTCTGCCTAAAACAGGTTAGAAAGAACCAGGGTCTGCAGTTTTAACAACTGCATTCTTGGTGGGAGGATCTGTACTGGGAGACAGACCGGCAGCCTAGCCTCCTGCCTAGCTAGCTGGGGCCTGGAAGCCACTCTTGCACTTTCAACGGGGAAGGAGGAGGGGCAAGGGAGGAAAGTGAAATTTAGATTTATGTCACTGGCACCCTCTAATACTCTGTGGCTGCAAGTGCTTTGGTAGGGCTCCCTGCCCTGGCTGCACAGGGAAAGAGTCCCTGCCTCCTTATTTGAGTAGGAAAAGGATGTCCCCACGCTCTGTGAGAATAAGACCATCCACACAGCTTCCTTGACATCCAGCAGCACAGGAGAAGAGTCCCTGCCTCCCTATTTGGGGAGAAACAGGGTGCCCTCAGCCTGCGAATGAGACCACCCATGGCTTCCTGGTCATCTATTGTCCTTCTCCTGCCTCAACAATGTCTCTCCTTGGACGGGAGAGGGAGCATGAGGGAAGGTAGAACTGGAGAAAAATGATGTAGAAAAAGAAAGGAATGGGGTTTGGGTGTCCAGCGGGCTCCTACAAAAAACCTGTGCCCCTTGGCAAAGAAAACGAATTGAGGAGTAGGCTGAAACCCACCACTGGGGACTGGAAGTTGGAACCGAAGATCTGCCTTCTTCACTGATTGGTGGGACTCAGAGTGAGAATGCTGCCTTTGCTCCCAAAAACCTCCGTGTGAAAGACACTTCCATTATGCAAGTAAATTTCATACAGAGGCCACAGGGAGCACTCTGGCTTTACGACTTAAGGTAAGAGAAATACAGAAAGGGGACAGCAAAAAATAAAGCCTTATATAACCCAGTAGCTGTGAGCATTATAAACTAGGCAAATTTATATTAACTGCAACGTTGTGAGTCTCACAACAGTATTTAGCCAATTTAAATAATTCTCTATCACATCTCACCAGTCATTATATTTCTCCATACCTTCACTAACATCACCCCATACTTACAAGAACCATCTGAATGTGAAAGCAGGCTACCTTGAAGAGACTGACATCTCGGCCAGATGCCATTCATGGAGAGGGGTATGGTATAAAAATCAATCCAATACCCTGGGCCTTTTATGCATGTAACTGACACACTGGATCATTATTGTCCAAGCCAATCACTTATTTGGCTGTGTGCAGACTTAGACTGATCTTTGCAAGTATGCATATTATAAGACACATATCCATTCAGTCAAGAAGTGGCACCCATTAAATTACTCAAACACTGGGACATTCACAGCTTTCACGTCAGATTAATTTTGTGTTAACTTTCTGCACAATGTGTTATAGTCTACAAATCTATTAAAATAATCATATGTCTTCATTTTGAGGGTGGAACTGTACAAGAAACACTGCGACAGCGCATAGAATACTTATGCTTAACTACTATACTAAACAAAGAAGAACGTCCGGATGCTATGAGAACACCACTGAAGGTCCCATCACTACGGGTACGATCTAGGTGCTGTTACGTTCAGTGGCCTCATTTATTCTAATCCATATGGAATGCAGCGGAGAACACCAAGCACTGTAACTTAACAAAACAAATTGACTTCATAGGAGTCTTTAAAAGCCTGTACACCATAGATTAACCAGGGTTTAAACCACCCTTAAGATTCCATATTTGCAGTTCAAGTTTTAAAAACAGGTATATATGCTGAGACTAAAGCAACACTGATCACACACAGTCTTGGAATACATTTTAAACTCTACGGAATAGGTTGATGTTGCCAGTTAGCAATGCCAGAAGATGGAGAAGAGAGACTATAGGGATGAGTTGGAGTGATGGCTTTGAGCTCAGCACTTGCCACAGTTACACTCAGAAGGCACTTTCCACTACATCCTCAAAGGACCCCTTCTGTAAAACTTGTGCAGGTGACAATACCTTCTAGAAGAAACCATTAGAACACACATTCACTGATCTCTGGAGAAAGACACAGTAAAGGAAGCGCACTGAACATCTACTGCTATGCCAAATGATTAGACCAGGAGATATTTGGGTTCAGAACTTATGCTTGGCCTTTTCCCATGTGCAAGCCCCTGAGCTTCTTGGAGGAAGGGTGGGATGGAAAAAGGAGAGGGGAGACAGAGAAACAAAGCCTGCACTTGGCTGCAACTTTAGCATCTGCACATTCACACCTGATTAGCAATGGTCAAAAAATGCTGGTGGAAGCTGGCTGCTCAGTTTATCATACAAGCCGAACAAAGTCTGCGTCCAGTGGCACCTTTAAGACCAACAGAGTTTTATTCAAGGCATGAGCTTTTGTGTGCAAGGCACACTTTTTCAAATACAATGAACTGGAAACTATCAGTCCATACTTATAGGCAGAGGGTGGACAGTAAATTAGCATACAGCATAATGAAGATGTTTAACAGATTCAAGGACCAAACGGGAATGACAGGCTTAGTTTATATGGTTACCATTTGTTTGGGTTTAATTCTTGGGGGGGGGGGGACGACATGGTAAAGGAAATACATATGTCATAACTGGAGATTGATGGGCAGATGTATCCTTAACTGTGGAATGTTGAGAGTAATTAACTGAGATGGAGGCGACGGAGATGCTGTAAGCTAATTTACTGCACATGAAAGCTTTGTTCTGCTGCTTCAGACCAACGTGGCTACCAACCTGAATCTTCATCGTATAAGGTTATGCTTATCTGATAGCAAAATTTTTCACAGTGCTATGAAACGTAGCATTTTTAAAACATACTTAGACGCTCATATCTATACGCTCAGTGCAGTACTCAGTGTCTGTAAAGATTATGCTGACACAAGGCCGTATTCCAAAGTCTTCCACACATCCCAGTTTGTATTAATTTACTACCTAAATCAATAACTCCATCTAACAAACCACATTCACTGGGTTCACTGTGAACAGTAGGGGTCAAAATGCATTGAGATCCACCATTACATTTATATTATGAAAAGAGCTTTTGCTGTCTAAGAGAAAGAGAATCAGTTTAAGAACACAGTTAATGGTAATACTTTAATTGTACTGAATGAGTGCTGTAAACACAAAACACCCAAATAAATACTTCAGGCAATCTCACCAATGTGAAGGAAGTGATTAAAAACACCCCCCCCAAGAGGTCTACAGTGATACCCACAAAAATGCAGCTATTCTTACAGAAACTGGTCTACTTGGCTTAACTGACTTGAAACACTAAGTGGGGGGGGGGGGGGTCCCCAACCTTTCTGAGCCTGCAGGCACCTGCAGGCTGCCACAGGAGCTGGAGTCAGCCATCCCAGTGGCTACCGCAGCTCACCTCCCATCACATTTGTGCTTTGGTGGCAGCTGCTGCTGCTGCAGCATCCATTTTAAAAATCTGCACAGCCAACCAAATCTCCAGTGGCCAATAAGAAGCCCCACCTGGCCACATCCCCTTTCTAAGAACCCTTGACAGGCAGCAGGAAAGGTGTCAGTGGGCGCCATGACACCCACAGGCACCCCTGCTCTAAGCACTACTGAGACGCACTAGCAAGGGCCTGTTGCACTTACCTGACAGTCAGTCAACTTATTTTCAATACACAATGCTAGTTGCACAATCATTTGAGTTCTCAAAGTGCTTTTCAGAAGACCATTAAGAGTTACCAGAGTCTCCCAGACACTTCTTCCTCCCCATACCAATGTTATGACGCTTACTGGGTTTTCCCCATTCTCGTAACATTTATGACATACCTGGGCTTTTGCCAGTACAGAACCACATGGGACTGGGGCAGAGCCATTGCCAAGATATGAAACTGAATGCATTCTGCCGTCTGACAAGTGGGGAAACCTTCTATCCTGTCAGGACTGGTAGAAAGAAATGCCGCGGGAGATCACGAGATAAACTGGCTCTCCCCCCTTTGTTGAGCTTGCACACAGAGCTCCTGAAAGGAAACGATATGCCCAAACACAACCAGTGCCCACATGATTCAGCAAACTGAAAGGGAAGAGCAGCTCACAGACCAAGCCTCCTTCCACATCTGTGCGATGACTGTAGCAGTGGCTCTCACTGCCTGAGACTGCCACTCACACAAATGCACACACCCCGAGAAAAGCCTTCTAGAAGGAAAAGAGTCTAATGCTGTTCCTTCAAGCCGTTCCTCTCTCTGCTTCAGTACAGCAGCTGACCAGCTGTGGTTCTCCAGGGCCTCAGGCAAGGGACTTTCCAAGCACTACTACCAAAGAGCCTTTAGCTGAAGATGACAGAGGATTGATGCGTGCCAAGCCTGGGCTCCAACCACAACACTCAGATGCTTTATCACGGTGGTTCCCAACCTTTTCAAGGATGAGGATACCTTTTCTAACCAAAAAATTTCACAGACATCCCCCCCCCCCCAATACTGGTTGTACTGTAAGTATCTAATGATTCAGAAAACATGTAATGATAGAAAGACCAAGATAACAATACTCAGCGCGTCTATGGACTTGAATACCCCTTGTAATAAATCCACACACACACCCCGCACCAGGTTGGGGACCAATGATATACTGGGAAAGAAATGACCAGCGTTGAAGCCTGGAGTACGGAATCACCGACAAACCTCACAGAAAGCACCGAAAATGGACAGGGGAAATGCAAGTTATTTTACGACCAGGTATTGTACAGAATTTCTGATTTTCATAGCGGATTACCGTGCGGAGACAAAATAAGGAGAATTCTTCATTTCCCCCAAGAACTGCAGTTTGCTCGGAGTGTCATTTTCCAGCTAATTCTGGCATTAAAATTAAGCAGCGTATTTACTTTTTACATAGAAGGCTACATAAAACACTGTACACGTAACACGGCATATATAATTCCTCCCCATCTTCAAACCCAGCTCTGCTTCGACTGAGTCAGACCATCAAGCCTATCAAGGTCAGTCTTTGGCTAGTCTGACTGGCAGTGACCCTCTAGGGTCTCAGGCAGAGAGATCTTTCACATCACCTCCTATCCAGTCCTCCTTAACTGGAAATACCAGGGATTGAGCCTGGGACCATCTGCGTGTAAAGCAGATGCTCTGCCACTGAGCCACAGCTGTATCTCTACAAATCAATGGATTCAGACTACAGTAACTCTGCACAAGAATACCCTAAGACACTCCGTCTCAATTTTTTAAAAAAAATCTACTTAGTATTAATTTACTACTGTCCCTAAATTAATTTACTTCTTATTTGCTGTAGAAAGGCATCATCTTCATTTGCCCTGAGGCCATTTTTGTCTACTGTGTGATTTCTCAACAATGTGGAGTTCAGCAGTTTTGCACTTGAAATTCATAGAACTATATCAAGTATGAAAAAAACCAAAAAACTGCATAGTCAAAATTACAACCATTCACATAAACAAAGCAACACTGGTTTAACATTCTACATTAATTCTGCACAATTCCAAAGTATAGAAAAGAGATGAAGCTTAAGGAATTAGTATCAATACACACAAAGAACACAAAATTGAGAAGTAACGCCAATCAAAATCAATATTTACTCTTCAGAGTCTTGACAATATACAGGTCACTTGAATGTATGACAACCACTTTAGAAATGTGACTAAAAAAGGACTTTTCCCAAGCCAAAATTGTAATACAAACATGAAGAGAGGCCCTCTTCCACTAAAACAAATGGGATGTTCCCCCTCACACACAATCCCCTGCAATGAACCATTGCAACTAAGCACTTCCTTTAATTATAATCCATCCTTTGGAACAAAACACTTTTGATCTTCCCAAGTAAGGAAAGAACTTTTAGGCGGGAGATTTGTTGTACTAAAGATTAACATTTAAAATAATGTGAGATTGAATAGTTTGGGCACACTTCAATGGACACCAGAATATTAGATTAATATTGCCTTTTACTCCATAGTACTGACTCATAAAACATATCTCATTTGAAAATCAATCGTATATCAGTAACATACATACATACATCAAAGTGTCACAACACTTCACAAAACAGTTTGCCCTGTAACTGATTTAATTGTTTCTCCCCAGTCTTGGCTTTAAGTACACAAGGAAGTTTTAGGGTTATTTTTTTTTAAAAAAAAATCCTAGTTTTCTATCCTTCCCTAATTACAGGGCCCAGTTTACAAGTGGTCCTTATCAGAAGCTACCAGACTCCAAAAAAAAGAAGGCACTCAACTGATTCTAACAGTGTTTAAGCGATGATTATCAGTGCAATTTCATTTAACAGTGGTTAAGTATTCAAACATTCAGTAGAAGTTCTAATGAGGAAAGAAGCCAGTTACTCTTGAAAGTGACCAATTTTTTAATAATGAAATCTTAAAAACGGCCATTCTACAAGAAAGGAAATGGCATCTGGCCAAGTCTCTACAGCAAAGTGGCCCATTAACCAGGTGGCGTTTTAAACCCAACAACCTCAGCTTGCTGCCCACTCCAAAGAAGAATGGGAAAAGGGAGAATTTCAACCAACCAGGTAAACACACACTGCTGAATCACCTTGATTGATTGATCAAAGCTTGCAGTTGCTAAGAGACCATTACTAACCCCCCCCCCCCAGTAATCCCTTGGTGAGGGGGAGGCAGAAAGATGGACTAGGATTTTAATTCCAAAGGGGGCAGGTGCGTGTCTCTGTCAAAACAATGAGGAGGAGTATGGTAGACTCTTTAAAAAGACAGAGAGAGAGAGAGATTTTATCTTTTGTGGACACCACAGCATAGAAAGAAGTGGGCTAATTCACAGAAGTTTAAGACCAGACTAAAATTCTGGCACTTTTTTAAAAAAGAAGAAGAAGAAGATTGTATTCCACCTTTCGTAGACGTCAGAGCATCCCGAAAAATGAACACCACCACCCCCTCTGCAAAAGCTTAAACTGGGATGCAGGTTCGGCATCACCCTGCTGGCTCAGAGCATCCTTAAAAGCAAGTTCTGAAACCACCGGCAAATGTCACCTTCGCTTCCCTGAGGGAGGTGGGGAAAGAGCAAAAAAGAGATGGAAGGTTTGGGGGGGGGGGGGCGGAGATTCCCTCTAAACTGAGTCAGTGCGCGCCAGCTCACAGTTCTTTTAGCCTCCGGCTCACCCATTTCTGTCTTCGCTCTGGAAGGATGGCTCCAGAGCAAACTGATTTACGCAGCGGCCGAGTCGCTCGCTCTCAACTTTAATTGCCAGCAGCTCACAGAGTAGAATTTTTGCTCACAAGACTCCACAGCTTAAAGGGAGCATTGCTGGTGATTGGGGGGGGGGGGGGGGCGTTTAAATGCGAGCGAGCGAGAGAAAAGCAGGTCTCCTTGCACCTGCGCTGCCCACACACACAACACCTGCCGGCCTTTGTCCTGGCTGCTCGGGATGCGGCCAGGCAAGGCAGGCGGGTGGGAGGGAGGGAGGAAGATAGATAGATAGATAAGGAGGACACCCAGACCCCCCCCCCAAAAAAAGCCTGCATTCACACACACACACAGACACAGGGTGGACGTGAGGGAGGAAAGAGGGGAGGCGCTCTAAAGGTGGCTCTCCCCGGCAGAGAAGGGCCTCGCCTCGAGGAGATTCCTCTACCGAGGCAGAGAAGGCAAAGGAAGGGGGGGGGGGCTGGTTGCCTGGACGTCCAAGAACCGCCCCCTCGCCCCTCGCTGCGGGGGGAACAGGAGAGAGAGAGAGAGAGAGAGAGAGCGAGGCCTACGCGCCGGCGCCTCCCTCCCTCCCCCCCCCCCCCCCTTCTCGCTCTCTGGGGCTCCTCCGCGCCTCTCCCACTCACCATGAGCTCGATGGTCTTGTCCTCGATCACCGGCTCCGGCTCCATCGCGGCTGGGGCGGCGGCGGCGGCTCCTCCTTCTCGGCGGGGGAGGGGAACCCCCGTCTTGACCCGCTCGCGTTTTTTTTCTTCCTCCCCCCCCGACCGGCCCTGTGAGGAGGAGGAGGAGGAGGAGGAGGAGGCGGCCGCCGCCGGCTCAGACAGACAGACCGACTCACCTCCGCCTCCTTCTCTCGGCCGCGCGCCCGGAAGAGGAAGTGAGGCAGCAGGCCGAGGAGGATGAGGCGAATGCGGCGGCGGCGGGTCTGGTGGCGGAAGCAGCGGAAGCAGCAGCAGCACCACTACCACCAGCAGCAACGGCAGCGGCGCTGCCTTCCGTCCGCCGCAGGGGGACGGCGAGCCGCCACGGAGGGGGAGGGGGGACTACCACTCCCGGCAGGCTGTGTGGTCTGCGGCGACTGCGACCTGCATGCACCGCGGCAGGAGGAGGGAAGAAAAAGAGAGCCGCCTATATCGTTACCCGACATCCTTTGCGGCGGGTGCCTTTCTTTCTGTTTTTTTTAAAGGCGTGTTTCCCAGCATGCAAAGCGGTGCTTTCCCTTTGGGGAACCGGAGGAGCTGCGTGGGTCTGTCGCAGGGAAATTAATCACTCGGCAGAGAGCTGGGGTGATCAGCCCTGGATTGAGAAAGACCTGGCGGCTTGGGGGGTGGAGCCTGGGGAGGGTGGGGTTTGGGGAGGGGCGGTGCTTCAGTGGGGTAGAATGTCCTTTTCCCAAAATTGCGTTTTCTCCTGGTGAACTGATCTCTGTCGCCTGGAGGTCAACTGTAAAAGCTGGGGATTTCCAGCCACCACCTGGAGGCTGGCAACCCCACAAGTGGCCTTCAAGAAGTTTTTTTTTAAAAAACTAGCTGATCATAAAGCTGTCCTAAATCAGAGTTCACTGACCCTACACCCCCCCCCCCATTTTTATCTCCAAAAGTAGAACGAAATTCGAGTTCAGTAGCATTTTCAAGACTTAGAAAAGTAAGAGCCGTATCTATACAGACCATCTTATTATTTATTTTTTTATTTAGGTTTCTATACCGCCCTCTCCACAAGTGAGCTTAAGGCAGGTACAACATGCAGTATACTGAACAAGGAATAAAAACAACTATTCCAAAATTCCAACTTAGTCACAAGATGGCCTTTTTCAAAACTTACGGTGTCAGAAATAAATAGAAGCATGAATAGTCCAGGTTCTCAGAATGGTAGGATTGTTGCCGTCAGACTCAAAAGGGCAGCTTAAGTAGAAGGGGCCAGATCAATTGGACATCTGCTCCTCAACCAAAGGCCTGGTGGAATAGGGTGGTTTTTTTAACAGACCTCTCCCATATTCAGCATCAAATCGCATACCACAAGC
Source organism: Lepidodactylus listeri (assembly GCA_029233225.1). Lineage (NCBI taxonomy): Eukaryota > Metazoa > Chordata > Lepidosauria > Squamata > Gekkonidae > Lepidodactylus > Lepidodactylus listeri. The sequence goes on from JARCFY010000016.1 coordinate 20,289,392, forward strand.
CAGGCCCACAGACAACCATAAAGAACCATGGACCCAGCACGTCATGGCACCACAATGGTGCAAGAACATGGATGATCATTTTAACTGTTCTACAACAGAACAACAGCAGAATATGTGTGTGTGTGTATTTATTCACACACACACACACACACACTGTAAGCCACCTTGAGCCTAGGCGGGATACAAATTAAAATAAATCCTCTGAAATTATCTTCATGAAAGTAAGACCTTGGATAAGGGGCTAAGGGAAGAATTTCCCCCAAGCTGTGAATGAAACATCAGGTAGATCCATATTTCTTTGTTTCCCAAGACCAGGACATCAAATAGCTTCTTGAAATGGCACATAACTGTTGGAAGTGTACTGCAGAAAGGTATTTAAAGGATGTGATACCATAAAGACAAACTTCACATCTTCACACCATAATATCCCAGCAGTCGCCTTAAGTGGCTCAGTAGCAGAGATATTTACAAAACAACAGATTAGTCCAATGCTGCCAAAAATTCAGTAAGCATCTGCTACGACCACCTCACAAGTCCTTTTTTCAAGCAGCAGCACTTTGTGTAGGGGGGGGGGGGGGAGAGAGAGAAGCACAAGCCCCTTGCTAGAAGACAAGTCGTGGTTGAGTTATGGTGGCCCTGCAGGGTTTTCAAGATGAGACGAACCGAGGTAGTTTGCCATTGCCTGCCTCTGCATAGTGACCCTGGACTTCTTTAGTGGTCTCCCAATCAAGTACTATCCAGGGCTGACCCTTCTTAGCAACCGGGATCTGACAAGATTGGGCCAGCCTGGGCCATTCGGGTTAGATCTACCTCGGTAGGTGGAATGCCTCTAGAAGAAAGGGTAGGGAATCTGTAGAATGTGCACTCACCAGGAAAGGCTGAAACATAGCTTGACAGCAGGACGTTGTCAGGTGGAGCCCCATCCCACCTTAATAGCTGCAAAGCACGTTGTTAGCAGAAACATGGTTTCCCAAACTCCCGTCAGCTTCCATAGCTGTCTGCTCATGCTCCCAGGATGCTAATTCCGGTCCTTTATCTGTCCCAACACGGTGATGGAGGCTGACTGACTCAGCTTGCTCTTCCGTGTATCCTGGCAGAGACAGAAGCTGTTAGATGTGCTCAAAAAGTTACATATGAGCGTTTTTATGAGCGTAAACACTGATGCAAGTTGTGGTTAGTCCATTTGGATTCTAGGGGGAGTTGTAGTGCATTTTGTCTGTCTTACTGAATGCTGTTCTTGTCTTTTCCCCCTGCTGCTTGTTGGGCTTCCTCTCTGTCTGCAGGTTCTCGTGTCTTGAAGATATCTTTGCTGTCAGAAGGCCTACAGTTAGTTAAGGCTTTTGGCAATCCCTGCTGATGCAGTAAATATTATTAAAAACAGCTGTAACAATAGTGACAGAAACTGGTGACAGTTACCTTTTCAGGTGCTAACCAGACTGAGGGGATGGGACTTACGTAAACGGTGTCACTTCTAGCGGCATAATAGAAGTGACGTCAACATAAGGTTGGTAACTCCAGGTTGGGAAATTTCTGGAGATTTGGGGTTCGAGCCTAGGAATGGTGGGGTGTGGGGAGAAGAGGGACCTCAGCAAATAGGGTTGCCAGCCTCCAAGTGGGAGCAAGGGATCCCTCAATTTGGTGGTCTGCTGGCTGCCAGGGGAAGCCCTACCCACAACAGCCACCACCCATCACAATGCCCTCGGCATGACATCACATGGAAGAGACATCATCACACCCAGGATGCCACATGGTGACACTCTGGTATTTGGGACAAAACTCTATATGGTAATTGTTCACTATTAAATTAGGAGGGAATAATTTCATACATGGCTTCTTATTCAGAAAACCATATTAGGCTCAGAAATCTACTGTGGCAGACACACGCACCCGACAGACGGGACCTTCAAAATCCTTACCCTAGAAACACCTCTGTGCTCGGGCCCTTCACTCAGAAAGCACTGTGCAGCCACGAGCAAGAGAATCCTCTTCCGTCATAAACCCACCACTATGACATCATTGTCCTTAGACTGTTAAGCTATGCTCCCTCTAAGCTGTGGAGTCTTGTGAGCAAAAATTCTACTTTGTGAGCCTACTGGCATTAAAGTTGTGAGTGAGCGATTTGGCTGCTGCATCAGTTTGCTCTGGAGCCATCCTTCCTGAGCGAAGACAAAAATGTGTGAGCCAGAGGCTAAAAAAACTGTGAGCTAGCTCACACCAACTCAGCTTAGAGGGAGCCCTACTGTTAAGTCCTTGGGGAAGCAGTGGGAGGAGTCAGATGCAACATCCTTATCTCTAAGTTAGTGGGAAGGGTACCCAAGGGCTTAGGTGAAGATGAGGCTGCCAGCTGGCCAGGAAAATAGAAATCATGGAATATCACCAGAATGATCATCTTCCTTACAGGAAGCAGCAAATTTATTTTAAATATATTTTTTTAAATCCCACCCTTCCCCTAAGCAGCTCAGTATGGTATTCATCTCCCCTTCTTTTTATTCTCGCAACAACCCTGAGAGGGAAGGTTAGGCTGAGAGAGTTTGAATAACCCAAGATAGGGAGAGACTGACTAACGCAAGATCACCCAGGATAGAGCAGGGATTCAAAACCTGGGTCTCCCAGATCCCAGTGTGACACTTGGATAACTACATACACCATGCTGGCTCTCTACATGTCTCGTCGTTATTGTTGTTGACTTGTAGACTGCCCTTTCCCTCGGGCAGGGCTGAGGGCGATTTACAAGACAAAAACAATAGCTAATTTAGATTATGTTAAAACTATAATAAAATACCATACAATCAATCAATAAAAGACAGTCTGTTTGAAGTTGGCAAAAATTTCGGGGGGGGGGGGGTTGTAGCTTCCCTGTAGCCTCCTAAGGGGGTAGGGGGAGGTTTGAGAGTGCCCAGATTAGTTGCTGTCCCGTCGCTGTCCTCATCCAAAGGCCTGGAGGAACATCTCTGCCTTACAAGCCCTGCAGAAAGGTGATGGATTCCGCAGGGCACAGATATTCTCCGGCAGAGCATTCCACCAGGTGGAACTTTTTTGGCCCTGGCCCTGGTTGAGGACAGCTGGATCTCTCAGGCTAAGGACCACTGGCAGATGTTTACTGCTGGAGCGTAGTGCTCTGTTGGGGGCATACTGAGAGAGGTGGTCTTGAAGGCGGTATGAACGCCACATGTGTTAGCAGCCAGATCTCTCCTGCAGAAACTCTTATTCAAGTTGCCCCTCTTAATCACCCACCCAATCCTGTGTGTACTGTACATCCTGGCCCAGTAGCAGAAACAAGATGGAACTGAAAACAAAATGGACGCTAGTCAGAAACAAGCCTGGGAAACTATTTTTGGGAAGGTGACTCAAGAGTACTGACTTGCTAATAGCTCTTCTCCCCACCCTAAAAGAGACACTAAAATTCAACATTGGGTTTCTCAGGAAGGACAATCCCCCATCTTGGAGTGACCTCAGCACACCTGGCCATGTTTCCCCTTGCCCATTCCCCTAAATTAATAGGCTATTCAGATAACCTGAGAGCCTCCCCTATCCTGTACTCAAGGGTTATCAGAACAGTTCAACCAGAAATTATAAATTAAAAAAATGAAAGAAACCACTTTCAGTATACACCGGACAGTTAACACTTCCATTGTACTTCCCTTCATATCAGACAAATCTTAAGATATTTATCTCCCTCCTGGGATATTTATACGTCATCTACTAGCTGTGATTGATTGCTGTTATTTTAGTGCATTATAGGATTGTTAAAGTTTTAATTTGTATGGAATTTAGGGGAAGGGAATGAATGAATAAAACCCATCAAGTGCCATTAGCAACACTTATGCATCTGTCACGAGTTTCCCTAGGTCTTTGCCCACCCTGAGAAATCTAATCAAGCTATCGTTATAGGGACACACATGTTAGACCGCCTCAGGGCTAATTTTTCCTATAACTGGGCACACTCTGCCCAGTGAAGTGGGTGGATGTTCTCAGTGCTAGACATCATATCTAGACACTTGGCTGTGGGCTGCCTCCTCCTCTCCAGATTAAAGCCGCCATTCTCTTGCACTGCTTTCTGTGGACTTTGCTTCTCCAGGACTTCGTAAATATCACCCTCCCTGAATCACTTTCCCTGATAGTCTTTTATTTTTCTCTTAGTTGTGTCCCGTCCCCCCGTGTACTCTGTGTGTATGTTTTGCTCTATTTCTTTTTCAATATGCTGTTCAGGTGTGTATCTGTAAGCTGCAAACCTACTTTTGATTTATTGACATTCACCACAAAAATCTCATGCTCAGAGTTCTGAGTCTAGGACCCAGGGGAAAAACATGAAATGGCTGAGCGATTGAGAGAGTCTGGCGAAGCAAGCTATGATGCAGCAGCAGCAACAGGAAGCAGGAGATGGCCAGTTCCAGTGTGGGCCTGATAGAAGCCCTCCGGGGGCCTCATCTGGCCCCCGGGCCGCAGATTTAACACCCCTCTCAAAGGGAACCATCCCCGTAAATGTTGCTGGAGATCCCCTAGTTACCCACTTCTCTCTAAGCTAATTTCTCCCCACTAATTATTAAAACAACAATTCCGGGAAACACATGAAGCTACCTTATTCTGAATCAGACCCTCGGTCCACCAAGGACAGTATTGTCAACTCGGACAGGCAACCGCTTTCCAGGGTCTCAGGGAAAAGTCTGTTTACATCACCTGCTGCCTGAGTTTTTTAACTGGAGACGCCGGGGATTGAACCCAGAACCTCCTGCACACCAAGCAGCAGCTCTTCCACTGTGCCACAGGCCTTCCATCCCCACAGAGACACTAAATGGCCATTTGGCCAGTGAACTGATCCTGTGCTTAAAATTCTACCACCTTCCCAATGTACCTGATTTAATGGTTCTGTGATATTCAATGGCTGGCACATTCTTATACCGGCCTCCCACTAAACAACCATTCTCGGAGCACGGTTTCTCTTTAAAATAAATAAAAAATGACAAACTGAAACAGGAACAACAGAGCTTCTTCAGTTAAACCTGGTTAGAGAGAAGCCAGCACTGCATGAAGTCAGTGGAGTTTCAGCCTCCCCGGGAAAGCGCTTCCGAGAAAGGATCACAAATACAAACAACGCCAAAGTCATTTGGGAATGTCTCTTCCAAGAGGCTGCCCATTAGTGCTAAGTGGACTGGGCTTTCAAACAGCTCTGAAGCATGAGTTTTGCACACCTGCCTGTCATCGAGGGCTCCTTTGCTCTGCACTCTCTCTCTTTCTGTGCAGGGCACAACCCTTTCCAAAGCACAACACATTATCTGAGGGTCAGGAAGGCCTATGACCCTGGTCAGCCAGTCACTCGCTCTGTGCATCTGCAAAGTTAAATTGTCTCTATTTCCTTTCGGCTGAATCCGCCACCTCTGTGGTTAACCACTATTCAAGCTTAACAGCGGGATCTTGTGTTATCTTGTCACCTTTCTCCTTATTAAGTCTTTTTAATTAAAATAGTAATCATTCTTGGAAAGAATAATTGTTGCCCATCACGGGTGCCAGCTGTCATTAACGTGTGTGTGTGGGATTTCCAGGCAGCCAAGCTTTGTGTGTTTCCCAGAGAGCATGGAGGCCGGGATCTCAAAATTGGTTGGCCCTCCCAGGACGGAAAGACGCCAGACTGGCCTTCACCAGGGCCAGGGCATTCTCAGTAGGGGCTCCATACTGGTGGGATGAGCTCCCGGAAGACATCAGGGCTTGCAAAATGGAGCTCTTCCAGAGACCTTTGATTGGGAGCCGCTACTGATAACAGCTGAACTGTGGTAAGGTCCTCTATGCTATTACCTGTGCTATGCTATGCCTGTGATATACTTGATACTGACTTTGGCCATACTCCTTTGTCATCATCTTACCGCGGCCTATTGGGATCACTTTGTATTGCTATAATGCCACCAGCACTGTATTTGTAATGTATATGAGTTTCATGATGTTTATCCTTTTAACTTTTAACGGAAGCCGCCCTGAGCCTGCTTGGAAGGGAGGGTGGGATATAAATCGAATTAAAGAAATTAAGTGCTGTCAAGTTGCAGCCAAATGATGGCAACCCCATAGGGTTTTCAAGGCAAGAGACATTCAGAGATAGTTTGCCATTGCCTTCTTTCTGCATAGTGACCCTGGACTTCCTTGGTGGTCTCCCATCCAAATACCAACCAGGGCTGACCCTGCTTAGCTTCCAAGATCTGACAAGATCAGGCTAGCCTGGGCCATCCAGGTCAGGGAAGCCATGCTAGTGTTCAAGGAAAATTCCAAGCATCACAGAAATGTAATAAGGACCAACTGAAGTATGAACGCAGCTATGTCTCAATGGTGGTGGAAAGTGTCACCAAGCAGCAGCCGACTTACGCTGACCCCATAGGGTTTGGCAAGGCGAGAGACATTCGGAGGTGATTTGCCATTGCCTTCTTTTCTGCATGGTGCCCCCAGACTTCCTTGCTGGACTCCCCAAAGTACTAAACAGGGCTGACCCTGCTTAACTTCCAAGTTCTGAGTAGCCTGGGCCATCCAGGCCTTAATAAGGCATCCCAGTATCTCATCCCAGTATCCCGTAGCCAGAAATTTTTGGCTGGTGGGATAGGGGCCAGGGTGCTGGGGCAGGGGAGCGGGGAACTTAATTAGTGGGGTAGCAAAGGAAAGAGAAAGATGGCATGCGCCTCTCTCTCTCTGCTTCCCCAGCCCCCATCTCGCGGCCTCAGGGAGGCTGGGGTAGGAAAGGGAAGCCTGCCGCTTCTGGTCAGTTTCACTTCCCTCAGATCAACTGTTAAAACTAACAGTTTATGGTGGTGGTGGGGAGAGAATGAAACTGACCAGAAGAAGCAAGGCGGCTTCCCTTTCCTTCCCCCGACTCCCCATGGTGGGGAGGTCTGGGATCCTCCTGGGGTGGGGCAGGGCTAATCGGGGGGGGGGGCAGGGCCCCTAAATGCCCTCACCACGGCTACAGATGGGGCTGGCAGTACTGCTGCTTTCAGGTGACTCCCAGGATACTGGGTCGTATGAAGGTCAGAGCAGTTTATGCAGCTGAAAGCTCTACGTTGAAGACCTATCAAAGGCAGCACACAACTAAGATAAGTCTCAGCTGCTAGTTGACAAAAAAAAAAGGGCGACAAAAAAAGACAAAAGGGACAGGATTTTTTTTTTTTTTTTAAATTGCGTGTAGATTAGAATTGCTGCCAGTTGGCCGACGGTAAATTGCTCTGATGTCACCTTGCAACATTATGGGCAACTCAGTTTCCTATGCAGAAGACTCTGCCTCGGATTTTTTATAACTGTTTTTTTTTTAATTGGCTAGTAGTGATTTGACTTCTTCCCCAATCCTTTCCCAGCCTAGCTCCATTTCTGCCAGCTATGCTGCCATGGCAAGTGGGGTGATGGAGGTTGGGTGAAGCCTGTATTGAAGACAGAGGTCTCCTGGTATTTTCACTTTTGATTCTTGCTCGCTGTCTTCTGTGCCTGCTTGTGCCTGACCTTGGTGCCTGGGTGCTCCTATTCCCCTGGGATCCTATAGTCGTTATTTTACGTGCGTGCTTGCTTGCGATTGGCCTTATTCCATCCTGCGATGTCTTTTGAATTCTGTATAACTTCCCAACTCCCGCCTGGAGACTTATTCCTGACGCAAAGTGTGCACAGATGACCTGCCTTTCCTGATCTCAATAAACTGAATCCTGGTTAAGGACCACTGTTGGGACTGATTGCTGTGGGACTCGGACAATTTCTGACCACAGCCTTCCTTCAAGTATCCTGGTTCTGGGTACTCCCTGCTCCAGCGCCCTACCTGCTGAGCTAATTTCCATGCAAGTTTCATAGCACCTGACATCCTAATAGCATCATTATTAGAGTGATGTTCTGGTTATGTGCTGCTTAAAACCCGGAATTATTAAGCTGTCATACTTAATTTTATTGGTCGCATGTATCGTGATGATCTTACCATTTTAGTGTATTAATCGCTACAGCTCTCGAGCTAATACACTGAATAAACGAATATCCTTTCCCACCGACTACATACAACTCCTTTCCCCGAGACCCTGAGAGAGAGCACAGCTAGAAGAAAATCTTACCAAAGGCCTGTCTAAGCACACCTGGGGCTGCAGATCTCTTTGCTGCTGTTCTGCCGTCATGTTGCAACAGACTTATGGTAACCCCATATGGTTCTCAAGATTAGAGGTGGTTTGCAATTGCCTGCCTTTGCATAGCGACTGGCATTCCTTGGTGGTCTCCCATCCAAATACTGACCAGGGCCAACCCTGCATAGCTTCCAAGAGTGGACTATCCTAGATGATCCTAGCTCTTGGTAATTAGCCTCAGGAGCAATGTTCCCTCTAAGCTGTGGAGTCTTGTGAGCAGAAATTCTACTTTGTGAGCTACTGGCATTAAAGTTGTGAGCGAATGATTTGGCTGCTGCATAAGTTAGTTTGCTCTGGAGCCATCCTTCCTGAGCTGAGACAAAAATGTGTGAGCTGGAGGCTAAAAAACTGTGAGCTAGCTCATACTATCTCAGCTTAGAGGGAACACTGCTCAGGAGTAGGTGGTATGGCATCTGTTATCAGTCAGGGACCCAGCTCTATGGATGTCTCTGGTACAGAGTTGAGCAGTCAGGAACGAAGAGAGAAAGGTAAACCATGTAGGATGAACTGTGCTCCTGTCTTTCAAGTCCAATCTCTCTCTTTTACTTTTTTTGTCCTCTTGGGCTACTGCTGCCGACAGCTCTTGTCTCCAAACTATCAGCTGAAGCGTCTGAAAAAGAAATGTCAACATGACCTAGAAACACAACAGTGAGGGATAAAAGAATTAGTGAAAAGCACTGCAGTAAAGCCTGCAGGCCCCAGGCTTGGGAATAATTGCAGAGAGAGAACTTTGCATATTCGCATGGCTATATTCGGACTCGTTAGCAGACCAACCAATTTATTACAGTGTACGATTTCATGTGCCACAGCCCCATTTATCCATTTCTGCATAGAACTGCAATTCCACTTGGAGAACTAAGGAAACCAGATGCCCCCATGGTTAAATCCAGTCTTCAGTGCACAACTGTGGTATCAGGCCATTCGGCAGACCAGCTAAGGACTGCTTTCTCTCGCTGGGGTGAACGTACATACTTCCTGAATGAGCAGCTGCCCCTTTTCAGTGTAGCTAAGACCCCGGATGTCAAAAGAACTCTGTTAAACTTACCACTGAAAGGTACGTTGATCACATAAGGAACTTTGAAAGTAAGGTAGTCTCCAGTGGTGCAAGGCTTAGTAGAGAGCAGTTTTTTGGCCACCAAGTGGTACTTGACTTATGGCGACCCTGTAGGGGTTTCAAGGCAAGTGACGGTTACAGATGGTTTTCCATTGCCTGCCTCCATGTCACAACCCTGGTATTCCTTAGAGGTCTTTGATCTAAATACTAACCGGGGCTGACCCTGCTTAGCTTCTGAGATCTGAAAAGACTGGGCGAGCCAGAGGTCAGGGCAAAATTGGGAGGCTCCAATCCACAGACGACATCCTCCACAAGTGGTGGTGGTGGAAAGTGCCCTCAAGCTGCACTTGACTTATAGTAACCCCAGAGGGTGTTCAGGTAAGGGGTGAACAGAGGTGGTTTGCCGTTGCCGGTCTCCGCATCACAATCCTGGATTTCCTTGGTGGTCTCCCATCCACGCACTAGCCAGGGCCGATCTTGCTTAGCTTCTGAGATCTGATGGGACTGAGCTGGCCTGAGCCAACACTGCAGTTTTCAGATACCATGGACTCAGAAGGCAGAGTGCCAATGAAAATTTTTGGCTCAGGCGCTGAACAAAGGCTCAAAGGCTTCAGCCCTCTATCGAGAACAATCTGAAACGATTTAAGACAAGCAACAGCCGACGCTGCAACCCTCCCGCAAGTCAAAATAAAATCAGGAATCCAGGCTATATTCTTAAATATGGTTTAATACTCTTCTCCATTTCTGTACATCACAACACCAAGATATCACTGCTGGGAGCTCTCTGAAGAGGCTACGTAGTATGCAAAAGAGGCTAGGATTTCCACTCTCGTAATGTGTTTTGTGTGAGCGTAATACATATCAGTATATATTGATATACACATCAATATATAATGCAATATATATCACCAGAGATAACACATTGATTGAAGAGGATACAAAAATTTGGCATCATTTCCAAACTTAAATAGTAAAAATAAAACTACCCCCCCAAAAAAGAAAAGAAAAAAATAAGGAGCCGCATAACCCTAAGTGTGAAACAAGCAGTATATTCAAAAAAATGTAAATTTACACCCAATTTCTTTTTCTGCTCTTGTCGTCTTGCAGCAGACCCATTTACCATGGCAAAAATCAAAGTGTAACTTGCTTTGAAGAGCACAAGAATGCTTTGTGGTCAGGCGTTCCACAAACCCAGTTGCATACCCAAGCCCCGCCCCCCCCAAGGGCTTCTGTTAAGAGACTCTGCCCAGTGCGAACGCTTCTTGTGGGCAACGGCAAACACCACCCCGCCTGCTGAGTTATAAAAAGATACAAACGCTATTGCTCGCACAGACAGAAAGTCGTTTTGGACCTCTTTTGAAGAATACACTGTGACAGGAAGGTGTAGTTTTTAAGACAAAACTCTCCCCTTCTTCGATTCAAGTGAGACAGGATTATTGGAACAATGCACGATGTTCGCAGAGTCGGGGGGAGCTTCTGACCCGATATGAGAGAGAGAGACAGGGGTCAAAGGTGAACAAGAGCTAGGCACTAAAAAAGAGTATCCTTCAGAAAACTAGCCAATTCCGGGTGAGAATAATAAGGAAGGTGAGCTGCCTGGCCTTCCGTCGGCTATTCCACAGTGTTGAAAGCAAACCTTTGGTGCCGAGCTTCTAAAAAACAAAACAAAACAAAAACTTGCCAATTTTTCAAAAAACAGATGCTTCAAAGCCACCTGTGCCAAGGGTTCAAGTCAGTCACGATTTGCTAGCTGCTTGCATTGAGAGCAGGGCGATTTTTAAAAAAACTTTTTGATCCATCAAGACATCTTATGCCGTCCCCGAAGCAAAAGAGAAAAAAAAGGGTATTAAAAAAAACAACCACCCGAACCCTCATAAAAAGAATGGAACCAAGCATAAGAAGCGTTGGGCTTGCTTGTGGAAACTGTTTATTGACTGACAAGAGGGAAGAGTAAAGGCCGCACAACTCACGTCCCCAATCAAAAACCTGCGGAGACCCTGGCATTTCAATTGCCGTGAATGGAAAACATACTTTCTGGATTTATAACAAGCGGTGCTGTCGCAATCGTAAGAATTGGAAAAAAAAAAAGGGTGGGCTTCCCAGACCGTCTGAATGTGCAAGTCACACCTGTCAAGTTGGCATGCCGCGGTATTCAATTCCTCAGACCCTCCACCGTCACAGAGCAAGAACAACGGGAACAATCCCCCCCCCATTCTTCTGCTGCAGTCTAAGCCAAGAACGCCATGGAAATGGGTCGTGTCGCTGCAAAATGCAGCAATAAATTGTCTCCAATCAAAATAAGAAACAAAACCAGTATAATCTTTCTATTAATCTTCCCCCCCAAAAAATGAAGGTTTACAGCAGTTAATGTAGCATGAAGGTTAAAAAAATCATTTTCATAAAATACAAGAGCAACCAATTTCACCATCAAGTAAAAGTAAAAATTGGGATTTCTTTGTTTTAAATTAGTCCAAAATGGCATTATAGAAACTTAGTAGATTTGCTGCTGTACTGACACTATGACAAATCAGTAGGGGTTTCGTTTTTTTGTTTTCAACCCGGTGTTTCTGGATACAGTTCTGGAAATACTCCAATTCTAAGGCAGGGATCTGTTTTGTTTTCCATTGCGAGTTTGCTCCTTGGGTTGGATGCTGGAGGGGTGAGGCACCTTTTGCCAGACCCAGGTCGACTACCTAGTAGTCATCGAGGTCAAAAAATTCGTCGTCTCCTCCTTGGTATTCCATGCCCTGGAAGTCCACTCGGTACCGCAAGATACCTGAAGAAAAGAAAGATATTAGCACTTAGTTCAAGAACTTGGGGGGGGGGGGGGAGACACCCTTTCTCAATGTTTTCATGCTGGACTTGAGAATTTCCCTTCTGCTTGCATTGAGTAACTGAGGCTATTGTACTTTGTACTTTGGTTACATTATAAGAAGACACGAGTAATTGTAAAAGACAATAATGCTAGGAAAATTTGAAGGCAGCAGGAAAAGAAGCTCATGGGGGGGGGGGGGAGTAAGTACAATTGCTTTCCAGATGTGCCTCAGCCCACTTCCATACAAATGGATCTAGCAGGAGAGATAACAGGTGGGTCAAGATCTTCCCCTTTCCCAAAGCAGGGAACAGAGATTTGGAGGAATACAATACTAGAAATTATTCAGGAAGGAGATTCTTGGAGATCTTCAGAAAAAGCCTCTTTGACCTGGTGGGACCAGGTCAGTGGGTGGAGAAACACAAATGGTAAAAATTCCTTGCAGCAGGAAAGAGGATTCTTTTCCTGGGATCCTGAGTCCATCAGAGTACTCCAAAGGGAAGGCAGTCATGTGCTCGCCTAAAGAGCTGGAGCAAGGTAATGAAACTCTGTAGAAATCTGTTAACTTCCTAAGCTATAGGAGTCTGTCCTACTTCTATATGATACACCGCCATTTTCCATAATCTGCTTTACCTGGCCAACCGCCGGACCACCTGTCATAATTTAATATCTGATAGGGCGTGCATAGAGAGAGGGACAGAGGATTGAATTTTACCCATTCCTTTTGCATTCCTTGCTCAATCTGGTGCTGTGCTAAAAGTATGCTTGTAAACGTTTTTCTCTTAATAAATACTTTATAACTGTTGATGCTGGTAGCGGTTCTCTGTATCACAAATCTCCATTGTCTTGGACACACTATTCTAAAAGGAGTGCTGGGGGAAGGCAGGCAGCTGGCAAGTGGCTATTCCTCCAGTGGCATGCAAGGCAGTAGCCTGTCCCCATGGGGACCAGTCACTGGGCAGCGGGAGACACAGGGGCAAGGTCTCAGAACTTGGAAGTCCTGACCTCGCAGAGGGCAATTCCATACAAAGGTCAGGAAGTGGTGGGCTACCTGAGAGTGAGAGAAAAGCCTCTCCAGGTGTTGGTAAAACCCAGCTAGGCAGGTCGGAATCGGGCCTGCAGGCCTGATCAGCCTTAAAGGAAGCCACGGCCCTCAGTTTGCAAACCTGAGGAATGTTGTTAACATTAGGGTGTTCTGGAGGACATTAATTCACAGGGTCACCATAAGTTGGAAGCAACTTGATGGCATTTAACATACAGCTTCAATAAGACATTTGTCCAACTTAAGTATTCCACAAATAAGTATGTTTCTCAGTTCAAGTGGTCTACTTTTTAAAAAGAAAAGTGCAGCTTGTTCTGGACTGAGGCTGTGACTACACAATTAGTGTCCCACTGGTTGATACCATCCCCATAAACAACAACCCCCGCCCCCAACTTAATTAATATATGCCAGTTCCTCTGTTTTACCTCCAATTCCACCAAATCCTTTCACAAACTGGGATCCTTCCTGTGACTTGTCTGTCACGATTTCCAATGTGGCTCCAAATTTCTTGTAGTTGTTTGCAAACCACTCAAGGAGGGGCATGCTTTCTATCAGTTCATGTTCTTGTCCGGTCTACGCAAGACGAAAATTGAAAACAAATGCGTAAGCATTGCGGCGGTCTGTAACTCAAACTGCCAGTTGCTATGCCAACTCTTTGCCAAGTACAGAGAGACCTGCTGCTGATAGAAAAAGCCTGGCCATGTGACTGAGAAGTGGTCACAGTGATCGCCTTTTCCGCGTATGCACACCTCAGCACTGCTGAATACAAATTACACAAAAAACTGGAAGGTCAGGAAGATGAAGGTGCACTCTATCCTGGCAAGACCACTGTGCACTCATCCCATCATTAGCCTTTTCTTAAGATTCTCTTGCATGCCGTTTAAGAGCATTAGGTATTCAAACAGGAGAAGTCCCCAAAGTCCCACCTTTAAGAATCCAAGCTCACTTTCCCTTCTCTGACATGTTTCTCTCCTGCTATACAGATGACACGATTCTAGGTGTCCTTTAATGGTTTGCCAGCTACTCTCTCAACTAGAGAACAGAGTTTAGAGCTCTCGCCCTCTTTCTCCTGGCAGCTTGCAAACCTGTCATGTCAAAAGTGAGTTGGTCCACACTTGCTAGTGTGAGCTATGTCAGAATTCTGGACTCTCAAAATAACAGGCACGCCAGGGACCAGTGGGGGGGATAAACAAAAAAGGAGGAGGAGGAGATTGGATTTATACCACGCCCTTCACTCGGAGTCTCAGAGTGGCTTACAAACTCCTTTCCCTTCCCCTCCCCACAACAGACACCCTGTGAGGTAGGTGGGGATGAGAGAGCTCTTTCCAGAACAGTCCTTTGAGAGAACAGCTCTGACAGAACTATAGCTTGCCCAAGGTCATCCAGCAGCTGCAAGTGGAAGCGTGGGGAATCAATCCCGGTTCTCCCAGATTAGAGTCTGCACACTTAACTACTACACCAAAACTGGCTCTCAGTGATGAAAGAAGTACCAGAGAAACTGTTCTGAGCTTCTCTCTGCTGACCATTTCTCTGCTAAGCAACTCATTCAAAGCTGCTCTAAATCCTTTCACTTGTCTGCCAGGGAGGAATCGGCAACAAGGGCTCCCTTTCCCTTGCTGCCAGCGGAAAAGGTCTTACGGCGGCATCTGCTTTTGGAAGCCAGCAGAGAAAGGAAGCCGCGGTTGCCAATTCCTGCTGCCTCAAGAGGAACAGAACCGAAACTTCCATGTAAGAATCATTTGGCAGCTACAGGCATCTGTAGGCAACCAGGAGAATAAATGGGGTCGAGCTGTCAGTTAAGTTTTCCACAGCCATTTCCTCATACATGTACCACAAATACTGCCTAATCACAAAGAAGCTGCAATGTCAGTTAGGCAGAGACACATTCATTAACCCCCAAGTTGCCAGGATGCTCCATAGCTAGTGTGGGAGATGTGGCGTTGGAAAAATACCTCTTTATCTGTGAAGTGGGATTTATCTTTTTCTTGTTCCGGTGTCAAGTAGAGTATCTTCTCCTCTGTTAGGGTGGAAGAAAGGGATTCAACAAAACTTGGCCAAGCAGATTAAGCAGCACAAAATTCCTATCGAGCGCAAGAGCCCAGATCTGATTAACACAGGGGACCAGAAACTCTTTTTACGTGAGGAGGCGTGCACCTTCGCTCAAACAAGCAAGGCCCGACAACGTGAGGAAATACAGTCCCGTTGTCTCAGAAGCCCAGGCCGTGTCGTTACACCTCCCCTATTTTGGATTTCAGAGAGAGGAGGTTCTTTTCCACCACTGGCTAGTGCAGAAGATGGCCGGAGAGGTTTTCAGAATGGTTCATTAACATCCATCCCCTGCCTTCCCTTCCAAGGAGCCCAAGGCAGCATATACGGGGGCTGTCCCAGTTTTTCCCGTGAGGCAGGTTAGGCCAAGAGATGGTCATCTGGGGCCCCAGGGTCATCACTCGGCGAGATCGTGCACAAGCTTACTTTGCCCCATGCTCCCGAAAGGCAAGCCTCTGCAACGGCCTCACTCATCCTGATCTGCCTGGAGCGGCAGCTGCTCTCCCCTGAGCCGACAACGGAGAAGAGAAGCTGTCATCACAGGGAGTAAGCTATTACTGGTTTCAGAAAAGAGTGGAGTGCTGCTACGCAAGACAGGTCTTATTCTGGCAGCAGTTTGCCTTTCCTACCACCTACTCTCAAGAGCTGTGGCTATAGATGCCGTCTCGGTGTGAGGCAGAGATTTGTCTCCCCTAGCTGGGAACGTGGAGTTAGTGTTACTACTGTCACTGTAATGGCTGATAATGGAAGGGAGGGAAGGCAATTCCATTCCAGATTTCAGCACAGGTAGAAGAATGTGGTGAAGGTTGCATCTTTCAAGACCACTCGACCAGGGGATTTTAAGATGGCAAGCACAGGGCCACAACTGCCTACAGAGTTAGACTAAAGGCTCACAGGCTATGGGAAGCCTTGGTCAAGATGCCCTCCAGTGGACCACCTCCTCTCTGCCCCTCCCCAGTCAAACACTTCCCCATAGCAGAGAGCAGCTTCTTCCAGCTCTGCCAGCCCCAGCGGGGCTCAGAAGTGCAAACATGCCACACTCCATTGGTGGGACAGGTGACATTCCCAGAAGTCAGAGAGCAACAACGCTCATGCTCTTACAAGCCTTACTGGTACAGCACTTGGCACGAGACCAAAAGAGCCGTGCTCTGCTGCCTGCCTCCCCGGCTGCTTTTCCCCAAAGGAAATGAGACAACGTCCCTGTCATAGTGCTGCCTCCCAGCAGCTGGGGAGAGGGCAACGCAACTAATTTACGGTCTTCTGAGCCTTGCTGATGCTACAGCGAGTGCAAAGGAGTTATTCTGATCTGCCTCCAGCTCCTGGGAGAGGAAACGCTTTCCCCGTGCTCTTAGAAAGCCCGTCAGCACCGACAGCGCTTAGAGAAGCAAAACAGCCACGAGCCACCTGCTCCATGGTCCATTCCCAGCAGCAAAGGAAGGATTACCCCTATACCTGCTGTGAGAGGATGGGCCAGTCAGAAAGTGGATCCTGGCAGCTGCCCAACTAGGCTGACTCTTGGTGTTCGCCCTGAAAGCCTATTCTTACCTCGAAAGCCATTTATAAGCATGAAATACAAGTACATTCAAATATCACTTGATGGCTGACCACCCGTCATGAGGGGGTTTTCTGAACACAGATCGCAAGGGCAAAGCAAGAATATTTACGTACATATATTAACTGACTGTGTGACGTGTGCTTAAGACGCTGACCTTCAAATCCATGTTTGTAAGGATGTTTAAAGGTGCCCTAGTGATTGTGTGCATGATATCAAAGGAGCCATGTCAGCAAAAGAGAACACCCAAGAGCTTTAGAATGTAATCTGCATCACTCCAGGCGGATATGCCATTGCTAAAATCCCATACCTTCTGTGCCTTGGCAATGGAGAACGTATCTCATTATATCCAGATTCTCGTAAACTATCAGGATCTCTACTGCTCCCATTTCTAAGGCTTTTAGAGTGTCTTCAACACCAAAACAGTACTTCCCCGTGTCCTGGCTGATTTCATCAAAATACCGGCCTAGTACAAACCAAAAAAGAAGAGAGGAATGAACATTCCATGTTTATTATAAATCAACGTGGTTTTGAGCCTAAAAACAATTTACTTTAGCCAACAGGAGTAAGTTATTATGAGACACATAGCTGATTATACCCATATGAAGGGATGAATCCTAAACCCGCCCCCACTCTACTGAGCAAAGTTTGAAAGCCTTCGTTCAACAGAAGAGTACTTAAACTGGAGGAAGAGTGCAAACTTTGCTCGGCGGAATAGTAAGATCCACCAAAATGACCACCCGATTCACAGCTATCAGATTCACATGTGCCGTACCTGACTTCTTCTGACACACAAATGCTATTAACACGTAATAATTATGTTATCATCTCCTGCAGGCCTGCTTCATGGAAACAAACAGAGTTTCCCTTTATTGTTGCAGTCAGATTCCATTCTGAAGACATAAGGTGGTCATGAATGATGTTTTCATTGGTACCTTTCAGAAACCATATCAAAGGTAGCCCAGACAAAAAAGCAACCGGCTCTCATTTCCTAGAACCCAATTCGGAATTAGTCATTCCCCAGTCTAAGCTCAAACACTCACTAGAAGATGCTGCAGTTTTTCACATTCAAAACACATGCAGTGACTTGCAAATTTATACAAGCTTGAATGTCCAACAAAAATGGACCCTCCATGAGCTTACTGTTGCTTAGAACTTCTATTACGAAGGCTGGAGAGAAACGCCATCTCCCGTAATCTAACGGATCGAGGACTTTACAACCTTATCAATATTTGAAAGTATGGCATACAGACATATTTTTAAATTTCTGGAAATGTTTTACAGACGTTTATCTGCAGACTTGCCACCTCTGTTGCATCTTATATTCTAATAGTGAAATCTGGATATCTTTGGATACTTAAATCCGGTGACTGGAGCTGTGAACAGGCAAGACAGAGTTGCCAGCTCCGGACTGGGAAATTCCTGGAGATTTTGTGATGAAGTCTGAAGAGTGCTTGGTTTGGGGAGGGGAGAGGCCTCAGCCCAGTATAATGCCACGAAGTCCACTCTCCAACACAGCCATTTTCTCCAGGGGGGACAGATGTCTGGAGTTCAGTTGCAATTCTGAGGGATCTCCAGGTCCCACCTGGAGGTTGGCAACTCTAAGCCTGGCAGCAACCTTGATGCCACCTGTCTTGCGTGACTCAAGTAGGCCTGGCTGCTTGTTACAGTTCCACAGCAGCTACCCAATGAAAGCCAGGGTGCTTTAGCAGATTAGAGCTTCAGCTTTGTGTCTGCAAGACCCAGGTTCAGATCCCCGTCTTGTTGTGACTTTCAGCCTAACCTACTTCACAGGGTTGTTATGTGGATAAAAAGGAGGAAAAGAGAATAATGTAAGCTGCTTTGGTGCCCACTGTGGAGAAAGACAGGGTATAAATGAAGTAAATAAAGAATAAAGATAGCTGAAAATGGGAGGTGGATAAAAGGCAGGTTGGTGAATGGCTGAGAAGGAGAGAATGAGGCAGGGAGAGGATACAGGAATTGCCAAGAGGAGGGAAAGAGGTTAGGAAATTCCAAGAAATTTCTGAGGGGGAGCAGGGGAGGGCGGGGTTTGAGGAGAGACGTCAGAGGAATATAATGCCATAGACTCCACCCTCCAAAAATTTCCATTTCCTCCAAGGGAACTAGGTTTGCCAACCTCCAGGTGGTGACTGGTGATCATCTGGAATTACAATTGCTCTCCAGATGACAGAAATCAGTTCCCTTGGAGAAAATGGCTGCTTTGGAGGGTGGGCTCTAGGGCACTAATAGGGCACTGTACCCTATCAAAGTTTCTGTCATCCCAAGGCTCCATTCCCTAACCTCGATCTGGCAACCTTAAGGGGAACTGATCTCTGCGGTAAAGAGATCTACTGTGATTCCAGGAAATCTCCAGTCCCCATCTGGAGGTTGGCAACCCTAGGAGGGGAGAGGAAGGCGGGAAGAGGAGAGACTACAAGGGCTTTCAGGAAAGGGAAAGAGGAAACAGTGGGAGAGGGGGAAGTGAGAAAACATGCTTGAAGGGCCAACGGAATATTCACTCCAATTCAATTCAGTACGGAACTGCTCAGGTGGCTTATTTCAGCAACAAGTTTCACACGCCTACTTTCAATAGGGTCTCTCTAGTGTAGCACCGATAGTCCTGCCCAGCTCTTAAATACAAGCCCCTAATCAACGTTTTAGGCAACACTGTATGTTTATCTGTAAGGATCTTCTTGATAATAAGTATACCACAACCTTGCTAGTACTATTTCCCACTATTCTACAGCTGAAGGAAGATTCCTATACCTTAAATAACGACTCCTACAGAATATCCGAGGTCTGTTTATGCTGCAAAGAAAGGTCAGATGGGTAACGCATTTATTCATACCTATTAGTTTCTTTTCTTGAATGAATTTCACATTAGACAGAACCTCAGTGGATAACTCAATGGCTTGATTGAACCCATTTTCGCCACCGTATGAGATGTCAACTAGTTTTAGTACTTTGGACTGCAATCGCTACAAAAAAAAAAAAAGAGATGCGAGACACAATGTTAGAAGTGCTACTCTAAAAAAAATGAAGAATGTTTCATCATTGACTAAACCAGAACCTCCAGAGTCAAACACGGGCATTTCATATAGAGATAATCAACCACTTCCCATACCGAAATTCCAGGGATGGTGCATTACTAAGATACCCGCTTTTTCACTTGAGAAACGTAAAATGAAATCCCACCTCTTGTATAAAGGCAGATAGTAACTGTTTGCTCTTGGGCTCAGATCCTTCTTGTGCAGCTCTGTCCTACACTGCAGAATGCATCCCTCCGGCACGCGGGTGCCTTCTGCTCATGTAAGAGCCTAGACCTGCATCTGCCAAAGGCACCAGGAGAACATTTCGTGCCATCAAGGATGGCTGTGCAGGTGGGAGGTGTAAGAGCCAGGCCACTATTTCTAAATAAACTAAATAGATGGAACTAAATCTAGGTAACGGAAGGGGTGGGATAATTACTGGACCTTACCACGAGGGGTCCTTTCTCCTCTGAGGGAAGGAGGACATCTTTGGGTGCTTCCCGCCATCCAATCAGGGAGGCAAGAACTAAGTTTCCCTTTCCTTTCTGGCGTGTGGAGCACCCTCTACTTTCAGTTCTGTTCCTGCCTCAGAGGGAGAGCAGTTCTATCGCAGGCTTCTGCCTACTATTTCATCTACTGTGTGTGTTTCCCTTCTGATTTCTCCAACCCTTCCTTCCTACTTGTTCTTATCAGTACTTCTCTTAATCCTTAAGCCTCTTTCACTGTCTTTCTTCCTCAACTCTCCCTTCCTTTTTTTTTTTTTTAATAAATTTTTATTGATTTTTCCCTATAACTACAACTATAACGCTACAATCTAAGCTACATATACCTTATACAGAGAGTACTTTATCATTTGCTTAATACTACCTTGTTACATAATATAATTATGAAGCATTTAAAACCTTGGATAAATTTCAATTATTCTGTTACTGCTACTATAAAAAATATCAAAACTATTTGGCAGGCACGCCCACCTAGAGAAATACGGTTAATTAAACAATTTATAATACATAAGTGCAATGCTTAATAAAACAGTTTAATCACTATTTCTTCTTTCGTCCTCTTCTTGTCTTAACAGTCTCATCTACTTTTGGAGCTGCTGCTCCTTTTTCCGAGTCAGACACTTCTTCTTCACTCTTTGAGCTATCAAATCCATACATGCTTTCTTGCGAGGCCAGTGAACCATCTGAGTCTCTCCCAGTTTTCTTTTCTTTGTTTTTTTCCAGAAATTTTTTCGCTTGTTGAACAGAGTCAATCTTATACTTCTTATCTTTGATGCTGAAGCATAGTCCTTCTGGAGTATTCCAACGATAGATGATAGACTCAGACTGGAGCCAAGATGTCAATTTTCCATAGGCTTTCCTTCTTTTCCTTATTTCAAATGGGATATCCTTCATCACTTTTACTTCTTCTCCCAGGATCTTCAGAGCTGCTTTGTTTGTGGTCCTAAGCACCACGTCTCTTGTAGATTTTTTGGAGAACCTTATCATAATTTCACCAGGCAGGCTTTTCTTTTTAGTATAATCTGGATAGGTTCTGTAAACCATATCCATATCGCTTTTTATATCCGCTGCTTTCATGCCTGTCACTGGTTCAAGTGCTTCACTTAGCAAATTTTTAAGGTCTTCTCCTGGCACATTTTCTGGCACATTCTGAAGTCTTAGGAAAAAATTCGATCTTTCCATTTGTAATTTCAAAAGCTGATCGTGGTGGAAGGCCTTTTCCTTCTCTGCCTTTTGTAGTCTTGCGTCTTGGTTTTTACTGAAGTTTTTACTTCCAGAAGTTCTCGCTGCAGCTTCTCTGTGGTTTTATTCGACTCTTTTAGTTCTAGCTGCATTTTGTCCATCTTAACGTTGAGAGCTGTCATTTGGTCCACTAGAGGTCGCAATAACGAGGAGAACACCGCGCTCATCTCTGTGGTATCAACCTTTGAACTCGGAGCTGTACTTCCTAGTTTGGGGGAAGGTTTCGGTTTCCCCGTCATTGTTGAGGCTACGCTCTTTGTTTATAGATAGATAAGATGAACGAAAGGAGCAAATTTTCGAACAGCACTTATGTCCTTCTAAAGTTTATATCTCCAAGTGAGTGATGCTGCCATCTAGCAAGGCGGATGGGCTTTTATTCCTGCAGTAACGCCACGTGAAGAGTCTCGTAAGTACGCTAGTCCCGGAGAGGGGGGGTGGGTGGGTTTCACTCCTCCCGCCGTCTTCCCGCTGTGTTCTGCTTTTCTTACTTCAGACTCACGTTTTCTCCATGCGTAACTGTCAGTTCCAGCCTCATTGCTTCGCACTCTCTGCTGCTTCACGGATTTGCGCTTTCAGCCATACGGCTCCCACGGTGGGGGAACCTATGGGGGTGATGAAAAGGGATCTCGATCCCTCGGTCGCCACCATAGGGAGAGATCCCCTTCGTGCCACCCCAGGCAGAGCCCCCTCACTGGGGTCTCTGGGGGCTCGGCACCAGTCCAGAGCCCCTTCTTCCCGCCGGGTACGGATCGCGCTCCCCGCAGTTGCGGAGGAGAGTGTCCGCCATTATCGCAAGTCTTGCCGGAAGTCTCAACTCTCCCTTCCTTGACCTGCCTCTAGGTCCTTAGAAAAGAGCAGTGGCCATTTCAGTTGCTGTGGAGGCTGCTGCCCGGCAGACTCAATGGAAGCAGGTTCCTTGACAAAGAGGACCTCATCTCGGTGGCAGAGCTCATGATGGTCAGAGAGGAGTGATCCGGCGCTGACATGCCTTTGTGGCTTGTGCGTGCTGCCGGCAACAAGTCGGCCAACGTAGTGCCGCAGAGGACGTCGAAAAGAGCTCACTTATAGGGATGGGAGCCTGAAGAGAACCTGACCTATGTGGCGGCCATGGGTGGCCCTCCCTTCGGAAATGGCAGGAGTCCAGAGCATGCCAACCTGCCAGTGGGAGATGTTGGCAGAGGATCCCTCCTTCGTGGTCAAGCTCTGCCAGCACAAGACTGAAGATCTCTTCCTACTGCAGGCCCCCCCCCCCAACGAGTTTGCCTCTCATGCTATTCCCCCGAGGGCCCCCTGTCCCTCAAGAGCAGCACCTTGGGGAGAACGGTGGGCTGCAGTGATGGGAGGGCAAGAAAATTTGGTTCCACTGACAGAAATGCTTTGCATAAGCAGAAAAGTCTGGAGTGATCTCTGAAGTTTTAAGCCTTCAGTGCTTGTATAAATACAAACGTGAGCAGTATTCAGTGAACGCCTGGAATCCCGAGGACATTTTCCCATTGTTTCTGATGCTCAATGTCTGCACATTTCGTTCTCTACCCCACACCCAGAATTATTGTTCTTGTAAAGTCTAACTCCCAGCTACCTGCACTGGAGCATGCAAAGGAATTAGGCACACAAGCTGTCAACACGACCGAACGCTGCTTGACAAAGGACATTTCTGTTTACCTGATCAAACATGTCTGACTGGCTCAGCTCAGTTTTAAAGTCAGCCGATCCAGCTAACACGAGGCCAGCCACGTTCACTTTGTCGCCAGAAATGAACAGCTGCACAGCCGTCTCCGCTACTTTCCTTACGTAGTTGTGCCGTTTCTCCATCCTCAAGCGAGCAAAACGCAAGGCAGACTGACCTCCTCTTCCTTGGAGAGAGAGAGAGAGAGAGAGAGAGAGAGAGCAGAGATTAAAATGCAGCAAAACTGAAACATCTCTTTTAACCAAAATGGGGTTTCATCCTCAATTATCACTCTTTTCCCTTCAAGTACCTGGAGTGGGTACATATTTGTCAGCCCGCGACCAAGTACACAGAAAACCAGATCCCTGTGTTACTACTCACAGGCAGCCATTTCAAGGCAGATTCACGATTTACAATTTATCTGCAATTAGTCTGACCACACTATGAGAATTAGTATCAATGTGCTTGTGGTGGAATGTGCCAGCTCTGGCCTGCAGGACCTCTTCCACTCTGCCTTCCAAGGGGTTCCCAACTCCCTGGAGAGGCTTCTCTCTCTCTAGCAACGCACTACTACCACCTGACCTTTGTAAAGGACTGCCCACTAGAAGGGTCAGGAGGACTCTCGGCTTCCCGTCTAAGCTCTGAGGCCTTGCCTCTGTGTCTCCCGCTGCCAGCCAGCGCCTGGTCAAGATGAGGACAGATTACTGCCTTGAGTGCCCCTGGAGGAATGGCCACCTGCCAACTGCCTGTCTTCCCTCTCCTGGTGCTCTTTTTAAAATACCATGTCTGAGATGGTGGAGGTCTATGGGGTACAGAGAACCATGGCCAGCATCCAAAAGTTATGAAGTATTTACTGAAAAGAAAATGTTTACAAGCATATTTTTAGCACGGCACCAGATTTGAGCAAGGGAGACCGAAGGAAACAGGTAAAACACAAATCCTTGGTCCTTCTCAGTATACATGCCCTATCAGATAGTAAAACAGGACAGGCTCTTTAGCTTAGGTGTTCTAGATCTCTGAAGAGTTTCCATTGTCCTGAAGATCCCCTCCAGCTCTTTTAGGCCAGCACATGGTCAAAATGGCTGCCTTCCCAGTGGAGACGTCTGTGTGCGATCATGACCTCAGCACCCAAAGAAGAGAGATCTCCTCCCTGTGGCAAGGAGTTTTTATCATATCTGTTTCCCCTCCCACTGACCAGGTCATACCAGGTCAAAGAAACATTTCCTGGAGCTTCTTCCTGGTGCTGAGGTAGCCTAAAGTCCTCCAAATCTATGATCCCTGCTTGGAGAAGGGGGGAGAATTTAACCCACCCATTATCATTATGTGAATGAAAGTGAGTGTAGGTGCATCTGGGAAACAATTGCACAGACTCCCCCATCCGCCCAGAGAGAAAAAACCCTGTTAAAACCCCAAGTGAAGGTTTGGCTAATTTCAAACCTCCCAGGAAAAATGCATTTCTTCACGGTGCTTAAGACACAAAACTAAACTTATTTTATTTGTCATCTTGTGTTAATTCTGCCTCAATGGATCTCTGTTACAACCTAACTTAAAACAGCGCTTTACTGGTGTAATGGCAGCATCCTTCATAATTAAACTTTGGTAGCCTAATACAGGGTTAAATGTGGCTCCCCCACAGATTTCAGTGGGCCAGCCTAACCACGCATAAGCTCAGGATGGATTGTGGCCGAAGACTTTCAGGAATTGACAAATGTTCACTACAACTACTGTTTTCAGGCCGGGACAACACTTTTTACATATGTTGTCATGACAAGCTGAAAAAGAACTGCAACAAGAGGACTGCTGCCCAATATACAATACAAAAGTTAAGCATTCTGAAAAAGAATTCCTCTGAATTGTCTGTCTTCTAATTTTCACTTACCTTGCTGCCACAACGGCCTGTTCAGCGCAAAGCTACACTCTCACAGAATGGTTCACCAATGGGTTTGATCCTATGAAGCCTTATTTCTGGCGCAAGAAGTCTTTTGTTGGGAGAGGGAGAAGGCGGAGCACTGTCACCCTCTTCCTCCTCAACGCAGTTCCCCCTGCGTGGCCCTGGGTTTTGTCTGCAATGTCCCCCATCACCACCAGAAGCAACATTCAGTAAAGATCTACCTCTGCCTTCCAATGAAAGTTCACAGGATCCATCCCAATGTTCCTACTGGAAGTCAAATGCATTCCATATTTTCTCCACCTCCCTAGAGGAGTGTCACCTTAGCTTTAAAACATTGGGGGGGGGGGGGGGTTGGTTTCCATTTTATACATTACCGTGCTTCTTTGGAAGATCCACTGTGAATTTATGCAGCACTTCTCGGGTGTTTCCTTGAAGAGTGCCAAAAAGCGCACCGCTACCATCTATTACGATAAAGCCAAACTTGCTGTCATCTGACAGTAACGCTGTAAGGGCCTGAAAGTCAGCGGAGAGGAAAGGGAACAACACAAAACAGAGGTGTTGAAATGAAGCCCTGGCACACAGTGCTTACAGGAATTCTGTGCACTGGACCGAACAGGAATCGGCAAAGTGGAGAATTCTGTTTGCTATATTTAATTCATTTACACTCCGCCTTTCTCCCCAATGGCTTCAATCATTTACCCCTCCTCCACTTTATCCTCACACCAGCCCTGTCAAGGGGGTCAGGCTGAGACTGTAACTGGCGCAAGGTCATCCAGTGAGCTTCCATGCTCGAGTCGGGATTCAAACCTGGGTCTCCCAGATAATTAGTCCAGCACCCTGACCACTACACCACACTGGCTCACTTCAGTTGAAGGGGTATGTGCCTATCCATCTCGACTTCAAACCAGGTGAACCTATTATTGTCTCATGTCGTACCGGCGGCAAGGACTAGCTAAGTTAATTTAAAGCCTATTATCGCTGCCCTATTCGAACGGGCGATTTGCTTTCTACACGAAGCATCCCTTTAAGCTTGTCAGCAAGAGTTGCTGCCACACTGGTTTAGATAATGATGCGCAAAGTAGATAAGGAGAAGGGAGACTTGATTAAAAGTGAAAGGACGAGCTCTGGAGGAGAAAGAAGGTTTTATGCCCAAAGCTCAGTCAAGCTTGAACTTAAAAAGCCACACACTACTGTGAAGGAGAAAATAGGGAAGTACCAGGAGCGACCAGAACACCGAGGGAGGTAAACCATCAAGCAGTGCCCAATGAAGATCTTATTAGTAAATGCACAGCAAGTCTAGGCTTTGCTTCTTGCGCGATTCTTGCAATTAAGCAACTGACCTATAATGAGCATGAGTTGCCTTTGGGCAAGCAAGGTGAGCAGCAGAAAGATGCGCCATTAAAGCTCAAGAGCTAGCACACAAACACAACATGCTTCTTGCCTGCCTGGGGCTTAAATTAGGGATGTCATGCCAGAAACACTGTCAGAAGTCTGTGGCAATCTAAGAAGTCACAGGCTTTTAAGCATCCACTATGTTATCAACCATGCTAATGTAAGTTCAGAATCACAAGGGGCTGCACGCTGCGTACAAGCAAGCCTGTTCAACCCCCATGTATCAGAAAAACAAGGGAAATTCCAGTGAGGAGCCATGGGCAAGCACAGTGGTGTGGTGCAGCATGCAGTGAGTTCGGTGCAGTGGGTGCGTTGCACATGAATCTGGAGACACAGGTTCACATCCCCCTGGGCCCTAAGCTACTGCTGCCCTAAGCCAAAACCATCAGTTAAACCAGACAGCCAGCAGACATCCAAAAAAATAATCCAGTGCATCCAAATTGCTCCCTGATCAAAACGAGAATGTTCATCTTGAGGAGTTACAAATAATAATGTGACTGTTTGGGGGGGGGAAAGCTGTTTTAAAAAATCAAGAAATCTTGATCAGTTGGAACAGATTTTAGACTCAGAAATGTTACTTTAGTCCAGGGGTGGCCAACCTGTGGCTCGGGAGCCTCATGCGGCTCTTTCACATATATTGTGCGGCTCCTGGCAGGGCGGCTGGGGAAGCAAAGGGGAGGCATGCTTTTTCTCTCTTCCTTCCTTCCCTCCTCCCTCCCATCTATTTGCTTTCCTAGTTTCTCTCTCTCTCTTTCTTTCCATCTCTCTCAATATCATTAGCAAACAAGTAATATCATTATCAATAACTGGTTTTCCTCGTTTGTTTTTATTTTTAGCAGTCCCATTTAACGTTAATAAAAAGCAAATTTGCATATTTTTAAAAATAAAAACGTGTGTGTGATATTTGTTCCTGTCTTGCGGCTCTCAGACATCTGATGTTTATTCTATGTGGCTCTTACGTTAAGCAAGGTTGGCCACCCCTGCTTTAGTCGGTGGTTTATCAAATTTTCTTTAAAACACAAAGTGCTTCTTAAAAAAATGAACCAGGCAGCTTGAGATAAATGTAAGGGACAATCATTGCCTGCGGGCTCACAATCCAACAGAGATGTGAAATATAAAAAAAGGGGAAGGAGTGAAAACAGAAAACTGGGGAAAGCCTGAGCAAAGAAATGAGTCTTTAAAGACTTCTTGAAGATGGTGATGGATGGAATGAAGCAGATGTCAGTAGGAGGGCATTCCAATGACATGGGGAAGGTAAGGAAAATGCAGGCAGGGGGTAGGGAGAGCTCAAAGGAGGAGTGATAGCAGCAAGTGGGAAAACAGAATGCAAAGAAAGGGACCCAGGACACAGCTGCTTTAATTGCATACCCTTAAGGACAACCCTCATTTCTTTTATAGCAAGGAAATCATAATCTTGCAAGTTCCATATTACACCGCTCCCATAGGCAGGGGCACTAACTCAGAGTTGATTTGCCCGAATGCCAGAGCCAATCTGTGCGAAGGATTACATTTCATTACAGATTTCCATGGAAAATTTCTTGTCTTTCAAGATCAAGCTTCAAAGACACGACAATTCAAATTCTGTGTCCTGCCTATAATGATGGGCTTGATATTGGAGGGCAGGCTCTGAATTCCCATTTCCAGTGCCGCATTACACCAGGAAGATCCACGGGACCCCATTTGGGTACTCTTGTTCATGCTCTCAAGACACAAAGAGCTGCAGCAGAGAAAGGGTATCAACAGAAATTATCTAAGAAATCACCTGGGACCAGGAAATCAGTAGAAGGGTACTTCCAGTCATAGCAAGTGGTGGGGTTAGCTCCAATCCTTGGATTGCAGGTAAATGATGTGGGTGATACCCTTGGCATGCAAGCACCAATGACAGACAGTATGTAATGGTATGCACATGCAACTAACAACTGATTATACTGCGATGGAAACTGTGAGCAAAACAGCAAGCTATCGATTAAATGAGCAACTTCCATTATGTGGTGAAGCTACAATCTGGACAAAAACGTAGAATGCCTCTTACCTCTGTATGGAATTTATTATCACACAAATACAAGGATGTATTGATTGGTTTGAAAGGTTCAAAGTCAATGTTCACTTTCTTCTCTTTTCCTTCTTCCGTCACAATTGTTCCACAGTAAACAACCAGACCATTCGGAGGTACTGTAAAGAACACAGGGTGCAACCTTAAGATGACGCCGAAGGATGCGTCAAATTACACAAAGTGTAAGCGGCGGAACCTTTACCTTTGTTATAAAGTTTTAGTCGTTGCTGTACAGATGTAATGGCCCCAAGGACCGAAAGGCGATTCACTCGAGACTTAATGTTGGATGCGGTACCAAACTCATCGGCTAACATTTTTGCCACTCGTGAAATCTGGTCTTTGGGGGGAATGATCAGTGATATCATGCTGGTGCCATTGCTGAGGGGGAAGAAAAAGAAACTAGGTTAGGCATGCAAATTCACACACCACAGAACCCCAAGAACACAAGAGAACGTGTATCCCAACCCTATCCCACAAGGTCTGGGGCTCCCGTTCATTCTCGGTTGCTGTTTTTTCCTCTTATATGTCCCCTTTGACACGTCTCAGGCAAAGGAATGACAAAGGGCCAGAATACACTCAAACTAGTAACTGCATGTATCAGGATACTGCCTTATGTGTCCTCCACCATTCAATACTAATTGCTGCATGATATGTAAACAGAAGCTGCTTTGCGCTGCTGTGAGTTGGCCCCTGATTAAGACAGAGTGGAAAGATTCCAAACTGGAGTCATGAGCGCCTTCCATATGATCCTCCATGGACAACCTTGTAGGACAGGGCAGAAGGAGCAACTGTTGACCATGCACTGAAATGGCGAATATCAAAAATTCTGAAGTCCGGGGTGGGTGGGGGGGGGTGTTTCTCTAGAAACAAAACAGAATTGGAGAGGGGAACTGAAAGAGATGCAACTCTGTCAAAATTAAGCACTTTACTAATTTAAGGTAAAATCTTTCTTTATAATTTCACACAAAAATCCACACTTTGAAATTTAAAAGAATGCATTTTCTATAAGCAAACCCACAAATATATAGCTGCAAAGTGCTGCACCCTACACTACCTAAGAATTCATCTTAAAGGTCAGAGGAACGCATGGGTAGGGACCATGGCTCAATGGTAGAGCATCTGCTTGGCACGCAGAAGGCCCCAGGTTCAATCCCCAGCATCTCCAGTTAAAAGGATCTGGTAGTAGATGATGTGCAAAACAATATTGCCCTTGATGGATCAGTCTGGGTCTAAATCCATATAAGGTAGCTTCATGTATGTTCATGTACATTCAAGAAGCAATCCTCAAGGGAAAAAAGGCCCCGTACACTCCTCCTAGGAAAATGGGAGCATCCTATAGGTGCAGAAATGCATCTTCAATCTGACCATTCTGTTCTATGTCTACAGTATACAAAGGAATTATTTTCACCCAGGTTTTTATAGTGCTAAAAAAAAGACCTTGGGAAACAGGCAAGGCAGGTTTGCAGAGTTTTGCTACTGAATATATCTAATCACACATTCCTCATATCGAGGGAGCCAAAAATGATGTTTTACAATAGAGAAAAGGGAAATAAAAGAAATCACATCGCTAGTGCTCACGTCACCAGTACCCAAATTACCTAAACATTCCCGTTGCTTACAAATTATGCTGCTATCACTGGCTTCTGTTAGTGACACACATTACAATATAATGGTTGGACTTCTAAACACCCAGGTTAGTTCCTGTGTGGCTCTCCACTGTGTTTCTCATCTTGGTATAAGATATGCCACTTATTACTAAGTTCTTAATTTTTTGTATTGTCTTGATGCTTTGCGCACACTGAACTTACAGGCTACAGACATAACATGTGTCATCCAACCATGCAGTTCCTCCAACAAGACAGCCACTTCACTGGAAGAAAAGAGAGTTGGAATTTCTGATTTCCCTTTCTCCCAGAGCAGCCCCCCCCCTTTCCCCCCTATGCTATTTCTGGTGGTCAGCTGACTCTCAGGAACCAATCTTCAGGGGCTCAGTAGCTTCAGCAAGAAGGGAAGCAGGAACATTGTGCTCTGTGAAACCCACAGATCACTGGATACACACCCAATGTAACCTCACTGCCGCTTTGAAACTTGTGTAGACCTGATTTTCATTGCAACTCATTTTGTGCCTTTCGGGGGCGGGGGGTCATCTTACCAATGAAGTATGCATATTAGGATCCAAGAAGATTCACTTAGTAAGGTCTCCCCTTCAGGGGAACAGGAAAAAGCGAATGGAAGGGTGTCTGTTTTACTCCCAAATACTGGTTGTAGATGATCCACTAGAGCACGGCGGTCAACCATACCAAATGCTGCTGACGGATTGAACAGTATCAACAGTGATGGACTGCCCTTACCCAGGTATAGCCAGAGATCATCAGCCGAGACCAATAGTACTGTTTTAGTCCTGAACCCAGACTGAAATGGCTCAAAGGCAGTTTCACCCAGAAACACCTCCAGTTCCTCATTCACAGCCTGCTCAACCACCTTGCCCAGAAAGGGGAATCTGGACCCAGGCTGATAAGAAGAGGGCCGAGGGCAATCATCCAAAGATCCCATTCCTCCTTACATGCGGATAGATTCAGGCAGGTTACATGCAGTTAGCCTGTGGCGACAAATGTTCCTAAGCCACTGGTAACTAGGAAGAGTACTGTTAAGACTTTCAGCCCCTGAAGTAAAACACAGCAGCGGTGCTGGGGAAGCATATACTGACTCCTTAACACTTCTGAGGCCCAGAGAGGGAGCAGATGCCACTATGACCGCACCATGGGTAGCACTCCTGACCTGGCCATGAGTGACAGCGTGCTTGCTACCCTCCAGGCTTCGTGCAACTAGAACACCTGGGAGAGTCAGTTATGAAGTTGCCCAGCCATTAGCAGAGGGATGTGCTGCTGGCTGAATGGAAAGGAGACAAAAGTAAAAATGCACGTGGCTTTAACTCTTTGCAAAGCTGATCAATTCACCAATTTATCCATCAATTCCATGACCATCGTCCCATTAATCTAGAAGAGTGCTCCCTGTTAAAATTCCTCATGACTACAGCAACTGGTGACCTGAGAGAAGTTCTAGCAGCTGTAGAGCAGTTTACACTCCTATAATATGGAGGGATTAGTGGCCGGTATCAATAGGCAAGACACACAATACTTGTGTCTGTTAATTTGTCTAAAACTTCCCTACCTGTACAACCAAACCAACATAAGCACATACTGCAGAGTGTGGGAATGTATTCTGCAATACAGTAATGCACAGAACATCAAGTGGTAATGAGCCATTAGTAATCAACCCCCAAAGAGCATCTTCTGGGGCTGGTAATTTGTCAGTACATAGTTCTTCAGAAATTCCACATTCTGAAATAATCCTGTAAGTAATTCACATTACCATTTAGACATAATACCACTTAGAACCACATTGCTAGTTAGGGATGCTTCAGACAAAAGCCAATTATGTTAGGGTGGATCTCACACAAAATATCTGCTGACCAAAGAGATTTCCCTTAGGGGGATTTTTTCGCCTTCCTCTCCAGGAACAGCATTTGGGGTGGGGTGGGGGATTCAGCAGTCTGTGGCAAGGAGGAGGAACCGGCAAAAACCACTCCTCATTTTGCATCAGAGGAAACCCTACATCAGACCCAAGACAGTTTCATTCAGTAACTGCAAAGCACACAGATGCTGGAGGCAGCTTGCTCATTTGCTTAAATGAAGTTTTTAGAAATACTCATTGTGGCACACACTGCTGCCACCTGCTGGATAAGTGAGCAAACAGTACAGGCAGGAGAAAAACGCAATCTACAGGACAGCTATTAGGCCTGTACTGTCTTAATCAAGATTCAGATTAACTTTCAGTGTTCTGCAGTTTCACTGCTCTAGAAACTGATCTCTGGATACCATCAAATATTCAGAAGATTCTGAATCTTCAACTGGCTTCGGTAACCGGACACTGTGAGCTGAAAACCAGAGCTTAGGGCATGTGGATGTGGCGTGCTAAAAAGATGCATGAAGGTAACACTGGCTAATGGCAAAAACATCTCTGGAAACCAACTGCTAACAGATTTTGCCAAAACAAGTCTCTGTTGGTTCATGCTTTTAAGGAAAAGGCACACAAGTCTGTGATTTACCGTAATTACCTCTCTCTCTCTTTTTTGCCATCAGGTCGCAGGTGACTTGCGGTGATGTCCTACAGTTTTCAAGGAAAGAGACCTCCAGAGGTGGTTGCCACTGCCTGCCTCTGCATAGCAACCTTGCTATTCCTTGGTGGTCTCCCATCCAAGTACCAGCCAGGGCTGACCCTGCTTAGCCTCCCAGATCTGGTGTTGACTGACACAAGGCCAGACTGGTGGCAAAAGGATTTGCTCAAATGTACGGATCAGATTATGACCAAACTTCCTTAGAACTTTAAATGTTTTTTACAAGTGCTTTACATTTTCTGGTATAATGAAACAAAAGGACAGACTATATCAAGCCTACCCTAGAGGGCCACTGCATAGCTTATCAAAATATCTTCACAAAGGGCTTCCAAGCAGGTCACTGCTTTTACTGCTTCACAAATCGGCCAAGGAGCTCCATGATGGGTATTTGGAACTATGCCGTACATCAAGGGTGTCAAACCTAAGGCCTGTGGGCTGGAGAGCCAGTTTGGTGTAGTGGTTAAGTGCACGGATTCTAATCTGGGAGAACCGGGTTTGATTCCCCACTCCTCCACTTGCACCTGGCTGGATGACCTTGGGCAAGCCCTAGCTCTGTACCAGCTGTTCCCTCAAGGACAGCTTGGGAAAGAGCTCTCTCAGCCCCACCTACCTCACAGGGTGTCTGTTGTGGGGAGGGAAAAGGAAAGGAGTTTGTAAACCGCTCTGAGACTCCAAGTGAATGGAGGGCAGGATATAAATCCAATCTCTTCTCTAATCAGGCTCCTGATTCTCTTCTCCACCCCCACCCCCCCCACCTGTCCTTACCCTTCCAAGGCTGGCTGGGCCTTGTCTTCACAGTTTCTTCTCCAGCAGGAAGTGCCTCTGGGCTAAAACACCAAAAAAGCTGCAAAGAAAATGTGGAATGGATTTTCCTTTAAGGTCTCTATGCCCAGACAGACTACTCTGGGACTGGAATGGCAGCCCTCAGAATGGAATGAGGATTCCTGGGAGTAACAGCTGTGTTCTGGGAGTGGAATTCCACTCTGGGGGCTGCCATTCCAGTCCCAGAGTAGTCTGTCTGGGCCCAGAGACCCTAATGGAAAATCCATTCCACATTTCCTTTGCAACTTTTTTTGAGCTGTAATGTATTTAAATGGAGTGGAGTTTCAGTTTCCAGTGTTTGTATGCCCAGCTTAATTTAACTGCTTGCAAATAAAGGGCTGATGTTTAGACCCAGCTTGCCTCTGCTGAATGGACCTTGAGAAAAGGTGCCTGAGTGAATATTCTAGAAGAAGAAGAGGAGATTGGATTTATACCCCGCCCTTCACTACCCGAAGAAGTCGCAGAGCAGCTTACAAACTCCTTTCCCTTCCCCTCCCCACAACAGACACCCTGTGAGGTGGGTGGGGCTGAGAGAGCTATTGCTTGCCCAAGGTCATCCAGCCAGGTGCAAGTGGAGGAATGGGGAATCAACCCCGGTTCTCCCAGATTAGAGTCCTGCGCACTTAACCACTACACCAAACTGGCTCTCACTGGAGAACCGACACTGGAGAGCCACTGCCACTCTGAGTAGACCCCGGGGGGGGGGGGGGGGGGAGCTTGCAATGCCCAGCCATTTCATGTTTTCCTGAGCCGAGAGCATTTTATATTTTTAGTTTTAGTTCCTGCTGTGATCCTTGTGTTTTTTCTTGATGTTTTATTTTTTAAAAAATTGCATTGCCAAATCTCACTATCACCACATTTCCATTTTAGGGAGGCCCCTTTGGGGGGGGGGGGTTGGGAAGTGTCATAGACTGTTAAATAAATATATTAAATAAAATATGGCAAGAGTGTTACTGTTTTAAGCATGTTTGTATTTTAAGTTTAAAAACCCCTTTAACTGTGTTTGTCGGTGCCCTTTATGAAGTTAATATCTTTGCGACCTGGCATTACATTTTATGACACACGTGGCCTGGCTCGACAAAGTCCTATCTATATCAGATCCGGCCCTTGTAACATATGAGTTTGACATCCCTGCCCTACACTGATAAGTCCAACACTCTTCCACAAAAGCACAGAGGTTGCATTGATCATGAAGTACAAGGGAGTTTAGGGAGAATTCTTACGCACAAGAATGGCACTGTCATTAGCAGCTGACCACTCTCTATAACAACTAAGTTATGGATTATTATACTCTCAAATTGCTAATTCCTCATCAAAACAGGAAGTCTGCCTCCACAGCAGATACCGCACAGTTCCCATCCACTTGGGTTCCCAGGCCACACTCAGCCACAGCTGTTGCTAAGCTGCAGGAAACAGTCACTCAGGTGTTTTGCACTCCACCTGGAGTGAAAGGTGATGTCAATCAGGCCTTGTCAGAGGATAGTTTAGATCAGGGATGGCCAGCTTCTAAATCAGGGGTGGGGGTGGGGGGGTCAACTCTGGTGTCTGGACATCAGTCAAGGGGAAGGCAGCATTTCTGGTCACGTAGTCAACCCCCCTCACAACTGATCAGCCGCCTCCAAAAATAAAATTAGCAGCCATCAACAAAGGCTTCAGACGCAGACTGAGCGCATTTATGGACGTCATTACTTACAAACACATACATTTACATTCTGCATCTCTCTAGAATTCTGTATGTTAAACACAAATGTTAAAACTTACTCCTCGTGTAAAATAATTTTTTTTTTGAAAAAAACTTGAAGCAAATTTTACACTGTGAATTAAAATTTGTTAACGATGCCAGGACTGAGATAAGGCCCACAAGGCAGCCACCTGAGGCACAAAATATACCTGTGCTATGTTTTGCCTCCTGTGCTGAGTGTTCTCTTAGACTTGGGTCCAGTAAATTTGCGGGGGGGTGTGTGTGTGTTTGTGAATCCTAAATAGTTTTCAATTTTTAAAAGACCAACTCTTGCAATGGGAAAAGAATTCAGATTATATGGATTCCACACCTTTTGCAAAGCTGAATTATTCAAGAGGGCTTTATGCACAGGAAACAGGCTGTGCCTCACCTTTGGCCTGTTGACGGCATTGATTTATTCTATGTAATCCTCCTGGAGTTCCAGTGAGAAAGGCAGACTATAAATAACATAAATAAAATACTCCAAATGACAGCACAGACAAACAAGGTGCAGTTCTACCATAGGTAGAACTGTAAAACAAGGGATGTGTCTGAAGGAAGATAAACACAGGTACCTAAAAATAAGTGGGACTATGAATTATAGGGTTTTTTAAAAAAAAAACCCCAGCGCCACCAGAACCCATCAACAGCACCCCTGCAGAAAAGGAATTTCTTGGCATTCTAGCTCCAGCTGACCTCATCTAACACACCTAAATTCAGACACCTAAAT
The DNA here is from genome assembly GCA_029233225.1 of Lepidodactylus listeri. NCBI lineage: Eukaryota > Metazoa > Chordata > Lepidosauria > Squamata > Gekkonidae > Lepidodactylus > Lepidodactylus listeri. Next base: position 20,325,246 of record JARCFY010000016.1, read on the forward strand.
TCAGACATGGTTTACTTATTTATCTATTAAAATATTTATACTCTTGCCCTTTCTCCTTGCAGCTCACAATTCCAAACCAAAATCTTACCCAAGACAGTAAAACCCTACTAAGCCCTCTCACAAGAAAACACCTGCAGCCCAGACCCCATCAAAAGCCCCAGCAAACAAAACCACCTTACAGCATCTTCTGAAAATTCTACAGACTCTTCAAAGAAGCAGCACAGGGACTTGAGGAATCTCAACCACTCCTAATAGACTATTACCAAGTCAGTAGATTAGTTTCTTGTAAATTAAGACGGCACTCCACACTTTCAGATCCAGGGCTGAGAAAAGGAAAGAGACAACACAAACATCACTCTCATTCCATGTTTGATACCACCAATGTGAACAGCGACTGTACTTTGTTAGTGGGATTGTTCATGTCAATATTTATACTACAAAACTACTTCTAAAGAGCTGGAAGAGATCCGGACCAAGATTTAAGCTTGACTTCAGCTCTGAGTAAGGCTGTTCTCCTCAAAACTGACTCAAGGCCAAGGCAAGCAACGTGGCACATGCCAGCTGACGAACGAAGTGGCAAGACAGGGCTGCAGACATCAAGGGAAAACCTTGCTGAACTACTCTTGATCTGGTGGGACTGCCTGTCCTTGCATTGGGTCAGAGACAGTGCTCAAACCAACAGTTTTGAGCCTACCCTTCAGCATGTTTCTGTGTACCTCAAACACATACAACTCTGAAGAAATCCAGTATTTCCACAGCTTGATACCCTAAGTGCACAGATTCTTCTGGACTAAAACTGGACGCATACTTTGCTCTTCCAGTCAAGCCTATTTTCTTCTGAATCTGCGTGTAACAACACTGGTCTCATCTTTTTCTTATGAACACCATCTGACTGTGCATGTACCTAACAAAAAAAACCCAAACCCGTATTATCTAATTGTTCGGAACACGTAGTATGCCGTCCTAGGCAACAAGATGAATTCGATGTTGTACAAATTACAACCTTTAAAGGCGATGCGCCTTTTAAAGGCAACAAGAGACCCAAATATCCTGCCTGTGAGGCCTCCATAAAAATTTAATTTTTCCTGTGATTCAACTCAGTAAAAACACAAAGCAGCATATCGTTCACGTTTTTAGTTAACACTCCAACAAGTCTACATTACACGGGGTACTCTGGACACAGGCTTGCCCTCCCAAATCCATCAACCAAGATGTCCCCACCATTCAAACTAACCCACCATACGTACTGAGAAAACAAGAGTTCCTGAATTATGAAATGCATTGTGGGCAATTTTTAAAGTGTGACCACCACACTGAGCACACACAGCAGTTAACTGAGAGAAAGGAATGTGTAAAGACGCTGTACAGAGAATGGAAACAGATAACCATGGACAGCTGGTGGGAAGTGCCACCAAGGGTCAGCTGATTCACAGTGACCCAGCAGGGTTTTCAGGCAAGAAGAAGCTCAAGAGGACTTCCTTGGTGGTCTCCCATGCAAGTACTAACTCCCCAATGAAGACAGAGACATGAAGTCACTAGTCAAAAGCCCCTGGGAAACACTGACGCTGGGGCACACTTGCAAAAACTGTTGTCACAAAATGAAATGCTGTGTGGGGACTTTTATTTCCAAATAAAAATAAACCGACACAGAGACATACACAGACCCTGTCTCTGAAGCAGCTCTTACACCAAATGCCCTCGAAAATGCATCCAAGTTTCCCACCATCACACAATCTGTCTGCTGTGTAACAGTAATAACAAAACTTAAAATATTCTGTTTGCTAGCCTACTGGCCCAAGAGAGAGCAGCAAGACCTGCTTGTAAAAAACGTGTTAAGGAAATAGTGAGTGTGTTCTCCCCCCCAAAAAGGGGGGGGGGGCGGAATGGCTGCTAGCTTCACGACACACCCCAACACCCATGACACCAGCACCAACTGGAAGGAATAAAACCACCAAATAATGCGGCTTCTTTCTGAAAAAGCAAGGAAGACATGACTCAGATCTCAAAAAGGAGAGAACAACTGTCTGAAAGAGGCGACCTCATGGGGAAGAACAGTGCCCCCAAGCATGACAGGAAATGCTTGGACCTACAGGTCAACAATACGTCTTCCCACCCCATACATACATTTCATCTTCCCCATTCTCTGCCTAGGGCCAGGGGCTGCTTCCCTACCAGGGTACCCTATCTTCCACTGGTCTCCCCAGCGACAATCTGACACCAGCTTTGATTGAAATTGCATAGATCACTCCTGAGAGCCAACTCCTGGCCAAGAGGCTAACTCAGCAGTCACATCTACCTGACTCAATGAAGGCTCCAGGCCTGCTTCCTCCTGTGGCCCTTTCTCTACCGCCTTCTGGCCATATCCAGGTCCTAGTCCGGAGCAAACTCCCCGCGGCAACTATTACACCAGAGGCAACCACTGCTAGGGGTCCTTCCGGCCAGCCCTTTAGTAACCCTTGGGACACAGACCTGCTTTCCCCTTCTCTCAGCTGCTGCCTCTTTCTGGGCTCCCCACTTTGCCCCTGCATGTTCAGTGCTGTGAGATGCGACACTAATGGTTTTTTACACTAACACGTGGCCACAAATTATGATCAGGCTTCATATCCAGTCATGGTTTTGGGTCACGGCTGCCCCACCTACTTTCTGTGCATGCCTTCCAGGCTACTCACTGTCCCTAGTCCTGCTTGAGGACTGATCTCCTAAACCTGTTCTGCCAGCAGCAGTGGTTTCCCTGAGTAAGGAGCCCTCCCCTCATGCAGACAGCTCTTCTGCCAGCAGAATATCATGTCTTTTTGTCCAGGAGAGCCGTGCTTCATAAGCTTGCAAAAAAGTACAGGTGTCCTTCTATGCCTATGGTACCTGAACTCAGAATTTTTCAAGTCAGCTAGGCACAATTCCCACACATGATATCTCAATAAAATAATGCAATCATGCATCACAGCAGAGTGTAGCAAGGCGCTTCTTGCCAGAAATTCACTTGAAATTTAGAACCAATCATACGACATGGTTAGCTCTTGCGTCAGAAATATTTAAACTGATTAATGTTGGTGCTTCCTCTCTAAACTGGATAAAATCTACTTCAGCGTTCTCAAAAAGATCATTTTATTGAAGAATGAAATGACGCTGGTCCCAATCACACGGAGAAGTAGCCGTGCGACAGGCACGAATGTCGGGCGGATTTTACCGGCGCGATCACAAGGGAACATCTGGCAAGCATCCTGCACCCGTCGCTAGCCCCTTTCTTCCCACTGAAGAAGCGCAGTTAAAAACTACCAGTGAAAGTCCGCTATCAAAGGGGTTTGCGACGGCCCACAGGTGAAGGTTCCCATGTGATCGCTCCAGCATGCTCCTGCTCCCTCGTTGAAGCGCACCAAAAACTCACACTGCCAGAAAAAACACCAGTTCACCGCCGTCACATCTGATCGTGTTGTGGTGGGTCAAATAGCCTCCTCTCCCCTCCACGTTATCTGGCACGTGTGACCAGGGCCCTGGTGGGTCAAAAATGACCACTCCTGTTAGATCCAAAAAGCAAGGACTTTGGCTATGTTTTGGCTTTAGATCCTATAATAATATTATGGATGATTATATGGACTCCAGTTCACTGTAATATTGAAATATCTAGAATACGTGAAATAAGTTTTAACACACAATTGTTTATGCTTGAACTGTGGATGGCCCAGAGCTAAGTGGCAAACGATTTGCTTCATGTATACACACGGTCCAAAGTTCAACACCTGGCGCAGTATGACAAAAAGCCCAAGACTGTGGAACACTGCTGCCAGTCAGGAGAGATAATGCTGGGCTCCATGGACCACATAATATTTTAGTGATTACAGCCTCCAATTTAGTAATTAGAGTCAACAAATGGCTATCCTGGGGGGGGGGGGGGGGCACTGTTTGTTGTGAGTGTGAACAACAATAAAACAGGTTTTAGGCATACTGATTTAAAGACATATGTACTGCAGGTGAAGAACTGCTCCTTGCTCCCTTGGGGGTTTATTAATGCATTTTTAAAAGGCTGGATTGATACTTTAGGGTATTCGTGCAAACGAACCTGTTGGCTACTTCCTTGTCATGAACATCTGTGTTAGGAGCTGATCTAATCTGATTTATATTTAGGACAGAGTACTAAAAACTATCATATTGATTTAATATGCTGCATAAATTTCATCTGATTACAAAAGATTCAAAGCACACTTCATGAGATGTAGTGGGGGGTGTTTGTGAGAGACCCATATTGTGACTGAACACTCTGTGGGGTAGTTGCTGGGTAAAAAAATGAAGTTTGAATCTGCCCACTGAACAGTATCGCACACAGACATGTTACTACATTTACAAGACAACACGTTTTTAGAAAATTGAGGCTTCTCTGTGAAAACAGAAGTAGAGGAAATTTTTCCCCTGTGGAGTTTTTTTCTCTCCATAGCACCTATTCAGAATGCAAACAGACTGGTAATTTTCCTCACTGTTTAGAAAACGTAACCTTATATGGGAGAGGGACAGAAAAAAATGCTGATTTTAAAAAGTTTTGAAAAGGTAATTTGGAAGTGTCATCAACCGAAGAACAACTCTAAAGGAATGTGTAAATCAGTTACTGAGAACAGTGATACAGATTATTTAACTGCAAATGCAGGTATAAGAAACTAGAGGTTAACTGATTAGAGAAGAATCACGGAAGGGGATGGGTGATGATCTATTACATGGTTTTTAAAAATATGAGTTGTGCAGGAGGGGCACAGGTTGATCCTGTTATTAACAGATTAAAATTCCACATAAGAGCTACAGGACTGGAAGGATCAAACTGGAACAAAGGTCACTTATTCTAACCCTTGGCATGTAACACAGGAGTAAGAAACTCCTCTATGGATTACTCTGGACTTCCTTGAGGCAAACAGCATCTAGTTCATTGGCTTCAATCATTCACAAAAGATTTTGTGTTCAGACTCTTAATTACAGCTCAGGGAAGCTGTACAAGATGCACTGTTTATAAGGCTGGGTCTGATTTTGAACGTTAAACGGCAGAAAGTTTCAGATCTCCCCTTGGAAAAATGCCTCTAGGTTTTAAGTCTAGAGGAAGTCCCAAAACATCTCAGGAAAACTGAGCATGTGCAAGACGGTTGGGGAGAGCTCCTACAGAAGAACGGGAGAAGATCACATGCCCTCCACACCAGAATGGAATCAACTGCTCTTGTGAAGCACAACGAGGTTAGGGGGCAAGACCCGAATGCACTTGCCAGTGCGGCAAGTTAGTCATTGCCTGGCCATGCCTTATGAAATACAGTGCCTTAAAAGAATGGGCCATCAAATTTTTGGTTTCCTGTAACCATTACACAGTCATATACATACACACACATACAAAGTAAAGAGACCAATTCTTGACAAACAGCCCAGCCCAAGGAACACTGGCTTCAGACAGGGTGCATCCTCTGCAGCTCCCATTTTAAACTAAAAGGCAAAAGCAATAGCTGTATGGCTTCCTGCCACATTCATGGTAACTTGGCTCCAAAATGGTTAACCTTGGACACAAGAGAAGTTAGGAAGTAGCCAGATTCAAACTGCTGTGCTACCACAAAGCTGTCCTGACCAGTGTTCCCTCTAAGCTGAGTTAGTGTGAGCAGGCTCACAGTTTTTTAGCCTCCGGCTCACACATTTTTGTCTTAGCTCGCGAAGGATGGCTCCAGAGCAAACCAATTTATGCAGAAGCCAAATCACCTGCTCACAACTTTAGCGCTGGCAGCTCACAAAGTAGAATTTTTGCTCACAGGACTCCACAGCTTAGAGGGAGAATTGGTCCCGACCCCACTGTTTCTGGATGGGGAAGTTACCCTAGTCAGCATATGGAGCCCTAAAGCTAACAACAAATATAGACAGGTAAGCTATTGGCACTAAGGTCTGCCTCCTTCACCAGATCCAGGTTTTGAGTGTATTTTGTGAAAACTTCAAGAAATGGTAAACAAAGAAGCTATAAACATTGCAATAAAAAACAGGGCAAGAGTGGATCTAGACTTAGGGGGGCTGTAAACTAACACTCCACTAAGCAAAGCATGAAGCCTTCCTCCAACTTGTGACTTTTCCATTGGAGGAAGAAGGTTGGAACTTCCTCTAGTCTAAGGTAAGAACATAAACATCAGTACCACAAGGAAAAAGAAGAAATTCCTGCTGCTAAAGGAAGAGGTCAGAAACTGTACACCCCCTATAACTACCTGAAGGCTATGCTGTGTGAGCAGACCTATATGCAGTAACTTTTCTGCCTTTGCCTACAGTGCTTTATGACCCTGAGGTTGTGTCTCCATAGGTCAGTGTATCCCCAGATTACCATGGGGATCAAAGTAGGGGTTGCAGTGATAAGGGGGAAATCAGTAAAAAATGTCCTGTCCTTTTCAATGAGCAGGGGTATCTACCAGAAGCAGAAAGGGAACTTAAGAGACCAGGTCAAAATAATTAATAGATCACACAAGCAAATTTGGATACTTCACTAAGTTCTAAAACAAAACTCTTTCCTGGTATCTCATCAAACTAAAAGTCATACGGTAATACCTGGAGATCAATTAAGCTTAAAACAGGATGTCATTTAAACAGTTGAAAATATTGAAAATGCACTAGCTCATCCATGTAATTTTCCACAGCTTAGGCTATACTCTTTACTTTTTCATTGTCCTTTGGGGACAAAATAGAATTTTTCCCCCCTGAAAAAAGCAGGGGAAGATACGGAAAGGACTTTTTTCAACCTGTTTCCCCCTTCCTAATGCTTCTTCACTAGCTTCAATTTTGTCAGAACCCACTTATTTGAAAGAAACCCACCATACCCTTGGCATTCAGGCAAGTTAAGCCAACAGAAGTATAAATAACAATACAGTACGATAATTACCTGATGCTTCACAGACATGGCAACACTTAACACTGCTCTGAACTGCCTGGGGTGGAGCAGATGACTTCATGAAGCAGATTAGCAGGAATCTCTACTCACCAGCTATGTTCTCAGTTCCCTGTTTAGTACAAACCTGTGTTTGTGACTCTAAGAAACACTGTGTGACTGTTATACATTCAGCAGCTTCACACATGTTACTCAGCATTTAAACAATTCCACAGGTAAGGAAACAGATAGATGCTTTCATTTTGTACTGGGTTTTTTTTGGGTTTTTAACATTTGATTTAAAGATGGGCATTTAACAGTCTGTTTCTTGGCTAAGCAGCAAACTTTTCCAGTCTACCCCACATTTATCTCTACCCTCACTTTCCTCAGTAACATTAGAATCTACCTTAAACATTCTTGGGATGAGTGCTTTAAATACACACACACACACACACACACACACACACACACACACACAAAGATAAGCATAAGGCCCTGGACAAAGAGCTCTTGCTTACAAACTACCTTAAGCTTGCTAAAAGTTTGACTGAAATAAAGAGTTCAACCATACTTTTAGAATGGGGGGGAGTGCAATAAAGTAAGGTTACCATATTTTGAAAAGCAAAAAAAGAGGACACATTTCCCAAATGACTACATCAAACAAGCGGTTACTATGACAAATCCCATTTTTAATTACCCCTACTATTTAAGCTATGATAATTGCTACTGACTAGGAATATTCCTAACCTTCTGAGGACATTTTTATCAGTTTTTTTAACACAGCAAAAGTGGTCCATAGGAAGTTAGCATAGCTACAGACCCAGCATTGTGGATGGCACTGCTTAGGGCATTTTGGAAACTCTTCTTGCTTTAAATATGATGCAATCATTCTGAAATCCCAGTTGTTGCAGAATACTTTACCTACTAAAAAAAAATCACCTCGGATCATTAGCTTCCTGACCTACTATTCGCTCTTTTGTACTTCAAGCACACACACAAACAGTAAATCCCATTTCCAGTGATAACACCATACTTCAGAAACTTCAACTAAAGCGGCTTAAAACAAGCTGTATGACAACTGTATACCAATAATAAGACCTCTCTAGTTGCCTCCAGCTGGCTATCAAAGTTTACCATTTAGTAATCTGTGGCAATCCCTGAATTTTCATATTAGCAACTAAAGACTACGTCCGGGATACAGACAGTTTGAATTATGTATACAGAGTGCTTGCAGGTATTAAGTAGAGAAAAGCTTGAGGGGATCTTGCAATTCAAGAAATCATGCCCAGCAGAGATGAGAGGGTTCAAGGAGATAATGCCTCTGCACAGAAGAATTCCTGCCGCTTCCACCAACAGGACCAACATTTCATCTCCCAGTGCCGTGTGAATTCAGGTTTCCTAACTCCTCCACTAGAAGCAGACTACAACCAACAGAAATCCAGATATTTCTTGTGTGGGATTCAAGGATCACAAATAAAGTACTGCAAGGCAGGTAGCATTGCTTAAATATCCCCTATTCTCATTCCTTAAAAGATGGATAAATGCTATTAACAGAAAACAATCACAACTGATTTTTAAATATAGCAAGTTGCTAGTGAATCATATCATTGCCTCATTTATACCACTAGGATTTAACTACGGACTTGAGGAATTCACAGGAAACCCCTGATGAAAGGGTATAGAATTACCAGCTCCGTTGGCAAATATTCAGCTGACCTGTCTCAAAAACTATTAGAGTGGACATGTGCTAAACAGGATACTAAGGATGAGTGCAACTAAAACTACTTGATGATGTGTAGAGATAGCTTCTAGCAAGCTTCCACAAGAATTAGTCAATCCCAACGCTGAACAACTGCTTGACCAAACACTAACTTCAGCTAGCCGACAAGGCAGCTTCTAGCAAGCTTGCACAAGAATTAGTTAATCCCAATGCTGAATGTCTGACTGACCAGACACTATCTTCAGTTAGCCGACAAGGGAGTTTCAACAAAACAGATTACCCAAGTATGGATGTTTTATTCGCTTTTTGCAAAATCCAAGTGCCAAAGGCAACATTTTCACAAAGTGGTCAGTGCACAGATTCACCATGCCTCCTTTTCCCACGCAGCTGAAGAATGTAAAGGAGGGTACGCCTCTCCTTAAGGTTCCACACAACCTGGCGGGCCTCAGTAAGTAATCACTTATAATGGCCATTGACCCTGAAACACATACCCCCCAGTCCTCAATTTCATGGCAGGCTTTGGGAACCCTCAAAAGCAATGAGAATATCTCCCTCTTTCCAAGGATATCCAAGACCCAGATGATACTGAGAAGCCTGCTTGAATCTCTCTTCTAAATATGAAAAGAGAGGAAGAAAGGCAAGGTCTGTCTTGCTGTCTTTCAGCACAAAGTGGGAAATTCTTCCTGCCTAGAGGAGTTGAAGAAAGAATTCTTACCGCATGCTGGTAAAGCAAAGGTCATGACCAAAGGTTTGTGACTGTCCCTAGCTACCAGATAAACAGACGTATGTCCAGCTACTGTTCTCTAAGGACATAATAGGTCACACCTATCTTAATTAAAAGGCAAATGAAGACAGTCCCAAGTAGATAAACACTGAGGGAGGAAAAGTCCCACTTCTTTGGCATGAAAGGAATACATCATTATAATCAAAAAGGCAGTATAGAAAGTCCTCAACATAGACAACTGTGGCCAAGCAAGTTGAAACAGATGACATAATGAAGGCAGGATAACCCAGTCACTGACATTACAGGGCCAAGGAGAGCTGCCCCAGCTGAGCAACCTGCACTGAAGCTACCAACATTTGATGCCAAAAAAAAATATGACTTTATGGGAAGACAATGGAAAATGCCAGCTTCCTATGGAAAAATACAAAGGGGGGAAAGGAAGACTACACATCACAGGGATGATACAACCCTTTCTAAATTTTGAACTCACTTTTACTACATACACTTAAGGTTATCTCTGTCTTCACCCAATGATTGTTAGTAACCCACCCCTGAGAATGAACGGAACTGGGCCCAGCTAAAGGTTGTGAGCGGGCGGCTGCAAGGGTAGCTCTTGGAGCACAGTCCAGGACCTAATTCCCAACAAGAGATCCCAAATTGTGCAGGTTGCGGCACCTCAGACTGCAAATGATGTGTTTGCATGTGTCACAAGACAGAATGCCCCGCCACATTAGATGTACTGAAAGAAGGGAGAAACCTGGGTTTTGGCCACCGTGTGACAAGAGTGTTGGACTGGATGGGCCATTGGCCTGATCCAACATTGGCTTCTCTTATGTTCTTATATTGGAAGAGCCCTCCTCCGTGACAGGGCTCATACACTCCTGGCTCCACGTGGACACTTTGCCCCAACCAATACTACAAGAGTGCAATCCTATGCAAAGTCATCGTCCCACCGACTTCAACGATTTGTAGACCAGAGTAACTCTAAACAGGAACGCGGTCAAAAAGTTCGGTTCTTGAGGCTCCTTTTGAACGGGGAGGGGCGGCAGCCACAAGCCATGCCTCTTAACTGTTCCAACTCAACGCTACAAGGCGGGGGGGGGGGGGGGGAGAGGAGGAGGGCTGTGCTCCCATCCCTGAAAACTCCCAACATACTTCTTTAAAAAAAGCGTCCCCTCCACTTCGGGGGCGGGGGCATCTCAGGTCGGAAAGGCCTCGCCTCAGTCCCGCCCCATGTGGGGGGATCATACACACATTTCTCACCCCCCCCCCAACAGACAGCCCTGCCCCAATGGACTCGTCGAACCCCTCCCAAGGAGAACGAGTCCTTTAGAAGGAGTTTGTTTTAAAAAAGGGGAAGAGGCAGTGAACCGGGGTGGGGGGTGGGGGGTTTCAGATCTATCAAGCCGCCGCCGCCGCTTCCTCCCCGCTCCCCCCCCCCCTCCGGGCCGGCCCTTCCGCTTACCCGCGCGCCGCCTCGAGGCTCTTGATGAGCTTCTTGATCTTCCAGATCTCCACGTTCCTGTCGGCAGCGCTGGGATCGTCCGCCATCTTCTCCCTCCTCCTCCTCCTCCTCCTCCACCGCCCCTCCTGCGGCTGCAGTGAGCCAGCGAGGCCGCCGCACGGGTTGGGGGGAAGGGAAAAGCCCGTTAAAGACAGAGAGGGGAGAAAGGCCTCCCGGCCCGGGCTTCCCTTCTCAGGCGGGGCTGCCGGGCCCCTCCGCCGCCCTTCCCTCCCTTTCGCCAACCGCCTGGCACCCCCGTGAGGCGGGCCGGCCCGCGCTCCCCTCCTCCTCCTTCTCCTCACCTCAGGCCTGGCCGCCGCCGCCGCCTCCCGCTCTGCGGCTCCCCTTCCCCGGACAGCGGCGCAAGGGCTCCTCGCGGCGACGACGGCGCCTGTGACGTCGCTCAACCGGCTTCTTCCTTCCTTCCCCCTCCGCCTCTCCTGCGCTGCCCCCTCCCTCTCTCGCGCGCGCGCTCCCTCGCCTCTCCTCCGCGCTGCATGTGTTGCAATCACCTCACATGGGGCTTCTGATATCACTTCCGGTAAAAGGGGCCCGGGGGGGGGGGCAGCCTTTATTTTATTATTTATTAAAATAGGATCAGCTTCGGCGTGCGGCGCGTGAGGGCGACAAGGCGTCGCTTTCCGGCCACTCTTCTCTCGCTCATTGGTTAAGGTCGCTCGCTAGCCTTCGTTAGGCCGACTCCCCCCCCTCCCGGTCCCCGAGAGGAGACCGGAAATGGGGCGCGCGGGGCGCGGCGGGAGTTGTAGTCTCTGCCCGGCCAGGGTCACCCAGGGCGGATGTTGCGGGCTCTCGCGTGGTCCTGGTTCGGAGCGGCGGCGCGAGTTGCGTCAGGCAGCTGCGTCCGCTTTAAAAAGGGACGCGCACGCCTTTTTTGGGAATGCCCGCGGGTCCCATGAGTCAAGAAAGAGTTCGGTGGGGCGGGGTGACGCCAGAGCAAGCAGGGAGTGCGGCCGGCGCGAAGGCGTTTGCGGGTGGTGAAGTGGCATGTCGAGTTACGCACGCAGCTAGAGGTGGGGTGCGAGCCTAACAGTTTAGAAGCGAAGCGTCTTGAGGTCGATGAAAATTAATCCCTAGTGGTTATAGTTAGGGTTGCAAACTAGGGACTCCCCAAATGTTCTGTCACTATAACAGATTATACGTAGCGTGGCGCTGAGCAGTGTTCCCTGTAAGCTGAGTTAGTGTGAGCTAGCTCAGTTTTTTAAGCCTCTGGCTCACGCATTTTTGTCTCAGCTCAGGAAGGATGGTTCCAGAGCAATGCTCCCTCTAAGTTGTAGTCTTGCGGGCAAAAATTCTACTTTGTGAACTAAAGGCATTAAAGTTGTGAGCGAGCGATTACGCTGCTGCACAGATTAGTTTGCTCTGTAAGCATCCTTCCCGAGCTAAGACAAAAATGTGTGAGCCGGAGACTAAAAACACTGTGAGCTTGTTCACACTAACTCAGCTTAGAGGGAACACTGCTCCAGAGCACACTAATTTATGCAACAGCCAAATTGCTCGCTCACAACTTTAATGCTAGTAGCTCACAAAGTAGAATTTTTGCTCACAAGACTCCACAGTTTAGAGGGAGTATTGGTGCTGGTATAATTTGTTTATGTTGCTCGAAAGAGAATGTGCAAGCAGGTGACCTCAGCCTAGCGTTGCCAGTCTGGACCCTGGAGATCTCATGGAATTACGCCTGGTTTCCTTACCACACAGATCAGATCCGCTGGAGAAAATGGCTGCTTTAGAAGGCGAATACTATGGCTGAGGTCTCTCCTTTCCCCAGGATCCACCCAGAAATCTCCAGAAATTTCCCGACCCAGAGGTGGCAACACTACGTCAGCCTCACCTACCTTACAAGGGTGTTGTAAGGATAAGAACAGATAACTGCTTTGGGGGACCTCTATAGGGAGAAAAGCTAATCTGAACAAACATTCTCTTGTTCAGTATTGTGTATTCTGATAGGCAGTTCTCCAAGGAATCTGGCAGATCCATTGCTGATTTTACCTTTGGGAACATCAGCAACTCCTGGATGGTTTCCAAAATAGTACTAGAGCAGGAATTCTCAACTTATTTGTGAAGTTGCGATACTTGGCATGGTACTTTAAAAAATTAAGTCTGTAAGGCATATGGGAGAGGTAGGTGGGATGCTAGTATAAACTAGTGTGTGTATGGTTAGGTTATGTCCAGTTGCACCTTAGAGAACAACAAGATTTTCGGGTATATGTTATCAACAGTCAAAGCTTTCAGTGTATGAATGGAATGGCAGGCAAAAAAATTTATGGGACGAAGAAGGGCTTCTTAGAAACGCTTTATAGAAATAATTCGGGTCAACAACTGCCAGGAATCCAAGTGCAAATATCTGCCAGTGTCCTTAAACAATAGCTCAGGGTGCTGCTATGAATATGCGTTACTGAGACTTTGTGTATGGCACTTCCTGATAAAGGATTCATAACCACCAGTGTTTGGATTGCCTTTAGAAACATTATGGATTATTTACACACTAGGAGTAAGGCCCATTGTGGGAAGAAATACAATGGGCTCTAGAAGGAAGCCCCAGGTGAGTTGCTAGTTGGCTGTTGCTAGTGGGGTGGCAGAAAGGGGAAAATAGAGGGAGGTAAGCAGGATTTATTTCCTTCTGCTTAACTATATGCAGGGCTGTCTCAAGTCAGTTTGCTGCCCCAAATGGGCAGTATGGAAGGACAGCCTCACAGTAACAGGTATGGTTCCCTCCATCACTGACTTACTGATTTGAGGTTATGTAATGGCAGCTAAGGTAGAAAACCACCTCCTCCTATGCCATGTCTTCTGGGTTCCAAGGGTCTGGAAAGTGGTTCCATAGTCAGTTACAGGGTTGCCAACTCTGGGTTGGGAAATACCTGTAGATTTGAAGAGTAGAATCTGGGGAGGGCCAGGTTTGGGGTGCAGAGGGACTTCAGCAGGGTATAATGCCATCAAGTCCACTACCCAAAGCAGCCATTGTCTCCAGAACTGATCTTGGTTATCTGGAGATCAGTTATAATGGCTGAGAAATTTTCTGTAGGGGAAATGTGCTGTGGAACACTCTGACTTCTGGGAGATCTCCAGGATTGGCAACTCCAGTGGCTATTTAAGGAAAGATTGGGGTATATATTTTACCTCAGGACACATTCAGTGACCCACAACAGCAATATGTTTAGAATGTGAGAGGCAAAGGCCAATCAGGCTGCTTATGCAAATGACCTCTGTGTTCCAACTGGCCACGGGGGTGGGGGAGAGGAACAGCAACTTGTTTAGGATGTTGGAGGCGAGACTCAGGCAACGCAGCCAGTAGATAGGGACAGCTTCGGAGTGACACATCATGGAGTCAACTGATTTAGGAGTGTGTGGAATGTTCAGAAAGTGCCACCCCACTACTCAATTATATATAAGGAGAGATATGCCAATTATCCCTCTCTTTAAAACTGTATTTTCAGTTATGGCAAACAGGCTCTCTTGTACTGGCTCTTAGGTAACTTACTCTGAATAGTGGTTTAGTGTGCGGACTCTAATCCGGGAGAACCGGATTTGATTCCCCACTCCGCCACTTGCAGCTGCTGGAAGACCTTGGGCAAACCATAGTTCTGTCAGAGCTGTTCTCTCAAGGACAGCTCTGGAAAGAGCTCTCTCAGCCTCACCTACCTCACAGGGTGTCTGTTGTGGGGAGGGGTGAGGAAGGGAAAGGAGTTTGTAAGCTGCTGAGACTCCCAAGTGAATGAAGGGCGGAATATAAATCCAATCTCTTCTCCCTTCCTCCCAAGTAGAATTTGAATGAAGCGTAGTGCAAAATATTCTTAACAGTCTTTTAATTAAATAAGTAACAGTACCAATCAGCAGTGTAGTTATGCCAACTGTTGTAACAGGATTCCCCCCCCCCCCCCCCCCCAAATCCTACTATATAGCCTGCTGCACTCCCCCAAAATCCAGTTTCTGGAGGTTGGTGGCAGCTGAGTTACTGATAATCCTTGAATTAGAGCAAAAATATTTGCAATTTAAAGTGTGCTTTATGGCATCATTTTTTTAAAAAAAAATTGAATTTCTGCAGTAGTTCTTGAAGTAATTGACATGCTGGGGGGTGGGGAGTCACAGAAGCAGGGCTGGGAATCTCTAGCCTGGTGTTTGGCATGAGTGCCGGAAACAGAAGAACGGCTTCCTGTTCAGTCTCTCACTCTTCCTATTCAGTCTCTCACTCACTGCGTGATCTCAGGCAAACTCCTGTCTCAGTTTCTATGCAGGGAAGGAATATTCTGCTCTTCCTGCCTTGGGAAAAGCACGAGAGTCACTTGCTGACATTTTGTACTGGGGTGGATTACAGTGGAGAAAGTGGGAGGCAGCAGCACAAAACTATTTAGTACATTTAAAGATGCACAAAAGTACGAACCATTTACCGAGCTTTCAACCCATACTACGCTGCTATCAACATGCAATGTCTTCCCTATCCAGCTGGAAACATGGTAAATGTTATACTTATTTATATTTTTGGAAAATATATTTCTAGGCAATAAAAATGCTTCCAAGGCCCAGATGGTTTCATCTGCAGTCTTTGAGTGTTTCAGACTTCACAGTTGCAGTTGAAGGAAGACACTGCCTCCAAGTCCAGAGGACAGTTAAAAGGCATGCTTTAAGGAGGCAATTTCATACACAAGTTAAAAAGCTTCAGAGACATAAGTGGAACTCACTGACATGCAAATATGCAGTCAAGAAGCATTCAGGGACACTCCACCCCCCCCCCCCTTTCTGTAACATACAAGTTAAAGCAAACATTTGGTACCAGCATCTTGGAAGTCATTCCTTTTCAGAAAGGAGTCAGTTCCATCTGGAGATATTCCCCCCACCGGCTTTGGGTGACAGCCCAAGACAGAGGAGGAAGAGAGAAAGTCAGACCTGCTCATGCCCTGGGAGGGGATGGTTTTTTTGTAAGAAAAAAAGCTAGCCCCTGCATCTGACATCTAAATAAAAAATCTATCATAAAGGCTAGAGCTCCCATTCATATCACTACCCCAGAGCTCTTGCTGCAAGTCTTAAGGCTATTGAAAAGTGGGGTGACTATGCCTGCATTTACCAAGCTGACCAGTATGGCAGAACTGGAGGGCTTAGCATCACATAGTTGAGTGACTGCTTTCTAATCTTGTTATTCGTATGATTCCTTCTTCTGAGGTTTTCAGAGAGGCTAGATGGCCATTTGACAAGAAATGTTGCTTCTGTGAACTTAGGCAGAGCACAAGGGATGGCAAGAAGGGTGCTTAGTTCTCGTGGCCCTTTCTTACACATCCAGGGAAGTGCTGATCACCATTTTGGGGTCAGGAAGCAATTGCTCTCCAGGCCAGTTTGACCTGTGATCCCGGAGGGTTTTTTGTTCATTGTTTTGCCCTCTTCTGGGCATAGAGCAGGGGGCGCTGGGGATGAGATTTTTCCGAATTTCCTGCATTGTGCAGGGGATTGGATTAGATGGCCCTGGAGGTCCCCTTCCAACTCTTGGGTTGCATTGCTTTTGTAACGAAAGAACAGAGTTGTAGCTCGCAAGGGAATGGGAAGATTGTGCAGTTGCCTGTTGCTCATGTGTGAAGGGCCACGAGAACTTACAAAATGAGTTACTGGACCAGACCAGGGTTAATTAAGACAAGCCTCTTGCATCCATTCCAGCCTCTGCCTCCTCTAAGCTTGCAAAAAGGGGAGGCAGAGGCAATTGTCCTGTTCGGCCCCTAGCCTTTCACAGCGAGAGCCACAAGGCAGGATTTCACCACGCTGTCTGCCACAGGGCCTCCCATCATGCTCGGATGATTTCATGGGGAAGCAGCTCTGTACACATTCCTACTCGAACAGAAGGCACTGCCATATTCCATCCCCATCCACCACATGCTCTATTCACCAGTCACCTTCCAGCTCGGCAGAGCTATATCGGACACCAGCTCCGAAGACCACTGCACCCCCTCCTTTCTACTCCCTAGTAAACTCATCCCTTTTTAACTAGAGGCTTTCTGTAATGGAGTCCACTTCTTAATTATCAAGAGTAATTTCTTCTTGAGAACGTTAGATTTGAGACAAGCAGCACCTTAAGGGACCGACAAGAGTTTCAGGGTGTTAAAAGTTTCATCAAACACAGTGGCGGACGAACGGAGCTTTGACTCTGGAAAGTTTTGACACCCTGAAACTCTTGCTGGTCTCCACGGTGCTACAGGACTCTGATCTAACTGTTCTACAGCAGACCAACGTCGCTTCCCTCTGAACCTACCTTCTACAGAATCATTATTCGGCTTACTTAATACGCTTGGCTGATCACGGCTTCTGCAGGTTATACAGGAGAAGCTGCCTGTGTTAAGCAATGTTTCAGACGACTTCTGAATCACACCTGGGAAAGGCATCAAGAGTTTGACGATCTAAGTTCTGGGACAGGAAGCGCCTCCTAGCTTCTGGAGCTATCTGCATTAAGTGATACCCTGAGCGGGGGGGGGGGGGGGGATGCTAAGCATGCCGCTGTAAAGAGATCCTCCAAAGCATGACCTCGGCTCGAGGTCTCTAGTTATGTGCCATCGCAGCTCTTGTCAGCTACACCATGAAGTCGGGTGCGGGAGAGAAGTACTTAAAAACGCAGATCCGATAAGAATGCCTTTATTAATTGGGAAGCTGTTTCCTGTAAGAAGAGATGAGACATCAGCTAGAGTAGGAAGCTTAGACAAGCGGTAAATGGAGCTTCAGAGTGGCCCCGTTTATAAACCACAGCTTACTTGAAAGCAATCCGCTTCCTCAGATGCAAGGGTAACTAAGCTACCTGCAAACCTGAAGGGCTGCGTACATCATCCTGCCACTGCTGAGTCCAGGCCCCGCTGCTCTCCCTTCCCACCGAAGAAAAACAGAAAATCTGTTCCCTAAACAGAGTGGAACTTGGAAAAATCCAGGAATCCCAAAACCCTACCCTGAATGTGTGACATGGTTTCCTCAAGTCTCCTGAAATCGAGTAAAGAGCTGCTGGAATCCTCCGGATGCCTCCGGGAAAAGGTCACTGGCCCTCAGGGGGAGGGGGGGGGGACTCGTACCTGCATCACTTCCCTCTTTTAAATCAGGTGATGATTTCACTAATAGACACGTCACTAATGTATACATTTAGGAAATTCTCATAGGATACTGCAAAAACACAGTAAAGACATAAATCTGCCCGCAGCTGCTCAGGAAGGTTCTCTGGCTCCCAAGCTTCAAAACACTTTGCCCCTTCTTCTTCTTCCTGTTCCAGTCTATGCACGAGACCAAATTATTGCTTCTCCTCCTTCTGATCCTTCTGATCCCCGGAGCTTCCGGAACTTCCAGAACTTTCCCGCTCTGATGCCATCTGTTGAGGGGGGGGGGGGAGAGAAAGCACACACACACACAAGCATGAGTTTGCTAGTCCCTCCATAGAATTCTCTTATATAAGCGAGTGTCTCATTGTCCGGAAAAAATCTCGGCCCGTTTACTGTTTTAATTATGATCCCCCAAAACCTTTAGGAAGGCTGTTCCAATGGGCCTAGCTGCCACCATCACACAGGAGGTGTCACATCTCTACAACAGGGGATCTATATTATATTATAGAATTGGGAAAAGTACAAAAAAGGGCAACTGGAATGATAAAAGGGTTGGAACCCTTTCCCTATGAAGAAAGGTTGAAGCGCTTGGAGCTTTTTAGCTTGGAACAGGGCAGGTAGAGAAAGAAGTCCTTTTCTCCCTTTCTCACAATACAAGAACTCGCGGGCACTCCATGAAATTGCTGGGCAGTCGGGTTAGAACAGATAAAAGGAAGTACTTCTTCACCCAAAGAGTGATTAACATGTGGAATTCACTGCCACAGGAGGAGGTGGTGGCAGCTACAAGCATGGACGGCTTCAAGAGGGATTTAGATAAACATATGGAGCAGAGGTTCATCAGTGGCTATTAGCCACAAGGTATAGATAGGAACTCTCAGTCTGGGGCAAGTGATGCTCTGTAGTCTTGGTGCTTGACCGGGGGGGGGGGGACGACAGTGGGAGGGCTTCTCGTGTCCTCCTGGCCCCACTGCTGGACCTCCTGATGGCACTTGGTGTTTTTGGCCACTGTGTGACACAGAGTGTTGGACTGGATGGGCCACTGGCCTGATCCAGCATTGGCTTCTCTTGTGTTCTTATGATCTCAGGACCCTGAACAAGACGAATGCGGGGACAGCTTATGTCATGGGCTGACACACACAGCTGCAGCAGAAAGGCAAGTTGAGGCACGGAGGGGCTGCGCTGGAGGGCACCACAGAGTGACAGCTGAAGGACCCGCTGGCAAGCCCCCAAATGGCAGCTGTAAGATTGTGCAGAACAAGAGGGGTACGCCTTGATAGGCAAGGGTCCAGAAATCAGGTTGTCAAGCCATCCATCAGCGGCAACCAGGAAACTAGCCCTGGTGACCAGCAGGCACTGCTTCCGTCCTCCACGGAGGCAGCCGTTTTAAGAACTGCGAGCAACACAGGGAAGCCGAGTGCCTCGTCTGAAACGTTGGCATGCATCCGGGCGGTGGCCGCTGCAAACCGCACAGAGGCACATCCAGTTTCCCCGTTAAAACTCCTCGTACGTAGCAGGTGGTGCAAAGGGGTACTTTTTTCCTCTGGAGCAGGAAATAAAGAAGGGGAGCCGTGCGGGCCACTATAAACAAGGCTTCGCTATCAAGCCCACCAAAGAGTTGCACCCTCTGCTAATGGGGCCCTGATGCCAAGATGTATGGAGAACAGGGAGGGAGCCTAGCTGTCAATCCCGAACAGAGCCAGTGTAGAGATCCCTGTTCCCTAAGCACAGGGTGCAATCAGCACGTCAGGCGTTACTGAGAGAAAGCACTCCACTGCCACCTTGGCATTCAATCACAAGCCAACTCCAGGGGTACGTAGAGGCCGAACGCGCTGGCAGGGAGAAGGAAACCATCACACTCAATGGGTGACTACTTCCTATTATGTCTAGCAGACTGTCATCTTTCGTGAACTGAGGTTGCTCATTTTTATCAAAGCGTCAGCATCACTGTCACCAGGTCATTTCCCAGGAGAGGTAAGCAGGGCAACTGAAGTCGCTGCCTCAATCCAATCTGACATCGGTGGAGAAGGTCAAGGAAGTCCAAGCAGCAAAATCTTCAGTGGGTGGCACTATACAGAAATCGGGGGTGGGTGGGTGGGTATTTTTTGGTCATCCCACTCCAACTCTGCCTGGGAGTCCCGCCCCCAGCTCCCCACAACACAACATGGGTGGTTTTTTTTAAAAAAGCAGAGTGCAGCTATGTGAAAATTGTTTAGTTTTATATTGATAGCTGTTTAGTTTTGTTCTACACTGATGATGGTTTAGTTATCGATATTGGCAAAATCAAGTACCCAGCAATCTGAAACTGGGGAGCCTACTAAAACCATCACCTTTAACATTAGCTGTAACCAGTGTTCCTTCTAAGCTGAGTTAGTGTGAGCTAGCTCAGTGTTTTAGCCTCCAGATCACACATTTTCTGTCTTCGCTCCGGAAGGATGGCTCCAGAGCCAACTAATTCATGCAGCGGCCAAATCGTTTGCTCACAACTTTAATGCCAATTGCTCACAAAGTAGAATTTTTGCTCACAAGACTCCACAGCTTAGAGGGAGCACAGGCTGTAACCCTTTTAAAATATGTCCAGGAAGATGAGTGGTGCCCTCTGTCTGGCCTGCCCCCACATTCCCTCAGTGGCTTTGTTTCATCTGCTTTACTGGACTGGCTGTTCCCTCTTGAAACCGGACACACAGGTGCGCCTGGGGAGGTCCGACCATGGATCCCTCCCCTTCTTCCCGAAGTCTGTGGAGCCAGTGGCCTTCCTACCTTCTTGTAGGCCATTTCAAAAAGCTTCAGGGACGCCTGCTGCAGGGTGGATGCCACCTGCCGGATGTTCTCGCCTGTTTCGCTATCTTTACGAGCCAGCAGCTCACGCATTTTCGCAATTTCTTCTCGCAGCTTGTTGCACTGTAAAAGCAATGGCAGACACACATCTGTGAACATATGCCTGTAGTGGTTAACAAGGCGTAGCTAAGCTCTGACGGTACAAGGGGACACACCAGAAGCCCAACACGCTCAATGCTGTTTACCCTTACTGGATCTTCCCCAATAAGGTCCCTCCCATGCCCTTCTCCAGCATTGCTTCTGCGCAGAAGAGCGCATAAACCTCACAAGTTAATTTTCCTAGGAGGTTTCTTGGGAGAAATGTGAGTTTCTAATCTTCACAAAAGATTGTCTGGGGTTAAGGCTACAATCTAAACAGTCCCTTCATCCCTATGGGTTGCTTAATATTTGGGGGGATAAGTCAGAATAAACTGTTGTGAAGGGTGATGTAACTTAGAAGGATTTTACGCGTTCTTTTAACAAAGCTGAAAAAGGTCATGCAAATGAGTGCACACGCTCAGTGTTGTCAAATCCGTATACCCGAATGCTGACTTACGACGCAGGGACACGATACCTTCACAACAGGGCACTGTAGAATACATACCTCATCAGCGGGGAGCTGATCTTTGAATTCTTCCATCTTCGATTCTGTATCGTGGATGATTCCTTCTGCCATATTTACAGCTTCAACGCGTTCCTAAGTAAAGCAACAAGTGGGGGGTGAGAGAACACGCAGTACCCAGTTTGTCCTCACAGCCCCTCACATATATCAACACAGATCACAAGATGGCCCAGGACAGAAACAGGAAGTCCCCGGCTGCCCTTCTTGTCAAATTTTAGGACACGCCAGCAGTTGCTTCAGCAGCACACAGGCTAAAAAATTTCCTCAAATGTACAATTTTTGTCTGTATAGATGCATCCCAACATTATGAACCCTCGAGTCTGCATTCCCTCCATACAACCCAAAATCACAGAGTTGTGTGCACACATTCATGTACAAGTACATGGATTCCTGAGAACCTGGTATACACCATCTTTACATAGTAGAAATGGGCTTTCCAGCTACAGGGGTTTCACAAGCTATTTATTTAAAATAGAAGAAATAAAAAGGGCTTGCCATTTCATTTCCAGCACAAGGAAACTTATTAGAAAGCACCTTTATTGTATGTTAGGAATAGGGATGGGCATGAATGGAAAAACAGAGGTTTGTGAAGGTTTGTGGGGTCTTACGAACCTTCCCATTTAACAAACTGGTTTGTGGTCCATAATGTGGCGCAGCCACTGGGTCACCACTTCCAGGTGACCTCGCCACTTGGATGTCATTCTCACACCATGTGGCTTGCAAAAGCCATTTCAACGGTTTCTTTTAAATGGCTTTTGCAAGCTGCACCACAGTGAGTTCACGCGCTGAGTCACGCTGCAGTGGTGGTACGGCCTGGAGAAGGCATTTAAAGAGACAGCAGTCTCTTTAAATGCCTTCTCCGAGTCCCGTCCCTGGCACCAGTGTGTCTGTCAACACGAAATCTTCCAAAGTCACATGGGAGGGTTGTGACAGCGAGATGCGATGAACCTCGGTTTGTAAACCACGAACCGGGCCCAGTTCGTCACAAATTTAGGTTCGTGAGCTGGTTCATGCCCATCCTTAGTTAGGAATGGAAGGGCTCAATTCAGAATGATAACATGAAATGATAGATCACTTTATCTACGGTTAGTCTGTGAAAGCACCATTCATCTCGCAGGTTCATATCCTGGTTTGCCTTTACATCACCTCTGACCAGGTGCTGTTGTATCTGAGGCACTCATCAGGGTGGCACTGGGGAAGAAGCCCAAGCATCTACATTCACACATCACGCTACACTTAAGACTAGCCAAAGGTATTCGATCCTGGTTTCATGGACCTTCGCAAGCCATAATTATTAGAATGGCTTGCATGGAGACAATTATACAAAAGACAGTTGGTTTAACTAAATCATGGTTCTCTAAGCCAAGGGGTGGGTATTAGCCGCCTAGAGCCGGTCTGCTGGCTAGGCGGGATATAAATCGAAATAATAAATAAATAAATAAACATTATGAAGTCCTTCAAGAGGAAAACACCTTCCTGTTTGCAGCAAGTGTGCTGTTTATATGCACCATATCATGTAGTGTTGGCGAGCTAGGCCTTCTGGGGGGTGAAGGAATGAGGGGATTGAAGTTCACGCTCCTTTGCCTCATTTCTTCAAATCAATGATAAAAAACTATTGACAACTCCGTGGCCTAGATGCCTGTAGCAAGGCAGAAATCCTAGCTATCAAGGAATTAGTTCAGTACACCAACCGTTCGGTCCGTGTGTCAAACCAGTTCTAGAGAAACTCAGCATTGCAAAGTTAGGTATTTTCTCACAGCATGCCAATGGGGGGAATAAATAAATTTTGCAAGCGTACTAATACTTTGTAGATGCTAGAATTTCAGTGTAAGGGGTCTGGCAACATTTGGAATTTTACCTACTACAACCTAACAGTTGAAAAGCAAAAAACATGCACCCTGGTTCTTCTATAGAGATGCAGATACAGAGACTGAGTAATGGATAAAAGCAGTCTGCACTTCTTCAAAAGCCCCAATTTATGGAGTAAAGGATGTTTGCACAATATTTATGGGTGGCCCTCTCTGTGTACAACTCTAGTCTGACACCCTAGCCATCCACTCAGATCCTGAGCACATTAACCGTACTGGGAATGAAGATTTTAGACAGATGAACTAGCCTCTCTCAGTGTAAAGTTACCTTTCTCCGCCTATCTTCCTCTGCATACTTCTCAGCGTTTTTCACCATATTTTCAATATCGTCTTTGCTAAGGCCACCGGAAGACTGGATCACAACTACACAAAATGTGAAAAACATGTGTTTTAGAGAGACATCCAGCAGAAACACACTCAACACCATTTAGTGGCACAACTCAGTTTACCTATGAAAGATCCTATAGTTTTTATTGGCACAGATAATCGATGCTGAAGGTTTGCTGTTCCTGGAAATACCTTACCCTCAAGATATCTTTTTTTAAGAGCTACATGCTTCTTAAATAATTTGGCATTTTCTTGCTGCCTCTGACATTCTGCACTTATTTAGGGAGCGCAAGTATCTGTCTACGTCCCTTAATTTGTCAAAGCAGCAGAGACCAGCTCCCCAGCCATGGGGTGCTCAGTCAGACATCTTCCACACAACTTTTCAGAATGATGTGTTGATAGTGAACATCACAGCACGCATACAAGTGGCTGGGTTGCGGTCAAAACCAAAAGCACAGGACACCTTATGGAACGTTTTCACTGGGACTACTGAGAATTAAAGCTGGAACCGAAAAAGCAACCTAAATGGCAGCCAAGTTTTAACCAGGTAGTGCCAGTGTCACTTTTCTTCTAGACTCATATTTCTGTTTAAAAATAGTTGAGTTTTTCTACACTGCTTTTTTTTACCCTAAGGAGTCTTCTCCTCACAGAAGGCACCTTGTGAGGTAGGTGGGACTGAGAGAGTTCTGAGAGAACTGTGACTGACCCAACGTCACCCAGCTGGCTTCATGTGGAGGAGCGAAGAATCAAACTCAGTTCTCCAGATTAGAGTCCGCCGCTCTTAACCACTATACTGCGCTGCCGGCTCTCAGTTTTATGTCCCAGAATCTCCATAGTATCCCCCAAAGCAACAAATCGCAGTAACACAACTTGTTCAGGTGCTTGCAGCATCTCTTCCCCCCCACACCCCCAATTCAAGGCAAACAACAATCCATGCACTCACTCTGTTGTTCGCGCCCTGTGCCTTTATCTTTTGCAGAAACGTGAACGATCCCATTCGCGTCTATGTCGAAAGTCACCTCGATCTGAGGAACACCCCGTGGAGCTGGGGGAATCCCAACCTGGAATTGCAAAGTAGTTTGTTGATAGTTCATAGAAGAGGACCGCTTATTGGACAGTTTTGGCATTGTGAAATATTATAGAGATCAAGGGCCGATTCAACGAATAATTCACAGATCCGGCACCACAAAGAAGCAGCTTTACATATTACTCACATTTCTACAAGATTACGGGATAGACCCCACTTAGTTTCCATGTTTGGAAGGGATGATTTCTACCAATTCCCCATGGCAGATCCTCCTCTGCCCCCCCCCCCCCGCACCGGGGTATTGAACACACATGAAGCTGCCTCCTACAGAACCAGGCCATCCATCCATCCATCCAGGTCAGCACTGTCTACTCAGACTGGCAGCAGTTCTCAGATCTTTCGTATTGCCTACTACCCGGTCCTTTTCAGTGGAAATGCCAAGGACTGAACTTGGGACCTTCTACATGTCAAGCGGAGGTTTTCCTTCCGAGCCGCAGTCCCAATTCCTAGGGGTTTCCCAGAAGCATCAATGGGGTCATATTTGGGGATGCAATGGCGGGAGAGGTGAGAAGTCAGGCTTCTGCAGACAGAAAACCTTTCTACAGAATTTTTAATTGTGATCCAAGCAAATCACCCCAAGGTGCTCCCTCATAAACATCTGGGCAGCTGCTGCCAAGGGTCACAAAGAGACCCTGACACTGGTTTCGGAAGACATCCTTGCAGACCACTGACATTCTTCTATGCGACGGCTACACATTTACATCTCCCGTACCATACAAATCTGCACAGATTTCAACACTTTGCAGAGATCCTGCAATTTGTATCTGAAGAACAACATCTGGGGATTGGGAGGAAGTCAGGAATGGAAAGGAAATGGAGTAGTGGAGATCACACAGGAGCAACGTGGCTGGTAAAAGGCAAGGGTAAGGTGTTAGAAGAATGCTACGTTGAAAGTAGTGTGAGGAAAGGGGACAAGCCTGATGAATGGCCTGCAGCAAGGAGCGTCAAGATCCAAAGCGCGAGATGGCCCAGGGACATCTCCGAGAGCAAAGCAACCAAGCAGCAGGACAACTCCTAAGAAGTCCTTCGATATGGTCAAGTCGGGGAGGTGTCACTTAAAACTTTTGCAGCGGCCAATCGACCTGTTACAATGAAGATCAGCAACTGAAATGCTCAAACTGTGCTTGGGGGGGGGAGGGCAGAGATATTATTTGTCAACTTTGCCTTGTAAAGTTGGTTTGTTTTCCATGTACCTTAATCTATTTTCTTAAGCTCACTCCACGCACCTTGCAATGCAGCAGGCTGCCTACAACTGTGCAGGCGTCAATAAATCATTTACTCTCGGGTGTCATGGAACACTGTTGTCTTATTTATTTTATTTTTTATTTTGTTAGATTTCTTGACTGCCCTTCCCCACCTGCACAGGGCTCAGGGCTGTTTGCAACAGATTAATTCAGTACGTTACAAAATCAGTTAAAACCATAAAAATCCAATATTAAGAACATTCTAAAAAAATTAAGTATTTAAAGACATTTTAAAAAACAGAATGCCAGTGTTAGCATTAAGTCGGGGTGTGTGTGCGTGCATGCGAGGCAGATGTAAGGAACAGTCGCTGGCCTCAACAAAAGGCCTGGTGGAACATCTCTGCTTTACATGCCCTGCAAAACTTTAATAGGTCAGACAGGACACGGATGTCAATCGGCAGAGAAGAGAGAAGAGGAGATTGGGTTTATACCCCGCCCTTCACTTGAAGTCTCAGAGCGGCTTACAAACTCCTTTCCCCTTCCCCTCCCCACAACAGACACACTATGAGGTGGGTGGGGCTGAGAGAGCTCTTTCCCAAGCTGTCCTAGAGAGAACAGCTGGTACAGAGCTATGGCTTGCCCAAGGTCATCCAGCCAGTTGCAAGTGGAGGAGTGGGGAATCAAACCCGATTCTCCCAGATTAGAGTCCGCGCACTTAACCACTACACCAAACTGGCTCCCCAGTTCCACCATGCTGGGGTCAGGGCAGAAAAGGCCCTGGTTGAGGCCAGCCGGATGCCTTTGGGGCTGGGGAATCACCAGAAAAATGGTACCTGCTGGTCTTAATGCCCTTCTTGGCCTTGGCACTACAATCCAATGTGGGGCACGATACAGGAATCTGATGGAGATTTAGTGGCACAGAAGAGGTGAAAACCGGAAGGGAGTAGGGTCTGAAACAAGTCAGGTGGCAGAGCGGGAAGGCAAGAGCTTGGTGGGTGTCGGCCCCCTCAGCCACAAACATGGACGGAGACAGGACTGTGCAAGGATGGAATTAAGGAAAAGCTTCCTAGGAGTGATTTTAGCCAAGGAATTTTCCTGGGAAGGGATGGTTCTGCACGACCTCCGTCTCTCGAGAGTTCTGCTTCAAGAACTCTAATACCTCTTGACAGCCCTTAAATGATGCTATTATTTAAAGAACAGAACAGCCACCTCCCAGGGCACTTTGGAACACCTGCATTCTCTGGTACAGTTAACACTACCAGCAAACCCCCCCCCCCAAATTGCACCCTTTCAACTCAAACGATTAGCTTCAAACAAACAAACAAACAAAAAAGACGATAAACACACTAATGTCTCTGTGTAGAAATGCCTCTCAAAGGGAACAGATGACTCCACTTTTTAAGGCTATTGCCACACACTAGCAAACAGGATCAAGTTGCAGCAGACCGACATACCAGCGTAAACTGGCCCAGCAGCTTGTTGTCCCCGGCCATCTCTCTCTCACCCTGGTGGACCTTAATCTCCACTTGAGTCTGCCCATCAGCCGCTGTAGAAAATACCTGCACAAGTGGGGACACAATTCACAGGGGCAGAGTTACGCAAAGTGGTGTCCAAGTAAATAGGAACAAGAACAAGACAGGAGACCCAAAAGGGAACAAATCATCTTGTGCGTGTGTGAGTGAGTGTGAGAGAGAGAGAAGTGCTGTCAAGTCACCCCTGACTTACGGCGACCCCTCATGGGGTTTGCGAGGCAGGAGACAAACAGAGGTGCTTTTGCCGTTGCCTGCCTCTGCGTAGCAACCCTGGATTTTCCTTGGTGGTCTCCCATCCGTATACTGACCAGGGCTGACCCTGCTTAGCTTCCGAGACCTGATGGGATACCATAATCTGTGATCTAAGAGGGCCAAGCTAACAAAATAAGCTATGATTAAATTACAAATATTTATTATGGTGTACACATTGATAGAAGATAAAACAGGTTAAAAGATGGAAGAGACACACATCCAGGCACACTGGATATCTGTTACCAGAATAATTTGGAGTGCCTGTGCCATTATCCTGAGAGACTCTCCATGGCCCACGGTATAAACTCTCAGCAAATGCAAGTCACACGAGAAAGCAAGACCTGGCCCTAAAGAAAATCTGTTTTCATACATTTCTGGATGTGTGTTGTTTTACAATAGTAATACTGACCACTGAGGAAGGCCCTAAGGGGCCAAAACGCGTATGGTCTACTGGTCATAAGATATGCCCATCAATTGTGTATGTAAAACTATCAGCTCTGTGTGCCAAAAGTTTTAAGAGTCTGACATCTGAACCGTTGCTTTTAACCTATTTTATCTTTTATCAATGTGTACGCCATAATAAATACCTGAATTTTAATAAGAACTTATTTTGTTAGCTTGACCCTCTTAGATCACAGCCATATTTTGGGTTGAGTCCTGCTCCCCTTTTTCCCCTCAGTTTTTGGAGACACCACAATCTACCATTTCCTGTTTTAACCAGCTGTTTGGAAGTACAGCTGAAGCTGCCTTATACCGCGTTAAGATCATCAGTCTACCAGGGTCAGTGTCATGTAGTCAGGTTGGCAGTGGCTCTCCCAAGAGCTCTGTCGGAGGTCTTCTCCACCAACCTGCTACCTCATCCTTTGAGCTGGAGACTCCAGTAACTGAACCTGGGACCTCCTTGTAAACAAAGCAGATGTTCTACCACGGCCCCTTCTCCAATGCAAGCCTCCCGGGCAGTTAAGATTTCAGAAAAGTACTTCGTAACACTATGAAGAGAACCCAATGATCATGTCAAATGTTACATTATGGCCAGTGTGCCTGCAAAACCCCGAGCTTGGGCGGTCTCCTGAAGCTTACTGGGCTGTTAACTATTTTTCCAGAGTTCCCCTCACCTATCAGACATATAACTCCCCCCCCCCCCGGGCCTGGCATTGTCTTGCCCAGGGACAGAACGTGTTTCTCCTGTCCCACCTCCTTCTAACCGGTCTTCTCACACAGCTGGCCAGGTCAACACACGGAAGGAAGTGCACTGTCCCCTATCAGTGAGGCTGCGATTCAGTTCAGAAGCCTGCATTGCACAGATATGAAGTGGGGGGGGGGGGGGGGAGGGAAGCAGGGCCTGTAGCTACGGTGGGCCTTTATGAGGCTCCACCCCCTTTTCTTAAAGCCACAGCCCCACAGTATTTTTCTCTCCAAAAAGTCTTTTAAAACATTTTTTTTTACAGTGTAAACATTTTTACAGGGTTTTTTAAAACAGTTTTTTTATACACACTGATTTAGTCTGCTGTTAGATCCAAGCCCCCTTAAAAATTTAAAAGCCCCCCCCCCAGTGAAATCCTAGCTACTGGCCTGGGGAGAAGTCACAAAGTTGTATCCCCCCCACCCCACCCCCTGCAACCTCGGCCCAAGAGGCGGCATGCCAGGAAGAAAGAAGAGAGAGGACATCCAGGATTTCCTCTTACCTGGCTCTTCTTGGTGGGGATAGTGGTGTTCCGGTTGATGAGCTTTGTGAAGACCCCTCCCAGGGTCTCGATCCCCAGGGAAAGAGGCGTCACGTCCAGCAACAGCACATCGGTCACGTCACCAGCCAACACACCTCCTTGGATGGCAGCCCCGATTGCGACGGCTTCGTCTGGGTTCACTGCTTTGCTCGGGGCGCGGCCAAACATGTCCTGCACCGTCTGCTGCACCTGGAGGGACAAGCGGCACATGCACTTGCATTAATGTCACACCTGCAATTCGTCCCACGGTTAGGCAGGCGGCTGCCAGGGTTCTCCAGCCGCAGCAACTGGACTCAATCCACATTTTATTCTCCAGCGCTAATAAGGAGCTTCGTATACATGACTGTAATAATATGCAGAACAACCCTTAGACTGACGGGGGGGGGGGGGAAGGGGGGGAGAGCGCAGTCATTTCCTGTGTCCAGAGGATGAAAACCTAGGGAGTTCTGTACAGCCCTTCAGTCTAAAGGCCCTTGAGCATCATGCAAGGGGACAGCCTAGAGACTTTAGCAATGTGGTCGAAGACTTTCAGGTGCCCCCCACAGAGCATGAAGGCAAAAGAAAAGCCAGATCCTCTTTCAGATTCAGTCAGGGAAATAAGCTGCAGGCAGTGCGAAAGAACCAAGGTGCATCGTCGCCCCAACAGTAACATGCTTAAAAACCTTTCCCTCCCCTCCGGCGCCCAATGAACACATTCCGTGATATGCTGTTTTTAAAAAGAGCTCAGCAAAAGGTCCAAAGGGCACAACCTTAAACATATGGAGCAGAGGTCCATCAGTGGCTGTTAGTAAACCAGGTATAGATAGGAACTCTCAGTCTAAGGCAAGGGATGCTCTGTATTCTTGGTGCTTGGAGGCAACAGTGGGAGGACTTCTAGAGTCCTGGCCCCACTGCTGGACCTCCTGAGGGCACCTGGTGTTTTTGGCCACTGGGTGACAGAGTGTTGGACTGGATGGGCCACTGGCCTGATCCAACATTGGCTTCTCTTATGTTCTTATGACTGGTCCCAAAACAAAACATCCCGATGGCAGGAGATCTGCAAGCACCTTGGGCATTCTGGTCATGCCGCCGACCAAGATAACTTCCCCAATGTCGCTCTTGCTGACTTCAGCGTCCTGCATGGCTTTCTGGCACGGGGCGATGGTCCTCTTGATCAGATCAGCCACAATCCCCTCGAACTGAGAGCGGGTCAGCTTCATGTTCAAGTGTTTCGGCCCAGAAGCATCCATCGTGAGGTAAGGCAAGTTGATGTCTGTCTGAAATACGATAGAGTCAAACACACAGTTAAACTCAGAAACAAGGGGAGAATGGACAGAGCGCGTGTTCCTGCTGAACATCAAATGGCGTGCTGAGAACAAGGCTGGCTTTTCCCTTGGGACTGAAGAACAGAGGAAGAACCACCCCGCCCCTAACATGCATGCTGAACAGCAGCGTGACAGATCAGCATCCACGGTACACAGGGCCAACTCTGTCCAGCCAGCCGATGTGAGCCCGAGGTGCTGGCACTGGTGGCAAGGGAAAAGACAACAGGCAGGGCCTATGCCACAGCCCAGAATAGCCATGAGCCAGGGGGGCGGGGAGGCAGTAGTAGCAGCACCAGAGTTCAGCCTGTGACGAGTCCCTCCTCTCTTTTGATTGCTGCCTTGCAAGTTATTCAGTTTAAGAGTTTGCAGGGCATCCATCTATTAAACCAATGCACACTGCCCTGTGTATGTAATATCTGCAGGAGTCTCGTAACACAAGCCCGGTCACCCAGCATCAGCACCGAGCACAGGGTTTTGCTACTTTGCAGACTAAAAACGGTAACGGAGTTTACGAGCAAGGAAATGGGCGCTCTCGGTTGTTACTTGGGAGAAGAGGGATAAGCCTACGCCTTCGGGCCAGTGACCTCAGTGGCCCCTGCTGCAGAAAATCAAGCCTGTTCCTCCAGCAGCACGGCTTATCTGGAGATCCACATCTGGATTGCTGTTTCTTAAATCTCTTTGGCGGGGAGGGTGGGGTACAAATAAAATAAATCAGACCAGCATGTGAGACTGCTGCTGCACGTGTCGGGCTACTTGCGTGAGGATGAATGGCAAATTTTAACAAGCAAAGGGAACCTGTTCATCGATAACCCTTGCCAAATCAAGAGGATCACTGGGTATACCTTAAGGTTGCTCTTCGAGAACTGGGACTGAAAGCGGAGTGTAAGAAATCAATAAGCACCCCAAACAGACCAGGGCCATGTAAGGTGCGACGTAATTCAGAGCCTCACCTGGACCGAAGAAGAGAGTTCACATTTTGCCTTTTCTGATGCTTCTCTCACTCTCTGGAGAGCCATGTTGTCTTTGGTCAAGTCAACACCTGTCTGAAGGGAAAAAAGAAGAGGTCAAACAGACACTTCGAGAGCCTTCTTCTTCTGCACTTGTGGCCTAATCCAAATACACCTGCTGTTGACATTCACCTGGCAATGGCACTTGGCATCTGACATCTCTCCACTTTCCAACAATTAGGGCAAACAGACTCACATTCTAGCTATATCTGAAGAAGTGACTCACGAAAGCTCCTCCCCTGCCACAGATCTTGTTAGTCTTTTAAGCTGCTACTGGACTCTTGCTCTTTTCTAGTGCTAGTCTCTGGTTTCTAGTCTCTCCCCTTTATACTTCCCAGGAAGTAGCCGGTTTCAGGGGTGTTAAGATATGAACCAGCCCTGCAATAATTAAATTGCACCAAAGATGCACAATGTCACGTTTATGTTACTGATGCTCCATTTTTTGCTACGTGCACTAGATTGGAGCTAAGATAAGCTTCATGAAATAGTTACTGGAAAGCCAGAAGGAAAGGAGGAGAAGGGATGTGCCGTTACTGCCAGAAAACACAGGAGTCTTGCCATTCAAAGAACAACGACAAATAATGCAGGTATGACAAATTGGTACAAGGGTCTCATCTTTTCCTGGCCGACTTTGAAGGCTTCTTGGGAAAAGGCCTCTGAACACAGTGGGAGGGCGCAAGACACACAACTCCTCACCTCCCTCTTGAACTCTTTGACGATATGCTGCAACAAGGCCTGGTCGAAATCTTCGCCACCCAAGAAAGTGTCCCCATTGGTGGACTTGACTTCGAAGACTCCCTTCTGAATTTCCAAAATGGAGATGTCAAACGTGCCACCACCCAAGTCGTAGACTGCGATGCTAGAGATCAGAAAACAAACAAACAAAAATCCATCAGCGTTTCCTGATCACACCGGGGGATGGTGCAGAAGCCCCTTGGTTCTCACCAGCCAGGAGCTATCCTTGTCAAGAATCAGGTTATGTTGACTCCCCTGCCATTCTCTAGCGTCTTCACTCCTCTTTTCAAATTATCGAAGCTTCAAGGATTTCAGAGCATGTCTGCAATGCTTACTATTAACGCCTAGCTGATCTTATTTTGATAAGGAACTGGCTGAAACTGGAAGCGACTTCTTACAGAGGCAGATAAAAGAAACGCCCAGTTCATTGGGATGGCCAGTTTCTTTTAACAACAGGGCTCCAGTAACTTACAAAGCTGCACAGAAGAGGCCATGCAGCCTCTGCCTTAAATCTCTGCTGACAGCCAGGACGTCTTTTGCTGCCTCCTGCAGACAGTTCGTGTGGAAAGGTGCTTTAAAGTCTTCTCAATTCCCATTGCTCGCTTCCAAGCTAGAGAGAGCAGCCCTGCTGTGAAAGGGTCTCACCGGGCAGCTACGTTCAGCCCAGAGAAGCCAGCATCATCGATCTGGTCCACTGGGATGAACTGGAGGAACCAAGTGTCCAGAAAATAGGACAAAGGTTTTTTTTTAAAAAAAAAATTATGTAAGGTTTTTTTGTTGACTCCTTACATTTTGTCTTCGGCCTTGTCCAAACCATAGGCCAGCGCTGCAGCGGTGGGCTCATTTATCACTCTCAAAACATTCAGTCCGGCAATCTGTCCGGCATCTTTGGTAGCCTTGGAGAAAGAAGGTGGTGTATTAATCATCATCTCTAGAGAAACAGGGAGATGTCTCCCCCCTTTCCCCAGCCAATTGCTTTGGGAGTAGTTCTTGCAATAGGAATGAAGCAACCTGCATGTGTCACTCTAGGGCAGAGGTCCCCAATGTGATGCCCATTCAAATGTTTTCAGAAAGTGGGTCGGGCCGGGTGGTGCTTTTGCCCAGCGAGGCTTCTGATTGGCTACTGGAGATCTGATTAGCTGTGCAGATCTTTAAAAGAACGCTGCTGTGACAGCGGCTATCACCACAGCGCAAGGATGGTCATTGTGTGTGACTGAAGGTAAGCTACAACATCCATATTGGGGCTGGCTCTGCCTCCTGGGGCAGCCATTCTTGGCTGAGCCCACCAACGAATTCCAAAGCTGCCCACAGACTCAAAAAGGGCGGGGACCCCGGCTCTAGCGTAACCCTTCTGGAAAATTATTCCAAATGCACTTCTGCTAAAGAATATGTTACACTGGAAAAAAGCCACAAGCCACAGGAAATCCAGGATCTGCAACCCTACCTGCCTCTGAGAATCATTGAAATATGCAGGGACTGTGATGACAGCATTTTTTGCTGGCCGTCCCAGGTAGTTTTCTAGAGGAAACAAAAAGCAGAATACATCTTATTTTAAACAAAAGACTGTTAAGTCACCTACAAGGCAGAGATTATAATTTGGACGGGGTCTTGCCACTTAAGCAGAGACTCTCAGCAGATTTTGATCAAAGTTGTTACTGTTTCTTCTAGGAATTCAAGCTGGCAAACAGGAGGGTGTATCGTCGGTCACCTCAAAACAGCCTTGGCTGGGAGATTCTCACTGGCCCAAGATCACCAAAGAGCTTCATCCCAAAGTAGCAACCCTGGCTAATACACCGTTCCCGTTTGCCTACTGCTCAAGGTGAGCCCACATCCTGTTTAGCGCATGCTACATCTGTTTTCCCATTTGTGTTCTGCACACTTCTATGCCATTTTATTAACCATGCCAGTAAATGCAGTTATAGTATTTTTACACTTGAAGCTCATGACAAACGTTCCCCCAAAGGCGTATTAAAAGCTGCAAACTGGAAACCCTTGATGCATCATTTAATTCAGAAGCATTTCCAAGTGACCGCTATTCTATGTAATCAGTGGATAATGCACGCATATAATGTGGGAAGGACAGAAAAGGATTGGCAACGTTACATAAATTAAGCATCCTGACACATTCACAGAAATGGAGTGTTCGGCCTGCTACTGCTGTGTAGATTGCACAGGCTTCAGTGCCCTGAACACCAACCTGACATTCAAAGCAGCATGTAGGAACTACACATCTCAAAAGCCAACAGAGAGAGCAGGCCTTACTTCACCACATCATATGCACACAGGCCAGTGGTGACAGTCACACTGCACAATTCCACAATTAAACCTGCCCCCATTATTAAAGCCACTAAAACTTGCTCGCTCTCACAGCTAACAGCAAAGGCTGCAGGGCAGGCTATTCAAAAACCAGTGCACCAGCGTAATCGTCACCCCTTCTTTCAAGCCCAGTTCAAGCCCTCTCCTGTACAAACCTGCCGTCTCCTTCATCTTCATCAATACGAAGGCACCGATCTGGCTTGGGGAGTACAGCTTTCCATGAGCTTCCACCCAGGCATCGCCATTTGAAGCGCGGACAATTTTAAAAGGAACGTTCTTGCTGAAGGTGTAAGTATTTTTCCAAAAGTTAGGACCGTGAATTCAGTTACACAGTTATAATTCCAAACACTTCCGCTGCTGTTGTGCTTTAACTAAAGTTGGGAGGCATGCAACTCTTAAGTAGGAGAAATCCTATTACAAAACCGCCACACCTGAAACCTTATAAACTCAGTTTTGGATAGTAAGCTTCAATGCTCCCTCTAAGCTGTGGAGTCTTGTGAGCAACAATTCTACTTTGTGAGCTACTGGCATTAAAGTTGTGGGCAGGTGATTTGTCTACTGCATGAGCTAGTTTGCTCTGAAGCCATCCTTACAAAGCTAAGACAAAAATGTGTGAGCCACAGGCCAAAAAACTGTGAGCGAGCTCACACTAACTCCGCTTAGAGGGAGCACTGGTAATCTTATGGATATCAAATTTTGATTTTTTTATTTATTCAATTTATACCTCGCCCTCCCTGCTGAAGCAGGCTCAGGGTGGCTTACTTAAAAAGTTAAAACATTTTAAAAAGATCAATTACAAAAACAATCATAAAGTGCTAGTGACAGTAATAATACTGCATAACGATAGCGGAAACATAATAGCAGATCAGTCATAGTGAAATACAGTGGAATTATAAAGATTATGGAAGGCTCCCATAGTATGCTATCAGGCTGCCTTTAAAAAGTTTCCTGATCAACAAGGCAACAGACAACTTAAACTCCGGGATGACATATCGTAACAAGAGATCCGTGAAAAAATCTCCCACAGCCTTCTTGTTAGTTTGTTTAAGCTTCAAATAGCAGCTCCATGCTCTAACCATGCTGGCTCCTGGAAAGCTGCTGCTAATCAGAGTTGACAATACTGAGTTAGCGGGACCAACGTCAGGACAGTGTCCTCTATCCACGTGACTAATTCTGCAAGGAAGCCCTTTTAGCCAACTGAACAAGGAGGAGGAAAGGGAGGACATGTATTTGTACTTCAGAGTATCCTGCCAGGGATTTGTTGAAAAAGTAAGGATACATCAACATCACTGCAGCCTAACAGGCTTTGCAGTTGGAAGTGATCGGAAAAGAGATCTGGGAATGAAGCCGTGCTGAGCAGACTTCTGTTGTGAATGCAGTGCATGGGGCTGGTTTTGCTCCCTCAGCCCCAGCTGTGAAGGTAACATGCAACTTTCCATGGTTTGAAATCTTTAGAAAATTACTTAGACCACACGACTACTCCTAAACCAGTCAAGATATTGTCCACCGCCCTTAGCAACACCTGCAGTGCTAATTACATTTTTACAGTTTATGCTCACAAACCAGAGCTCAGCAAAATCAGAGAGACCTAGAGCTAACACTGCTCCAGTTGTGCTGATACGTTTATGCTCGCGTTACATTGTTTTCCAAAACAAAACTAAACAGACAGATTTTCTTACATATCTTTCTGCACCTCCGTATCATCGTATCGGCGCCCAATCAGCCGCTTGGTAGCGTAGAACGTATTATGAGGGTTAGTGACAGCCTGCCGCTTAGCGGGCATCCCAACCAATCGCTCGTTGTCATTTGTGAATGCTATAACGGAAGGGGTGGTCCTGGCGCCTTCGGCATTTTCCAGCACCTATACAAGGGAAACAAAAGAACTGAAAACCAGCTGCAGTTAAGAAGGCAGGTTTCCCGAAGCTGGATCACCAGTTATTTCAACTCACTTTAGCTTGTTTTCCTTCCATGACGGCCACGCAGGAGTTGGTGGTGCCGAGATCAATACCAATGACTGCACCTTTGATTGCATCTGAGCTGAAAGGTCAAAATTAAGACATATCAGAAACCAACAAACCCTTAAAATGAGCGAGTCACTGACGACGACAACAATTACTTGCTTGAGAAGTGCAACAAGTCGCTTAGGCATCCGGTTTCCAAAGTGGTCAACCAATATAATGGCATGCAGGACCAAAGAGGGACAAAGAGATGTGTTTTACACCAGCGGCTGTATGCTTGTTTTTGGCAAATGTGACTTTCCAGGAAGGGTCCGTGTGGATACATGCAACTTCTAGCCATCTTTCACATGAAGACTTACTACAGGTCAAGAAAGTAAAAGGGCTGGATTGTGCATATCAAAAACCTCAAACATATTTGAAAACTCATCTGAAGTTTGCTAACACAAATCTGTAGGTTAAAGTAAATTGACGGATGCCGAGGAGTCACTGCTAATCAAACCTTCCCAAATGTAACACGGAAGTCCTTCATTAAGAAATGCTTCAGTCCTCTTTAGCGCCTAGCAGTTAACATATGGGGCCAATGCTCTTGATTTGTAATTTACATTCTCAAGAAATCAAGGACAGTTACCTTCCTTCGCAAGAAAAATTGTGCCACAAAATTTTTGCGAGCAGAACTTTCAACAAAGACCAAATCAAAAAGTTTAGCATTCTAAAGGTGTATTTTCAGTGTAGCTGCAAGGTATTCTCAGTTTCCCAAGATATGTAATTGCTAGTTGGGGCTTCTTAATGGGCTAGTTTTTAAATGTTCTGTAGCTATGCGTTAGTAAATCTGCATGAATTGAATTGTGTTTTAATATATATTTGAAGTGGTTTGACATAGCTGTATTTTGCATCTTTTATTGTAGTGAAAGGATCTAATTTAAAATTAACTGTTGTCAAACTTAGGCATGAAAAAGTGGAGGAAACAGCTTTATCAGGTTATTGTGAGCCAAATTGTGTTTTAGTCGTGTAAGACTGTTAGCTGTTATTTCAAAGTTGCTTAAAAATTTGCTCACTTTTAAAAGCATTGTATGGATTACTGGGCTGTTAAACTTTAAAAGTAACCTCTTGTAGTAAGAAATTTCAGGGAGCCTTTCAATTTCATCTAAATCTACAGACCGGGATTCTATATGCAATAGCCAACTCAAGGAGTGTAAAACTCTTCTCTTGTTTGTCCAGCACTCTGTTCGTATGATTTTCTGCTATAGACAAAAGTATTTGGTTTGCTTGGAGGCACCGTAAAGTGCCGGAGTTTCTTTGCTTTCTCTTTCTGACAAACCTGATTATCTCCTGTCTGACAGGAACCATGAAACAACCCAAATAGTGGCTAAATTTAGCGCACATGTGTATAAAAGAAGGGGAAATGCATACAGTAGCTTGAATAATTTTTTTAATGTCACAAAATTTGATTGTTTGATTTTATGTAAACCTTTGTGTATACTGGTTATTGACTGAAAAATAAAATCTGCTCTGCTCTGATCCTTTGCATGATTTTGCACCGGAATGTATACTTGCTGTCTACGGGACTGTAAATACAACAGAAAGACTAAAATGAAACATTTGCTTTAAGTTAGGTTTTCACTGAATATTTCTTTTAAGTACAAATTCAATCATAATACATTATATCTAATCACGACATAGATGCTGACCCACACAGCAGTTAGAGATACAAAACACCCCAAGGCCCTTAGGAAAAGTGAGAGAAATAAAAAAATAAATAATAAAAATGATAAGGATAGTTCTGAATTTTCCTGAAATGCGTGGGTTTCAGCACCCATGGGGCTCTGAACTGGGAAATGGTTTTTAACACCAAACAGAAAAAACCCTTTTTTTAAAAAGCCATTATGCTGTCTTCATGTTGCAACATGAGACACTGGGCATCTTCACAAAGACCCTCTGAGCAGCAGCCTTCTCCAAACTCCTGCTCCATTTCAACAAAAAACCTTAGTTATTACCAACCTGTTCCTTGAGAATACTTACGCATATTTCCTGCTTGTTACGCCTCTAAGGATATCTTGACTTAAACCATTCCAGATAACCTATAAAACAAGAACATTTGATTTAAAAAATACGTTTGTAAAGATCTTCTCCAATCAAGATAAGCACCATTCTTAGATGGTGTTAAGCCTCTAAAAGTGTCCTCCAGCAAACAAAAACATACCAGAAAACAATGCTTGAGCTAAACAAAAATGCTTTTTCTGTTAATCGAAGATGCCTTTCTTGGAAAGCAACATGACTTTCCAAGTTCCAACCCTGAACGTGTTTACTTGGACGCAATGCTCACAAAAATTGATGGAACTTATCTCCATCAGTATATGCATAGAATTGCAACTGTAGGCTTGCTTGGTTCAGACATGCCAGCAAACCCAGGGTTACCCCTAGAAGCTTAGACCGTGGGTTTAATGGCATTCTTGCCTCCTTCATCCCCTTCCCTTGCATGTAGGCAGCTAGCTGGAATTTCTGCTTTTTTAAAACACTGTAGTTTGTTACATCTGAGCCAGCAATCTGGTTTATACTTTCCTAGTAAACCATGATTAATAGCCACGACTCAGGACACTAAAGGGCAAAATGCTGTCTGCTGGTGCAGATACAATGGCAAAATTATAACTTGATCTGAACCTGGAAAAATCTAGTTATCTGGCTATGTCTGAGGCAAGGAAGGAGACACAAGCCTTAGGACCAGCCAAGCTCATTTGCATAACAGCTAACCATAGTTTGAACTTAGCCAATTAAAGACCACTGAGCAATTCGACATTTAAGTGCTAGTTTCCCACTCTGGTTGGACCAGTGATACCCACTCAGTGGCTTGAGACCAGATGTGACTCTTTGACTTGTGGCTCTTCTGAGCAGCACTGCCCAATGTGGCACCTGATTCATATTTTGGTTTCCACCTTGGAATAACTTTTTCCAGAGAAACAGGTAAGCTGCAAGCCTCCCTGAAGGGCAGGCATCATGCCAAGGATGGAAGTAAACAGAGTTCTTTTGGTTGATGGGAATTGTGAATGGGTCTCTTCATGAACTGTGCAGTGAGTACCACAGGTTCAGGCAATAGGTTAGATCCAGCCAGCTTTTCTGCTGATAAAAAGGGAGAAGGGAATTTCCTTAGACCACCGAAAAAACTTATGCTGGGGATCATGGGACCTGTTTGGACAAAAGCCTTATGTAACAGCCATGGTACTAAAGAAGGGAATTAAGTGAGTGAATTAAAAAAATAACAAAGTATGTAAAGTTGACTTTGAGAACAGAGTGGTACCTCTACTCTGAAACACGCACACCCCTCTTTGCACTGAAGTCTTTTTCTATCACATTTTTCTGCTACATTAGAAGCCCGTTTGGTCATAACAAAGTGTTCGGTTCTGCACGCTCCAATTCATTAAACTGGCTGTGCCTTCCCTGTCTTTTAAAAAACTCAGGACTCAAAGCGTCTCCACAATCAGTATATTTATTTGGATAAAAAGTGTATACTGTAACTGAAACACAGAAATTCTTCTGCATAAAATGTTAACGAAATAAGGATTCCCCCACCCCACTACCTCACACATACCAAAGGTGACAGAACTGAAAAAAATGACCTTTAGAACTTCCAAACAGACACAGAGCCTCTCGCTAAATGCTTCACTGCACTGGCCTTTGCTGCCAGTAGAGACAACAGAGCCATCCAATCCGGAAAGATCTTTCTAACCCTGAAAACTACACAAGGGATAAAATCAGCGACAGAAAAAGCCCCTTAAGTGCTTCTGAGCTACAGTGAGGCAGTGTGGTGTACTAGTTAGAGTGCAAGACTAGGATCCAGGGGACCCAGGTTCAAATCCCTGGTCTACCACAGAAGCTTGCTGGGTGACCTTGGGCCTGTCACTCATTCTCTCTCAGCCAAACCTACCTCATAGGGCTGTTGTGAGAATAAAACACAGAAGAGCAGGAGGATGCCAGCCATTTGGTATTTTCACGCGAGAGAAAGACAGGTATAAATGAAATAACTTTCATTTTTACTACCTGCCCCCTCACACACTTAGCTCCTCGTGCAGATCTAGTCCACTCCAAACAAACTTTTATTCATTCAGTTTCTTGAAACTTAGCACTTAAGATGTATGGGGTTGATTCTGTACATAGATTTGCAGAGGAACAGTGGGGTTATTAAGATCTTTTCCTCAACTCTGTATGTTTATTTTATAACACTTTTGCTGTGAAGAGGCACGTTATCTCTGCAGACACAAATTCACAGTTTTGAGAACTGCAAAAACAAGCATCTGTGATGATCTCTTCTAGATAGAAAAATTCTCCAAAATAATTTTACGGAAACCTCTGCGAGAGCATGACATTGTAAATGGATTAATGGAATTCATTTACCAAAAAAACAATTAAACATTGCATGAATACACAGCTTTATGCAATACAATTAAAAACTAAACCATATTTCATGATGAATAACCTATGGACTATAACATACCTTGAGCAGAAAACTACCTTTAAATAGATTTTTCCTCAAAAAAAAAAAGAACTACTAAAAATCCAATGTAAATAAAAAATCTGATTTTTTAAAAAAAACTTACTGATTTTTATCCACGATGTTTCTTTGCTACTGACACACTCTTTATTTCACTTACACCTGACTTTAAAAGTGAAATTAGGAAAATATATGGAGGAAGTTATTCTCAACAGCACTTAGCCATGATAGCATGGTTAGAGCCAGGACGCCTCTGAATTCCAGTTCTTGGAAACACCAGTAGGGCAGAACAGTTGCCTGCGGGCCCCAGTTGGGGCCTCCCCAGAAGCACTGTTGGAAACGGGATGCTGGACTAGATTGACTTGGGTGCTCTTATGCTATGATTATTACACAATGAAAGCCATCCAGGATTGCCCTGGGATCTATGTAGCTAACATCCTAAATAACATCCTAACCGTAATCATGCAAGACACCACATGGCAAACTAAATCTGCAATGGAGGACCTCTCAGGAAGAAAGCAGAAACTGACCCACCTTTGGTCCAACCCCCACTGAGAATGTATAAAAAGAAACGGGGGGGGGGGGGGAGAGATACAAAACCATTTCTCCGTTTTAAGGTGTGTTTTTTTACCCAACACGCCAAATCTTGGTGTTAAGGGGGAGGCTGGATGCTCAATGCCATATGAGTTTTATGAACGTTCACCTCTGGCATCATCTGTTAAAAGGGATCTTTTGGGGCAGACCTGAGATACCCTTCTCAGTTGAAGGAAGCAAAACAGGGCTAGAAAGTGGGATGGAAGTTGAGTGTGCCAGACTACAATCTGGGTTCAAAACTCCACAGTGCCATGGAAGCTCACTGGGTGACCTTGGGCCAATCACACTCCCGCCTCACAGATATGCTGTGAAAATAAAATGGGGAAAGGATAAAGCATGTGCATACGTGAATACGAGAAACTGCCTCATACTGACTCAGACCCTTGGTCCATCAAAGTCAGTACTGTCAACTTAGACTGGCAGCAGTTTTCCAGGGTCTCAGACAGAGGTCTTTCACACCACCTACCGCCAAACCTTTTAACTGGAGACACCAGGGATTGAACCTGGGGCCTTCTGCATGCCAAGCAGATGCTCTACCACTGAGCCACAGCCCCTCCAAACCTCTTGAAGTTAGGGAAAGATATACTACACAGGCATATGAGTCACTAGCCTGAGACAGTACAATGAAGCTTCCTACATGATGCAATAGAAAGCAAAAGTTTATATGGCTAGAAAAGGAGACCACACTGATTCATGGAGAAGGTACATCAAGAACTATTAACTCTCACATCTGTAAGGCCCTTTCACGTTCAAGACACTATACTGCCTTGAATCTCTGAGAAACAGACAGGCTTTAAATAACACAAATCAGTTATTGAGTGGGGATGGGGGGCACAACAAGGGATGGCCTTTCTACCTCCCTTGCAAAATTCCCCCAAACATAACTGACTAAAAAGATACTCCACCTTATTTAACACTGCTGTTTTTTAAATTCTTCCTTATCCTAAGCCAGCAAGGGCTATTTTCTCAACTGCGCATTGCAAAGGGGTCAACTTGACCGCAAGAGAAGACACGTGCGTGAGACGGAAGGCAGCCCTATCGGATAGGGACACCGTTAGGTTCCCCCCACCTGGCCGGCGAAGGAAAAAACGCCCCCGAGGGTAGGACCCGTGATTCCCAAACGTCTCAGACATCGTCAGAAAGGAGAAAAGAAACAGCCGCCCACAAGCAATGCTTCCTCTAAGCTGTGGAGTCTTGTGAACAAAAATTCTACTTTGTGAGCTCCTGGCATCAAAGTGGAGAGCGAGCGATTTGGCCGCTGTATAAATTACTTTGCTCTGGACCCATCCTTTCTGGGTTAAGAAAAAAATATGTGAGCCGGAGGCTAAAACACTAAGCTGGCTCACACTAACTCAGCTGAGAGGGGACGCTGGCCCCAAGGCCCCGCTCTCTGCTATGAAAACGATTCACAGAAACTCAAGCTCAAAGGCTGGGATTCGCGACCATCGGCTTAGAGAGACTTTAAAAGGGGAAAGCATAAACCAGCACTTAATAGCGTCTAATGAGAAGCCCTGGACACCCTCCTCTAAAATGAGCCCCATTGTTTGGCTTTCCTTTCCCCCGCCATCAATATTTGGCATTCAGGATGCCTCCGAACATAGAGGCCCCTTTTAGCCATTCCTAGAGAACTCCCATGATCCAGGGCAGTCTACCTTTGCACGCCAAATACTACAAGGAGGGGATAGGGAAAATAGGTGGAAGGTAACGGGGCTCTTC
Organism: Lepidodactylus listeri; assembly: GCA_029233225.1. Taxonomy (NCBI): domain Eukaryota; kingdom Metazoa; phylum Chordata; class Lepidosauria; order Squamata; family Gekkonidae; genus Lepidodactylus; species Lepidodactylus listeri. The sequence continues at coordinate 20,368,643 of JARCFY010000016.1, forward strand.
TCATGAGGCTCTCGACGCCCTTGACTTTTCCAACCCCGGCAAGAGCCAAAACTGTTTCCCTCCTTCTTCTGGCTCTCTTTCCAGCATGTCTCACCTGGGTAGGCCCGGGAAACAGCAGGCGGAGCCGTGCGGCGCTCAACATGGCAGCGGAGTCGGCAAAAAGACGGAGGCCCCGACACAGACAGGCAAGAAAAGAGGCACGCGCGGCAGCGGCTGCGCCTTCTGGAAGCCTCCGGCTCACGTGGGAAGGGGCGTGGCCATGACCTTTTTGTAGCTGCCCACGCAAATTGCCTCATTCAAAAACTCTCTTCAAGAAAGGCTATAGGAAAATACCCTTCCCGATGCCAGTTGACACACTGTGATAAATCACAAGGCGTCCTCTAAACGTATTTACTTTACAGTGTCGGTGACACAAAGCACAAATCCTTTTGGTTTAAATCAGGCGTTTGCTTTGGCTATTTTATAGGGTCCTTGGATGGCATACGCACGGTCCAAGGTCAAAGATTAGAGCGGGATTGATTGCTGACATCAAGAGGAAGGCGGGACCATGAGTGCGCGTGCGTACTCGTCCTTGAAAAAAAATTAACGGAACCCAGTCGGGCGCAGGCGCAGTAAGAGTCGCCGTCTCTGCGCGTTTGTTGGGTGTGTTTTGCGAGAGGTGTGGGAAGCGCTGGGATTCTGGAGCTGAAACGCACCGCTGTGTCTTAAGACACTGCAAGGGAATTAGTAGGATAGTTTGAAATGATCTTAAAATAAGATTAAAAATGAGAGTAAGGAAACAAAAAAAATTAGGCATCAAGAAAATATCAGTACAAATGACAGATCTGCTTTGACTCCTGAAAGGGATCCCTGGGTAATTACGATGAAGTCTCACTATGTCGTACTGCACCAACTTCTTTGTCAAGGCGGAGTACAGTGGCGCATCAGAAACTAACAACCTTTATTTCAGCATAAGCCTTTGTGAGTCAGCTCGCTTCTTCAGGTGCGACTACTCTTCTCAGTCCCATAATTTTGTCAGAAACCAGAGGTCATGGCATGGGTTGCCATCCTCCAGGAGGGGCCTGGGAATCTCCTGGAATTACAACTGATCTCTAAACCAAAGAGATCAGTTCCCATGGATAAAATAGGTGCTAAATTCCCTTCCCAGAATGCACTCTAAAGTCTCTGAGAATTTCCCAATCCAGAGTTGGCAACCCTAGACATTGCCAAAAGTTCCATAACAGAAAACAAGTGTCCAGTAATACATAACTTTATGGAATTATCGGTAAACAGGGGAAATGGGTCTGTTACTTATTACACAGCCCACAAACAAGCCATGCAGACAGTAGCTGACAAGCAGAGCCATTTCGCCTTGCAAGCCAGAGATCCCATTCAGCTGTCATGGATAATAACCGGAGAAAGGGCTCTCCTGTGTCAATTTGTCCCTTTGGAATCCATCTAACAGCACCTGTAGCTCTGATGGGTCAGACCAATAAATCCACAGATCTCCCAGGATCCTTTTTTTTAGTCAGAGTTCTGTATTAGTTTATGGGATGTATGGTTTTCAAAAGATCCATGTTGTTAAGCTGATACAGATCATATTTACACAATCCTATCCATATTGATTTTTTTTAGTTGACACAGATAATTTTCACATAGTACATTGACTGAGAAATAAGTCCCACTGTGTGATTGGAACTTACTCTCTGGTAAGTATATTGAAGCCCAGGCTAGCCCAGGCTCATCAGTTATGATAGCATGCTTAGGGACAGGATGCCTCTGAATTCCAGTGCTTGGAAACCACCAGTAGGGCAGAACAGTTGCTTGGGTGCCCTGATTCCTATAAGCACTGTTGGAAATGGAATGCCAGACTAGATTGAAAGGTAAAGGTTTCCCTTGCTCGAAAGCCAGTCGAATCCGACTCTAGGGGCGGTGCTCATCTCCGTTTCCAAGCCAAAGAGCCAGCGCTGTCCACAGACTTTTTCCGTGGTCATGTGGCCAGCATGACTAAATGCTGAGGCGCACAGAATGCTGTCACCTTGGTCACTGTTATGCTGTGATCATTCCACAAGGCTAAGCAGGGTCAGCCCTGGTTTGTATTTGGATGAGAGGCCACCAAGGAATACCAGGGATATGACACAGAGGCGGGCAATGTCAAACCACCTCTGAATGTCTCTTGCATAGAGTTTTGGCCAAAAATGCTAGAGTGTTCCCCGGCGATGTGCCTGGTGTGGTGTTGTCAGTTCCAGGTGATGTCATCATGCGGTGCGCACTTGGAGAAGATCCAGGGACAGACCTGGGAGCCCCCCCCCCCCCCCATTGGAAGCCGGGTTAAGACCTGGCAACCCCAAATACAATCCTGTCTGCCCAGACTAGCTTAGCTCCCCGATATCTCAAGTGGAGGACTTTCCCAGTTCTGCTCCCTGAGATCTTTTAAAACTAGAAATGCTGGGAGTTAAAATTGGGACCTAATGTGTAGACAATATGAACTCAATCACTGATGGAAACAAAGGGCTGGATCCAGCCAGCTTTTTCACTCAGTCTCAGTTCCTCTCCTAGCCACTGTCCCACATGGCTTTTGTCCACATAGGTTCCGTGATCCTCAGCTTGGCCTTGTTGATGGTCGAAGGGAACCCCCTTTCCCCTTTTGCGCCAGTGGAAATGCTGGTTGGATCCAGCCCGAATTGATGAATAGGTCATATTCACTCCATGCATTTTGTCTGGGTTTGTCCTGTGCCTTGTTACATAGGCACAACTAAGTCAACATAAAGCACACACTTCCGTGCGCCTCGGTGTTTAGTCATGCCGGCCACATGACCACGGAAAAGTCTTCTTCGGACAGCACTGGCTCTTCAGCTTGGAAATGGAGATGAGCACCCCCGCCCTAAAGTTGGGTTCGACTGGCTTTCGAGCAAGGGAAACCTTTACGGGTATACTATTGACTTCGGTGTTCTATACCTTCATGTTGTCACATTTGTTAAGCAGAAGTTGGGTTCATGTTCTCCGGTAAGTCAAGTCCAGTAAACCACACCAGGCAAGGCCTCAAACAAAACAAGAGCAAACTTTATTCGGATAAAGGGAAGTCTAGCATGAAACGCCAGCAGTTCAGAGTTCAGACACGGTTACAGTTGCTTACGTACTCTCCAAAACATTCCAGAACGCTGCTCCCACATAGGCATTGTTACACAGCTTCCGTTACCATCCGGATCTGTCAGCTGGCTGCTGTTTGTTCCACTCATTTAAATATAAACCTAACACTCCCAGCAAGATCATGGACATTTGGGAGCCTTTCATAGGATTTTCAGGGCAACCCTGAGCAGAATTTCCTGTCTGCTAAGCCCACTGATTTCAATGGGTTTAGCAGGCTGCAACTTTGCTTAGGATGGTAGTGGCTGTGGTCACACTGGTGGCTTGATGCCATACGGCGCCACCTCTCATTGTACCAGTTTAAAGTGTTGCATGGCATATCTTCCAGACAGCACATCCTGCTGCGGGTTATCCATGCAGGCATCCCGTGGTCAAGTGTCCACATTACTGCAGTGCGTCAGCCACAGAGCGCGCTGCCTGGAATCTTTCAAAATTCATGCATGCACACGTGAACTCTTGTGCACGCACATGCACATACAGGCAAAAAAATAAATAAAAAAAACATTCCCTAGCAGCAGGAATGGATTTGCAGGTTCAGATTGCCAAATCCGTTCTGCATGCGCTCCCTCATGTTCAGACATCAGGCCGTGTGCCGTGACTGTGCAGGGAGCCAAAAGCACCACTTATGATGTGGTGCCTGTTTAACCCGGCTCCAAGTCGTCCTATGATGGGGTGAGTGTGCCGGGGGAACGCCTGACAGATGTGGCTATGTGACTGCGCATCCCAAACTGCTCGTGTGATCACAGCCACTGTTAGTGCCTCATATTATTATAAAGTTGTGTTGCCATGAAAAGTCCACCAAAGCAATCAGGCCACCCGGCCACAAGTATAGTATGTTAGTAGGGATGCCAGCCAGCTCCAGGTGGGACCTGGGGATCTCTCAGAACGACAGCTCATCTCCAGACTGTATAGATCAGTCCCCCTGGAGAAAATGGATGCTTTTTGGGGAGTGGACTCTATGGCATTGTGCCCGACTGAGGTCCCTGTCCTCACCAGGCTCCATCCCCAAATCTCCAGGAATTTTCCAACCTGGGTCTGGCAACCGTATCCCCTGCCAGTGGGACCTGGCAACCATATATGTTAGCCATAGTATGATAGACTGAAAGAAAATAAAGCCAGTTACTCCAAAGCTTCTCTGATGATACATTATTTGGCAGAGTTGCAGTTTGTTTACAAACTCAGGGTATCCCCCTTTTTTTTTTTTAAATATCATCATACAGTTCGGAATAAATCTTATCAGCCAAGCTGCTTCAGTGATTCACTGGGCAACTGTATTTAACAACTTGGAATCCAGTAGCACCTTGTAACAAAATTTATAATAGGGTATGAGCTTTTGTGAGTCACTGCTCATGGATACAAGAAGTGAGCAGTGACTCACGAAAGCTCATACCTTACCACAAATTTCGATAGTCTCTAAGGTGCTACTGGACTTACTTTTTTTTACTGTTACAAACAGACTAACATGGCTACCCATCTTCAGGCATGATCAGACAGCAACAGCTGGGAAACGTCCTGCAGTCGTCAGCAATCCGTGCTGCTCTTCCAGAGGAGTGGAGTTAAAAGACACCAGGGAAAGCCCAGCTCTAACTGGTTCCAATGGGCCACAGACGAACTTTCCCCGTCTGATCACACAAGTACGCTCTCATGCCTTCGGGATGGTTTGTTCATTCCATCCTAACTCCGTGCCATCCCCCCCTCCTGCAATATACACATCATTGCATACTCCATAGGAAGCCCTCAGTGCAGGGGTGTGATTCCTTGTTTATGCACATGGGAAACAAATGGCAAAAAAAAATGACTTGGCCATGGTTGCGTCTGATCACACAGTGATGGGCCGCGCCCACAGCACAAAGGGATGTGTGATCTTGCAACTGCGTGTCAAATTTCTCCGGAGGAAATAGGCTCACTTCCGCTCCGCTCCGCTCCAATTGGTGTGTTTGACTGCAACCTTCATCTAACAACATGGAATATTCAGTAATTTATCCTCTGTATGGAGTGTTGTGTTGACATGCTGTTGCAAGCATACTATTGACAAAAGAAGAGCCCTGCCGGATCAGACCAGCAGTCCATCTAATTAAAGCATCCTGTTGCACAACAGTGGCCAACCAGTTACCCTGAAAAGCTGACAGGGCAGAGAGGCTGAGGCCTTCCCCTGTCTCCCAGTTCATTCCAGTGGGGGGAAGAGAAGACAGTCTTACCCAGCTTCTCCCACTAGGTGGAGCTGCCACATTACTAGTCAGGATTTCAGAACTAAGAAAGGAAAATTAGTGACTTCCCTATAATCATGAAGATACATCTGTAGCCCCAAGACTGATGCTGTGTGATAGCTTTTATTGTGGCGAGCCAAAATATCACAAGCTCTTTTATTCTCACTGGTGTTTTAACTTGTTAGTGGCACAGAAAGGGGTCCCCAGACCCAGCCTGTGTACTGTGTGAACAGGCAAGTCATAAAACTTACCTATTCTCACCTCAAAAATCACTGTTGTGAACGGGAGTTACTGTATATAACAAAGGATTATTTTCTGGAATAGACCCCCAGCTTATTAAAGGAGGAGGGAGGCAGTTTTCGTGTGGGGCATGACCTGGGGAAAACCAGATCAGTGAAACATCTGCTAGTCCCCGTCCACCCCCCCCCCCCATTCTGATGGAAGATTCTGCTTTTGCCTCTAAGATGCTGACGAGAGCCACAATTGCCCCAGCCCCAAACTGGATGGGGGAGGCCAGCAAGTTCTTGAGCTATAACTGGGAATATTATTGATGAATCATTTTGGTGGTGGGAACTGAAGAGCAAGACCCCAGAGCTGGCATTTGTTCTAAGGACCAAACTAGATGTCACAGTGTCCCCAGGTCAGACCCGTGGACTCTTGAGGGTCTAGTTTGGCCCTAGCAGGTGACACTCCCAGCTCCCAAGCACGTAAAAAGGGGCATGCATTTATGCGGCCTTTGCCTAGCCCTGGAGCACTCACGGGGTGTGAGTTCCAGAAAGCTCCTCCAACAGAGGACATGGTCTGGCCCATCTCAGACAAGGAAGACAGGAGGGAAGTTCAGCAGAGTGTAAGTTAACTTTAGGTAGCATTGTCGTATGTTCGTTGTCTCTAGTGAATCCTGCTAGATTTCCCGTTTGCTGCAAGGTACTTCCTAACCACCCGTGCTTAAGTAGAAGTTGAGTGGAATAAAGGTCTTGCAGACACCGAAAGCAACTGATCCTTAGAGGAGAGGGGTCCTTTGGACAGAAGACTCCTACTCACTGGGGGCTCTTCCGCATCATCATTTTTATCACTCATTTGTTCCTATTGCTTTGGGTTTCCCCCCTCCCCCTTTCCATATGTGTTTTGCTCCCTCTGGAACTGATAGAGAGAGCAAAACACATGGGGGGGGGGGGGACCCTGAAGCCATAGGGACAAACGAATGACAAAAATGACCGTGAGGAAGAGCTCTGTGTCTAAAGATCATTCACAGTACTAAACTAAGGACCCAAGACCTAAATACAGCTCCATCCCTTGGTGGGAGATTCAAAAGAAGAGAGGAGGGAGCAAAATAGCTAGGGTTGCTAGCCTCCAGGTGAGGCCTGGGGATCTCCTGCTTTTACAACTGATCCCCAGCTGACATAGATCAGCTCCCCCGGAGAAAATGGCTGCTTTGAAGGGTGGACTCTATGGCATCGTATCCTGCCGAGGCCCCTCCCCTCCCCAAACCCCACCTTCTCCTGGCTCCACCCCCAAAGTCCCCAGGTATTTCCCAACCCGGACTTGGCAACCCTAAAAATAGCCCTGTGTCATACATGCACACTGGAAAAAGGCAGGCCAGAAAACACACCCACTATGCTACTGGGGTAGCGTTTCCAGGTCTGGGTTGGAAAATACCTGGAGATTTTGGGGGTGGATCCAGGAGAGGGTGGGGTTTGGGGAGAGGAGAGGAGGGGCCTCAGCATGGTACAATGCCATAGAGTCCACCCTTTAAAGCAGACGTTTTCTCCAGGGAAGCTGATCTCTGTCAGCTAGTGATCAGTTGTAAAAGCGGGAGATCCCCAGTCCCCACCTGGAGGCTGGCAACCCTATACTGGGGGATGCTGAACTGGAGAGTCTCTGGTGTTCCAAGTCCAAGTTAGTAAAAACTGGGCTCCCGAACCATTTTGAGCCTGCAGGCAAATTTGGAATTCTGACACAGCACGGTGGGCACAGCAACAGAGTGGCTGCCACAAAATGGCTGCCGCAGGAGGTGGGGTCAACCACAAAATGGCTGCCACAGCTTATCTCAGTCACGCAGTGTAGATCTTTGTGCTGTGGAGGCAGCTGCTGCCAAAGTAATATTTTTTAAAATCTGCACAGCCAATCATCTCTCCAATACTCAATTAGGTAGGGTTGCAAGCTCTGCTGGGTGAGATCTAATGTGGTTAGTAGTGAGTGAGATCTAATGTAGTTCTGCAGGGCCTGTAAAACAACTGTTCCACCAGGCCTACAGTTGAGTACAGTGGCAGTTCATCCACCTTAGATTGGCCTCCCTGTGTCAGCATTGCTATTTTGTTGTATTTATAGTGTTACAGAATTATTTGATGTTTTAATTGTATGGATGTTTTTAAGAATGTTGTAACCCGATGTGAGCCCTATTGTATACTGGAGGGCGGGTTACTAGATAAATAAATATCACCGTAATCAGGGCTTTTTTTGTAGAAAAAGCCCAGCAGGAACTCGTTAGCATAATAGGCCACACCCAACAGCCGAAACTCATTAGCATATTAGGCCACACCACTGACAACACAGCTTATTAGTATATTAGGCCACACCCCCATGTTACCAGAAGAGTGGTTGTCCAGCCACACCCACCTTTTGTTTCTTATTCTGTTTATCTTGTTTGTTGTCAAAAGCCAGGGCTTTTTTTGTGGCAGGAATTAATTTGCATGTTGGGCCACATACCCCTAATGTAGCCAGTCCTAATGAGTTCCTGCTGTTTGGTGTGGCCTATTATGCTAATGAGTTCCTGCTGGCTGTGGCCAACTCAGGAGCCAGCCGGAACTCCATTCCTGCGCGTTCCTGCTCAAAAATAGCCCTGACCGTAATATGTTTTTATTCAAGCAAATTTCTACATATGTATTATAATATTAAATTAGGTTTTCTTACTGTAATAATTTTGCATTCACAGAGAAAGACTCCCACAAGAAGGCATGGTTTTAAACAAGTTTTATATCAGCCATTAAACAGTGCAATCCTAAAAGCGCTTCCCTTGGACCGAGCCCCCTTCAGTAGACTTCAGTGGGATTCTGACTAGACCAGTTTAGGATCGCACTGTAAACTTTTCTTCCTTGTTCTAAAACCAATGAAGGTCATGTGAAGGAAATAAATATGTCAAAATTGGAGACTGATGGACAGATGTATCTTCTTTTTTGAAGTGGGGCGATTGGCCGTGTAGAGTTATCTTCCCTGTCCCCAGACCAGAGAAATACATTCCAATCTATCATTCCAAATTACATTACATTTGACTGTTCATTATACTACATTCTGTCTTTGATTACAGTTTCTGCTAACTTGCCTGGGACGGATGTTTTAGGCTGACTGGCCTGTAATTTCCTGGTTCCCCTCTGGATCCCTCTTTAAAAACTGGTATAACATTTGCTACTCCCCAGACTGAATTTAGTGATAGGTAACATATATGGGTTAGTAGACCAATAGTCTCACATCTGACTTCCATAAGAACTCTTGGGTGTATGCCATCAGGACCTGGAGACTTATCATCAGTTTTTAATTTCCCAGGTAGGTCTAGAATTTCATCTCTGGTCCCCTCAATTTGGCTCAGTTCTCCAGACTCCTTTCATGAATATAGGGGCTGTGACATGGGTATATGTCCAAAGCTTTCTATAGTGGACACAGAAGCAAAAAAGTCACTAAGCCTCATCGCCATCTCCCCATCTTCCTTTAGCAAGCCCTTTATTCTTTTTTCCTAAGGCCCTACTACTTCTCTGGCTGGTTTCCTGCTCTGGGCATATTTTAAAAATGTTTATTGTTTGTCTTGATGCTTTTAGTAACCCACTCCTTAAAATCTCTTTTTGCATGCCTGATTATTCATTTATGTTTCTTTTGCCAGAGCCTGTGGTTCCTCTGAAGAAGAGAAGAGAAGATATTGGATTTATATCCCGCCCTTCACTACCCAAGGGAGTCTCAGAGTGGCTTACAAACTCCTTTCCCTTCCCCTCCCCACAACAGACACCCTGTGAGGTAGGTGGGGCTGAGAGAGCTCTTTCCAGAACTGTCCTTGAGAGAACAGCTGGTACAGAGCTATGGCTTGCCCAAGGTCATCCAGCAGGTGCAACTGGAGGAGTGGGGAATCAAACCCGGTTCTCCCAGATTAGAGTTCGCACACTTAACCACTACACCAAACTGGCTCTCTGCATGGAAGCACTACTTGACATTAGATGTCCCCCCTTAAACTCAGAACTGTAAGTTGCTTAGGCCTTTTAAATGAATGTTCATCTAACATTTACAAAAGGCCTGTAGTTTCGACCTTGACAGCAGTCTCATGAAAACCCATTGTGTCTGGGTTTTGAACTTGTCGTGAACTTGAAGCCTTTCCTGAAGCATGTGGGATTTAAAACAAAAAAGATTGGAAAAAGCCATTCCCGCCCACATTCTATTCTGCAAGTCATTTCCTATGATAATTTTACTCACCATCTCCACTTTGAGCAGCAAACGTATTCACACATCACTGCAACGGCAACAAACTGGGGCATTCAAGCTCATGGGAGTTCTTTGCAGGAGCCTGCCTCTCACGTGTTATGCTGCTGCTGAGAGATATCTGCTCTGCCCTATATGGACTGTGAGATGTGCAGTTTTGCAATTCAGCAGCCTAAATGCCACAGCAAGGTGTAGAAAGATGAGCTATTATGGTTGAACCACGCAAAGCGAAACCCTCTCCCACCAGAGAGGGGCAGCGGCGAGCCATTCAAAGAAACCTCCTTTCAAGACTGCTCTGGTGAATAATGAACAATGCCAGAAAGACAACTTAATTCAAATCACTGACAAATGGCATGCTCGTATTGGCAGACTGTAATTAAAGCAAAAGCAGGCTCAGGGGGGAGCTGTCCCAAAGCTTTGTTTATAACAACTCCGCTTTGTTGTCATTCCATTTACAGAGTCAATACTGGAAAGAATGGATGTCAAATCTTTCAGAGAACGAGGCTTTAATTCTTGGCTCAGTCACAGTAACAGCAAAGATTGCTATCAACAGAGCAACTGGGGCGAGGGGGGTGGGGGCAATCCATTTCCATGCTGCAAGAAAGAGGTGGGCATAGGAAAGAGTCAAAGGAAGAGTCCCTCCCCCCTTTTCCTTCTCCAAATGGTTGTGTTTAGCCCAGTGTTGAGAAGCAAAAAATGCCCGCTTGGATAAGAAATATCCTACGGATGCCTGCTAGGAGAGCCATCATGGTTACACTGTCGGACTAGGATCTAGGTGACCCGGGTCTGAATCTCTACTCTTGTCATAAAACTCCCTGAGAGACCTTGGGCCAGTCACACACTTTCACCCTCACCTACCTCACAGTGTTGTTATGAGGATAAAATGGAGAAGGGGGGGTGATATAAGCTGCTTTGGGTCTCCATTGGGGGGGGGGAGGTGGGGTAGAAATGAAATGAAATAGGATACGCACAAATATCTTGCTGTCAGCCATCTTGTGACACTTATAGGTGCGTTGGATGCCGTGGAAGATGGGGCCTTTCACAAAACGTTGGGCAATTCCAAACTAGCCATCTTCCTGTGATGGAGAAAGCTGTTTCTGAGTGGGGGCTCCTTTCCAACACAGAAATGATGTCTCCTGGGTTAATCTGAAGCAAGTCCAGTGAGGTGGAAAGGATCAGGACTGGCAATTTGCATTGGGAAAGGAGGAAGCTGGTACCAGGAAACACAATGGCAGCCAACATGTTGGGGACCACTGCTGTAAGGTGTCTTCTGGGATGTTCTGTGGCATGTTTACGTTTCAAGTCGAGGCAAAGTCACTCTGGCATTAAGTCCACTGAAGTGAATGAGTTTATGTCCTCATTACAGATTATACAGCCCACACATTTTCTGTCAACTCAGGTCTCTGTTTTGGCCCAGTGAGATAGGGGGACAGAAAAGAGGAGCCACATTATACACGAAGAGATTGACAAGAGCAGGGAGTCCTCCCACTGATAAGGAAATCACTTGATAAGGTGGAGCCAAAATATTAATATACTGGAAGAACAATACATCAAGCAAGGCAGGTTTTTAGCAGCAAACGTAGAGCTAAATAGAGATCACATACAGACACTTTAGACTTTTAAAAATGTTTTTCTTTTTATGGAAGGTGTTTGGAGTCCAATAAGTAACACCTCTGGCAGGCAAACAAAGTCAGGGTAATTAAACTCTGTAGTAGCAAGTCTTCTTGATGTCTCTAGTTACTATATAAACTCCTGGTAATTAGAGGGTAATTAAAATGATGGCACCATCACCTGGCTAACTTGCAGTTGCGGACAAACATGAGCTGGCTGAAAACATGACGCCAGATGCAGCCCGAGGACAGCCACAAAGGATAAGACAGTCAGGAGGGTGGTAACCCTGGAGTAACTCTGCACAGAATTACAGTGAATCCTGACTGATTTCAAAATGTGATGCGATGAGTTGAACTAAGACGAGGGATATCTTGGTTCAGACCCCACGCTTCTATAAAGCTCAATGGCTGACCTTGGGCCAGGCGCTATCATTCATCCTAACCTACCTCACAGGATAAAATGGAAGAAAAGAAGTATATACAGGGCTATTTTTGGACAGGAATGCACAGGATTGGAGTTCCGGCTGGCTTCCGAGTTGGCCACACCTACAGCCTCCCCCCCTCGAGTTATCCAGGCACCTTGCAAGCTACGGGCCTGGGGAAGCCAAGCTGATCCAGGGAGGGAAGGCAGTTTAAACTGCCTTCCTTCCCTCGGGTTCCCCATGGGCCCTGCAAGCCCCACAAGCACCTGGGGAAGCCAATCCTGGGAGGGAGCTGTGCTGCCAGGGGTGTGATCTAATATGCTAATGAGTTTCTGCTGTTGGGTGTGGCCTATTATGCTAATGAGTTCCTGCTGGGCTTTTTCTACCAAATAAAGCCCTGAGTATACACATCACTGCAAGCTCCTTCAAGGAATGGCAGGATTAGTATATAGTAAGTGAACAGAGTGGTGGTAGAAAGTGCCATCAACTCACAACCAACCTATGGCAACCTCATAGCGTTTTCAGGGCAAGAGAGACAGACAGAGGTGGTTTGCCATTGCCTGCATCTGTGTAGCGACCCTGGCTTTCCTTGGTGGTCTCCCATCGATGTACTAATCAAGGCTGACTCTGCTTAGTTTCTGAGATCTGACGCGATTGGGCTTGCCTGGGCCGTTCAAAAAATTAGTACCCATTCCAAAAAATTAGTACTCATTTTCCAACACATGCATGGCTGTCAATCAACACTAGGGTTTTAGTTTGGTTAATCATTTGCCTCTCACTTAACTAATTTAATGTAAATAAGTTTTCAAATGATAAAAACCTCAACATACGCACCTGCTTGGGATGCTGAAGGGCACGCTAGATAACTTCCAAGGTAATAAAAGCTACCATTAATTGCTGGAAGGAATGGGCCATCTTTGATATTTTCTGATCCATTCCATATTATTACAGCAGTGCATCAGCCTCCAGGAAAATAATATATGTCTTCAATGCACAACCCCATCAATTGATCAAATAAAGCTTCCGTTGATTAACTGGCCAATTAAAATTTGCAGCCTTTACATATACAGATGTCAGAAGCCTGTCTTTTTTGCTCTTTGGGGATAAAATTTGTTTTATGTGACCACAGCTCTCTTGCTGTAAAAAATTTAATAGCCTCTGAGATGACAGCCCTGCACTCACTTCCTTGGGAGCCGGCACCACTGGCGAGGGTGAATGGAGAAAAGAGAAACCTGTCTCACCAACTTTTGAAGTTCGTCAAAAGTTCTTCAAGAGTGTTAACAAGCATGCGGAGAAGGATATGTTAGACCACCTTTAGGGGCTGAATCCAACCCGCTTTTCAACTGATAACAAAGGGGAGGTCCCTCCTGACCACCAACACAGCTATGCCTGGAGATTATGGGACCGGCATTGACAAAAGCTTCATGGAACGGGGAATGTCATGAGGAGAATTTGGTGAGACTGAGACTGTGATCACACAAGCAGTTTGCCCCGACACAGCCACTCTTCCCCTCTGGATCAAAGGGGCGCAGTCAGACAGCCACATCTGTCAGGCATTCCCCAGCCATACTTATCCCGTTGTAGGATGACTTGGAGCCGGGTTAAAAAGGCACCGCATTGCAAGTGGTGTTTTCGGTTCCCTGCACAGTTATTGCACATGGCCAGGTGTCTGAACGTGGGGGAGCATGCGCAGAATGGACTTGGCAGTCTGAACCTGCAGATCCATTTTGCCGCTAGGGAGGGCTTTTAATTTTTTGGTGTATGTGCGCACCTACAATTTAATTTGGGGGACAGCACGCTCCATGGCTGAGGCGCTGCAGTAATGTGGATGCTTGACGATGGGACGTCTGCGTGGGTAACTCGCAGCGGGGTGTACTGTCTGGCTGATATGCCCCTCAACACTTTACACCGGTACAATTAGAGGTGGCACCATATTGCACCAAGCCGCCAGTGGGACCACAGCCTGAGTGAAAACACTGGCTGGGTTTGACTGTTATATTTGGTCTTCCCAAAAGGCTATGGGGAAAATATTTCTTTTCCAAATGCTCCTGAATAAATTGCCGTGGAAGAAGAGAATGGTTCTTCTTAAGGATGATTAGGAACTGGTTAAATGACAGGAACCAGAACTGGGTAGTTCTGCCCATCGGGCCTGTACCTACAGTGGAGTATTTCAGGGCCCCACCCCCTTAATGTACAGCCCCGCCCCACAAGAGGCATGGATGGGGATTGGTATGGGGAAGGAAACAGATGGCTTGGTTGCTTGGAGGGTAGGGAGGATTCATAGGATTTCGATTTTTAAGCAATAGACTAGCGAATCAACCTTGGGAAGGGCTGGGAGGGGGACAGCGGTGCTGAGCTGGGTGGGTATGAAAGGGGGGCGTGAAACAGAACGCCGCGCCAACATACAGCCTTGCCTGCTTCAGCATACTTGCATGTTATTTATGTTTAACCTAGCTACTTGATCACATGCAGCACTGGTACTGGTACACATATATCCATAGATATGTTATTTTTAAAAAGTCCTTCATTCCCACATAATGGTTGCCCCACAAAAGAAAAAATCCTGGCAATGAGCCTGCCGCCCATGGAGGAAAGTACGTCACAGGGTCTCACAGGGATCAGTATTAAAAATGGTTCCACTTGGGTTATTCTTAAACCATCTGGAATCAGGAGTTAATGAGGTGGTTACATTTGCAGATGACACTAAATTATACAACATTGTGGATTGTGAAGAGCTGTAAAAGGGTCTTTTTGAACAGGGTGAGTGGGCCGTAACATGGCAAATGTAGTTCATTGTAAGTTCAGAGGGTACAGCCCCTCGTGTGAGACTGGCAGGCCTGCTTTCAACCCATTTTCTCTCTCTCTCAGAGGGTCCTTGAGGGAGAGCCCTCACCCCAGACTGAGCCTGGATGGTTGTGGAGTTAATTTATATAGGTCCAATCTGCATTGGTATTTCGCACCATTGTGCCAACGATCTCACATCGTCTCACAGATTTCTGTCTGCATTTCATGCCGCATCCACTCTCCTATTGTTTCATCTCGGCATCGGCTGTCTGCATCATTTTATTGCCATTCAGTGGTGACTCCAAGGTCACTACAGTGTCTCAGTGCCTGATCTGAATTTGGTTTTAAGGTGCTACAATTGCTCCTCCCCACCCTCGAGCTGCTGTGGGCAAAAAGCAGACAACTGGAGCTGAATTCTCCCCCCCCCCCTTCATCTTTTCTAAGGAGATGTGCAAATTGTCACAAAGGAAACACGTTAGCTGAAAATCCAGTCGTCTGCGTTCAAAAGCAGCCAGGGAACATTATTCTGCAGTCATATTTGGGGGAGGGTTTTTTTTGGAAGCATGCCCATCCCTGAACCGTTCGTTATTTCTTGAGGCCGCTCCTCCCCCCTCTCTTGTGCACTCCCCTTAAACAACTTGTGTCCTGACAGAGGAGAGCTTTATATTGAGCCAAATGGGAAGCCAGTGTCACAGCTGCATGGAACAGCTTTACATAGCAAATGCAGATTGGGCCACAGTCTTCCACATCTGTAACATCACTCCTGGTTCCAGACATCAACTGTAGTGTTGTTTCTCGTTTGCTGAAAAGTGGTGATTTCGGCCCTGTATGCTCAGTAGTTAACCACCTCATGGGCTCCTTCCTGTCCGTCAAGAAGTTGGAGCATCTTTTGTACAAGGAAAGCAGTACAGCATCCTAGATCAGAAAGAAGGCAAAAGGAAGACATGACTGATCAAATTAATCATGGTGGGAGGCAAAAGGACAGAAAAGAGTCCCTCTCGTAGAACCCTAGACTCTTAGGGGAGCCCAATAAGGTTGATGGGCAATAAATTCAGACTAGACAAAAATAGCACAATGCATAATTATCATGTGTAATTCATTACCACAGAATATGGTGATGGTGCAAGCTTAAGATGGCTTCTAAAAGGGGGTTTGGACAGCTCCACAGAAGATGGGGCCTTCAATGGCCGTTTGTCATGCTGGCTAAATGGAATGTCCATGTTCAGAGGCGGTATTCCCAGTCGCCAGTTGCTGAGTGGAAGCTGAAGTTGGACCTTTATGCTCCTGCTCTGGGCTTCCACAGTGTTGAGTCGGCTGCTGCGGGGGACAGGATAATGGATGGACCATTAGTACGGTCCTGCAGGGCTGCTCTTATGTTCCAAGCAAACATTTAAAATGCACCTTTGCTCTAGCAGTAAAGCCAGGCAGATTATTTCTCAAAGATGACAGTCATCCAGTTTGCAAGAACAACAGAAGTCGTATTAATCAGTCAGAGATGACAAGCTATAAGGCTGCTGTCTCCAAAATGGTTGTCACAAGCCATGTCTCTGAACAATTCCTCTCTCTCTCTCTCTCTCTCTCTCACACACACACACACACTCCAGAATCTTCTTTCTTCCTCAGGTCAACCAGGCTCCTAACTCCTATTTAAAGTTGCCAGCCTCCAGGTTGGAGATCTCCTGCTGTTACAGCTGATCTCCAGGCAACAGAGATCAGTTCACCTGGAGAAAATAGCTGCATTGGAAGGTGGATTCTATGATATTACACCCCACTGGAGTCCCTTTCCTCCCCAAACCCCGCCCTCCTCAGGTTCCACCTGCAAAATCTCCTGGTATCTCCCAAATTGGAGCTGGCAACTGTACTCCTATTAGCTACCCCTGCAGAGACTTAAGGCATACACATGGGTTTAAGACTGAGCTGTAAGACATTCAGGTCCTCAGCAATGCTCCCTCTAAGCTTTGGAGTCTTGTGAGCAAAAAAATCCTACTTTGTGAGCTACTGGCATTAAAGTTGTGAGCGAGTGATTTGGCTGCTGCAGAAATGAGTTTGCTCTGGAGCCATCCATCCCAAGTGAAGACAAAAATGTGTGAGCCGGAGGCTAAAAAACTGTGAGCTAGCTCACACTAACTCAGCTTAGAGGGAACACTGGTCCTCAGTGTGAAAGACCTTCAGTGTGGACTCTTACAAACCCATCTGAACCATAAAGGATGCCTTTGTGCAGCATCTTTTGGTGGAAGTTCATCTTGCCAGTGAGTTTCATACATGTCTGACTGCAAAACCAGGGACTGAAGAATCAGCCAGTTTTAGATAGGGCTGTATTCTCTGTTCTAGATAGAGTTCTATTTCCCCTAAAGGAGGACATTCACAGTTTTGGGCTTCCATTAGCAGAAGCGCTATAAACATCGAACTTCAGGCACAAGTCCAGAAGACTGTCCGGATGGCTTGGCAGGGGCTGCATAAATGCAGATGTGTATATCCTGCCTTAGGTTGTATGTGTGTGTACATATGTGTGTGTGTCAGTTCTCGCTTGTACCCAGAACTGAAGTTTATTTGTCCTGTAGGTGCCACTGGTCTCAAACCTCGTTCGCACATCTGTTTATTAACTGTTGTATTTGTAAGCTAATTGACTGCCATTCACAGATCTTTCTTACATCCAGTCTCAGCTATAATCACCCGGCACTTGTGCATCTTGACTCTAATGGCCCTTCCTGACAACAGCCCCCACCCCCTATACGTAATGGTTGATGAGTTTCTATTCCATTGTATCTGAGGAAGTGTGCTTGCACACGAAAACTTATACCGTGAATAAAACTTTGTTGGTCCTAAAGATGCCACTGGACTCAAACTTTGTTCTGCTGCTTCAGACCAAAACGGCTACCCCACCTGTGTGTCTCTCTGTGTATATATATATATAATATTTATTTTATACAGAGAGAGAGAGAGAGAGTTATATACATCCCATTCCTCTAAGTGATGAGAAGTTCCAGTGGTAAGTGCTTACTCAGACTTCTTTCTGTTGGAGGAGATAGCACCAAAGGCTTATGGTGTCTTTGTAACATCTGCTTTATTTACAGATATGCAGAAAAACAGTACAGAGATGGAGGCCCTTCTACTGGGCAACAGATCAGTTATCCCATGTGACCAGGGTCAGCAACCTTTTCAGATTCAAAGAGCCAAACTCCATCAAAATTCAGAGTGAGATCAACCACGATCCAGTATAAGAAAGTCCATTTGTATCAGTGAAATAATACAACTTCACCTTACTGATAACTGCCATGGGGATTGATAATCCATAAACATTTCTGCAGCCCAAACAGTGGCTGTTGTGAGCCTTTTCTTAGGAAGAGCGCACATGAGATCTCACAATAAGCAATAAATATACAAGGAGCACCCTCAGTGATTGTTTTGGGGTGCTGGCATAAATCTGAGCATGGTTTGCGCTTGGATTGCTGGCAACTGTCCACCTCTGTCATTTCCCTTTCTTTTTTTGAGCCTGTGGGCACCTTTGGAATTTTGACGCGGCATGGTGGGCACAGCCCAAAAACGGCAGTCGCAGGCAGCGCTCCCTCTAAGCCGTGGAGTCTTGTGAGCAAAAAATTCTACTTTTTGAGCTACTAGCATTAAATTTGTGAGTGAGCGATTTGGCTACTGCATAAATTAGTTTGCTCTGGAGCCATCCTTCCTGTGCTAAGATAAAAATGTGTGAGCCGGACACTAACTCAGCTTAGAGGGAGCACTGGTTGCAGGAGGTGGAGCAAGCCGCAAAATGATTGCCATAGCTTTCCTTCAGTCACACTGAAGATTTTTGTGCCATGGTGGCAGCAGCTGCTAAAGTAATTTTTTTTTAAAATCTGCACAGCCAATCGAATCTCCAGTACCCATTCAGAAGCCTTGCTGGCCAAAAGCCCTACCTGGCTCCACCTACTTCCTAAAAATGCTTGGCGAGTGTCAGAAAAGGTGTTGGCGGGAACCAGGGCACCCATGGCTACCACACTGGAGACCCCTGCTCTAAAACAATAGATTGCAAACTCCTGCCATATCAGGTCCTCAGAAAGACCCTGCAGCTCCCCAGTTTGCATCAGCCAACACAGCAGCCTGTTTACTGTTCTCTCTATGGCCCTTTCTGCACTGACAGCTTGCTCAGGAGAATCTGAGGAATTAAGCCTTCAGGGTTAAACTTCACAGTTGCACGCTTTCCCTCTGCACTGCTTTCCCCCCCTCTGGTTTATTTATTTGCGTATTCTGTATGCATTCTGCATCTACAACCAAAACCTGCATTTTTTGAGCTAACTGGCTGCCAACCCCCTCCCTCCCTCCGTGACTCTGCAAAAAGAAAGGAAAGCGAGGAGAAAACCCAGGCCCGCACATGCAAGACTGACACATCTGGGAGCAGGGAATCCCCCAGTCCTTTATATTTACTGATTCGTTCTAATGCTCTCTCTGGCTTTTTAGAAGTTTGCCTGAGTGGGAGGACACATCCTCTTTTGTCTTTGGAGAAGGAGGGAAAGAAAACAGAACAGGGAGGGAGCGACAACCTAAAGAGAGAGAGGTGGAAATGGGGAAGGGCAGTGGGCAGTAGTTAAATACCCACAGAAACAATTCTACTGTAGAAAGGATTAGTGATTCAAAAGCGGATGAGAACAAAGAATCACAGCAAAAGGAGTTTTGGTAGCTGCGGGGCAACAGTGTGCTGGAAGCGGTCTGAATGCAGATTCCTGCAAAACAAATGCTGTAAGAAAAATCCTGTAAAAAAAAGAGAGAGAGAGAAAGCCCCGACCCAAACTGGAAGTGAAAGCGGGAGGGAATGCAGAATGGAAGAATAGGATGCGCTCAGAAACCGAGGCAAAATACAAGTGCAGAAAGGGCCTCCGTCTTGCCAGTATCTGCTGTGCTCCCCCCACCACAGACCCCCTCCCATCAGCTGCTTCTTCACAGCTAGGCGGGAAGCTCATCTCTGGCTACCCCAGCAGGGCACTTGAACAAAAACATTTCCTGGCACTCCCAGCCGATCAGAGGAGACAGCTCCCGCAGTTAAGGCATATTAAAGACATTCCCTTTGTCAAGGACTCAGGTGTTTCCAGGCGTTGCCGCTCCAGGTCCAGTCTGTAGAGCAGAATCACTCACAAACCCTGAACTTGTGAGAATATACTGGGGGGGAAAGCCTGTGGCCGTCATTATTTTATGCTAAAATGAGGAGAAAGAACATCCGTGGCAGAGAGTAGGAGTGGAGAGGAACCGAGGAAGGAACAGAAATAAAGGCAGTGGAAAGGCAGTGGAAAGAAGAGGAGTGAATCAACTAACAGTTGTCCCAGTGCACACATACCTGGAAGTAAACCCCACTGAAGAAAATGGGACTTATTAAGTTAGAGATGCCTACGATTGCAACGTAATGGAGGCACAGAGAAAGCAAGAGGTAAGAGAGGGCAACCGAGCAACGTGAGCGAAATCCACGGGCACAAGAAACCCAGCAGCATCACCAAACTGCCCTGAATAGTAATATCTGCAGTGACGGAAACATTCGGAAGTGGAATTCTGCATTATGTGCAACATAACATATACACCTTGGCTATTAGGTAACCAGCACCTGTTCACGTTCACAAGTGGTAAATATCTGTACTCCTCATTTGCTTGGACCCACTGGTAATTTCTGCAAAGGGAAGGGGTTTCCATCAGCAGATCACCGGTTCCTTGCCTGCCCTCTCCTGCGGCAGCCCCAAATGCTGCTTCTGGGAGACGGGGTGTGTGTGTCCTTTCAGGTAGAGCATAAAAGGGGAGACCAGCATCTGCCTCAGGAGGGAGGAATTGGGGGACACCCCCCTTTTTTCTTTCCAGAAATCAGGCCTGTAGCCAGAATTTTTTAGTTTGGGAGACCTTTTAAAAAGTCGGGGGGCACTGAAATTTACATGCGGCCCCCGCACACTGCCCTGCTATGCCCAAGCATTTAAAGGGTCCCTTTAAACGCTTTGAGGGAGCAGCAGGGGGAGGCCCCATGTGTACCTGCACTCCAAGGTACGAATTTGCAACTTGGAGTGTAGGTGCGCGTAGCTTCCCCCGCCTTCTCCCCAAAAGTTGGGGGACCTTGGGAAGAAGTTGGGGGACCATGCCCCGGGAGGCCCCACTGTAGCTACGGGCCTGCCAGAAATCCTCCAGTGGATCCAAGCTCTTGCGCTTCTCAGATTTACCACTGTTCACGACTTCCATGAGCGCATGTGTGCCTGCGCATGGATGCAGCCTCAGTTGGTGCAGTGCAGAGAAGGAACCTCTTTATTTAATTTTCTTGTTTAAAACAGTGTCGCCTCCTGATTTCATGCCTGCTCTCCTGGATGCGGCACTGGCCAAGCTCTCCTAATAAAATAATTGAATGTGCTTCAGTGGGACATGAAATGTAAGCCTTACGTGTCCCTGTTTTAGCCTGGCTGGCCTTGCTTCTCAAGTTCCGTGTCCTCTCTAAGCCGCCTAATGCCTCTGTCCACGCAAAGTAAGTGGATGGAGCAAGGACTGGCAGAAGATGTTCTCGCTTGGTACACGCCACTCACCTCGCACGGCACCACTACGAACATCAAGCAAGTGGAAGGAGGAAGGACACAAAGCCTTCTCCACCTCTTCCCCACCTCTTCCCCCCTTCATCTGATGACATCCATCATATCTGAAGGGAATTTCAGTAGTCTAAATAGAAGGGGAGAAAAATAGAAACGCTGACAAAGTTGGACCGAAGACAGATGTAATGCTTAAAGAGAAGTCTCAGCAGATTGTTCACGCAGCATGAGCCCAGTTTCCTCCCAGCTTCACAATTTGCATGACAGATGTACACAATAGTAAATTGAATGCTTGCTTAGCCATCAGCCTTGCCCTTTCTCTGCAAGCTTCAGGCAAGCCTACCTGCTGTTTGTTGTTCCTTCTCTTTTTTTGGTTTTGTTTTGGTGAATGTGAAGCATCACAGGCCCATTTATCGATTCGCTCTCCGCCTTTCTGTTTCAGAACTGAGCGAACATTTCAGAGTCGCAGTACCACTTCTGGGTTACAGTTCACGACTTCACAGCACTAGCCAATACGTGCTGATCACAGGCAAATCTTCCCAATCAGAGTTGTACGATGATTTTTTGAAAGAAGATGTATTGGTGCTGAAGAAGAACATGTGCCGACAGGTAAGGGGAAAAAATAAATGTGGCCTCTCTCAGAATGGCTCCTCTGTATGCACCTTTGGAAACCTGATGGAAATATATCAAGAAGTCTGAGGAACAAACACTGCAGAAATGCTTGCAGATGAAAGATGGATCCTCATGAAGAGGTTCCCACCCATGAACATCATGAAGGAGAAGAACATAACAGCAGCATTTAGAGGGAATTAGATAAACATGGAGCAGAAGTCCATCAGTGGCTATGAGCCACAAGGTATAGATAGGAACTCTCAGTCTGGGACAAGTGATGCTCTGTATTCTTGGTGCTTGATGGGCGGGCAACAGTGGGAGGGCTTCCTGCCCCCACTGCTGGACCTCCTGATGGCCCCTGGTGTTTTTGGCCACTGTGTGACAGAGTGTTGGACTGGATGGGCCACTGGCCTGATCCAACATTGGCTTCTCTTATGTTCTTATGTTCAGCCATGCTGAATTTCTAATGGTCCATGTAGTCCAGTATCCTGTTTCACAACAAGGACTACCCAGATGCTCCTGGAGCTCATGAAATTGCTTTCTGCTGAGTCAGACCCTTTCCAGGGTCTTAGTTAGATGTCTTTCACTTCACCTACTACATGAACCTTTTAACCGGAGATGCCGGGGACTGAACCTGGGGACGCTCAGCCCACAAAGCAGATACATTCAGCATGAGAAGCACTGAGCCATGGCCACATCCCCTGAAATAGTGGAATGCCTACCAGCAGGGCATGGGAAGCCGAGGACTCTCCTGCTTTCCCCCACTGCCAGCGGTGGTATTCAGAAGGTTTCTGCGCCTGAAGATGGAGGTTCCATCAGGGCTGTAGCCAGGAGTTTTTACTTCGGGGGCATTTAAATAAGTTGGGGGCACTGTGTCAAGAGCAACGAGAGAGTCAAAGTGTTTTTTAAAAGTGACAAAGAGAGAGAGAGGGCTGGAGTAGGGAGCAGACGTACCCTGTGGCATTCCTCACCTGCAGCCAGCCAGAGGTATACTGCCAGCAGGCAGAGCAGGGTGATGGCTTGGCATGGCATGGCCGTGGCGTGTGAGAAAAATAAAATAAAGCAGCTGAATGGGAAGTCGGGAGGCCTGGGCTGTGAGTCAGGGGGCCTGCCCCCAAGATGCCCCACTGTAGCTATCGGTTTTTTTGGGGGGGGGGGGGGAGTCTGGAGTTCTCCCAGAGTTATACCTGATCTCCAGACGACAGTGACCAGTTCCCCTGGAGAAAATGGCTGCTTCAGGGGAGGGACTCTATGGCATCACATCCCTGTTGAGCTCTGTCCCTCCCCAAACTCCACCCTTTCCAGTTTCCACTCCAAATCTGTAGGAATTTCCCAACCTCGAGTTGGCAGCCCCAGTCTTTAGGCTAGAAGCAGCCTCTATTATGATGAAGAAGAAGAGAAGGAGGAGGAGGAGATTGGATTTATACCCCACCCTTCACTTGGAATCTCAGAGCGGCTTACAAACTCCTTTCCCTTCCCCTCCCTTCAACAGACACACTGTGAGGTAGGTGGGGCTGAGAGAGCTCTGGGAGAACTTCTCTTTCAAGAACAGCTCTGACAGAACTACGGCTTGCCCAAGGTCATCCAGCAGCTGCAAGTGGAGAAGTGGGGAATCAAACCCGGTTCTCCCAGATTAGAGTCTGCACACTTAACCACTACACCATGTTGGGGCTTGGGACCTTAAAAAGAATAGGTTCAATAGCAGGTAAGCGTTACGGGGGAGGGCATTCCTCAAGCAAGGTGCCATCACCGAAAAGCCCTGTCCCTGGTTACCTATCCTCCCCTCTCACATGAAGTAATACCTCCCCGATTCAAAAATGCCAGTGATGTTTAAGTTTCTGAAGATTCAAGTCCTGCCCATGTGAATTCAGTGCACATTAATTGTGTTATTCCAAATAGGTCTGTTCACTTCTGCATTCTGACCGTAGCTTACAAGAATTGGTTTCAAATACACACTTGGTGAGAGGCGGTCAGGCGTTTGCACATACCACTGTGGGAAGGGTAGTCTTGACAATTTGTTGTTCATGAGTCCCTGGCTTTCTAGCATGATGTTTGAGACCACATGAGAATACCGGTCTGTTTTCCATCTCGCAATAATGTGACCGCTACGGTTTTAGTCAAAATCTAGGACATAAGCCAATGTAAATGGGCTCTCCCTTCGCACCAACTAGCTGTCGCAATGTGTGCGTCTAACGAACGGCAATCTGCTGACCAATGCGCAGAGGTACTTTGTTTGATATATGATGTCAGCTGTGAATGGCATATTGAGTCCAGATAGTAAACGATTTCTGAAAATAAGAACAGCATTTTACGGAGAGGATGATCTATGTGACAGATGCGCATGTATTTCAAACAGAAAAAAAAATAAGTTTAGATAAAATCTAAGAGGCTTTTCAAGCTTAAAAACGCCTTATTGTCAGCGGCTGCACTGATCAAAAATGGATAAATGTGTGTTCGTTTTAGAAACATGCATGTTTCTAAAATTATGCATGTTTAAAAATTAAAAGTATCATGATGCCATTAGGAGTGACTGAAATATTACAGAGAGCAAGCTTCGATTTATTTACTTACTTTATTTATATGCTGTCTGTGAGGTAGGTCCGGCTGAAAGGGAGTGACTGGCCCAAGGTTACCCAGCAAAATTCCATGGCACGAGTGGAGATTCAAACCTGGGTCTCCCAGCTCTTCATCCAACACTCTAGTAATCGCTACGCCACCCTGGCTCTCAAGATGGAGTCTTGAGACAGAGCAGAAGAGGTACACAGTGTTGACTTACGTAAACAGGGCCATGCTAGATGCTAAAAAGAAAGAAAAAGAATGATCTCACTTGGCACGAAGGCTACCGCGGCTGAGATACCATGGCAGCTCTCCCGCTGACAATATAAAAGCCAGAACTAATTTGCCTTGGAAGCAGGAATGTACTAGGCAGGATAGCCTCAAGGTGAATTAATTAAACACGTCTTCCCTTTGAAAATGACAGCTCTCATCTTAGGAAAGTGACTCTTAAACGGTTCCACTTATCCTTCCTTCATTCCTCCGGCCACACCTGAACTTCAGTTCAGAAGCATCTCCTTAACCTTGTGAGCAGGGCCAATGGGGGCGGGGGAGAGGCGGGTCTTTTGGCCTGGGCCTCAAGTTCAAGGAGGGCCTTAAACTTACCCCCCCCCCCAGATTTTTGGGGGGAGGGGGCTTGGTGCCTTATTTTGTTTTTCTTATGTCATTTTTTTAAAATTACTATGCTGAAGGGCTAGGGTTGCTAGGCCACCAGCAGGGGATGAGGGCTATTGGGTCACCAGAACCAGGTTGGGAAATTTATGGAGATTTGGGGATGGAGCCTGGGGAGGACAGGGACCTCAGTGGGGCACAATGCCTAGGGTTGCCAGGTCTTAACTGGTTGCTGGCAGGGGGTCCTTCTTCTTCTGTGGGAGATCTTCGTTACATGCGCTTTGCGTGTGTGCCACAATGTTGTCACTTGGAAGTGACATCATTGCGTAGGGCACATTGTGGGGCCTCCACTGTTCGAGGAAAAACCATAGAGTTTTTCCTTGAATGATAGATCTTCCTCCCGCAATGTGCCCTGCATGATGACATCGCCTCTGGGTGATGTTCTCGCGCCGGGCATGGTGGCCCGAATGTGGCACTTTGGGGGCAGGGTTCCCCCTGCCGGCCACATCCCAGCCGGCAGATCAGAGGCCCTAAAAGAGAGCAAACCCTGGGGGAATGGCAAGCCTAACAATACTTCCCATGACATCTACGCAGCTGTTGCACAGCTGAGGATACCAACTAAGTCTGCAGCCAATCACAGCTCTCTTCTATAAACTCCAGCCAGGATACCCAGATGTATTTATTTACTTGCTTCATTTGTGTCAGGTGATAGGACAACCAGCTCCTGCTTGGGAAATACCTGGAGATTTTGGGGGTTGGAGCTTGAGGAGGGTGGGGTTCGGGGGGGACTTCAATAGGGTATAATGCCATACGGTCCACCTTCCAAAGCAGCTAGTTTCTCCAGTTGTAATCCCAGATCTCCAGCTATCACCTGGAGGTTAACATAAGAGAACATAAGAGAAGCCAATGTTGGATCAGGCCAATGGTTCATCCAGTCCAAAAATGTTGGGTGCCATCAGGAGGTCCAGCAATGGGGCCAGGACACTAGAAGCCCTCCCACTGTTGTCCCTATAAAGTACTGGGTCCAGAGACACATTGCAGTGAAATCAGCTCATAAGTTTATTGATGGTACAATTCTAGTGAACAGAGCTCGGGGGTCTGCTTAAATACAAGTCAATACCGCACTCCTGGCCTTACCCAAACTCCCTGATAGGATTACTCCCTGATATGATTACCCTGATAAGATTATGCCCACTCCCTGATAGGATTACTCCCTGATAGGATTACCCAGATAAGATTAAGTCCAAACTTCCTGATAGGATTAATCATGAGTTACCTTAAACCATAGGCCCCCTGGTGGAACCTGAGTGGCTGCTTGGTCTAATTTACAATCTGGCCGGGCTATTGTCTCCCAAAGCGAAGCTCTGGTAGCCAGCCCGGCCATGTGCATTTCTCTGACTATGTGCGCGGTTGCCATTAGGACATAGATGTCCCCCCCAAGCATCAAGAATACAGAGCATCACTTGCCCCAGACTGAGAGTTCCTACCTATACCTTGTGTCTAATAGCCATTGGTGGACCTCTGCTCCATATGTTTATCCAATTCCCTCTTGAGGCTGTCTGTGCTTGTAGCTGCCACCACCTCCTGTGGCAGTGAATTCCATATAGGTTAGCAAACCTAGAGGGTGTATGGCTCAGGGCTACTTCTCTCTGCTGTAAGCCATACTTAGTACACCCATGGGAAGACTTTTGTAATGGGAAGTCTAAAGAAAGGGCACTTTGCACAAGCAGGTAGGGATGCCAGCCTCCAGGTGGGACCTGGAGGTCCCCTGGAATTACAGCTCATCTCCAGGTGACAGAAATCAACTCCTCTGGAGAAAATGGATGCTTTGGAGGGTGGGTTCTGGCACTGTGTCCCACCGAGGTCCCTGTCCTCCCCAAGCTCCACCTCCAAAAATCTCCAGGAGTTTCCCAACCTGGATCTGGGAACCTTATCCCCCTGCCCCCCAGTGTCCAGGGGGGACCTGACAACCCGACAAACAGCCAAGAAGGAGAACATTGTTCCAGCATATCGCTAACATTACAGTTTCAGGACACAAACATTCACCTGGACTACAATGCTCCCTCTAAGCTGTGGAGTCTTGCGAGCAAACATTCTGATTTGGCTACTGCATAAATCAGCTTGCTCTGGAGCTGATGTGTGAGCTGGAGGCTAAAAAACTGTGAGCTAGCTCACACTTACTCAGCTTAGAGGGAACACTGCTGGACTGTCCCATCCCCCAACTGAGGAGACAAGGCCTCTGTGTCCCACCCAGTTAAGCAACGGAGAAGGATCTTCTGTCTCAAGCTGCGACTGCCGCATATCTCCCCACCCCACGCAACATATACCCGTGAGCTGCTTTTATTCCCACCGCAGGGAACATCAGCTTGGTGGTGATTATTTTCTGCTGGGAAAAAGGTGTGAGGGGGGGAAAGTTAAACACTGCCTCCCCATAGGGTGTGTTTTTTTCCTTTTAAATCCTTGGGGATTTAAAAACGACAGAGCGTGTGTGTGGTGCTGCCCTTAGGATCCCCCTTTAAGAAGATCTGATATCTAAACTCGTATTTTAATTAGACACCACAAGAGTTCTAGCTTCAAAGAGCTCAGCCTGATCGGGCAAAATCCAAATGTCTCTGAATCCTAAACAGAGTTAAGCTGTTCTAAGTCCATCGAAGCCAATGGGCTTAGAAGGGTCTTAACTCTGCTTCAGATTGCATTGTGAGCCAGTCACCTACAAGAAAAGTTTAGAAGTTTGGGTCATTCATCCCCCTCACTGTTCTCTTGGGGGGGGGGGGGGAATCCAAACAGCAAGAGTAGCATGGTGGTGGAAAGGGCTGTCAAGTTGCAGCTGATGATGAAGAAGAAGAAGAAGAAGAAGAAGAAGAAGAAGAGATTGGATTTATACCCCGCCCTCCACTCCCCAAGGGAGTCTCAGAGCGGCTTACAAACTCCTTTTCCCTTCCCCTCCCCACAACAGACACCCTGTGAGGTAGGTGGGGCTGAGAGAGCTCTTTCCCAAGCTGTCCTTGAGGGAACAGCTGGTACAGAGCTATGGCTTGCCCAACGTCATCCAGCCAGGTGCAAGTGGAGGAGTGGGGAATCAAACCCGGTTCTCCCAGATTATAGTCCGTGCAACCCTGGCACCAAACAGGCTTACAGCAACCCTGTAGTGTTTTCAAGGCAAGAGACGACCAAAGGTGGTTTGCCATTGCCTGCCTCTGCATCGCCACCCTGGTATTCCTTGGTAGCCTGCCATCCAAATACTAGCCAAGGCCAACCCAGCATAGTTTCTGAGATCTGAGGAGTTCAGGATAGCCTGCGCCAAGAGTAGCATAATACCTTTATTCAAGCGAACTATAAAAACAAAACAACGACAGCCCCTCTAAGGAGTGACTTTCAAGTTCACCCACAACAACCCCACTAAGGAGTGTCTTTCAAGTTCACCCACAACAACCCCACTAAGGAGTGTGTTTCAAGTTCACCCAAACTCTTCTACAAACAGAACTAGACCAAGCCTGGTGCAGAAGGATTTCGGGTTTCAGTAAGGCATGGTGGGATAAAGAAGCAAATAGGAACCTCACAACCCATCAGCACAACAACACGTATGATTGACATGCTGGCCACATCTCCCCTCAACAAGCTTGCTGTTGTTTGAACACACCCTGGCACGAGGACGTTGTGAGATAAAAAGAAATTTCCCATGATCCTTCCCTAATCTTTTGTGGCAGTTGCTGCGTTAACCGTACATGGCATCTGCATTTAAAAATCAAAACCAGCTCATTGGATTGGCCCCATCTTTTAGAAAAGACACAATGTGTTCTTGTCAACCTCTACTGATGGGGAGGGGCATGTTGTACCAACAGCAGTTTCCAACAAATCTTCAAGGAGAGGCCCGTGTAGAACACATTACAGTAGTCATACGCGGAAGTCATCATGGCATGGGTGCCAGGAACCAGATCTCTTCATGTCCCAGCAGCATGTGTCAGCCAAAGCAAGCTGATTGGCCACTGTGGAGGACAGAATGTTGGACTAGATGGACCACTGGTCTGATCCACAGGGCTGCCAACCTCCAGGGGGTGGCTGGAGATCTCCTGGGATTACTATGATTATTTTGATGACTTTGTATATGGCTGTCGTGATCCGCCCTGAGCCTGCTTGCAAGAACGGCGGGATATAAGCCGAAATAAATAAAATAAATAAAGGTTAATACCAAAACCTTGAACCTGATCCGGTATTTGACCTGAAGCCAGTGCAGCTGGCAGAGGACTGGTTGAATGTGTGCTGAATACGATTGCATGAAGGTTGTTCCTTTTCCAGTGTTTCTCTGGTTCACGTACGTACATTTGTAGTCAAATGCAGAAGGCGAATATATTGTTCATGGCCTGGAGGCACTGAAAGGCATTAGTAGCACGCAATCCAATTCTGGACTGAATGGATTTTAGAATCCAGAAGGTATTAAATGCAGCACAGGTAGGGATTCTGGGACAAAAAAAGTGGGGAATGGGATAAAAGAAGTCTGTAGAGCAGAGGGAAATTAGACAAACCAAAGTGTAGGAAATATAAAAATTCATCTTGGCTATTAAGCATATGATACGGATCCCCGAGTGACCAGCACCGTGATATCCCCAGGCAGATTCCGGTGTGCGGCCTCTCTGCTGGGAAATAAAGGTAAAAGCTTAACTCCCGCATTGAGATTCATGGTGCCTACCACCTTGGTGATGATAACTGAATTATATATAGCGGTTCCGAGCCTTTGTTTTAGGCTTAGAAAATGCACCAGGGAAATTAGCCATTCAGAGCTTCACGGAGACAATCGTTTCCTTGCCACAAGCTCTGTGACCTGTGAGATGGGAGCAAACCGAAGTGTGAAACAGGAAATTTAGAACTGCTTTCCCCGCCCTCCCCAGTTTCTGAGAAGTCACCCAGGATGCTGTTAGCATTGAACGTCTGAAAATGTGGGCCCCTCTGGGCGTCCTCTCCTGGACTTGCTTAAAATGATCGCCATCAGTCCAGGCGGGTTTTACGCCATCATTAATCATTCTCTCATTTTAAACCAGTCTGACATTTGTATTCAAGTGCGTTACCAAGATCTAAGCCCTGACCTGGATGGCCCAGTGTAATGTATGTAATGGCGGCGGCCACATGGCCCTGCAGAGCACATGGCCCGGTTAAGCCCTGAGCTTGGGGCCAGAGAACAATAGTACACGAGGATCCTAAATGTCCCCCTATCAGAGGCTTAGGATATTCAAATAGTCCTATGATAGCCTCTGGCGGGAAACTTATCCAATTACCTTGTTTTGGGCGAGGTCAAGGGTGCGGTTTACCTGTGCATATAAGCAGGCCCCCTGACCTCCGTCCTGCATGCCTCATCTGATCCTGCTCAATAAAATGTATGCTGATTTCACCGCAATCGGACTCCGCTTCCAGTACTTTTCACCCAGGCTAGCCTGATCTCATCAAATCTTGGAAAGCTAAGCAAGGCTCAGCTCTGGCTTGTATTTGGATGGCAGGCCACCAAGGAATACCACGCTCAGGATGAAGAGGCAGGCAATGACAAACCACCTCTGAATGAAGAGAAGAAGAGAAGAGATTGGATCTATACTCCGCCTTTCATTACCCGAAGGAGCCTCAAAGTGGCCTAAAATCCCTTTTCCTTCCCCTCCCCACAACAGACACCTTGTCAGATTGGTGGGGCTGAGAGAGCTCTTTCGAGAACTGCTCTTGAGAGAATAACTCTTAAAGAACTTGTGACTGACCCAAGGTCACACCAGCACCTGCATGTGGTGAAGTGGGGAATCAAACCCAGTTCTCCCAGATCAGAGTCTGCACTCTTAACCACTACACCAAACTGGCTCTCCGTGTCTCTTGCCTTGGAAACCTCACAGGGTTGCCATAAGTCAGTTGTCACTTGATGGCAAAGAAATAAAACAAAGTAAGACCCAAGATCTAAATATTGGGCGTATTTCTTCCTTTCCCTCCGCTCCAAACTTCAAGGAGCCACGGATGCATAAATCGCATGATATCGGTGCTTTTTTATGGGGTCCAGGAGTTATATACTGAAGACAATTCAGGGGCCTTTGCATAATAAGATGAGAGGTATGTAGATTTTTAAAAAAAATCATAAATCTTTACTTAATATGCAGATGGTGTTAGATGCTAGCTTCAGAAAAACTGATGCAGTTGCCAAGTTCATGAATGCCATAAATCATTCATGCTAAGACAGACCGCAATTGCTTGGACCTCAAAGACAGATCAATTTCAAGGTAGTTGCTTAACACAAAAACCTATTCCTTGCTGATTGTTTATACAAATACATCTTCCCATTTAGGATTCTCCCCCTTTCTCTCGTTCCCCCCCTCTTGAGCAGTTCCTCTGTCTCAGAGAAGAATCCGTAACTAATGACTCCCCACCTTTTCTAGTCTCCAAATTCCATCAGAAAATACATTACCAAACACATAAAATCTGTAAATTTGTAATAAAACGAACCTTGTAATGCTCCGTTAATGTGACTCGGGTATCTCAATAAATCTCAAGACAGGTGATTATTAAAAAGCACCGGGCTGCTTCTTTTCCTTTTTTTCTTAAGCTAGTAATTTTCGACATACTGCATTTATAGGTCGTTGACATTCATTAAAAGTTTGATGACCCCAAGACAATTCTGTTCCCTGTTTGAATTGTCATCGCTCTGAGAAGGAGTAGGAGCTCAGAGACGACAGTGTGGGGTGGTGGGTGTCTCCACAAGTCACAGCCCGGAGGCATCCGAACACTAACAAGGCAGTTCAGTTCATTCCATTTTAAAACCCTGCTGCTCCTCCTTGAAGAAGAAGAAGAGGAGGAGGAGATTGGATTTATACTCCACCCTTCACTACCCATGGGAGTTTCAGAGCGGCTTACAATCTCCTTTTCCTTCCCCTCCCCACAACAGACACCCTGTGAGGTAGGTGGGGCTGAGCTCTCTCAAGAACTGCCCTTGAGAGAACAGCTCTGAAAGAACTTATGACTGACCCAAAGTCACACCAGCAGCTGCATGTGGAGGAGCGGGGTATCAAATGACCTGGGCAAAGCAACAATATGTGTGGGTTTGCATGCCAGAGATCTGCTGCTCATGTAGACATCGCCCAGGCAGTCAAAATAAGAACGTATTGAGACTTTGCTTGGGTTGTGGCATCGTTGAAAAGATACCTTGAGCCTGTGCAGAGTTCCACAGGGAGGCTCTTCTCCCTCACCAGCCTCACATCGTAGTGCCAGAAATCTCATTTAGAAAACAGACCGAAAGTTCATGCAAAAAAGCCGAGGTGTCAAATAGTAAATAGCAAACACTTGCAAAGAGCTGCTAGAAAATTATCATGAGTCACAAGTTTTTCTGAATGTGTAAATACAAGAACATTGCACATTGGAAACATGGAAAAAATATTAAACTAATGGAGCCAATTATTCTGTCAAAAACAACACAATTGCATTTGACGGATGTATAACGTACCTCATCCTAAACATGGGAAAATAATTCATTTTTCCAAATGAAAAGCTAAAGTGCCACAGAACAGAATGCAAAAAGGCATTCAGTAAGCACTTACGCATTTGTCTGGTTAGAAGGAAGCTGGTATCCTTTAAATCAACAAATCTTCCCCTATATTAATTGATTATTAAATGTAATCCCAAACAGAGTTGCACCTTCTAAGTTAGTGGACTTAGCTGGGTAGCTGTTATTAGCAGGGCTATTTTTGGGCAGGAACGCACAGGAACGGAGTTCTGGCTGGCTTCTGAGTTGGCCATGCCTACAGCCTCCCCCTCCCTCAGGTTCCCCCAGGCACCTCACAGGCTGCGGGGCGCCTGGGGAAACCAAGCCGATCCAGGGAGGTAAGGCAGTTTAAACTGCCTCCCCCCTGGAGAAGCTGATCCAGAAACTGCCTCCCTTCCCTCGGGTTCCCCATGCGCCCCGCAAGCCGTGGGGCACCTGGGGAAGCCGATCCTGGGAGGGAGCTGCGCTGTCAGGGGTGTGGCCTAATATGCTAATCTGCCTCCATTCCTGAGGACTGGTAGTGAATGTCACTCCTATCTTTAAAAAGGGTTCCAGAGAAGATCCGGGAAATTAGAAGTAGGAAACCAGCCAGGGAAGCAGTGGGCCCTTGGATGACCATGGGGTAAAAGGTGTAGTGAAGGATGATAGGGAAATGGCAGAGAAGCTAAATGCATTTTTTTGCCTCTGTCTTCACTGTGGAAGATGAGAAGTGCCTGCCCACTCCAGAACCACTGATTTCGGAAGGGGGGTTGAAAGACCTGAGTCAGATTGAGGTGACAAGAGAGGAGGTCCTACGTCTGATAGACAACTTAAAAACTAATAAATCACCAGGCCCGGATGGCATACATCTGAGAGTTCTGAAAGAATGCAAATGTGAACTTGTGGATCTCCTGACCAAAATATGTAATCTTTCCTTAAAATTGGCCTCTATTCCTGAGGACTGGAAGGTAGCGAATGTCACTCCTATATTTAAAAAGGGTTCCAGAGTAGATCTGGGAAATTACAGGCCAGTCAATCTGACGTCAATACCGGGTAAGTTGGTGGAAACTGTTATTAAGGAAAAAATTAGTAGGCACGTTGATGAACAAAATCTATTGAGGAAGACTCAGCATGGGTTCTGTAAGGGAAGATTTTGTCTCACTAACCTGTTAGTGTTCTTTGAGGGAGTAAACAAACATGTGGACAAAGGGGACCCAATAGATGTTGTTTACCTTGACTTCCAGAAAGCTTTTGATAAAGTTCCTCATCAAAGGCTCCTAAGTAAGCTCAATAGTCATGGGATAAAAGGACAAGTCCTTTTGTGGATCAAAAACTGGCTAATTAAAAGGAAACAGATAGTGAGTATAAATGGGCAGTTTTCTCAGTGGAGGGAGGTAAGCAGTGGGGTACCACAGGGATCAGTACTTGGTTTGATGCTTTTTAACTTGTTTATTAATGATTTGGAGTTGGGAGTAAGCAGTGAAGTGGCTAAATTTGCAGATGACACGAAGTTGTTCAGGGTGGTGAGAACCAGGGAGGATTGTGAGGCACTCCAAAGGGATCTGTCGAAGATGGGCGAGTGGGCATCAACGTGGCAAATGGGTTTAATGTGGCCAAGTGCAAAGTGATGCACATTGGAGCCAAAAATCCTAACTATAAATACACGTTGATGGGGTCTGAACTGGCGGAGACTGACCAAGAGAGAGGTCTTGGAGTTGTAGTAGATAACTCAATGAAAATGTCGAGACAGTGTGTGACTGCAATGAAAAAGGCCAATGCTATGCTGGGGGTTATTAGGAAGGGAATAGATAAGAAATCAGCCAGTATCATAATGCCCCTGTATAAATTGATGGTGCGACCTCATTTGGAGTACTGTGTACAGTTCTGGTCACCACACCTCAAGAAAGATATTATAGCATTGGAAAAAGTGCAGAAAAGGGCAACTAGAATGATAAAAGGGTTGGAATACTTTCCCTATGAAGGAAGGCTGAAGCGCTTGGGGCTCTTTAGCTTGGAGAAACGACAGCTGAGGGGTGACATGATCGAGGTTTATAAGATTATGCATGGGATAGAGCATGGGATAGAGCAGGTAGAGAAAGAAGTCCTTTTCTCCCTTTCTCACAATACAAGAACTTGTGGGCACTCCATGAAATTGCTGAGCAGTCGGGTTAGAACAGATGAAAGGAAGTCCTTCTTCACCCAAAGAGTGATTAACACATGGAATTCACTGCCACAGGAGGTGGCGGCGGCTACAAGCATGGACGGCTTCAAGAGGTAATTGGATAAACGTAGCAGAAGTCCATCAGTGGCTATTAGCCACAAAGTATAGATAGGAACTCTCAGTCTGGGGCAAGTGATGCTCTGTAATCTTGGTGTTTGGGGGGGGGGGCAACAATGGGAGGGCTTCCTGCCCCCACTGCTGGACCTCCTGAGGGCACCTGGTGTTTTTGGCCACTGTGTGACAGAGTGTTGGACTGGATGGGCCACTGGCCTGATCCAGCATTGGCTTTTCTTATGTTCTGCTGCTGGGTGTGGCCTAATATGCTAATGAGTTCCTGCTGGGCTTTTTCTACAAAAAAAGCCCTGGTTATTAGTCTGTCTGTAGCAGCAGAAAAGAGCAGGAGTCCAGTAACACTCTAAAGACTTAACAAAATTTGTGGCAGGGTGTG
Source organism: Lepidodactylus listeri (assembly GCA_029233225.1). Lineage (NCBI taxonomy): Eukaryota > Metazoa > Chordata > Lepidosauria > Squamata > Gekkonidae > Lepidodactylus > Lepidodactylus listeri. Next base: position 20,403,709 of record JARCFY010000016.1, read on the forward strand.
AGATTTTGCGAGTCACTGAAGAAGTGCACAGTGACTCACAAAAGTTCATACCCTGCCACAAATTTTGTTAGTCTTTAAGGTGCTACTGACTAGAAGGGTATAACTGCTCTTAGGACAGCACTGTAAAAATGTTGCAGTTAGTCTAAAAGGTGTCCCTAATCACTCGGGCAATCGATTTTTTAAATTTAATTGATGCAAACTCATACAATCAATTGCCTAGCGCTGACAGCTGAGGATGGCATCATTGGATTTGTTTAAACGAGCAACACCCCAGTAGAATATAATAACTGAAATGTACATTTGACACTTTCATGAGAGTAAGTTCTATTAAACAGTAGGGGCTGCTTCCAAAGTAAACAGTCACACTAGTGCCGCCGCGCCCCACAGGTGGCCAGGGAGCACCTGGCTGTTGGCAGAGTTTAAATATGCCAGGAAGTGGAGCGTAGGCTGTTCAGAGAAAAACAAGCAGTATTATTATAGAAGAACAAACTGTTACAGAAAATACAGAGAGAAAGCCTAAACTAACCAGTCTAACTGCTATGAGAGGAATAAAGAGCAACAGGAAGTCTCCAAAGAAGAAGAGAAGAGAGTGGGTTTATACCCTGCCCTTCACCACCCAAAGGAGTCTCAGAGTGGCTTACAATCCCCTCCCCTCCCCTCCCCACAACAGACACCCTGTGAGGCAGGTGGGGCTGAGAGATCTCTTTCAAGGACTGCTCTTGAGCGAAGAGCTCTGAAAGAACTTGTGACTGACCCAAGGTCACACCAGCAGCTGCATGTGGAGGAGCAGGGAATCAAACCTGGTTCTCCCAGATTAGAGTCCGCGCTCCGAACCACTACACCAAACTGACTCTCAAAGAGCCAGTCAGGAGACAGGAAGGACATAATTTGAAAGTGTGGGAGGTCCCTAATCTAGCTGTGCTAACTGCCAGACCTGCAGCTGTCCCCCTGTAGGGTGATCTTCAGATCTTCTTCATAAGGCTGCACTGTAGACCTTGCATATTCCAAAACTGGCAACCCTTGGTTGTAAATTAATTTTGTTATGTCAATATATGAATAACGGTGGTCAAGAAGGCCTAAGAAACAGATTTCCTCCTGCATTCATTTGTCTGGTAGGAACTCTTTTGCTTAAACTACAACATTCCCTTGCCTTCCTGGTTTAATTTGATATCACCAAGAACTCATTTCATTCTTCCCTTTGTATGAGTTTATATTTGCCCATCTGTAACACTTTGATAAGGCTTTTAACAATCCTTCTGTTCTGGTTCTTTTCTCCCCTCTCCCTGCAAAGCTCCTCATTTATTACTTCATAAGAAGATTGGTTTCCACAAATGAACAATTTTTAAAGACATCTGAGTTGGTAACATCAGAAACTTTCAAACTACTCTGAGACTGGGACTGGAAATAAAATCGACATTGGTAGTCACAGAAGTAATTTTAATGTGGCATTTAAGTCAGGGAGCTGGTGTTTCACAGCCAGCGAGGAATGTGGGGAGGCATTTGGAAGTTAAGAGGCTCACTGGGTTTTTCAGAAAGCGAAATAAAACATTCAGAGAGACTGCAGATGAACGTTCGTTTAGACTTCGGCCTGTCCTTTTAGCAAAAAACTCAAGGTTGCGGGAAAGCACTGACTCTTTTTTGGGATTCTCGATCAAAGACAGTTCAATTACTTTTTGCTTTGATTACAGAGTAGGTATTGTCAGGTGTTGTATGTAGGCTTGCCAGCCTCCAGGTGGCACCTGGATATCTCCTGCTATTACAACCGATCTCCAGACAACCAAAATCAGTTCCCCTGGAGAAAATGGCTGCTTTGGAGGGTGGACTTTATGGCATCACAGCCCAGCGGAGGTCCCTCTCCGATCCAGACCCTGCCACCTCCAGCCCCTCCAAATCTCCAGGTATTTTCCAACCCAGAGCTGGCAACTCTACTTATGGGGTACCGATGAATGCGCCATCTTGTCTTAGAGAGTAACTGCACAAAACCTCCAACAAGTATCAAGTCACGGCTCCACAACTGGAGTCCCAGTCAGACATATATCAGCATGTGGACCCAGAGAAAAGGGGTGGAAAGCTGACCTGCTGCTAAGGTTCCCAGCTCCAGGTTTGGAAACTCCTGGAGATTTCGGGATGGTGAGGGTTGGGGAGGAGAAGTACCTTTGTGGGGTATAATGACATAAAGTCAACCCTCCAAAGTATCCATTTTCTCCAGAGGGACTGATCACTGTAGTCTGGAGATGTAGTTCCAGGGGATCTCCAAGTCCCACCTGGAGGCTGGCAACCCAACCGGCTGCCCTTTCCACTGGCAAAAGCAGGGTGAGAAGGAAACTTCTCCCCTCCCCCCCCCCCCCCGCAGTACTCCCTCACAGTGCTGAGCAAAGAAGTGCTTTTTAAGGTGAGCTCCCTGGATATATGCCAGACTGCGAGTCCACTTGCGAGTCCATCACCTGAGACGTGTTGGCTGCAGTGTTCCCTTTAAGATGAGTTAAGGTGAGTTAGCTCACAGTTTTTTAGCCTCTGGCTCACACATTTTTGTTTTAGCTCAGGAAGGATGGCTCCAGAGCAAACTTATTTATGCAATAGCCATATCGCTCGCTTGCAACCTTAATTTTAGGAGCTCACAAAATAGAATTTTTGTTCACAAGACCCCACAGCTTAGAGAGAGCATTGGTTGGCTGTACAATATTATGTATATATCACACACATTGTCGGCTGTATAAATTGCCCCCCCATAGGATTTTATACCATCTTTTAGCTGTACTGGATGTATTTTATGTATTTTATTGTATTTATTGTTAGGATTATAATCCTTAGTGTATTTATTGTTGTATTTTATGTTTTAGAATGCTGTATATTTTATAAATTGATGTTACCCGCTCTGAGCCAGTTCCGGGAGAGCGGGTTATAAATCCAATGAAATAAATAAAGAAATAAATTTGTAGTCTGGCCCTCTGGGTGTGCAAGAATTAGACTCGATGGACACCCCCCCCCCAATTGCTTTCAGCAGAGCTGGCACTGGCCATTGTGCTACCCTCTGATCTGAAAGGTATGCTCCAAAAGACATTTCAATAATTTCAATACTTTCTTAGGACTGCTATAAAGGACGATTACCCCCATTTGTTTACTGCTGAACACTATATCCAATAGATACCCCTGGAGAAGACCAGCTGTCCTAAATATTCTAGTTCCATGTGGCTGGGAAGGTGCGTATGTCTTTTCCATTATCAAAGCGTATGCTAAACTACTCTCTCTCTCTCCCCCCCCCCATCTCTCTCTCTCTCTCTCTCTTTGTGTGTGTGTATGAGAGAGAGAGAGTATTATTCTCTTACGTTGAAAAGTAGATACAGACCTTGTAATTTCTGAGAAACTGCTCAGAGAAAAATAACATTTCCCTCCTTGATGGGATAAGCCCTTTTATTTTTTTACATCAAGAACAGAGTTTGAAAAAGAGCATGTGACTGTCTATAGCTGTATGGTACAGTGGTTAGGGTTTCAGACTAGGAGAAATGATGACTGAGGGGTGACATGATCGAGGTTAATAAGATTACGCGTGGGACAGGGCAGGTAGAGAAAGAAGTCCTTTTCTCCCTTTCTCACAGTACAAGAACTCGCGGGCACTCCATGAAATTGCTGGGCAGTCGGGTTAGAACAGATAAAAGGAAGTCCTTCTTCACCCAAAGAGTGATTAACACGTGGCATTCACTGCCACAGGAGGAGGTGGTGCCTACAAGCATGGATGGCTTCAAGAGGGATTTAGATAAACATATGGAGCAGAGACCCATCAGTGGCTATTAGCCACAAGGTATAGGTAGAATCTCTCGGTCTGGGGCAAGTGATGCTCTGTATTCTTGGTGCTTGACCGGGGGGGGGGGGGACGGACAGTGGGAGGGCTTCTAGTGTCCTGGCCCCACTGCTAGACTTCCTGATGGCACCTGGTATTTCTGGCCACTGTGTGATGGAGCGTTGGACTGGATGACCCTTTGGCCTGATCCAACATTAGCTTCTCTTATGTTCTTAACATTGTGATGGTGGTCCAAAGTTACCTATGGTGGAAGTCACCGCCAGTATCATTACCATTACACCACAGCAGTAGGAATGCAGCAAAGATTGCCATCTAGTTTGCATTGGCCCCATTTGCAGACAGGCAAATAACAAATGCATAGTTGGAATGCAGTTCCATGCCTATCTCATGGGCTGGATCACAGACACTGACCTGCACATGAGGAATGTTCCATGTACTAACGAATGCTGGGGTAGATTTTCTTTAAGGACTGTCAAATAGCAAAAGATGCAGGCGAAAACCAGCACAAAAAAATTCCCAGACAACCCAGGTCTCTGTTCGGTTACAGCTCCGTCCTGTACTACCGTTTCATTTTATTTTACTGTATTTATTTATTTACTTAGAAAACATGTATGCGCATTCTCCAGAATCTTCTTGAGGCAGCTCACAACTATAACAATAAAACAATACCAACACGGCGAGAACTACTGGACACGCATGCCAGCCAGGGCATAAAAGCATAAAACAAACGGAGCAGTCCCAAACAAGTGGCTGATGCCATTCACAAGAACAGTAAAACCAGGCCACCTCCACACATAAGAAACAAGCTCTAACTGGGATAGCCCAGGCTAGCCCAGTCTTATCAGATCTTGGAAACTAAGCAGAGCCAGCCCAGGTCAGTATTTGGAAGGGAGACCTCCAAGGAATACCAGGGGAATGATGCGAAGCCAGGTAATGGAAAACCACCTCAGAATGTCTCTTGCCTTTAAAACCCCTCAGAGTCGCCATAAGTCAGCTGTGGCTTGATGGCAAAACAAAATTAAACAAAAACAAAAACAACCTGCTCTCCCCAATAAAGGTATCTCGATGAAGACTGAGCATGCTTCAGAAGGTGCAAAATGTTGAAAGCAGTCTAGAGTCAGTTCAAGGCGATGGAGGAGAAGGGAGGAATTGAGGAAATTGTGTATTATATATTTCCGAAAGGTGTCCCTTGCTCGAAAGCCAGTCGAATTCGACTCTAGGGGGCGGTGCTCATCTCCGTTTCTAAGCCAAAGAGCTAGCAGTGTCCGAAGACTTTTTCCAGGGTCATGTGGCCGGCATGACTAGACGCCAAGGTGCACAGAACGCTGTTACCTTCCCCCCGAAGCGGTACCTATTTATCTACTTGCAATTTCTTGCTTCCGAACGGCTAGGCTGGCAGGAGCTGGGGCCACGGTGTCACGTGGCACTCGGGTCTCGAACTGCCGAGCTACCGATCTTCTGGTCTGCAACTCAGCGTCTTAACCTCTGAGCCACCACGGCCCCTATTTATTCCCTGCAGCCCTACAATTACTTGCAGCGCCAAAGATTCTTGGTTCAGCCGTTAAGAACGTTCTCTGTATTGGCTTTCACCATCCCCACAGCCTTTGTGCCAGGTCTTTTCCAGCCCCAGCCATTGTGATTAAGGACTCTCCTCCATTGCATCCAGCTCACAAAAGCACGGAAAACAAACCTTAGGGACTAGCGACAAGACTTGTTGCGTTTCCTCTTGTGTAACCGTGCTACGCTTATCTGAGAGTTTCGAGGTTAGCAATAAGTTAAGGGAACGGATTACATTTATATGATAAATGGTAACTTTGATAAACTGACGGGGGGGAGGAAGCAACAGCTTTATGGGCATTCTAAGCAGAGCCGGCTCTGACAAGAATAAACAATGAGTGCTCTTTTGCATAGATTTAGAAGAGTTATGGAAATGAGTTCCTAGGAGTCAGAGCGAGGCTGAACTGGCATGTTTCGTGCTTGTGGGTGGCTGTTTCCTGCACTTTCCCACCCCCAGCAGATTGAAGATCAGCCTTTAATGTTGATACTATAGACACACTGAAAAATGAGAGAGACTGTTTATCCTTTACAGATCATTTAAATGTTCCCAAGCAATTCTTCCAAAAAAACCAAACCCGATTGCAATACCCAAGATACTGCTGAAATCGAAATCTTGCATTCTAGCCAGTGGTAGTTTAAAAAAAAAATAATTTTAAGTATAGTTTTTCACATTTGGCTGTGGAGAGGTTTGACAGGGAATTTACCGCATCCCCCCTCCCTCCCTAATAAACTGCGATGATTTTATTGTACTTTTGTATAAATGTACATTTATTTTTGAATTATGCCAAGTGACAAGCACTAGTCATGGCTGAATAGAGAATAAATCACATCGCTGCCCCACTCTCTCTCTCTCGAGTTTGCTAGGTCTAATTCCTCTGCCAGAAAGTGACTTGCTTTTATTGACTACAAGGAAAAGCTGCTCATGCCTTCTGGTAAAAGAAAGTGATCCCAGAGTTAATCTGCTTCAATTAAAAACTACTAGGCCTAGGAGCCGTGGTGGCTCAGAGGTTAAGATGCTGAGTTGCTGACCGGAAGGTCGGCAGCTCGGCAGTTTAAGACCCGAGTGCCGTGTGACGGAGTGAGCTCCCGTCTCTGGCCCCAGCTCCTGCCAGCCTAGCAGTTCGAAAGCAAGAAATTGCAAGTAGATAAATAGGTACCACTTCGGTGGGAAGTAGGGTTGCCAAGTGTATCAAACTTACCGGCGGGGGGGGGGGAGCTCTGCTGGCCGGGCGGCGTCACCGGAAGTGACGTCAGCACGTTGGAGGCATTGCCAGGGCGACGCTCTGGCAACGCCCCAACGTGATGGCGTCACTTCTGGGTGACGTCATTACGTGAGGAGGTCATCCAGGCTGGACGACCTCGGGGGTGGGGTTTCCCCTGCCGGCCGGATGCCGGTGGGGCCTGGGGATCTCCCGCTTTTGCAACTGATCCCCAGCTGACAGAGATCAGCTCCCCTGGAGAAAATGGCTACTTTGAAGGGTGGACTCTATGGCATTGTTCCATGCTGAGGGCCCTCCCCTCCTCAAACCCCGCCCTCTCCCAGATCTGTCAACCCTAGTTTCCAACATCACCTCTCAGACCCCTTAACTCACTGATGTCCTATTCAAATTTTTCTTAATGCCGTCATGTCACAGTGGACTTACGGCGATCCTGTGGGGTGTTCAAGGCAAGAGGTGGTCGGCCATTGAGTTCGCCGCTTGCAGGGGAAGTGTGCACGTCCCAGCTCTTTTCAAACAGGGCCGTGGAGGACTTTTGGGGGGCAGGGCTTTCCCCACTGGCCAGCATCTGGGGGGAGCAGGAAAAATTGGGGGGTCCTCGCCCCCACCTGGGGACTGGCATTCCTACAAGGTTCAGTTGACAAAGAAGGGTATAAGTCTGTTCAGGATTACACTGTTAGCCTTTAGAGGTGAACACCTTGGCTCCAGGGTTACATCTGGCTCTGTCAAACTTCTAGATGAAACCCCTCCCATGCTCTGAGATCAGAAAATGAGGTTCTGCTTTGGGTGCCATGATGTGGAGAGGCCAGATCTATTTGCTGTGTGTCGCAGGGCCTTTTCTGCAGCAGCGCCCGAGTAACAGGATGCCCTCCCCCTCCTCTCTCCGGGCCTCCTGAAAGACCTGGGAAACATTCTTATTCGTAGTGGCCTTTTGGCTGAAACATTTGGGTCTCAACTGTTAATCTATTATCTATTTATGTCAGGTCTTGTCGAATCATCTTATCTACACTTCTTTCAAAAGTAGTAATACTTTGTTGCTGCTGATTCTGTTGCCTTTGTGCTATTTTAAAGCCTTTGTTTGCTTCGTTCCGGCAGGTACTTTGGTGTCATTTTTTAAAAGTGACCCCCTACAGTTTAATAGACAAAGGAATGACATTGGTGATATTAGTTGGGGGGGGGGGTTTCATTCTTTGGAGGTTGTTTATTCCACTTCTACACAATTGTTGTACTGTAATGCACACCTGGCCAGGTTTTAAAAGAGAAAAATAGTAGCTCAGCTCTTCCCCTCCACCCCGTCACCATAGAGAGACGATTCCCCACCTGTTATGTGTAACAAAAAGGGTATTGTGCTGTTGTCACTGAAAAAAGGAACATCACACAATGACTTAAATGATACTGTGGCACTCTTTCACGGATTGTGCGGGAAGGCCTTACAAGATAAGGGAAGCAGGAAAGAATTTAACTTTAAAAGGGTTTACAGAATCCGTCTTCTGCACAAGGGCGACATATTCCCCGGGGCTCTTTTTAAAGTGTTTGCCTGGTACAAGGCCACACAGAAAATATATGTCAAAGCCAGCAATTAAATGCCAAACTCGCATCTCCATGCCAAACTTGAGTAGGTTCACATCCTCTTCTTGAAAAATGCTTTCCTGATGATGAGGATGATGTGACAGGAAGCCTTAGGACCACTCGGCACTGTCAGGGTTATGGTAGATGTTCACCAGAGAAGCAGACGAGAGACAACAGAATCTAGGAAGATTACTCGGGATGGAAAATGGCCAGATGGTCTTACTCAAAGATAATGAAGAGGGCAGTCATCAAGGGAGAGGAGAAAGAGAGAGAGGAGAGAGTTACTGGCATCCTTACAAGAAAATGGCTCGTTCAGAACAGAGGATCTTGCATGGGTACGGCCAAGGTTTAGCAGGCAGTTTTTAATTCTGACCTGAAGCACTATGGCTGGAGCAGAATGTAACACATTTTGTCTGAATTTTCCAAATCAAACTGGAAACAGAAAGGGCCCGCATTACTCAAGCCAGTCATTCTCTATGCTCATTCCCACACTCAATCCCAACCACATCCCAAACCTCAGAGCTGTCTCTCAGTGGTGGTAGGTGTGGACACCAACATCTCCTCCTACAAACCCCACATTTTCTCTTTGAAATCCACAATGCAGCAGAAAGTTTTTGGGTACATCAGCAGGGCTCATTTCGAAGCAGGAGCTCCTTTGCATATTAGGCCACCCCCCCCTAATGTAGCCAATCCTCCAAGAGCTTATAGAACTCTTTTTACTGGGGCTACTGTAAGCTCTTGGAGGATTGGCTACATCAGGGGTGTGTGGCCTAATATGCAGAGGAGCTCCTGCTACGAAATGAGCCCTGCTTGTTAGAATATGCAATGTCAAGAGTACAAAAGAAGTCAGGTTCTACAAGGAGCAGCAAGTAAGCAAAGCCATAGTTAGGAACAAGTGGAGGACCTGCATGGACTCCGGGGGGCACCTAATTTCCCCCCTCCCTATGTCCCTGTCCCTGAAATCCCCTAAAGTGCCCTCCCCTTTTCCTGCTATCCTTCCCACTCATCAGCCAACCTAACTTTATCTGCTCCTGCCTTCAGCTTTTCCTACTTCCCTCCCCTTGGCAGACTCTACCAGAGAAGACTATTGCCCAATTTCATGGTGCCAGCCAACAGGCCAGTAGGGCTGCCAGATCCCCTGGGGTGGGGTGCCCACCTTTGGGACTCCAGAGCTGCCGGCCCAGATTCGACCAGCAGGAGAACCCTGCCCCCAAAGCACCCAGGGCACAGCAATGGGCACGTCACCCAAAGGTGAGATCATTGCACAGGACACATGGGGGGGGGGCAGGGGACGGTCAATCATTTAAGGAAAAACTATAGAGTTTTTCCTTAAATACAGGGCTATTTTTGGGCAGGAACGCACAGGAACGGAGTTCCGGCTGGCTCCTAAGTTGGCCGCGCCCAGCAGGAACTCATTAGCATAATAGGCCACACCCAACAGCAGAAACTCATAAGGATTGGCTACATTAGGGGTGTGTGGCCTGACATGCAAAGAAGTTCCTGCTACAAGAAAAGCCCTGGGTTTTGACAACAAACAAGGTGAACACGATAAGAAACAAAAGGTGGGTGTGGCTGGATGACCACTCTTCTGGTAACATGGAGGTGTGGTCTAATGTGCTAATAATCTGTGCTGTCAGGGGTGTGGCCTAATATGCTAATGAGTTCCTGCTGTTGGGTGTGGCCTATTATACCAATGAGTTCCTACTGGGCTTTTTCTACAAAAAAAGCCCTGCTTAAATAGTAGCACGTCCCCTGCAATGGGCTGTGTGTGATGATGTCACTTCCAGGTAACGTCATCGTAGGGTGTGTGCAAAGCACACACACCGAAGAGATCCTGGAAAAGGACCAGTCCCCCCCCCCCCCGCTCTGGCATGACGGTAAGATTGGGCAACCCTACAGGCCAGGCCCAGTTGCACAGTGGGGAACCCATAAAGACCGGTGGGGGGGGCGCCTCATTTCCCTGTGTATCCCCTCCCTACACTATTTTCTCTTTTCCTTCTCCTGGCAGCCTCCCTACTCTCACCTTTCCCTGTTTCCTTCTTTCCTTCTCACCCACCCACCTTTCATCTTTCCCCCATCTTTCATCTTGCCCCACATCTTCAGTTGTATATTATTTCCTTCATTTATATCCCACCATTCCCCTCAATGGGGAACCAAAGTAACTTACACTATTCTCTTTTCCTCCATTTCATTTTCACAACCTTCTATTTTATTCCCACAACTCTGTTTTTATCCTTACAGCCCTGTTGGTTTGTCTTCTCACAATCCTGTAAAGTAGGTTAGACTGAGAGTCTGTGTTATGCATTGACCATGCGGTCGCCATGTGCTCCAGTAATGGCGATCGCCATGTGGCCAGAGCACATGGCCAAGAAACTACCTGAGCTTCAGCCAGGTAGAACAAAGGCCAGATGGATTCAAACCGGCCACCAATCATGTACCTAGGTTTCTCCCAGGGAACCTATGAGATGTAAATAGACTGATAATAGCCTATCAGGCCAGTTGGGTGAGGTCAGGGGATTGTCCCTGACCAGCATAAAAGGAGGGCTTGGAGCCCTGGGTTGTATGCTTCATCCTGACCAGCAATAAAGATCTAGCTGTTTCACTATTCCATGGACTCCCGACTCCAATACTTTTCAGTTTGTGACCAGCCCAAGATCACCTGGCAAGGTTCCAGGGCAGACTGGGATTTGAGACTGGCTCTCCAAGATCCTAGTGTGAAACTTTAACCATTACATCACACTTGCTTTTGTATAGTGGCTGCTGTTGCAGTGCAAGCAGCTGGTCCTGGGTGAGTAATGCAAGTAGTTTTGTAGTAAGTCATCTGGTGATTGCTGCCAGGCATGACTCCTAGGAGTTCTCCCTGGAAATGGTCCTGTCCTCTCCTCCTGCCTTTTACTGACAGAAACCAAGGCTTGAAAGCTGGCAATACTGTTGTAGTTGATTATCAATGGCCGCTAAAGGCATGCATTTCTTAAAGCTACAGGTGCTGCTTCTATTATTTGGGGGTGAGGCTTAACATACCCCATGTGTTTTTTTTCAGATTTCAGATTCTTCCGGAAAACTGGGACATCTTTCGGTTTATAGAAAGATTTGTCCAGTTTGTTCATGGCTCCAGTCGCTGGATTTAAGTATCCGCAGATCTGGCCATGTTGAGAATTAGCTATATTGATAGGTGTACTTACCTCTTGCTACCTGCTAAACTGATTCCCTGTTTGTCCCAGAATGCAGTTCTCAGGCTGAGTTCCTGCTTCTTCCTGCCTGTCAGCCATGCAGCTAGAAGCTTAGTGCTTTTCTCTAACCTATCTAATAATGTAACCTCCTAAACAACTGCTTTATTCTCTTTTGCTGCCATGCCTCCCAGTGCTGTTCTTTATGAACAAAAACCCACTCTGTCACCATCACCAACTTAAGCAGTCATCCTGCTACCCTAACAATGGCCACATACATTGTGCTGGGCACTCCAATAAAGCATCTGTGAATTGGACTGAATGGACCCACCTTTTTTACTGGTACCCTCCACCATGCCTTTCACTAACCTGGTCTGGAGGCATTTTGCTCCAGTCACTTTACATCATGAGCATCTCAAAAACACAGTCTCTCAGCACAGATGAACTAGAAAAAGTGACTAATGGAACAATCCCATATATAAGGCTGGATGAGGCCATTCTTCATCACAGAAAGTGAAAGAAATTCCTGGAGAATTGTGGAGGGCAGAATTTGGGGAAAGCGCTCAGTAGGGATGAGGTGTCATAGAATCCACCCTCTAAAGCTGCTATTTCCTCCAGAAAAACTGATTTATGTAGTCTGGAGGTCACTTGTAAATCTGGAAGAAGAAGAAGAAGAAGAAATAGAAGAGGAGGAGGAGATTGGATGTATCACTTCACTACCCAAAGGAGTCTCAGAGCGGCTTACAATCTCCTTTTTCTTCCCCTCCCCACATCCTGTGAGGTAGGTGGGTCTGAGAGAGCTCTTTTGAGAATTGCCCTTTTAAGAACAGCTGGGACAGAACTATGGCTTGCCCAAGGTCATCCAGCAGCTGCCAGTGGAGGAGTGGGGAATCAAACCCAGTTCTCCCAGACTAGAGTCCGTGCACTTAACCACTACATCAAAGTAGGGTTGCCAACTCTGGATTGGGAAATTCCTGGAGATTTGGCGGTGGATCCTGGAGATGAACCAGTGGGGTATAATGCCCTATAATCCACCCTCCAAAGCAGCTGTTTTCTCCAGAGGAACTGATCCCTGTAGTCTGGAGATGAGTTGTAATTCTGGGAGACCTCCAGAACCCAACTGGAGTTTGGCAAAACTATTGGTAACCCTAGGCATTGGCAGGAGAGATTTGTGCCTTTTAAGTACAACCGGCCAGATCATTCTGCTTCTATTGTTTAGTATTTTAAAAACACTACTTCTCTGAAGTGTAAACTAAAGGAATTACTAGTCAGGAAGAACAATAGTCTGAGGCGCTTCAAGGATAAATTAACTGCCCTTGAAGACAAAGTGAAACAGCTGGGGCTGGTCACATAAGACACGACAGCCCCATCTGTTTCCAACACACTCTTCAACACAAACGGCAAATGAATTAATTCCAGTGTATCTGGAGGAGCAGAGCGGTTTCTGCCGAGCAAGCGTAATTATGATCAAGGAGGCGGCGGAGAGGGCAGGGGAATGAATAGTTTCCCGGGAAGTCTGGACGATTTTTACAAATCGCATTGTTATTAATTTCTATTTATACAGCAACAGACAATGGCAATCAAAAGGCATAAAATTTAAAGCATGTTGTTTATTATTAGCCTGGAAAGTGTTTAATCAGAATCTTTCCAGTCACCGTATCTCAGTTTTGGTTCTGTCCGCATTCAACAAAGGTGTTTATTATGAATTAACAAAGTGATTAACGCATGGAGTTCACTGCCACAGGAGGTGGTGGCAGCTACAAGTATGGATGGCTTCAAGAGGGAATTGGGTAAACATATGGAGCAGAGGTCCATCAGTGGCTATTAGCCACAAAGTGTAGATAGGAACTCTCAGTCTGGGGCAAGTGATGCTCTGTATTCTTGGTGCTTATTTTTTTTTGGGGGGGGGGCAACAGTGGGAGGGCTTCTAGTGTCCCGGCCCCACTGCTGGACCTCCTGAGGGCACCTGGGTTTTTTGGCCACTGTGTGACACAGAGTGTTGGACTGGCTGGGCCACTGGCCTCTTATGTTCCTATGTAATATTGACAGGTCAGTACGGAAAAACAGAGGCAACCTTTGGGAGCTTGCTAGCAAGTCTATGTAAAGTAGAAAAGCGATGTTAGAAGGTACTTTTCAGGATTAGCATTGCCCATGATCTTGTTGATTCTAGTTAGGAGCACGGACTCTAATCTGGGTGAACTGGGTTTGATTCCCCACTCCTCCACATGCAGCTGCTGGTGTGACCTTGGGTCAGCCACAAGTTCTCTCAGCGCTGTTCTCTCATGAGCAGCCCCCACCTATCTCACAGACAATGCTCCCTCTAAGCTGTGGAGTCTTGTGAGCAAAAATTCTACTTTGTGAGCTACTGGCATTAAAGCTGTGAGCGAGCACTTTGGCTGCTGCATAAATTAGTTTGCTCTGGAGCAATCCTTCCTGAGCTAAGACAAAAATGTGTGAGCCGGAGGCTAAAAACCTGAGCTAGCTCACACTAATTCAGCTTAGAGGGAACACAGTTCACAGGATGTCTCTTGTAGGGAGGGGAAGGGAAAGGAGATTGTAAAGTGCTCTGAGATTCCTTTGAAGGGCAGGGTATAAATCTAATCTCCTCCTCCTCCTTCTTCTCAGAGAAGATTGAACTGAGAGTTGGCTGGAGGCGAAGCTGGCACCTTAGGACAGGCCAGTATTGAAATAGGCATTGAAAAATTTGAACCGTTGGAAATCTGATCACTAGCTGGGTGTGTGTTGAAGATTTCACATACTGATTGCCAAAAGGTTTGAAATCTTGAGTTGGTACCCCAGGCATCTCAGAATGGGTCGCAACCCAAAAGTTGGCCATCTATCGACATGGTGTCATTTTTAACATTGCACGCTGAGCTACAAACTGACAATCTTGAGAAATCGTTTTCCTGGGTTTTTTCCAAGGGCAAAGTCTTCTAAGGGACACCTCCATTACTTCTAGAGAATCAACAGACAAGAAACTGTCTGCAGCAGACAGTTTATCCTGAGAAAATGCAAGGTGGATTCGGAGAAACTTAAGCCACTTGTCACTATGAACGAGAAGAATTCTGGATTGGGCCAGGCTCTAAAACAAGTAGCATAACTTATTATTCTTTGATTGCGCTGATTTAAGGGATGGAACAGACTGAGGAGGCACATGTCTTGTTCCTTGCAAACTGCAAGTTCACAGCAGTCTCCATTCATCTTGGAGCTATGCAAGTAAGGCAGAGGACATTTAACTCTTCAACCTCCAGTTGGTTTTAGTAATCAAAACTGGACTGCCTGCTTTATCATCAGTAGGTTTTTTTTGGGGGGGGGGATGTGCCTCCCCCTCCTCACTTGGGAAAAACACCTGTAAGTTTCCCCTGTCAGGATTAAAAGCAGACCAGTTACAGTTTTTTTCTCCCGGTGAGAAAACTGTAAGGGAGGCGAGGGTTAAAGTTTCCCATTCTTCCCCAGCTCTTCTCCTCCTCGATAAACCAATCCCAGAGGTTGCCTTTGCAAAATGAAAAAATAACATTTAACATAAACACAGTGAAAAACTGTAACACGTAGTCAAGCCTTTCAGGAGAAACTAAGCATTAGCAGGAGCTGATCAGGGATAAGGCACTGGAGGGCTGTAATGACAAATCATACAAAAACAAGGTAGACACGTTAAAGAACTCCGCATGAACACAGGAAACCTGATGCCAGGCCATTTCCTATTGGGTGTCATAACTGCCCAACTCCTTTCTGGCCTATTCGTGCTATTTAGCAAATAGGAAGCCATTCATTTGGAGTCCAGGCTAGGTATTTATGTGCTGTACTTCGCCATCAACACAAGAAGAGGCCGTTAACGTTCTTGGCTGTTAACGAAGGCAATTTCCAGTTGCCAGTTTGTCAGATCTGATCTGATTTGATTTCAAGGGATTGATCAGCAACACTCCCCCAACCCCGCAGATAACCTTGCCTGCACAGGCGTAATTTCGGCAGCATCAAATGGAACTCGACTAGTGCACCTCGTAAAGACCAATGTTTCCACAATGTATACAGCCACCAGCTTGCTTTATGTCCCGGTTTTACTTTATTACCTGGCACCGGATAATGCAAGCATGATCAATAAACCCTCTCGTGTTGGTCCCATCACTTTTTCCCCCTTTAATGAGGCGAATAAATTCTGCTTCCCCCTTTTCTGACGCAGTCCTGTGATACGTTTTGGCACGAGCATGTCCAGGAGAGGCAGCTGCAGATCCATTTGTGATCAGACCAGCAGATGGAGCAATATCAGTGCAGAAGCTTCCCTGCTAAGTAGAGCCTTCCATAGCACTACTGTAAGGACAACTAGAGAGGGACAACACGTTTGTCTGATTAAGGCTGCAGTCACACGAGCAGTTTGCGCCAATATCGTTGCAGTACCTCTGCGGATTTAAAGAGCACGATCAGACAGCAACAATTGCCTTCTGTGCCCCAGTTATCACCACCCTGCTCTTCCCCGCTTTGGAAGCGGAGTAATCAGACACTGTGGAAAGTCCAGTGTTTATGGATATCAATGTTTTCATCCTGCATTTCCGGATGTCTGAACTACCCTGATGCGAGCTCAACCCAGTTAGGAAGTCTGATCACTCTGTTCTGTTTTGGTTCCTTGTTTCCCGCCCCCCACCCCAGTCAGTTAGCGATGTGCACATAACCACATCTTCGTGCACACCAGCAAGCTTAAAGCTGTCCTCTGAGGCAAGAAGGGGGAGGGGAAGGGCAGGCTAAGAAGCCTCCTTTGTCCTCTTTCATGCCGGCTCCTCTGCCTACAGCTTTGCAGCACACAGGGTGGGAAAGGGGTTAATTGAAAAGCGTTTTTTTTTCAGAGGGGGAGGCAGCTTCCTCCAGCTGTCAAAACAAAGTGGTGCTTCAATTAAGCAGTTATGAGCATATGCAAAAGACAAATTTTAAAAAGAATCCACTCGACCACCCACTCTGTTGTTGCCCCACAGCAATAATCTGAATGGTCGACCATGGGGCAAGCTTGCAGTGAGGCTGCTTCAGGATGTGCTGTCTGGTAACCCCTTCCCACGTAGATTTAAACTGCCACAAACAGAGGCACCGCCAGATCATGCCAAGCCTCCACTGTGGCTGCAGCCCGAATGTAAAATTAGCAGGAAGTCTCACCGTTTTAAAAAATAATTATATCACACTTAATCTTGCAACACATCAATTGGTCTGTGTTTTGCCCAGTGTTGTCCTTTCTTGCTTAAAGTTATCCACATAGCTTAGAAAATTCATCTGGTTTCCCAAGGACTTGCTCTTCTTCTGAAATCAGCCGTGTGCATTAAGTTCATCAGCTTCTGCACCACGGTGCCCGTCAATACTTATTTGTCTGTTTACCGCATGATCAAACAAGTTTTCTCAGGACCAAAAATCCAATGAGTTCAGCAGGACTTGCTTCCTGATAAGTTAGATTCAGGTGGGTAGCTGTGTCGGTCTGAAGCAGCGGATATCTGAAGAAGTCTGGTTGCACACAAAAGCTTATACCTTGAATAAAATTTTGTTGGTCTTAAAGGTGACCCTGGACTCAAACTTTGTTTTCCTAATAAGTTGTTTAGGTTTTTAGGCATAATGATTTGGTTCAGTTTGGAGCCAGTTCAGTGTAGTGGTTAAGAGTGTGGACTCTAATCTGGGAGAACTGAGTTTGATTCCCCGCTCCTCCACATGCAGCCAACTGGATGTCCTTCGGTCAGTCACAGTTTTCTCAGAGCTGTTATCTCAAGAGCAGTTCTTGAAAGAGCTCTCTCAGCCCCACCAACCTCCCAGGGTGTCTGTTGTGGGGAGGGGAAGGGAAAGGAGATCGTAAGCCGCTCTGGGACTCTGAGTAAAGGCAGGGTATAAATCCAATTTCCTCCTCCTTCTATGGAAGAGACCTGTGACTCCATGAAGAACCATGTGAGGAATGGGGGAGAACAAAGTGCACACAGAGAGAGGAGGCATCAAAGGGCAGCTCCCAGGTTAAAACAAAGAGGGGCACATCCCATTCAAGAAGATTACATTTATATAGCAAAAAAAAAAAACCCAGTGATGTAGCAAACCCCCCCATGTCCAGGCATGCTGAGTTGCTCACTTCAACAAACATACCATCTACTCACCATTTTGTAGGCAACGTCATTTAATTGAGAAAAAAAATGATTCCTAAAACAAGAGCTGGACAATACCTTTCACTGGGACCAGCCAAGAAGTAGTAAGCACACTCTCAAGTAGTAGTAGTGTCAAGTAGTAGTAGTGTCAAGAAGTAGTAAGCATACTCTCAAGTAGTAGTGTCAAGAAGTAGTAAACATACTCTCAAGTAGTAGTAGTGTCAAGAACTAGTAAGCACACACTCAAGAAGGAGGGGTGGACTGGGAGGACTCTGCTGCCAAGGAACGGAGGGTCTTGGGAGTTGGTGATGTAGGCATGGGGGTAGGGAGGACCTGGTGCAAGTCAAGTGATGCCACCTCTTGCACAGATTCAAGGTACTACAACGCGCTCTGCAGTGACGTAGTTGGATCGTGCTGCAGGAGCAGGCCCAGCATCTCTGTTGCCACCTCCTCCTGGCACCCTCTGGCAAAGGCAGTCAATCCCCTTGCCCTTTCAGTGGTACATGGTGGCAACAGCTACAGGTCTCCCAGTGAACCACTGGTGTGGGTAGTCCAGTTCCCACTAGTTAGCAGAGTGCTTAAGTAAAGCTACAAATGCTGCAGCATTACTTTACCAGGTGTACCCAGCATACAGAGCTCCACAGAACTGCATTGCAAGTTTAGAAGAGAAATGCTTCTCTCTTTATTTGAGAAGTACACTTTGGATAGGAAAGAGCAGAGACAGGATAGAGGACGAACTTATAGGGTTGCCAAGTCCAGGTTGGAAAATACCTGGGAACTTTGGGGGTGGAGCCAGGATAGGGTGGGTTTGGAGAGGGGAGGGGCCTCAGCAGGGTACAATGCCATAGAGTCCACCCTCCAAAGCAGCCATTTTCTCCAGGGGAGCTGATCTCTGTCAGCTGGAGATCAGCTGTAAAAGCGGGAGATCCCCAGGCCCCACTTGGAGGCTGGCAACCCTACTAACTTACTAGCTAAGGATGGATGCAGGTGGCGAGAGGGCTGGCTGCCTCTTGGTATCAAGAGAGGGCAGCAGGCTGTCCCTCTCAGTGCATGCAGGGAGAAAGTTCATCTTCAGCTGAGAGAGAACAGAAGGATGGAACTTGTCTGAGAACACAATCTACATTTCAAAGGGGAGAGTGGCAGAAAAGTAAACACAGGAAGGAAAGGATGGTGTGCCTATCTAGCTATCTAGTCTCTCTTGTCATGAAGTCTGGAGGCTGAGGCAGGGACATCACACCTGGGAATTCCAGCAAGATGCCCCTACTTTCAACAATCCCAACTTTTCTGCCACTCTCCCCTTTGAAATGTAGATTGTCACAGGTGGAGCTGGAGGAAGGTGGCATTTGGGGAAGGAAATGACTTCAGTGGGGTATAATGCCATAGAGTCCACCTTCCAAAGCAGCCACTTCCTCCAGGTAAACTGATCTCTGTCGCCTGGAGATCGATTGTAATAGCAGGAGATGTAATAGCAGGAGCAACTCTATGTCAGCAGGACATGAAGACTCTGGGTAAATTGTCCCTCAAACTGCTCCAAGGACTCCTTGAACAAAGGAATGAAAACCAACTACTTTCCTTTTAAAATTTAATATTTTGGTTTTGGTTTTCAACTTTGTCATTTTAAGGTGGTGCTGAATGATGTGCAAGTGACCCCCTCTCTGCCAGACTTCTACCCTGTTCCCTCACTTTCTTCTTCCTTAGCAATCCCAGCAAAATAAATTCGTAAATTTAAGATACAAGACCTTTACAGCCAAATCCCCCTTAATCGCAGCCTGATTGTCAGATCCTGTAAGGTTACCCCTGGTCTCTGTAAACGAGAGGAAATAACAAGATGACAGACTGGTAAATATTGGAACACTTGCGGCCTTATCTTGGTTTGATTTTATTTCGTAATCCTTCAAAGGAGATGAACGGCGCCCACACAATGGCATCCGCAAACTTGTCTATCTGTCGTCCTTGATACAAACACTACAAGCCCTGTCTTTCTTTCCAGGAATAAATCCGGGAAATAAAAGAGGAGAGTGGAGATATGCCAGGTGTTAATAATTTTTCCACTTTCCCAGACTCTAAATGTGCTTCACGCCACTGGATTTTTTGTCTTATACCCAACTAACCTCTTGCTTTCCACAGAAGGCATTTTAAAAAAAATTATGTTTCTCAGTCTTCCCACTGTTTACTTCCAGAGAGCAGGACTGTGGAGCTATGTGGGGTACAGGAGCATTCTGTAATGCAGGGGTGTCAAACATGTGGCCCGAGGGCCGGATCAGGCCCTCAGAGGGCTCCTATCCAGTCCACAAGGCCCTGGCTGTTTCCTGCTTCCTTTTCCAGTTCTGCTGCTGTTGCTAAATGGGTCCCCAATCCGCCGGTCCGGATCCGGCCGGCGGGAGGAACACCACCCCCGAAGTGGCCTGATCAGGCTGACGTGTCCAGCATGATGACATCACCGAGAAGTGATGTCATCATGCTGGGCACGTTGCCGGGGTGACGCTCTAGCAATTGCCCTGAAAACTCTATGGTACCATATTGTTTTAGGGCGATTACCAGCGTGTTGCCCTGGCAATGTGCCCAGCGTGATGATGTCACTTCCGGGTGACACATCACTTTGTGTGCGTGACTCCCGGAGAGGGGCAGGGACTCCCCCGCTTTTTTAAAGGTAAGAGTTGGCAACCCTAAATCTGTCTCAATCCCCTGGGTCCTAGGCTCAGAACACTGAGCATGAGATTTCCTTAATGAATGAATGTCAATAAATCAAAAGTAGGTTTGCAGCTTACAGATACACACCTGAACAGCATACTCAAGATTGCTACAGCACAGACATTTTGATGCAATAATTCAGGGCAAGAGGTGTCAGTTATCAGAGACTGTTAAATAGACAAAATATTGCAAGAGTGCTAGTGTTTTGAGCATGTTTTATTTGAAGTTTTAAAAAATCTTCAATTGTGTTTGTCTCTGTTCTTTATAAAGTTTATATATCTCCGCTACCTGGCATTACATTTTATGACACACATGGCCCGGCCCAACAGGTCTCACTTATGTCAGATCCGGCCCTCATAACAAATGAGTTCAACACCCCTGCTGTAATGTGTGAGTTGGCCCTGAAATCGAAACCATCTATTCCAATTAAGCATCAGTATTCATTGTTTTTATAGATGTTTATTCTGGCAATCTATGAAGGATGTTAGCTTCCCTCATTTTGCCTTTATCCACCAATCACATTTCTACCCTGCTTTTCTTCCAAATAGGGTCACGGCATGGTACTTTGTTGTTCTCTTCTTCACACAATGACCTTATGAAGTAGGTAAGGTTGCCAGCCTCCAGGGGGTGGCTGGAGATCTCCCACTATTACTACCGATCTCCAGGCAGCAGAGATCAGTTCACCTGGTGAAAACCGCTTTGGAAGGGGACTCTTTGGCATTGTACCTCATCGAAGTCCCTCCCCTTCCCAAACCCTGCCCTCCTCAGACACCACCTCCAAAATCTTCAGGTATCCCTGAACCCAGAGCTGGCAACCCTAGAAGAAGGCCAGGCTGATCAGCTCAAAGTCTCCCAGTGAGTTTTGTTGTTGGGTGGGGGATTCTGGACCCAAAGTTTCACAGCCCCACCCCTACATTATGCGGACTATCAGTAGTCAGCTTTGCGGCTCAGTGAGGCCTCATCCCCTCAGCGACCTCTCCTTGCTGTCCTTTCCCTCAGAGGGGTAAGAAAAGTTTCTGCTGGGTGACCTTTGGCTAGTCACAGTTCTTTCAGAGTTGTTCTCAAAAGAGCAGTCCTTGAGAGAGCTCTCTCAGCCCCACCTACCTCACAGCGTGTCTGCTGTGGAGAGAGGAAGGGAAGGAGATTGTAAGTCGCTCTGAGACTCCAAGTGAAGGGTGGGATATAAATCCACTATTCTTTTCCCAGCAGAAGTTAAGAGTCAGTTGGCATAACGAAACTTTAGGAAGGAAGACCAGTTACTTTGTACTGAAGATGGCTTTGGTTAGGCGTGCTTACAGTTGACTCTGTGTGACGGCGATTTCCACTTACAGGCATTTCCGCAGCTGGATTTCCACCCATGGAACATGATTTTCTGCCTCCCTCCCTCCTGCTGCAGCCCAAAATGCCCCCTGAAATTTAGAAAATGCTCAAAACCTCCCACAATAAGAAAGAGAAAAGAACAGCTCAAGTCAAACTAAGGCTATCAGTGATAGCCAGTGCATTAGTCATAAAGCCAACAGTACATAACAGCATAAAAGCAAGTCAAACAGACACCAGATCAGAACAATTCTAAAACAGCTAAAAGGTGGGATAAAGTCTGGATTGGGTTGCCAACTTCCCGGGGAGGCCTGGAGATCTCCCAGAATCACAACTGATCCCCGGAGGTCAGTTTCCCCAGAGAAAATGGCTGCTTTGGAAGGTGGACTATGGCTCTGTGGCACCTCCCCTCTTCAAACCCTGCCATCCTCAGTCTCCACTCCCAAATCTCCAAAAATTTCCCAACCCTAAACTTGGGCAAACAGCAATGCTTTAGCCTGATGCCTGAGAACATTCCAAAGATGGGATGCCACCACTGAGAAAGCCCTGCCTCTCTCTCTTCCCTCTGCTCTGGCCTGGTGCAGTGAAACTAGGAGGAAAATGAGGATTTAAACTGGTGAGCTGGACCTGGACATTATCTACAAGAGGAGGTACTCCTTCAGACAAGGTGGTCTCAGATTGCTCAGGGGAAGTGCCCCAGAGCCATAGAATCCACCTTCCAAAGGAGCCTCATGCATTTCCTGATTCCTCAACTCACACCTGCTCTGCCTAAACCCAGAACAGACACTCAACCATCTCCAGGCACGGTCAAGGATGGTCACGGTACATAGGTGCGCGCACATGTGTGCACACACACATATTCATGGTAGCCCTTGTGGGTGATGCAAGAGCTCATGACACACCATCTTAAGACAACACAAAGATTTCCAAGCGATATTCTTTGTGGATACAGAGCACTCAAGCTTAGGAAACACCGTTACCTGCAGCCACATTAATCGGTCCCCCTTGCACAGTGCTAACACGTTGCATTAAAAGACACGGTGTTAAATTTATGCCTTAATATATATATGTATCTAATAAGACTGAGTTAGAGTTGCTGTGGGAACTGTTGCTTTTCCATCTCTCTTACTGCTGGAAGCTGTTCCCGAAAACGATGCCCGATCGTATCTGGCTGCCAGGTGACCGCGCCATTAATCTTTCAATGACGGATGGCTCACGAGGGCCCGACAGTACCGTCTTCTTGTCTCTGTACCTGTTTGATTATATGGGCCCGATCACCGTTATTTTTAAGCACCCCATCTGGTTCTGACGACTCAGGCAAGCATATTCAAAAGACATAAAAAGGTGGATAGTTGCAAGGATGTGCATAAAAAGGGAACAAAGATCTTATTTGCATTCCTCCGCCTCTTCCTGTTCTTTTATAAAATGCCTCATATTATTATATGCATGTATTTAATTTTCGGGAAGTTAAAAACGTCACAGCCAGCCAGTTTGGCCCAATAGGCAGAGAGTTATCAGATTAGGGTGAAAGTTTGGTTCAGATTTCAGCAGGAAAAACGTTGGCTGTAGTCTCCCAGCTGTTCAGTGCAACTCCCAGTTTATAATGCTTGCTGCAAGAATGAGCCCATCTGCAATTCCGTTCTATAAATTTTCTTAATGTTATCTTCTACCGGGTATATTGTGGCCCATCCATCTTTTCCTCCAAGCCAGTTCAAGATTTAACAAACTGCTTCTGCACAGCCTGCTTTTCAAAAAGGGGGGAAGTCACACACTTCCTTTCCCTCAGGCTGTCTCTCAGATACAGGGAGCTGTTATTCCTCCCCAAAGAGATCACTGATCTCTTCGGGGCCATGCTACACGTTACATTTTTTTTAATGCGTCTGACTCAACCGTCATGTCAGGTGCATGGGGAGTTGTTTCCCAAGTGTGCGGATGGACCCCTGATTCGCACTAGGATGAAAGCGTGGAGGGAGGGGCTTCAGCCTCCCGTCTGTTCCATTCCCCCCAAACAGCCCTAGGGGTGCTGTTTGCCCCACTGTGGGCTGCATGCGTATTGAGTAGGGTTGGGGAATACCTGGAGAATTTGGGGGTGGAGCCTGGGGAAGGTGGGGTTTGGGGAGGGGAAGGACCTCAGCATAGGGCTGCCCACTCAAATGGCCCCCGACCCTCTGGCCCAGATTCAGCCGGCAGGGGGAACCCTGCCCCCAAAGGGCCTGGATGCAACTGACGTCACCCAGAGGTGACATCACCGCACTGGACACATCACCAGGGAAGACGCTCTAGCATTCAGCCTGAAAACTCTATGGGACCGGGACCAACTCCCCTCCTCCCCTCTACCTCAGTAGTGCATAATGCCATAGTGTCCACCTTCCAAAGCAGCCATTCTCTCCTGGGGAACTGATCTTGGTCCATCTAGAGATCAATTGGAATAGCAGGAGATCTTCAGGTGCCACCAGAAGCCTGGCAACCCCAGTACTGAGGAACTACAGCTGCAGCCCCCCACAGGGCAAAAGGTGGGGCCTGGAGATCTCCCATTTTTACAACTGATCTCCAGCTGACAGAGATCAGCTCCCCTGGAGAAAATGGCTGCCCTGAAGGGTGGACTCTATGGCATTGTGCCATGCTGAGGCCCTCCCCTCCCCAAACCCCGCCCTCTCCTGGCTCCACCGCCAAAGTCTCCAGGTATTTTCCAACCCAGGGCTGCAACACTACCATTGGTCCATCAGAGTCAGCATTGTCTACGCAACAGATGACAAACCCATGAGTTAAGTCTATTTGATGTTGTCCGATTCCTTTGGTATAAAGGAATATAGTTGGGCACACCAGATCCAGCAGAAAATACAATCTATACGTGTTCCCCTCAACTCTCTTCTTATATTAAATGAAAGTCAAGCACACGGAACTGTAAAACAGAGAATTTTAGGCATCGAAAAACAAATTCTCTGTTCTCTAGCACATAAGACATGCTCCCCTCTGGTGTTTGGTATCACCCCTGATCATGGGGCGCCAGCTGCTTCTCATAGCTTATTCCCCCTCAACTATGTTGAGCCTTCATGCTTGCTCAGTTTAATGTCCTACCATCAGTGGTCCTGTCTGGGAGATTTGCAAACATTCCCTGTCATGAAAGACTCTGCCCATGTCAAGCAAGGAAACCTGAATTGGTAGCTCATATTTTACTCTGCTGTGATTTTTATGAAAAAGTGCGGGACTCCATAATCAGTCCCCTCTTGTTTCATCTTTCTGGACTATCTGAAGATAGTCCTTTTACTATCCAATTGGCATCCCCATATTACAAACTCTATAGCAAGTTATCTTTCAGTTGTCATGATGATGATTAGGGAACATAAGATTAAATCTCTTGCTGGGTGACCTTTTATTGCATTTCAAATCTGAGGTAGCATTTCAATCTGTATTCTCTGCTGTATATTTTTATGTATGCCAATAAAGGAACTGAAACAGTATTGTCTACTCAGACTGGCAAGAAGCTCTCCAGAGTCTCAGGCAGAGGTCTTCCCCATCACTTACTGCCTGTTCCCTTTTCCATCCCCATGGCTGTTTTGGCATTTGAAACGGCATGGGGGGTGGGCGCAAGAGGGCCTCACCTGAGGGCCCAATCAGGGTTACGTCCTTGTGGCATTCTTTAATCATTTAACAATGGCGGTGGGGTCCCCGTGGCGGATGTGATCACATCAGATTGTGAACTTCCTGGAGATTTTGGGGGTGGAGTTTGGGGAAGGCAGGGTTTGGGGAGGGGGAGGACCTAGGGTTGCCAGCTCTGGGTTGGGAAATACCTGGAGATTTTGGGGGTGGAGCCTGAGAAGGGCGGGGTTTGGGGAGGGGAGGGGCCACAGAGTCCACCTCCCAAAGCAGCCATTTTCTCCAGGGACACCGATCTCTTTTGCCCAGAGACTAGCTGTCGTTCCGGGAGATCTCCAGCCACCACCTGGAGAATGGCAGACGAACATGTCACATCTAGTTCGGCCCAAAGTCTATCACTTTTGGAAAACATGTGGTTCGGCTAACAGGAGTCTCAAAGGAAGCTAATAGCAGCTTCTAACAGGTCCAAGAAGGAGGCTAATGTCACCAGCTTCTTGAAGGTTGCTTAGTGACACAGCCATTGGAAGGCAATACAAAGAGAAACACATTTCTGCTAATGAAGGTTTCCCTTCACTGTAATGAAATACGATTCCGTCCAAAATGCTTACCTAAGTAGACTGCTGTGAGCATCTATATAGAGCTCTAATGGTTTCATTATTAATCCCCTTTCCTACTTCCTTTAATTTGCAAAAAAAAATGCTCCTATTATACAAATGCGGCCTGCAAGTCTTGGAGAGGAAGTTCCATTTGGTAGGAACGGAATCCCAGTTGCCTTCTCAGGTGTAAGCCGGGTGTAATGATGAACCTTTGTCCAGGCTCTAAACAATAACAGAGTGAAAAGAATTGCCAGTTTCAGCTCCAAGAGAAAATGGCGGGTATCTAATGTGATATTAGCTTAGAACGTGATCAGAGTCCATCATGGCCTCCATTGCGGCTCTGACTGTAACCATAATAAGAAAATACACCAAGGTGCTGCTGGTCCCATAGGGTTGCCAACCTCCAGGTGGCACCTGGAGATCTCCCACTGATTGATCTCCAGATGACCAAGATCAGTTTCCCTGAAGAAAATGGCTGCTTTGGAGGGTGGACTCTATGACATTATAAGCCACTGAAGTCCCTCCCCTCCCCAAACTCTGCCTTCTTCAGGCTCCACCCCCAAAATCTCCAGGTATTTCCTAACCAAGAGCTGGCAACCCTTCATAGTCTAATCTGGAGGGACATCTTAATCCTGAGGCTAAACTATTTACTACTGGCATTTCTGCCCTCCATGAAATTCTGTCATTCAGTTGTGTGTGCGTGTGTGTTTAGCCCAATCTTGTCAGCTCCTGGAAGCTAAGCAGGGTCGGTACTTGGAAGGGAGACCATCAAGGCAGACTCTGCAGAGGAAGGCAATGACAAACCACCTCTGCTTCTCACTTGCCTTGAAAGCCCCTTGCGGGGGGTCGCCATAAATCAGCTGTGACTTGACAGCACGTTACACAGACACACATGCATATCTCTTCTCACAAGATGGGATAAGATATGCTCCCCTGCTACTGATTTCCACAAACTCTTTCATTAATAAAGGTAAAAGGTAAAGGTTTCTCTTGTTTGAAAGCCAGTCGAATACGACTCCAGGGGGCGGCGCTTATCTCTGTTTCCAAGCGGAAGAGCCAGCGCTGTCCGAAGACTTATCCATGGTCGTGTGGTCGGCATGGCTAAACGCCAAGGTGCAAGGAACGCTGTTACCTTCCCACCAGAGCGGTACCTATTTATCTACTAGCAATTTCTTGCTTTCAAACTGCTAGGTTGGCGGGAACTGGGGCCAGAGACGGGAGCTCATTCCATCACGCGGCACTCGAGTCTTGAACTGCTGAGTTACAGACCTTCCGGTCTGCAGCTCATTGTCTTAACCTCTAAGCCACAGCCAACACAGCTAACAGCCCAAGCCTATCTTGTTTACTGTAAGGCCCATTTTGTTCCAATTTTGTTCCATAGCAGTAACTCCTGAGCAAGCGTGTGCAGCACTGCAGATTTAGCAGATTCTCCAGGCTGCAGCCTTGAACCTACTAATGGAAGTCTTGCTTTTACCTTTACATCCTCCACTTGCCTTAGATATTCATCAGCGGCAACTTTTGATACCGCGTTTGTCCTCTGATTTCATGAGAGCCTCTATCCCAAGATCCTCATTTCCTGTCCTTGCAAGGAAGCCAAATAAGAGCACGGTTTCATCGTTTGCTGTTCTGCTGGTTCAACGGTGATAAAGAAACTGCTAGCCACTTATCAATTTAATTGAGTTTAAATGGGAGAGCACCGGCTCCAAAGGCCAGCTTTGAATGACCTCAGGTCTGTGAGCATGAGAATGTAGGAAGAGTCCTGCTGGATCAGACCAATGGTTCATCTCGTCCAGCATCCAGTCTCACACAGTGGCAAACTTGTTCCTGTGGCGGGCCAACAACAGGGCATAGAGGCTGAGGCCTTCCCCTGATGTTGCCTCCTGGCTCTGGGATCCAGAGGATTAGTGCCTCTGAATGTGGAGATTCCCCTCGGTCACCATGGCTAGTAGCCATTGATAGACCTATCCTCCATGAATCTTTTTAATCTACCCCTTGTAAAGCTATTTATTCCTGTGGCCATCACTGCATTCTCTGGCAGCGAATCCCATATTTTAATCACTCTCTGTGTAAAGTAGTATTTCCTTTTGTCTGTCCTGAGCCTACTGCTCATCAGTTTCATTGGACACCCTCAAGTTCTAGGATTTCGGGAGAGGGAGAAAAGTTGTCAATTCTCTCCACCCCATGCATAATTTTATAAACTTCTATCATGTCTCCCTCCCCCTTAGTTTTCTTTTTTCTAAACTGAAAACTTCCAGACTCTTCAGCCTTTCCTCATAAAGAAGATGCTTCAACCCCCTAATCGTCTTGGTTGCCCTCCTCTGTACTTTTTCCAGCTCTGCAGTGTCGTTTTTGAGATATGGTGACCAGAGCTGTACACAGTATTCCAAATGAGGCCACACCATGGATCTATACAGGGGCATTACAATATTGGGTTGACACTTTCATTGAGCTATCCACTAAGACACCAAGATCTTTCCCCCTCTCAGATCCATTTCTCCCCAGGCGCTGCTTTGCCCTCGGTCTTCCCTTTGCTCTGATTGCGTGCTTCAATTTCTCACTATTTGCTGCAGGGCGCATTTTGACCTGCAGCTTCGCCCGATTTCCCCCGCGGCTTCAGTGATCCTGTTTTTTGAGGATCACTGAAGCCGTGGAGGAAACTGGGTGAAGCCGTGGGTCAAAATGTGCCCTGCGGCAAATAGTGAGAAATTGAAGCACACAATTGGGGCAAAGGGAAGACTGATGGTGAAGCAGTGCCTGGTGTGAAATCGGTCTCAGTCTCAGTGAGTTCAGACCCCATTAGCCTATACCTGGAAGATGGGATTTTTTTTGTCCCAATGTGCAAACCGACTCTGAACTTCATTTGCTACACTGTCGATCGCTCACCCAGTTTGTGGAGGTCCTCTTGGAGCTCTTCACAATCAGCCTTGGTTTTCACCATCCTGAATAATTTTGTGCCATCTGCAAAATTTATTTATTTATTTATAAATTGGCCACTACACTGCTCACCCCTAGTTCCAAATCATGTATGAATAAATTAAATAGTACCAGTCCCAATACTGATCCTTGTGGGTCCACACGGCTTACTTCCCTCCACTGTGAGAACTGTCCATTGATTCCTACTCTTTACTCTTTACCAAAGAGTAAAGAGTAGGAATCAATGGACTTCCTGTCATTTAACCAGCGTTTAATCCATAAGAGAACCCATCCTTTTATACCATCCTCTTATGACTGCTAGGTTTACTCAGGAGTCTTTGGGGAGGTACCTTGTTAAAAGCCTTTTGAAAGTCCAGGTATAGAACATCTACCAGGTCACCATTGTCTACATGCTTGTTTTCTCCAGGGGAACTGATCTCTGTAGACTGGAGATGAGCTGTAATTCCAGGGGATCCCCAGGTCTCACCTGGAGACTGGCGTCCCCCTTGCCCCTGCCTACTTTGTTGTTGTTGCTGAAGACGACCATGCACTTGCGTGGTTATTTGATGGGTATGCCTTATTCTTCTTTACAGCCCCCTCTCCCCTGCTCATTTTGGTGCTTTGAAAACTGCTCTCGGCGGGGAGGGTGCCTCATGACTAACAGCATAAATAAAAGGATCGGTCCAGGTGGAACTCTACAGGATACAGGCCGTGTCAGGCAATGAGGTTCAATCCTAAACATCTCAAGTTTTAAAAAAACCGGGCAGTAAGTGATGTGAACGATGTCTATCTGGAACCCTGGAGAGCTGCTGCCAGTCTGAGTAGACACTACTGGCCTTACTGGGACCGACGGTCTGATCCAGTAGAAAGCAACTTCATGTGTGTTTGTGTGTGAGCGAAGCTGCAGTTGGGTTGCCAGCGGAGCGGTGGTTTCCCCCTGGGGATTTTTCTGTGCATGGAAAGCAGGAAGCCCCAGATCAAAGGGGGATACCCACCTGGCATTTTCCCTTTATGCCGGACAAAATTAATAACAATAATCCTGATTTTCTTCAGTGTAAAGGGGAAACTTTGGAGCAGCTTTGGAGAGTGTCCTAATGGGCACTTTCCATTGCTACTACAAGAAGGAGGGCAACTTTCAAGTTTCAAACTCCCCTCCCCTCCCAACTTGTGGCAACTCCGTAGGGTTTTCGAGATGTTCAGAGGTGGATGTTCAGATGTTCAGAGCTGCCTCTGTGTGGCAGCCCTGGATTTCCTTGGTGGTCTCCCATCCAGATACTAACCAGCTTAGCTTCTGAAATACAACAGGATCAGGTTACCCAGGTCAGGGCAAACTCCCTGCCACATGCCATCCCCCCCCCCCTTTTAACCCTTTAAAGGAAAAGTGAGTTTGAACAAGGGGTTTCTAGGCAGTGTGCATAGGGGGGTCCCGGTCATGCCCACATTTTGCGGGAGGCACAGGGCTTGGGGGCAGTGGCAACAGCCTGAAACAGGGGTGCGTGGACACAGTGGCCGCCCGTTCCCATGCCACTTCCTGCTGCTGTGGCAGAGGCACCTTTTCGTGTCTCCATGTGGAAGCAACCTGTTTTTTTTTTTTTTTTTAAATCAAATTAGGAAAGCATATGTTCAGCGTTTTGCAGGCACATCTGAGCGAGCAGCATTTGTTTTGAGTCCTCCCCGCCCGGTTTCCGCCGTGAAGTAACGCTCAACAGTTGTCTGCCTTTCACGTTCGGTGAATCAGAGCAGCTGACGGTTCCCGTCGGAGGAAGGGGCAGCAGGTGCGCCAGCAAGACGGCACGCACCGAAGGGCCCTGATGCGTTGGCGAAAGCAGCCCTCCCCGTTTGCCGGGTGCCAGTTTACATGCAGCCTGCCAGCCCCCAGGCAACCCGCCCGTCCTTTACAAATGTCACCCAAAATGTTCCTTTTCCTCCCAACCTATCCTGACAAGAGGGGGGCGGGGGAGAGGAAGGGAGAGGGAGCCGGTGGCAGAACAGGAGTGACAGCCTCTTCTTCCTCTCCCACTTGTACGCCGTGCTTCGGGATGATTCACGGGCAGGTGGTGGCAGGCGCGTCCTTGCGTCGCCCTCAGCCCCGCCTATCCTATCGCTTGCGGCTTATGATTAGTTTCGCGGACTTTCTGGCGCCTTCGTAACGGAGTTAAGTCGGCGGCCGGAAGAGAAAGGAACGGGGGAGAGAGTGGCGGAAGCAAGGATCCGGCAGGCGGATTTTCCGCTTTCGCATCCGGCTTCCTTGGCGACGTTAAAACCATGCAGTATTTATGTCCTCTCCCCGCCATGAGGCTGCCAGGCCTCGCAGGAGCATCAGTGGTCTCATCCCATTTGGAACAAGCAGAGGTCGCCCTTAATCAGGCCCATAGCTACATTGGGGACTCTCAGGGCCCGGCCCCCTGACTTACCACCAAGGCCCCCCCGAATTCCCACCCAGCCCAGGTCCCCCAACTTCCAATTTTTTGGAATTCTCTCTACCTCTTTTGCCAGCAGCTCCTCTCCACCACAAGTAAGCTCCACACCTTCCTCTTTTACCGGCCACTCTTTCTCTCCACCATAGGGTTGCCAAGTCCAGGTTGGAAAATACCTGGGGACTTTGGGGGTGGAGCCAGGAGAAGGTGGGGTTTGGGGAGGGGAGGGGCCTCAGCATGGCACAATGCCATAGAGTCCACCCTTCAAAGCAGCCATTTTCTCCAGGGGAGCTGATCTCTGTCAGCTGGAGATCAGCTGTAAAAGCGGGAGATCCCCAGGCCCCACCTGGAGGCTGGCAACCCTATTCCGCCACCAAGCTTCCTTGAAGACCCCCCAAATGCCCCACTTTGCAGCCCCTGATTCTCTTTGACCCTGTGCAAAGTCTGGCAGCGGCCAGCGGAGGCAGAGCCGAGGGGAGGAGACACCAAGGAAGCCCGGGTGAGGGAGGAGGAGGCAGCGGCAAAGCAGGGGGTGGGTGACTCCTGCTGGCAGCCAGACCTGTGCAGAAGCCCAAGAGGGGGGGGGTTGAGGTGAGAGCACGGCACCCACCTCCTGCTGCTCTCATGCTAACGTGTCCAGCTGCCTAATACAGCAGCCGGTGAGCCTCTGCCTCGAAGTCCCAGCCCGGCTCGACCTCTCCAGCCGGTGACATCAAAAGAGCTCCCCTGGGTCTCTCGGGCTCACTGCAGCCGACACTTCCCACCTGGCGCTTCCAGGGCCCACAGTGCATCACGTGCTTGCGGGCTGTGGCCGGCAAAAGTCCAGGCGACTTGGTGGTTAGAGGATCCAGCTGCAGTGGGGTCTTCCAGGTCACGTATTAGGTATTCCTCAACCAGCTCCCTGAGCCTCTGCCTCCTCCTCATCCGCCGCTGGCCTCCTGGCTGGCTGGCCTTGCTTCAGCATCCTCAGACAGCCCCTGCCAGCCTTCCGGCACCCCAGCGCCACTGCTGCCGCGGGGTGGTACCCCAAGCCACTGGCTGAGCAGCCCAGCAGGACCCCCATCTTTCTAGGTAATTTAATTAACTTTAATCAACTGCCCCCCTCCAAATTTAAATGCCCCCTGAAGAAGAAAATCCTGGCTACGGGCCTGCCTTTAATCATGAAAATAAGGGGACTCTACCCCATGTTTGATGCCTTTGT
This sequence comes from Lepidodactylus listeri, assembly GCA_029233225.1. Classification (NCBI taxonomy): domain Eukaryota; kingdom Metazoa; phylum Chordata; class Lepidosauria; order Squamata; family Gekkonidae; genus Lepidodactylus; species Lepidodactylus listeri. The sequence continues at coordinate 20,435,845 of JARCFY010000016.1, forward strand.
CACTCTTGAATTTCCTCTCCACGTTACATGTCAAGATTTTGCACTCACATCACCTTGCCTCTCTATGAACAGATTTGGCTTAGGAAGGGAATGAACAGAAAGAGGTGAGAAGATGGGTCAGGGGTGATGGGTCAGGGGTTAGAGTGCCCAACCAGCATCTGGGAGAAGCTCAGGTTCCAATCCCCTGCCCTGCTTGGTGTGGTGGTTAAGAGCACGGACTCTAATCTGGGAGAACCAAGTTTAATTCCCCACTCCTCCACATCCAGCTGCTGGTGTGGCCTTTGGTCAGTCACAAGTTCTTTCAGAGCTGTTCTCTCAAGGGCAGTTCTCAAGAGAGCTCTCTCAGCCCCACCTACCTCATAGGGTGTCTGTTGTGGGGAGAGGAAGGGAAAGGAGTTTGTAAACTGCTCTGAGACTCCTTCAGGAAGTGAAGGGTGGGGAATAAATCCAATCTCTTCTCTTCCTCTTCTTCCATTGCCATCTCCTCCTATTACAATTGATCTTCAGACCATCAAGATCAGCTTCCCTGAAAAAAAATGGCTGCTTTGCAGGGTAGACTCTGTGGCATTATACCCTGCTAAAGCCTGTCCCCTCCCCAAACCCTGTCTTCCCCAGGCTCTACCCCCCAAATCTCCAGGGATTTCCCCATCCAGAGCTGGAAACCCTACCCTTGAGTCACTTTGGACCAGTCACACACAGGATAAAACAGAGGAGAGGAGAACAATGTAAGATATTTTGGGTTCCCCAGGGGGAGAAAAGTGGGTATAAGCCAGCAAGGTGGAAGGGACTATGACACCCAGATGGCGGTGGAGCAATCTGAATGGCTGGGGGGATGTAAACGTGGCTGGGCCAGAAGTGGTGTAATACCGGTGGTGGATGGGGTGGGGTGGGATGTACCCGGTGCAACCCGCCCCCTCCCCACAGCCCATTTGCTAAAAGGAGAGGGACGGGCCAATCAGGGAGGAGGCTGGAGAGGTACCAGAGGCTGATACAAAAGTTCCAAGAGGAAGACTGGACGAGCCAACCCTGGAGGCGCAGGGAAGGGCACCCGAGGATAGGTTGGAGGGCATTGCAGCCCCACACCCCAATACTTAACTGGAAGCAGCAATGGCAGGTAGCACAAGGGCATGCTGGGATAACACGTGTGCAAGGTGGCACCTTCAGAAGGCTTTGCTCAGATGAGCAAAAATATTGCGGTAAAGCATAGCAAGAAAGGTAGCTCTTTAGGCTGGAGGGAGGCATCAAGGTTCATTGGAGGGAGTGGTAGGTGCTAGGGGGGCAACAATGGGTGGGGTTCTAGTGTCCTGGCCCCACTGGTGGACCTCCTGATGGCCCCTGGTATTTTTGGCCACTGTGTGTGACGGAGTGTTGGACTGGATGGGCCATAGGCCTGATCCAACTTTGGCTTCTCATACATTCTTAGGATACAGACCAGAAGCTGTGTCTTCTTCACAAGGGACACAAGGTAAGTAAGGATGCTCCTCTGTCCTTGATCTCTTTCATTATCCTCCTCCTGGTGGATCACTGAAGTTGTTCATGGAGCTGCCATTGTCTTGGGCATCTATGAGAGCTGATGCAAGATGCTGACCTGTTGAGGTTGGGTCTCTCCATCAACCAGGTCATGCTGACATCAGTGCTACTGGGAGGGCACTGGAATGACAAAGATAGCTGGCCACAGAGGTTTTGTAGCCATCCTATATGATGGGATATCCCCAGCCATAGATGCAACATTGACAACATAGAGCACGGGTATGCCCTAAGCATTGTGCAAGACTACAAGGAGTGTCATTCATCCATAGGGTGAATCACAGGGAGAGGAGCTTCTGCTTGTACCTTGTGCCACTTTGAAAAGCTGAAACAATATGCACCAGAGGTTGCCGTGGACAATTTCTAAAGGTTTCCAGAGATTATTGGCCATCATTATCTATAGCTATCAAATGTGCTCCAGTACAAGTTATGGCAGAACAGCCTTTTCATTTAGCTATTTTATTTGTTAAAGTTAACATGCACATCCTTAATAGCAATAACCACTACTTATCCAAACGCCTCATCGATTAAGCTGGCTAATTTGGTGAAAGAATTTCATCAAACAGCTGAACACAAGAAGAGCCCTGCTGGATCAGTCCAGCATTCTCTTCTACACAGTGGCGAACCAGTTGCCCTGGAGGGCGAGCAAGCAGGGCACGCAGGCCAAGGGCTTCCCTGATGTTCTCTCCTCCTAGCAATGAGTTTCAGAGCTGATTGTAAGACAAAACAGAAATGTTATATTTTCGTTTAACCCAAGAAAAAGCAAAGGTACCACAATTATCAATGAATTTCAAGTTAGGAAGACGGCAATGTGGTGTTTCGGTATTTCCCCCCCACATGTAGCAACAAGGGCTTTTATAAGAATGAAGAGCTGTTGAAGAAAGAAAAAGCTAGTTTGGAAAAATGGTCACATCTCGAACTCTCATGTTATGGCAGAATAACTGTTAAAAAAAAAAAACTGAACAAAAGCAAGCTTCCTGTTAACAAAACATTCCAGACGCTACTACAGAGCTGAAGAGCTAAAACATTGACACCAAATGATCACTTATTTGAAAAAAAGAAAGAGAAAAAGAAAAAGAAAAATAGATAGTAAGCCATTATATGATTGCCCCCTTGGCAGCCATTTTGTAATGGTGACTTTACTACTACATGTCCTCAAAGTGTAAAACTATTCACATATGTTTCTTGTTCTTTCTGGCAGGGTCTACTGGTTGTGGCACCTCTGTCTAGGGTGTGCTCTGTAATAGCCCAGGCAGTGGCTTTTTCAACATTTTTAAAGTGGTGGTTTTTAATATTCAAGTATTTTAAAGCAACTAAGGTTTGAAATCAGGGGAACTGGCGGTTCCAGGCGAATGCATTTATGACTTTGGAAATTGCTTCCATGAGCTGGTGGAATGGAGATGTCATATTTTAGAATGGACCTCGTTGTCGGATTCCATGGAATGCTATGAACCAGATGTGTCAAACTCATTTGTGATGAGGGCCAGATCTGACATAAATGTCACTTTGTCGGGCTGGGCCATGTGTGCCATAAAACGTAATGCCAGGTACCAGAGATATAAACTTTATAAAGGACACAGAAAAACCCAATTAACGGTATTCTTTTTTAACTTAAAATACAAACAAAAGCCATTGATTCCTAGCAATGAAAACAACTGATTGACTGGGGAACCACAAACCCCCCAATAAATGTATTTAATCATATGCAAGATTAATTTTTTCCCCAAGGGATACCATGAAAGCGGGAGTACCTGACACTTCCATACATACAAGGTGGGCCAGATAAGAGCCCTTGATGAGCTGGTTCCGGCCCCTGGGCCTTATGTTTGATGCTCCTGATCTGCACAGATCTTTTTGCTGTGAAGACAGTGGTGCTTTAACATCCTAACAGACAATTGGGGGACAAATCTGGAAGAACTTCGTGCCCAGCTGAACTCTTTATAGAGCCCTTATTATTCAACATGGAATCAAATAAAAACAGATATTGTGTCCTTGACCCAACCTGGAAATCTCAGTCCAAATAAACAATGGGATAGGATAGGTGTAGGGTTGCCAACCTCCAGGTGGTGGCTGGTGATCTCCTGGGATTACAACTGGTTCCCAGGCAATAGAAATTAGTTCACCTGCAGAAAATAGCTGTTTTGGAGGATGGACTCTATTGCATTATATCCCCCAACCTCACCCTTCTCAGGATCCCCTCCCCACAAATCTCCAGGTATTTCCCAACTCAGAGCTGGCAATCTTGGATAAGTGACAGTAAAGTGAGACTGTATATAACAAAAATATTAAAAAACAGGGAGAACCCATCTCCATTTCTTTGACCACTTCCACACCCAGTTAGACACTTCTTCATGGGTTGGTGAAGAAGATCTCTATCAGTGAATGGCAGTGGGGACCCACGGGCAGCCCCTTGTTTCCTTGTCAAAGCATCGCTTCCCAAAAGCAAGGAGCCAGTCCTGGCTTTCCTGTGTCTCACTGGCATAGAAGGTGCTTCAGGAAAATCCAGATGGCATCTGCCTTTTTGTTTGTGGCGCATACCTATTCAGAAACAGCTGCCTCCGTGACAGGAGGACGCTTGGCTTGAGTTGGTGACCAGCCCCAGCACCCCCTGGGAGTCATAATTCGATTTCTCCCCTAGCAGCCATTTTGTAATGGTGACGACTACATGTCCTCAAAGTTCCAAAAAGTCCTACAGGCTCAACAAGGTTGGGCTCCCCTGATCTAAATCAAAGTTCAGACATTAACACAATGTGGAAAGATAATATTAGAGAGACAAAGTAACTTCTTAGCGCACACATGCCAAACTTTGTCGTACCCAGATGAAACGGATGGCCTCTGGTGATAACATCCCCAGATGGGAAAAGAGCTTAGAGACTGGGCTAGCAATTAATTCATGGAAATAAGATAAACACTTGTCTAACACGTCCTGCAAAGAAAATTGTTCTTAAATGTTATCACAATGGTATCTGCCACCCCACAAACACCCTTAGATTTATAGCAATAGCAGCAAGTTATGTTATAAATGAGGTCAAGGCAGAGGAGATTTTCTACACTGCTGGTGGACCTGTACAAAAGCCAAATCATTTTGTACATAGATAATTTGGACTGTAAATAATATAGCGAAGGTCAATTTGACATTGGTTCCAAAAGTTTGCTTATTGACTTGTTTGAAATAAGTCATTTCAAGAGAACAAGTTGGTTGTTATTTTTTATATTAGTGCTGCCGGAAGAATCTATGTGAAGTCTTTGAAAATTAATGATGTTCTCCAGCTGAAAGAATGTTTTATTAAATAATGGGAACAGGCTATAACAAGTACAATCCCATCTTCCATCTAGGTGAAGGAAAGGTGCCGAGAGAGAGAGACAAAGACAGACAGACAGACCTCTAACAAGTTTGGAGAGAAAATGGGACTCTCTGGGTCTGCAGAAAAATCCAAAAAGTTTTTAAAAAAACCCTTGTGGAGGCTTGAATCCCCCCCAATACCTTTTTAAATGGGTGCCACAGCGACCTACTCCAGGCCCTGCTGCATCAATAGTGAGAGATAGTCAAGGAGGGGGAGCAAAAAGCAGAACTGGATCTGGGATTGGGAAGGATTCCTCTTGCAGTATGAATAGCTAAATAGCAGAGGGGTTTGGAGCCAGGGACTAGGATTGCCCACTCCAGGTTGAGGAATTTCTGGAGATTCTGTGGTGAAGTTTGAGGATTGCAGAGTTTGGGGAGGGGAGAGGCCTCAGCTGGATATAATGCCAGAGTCTACCCATGTTCTCCAGGTGGACAAGATTCTTGTGGGTCCCCACTAGTAATTATACTAACTTGAGGATCCAATAAAAGCCGCCTCAAAATCTCCAAATGTGTTCATTCAAGATCTCATGAAATAAAATTGCCAGTTCTGAAGCCAAAAGCACAGAGCTTGGTCAAATCATGGCAAATGTTCAAGGCAATGATCCCTCAATGAGGGTACCAGCTGATGTATTTTTTGGTGCCCACTGCTCCTTCTCCAAAGCAAATAGCCAGTCTTGGCTTTCCTCACTGGAGAAGAAAGTGATCCAGAACTCCCCAGAAGACATCATATTTGGATCAGCAGGGACTGTCTATTCTGAAACACTTGTCCTCATCATAGGAGGCCATTTGGCTTGGCACCTCTCAAAATTCTGTGATCGCCATCCATGGTTGCCATTTTATGACTGGTCCCACCTCCCATGGCAGCTATTTTGTGGTGATGCATGCTACCCTTTCCCAAAATTCCAGAAGTGCCCATAGACTTAACAAAGTTGGAATTCTTCTCCTGGTTCAGGGTTTGTCCTCTTCCACCAGGATGCTGATTAATCTACTGCCCCAACTTTTTGAACTTGGCACTGAGCCCAGTCAAGTGAGATGAAGCCCAACAGAATGCCCACTAATATCCTACTAATAGGGAGGGGAGGTTGTGCAAGCCTGGAAGATAGTCAAGGTCTGACTGAGGTTAAAACAGCTCTGGAGGAAGCTACCGTCAAGTGGCCCAAGGCCATGGCAGTGATGACAATCAGTATACACCTACTGACATTGTTGCCCCAGACTGGATCTGAGCTGAGCAACCTGTGGCTCTGCCAGCACTGCGGGGGCTATGGCTCAGCTTGATCCTGACCACCTCTGCCCCTCTAAGTGTGAGAATGTGCCAACAGATACAGTCCACAACAGGTCTCCTTAAGTAGAAAGTCCTTTATTTGTAGAAAAGATCATGTTGGTCAAACACTTTTCCTGTTAGTAATGCCCAAGCATAGAAATACAACTACAATTATACTTGATATGAAATATAGCCCCTCTACCATCTACCAATCAATAGTGAGAATTATTGGCGCCCAAATATACTGGCCCCCTGTTCCCAAGGAAAGCACGGCAAAATAGGTTCTCAGGGAAAAACACTGTTGAGGGGTTTTGGAGAAAATATTCCCAAAGAAAAACTAAGCAAAGAAATACATAACACCTGTGATTCTTGTAACACATAACAAGAGGCTTTTCTGTTCAAGGCCGTTAGCCAGGGAATAGCCAGCTAGAGATAAGAGGGGAGGAAAAGGAAATGAATAATAAGCATGCGCAAAGCGAAGCAGGCAAGCAAGGCTCGCATTCCAAAGGTGGGAGTCCGGTCACCGATGCTATCTCCTGGGCGGGACCTAAAGGGGTCGAAAGAAGGCTTGGAACACAAAGCAATGTTAATAGGTCATCAAACCAGATGGTAAAACAGCAAGCACTGATACATGTAATACGTTTAGCAGCCTTATTGATCATGACAAGACAGTCAACCATACCTATGGCAGTGCTAACTGACATTAAGGCAGCAACTGGCAAATTAAAAGGTCTATCAGCCTCTGGAGTTAGTGGAGGAGATAATGCTCCAATAGGATGGACACAGTGTCACTCAGCCTTTGTCAATCTGTCGTCTTCCATTCTTTGCATCCTCTATTCTTAAAATGATTTTATTCATAGCCTCATCTGAACTTTGCTTTGTGATGGAAGTACTACTGTGTTAATCACTTCACCCCCCCCTCTTTCCTATGACTTTTTCCTGTGTTGGGGTTTTTACCACATGCGTTACCTCTTACTATTGTTTGTTCTTCCTTCTGCTGGATGCATCTTATAATTCTACAAGTAGAGACCCGCAAGAAACTTGCGGGATGGTTATCCCATTCCTCACACCTTTGCTTCCTCCCTTCTCCCCCTACCTGTCTCACACTCTTTTCTCCCTTCTGCCCCCCTTTCTTACTCTCTCTCTCTCCTCCATGTATGTTACTTCCTCTCGCTTTCTGATCCGTCATCATTCTCTTTGTTTTTTGCCTCCCCACCTCATCACTCTTTCTCTCTCTTTCTGCCTCCCACCTCAAATTCCACCATCCCTAGGCTCCACCTCTCAAATGTCCAGGAATTTCCCAACCTGGAGTTGGCAACCCTATTTCCTTCCCACCCAGCAGCCAACCTACCTTTATCTGTCTTCAGCTTTCCATCTGCACCCCCCCTCCCCTGCAGCCTCTACCTAGGAAAATTACAGTCTTTCTCCACAGTGGGGACAAAAGCAGCTTACATTATTATTTCTTCTTTGTTATCTGCACAACAACCCTGTGAGGTTGGTTAGGCTGAAAGTATGTGACTGGTCCAAAATCTCCCAGTCAGCTTTCACTGCAAGATGGGGATCTGAACCTGGGTCTCACAGATCCCAATCTGAAGCTCTGTTTTTCATACTGATGAACAAAGCAGCTGGGCCTACCTGAGTCATGCAAATCAGGTGGTATCAAGTCACCCAGAGGGTGCTGCCTAGGGATGCCAGCCTCCAGGTGGGACCTGGGGATTCCCTGGAGTTACTGCTCATCTCCAGAGTACAGAGATAACTTTCCATGGAGAAAATGGATGCTTTGGAGTTTATGTTATTGTACCTCACTGAAGTCCCTGTCCTCCCCAGGCTCCACCCCCAAATCTCCAGGAGTTTCCCAGCCTGGCTCTGGATCCACTGCTGGTGGCCAGGGGGCGGGGGCGGTAGTTGGCAACCCTAGACTGCTGCCAGTAAAAACCCTGCCTTTTACTGACAGAAACAGTTAGAACCTTCCCCCGCTCCCCCAAACATTCTAATCTCCTCACAGTTGACGCCTAGAGCTGATGCTATTTCAAAAAGTATTTGGGGGAATTCAATGGTCCCTGAAGTTTTTTTTAAACTTTTCGGATTTTTCTGCGGACCGAGGAAGGGGCCTATGTAGGAAAAGCTGTTGGTGGAGAGTGAGCTCTCTTTTGGCAGATATAAGTATCCACACAGAAAAAAACCCTCTCAGAATTAGATATATAGATTTGATTTTTGCTTCCTGTGTATGTTTCTGATGTTTGGTATTTGATTTTTCTTAGCAACAGGTCCTGGGGGGATTTCATTCACATCCATGTGGCTGAAATTTGTATTGACATCCCTGGATCCCTCCCCCTTCTCCTCTTGTCTGACCTTTCTTGTTCCTCCCCCCCCCCCTCCTAATTTTCAGCATTTTGATTTGGTTCAGCTGTGTTATTCCCCCCCCCCCCCCCAGCATTTCAGTAGCAAATGAATTGATTGTGTATTGAGCAGCAGCAGTACACAGACATACCAATTACCAAGTTCCACACTACAGTTCCTTTTCAAACTAATGAATGAACACACACATGCACAGTTAAGGGCAGGAATGAATAATGGATGGCTCCAGAGACAGGAGCCCTAACTGGATAGTTTTGAAGACTTTCCCAGATGTGCAGCTTTCATCTCATCAGGGAAGGCAAGTCGCCCTTGAACCACCTTACCCTGAAACCAGAACCATCCAAGAAGAAGGCACTCGGACACCAGGGTCAAGAAAAACTAATTTTAATGGTACCAGTCTCAGCCTGAACAAAAAGTTCAGAATCAAAATGCTGAGCCCCATTTTCAGTTGGGCTTAATCTTTTATACTGAGTGGGTGGGGAGTTACAGAGGGATGGGAACTAGTGTCATTTTTGGACATTACACGTCATTCTCCTAAGCAAAGTATTCAATTACATTCTTGCGCATGTCAATTACAGTCAGAACAACAGGAATGTTTACTTCAAGCAGTGTTGCAATATAGCAAAAGTTCCCATAACTTCTCATGGCTAAAGCTATCCCTTTTAGTAGCAAGCAGTAGCGGTTAGAACAATAAGCGTTTGTTTGTACCTTTAAGCGTATGCATACAATATAACAACAGAGAATCATGTATGTTAGCATATTTCTGGCTTTGTGGTTTCGGCTTGTTAGCTAACTATGGCTCATTAGTATGGCTTTTTAATTTTCTTCCTTCACCCTGTCCAGCTCCATCAGAAAATTCTGTATGGCGTCATCCTTGTAAAACTTCATCTCGCCTGGCCCTGCTTCAGCCTGCAGGTGTTGCTAACTGGAGCGCTGGGAAATGAGCTTTCAAGTGAAGAAGGCAAGAGCTCAACTGTTGAAGCCAGTCACTCTGATTGGACCACACCCTGTGAGTTATGGCATCTGTACTCAGCCTTTCTTGCATCATGGAATGCAAGGTGGCAAATGTAGGCTTCCATCGAGGCACCGACCAAATGTGCTTAGTTTGAGCAAGGGTGCCTTGTTATGAGCCTGGGCCTGCATAGTGAGGCCTAGTGGCTCTGGGGAAGCCTGTATTGGAGTGAATACTGGTCCTACATTTTCCAGGCCTCCTTTGGACCCTGTGATTGGCTTATGGGATTTGGAGGGAAAACTTGCACCAGTAGGGGAGTAGAGGGTGGTGCCTGGGAAGAAGGGATAAAAGGCCTTGCCCAAAGTGGGAGGTGGTTCACTCCAAGGGAGCAGAGCTGAGGAGGGGCTGCTGCAGATGGAGAAATCCCTAATTCAGGAAAGGGTGAGTCAGCTTGAAGCCAGTCACCAAGAGACAGCTAGAAACAGTCTAGAGATAGATGTGTTGAAGGTAAAGGTTTCTCTTGCTCGAAATAGGGTTGCCAAGCCTTACCATTTTAACGGCAGGGGACTCCTGTCCCTGGTCTGGGAGTTAAGCGCACGCGCAAAGCGCGTGCATGCCGTGATGACATCACCCGGAAGTGACATCATCATGCTGGACATGTTGCCAGGGTGACACTCTGGCAATTGCCCCAAAACTCTATGGTACCATAGAGTTTTGGGGCAATTGCTAGAGCGTCACCCCGGCAACATGCCCAGCGTGATGATGTCACTTCCAGGTGACGTCATCATGCAGGGGCAGTCGGCTCAATCGGGCCAGTTCGAGGGTGGGGTTCCCCCGCCAGCCGAATCCTGGCCAGCGGATTGGGGACCCCTTTAGCGGGGGATTCCCCACCCCCCAAGGGGACTTGGCAGCCCTAGCTCGAAAGCCAGTTGAAAGCTCATCTCCATTTCCAAGCCAAAGAGCCAGCGCTGTCCAAAGACTCCTCCGTGGCCATGTGGCTGGCATGACTTAAACACCGAGGGGCACAGAAGACTTACCTTCCCACCGTAGCGGTACCTATTTATCTACTTGAAGTTTCTTGCTTTCGAATTGCTAGGTTGGCAGGACCTGGGCCCAGAGACGGGAGCTCACTCCGTCACGCAGCACTCAGGTCTCGAACTGGTGAGTTACTAACCTTCCAGTCTGCAGCTCAGCATCTTAACCTCTGAGCCACCGTAGCCCTAGATAGACATGTTAGGGTTCTTTTATTTGCTTACCTACCTTAACTGTTCTCCATATTTTATGCATTACTTGAATTACAGTTGTTACTAGACATCTTAAATAAAATTGCTTATTATTCTGCCTGGGTCCTCATTTGGTCACATATAAAGCAAAAACCTCCTGGGAAAGAGTGGACAGAAGGGGTCGGGTGGGTGCTCTTTGATCTCCTGAGGAGGCCTGTACCAGAATGGTGGCAGCCTACAGAGAGCTTCCCCAGTCACTGCCTGTGACAGTGCTCTATCAGCAGCTTTCTAACCATACTCTGGGACCCATGTGACCATACACGTGGGTTCCAGGTCAGGTTGCCAACCTCCAGGTGGCACCTGGTGATCTCCCACTATTTACAACTGGTCTCCAGACAAACAAGATCAGCTCTTCTGGAGAAACTTCTCCTGCTTCGGAGGGTGGACTCTGACATTATACCTTGCTGAGGTCCCTCCCCAAACCCCACCCTTCCCAGGATCTGCCCCCCAAAATCTCCAGGTATTTCCCAACCCAGAGCTGGCAAGCCTGGACTTGCAGGTAGCTGTGTGGCTCCAAAGCAGAATACCAACGTGGTAGCCATGGAATACCCTTCATTAAGACCGGTCAAAATAACCCAAAGACAATATGTGTAAGCTTTCAAGTTCTTCAGAACTCTTCATCAGGCTGAATGTTAAACAAAAAAAAAGGGGGAAAGAGACAGAGAGAAAGAGAGAGAGGAGGAGGAAGAGAGGAAGAGGAAGAAGAAGAAGAACTTCAGGCCATTTAAAGACACCCTGCACACAATACCCTAATACTTCTTGCTGTTTTTCTGCAATAGTCTGACATAGCTTTCCATTCCTGCCATATGTTCCACTCCTCTGAGCCATGCGGATTGGCATTAGCATTGCCTCATTCAGGCGGTGAGTGCTTTAGACATTCTTCTCCAAGGGAACTGGCCTCCCCACCAGCTAGGCAACATTCTCCTTTGCATCTCAAAGCTTGGAAATACGTAGCAGAATGCTTAATGTGGAAAATTCTTGGCAAAAAAAAAAAATGCTCACAGCTATGGTCTTGCTCAATAGTCTGGAGAATAAACTTACGTGTTGAAGGTGACCGTCAAGAGAAACCAAGGAAATGAGCAAGCCATGCGCGTGCATGAGTGGCTGTGCGCGCATACCAAACGCGGATATGCTAAATTAGGCTAAAAGGGGTCATTCAGCACAGACAGGCGTTTTATAAATTCCTCATTATCATGTGCCCCTTCTGTCGCTTTGCTTGAGTTTATCAGCACCCTAATTTTATGCAGTGCGAGAGCACATCAGCTGTGACGCAGCCTGTCTGCCCAAGGTGTTCTCTAACGCTATATAATGTGGAGATGGAACTACTTGGGATCAGACTGCTGTTCCCTCTCTTCTTGGTAATGAAGTATAGGTCAAAATTCGGACAGCTTAGCTAGCCTTGCCAAACAAGAGAAGGCTGTTCCTTGAGTGCCGAGCTGACCACACGAGAGAACAAAATGGTGACAAACCAAGATTGAACCACGCCACACTCCACACACCCAATTTTTTTCCTGACAGGCCCATAGCCACGGTGGGGCATTTGGGGGCAGAGCCCCACCAGGGATGAGCCCTGCCCCACCCTGGGAAGATCCCAGACCCGACCCCCACTGTGCCGCACTCCTTTCCCCTGCCCCTCTGCAGCCTCGCCTTCTCTACCAGGGAAGCTGCCCTGCCACTTCTGGTCAGTTTCACATCTAATTAGTGATATAATTAAATTCCCCGCTCCCTGCCCCAGCGCCCCTGCCCCACCAACCAAAAATTTTCTGGCTACGGCCCTGTTTCCAGGGCAGGCAAGACTCTGGAGATGTTCAGAAGTGATCCTATGTCAGCTTCCTCTTTGCCACCTATAACTTGACCCAATGCTTTGCGCTAACGGAAAAGGTGAGGGAAGCACAAATGAATAAAATACATCACTGCACAGATATTAGTAAGAAATGCTCCAGGACAGAGAGTGGAAATAGGTGAAGGAGCACATCTCTTATGTGATAAAATGAATGGCAATATAGTTATGTCGGTGGGTAGTATTAAGGATGTCAGGCATCCCCTGCCTCGTTGCTAAAAAGGGGACAGGAAGGCCTGGCACACTGATGGCACTTTTGGTAAAAACCAGGTGTGACATGGCAGACGCTCTAGCATTGTACAGAAAACTCTATGGTATAACGATAAGAGTTTTTGCAAAATGCTAGAGCGTCGATTATGTCACATCCATTTTTTACCTCACGTACCATCAGTATGCTAGGCCTTCCTGCCCCCCTTTTGTTTTTAACAGGAGGAACATGATGCTGGCACACCAGGCCCCACCCCTCATTTCCTCTTGGGGGTTGCTGACTGTGGCCTGGCAATCTTAGATAATGTATTTATTGGCCGTTTTTATTCCCAAAGGGAACTAAAATTGCATACTACAATCAAAATAGAGTTTAAATTTACAAACAAAAGTAACCAAGCGTGTCATGTTTCGGGGCCTGACTACTAGGGTTGCCAACCTCCAGGTGGGGCCTGGGGAGCCCCTGCTTTTACAACTGATCTCCAGCTGACAGATCAGTTCCCCTGGAGAAAAGGGCTGCTTTGAAGGGGGGACTCTATGGCATTGTACCATGCTGAGGCCCTTCCTCTCCCCAAACCCCGCCCTCTCCTGGCTCCACCCCCAAAGTCCCCAGGTATTTTCCAACCCGGACTTGGCAACCCTACTGACTACAATGGGCCAACTCGTACAAGCCCACAGTACACGAGCCACAGCCTGAAAGCCAAGAGCCTCTTGGGTCTCACACCTCTGACCTTGCTAGGGTTGTCAGGTCCTCCCTGGCAAGGGAAGGGGGGATAGGGTTGCCAACTTCAGGGTGGGGAAACTCATGGAGATTTGGGGGTGGGACCTGGAGAAGACAGGGACCTCAGTAGGGTAAAATGTCCACCTCCCAAAGCATCCATTTTCTCCAGGGGAACTGACCTCTGGAGTCCAGAGATGAACCGTAATTCCAGGGGACCCCCAGGTCCCATGTGGAGGCTGGCATCCCTAGATCATGACCAGAGTTTATACCTGAGAGGAAAAGGAAACAAATGCACAGCTTAGACGTTGCCACTGGCAAAAGTGTCCCTATACTCTTCCCTACGTTATTGACAAAAAGTGCCCTGATAGTGGATGAAGTAGCTCATCCCAAAGTGCCCATTAGCTAGTTCACCCAGGTAATGTAATACAGCATACCTTATGCTGCCTGATAAAGAGCCATTTTATGGGTCACAGTGAAATTCTGCCGATGCCTACCAGTAGCAGAGAAAGAGAAGAGTTGCACCAGTTCTGCAAAAGCAGTTGTTCCACCCTCGGTCTGCCGTTTCCCCCGTTGTACTGCCCAATTTCCCACTATTTGCTGCACGGCTGCATTTTGACCCGCATCTCCCCCTGATTTTCCCCACATATTCTTGATCCTTGTTTTTTAGGATCAAGAAGATGCGGGGTGAATCAGGGGAAGATGCGGGTCAAAATGCATCCGTGCAGCAAATAGTGGGAAATTGAGCAGTACAACCGGGGGAAATGGTAGACCGAGGGTGGAACAACTGCTTTTGCAGAATCGGTCTTGGTTTTTATACCCCACTTTTTTGATGTTAAGGAGTCTCAAAGTGGCTTACAATTGCTTTCTCTTTCTTTTCCCACAACAGGCACCTTCCTAGGTAGGTGGGGCCAAGAGTTCTGAGAGAACTGTGACTGGCCCAAGGTCACCCAGCAGGTTTCATATGGAGGAGTGGGGAATCAAACCCCAGTTCTCCATATCAGAGGCCACCACCACCTTTAACCACTACACCATACTGGAATTATATATATGTTTATCTCACTGATTTCCCCATTACAACCCCCAGCTCTCCCAGACTGACCCTTAAGAGAGGATTTGGGAGGAATCCATAGACAGTGACAATGGAAGAAACACTGATTACCTTGAAAGCAATTCATTGATCCATGAGCATTGATACCTCCACAGATTGTACTGTCTGCCAGAGCGATGTGGGCTATGTGTGCGCAGGCAACAGATCTGATGTGCTCGTTGTTCAGCTAGCAGAAGGAATTGACCGAGGAATTCTAAACGCTGAGCTGACGATGCTAATAACTCTCACTGGACTGGCACTGGTGTACAGAGCAGATCCCCCAGGGGCCTGTCCTCTCCAGCTCGCTTGAGGGTTCCAGCTCCTTTGTATTAGCAGACTGCCTGCCCAGAGCAGTTAATTATTCCTTGTGTCGAGCCCCTTGCCCGTGAAGCCCTTCCTAAAGAAGGAACACATGTGGTTGAGCTCCCCCTCAGCCTGGATGAGAATCTAGATGAAGCAGCGGCCAGCCCAAGCCGTGGGGGCTGAACAGGATTGCAGGATTGGTTTATCCATTGCCTTGTCATCTGTCGGAGTGAAGCCTTTGCCGGAGAGAGCAACCAACGATTGTTCCTTACAAGAGCTTGCTGCTGCCGCTGCTGTCAGGAAGGGATCCTTTTCAGGAAAAATTGGACAATGCCTGGGGAAAGCCAGTTTAGGGTTGCCAGTTCTTCCCCCCCCCCCCCCCAGCCACAGGGGAGAATGGGGGGTAGGATTAGGAAACACCTGGAGATTTAGGGGTGGAGCCTGGGGAGGACAGTGGGGACTCATAGAGTCCACCCTCCAAAGCATCCATTTTCCATCTCTGTAAAGGTCTGTAGACCTGGTAGGGATGGCAGCCTCCAGGGGGGAGCAGGGAATCCCCTGATTTCATGGGCTCCTGCCCACCGGTAACCAACTGGGTGTGGGGGGAAGCCCTACCCCCAGCACCCACGACCCAGCACGACTTCTTCACTGTGATGACATCATGTAGAAGTGACATCACTGCACCAGGGACATTGCTCATCTCCAGACTACAGAGCTCATCTCCTGCCCTTCACTCGGCTCTGAAGCATCCTGGGTGACCTAGGGGCGGTTGCTCTCATTCAGGATCATAAGGAGATGTACCACCCTGAGCTCTATGGAGGAAGAGTGGGATAAAAATATAACAGATTGGTTTTCAAAGCTAGGGTTGCCAGGTCTGGGTTGAGATACCTTGAGATTTTGGGGGTGGAGCCTAGAGGTCGTTGGGGGTTTGCGAAGAGGAAAGACCTCAGGAGGGTACAATGCCATTGAGTCCACCCTCTAAAGTGGCCATTTTTCCCCACAGAACTTGGTCTTGGTCGTCTGGAGACCAATTGTAATCATGAGAGATCTCCAGGTGCCACCAGGAGGTTGGCAACCTGGCTCAAAGCAGATTCAAGCAAGGCCTAGCGATTTCCTTCCAAGAAGTGCCAAGTACAGAGGTTTGAACGCGCTGTCACTAAGAAGATCCGTCAGCCAGAACAGAGGGAAGGAGGTCCACGTCACCATGTGGTCGGCCAGCTCTCTGTGGAAAATTAAAAACGTTGCTGCAGATGAATTACAGTTAGCCCTGGATCCAAAAAGGTGAATGAACATCATTCTCCAGTCTCCTCTAGTCAGCTAGAAGCACTCCGCAGAGCTGAGGGAGGCTACGAGGCCGAAGGACAGCATAAATAAACAGAGGCAGGCAGGAGATATATGCCTGCGAGGAGCTCCAGATGGATCCTCATGTAATGAAGCATGTTGCCCAAAGTTGGCTCTATTTGCAAACAGGAGGATCTTCTGGCAGGAGCCATGTCATTCTCTCGCTCTTGCACAGGCTGTTCCCAAGCAGAGCCTAGGTGCTTGTCTTTGTTGGCACCCCGGCAATGTGAAAGTTGGCATGATATCCCCTAGTGGGCACGGTGCCACCTGAACAGATGGGCACAAGTAGTGAAGAGAAACCGTATGCATCAGTTTTGTGCGTGCCTATTCTTTGAGTAGGATGTCAGGCAGAGGAGGCGTGTTTGTAACAGCAGTTTGGGCAGCGCTTCAACAAATTTAGCACGGTCTTTGACTCAAAACATTTCGAACCAAACTCGCTTAGGAAATGCCGGAAGTGGGGGGGGGGGGGGAATCACAGCTATGGAAGGAAGAGATCTTCTGGGAGCAGGGACCTCTGAATATTTATTTCAGAGATAGGGTTGCCAGGTCCCCTGAGGGATGGGGCAGGGAAACACCCACTCGATGGGTGCATTACCCGCCGGCCCAGATCAGGCCACCAGGGGGAACCCCACCCTCAAATTGCCAGGATTGTGGAGACGTGCCCAGCATGATGACATCACCCAGAGGTGATGTCATTGTGTTGGGCCTGTTGTGGGGGGGACACTATCATTCAAGGGAAAACTCTGTGTTTTTCCCTTGATTGATATTGGTCCCTCCCCCAACGCACCCGACATGATGACATCACTTCTGGGTGATGTTATTGCGGTGCACGCGCTTTGCATGTGTGCCAATGAACTCCCCGGGACATCCAGAACTCCCTCCACTGCAGCTACAGTAGGACTTGGCGACCTTATTCAGAGATCTCTATGCTGCCTCTCCAGAGTACTGCTTGAAGCAGCTTACAATTAAAATAATACATTATCAATATAAAAAAACCAAGCTACTAAAACAAGCCCAAGGACATAAAAACAGCATAGACATCAGATCAGAAGCAGACCATAGAACATGGGTGTCAGACATATGGCCCATGGGCCAGGACTGGCCCATCCAGGATGTTTATCCAGCCCGTGAGCAGCGGATTACCTTTATTGCCAGATGGCTGAGGCTGTGCATTATGTGTCTGTATACTGTCCCAGTGCTATGGAATAATGGGCAGTGAAAGTGGGAGGGCAAGCATCAGGGAGATACTGTAAAAAAATGCTGTAAGAGTGTTAATGTTTTAAGCATGTTTTTATTTTGAGTAAAAAAATAATATCGTTAATTGGGTTTGCCTTTGTCCTTTATAAAGGTTATATCTCCGGTACCTGGCATTACATTTTATAGCCCCCATGGCCCGGTCTGACAAAGTGTCATTTATGTCAGATCCGGCCCTTATAATAAATGAGTTCAGCATAGAACAACTGGAAAGGGGAAAAAACCTCATTAAAAGCCTGGCTGAAAATAAAGGTTTTGGTCTGGAAGACTAAAAGGCAACAAGACAGATGCCAGCTGAGCCTCAAGGGGGAGGGTGTTCCAAATGTGAGGCGCCACCACAGAAAATCACCACTCACCTTACCTCTGAAGGCGGAGAGAGGCAGGTCTTAACTGGGGCTGGATAGTATGGGAGGAGATGGTCCTTCAAGTAGCCTGGAACCAAGCCACTTAGGGCCTTAAAGGTAAGACCCAGCAACACTTTGAATTGTGCCCAGAAAGAGATAGATAGCCAGTACAGATCTTTCAGCAAAGGGGTGATATGATCCCTATAATCATCCATTGACAATGTTGAACTGACTGAAGTTTTCAGACTATTTCAAAGGCAGGCAACATAGAGTGAATTACAGTAACCTAACTTGGATGTTATTAGAGCATGAGTCACCCTAGCTGTGCATCTGTTCTTTCATGGGGAGTGCACTCCCTCCCCAGACAGGCTGATTCCTTAGTCCTCAAGCCGTTAATCCATTGACCAACAGTACCTCAGTCTTATCTGGATTAAGTTTCAGTTCTCCCTCTGAGGTGGAGGACATCTTGGTGGGTGATTCTACCATCCTATTGGAGGTAGGAACAAATCTTCTCACTTCCTGTCTCCTGCATTCGAGTCACCCATCCCCTCAGTTCTTTTCCTGCCTCACAGGGAGAGGAGCTTGGATTAACCTTTGCCTCATCTAATTTCTGAATTCCAGCTTGGTTTACCTCTCTATATTACCTAACCTCCAACCCTCCTTCCTGTACACTTCCTTTTTATTCTTCTCTCTCTATACACTAATCTTCAACCTTCAGGGAGTTGTTTAGGAACAGTCTCTTAGAGCTGTTCTTTTAGCGGCTGCCAGTTTGCTGAACTTCCAGGTTCGGAGCGAGTGCCTCCGCCAGACTTAAGATGCCGGTGCAACAAGTGGACAGTGATGGCTTTCTTTCAGCCAAGGAACTAGAAGCCCCTCTTATTGCAGGTGACAGAAAAAGTGACAGTGGAACCGGCAAGACCCATAGCAGGCTTGTCCTGGCCTCCCCAATGAGCTTGCTTCAGTGCGAGGAAACAAAAAAGTGCACGAAAAAAATGCCACTTGAGTCAACAGGCCCCAGAGACTGCAGCCTTGCCTAGCACCTCCCCAGCCGACAGTGCTCACCCTGCACACTCAAGTGGAAGCCATGGCGAGAGTCCTTTTGCCTCTGTGGGTCTCCTGGGGGGCACGGAGCCATATGGCATCATTCAAGGACACAAAGAGCTGATTACATCGGCTGTGGAATGCCAGTCACTCCAGCAGCACATCACACCTTCTCAGTGCCCAGTACTGTAAATGATCCTGGGGCAATCCTTGTTTCCCCAGACTTCTTTTCTCTCATAAGGCAGACAATGAGAGAAGAAATCTTTAACTTTTACCAACAGGGTGTCTTTAACCCAAAAAGGGCCACTGGCTCCTTTTCGTCCTGCTCTTCCTCCTCCCAGAGAGACTCCAGTAAAAGGCTACCCTCTGGTACAAAATCCCAGTGGCTTGCTAAAGCAGCCCAAAAAGGGACTGTCAGGCTGTGGTTAGATGAGCTATTTGATTTGATGTTGCCGCTGTTGCCTTCCAGATATGAATGCACGTTCAGACAGCAACATCTGTGTCCCAGTCCTCAGTCGTCAGCCACTCATTATCACCTCTCTCCGAAAAGGATTTATTTGATACCTGGGAAAGTCCAGTCTTTACGATGGAGCTGTGTTCACCCTGCATTTCTGGATGTCTGAACTCTCCTGTTGCAATCTCAAGCTGTATGGGAAGTCTGAACCTTCCCTTCCATCTTCATGCCCTTTTTTAAGAAGCAGTTAGCAATGTACGCATGAGCATATCTCTGACCACAGAGCTGTTAAAAGGAGCAATGCCTTGATCAGGTGCCTCTGCATATGCATGAGCAACAAATAATTCTGCCTCATGCTTCTAATGCTTGCTTATGCTCATGTGTGAACTCCCAATTTTTTAAAAAAAAGTTGCCTTAGTGCCCGCTCTGTGGCTGCTGTGTGGCACTAATCTGGATGGGCAATCACAGGGTGAGCACACAGTGAAGCAGGTTACAGGTAGATGTTTGATCGAGATTCTCCAGCACAATAAACCTGGATCAAACTAGAGGCGTGGTCAGAACTTGGAAAGTATGCCATCTGATCGCAGTCTCACTAAAAAAAGAGGGAGGGAACACAATTAAAGGGAAAGAACACTCGCCCTCTTCCTCAGGCCATACCAGCAGACCCAAAGGGAATAAGGAATTTTTTCCTTGATCAAAATACCTCTGAAAGAGCCTTCCCCTTGCCAGAATTTTTTTTGAAAAGCAATTAAAAGCTATGTGGATGAAACCCATGGCAAATAAACAATAGCCAGGAAGATTTATCAGAAAGTTATATGTGTTGCCATCCTTCACGGGTGAGTTCTTACAGGTCCCCCTGGTGAATGCACCAGCCATAGCACTTCAGTCCTCTGGGCTGCTGTCTGAAGATGGACAAGGCAACATCGGGGTCAGCCGAGATAAGGAGAGCCTACAAAGCCACATCCATGGCAATGAGAGCATCAGCAACAGCCTCCTCAGTCTCCGGAGCCATTTTCTCTTGAGCTGAGCTCTATATTTGTCTGCACTGACAACTTGATCACAGCTCAAGACAAACAGCATTTTGAAAGTCTTGCGATGTGTACAGTCCATGGCATCTAGCATGGTGGTTGGCAGGACAGCCCCCACTGGTGCATGCCAACAGTTTGCAGGCTTGCTTCGATTACAGTGATTGTGAATAAGCCATCATCCTTTGAAACCAGCTCCATTTTGAACCCATGTGCCACTTTTACAACCGCCCAGTCAGCAGCCAACAAGATTGGTGCATGCTCAGAACTTGTTAGAATTACACTTCCCAGGTGGCAATGCAAGAAGACATAAAGCGTTTGCAATCCAATTTGGGACACTCAATGAACAGGAACGTATTCAGCTTTGGGAATCTGGCAGGCAAAATGGCAAGGCAAGGATGCTAGTTATCCATCGGAGAAATAGCTGTGGGTACTCTTACTGGCTATAACTGTGTCCAGCTCTATATGGAGTCATGAGAACTAGACACTTGAACATACCAGTCACGCAATACATCACTTATCCTTTCTTTAGCCAAGCCTGTTTGGAGCCTTTCACCAGAATGCTGTTTTTTCCCCAACAGTCCCACCTGTGCCATACTCTAGAGCAATGCTCCCTCTAAGCTGTGAGTAAAAATTCTACTTTGTGAGCTACTGGCATTAAAGTTGTGAGCGAGCAAGCGTTTTGATTGCTGCATAAATCAGTTTGCTCTGGAGCCATCCCTCCTGAGCAAAGAAAAAATGTGTGAGCTGGAGGCTAAAAAACTGTGAGCCAGCTCACACAAACTCAGCTTAGAGGGAACACTGCTCTAGAGTATGTTCAATTAATCATTAGTATGATATTTCCCCAGGTCACCACCAATGACTAGGATGCTCTTTTTAAAAAAATGATTCTAACGTACAATACCAGGCACTCTTCCTGGAACGTCTAAAAGTTTTTGGCAGAGGGGTTGATGCACAGAGACAGTTTACAGCCATTTTACATCTGTGGATTTTTATTTTCTTGCTTTTATGGCTCTTCAGATTTCAGAAGCTGTTGCACCTGTACCCATTTTGGAGTTATTGATTATTCGAGCTTGCCTGGTAAAGGCTGGTTTCTATCATATTTGCCATGTGAGAAGTCTCATAAAAACCGGAGTCCAATTTCCAGCTCCTATACTCTTCCTAAAGTCTTCTGTCAATGAGATAGTTCTGTTTGGGTCAGTGTCAAGTAAAAAAGATTCCAGACTACCGGGCTGCCAAACGCTGCCTTCCTTTGTAGCTATTTCCATGATTAAAAACAACCCATCTTTTTTTGCGGTGTGTGTGTGTTCTTCAGCAATATAAATCAGCATCCTGAGGTAAGTTTCTGAAAATTAGGAAACGAACCCACAGATAACCGTACTCTCCTAGCGCACCTCCGTTTCTCTTTATGTAGGCTGAGGCAAATGGAATTCAGAATTCACTATAAGCCCAGCCTGACCCGAGAATGACCTCTAATAGTGAGCAAGGGTGAACCCTCGAAGCAGATTTAGAAAGGAGGCACAGTGCCTCAGAATAATAACCACCTTGAATAGCAACGATGGGTCATTTAATAAAAGTCTGAAACAAGCTTCCATATGCTGATGGAAATAAGTCCTGAATGACCTTAGGCTGCTTTATCTCACCAGCACTGAGGGGCCTTGGGAAATAGAGGCACTTGATATATTCTTCACGCGGCTTCAGCTTTCTTCTGGAAAATATGTCTGACTCCACAGGGAGTCTAATCACTAACTCTGTAGGCTCAGTTCCTGCTTGCTTTCATCCATATTGCCTGAGGTACGAACACCGTGATAGAAGCAAATGGGTGTAACAGAACCCTGATTTTCTTATTTATTATAAAAAAAGAAGAGTAATTGGAGCGGGGTGGAATTTGGAACACAGAAGTAATGGAGGGGGAAAAGCAGCCTAAGCCTTTTGTTGTCAGCCAATTTGCCGTTCCAAATTTCACCTCACAGTGTTCCTTCTGAGCTGAGTTGCTGTGAGCTAGCTTGCCGTTTTTTAGCCTCCAGCTCACACATTTTTGACTTAGCACAGGAAGGATGGCTCCAGAGCAAACTAATTTCTGCAATAGCCAAATTGCTTGCTCGCAACTTTAGTGCCAGTAGGTGACAAAGTAGAATTTTTGCTCACAAGTCTCCACAGCTTAGAGGGAGCATTCCCATGCAGTTTTTCCCCTCATGGGATTCACAATGCCTGTTTACCCACAATTTGAATCCTACGTATCCTGTACACATGTGAATCCCCCCTATACTGGATCAGCCCATTGGTCCATCAAAGTTGGTATTGTCTACTCAGACTGGCAGCAGCTCTCCAGAGTCTCAGGCAGAGGTATTTCACACCATCTACCTTGTGAGAGGGTGATTGGCCTGATTCCACCCAGCAAACTTCTATAGGAGAATGGGATTTGAATCATATTCTGACACTCTAACCACTACACTACTCTACAATGTGAGATTAAAAACTACCAGGAGGGACAATTTGAAGTAGAAAATTAAGCATCCCCACCTTTGTCCATGGCTTTCTCGGCATTTTGATCTTTTTTAAAATTATTTGTAATTTCAGTTTTATTGCAATCAATTTCATTACAGAATACAAAAAATAAATTAATAACAGTTACAATACATTAACAGTGAGATGGTAACGTGGTTAACAGACAAGATTTCAAAAAGTGTAATATTTCAAGTTACATTTGTAAGCATTGTAAAGATTGACTATCATCAATACCTCAAAGCCATTTGAGAAATGTTAGTAAGATAACGATTGTTCAGTAAATAGTTATTGAAGTGCTTGTCCAAGACTTGTGAAGATGAGGCACACGATAATGAGTTTAAAAAGGCCAAAGTACAAAGGGATCAAAAAGAAAAGTTCACAACATACCAAAAGTGTGAAGATTATTAGGTTGTTTAGGTGGATCTATTGAAGTGCTCACAACCATCTCTGAAGGTCAGTCCAGCTAGGTGGAACTATGCCATCTTTGGTAAGAAACTCCAAAATCGGTTCCCATTTGGCATTTTGATCTTCAAAAACTAACAGTATGAGTATACACATACAGATAATGTACACTCTTCAGTTTCATTTGGCATTTTCACACATGAACGTTGAAGCATTTTCCTTTCCCTAAACTGAATTTGCCCTGACTTGGATAGCCCAGCCTAGTCTTATCTCATCATATCTTGGAAGCTAAGCAGGGTGGCCCCGGTCAGTACTCGAATGGGAGATGACAAAGGAAGTCCAGGAACGCTGTACAAGGGCAGTCAATGGCAAACCACCTCTGAATGTCTCTTGCCTTGAAAACCCTATGGTGTTGCCATAAGTTGGCTGCGATCAAAAAAAGGCCTTTTGATGGCACTACAAACCCCATACTGGCTAGAATGTTGGTTCAGGCTATAAATGCCTTTGGTTCAGATTATAAATGCCTTTTTTCAGCGTTCATATGAGTAACACAAGAGAGGCACAACACCAGTTTCAAACCTCATGTGTGAATTTGAGAACCAAACTAGACATTACAGTAGCTATGTCCATATGCTTCTCTAAAATGACACTAGTGGCCATGGGTTGGACCTGTGACAACCATAACATCTAGTTTAGCCCTGAGAGAGGCAGCCATGTTTGACCATTGCAGTGAAAACATAAGAGTGTTGGCAACATTTTAAAGACTGACACATTAATTGTGATGTGTGCTGGCATGAGCCAGATCTCACTAAAGACATATGAAGCGTTATTGTCATGTGTGAAAATGCCCTAACCTTAAAAAAATTATTTGGTAGCTACAGCAACAATTCTGGGACAGGTTTGAACCTGTTTGCATATGTTTTTGTGCAGATTAATGCCATTAATGCATTTAACATTTCTCCTGCAAAATGAACATAGTATTAAATATTTCACTTGGAATAATAATTTTTAAATCACATTGGCTAGAATCTAAAGGGTTGTGCTGAGAGCTTTTTAATTTGTCCTCATCTAAATAAGGAAATGTCCCAAGATAAATGCAGGTTCTGTTCCAGAACCAACTCTTCCACCCTTCCCTCCCTTTCTGTGTCTCCCCTCAGAGAAGAGACTCTCCCTTTATCATTGCCCTCACAAAAACTCCCTCTGCAACTTCACTGAACCAGTTCTGTAGAACCAATTTACTGACCATTTATTTACTTACTTCATTTACAATCCACTGTTCTCACAGAGACCCAAGTTCATATATATATATATGACAACTAACAACTACCCACTAATCCTAAAAGTAGGCAAGAACATAAAAACATTTTTAAACATAAGCTGAAGAAGTTCCCTAAATATCAAAACATAATATACTGGAATGTGATATTAAGTTTTCAGTTTACACTGGGTTTGCATAAGTAAAATCAAATAAGTGTTAGGTTAGATTTCTCAAACTTTCAAGTTAAATACAATATTATTTCCCCCTTCTCCCTCTTCTTTTTGGTTTGTCAAAGTCCCATTTGACTGTCAGTTGCTTTGGGGCAGCCGCCCCTTTTTCCAGTTCAAAGTCCTCTGCAGAACTACTCATTGAACTCTCGGAGCTTTCCAAATCATGTATGATGCCTTCTTCTTCTTCTTTTTCCTCTGCTGTCTTCTTTTCTTCTGTTGGTCTTTGTTGCAGTTCCAGAAAAGTCTTTGCACTTTTAGGAGAGGTAATCTTTTCTTTTTTCTCTTTGTAGTTGAATACCAGCCCTTCAGGAAAAATCCATCTATAAGGGGTAGAGTTTTTCTGTAAAAAATTTGTCAAGCTTTTGTATTGCTTCCTTCTTTTCCTTATTTCAAATGGAATATCTTTCAAGACTCTGATTTCCACTTATTTGCTTTTTAAGATTGTCCCATTTGTGGCCTTGAGCACCATGTCGTTGTAGTTCTCTTAGAGAATCTCACCGCAATCTCTCCAGGCAGGTTTTTCTTCTTCACAAAATCAGGATATGGCCTATAGGTCATATTCATCTCACTTTGTAGAAAATCCGCTTGTAAACCTGTTATTGGAGCTAATGTTTCACTTCAGATTTCTTTCAGATTCTCAGACTTTTGTTCAGGGACACTTTGAAATCGCAGAACATACGCTGATTTTTCCATTTGCAGTCTTAAAAGTTGATCTTTGTCAGTTGCTCTTTCTTTCTCCACCACTTGTAATCTTTGGTCCATTAGTTTTGTCTTGGCTTCAACTGATTTAGCTGATTAAACCACCTCTTCCGCTTTAGTATTGGATTCTTTAATCTGATTCTGAAGTGTATCAAAGCTCTGATTCAAGCTAGTCATTGGTCCAGCAGAGGGCACAATGCAGTAGATAACATGTTAGGAAAGTCTATGGTAGCTTCCGGTCTGGGAACCGGAAGTGTTGAAGATGTAACTTTTGGAGAGGGTTTTCCTCTGGTCGCCATTTTTTCCCCTCTGCCAGTCATTGTTTACTTTTCGGCAAAGTTTAAAAAGTCAGCAAAAGTTAGTTTAAAGGAGCTGTTTTAAAAGGGATTACACTTTATGTGATTCTCCTTTGCAGGACCAGCAAACCGAGTCCCCTGATTTAACTCAGTCTTTTTTAAAATGAAAGGGGGGAACTTTCCCTCCCCCTCGCCACTTTTATTTGGGACCTGGGAAATGCTTGATCACTTGTCCAGTTGAGTAGACTATTTGACTCACACTATGTTGGAAGATGCACCACTGGTAAGGGCTGTTTCATTTATTGGCTTAGTTCTTTGCTCACCAGTCCGGTGTGCGCCTCTTAGTGCCATGGCAGTGCTGCGGTGCTGGGACCTTATGGGGCAAAGAGAAGCCTCAATCCCTTGGCCATCGCCTCGGGAGAGGCACCTCTCATGCCCCAGGCTAGAAGCCCCCTTCAAGGGCTCTGGGGGGCTGGAATCATCCAGCACCCCTCCCGTTCGTTGGGCTATGGGCTGCCCCAATCGAAGCTCCGATGGAGCACACCCACCATTTGAGTTGCAGAAACCAGAAGCCACACAGAGACCCAAGTTCTCATTCAATTTTCTTGAACCTGAGTATCACCCAAAAAGAGTTGGACCCCCATGGAGTCATTCCTTTAATGGGTGTGTCCTCACCCAATAGTAGAGTTGCCACCTCTGGGTTAGCAAATACCTGGAGATTTTGGGGGTGGAGCCTGAGGAGGGTGGGGTTTGGGGAGGGAGGGAACTCCAGTTTTCAAAGCAGTCATTTTCTCCAAGTGGACTGATCTTGGTGGCCTGGAGATCAGTTCTAATAGCAGGAGATTCTCAGCCTCAACTTTAAGGTCGGCAACCCTACCCACTGGGTTGCCAGCTTTGGGTTGGGAAATACCCGGAAATTTTAGGGGAGGAGCCATAGGGAGGGTGGGGTTTAGGCACAGGAGGGAACTCAGCAGGGTACAATGACATAGAGACCACCCTCCAAAGCAGCTGTTTTCTCCAGGGGAACTGATCTCTGTTGTCTGGAGATCAGTTGTAATAGCAGGAGATCTCCAGGCCCTACCTGGAGACTGGCAACCATAACTCCCAGTGCAAGGAGACTGCCCCGAATGCAAGTGGCTATTCTTCCAGCAGAAGAGCCTTTGCCTTCAATCAGGGGAAAGCTCCTTGTACTGGAGGAAAGCACTGCCTCCGGCAGAACAGATACATGGTACCCTCTCAGAGATGGGGCTGTGGCTCAATAGCAGAAATTCCCAGGTTCAATCCCTGACATCTCCAGTTAAAAGAATCAGGTAGAAGGTGATGTGAAAGTCCTCTATTTAAGACCCTGGAGAGCTGCTACCAGACTTAGTAGAGAACACTGACCTTGATAGACCGATGGTCTGATTCAGTATAAGGCAGCCATGTGTGTTCATGCGTGACCCAAACCACTAGATGATTTATCAGACATACACAGATGTGGTTTACAATGTAAACATGGAAATGTAAATTGTGAATGTGATAAACACATTTTCAAACAAGTGAGAGAGAGAGAGAGAGAGAGAGAGCAGTCTGTTGGGATTTTTCTCCAGTGGCAGGTGTTCAGTTACTGTTGCAAAGCCAGGAACTGTTGGTGGAGATTGCTCTTTTTGTTAAGTGATCGTTCTGTTCTGACCTGGTACACCCTGGCCTTTGAGGGGCAGCTGTACAGACCTACTGCTAACCCCTTGCAATTCAGGCCCTTTTGGCCTCAACTTTGCCACCCTCTTTCTCCTCCCCTGCATCCACTTCTCCCAACTGAGAATAACACTCCATCCGTCTGACAAAGTCCGTGAAAGCTTGTGTCACAATAAATCTGTTCGTCTTTAAGCCTCCTCCATGTTCTCAAACCGATATCATTAAACTTGTCACAGACTGGCTGCCACAGCTCCCTGTTGAGCACACACATGGAGGCCAACCCAGGATAGTGCTTCATGGGGTTGCCAATTGCCTGGTGGGCTCAGGCAATCCCCTGTTTTTGAGGGCTCCTGCCTGCCACCAGCCCCCTGGCCTGTGGGAGGAAATTCCTCCCATTCCCCCCAAATAGCGACGTCACACATGATGTGCCTGCATCACCCGGAAGTAATGTCGGCATGTCAGTGACGTCGGGGGGGCGACACTCTGGCTTTTGGGCTAAACTCTATGGTTTGATGCTGATTAGAGCATTACCCCTAACATCACCAACATCACTTCCAGGTGACACAGGCATGTCACGTGTGATGTTGCTGTTTGAGGGGAATGGGGGGCCACGTCACTTTCCCACCCCCGGAATGTCTCCCCAATCCTCCCCACCAGCGGGTGATCCGAACCTGGCAACCCCAGTGCTCCATAGTGTATAAAATAGCCCAGAGCACTTTGATGTCTAGTCCTTAAAACTCGTTTTCTGTTTCAGTTCCATTCCCTGACGTTCCACCATTAGAAAGCAAAACAGAGAAATTCACGTGCATCATGACTTGGGCCCATAAAAGAATGGGCTTGTGTCTGCGTTCCTACTCTCCAGTGAGCCCAAATTCTTCCACTGTTCATGTTGTTCAAGGATGAATGTTAAAGCATCAGGATGTTAATGTTGCGCTGTAGCCACCAATTACTCTTCTTCCTGTTTTGCTTCTGAACAAAGGCTGTTTTGTGCAACTTTTTATTTATTTATTTTTTTTACTATGGATAAGCCAACAGTTCAGACCATAATGCGAGGGCAACTGTGCCATGGCTTTGGAGAGATGGTTGTCTTCCCTGAGGCTGAAATCTGTTATCTTAAAAGGATACTGCTGAGCTAGAAAAAATGCAGAAGAGGGAAACCAAGGTGATTGGGGCTTGAAACACTTTCCCTGTAAGGAAAGCCTATGCAGTTTGGGACTTCTCAATTTAGAAAAAAAGATGATTGAAGCAGGGTGGACATGATGTGTGTGTGTGTGTGTGTGTGTGTAAAGTGCTGTCAAGTTGCAGCTGAATTATGGCAAACCCACAAAGCGGGAGACATTCAGAGGTGGCTTGTCATTGCCTGACTCTGGCTGCAGACAGACTGGCCGCTTGGAGCAATATGGCACCACTTCTAATGGTACCCCTTTGAAGTGTTGCGGGGCATACCAACCTGACAGCACCCCCTGGGGCGGTTTCCCCACATGCTCATCTGGTGGTCAGGCATTCACATTACTGCAGTGCTTCAACCACGGAGTGTGCTGCCCGTTCATTTTGTTTTAATGCAGGTGGGTGCATGTGCATATGTACTCATGCGCATATAGGCAGCAACTAAAAAAAACAGTGGCAGAAACAGATCTGCGGGTTCAGTCTTCCCTTCCGGGTTCCTTTCACGGCAGGAGAGTTCAGACATCCGGGAAAGCAGAGTGGAAGCGCTGGCATCTGTAAACATCGGACTTGCCCCGGTGCCAGATTACTCCATTTCCAAAGCGGGGCAACACGGGGTGCCGACAACTGGGTCACGGAAGTCAGATGTTGCTGTCTGATTGTGCTCTTTAAATTAACAAAGGTAATGCTGCTATATCGTGGCATACTGCTCATGTGACTGCAGCTGATGTGAAAGACCTCCACCCAAGACCTTGGGGAGCCTCTACAGTCATAGTAGACAATACTCAGTAGAAGGCAGTTTCTTGTATTCACAGTGTCTCCCCATTTAGTATACTGGACATTGGTAGCCCTGGCCATTCTTCTTCACTCATTGGACCTTATCTTGTGGTTTCTTGACAGAACCTCTCTTCACTTGCATTTACTGTGCCAAGGTCAGCTGTCTTGCAGCCAAGATGCCTTACTTGGACCCTTCCATGTATTCATGTGACAAGAGACCATGTATGTAATATGCTGCCACTGTTCACCTTCCCCTCCAGCTATGAAAGACCCAGTTGCCTTCTTTGCAACCCTGTAACCTCAGGTCCTCTGTCCTTTCTTTACCTCTTGCTGCTATGGACAATCCAAAGCAGGGGAAAGAGCACAGAAAGCACAAAGATGTTGCTCCGGGCAGTGGCCTATCAGTAAGTGCCCATTACTGCACTGACAAAAGATGCTAAAATTACAGTTCTGTTTTCAAAATTACATTGCAGTTTCCTCCCAAAAGGCCACAGCTGCTGCTGTTCCAATAGGAACATGCGCTACCTCAAGTACCTCTCTGTATGGCAAATTTGTTCTGAGCAAACCAGATCCAGGTGTCATTTGCCATCCTTAAGAAGTACAGGTTGCAGCCAATGGTCATTTCGCACCTGGGTAAGGAAGGGCAGTTCTGCCATTTAGCCAGTTCCCTTTTCTCGGTATAGACACCCACATCTGACCCAGTGCTCTTCCTTGGGGTGCCCTGAACTGTAAGACAGCATTCTGGAGAATCACCACAGGTTGCACTGAGAAATAGGGGCGTGCAGATTAGGAAAAAATAGGATTAATTTTGGATTTAGATTTGGGAAGGGCATGCTTTTCATCATCCTGAACGTCTTCTTACTGTTTCAGGATTGTCCTAATCTCGTCAGATCTCAGAAACTAAGCAAGGTCGGCCCTGGTTAGTATTTGGATGGGAGACCACCAAGGAAATCCAGGGTGACTATGCAGAGGTAGGCAATGGCAAACTGGATGACCTCGGGCAAGTCACAGTTCTCCCAGAACCCTCTCAGCCCCTCCTAGCTCACCAAGTGCCAGTTGTGGGGAAAGGGAGAGAAGGCGACTATAAGCCACTCTGAGACTTAGAGAAAAGAGGGGTCTAAAAACCAACTCCTCTTCTTCAAACCACTTCTGTTAGTCTCCTGCCTTGAAACACTATGGGGTCACCATAAGTCAGCTGTGACTTGAAGGCACTTGATCCTTGTTTCCCCCCCTGTTCCTGAAAATTCAGAAGCACATTAGAAATTGCCCCTCCATCTCCCTGCCTCCCTTGAGATGGCGGTGGCGGTGGTGGTGGAGAACTTGCAGCTGATCTCCTTAACCAGCTGTTAGTTGGTGTCTCTAGGGACATTATTGTGTATGGGAAGACTTGTTCAGATCTACCCATAGAAAATAATAGCCCTTTAAAGGCTTTGAGACACCCTCTAATAGCTGACTGGGTAAACTTGAGGGTAGGTCTTCCACCATAGGAAACAATGAAGCCATTATTTCTTGTTGACCCTAAATGGGTAGGTCTACCACCCATAAGGAATAATGGGTTCATTAGTGGTCTGGTCTTCATATAGGAAATAATGGGGCCATTATTTTCTATAGATACAACTGACCTCTCTGCTGCATATAGGAAATAGTGGCTCCATGACTGTCCCTGTGTGGTAGACCTAGCTTCCGAGGTTTGGGGTGTGGTCACATGCACAGTTTGTGGCACTATAGTGGCATTACCTTAGCAGAATAAATGGGCCTCTCCGGATGAGGACATTTGCCTCCCGTGGCGCAGTTGTCGGCAGCCCATGCTGTCCTGTGATGGAAGTGGAATAAACAGATACTGGGGAAAGCCCAGTATAAACGGATTGTTCATGGTTCCCTCCAGGTTTTCTGACATCTGAATTCTCCTGCAGTGAAGGGAACCCAGAAGGGATGTCTGAACTTGCAGATCCGTTTTTGCCCCTGGTTATTTTTAAGTTGCTGCCCATATGCGCATCCATCCGCCTGCATTTAAATAAAACCCACCCTTACAGCTCATCCCATGGTTGAAGCGCAACACATGTGAATGCTCCTCTGTGGGATGGCCACACGGGTAACCCGCCACAGGGTGTGCAGTCTGGATGAAATGCTCTGCTAAATTGCAGCCCCGATCTACCCAGTCAGGATTTCCAGTCGTCTGTGAAGTTGCTAATCCCCTATGAAACTCAGCTTAACCGATGGCCATCAATGCATCCAGTGGCAGCGGATCCCAGAAGTGATTTACCCTTTGAGATGAAGAAGTACTTTCTTTGGTCTGTCCTCGAGGAGACCTGCTAGAGATGGAAGACATACAAAGCTGCCCTATGCCGTTGGTCCACCAGCCTCAGCATCACTGCCTCTGACTGGCAGTGGCTCTTCAATGTTTCAGGCAGAGAAAAGCCTTTTCCCCAGCATCTGCCAAGAGAAATCTTTGAAGTGGAGATGGCAGGGACTGAACCTACAACTTTCTGTATGAAAAACCAGTGCTCTCCCACCTCAGCCATAGGTATATCTGGGAAGTGGCCTGAAGAAAGAACATTTCATACTCAAGCACATCTCCAGCCTTGCTTTTTCTAGCAGAGCTTTCACGGCAGCTATTATAAGGAACGGTTCTGTGTTTGTTTTTCTTTTCTTTTGTCAAGATGTTGCATTTATTCATTTCCCTCGGACTACCCAAGTACCTGCAAGAGACATGTAAACAGAAATGACAACTGCCCTTTTGAAATCTCACGACCCATTTGCTTACAGTTACCCGAAGAAAAGAAGAGGTGGTAATGGAGGAGAGGGAGGGAGGAAGTGGGCCAGAGAAGGGGAAAAGGAAGACAAAGAGAACCACTAAACAAACAAAAATAAGAGGGCTGACTGAACCATACCTGCTTATTCCCTCTACCAGTTTTTCAAAGTTTGCAAACAGCTGCTCATCCTTGACATTCAAGACACAGCTCCTGATCCCTGCAAGCAAGATATTTCTCAAGTATTCAGGCATTAAGACTGGTGCCTGTCTGGGACTTCTTTTCTTTTTTAAAAAAACACCATTGTTATTTGCTTCTTTAGTAACAGCTTTTTTAAAAAACAGAGAGAGACCCATGTTTTCTCTGTTTTAGCTTTGCCACCACTGATAAACCAGTCTTTTGGCATAACTCAGCCATGTAAACATCTGATTTTTTTTTTAAAAGGAGGTTCCAAAGGATGAACAAAAAATGGCCCCTGCACCCCTATCAAAGGTGTATGTGGGGGGGGGGAGAAGTCTGCCTTGCACAAGGAGGGAGCTGCCCCTTTTCGGCCATTGGCCCACTGGAACTTTTCCTGGTGCCCTTGAAGGCCAGTCAGCTCCTGCAAGTTCTCCTTAAAACTGGCAACTAAATGCAATAAAACTACATAGTTTTTAGCTTTCTGCCCTCATTATGCTGTGGAATGGTATGGAAAAGCATCATTAGGAAGACAGGATGCTCAACCCAAGCACAGTCATTCTTGGCAAACTATTCAGAAAGTGATGGCAAACCTAGACAGCATAATAAAAAGTAGAGACATCACCCTGCCAACAAAAGTCCATATGGTCAAAGCGATGGCATTCCCAGTAGTAATGTATGGCTGCGAGAGCTGGACCATAAGGAAGGCTGAGCACCGCAGAATAAATGTATTTGAATTATGGTGCTGGAGAAGACTCTTGAGAGTCCCTTGGACTGCAAGGAGATTAAATCAGTCAATCCTAAAAGAAATCAACCCTGAATGTTCCCTAGAAGGGCAGATACTGAAGCTGAAATACTTTGGCCACCAAATGAGAAGGGAGCACTCACTGGAGAAGACCCTGATGCTGGGAAAGATTGAAGGTCAAAGAAGAAGGGGACAGCAAAGGATGAGATGGTTAGACAGTGTTATCGATGCAATGAACATGAAATTGAGCAAACTCCAGAGCACGGCGGAAGACAGGCGGGCATGTCTTGATGTGGTCCATGGAGTCGTGAATAGTCGGACTTGATTGTACGACTGCACAACAACAAACCTGTGTCAGTTCAGTTCAATTTCAGTAGTTCAATTCAAATTCATTGTTTTAGCTACTGCCTATATGTAGGAAGGCATCACTGGGGCAGGCAACAAATAATTTTCAGAAATATGGTCATCCTACAGAGGGTTGAACCTTGGTGAACCTGTGGGTGCATTTGGATTTTGACCATTGGGAGTGGGTACAACTTTAAAATGGCTGCTGGGGAGGCCAAGGCTGACCACAAAATGGCTGCCATGTAGTCCTGGGACCTGTCACAAAATGTTGGGAGACTGCAAGCCAAGCATCTTCCTAGAGTGGAAGCAGCTATTTCCAAATGGGTGCTCCCTGCAAATACAAAGGTGATACCTCCCAGATTCTTCTGAAGCACCTCCTGCTCCAATGGCCTTGAGGAAAGCCATAATGGCTCTTTGCTTTTGAGGAAGAATGAAATGAAAACCAAGAAACACACTGGTGAGCACCATGTTATCAGACCCACAGCCACGGTGGTGCAAAATGGGGCTGGGACCCATCAATTGTTTGTCATGCCCCTCCAATCAGCACTAGAGGTGGGTGTGAAATCTGTCACAAATCTTTCAACTGTAAATTCTCTTCGTAAAAAAGGAAGGAGTTGAGGTAAAGAGGTGTGAATCCTGCCATAAATCTTCTGAGTGTGAATTCTCTATGCAATTGGCTTGAAGGGGAGTAAAACTGTACTGGAGTAAAGCAGAGACAGAAAGGAAGAAAGAGAGAGATTAAGGAATGAAGGGGTTAAAACTGTGTTGTAGCAGACTCTGAGCAAAGCAAATAAAAAGATAGAGACCGATTTCCCACAGCCGCTGCTCCGCCCCCACTCTTCTCTTTGCCACGATTGTGTCAATTTCCCACTATGTGCTGTGCGGCCGCATTTTGACCTGCAGCTTCAGCTGATTTTCCCTGCGTTTTCGTAATCCTGTTTTTTGAGGATCTAGAAAATGTGGAGGAAATCGGGCAAAGCTGCAGGTCAAAATGCGGCCATGAAGCACATAGTGGGAAATTGACACTTATGACTCGGGCAAAGGGAAGAGCGGGGGCGGAGCAGTGGCTGTGGGAAACTGGTCAGAGAGAACAGGACAGTGTTCCACAGTAGTCCAACAGAGCTGTTATTGCTCGGGAAATTATTTTTGACAGGAGACTAATAATAAGGGATTTAGGCCCAGAGGTAGGTGAGCACAACTCTTCTTTCGCTACCTCGCAGGAATCTTATTCACAAGGAAGGGCTGTTGTGGTGTTTGCCCTGAAGTTGGAAAGTTGCAGGGAAAGGATCCCTTACCTGTGGGCAACACAGGGATCATGCCACTATTGCTTCACTTAGAAAAGAATCCTACTCACAGCCTGATCCTATGCATTGTCGCGCTCCGCCTTCGGCCCCGGGGGCGGGCCCCCTGTCGCCATGGTCCCCCTTGGCTGAGGGAAGCCCTCGGAGGGAAAGGAGCTGCATATGGGTAGAGCAGAGCCTCAGAAATGGCAGAGAGCGGGGTATAACAGCACCCGTGTCGCTCTCCTGCCTCCGGGTGCCAGTGGACTCTCTCTCGTTATCCCTGTCGCACCAGTGGCTTTTCCCCGGCATCTCCTCCCCGGCTCTTTGCTTCTTTCCCCCTTTTATTCTTTTATTTATTTATTTATTTATTCTTTCCCCCCCTTTTATTCATTCCTCCTCCCTTCCCAGAGCTCCCCTGCACCCTCCAGCCCCTCCTGGGTCGTAGCCCCGCCCCCGTTTATCCGAGGGCGCCCGTCCTCCTCCTCTGCCGCGCCTCCAGCCCGCTCGCCCGGGCCCCGACTGAGCTGCCCTCGACCGGGCCCGCCTTCCTCCTCTTCTGGGCCGGGCCTGTCATCCCCGCGGCCCGTGGGAAGGTTTGATGACGTCCAGGCGGAGCATGTCGTCGACTTCTCGGGCTATACTTCCTGCAACTTGGGGGGTATGGGTCGCCAGGAGCAGCGTGCTATCTTGCCTGGAGGTGTCGGAATATAATGTGTGGCGAGGTGCGTACACCCAGGCCAAGTTGAAAATATCTGCGGCCCCTCTGCCAGAAGGCCTTGTAGGTCAGCCCGCTGGGCCGAGGACAGGGCCTCATCCAAAATAGGGCTTATTGGCTCGCCTGGGGAGGCCGGCCACGGTAAAGCGCCATCCGGTAGGTCGCCCGGGTCTTCAGCTAGCATTCCATCTTGTGGGGAGGGGTCACGGGTGTGCCAGCATTTCAGTTCATTCACGTGAACGTGCTTCCGACCTCGGGCCCCTGGCGTACATTGCACCTCGTAGGAGAGAGGCCCCAAGATTCGGGTGATGGGGAACGGCCCCTGCCACGGGTCTCCACCAGGATGGGCCATCACTGCTCGGGACACCAAGACCCGCTCCCCGACGCAGAAGTCTTGGGGTCTCGCCCCTTTATCATACCGCTCCTTCTGCGCGGTTTGTGCCTTTTTCAAGTTTTCGCAGGCTTCTTGTCTGACGTGCTCCAACCGTTCTTGTAGTTGCTGCACATAGGCCCCGGGGGTTAATCTCGGGGTGTCTGCGGGCTCCCTGCGGTCCCCTTCCACCAGCCCGAGAATTCCTCGCGGTTGGCGGCCATACAGGAGCTCAAAGGGGGAGAACCCCGTGGATGCCTGGGGGGTCTCCCGGAGTGCAAACAAAAGGGGGTCGACATACAAATCCCATGACTGGGGCCGCTCATGAGCCATCTTCCGGATCATGGTCTTCAACATCTGATTTAGCCTCTCCACTAAACCGTCGGTCTGAGGGTGATGTACGGAGGTGAATAATTGCCGTATGTGTAGTGCATTACACACCTGTTGCATCAGATGTGCTGTGAACGGGGACCCCCGATCAGTCAGCAGTTCTCGGGGAAGGCCTACCATTGCGAAAAACCTCATCAGGACCCTGGCCACCCCGGCACTCTTCAAGCTGGGGAGGGGGACCGCCTCTGGAAAGCGGGTGGTGTAATCCATCAAAACCAGCAGGTAGCGCGCCCCCCTGGGCATCCAGGGCAGTGGCCCTACAAAATCCATCGCTATCCTGTCGAATGGCGTATGAATAATCGGAAGAGGGGAAAGGGGGGCTCGCGACTCGGAGCGGGCCGATAAACGTTGGCATGTTTCGCATGAGCGGCAGTAGGCCTTTACATCTCGAGCCATCTCGGGCCAAAAGAACCGGGCCAAGATGCGGGCCATAGTGTTTTTAACGCCTTGGTGCCCGGCATATGGGTGGTCATGAGCCTTCTACAGGACCTCGAGGATGTATCCATGGGGAAGCAGCAACTGCCTGTAGGGCCCGACCCGCCCTTTCACCTCTCGGAACCAGGTTCCTCCCTCCCGCAGGATCCGGGGCAACCGCCCCCCCTCCGTGGGTCGACCAGCTGCCCCTCACTCACCGCTATGCGTCTCCGGAGTCCAGCGAGCCCCTCGTCCTGCTCTTGGGCGGCCTGAAAGGTGGGGTCATGATCCCACCCGGGACCTGGATCTGGCGGGTCATCCCGTCTCTCATCCGCGGTTGAGGGGCCGGGCACCTCCCCAGGAGCCTCTTCTGCCGGTGCTGCAAACTCTTCCGAGCCCAACGTCCTCATCCGGAGAGAAAGGGGGCTAGGATCCACTGCCTGCAACGCCTCCGCAAAGCGGGGGGCATCCTGCCCCAGAAGAACCAGGAAAGGGAGTTTGGTTACACGAGCCACTGGCACCTGCCAGCTCTGCCCAAGATAGGACATGGTCACCATGACCACGGGGCAGTGTTCTTCATGCCCATGGAAGCACACAATGGATGCCGTACGTAGCTCCGGGAGGCCTTGCGGCAGTAGGTGAGACCGTACCATGGAGATGGAGCTACCACTGTCCAATAAGGCTAGCATCCGTCGGCGACCTAGTTCTACGGGTAACACCCAGGCTGGGGGCTGCCGCCCTCTGGCCGAGGCTTGCATGGTGGCTTCACCGCCCCAGTCGCATTCCATTAGAGGACAGTCCCTTTTGAGGTGTCCCCACTGGCCGCAGGTGAAGCACGGGCCTATTTCCTGAGCTCGTCGTCCTCCCCCGGCCCCGGGCGGAACGCTTTGTGTGCCGGGCCCACTCCCTGTGGGAACCTCCCCCGCTTGGGCCACGGGTGGAGGGTAGGACCGGCCCCGTGCCTCAATCCCCCGGGGAACTCCTCGCACTAAGTTGGGGCGGGCCCTCCCTGGATGGCTTAGGTCCTCTCGTGGGCCTGGGAGACTGGGCCCCGGGGCCAACCTTCCCGCTGTGGCTGCCCCCCGCCCCGGCCGCCCCGTCTCCTGCTTGGGGTGGTTGTCTCGTCCGTCGGCTGCCAGGTAGTTCTCCCAGAGCTCCTGGGCTTCAGTCAATTTGGTAGGTTTCCAGCAAGCGAGCCAGTGTCGAGTCCGGGCGGGGAGGATGTGTAGAAGCTGCTCCAATACAACGAGCTCCATGACCCGCCGGGCATCATCTGTGGTAGGCAGTAGCCAACGGGTAGCGGCTTCTCTCAGGGCAGCGATAACGGCCCTTGGTCGTGCAGCCGGCTGGATCTGCAAACTGCGGAAACGCTGCCGGTAGGTCTCAGGAGTGATTTCTAGACGATCGAGTACAGCGGCCTTAACCTTATCGTAGTCAGCCGCGTCTGTCCTTTCTAAAGCCTTTAGGGCCGCCTGAGCCTCTCCAGTCAGATAGGGTCCTAATATGTGAGCCCATTGCGCGCGGGGCCACT
Source organism: Lepidodactylus listeri (assembly GCA_029233225.1). NCBI lineage: Eukaryota > Metazoa > Chordata > Lepidosauria > Squamata > Gekkonidae > Lepidodactylus > Lepidodactylus listeri. The sequence continues at coordinate 20,473,911 of JARCFY010000016.1, forward strand.
GCGCCGCCTCAGCTGCTCTCTCGAAGGCCTCGAGAAAGGCCTCAATATCGTCCTCCGGGCCTAGCTTAACCAGAGCCGGCCAAGGAGCTCGACCGGGCACGGCTGCCACGGCTGCCCCTCCCGCATGGGCGGCAGGTTGCGTTGTCAGTGCCCGCTGAAGGTCCCTCATGAGTGTGGCCTGTGCCGTCTGCTGTTGCTGGGCGAGGTCACGGATCAGCTGGGCCTGATGCTCCGCCATCCACTGTCCAAACTGTGTGAGATCCATCTTGGCTCCTGGATCCTCCACGGGGTCTTCCACCAACACGTCAGGACTGGGTTGCAGAAGTTGAAACGTGGGGGGCAGCAAGGGGCCCCTGGCTCCTATCCACCCGGCGGGGGTAGGAAGGCAGGGTAGCGGGTGCCCTAGCGGAGGGGGCGTGCCCGCATTCTCCACCACCTTGTCACACTCCGCCTTCAGCCCCGGGGGCGAGCCCCCTGTCGCCGTGGTCCCCCTTGGCTGAGGGAAGCCCTCAGAGGGAAAGGAGCTGCATATGGGTAGAGCAGAGCCTCAGAAATGGCAGGGAGCGGGGTATAACAGCACCCATGTCGCTCTCCTGCCTCCGGGTGCCAGTGGACTCTCTCTTGTTATCCCTGTCGCACCAGTGGCTTTTCCCCGGCATCTCCTCCCCGGCTCTTTGCTTCTTTCCCCCTTTTATTCATTCCTCCTCCCTTCCCAGAGCTCCCCTGCGCCCTCCAGCCCCTCCCGGGTCGTAGCCCCGCCCCTGTTTATCCGAGGACGCCCATCCTTCTCCTCTGCTTGTGGGCGTGGCCGCGTCCCGAGCTGTGCCGGGCTGGAACACCGCGCCTCCGGCCCACTCGCCCGGGCCCCGACTGAGCTGCCCTCGACCGGGCCCGCCTTCCTCCTCTTCTGGGCCGGGCCTGTCATCCCCGCGGCCCGCCGCCACCAGCCCCGGGGGCTGTCCTGCTGCTGCCGCGTCTCTTCCTGGGCCTTGCAGGGCTCTCCGTGAGACGTGAGCCCGGGCCGGTCGTGGAGGCCGCGCCAGGCCGCCGCCTCGCTCCTCTCCTGCCGCGACGCCGGGGTCTCTCTCCTCCTCCACCGCGTCGCCGTGCCTCGGTGCTTGGTTTGCCGCGCTGCTCGTTCCCCCCTGGGGGCCGCCGGGGGCTCCTCGGACCTCTCGGCCCACCGCTCCTCCGCCTCTGGTAAGTTGGGCACCGCGTTGGGGAAGGGTCCGCGGTCCCGATCGTCCAGATCGGGACAGCATTTTATTTATTTATTGTACTTACTTTATTTATAGTTCAGTACCTGAAGGTTGGGTGAGAGAAAATTATAAGAAATGGATTAAAGTATCTCTCCCCGCCCCCCAAAGTGCACTAAAACTCAGCTTTGAAAACATAGGCACATTCTGCCCTTGAAGCAGCAAATATTTGGACTAAGAAGTCCTGAATCTATGTAACATGATACAATTAAATATCTCTAGGTTACTAACCTTGAATCAACAAAAGAGGACATACAATGCAATATCTCTAGGTTGATCTTGTACCACATTAAAACAGGACCAAATGCATTACTTTATTTATAGTCCACTTTTCTCACTCAAAACAGATTAAAAAGTGTAAATCAATGTAATCAATCAGATGAGGTATCTAGTAAACAATGCAATAAGACTAGGATTACAGCAATCTGAAAGAGCAAAAATCATTATATGTGATATGTCAAAATGCAGAATATGATAAGAGCGAGATAATACATACAGCAAACAGACAATACATAACATACAGTGATATAGACCACAGTCTTGTTCCTTTTATAAGAGCTCCTTCCTAAATTAATCTATTATCATATAGCCTATCACCTTTATTAAAATGTGCTCTTGAACCATTCTGTTTTACATAGTTTCCAGAATGAAAAAAGTGTGGGAGCTTTCCTGACTTCCTCAGAAAGGCCATTCCACAAGATGGGAGCCACAACAGAAAATGCATGTGTTTAAGCAGTTGATTTTATCCATTTGTTTGGTGGCACCATTAGAAGCCTTGAGCTAGTGGTTTAGTTTTGTTTTGAATCTGTAAATCATTTTAAAAATGTTTATGACTGCAACTTATATATTGAGAGTCTCAGCTGGCATCAGTTTAATAACTTAATTTTGTAAGAAAATGGACACATTCATAACTAGAACCCAACAACTGCAACATTTCAAGCACAGAACTGCAGACTAAGACCCATTATGCACACACATCTTAGTGCAGATTTTCAGAGCCTGCCTTACACACCATTCTTTTTTCTACGGTGTATTTATTCTGCAGCTACAATAAAAAAAAATGCACTTTTCTAAATCAGAGTGGAACATCACTTGTGACGTGTGGGGGGGGTGGCATCTAAAGTTTTTTTGTTTTTTTTAAAATATGCAATTGCCCTATTGCAGCTGTGCAGTGGCATCCAGCAAGCACCTTCCATTTAAATCCTAGTGGGTAAGGTTTTGCGCATGCATTTTAGCTTAGTTCACTGAATGAAAGGGATCAGAAAGGAACACAGGCAAAGAGAGAAAACCCAATGTTGAAACTGACCAGACCTTTTTTTTGAAACTGTCAAACAGCTGCGAAGCCCTGTTTTCCATACTGCCAAGCACTAGGGAATTCTCTGCTGTGTTCTCGGCTGCTGTGAAAAATGGGAAAGAATCACACAATCTCATAATATGGGGGAACATGTTGAGTGTACAGACTGCACAGTAGAACCCACTGACACTGACATTGCAAGTTGTGTTTGTTAGAAACATGTGTGTGCATGTGTGTGTGCGTACGCATGTGCCCGTGCAAATTCGACTGCAATTCCACCATGCTTTGCACAGGGCTGCAATTTGTATGGGGGAGGAGTCCTCTGGCAGAAGCTCTGGAGAGCTTTTTTTTAGTCTTGTGCCATTAAATTGAAAAAAATTGGGCATTTTCGCTGAGCACAGCTGCACAGTAATGCTAATTTCCTGCCCTTCCTTGCAAATTTGTGCGGTTTTCTCTTCGTGATTCTCTAATTTGATCCTGCACACTGGTCATGATCTTGGCAGTTTTTTAGACCCTGTACTGTGTGGATTGCACTCTGTCCACCAAATGGATTGATCCCAAGCAATTCTTAAGTTTGGCGGTTTGCAGAAGGTCCATATACCTCAGCCGCCATTTTAATGTTAGGCTTCCAGAGACTGCCAAAATGGTTCCCCCTCAAAAACTTTGTTCCCTAAAGCGTTAAAGGAAAAAATGTTTCCAATGTTTTAGGCTTCCTATCCCAGTATATCTCTCTCTTTACATCTCATGTCAATTTCATTCCACGGTGACAATCCCTCTCCTTTATTTTGTTTCCATGCAGCACTGAAATCCTTTGGTTTTTTTGCACTGGGGACGGTGCCATTTGCTTCCTCTCCGATCCCCCTTTCAAGTCAATATCAGCAAGGAACTAAATCTCACCCAGCTCCTTTTAAGCTTCCTCCTTGTCATTTTATATTTTTTATTCAGTGATCCAAGACTAACGATAGTCTCATATCTCTAGACTCATGCCGCTTGTTAAATGAATTAAAAATTAAAAAACAAGGGGGAAATGGAGCTTATACAACAATGAAAAGGGGGATGACGGAAGATGCAGAGTAGTCAGAATGACCTCAATGTGGACAGGGAAGTGACCTTCGAGGGGCGGCAAAAGGGCAGGAGAGGGAAAACTGAGGGAATCTGTACAGTTTTGAATTACCTTTGGCTTGGAAGCAAAACAAAAAAAGCACTCCCAGAAAACCTGGGGAAACAACGACCAGAAAGTGAACTGAGTACTGAAGGGAGGAAAATCAATCAATGCAGAATGACAAAGAAAACCCGACAGAAAACACTCATGCATAAAAGGCCTAGGAGTTATTGGAGCAGTGAACCAATTTGTCCTCCAAACTGAGGTATAGAAAATCACAACTTCAGCTTGCTTACCCAAAAACAAAATAAGAACGCCAAGCATAGTTTTAGCTACAGATGGTATGATAGGCATTCTTGGTTTGAAAGCTGTTTTGAGTAACAGAACTTTCTGTTTGCCCTCCAGAAAATCTACAGAGAAAAAAAGGTTTTATTTACAGTTTCAAGTTTAAGTAACTGGAAGAAAGGCTCCCACACTTCCTTAATTCTGCAGACTATGTAAAACAGTTGTTTGGGAGGGCATTTTTACAAAGTTAATACAGAACAGGACTGTAGTCTATGCCACAGTGTATGCTACATATTATCTATTCATTTTGTGTTCTATCATGCTTTCACTACAGTGTTTTCATTTTTTGTCGTTCTGTTTTCTGCATTGCTTGACATACCATGTCTGATACTTTTTTCACTTTTCTAATTTTTGTAATCCTAGTCCTATTGCATTGCTTATTAGATCTGTCACGCTATTTGATGACATCATTTCCTGCTATGTAGTCCACCTTGAGTCTCAAGTAGAAAATTGATAAATAAATAATAAAGTATAATTAAATAAATAATAAAGTAAATAGTTGAAGAAGAAGAGCTGGTTTTATATCCCACTCCTCACTACCTGAAGGAGTCTCGAAAGAAGAAGTGGAGATTGGATTGATACCCTGCCCTTCACTACCCAAAGGAGTCTCAGAGCAGCTGACAATCTCCTTTCCTTTCCCCTCCCCACAACAAACACCCTGTGAGGTAGGTGGGGCTGAGAGAGCTCTTTTGAGAGCTGCTCTTGAGAGAACAGCTCTGAAAGAACTTATGACTGACCCAAGGCCACACCAGCAGCTACATGTGGAAGAGTGGGGAATCAAACCCAGTTTTACAGATTAGCGTCCCTGCTCTTAACCAGTACACCAAACTGGCTCTCAAAAGGTAGAAAACTCCGGTTGTTGAATGAGTGGCTTACAATCACTTTCCCTCCCTCTCCTCACAACAGACATCCTGTGAGGTAGGTGGGGCTAAGAGATCTGAGAGAGCTGTGACTGACCCAAGGTCACCTAGCTGGCTTCATCTGGAGGAGTGGGGAATCAAACCTGGTTCTCCAGATTACAGTCCACTGCTCTTAACCACAACACCAAACTGGCTCTCAGTTAATAATGGGCTGACCACCACTGTACTCATTCCCCGCCCCCCCAAAAAATTTCTGGTTACACGTTATGCCTGGGCACCGTGATGGCAATCCCTGACCTGGAAGTTTGATCTACCTTCATTCTGGGTTAATAATATATTGCCATTGTTCTTTCAGTCTGCACTTCTACTGAGATCTCATTCATTTTTTAAAACTAGAAAATCTCTATGTTTCTCTAAAGTGTGGGTTTTTTTGTACCAGGCCTTATGCGACGGCTAGAGGTTTTTTTTACCAGCTCCAATAACTGTGTTGCCCAGTGAAAACGGGGTCAACACGTTGACTGTTTTGATTACTATCAGAAAGTGCATAACCTCATCAGACAGAAGCAAAAACAAGCAAGAACTATCAACCTCTCCGACTACTGACACGATCTTAGCAAATGATCTCGGCAGCTGAGCATTTGGGATTCCGGCTTCACACTTCCCTTTGCAAGTTTTCTCCCAGATTCCTCCGTCGTCTCAAAACCTCGTGCCCTGTCCCTGAGCTATCTAGTTGATAAGGCAGCTCTTGACATGGAAAAACCATTTAAAGTCAATCATGCGGCCCTTTTGTAGCCTTAGAAAGGCATCTCTCTGTGTGACCAAACGCAATATTACTAAGCATGACATTCAACATCCACAGTTTTCTGTCTTTTCCTGGGTGATACTGGGAAGAACTTCCATGACAGAGCATCACTGGTCTGGCTCCTGTAATTCATAAATCTCCAGCTTCCCAACTGTCTCCTGTCGTACAACTTACCATGCCCAGAAATTCAGTCTGTTTAGATCCTGGGAGGAACTATAGGCCACAGGTACAGCACTCCTAAGTGGCCCACCAACTGCCAAAATGGAGCAAAGTATACGAAGATTATATGATGGAGAAATGGGAAGAAAGTCATTAGGAACAAGTCTTTGTGAGGGGTGATGCACGTGGGTTTTACGTCCATTCATCTCTATCTTTGAATCCCCTTTAAGAATTGCACTCAAACATATGCACAATCCGATCCAATTAGGGTTAGCTTGCTTATTTGGGTATCATATCACAACTCAGTTCAAACATCTTGCCCCGGGATTCCCAACCTTGCTGAGTCTATGAGAACTTGTACAATTTTGAGAATGGATAGTAGATGCCACCACAAAATGGCTGTCATGAAGAATGGAACTAACAGTGCTCCCTCTGAGTCTTGTAAGCGAAAATTCTAATAGTGAGCTCCTGGCATTAAAGCTGTGAGTGAGCGATTTGGCTGCTGCCTAAATTACTTTGCTCTGGAGCCATCCTCCCTGAGCTAAGACAAAAATGTGTGAGCCAGAGGCTAAAAAACTGAGATAGCTCACACTAACTCAGCTTAGAGGGAACACTGGAATTAACTATTAAAGGATTGCCATGATTGCCATCCTGATGAAGACTTTCCTACCAGGGGCAGTCTTGTGTGTTTGTGTTAAGTGCTGTCAAGTCACTTCTGTCTTCTTCTTCTTCTTCTTCTTGTCATCATCACCATTATCATAATCATTATCATCATTATTACCATTATTGAATTAAATTTATAGATCACTGTGCTGCCCGTAGCAGATTCTAGTGAGACAGTCAGGAATACAGAACAGTTAATACTTCTGTTTCTTTAAACCTTTGCACCATCGAAAATGTAGTTAGTAGTTAGGTGCTCTGATGTTAGCTTCCCCATTGGTTAGATAGGGCCATTTCCTGGTGCCAGCGGGAGTCTGGGAAAATATGTTTATTGATGTAGTTCGGCTCTTTGTCTGAACTTTACAAGCGGCAAAGTAAGAGGGGCAGAATCAATCTCATGTCTACCATTAGTCTGATTCATGGACACTTCATAAATATGGACTCCTTCATTCACCCGGCAGCCCTAATGTGAGTTATTGAATTCTGGGTGCATGGAGTCTCCATGATGGAGATCCAATAAAATAACGTGAAAACTATTAGACTGATGTGTTTGGACTACTTACTGTAACAGGTTTGGACCGTCAAGTCGCTTATGACATCATCATCATCATCATCATCGATGGTGGAGGAGGTGGTGGTGGTGATAATAATAAATTTATAGACTGCCCTTTCCTGGAGGACTCATGGTGGTGTACATCATAATAAAAACATACAATGTTAAAATACAATAAATATAAGATAATAAACAATTAGTAACAAATACGATCAGCAAAGTGTCCTCCAAATAAACAATGGGATAGACCAGTTTTCAGTCCCTCCATAGGGCAGAACATGGACTGGTCATGGAGAGGCCACAATAGAGTGAAGGTGCAAAGCCATTGCTGTCCTCAACTGTAGGCCCAGTAGAACATCTCTGTGGAACTAAGGGTGTTCATGTCGCTAAGCAGAGAGTTCCACCAGGACGAAGGCAGGGTCGAGAAGGCCCTGACTCTAGTTGAGGGCAGCCAGGCATCTTTTGGGCCGAGGATCAGCAGATTTTGGCAACCCTATGAATGAACGACATCCAAAACACCCTACCATTAACAGCTTTGCTCAGGTCTTGCAAACCTGAGGGCCATGGCTTCCTTCATTGAGTCCATCCATCTCATGTTGGGTCTTCCTCTTTTCCTGCTGCCTTCTACTTTCCCTAGTTTCATTGTCTTTTTGGGTGATCTTAGCCAATGGGAAACTGGGGCAGCTGCCTTGGGCCCTGCACTGGGTAGAGGACCCCTGCCTGTCCACAGCCCTGCCCACCAATGGAAGGGGACAAAGGAGAAGAGCGGGCTCCCGTCATGGCCACCACCACCACTTGCGCCTGCTGCATCCAGTGCTCATGGAGTGAGGGCTACCCCTTCCTTGACCCCAGCAGGGAGGCTGGCAGGGATCTGGGGACCCATGCTGGGCTTTTGCCCAGAGCCCCAGAATACTAAGTATGCCCCTGTTTCCTTCACCCTTTAGTGTAACCTCTCTCAAGTTGACTTCTGTGCAGTATGTTGTCCATTGGTTAGATCCAGCCAGCTCTTTTACCCATTCCCCTCCTTACTACAGTCCATATGGCCAGGGGTCCTTTCGTAAAAAAAGAGGTGCAGGAGCTCATTAGCATAACTTATTTGCATATGCCACACCCCCTGACGTCACCGGAAGTGATGACATCATCGACAGTGTGTCAGAAGGCAAGAAGGGAGGGAGGGAGGGAGGGGGAAGGAAGGAAAGGAACAGGAAGGAAGGTAGGTAGGTAGGTAGGTGGGGGGAGAGAGAGAGAAGGAAGGAAGGAAGGAAGGAAGGAAGGAAGGAAGGAAGAAAGGAAGAAAGAAAGGAACAGTAAGGTAGGTAGGTAGGTGGGGGGAGAGAGAGAGAAGGAAGGAAGGAAGGAAGGAAGGAAGGAAGGAAGGGAGGGAGGGAGGGAGGGAGGGGGAAAGGAAGGAACAGGAAGGTAGGTAGGTAGGTGGGGGGAGAGAGAGAAGGAAGGAAGACAGACAGACAGATGGACTAGGCGCTTCTCCCCCCCCCCCCCTTGCTTGGCCGTTAGTTAACTTTTCATTTCAGAAAAGGTATAAATTGTATCATAAAAATCAATAAATATAAATTAAGTGAAATAGTGGTAGTTTTATTCAATTTATTTATTGAACTAATTTCACATCATCTAAAGCTGCAAGCACATTTGATTTTAGAATCAGTTTAATGAGACAAATGTACCCTATCACTCTTTTCTACATTTTTTTTAAAATCAGGAGTGAGATTGCTTGTTGAGATTCTCATCACAGCCTGCAAGTTAATGTGTGATGCTGCACTGAAGGATAAGCTTTCTGAAGTTGGCATTAGCAAATTTTACCAGTTTGGGGGTCTGAATTACCCCCAATCTAAGGCTTTTGCTTCTAAAATTCTATGTATGTTTGGGACAATGTAGGTTTGTGAACAGGTCTTTTCTGTAATAAACATCAATAAATTAAAAGTACATTTTCATCTTAGATACACATCTAAACAGCATATTCAAGATTGCTACAGCACAGGCACTGGCTCCAGATTTTGATGCAGTAATTCAGAGCAAGAGGTGTCAGAGAAGACTGCAGGACTGTGCAGCACAATACTAACAGGGGCACTGATAAGTATTGGAGTCGGGAGTCCGTGGAACAGTGAAACAGCATGATCTTTATTGCTGGTCCAGATGAAGCACACAACCCAGGGCTCGAAGCCCTCCTTTTATGCTGGTCAGGGACAATCCCCTGACCTCACCCAACTGGCCTGATAGGCTATTAGAAGTCTATTTACATTTCATAGGTTCCCTGGGAGAAACCTAGGTACAGGATTGGTGGCCGGTTTGAATCCACCTGGCCTTTGTTCTACCTGGCTGAAGCTCAGGTAGTTTCTTGGCCATGTGCTCTGGCCATGCTCTGGCCATGTGCTCTGGCCATGCGGTCGCAATGAAGGGAGCACATGGCGACCGCATGGTCAATACATAACAGGCACCATGCATTTCAGGTTGCCCTCCCTCTGAAGTACCGCTCCCTGTAGTGGGAAAACTGGTAGGGTTTGGGTGGGGGGAAATCAAAACAAGTAAAAAGCACGATGCACTCCTTTAAATTAGGTTAGGCAGGAAGGGAAGTCCATATGCCCACAATCACCACAGCCGAAAGAGGGAAATTCCTGAGAAACGTCACAGCTGTGTTGCTCCCAAGCACTTTCTTAAGGTGAAGGGACTATAGGAAACGAATGCTCCAGTTAGCACCCCCCCCCCATCAAACCACTCCTGAGGCTCGTTGCACAGAAACGTTAAACATGCAAGGAGGACACACTTCCTTAAGGAACTTGGCACCCGTGATTCATTCACTTATGTCCCCACTCACATCTACAGCATAAAGTTCTCTTCTGCGGCGCTGGCCCCTCCACCTCAGGGTGAGATAACCCGTGCTCTCAGCTACTGAACTGGAAAGTAACACCAGCATTCTATTTGCACTTCAAAGGGACGTCAGCTGCCTAGTCTACAGCCCATGGAGGCAGCCAAAGAGGAAATGTGTAGGTTGCAGCTGACTTCAGGTGTACCCAACCTACAGCTCTAAAAACCCAGAAAAAAGACGGGGAGGGAGGGAGAGATGTGCAGTGTAAACGAAGGAAGTCTCAAAGGAGACTCAAAGAAGTTCCTTCCCAAGCAAACGAGGTCAGGCTCACCAAACTGCACAGCCAGATCCTGTGTTGCTGGAGCCACAAGTTCCCTCCTCCGGAATTGAGGGCTCACTTCCCATAAAGCACGCATCAAATTGCAACCTTCTGGTTGCAAAGTTGTATTTTTTTCGTTCCTTGCAGAGGGTCGCAGCCAATGCTCCCTCTAAGCTGTGAAGTCTCGTGAGCAAAAATTCTTCTTTGTACTGGCATTACAGTTCTGAGCTAGCAGTTTGGCTACTGCACAAATTAGTTTGCTCTAGAGCCCTCCTTCCTGAGCTGAGAGAAAAATGTGTGAGCCGGCAGCTAAGGAATTGCCCGAGCAGGGAGACAGGAAGATGCAAGGGTGGGGGAAGAGCAGCGAGCAAGGCAGGAGACCCCCCCCCCATGGCACAGAAAGGCGCGCCTGTGGGGGAATCAGGGCCAAAGGCAGGCAGATTTAAAAGGCCCCCGGGGAGTCAGACACTTACCCAGCAGTGGGGAGGGATCCGGGCCCTGCTTGGAGACATTGGCTGGGCGCAGGATCAGCAACGCCTCCCGTTGCAGGGGCGCCAGGCCAGGAAGCAAGGACTTTGGGTTCCCCAAGTGTCAGGCGGCGGGGGGGGGGTGCCTGGAAGGGCGGCGAGACTCCTCCTCCTCTGCTGGGCACTTTTACTAAGTCCGGCTGGTTTTGCCTCTCTCTCCCTCTTCCCCCCCTCCTGGTTTCTTGTTCTTTTCCCACTCTCTACCGCACCCCCCCCTTGGCCCCCCAGGACCTTTAGGCTCACCTTGGAGACCAGGGACACTTGAGGCAAGGGCTCAGGGACGCCAGCCTGGGGAAATGGGAGCCATCACTGCCTCTCGCCACTGAGGACGAGCTTGTGCCCAGTCCACCCATTGCTGCTGCTGTTGCCGCCACGGAGAAGGAGATCCGCTGGAAGGCTCCATGCAGAGACTGGGTGCGGAGCACTTTCCAGCCGGTGGGGTGGGGAGGGGAGTGGAGGGAGCTGGCCCTGACTTGAGAGTAAGGCCCGTTAAGGAAGCGCTTCCTACCCCCAGGACTGGGCTGTGAGGCACAACCATTCCAAGGGAAGCCCTGGAGAAGGCAAGCGTTTCTGTCGCCCTGCCTGGTGAAGGGGTGGGAGAGGCTCCGCTCGGGCTGGGCTCCGGCGCGCACCTGCCAGGGAAGAGAGGGGCGCCGCCGGCCCCGGAGTGTGAGGGGGGGAGGGAAGGAGGGGGCTTCTCCCGGGGCCGGCGGCACTTGCCGTGGCCCCGGGAGTGTGAGTGGGGGGGAAGGGAATTCTCCCCGGGCCTGCCATGGCCCGGGGAGGGAGGGGCTTTTTGCCGGCTGGCGGCGGCCTGCCACCCCCGGGAAGAGTGAGTGGGGGGCGGGGCTTTGTTAAGTCCCCGCCCCCCACCCTCCTCTCTCCCGGAGCGGCGCTCCGGCGCGCCCCGGCCCCAACGGAGCCCTGCATATGGCTTTTATTTATGAAGGTCCCATGATTTCCACCATAGCCTGGGGGTGGGGAAAAGGGGAGCCCTCCTCTCTCTTTTACTAGCAAAAAAACTGGTTGGATTTAACACTCATGTGAGCATTTCTAATACATGAACGATTGCCTCTGTTAAATACTGGGTTCCGTGGATGAGCAGACTCCAAGTCTAGTGATGATCAGCTCAGCTTTATTAGTGATTCAGCAAGAACACAGGCAAACCTCCAGGGCAACAGCCCTGTTCAAATAGCATGCAAACACCACACCCAACCACACCCAACTCCCAACTATAGGCTGTTTACATAACATTAATTCCTCATTGGTCACCGCCAGAGTTCTGGTGGGCTATTGTTCTAGAGCTCCAAGCTCAGCCAGTCTCTGGTAGACAGTCCTGGAATGTTCCAGCCACAATACATAACAGCCTCTATTTTTAAAACCCTCTGCCTGGGCTAGGAGAACAGATAAAGCCTTTATTCGGCATCTTTACTTCCTGTTTGGTTCAAACACAGTTTGTTACTTCCCTGGAATTTGGAGGCGGTCGGACTGCAGGAAGGAGCATGGAATGGGAGCGAAGCTGTAACCAGAATAGCACTGGAGGCGGTAGGACTGCAGGAAGGAGCGTGGAATGGGAGCGAAGCTGTATCCAGAACAGCATCTGTCTGCAGCAGAAAATAGCTGTACACAACAATTGCCACAGGAATGAACGTGGCCCCAGGGAGATGGCAGCCAGCCGCTTCTGCCAGGTTCACAGAGACTCAGAACAGATTACCGCAAACTCCAGATGGCCCCTGTGGTCCTGGGAAAAAAAAGCTATTTGTGGCAAACAGTTGATGCCACTTCAGACTTCTCCCCCCAACTCCATTTCCCGATGGTTCAGAAGCAGGCTTTGATAACACAGGACCTGTTTTAATGCAAAGACACTCTGCCCATGCAGGGCTTATGAGATGCCATTTTATATGTAATCCCCGCAGCGGGACTGAGGCAGCCGCCCTCATTTGAGAAATTAAGCATTGTCTGCCATGTTATTAGCATCAGTCAAAGGTCACTGCAGAGTTGTGCAGCGTTGTTGCCGTTCCTTGGTTGGCAATCTTTCTGGAAGAATGGGTAGGCATCAGGCGCTTATTGTGCTCTGATCTATGGATGCTCAGAATGTTCGGGGAGGTCTGGATGGTCAGTGTGGAAAAGAAACACGGAAAGCATGAACAATAGGGGGAAAGGAATCAGTATAGGAGCAGAACAATTACATTATTATTAAATTAAAAGGGCTCAAAAAGTTTCTTTTCTTTAAAATTTAGCATTTGTATCATGCATTCAGTGTTCAAAGCACTTGTTTCCCCTGTAAACCTTACAAGAGACCTGTAAGGCAGTCACACTGCTAACTACAGATAACTGAGCCAGTTTGGTACAGTGGTTAAGTGCGCGGACTCTAATCTGGGAGAACTGGGTATGATTCCCCACTCCTCCACTTGCAGCTGCTGGATGACCTTGAGCAAGCCATTGTTCTGTCACAGCTGTTCTCTCAAGGACAGTTCTGGAAAGAGCTCTCTCAGCCTCATCTACCTCACAGGGTGTCTGTTGTGGGGAGGGAAAGGGAAAGGAGTTTGTAAGCCGCTCAGAGACTCCAAGTGAGTGAAGGGCAGGGTATAAATCCAATCTCTTCTTCTTCTTCTTTTGCCAAGTGACAAGAGGATGACAAAATAGCACAGGATATCTTTGGGGAGAAAATTCCATAAGCAGGGTGCCACCACAGGAAAGGTCCTGTTCCCGGTTACCTAGGGCCTAATCTCAGAAGGCAAGTAAACCCAAAACAGGGCCTCTAAAAATAATTGCAAAGTATGGACAAGTTAGACACCTTATTCCAGAGCTCTACACAAAACAGTGCACTACAGCAGTGAATATATTTGATCTACATAACAATCAATGTCCTTATTGTAGTGACAGCTTACTCCAGCAATCCAAATATAGCAACAGATGGCTCATATTAATCAATTAGAATCATACTAAACATCTGCAATTAATAAAATGTCACTAATGAGGCCGCCATTTGTAACTGATTAAACCACATAATGAACCTTTACACAGTTGCTCTGTCCATTAATAGACAAAGACAAGCTATAATACCTTTGACACACACACACAAAAATCTGAGACCTCTAAGGGATAAGATATTAGCTTGCCAAAAACTACTGGAGGCTGCCATGAAATGGATACAGCTGACTCACAGCCAGTATATAAAATGGCAACAAAAGTGGATTGTGAGCTTGACAACAGATGCAATATAAATGTGACCCATTGAAATGGCTCTGTCCTGCAGCCCCAGTCTGGTAAACACATTTAAGGTCAAAATAGACATCAGTTGGCTCCAAGTTTATGGTTGCCAGCTCTGGGTTGGGAAATTCCTGGAGGTTTTTTGGGGGTGGAGCCTGGAGACAGCAGGGTTTGGAGAGGGGAGGTTTCTTAGTGGGGTACACTGCCATTGAGTTCACCTTCCAAAGCAGCCATTTTCTCCAGAAGAACCGATCTCTCGTACCCTGGAGATCAGTTGTAATCCCAGGAAATCTCCAGCTACCACTTGGAGGTTAGCAACCCTATCCAAGTTTCCCCATCCCAACTTGATTTCCCTGCAGCCGGAAGGGAACTTGTTTTTAAAGTACTCCAGGGGCCTGATTTGGATTGGGTCTACGGTGTGGCTGTGGGGGCTTTAGCCACCCCAGCCCATTTTCCCAACCTCAAATTACCTAAGGTGTGTTATTTGTCCCATTTTGGCACTGCATGTGTTGGAGTCTGTGCACAAGCAGCTCCAAAATGGTGCAAATAAGCCCCCCCCCCCCCATGAATGGTCACGAAAATGGCACAGGGGGAGGTTGAAGTCCCCACCACCAGACTATGGACCCAATCCAAATCAGGCCCCTGTGCCATTTTCCTTCAGTTCTTGTCAGGTTTCGGAGTAAATGAGTTGGTTTGGGGGAACACAGGCCCCACTCATTAAAAAAATCTAGTGTGATCCAAAGGAATACAGAACGGGTAAGTTTTTTGACCCAAAATCATAGCTTCTCTTTTAGGAAATGGATTTCTTGCAACTTGGTTTAAATAGTGAGGCGTTTCTTTATTATCCGTTCCAGAATGAGACCGTTTCAAATCGCAATGCTGAGTATTGATTTTTAACAGCAGTATTGAAGCTGAACTTTTGAAGCAAGTTGAATTTTGAAGCTGACTTTTGAGGAAGACGACTTTTGGAATGAGCAACCTAGGGCACACATCAGTTTCAGCTTTAGTTCATTCAGTCATAACTTCCAGAACTTTTCACAGGATGTCTGTATATGTTTGTAATTAATTTTGCTTAATTTGTTTATACTACATGTTTGAATGTTCTTTACATTTCTGTAAATATTATATACATGAGTTATAAGAGCTTTTGTCATTATTATATCTTAATGTTAATGTTCTGAATTACTGTATAAAGTTAGCATTGGGTTTATAAGCCATTATACAATAAGGTTTTATTCCACGGTATTCTTTCTTTTATTATTTACCAAGGACAGGGGTAATTTTGAGCAGGAGCTCGGTGGAGCTCAGCTCCGGAAGTTGGTGCCATCCCCCCTCCCCACAGGAGAATGCCTGCTTGTGTCATGGCTGCAGCAAAATGACCCCATCCCCTGGAAAGGTCCTTGTTCCTCCGACCAGCCTTCTGAAGGCTTCAGCCACCACTGAAGCTATCCTCCCAGAATAGTGGTATTTCTGAGGCTTGGATTAGTAGCTGTCTCTTCTCTGCCAGTTCTTTCTTTCTTTCTTTCTTTCTTTCTTTCTTTCTTTCTTTCTTTCTTTCTTTCTTTCTTTCTTTCTTTCTTTCTCTCTCTCTCTCTCTCTCTCTCTCCCTCCCTCCCTCCCTCCTTCCCTCCCTTCTTTCTTTCTTGCCTTCTGACATATTTCTGGTGATGTCAGTGGGTGTGGCATATGCAAATAAGTTATGCTAATGAGTTATGCTAATGAGCTTCTGCACCTCTTTTTCTACGAAATGACCCCTGACCAAGGAGAACAGCAAATGGAGAGTGAGAAACTTTAACCTTTTCCTTCTCTGCTGTTTTCTCACTGGGGAAAAAAACCCTCCATTTGAGCTGCTTAATAATGCCATGGAGCGGGGGTGGGGTGGGGGAATGATAGCTGCTAATTGTTTTCCCCTGGAGGAGTACATATGAACATATGAAGCTGCCTTATACCGAATCAGACCCTTGGTACATCGAAGTCAGCACTGCCTCCTCAGACCGGCATAGGCTCTCCAGAGTCTCAGGCTGAGGTCTTCCACATCAACTCCTACCTGATCCTTTAACTGGAGAGGCCAGGGATTGAACCTGGGACCTTCTGCATGCCAAGCAGATGCTCTACCACTGAGCCATAGCCCCTGCCCAACCCTGGCTGGGTCTCCCCTGCCCAATGAGAAAATGTTTCCATTTCTGCCCATGCTGTTCTCTTCCTTGCAAAAGGGGGGGGGGGGGGAAATAGAACAGAGAAAAAAGTAACACGTCAGACTCTCAACAGCTTACTCTCAACAACACTCCCTTGGCAGTGATTTGTTTATTGAGAGATTAGGATGTCTCAAGCTAAAACCAACTTGTGACAGAACTGACTAGGTTGGCACCAGTTCAGGAATTATCATGATTCAAATAATCCCCCCCCCCATGACCCATCCAATCAATCTATTCTCTCAGCACGCCTAAATCTAGCACGCACCATTAACCCTCCTTCCCCCACCTGTAACTGACAGTTATATTATCTACAACAGGCCGGCTAACAGAGAAGGGCATCCAAGATCATTTCACATACTTTCCCGCATCAGGAGGCCTCTTAAGAAAACAGTTGCAAAGCAGCTAAGCATTTCTCTCCCACACATACACGCACACACTCACCAGCCCCCCCACCCCCCCTTCAAAATTCAGACAGGATGGTTATAGACAGTGAAAACAGCATATACAAAACTCATGGCAAACGAGGTTTTGAGTTCGATATAACGTGGCTCTGCGCTCAGGGAACAGGCTACATCTGAACCAGGGCTGGATTAAAACACACTGAGACCCTAAATGACATCAATCTTAAAAGCCCCCACCCCTTTTTTGCCATCAAACCACAACCAATTCATGGCTACCCTGTTTTCAAGGCAAGAGTCATTCATAGCTGGTTTGCCAATGCCTGCCTCTGCATAGCAAACCTGGTATTCCTTGGTGGCCTTTTATACAAACACTAATCAGTGCTGACCCTGTTTAACTTCCAAGATCAGGTTAGCTTGGGCTAGCTAGGTCAGGGCCTCATAGCATGATCAAAAATGTGTATTATTATAGCATTGAAATTTTGTTTTAAAAATGCATTAGGGAGCCCTCATAATTTGAGGACTGAAACAGTAGCTTACTTTGCTTGGGAATACATCTAGCTCTGCTTTGAATCCTTCCCTAGCATTCCATATACAGAGATTTTCGGGTGGGGGGAGGATGTATGCAGGGAGCATTCTGTTCCATGACCCTCCACCTCATTCAGTCCCAATACGAACTTACCACTTCCCTCCCTCTAGCCTCCAGTGTACATCTTTCAATGCCTGCAAATGCCCTTCATCGTCCATCTCTCACAGCAGTTCCTGACCAAATAATAATAACAATTGCAGTTATTTACATAGGAGTAGATGAATGTTTCTATTTGGGGCAATTTGCAGGATGTCGGACTCGTATGCACAGCTTTTGAGACTACTCAGTGTGGCTGTTTACCATCTGGTAGGGTAAGGATGTACTGCTGGACATGCAAATGCTATGTGCTCTGAATGCAGATTCTCTGTTGGCAGCTCTCCTGCCAAGGCTTTGGTGCAAGGGGCCGCCTAATAGGAAACCTGTTTCAAATTTACCCCTTCGGCTTACCTCTGGTTTCACCCCAAACTAAAAGCTAATTTCTGGTTGTTTTCACAATCTCAGGCTGAAATCAAACATGCCTTTTAACGCACCCCGCTTAGGAATCTTCTCCCACTTCAGTTAAGTTATATTATGTATGTATGTGTGTGCCATCAAGTTGTAACTGATTTATGGCTACCACAGCAAGGGGCTTTGGAGGCAAGCGAGAGCAGTGGTTTGCCACTGCCTTTCTTTGCAGAGTCTTCCTTCTTACCTGCCCTGGCCGTTGCCCGTACTGGCCTGGAATCTCATCAGGATCCTCTGAGATACCGTACAGATCTTCCAGACTGTTCATAAAACTATATATATATATTGTTCCATATAATTACCGTATTTTTTGCTCCATAAGACTCACTTTTTCTCCCCAAAAAAGTGGGGGGGAAAGTGTGCGCGTCTTAAACCCCCCTCACCTTTCCCAAGCCACGGCACCGAGCAGAGCTAGGTGCGTCTTATGGTCAGGTGCGTCTTATGGAGCGAAAAATACGGTAACTATTTCGTAAAAATGCTGTGGAATTTTGGGTCTCGATGTCGAATGAAGCCATTACGTATTCTTCATGATTTATACTGATTTTGTCGCTCTAAGATTGAAATGGTGGTTATATAAAAATTTAATTAAAAAAAATATATATTTTTTTTAAAAAGGATCATCTGGTTGGTAACATTCCAGCCTCACATAAAGAACTTTTTTTCAGTTACCTGCAGATTCCCAGCAGATTCCCAGGGCCCTTCACTGCCTTTCCCTACATAGACTGGTGAAATTGACACCATCAGAGGAACGTCTTGTCAATTTCAACAACGCCTCATCAATGTTGTTTGTGCCGGTCAAGTCCTGCCAGGCTGCTGAGCCTACTGGGCCCTTTTTGAGGACAGGGGGGTTGGGGTGGGGTGGCAGCTCCACCCCCGCACTGCCCTGCTAAAGAAGTGATGCCAGGAGGGGGTGGCCTTGTGCAGGCATGGCTGAGGCAGGCAGCCCAGCCAGAAGCTGAAGGGAAGGAAAGAGAGGCCAGGCCAGGCTCAGAAAGGCCCCAACAGCAGCTCAGGCAATAGGCTGCATATGGGGAGAGGCCAGAAGAGGAGGTCAGCAGCGGCTGGGTCCTCCAGCAGCCTGTGTCGGCAGGCAGAGCAGCCTCCTAAAACCTCAAGAGAGGACGGGGCAGGAGAAGGGAGGGCCCAGTCAGGGAGGCCATTGGCCCAGATTCCCTTCAGTCACCAGAGGCCTACCCTTGAAGAGAGGGCAGTAGGGGAAGCTGGGGTCAGTCTCACCCCCAGGAAGTTCTTTATCAGGCCCACCCAGGCAAGGCCAGGCAGCAAAGGGCCAGGCCAATCCCAAGGAGCCATGGGAGATGGGGAGGGTAACCACAAGCCCCTTACCCTATTCTGAGACTCTTCTTGGGTTGAGGCCCGTACAAGGAAAGACGGGAGGGCACTACAGCCCTGGACTCCATCCCAGCACTGAGGCAGCCTGGCAACCAATTTGGCGAAATTTATGAGGCCCTTTCCCCCAACCTTGCCAGTTTCCCCGGACACCCATGTGTGTGACAATTCTTCAGATAGCCACATCCTCCCTCTTAGGGTGGAAAGAAAAGAAGACTTGGGCAAGGGAGTTGTGTTGTGTCCTTGCTGAACCATGAAGCTACCTCATCCTAAGTCAGGCCATTGATCTGTCAAGGCCCCTGTTTATTTTGATCAAGGAGACACTTCAGTGTATAGAGGAGAGGTCGAAATTTGAAATTCTCAAATGTGCACAAGAGAGAGAGAGAGAACGAAAACAAGAATGATGACTGGTGGGTGAAAAACTGAAAATGTACACCAGACAGAACATATCTGTTCACAGGTCTCTCTCTCTCTCTCTCTCTCACACACACACAACTACTAGAAGAACTACAGAACACACAAAACTACAAGAAGACTGCAGTAATGATTGTCCATCCACTGTTCAGCATGGCGGCCAATTTAGGGCTCATTCCGTAGCAGGAGCTCCTTTGCATATTAGGCCACACACCCCTAATGTAGCCAATCCTCCAAGAGCTGATAGAGCTCTTCTTACAGGGGCTACTGTAAGCTCTTGGAGGATTGGCTACATCAGGGGTGCAGAGGAGCTCCTGCTACAAAATGAGCCCTGGCGGCCATCAACCTATTAGGAACCTGATACACTGAACGCCACGCTTCCACCTTTCACACATGCACATTAACAGTGGGAGAGAGGCTCAAAGGTGCTTGAAATTGGCAAATATGATATCTCTCTAATAAAGAAGCCTCAAGCACAAACAGCTATGACAAAGACCACCAATCTCTGGTGGTCTGTGTAATACAAATCGTATGTGTAGCACAAAGTCAGTTCCACCCAGGCACGCCAGGGAGAAGGGATTTAGCCCTTCGACCCCAGCTCAGTTTGCTAGTTGTTATTCCTGTTACTGGAAGCATTTTAAAGGTAACATGCTTTTTCCTTTAAAACCTTAAAACCCTGTCCCCCTTAAAAAGTGTCAGCTTCTTCCCCTTCAAAGTGCTAACAGCAGTTTCAATCAGTAAAACCCAAGAGGAACTCCAGGGGCTAAATCCTCTCTTCCCTTCTCTGGGGTGGCTTTTTCCCATGAGAAAACAGCAGAGGAGAAAAGAGTTAAAGGCTTCCCTCCGCCCTGGTCTCGCCTCCTCTCTCCCCCCTCTTGCAGCTCTGCTCCATGATCAAAAAATCCTGGCAGCTATGTTTGCAAAAAGGAAGGGGGGGGGGGGAACGGTAATGTAAAATAAATGAGGGGGGTTAGCGGGGAGAACGTCAAGTGTAGTTGAGACCATTACGAGTGGTTGTGCCAATGAAGTTCGCACACCCTGGGGATTATACTAGGACAATGGCCACTCAATGTACAAATAGCCTGCTTGCCAAGCGATAGATCATACAGCTTCTACAGGTTTATACAAGCGCACACCACAATCTATCACGCTGTCTTCCATAAGGGCCGCTGCCGCCTTGGCTCCCTTTCTCTTCTTGCTCCACTTAGGGCTCACAGAGAACTTCCATGTCTTGGCAACGACCTCCATCTGGCTGCAGCTCCAGGAGGATGGTGGGCATCCATCAGTCTGACAATGCAGGAAATCCCCCCAGAGCACAGAGCAATTGGCAAGGGCTCCTGTTGAAATTCTCCCAGGAGTGCACAGACAGGCCGGCTTCTCCTCTGACTTGCCTGTGTTTCTCCCAATGGCATATCAATCAGAGGCCAAAAGGGTCATGTGCTTCCCTACATTTGAGCGTCCGCAGGGGAGGAACAGAGAGCCGCATGGAGGAAGTTTCAGGGTTGCAAGGTTTGGGTTGGAAAAACAGGGGTCATTTCATAAAAAAAGAGGCGCAGGAGTTTATTAGCATAACTCATTAGCATAACTTATTTGCATATGCCACACACCCTGACATCACCGGGAGTGTGTCAGAAGGCAACACCCACTGCTCAGGCTCCACCCCAAAAATCTCCAGGTATTTCCCAACTCAGAGCTGGCGAGCCAGCTTTGCACTTTGACTAAAGATGCTTTAGGTTTCCTTTGCTCTTGCAGGGAAGCTGCCCTACAACAAGCATGAAAATACAGATCAAGTTAGTATGCTTTTGCTTTTTCTCACAGCGCATCACCATATGTGCCCGCTCCTGGGCTTGTTACTCCCGGAACGTTCCTTCCTGCATGTTCCAACTCGAAATGACCCCTGGGAAAATACTTGGAGACTTTGGGGGCGGACCCAGGAGAGGGTGGGGTTTGGGGAGGGGCCTCAGCATGGTAGAATACCATACAGTCCACCCTCCAAAGCAGCCATTTTCTCCAGGGGAGCTGATCTCTGTCAGCTGGAGATCACTTGTAAATGCGGGAGATCCCCAGGACCCACCTGGAGGCTCGCAACCCTAGGAAGTTTGGAGGGGGGAAACTAGCAGATGGGGAAAGAGCAAGGCACCCTCCTTCTGCCCCTTATCCCCAGGGGAAGTGGCTTCCCCACATTTTAAGGACCTGCTGAATGTATAGTTTAGACATGGATGGATGTAGCTATCTATTTTGGGGGGAATAGACAATGGTGCCTTAAAACCAAAATCAGGAAGAGCAGAAAGATTTCACCCTTCCCGCAGCAGTAGTTTCCAGCTCACAATTTCCCACCCCCACCCCCACCTGCTTCCTTTAGACAATGGAAGAAGGTGACGGAGATCCTATTACTTCCTCACATCTTTCCAACAGTGTGTGAAAAGACTAATTGGAAACCTTGATTTTTCACATGAAAAATGACCAGTGATTTCTCCATCAAGAAAGATTAATGCATAAAAACCTGTCTTCACAGTTCTCTGAATCAGTGTCTGACAAAGCCAATTAAAAAAAAACAATCAGGGGAAACTCCGCCCCCCCAATACTTCCATGTGAGCCAGTTTGCTTTGACATGGATGGCCCAGGACAGCCCAATCTCATCAGATCGTGGAAGCTATGTAGGGTCAGCCCTGGTTAGTACTTGGATGGGAGACTGCCAAGGGAGTCCAGGCAAAGCGTGTCTGCTTCTCTCTTGCCTTGAAAACCCTACACGGTCGCCATAAATGGATTGCAACTTGACAGACTGTAGGCCATTCTGAGACTCCTTCAGGTAGTGAAGGGAAGGGTGTAAATCCAATCTCCTCCTCCTCCTTCTTTTTCCTTCTCCAAAAGAAATTCATATACACTGAAAATGAGCACTAGTTTAGCTTTCCCCCGAGATGTCTGTTTTCCACATCCCAGGATCCTCACTTACATGAGTGCCACATGAAGTGGTGTAGGCTAGGGGAACACACACAGGGGCAGACTAACTACTAGGTGGCAGAGGGGTGCTAGGCAGCCTGGCTGCCCTCTGTCTGGCTGCCCAACATAGCAGGGATGGGAGGGTGGGTGGCAGCCTCTCAGCTCCCCATGGCTCAGAGTGGGGAGAAGGGAGGACCAATCGTTCTGCTTCTCCATGCCCCATGGAGGGGCCAAGGAGGGTGGCCAGACTGCTTTGGCTGGCCCTCTATACATGGACACATGAAGCTATCTTGAATTGAGACAGACCCTTGGTCCATCACAGTCAGGATCGTCTACTCAGACTGGCAGCTGGTCTCCACGGTCTCCAGGAGAGGTCTTTCGCATCACTTATAACCTGATCCAGAACTGGAGATGCTGGGGGCTGAACCTGTGCCATTCTGCATGCCAAACAGATGCTCTACCCCTGAGCCATTGAGTGCAGGCTGAGCATCTCAGCCAGAACTAAGACAGAGTCTCAATGGACTAAACAAACCCAAAAGTTAACACAGTCTGTACAAAACAGCCATTTCCCCCCAGCTCTCTTTAGCATTCTACAGAACGTTCAGTTTCCCAGCTATATATATATATATATATATATATATATATATATATATATATATATATATAAACCTTCTCAGGTAACCATGACAGAGAGTCATTGCCCTTGAAAGCTAGGGGGGGAACATCCTTTGGGAAGGTGCACCGCTGGTTCCTGGTGCATATACGAGGACAGAAAGAGAAATGAGTGTGTGACTTTACACGGAGGGCTGGACAGCTTGTGGGAGAGTGATCACCCTTGGCAGCTTGGAAGACAGACAGCCCCTCCCAGCAGTTCTTATCCCACTTAACAATAGATAAGAGCAGGGGTCCTTTCGAGCAGGAGCTCGGGGGAGCTCAGCTGTGGGAGTTGGTGCCAGCCCCCCCCCCGCTCCACAGGGGAATGCCTGCTTGTGTCATGGCTGCAGCAAAATGACCCCATCCCCTGGAAAGGTCCTTGTTCCTCCGACCAGCCTTCTGAAGGCTTCAGCCACCACTGAAGCTCTCCTCCCAGAATAGTGGTATTTCTGAGGCTTGGATTGGTAGCTGTCCCCTCTCTGCCAGCTCTTTCTCTTTCTCTCTCTCTTTCTCTTTCTCTCTCTCTTTCTTTCTTGCCTTCTGACACACTTCCGGTGATGTCAGGTGGTGTAGCATATGCAAATAAGTTATGCTAATGAGTTATGCTAATGAGTTCCTGCACCTCTTTTTCTACGAAATGACCCCTGGATAAGAGAGGACCTCATCCTGACCAGGATGGCCCAGGCTAGCCTCATCTCATCAGATCTCGGAAGCTAAGCAGAATTGGCTGTGGTTAATACTTGAATGGGAGACCACCAAGGAAGTCCAGGGTTGCTATGCAGAGGAAATCAACAGCAACCCACCTCTGTTCATCTTGTACCTTGAGAACTCTATAGCAAGGGTGTCAAACATGCGGCCCGGGGCCTGGATAAGGCCCCTGGAGAGCTTCTATCAGGTCCGCACTGGAACTGGCCATCTCCTGTTTCCAGTTCTGTTGCTGCTGCTGCATCATAGCTTGCTTTGCCAGACTCTCTCAATTGCTCAGCCATTTCATGTTTTTCCCCTGGGTCCTGTACTCAGAACTCTGAGCATGAGATTTCTGTGGTGAATGTCAATTAATCAAAAGTAGGTTTGCATCTTACAGACACTCACCTGAACAGCAGACTCAAGATTGCAACAGCACAGACATTTTGATGCAATAATTCAGAGCAAGAGGTGTCAGTTATCAGAGACTGTTAAATAAACAAAATATTGCCAGAGTGCTAATGTTTTAAGCATGTTTTAACTTTAAGTAAAAAAAAACACCTTTGTGTTTGTGTCCTTTATAAAGTTTATATCTCTGCTACGTGGCATTACATTTTATGACACACATGGTCTGGCCCAACAAGGTCTCATTTATGTCAGATCCGGCCCTCATAACAAATGAGTTTGACACCCCTGGCCTAAAGGGTCTCCATAAGTCAGTGCCAACTTGATGGCACTTTCCACAACCACCAAGAGAAGGCCTCGACCTTTATCCATGGCTGGAAGGTGCTGAATCTTTAGTCCTTAAGCACTGGTGAGAGTTGATGTGGTATGGCAGTTTGACACCAAGGGTCAAATCCCCTCGTGGGGCCTAACTCACGTTACACTTTCCCTGGGTGTGTCTCCAGGTCCCATTGAAAAACAAGGTCTGAGAGCTCCATGCTCAGAACTCAGTTCCCATGCACATGGGCCCCTGATTCAGAACTGTAGGTACTGAGGAGGAGCACTGAATGAAGAAGCTCTGATACAGAAGTTGAGGTAGAGAAAGAAACTGGGGAGGCATCCAGAAGGAAAGTAATCTTTGATAGCAGGGAACTCTCTCATTGATTGGGCAAAGCGACAACATTTCTAGATACAAAAATGCTTTAATTGTGGAATCAACGAGTGGGGAAATATCCCTGGAATTAGTACAAAGCAATGCCCAGGATCTGGTTAGATATGTACTTCTTTGCCTCCATCCAAGTCAACACTAATAAGAATGAAAAATTGCCTAGAAAGTCCAAAAGAGCCACATTCCATTTTAGGAAAGGGGATTAGTTGAAAGGAAGTTGAAGGGAAGAGTCAGTAGGGTCAAATTCCTTCAGTGAGCTCAGATAACTACTCCAATAAAATTATTAGAAAGGTCATGAACAAATTCAAGAGGATGCAATGAGTTAAACAAGAGTCGAGGAGGGCAAAAAAAGGCATGAAGTCTTTTTTTGAAAAGTGGGAGTCTTGCCCAAAAGTGGGATAATAGGGATGGGCACAAACTGGCTCACAAACTAAAATTCATGACGAATTTTGGCCAGTTTGTGGTTCACAAACTGAAGTTCATGGCACAAACTTTCCATGAACTTTCTAGCGGTTCATAGCAGTTGGTAAATAGACACATTTCCAGACAGACTGTCTATGCTCAAACAAAATGTTTACCAAATTTCAAAGCAGCTGGGGGGGGGGGGGGAGGTAGAATTATCCAGCCTTGGAAATTCTCTTGTTAATTTCAAACTAGTCTTGCCATTTGCCAGCTTTCCTTTGCTTTCCCTTCCCATTTTTTTGCACAGAGCTTGCAACCTTCCCCTTGATTGGATTTCTTGTGATTCTGTGCTTTGAGATCAGTCCTTTTAAGCTTGCAGTGCTACAGTGGCTATGGGTTCTGCTGGGCATTCTGTACACTAAACTGGTTGTGCTGGGCTTGAAAAAAGGACTCCGCTTCAGTTTGTACCTCAGGGATTCTCTGTTTTGACATTAGTCCTCTTTTACTTGCATTGCTGTAGTGGCACTGGGTTCTGCTGGGCATTCTGTACACTGCTCAGTTTGCAACCCCTCCTTGCTTGGAGTGTGATTCTGCACTTCACATCAGTGCTATTGAGCTGGAATTGCCTTGATGGCACTGGGTTCTGCTGAACATTGATACATTGCACTGGTCCTGCTGGGTTTGCACCACCTTGCTTGGAGTGTGATTCTGTGCTAGACATCAGTCCTGTTGAGCTGGTATTGCCACAGTGGCACTGGATTCTGCTGGGTACTCTTTGATTGTCCTGGTACTGGTGGACATTCTGTACATTTAACTGGTACTGGTGGGCTTGCAAAAATGCCCTCCCTTCAGTTTCTACTGCAGAGATTCTCTGGGACTTTGATTCTGTTCTTCTGGGCTTCTATTGCCCTTGGGTTTTCCCCCCTCCCCCCTCCACTGGAAACAATGGAGAAAGGGGGCACCTTTTGGGGGGAGGCATAACTCAGGCCCCATAAATTCAATCCTCTCCAAACTTGGAAGGTAGGTAGAGGATAATCAGCCAGAGATTCCCTGTGAGCTCGGTGACTCTCACAAACTGAACCAGTTCATTTGGCAGCTGAAAGTTTGTAACAGTTCAGGGTTCATGAACCAGGCATGCCACGAACCCTGAACTGAACTGCATTTTCCTGGTTTGTGCTCATCCCTATGGGAGAACAAGATGAAGCACAGACTGGCCCTGACCTCAATAGCCCAGACAAGCCTGATCTCATCAGATCCTGAAAGCTAAGCAAGGTCAACTCTGGCAAATACTTGGATGGGAGACCTCCTTGGAATACCAGGAGGAGAGGACAGGTGGGGGAGGTGGGGACAGGCTTTATTCAGCCACTTCTCTGAATATCCTCCAGGCCCCCAGTAGGGGTCAGTCACTGGTGGTTGCCATGACTTCCAAGCACACACACTCACACTCCCTCTCTCACACACACATGCAAATATGAAAAATACAAGAAAAGAAAAGAAAAAGAAGGAGCACCAGCTGTAGCAAAACACACACAAGATGATAAGGCAGCCAAAGATGGAATTTAAGAATAAAGGTCTAAAGGAGTAAAAATTGCTAAGAAGTGATTCTTTAAATATATTGGGGCAGAACACTGGACAGGCCTGGGGAATGGTAAGACCTTTAAATAACATAGGCGTGAAAAGATTGCTAATGGAGGATAGGGAGATTACAAAACTGCTAAATGAATCCTGCCTATTCGTCTTCCTTAAAGAAGAATATTGAAAAGGTATCATATCTGAACCATTTAGCAATGACGTCAGATAGAGCTGACAAAGGATGAGGTTTGAGAGAGAACTTACAAATTACCAGTTTAATACATCACTAAGGTCAGATGTCATTCATGCAAGTTTCTTTTAAAAAAGAACTCATATAGGAATTTATTTGACTTTGTAACAAAAATTTACGACATCGTTAAAATCATTTTTTCTAAATGCTTTTTACAAAATCCCTCATCACTGGCTGCCGAGTAGATATAGACCTGGTCTACATGTTACCAACACCACATGAAGTTTTGAGTTTTCACCGAACATAATTGTTCATTTGTAAAAGTTACTGCAGGCACAGGACATGCTGAGCTGTTCACTTGTCACCTCAGGATTGTCAGACGGCACTAACTAGTCTTAGTCCATGATGTTTTTATGTGCAAGTGGCTTTAAATTATTGCTGTCATTACTGTAATTGTATTATTGTAAAATTGTGGTTGTTAACTGTTAGCTGCCTTGAGGGTCCTATTGAGCTGAAAGGCAGCATGTAACCATAAATAAAAGTGGGTAGCAGATCGTTAAACGGTGGCTCCAGTGCTAAAGATACCACAATATGTATAATGGTGTGCAGCCAATGAATTATTTTCCAGCTAAACTGTGTTCTGTTCACTTAAGGATCATTATGCAAACCAGTAGCGCTGGAGATGGCAAGTCCCTTGCTTAATTGTGAGCATTTACCATTTCACAATGTGAAGTGCCATTCTTTAACTTACAATATTAAAGCCGAAAACTTTAGACCAAGTTCTACTACTAGCACCGTGTCCCATGCAAGCTGAAATAGCTCTTTGGATACAACGGGGTTTTCTTTGCACAAGAGTACAAGACTGCAACTTCAAAACAAAACAAAAAAACCTTTCCACTAATACAATGGCATTTACACTACTGGATGTGAACTGCAGGGCACGTGTCAATGTTTTTGATATGAAAAGAGATTTAGGAAACTGATCCTAAACAGCTGTCCCGGATTGTTTACATCTACAGCACGCATAAAAGTGCCTTTTGAGTGTCTTTCCTGCTATTTGTGCCAGATGTGAATGCTGTTTAAAGGAAGGCAGAACAAGAAATCAAAAGCATATGCTGGACAATGTAGGGCTGAGGACAGACTGGCAGTCTGGCCCTCTCTGCCTCCACTTTAAAAGCAGAGGCAGAGCAGCGGTCCAGACTGCCACATCTGCCTGGAGGAGGTGGGCCAGACGCAATGCATCCGGCACCGCGCTCCTCCCGCAGCAGCCAGGCACCACTTAAAAGAGGTGTCCTGGCTGCTGTGCACACGTTCCACCCGCTTCCGGTGGGTGTGAACGCACACCAGCTGGGGGAGCCGCGTGGCGTTCGCACGCCGCCGCTGGACGCTGCAGGCGGCTTCCTTGCGGCGGCATGCAAACGCCGTGCGGCAGGGGCAATTCCCCCTGCCTTGTTCTGCCGCGCCGCGGAGGTGCAGCAGAACTTGAGTCTGTCCTCAGCCTAGGTTTTGCAGTTGCTTTACAGACCACCACAAACGTCATGTGATAAAATGCCCTTCATTATATTGGCTTTCCGTCATCACAGATCACAGGATGCCAAGAGCATGTCCTGCCTGTTGAGGAGCCCAATACTGTTAAATCGGAAGAGGAGTCTAAAGTGATTCTGTCTGGAATAGGGGCAAGTTAGTGGCAGGGATGCTGAGGCTGCTGACACAAATGCGATTGCTAGTCAAACATACCTTGATCAAACAAACTCTTTATTTGCATGCAAGTCAAACCCCTCGCTGAATCACCTAGCTGTTGTTATTCAATGCTCACTATAAAGTACTGAGTTCTCGATGCCATGGATGAGTGAGACAGCTCTTAGATTTATTGGGTTACAAGAAGCATGGTTCAACTGGCCAAAAGGGCTTTCTCTTTCCTGGCCTCTACCTGGTGGAACATGCTCCCACCTGAGATCAGGGCCTTGTGGGACCTATTATAGTTCAGCAGGGCCTGTAAAATGGAGCTGTTTTGCCAGGTCTTCGCTTGAGGGTGGACACCCAATTAGTTGGTCTCCCTGCATAGAAGTTTCCCTATTTGCCCTGTGCAGAATCTGGGTATCAGGGCTCTGTTTCCAGCAGGAACTCCTTTGCATATTAGGCCGCTCCCCCCTGATGTAGCCAATCCTCCAAGAGCTTACAGTAGCCCCTGTAAGAAGAGCTCTGTAAGCTCTTGGAGGATTGGCTACATTAGGGGTGTGTGGCCTAATATGCAAAGGAGCTCCTGCTACGAAATGAGCCCTGGGCAGCACAGCTCAGACCAGTCCACTGGTGGTGCTGAAGGAGAGGATGTTCAAGCCTATGCCTTTTTATGCATTATTTGTATCCCGCTTTTCTCCCCGGTTCGGACTCAAAGCAGCTTTCTGAATATCATTCTCCCTTCCTCCACTCTGTACAACAAGGAGAGCGGGATATAAATCTAAATCTAAATAAAATAAAATAAAACCCTGTGAGGCAGGCTAGGTTGAGAGTTTGTGACTAGAGATGCCAACCTCCAGGTGGGACCTGGGGACCCCCCAGAATGAGAGCTCATCTCCAGACTACAGAGATGAGTTCCCCGTAGAAAATGGATGCTTTGGAGGGTGGACTCTCTGGCATTGTACCCCCTGAGGTCCCTGTCCTCCCCAGGCTCCATCCCCAAATCTCCAGGAGTTTCCCAGCCTGGATCTGGCAACTGTAGCCTCCCACCCCCCACAGGTGGGCAACCCTATTTGTGATGAGCCCAAGGTAACCCAGCGAGCTTCCATGGCAGAAGTGGGGATTAGAATCTGGGTCACCCAAAATCTAAATCTGCCCCTCTATCCCCTACACCACAATGGCTTTGTTTATCTCTCTGGGTCCGGTATGAGGTGAGTGACATGACCTGCCTGAACAGCTGCTCATTGGGAGCTTTCTTGGTAAGTTAATGGGTCAAACCACCCCTGCAATCAGCGGTCAGTGCAATCAGTTGATCCTGGGAACAGTGGGAACTTGTTGCAGTTGAGCAGTGCCAGATTTACCCATGGTGAGCTATGTCAGTTTCAGATTCAGGCAGGTTTCCCCACTGTGGCACCTGCTGCTACTTCCCGTGGCACCTCCAAAGCTTTTCAGAAACTGGGTAGAGCCATTGTAAGGCAAGAATTGTTATTGGCAGTTTGGTGTAGTGGTTAAGTGCGTGGACTCTAATCTGGGAGAACCGGGTTTGATCCTCCACTCCTCCACATCCAGCTGCTGGTGTGACCTTGGGTAAGTCACAAGTTCTCTCAGAGCTGCTCTTTCAAAAGCAGTCCTTGAAAGAGCTCTCTCAGCCCCACCTACCTCACAGGTGTCTGTTGTGGGGAGGGGAAGAGAAAAGAGTTTGTAGGTTGCTCTGAGACTCCAACTGAAACGCGGGGTATAAATCCAATCTCCTCCTCCTCCTTTTCTTCTTCTTGTCAGATCTTGGAAGCTAAGCAGGGCCAGCCTTAGTTAGTTCCTGGATGGGTGACCACCAAGGCACTCCAGATTTCCCAAGCAGAAGCAGGCAATGGCAAACCACCTCTGTCTGTCTCTTGCCTTGAAAACCCACCGTAAGTTGGCTGTGACTTTTTTTGTAATTCTCATATGTGTGCATGTGCGTATGAGTGAGTGAGTGTGCACCTGGAAGATACGGTGACCTCTGGAGACTGTGGGTGCACCTGGATGTCATAATGACCTCTGGTGATTGACCCCTACTGGGGGCCTGGAGGACATTCAGAGAGGTGGCTGAATAAAGCCTACCCCCACCTCCCAACTGCTGGTATTCCAAGGAGGTCTCCCATCCAAGTACTTGCCAGAGTCAATCCTGCTTAGCTTCCAAGATCTGATGAGACTGGGCTTGCCTGGGCTATCCAGGTCAGGGCAAGATGGCTGCAACTCAACGGCGCTTTCCACCAATACCATAGACCCACAGCAGTCTCATTTGTTAAGATATATACATCTATCTTTGATGCCAAGACTGTCTTCAGCAAGGCCCTGCCTTTGCTTAGGACCTGCTTCTCGCATACAGCCTGTGCCCTAGTTCAGTGTCTAATGCTAAACGACAGCTTCAGATCCAGCCAAGTGTTTGGGAACGCAACCTGAATGGAAAACTTTTGCACCAACGAAGCTTTATTGTCGGTGGATGACATTAAGCATTCTTCTTTATCTGAAGCCCAGTGATTAAACATGTACATGGCATCCAAGATATAATTTATTTCCTTTGTATTGAGAATTCCTCTCTTCTCCTTTGGTTCTTCCTTTCTGAGCCGCTTATAATTGAGACTTTCTGACAGATCGCAGCATGGCAGGGTACCAGCAGCGGCGGCGTTAGACCCAATTTGTTTAAAGCGGTACATTTGTATCTCTCCCCCCCCCCCCCCGTTTCACCCTAATCAACCCAAAGAGATTATTCCTTAATGCCAGTAATTATTTGATTTCCTTCTTTATTAACAAACTAATGCAGGCTCGAATTAGCAAAGGCACATCTTGCTGTTTCTTTTTCTTTCTTTCTTTTTTACTTTTCTGGAAAGACTTCAAATTATTTATAAATTAAAGGGGGGAGAAAACATTAAAAGGAAGGAAGACAATGGAGCTGGATTGTGTTTGCCTGAATGCCATTTCCCCTGTTCTTCCTCATCAGCGGGAGCTGCAATTAATCCCATTGTATGCAGACTTTTGCTGAATTGTCCATAAACTCCGTAGGCTGAGCCCTCCGCTCTCCCGAGCGATTGATACAGCAAATTCGAGCGTCAGCCCAGAAAACGAACCCATGTCGGATACAGAAAGCAGCGCTTCCTCTCTCATCTTCTGCCGCTTTGGTCTCTCATCTTCTGCCGTCTATCCATCAAATGCACCATTCCCTGCTGTCAGCCTGGCAGGTGGCCCTCTCTTTCAGACACCA
This sequence comes from Lepidodactylus listeri, assembly GCA_029233225.1. Classification (NCBI taxonomy): domain Eukaryota; kingdom Metazoa; phylum Chordata; class Lepidosauria; order Squamata; family Gekkonidae; genus Lepidodactylus; species Lepidodactylus listeri. The sequence continues at coordinate 20,505,740 of JARCFY010000016.1, forward strand.
TTATGTGTCGTTTCCAGCAGGAGCATCACAAACTGGAGAAGTAAGTATGGGAAAAGACATCCCTGATTTCACGGATAAGCACCACGAAAATTCAGGCCCGCTTAGAAGAGAATGAATAATTCATTAATACCATTTCCTGAAAAGTTGCCATGCAGCAGTGTGTGTTTTTTTTTAAAAGGTATCCATCTGTCTGAGAAGGGTCTGCGATCCTCCCTTCGCCAGAATTACGACTGATCTCCAGATTACAGAGATCAGTTCCCCCAGAGAAAACGGCTTGTTTGGAGGGTGGCCTCGACGGCATTACACCCTGCCGAAGTCCCTCCCCTCCCTAAACTCCACCTTCCCCAGTCTCCTCCTTCAAATCTCCAGGAATTACCCAACCCAGGTGTTTTATATCTAGAAAAGGACAAAGCAGACAACCACATGTTTTGCATCCTTGTGTTCCTTGGCAGGGCACTGTGGTATACTGGTAGTGTTATTTTTAAGGCCAACTCCCAGAAACTCTTCAGAAAGCAGAGTTTGTTATTGAGACCCAGTTGTGGCCTGTTGTTATTTAGTTGTTGCGTTCCAATAAACATGGATCTTGTGATCACTGCTGCCTCCACGACTGATTCTTTCCCTGCCTAGAGATAAACCAGGCTTGACAAATGGGACAGACCTGCATTGCCTGCGGTGCTGGATTGGAAAGCTAAAATGGCCCTGTAGCAAGCAACCCTCGAAATGCTGGCTTGTTCCGAGCTATCAACTGCCTTTGAGGCGCTTTCCTGGCAAGTTAGTGGGCCAATCCTCCCATAATGGTCTGAGCATAGAGTTTCCAGGTGCATCAGACCCACGGGCAGGGGAATGGAGAGAGCATTCCATGAGCAGGAAGTGACATGCCCAGAAGTAAATGCAATCTGCCTACGTCACCTGGAAGTGACATAGGCCTGTTAGTGACTTTGGGAGAGATGCTCTGGTTTTTTGGCTATGGTAAAATTGGCTTCAGATCATGGACTTTTGCCCAAAAATCAGAGCGCTCCCCGCCCTGACATCACCAACATGCCTATTTTACTTCTGGGTGATGTAGACATGTTGCATTTATTTCCTGCTTCTTCCCTCCCTGCTTCCTTTAAGTCACATTTATTTCCAGCTTGGGGGCCCCTTCCCAGGTGGCGTCCCTTCCCTCCACTTCTGGACAGCCCTGAAATGGAGGCGGGGCTCCAAACCGGGGGATCCCCTGTCCCCAACTGGGGACTTGTAGCCCTAGGGTTGCCAAGTCACTTACCCTTGCCAGCGGGGGAGTCCTGGTCCCGGTCTGGACGTCATCACACTGGGCATGTCACTGGGCGATGCTCTGGTAATTGCCCTAAAAACTCTATGGTATCATAGAGTTTCCAGGGGGATTACTAGAGTATCACCCCGCAACGTGCCTAGCATGATGACGTCACTTCTGAGCAACGTCATCACGCCAGGCACGTTGGCCTGATGTGGCCATTTTGGGGGTACAGTTCCCCCTGCTGGCCAAATCCAGACCAGCAGATTGGGGACCTCTTTAACAGAGGAATCCCCGCCCCCCGGGGGACTTGGCAGCCCTATCTAGCCCTACGCATGAAACGCAGTCTGCAGAACCATCCCATAGAAGGTGGCAGAATTCTCTCTTGCAGGCCACCTCTGTTACATGCTTCCACGTGCACAATGCCATGGCTCAGTCCTTCATTCCAAACTAGAACCTTCCATGGCTTCCTTGAAAGCATCCCCAAGCATTTTCTCCTCTAGCCCCCCAGCTCAATACAAGCTATTCCCAGGAACATTAGGTTAAGAGCCATATACAATGGAACATGGCTGGCAGCAAGCTTGCTGATGCGAATGCAGACAGGCCTGCTCTGGAATGAACGGCCACAGTACTGAGCATCAGAAGTGCAGAGATGACCAGAGATGGGGGGAAGAGTTTCATGAGGCATGTCAGCAAACTACCCTGCAAATGTGGGCCAATGACGGATCGCCCCAAATGTCTGCAATTAAGGAGCAGAACGTTAATTTGCGCCACCGTACGAGAGACCGTATAGAGAGCCCACTCCAGTTGATAGCAACTTGATACGAAGGCCAGACACAGAGGAGAAAGATAGAAAGACAGATGGCGGTAGAAGCCTGAGATGGGGCTGAGTCACTGTGGGCTGACTTGACTACAAAGTGTCTCGAGGAAGAGGCTTGACAATCAGGGAGGGGGAGACTGTTCCCAGCACAGAAAGCTGATCGAAGAGGATGAAACGCATAAAAGTTTAAGGAGATGGTGGGGGGGGGGGGGCTGTTATCGCAGGCAACATGAGAGAGGGAAAAGTACCAGGGGCATTCTGAATTGATTGCCAAGATGAGGTACAGCAGGACAGAAGGCCAGTCGGGAGACCTTTACAATAATCCAAAGGAGACATGACCAGAGTGCAGATTTGTGAAGCCGAGTTTCCAACATTCATCAAGGGGGGGAAAACACATTCTCTGCTTTGTTTTTTTGCAAATGCACATGCAGCTTTAAAAGCAATGGCAGGATCAGCTCACCATTTATGGACAGTGAAGAGCCAGACGTCCCAAAGCGTCCTTCTGCAGCAGAGATGGGTGAAAAGACAGATGTGCTCAAGACTCAGAAGCGGGTGGGCTGTTGGCCTGGAGCGCTGCTGGCAATGCCAAGCTCCAGCAGCCCCTTGGTATGGATGGGGTTGTCAGCCGCCAGGTGGGGCCTGGATAGTGATGCCAGCCTCAGGGTGGGACCTGTGTTCCCTCTAAGCTGAGTTAGTGTGAGCTAGCTCACAGTTTTTTAGCCTCTGGCTCACACATTTTGGTCTTAGCTCAGGAAGGGTGGCTCCAGAGCAAACTAATTTCTGCTGTAGCCAACTCGCTCGCTCACAGCTTTAATGCCAGGAGCTCACAAAGTAGAATTTTTGCTCACAAGACTCCACAGCTTAGAAGGGAGCATTAGGTGGGACCTGGGGATTCCCTGGAGTTACAGCTCACCTCCAGATGACAGAGATCAGTTCCCTGGAGAAAATGGATGCTCAAAATGGAGAGCCCGTTTGGTATAGTGGTTAAGAGCGCAGACTCTTCTAAGCTGAAAGAACCGGGTTTGATTTCTCACGCCTCCACATCCAGCTGCTGGTGTGACCTTGGGTCAGTCACAAGTTCTCTCAGAGCTGTTCTCTCAAGAGCAGTCCCCAAAAGAGCTCTCTCAGCCACACCTCCCTCACAGGGTGTCTGTTGTGGGGAGGGGAAGGGAAAGGAGATTGTAAGATGCTCTGAGGCTCCTTCGGGTAGTGGAGGGTGGGGTTCCTCCTGCTCCTCCCTTCTTCTTTCTTCTTCTTCTGCCAAATGATACCCGTGCCCTGTGGGACCTAGTGCAGTTCATTTCCCTCTTCAGAGCTCCTCCTCCTACTTCTCCTCCCGTGGAGGAAATGGAGAGTGGACTCTATGGCATTGTACTCCACTGAGGTCTCTGTCCTCCCCAAGCTCCACCCCCAAATCTCCAGGAGTTTCCCAGCCTGGATCTGGCAAACCTACCCCCCATCCCCCACCGATGGGCAGGGGAACCTGGGAACCCGGTGCCTGGAGATCTACTGGAACTGCGAACAATCTTCAGACTACAGAGTTCCATTCCTTTGGAGAAAATGCCTGCTCTGGAGGCCAGACTCTGTTCCCTTCCTCCCCAAACCTTGGCCTCCCCAGCCTCCACCCCCAAATCTCCAAGATTTTCCCACCCCAGAGCTGGCAACCCTAGCATGGGCCTTTCAAAAGCAACAATGGCCGGTGTCAGCTCATCAGCTGTCTCCTCCCACCAATCGGTGGTGGGGTGGGCGGAGGCAGGGAGCCACTCGTGAGTCCTCTGCGGCGGCTGCTCAGCTGGGCTTGCTCCCAGGACATTTCCCCTTCCCAGTTGTACCCTGCCAAAAAAAAATGACATTCTTCAACATTAAGGCCTGGGCGCCCACAGCATTAAACCTCCACAAACGAAACTGCCCGCCAGTAAATCAATCGATCTCTAAAAAAAACCTTTTTAGATGGAACGGCGAACTTTCGGCCTCCCCCTCCGATTAATAACACCGTGGCTGTATTATCTCGATGGAACGCCTAACTTCTGTGGTCGGCTCCGACAAGAGAAATCGTTCTCCCTCCAGATGGCTGTAAAGGTTAACAAGGAATTTATTCATGGCTATGTATAAAAACAGATTGGCTTTTTTTCATATTTGAGGGAATAAAAACAACCACATAATTTCAAGCCCACACACAGAGTGCAGTGTTGCAGTGCAGCTTGGTTGTTACAGACAACCTCAGAATGCCAAGCTGTTACGCAGGAGCTCTGAGACATCACGCCCCGCAGCCTCTTGCTCAGGGCGCTGCATCAGCCAGGATAAGATAGTGTAGGGCTGGCAATCTCTTCGTGCAGGCTCCCCCCCCCCCCCCCATCGCTTGGCACCCTGCATGGTTTCTGCTACCACCTTCCTTGTACAGGGAATAGAATGGGGCCCAGTGGCTTTAGAAGAAGAAGAGATTGGATTTATACCCCGCCTTTCACTACCCAAAGGAGTCTCAGAGCGGCTTACAAACTCCTTTCCCTTCCGCCCCCCACAACAGACACCCTGTGAGGTAGGTGGGGCTGAGAGAGCTCTGAGACAAGGGTCCTTGAGAGAACAGCTGGTACAGAGCTATGGCTTGCCCAAGGTCATCCAGCAGCTGCAAGTGGAGGAGTGGGGAATCAAACCCGGTTCTCCCAGATTAGAGTCTGCGCACTTAACCACTACAGCAAACTGGCTCCCATTTAGGCAATGTGCCCCACTACACTCTCTTCTGCAACAAGAAAAAGAAGAGTTGGTTTTATACCCCACCCTTCACCATCCGAAGGAGTCTCAGAGCGGCTTTACAATCACTTTCTCTTCCTCTCCCCACAACAGGCACCCTGTGAGGCAGGTGGGGCTGAGAGAGTTCTGAGAGAACTGTGACTGGCCCAAGGTCATCCAGCTGGCTGCACGAGGAGGAGTGGGGAATCAAACCCGGTTCACCAGATTAGAGTCCACCATCCTTAACCACTACACCACACTGGCTCTCTGAGAAGAACTGCTGAGCTTTGTCCCTAGGAGGACAACGGATAGTCAGAGTTTGGCCTAAAGGGACTGGAGCCAGGGCTTATTACAAAGGAATAGTGTTGCTAGGGTCAGGGTCATTTGTATGAGGCTGGTTGCAGGGGGACATGAGATAGGCTACAGATGGTAACAGGATATATACATAGGTAGCATTCTTGATGCTGTAACATCACTTCAGGAGTGACTCAGAAGTAACATAATTGTGTCAGTGTGACTGTCAAGGATCCCCCCCCAAAAAGCTCTATGGTTTGGGAAAGTCCTAGAGTGTTTGGATGGCGTCACTTCCGGGTCACACTGGAAATGATTTTGTGCCATCAGAATGCCATGTATTTACATGTTCCTGCCCACATCTACTTCCTGCTGGTTGCCAGTGTATTTCCTCTTGCTATAGCAAGAGACCTGGAATCCCTACAAAAGGAATGTTAATTTTCATTAACTGCAACAGATGTTTTCTCAATGGGCCCTAAATGCTAGCAGGGAAAGGGGGGAAGAGCTCACAGGTAGAGCACTTGCTTTGGTCCCAGCTTCAATCCCCACTATCTCCACTTAAACGGATCAGATAGTAGGTGACATGAAAGAACTCTGTCTGAGAACCTAAAGAGGATGAGGAGGAGAAAAGGTGGATTTATAAGGAGGAGGAGGAGGAGGAGGAGAAGAGTTGGATTTATACCCCACCCTTCACTCAGAGCGGCTTACGATCTCCTTCCCTTCCTCTCCCCACAACAGACACCCTGTGAGGTAAGTGGGGCTGAGAGAGCTCTGAGAGAACTGCTGTTGAGAGAACAGCTCTGAGAGAACTGTGACTGACCCAAGGTCGCCCAGCCGGCTTCATGTGGAGGAGTAGGGAATCAAACCTGGTTCTCCAGAGTCTTTGCATATCAGGGTAGACAACAATGTGTTTGTTAGACCAGTGGTCTGACTTAGTATACAGCAGCTTCATCTGTAAAAATTTTATCTTTCAGGTGTTGTGGCTCCATCGTGGAGCATCTGCTCGGTATGTCGAAGGTCCTAGATGCAGTCCCTGGCATCTCCAGTTCAAAGCACCAGGTAGAAGGTGCTGTGAAAGACCTCTGCCTGAGACGCTGGAGAGCTGCTGCATGTCAGAAGAAACAACACTGGCTTTGTTAGATCAATGGTCTAACTCTCAATCAGGTGGCCTCACTGGGTTCTGCTGACACACCTGCCCTCTGCCGGAGCTTTAAGGAGGTGACCCCACCCAGCTGAAGAAAGGGCATAGGTGTGTGATGTCCGTGTGAGTGAAGAACCTGTAGTTGTAGATTCTGGTGGAGACACGGAAGAGCATCGGGAGATGGCTGTGAGCTGGATAAAGTGCCTTGAGGTTGCAGGATCTCCCCCCCCCCCCCCTCCTGCCTCTCTGGATCCAAGTGGGTTAGCAGAACTGCTACCTGTAGCAGTGCACCTTTGCCCCCATCTGTGCACCTTTGTAAATAGAACAGATATGGACAACAAAATGCCCAAATTTTCCAGCATCCTCTCCTCTAGAGGGGACATGCTCTGTCACCCAAGACATGCTCTGTCACCATACAGTTCTAGGACAGGAACAATCAGGGTTTTTTTTTTGGGGGGGGGTGTCTTAGTTTTAGAAACCAAGGAACAGCAGCAAAGCCAAGAACCCCCTTCTGTTCACAACCCTCCTCCCCTAACGTGGCTTATACTGACTTCACCTTTCCCATGACATGCAGCAGAGAGGATATCCTAATAAACGGACTATGAGCTGTGTGTCCGAAATAATATTAACCCCCAGGAAATGAAGCTGAACCCCAACAAAGAGGCCGGCTTCAAGCTCAGACTAATTTGCAGAGAATTAAGCTCTGCATTCTAACAAGCGTTATTATTCCACAAGCAAAGCACCAGTCGTTTTCACTCACTTCTTTCACCGGTTTCGTATCAGGGGGGAAAAAACACACACAAGAGAATCGTGCATTATAAGCCGGAGTATTGTTAATGTCCCAAATTGTTTCTCATAGTGTGATAACTTTTTGGCAGCCCATTTCCTCTCTCCCATCTTTGAATGCATACCGGAAAATGTCACAGTGCTTTTTTCTCCTGACTTTGACAGACAGCGGGTGCCTACAGACATGCTTATAAACAGGAGAAAATGGAAGGGTTTTTCTTTCTTTTTTTTAGCAGTGGGGCAAACTTGGCTTTCTCCTACCTTTGCTTATCTGCCGATGCACATATAGGTTCCGGAACAAAAACAGATCTACTCTGCCCCCATGGTTCCAGTGGGTTTGTTCAAATGTTTTGGGTATCTGTCTGCTCAAATGTTGATTTGGTTTTTTCAAAAATTGTCTCTTTTACACTTGAAAATCTGCCTGGTGGAGGAGGGGAAGTAGATGCCCGCACAGCCATTCAGCACACTTCACAGCCCCTTTCACAAGGAACCAGGGTTTCCTCCGGACTCAGCCAGAGCAGGAAGATGGGACCCACATCCAAGAAGAAGCGATGGAGATTCTACATAGAACAAGAAGAGAGCTTCCCCTTGGGGGCTCATCTCTACAGCTGAGTCTGTTCTGATGCATTCATTTTTACCATAGTTTATTCGTGATGAACAGTGCAGCCCTGTTTCAGTCGAAGACTGCTATCCGAAAAACGCTTTCCTCAGACCAAGCCCCACTGAATAAAATGGGATTTACTTCTAAGTAGACCTATTGAAGATTGCTCCCCTACATCTACTGAAATCAGTGGGCATTAGGTGGTGGCTGGAGATCTCCCGCTGTTACAGCTGATCTCCAGGCAACAGAGATGGGTTCTACTGGAGAAAATGGCCACTTTGGAAAGTGGATCCTATGGTGTTGAGAGCCAGTTTGGTTGTAGTGGTTAAGTGTGCGAACTCTAATCTGAGAGAACCGGGTCTGATTCCCCACTCCTCCGCTTGCAGCTGCTGGATGACCTTGGGCAAGCCATAGTTCTGTCAGAGCTGTTCTCTCAAGGACAGTTCTGGAAAGAGCTCTCTCAGCCCCACCTACCTCACTGGGTGTCTGTTGTGGGGAGGGGAAGGGAAAGGCAACTCTGAAGTGAAGGGTGGGGTATAAATCCAATCTCCTCTTCTTCCTCCTCCTCCTCTTCTTCTTCCTCCTCCTCCTCCTCATTGAAGTCCCTCCTCTTCCCAACCCCCCTCCTCTGGCTCCAGCCCCCAAATCTTCAGGTATTTTTCAGCTTGGAACTGGTAACCCTGGTGAGCATAGACTGGTAGAACTCTTCATTGGACTGCCTTGCATCTCCTCCAGTCTCTAGGCTGGCCACTGGTCTTTAATTTTTGAAAGCTTTTTACAGGTTCACTTTTTAAAAATCCAGAATAAATATTTGTGCCTTTTTGTAAAATTGCAAATGGACCAGTGAAGCAGATGGGAAGTACAGAAGCACATCGAGTTAGTGGCAAGGCACTACCAGTCCAGCTTTCCATCCTTTCTGCTGGCCAGAAATCTTACCAGTTTTTCCTGGCCCAGTTTGTTCTCAGCTCAGACTGACTGCCCAAAAACCTACTCCAAAATGTCAGTATGTTCTATTAATATCCCACCTTTCTAATTCTGAAACTCGGCTGGGTAGATAAGGTTCTTGGGTAGTCTCCCACCCGGGTCCCATCTAGGTTTGCCAGCTCTGGGTTGGGGAATATCTGGAGATTTGGGGGGTGGAGCCTGAGGAGAGTGGGATTTGGGGAGGGGAGGGGAGGGACTTCAGTGGGGTATAATGCCATAGAGTCCATCTTCCAAAGCAGCCATTTTCTTCAGGTGAACTGATCTCTGTTGCGTGAAGATTAGTTGAAATCCCAGGAGATCTTGGGTTGGCAACCCAAGTCCCACCCCAGAGCTGACCGAAGCCACGCCCTGCTTAATTTCAGAAAGGCTGCTATGTCCCCTGAGTGTCCATTAATACATGCCCCCCCCCATTTAGTATTACTCATGCTTACTGTGGAAGAATGTGGCTTTAATTTTGTTGGAATGTCTCTCTATATTGAAGAGTTCTACCTGGAGGGAAAAGAACTCCAATGGCTTTGCCAATGATATTGTCTCTGTTATCTTGCCTCAGGCCAAAAACCAGCAAACATTTGGTATCCATGCTACCTTTTTTGCAGGGTTGTTTTAGGCAAGCTGTTCACTATTTGACTTAGCCCCCCCCCCCCCAATAGGTATAATGAAAGGTTTGCAACAAGTACATGAATGTGAACTCTCTAAGGTGCCTAACAAATGTTCAATATTGTTATGAGAGGTTCTATGAACCTCTTATATGGAGATGTTTCCAATGATGCTCAAACACCAGCTAGTTTGGCTCACAATCTGCTTGCCGGTCATGAGTAGGGAGCCAAATTTTTTTGTTAAAAGATTCAGCTGCCCGTCAAGGTCTATGCAGCTTCAGCAGATGAAAAATAAAAAGGAGTGGTGGTTTATATAACAAATCAACAAATAAATGTTATTGAAGAATTGAAAGACTCTGAAGGGAGCTATATTATGTTGAAGATAAGATTTCCTGAAGGCAAGGTTATTACATTAGTTTCACTATATGCCCCAGACAATGGCCAGGAGAAATTTTATGAGAATTTTTTCCCAAATGTTATTGGACTTTCAAGAGGGAGAGTATAATTTTTGAAGATATGAATGGGGTACTAAACCCAAAAAGGGAGAAAAGCTGCATTCATGTTTTTGAATGCTGAAAAAGCATTTGACAACCTCTCTTGGACTTTCTTACAAAACTGTTACAATACTTAAATTGTGGACTTAAATTTGTGAACTGGACAAAAGGAATTTATACAAAACAAAATGGCAAAGGCTTTAATCAGTAGAGTCCTAATAGATGGACTTGACATTGAGAAAGGGACACAACAAGGATGTCCATTGTCACCACTTCGCTTTATTCTCGCAATGGAAATTTTTCATCCAAGATAAAACAGGACTCAAAAATTGAAGGTTTGAGAGCAGACTGACAGGAATTCAAATTGAAAAGCTATGCTGATGACGTTGCCTTGACAATGTTAAGTCCACATAAGACATTGCAGCATGTTACAGAACAAATTGAAAAATCTGGGTCCTATTCAAGCTTCAAAATTAATAGAAGAAAAACAAAAAGAATTACCAAATGTATAACAAAACATGAAGAAGAAATTATCATGAAAACCACAGGATGCGAACTAGCAACAAAACCAGTCAAATATTTAGGAATAAATTTGTCCGGGAAAAGTGATACATTATGCAGTGACAATTATAATGCCGTTTGGAGGAAAATACAGAAAGACCTGGAAATATGGTCTCTGGGTGGAGGCACACGGCCCTTTATAGTGGGAGGAACTGCTGTTTCCTCCCGCTTTTCTCGCGTGTTTTTCAACCTCGGGAAAAACAAGTATTTTCCCGGAGGTCGTGTGAGGCACCCGCTTTTGTGCTGTTCTGGATAGCCCTCTCTCACAATGATTGTGAGAAAAGGCTGTTTGAACGTCCCTCCCGGGTTTTTCCCCCCTCTTTTGCACTCGGGCACTTGGGCACTCAAGTGCCCAAGTGCAAAAGGGGGGGGGGGGGGGAACCCCGCCCCACACTCCGCTCCTGGCCCCGACCACTATCAGCCACTGCCTGCCCCCATCAAGTTCTAACCAAAAAACTTACCAGGCGTTGACCGGTGGGGCTCGGGGCCCAGAGCGGAGTGCAGGGTGAGCCAGGCAGCCAGGACAGGTCCACCACCAATGGCGGTGGTGGCTGGCAGTGGCGGCTGGCAGCAGCGGTGGCAAAGGGGGGGGGGGTTGGAGTGCTCTCCTGTGAGCAGGAAGGGTGCCTTCCCCCACTGCCAGGGTTGCGATGTATGAACATCCCAACCCGAATGAAAACAAACCAGATAAAATCCCAGTGGGATTGTATCTGGGAATCGGGTGCCATGTGACCATATCCTAAATTGAACATGTCACGGTGAGGAAGAATCCCTGCAATAAAGATGAATACATTGCCAAAAACTAATTTTCTATTTCAGATGTTACCAATTAATATACAAGAAAAGACTCTGAAAGACTGGCAAAAGCAAATTAACACCTTTATATGGAATGGCAAAAAATCCGCAAGAATCAGATTTAAAGTCTTTCAAGATGAAAAGAAAAGAGGCGGCTCGACAATTCCTAATATAAAGTTGTACGACCGAGCAGCCAGCCTGGTCTGGATTACTGATTGGATTAAAAATCCAAATGAAAGATTAATGAAATTGGAAAGTGCAGACTTGACTGATGGTCTACACAGCTATCTTGGGGTTAAGAAAAAAAAAACCTTGAAAGAGTACCACTCAATGTAAGAGTCATGTCATAAGAGACAGCTTACTTAAAATTTCAGAATCCCTAAACCTGAGAAATATTCCTCCTACATCACCTATTACGTTACCAATAGATGTGTTTTGTGATAAACTTGTGAGGAAAAATAATGATTTTATAATATATCAAGGTATGATAAATTCACATGGAGAAGTTAAAATGGTAAAAATTAAAGATGAAGGAAAAATTAAATGGTAAAAATTAAAGACGAAGGAAAAAAGATACAATAAGTAATATATTTTCAATTAGTCTCCAGACTTAAAGTAGCACAAAACGTATACACTAGAAGAGCTTCAAGGAGGAAGCAGGAGGCCCCCTGCCAGCAATCCGGTAGGACCTGGCAATCCTAGTCTAATTTTATAGATGTTCTTTTATGTATGGGAAGTTTTGAACTTCCTTATGAGTTTCACCCAGGGCATCATTTAGTTTCCTGATACCAACCAGCCATGATCTGGAGAAAATCAACGTTACCTTCTATGCAGTGCAAAATCAACTGCAAAGCATGAAACTGCCTTATGCCGAATCAGACCATTGGTCCATCAAGGTCAGTATTGCCCATTCAGACTGGCAGCGACTCTCCAGGATCTCAGGCTGAGGTCATTCACATCACCTGCTTCCTGGCCCTTTTAACTGAAGACGCAGGGGATTGAACCTGGAACCTTCTGCATGCCAAGCAGAGGACCTACCATTGAGCCACAGCCCACACACAATGGAATGAAAATCATGGGATGCACAGCTGTTCATCAACCCCCGTGAGCCAAGTGGCATTCAGGAGATCTGAAAGTCAGTGATGGCAGCTGCCAAAAAACCAGCACATTCACCTGCTGAACGTGGTGGCAGTGGAAAGTGCCATCAATTCACAGGTGACCCACGGAGGATTTTCAAAGCATGAGATGTTCAAAGATGGTCTGTCATTGCCTTCCCTTGCATGGCAACCCTGGAATTCCTTGGTGGTCTCTCATCCAAATACTAACCAGGGCAACCCGGCTTAGCTTCTGAGATCTGATAAGATCAGGCTAGCCTGGGCCATCCGGGTCGGCTCCCCAGGAAATACGCACTGTCCCTTGTTTCAAAACTGAGGACCCCAAGGAGGGAGCTTAGTTTCAGATCACCTATTCACTGTCTCCAAACGCATTCCAGGCTTCCTGTGTTTTCAGCTTTCAGTACCATAAAACGACTGGCAACAGCACAAGCCTTTGCTACACAGCAAAGCAAAAACAAGCAGGCTCCATAGCAGGCACCAAGTCTGCGGCGTTCCGTTTTGCTTGTGGGTCAGGGTTAAGGTACTCACTTGGATGCCTGCTCTAAGATTCACACAGCAGAGAGGCGTGTGATCAAAACAACATCCGTCTATTAACAAGGAGATACAGGGATGGGAGCAGCCGGTTTCAGAACAAGGGACCTCCCGCAGACCACACTTCCAGCTGACAAATAGAACCAACCAGCAGGGACTCCACCCCATGAGCCTAAACCAATTCACACAAATATCAGAGAGGGGAAGCAGACTGTTCCATTGCAGCACAAACAACCAACACACTACAAATTCAAGAAGGACAGAACAAAGCAAATATCACTCTTATAGAAAGGAGCTTAAAATGTTGTTTTCACCCTGGAAAGTCAAATTGCCCAACATCATCTTCCTTTTCCCTCCCCCTTCCTTCATTGCCCCCGCCCCCTACACATTTCTGTGCAAACCCTAATTCTGGATCTGGCAATGCTTTCTTCTGAGCCTGTTGTGTTACTCAAATGGTTTTGGCTTAAAACGTTAGTTCCTTCAGGCAAGCTCTTCCTCTGTATACACAGCACAGCCAACTGAACACCGTCCAAGAAACAGCCAAGTCTCTTGCACATATTATATGTGAATTCTGTAATGTGAGTTACTGCAGGGGAGCAAAGAGCAGGAATCTAGTAATTTTTAATAATCAGCTCACAGGTAATTCCTCAACCCACTGTTTAGAAGGCCACAATTCTATCAAGTGCAGCATTTTCAGTGCTAGTATGACCTGGGTGGCCCAAGCTAGCCTAGTCTCATCAGATCTTGGAAGCTAAGCAGGGTCAACCCCAGTTAGTATTTGCAGGGCTGGTGCTACCATAAGGCAAGGTTAGGCGACCACCTAGGGGCGCAGAACTCTGATGGGCGCAGAGGCCAGCAAGCAGGGTGAGGACGATGGGGAGAGCAGCCCTGACGACAAGCAGGAATCCTCGTCTTTGTGTTTTTCATTCTTCCTAAAATGCATTTATGTTTGAAAATTGGTGAGCACACGGTGGGGGGGGGGGGGGGGGCACCAGAAGGTAGCCTCGCCTAGTGTGCAAAAAAGCCTGACACCGGCCCTGAGTATTTGGATGGGAGACAACCAAGGAAGCCCCTGTTTATTATGAAGAGGCATGCAATGGCAAACCACCTCTCAATGTCTCTTGTCTGGAAAACCCTACGGGATTGCCATGAGTCAGCTGTGCCTTGATGGCACTTTGCACATGTATACATGGCAAGTCTACAATCTTGGGGGAATGCATGGTGGCTGGAGCCCTGGAAAGCTTCATGGTGTCCTCTGGAATATCCAGACTGCTGATTGCTTTGCAGCTTAAAAGAGAGGCGTCTGCAGAGAGGAGTGGGCGAAGGAGGGGAAATTGCTTCCAGGACTCACCAGGCTGAGAGGCCCCAATGTATTGGTTTATATTGACTAGACAAGAACATAAGAACATAAGAGAAGCCAATGTTGGATCAGGCCAATGGCCCATCCAGTCCAACACTCTGTTACATGGTGGCCAAAAACACCAGGTGCCCTCAGGAGGTCCAGCAGTGGGGCCAGGACACTAGAAGTTCTCCCACTGTTGCCCCCCCAGCATCAAGAATGCAGAGCACCACTTGCCCCAGACTGAGAGTTCCTATCTATACCTCGTGGCTAATAGCCACTGATGGACTTTTGCTCCATATGTTTATCTAATTCCCTCTTGATGGTTGTGCACATCTGACTTTTCACATTTGACCTTCATGACAAAGGCTTACGGGGTCAAGTAGAAAGCCTAGCTGATTTCCTAGTGAATATTAGTGAATTTGTCACCATTAGGTACTTCATACTAAGCTATATATTTGTTAAACTGATATTTCACGTACTTAAAAGCCTATTGCAAACATTGTGGTGGCATTCCATTTAGCCATAGGGCAGGAATATAATACACGCAACATGTGGATTGGGCGACATGTGGATTTGCCATGTGGATAAGAACATAAGAGAAGCCAATGTCAGATCAGGCCAATGGCCCATCCAGTCCAACACTCTGTCACACTGGCCAAAAATACCAGGTGCCATCAGGAGGTCCACCAGTGGGGCCATTGTTTTCCATTCACCTGAATGGGAACCCTACATTTTACCAATATGTGCAACTGGTGACTTTATGCAACTTGTTAACTGAATGCGACCATGATGTCTGCTGAGGGCTAAATATGAAACATTGTCTACTTACAGCATTTGAAGAGGGGTGCTAGAAGAAGGCAGCAAGACTATGAGTTGCCCTAGGCACATGATGTCCCTGGATGCCCTAGGCCCTGAGTGGTGTGCTTACTTGCCTGGTCCAGACTAGCCTGATCTCATCAAATCTTGAAAGCGAGCAGAGTTGACCATGGTTAGTACTTGGATGGGAAACCGCCGAGAAAGTCCAGGGTTGCGACAGAAAGCCAGGGAATGGCAAATGTTCATCTCTTGCCTTGGAAATCCTGTGAGTTTGCCCTAAGCTGGCTGTGTCTTTATGACAGTTTCCACCACCAGGCCCTGGATAGACTGGAGTTGCTTATCATCCCTATACCTAAAGGAACATGGGATAAAAGGGGGGGGGGAGGAATTAATTGGTGATGCCATGTGAGGATATCAAAGTGAATAGCAAGATTGGCACAGGCACCCATAGTGCTGGGGTGAGATTTTATGGCTTGTTAGAGTCTCGAGAGCAGAGGTAACTGCCCAGCAACGTAACGTGCCTTTTTTTTCTTTTCTTTTTTTAGTATTTGGCTTAAGGGAAACGAATAGAGAGAGGAGGCAGGGTAAAAAACAAAAGAGAGAAAATGTACTTTATTAAGAAATGTTCCATTTCCTTCATATCACCTCTATCTCAACTGTATTTCCACAAATGATCCTTACAGTTGATTGTGTGACTGGATCTATATGCAGCATGCATGAACAGGATTGCCAGCTCTGGCTAGGGAAATTCCTGGAGATTTGGGGGCAGCACCTGGAGAAGGACTTCTGTTTCTCCTTGACTATGGAAGGGCACAAACAGAACCACAAAGCAAAATTCATCACAAATTTTGCCCTGTTCATGGTTCGTGATCAGAAGTTCGTAGACAGGTCTACCATCATGAACTTGACGAACTTTTAAAGCAGTTTTGGCAGTTCGTGTGATTCATGGATGGAGCAGAAAGCAGGGGGTTTAAAGGGACTCTGAGCAATGTTCCCTCTAAACTCCATAGTGTTGTGAGCAAAAATTCTACCTCATGAGTGAAAAAAGCTAGTACCATTAAATTTGTGAGTGAGTCTACATTTGACTATTGCATAAATTAGTTTTTTAGAAGGTTTTAAACTATGTTTTAATAATAATTTAAACATTATAACAGAAAACAGAATCAAGTCAAATTTCATTACAGAAAATGTTTTCCCCTATGGGGATAGACCAGGCCTCAAGAGAACCTTCCCCTTTCCACTATATTGGTAGACTTGGCCTCTGGAGAACAGTTCTACTTGCCCCAGTCCACTATATTGGTAGACCTGGCCTTGGACCATCGCCCTGCCCTGAGCCTTAGAAGGCATACCAGAATTTTTGGGGGGGGGGACACTGGCAGTTAGAGGTCAAGTATAACAGAGGTGGAACAATCACTGTCAGACTCAAACTTCCATCAGAACCCTGCCTAACCTAACAAACAGGAACTTGCTTCAATATTATCAACTTGCCCAAACTACTTACATATTCAAATATTTATATCCCACTTTTCCCTGTGACTCAAGGCAGCTTACAAATCATAATGAAAGGCATGATAGGGATGTGCAGAAAAACTCATTTTTCCGGCTCCATTATAGCCTATGGGGACTATTATAGTCAATGAGCCCCATACTGGAGAATCGATCTTGGGTATCTGGGGCTCTGGGGGGCTGTTTTTTTGAGGTAGAGGCACCAGATTTGCAACAAAGCTGCTGGTGCTTCTCATCAACCCAATTCTATGAATCCCATAAGGAAATGCCCCCATCCTCCATTTTGTCCAGTGGAGGGGGGAAGCATACTCAGTTCATTTGTGGGCTCAGTTCATTTAGACTGTGCTCCTGGCTAAAATTCTGTATGCCAGCACCCCCTAGTGTAGCTTAGAGGAAACTTTGGCTCTGAGTCCCTTTAGACCCCTGCTTTCTGTTTCCTGGAGAGCCAGTTTGGTGTAGTGGTTAAGTTCTGGGAGAACCGGGTTTGATTCCCCACTCCTCCACTTGCACCTGCTGGATGACCTTGGGCAAGCCATAGCTCTGTACCAGCTGTTCTTTCAAGGACAGTTGTCTCTGAGCTCTCTCAGCCCCACTTACCTCACAGGGTGTCTACTGTAGGGAGGAGAAGGGAAAGGAGTTTGTAAGCTGCTCTGAGACTCCAAGTGAGTGAAGGGCGGGATATAAATCCAACCTCTTCTTCTTCATCATCTTCTTCTTCCTGCAAAAGTCACAAAAACAGCTGAGTGGTGGGGAGGCGCTCCCTGCTGCTCAGCTGTTTCAGGCTGTCTTGTGCAGTCCCTTTAAACTTTAAAGGGAGTGCAGAAGACAACCTAAAAAACAGCAGTGTGATGGGGAGGCGCTAAACTGATCTCCAGGGAACAGAGATCAGTTCACCTGGAGAAAATGGTCACTTTGGAAGGTGGACTTTATGGCATTATACCCCCTCTCCTCCCCAAATGCCACCCTCCTCAGGTGTTTTCCAACCTGGAGCCAGCAACCCTACCCACAATGTCCACCAGAAGAAAGCCATAGTTTTTACTTCCACTGGAGAGAGATGAAGGCCTTGGCTTCTGTTACCCTGGAGGCTGGACTTGATGGACCACTGGTCTGAACCAGTAGGGCACCTCTTCCATTCTTATTGCAAGGCAGGTGTGCCACGCAGGTGTGACACAGCAGGCCCATGCTCAAACACACATGAAGTTCATCCTAGAAGCCATAGGGCAGCCCTTTCCAAAAGGGACAACACACTGGCGACAGAGCATGCGCCCTTGTGGGGATGAGACCTCCTTGCTACTTTCAAACAGCATTTTCAAAAGTGTTGTGCCAATTTTCAGCTGGGAAACTGTGTGTGTGTGTGTGGGGGGGGAGTTCTCACTGAACCTTGTCCAGAAAGGCCCATATTTTTCCTCTTTGGTTTTGCAGCTGCTTTCTCATTCCGTGCACATGTCCACAACAAATAACAGCCATCTGTATTCCAGATGGCACAACAGCAGTGATCTCATCCCAGACAACAACCTCCAGCGCAATGCCAGTAATTTGGCACTCTGAAAAAGCAAAAAAAAAAAAAAAAAGCAAAAGAGCCCTACCCTCAGCCTCGATTTTGCAGCCTCATTTGCCATTCCACACTCAGACAAATCAATGTGTCGCACTTATAACAGCAAGCAGGCTATACGACTGGCCTCCAGTGAAGAGAAGTGTTCAAACAAGCTATTGAAATGGCTCCATCATCCATTTCCCCCCTTGTAAATCTTTGGGAACAAATCTTGGGAAAGCAATGGCTATAATCACAGGCCCCATAGGTAAGCCTCCTATCCATGGTTGTTCCCTGAGGTAGACAAAAAATAGATTGCGTTGTGGGAAGAGCAGACAAAAACTGAGACGCCCTTGTGCTTAATCTAGAACTATGTAGTTGTATTGAGACAATCCATAACAAAACAGGTGCAAATGCAATTATATAACAAAATGCTTACCTTCCTTTGGGGCCTATTCCTGTGTGCTTTCAAAGAAAGCAGCAGCAATTGGCTACCCCTGAAAGCATTGCCTGTCTTACTGACAGAAAGTGTCACAGAACCGCTCTTGCAAGTGGCATCAGATACACTCTTGAAACAGCATACTTAATAACATATATATTGACTGCAGCGAGAATTTTGTTTGCAAAAAACTGGAAGCTAGAAAGACTCCCTACAAGAGAAGAGGTGGTATACAAGATACTAGACATAGCAGAGATGGACAGACTAAATTAGTGTTTTTTAACCTTTTTCGAGCTAAGGCACATTTCTTTCATTGAAAAAATCCCGCGGCACACCTGACAATATCTCACGGCACAGTGGTTGAAAAACACTGAAATACAAGATAAATGGGTCATTAGTTGCCTCAGCTCAAGTATTAACTATGACAGTATTACAAACACACGTAATAGCCACTCAACTTGAAATCGTAAGTTACAGATCCAAAGTGTAATGGCTCCTTCCCATAACATTGACCTGAGTTTCAGAAGAAATATAATGTGGATGTATTTTAATACTGCGATTCTGCTAAAGTTTTTCAAATAGAAAGTTTAAACTCTTACTCTTATGTGAACGGCATTCCGCTGACCATAAGTGATTTGAAGAGAAGCACAGTACACCCATTCTTCGCTGAGGGACAGTTACTGATTTGAACCCCATCCTGACAGAAACAGCTAGCTGTTGCCATCAAACATATTCATGTTTACTGGAATGTCTTGGTGCAAATCACCCTACCTCAGGCCGGCCACAGAGCGTGCGAGCGGAATCAGCGAGACCGCGCCACTGTTCTTTCTCGCATGCGCAAATGCATCCCGGAAGGTCAGCCCAGAAGGCACATTTCTTTCATTGAAAAAATCCCGCGGCACACCTGACAATATCTCGCGGCACACCAGTGTGCCACGGCACAGTGGTTGAAAAACACTGGACTAAATATATTATGGCAGAATAAAGGTGAAGAGTTGTTTAGGGAAAGATGGTCAAATGTGTATACTTGGTTAGAAACTGAAGTAAAGTTTCAGGCTTGAAAAATATAAAGAAATGTAAAGACATGAGTTAGAAAAGAATCTATGTAACACTGTTCAACATATTTGGTGTAAGAAACATGAATGTCTTTCAAGTTTTTCAAATGTATTCTGATGGAAAACCAAAAATAAAACTTAAAAATAAAAAGATACACTCTTGAAACAGCACATGAGCATATGTGAATTGCAGCAGAAAGATGAGAAAATAGCCAGGGATTTCCCCCAGTTCTTTAGATTACCCTGCAGGAAATCACAGGGAGTGTTATTTCAGTCACCCAGAATCCCTCACAACACAATCAAGAGTAAAAGAACAGCCATAAAAGTTCAGATCAAAAAGCCAGCATCCGGTTGCCACAACGGCTGCCTCCGAAGAACACAGAACAAGAATTCAAAGTGGAAAGCCGCAGGATCTCAGGCTCCTAACTTTGGGAGCTCCACCCCCTGATCCTCCAAGTGCCTTCTAGTTAGGACCATTCATTGCCCTGATTCAAGTCGGGGCAAGGTAGTGAGGGGAAAGAGGGTTGACGCCCTTTTTTGGTTACACAGTTTTGAGAATCTGAACCAGGATTCCTCTGTCAATAGTCTGATTCAGCATTCTCTAGTTTTGGTTGTTGTTTTTTTGGTAATCTTGTTTTGATGTCTGAAATTGAGAACAGGTGTTTTGTTTTGTTTTTGGTTTGTTTGCCTGAATGATGGTTGGTTTTCCCCCCTCTGTGGCCTGTTTGAAAAATTAATAAAATTATATTTGGAAGGGGGGGGGGAACCAGGTTCCACACAGGGATGTACCCCTTTCAAGAAAAAGACATATGGACAAAAAAATAATGGGCACAACCAATGTTCCCTCTAAGCTGTGGAATCTTGTGAGCAAAAGTTCTACTTTGTGAGCTACTGGCATTAAAGGTGTGAGTGAGTGATTTGGCTGCTGCATAACTTAGTTTGCTCTGGAGCTATCCTTCCTGAGCTAAGACAAAAATGTGTGAGCCGGAGGCTAAAAAACAGTGAGCTAGCTCACACTAACTCAGCTTAGAGGGAACACTGGGCACAACATATATGTCCATCTTTTCCCCCCTTTAAAGAAAGAACAACAGTGTAGGGTGGTGGTGATTTTAGTCATTGAAACATGTGGGGCCGAGAGGGTTCATCCAGTTTGGGGTGGTGGTGGTTAGGAGCGTGGACTCTAATCTGGGAGAACCGGGTTTGATTCCCCACTCCTCCACATGCAGCTGCTGGCATGACCTTGGGTCAGTCACAGTTCTTTCAGAGCTGTTCTGGAAAGAGCAGTTCTTGAAGGAGCTCTCTCAGCCCCACTTACCTCACAGGCAGTGTTCCCTCTAAGCTGAGTTAATGTGAGCTGGCTCACAAGTTTTTAGCCTCTGGCTCACAGATTTTCATCTTAGCTCAGGAAGGATGGCTCCAGAGCAAACTGATTTATGCAGTAGCCAAATCGCTCACTCAACCTTAATGCCAATAGCTGACAAAGTAGAATTTTTGCTCACAAGACTTCAAAGCTTAGAGGGAGCATTGTTCACAGGGTGTCTGTTGTGGGGAGAGGAAGGGAAGGGCAAGCCACTCCAAGACTCCTTAGGGTAGTGAAGGGGGGGTATAAATCTAATCTCCTCCTCCTCCTCTTCTTTATCCCCCCTTTTCCACCCTGCACAGCCAGCCTCCGAATCAGGGCCATGCTCATCTGCAACTAACCTGATTAATGCACAGAGAGCCATGATCTAGACTGAAGTATAGCAATTAAACAGATAATGTGGTTCTGTACTAATATCTCCACTAAAATGTCTCAACTGTTGTCGGTAAACTCTGCCTCTAAGCTCTGTTATCCCCCTTTTACCAGTGCGGCGCTGCAGCTGAGAAAGGGTGAAGCCCCTGAGATACGTTAATGCTGAAGCTTTACAAGACTATTTGAACACTGGCCTCTCCAAGTCCAATAAGTTATCCACTGGGCTGTGTGCTGGCTCTCAGTGCTTTGTATTTTTAACAGTCTGCTCATGATTTTGTAGATAGTGACAGCATAGTCATCTCTACGATATGTTGTCCCCATGTTATGATAGAAAAAAGAGAGTTAAGCATATTTTTTAAAATTAACAAATTCAGGTCTTCTACCTAGGACCCTTTTAAATGGAGACCTTAAGGACGGACCTCCGGTATACAAGGCATGTCCCTTGAATTCCAGGGAACATTTGAGTTTCCACAGTTGGTCAAATAGCATTCCCCCAGCCATTCTAGCTCAGAAATTGACACAAGAGAGAAGGGGCAAAGCCCCATCTTCACACACACCATGGGCCCAATCCAAATTAGGTATTGTGCACATGGGAACTGAGGAAAACCTGCAATTCATGTCTGACTGCTACACAAAGTAGGGCCCCCACAGCCAGTATGGGTTCTCAGTATTAGTGACTGCAGCCCAATTAACTAAGTAGAAACACCTTGTGATAGATGAGTCCAGTTCTGCCTCTCTCAGAGGGCAGCCAGTGAAAGCTGAGGCAATGTTGTGAGGGAAAGTTGACAGCTGACAATGTACGGTTAGGTCAGGGAGAGCTGAGGGAGACAGCAGTGGGACTGAGTCAGTGAAAGAGCATGAATTAGAAACTGTCTGTCGTTTGTAACCGAGGACTGGAAGAATGAAGAGAATTAGGGATCAAAAGTTCGAGCATCAAAAAACATCGTATCCATGTGCCTACAGCACTCCAATGTTGCTTAACAGGGGTCATTTCGTAGAAAAAGAGGTGCAGGAGCTCATTAGCATAACTCATTAGCATAACTTATTTGCATATGCTACACCACCTGACATCACTGGAAGTATGTCAGAAGGCGAGAGAGAGAGAGAGAGAGAGAGAGAAAGAAAGAAAGCTGGCAGAGAGGGGACAGCAACTAATCCAAGCCTCAGAAATATCACTATTCTGGGGGGATAGCTTCAGTAGTGGCTGAATCCTTCAGAAGGCTGGTCGGAGGAACAAGGACCTTTCCAGGGGATGGGGTCATTTTGCTGCAGCCATGAAACAAGCAGGCATTCCCCTGCAAGGGGGGGGGGCTGGCACCAACTCCTGGAGCTGCGCTCCCCCGAACTCCTGCTCGAAAGGACCCCTGTTGCTTAACATTCTGAATTGAAGTTAACTCCTTTTTGTTCATCCCTGCTGACTGCGGGCAAATTGTCTCAGGGAAGAAACAGCACACACAAGCCAGGTAGGCCTTGGCCCAGATATATATACTGTATTGTGGCAGAGTGAAAGGGAACCAGTATTTAGTTCCCTAACCCAATAGCTCAGGGGAATATCTGGGTGGCTGAAAAAGGAGTTGCCCTGTCTGGTGATGTCTCTGGGAAACAGAGTGGAGGCCTAGTGAGTAAATGGATCAGGACTCTCATAAAAATAAATAGGGACAATAGCCCTGACCTGGATAGCCTAGGCAAGCCCAGTCAGGGCCGACCC
Source organism: Lepidodactylus listeri (assembly GCA_029233225.1). Taxonomy (NCBI): domain Eukaryota; kingdom Metazoa; phylum Chordata; class Lepidosauria; order Squamata; family Gekkonidae; genus Lepidodactylus; species Lepidodactylus listeri. The sequence continues at coordinate 20,528,563 of JARCFY010000016.1, forward strand.
TGGCAAGTACTTGGAAGGGAGACCTCCAAGGAATAGCAGGGCCGGGATGCAAAGGCAGGCAAATATCAAGCCACCTCTCTGAAACATCTGAGCCTCACCAGGGGTTGCTAGAAGTCAACCATGACTTCCAGGCATACACACAGACACACCCACACACAAACACACAAAAATACTCACAAAAAAATTAAAAATAAATAGGGACAATATGAGTAGCGAACCTGTGAATGCCTAAACGACCCGCACCTCTGAGTCTGAGCGAGGCTGCGTTGGTTGATAGGGCTGGAGGTCCCCCACTTCTCTTCATCAGGAAGACAGCTCCAGCCGTTAACTATTTCTGCCGCTCTTTGCCAGGGCTTTCCCCCAGTGTGATTACATGATTATTTTTTTTTTAAAAAAAGAGACGGGTCTCTAGGATTGCCCTCAGCATTCTGCCCTTTTCCTTAGAAAATAATCATTTTGTTTGCTGTTCGGGCGGCTACAGCATATTGAGCTGACATTTTGAGAGCACCGTCTCCCATGTCTCCGGGATCTTCCTTGAACAGTGATAGCTCCAGACGGGCCAAAGCTACAGGCCAAAATCTTACTGATGGTTTCCGACTGGTTCCAGACCACCACTCAGATCTCCTGTTCACTTGTGCAAGTGGCCCTGGGATCGCAACAGAAGCAGATAGCACATGCTGCTATGGTCTTCGATTCTCGTGAGCATCTGTGGTTGGCTGTGCTGGATATTCTTCGAAGAATCCAAGATGGAACTTGCCACACTACTTGCCTTTGTCCAGCTTCAGGTGCCTACTTACCAAAACCCCCAAAGAAGACCATCTGGGTAGACATTATCTTTAAGTTCTCACCCCTCCTCCTCACCCTCACCAGAGTAAAGCCAACAAAAGTCATGGCAATATTTAAGTGCTTGCATTCATATTCCTCACTGTATGTTAATGGAAAAACATTCATATGCTTATATGACTGAATAGATGATTCAAGTTTCAGCTCCTTAGTAAAGAAGGTGAAATGTGTGGCAGGGTGCTAATTAGGATTTATTGGCATGCTCTTTTATTTTGAGTCCTGAAAGTGTATTTCAGATCATTAGCACATTCAGAATTTGAAATCTTGCACATTTCCCACTCTCTGTAGCTGTTTCTTTAGAGCTAATGATATGTTACTTGCAAAAGCGGGTGACGGACCCGAGACTCTTATACATCCACACGCATACAATCACACACATTTATATATATATACAGGGAAATAACCCAGAAAATAGCATCACATTTAAAAAAAAAATTAGCATTATTTCAGCCAAGGAACAAAACAAGGCAATAAACAGTCCATAATAAAGAATAGAACACCTTTTCTAAAGAAGTCAGAAATTTCTTCCAGCACTGCTTGGTTCTATGGTCTATCCCGATGGGTTATATTTCAGTTCTCTAAGTAGTTCCTTAATTTGGAAGTACTTTCTCATTCTTCATGAAATCCTTCCAAATGGATTGACTTTACCCAGGAAACGTACATTTTGAGGCTTTGTATTGGGTGAGGGCACAGGCTGGGCCAGTCTGTCCATTAGGCATACCTGGAGCTGGCCTACCCATAGGTAGGGTTGCCAGCCTCCCTCCAGGTGGGACCTGGAGATCTTCCGCTTTTACAACTGACAGAGATCAGCTCCCCTGAAGAAAATGGCTGCTTTGAAGGGTGGACTCTATGGCATTGTACCATGCTGAGGCCCCTCCCCTCCCCAAACCCTCCCCTCTCCTGGATCCGCTCCCCAAAGTCTCCAGGTATTTTCCAACACAGATGTGGCAACCCTACCCCTAGGGCACTGGAGATGAAGAGGCACCCAAACAAAGTCCTGCTGCCACCCTGCCCATCCAATGGGTCAGGGTCTACCATAGTAAGTGGCAGCCCCAAACAGTGCCCCTGCCCCAGTGGGCAGCCTGTGTAGGGTTGCCAGCTCTGTGTTGGGAAATACCTGGACATTTTGGGGGTGGGGCCAGGGCACGGTGGGGTTTGGGGAGAGGAGAGGCTTCAGAGGGCATAATGTTATGCAGGCTAGCCTCCAGAGCCATTTTCTCCAGGGGAACTGGAGCTGAAGATCAATTGTAATAGCGGGGGATCTCCAGGTGCCACCTGAAGGTTGGTAACCCTAAGCCTGTGGCAAGCCTCCTTCCTTCCTTCCTTCCTTCCTTCCTTCCTTCCTTGGTGGTGGCCAGTCCTCTTCCTCCTCTTCTCCCTGTCCCTCCATTGGGGCGGCAAAGCTGGGAGCTGGATGGAGTGGGGTCCTTTTCCAGAGTTGTTTTTTGCCTCTCAATCTGCCCCTCTTAAAAGGCATGGCACCACAGCAAGTCCCTGGTCCAGTGAGGGCAGTGGTAGAGGCTCCTCCACGGTGTGGGCCAGCCTGGGGCACGAGTTGGGAGTTACATGGAACAGAGAAACCACAACTAGGAAAGGTCTCTGCCTACCTGAGGGACGGCCTTTCCCTGCACGTTCCCCAGAAAGCACTTCAATCAGGTTCACAAAACTGCTTGGCTCTCCCTCGGCCGAAGGACGCCGGCTTGACATCGACGAGGACCAGGGCGTTTTCCTTGGCAGCTCCGACCTATTGGAACGAGCTCCCAGGTGAGATCAGGGCCCTGCGGGACCTTTCACAGTTCCGCAGGGTTGTGAAGACGGAGCTTTTCTGGCAGGCATTCCAATAGGAGCGGCATTCTATCAGCCACGCCCTGGGTCGACCTAAAGTTAGAAGTTACCAGAGTGGTTGCACCGCTGAATGTGTTCTTAAATGCACATTATTATATCGCACCGCCATTGTTATGTCAACTGTTATATCAACTGTTTTAAATTACGTTATGGATTTTACATTAAAATGTATACTGTTTTGTTGGTTTTATGTAAGCCACCCTGAGCCTGCCTTGGTGGGGAGGGCGGGCTAAAAGCTAAACAAACAAACAAACAAACAAATTAATTAATTAAGCATCCCTTCCCCATGCGGCTTCTCTGCTCAATCCTTCCCTTTCCTCAGTTACTGTTCTTCTTTTAGAAAAAAGAAAAACATCAAGGGCTTGTTGTATACATTGGTGCACAACGTGTAGGTAGCTAACAGAACACCACTTTCCGTTGTCACCTCCCCCCCCCCTCCAACTTTCCTCCTGTTGTGGTGCACAGAAGCTGAGAAGGCAGCTGATCCCACAATCAATATTGCTGGCTGCTTTTAAAAATTAAACTCTGAGGCAGTGTTCCCTCTAAGCTGAGTTAGTGTGATTCAGCCCACCGTTTTTTAGCCCTCAGCTCACGCATTTTTGTCTTAGCTCAGGAAGGATGGCTCCAGAGCAAACTAATTTATGCAGTAGCCAGATTGCTCACTCTCACAATTTTAATGCCAGTAGCTCACAAAGTAGAGGTTTTGCTCACAAGACTCCACAGCTTAGAAGGAGCATTGCGCTGAGGTATTTTCTAGAAAATGTGTGCAGGGAAATTCTTCTCAGAGTCCCCTTGTGTAGACAAATTACCAAATCCAGTATTTAGGTCCAAAGTATTAAGGAAGAGTGACTGAACTGTCTTGGGTCGTCTATGCATTTTCAAGGTTCCATAAAAAGGGTACTGAATACTGAAAAGTATATGCCACATCCCAGAATTCTGTACAGTAGTTCCTTCCAGCTCCCTTATTGTTCAGTTTAGCCTGAGCCATTTGAGGGGGATACCATTCGAACATTCGGGTGATATTTGGGGAGTGATGTTCTCTCAGAAGGCATCGTTAATCAGCTCCTTTTAATTATGTGCCCCGCCTACCATCGCTTGTGAGAGGGGCCTTTAGTAGGTGGGATGAACCCTCAGCTTTCCCAAATAATACATGTGAATTGTCAACACACACCATACAATTACCTTCTGGCATCTTTTTTTTTTCTTTAAAAGCTCTCAGATATGGGAGGAATAATTTTCCTTCACAAAATCCACAATGACTTTTCCTTAAAAGCAGGTTCATCCGTGCACTTAACCATCCTGTGTTTTTTTTTAAGCAGTTTTTAAAAGTTGCCATTCCATTATGCCATTTTCCAGTCCATTACTACAGAAACTGGCTGTGGAGCCGAGTTATATATTACGGGGGGCAATTTGCCTCCTTGATGAAGCCAGGTTCAATGTTGCCACCGGTTCGAATGGTGCTTGATTACATCCCAGCTCGTCAGTTTTCATATCTGAGTTCCTCTAGAGCTTTGATTAATGTCAACGTGTCCCAGTGATGGAGTACTGTTTCATCTATTAATCTGGTGCCAAGCCTCCTCTACAGATGTTGTTGTTTTTTTTGCATGCCAGTTTACCTGATCTGAAACAAGCAAATCGTTTACCTGTTCTGAAACATGGGCAAATTGTCTACCACTGGGATATGGTCCTTATGAACCAGTGTGACCATCACAACTCATGTGCTGCTATCATCCTATATGAACAAGTGGATGATCACTGCCACAGGAGGTGGCGGTGGCTACAAGCATGGACAGCTTCAAGAGGGAATTAGATAAACATATGGAGCAGAGGTCCATCAGTGGCTATTAGCCACAAGGTATAGATGGGAACTCTCAGTCTGGGGCAAGTGATTCTCTGTATTCTTGGTGCTTTGTGTGGGGCAACAGTGGGAGGGCTTCTAGTGTCCTGGCCCCACTGCTGGACCTCCTGAGGGCACCTGGTGTTTTTGGCCATTGTGTGACAGAGTGTTGGACTGGATGGGCCACTGGCCTGATCCAACATTGGCTTCCCTTAGGTTCTTATGTTCTTAGTACCTTCCTGTTGCCAGGGGGAGGGGATCACAGAGGTAATTTTAAGCTGGGGGGGGGGCCAGAGAGGAAAGTGTTAAACCTCCCCCCTACCCATTGCTTTTCATAAAAAAAATACCCGATTTGGAGGCTGTTTCTGCATTTCCTGCATAAAATCTGCTTTTTCCTGGAACATTTGATAATATGCCTTCACTATTAATATTAATACACATTTAAAGTAATTTCCCACTAGTCCCTAGATAAATTCATGGAAGACACGTCTACCACACTTTAACTAATTGTTATAAGTAAGGATGGCAAAAAGCTATGAAACCAACCTACCCTCATGCAAGGTCGGGATCTTTATCTACTTGAGGGAGTCTTCAACAATGAAGAAAAATATGACTTCATGGATTGATCAAAAGGAAAAGTCTCCTAGCCTCAAACCAGTCTGATGAGGACTGAAAATATTCCAACTGGGCAGAATATTGAGGGCAACAGGAGGAAAAAAAGGGGGCAGGAGAAATTAGCCTGCTGAAGCCCTTGAGACTCCAGGAGGGGAAGACTGTAGGGTGTGTAGGATTTCCAAATAGTCCCAGTCCTTCCACCCACAGTTCTTCACAGGCTCTCAACTTGTCAGTGCCTATTAGTCATGATGGCTGAATGGATTTCCCAAGCCCAGTAGAACAGTGTATCTCTGAATACTAGTTGTGGTGGAAGGGTAAAAACTGATGAGGGTGTACTTGTGGCTCCTTATTAATTACCGGTGTGATCTTCTACATACATCTTTTCCCACACCCTTTCAAGAAAGGTGAAATGTGATGATAAGAACTGTGCAGAAATTACTACTTCGGTCGATTAATCAGCTCCCACTGATTAGAGCACACTTGTATATTTCTCAAACCCATTTTAGTGATGGTGTATTACTGTCACAGAAGAAAGGGGAAAAAGAAAACACTACCGATAACTATTCTTCTAATCATGAAAGGGACCTTTGTTTATTAATCTGTTAAATTACCTCACACTTCGTTTCATAGCCTCAAAACGGGTACTAGTAGCGAGGGCTGGCTGTTTAAATACCATTCAAAAGGTAAGTGATTCATCAACTTAAAAAGGAAAAAAATACCCTTAATTGGTTGACAGCCATAATAAGTTTAGGTGACAAGGGATCTAGTGAAGTGAAGTGACATGGATTCCACCCTGGAGCTAAGGGATGAAAGGACACAGTGAGCTGGACTGTGAAGCAAATCAAGATAACTGCTGACCCATTTTTACCTCATTAGATACATGCTGCCCTCAGACTGGGGGTTTGTCTGTGAAACAAATGTATTTAGAACATCATTCGTAAAGAAACATTAATCTTGATCTAATGATTTCTTGGCACACATCTGGATTCTAGAATATTCCTTTATGTTCAGGGAGAGACATCATACTTCCAGTGGAAAGGAAACCGAATGATTCTGTCCGTCCGTCCGTCTATCTATCTATCTATCTATCTATCTATCTATCTATCATCTATCTATCTATCTATCTATCTCAACCTTAACACATTCCTACTATGATTTGGACCTCACTTTGGATTCCATGGGGCTGCGATGGCTCAGAGGTTAAGACACTGAGCTGCAGACCAGAAGGTTGGTAGCTCAGCAGTTCAAGATACCTAGTTCCGCGTGACAGAGTGAGGTCCTGTCTCTGGCCAACCGAGCAGTTCGAAAGCAAGAAAATGCAAGTAGATAAATAGGTACCGCTTTGGTGGGAAGGTAACAGCATTTTGTGCACCTCAACATTTAGTCATGGTGGCCACATGACCACGGAAAAATCTTTGGACAGCGCTGGCTCTTCGGCTTGGAAACAGAGATGAGCCCCCCCCCCCCCCCCGAGTCGGATTTGACTGGCTTTTGAGCAAGGGAAACCTTTTAACTTTGAGGATTGGAGCGAGTGAAGAGAGAATCAGACTCTTGTTTGTGAAAACTCTTAATGTAAAACATGGGGGAGGGAGGGGGAGGAGAGAGAGCTTTAAAAATAAATGCAAAAGATATAAAGGCTTGTAATAAATAATAGAAGTCAGCTTTATGACTTTTTATCTTCTGTAGGAACAATTTTATGAAACAGCGGATGTAGCAGAATGCTAATAGGTGAGATTTACGGAAATTACCTTCTCGTTTCTTGACCTGTGGAAGAGATGGCACAGAACATTCCTCATAAGCATTGATCTGATGAGTGCAAAGCAGAACCATTTTCATAAAAATCCGCCCCGGGGTTCAAAATCGCTAAGCCCAACCTGTTTTCCTAAGATCCCGCGAATGACATTTCTTTTGTTCTCCATCTGTTAAAATTATCAATAATTAGGGCTGCCAACTTGGAGTTAGGAAATCTCTGGAGATTGGGGGTGGAGTTTGGGGAGGGCTGGTTTTGGGGAGGGGAAGGATCTCAGCAGGGTATAATGCCACAAAGTTCACTCTCTAAAGCAGCTGTTTTCTCCAGGAGAGTTGATCTCTTTCATCTGTTGAGCAGCAATGTGGTGTAGTGGTCAAAGAGTGGCAAACTCCAAACTGGAGAACTGGTTTTGCTTCCCCACTCCTCCACATGAAGCCAGCTGGGTGACCCTGGGTCAATCACAGTTCTCTCAGAGCTCTCTCAGCCTCATCTACCTCACAGGGTGTCTGTTGTGGGGAGAGGAAGTGAAGACAATTGTAAACCACATTGAGACTCCTTAAGGTACAGAATAGTGGTGTATAAAATCCAACTCTTGTTCGTCTGGAGTCCAGTCAGAGGAGTAGCCAGAAAATGTTGGGTGATGCGCAGTGTTCCCTCTCAGCTAAGTTGGTGTGAGCTAGCTCAGTTTTTTAGCCTCCAGCTCACACATTTTTGTCTTAGCTCAGGAAGGATGGCTCCAAAGCAAACTATTTTCTGCAGTAGCCAAATCACTCACTCACAATTTGAATGTCATTAGCGCACAAAGTAGAATTTCTGCTCATAAGTCTCCACAGCTTAGAGGAAGCATTGTTGGGGCATTGGGAAATCCACGGGGGTTGAAGAGAGAGAGATGCAGGGGAAAGAGAAAGAGAGAGAGAGAGAGAGAGATCCCATTGGCAAGAAGGAGGGCGAAGAAGAGAAGGGTCTTTCCTTACCTGCTGGCCATACTCATATGTGTTGAGTGCTTCTAAAGAAGGAGAGCCACACAGTGTGATTAATAATGGTGAGAATACGCTCCCTGCTAAAGTACAGAGTGCATATTCCCCGAGTATTAATCACTCTGGCCGGCTGGCTGTCCCTCTCCTGTAGCAGCCAAGGTGAATAAATGCAGCTGGCAGGTAAGGGCACAGGCAGTGGGAGTTGTGGGGCATGTGCCATGAATGAGGGGGCATCGCCCCTAAATTCCCCACTGTGGCTATGGGCCTGAGGCCAATTGTAATTTTGGGAAATCTCCAGACCCCAGCCAGAGGTAGAAAACCCTATCAGTAATGCCAGAAATGGGGAAGGGGGGGGTCTTTATTTTTACAGAGCTCACAGCTGGAAGAAAAGACACACACTGGGGAGAAATGGTATGACTGGAGGAAGGGTTATGTACACCTCACTTGCTTGCCCCCTTTTGTTCCTTAAATTAGGGATCTTGTGATCTTGGCCATGAGCGAGTGAGTCCTGTGAATTTCCCTCATTCGTTGAGAAGCAGCTAGGGTGAACCAATCTCAGGATTACTTTGCGGGCTGGCAAACACCATGAACGCCTCGTGAACTGGTTAGGGGCTGTGCAACAGCCTTTTTTTTTTTTTTTTTTTTGCTACCAGCCATATTATTTGCATGATCTCTGGGCACGATTGACAGATGGAGCAACCACGAACTCCGTGGAAGGCAGGGGTGCTAGGAAAAGTGAAAACGAATCTGGGAAGGGAGGAAAGATGTCGTCTGTTGTGCTTCGTGGCTACTTTGATGTTTCGCTGCAAGTCACAAAGGTTTCTGGCAAACTTACTTCACGGGGATGCTGAGGGAATTTGCATGGCTGCATAACTACTGCAAAGGCATCCCCCCTCTCCACTGCTCTCTGGGAGGCAGGCAAGGTGAAGGCTCCAACTTCAGTCACTTCAAAGGGCACATGATAAACTATGGACCAGACTTCAGCTTGCTGTGTCTCACCACTCTTTATAAAGTGTAGCGAAGCAGAGAGATTTCCAGAGGTTTGTCCCTTTCCTGCATAAAAGACTAAGTCTAGAAGTGGCAGGGGACGACATGAAAGCACTGTTCTCCATCTTGCTTCTGGGGAGCCACCCTGAGCCTGCTTGTGGGGATGGTGGGATATAAATCAAATCAATCAACCAATAAATAAATAAAACCCTACATTTAAAGGGGAATATTTTGGTAGTGGTGGAAAGCATTGTCAAATCGCAGTGACTTCTGGCAACCCTGGGTTTTCAAGACCAGAGATGAGGGACTGTCTTTCCCCATGTGTACCCCAGAGGACACTGCGATCTGGGACCCAGAATCGGCTGGCTCTCCTGAGCTTTAAGGAGACCAGACTGGTGGCAACTAGGGCCAGGGCTTTTTCGGTGGTGGCTCCACTCTGGTGGAATGAGCTCCCAGAAGAGACCAGGGCCCTGCAGGACTTTCTGCAGGGCCTTCCACCAGGCTTTTGGAGCCGCCACCACCTAATATCTCTACCACCAACAATTGACATCTATGCTGGCGGAACCAGGGCTATTTTTGGGCAGGAATGCAAGGGGAGTGTCATATGTTGAAACGGAGCTCCCACATGGGATAAAAATCTTCAATATTAAAGCAGCCATGGGGAAAATATAACCCCCATGCTCCTCTGCTCTCTCATGCATGCATCTGTGTGCCAGACATAGATGTGGAACCTCTCAGTGAACTCTAACAAAAGACTCAGTGATCACACAGTCTGAACAGCAATCAGTCTGGGGGTTCTTCACAACTGGCGATTATGACACGAGCTAAACCGGGGGAAGGGTTTCGAGTATCCCTCAAACTGGACCCTCACACCCTGCTTTCTACTGCGCTGGTGAAGTGTAATGCTGAGAATAAGCAGGGATCCGGAAAGGCCCCAGTTCAAATGTTGCCTCTGCCACAAATTCAATAGATGACCTTAATCAAGCTGTAGAAAAGAGCAAGAGTCCAGTAGCACCTTAAAGATTAACAAAATATGTGACAGTGTATGAGCCTTTGTGAGTTCCTGCTCACTTCTTCAGATAGACTTAAAATGGGAGTCCATCTGTCCTATTTATTGAAAAGTGGAGTGATTTCAGATGCTGAATGACATTAACAGGCAAATGACACTAGCAAGTGAATGACAATAGCAGGCATGATTGGATTTAGGTGAGATATGCAGAGGGGTAATAGGCGTGGAGAAATCAGCATTGGTAATGAGACAGGAAACCTAGTTCTTGATTCAGTCCAGGTGAATGCATTATTTTGAGCTTGGAAATCCATCAGCCTTGTGAAGACTGGCTACCCATCTTAATTAAACTGTCAGCATCTCAGGCTAGGGCTGCCAGCTGTGGGTTAGCAAATAGATTTCAGGGAGGATTCTCGGTGAGATAGGGTTTAGGGAGGGGATGAACTTCAGTGGGGTATAATGCCATAGGGTCCACCCTCCAATGCAGCCATTTCCTTCAGGGGAACTGATCTCTCTCATCTGCACATCAGTTGTAATTCCAGGAGATCTCCAGGCCACAACTTAAGTTGGCAAGCCTCTTTCATGCCCTGATTCCTCTGAAGCCAATAACTGAGGCTAGGTGGGTTGGCACAAAAGGCAGGGGCTTTTCAGTTGTGGCACCCCAGCTGTTGGATATATCTCCCCTTGACTATTTTCCTGCTGCCAGATCTGTTGAGTTTTCACAGCTAGGTGAAAGTAGGGTTACCAGGACCCCAGTCTGGTCTGGGGTTCCCCTACTTTTGCGGGCCCCTTTCCACTGCTGGCCAGCTTGTCAGTGGGGGGGGGGGGCTGCCTGCAGATGGCCCCCAACATGATGTAATGACATCACCTGGAAGTGACATCATTACCTTGCTGATGTTGGGGGCGATGCTCTAGTTTTTGAGTGAATACGGTAAGATTGGGCTCAAACCATAGAATTTTGTTCAAAGCTACCACATCACTCCTGACAGCAGCAATGCGATGATATCACTTCCGGCCTGGGTTATGTCATCGTGGAAAACGTGCTTTGTGTGTGGGCCAAAAGATCCCAGAATGGACCCAGGAGCCCCCTGCTGGAAGCCAGGTAGGACCTGGCAACCCAAGATGAAAGTGTATTTGTTTATTTGCTGATTTTTGTTTTTAGTTGACTTGCTGGGTTTATTTTTTTGTGGTGGTTTAATAAATCATAGTTTTATTTTCCCTCTGTTGTTGTTCTGGCTTGTTTATCATTGGGTTTGTTAAGTTCTGAGTTCATTATTGTTGTGTGGTTTTGGCTCAGGTATCGTAATTCCCTCGTTCAGATTGGCTGAACAATAAAGACCAGCCATTGGTCCTGACGCCACCCTAGGGAACCAATAATAGAGCCTGGCTTAGGTCCAGTAAGACCTCTTGTAAATAGTTATATTGTATATATGTCACTGTTGTAAGCATATAAGTTTAGGTGCCACTCTTGCTAGAACTGTTCAGAGCTCAATGATGTTTGGAATAAAAGCCTTGCTTTGATTCATCGTCTCCTGACTCTCAATACTTAAAAGGGTTGATAACTGGTTTTATTTATTTAGAAAATGTAGAGTCCTTTATCTAATTTATACACTTTTATTTTGCTTCTACCCTCCTTATCAGTGTCTTGTGAAATGCTGCTAAATTATGGATATAGGTTTTATTATTGTTGTTTTTGGAGTTGTGGGTGTGGAATTTTTTTTTAAAAAAAACACCCCTTTTATATAATATTTTTATATTTTATATGGTACACTGAAAGCCTTAGGCTGAAGAATAGGAAAGAAGTGTATCCAACGAATAAATAAGCCAAGTCTCCTCTCCTCAGACTCCCATCTGCAATATGAGGACAAAACCCTATAATTTATTTAAAATATTACACCTTATAACTCCTAAGACCCAAGGTGGTTAACAAAGAAATAAAAGTGGCAAGGCTACAAAAACATCACAACAGTCCACCGACAAGATAAGAACAATGTGCGAGTTCACAGAGCTCACAAGTTAAAAGCATACTCAAACCTGCCAAAACAGTTTACCCTATACCAAATGCCTTCTGAAATAAAAACCAGCTTTCACTCCTTCCTAGGGATGCCAGCCTCCAGGTGGGACCTGGGGATCCCTAGGAATTACAGCTCAGCTCCAGGCTACAAAGATCAGTTCCCCTAGAGAAAATGGATGCTTTGGAGGGTGGACTCCAGTGTTCCCTCTAAACTGAGTTACTGTGAGCAAACTCACATGTTTTTAGCCTCCGGCTCACACATTTCTGTCTTAGCTCGGGAAGGATGGCTCCAAGGCAAACTAATTTATACAGTAGCCAAAGCACTCACTCAGAACTTTAATGCCAGTAGCTCACAAAGCAGAATTTCTGCTCACAAGATTCCACAGCTTAGAGGGAGCATCGGTGGACTCTATGGCCTTGCACCCCACTGAAGTCCCTGTTCTCCCCAGGCTCCACCCCCAAATCTCCAGGAGTTTCCCAGCCTGGATCTGGCAACCCTCCCCTCCCGAGCCATGAGTCAGGACGAACCTGGCCACCCTGCCTTCCTGGATGCAGTAAGGAGTCCTCACACCCACTCTGGCAGGCCACTCCAGAGAACCGAACTTACTGCAGAACAAGTTCCTGACCTAACTGTTGCCATGCAGAGAATCGACCAGGAGAAGGCTGTCTACAGAACTCAGCTGTTGCATGGGACTATACTGGGAATACGCATTTTGATACGCAGCCTACCTTAGAGGGATCCTGTAACAACACAATTTATGTAAAATGCCGTGAACATCTAGAACACTGTACAAGTGCTAAGTAGGCTTGCCATTTGCCATCCTAAAGCGGGCTATTCCAAACTCTTGGCTCCAATCCCCTGCCATGGAGAAACTGAGGAACAGGAGTAAAAGTGGCTGGGAAATGACCTCATCGTGATGCTCTAGGAATTTCTCCAAGTCTCTATGGTCTTTTCCATAAAGACTGGAGAAATTCCCGGGGCTTCACCCAGAAGTCATGTCATATTCTCCCTAAACTCCACCCTCCCCGAGCACCACTCTCAAAATTTTCCAGCATTTGCCAAGGCAGCGCTGGCAACCATAGTGGTAATTATTATGATGACACGCTTGCTTATGGCTCTAGTGCCAGCATGTCTCATTTGTTCCTCAGGAACTGGCACAATTAAATCCTTGTGGCATTTTCTCACATTCTTACAATCTTGCCATTTTGGATAATTCTCTTGGGGCCTTGTTCTCAAGCACTGAGATTTGGCCATTAATAAAAACACTGTCCTTGGCTAGATCTAACATTGGTTCTATTCACGTTGGCTGCTGGTAGTTCTGCGTTGCTTGGGGAAATTTTTCTCTTCTGACACAGGTCTGTGACAGGGAGGGTTCTTAAAGACCAAGTTCTTTATATACAGAGAGAGAGAGAGAGAGAGAGATGCAGTATTATTTGAAGGCAGACTATAAAAGGCAGCGGTCTGTCCAGCTAGCCTAGAAAATAGAGAGAAGAAAGCCCTTAAATTTCTCCTTTGATCACTACTCCTTGCTTTCCTACTCCAGGTGTCAATTTGGTAAAGGAGAATCAAATACACCACAAAGCAAGTTATTTGTAATATATGCTTGATTTCCCCTATGGCAATACAGCTTGACTACAAAGTGAGGAAAACGATGCCATAGCCGAGAACATTACAAGCAGAGATGGGCTAATGCTCCTCTGTTAGAAACAGATCCCACGTTGTGAGTAGTGTCCTTGAACTCTTTTTTAAAAAGGTTGGTTTGTTTTTTAAATCAAATACTCAAAACATTTTTCTGATGCAGGAAATGTTTTGCACATGTGTGTTCTTGCACTTAGGGGGATCTGGAAACATCCATGCAACCCCCCCCCCCCCCCCCCCCGTTCCCTGCTGGCACTTCAATGGCCAATGGGAGGAAAATGAGGTGAAGGGGGGCACCAGCATGTGGCATTACTTCTAGCAAAAAACCCAGAAGTGATATCTTCTCTGGGAGTTGCCAAAACAATATGATTTACCTCTGAGTTTGACCACAGAATTTATCCATAGAGTTCTGGAAGATCCTAATGCATCACCCCCAACATCATGATATCATTTCCCCCTCCTCTCCCTGTATTGTTGTAGAATCCCTGGGCGGGGGGGGGGGCTGCTTTTCCCAGCACATCTTTGCTACTCTGTCCAGTAACCACCTTCCATTTAAATCTGCCTTGTTCAGCTCCTATTAGAGTAGCCGCTAAGCTTCGTTTTCTTATTGCCAAGCGCTGTTGGATCCCCCATTCTTTGTTCACAAAAGCATGAAATGGAGACCTGTTTTCAAAGCTTTAGGCTTCCCATCCCAGTGTGTGTGTCTCTCTCTCAACATCTCATGTTATTCTGCTCCCTTTTCCTTGCATTCAGTAATATTTTTTTCACCGATGAAGGGGGGAGGACAGCTGCTGAGCAGCCAGGCATGCCCAGCTTGGAGTGGTGGGCAGGCAAATAGGTGAAGGGAGGGAGGATGCTGAGGCAGAGAAGTCCACTCCCTTTGGCTTGCTGCCACTGGGCTTCCCAGGGCATGGCGAGGCTGGGGGGCCATGGTAGAAGCAGAGCCAGAGTCCCCCCACAGGGCTGGTAAGGGGGACAGGATCAGGCTGGGCAGTTGTTCACATGCCAGATGGGGGGCACCACCAGTGCAACACATGCCCAGCTGCTCGCACACTTGCTTCCTTTTTTCCTATGGCAATCCAAGATTAGTGATAAACTAACAACGCAAGACTAAACCAGCTTGTTTTTTTTAAAAAAAGGTGGAAAACCTAGGCAAGAGTGGAACTCGTACACGGATATGGGGGGGAGGCTAACTGAAGAATCTCCTAGTTCAAAAAACATCACCATCACAAAACCGACCAATAAGTAGTGGGAGGGAGGACCTCTAAGTAGTCAGAGGACTGAGAGGCTGAGAGGCTGGAAATCCGAGGGAATGTTTCTGCTTCTGAATTATTTTGGCTTGGAAGCAAAGCAAGGGGAAGAATCACAGCAAAAGCAGTTTCAGAAAAGCCGGGAAAACAGCGAGCTGAAAGCAAACCAAAAGCCGAAGGATGAAAATCAATGCAGCACTTAAGAAGAACCTGACAGATGTGCAAGGTGAAAGTGGGGGGGGCATGCAAAACTTTAAAAATTATGTAACAAAGAGGTGCTGTGAAACCAAGGGGAACCGCAGTGCATAAAAAGCCTATCTCTGTATCAGGTTCTCTGAATTCTCTGCTTTCTTTCTTTTTTTAACAGAAGTAAATCTCTATCCCCTTTTATTACAGAGCTATGCCTTTGCTTTATATCTCCACAACCAAAGGGACAAGAGACTTTTATTTTTAAATGAAAGCTGAGAATTCAGATGGAACCTGAGGGGCAGATAGTTATAATGCTATAACAATATGTCAATTCCTGTTTTAAAATGAAACGAAAAAGCCCCCTCAGGGTGGGAACGGAGATCGCTATCACAGGGTACTGGGGCAAGCAAAATGTGAGGAAACCTATCTTGTGGAAGCCCCACCACTGCTACACTGTATCAGCTGCCTCTACAGCAATAGGAAAACCCTGCAAGCCCATCTCCATGCGGAAAACACCTCATGGGAAAAAAATGGTGGGATGAAATCTGTGGTTCCTCTGCCAGTTCAGGGGCTCAATCCCTGTTTGTCCTGAAGAGCTGAAGGGGGTGTCTTGAGTTCCATCCCCTATGAATACTTCTCCTTTCACCTTAATGAGGAGGGAGAGTTTGGTCTCAGTGGAGGCACACCATAGGCCACACTTCCTGAGGGACCAAACTTGAACCTCTTGTGATGTCCACTAGGACTGATCTGAACATGCTCAGTTGCCCTTAGGACTCAAAGCAATCAACAGACAGCATGTGCTGGGCACACTACTTGCTTCTCTCCAGTCATGCAACCCCAGCAACTGGGAACTAGTGCTGGCAAGCTTATTTCTTCTGCCAGAGGTATGACTGTATGAGAACCATGGGTTGTAGTGGTAAAGATATACTTAAATGATTTATCTGGCTCCCTTAAGAAAAACTGCTACCTTCTCTGTCTAGCTGGCCTAGAAATCCCACTCTTATTATATGCTGACAATGCGGTTCTGCTGCCCCACTGCCACGTTGGGCTCCAGAGACTATCGGACAAATTTGCCATTTACTGTCATTCTGAAGATCTAGAAATTAATCATGGTAAATGCAAAGAACTCCTTTTTCAGAAGGAAGGGAATCCTCCCTTATACCGATGGTCCATTGATAATATCAAAATGCAACAAGTGAAGGAATCTATATATCTGGGAATGGTTTTTGCTTATAATTTGAGTTGGTCCTCTCATCAAGCCATGCTGAAGAAAGCATGACCGTGTACTGAAGGCATCCTAAACTTTTTAGGCACCACAGAGGATGATATAGTCCCATATAGGGCAATTCAAGTTTTCAATATGAAAACTGTCCCAATTCTGCTTTTTGGGGCAGCCATCTGGATCCAATCAGTCAAAGAATCCTTAGACCTCACCCTTCTTTGCTTCCTTCATAAGTTGACCAACACACCGAAATGTGAAGCCGGAGTGTCCCTATGAGCAGAACTGGGTCAACCATCTTTGGAAGTTAAAGTCTGGCAACTGTCCTTCAATTAGTATCTTAAAGTGCTCTGTAGTAACTCCGGATACCTATTTTTTTTTTTAAAAAGCAGATTCTCATAAACCCTCTTGGTCCAAGATTCTTGACACAAAACTCTCTTACTGTGCTAAATCCTGACATTATTCAGGGCCTGGAACCTGCAGCTGTTCTATATCAAGAAGAATATCCAAGAAATGGGTTGTTTGAGCAGAGAAGAAGAGATTGGATTTATACCCCACCCTTCACTACCCAAAGGAGTCTCAGAGCGGTTTACAATCTCCTTTCCCTTCCCCTCCCCACAATAGACACCCTGTGAGGTAGGTGGGGCTGAGAGAGCTCTCTAGAGAACTGCCCTTGCGAGAACAGCTCTGAAAGAACTTATTATGACTGTCCCAAGGTCACACCAGAAGCTGCAAGTGGAGGTGTGGGGAATCAAACCCGGTTCTCCCAGGTTATAGTCCGTGCTCATAACCACTACACCAACTGAGCACATGGTCTTGTGCCCGCATGGTATGCTCTTCTGTATTTTTTGGTATTTGTCCACCAAAATTGCTGCCTTCCTACACATTTTATCTAACTATCCCAAATTACTTTAGAGCTTTCTTATTAACTCGATTAAATGTGCAGCCCACTCCTATTATGAAGGGAAGATTAAGAAAGATTTCTTACTCAGACTGCCTTTGTGATGGTTCTCAGGGGAAAATTGTTACTTTAATATATATTTTGTTAGAGTGCCCTCTTTATATTAGCCTTAGAAATAGATTTTTAACACTGTACCGTGATAATTTTTCAGCTTTGTCTCATCATAAGCTAGTTTAACACCTTTTATCTGACAGATTTCCGAACCTTGCCCTTGCTGTTGCAAAATTTTTCCATTGGTTTAGTGTTGTGTCCAGATGACGCTACTTAACAGATGGGGTTTTGACTGCTCAGGACTTTTAGTCAGATTAAAGGAAAGGAAAGTGGTAAAGGAACCTGGGTTTGAATCCCCAACTCTGTAATGGAAGCTTGCTGGATGACCTTGGTCCAGCAATGCACTCTCAGACTAACCTAACACAGAGGGTTGTTGTGAGGATAAAACAGAGGAGAGGAGAATGACATAAGCAATTTTGGGACCCCATTGGGGTGTACATGAAATAAATGGCAATATGCAACCTTGGTCCAATGTGGATATGGGGGAGGAGGGAAGATGATGATCATTTGGAGACCCACCACACTTTTCTTCAAGAACATAAGAGAAGCTAATGTCGGATCAGGCCAATGGCCCATCCAGTCCAACACTCTCACACAGTAGCCAAAAATACCAGGTGCCCTCAGGAGGTCCTCCAGTGGGGCCAGGACACTAGAACACTAGGACACTAGAAGCCCTCCCACTGTTGCCCCCCCAGCACCAAGAATACAGAGCATCACTTGCTCAATCATGTCACCCCTCAGCCGTCGTTTCTTCAAGCTAAAGAGCCCCAAGAGCTTCAACCTTTCTTCATAGGGAAAGTGTTCTAACCCTTTTATTATTCTAGTTGCCCTTTTCTGCACTTTTCCCAATGCTATAATATCCTTTTTGAGGTGTGGCAACCAGAACTGCACACAGTACTCCAAATGAGGTCGCACCATCGATTTATACAGAGGCATTATGATACTGGCTGATTTGTTTTCAGTTCCCTTCCTAATAACCACCAGCATAGTGTTGCCCTTTTTCATTGCAGTCGCACACTGTCTCGACATTTTCAGTGAGGAAGGGGGTCAATCAAGGACCTTCTATCACCTTGTCTTATCTTCTCAGCTTGAACACCTGAATATGGTAATAGACCCCTGACTGAGGAGACAGACATCCACGATCCAGTGAGGCATTTGTTTGTTTTTTAAAGGGTTCCTTTTCTGAAACTGTATTCAAAGAATCTCGTTCTGGTATTCAAGGCCATTTACAGAAGAGGAAAGAAAGAGCAGTGTTTCAGCAAGGCTTCATCTGCCAGGGATTCCTTTGTTCTGACACTTTGGACTGCAGAGTTGTGTATGAAGCAAAGTCACTGGAATAAATCGTTAGAGAGACCAGCGCTCAGTATGGAAATCACATTTGCTGTGCATTTGGCAGTGTGGCTTCAGTGCTTGTGATGAGAATGGCAGACGTGCACCCTCCACGTTCACATCAGCAGCCACAGCTCCCTGGTACACGTACACAGATGACTGCCCATAGGTTCCACCTTGTGTGTTTGCTTCAAGAAACAAAATTACCATATAACAGGTGAAGCCGATGCTAGAGGAACCTGGAACTACAAAAAATTCCATACCCCTTCTTATGTACAGAGGCTCCCCCAATGGAGGGGTTCAGTTTGTTCAGAATATTTTTCTACTGCCTCTCTACCAAAAATGCTGAAGGCAGTTTAGAGAATAAAAATCTTACACACACCCCCAAATATAACCAGTACCAAAGCCAACAATAATCATATGGCACTAATTAAAACAGCCACAATTCCCTCCCTCAATACCTCCCCCCCCAAAAAAAACCCCTCACAGCTGGCAGTCAAAATTACATCAAAACCAACAGCAGTAGACAAAAAAAGGAGGAGGATGAAACACATAATTAAAAATTAACCAAAAATCTGGGGGGAGACCCATCTTGGAGTGGTGCCAAATAACAGGTAATGGTGGCACGGTTGGTGGGAGAGGGAGAAGGCATTCCAGATCTTGGGGGGGGGGGCAGTTAACGAAAAGGCCCTATCCTTTGTGACCACCCACCTCACCTTAAAAAGCATGGGGACCCAAAGGAGAACCTGAGATCAGGAGCATAAAGTTCTGGCAGGACTATATGAACCAGGTAGTCCTTTAAATGCCAGCTTCTTTAGCCTGTATAAATCAAAATCACCACATTGAATTAGGACCAGAAGCAAACAGGGAGAGGACAGTGAAGATCTCTCAGTGCTGGAGTATATACTTCCTGAAGTATACATTATGTAATGTTTACATCGCTGTTTCATTAGACCATTGTTTTATTTTTGTTGTTCGATTCCATACCTCCAGAATTCAGTGGTGGACAAAGATAAATAAAATAATAAAGATTTGTTATTCATCACATTCTCCATGGCCAAAAATGGATACTTGTATGACCTTTACAGGCATTTATTTTTTCTTCCCTAAACTTGTAGGAAAAATATGGCCCTTCATGGATAAGCCCCTTAACCCTCTGGCAAGTTTGGTGTAGTGGTTAGGAGCGCAGACTCTAATCTGGGAGAACTAGGTTTTATTCCCCACTCCTCCACAGGATGCCAGCTGGGTGACTTTAGGTCAGTCAAAGTTCTCTCAGAGCTGTTCTCTCAAGAGCAGTTCTCTTAGAGCTCTCTCAGCCCCACCTACCTCACAGGGTGTCTGTTGTGGGGAGGGGAAGGGGAAGGAGATTGTAAGATGCTCTGAGACTCTAAGTGAAGGGCGGGGTATAAATCCAATCTCGTCTTCTTCTTCCTGCCTCACAGAAGCTGACTGAAGGCTAAAACATAGCAATAACATAGCATAGTATGTACCCCAGAGAGCACTTCGGTCTGGGGCCCAACACCGCCTTGTGATACCAGGCCCCAGAGAGGCCAGGCTCACTGTCACCAGGGGGAGAGCTTTTTCGGTGGCGGCCCCTTCCTGGTGGAATATGCTCCCAGAGGAGATCAGGGCCCTGCGTGACTTGATGCAGTTCCACAGGGCCTGCAAGACGGAGCTCTTCCGCCAGGCTTTTGAATAAGGGCCGCCGCCTCTGTTCCTCTCCCTCCTATGCTTCACCATCAACAAGGGGCCCAGTGAACAGTGAACAATGAACATCATCTGGCTCCGTGACATAGTTTCGGGGTCGAGAGGGGTATGGGTAGTTGGTTCACCATCAATTTTAATGGAGTTGTACTAAATTTCCTGCCTATAGAGTTTTAATCTGTCTTAATTTTTATTGTATTTATTGTTTTATGATTCTTGGCATGTCCAAGTCGTGTAAGCCGCTCTGAGCCTGCAACTGTGGGGAGAGCGGCCTAGAAATCCAACAAATAAATAAATAAATAAATAAGAAGGACCACTGAGCAGCACTATCATGACCCTCAGACAAAGTTTCCCTCTGGTCCCCTCTCACAACACCCAGATTCAACCCAATCATTATATGGAAATAAATCACATGACTTTCCCAGCTCCATGGACTTCTAGGGTGACCAGGTCCCGTGGAATTTTGTCCCATCCCCATCCCAGGGCTGCCAGGCAATGTCTGACAACCAGCGAGAGAATTGTGTGTGCGTGTGAGAGCATCCTAGGAGAAAAAATAAACAGAAAAGCAAGGCCTCATATACTTACAGGAGAGTTTTACCATAGAGTTCCTGGCAATTTCTAAAGCTACCTTTTGTCACTTCTGGGTAGCTCTAGGAATTGCCAGGAACTCTGTGGTAAGGACTTCCCATAAGTAGACAAACCCTTATTTTTCTTTTTAATTTTTCTCTCAGGACCTGGGGCAGGAAATTCCCCACTCCCACTGGGGCTTAGCAGCTCTACTGCCCCCTCTTGGCAGAGGGGGTTCAGAGGGTAGCGATCTGGACTCTTTCAAGGGAGGGCTGGATAGAAATGTAATAAACCGAAAGTGTGTTGTGCGGTAGAGCGACAACTGTGGACTGAGGTAGGAGATGGGTTTAGTGAAGCATACACATTTCTGGTCGTGGCAGCTGGGTCTTGGGCCGGGTCAAGGTGACCTTGAAAGTGATGGACAGCTCAGATCCATTTAATCCTTCCTTATCTGTTTCCATTATCTTATCGCAGTGCTTTGCTTTCACCCCCATCAGGCTGCATGCATATCTTACTAGATGGGGACCTCTTATGCCAAGGTCATTTTCACAAATGATGCCTCCATTGTGTTTTTCATCTCCTAGAGCACTGGTCTACAAATCAGTGGGCTGGGACCCACAAACGAGAGGGGCCCTGACCTAAGATGGGGGTTCTCAGTGCTGTTCACTACTATTTCTTTCTTTTCATTTGTGGAGAGCATTGTAAACAAAAGAGGGAGCAAGGAAAGTATTGCGTCAAGCAGGTAAGTACGACTTAGATTCCGAACAAGGTTTATTGTCCATCTTGAACAGGCACAACAACTTCTGCACCAGTAGCGTGACCAGGTCCGGGTTGGGAAATATCTGGAGATTTGGGGGCTGGGGGTGGAGTTTTTAGTTCTTATTAGTTTTTTTATCCTTTGTTATAAAAAAATCTCAATAAAAATTATCATGAAAAACAACAACAACAGGAACTGGAGCAACCTGCCCCTGCTGCTCAGGGAAAAATCAAAACATTGGGAGATAGAGCTGCATATTTCCTGTTACATGGGTTTGCCAGCAAGTGGTGGAGGGCATACATGGCATGCACAAGGTCCCATGTTCAATCCCTCGCATCTCTAGTTCAAGGCCATCAAGTTGTCAGCACTTCAGTAGGGTATAATGCCATACAGTACACCTTCCAAAGCAGCCATTTGCTCCAAGTGTAGCCAGTTTGGTGTAGTAGTTAAGAGCGTGGACTCTAATCTGGGAGAACCAGGTTTGATTCCCCACTCCTCCACATGCAGCTGCTGGTGTGACCTTGGGTCTGTTACAAGTTCTTTCAGAGCTGTTCTTTTATGGACAGTTCTGGAAAGAGCTCTCTCAGTCCCACTTACCTCACAGGTGTCTGTTGTGGGGAGGGGAAAGGGAAGGGGATTGTAAGCCGCTCTGAGACTCCTTCAGGCAGTGAAGGGCGAGGTATAAATGCAATCTCCTCCTCTTCATCTTCTTCAGTTGAACTGAACTCTGTTGCCTGGAGAGCAGTTGTAATAGTGGGGGGTCTCCAGCCACCATCTGGAGGTTGGCAACCCTATGCATCAGCCTAGTCCCAGGCCAGAACTCCACCTTTCTGATCCCTGTCCTACAATACTACATCTCCCAGCAGGCCTGGTTGTTTATAGCCACTGCTCTATCTAAGAACACTAGAGAAGGTCCAGATGCAATGGAGGAAGGAGCACCTTTATCTTTAATATTTGTGAAAAAGAGAGAGACTTTCAACAAGTACAGCTTCTCTCTCCCCTGCTGCATGACAACTGGCATGTACCAAAATTTTCCCTTGTGCACAAGCATTAAAGGTACAGGAAAGGTACAGGAAAGAGAAAAGCAAGCAAGATGACAAAAGAACTGTAAATGGGTTCTGTGCAGTACAGCAGGACGCAGGGATTTATTTATTGATTGATTGATTCAATTTATACCCCGCCCTCCCCGCAAAGAGGCTCAGGGCGCCATTGCTGAGTTCCACTGATGGGGGATACAGTGCCTGTATTGGATGACACTGGGAACTAGCACCAGAGGTGTGGGGCTGCAGCCATAGTGCTGTTCAGATGTGTAGTTACTGAATGGCTAGCAAAACCTGTTACTTTACTGGGATGTGATACTGTCACCCACAGCCAAGCCAGGTTTTCCTGTTTATTTAGAAGCTGTGTGCCCTCCACCAGTGCTTAGACATCTCAGCCCTTGGACATCTTCCAGTAATTCCCAAGCGAGGTTACTGAACCTCCTGTCAGCAGCATTCAGCAGTGGGAGCTAGATCCCTCCTTGTAAACCACCGCGCAAGCTGCCGCTGGTCCCATGATGCAGTTTGGGATAGCAGTTGGGTCCCGAGTCTGCCTTCCTGCCCTAACACTGAATGGCAAAGGTGACGTTGACTGAAGTACGTGGTCAAATGAAAACCAGTTCTGTCCTGCTGTCTGGCTTGTACCAGCACTCTCAAGTTATAGCATAAAAAGCAGCAGCTCGCAAAGACACCCGGAGACAAAAGCAGACAATATCATAAAAGGAGTCTTCGGGACATGGCTCGATGCCAAACGGAGCACTTGTAGAAGCAGCTCATATCTTGACAGTGCAGGAAAGCTCTCTGACCATTTCTGTACAAATGCAAACCTCTGCATTGGCATTCTTGAATAATCGACGTTTGTAAAAATTTCCGCACAACTTTTTGCCTTCCCAGGAGTAGATCCAAATTTAGTGTCCCATTACCCTGTGTTTTCCAAATCCCCTTTTCTGTGATTTCCCCCCCCCCTTCAGATCTGAACTCACAGCTTTCCAGTGTTGAATTCCCAATTTTGACTTTTGTGTCGTCAGTGTCACATGTTCACTCCCCTCCTGCCCCCCTAGGTGGTTTCCTGAGCAATCCACTAATTTTTAAAAGCATAATGCTGATTGCTTTACAACATATTTTCCCCCGTTATAATATAGCAATGTCATAATGTTGGGACAAAACAAGCAGCGTTTTCATGTAGACTTCTCTATGCAATTACTCGTCCTTTCCTTTCCTTTCCTTTCCTTTCCTTTCCTTTCCTTTCCTTCCTTTCCTTTCCTTTCCTTTCCTTTCTGTTAAATACTGGGTTCCATGGATGTGCAGACCCCACATATAGTGATCAGCTCGGCTTTATTACTGATCCAGCAGTTACAAGACTAAGACCTCAGGGCAACAGCCCTGTTTAAACAGTATGCAAAACCCACACCTAAACCCACCCAACTCCCAACGATAGGCTATTTACATAACATTAGTTCCTCATTAGTCACCTCCAGAGTCCTGGTGGGCTATTGTTCTAGAGCTCCAAGCTCAGCCAGTCTCCGGTAGACAGTTCTGGAATGTTCCAGCCCTGATACATAACACTTTCTTTTCTTTTCCTTTTTTTTTTGGTGGGTAGGTTTTGACGCCATGCACTTGTATTGTTTCTTCATTCTCCTCCCCCTTCTCTTCCCCTAAGGCTGCCGGTGTCCCCCCCCTTTTAACAATGTTACAACATTGCAGCATATGCAAAAAAAAAAGGAGGTTTCATACATGACGACACATTTAGTGTGCTTCATAATTATTGAATAATAGAGTTATGAACTGGTGTATTCAGTTCGACAATCACCAGCCATTTTCTTAGTTGGCGACTCAGGAGGAGCTGGGGACCTTTGAAATGGCAGCAACCATGCTGTTCCCCATGATACATCCAGGCCTTTTTCTTTTTTTTTTACAATGCTATGATGTTATAACGTTACAGCACATCCACAAAAAAGGAGGTTCCATCACTCCTGAAGTACGTGATGACACAGCCACACAAGCTCTTTTCAAAGGAAGTGAGGAACACACGGGGAGGGTCAGATCCAAAGTCAAGCAAAATTCCCCCCCAAAGTAAATGCCTTTTTGCAGAAGGGGTGCCGCAAAGTCAGAGCATCAGCTGGGGATTCAACTCACCGGGAAACCGAGGCAACACTGAGGTGTGGGAAAGGTCTCTTGTGGATTTACAAGCATTTCAGGTTGCGTTTTACAAACCATTTGCAGAATCAAATGGCTGAACTAATTGGAAAGAGTGCTGACGAGTGGGAACAATCCATCTATTCTACCATGCTGGCGTATCATAATGTTCTCAATAACTAAACCTGGGAAGAGATGAACAACATGAATAAGATTCTCCTTTATTGTCTGTATCTCAAGACTCAGCAAAAGCCTGAATAAATATTAGCCACAAGGTAAAAAGGCCCAGTTTATTTAAGTTGTACAAAGGGCAGGCCATCCTATTAAAATTCTCTACTCCATTATCCTTCACGCACAGGGCAGAGGGTCATTACTTCATCTAACAGGGAAGAAGGCTCCTAGCTGTAATACTTTGGCATTAAAGTTCAGAGTCAAGAATGTGTGTATTTTTTAAAAAGATAGCTTGATTTCTGCACCAGTGTAACTTATTTTGTTTTAAATCTGTGTTACAAGGAAAAACTGGCCCACTTCAACAAGCGACAGACTGGGAAACAAGCTGCTCCCATAAACAAGATCTGCTGTAAAGATTTTGCTACCTGTTTTCCAGCTGGAACTGTTTGATTAGTTGAAATGGGAGTGAAGTGCTCCCAGTTTTGACCCGTAAATGGCATTCATGTAGGACTTTTTCAGACCTCACGATTGCGCATACTGGGGAGGCAGCCACTGCGCAGAGATCGTTCCGATACGTACAACCACCCTGTTGTGTGAAAAGGGCAACTTGTAGATTCAGCTTGGGTACACTCCGAGCAGAAGCTTGAGAAATCAGGATTCTTCTATCTGATAAGAATGCCAAGATTACTCATCAAATAGCTAGGTTCTGTCTGGTGATATTTAGGTATCGGAAACCGTACTGTAACTAGAGTTTAATTTTAAATTGCTTCATTCTACTGTGTGCCTGAATTTTCAAGTGCAAATGTTTTATCTGATTGGTCAAGTGACCGTAATAAAGAATGAAAGAACGAAAATCAGGGTTTGGTTTAGGGGGTACAGAGGTATGGCAACAGCACGTATTGGGAGGACCATGGGAAGTATGTGGTTGGCAGGCTGTAGATATGCGTGATAGTCATGTCTGAAGAGCTCAACCCCACTGACAGAAAAAAAGTATCAGTGTGCCTTAACGTCAATGTGTGCTTCAGCAAAAGTCGGAATGGCAAGTCATTTAGGCAGGGTTGAAAACCAACCAGAATGTCAGTCCAGAATGCTGAGAACCTTGTGGTGAATGCATTCGGAAGGTAAAGATACCATTTCTGACACCCATTCTCACTTGCGAGCCAAGCCTCAGATCACCTTCTCTTGCTTTTGCTGCTCCCTGTCTGACTCAAATGCCATGCTGAACAGCTGTGTAGTAGCTGTGGCCACAGAGGCTGGTTTCCTTCTGCTTGGTGTAGTGGTTAAGTGCGCGGATTCTAATCTGGGAGAACAGGGTTTGATGAACCCCACTCCTCCACAAGCAGCTGCTTGGGTCAGTCATAAGTTCTTTCAGAGCTGTTCTTTGAAGGGCAGTTCTCGAGAGAGCTCTCTCAGCCCCACCTACCTCACAGGGTGTCTCCTGTAGGGAGGGGAAGGGATTGTAAACTGCTCTGAGACTCCTTTGGGCAGTGAAGGGCAGGGTATTATTCCAATCTCTCTTCTTCTTTGTGCTTCCTTTTGTACCCGCAAAGTAGGTGAAATCAATTTCCTCCTGGTGTCAGGTGATTAAATGACGCCATGGTGGGGTGGAAAACCACAGCTCCGCTGGGGCTGTGCAAAACCCCGCATGTGCAAACTGCTGCAGGTAATGTTGATCAGACAGGTGTACCAAATGTCCCATTATATAGATTGTACTGGCTCACGATGCATAATCTGCCTTGAGTCTCTGAGAGAAAGGTGGACTATAAATAACGTAAATAAAACAAATAAGCAAATAAATAGTCAGACATTATTTTTTCAAAAAAAAAAAATGGCAGTGTGTTTATTTCCAAGTGACTGACTTTTTAGAATTTATTCTTTATTTACACAGTGGGCAGCAGAGCATGGCAAAGCGGTGGCAACATGTAGAGAGGTTAATGTGCGCAGAAAGCAATCGGGGGAAGAGGCACCTTGGGAAAGAAGCAAATAGGGTCACATTAGTGAGCAGCATGATCCCACCGGGCACCATATCAGAGATCCCTGGGATAGGGTGCCACGCTAGATCTGGGAGACTTGCGTTCTAGTCACCCCTCTGTCAAGAAGCTTGCTTGGTGACCTTGAGCCAATCGTCCTTTGTCTCAGCCTCACCTACCTGTAGGACAAGGGGGAAAGAATGTGAATTCTGAATGTGATTTCTGACACTTTCTCCTTGGTATATATATTGACAGCTGTCACTGTGCCTTTGAAAGTTTAATCACAATAGATCCAGATCTTGGGGTGTGCCCTGGAAGCTTCTGATTAGAGAAACTTATAGCAGAACATACATATTTTATAACTGCATTTTTTTTTGTAGAAGAAGACATATTAAGCAAAAGTATTATTAAGATATTATTAAGTAAAATATTATTGAGTATTATTAAAAGTATTATTATGCTGGATGAATAACAAGCTGGAATTGAGATTGCTGGGAAAAACATCAACAACCTCAGATATACAGACGATACCATTCTAACGGCAGAAAGTGAAGAGGACCTCAAGAGCCTATTGCTAAGGGTGAAAGAGGAGAGCTTGAAACTCAACATCAAAAAAACTAAGATCATGGCATCTGGCCCCATCACTCCTTGGCAAATAGAAGGGGAAGTTGTGGAAATAGTGACAGACTTCATGTTCCTGGGATCCAAGATCACTGCAGACGGTGACTGCAGCCAGGAAATTAAAAGACGCCTGCTCCTTGGGAGGAAAGTGATGGCAAACCTAGACAGCATAACAAAAAGTAGAGACATCACCCTGCCAACAAAAGTCCGTACGGTCAAAGCAATGGGATTCCCAGTAGTAATGTATGGCTACGAGAGTTGGACTATAAGGAAGGTCGAGCGCCGAAGAATAGATTCTTTTGAATTATGGTGCTGGAGAAGACTCTTGAAAGTCCCTTGGACTGCAAAGAGATCAAATCAGTCAATCCTAAAAGAAATAAACCCTGACTGTTCCCTGGAAAGACAGATATTGAAGCTGAAGCTCAAATACTTTGGCCACCAAATGAGAAGGGAGCACTCACTGGAGAAGACCCTGATGCTGGGAAAGACTGAAGGTCAAAGAAGAAGGGGACGGCAAAGGATGAAATGGTTAGACGGTGTCATTGATGCAACGAACATGAAATTAAGCAAACTCCGGAGCACGACAGAAGACAGGAGGGCCTGGCGTGATATGGTCTATGGAACGCGTAGAGTCGGACTCGACTGTGTGACTGAACAACAACAAAAACAACAAATTATTAAGAGCCTCTGCAGATGGAATTAGGACGCAATAGAAATGGAATGCGAAAGGTGCAGGGATGCCAGAGAAAGTTTAACATGAGTCATACCCTTTATCAGCTAGCTCTCCATATGCAGGTCAGAAAGGAACCCAGTGTTCTGAAGACAAGATAAACAAGTGAAATTACTGACACCACTGAGAGAGATGCACTGAGTCAAATTATGCTTGTATGATGTTAACTGCCAGGTACCAATTAGAGACCCTTTAATGTGTAAACTATATGTGATGTCATTTGGGGTATAAGACCTTCTGCCCTTCCTGGTTATGGCAGAATACAGCTTTGGAATTGCTGGAATGCTAAGGCACTCATCAGCCCTATATTCCCTGTTACGAATGCATTAAATAGATATTCATCTAACTCGTTGGACTCAGACTGTGTGATTCCAGTTCGGCCACGGGATCACGCAGGCACACATTTGTGCATCATATCTCACAAGATTATTTGAGGATATAACAAGGAAGAGAGTTTGCTGTTCTGAGCTCCTTGAAGGAAGGGCAGAGAAAATGCATTGAACAGCTTGCTGGACCACTAAGGGCAGCTACCTTGGATTGTTGTTCCTGGACTGGGAGAAGGAATCCAGATTCTCCCCTGGTGCAGTATCCTATAGGCCTTTCATAAGTTAGCTATATTTATGGCAGTACTATTAAGAATACCATGGAGAGTTGCCAATCCCCAGGAGAGGCCTGGAGATTTCCAAGAATTACCGAGATTAATTTCCATGGAGAAAATTGAAGAGAGGGGTGGACTCTATGGGATTAATACATTTCTTTCTCTCTTTTTTTGAAAATAATTTTTATTGAAGAAAACATTTACCAGAAGAAAAAACAAAGTTGCTCAACATATCAACATTGTCAATGTAGGAAAGTAATTTCAGCAAATAAGTAATTTGTCATAACACGTATGTTCAGCTAACAGATTAACAGTACGTGACTCGTATCTGATGACTCTACTCAGCCCTAGTTAAATGAAAAACAAAAAAGAAGAAAAACGTCCAAAATACCTTCGCCTCATAGAATATGAGGTAGTAAAAGTCAGAGAAGAGTGTGACAGAAAGGCGATAGATAGATTCAGAAATAAAGCCAAGAGGAGTGGCTAGGTCTTGGGGGAGTAAGTTGTTTTCAGTCATATAGTGTAGGAAGGGGTACCAGGTGCACATGAGGATTAACACATTTCTGAAGGTTTCCCCCTCCCCAAACCCCACCTTCCTCAGGCTTCCGTCCTCAAATCTCCAGGAATTTCCCAACTGGGCCCATAGCCACGGGGGGCCCTTGGGGCAACGCTCCCTCTTGAATTTGCCCTGCCCCCTCATCTCCCTGCCCCCTCATCAACAAGTACCCCCCTCAGTGAACCAGCAAGTCACTAATCTAACTGATATTAACCTAATTAAGCTCCCTGCTCACAAGCTGCATCTCCACCCCCTGCATAGAGATGCTATAAAGACCTGATACGGTGGCTGGAGGAGGCTGCTTATTACTTTGGCCTGCAGACGGTCACCTTTTATGTTGTTCTTCCTGTGCTTAATTTTTGTGTTCCAAAGTTGTGTGTGTGTGTGGTCTCAGTGGGTGATTTCTTGCTAGTATAGTATTATTTCTCCCATTTTGAATATTGTAGTAATAAGGGTATGAGCAAAGACCAGTTTTGATGTATTAGAATTTTAAGTGGTTATACTCAGATTTTCCATGACTTTAACATTTGTAGGCTACTTTGAGTCCTGTGTTCCAGGAGAAAAGCAGCACAGAAATATGCTACATAAATATATTAAATCAGGTTCACAGATGCTCAAAACATTGGGGTGTGCGTGTGTGTGTGTGTGCTTGTTTGATGTTGGATTGAGTCAAGGATGTTACTAACAAGATGGTGCCATTTGCTATAGCAACTGAGAAAATTAGAAAGAAATGCATCCAATCAATTGCTGCTCTGTGCTCTGGAGATGATTTCCCATATGCTGATGTTCTCTTTTTCTTCTCAATAGGACTTGGCCTTAATTGGTGAACATATCAATGCCTTGGCATTTACGACTGTAAATAATAATAATGACTCTTCTTAGCTGGCTGTTTCCATGCGATTTGCTCTTCCTGGGCCATAAATGCAGAGCTTTGTTGTGCTTTGTAATGACCTGATATTATACACAAACACATTTGGCTGAGTGATGGAGAAGATCCGTAAGGATGGAGGAGGAGATTCCGTCCTGACCAGCAAGGCAGAATCAGCCATTTTCTCCAGCAGCCAGGAATAGGATTATTAGTTATTTACACCAATGCACTCTATCCAAGTCTATGTGTGCCATAAAAATCAACAATAAATGCTTAGGTATATGAAATAGGTATATGATAGCTGAGGTTCATGACTTTCTGGGAAATCCAGAATTTTAGCTTGGAAGATTATGGTAGCAATGGAGAGAAGAAGGGGAGAAAGAGGAAAACTTCCAGTCCGGTGCCCAGGAATCTAGATCTTGAAATGGAGCTTGAAAATCCAGCAGTTTCTGAACATTTCCCTTCATTTCCTGGACAGAGAGCAAGAGGTCTTGTTGAGCCCGCCTGTGGACAAATTTGAAATTTGCAGAAAAGTTAGTGGGCACTACAAAGTAACTGCTGAGGGGGTAGGTCCAATCTCAAAATGTCTACCATGGGGGCAGGACTGGTTGTGTCCTTTGATGAAGAGATGCTGTTCAGTTTTGGTTTCCCAAGACACGGGCCCCTTAGAGAGAGGGTGTGAAGGCCCGCGATGTAGGAAAATCAGTATCTATGACAAAGGCAAGGGCACACAAGGGTCCAGTATGAACTGCGCTGACAGGGAAAAACCTGGAGCTCCCTGGAATTGTTTTGTTTCATTCAGCACTCTTTGGTTTTTATACCGCAAGATTCAAGAAACAAACTGGCGTCAGGAAATTCACGGACAGGTCAAAAGGTACCCCAGAAGCACATCACTAGTATTCACAGCTACAGAGCACTTTTGCTGCTGAATTGTCCCATGTGGACTGGAAGGCCACAAACTAGAGAGCCAGTTTGGTGTAGTGGTTAGGAGCGTGGACTCTGATCTGGGAGAACCGGGCTTGAGTTCCCACCCCTCCATATGCAGCTGCTGGTGTGACCTTGGGTCAGTTGCGAGTTCTTTCAGAGCTGTTCTCTCATGAGCAGTTCTCAAAAGAGCTCTCTCAGCCCCACCTACCTCACAGGGTGTCTGTTGTGGGGAGAGGAAGGGAAGGAGATTGCAAGCCACTCTGAGACTCCTTTGGGTATTGAAGGGTGGGGTATAAATCCAATCTCCTCCTCCTCCTCCTCCTCCTCCTCTTCTTCTTGCAGACTGAGATAGTGGCATCAGCCTGTGTGGAATTCCTACATCAAACCAGGAGATTACAGAGTTCTGGAATTCTAGATGGGTTGGAAGGGGATCTGCAGAACATTGCAGGCTCTTCAAGTCTCCTCTCGTCCCGATCAAGATTCTTTCTCATATCGTTAAGGTCATGTTTAATTAAGACAGGCTACAGGAGGCTGATCAATACAGGGACCCCGAGATGTGTTCTCAAGCAATATTTCCAGCTGTCCTGATAGGGAAGCGTGCCATCCATCTTAGCCCGGCTGTCAGTGCAGGCGAAGAGGGCTTTGCTCGTTTCACGGCCTCGTTTCAGTTCCCGCATGACATTCCCTACCCTTGGCATATCCCATCCTGCAAATCAATTATGACTGGCATTAGCTCCTTCTTGCCTTCACCCCTCTCAGATATCAGCTCGGCGAACATCAAGCATTTGCGTCTCGGCTTTATGTCTGCTCCTCTCAAATCTCCCCGTTTTACCTGCTTCTAAAGAATATCTGCTGGCTGTAAATGTCACACACGATTCCGTTCCCCATTCAGCATCATTACTGCAGTTGCTTTCTTACCGTTTCTGAAAGTTTCCCAGGAACCTCACGTGTTATTTTGATCCAAGGCCAGGATGAGAAATAATGTTCTGTTCTCCTCTTCCAACCTGAATGCAGCCCAAATCAACACGATCTGATTCTGATTAATTTTTATGAAGTCACGGGGTCCTCTTTCCCCCAAAGGTGGAATCTACAGCTCATTATTTCCTGGAAATTGGGGTGATTCTGGACACTTGTACACCAATAAGCTACACAAGCTATGATGAAACTGATGAAACTTTTTTTTTAGGGGGGGGGTCCCCTCACCACTTTTGGGGGT
This sequence comes from Lepidodactylus listeri, assembly GCA_029233225.1. Taxonomy (NCBI): domain Eukaryota; kingdom Metazoa; phylum Chordata; class Lepidosauria; order Squamata; family Gekkonidae; genus Lepidodactylus; species Lepidodactylus listeri. The sequence goes on from JARCFY010000016.1 coordinate 20,560,933, forward strand.
GAGGCAGGTGGCCTAAAGGAAATTGGTCTTTTCAGTTTTCAGCTTTGCAGAGCCAGTTTGGCATAGTGGTTAAGAGCAGTGGACTCTAATCTGGAGAACCAGGGTTGATTCCCCACTCCTCCACATGAAGCCAGCTGGGTGACCTTGGGTCAGTCACAGTTCTCTCAGAGCTGTTCTCTCAAGAGCAGTTCTTGAAAGGGCTCTTTCAGCCTCACCTACCTCACAGGGTGTCTGTTAAGGGGAGAGGAAGAGAAGGAGTTTTTAATTCTTTGGGTAGTGAAGGGCGTGAGTATAAAGCCAACTCCTCCTCCTCCTATTCCCCCCACCCCCAGTTTTGGAAATCCATTCCATTTCATCTTCATCTGAAGCCTTCTCTGGACATTTCTCAGCACCAGGAAAAGGCTTTATTTATTTCAAATAGAATTAATTAATTTTCGGTTCAAGTATATATTTGCTGTTTTATGGTAGACTTGGATTTTATTTGCGGTTGTGTTTTGTTGACTGAGGTTTCATGGTTAACTAATGGGGGGCCTACAAGGACCCACATGGGAGGGGCCATCCCATTCTCGCCTCCCTGCTCATTTCTGTAGCTCTTGCTATGATAAGCAGCAGCTTGTGGTAGGACATGTGCTTCCTCCAGCCACTTCTAACCCGGTAATCAAAGGCGGGGCTTAGAGCAGAAATTGTGCAAGACATGTATCCCACTCCTAGCCACCACCTACCAGGCTGCTGAGATCTTGAGGTGTAGAGTACAATCATGTATCATTGATGTTACTGTGCTTAGGCTGTGGCAACTGTGCACAAGTTTCCACCATTAGTATAGTGAGAGTTCATTCCACTTTTTAAAAAGTTGTGATGTCTGCCTTTGCATGAATGTTGCTTTTAAAAAAAAACAAAACTTTTTTTAAGTCTGGGGGTTTTCCTATAAGTTTGTAGAAATATTTCTTTTCCATACCTGGCTCCTTTGTGTAGATTTTTTGATCCACCCTGCGAGGTCGTTCAGAATTAGATATATGATTTGCTTCTATGTGATTTGTTTCATTGGCTCCACCTGATTAGCTGCAGACCAGAAGGTCTGTAGTTTGGCAGTTCGAGACCCGAGTGCCGCGTGACGGAGTGAGCTCCCGTCTCTGGCCCCAGCTCCTGCCAACCTAGCTGTTCGAAAGCAAGAAATTGCAAGTAGATAAATAGGTACCGCTTTGGTGGGAAGGTAACAGGTTCCGTGTGCCTCAGCATCTAGTCATGCCAGCCACATGACCATGGAAACGTCTTCGAACAGGGCTGGCTCTTTGGCTTTGAAATGGAGATGAGCACCACCCTTTAGAGTCAGATTAGACTAAATCTCGAGCAAGGGAAACCTTTATCTTTAACCTTTTTGCTGAATATTTTGTTGGGTTTTATTCAGGGCTTTTTTTCTGGGGGGACGCACCGAATCGGAGTTCCAGAAGCTCTTTGACAAAATTATTTTAAAAATGCTTAAAAGAGTTCATGAATTTCCAGTATACAGATTGAAAACTTCATTTCCCTCTTGAGAGTTCCAGCACCTTTAAAAAAAAAAAAAGCCCTGGTTTTATTTACATTTTTAGTAAGTGTACACTGCCTCAGACAATATTAGCTGATGGTCGGTCTAGAAATATTTTAAATAACAATACTTCAAGAGAGCAAAGCATGTGTGTGGAAAGAATAAAGCATTCAAGCATTCAAGCAAGCCCCTGGGACAGAAGGAATAGCTGAAGGCATGAGTGAGATAATAGGGTGAAGAAGGTTATGTAGAAGACAGAACCAAGGAGATCTGCAATCTGTTCCAACAACAACTGCCAGGAACCCAGCAGCTGAACCTCATCTTTGGAGACAGAAGATCAGAGCTCAGTCTACAGCCAAAAGAGCAGAGCTAACTGAAACCAGGTCACTGTCAAATTAAAATAAAACCAAACCTTTACAGTACACCGAGAATGGCTCACGCTCTTGGCATGCACAGATGAATCAGCCTAGAGAGGCCATTAAGATAGTCTCCTGGGGACTCCGGAGCCAAGCCACTCTGCATGTGTCATCTTTGGCTCCAGCAAAGAGGAGACCTAAGCGCGGCTCCTTGGTTCATTCCGTTGGCTACCTTTTCTCCCCAAGGTTTTCCAAGGACTTTGGTTCCAGCCAACTGGCCACCAAGAAGCAATTTTTGGATGAAGCTTTTAAGTAGAATCTTGGCTCTGTGCAGACGTCTAGTAGAGGTATAAAATATTACAAGAAATCCAGATTTATCAATCCGGGCAGACTGACCTCTTTTACCACAACTATAAAAGCTATGAATGATGCAATCCATCAATGGGCAGACACAATGGGCTTTGACAGCAGACCAGGCAATTTTGCACAGAGAAGCTGGGATGCCAATTCCTTAAGTAATCTACTGGTTTCATTAAAAAGACCGCCCAGGGAGGGCATTTCTTCTAAAGACAGCTGCAGGATATATTACAAACTAATGTGGAATTGATGGTAGGTTGCTCATTTAAAATTAATTATGGCCATAATTAAGAATAGGCAAGGAAAGGATACAGGAAATGTATCCTATAGGAAGGTATACTCTATAGTGGATTAGAAGGGAGCCAAAAAATTAAATGCAGCTGTTTTGCTGATGTAAATGGTCTGGTTATTGCTTTCCATTCCACATCAGGCGAGGCTGACTGGACTTGGGGAGAAACCAAAAGAAAATTCAAGCAGAAAGGAAATCGCTCGAGACGAAAGGGAGGTTCTTTTTCTCTCTCAGGTCAAGCGTGTTAATGTTCCTAATATTAATACCACCCTTAATTAATAAGGAAAGCATTCGGGAGAATAAAAGAGGAAGCCAGTGACACCTTAAAGACTGAAACAAGAATTATTACAGCATAAGCTTTTGTGATGAACATTTAGGAATGATCATTAGGAGAAATGTCTTCCCATGAAGCAATTGAAGGAAAATGCTTCTCCGATCCAATTGCTCTTTGGGGCATGCCAAAATGGTTTCCATTAACAAATGATGATTCCCCCCCACAGCATCCTAAGCACATTCTCCTGAGCATATACAGCATTTATACAGCCCTTTTAGAATACCCCAGATATGTTGCCTGCATCATCTGGCTTCCATTCTTACAGAAATCTGTAAAGTAGGTCAGTACACTTGCCCCCAAATTGAAGATTACGATGGAAGGGCAGAGGTTGATTTGCCTATGGTCACCATTATTGGGGTTAATTGGTGTGGTTAGTCCAGTCACCATTAGTTAGCAGAGTGCTTAAATAAAGCTGCAAATGCAGGAGCGTCACTTTACCAGGTTACTCAGCTTACAGAGCTACACAGAGCCACACTGCAAGTTTAGAAGAGAATATGAGCTCTCTCTCTATATTTGAGAAGTACACTTTGGATAGGAAAGAGCAGAGACTGATAGATGACTAACTTACAAGCTACAGGATGGAGGCGGATGGCGAGGGGCCCCTCTGCCTCACGGTGCCAAGAGAGGACCGCATGTCCCTCTTGTAAAGTACTAAGTTCTCGGCGGCATCGACGAGGACGAAGTTGGCGTAGTGATTAGTTCAAGTTTATTTAGAGAGAACAAGCATGGCTTAACCAGCCACAAGGCCAACATATATACACCCCCAGGACACACCCCAGGTCCCACCTATGATCCTATTGGGGGGGTTGAATTTCCTGCGTAGGTTTTATTGGAGGATTCATGGGACTTCTGGATCCTTGGCTCCTATTGTCCTAGGAGCCAAGCTCTGGGCTTTTTTGCGCTGGCACCTAGTGGCGGTCAGCAGACAGAGCACCTCTCTTGATACGTGCAGGTAGAGAGAGCAAGTCTTCATCCAGAGAGGGAGAAGGAGGAAGGGGAAATTGATCCCTGAGATCACAATCTGCATTTCAAAGAGGACAGCTGCAGAAGGGTAGATACAGGAAGAAAGGTCAGCTTGCCGGCCTAGCTGTCTAGCCTCTCTTGCCACTCAGTCCAGAGGTCTGAGACAGGGGACATGGCATCTGGAACTTCCAACACACCGTAGCAGAGGTGACGTTTGAACTGGAGACTTGCTTTCTATTACCCACTAGTACCAGTTCCAGGTTTTGAGGGGCGCTGGACAGACAGTGCCCAGCTCTTCCCTTTTTTCACCACCAGGCCGCCCTCATGCCTCCCTTTCCATCCACCCACCCACCCATCCATCTATCCATCCATCCACTCACCCATCCATCTATCCATCCACCCACCCACCCACCCACCCACCTGTGTGTGTGTGTTACCACCTGACCGTGAATCCTTCGCTTGCCCACAAGCGCTCCCACCATCTGTGCTCAACAGCTGCCTGCACCACCTTCCTGCCCTTTCCCCAACAGCACCACCTGGTGCATGCACAGCCCCGTAGCCAGGAATTCTTTGGGGGGGGGGGTGCCAGGGAGCCAATTAAGCTAAATTTAAAATAAAATAAATGAAAATAAATTTTAAATTTAATTATTGGAGGATTCAGGCAGTGCAGGCAGGCAGGGCAGAATGGCATGGGAGGATCCCATAAAGTCATCATAGGGTCACATGGTGGGTCACATCATGCAATGTTCCCTCTAAGCTGTGGAGTCTTGGGACCAAAAATTCTACTTGGTGAGCTACTGGCATTAAAGTTGTGAGTGAGCAATTTGGCTGCTGCATAAATTAGTTGGCTCTGGAGCCATCCTTCTCGAGCTAAGGCAAAAGTGTGTGAGCCGGAGGCTAAGAAACTGTGAGCTAGCTCACACTAACTCAGCTTACAGGGAACGTGGGTCACATGTTACCAGCAATGAACTCCTCCCCTGCCTGCCTCCTCCGTCCCTGTTTGCTGTCTGAGACAGGCAGGGCAGTGGGTGGTGAGCTCTTCTGTCCCCCACAGCCTGGTACTTCTCTGTTGGGGGGGGGGAGAGGGAGGAAGGCTCCCTCCCCGCCCCCCAGCCAAAAGAAGGAAGGAAGGAAATTGCCCTTTGGGCCAGTGAGGTGGCAGCTCAAAGCGAAATGACTTAAACAAGTTACTTAAATTAAAAATTAAATGAAAAAAGGGAAGATTGGGGTGGGGGCGTAGCAGGTGTGATACAGCCCCGTGCATGCAGCTGCTGTAGCCACCATGAGTTGTGCTGCTGTTCAGCACCTGCATGGGCTTCTCCATCAACACTGGGGTGCTGGGACCACGGGTGGTGGAGGCCTTGCAGGCCCATGGGAAGGGAAAGGCATACGGACAGGTGGCAGGCAATGCTCCCTCTAAGCTTTGTGAGCCACTGGCATTAAAGCTGTGAGCAAGCGCTTTGGCCACTGCAGAAATTAGTTTGCTCTGGAGCCCTCCTTCCTGAGCTAAGACAAAAATGTGTGAGCCGGAGGCTAGAAAAGTATGAGCTAGCTCACACTAACTCAGCTTAGAGGGAACACTGGTGGCAGGGGAGGTGAATGTGCGTGTGTGTGTGTGAGAGAGAGAGAGAGAGAGAAAGAGAGAGAGAGAGAGAGAGAGCCCCACAAGGAGCCCTGGGAACTATCCCCCCTCAAGGTATGCTGACATTGGCCCTGCTCCCTCCAATGCCACACCTGCTCACTTAGACAGCAGGCCCTCTCTTAAGCGAGTGAGGCTTGCCTTCAGGTAAATGATGCTTTTCACTCACCACAAAAACTGCTCCCCAGTTTTCCGAAATGCACAAGAAACACGACTGTGTGAGCAACCACTGATGTAAAGAAGGTTGGGTTTTTACCCCAGGCAGGGAGGCCTGTTTCCAGTGTCGTACTGTGGTTAGCGTGTGAGACTAGGATTCAGCAGACCTGGGTTCCAATCCCCACTTGTGCCATGGAAACTTGCTGGGCGACCTTGGGCCAGTCACATATTCTCAGCCTAACCTACCTCACAGGGGATGTTGTTGTGAGATAAAATAGAGAAGAGAAGAATGATGTGAACTGCTTTGGGGCCCCACTGGGGAGAAAGGCGGGGTACCAATGAAGCAAATAATAAATGATATCATAATTTCCATTGTAGAGACACAGATATTGGCTCTAGACATTTCATTCTCTGGACGTTCCTGTTCCAGCCTCAAACCTGTTCTCCTCCCCATGCAAGACAATCACATTTTTCCATATTCAATTTCAAATGGAAATGACACAAACGAGGATGACATCTTGGTCATATTCCAAAAGTCCTTGGCTGATTCAGCCTTGAGATGTACAGGTAAACATTGTGACAGGGTCTTATTTGGAATGGTCTTCCCTGCCCCACCCAAAGACTTGTTTTCCAGAACTTTTAGGTAAGACCTCTCCCTCGTGCCCTCCCTCTCTCTGGAACAATCTGAATGGCTTTACTGATGCCTGTTTGGGTAGAGTTGCCAACCTCCAGGTGGGGCCTGGAGATCTCCCAGAATTACAACTGATATCCAGACTACAGAGATCAGGTTCCCTGGACAAAATGGGAGCTTCAGAGGGCAAACTCTATGGTATATCATAGAATCTACATAGATTTATCCCCAGATTTCGCCCTCCATGGGTACCACCCCCAAATTTCCAGGAGCTTCTGAGACTAGAGTTGGCAACCCAAAATCAGGTTTTGTCTTTTTCTGCTCTGTTCATTACTGTTGACTGTTCGTTAATTTGACCAGCTTGCCAATTACAGTTAATCTTTTTTTTCTCTCGGTTGTTTTTATGACTTGAAAATATAGTAATAGTATTTTCTAAAAAGCATTGTGTTAAGTTTGATTTTAATTACTTCGGTATTTGTTACCTGTACCCACAGGCCCGGTTTCCTCCTTGAAGAGAAACCTACAGATCTTCTAAACACAAAAATAAGCTTCTTGCCTGGGAAGTATGCTTTGGATTACCGCCTTTGACCTACTGGAATGGTTGCATGATTGACGCTTATACCGAAATCTCCCGTTTTTCTCTCCACAGGTACCAGCAGCTAAACATCCTTTGCTATTTCTGACTCATGCCTGTAAACAACCGTTCAGCGATAATTGCTTTCCATTTCCTGTATATTTCCATTTTGATTTTAAAGCTCCTTATGTGCAATATGCTGCTTTTTTAAAAAAAAAAAACCAACACCCAGCTCTTCTTCCCCCCCCTCTTGATGGGTATCTTGCCATTTCCCCTTCAGATAAAAGACCTTTTTAAATGTTTGCCAACCCTGATTAATCTCTCCCTTTCGGATTTTGCTCTCTCCAGGACTTTCAATCCTAATTCTCAGAGTTTATTACAAAACCCAAGCAGACTGTGAGGAGCTCCAAAGGGAGCCCTGTAAGCAACAGAATGGAAAATGAGGTTGAATGGAGGCAAGCGTAAATGGACACACACTTTGGGGGCAAGGAATCCTAACTTTACAGGGGCATGGGCGGTTTTGGCATGGGGGGTGGAACTGAGCGGCTTCCCCACTGATGCTGCTGATACAATGAGGCTTCCGCAAGGCAGGTTTCCCGGCATTTCCCCTGCAACAGTCCCACAGCAAACATTGCCCTCTGTCCGACCCCGCCAAAGCTTTTCCAGTTTTTTTTTAAAAAGACCATTAAATTACCATTGCCATAACATTATACTGTTATAGTCATGAGTCTATCAGTTTCTCTGAATTGCCAGGACCATCATGACCCATGGGGAAGCTGTGGGGGGGGGGGGGGGAACCCACAACTCAACAACATTTGAGCTGGGGCAAACAACCGGTGTGTAAGTGATCATGGGAAAAAGTGATCGTAGAAATGGAAAAGGAACGTTTCTGGCCTTCTGGTTTACCAAAAGGGGTGTGCATAGCAACTAAAGGCCGGATGGTTAGAAAGTGACTTTTCCTCTATCCACTAATGCTAGAACCTGAAGCAGTGAAGTTGATGGTTATTTGATTCTGACCAGATAGAACAGAGTCCTTTTTTTCACACGGCACATAATTTACTTATGGAATTTGTCGCCTCAAGTTATGGTGAGGGACAGGAATTTAAGCGGCTTTGAAAGGGAATGAAACAGATTCACAGCTGCTTGAGAAGATGAAGGATGGGCACCTATGAGCTCAGTAAAAGTTCGCCTAACCTAGGCCAGCATGGGGATCTTTGGGGCCAGTACCACCTGTGATGAGGGCAACAGGTGGAAGGTCTCTTGCTTTCCTGCTCATATTGCCAGTTCCCTGGTGGGGGAATTCCTGTTCCACTCTCACTCTGAAAGGTGGCAGAAGAAAAAAAGGTGGCAGAAGAAAAAAATGCTGTGATTGTAAACCGAAAAGTGTCAGTGTGCACAAGGGCGGTAAAGAAATCTCATTGTGCAGTTGATGCAAAGTCCATGTGTTATTCCCCGATGAAACATGAGGACTTTGTAATGTGCAGAGGAAGCCTGAGAGTTCAGTTTCACAAGAGGCGCCTTCCTGAGGGATGATACCAGGACTTCGTATCAGATGTGCAATGGGAGCTTTCTGGCTCTTCCCCTCTTCTCACAACCAGGATATGTGGAGAGAAGCAGCTTCAGCCTCCCCTCCATGGCGTTTTGGGCCCTCAAACTTCACGGGGGTATCACTATTGGCTCCGTTGCAGAAATCGCATTCCTGTTGTCATCATACAACCAACACAAGGACTTTGTAATAGGAAGGCCGGGCCTCAGCACAACTGCAAAAGAGACCTCTTTGTAAAGTTGCCAGGTCTGGGTTGGAAAATACCTGGGGACTTTGGGGGTGGATCCGGGAGAGGGCGGGGTTTGGGGAAGGGGGGGGCCTCAGCGTGGTAGAATGCCACAGAGTCCACCCTTCAAAGCAGCCATTTTATCCAGGGGAGCTGATCTCTGTCAGCTGGAGATCAGTTGTAAAAGCGGGAGACCTCCAGGCCCCACCTGGAGGCTGGCAACCCTACCTCTCTGAGGCCTTGGAGACCCACTGTTGTGGGCTAGATGGATTTACAGCCTGTTTCATACCTATGTATCTACTGCATCACACAAGGGGTCATCAGTCAACTAGGAGGTGGGAGTAGGAAGAAAGAGACAGACAACAAGCGGTGCGGGATGGAAACAGAGATAACCAGAGGTTCCAAAAGGACCTCAGTTGGCATAAGGGTATAGGAGGTTGGTATGGATGCCAACCTCCAAGTGGGGGCTGTAGATCTCCCCATTACAACTGCTCTCCAGATAGGATTGCCAATCTCCAGGTGGCACCTGGAGATATCCCACTATTGCAATCCATCTCCAGACAACTAACATTAGTTCCCCTAGACAAAATGGCTTTTTTGGAGGGTGGACTCTAAGGCACTATACCCTGTGGAGCTCCCTCCCCTCCCCAAATCCCGCCCTCCCCAGGCTCCACCATCAAAATCTCCAGGTATTTCCCAACCCAGAGCTGGCAACACCAGTTGGATACTTCATGAGCAGAAACAAAAGGGGGATTTGTGAAGTTTTCAGAAATCTAAAGGTTCCATTGGGACAAACTCCATAACTGTAACTGGCATAGTGATGCAGGGGGCCACGGTGTTTAGTCATGCCGGCCACATAACCATGGGAAAAGTCTTCAGACAGCGCTGGTTCTTCGGCTTGAAAACGGAGATGAGCACTGTCCCCTAGAGTCAGATTCGACTGGCTTTCGAGCAAGGGAAACCTTTACTTTTAGTGATGTGAGCAGAAATAAATGGTATGGGACAGTGCAAACGTTGTATGTTTACAGGAGCATAACAGACTTTGAGAAGCCCTGCCTGGTCTGTTAGCATTCTGTTTGCCCACTGCATTTCAAGTCCTGAATCCCCCTAACTGGAGAACAAGTCTGTATGCTGCTGAGCACTTCCTATCTTACTGTTTTAGGCAACACTGCGGACCGATCATCATCATCTTCCATTTGGCTGCCTGCCTGGAATCCCCAAAGCACCGGGATTTAAACTTTTACTTTCATCAAAATGTTCTGGAGTAACTCTTGCTTGAAGAGACACTGTGTAAAACCAGAATCCTCCCTGCCTTCTTCCCAGCATAAAGAAATGGAGCAGAAAAATCAAATTTGTCCTATAAATACCACCAACAGTGCTGCATGTCTAAGTGTGTGTGAGAGAGACTACGAAACGGTACCCAGGAAGGCAAAAAAAAAAAGCTAGTCTGGGAACTAATTGCGATGAGAAGCCGCGAATAACACAAACAGAATTTTTTTTAAAGAAAAAAGCTGTAAAAAGACACAACACACACACACGAAAGACAAGTAGGCACATTAGTGTTCCCAATGGATTTCGGTAAAATCTTTTTCAAGGCAAACAAGGCATCTGTGGTTTGGTGTAGTGGTTAAGTGCGCGGACTCTAATCTGGGAGAACCGGGTTTGATTCCCCACTCCTCCACTTGCACCTGGCTGGATGACCTTGGGCAAGCCATATCTCTGTACCACCTGTTCCCTCAAGGACAGCTTGGGAAAGAGCTCTCTCAGCCCCACCTACCTCACAGGGTGTCTGTTGTGGGGAGGGGAAGGGAAAGGAGTTTGTAAGCCGCTCTGAGACTCCCTTGGGGAGTGGAGGGCGGGGTATAAATCCAATCTCTTCTTCTTCTTCTTCTTCAAACTGTTCATATTACATAAATTTACCACAACAGCAATAACTGAATCAAATTCAATTTACACTAAAATGCATATTTTTTTAAAAAAAATAATAATTTGCTCAGATGATTAACATAAAAAAAAATTAAAAGTGTTAGGAGTCTTGAGAATGTTTTGGAGAAAGTTTTATTACTCATTTCAGATTAAGATGAATTAGTCTCTTAGTAATGTTGGCGTTTATTTATATGATAAGCATAACTGGATTGTTTCTACAATCTTTTTTTTGGTAGTTTTGCATTTTCTGTTTTTGTGGGTATGTGTGCCCATGCCTGGAAGTCATGGCGACCTCTGATGACTCCTACTGGGGCATGAAGGACATTGAGAGAAGTGGCTTGATTGCCTGCCTCTGCCTCCCAGCCCTGGTCTTCCTTGGAGGTCTCCCATACAAATACTTGCCAGGGTCGGCCCTGCTTAGCTTCCAAGGTCTGACAAGATGCGGCTCAGGGTGTTTCTACAATATTTGCAGTGGTCTTTGCATGCAAGTGTGTTTGAATATATATAGCACTTGGCTCTTTAACATTTCCATAGCATAAGTAAATCATATCAAGCAATGAAATTCCTTGTGAATTATCAGGCAGAAAATCCAAGCTGGCAAGGCACTGGGAAGCACCATTTTTTAAAAAAAGAAGTTGTAAAATAATATAGTAGATAGTTATCATAGTGGAATTGTTTGGGGAACCTTAAGATTCTCCTTCATAGACCACGTGCCAAAAGGCAGATGTAGCCAAACGGAAACTACTTAGAGAGTTTTGCAAAGTTTCTTGCTTTAAGATAAGACCTATCTTTATCTCAGCCAGCAGTGTACTGGGGATTGTTTTAATGTGCAATCCTCCATCTCTCTCGGGGGCTAGCAAACTGGGAGACAAAAGATTCCACACACGAACACAAGGACAAGACAAAATAATTGAATCAGAGGCCTCTAGTCGAGAAATGCATCCTGATAGAACGGTGGCGCTCTGCAACTCACAGCGCCGCACTTACCATTATTGTCATGAATCCAAAGCACTAGGGTTGCCAACCTACAGGTGGTAGAAGCCAAAAATGAGAGATCCCAGGAGGAAGTCGAAATCCCAAAAAACAACATCTGTGATAAAAATAACAAGAAGTCAATAAAGATGTGTTTGCAAAAAACATTTACTGTAATAATACTGTAGAAAATTCTCTTCTATTATTGCTCACATGCAACGAATGCTGCACAATGTAAACAATTCATTTCACAATGATTGCTTTAGCCGAGCATATAGCACTCTCAATTCTTATCCCTAGAAGGAAGAAGATACACTTTCAATTATAAATATCATAATAAACCAATAAAAAACCAATAAAAAACCAATAAACCAATAAAAATCATAATAAACCATTACACTGAAAACTGTCACTTACGTTTCTACTTATCAACTCTTGAAGGAAACATTCCCTGTTGACTCTCTCATAACAGAACCCAAGGTCTTCACAGTGTATTAGCTGGATTCTAGAAGCCAAACATAAAGTCACCAGGGATTAGCTCAGGTGTCTGCTTGCAACACAGGGCTGAGGCCTGGGACATGAGAAGAAAAGTACCTCTGAGAATGTGTAGAGTGTCTTTCAGTCTCCTGCCTCCCCACAGACGACTTCCCTCTAGAAAAAACAATTCTTGGTTATTTCTTCCTCTCCCTCCCTTGCAGCAGCCCCCTTCACAAAGTAAATATCAATAGCTTAAGAAGGTTTACCAGATGTCCTCTTTTTAGAGGACAAATACCTTAGAAACTTACATAAATTGTGTGATCGATAATTAATACTTTTTAAAAAAGAATCACCACAACCTCTGTGGCATCCAAATGTAGGGTCATTTCTACCTTTTCAATAACTGTCCACCTGTTCTAGGACTCATTTTTGGCTTGGTTATTCCTGTATCACCTGGGAAACAATCCAAATTCTGTGTGTAAAGTACTCTCGTCACAGCCAATTTATGGCAACCCTGTGGGGTTTTCAAAGCAAGAAACATTCAGAGATGGTTGGCCATTGCCTGCCTCTGCATAGCAACACTGCTGTTCGTTGGTGGTCTCCCATCCAAGTACTAACCAGGGCTGACCCTGGGCGATTCTCCTTCCAGCATTCGATTCACATTTTCTCAACTGGGAGGAAAAGCTGCAGCTCAAAACCACATTCAGATACCCCGGGCCAACACCGTACTGACTGCAAAGTCACCCCTGAACGGCCATAAGTCTCTACAGAAGGTACCATAAAACCCAACGTTCAAAGAAAGCAAAAGTGGCATGCAATGCAGAGGGGATTTTCTGTTCCAGCGTGGGTTTTGTAAAACAGTGGAAAAGCCAATGCAGAATCACCCCCTGTTTAGTTTTTTAAATCTGACAAGATCAGACTAGCCTAGCCTGCAGGGCTCATTCCGTAGCAGGAGCTCCTTTGCATATTAGGCCACACCCCCCTAATATAGCCAATCCTCCAAGAGCTTACAGAGCTCTTCTTACAGGGGCTACTGTAAACTCTTGGAGGATTGGCTACATCAGGGGTGTGTGGCCTAATATGCAGAAAAGCGCCTGCTACGAAATGAGCCCTGATAGGCCATCCAGGTCAGGGCAATTCTTTTGTACTACAGTTCAGTTTCCATCAGGACCATGTCAAACAAAGAAGTTTGAAAGTTTCCTAAGTTTACTCTCATTTACATGGGGAAATAGCACATCATTTATTTCCAAATGAAGCACTGTATGGGCTGCAATAACCCCGCAACAACAACGGCTACCAGTGCTCCAGAGTGTACCAACACTGTGATTAACACATTATAGCCAACATGCTTCACACCTATGTGTTTTCCTCTGAATGCACAAAGCTGCTTGATACTGAGTCGAACCAAATGTCCACCTGTCCCAAAACTGTTCTGCTGTAGATAGCAGGGCTTCTGCCAGACATGCAGAGGCCCTTCCCAAAGCTGCTACCCAAGATCCATTTTTAGATGGCATAGGGTTTGACCTGTTTGCCCTACATAAAGAAGCCCGATGCCAACTTTGCTGCCACATATACCTAGACAACGCAGTCACTGGACCGAACAACATCAGCCACGCCATCTCAGGCTTATACACTTGCTCATCTTCCAACACTGTCTATGCCAGGGGTGTCAAACATAAGGCCCAGGGGCAAGCAGCTGGTGCAAGGGAGGGAACAGGAGACTGCTCATGGGGGAGTGGGCGGAGCCATCCCGATTGTGGCTTCAGCATGGCAGAACAACCTCGTCTGCAGCAGTCAAGCAGGGTGGGAGCGTCTGCCCACTGCTGCACCGCTGGCTCTCCAGTCCACCCACATGGGTTTTCCTTTGCACCCCCTCCCCAGCCCATGGGGCCTTGCAGCGAGGATACACCAATTCGGAGCTTACCAACCATGGTCCTTTATACAGTTGATATCTCCGGTACTTGCTATTATGTTTTATGGCACACATGGCCCAATAAAGTGACATTTATGTCAGATCCAGCCAGTTTGGTGTAGTGGTTAAGTGCATGGGCTGTAATCTGGGAGAACCGGATTTGATTCCCCACTCCTCCACGTGCAGCTGCTGGATGACCATAGTTCTGTCAAGCCATAGTTTTGTCAGAGCTGTTCCTGAAAGAGCAGTTTTTGAAAGTTTTCTCAGCCCTACCTACCTCACAGAGTGTCTGTTGTTGGGGCGGGGGGAGGGAAAGGAGTTTGTAAGCCACTCTGAGTGAAGGGCAGGGTATAAATCCAATTTCTTCTTCCCCTTCTTCTTCTCATAACAAATGAGTTTGACACCTCAGGTCTCTGCCATTAAATGCCAACAATGCCCTTTCATTCTCTACATGGGGCAAAGAGGTCAAACCCTACGCCCAAGGATAAATGGACACAAATCTGACGTCAGGAATCTCAAGACTGAGAGACCTGTAGGAGAGCACTTCAGCCTTCCAGGACATTCGATGGGTGACCTGAAAGCAGCTGTTTTACTGCAAAGGAACTTTAGGAATGGACTGGTGAGGGAAATTGCTGAATTACAAGTTATTACAACAGTAATTTGCCAACCTAGGGTTGGTAACCCTCGTTCAGAGCATGACGATCTTGGGAGGGGTGATATTTCCCAGTCCTTCTTGGCAAAACTTTGGAACAGGGAAAAGGAATTGCAACAGGTCCATTTGGGGCTTTCAGCTTCTCTGTGGGGTTGTCCAGAAAGTGTACATGCCAGGTAAGAAGCTGTTCCCCCTGCTCACCTCATGAGAGACTTAGTTCTCCATACTGGAGCGGGGGGCAGGTCCATTGTCTTTTTCAGTTGAGTCTATGTCACCACAGTACAATTAGCATGGGGGTCTTCCCGGATAGACAAACTGTACTGATGCCCTTCTCCGCACTCCGTTCCCAAATACGCCTCTGCATAGTAATTCTATAAACCAATTCAAGGATCATGATATCAGGCTCCTAATCTGATTATGTCACTTGCTTTTGCACAAATGGAAATGCCATTGGCGTCAAGAGAACGGCTTTGTGATGTGACATTGCAAGTTTGTAATGAGAATTCTTATGTACTTTTATAATACAATCCTCTGTTTGAATAGCCTGCACCCTTTTTAAAAACACAGAACAATAAAGAGAGTTGCGACATACGTTGTATTGTGCCCCACCTGAAAGGGAGGCCCCTTGAAAGCTATGTTTTGTTAGCATAATCAGATTCCAGACTCTAACTTGAATTCAACAGAGTGTTTCTGAGGCCAAAGAACTTCCATCCACAGACCTAAAAAAAATGAAATCACGCAACATCCCGCTAAAGGGTCATCTCTTTCCATATGTCCCCATGCACTGGTTGTATGCCTAAGGCTGCCCCTTGCTAGTTGTTCCCTCTCTTAGGGTATCCCACCTGGTCTCAACTAGGGCCCATGCTTTCTCCATCGTAGCTCCGGCCTTAAGAACAACATAAGAACATAAGAGAAGCCAATGTTGGATCAGGCCTGTGGCCCATCCAGTCCAACACTTTGTCACACAGTGGCCAAAAATACCAGGCGCCCTCAGGAGGTCCAGCAGTGGGGCCAGGACACTAGAAGCCCTCCCACTGTTGCCCCCCCCCCCTCAAGCACCAAACATAACAGGCTCCCTGAGGATGGAACTTTCCTTAGACATATATTGAGGAGGCTCTGCAAAGATCATCTACCTGCTATGGCATTTCATGAGGTACAAGATGGCAGGTCTTTTATATATTTAATTTTTATCCTGCCTTTCTCCCCAGGGAGGACCCAAATTAGCTTACGTAATTTCCCTCTCCTCCATTTTATCCTTACAACAAGCCTGTGAGGTAGGTTAGATTGAGGGATGTGTGGTGGGCTCAGCAGGCTTCCATGGCATGAGTGGGGATTCAAACATGGGTCTTCCAGATCCTAGTCTAACACTTTAAGCGAAGCATCGGCTTAAGGGGGGAGGGGGTAATGTGGGGGTCTTATGGTACTCTGCGTGTTTTAAATCAGAGTTTACAAGCCTTGAGGTATGGGGAAGGCAGGGTATAAATTACACACACATACATAAATAAATACATACAATAGGGGTGGCCAAGCTTGATCAACTTAACAGCCACATAGAATAAATATCAGACGTTTGAGAGCCGCAAGACATGGATAAATATCACACATCACGTTTTTACTGGAAAATATGCAGATTTGCCTTTTATTAACACTAAATGAGACTGCCAAAAATAAAAAACAAAAGGGGTAAAACAGATATTGATAATGATATTTATTTGTTCAATTATATTTGTTTGTTTGCTAATGATATTTATTTGTCTGAGAGAGAGAAATAGGGTAGCTAATCCCGCCATTGGCCCAGCTGTAATTTGAGCTAGATCTTTTTGATCCAGTGTTGCACCACCAGACAGCCTGCCTGTGAAGCGCTTCACCATGCATGACTCCTGCGGTGGATTGTCTAGATGGCATCCACCGTCAGGAGCCATGAAGTCGGCTTAAAAAAAAAAATCCTGTCTGCGCATGTGCATAGGTGCCTCACCATATACTTGTTTTTCCACGCATGCGTGTACGAAAATGGTAAAAATACCGCCAGCGGCACCTTCCTCTAGGTATCGTTTCACTTAATAAAGTGGATTCAAGTTCAGGGGACTGTCAGAAACATAACACTTTTTGGATCGCTTGAGCAGAGCTCTGGGGACATCACATGGTAGTGATATCATCATGTTGCTAATGTCGGGTGGGGGTTACGCTCTAGTTTTTGGGCAAACTCTATCATTTTGAGGGCAAAAAACCCATAGAGTTTTGCCCAAAACTACAGCATCACCCTTGACGGCAGCAATGCGATGATGTCACTTCTGGGTGATGTCATCGCACCAGCAACACCAACCCTGGAGGGGGCTGCTTGGGGGGTGGGGCAGAAGATCCTGACGAAGATCTGGGATCCCCTGCCAGATTAGAGGTACATGGCAGCTGTACTACAAACCACTGTTGATTCTGTCTAGGGTGCTCCGATGGTTAGATCCCACCCTGTAATACCTTGTATTTATGCTGAAGCGAGAGCTGCAGTTAACACAGCCATAGTTTGTGCTTCGGTGTGCCACCGGATTGGGGCTGCTGACTTATCCTGGTCTCTCCTTCTCCAACTTTCCATTTCCTGTGGCATTCATGAGATGGATAACACGGTGTCTAAATATAGGGAGCTGTGGACGATTAAAGCGAAAACAATTACAGCTGCAGATTGACAGCAAAGTAGCCTAGAGGAGCCTTCTCCAGGGTGCAGGGCCGGGTGACTGAGTTGCAGATGCTGCTTGGAAAGCACTTGATCAGCTGCTGGCCTCAAAAACGCTACAGGCAGAGTCAAGAGAATAGTTTTGCAGCATCTTTGGAGAGGAACTCCTCAATACCATCACGTAGGGCTATAGGGTGCATGGGTGATTATGTGGGGTGGGGGGGCATGTCTTTGAGGCTCAGTGCTGACAGGGGAGCCCTTCTGGCTGATCTCTGTTCTTGTGACCCCCACAAACTTGGTGGCGTTCAGCTATTATCCCGCATCCGAGGAAATTGTAATTACATTACCCCCATCCTGCTCAGAGCAAAATGAAAAAGGTCATCTCTCTCCACCTCCCTCTGAACTTTAAAACGGGTTACTGGCAGACATTGCTTTGCCATTTACAGAGCGAGATGTCATGCAGACACAAGCCCCATTTGACGCTATTTTGGGACTTCCATTTGGCCTGGAAAGGAAGTAAAAACACGGCAGCTTCTTTAACCGCGTGGATCGGTGGGAACTGCAGCAGAATTGCTCTTACCTTGTAAGTGATGCAATTAATTCCAGCGATCACATCCCTAACATGACCGATTATATTCTGGATAATGGGATTTTTAAAAAAAAACACAAAAACCTTGGGGTCTTCTGAAAAAAGGACAAATGGAGGGAATTGGGGCCACCTGGATGGTAGCCAGAATTTCTTACAAATTAAATTGCATACAATGGGGGGGGGGAGATCATTTGGGGATTGCTGCTTTTTCAAAAGATGCCTAGGAGGCACCTGTACCCCTAATGTTTGCATAGAAGGACGATTTTTATCAGTTGATGTTCCCTGTCATCTTCTGCCCATGATTAGAAAAATATAATGGGAAAAGAAGAAGAAAAGAAGAGATTGGATTTATACCCCGCCTTTTACTACATGAAGGAGTCTAAGACCGGTTTACAATCTCCTTTCCCTTCTCTTCCCCACAACAGACACCCTGTGAGGTAGGTGGGGCTGAGAGAGCTCTTTTGAGGATTGCTCTTGAGAGATCACCTCTGTCAGAACTTGTGACTGACCCAAGGTCACGCTAGCAGCTGCATGTGGAGGAGTGGGGAATCAAACCCAGTTCTCCCAGATCAGAGTCTGCACTTCTTACCACTTCACCAAACTGGCTATCAAAAGCTCTTACTTATTTTTAAAAGTAGCTGTATCCCAACTGTCATGCCATCAATGGCAGCTTAAGGTAGATTAGGGAAAAAAGCAGTATTCAGTGGAACTGTAACAAATTAAACAGCCAACCACTTAGCTTGGTTTCCTCCTAAGCCATTTTAAGTTCCCGGCCTGCTCCTGCAAAAAAAGTAAGATCTTGCAGACACATCATCCTGGACAGGGCTTATGGTTTCCAGTCCCCAGGTAGAGTCTGGAGTTCTCCTGGAATCTGACAACATGAGCTTTGATTCCCAAAAGTTTATATCCTGGAAAATCTTGTTGGTCTTGAAAGTGCTACTGGACTCAAATTCTGACCTCCTGATCACTGGAGTACAGTTGCCCTGCAAGGGATAGCAGCGTCGGAGGGCGGGCTTTATGGAATGACATCACCACTGAGCTCCTCCCCATGTAAACTGCCCCCCAATCTCTAAGAATTTCCCAAGCCAGAGGTGGCACTCCTGCCAGTACTACTAAGAATGCCAAATGATTTGTCCCATGTGTTCTAGTCCTGGTATGCAACTGCAACATGCCAAAGAACAACAAATGTTGCACACTTGGTACATCTTCTTACCATCAATTGTGGGGACTGATGCTGAGTGCAGCGCAGAACAACAGCTCAAGTGCGAGAGCTACAATGACACTCTTCATTTCTTTTTTCTCTTTTTCAAATTATTTTTTTAATTCAACATTTTATAAACAATACATATGATACATTCTACTAACTTTACAAATTATCATTACAGGTCAACAAACACCAGAGCTAGAGGAACAAAGCAATATCTGACATTACATTTTATAAATTTTACACAATTATACTAAAATTAAAGATTTTAAGTTATGCGGAACCACTTCAAGTCACGTCAAATACTCTTAACACATTGAACCAAACTTCAACAAAATTAGAACAGGATCAATGGGATTCGTATTGATTTACTTGATAAGTAATCTTATCCATTATGTACATTTCCCATAACTTTTGGTGCCACAAAGCAAGTGTTGGTGCATTTGGACATTTCCAAATTGTGGCTATTGATGTTTTAGCTGCTATTAACTGAATAATCCAACCAATAGGAACTGAATAATCCAACCAATAATTTAAAAGCAATACCTCAAGTGTCAAAGGCACAACATACCCAGTAATTAACTGTATCTCATCCACACTTTTCATTTCTGACTGCATGCATTGTTTTAATTATATTTTTTAGAAGAAGCAGAAGAGAAGAAGAGCTTGGATTTATATCCCACCCTTCGCTGCCCCAAAGGAGTGACTTACAGTCCCTTTCCCTTCCCCTCTCCACAAAGGACAACCTGTGAGGTAGGTGGGGTTGAGAGAGCTCTGAGAGTACTGCCCTTGAGAGAACAGCTCTGACAGATCTTATGGCTGACCCAAGGTCACTCCAGCAGCTGCATGTGGAGGAGTAGGGAATCAAACCTGGTTCTCCCAGATTAGAGTCCGTGCTCCTGACCACTACACCAAACTGGCTTTTAAAACTGTGGTTGGTTTTGAGCTTATTGCTGGACTCTTATGATACGGTTTTTGTCCTTGCAGCTTTTGCTGCTTTGTCAGCCACCTTGAGTCTGAGGAGACGAGGCAGAGTAGAAATATCTGAAGTAAAACAAACAAATTATCCGGTGTGCAGGCTTCAGTTCTAATATAATCAGCCCTCAGGATAATTTGGAATGGCTCAGTCAAATAGCAGCGCGTTGCTCAGTCTTGAAAATATCGATTCTCTTCCCTTTGTGGATTCAAAGGATCCACAAATAGCACAGCTCTCAAACAGCTTTAATAGTCCAAGTCATGCCAACTCTGAGTTGGGAAATTCCTGGAGATTTGGGGGTGAAACCTGGGGAGGTCAGGGTTTGGGGAAGGGAGGAACCTCAGTGAGGTATAATGCCATAGCATCCACCCTCCAAAGCAGCCATTTCCTCCATGGGAACTGATCTCTGTAGTCTGGAAATCCTGGGTTGGTCTCCAGGCCCAACCTGGGTTGGTCTCCAGGCCCAACCTGGGTTGGTCTCCAGGCCCAACCTGGGTTGGTCCCCAGGCCCAACCAGGAGGTTATACAAAAACTGAGGGTCACAGTGTTAGGAAGACATGGAAAAATATATGACATGGTATGTATTAGATGTGTGTTCAAGGTAGATCTATTTTGTGCTTTTTATTGTAATTTAATTTTTTTTGCTATACTATTATATAAGTATTGGTGTCAAGTATTATCAAACATTGGTTTCACCAGAACACTACATCAAAGTGCAGGTTTATACTATGTTCAAACATTCGAACAGCACCTTGTCAGTTTCACAATTACTAGTCCCAGGGGGCTCTAGTAATGTATCCATTCCAAATATGGCAGCCTGATTGAACTTGAAATATATGTTCTCCTGGATAAGTTAGTATGTTTGCCACAAGGGTTCCAATGGTAGCCTAGAAAATATGCTGCCATTTGCTATTTTAAGAGTTTTATACTCACAAAGAGAATTTATTTCACCTTATGTCCTGTATGTACATCAACGTCCTTGAAAAAGATAGTATTCAATATGGGTAAATTACTAGAGTCCCCTGGGACTAGTGATTGTGAATGTTTGAATGTTTGAGCATAGTGTAAACCTACGCTTTGAGGCATTGTTTTGGTGAGATCTATGTTTGATAATACCACCAATATTTATATAATAGTATAGAAAAATTAAAAAAATAAAAAGCACAAAATAGATACATCTATTATATACAGTGTCATTTATTTTTCCATACCCATTTGGAGGTTGGCAACGCTACACAACCTGATATTTGCAGGGCATCTTCTAGATTTTTAGACCACCCTTCTTCCAAGGAGCTCCATGGTCGTTTTGTCCTCTCTTTTGCCATCATAACAAGTTTGTGAGGTAGGTGAGGCTAACTGAAAGTGACTGGCCCAAGTTCACCCAGTGAGCTTCATGGGCAAACCAGCCCCGATTCACCCAGCCTCACATTCTTCATCCAATAGCTCTGCCTAAAAATGAGCAGAAGCCCACATGAACTTACAGTTATTTTAAGTGTTTAAGCAGGCAGTTGAAAACCAGACGCCCATCTGGAACCTTACACCTGGCTTCTAATTCCCTTTTTTTAAATGAAGAAGAAGCTTTTGTGATATATATTTAAAAATTCATTCTATTTTTCGATTAAACAGAAACCCGGAAAGCTTTTGTCAGCCCAGCATAACTAAAGACCGCACCGGCCATTCCGAGGATCCAAAAATGCATGAGCTGCCATCATATCAGAGAAGCCAGCTGGTTCCCGAAGGCCCCTAGCAATTACGCAGGCCAAGGTACGATGCACTAGAACGGCTTATGTTGATCAGGATGAGTCATCTGGGCGCCCTGGAGTTTCGTCAAAGATCCAGCCAGATGCAAAGCTCGACAAGAGGAGGGCTAGAAGCAGCTTCAAGCACGGTGCAATTTTTTTTTGGGGGGGGGGGCACGTACATGGGCCCCCTTGCATCCATTGACAGGATCAGGCATCCATCCCAGGGTTGCACAACACTACATTTTTGGAACTGCGTCTCTTTCTATGGGAAGAGAACAAAGTTATAAACTGCTTTTGGTCTCCACATGGGAGAAACGCAGAGTGTAAATGTCTAAAACAGTGGTTCTCAACCTGTGGGCTGGGACCCCTTTTGGGGTTGAACGTTCCTTTCACAGGGGTTGCCGGCTGGCGTCCATGGCCGCCCCGCTGGCAGGAAAGGGCCCCACGCAAGCTGATTGCCATGGGAACCTAACTTTTAGGAACTGATTCCAATCCAGTGTAGGAATAATGGTTGGACATAAGATATTGGTTCAGGCAAGATTTTGTATAGATGGGACAGAAAATAATGGTTTTATTGGTTTTGTCAAAGCCGTTTAGACACACAAATAATGTTATGGTTGGGGGTCACCGCAACATGAGGAACTGTATTAAAGGGTCACGGCATTAAGAAGGTTGAGAACCACTGGTCTAAAAAGACATAAAATAATTATTGTCCCCATTTGTTCCTTATGCATGACTAGGGATGGGCACAAAGTGGATCATGAGCTAAAGTTTGTGATGGATTCTGGCTGGTTCGTGGTTCATAAACTAAAATTCGTGGCAGGTTAACCGGCACGAACATTCCACAAACTTTCAAGCAGTGTGTGGCGGTTTGTGAATGCATACATTTCCAGACAGATGGTCTCAAAATGTTTACCAAAGTTCAAAGCAATGGGTGGGGGGTGGAACTCCCCAGCCTTGGAAGGAAACACCAATAGGGATCCTCCGAAGCTTAACAGGCACTGCTGGCTGCCAATAACAGAGTTCCCATTCTGCTCTATGGGATCAGAATGGTATACCCTCAGCTCAGCTCCACACCTTCTCCTCTGTTGGGTGTTGGCAGTCAGACAGAGGCAGGGAACGTGTTAAAAGCGGAGCACATTCATTTATTCCTAATTGTGAACACCTCTCCCCTGGTGGGGTTTGGGTGGACTCAAGGCTCTGAGCCATCCTGTCTCTCTGGTCACACCGAGCAGAGAAGCTTAGCTACTGGGTGCCTCAGATGAGGACCCTCATTTACACCATACCACCCCTCCTGATTGTGAACACCTCTGTGTGCCATGAGGGTGAAAGTGGGTGCAAAGGGTGTTTGTCATGGGGGGAAGAAGTTCTCCACCCCGTGTACCACAGGCCCCCATCCCTGGGCACCAAACCCACCTGCCAGCCCACTGGAGCCCAGTCCTAGCAGGGTATCACCAGAGGTCTCAGAATCTCCTTTCCCTGATCTGTTCCTGCTGCTCTTCACAGAGACAAAAGAGTTGCTAGCGCTGCCCAGACACCAGCAGCTGCTAACACTCTTTGAAGAGGAGGACTCTGACAGCAGTGATTCAGAGCGTGGGAGGCAAGCACCCTCCCCTTCCATATCCCAACTCCCTGTTTTTGCCAGAGGTCTCTGCCAAGCAACTGTGGGGTTACTTTGGGGAGCCCCTGTTGAAACTCTGGGGATGTCTGCCTTTGGAGACTTGGGGTTGGCCCTGCCAGCTCAGTGTGTGTTTGCATTCCTCTACCAAGTAGAAGAAGACACCACGGTTGATGGGTGTGCTCTGCACCTGTGTGTTTTTTTTTGTGGGGGGGGAACTGCGAGGGTTGTGGGCATGCTTCCCTTGTTTGTGTTGGGGATGACCTGAAAGTAACGACAGGATCGCCCATTGAAAACAATGGGAGAAGCCTGAAGGCCCATTAGAGATAATGGAAGCCAGGAATGCCAATTGACTTCCATGGGCTCCACTGAAATACATTACAGTGCAAAATAGTTGCAGTGAAAATGCGGAGTGGATTTCCAATTAATGTCTCTGGGTCATGATAAACTGCTGTGTGACTGGAATAACAGGCCCAGAATGGAATGATGGTCCCCTAGAACAGAATTTGTAATTGGAATGACAGCCCCCCCCCAAGTGGAATGACAGCCCCTGGGAGAGGCAGAAGTGTTCTGGGAGGGGATTGCTATGTCCCATGGGCCATCATTCCCCTTTGGGGACATTCTAGTCCCAGAACACTTTTGCTGTTCCCAGAAGCTGTCATTCCACTCTTGGGGAATGTCATTCCAGTGCCAGAAGTGTTCTGCTACTCCCAGGGGCCCTCATTCCACTCTGAGGGCTGTCATTCCAGTACAAGTAGACTTTTCCTACTCTCAGCATCCCCCATTCCACTCATTTCAGCCCCTGAACACTTCTGCTAGTCCCGGGGGGGGGGTCATTCCACTTGGGGGGGCTGTCATTCTAGTCACAGAGCATTAATTCTATTTCTGGGGCCTGTTATTCCAGTCACACAGCTGTTTATTGGGCCCAGAGACATTAATTGAAAATCCACTCTGCATTTTCATTGCAATTATTTTGTGCTGCAATGTTTTTCAGTGGAGCCCATGTAAGTCAATTGGCATTCCTAGCTCCCATTATCTCTAATGGGCCTTCAGGCCTCTCCCATTGTTTCCAGTGGGCAATCCTGGCATTCCTTTTAGTACATCCCTTTGTGTTGCGTGGCTAGGGTCCCCATCCAAGCTGCTGTGGGGTTACTTTGGGGGCAGGGGGGCTCTGTCAAAACTCTGGGGATGTCTGCTTTTGGAAACTTGGGAGGGGGGGCTGCGAGCATAGGGGGGATACTTGCCTTGCTTCCAGGGTCTGTCGGGGTGGGGGGCAGCCAGGTGAAGTATCCCTGTGAGTTGGGTGTCATTGGTTTGTTCCTGAGCCATTCCATAGACTCCTGTAACCGCAACTGTCTTTTCCAGAGAGAGCACTGGGGAGACCTTGTTTTAGGGTCCGTACCTGGGACCCCCAAAATGTAATCTGCCCCCAACTTGGAGAGATTGTAGAGGAGTGGGCAGCAGGGTGAGGTTCTTTGTGCATTTGGTGTGTGTAGCTTGCAGGGGGTCCATTCTATACACTTTTGAGCCTACACCTGACATTTCCCCCAAAAGCACTTTCCTGGGAGCATCTTCTTTGGGGGGCCCTAACTCGGATCCCCTAAGTCCAATTTGCACATAACTTGGAGGGAATGTAGGGGAGCATGAGGAGGAGGTCCCCTGTGAGCTTTATATCTCTAGCTTGCACAGGGTTTGTTCTATAAGCTCCCGAATCTCCTGGACCTGCACCTGTAATTTCCCCAGAAACCACTTTCCTGGGGGTGCCTTCTTTTTTGGGGGGGGGGGTGTAACTCAGACCCCGTAAATCCAACCCTCACCAAACTTGGAGGGCAGGTAGAGGAGAGTCACATTACAAACCTCATATACTGAACCAGTTCATTTGGCACCTAAAAGTTTGTGACGGCTCGTGGCTCATGCCCCGAACCAAAATGAGCCTCATTTTCCCAGTTCATGCCCATCCTTATTCATGACATATTTCCATAGAGGGAAACAAATAAAATTGGATGGTCTAACCATTGAATCCCCCAAACTGATTCTTCTAATATCAGTCTATGAACAAGGACAAATGGAGGCGATGGGGAAATATAAATTGCGCATGGCGTTGAGAGAGTGAATGCGATGAAAAATTTCCTTTCCTTTTTTCACAAGGGAGGTGATCCAGTGAGACTGATGGGCAGTAAGTTCTCCACCAACAAAAAGTGAGTGCTTCTTTGTCCAAATCAATTTATGGAATTTGGTGCTCTAAGATGGGCTGATACCCGACTTCTAAAATGGACTAGACACATTCGCAGAGGATAGGTCTACTGGTGGTGCCCAACCATAGAAGCTAGATGAAACCCCCCATTTCAGAGACTATCTATGCAGAGTAGAACTTTCTTGTTCATTCCACTGATTTCCGCTCCCCTTGTAAGCTTGTTCTTGGGCATTGTCAATCCCTCAGGACCAGCATACGGGGAAAAGTGTGTGTGTAGAGTCCAATGCTCACTCTAAGTTGTGGAGTCCTGTGAGCAAAAATCCTACTTTGTGAGCTACTGGCATTAAAGTTGTGAGCAAGTGATTTGGCTGCTGCATAAATTAGTTTGCTCTGGAGCCATCCTTCTTGAGCTAAGACAAAAAAGGTGTAAGCTGGAGGTTAAAGAAAACTGTGAGCTAGCTCACACTAACTCAGCTTAGAGGGAACACTGGTGGGGTCTACAGTGGTTAGGGGAGATTGGTGGAGATTGCTTCCCTCTGTCTGTTGGAGGAACTGCATGGCTGGATGTACGTCTTATACTCAGATGTGTGCGTGCGGGGAATGACAAACAACTACTGACAGCTGTCGTCTTTGTGCCTTCCTTGTGCATTTGTTGGTGCCATTTGGCTGGGCACCGCTAGCCTCTTCCAACTGAGTTCTTTTCATGTTATCCTGTAAAAAAAAATCTTCCTTTTCTGTAGGAAAGTCAAGATGCTGGCTGGAAACTTTCTTGAGAATCTCTTCTCAGGTTTGTTCTTCAAGTTCGTGAATTTGGAGTGCGAGCACGGCCTAGCTAGACTCATGAGGCATTCAGACATCATTTGTCACTGACATGAAGCCAGGATACGCCCGAGTCCTGTTCCTTGCTTTGCTTCTGTACATGTCTTGATCCTTCCTTCTTGCCCAGACAATCCCGAACAGAAGCTTTTGGAAGAGAAACACAGAGGAAACTAAACACTTTGTTGGCTGGGTAATATCACCCGCATCCTGGGTCACGTGACCCAGATCCTTCTGAGCTCTATCAGCTAGCCAAGGCACAGAGTGTTGTGACTCTAAAGGAAGGGGCAGAAAAGTGACAGATCTTAAACTGAACTGTGAAAAAACAGTGTCATGACCCACCTATAGTCATTTAGTATGCCACAGCTATACCACTAGGTGTACAATAAAGAATAGGGAGGGGCCAAAAATTTTATATGCCTGGGGCCATGGCCATCGGAGGCTTTCCCACACAAGTGGAGAACCATGTTTGTGAGATACCTTTATGTTAGGGTAACCAGATCTTATGTGGCTGCCAGTGTGGGGTGGCCCTCTGTTTGGGAGTCTCTGGCGCATGC
Source organism: Lepidodactylus listeri (assembly GCA_029233225.1). NCBI lineage: Eukaryota > Metazoa > Chordata > Lepidosauria > Squamata > Gekkonidae > Lepidodactylus > Lepidodactylus listeri. The sequence continues at coordinate 20,587,826 of JARCFY010000016.1, forward strand.
ACAAAGTGCACATGCCATGATGACATCATCCGGAAGTGATGGCATCACTCCAGGAATGTCATGCAGGGGGTGCTCTAGCATTTGGGCAAAAACTCGATGGTCACCATGGAGTTTTTATCCAAATGCTAGAGTGTCCCCTGTGCAATTTGCCCGGCATTATGATGTCACCTCCAGATGACATAATTGCACCAGGCACATCTGGTGCACCGGAGCTCTTTGGGGGTGGCAGATAGGGGCCCCGAAAGTGGGGGAACCCCACTTCCATCAGCGGGATGGCAACCCTACTTTACATGCCTAATCGTTCATACAAAAGAACAAGTTGCTCAGAGTTAATTAAAACTGTCACAATAAAATCTGTGAACAATCCACATATAGTTCTCAGGAAGCAGGAAAGCCAGCATGATACAGAGGTTTGTGTTGGACTAGGATTTGGGAGTCCTAGGTTCGAATCCCCACTCTGCCATGGAAGCTTGCTGGATGACCTTGGACCAGTCACATATTCTCAGCCTAACCCACCTCCTAGGGATGGGATGAGGATAAAATGGAGGAGAGGAGAACAATGCACGTTGCTTTGCGTCCCCCACTGGGGAGAAGGGGAAGGGTATACATGAATAAATAAACCACAGTCTTAATAATAGGAGTCTGGGAAGCCAAAATGTTTTCATAAAGTATAGTCACCTACCTGCACATTTTAAAGAATACAGTCTCAAGTAAAAATCTCGAATTCGGGGCCATCTTCAGGACCACTCAAGGAATTTTGTCACTCAAATGAGCGACTTCAAAGTGCAGACCTGGCTGATGGTATTGTAGATTCATGAGGTGACAATAAGTGTCAGCCAAGTCCCTCCCCACTTCCTACTGGCTGGGATGCTCACAGTGGTGCTGTGGGGATCTTAGGGGCTCTTCTTGGATATAGCTAGGGGCAGCACATTGAAATCCATGAGATTATAATGACTTTAAGCCACCTTGCTGTACACTGCCACAAGCCCCAACAACTTTGTGCTATCTCAGGGTCTCACCTCAGGCAGGAGAGGTCTGTGAGGCGAGGATAGCTGTAAGCCATGCTCGTCATCTCTTCCTGCATGCCACCAGAGATGGGAACATACTGGCCGAGGACAGACTGGCAATCTAAAGCGGGGCAGGCACGCTTCGCAAACGGAAGAAAGGAGCACGTTCAGACATGCGCATCTGTCCGTCGGCTCCGTTTCGTACTTACCCGTCTCCCAGTCGCTTTCCTTCCGCTTTAACAGGACACCGGTTTTACCCGGTGTTCAGGGGCCTTCCTCCGCATGCCTCCCACTTCCAAACAGTGTGAAACACATCAAAGAAGAAAAAAAAAAAGCGCGGCGGCATGCGCAAGCCGCGCGCGCTGGCTACGCGGCAGTCTGAACGCTCCGTGGCAGTCTGAACGCTCTGTATTGCCGCTGATCCGCATAGCTCTGGCCAGTGTGAACGGCCAGCTCCGTGGGGTTTTTCCCCCGCTCCAGTTCCCTCCGCTTTGCCTCCGCTTTAGATTGCCAGTCTGTCCTCGGCCACTGAGGCCAAACACCATATTGACAGGTCAGGGGCTCTACTTTGGACCCAGACAGGAGCAGCACGGGTCTAGAAGGCAACAAAGGACGCAAGCCGTACTTGCCACTTTTTTCTGTACTGCTATTGGCTGTGTAACTACACTTCACTGTGGTGCCCCCAGAAGCCAGTTGGGTCACTTGGGCTAAGAATGAATGCAAAGCGATAGCTGTGTCAGTCTGGCATCGTAAAATAAAACACAAATGCTTTGGCACCTCAAAGATTAAAAAAAAAATATTTCAGTATGAGCTTTTCGAGTCACAGTGCGCTTCTTCAGATATGTGAAGGGAAAATTCTACTAGGAATTCTTATTATGGGGGAAATTACAGAGGAAGGAGTAGCCAAGGCATCGAGGCTTGGTGTAAATCCCGCCAGAGATCTTTCAAGTGTAAACTCTCTTAACTCAGCTGCTTGTGGAGAGCCAGTTTGGTGTAGTTAAGATCGATGGACTCTAATCTGGAGAACTAGGTTTGATTCCCCACTCTTTCATGTGAAGCCAGCTGGGTGACTTTGGGTCAATCACAGTTTTCTCAGAGCTGTTCTCTCAGAACTCTCTCAGACCCACCTACCTCACAGGGTGTCTGTTGCGAGGAGAGGAAGGGAAGGAGATTGAAAGCTACTCTGAGACTCTGAGTGAAGGGCAGGGTATAAATCCAATCTCCTCCTTCTCTTCCTCTTCCTCCTCCTCCTCTTCTTTTGGAAGCAGTTGGGAATTTGTACTTGAAATATGCATGGCAGAACTCACACCAAGCCTCTCAATCTCATCTCCATCCCGCCCATAATCTTCCACATAAGGAGAAATCCCAGGATGATTTTCTCTTCACGCATCAGAAGAAGTGAGCTGGGACTCAAGGGGAAGCTCATATTGAAATTAATGTTATTAGTCTTTAAGGTGGCAGTGGACTTCTGTTTTCTTTTGCTAAAAATGAACCCTGCCTCTTCTGAAAACCTAAAATCTCATCAAGACGTTCCAGTGTTTTGCATTCCAGCTGACGAATGAATCCAGCAGATGTAAGTAAAACACTATTTTTTTCAAATAAAGGGATAAAAGGTCCTCTGGGATAAAAATAGAGGCCATTGTTCACAGTGGAAAGGTACAGCTGCTTATGCTGGAGTGAAAAATAGAGCATCTCCTGACGAGATGGTTTTTTTTTAAAAAAAGAAAAGATAATGCAAGATTCCTACTTTCATCCTGTTCTTTCAAATGGAAGATATGCCCTCAAATTCATCACGTCTTAGCTTTATTGTCTGCATAGAGACAGATTTTTAACTATTGGCCTTGCTCATTTCAATTAATCACAGAATTCATTTGTGTGAGGTATCTCCCACTACCTCCCCCAGCTCTTATTAGGAGAGGCACTCATAATTATTTTTATCGCACACACCAGACATTGTCTTCCTTAGAGCAGTCCAAGTGCTTCAGCTGTCCTATGCTGCTGCCTCCACATTCTTGCATGCACAGCCTTTCCCCGGTGAGAATCAAGCACTGCACACGACTTCAGCTCAAGCACCCCAGCTGACACTGAATGCCAGTGGCAGACCAACATTTTTAGGACCCTGAAGCTTGAACTGTTGTGGGGGGCCCCCTTCTCAACTAGCAACAACAGGGCAACATCCAACAAGGTCCAAAGGGCCCAAATTGAGAATTCAGATGTCGTTTTATGGTTCTGATTGGCTAAGGGCTGAGCTGTAGAACTATTAAGCCGCACACAAATGAAAGATTTGAGAATCCAGCTGTCCAAATGCAGGCTATTAATAGATTCTGGTGAGCTTGGTGAGCCCATGCAGCTGGGGGTTCGAGTGCTGAGAGGCCCCTAGAAAAATTTGAAATCTGACCAAGTACAGGGACCATTTTGAGGCCTATGAAATGGGGTTTAGAGCATATTCTAAGGTCAATATTCAGTACTTCAGCCCATTGGCTTATAATTCTGTCACTAAAATAACCTTATTTTAATAACAAACACTTTTAAAAATTATTTTCTCAAGGAAAAAAAAAGGTGGGATACAGAAGGGAAGAAAGGGAGAGGGAAAATACAGATTCATCAAGTTTGTTAAGTATGAACTGTTTCATACAATAAGTAAAATCAAATGTATTGCCAAATGTATTATGGAATTCAAATATAGAAACAATTATTAAAGCATCAATTTTACAGAATTTTGGGTTAGAATCTCTCTTAGCCAGTTTGGTGTAGTGGTTAAGAGCCAGTTTGGTGTAGTGGTTAAGTGCACGGACTCTAATCTGGGAGAACCGGGTTTGATTCACCACTCCTCCACTTGCACCTGCTGGATGACCTTGGGCAAGCTGTAGTTCTGGCACAGCTGTTCTTGAAAAAGAGCAGTCTCTGTCAGAGCTCTCTCAGCCCCACCTACCTCACAGGGTGTCCGTTGTGGGGAGAGGAAGGGAAAGGAGTTTGTAAGCCGCTCTGAGACTCCTTCAGGTAGTGAAGGGTGGGGTATAAATCCAATCTTCTTCTTCTTCCATGCCACCAGTCAGCTGACCAGTGGGAGAAGCCCCACCCCCACACAGGAATATCACCAGGTGATGTCCCAGATGTGATGATGTCACCCAGAAATGACGTCATTGCGTTGGGGATGTCGGGGGGGTGACACTCTAGTTTTTGGGCAATCTCTACGGTTTTGAAGGCAAAAACCCATAGAGTTTTGCCTCAAGCTAGAGTGCCATCCCTGACACCCACCAAAGCAGTCCACCCACCAAAGCAGCCATTTTCTCCAGTGGCACTGATCTCAGAAGTCTGGGAGAATTCCAGGCTTTACCAGGACCTAGCCAGTTTGGTGTAGTGGTTAAGAGTGTGAACTCTAATCTGGGAGAACTGGGTTTAATTCCCCATGCCTCCACATGGAGCTGCTGGTGTGACTTTGGGTCAGTCACAAGTTCTCTCAGAGCTGTTCTCTCAAGAGCAGTTCTCTCAGAGCTCTCTCAGCCCCACCTACCTCACAGGGTATCTGTTATGGGGAGAGGAAGGGAAGGAGATTGCAACATCGGGCAACATGCTGATGTCACCCAGAAGTGACATGGACATGCCGGCGGGGTAACGTTCGGGTTTTAAGAGCAATTTTACCATAGAGTTATGCACAAAAACCACAGCATCACCCTGGTATGCCTAGAAGAAGAAGAAGAAGAAGAAGAAGAAGAAGAAGAAGAAGAAGAAGAAGAAGAAGAAGAGATTGGATTTATACCCCACCCTCCACTCCCCAAGGGAGTCTCAGAGCAGCTTACAAACTCCTTTTCCCTTCCCCTCTCCACAACAGGCACCCTGTGAGGTAGGTGGGGCTGAGAGAGCTCTGAGACAAGGGTCCTTGAGAGAACAGCTGGTACAGAGCTATGGCTTGGCCAAGGCCATCCAGCCAGGTGCAAGTGGAGGAGTGGGGAATCAAACCCGGTTCTCCCAGATTAGAGTCCACGCACTTAACCACTACACCAAACTGGCCTCGCACTTAACCACTACACTGCCTACGTCACTTAAGCATGATGTGCGATGTCACTTCTAGTGACATTGGCATGTCAAGGGTGATGCTTCCAGCTCCTGGAGTCTTCCCCGCCAGCATCTTGAAGAGACCTGGCAACCTTAGTTGTGGAGAGAGGAAGGGAAGGTGACTGTAAGAGTTTCTGAGACTCCGAGGGAAGGGCGGGGTATAAATCCAGCTCCTCCACCTCCTCCTTTTCTTCTTCCTCCTCTTCCTCCTCCTCAGGAAGATGTGGATCAGGAGAGCTGAATAAGTGTGGAGAGAGCTAGGCCCGCCTGGCAGCCTGTCAACAGCCAGTCTCCAGACAACGGCCATGAAGGGAGCTGCTACACTGAAGCGCAGGGAGAGGAGATTCCCTGCCTCATCAGAATGCTGGCAGTAAAGGCCCCAGAGGACTGTAAGTCGGAATAAACACAGAATAAGAATGAAGACAGTTCTCCTGTACCCAGTTCTTGTCAAGTTGTTGTTAAATTTTAAATAATACAGTTGGTTTGGATCTGAGGAGATAACAAGATGCTCTTTTACTTGGGAAGCAAGTGCCTCCTAAGGCCTAACTACGCTAACCGATCCTGAGTACCCTAGCACCAATGCTCCCTCTAAGCTGTGGAGTCTTGTAAACAAAAATTCTACTTTGTGAGCCACCGGCATTAAAGTTGTGAGTGAGCGATTTGGCTGCTGCATCAATTAGTTTGCTCTTGAGCCATCCTTCCTGAGCCAAGACAAAAATGTGTGAGCTGGAGGCTAAAAAAACTGTGAGCTAGCTCACACTAACTCAGCTTAGCGGGAACACTGCCTACCACCCCTCCCCCCTCCAGGATTTTGGAGCCTGGCTGGGGAATTGCTTTTTAAAAATGACCTAGGGATCCTTCACAGGGGAGAATCAGTGTGGATGCAAAAGGCACATGTCTCTGAGGTTCATGTCCTCTTGCCCCGAAAGCGCCTTCCCCTCCCAGCCTCTGCATTGAACATTTCAAAGAAAATACGGAGACAGGAACCCTGGGGTCTTCCTCGTAACACGGGGTCCTCCGGACTGTTCTAATTTTGGACTCCTGAGGAATCTCACTGTGCAGTCCCAAACAGAATCAGACACCCATGGAAGTCAACGGCCTTTGAAGGGGCATAACTCCACTTAGGACTGCGTCACAAAGCAATTAGTGGAGCTCATGCTTTCCATCTGGGTTTTTTGATGTCGCGCCTGACCTTTACAGAGATCTCTCTTAGACATTTGCAAGTCATCTCACTTTGAGCTATGAAGCCTCCACTGGGAACTGAAATGCCCGACATTAGCATCTCCCCTTGCTTTGGTTCCTTATTACATACAGAGCCCAGTGGTCCTTTTTTTCTAAGAATGCTTTTAGAGCAAGACATTGCCAATAAGGCAAATAAAGCATCGTGCTCCAAACTGGGCAAGCAACTTCTTGGGTGAGAAAACATCACATTATTCTGTGGGTTGGTTTTTTTGTTTTTTGAAAGAAAAGGCACAAAAAAAATCAGATGAGCGCTCCAAATGCATAGATGAATTCCTCACTACATTATGCAGGCTGCTCTTCCGACACAAAATAATACATTTCTTTCATGTTGATGTTTCCAAAAACCTATAGATTTCTCACCATGACAAAAGATCTGAAGCTTATTGCTCCGGATTTGGGCAGGAGAAGAGCTGGGAGCAAAAACAGATTCTAAAAATTCATTTAGAAGAATTGGTTTAAATTTGATGGGTTATGTATATTTATGCTAGGAGAAGTTGGTCCATTTGCACTGTCAAATGTATTGCAGAAGAATATATTGGCTTGTTACAGATATACATTCTTTCTTACTGTTTGATAGGATGCTATTATGGGGTTTGCTGAAAATGGGAATATATTATGAATGTGGCCTAGTTTGGCCTATATGGTTCCTTATCCTCCCCTTATGTGCAGTGTTCCCTCTAAGCTGAGTCAGTGTGAGCTAGCTCACAGTTTTTTAGCCTCCGGCTCACAGATTGTTGTCTTAGCTCAGGAAGCAAACTAATTTATGCAGCAGCCTAATCGCTCGCTCACCTCTTTAATGCCAGTAGCTCACAAAGTGGAATTTTTGCTCACAGGACTCCACAGCTTAGAGGGAGCATTGCTTATGTGGTGGGGGAGTGAAAATATGACTTCCCAGCTTACCCACCAGGCTTGTCAGCCCCACTTCTGGCAGTCAAGGATATCCACAGGCAAACAGTACACTGGAAGAGGATAGAAGCATGAAAGCTCCAGTGCACACAAGCTCAAATATGTAAGCCCAGTTCCCTTCTGGGGAGGGGTCTAGCTCACTGGTAGAGCACCTGCTTGGCCTGCAGAAGATCGCATATTTAAACCCAGGTGGGGTTGCCCAACAACACCTCACAACTGGTGGGAGGATTGTGGGTAGGGTTGCCTGATCCCCGTCGGGGAAACCCCCACTTTTGAGGGATGCTTCCCCGCTGCCAGCTGGAAATCCTGCCCCCAACTGGCCTGAAAGGTGATGTGATGACGTCACCTGGAAGTGACATCATCACATCCCTGACACCGCATGGCGATGCTCTAGTTTTGGGCAAAACTCTATGGTCAAATCGCCTACAAACCATAAGTTGTGCGCAAAAACTAGAATGTCACCCCTGATGTTTACGAAGTGATGACTTCACTTCTGGGTGACATCACTGCACCACATGTGAGGCTGAAGATCCCGGGAAGGAGCCTGAGACACACAGGTTGCTTTCTTTGTCAACTGCAACACTTCTGCAGTGAACCAGACAGCCTGAGACACACAGGTTGTAAAGAACAAAGAAGGAGCATTAGAGACTGTTACATTGATTTTGCACCTGCGATTGTGTGTGGATTCTAATGTGTATTTGTTTTGAGCCTGTATTGTAGTGTAAACTAATGCCATAAGGTGTTGCTTGAGCTGCATTGTAGTGTAAACTAATGCCTCAAGGCTATTGAAAACTGCGTTGAGAGACAGTCTCTTTAAAAATAGCACATTTGCCTCTATTACTACTTTAAAGAGAGCAGACAATAGGTACTAGATTTACCATACCCAGAGAATAGAATAGAATATCAAATTACTTAAGTGTGGTTTATGATTGGAGGTTTTTCCGTTTCGGTGATTTTTGGTTTTGGTTACAGAGCTTCATTCCCAGCTGTGCAGGGCCTCAGTTTGGATTTTCTGACCTGAAATGGCCCAGAGGAGCTCCAAGGGGCAAATAGCTTCCTGGGGAAAATGACATTGTATGGAAAGCTAAAAAAAACCCTTTCTCCATGCACAGCAGGCCTGATCTGAATTGAACCCATGCATGGAAATTTAGTTCCAGGCAGAAATGCCAGAGTATGTCTGGTCAACAGGATCTGCCCAAAATGCATGGGGGACCCAATGACTTTGTAATGAGATTAGGCCTATCTGAGCATGCTCATCAGAACTGGGGAAGAAACAGGAAGTTCCTCCATATTGTTTCCGCTCTCTGAAGGGCACAGACCCCAGCTCTAAGCATTTCGATCCCCACTTGGTCTGTACCTACAGTGGAGCTATTTGGGGCTCTGTTCCCTTTTTTAAAGGGACAGCCCCACAATATTTCCCCTTGAAAATCCTTTTAAAAGGTAAAACATTTTTAAAAGGCATGCACCAGCAGCAAAAAAACAGCCGCACCAGGAAAACATTTACCCCTTAAGCCACAAAATCCTGGCTACAGGCCTGATTCTCACCAACAAAAACCTTCAATACCCTCAAATGGTAGCGCTCAAACTATTTACATTTGCAGGGAGGGACAAAATTCTTTGGATAACTGCTGGATAAAAGGACATAGCAGGCAGCCAGCAAGAGGGACAGCGCCAATCGCAAGGTGTAATACACAAGAAGATAATTCAAAGCAAGCATCTGTGCGGGAGAATGATCAATTTGGTGGAGATGGGCAGCTGATCATTCACACCTACGGGCTGTCCAGCAGGAAAGGAAGATCCTTTCCAGCTACTTAACACAATTATCATAATACTTAAAGTAAGAAGAAATTCTGAGGAAGAGCCAGAAGTGAAGGAAATTTCACATTCATATACCCATAAACATGTCAGTTTAAACTAAGAGAAGGGGATAGAGAAGACTTTGGCTTGGACTCAAATGGATTTGGGAACAATCTGACCACATTTAAAATGGCAGCCAATAAAGATGGGGAATCCATAACGAAAAGAAATGTGGTTCGGCACTCGCAGCCGGTAAGATGTAGGATAAGTAAAGAGGGCATGATACACCGAAGAGATTCGCTAAGCAATCTTGCGTTTCTTCTTTAAAAATGCATGTGCACAAGAAAAATGTTTCTGATGGGAGACGGTACAGATGGAATGTCATCCTAGATCTAAAAACAGAAAGCTGCTTTTTGCAAAATTCCAAAGTGACATATTCCATTTTTATGAGTACAAAATACATGAGGTTAAAAAAAATGCAGAAGTCCCAATTACTAAACCCCAAAGCTCAGTTATACAGAAGATATGGGCAGAGAAAGAGAAAATGCTAGCTACTCCTAATATCCTGTATAAAATAGCAAACTGTGCTCATGATGGAAATAGCCAAAAAGGGCCAACCAAACACCTGATAGGTAGGGTTGGCAGCTCTGGGTTGGGAAACAACTGGAGATCTAGGAGGTGGAGCCTGGGGAGGGCTGGGTTTGTGGAAGGGAGGGACCCCAGCAGGGTATAATACCATAGAGTCCACCATTCAAAGCAGGAATTTTCTCCAGGGGAACTGATCTTGGTCATCTGGAGATCAATTGTAACAGCAAGAGATCTCCAGGTGCCACCTGAAGGTTGGCAACCCTGGTGGTAGGGGACTCTGTGTGTTCTAGTGTCTCCTCAGCTTCATGGAAAACCATGACTTTGTAGATGAACCACTAGTTTCGGTCAAAAATGTGTCTGATGAGAACTGATCGTAGAGGTACCATCTTCAAGGTTGGGCCTGGGTTCTTCCAGAATTACAACTGAGCTCCAGATGCCCTGGTGACAATGGCAACTTTGGAAGGAAGACTCTAGGGTGGGGGTTCCCAGCCTTTTCAAGACGATGGGAACCTTCCAAATTCTGCACAAGCACAAAATGGCTGCCATAGAAGGCAGAGTCACACACCCAGAGGAAGCCCACAGATCAGGAAAGAAGAGGGATAGTTTTAAGGATGCACTGGGAAAGAGGGATGAAAGAGTAAAACAAACACTGCGGTGGCAATCCAGTCTTCAGTGGCAAATTAGAAGCCCTGCTGGGCAAGAACCCCATCTTTCTAAAACACTTGGTGGGCACCAGAAAAGGTGTTTTGCGGGCACAGTGGCAGTCATGGGCACCACGTGGGAGATCCATGCTCCAAGGCATCACAACACCGTTGCCCTGACCTGGATAGCCTGATCTCATCAGATCTCGGAAGCTAAGCTGGGTCGACCCTGCTTAGTATTTGGATGGGCACCATCCAAGGAATACCAAGAATGTGACGCAGAGGCAGGCAATGGCAAACCACCTCTGAAACATCTCTTACCTTAAAAACAAGTCTAGCTCGCCACCTAGTGATGCATAATCCTAAAAGGGCTAGAGCCTCTGGCTGCCAGACAATCTTAGGATCTCCTGGCTATACTACACACACTGCCATACGATAACAATTACTGTTTTTATAATTATTTTTATAATTATTTCATAATTATAATTGCTATAATTATTACTGTTGAGCTCCCTCCCCAAACTATTCTCTCCTCAGGTACCACCTTCAATTCTCCAGTAATTTCCCAATTACCAACCCCTATGAGCAGCTGAGGAGGAAAAGTGGGTGGAGAGAATCAGTTTGTTCAAAACCCTGAGAACTTCAGGAATCCAGGTGGTTGTTATTGTTGTTGAGACAGGATGGAATTTCCTGACTGTCCCCCTTCTACCGCAATTCCTCATGGGCCCCCAGGCTGAACTTCGTAAAAGTAAAGTGCTTGCCCCCCCCATGGCAACAACTAAATCTTCACAATGGGGCCAGCCACAAGGAAGTGGGAGGTTTCTGCAGATCAAGGGGTGGAGGATATTAGATGGTATGGTAATAATCTGTATTCTATTGCAGCCGAGTGCATTTTAAAAATGCTAAACGCAGCAGAGCTTCTCTTTGATCCTGCATGTGCTAGCAAGTTACAGAGTTACACGGAGCCACTTGTCCAGTTTTAAACCAATAAGAGTTCCTTATTTAGAGAACTGCATTCTAGATAGTAAAGATGAGAGATAGGGGCAGAACCTAACTGTTCTAACTACCTTGATGGATGCAGATAGAGGTTTCATCTGTGGTGCAAAGAAAGGAAAGAAACATGCTCTTTCTTTGTGTATGTGAGAGAGGAGAAGTGGGAGGAGAAGGAAGGAAGGCAGTTTCCCTGAGAGGTGCCAGTCTACACATCAAAGGGACAGAGGGAGAAGAGCAAACAGGAAGAAAGCCACAGTTTGCCTGTCTATCTACCTAACTCTATTATAACCCCACTCTGGAGGCTGAGACTAAGACAGCATCAAGGCCTTCTCTTCCAACAAGGGGAATGCCCAGGCATGCAGAAAAACATTCATTTCCCACTGCCCCCTAACAGGCTGGGCAAATATCCCCGAATTGTTATACAGAGGACTGCACAGTTACCACCCTCAGTGTGCCAGCTGAATTAACTATAGGGCTCCTCATCGTGGGGAGGGGCAAGAGGGGGAGTTTGGGACAAGGCGATTAACCTCTTGTGATACCTCCTAATGCTATGGGGCAATCACCCTCTGGTGCTGGCTAAGCTGAAGCTTGGGGCTCTTTTGCCCCATCGCTCTGTTGTTACAGGCCATGGAAGGAGTTGAGGGAGAAGAAAAATATTAGGGGAAGAGTGAAGGATGGAAGAATTAATACCCCTCCCCCCCCCTTTGTAAATGGCTACAGCCCCAGTTGGTATCTATGTTTTAAAACCAAATTACATGTCAGGACTTCCACTTGTGAAATTCCAATGTCACACGTAGTTTGGCCCTTTACCTCCTTTCCTTTATTGCTCTGAGCATTGGGGCCATCTCTCCTGGATCCACAGTACCACCTTTTCAGGCAAGCCAGGATGGTGTCAGAATTGCTGCTGGCAGGAGAGGACAGTGGCTTCAGAAGCTGCAAAAATAAACCTCCAACGTTTTGTTTCTTTCAGGTGACAGAGCATCCCTGAGCAGAGAGCTGCTGTTTTTTTTTTTTTCCAGGCAAGGGCCGCTGCTGTAAGGGGGAGGGAGGAAAACACCCAACAAAAATACGGCGTGTGCCCTCGTATTAATATTAAAAGGTGGAAAGGGTGAGGTTTGCTGCTGGCAGTTCAGCTTGGAGAGACTTGTCTGGGAGTTGGCTTACAAGTCTGAGCAAAACAGCGCCCACCAGCCTGTGAAATGCAACCCCGCTGTTGGTAAATAAGAGAGGTCTCTGAAGCAGCTCAGGGGAGAGAATCTGATGATAAATAATGCGGGTCCCCAGAGCTGACAAACAATCCGGGACTGGGGAAATGACATCAGCGTTGAAAACATGCTGCCAGTGACCACCAGAGGTCTTTGGAGAGCCAAGGAAGAAGGTGGCGAGGAGGGCCACTAAGAGCTCCCCAGGCAAGGAAAGGCATTAGACGTGCCCCGGTTCCTTAGTGATGCTTCAGACCAGAGATGTCAAACTCATTTCTTACGAGGGCCAGATCTGATATAAATGTTGCTTTGTTGGGCTGGGCTATGTGTGCCATAAAATGTAACGCCAGGTACCAGAGATATAAACTGTATTAAAGGACAGCAGCTGGTAAACTCCAAGTTGTTGTATCCTCACTGCAAGGCGCCATGGGCTGTGGGGGGTGCAGAGGAAAACCCACACGGGAGGACTGGAGAGCCAGTGGTGCAGCACTGGGCAGACACCAGGGGTGTAGAGTTTTGTAAATTCCAGGGGAGCGGGAGCTCTTTAGTGTGCGCGCTTTGCGTGCGCGCTTGCTGGGATGATGTCCCCCCCACCGGGAAACCTCTGCGCCTCCCCGAGCCCTTCCAAGGCCCGCCAGCCGCTGCTGCTGGGGCCTCTCCCCCCCCCCCACTCCTTCCCTCTCCCTTTGCTGGGAAAAGAGGGAGGGAGAGGGAAGGATGGAAGAGTGGCCAGGCAGGGGGGGAGAGGCTGCTGCCGGCCTCGGAAGGGCCCCGGGAGGCGCAGTGGCAGGCGCTACATTTTCCCAGGGGGGCTCAGTCCCCCCCGGGAAATTTCGGGGGAGGCTCGAGCCCTCAAGCCCCCCCCCCATAGTCTACACCTATGGCAGACACTCCCACCCTGCTTGACTGCTGCAGAGGAGGTTGTTCCACCATGCTGAAGCCACAATCAGAGTGGGGCCCCCCACTCCCCTCCCTGAGCAGTCTCCTGTTCCCTCCCTCGCACTAGTTGCTCATGGGCCACATAAGAGCCTTGGGCGGGCCGGTTCCAATCCCCAGGCCTCATGTTCGACACCCTGGCTTCAGACCGTTGTTTCCAGAGATGATCAAGACCGAAAGGAAAGTAGATGAAGACAGAAGGCAGTGGCCTCAGCACTTCCCACCTCTTACTTTGCCTTTCCAAAGCCAACTTGAATTTGATTTCTGGTTAGAGGGCCATCACCTCACTGCAAAAAAAAAAAAAGAGAATGGATCACTAACAAAGCAAAAAAAAAAAAAAGCCCTTGCAATGGAGGATTCCAAGTGTGTACTGCTCAAAGAACCAGTTTGCTGGACTAGGGTCTGGGAGAACCAGGTTCGAATCCCCACTTGGGCCACAGAAGCTTGCTGAGGGATCTTGGGCCAGTCACACCCTAACTCACAGGCTGTAGTATAAATAAAATGGAGGAGGGGAGAATGATACCAGCCGCTTTATGTTCCCAGTGGGGAGAAATATGGGGTGTAAATTTGGTAAATAAAGAATTGCAGGTCTTTCCAGCTGTGCCAGGAATAGCGCTGAGCAGAAAGGTGAGGGTGGTTGGGAACACTGCAAACTTGTTCTTTGGCTTCTTGCAGGAGGTTCTCCCTACACCCCTAGGGGGACTGGTACAGAACTGCAAGCAGGGGTGTCGAGTTTCTAGTTTCCTGGGGGGGGCTCACGTGCGCTTTGCGCACACGTGTGTGCCAGGACAATGTCCCCGCCGCCAACAAGAACCTCCCCCCTGCCCAGCTCCCTTGCACTCCCTCCCTCCCGGGCCATCCGGGTAACGCACCCAGTGTGAGGGTGTCACCCGGAAGTGACATCATCAGGCTGGGCACGTTGCCATGGCAACGCTCTGGCAATCACCCTGAAACTCTATGGTGCCATAGAGTTTCAGGTGATTGCTAGAGCATCACCCTGTCAATGTGCCCGGTGTGATGATGTCACTTCCGGATGATGCCATCATGCTGGGCATGTTGCCTGGATGGCCTTGGGAGGGAGGGAGTGCAGGGGAGCCGGGTGGGGATGGGAGAGGCTCTCGGCAGCGGTGAGGAAGGTGGGGAGGCGAGGAGGAGCAGTGACAGGGAGGTGCGGCAGCAGGTGGGCACTCCATTTCGCTGGGGGAGCTCAGTCCCCCCCCGGAAATTTCAGGGGTGGCCCCCCCCAAGCCCCCCGTAGTTGACGCCTACGACCACAAGGGCTCAGGGCAGGGGAGAAGAGGCACTGCGATCCAGTCACAAAAGCTATCAGGCTGTCATTCCCCACCCCCCTGCAGCCCCTGCTCCAGTTGTCCCTACTTAATTACTTAGAGCAGACTGTGGATGGGGAAATGCATTCAGATGTGTACTTGAACTTTTGTCCCACTGAAAACAGTGAAGGTGGGCAGCATTTGGTTCCCTGATGCACATCTGGATAGGGATGCCATCCATCTACACCGCAGTCCTTTGAATGGGATGCTCATGTGTAGTCACATCTTTCCCCAACTAGCTACGTACGACTACACAATACTAAAGCTGGACAGGAGGAGGAGGAGAGTTGGTTTTATACCCCACTCTTCACTACCTGAAGGAGTCTCAGAGCGGCTTACGCTCGCCTTCCCTTCCTCTCCCTAGAACAGACACCTTGTGAGGTAGGTGGGGCTGAGAGAGTTCTGAGAGAGCAGTGACTGTCCCAAGGTCACCCAACTGGGTGCATGTGGAGGAGGAGTGGGGAATCAAACCCGGTCCTCCAGATTAGAGTCTGCCACTCTTAACCACTACACCACACTGGGTCTCATTTTGTGGAATGGCCTGCCTACAAGGGTCAGGAAGGTTCTCAGACTTCTGTCAGTTCCATAGAATGTGTAAGACGGAATTGTTCGAGATGTCATTTTCATAATGGGAACAACTGAATAATTAAATGCCATCTAGTCACAACTGACTCATGGTGAGCCCCCATGGGGTCTTCAAGGCAAGAGACAAGCAGAGGTGGTTTGCCATTGCCTGCCTCTGAGTCACAACCCTGGTATTCCTTGGTGGTTCCCCATCCAAGTACGAACCATCGCTGCCCTGCTTAGATTCCAAGTGCAGACAAAGGCATCAGGCTGTAGTAAAGCTGGAAATGTTTGGGGAAACACTTTTTACAAAGGGGGCATGGCGCTGATTATTATTGTTTGCATTTCAAGTTCTTACTGGATTGCTTACCAGAGTGTTTTCCTATTCCTGCAATCCTGTTTTTGCCTTTCTTTTGTCATGTCTTGTACTGTTTTGATTGCATGGTCTCCTGATTTTGTAAACCAGTCCTGTTAACAATATTTATTCTTTGTCTGTACTCTTCCTATTGCATTGCTAAATTTCGTAATCTGTCTCGAACCCCGGTGGGAAAGGCAGGTTATAAATAAAGATCTTGCTATACCATGGTAGTCAGCAACAAACATGAGGACTTTGTAATGTGTAGATGGATCTGAGGGAGGGACTGTGGCTCAGCGGTCGTGCCTCTGCTTGGCATGCAAAAGGTCCCAGGTTCAATCCCCAGCATCTCCAGTTGAAAGGACCAGGCAGTAAATGATGGGAAAGACTTCTGCGTGAGACCCTGGAGATACACTGCCAGTCTGAGTAGACAATACTGACTTGGGTGGGCTGTGGGTCTGATTCAATAGAAGGCAGCTTCATGGCCCTGAGAAGCTGCTGTGAAACACAACAGAGGGCACGTCACCTAAGTTGGCCAGGTCCCTTTGATTCGCTAGCAGGGGGATGGAGGGATGCTCTGGGAGCCGGAAGTAGGGCTGCCAAGTCAGCCCGGGGGGCGGGGGATCCCCCACTACAGGGGTCCCGATCCACCGGCCAGCATTCGGCCTGTGGGGGAAACCCCACCCCTGAAGTTGTCCAGCCAGGACAACTTCCCCAACATAATGACGTCACCCGGAAGTGACATCATCACATTGGAGGCGTTGCCAGGGTGACGCTCTGGCAATCACCCCAAAACTCTCTGGTACCATAGAGTTTTGCGGTGATTGCCAGAGCGTCGCCCTGGCAACGCCCCCAACGTGGTGATGTCACTTCCGAGTGATGTCATCGGGCAAAGGAGGACTCCCCCCGCCGGTGAGTAGCTCGACTTGGCAACCCTAGCCGGAAGTGTCACCCCCGATGTACCAGTGTCACAGGAAGTGATGTTGCGTGCATGCCTACGTCACTTCCAAGTGACATTGGCATGTCAGGGAAAATATTCTGGTTTTGGGGCAAAACTCTATGGTAAAATCGACTTCATACCATAGAGTTTTGCCCCCAAACCAGAGTGTAACTCCCTGACGTCACCAACGTGCCCATGGCACTTGCAAGTGACATAGGCACATCGCTCCATGTGCCCTTCAGAGGGGGAATTTCCTCCTGCCAGCCACCTGACTGGCAGCAGAGAGCAGCTCACAAAAATGGGGGATCCCCCACTGCCAACTGGGGACTGTCCTCAGCACAGGAGATCCTTTTCCTCTCCCCTTCATTCAAAGGGAAGCCAATGGGAGTACGTCATTAGTGCTGCCTTAGAGCCTGTACTATATAGTACTGACTGTGATGCTATGAAGTTTGCTGTGTGCTCCCTGATTGGTTGTGGTCATGAACAGAAGACAAAAGGAGAGCTAAAAATGGTGATGCAGCAGCAGCATGTTAAGGCCACATGCAGAGAAGGAGGAAAAAAACAAACCCTTGAAATACCTGTCAGGAACTGGGGGGGGGGGGGATGCTTTCAAGGGGTTTTTTGCACTCCTCAGAAGCCCAAATTTTGGTGTCAACAACTGAGCTTTGCAACAACAACAACAGCAAAAGAATTAGCACAAAGCTCGTAAGCAATCACAGATGAGAGAACACAGAGCAGCAGCAGATGGAGTCAGGGAAATGGGACCGAAGAACCTCATTTGCGTGCCTCATTGTTGCACGAATGCCTGGGCAAGAGAGACACAGAGCAGCCCCCGGTTTCCAGAACTAATGAGCGGCCTTCGGGGAGATTTGGAAAGAGATGCGATATGACTTTTTTTATATACTTCAAGCCAGCAGCCAAAAGGGGAGGTCAATCCCCATGGCTTTTGGGAAAACGAGAGGGTGGATTCTGAAATGGAAGAGGAAAAGGAAACAGAGGAGGTGGAAGGGGGAATTCAGGAGCAAAGAGGGCCGGGGGGGGGGGACCCAGAATGACCCCGTCTGTTTGCAGCGGCCCCTTGTGATGCTGGCTTTCGAGTTTCTTGCATTTCATCCAAAAGCTATTCGGCCAATGGCATCCGTTGGGCTTTCCAGGAGATGTGCTGTTCCAGCCCCGTGTTACCATCAAAACATCAGACATTCTGCTACTGTGTCATGTTCCTCTTAATCTTATTGATCTGTCCTGGTTTAAAATGTAAGATACAGTCGTCACTCAGAATTGTCAGAATGCCGCCACTTGCGTTTCCCCGAAGTCCCTTCCCATCTGTCCTTATTTCCAGAAACATCAGTTGTGCCGGAAGCATACTCAATGAAGTAGACGCGGTACCAATCTATAGTCTGATGGCTGTTGGGGCCAGGCTCTAACTGGAAACGAAGCCAGGGGACTGCCCAGAAAGGATGCTCCTCTAAGCTCAGCAGGCTGTGAAATGTGGCCTAATTATATGCATGCTATGCGACTTCATGTTAAAGCTGCAGCGGTGTGAAATCCCAGCTTTGGAGAACAGCCAGTGAAAGTTTAGCAATCACAACAGTGACTTATTCCTCTGGGATTAGCAGGAGCACTTCTTTCATTAATTAATTAATTGATTGATTGATTAATTAATTAATTAGATTTCTAGACTGCCCTCCCCTGTAAGAATAGGGCTCAGAACGGTATTCAACGAGAAAAACATTCGTAAGAAAAAATTCACAATTCGAGTACAATAAAATATAGCAATTGGCCTCGATAGATGATGCCAAGCTTCTGGCTGTGCTATTGCCCCATGGGGGGTGGGGGGTGGGGAGCCAGAGAAACGGGAGTGCAGGACAGAGAAATGGCACTGCCCTCAACCAAATGCTTGGTGGAACCTCTCTGCCTTACAGACCCTGTGGAACTGCAATAAGTCCCGCAGGGCACAGATGTTATTTGGCAGAGAGTTCCACCAGGCTGGAGCCAGGGCAGGAAACACCCTGGCTCTGGTCAAGAACAGCTGGATTTCTCTCAGGCCTATTAATGCTTATTAACAAACTCGTAAAAATGCAGGTTCATTGCTTGAATGAGGAGTCCAGTGCACTGTAGTGGTAAAGAGTGTAGGACTGGTATCTGGGAGACCCAGGTTCAACCCCTCAGTTGTGCCTAGGGTTGCCAGTCCCCAGGTCCTGGGGGGGGGGTTCCCCCAGTTTTCAAGGCTTTGCCCACTGCCGGCCAGCTGGCTAGCAGGGGGCATCCCACTCCCAAACAGCCAGGTCCCTGGGTGATGTCCCCAAAGTGATGACATCACCCAGAAGTGACATTTTTGTGTTGGCGACGTTGCAGGGGACACTTTGGTTTGAGAGCAAAACTCTATGGTAAATTTGCCCTCAAACCATAGAGTTTTGCCCTCAAACCAGAGTGTCACCATGTGGTGTTGCTGACACGATGACGTCACTTCTGGGTGATGTCATTTTTTCAGGGACATCATGCAACATCCCTTCCCTCTCCAGGAATGCCCCCCAAATCCCCCTGCTGGTGACAGGGTAGGACCTGGCAACCCTACTTGTACCTTGGAAGTTTGCTGGGTGACCTCGGGTCAGTCACACACTCTCTGCCTGACCTACCTCATGGGGTTATTGTGAGGATAAAACAGAGAGAGGAGAACAATGTAAGCTGCTTTGGGTCCCATTGAGGAGAAAGGTGGGGAATGAATGAATGAAATAAAATAAGCACCAGGAGCAACTGGTTTTCCCTGTTTCCAAGAAATGCATGCTGTGCAGAGTGCTAACTGATTGGCCACTGGGGCAATCACAAAGCACCTCCCCATCTGTCTGTCCAGAACAGTAATTGGCCGACCCTTGTGGCACTCTTCCCTTCAGCCAGAACGATGCTTCAAGTTAAACAAAATGGAGAGGGTTAAAAAAAGTACAACATCAATTGAACATCAATATGGATAAATATGCTAGAAACTGGAGAAAAAGCTAAAAAGAGCCAAAAGCTATACCTGACCCAATGCTCCCTCTAAGCTGTGGAGTCTTGTGAGCAAAAATTCTACTTTGTGAGCTACCGGCATTAAAGTTGTGAGCCAGCGATTTTTGCTGCTGCATAAATTAGTCTGTTCCAGAGCCATCCTTCCTGAGCTAAGAGAAAAATCTGTGAGCTGGAGGCTAAAAAAACTGTGAGCTAGCTCACACTATCTCAGCTTAGTGGGAACACTGCCTGTCACAGAGCACAATGGAAGGAGGTAGGTCTGTCTTCATCCTAAGCCAGTGGTTGTCCACTTTTCCAGACCTAACAGCTACTGAGCATGTGACAAGGAACTCAAATTATACCGGTCATGTGACTTGAAAAGAGGAAACAAGACTTATGGCCTCACCTGGGCTGTAAACAACAGACTAAGACAGCTAGAGACTGGAAACACCTCACCAAGAAGGTGAGGAAGAAGTCGAGGTCAAAGTTATGGCGCAATCTTCTCCACCAGAGTGACCTTGCCTTATTGTCTTGCTGTTTCACTCTATGGAAAGGGATGCAGGAGGTCTGGTACCATTGCTTTCTAAGCATGCATTCCAGCAGCAGGTGCTTCCAAAAGGCAGCAAAAAACGATGGTGGCTCTAGAGCAGGGGTTCCCAACATGGTACCCACCAAGTGTTTTTAGAAAGCAGGTAGGGCCAGGTGAGGCTATTGACTACTGGAGATTTGATTGGCTGTGCAGATTTTTAAAAAACGTAGCTTTGGCAACAACTGCCACAACAACACAAGGATCTTAATGCTGTGGCAGCCATTTTGTGGCCAGCTCCACCTCCTGAGGTAGGCTTTTTGTGAAAGCCATTTTGTGGCTACGCCCACCACACTGTGTCAGAATCTCAAAGGTGCCCACAGGCTCAAAAAGTTTGGGGACTCCTGCTCTAGAGGGGTTTGTGACTCAGCAGGTGGGGCTCCACACAACCTACCTGAGGGTCCGTGGGTTGGTGCCCTAACTGAAGTAATCCCTTAGATTTCTCTTCCAAAGCTAACACACAAACTCACAAAGTACTAGAAGCCAGCATGCTTTCATGGTTTAATCACTGGCAAGATAAAACCATTGTGGGAGAGATTACAAGTACAATTATTGTCAGATTGACTATAATCATATATTACTTTACCTCCCAGATCAAAGAACAGCAAGGAAGGTCTGTTGCTGGCTCACAGACTGAACCCCTCTGGGCAACAGCAACACATTTCAGATTTTTCACAGCCAGAGCAAAGAGCGTTGTTCACCTTTCCCTCATTCTTTAACGGATGACTTGCTGCTCTGATAAGTCAGTTTCTCATTTTGCCTGTCTAACAGGATATTGCTTTTTCTATTCTCAAGCCCAATCCCTCGTGGCCTCCGAGATATATCAATATTTTAAACAAGGGAGTACTTTTGTGCCTGATAATATGATTGTGACTATTTGCCAGCATACGATGCTTCTCAAAAGGAGGAACAATAGAAGCTGGATGTTTTCCCCCTGTTAGATTAATTTCGCGATGTAGATGGCAGGAATATGCCTGTCTCAACTTCTGCCATCTGCATGCATTTCAAATGCCATTGGAATAGCTCTCCACACATCTGGATTTTCGCCAAGGGTTTAGACTCTGCTACAATTTGGACAAAGTCTTTGCTGTTCTTTTCTCTGAACCCACCGTCTCCTTAGAACAGAGTGGTTACTCCCTGTTCCAGAACCCATCAGCTCTTGAGAACATAATGCATCTTGCCAAAACACAGCCACTCGGCCTCACAACACTTGACTGTTGTTTCACCAGCCAAGTGTCCCTAAGGGCTGATTTGTATGTTCAGAAAAATCACAAGCTGTGGTCCACTTCAAAAAGGATGTGCACAAAATCAGGAGGGTGCAGAGGAGAGCGACGAGGATGATCACGGGTCTGGAGACTGAGCCCTATGAGGAAAGGCTGAGGGCCTTGGGAATGTTTAGTTTGGAGAAGAGGAGACTGAAGGGGGGGACATGATTGCTCTCTTTAAATATTTGAAAGGCTGTCATTTGGAGGAGGGCAAGGAGCTGTTCCAGTAGGCAGCAGAGGACAGGACCCAAAGCAACAGGTTTAAATTACATGCAGAAAGGTATCGGCTGGATATTAGGGAAAACTTTTTCATGGTCAGAGTGGTTCAAAGGTGGAATCAGCTGCCTAGGGAGCTGGTTTGCTCCCCTTCACTGGCAGCTTTCAAGAAGAGGCTGGACGAATATTTGTCAGAGATGTTTTAGGCTGGTCCTGCATTGGGGAGGGGGTTGGACTAGATGGTCTGTAGGGCCCCTTCCAACGCTATGATTCTATGATTCTGTAAGCTTTGATTCTACTTTTGCTTGGGAACACTGGCACTTCAGATTGCACACATATCCGCAAGAATAAAAGGGCACGATGTACCAGGATTGCAGCACCATCGATGAACAAGAAGCAGACAACTGTCACACAGACCTACTAATGGAATTGCTATGGGCATTCATTTTGGTTCAAGGTTGAGCAGGGAAGCTTGAGGATAGCATTGCAGGCACTAGGGGGAGATGGTTTGCTGTTTTGTTACATAGCGTGTAATCGGATGCCACTAACCAAGACTTTTCCTGCATGCTCGACTTACTTTTGATTTTCTTGGCAGTCGATCCACAAGCATTGGAATCGGTTTGGACATGGTTGTTCCATACGTCTGCCCTCCCTCTACATTTTCACAGTTGTGGAGTCAGTTGATTTTCTTCGGCACATGCCTGACATAATGGGGATTTTCAAGAGAGGTTGCTGTCGTCATCGGTAGCATCCCAGCACCTCACTTCTTTTAAAAGGCCCTAAAATATCAATATATTAGTGTAGTCTTGTAATGATAGTTTATCAAGTTCTCTCAATTCCTAGGTTTCATTAAAAAAAAAAGTAAATCACTAGCCTCTTCCTTCGTGGAGATATGACTTTCCCCATATATCTCAGCAAAGGACGGGAACAGAGACTTACCTTTAAAAAAAATGAAAGGTGGGAATTCAGAGAGCCTGGCTAAACTATCATTCCAACAACACTACATCAATATGTCAACATTTGAGGGCTTTAAAAAAAAATGAAACCACTTGTCTCTGGTAGGGAGGAGAGGAAGTGGTTTGTCCATGACGAAAGTTCAATCATTGAGAGGTCGGCTGGAGGTGTGTGGGAGTAGGCAGGACAAAGAAAACTGAAAGAAACAGTACACCTGAAAAAAAGGTGACTTAAAATCAGCTTCTAGAAAAATATCAGAGCAAAAATGGTTTCAAAAGAACCAGAAAAAAATCTCAGGAATCGCCAAAAAAACGGAAGTGAAAGCTAAAGACACAAAAATGCATGCAGAATTTGGGGGATAAATCAAAGCAGTATGGTGACAGAACTGATGGGGAAAAAACCATGCGAAAAGGCCCCAAGTTTGCCCCAATAATAGCTACAGACTTAAGTCAGTCCCTGTCAAATGTTCTGGTCCTCTGAATGCTTTGCAGTCTAATTGCAAACATCTGGTATTCAAACATCTTCCAAAAAAGAAACGGAAATAATGCCAGTTACGGGTTAGCATGCAATCTGAACACACATGGAATTTTTCACAAGACAGTAATCTGCAGTGCATATTTTAAATCACTGACTGGAAAAACAACATTGCACTTGAAACTAGGGATGTGCATTCAGCATTTCTGAGCCAAATGAACATCTGAATAATGTCTTTTCGGCATGAATCAGGCATGAGTTAAGCCAAATCAGATTCTCTAATCTGATTCGGTTTACCAATAAGAGAATCCCGAATTAATTCAGGAATCCCATTTTTTTTGTCTCCATTATACCCTATGGGGCCATTATAAAAAACAGAAGCGTTCCCTTGCTCGAAAGCCAGTTGAAGATGACTCTAAGGGGCGGTGCTTATCTCCATTTCCAAGCTGAAGAGCCAGCGCTGTCCAAAGACATTTCTGTGGTCATGTGGCCAGCATGACTAGACTCCAAGGTGCATAAAAAGCTGTTACCTTCCCACCGAAGTGGTACCTATTTATCAATGGCAAATCTCCTAGAGTATATTCAGTGCCCGGGGGGGGGGGGTGTTGAGGTAGAGGCACCAAACCTGCAGTGTAGCTGCTGGAGCCTCTCCCCAAAAAGAACTCCCAAGCTTCAAAAAGCTTGGGACAGGGGGTCTAATTCTATGGGCACCCAAAGAGGGTGCCCCCATCCTCCATTGTTTCTAATGGGGAGGGAAAGCAAGGTAAGCATACAACAAGCCCAACAGATTCTCCCAAAGAATCTCTGCAGTAGAAAGTGAAGTGTGGGGAGGGGGTCTGTTTGCAAGGCCAGCAGCAGAACCAGTGCAATGTGCCCAGCAGAACCAGTGCCACTCTGGCAGTGCCAAAACCCTTTTTTTGAAACTTGGGAGTTCTTTTTGGGGAGAGGCTCCATCAGCTACACTGCAAATTTGGTGCCTCTACCTCCCCCCCCCCCCCCGGCCCTCTGAATATACCCTAGGAGATTTACCAATGACCCATAGAGCATAATGGAGCCAAAGAATTCAGGATTCCCGAATTTTACTTGAATTCCAGTACAATACTGATATTGGAATTCGGGTTTTCAAGGCAATACTAAATGTTTAAGGGTTCAAAAATCCTGAATCTGCGAAACATGATTTTTTTCCCCCTTGCACGTCCCTCCTTGAAACTTTACCCCCCTCTCTGCTTTGCAACTCTGAAATCCTATTACAAAAGGATCATTTTCTCCCACTGGCCTTTAGAAAACACACACAAAAACAAATTCACGGCACAACCCCCTGCACTCACAAATTTAAATACAGTCACATATGGTAATTTATTTTAATTACATAAAAACTTAAATTATACTGCCTAATAGCATGGCTGAATTAGATGAAATGCCAGCTGGTGATGGCAAAATCAGTTACACTGATAGGTAACCCTGTTTCTGCTTTTAGAGGGACAAAATTGTCTGGGTCTCCTGTGACATCTCTCAGCTGGTTTTTTATTCTGGGGGAATCAAAGAGTTGTGTTTACTATTTTTATTAGACTTCTTTGGTCTGTTTACTAGATATCGAGGGGGCTGCGGAAGAGTTATACTACTGTATGATTCAGGTTAGGCAGGGTATTATATTGTCCTTTGGGCTGTATGCCATATTGAATCCTTCCTACTGTGCCACTTAACAAACATTGTGATGACATTGTGAAAAGCAACACGATATTTTCCAGGGTCACAGTGGTAGGTTCCATTCACTGCTAGCAAACAAGGTAACTCTCTCCCCCACCCATTTTAATTTTCCTTCCATTTTAATTTCTACTTGTAAAAACAGTATCAGAGGTTGAGCCCTGACCTGGATAGTCCAGGCTACCCCAATCTTGTCAGATCTCAGAAGCTAAGCAGGGTCGACTTCGGTCAGTATTTGGATGGGAGATGGACACTACACAGAAGCCAGCAATGGCAAACCTCCTCTGAATGTCTCTTGCCTTGAAAACCTTAGGGGGTTGCCAAAAGTCAGTGGTGACTTAATAGCAAAAAAATAAAATAAAAAATAAAAGGCTGCATGCACAAACTTATGCACAGGCTTCTCAGGGCAAGGGGTCGGAGTCTGATGTAATTTGATGTGCAACACCTTGCAAAGATTTGCACATAAAGGTTGCAAAGAGAAGTAATTAAATTGACAGTCTTCCCTCCGACCCTCCTCCTATCCAACTCTGCAACAAGACCAGAAAAACCCTTTCCCACTTGTAATGTATGTAATGGTGGTAGCCATGTGCTCACTGTAATGGTGACCGCCACGTGGCCAAACGCACATGGCCAGGCCAGCTACCTGAGCTTGGGTCAGGCAGAACAATAGCTGGCCGAATTGTAACTTGCCACCAATGTAGTGCCTAGGATCCTCTAGGGAACCTATGATCGCTAACTGCAACCTTAAGGTCCTATCGGGACAATTGGGTGAGGCCGGAAGTGTGGCTCCAGCCAGAATAAAAGAGGGCTCCTGAGCCCAGGGTGTCATGCTTCATCTGACCTGCTAATAAACATGCTTGCTGATTTCACTACAACATGTCTCCGACTCCTGTACTTTGCACCACTAGAGATGAAATGACAGCTCCAATCTTTGATAGGCAAGAAAATCTGAAGTACCAGCACAGTTCCTTCCCATTCCTAACTGATCAGTACTAGTCTAGCGCTGGGCGCAGTGGCCCAGGAATTTGCAGCTCCCTGTCAATTTCACCTTTCTGGGGAAAGGGCTGGATCTGTCAATTTCAACCAGGCTTCCCCTAGGCTCCATCAAGACTATCTTGTTCCTTGGATGCCCTTAAGATGCTCATTCCGCCCCCCCAATTCCATTTCACTCACAGAAAACAGTGCTTTGTGGATTCCCGCTGCAACTCTGTGCTTTTTTATTTGCTTCGACACCACCTAACCAATCACCGACAGCAAGGGGCAATGTCACTTTTCACAGTGCCATTATATAGTTCAGTTAAGTGACATGGTGGGAGAGATTCGGTCTGGCACACTGCCCGAAAGATAATCACACAGCCTGAATTATACAATCCTATGACTCCTCTGCAGTCCTATCAATGTCCATCGAAGAGTATGGAGGCCAGGCAGGTCTAATGCGAACAGTAAAATGGAGCTGTCGCACTCCTCCACAAAATAATAACCAGTCCAGCTAATAGATGACAGTTCGAGTCCTCGATCGTCAAGAACACGTAGGCACAATTCCTCCCTGTTCCTAACTAGCTAGAGTTAGTTTATTTTCCTGTATTTTAAAAAAATGTTGTGTTTATTATAAACTAGGAGTAAGGCCCATTGCGGGAAGAAATACAATGGGCTCTAGAAAGAAGTTCTAGGTGAGTGTCCTGGCTGTGGCTGGTGGGGCAGTAGAGGGAAGGGGAAAATAGAGGGAGGCAAGCCGTGTTTATTTCCTTCTGCTTATCTACAAGACAGGGCTGTCTCAAGTCATTTTGCTGCCCCAAGTGGGTAGTATGGGAGGACAGCCTCATGGTAACAGGTATGGTTCCCTCCACCCCAACTTATGTTGATTTGGGGCTATGCAGTGGCAGCTAAGGTAGAAAAGCACCTCCTCCTATGCCATGTCTTCTGGTTTCCAAGGGTCTGGAAAGCAGTTCCATAGCCAGTTATAGGGTTGCCAACTCTGGGTTGGGAAACAGCTGTAGGTTTGAGGGGTAGAGGCTGGGGAAGGCAGGGTTTGGGGTATGGAGGGACTTCAGCAGAGTATAATGCCATAGAGTCCACTGCCCAAAGCAGCCATTGTCTCTAAAAGAACTGATCTTGGTCATCTGGAGATCAGTTGTAATAGCTGGGAAATTTTCTGTAGGGGAAATGATGTGCTGTGGCTGCGGAACACAGTGATTTCTGGGAGATCTCCAGGCCCCACAGGGAGATTGGCAACTCCAGTGACTGTTTAAAGGAAGCTTGGGATACGTATTTTACCTCAGGACACATTCAGTGACTCCCAACAGCAACCTGTTTAGCAAAATGTTAGATACAAAGGCCAATCTGGCCACATATGCAAATGACCTCTGTGTTCCAACAGGCTATGGGGAGGACAGCAAACTGTTTAGAATATTGGAGCTGGGACTCAGGCAACACAACCAGTGGATAGGGACAGCTTCTGAGTGACACATCATGGAGCCAACTGATTTAGGAGCACGTGGAATGTTCAGAAAGTGCCACTTCACTACTCAATTATATATAAGGAGAGATTTTTCAAAAGTTCAGTAACAATGCCATTAGAAGAATGAGGATAAATAAACCCAACAAAACAAAATCCCAGAGATGAAACAAAAAAAAACCACGCCTCAATACAAACATCAACCAGTTGTAGAGTTAAGAACAAAACAGTGCTGAAATAATCCAGTGACAGAGTTCAAAGCATAACAGTTTGAAAGCATACAAATACAGTTGTTTGAGCAATGTTAACTGGTATATAAGAGAAACCTTAATCTGCAAGTTACAAAATACCAGACAGCATATTAGATAACATCTTGGGGGGGGGGGGGGGACCAGAGACCATATGGTTGTACATCTACCAACATTTGTCTCCTTTGACCCATGTTCAAAAGAATATTAGATCATGATAGCATGTGTTTTTAGGCAGAATGTCCAGAGTTAGTTTATCTGCCATGGATGCCGCTTTGCAAAATAATCTGAAGAACCAGAGTTCTGCCTAGCCTGTTCTTTGACTGGAACAATTGTTTTACCTAGCTAATACAATGTGAAATCTTTTCTTTTTAGATACCTTGAATCTGTGGTTTGCTTTCCCCCTCTCCTTTGCAATGAACTGAGGCCTGCGCAGCTTCTGAGCCTAGAGATGCATCCTTCTCCTTGCTTCCGGGTAAGGAGAGAAGCACAGGAGTCCCTCAGGCATCTGGGCAGTTAATAATCAGCTGGCTCCCTTCCTGTGGTACAAACTAAATAAAGAATGGCAGGAACAAGTAAGACGGATAGGGGGTGAAAGGTGCCCCCTCCCCAGTTTGCCTAGGGCAGTGAAATTCCCAGGGCCTAGACAGGAAGGTTCTCTCCAAATCATATTGCCAACTGTTTAATAATATAAGAAGTGAGACTCTTCCAGCTGTGCCTTTTTCAGCTGTGTAACAAGCAAACATTTTCATCAGTGCAGCAGGGGGATTTCTCTGGCAATATTGCAGCAAGTTTGACAGAAATGATTCTGTCTTGTTCCAGATTGACTGGTGTGTTTAGGCAGCTTCCCCCGAGAGCTCTTCCAATGCAGCTTTTAACCTATCCGTATCCTGAGACCGGCATGCGCAGATATTGTTTGAGACCAGTGGTGGTTAGTGGGCTATTGGGGATGCAGGACTCCCTTCCCTCACTGCCGCTCCACAGCAAATAAATTAAAAATGCAGCTGTCTAGACCTGCTTTTCCTCTAAAAAAAAGCAGCCATCAAAATTTAAATACGTGCCATCCTGCGTAATGTATAATTTTGCCGGTAAGCAAGGGCTTGTTGTTGAGCTCCCCAGAACAGCTTGGAATCTCACCACCATTCTTGCAGGTGTAAGTCCAGATTTCAGGTCTTGAAGCCACGATGCATTTATCAGCTGCTTAAGAGACCTGGATGGCCCAGGCTAGCCTGCTCCCATTAGATCTCAGAAGCTAAGGAGGGTCGACCATGGATGGGAAGACCGCCTAGGAATACCCAGGTCGAGGGCTATTTTTGGGCAGGAACGCACAGGAACAGAGTTCCGGCTGGCTCCTGAGTTGGCCACACCCAGCAGGAACTCATTAACATAATAGGCCACACCCAACAGCAGATATTCATTAGGATTGGCTGCATATGGGGTATGTGGCCTAACATGTAAATTAATTCCTGCTACAAAAAAAGCCCTGGGTTTTGACAACAAACAAGGTAAACAGAATAAGAAGCAAAAGGTTGGTGTGGCTGGATGACCACTCTTCTGGTAACACAGGGGTATGTCCTAATATGCTACTAAGCTATGCTGTCAGGGGTGTGGCCTAATATGCTAATGCGTTTCTGCTGTTGGGTGTGGCCTATTATGCTAATGAGTTCCTGCTGGGCTTTTTCTACAAAAAAAGCCCTGCCAAGGTCACTGTGCAAAGGCGGACAATGAAAAACCACCGGTGTTCGTCTTTTGCCTTGAGAATCCTGTGGGATAGCTGGTTCCTCCAGCCTAAGCAGCCTTCCTCCAAATCAAGCGGTCCTTTCACTGGAAGAAATACTACTCAAGTTGGAGGAAGGGTCCAAGGGCAACTTAAAACCCAACAAAATTTTCCAGGGTATAAGATTTCATGAGTCAAACCTCACTTCATCCAATCGGATGACAGAAGATGATGGGTAGGTGGAAGAACAAGAGATAGGATTGGTGGGAAGAGCTTGAGAGGAACTTTCAGCACCCTCAAATCTGGGGGTTATCAGAGACATCACTGCCTTTGTAGAGAGTGGCAACATGTGAAGCAATCTAATGGCGTGAGCCTTGACTCACAATAGCACATAGCCTGGAAAAAAAAACACATGTTGGGCTTTGAAGTGCTGCTGGACTTGGATTTTTGTTCTACTACTACAAATGAACATGGCTACCTTAAGTTGGAGGAAGACAACTTAGGCTGAAGGACAGTCTCAAAGCCTTGATCAGGAGGAGTGGTAAGGATCCATGACGGAAACAAACACAGAGAACACAACATGCACATTTGGACGTATGTTAGAACAAGATAATACATATGCAAGTCATAGAAATAACAGTGTCAAATAGAATCACAGAGCTGAAAGGTACCTCTAGTGTCAACTAGCACAACCCCCTGCACAATGCAAGAATTTCACAAATATCCCCCCCACCACACACCCGGTGACCCTTGCTCCATGCCCAGAAGATGACCAAAAAAAAAAAGCCCTCCACGATCCCTGGCAAACTAGCCTGGAGAAAAATCGCTGACTGACCCCAAAGTGGCAATCAGCATTTTGCTGGGCGTGTAAGAAAGGGCCACAAGACTCCAGCCCTCCCTCTCATGAACTGCCCAAGTTCGCAGAATCAGCATTGCTGTCAGATGGCCATCTAGCCTCTGTTTGAAAACCTCCAAAAGAGGAGGGCCCACCACCACCCGAGGAAGCCTGTTCCACTGAGGAACTGCTCTGTCAGAAAGTTCTTCCTAGTGTTTAGCCAAAAACTCTTCTGATTTAATTTCAACCTGTTGGTTCTGGTCCGACTTTCTGGGGCAACAGAAAACAACTCCACACCATCCTCTATATGACAGCCCTTCAAGTACTTGAAGATGGTTGTCATATCACCTCTCCGGGCTGAACATACCCAGCTCCTTCAGCCTTTCCTCATAGGACATGGTCTCCAGACCCTTCACCATCTTCGTTGCCCTCCTCTGGACACATTCTGGCTTGTCTATATCCTTCTTAAATTGTGGTGCCCCAAACTGAACACAGTATTCTAGGTGAGGTCTAACCAGAGCAGAGTAAAGTGATACCATCACTTTGCATGATCTGAACACTACGCTTCTGTTGATACAGCCCAAAATCACATTTGCCTTTTTAGCTACCACATCACACTGCTGACTCATGTTCAGTGTATGGTCTACTAAGACCCCTAGATCCTTTTCACACACACTACTGACAAGCCAAGTCTCCCCCATCCTATAATTATGCATTTGATTTTTCCTACCTAAACACAGAACTTTACATTTATCCCCATTGAAATTCACTGCATTTGTTTTAGCCCAGTTCTCCAGCCTGTCAAGATCATCCTTATCCGGCCTCTGTCTTCTACCACATTTGCTGCCCTTCCCAATTTAGTATCATCTGCGAATTTAATAAGCATTCCCTCTATTCCTTCTTCCAAATAATTTATAATGATGTTGCACAAAACAAGTCCCAGGACAGATCCTTGAGGCATGCCACTTGTCACTCCTCTCCCAAGAGGATGAGGAACCATTCACAAGCACTCTTTGGGTGCGATCTGTCAACCAGTTACAGATCCACCTAACAGTCATAGGATCCAAACTGCATTTTACCAACTTGTCAACAAGAACATTATGTGGAACCTTACCAAAGCCTTACTGAAATCAAGATAAACTATGTCTACAGAATTCCCCTGATCCAGCAAGGTAGTAACGTTCCCAAAAAAAGAGATAAGATTAGTCTGACATGACTTGTTCCTGAGAAACCCATGCTGGCTCTTAGTAATCACAGCTGTCCTTTCTAAATGTTCAAGGACTGACTGTTTCATGATTTGTTCTAAAACTTTCCCAGGTATAGACATCAAGCTGATGGGTTGGTAGTTACCCAGGTCCTCCTTTTCCCCCTTCTTGAAGATGGGGACAACATTTGCCCGCCTCCAATCTTCTGTCACCTCACCTGTTCTCCAAAGATTCTCAAAAATAATGGACAGAGGATCAGAAATTACAGTCACAAGTTCTTTTAGTACCCTTGGATGCAGTTCATTTGGCTCAGAGGACTTAGTTTCATTTGAAGATCCTAGGTTACAACTCCTTTCCCTCATCAGAGACCACCAAGGAATTAGTCAAACCTACAAGCAAATCTAAATGGCCAGCTGCCAGAAAGCTCCTGGGTGGAGAGAATATTTGGGGGATGGGGATGGGAAAGGCAGTGGTTTAAAAGCAAGTTCATAGTCCTTGGAAATGAAATGTGACTCAGGCTACCTCCTTAATAGCCAGTCAGCATAAATGCCCTGACCTGAATAGCCCAGGCTAGCCCGATCTTCTCAGATCTCAGAAGCTAAGCAGGGCTGGCCCTGGTTAGTACTTGGATGGGAGCAGGGGTCATTTCGTAGAAAAAGAGGTGCAGGAGCTCATTAGCATAACTCATTTGCATAACTCATTTGCATATGCCACACCCCCTAACATACCGGAAGTGTGTCAGAAGGCAACACCCACTCCACAGGTGAGTGAAACTGACCTGCTCTTCCTCCATTCCCTTCCCCATCCAATACTTTGTGCAATAAAAATAAGCGTAAAGAACACACCCTCATTCTCTTCCTGCTCCCTTGAAACCACCAGGTTTCAAGTAGACTTGAGATACCCAGGACATGTGCACCACCCATTCCTTCCCCTTCCCTTCCCCTCCCCACAACAAGACACCCTGTGAGGTAGGTGGGGCTGAGAGAGGTCTTTTGAGAACTGCTCATGAGAGAACAGCTCTGAGAGAACTTGTGACTGGCCCAAGGTCACACCAGCAGCTGCATGTGGAGGAGTGGGGAATCAAACCCGGTTCTCCCAGATTAGAATCCAACTCCTGACCACTACACCAAACTGATAAGGTGGAAGCTGCTGAAGGGTTGGTGAAATTTCTCCAGTACTTATGTGCCATCTGCCCAGATAAAAAATGGTATACTTAGAAAATTTATATGCCACCTTGAGCAAGTCTCTGGAAAAGCAGCACACAGTCATAAAAGGAACAATGATAAAATTATCAATATTAAAACAAAACATTAAAAACAATAAAGACCCTAGCAGGGCTTTCCCCGGGGAGCTGCACCTCTGCACTGCTCGGGGAAGCCGAGGAGGGGGTGGGGCTTGGTCATGTGCCCGCCCCCTGGGCTCCTCACTCCTGGAGCTGTGCTCCTGTGCGCTTCTGCTCCAACGGACCCCTGGATGGGAGACCTCCAAGGAAGTCCAGGATCGTGACACAGAGGCAGGCAATGGCAAAACCACCTCCGAACATCTCTTGCCTTGAAAACCTAATGAGGTCATCATAAGCCAGCTGTGCCTTGATGGCCAAAATTAAATAAATAAATGCTGTGGTATCTGATGACCCCCAGATGTGGGAGTGCTGAATATTCCACTCCAGCTCTTCTCACCAACCCCATCTTTAGTTCTACGTAACCTAACTATCCGTCATCCACTACCACCCCTTAGCAAATACATACTCCAGACAAAATTCCAGGCTGAACGTGTTTAGTGATGCTGCACAATGCCACCCTGAATTCTTATACAAGTGCGTAAAAGAGCTCCGTTTGAGTCCAGCAGCATCTCAGAGACCAACAAGACGTTTCATCCAGCTGCCTCTTTGTTTCATTAGCCTGGCTATCAAGAGCAATTTTAAATCGTTACGACGACTGTGCTGCTAGAGCCTTTGCTGATGTGTTTAAGTGCCCTTTTTAATGTTTCCCTACATGCTGCCAACGAACAATGCATTTTTATGAACCTTTTTTTTATATTGGTGGTATTGTGCTTTGAGAAGACATTAAATAACATTAATTTTTTTAAAAAAAGATTTTCAGGGTCTAAGCTTTCGAGAGTCAATGCTCCTGGGACTAAGGTGCTACAGAACTCGAATCTAGCTCTTCTAATGAAGACCAACACGACTGCCTTCCTGGACAAGCACAAAGAGGTCTCTGACCTCACACAGGTCCTTGATTACCTTGCCTTACCAGAACCCTCACGCATCTGGAATTGTGGCTGATTGGCCGAGAAGCCCGTCATTTGCAAATGAAATTTCACTCTTGGCAAGAGGAAAAGCACAGCCGGACAGCAGAAGCCCACCAGGGGAACACCCACCTGATCTGGAAATGTTCTGCAACCTTGTGAATTACGCTGAAAGATTCAATTCTGAGCAGCAGATTTAGATCAACTTGTCAGGGATGTTTTCCTCCCACCCCCTCCTAATTAATTTTTATTTTTATGTCACTTCTAGCCAAGATTTCAGTAGCCCAGACTGGCTATATTTGGGCTGTTTCTGAGTCTGGTGATGTCTCTCTAACGATGTGTGATGCTTTTTACCACTCTGCAGGGGATGCAGGTAGTTCTCCTTATGACACACTTGCTTTTTCTACTTTATGAACCAGGCCCAATTAGACTCGACAGTACAGTAGCAAGATCCAACTCAGGACTGGGCTAACGAAATACAGTGCAGAGAAGGGGGTTTGAAGCATAGTATGGGTTGGTGGGAGGGACAACTGAATGGTCCCTGATACCACTGAACACTCACCTTGTAGAGAACAGCACAAATGAGTTGGCTTCCAGTCTTGAAACATCACCAAAACGAAAGCAGAAGAGGTCATTTTGTCTGGGGAAGACAAGCACAGACAAGAAGGAAGGTTTAGCTCTCCTTACCCAGTTGCCTACCCTGCTGTGGCAGAACTGGCCTGCTCTGGCCTGCAGGCCCCATTTCTGCCCTGCCCTCCTGGGTTTTTCTTCCACCTGGAGAGGCTTTTCTTCTGTTCTTGGGTGTTGCATACTGGGTTCGACACATGGAGAAGCAGGATGACAGCATGATGATCAGCTCTTAGTTTACTCATACACAACTGCTCAAACCGGCTGAGGCGGCCAACTACATACAGCCCCCTGGGTCACACCCACAGTCCTATTGGAGGGTTTGAATTTCTCACCAAAGTCCCTATTGGTGTACTCCTGGAGGTTCAGGATCCTTGGCCCCTATTGTTTCCAGGAGCCAAGCTCAGACTGCCTGTCACTGGCACCTGGTGGTGGTCAGCAGACATAACAGAGGGTCAGGACCTCCAGCTTCCCTTCCAAGTTCTGAGGCCTTGCCTCTGTGTCACTTGCTGCCCAGTGCCTGGTCACTATGGGGACAGTTCACTGCCTTGCGTGCCTCTGGAGGAATAGCCGCTTTCCAACTGCCTTCCTTCCTCTGGGTGCTCCTTTTAGAATAGCATGTCCTATATGGTGGAGGTCCATGTGGTACAGAGAACCACTACCAACATCACAAGTTATAAAGGATTTATTAAAAAGAAAATGTTTATAAGCATACTTGTAGCACAGCACCAAATTGAGCAAGGGTTACAAAAGAAATGGGCAAAAAATGCAAATCCTCTGTCCCTTTCTCTATACATACCCTACCAGATGTTAAAATAGGAGAGGCTCCTTTGGTTTAGGATGTTGCAGATCTCTACAGAGTTCAATGACCTTGAAGCTCCCTTCAGATGTCTAGGCCAACCACATGGTCAATGGCTGCCTTCCCAGCCGAGAGGTCTCTGTGTGCTCATGGATGCAGCACCCAAGGAAAAGAAGCTTCCTTCCTGTTGCAAGCAGTTTTTATCATATCTTTCCCCCCTCCCACTGACCAGGTCACACCAGGTCAAAGAAATATTTCCTGGAGATCTCCAGGAATCTTCTTCCTGAAGACTATCTAGTATTCTACCTCCAACTCTCTGTTCCCTTCTTGAAGGGGGGGGGGAGCAAGACCCATCCATTATTTCTCCTGCTAGATCTGTTTGAAGGTGAGCTGAGGTATGTCTGTAAAGCCATTGACTGACTTCCTTCTTCCCAGCTTGCTCCCTGCCCGGGGGGGGGGGGGAGGGGGGCACTGTTCAACTACAAAGTGGAGGTTTGGCTCCACTCAAACCTCCCAGGACAAAATGCATTTCTTCACACCTGCATTTTAAAGTAGCTCTCAGCCTTGCTTAATATTAAATTGATGCCCCAGCTTTTATACATGGGACTGCTGTCAAATGTTGCTTGGATTTACATTATTGCCTCATTAAAGCCTCTGTGTACAACTGCATGAGATTTCTGGGACAACTTCAGAGTTTATCCCTGCCTTGTTACCATGGTGATTAATGCAACATTACTTGATATGATAGCCCTATTAAACACCTACACTCGGGAACCATTTTCCCAGTCACAAGTTCCTCAAACATTCCTCTTAATGGTCTCTCTGCTTCTGTGTTGCATTTACTTCCTTGACTGAGTGACAAACAGAGAGGCCTACCATTCATTTCACTGAAAGCTAGTCTTGGGACCAACCCCTCTACACATTCTAGTTTTCTTGCATGTACAATAACAGTAGCAGATTGCAACGTGGAACACACATTGCAATCTGTGGAGGAGAAGGCCCCATTTCCTGTGGAGGAGAAGGCCCCATTTCCCAAAATTCTTCTACACAGCTGACGTCCCATGATACATTAGAGGACCCTCCATGAGTGGCCTTCAGGGTAGGGTGGAAACAATGGAAAGGTGCATGCAGGGAAGCTCCAGCTCTATGAGCAGAAGATTCTTAGGGCCTTGCCCAATATGCCCATCTGAAGGTACCTTCAGATGTTCCCATGCTGTAACTCAGAGATCTCCAAGAGGCAGCTCACAAGCTACCGATAGCTCACTGACTGCTGTAGAATGGCTTGTATGTCCCCTAGAAGACTTAGGAAAAGACTGTGGAAAGATATGACTTAAGGTTGTTGGTTTTTTAAAGTTTATTTCATAGAACTTTTCTCTGTGTTGCTTAGCTGATGGTTTCATTTCTGGTCCATCTTCTGGCTCAAGGACAGAGCAAAACTTGATAACATGGTGGGGCAGGGTATGAGATGTAGCTTAGGATATTTTTTACTTACTCAGAAGTTCTCATTAAAGAAAAAGTTGAAGGCCCCTGCTCTATTGTAACTCAGCTAAAGCATCATAGAGAGCAGGTGGCCGAGTGCCGCTTTAATCACTTGTCAATATTCCCAAAGGTTTTTTTCAAGATATGAGCTTTCGTGTGTATGCACACTGCCTCAGGTGCCACTGAACTCCAGTGTTGTTCTCCTGCTTCAGACCGACATGGCTGCCCACCTGGACCTATATTCCCAAAGGACTGAGGCTCGAATCTCATTAGCTGCTGGTGAACAGCTCTTGAGATGGCTTTTGCTGGTCTTTTCCCTGCTTTTGGATCTGATTTTCTTCTCAGCGTGAGTGGAATCCTATCCTTTGCCTCAGTCCATCCTTGCCAAAATTGCTTCTCCAGAGCAAAGGTGGGCAGAAGATAGCTCATCATCTACCAGCCAATATCCAATGGACAACCTGTGGTGGGATTCATGCAAAGAATGGAATAGGTGATCTGACCCAGCACGGCATTCCTTTTTTTAAAAAAATTCTGAAGCAAGAGTAAATGCTTAACACAGATAAGTTATTCCTCACTCAAAGATTAGTCAGTAATTAAAGTTTAAAGATGACTTCATGGTTAGTTAAAGATCAGAAGAAGAAGAGGAAGAGGAGGAGGAGGAGGTTGGATTTATACCCCACCCTCCACTACCCAAAGGAGTCTCAGAGCAGCTTACAAGCTCCTTCCCCTTCCCTTCCCCACAAAGACACCCTGTGAGGTGGGTGGAGCCAAGAGAGCTCTTTTGAGAACTGCCCTTGAGAGAACAGGTCTGAGAAAATTTGTGACTGACCCAAGGTCACACCAGCAGCTGCATGTGGAGGAGTAGGGAATCAAACCCAGTTCTCCCAGATTAGAGTCCATGGCTCCTAACCACTACGCTACACTAGATATTAGTAATCAGTTAAGCCTCGCTCAACACAAATTATTTTTGCCCTAAGAAATCCTGAGTATAGACCTTTTTGTGTGTGGTCAATTTGAAACTTAATAGTGGAGCAGCAAAATTCTAGTTAAAAACAGACCACACAAAATGGAAGTCAGAAATCCATGGAGCTTGTTTCCTACTACAGGTATCCACTGAGCCCAAGAGTTAAAGATGGACCAAATTAGGTGTTGATTGGAAGATTCTCCCCTAAATTTTAGCCCAATACCAGAGCCAATGGCGTAAAGCGGTTTCCCTAAGACCTGCCTGGATTTCCCATCTTTATTTTCCTCTCTAGCCTTAGTGGGATAATAGGCTGTTACTTTGGTGCCTCTACTTAG
Source organism: Lepidodactylus listeri (assembly GCA_029233225.1). Classification (NCBI taxonomy): domain Eukaryota; kingdom Metazoa; phylum Chordata; class Lepidosauria; order Squamata; family Gekkonidae; genus Lepidodactylus; species Lepidodactylus listeri. The sequence continues at coordinate 20,625,473 of JARCFY010000016.1, forward strand.
TGATGAAGCAAAAGAACTACTTTGAAGCTGGGGGGGGGGGAGGATAATAGCACAGGTCCTCATCACATCACATGGCGGCAAATTCAGAAGAAAGTTATGGGTTGTATGAAGACGTGTTTCTTTTGGTGCCAGTTTTGTGAAGTGCGCGGACTCTAATATGGGAGAACCAGGTTTGATTCCCCAGTCCTCCACATGCAGCTGCTGGATGACCTTGGGCAAGCCATAGTTCTTCCAGAGCTGCTCTTGAAAAAGAGCAGTTTCTGTCAGAGCTCTCTCAGCCCCACCTACCTCACAGGGTGTCTGTATTGGGGAGGGGAAGGGAAAGGAGATTGTAAGCCGCCCTAAGACTCCTTTGGGTAGTGAAGGCTGAGGTATAAATCCAATCTCTCTCTTCTTCTTCTTCTTCTTCTTCTTCTTCTTCTTCTTCTGTGTCAGTCCTGATTTCATCGGGAGATCCAGATTTTGTGGCCAAGGGTAACTCTCAACTCAGTCTCTTTTCCCATATGGCAGTAATTACTTTAGGACATGAAGACGACACTCCTATGTGTTGGGCTCACAAAGTTTAATGCCGCAGCAATTTGGGGGTTGCCTAACAGAATATTTCAGACGGTTTTGTAAGAAAGCTACCTGAATTATGACATGGCATTCTAGCTGACTGTGGAACCCAAGAAAGCTCTGCTTTTGGTAGTCATGGGTCAGTTGCAGTCTGGAGGCAACAAAATATTGCACGAGATGTTTGAGCCTATTGGGAAGTGGAAATGGGTGAATCATTCCAGAGGGGTAGCCTTGTAAGCCTATTATGACAATAGTATCTTAAAGACCAACAGGTTTACTGTGGCCCAACTGTGCATCACAGAACACAACATCATCAAACACAGGAAATGTTACAAATGAGCACTTATTGGGCCTACTTTGCCCACAGAACTGAGTTGTAACTAGATGCTTCTGCACACGGCAGTAACTTTAAAATCTGCATGCTTCATCCTCTTAACAAATAACTATCTCTGGATGAGTTTCACCTCTGCAGAGAGGGGGGAAAAGAGAGCAGTACTTCATTTGTACAAGTGAACACAACAATGATAGCAAAGTATTTTACAAAACGGGTAATCCTGCCACTTCAGACTGACATGCCACAGCACAAACATTTGTCTGTTCTCTAATTATACAATGGGGATATCACAGAAGAGAGGCTGAGCACAACACTAACACAAGATAACCCAAACAAAGAATGGGATAGAATAATAGAATCAGAGAATCACAGAGTTGGAAGGGATCTCCAGGGTCATCTAGTCCAACCCCCTGCACAACGCAGGAAATTCACAAATACCTCCCCCACACACCCCGACTGACCCTTGTTCCATGCCCAGAAGATGGCAAACACCCCTCCCCTCCCAGATCCCTGGCCAAACTGCTCTGGAGAAAAATTGCTTCCATTTCCAACATGAATTGCTTCCATGTGTAAGAAAGGGCCACAAGAACTAAGCACTGAGGCACCCCTTCCTACCCTCACTTCTCATGATCTACCTAAGTTCACAGAATCAGCATTGCTTTCAGATGGCCATCTAGCCTCTGTTCGAAAATCTCCAAAGGAGGAGAGCCCACCACCTCCTGAGAAAGCCTGTTCCACTGAGGAACCGCTCTGTCAGGAAGTTCTTCCTTATGTTTAGCCAAAAAACTCTTGATATAATTTCAGCCCATTGGTCCTGGTCAAACATTCTGGGGCAACAGAAAACAACTCCACACCATCCGACTCTATATGACAGCCCTTCAAGAACTTGAAGATGGTTTTCATAAAACCTCATATCATACCATGTGCACGGATGATGCATTTATAGTAAGGAAGCATGAGATTAGGCATCACCTAGGATTGCAGACAGACGAATAACTCAAAAAGCAACTACACACTTAAATTGGAGGGGGCCACCTTGAAGAAAGGGGGAAAGTATAGCAATTTTTTAGAAAAAATCTTGCTTGAATATATGCGCACGAAAACCACCTCCAGCATGCTTGTCTCACTTCAACTTGACCTCACTAGCTGTCCTTTCCCGAAAATCCTCAGGAATTCTTCAAGAAGTTTATTCCATGCCATATCCTTCCCTGCAAGGAGGGACATTCATTTCCAAAAAGATCTGCAGTGCCTGAGGAGCTAAAACTTGGGTTGAATGAAGGAGGAAAATAATGACGACTGAGGGGTGATATGATCGAGGTTTACAAGATTATGCATGGGATAGAGCAGGTAGAAAAAGTGGTACTTTTCTCCCTTTCTCACAATACAAGAACTCATGGGCACTCAATGAAATTGCTGAGCAGTCGGGTTAGAACGGATAAAAGGAAGGACTTCTTCACCCAAAGAGAGATTAACACATGGAATTCACTGCCACAGGAGGTGGTGGTGGCTACAAGCATGGATGGCTTCAAGAGAGAATTAGATAAACATATGGAGCAGAGGTCCATCAGTGGCTATGAGCCACAAGGTATAGATAGGAACTCTCAGTCTGGGGCAAGTGATGCTCTGTATTCTTGGTGCTTGGGGGGGGCAACAGTGGGAGGGCTTCTAGTGTCCTGGCCCCACTGCTGGACCTCCTGAGGGCACCTGGTGTTTTTGGCCACTGTGTGACAGAGTGTTGGACTGGATGGGCCACTGGCCTGATCCAGCATTGGCTTCTCTTATGGTCTTAATGTCAGACGAGTAAGAAAAGCAGGGGAAAGAGAGAACAGTGTGGAAACAGACCAGCCCCAGCCTTTCTGAACTCTCTTCTGGCGGTGGCACCCCTGCCAGGAGGTCTGTTCGCTCATTAAGTGGCTGCACTCGAACTTGCCGCATCCCACTCTGGAGCAGCGGCTTCCTGAAGATTAGCAAGACCCGCCATGCTCTCATAACCTAGACTCCAAGGGCACTCCAGCAGACAACGTGGCCTGCCGTGCCATCAGGGCAGCCGCTCGCAGAACACCTGCCCTGGCGGAGGAGAGTTTGCATCCCAATGAGGCATCTATTTCATTGCCAGCCGAGTGTTCATTTTGCTGACATATTTACGAGCCCTCTGTCTCATTAATCTGCTAAGTATTCATAAGACGTACCTTTCATGCTAGGATAGCTAAGGGCAAATGCCTTTTATTTATCCATTCTTTACAGGAAGGATTTCTCTCCAGAGTCGGCTGGATGAAAGGTTTTGCACCTTTTAAATTCTTAATAGAGTTTTGGTGGTCATGTGTCTTTTTATATTGTGGAAACAACCAACTTCCCCCGCTTTTATGGAGTACACCGTTGTGTCTGGTCCTTTGGCTGCCGTGACAAGATAACACTCGGTTTCCCATTCATGGCCCACCTTTCTTTTCGCAGCCCACACAGTCCTTCCCTTGGACATCTTCTTCCAGTGGATGATCCGCCTGTCATAGAAACGGTTGGATAAAGAGGAACTTTTCAGGGAAGGGGGAGGAAAACTCCAGCTTAGCCAGTTCCCTCCCTAATATATCCTAAATGGTTGTATGCTGGAATTTCCTTAGTTTCAATTAACCTTGATGCAAAAAGCTGAACGAGTAACCCCTTCCTTCCTTCCTTCCTTCCTTCCTTCCTTCCTTCCTTCCTTCCTTCCTTCCTTCCCTCCCTCCCTCCCTCCCTCCTTCCCTCCCTCCTTCCCTCCCTCCCTCCTCTTCCAAGGGCCTTTGTTTATTTCTCTCTCTCTGTCTTTGTACTATAATGACATTTCAGTGGCATGCTCATTTCCCCCCATCGTGCTGCATTTTGTGTATTTATCTCCAGTCATTACCGTTATTATTCGGCTGGAGTTTACAGTTCTTACGTGCTTCCAGTTTACACGCCTGCCTGTGATGGGATGGTAATGTGAAGCTCTGCTCTCAGCCATGAAATGGGGAAGTTTGGGAAACAAATGGGATACTTGAGGAAATGACCAGAGTCATGGTAAGGTTCCTAAATCAGGGAGAAGAGCACAGTTAACATTTCCACTGGCTATTTTTAATGTAAGATATTAGACTCTCTGTTATCCAAAGTCTGATGGCCTGGGTTTAGAGACTGATGCTTGCTTCTGTCCACACTCCTCTTCATCCATCATGTTCAGTGATTTCTTCTGGTGGGAAGTGCATTTTGGCTCATGGAAAGGCAGTAGTCTTGCATGCAGGAAAGCTCCATGCATGGGAGCGACATGGTCCACAGAGAAGGACTGACCCCACAGCAGAAAGCAGCGTGGCCCAAATGGAAGCAAGGCTTGGGAACTGACTGAGGTGCAGACCAGAAGATTGGTAGTTTGGCAGTTCGAGACCCGAGTGCCGCGTGATGGAGTGAGCTCCCATCTCTGGGCCCAGCTCCTGCAAACCTAGCAGTTCGAAAGCAAGAAATTGCAAGTACATAAACAGGTACCACTTCAGTGGGAAGGTAACAGCTGGCCACATGACCATGGAAACGTCCGGACGGTGCTGGCTCTTTGGCTTGGAAACGGAGGGGAGCACCGCCCCCTGGAGTCAGATTCAGCTGGCTTTCGAGCAAGGGAAACCTTTACCTTTACTTTACCTACAGTTACAAGGGGAAGGCATCAAGGTATAGCCTGATCACATCAGACCTCAGAAGCGAAGCAGAGCCAGTACTTGGAAGGGAGACCATCGAGGAAGGCTCTGCAGAGGAAGTCAATGGCCAGCCACCCCTGCTTCTCACTTGCCTTGAACGGCCCTTGCTGGGACTGCTGTCCTTGCTGGGACTGCTGTTGGCGGCACTTAAACACATAAAACCACCAGACTTTTATTTCTTAGGTTGTAAATCTTTCTTTGGACTGTGCAGCAAGCAACAAAAAATGAGATATGAGACTGGTTACACTAAACGCTAGCCTCCCAGATGATGACCGCACGGTGGTCCCCACCTCAGCATGAATCAGGCTGAACACTTGTCGTGCTGCAGGCCAAAAGAGATGAGACGTGTGGAGTTCTGGGTTTGGAGCTCCCAGCATTTAAAAAACAAACAAACAACAGTTATTCAGGTGTGCAGGGGCCTGAATTGGGACTGTGGCCTGAGTGTTGGTGGTGGGGGGAGGGTTAAGCGGTCCCCTCTAGCACCATTTCCTCAGTCTAAAATGGTCCTGAAGAGCTGTTGTTTGGCATGATGTGGTCCGTGGGGCCTGGCCTGATGTGGTCCATGGGGTCACAGAGTCGGACTCAACTGTGCAAGCAACAACAAAAACCCACACTGGGTCCCCATTTGCCTGGTAAATGAACTTTAAAATACTGGACTGCATCTAGCCAGCTACCTCAGTCAATTTGACTTAATTCCCCTTCTTACCAACATGCCTTTTGTCTACGCAGGTCAATGATCTCCAGCGTAGCTTTTTGATGGTCAAAGGAGGCTCCTCCTTTTTTTAGCAGTGGAAAAGCTGGTTGGATCCAACCCCGTGTGTCCCCTTATTTTGCCCTAAGTGACTAGGGTGGAAAGGACTGGTCTCCGTGGACCTAGCGTGATGTCACAATAAGCACGATGTCACTCCAGGCTTGGATGAACATTCCATCAGCAAGGCGGATGGAAAGGCCGTCAATACAGCTGGCATTCCAGTTACTTGATTAGATCTGTGTCCCGCATATAATGACATGTTAGTTGAAGATAGTATAAATCATGTTTTATTTTACTTAGATTAACTCAAAGCATTTGGAAGCCCTTCCGATCATTAGCATAAACAAGGCTACATACTGCATTATGACAGGAAAAAATAGCGGAATAATAATAAAAAATCCCTGAGCAAAGTGATTGACTCTGGACATTTCATCTCCAAACGCGTACTGTGCAGCTGGAAAAATTACAGGGAAGTAGAAATTAAAATGAAATTAAAAGGCACTTCATTGGCGGCAGAGGGAGGGGAGCTTGTGATGCAAAAGGTTTAGCGCTATGGGAAAAGTCAGCAGAGGAAGAAAAATCCTCAGTCCTTCACTTGCCTCAGATTAAGCAATGGGGAATTCAAAACAAGCCAAGGTAATGTGGTACCGCCCACCACCCTGAAAGAAGAGCTTTGATACAGGCCAGACAACAACTCCTTGAAACATGGGAGTCACATCACTCATAAGAACATAAGAGAAGCCAGTGTTGGATCAGGCCAGTGGCCCATCTACACTCTGTCACACAGTGGCCAAAAATACCAGGTACCATCAGGAGGTCCACCAGTGGGGCCAGGACACTAGAAGCCCTCCCACTGTTGTCCCCCCCAAGCACCAAGAATACAGAGCGTCACTTGCCCCAGACTGAGATTTCCTACCTATAGTAAAGGTAAAGGTTTCCCTTGCTCGAAAGCCAGTCGAATACTACTTTAGGGATGCAGTGCTCATCTCTGTTTCCAAGCCAAAGACAGCATGGTCATGTGGCCGGCATGACTAGATGCCAAGGCACCAGAACACTGTTACCTTCTCACCAAAGCGGTACCTATTTATCTACTTGCAATTTCTTGCTTTTGAACTGTTAGGTTGGCAGGAGCTGGGACCAGAGCCGGGAGCTCACTCCATCATGCAGCACTCAGGTCTCAAACTGCTGAACTACCGATCTTCCAGTCTGTGGTTCAGCGTCTTAACCACTTGAGCCACTGCAGCCCCTCCTATCTATACCTTGTGGCTAATAGCCACTGATGTACCGCTGCTCCATATGTTTATCCAATTCCCTCTTGAAGCTGTCCATGCTTGTAGCCGCCACCACCTCCTGTGGCAGTGAATTCCATGTATTAACCACTCTTCGGGTGAAGAAGTACTTCCTTTTATCTGTTCGAACCTCAACTCAACTCGCATTTCCTTCTTAAGAATGTTTAGTGAAAGCAGATGTTTGAAGGGACACTGTCATGATGGGCATCCCACGCCATTAATATGGCTGCCATTGGGAATGGGAATGCAGAAAGGAGGGTCAGGGCAGCATCAGGTCACATGACCACTCTAACTAAACAATCCCAAGAGACACAGGGCTGGGTCCAGAGGTGTGGTTCCAAAGGTGCCAGCAGTTACACCAGTGGAATGACACACACATTGATGGGGGAGGTACAATTTTTGCCGATTCCCCCCCATAACAAAAGTATTTCCCTGAAACTGTGTGTTGTGACCCCCACTGACAAGCTTAGTGATTTGGTCTTGGAGTCCTCAGAGAAGAGGCCAAGAAGCCCAGGCTACCAGCCGAGAAGGACGAGCAAGACCAGGGAGAGCTGGACATGGCCGAGGCGCCTGCTGACAATGGTCCACCTAGAGTAAACGATGCAACACCACATAAAAACAATGTGTTGTATTCTATATTGAAATCATTCCAACTGGTAACACCATAGGCTGTGCTTTAACAAATAATATTGCAGTCTCCACTGTGCCTATTTAAAGATAAATACATCAATAATGTCAGTATCTTTCTACCCAAGTGAAAGTTTCTCAGACACTTAACTTAGAATAACTTCAACAGGGCATCACAATTTTTAACAACCGTATTATATTTGGAAAGCTTTCTCTTTTTTTGTAGTCTGCTTTGTGAAGAGAACATCAGAACAGTTCTTCTCAGTGGTAAAGCAAAAAGTCTTTGTGGGTGTGGTCACACAGGCCAGATAAAAGGGGGGGGAAGACCCACAGTTGCACTATCACACCTCCCTTTGAAGCCACGGGTGCAGTCTGTCAGTGTGTGATCAGACACAACTGTGGGTGAGTCGGGTTTTTGTCACGTTTCTCCCCCATGCGCTTAAATGAGGGGAGATGAATCGCACCTCCGCACTGAGGGCTCCCTATGGAGTTTGTGATGATGCGTGTACTGTGAAGGAGGGGGGACAACGATGCGGAGTTGGGATGGTCTGATCAGGTCTGATGCTATGAGAGCATGCTGGAGCGATCAGACAGGGGAAAGTCCATCCGTGGCCCATCACAACCCATTTCCTACTGGATTTTTCCCCAGTGTCTTTTAACTCTGCTTCTGCAGCAGGGCAGAATGGGTTGCCGGTGGCTGTGGGGCGCTTCCCAGATGTTGTTGTCTGATTGCACCCTTTAAATCCACCCAGCATTTGTGCCTATGTCAGGTCTAATTGTGTGTATGATCACAGCCTATATATACTGCTTATAGCAATCCAAAACTGCTTCATAGCGATCCAACATTATTGAACCCCACTTTCAGATTTTGCAGGAAGATGGTGTGTTCCAGTCAAATGAAGCAGCAAGCTCTCAGCCAGCTTTGGTGAAGTTCTTTAAGAATTGATGGTTGTACATACATGGTGAATCTTGAGAAAGAGGACATTGAAATGGAAGAACATCCGTGGTTATTCGATGGATTGCTATGAAGCAGTTTCGGATTGCTATAAGCAGTATATATAGACTTTTGGCTTTACCACTGGAAAGAACAGCTCTAATAATCTCTTCCCAAAGAAGACTACAAAAAACTTTTCAAATAGAATATGGTTGGTAAGAATTGTGATAACCTGTTGAAGTTATTCTAAGTTAAGCGTCTGAGAATCTTTCACGTGAGTAGAAAGATACTGACATTATTGATGTATTTATCTTTGGACATAAGTATATTTCAAAAACCTTATACGTGATCTAAATATAGAAAACTACAAAATATAATATTACTAAGGACCTTCTGAACTGTAGATATTATTAGATGTAGTTGATGAAATTTTCCGGAATAAACTTCCGTTTCGAAGTCCAGGCATAACAATGTCTTCTCAGTGAAAAATCGTAACCGGTTACAAAACCTTTTCAGTATCATGAAGCCTAAACCATCATTCTATTAGAGAAGCTTAAAATGATGGTTTAGCCTTCATGATACATTCTCTATGTATCTTTAAGATGTTCTGATTCAAGTTGTCCAACTCTTGTATGGTCCAGTTCAGAAGAAGAAAACTTTGAAACGGAAGTTTATTCCGGAAAATTTTGTCAATTACATCTAATAATATCTACAGTTCAGAAGGACCTTAGTGATATTATATTTTAAAGTTTTGTATATTTAGATCACGTATAAGTTTTTGAAATATATTTATGTGCACTACACAGTTTTGGAGCACCTAATGTTTTATCCTGCTGAGACTGTGATTCTCTTGTCTGTACCTATATCTTTGAACAGGTGGAGTTGAGCTTGCAATATTACTTGTAAAGCTCAGCATTTGGCTATATGTGAATGCTGTTAAAAACAAATAAGGGCCCAAGGAAAGCTTCATTACAAAGTTCAAGTGGCCTGAACACAAGGGCCAATACAAGTGACCTGATGCATTTCCACCCTGTTGGGGGCCTTCTTCAGAGGTCAAACAGTTTGAGGTACACATGTTACAATATAACATATTACAATAAGATAACCAATAAATTAATACTGGACCAAGAAAAGGAAATTGGCCCTTTATTAGACTTCTTTCTTACCTTTGTGGTTCTTGATTCCAGTTTTTGGTTCAAGTTTGTTTTCCCCTCCCTGTGTCTTACTATATGTGAGTGCTACCTGTGAGAAGGGTTTCAATATAGAATACGACATGCTGTTTCTGCGCAGTGCTGCATTGCTTACTCTAGTGTTACCCACCATGTCCCCAGTTTGTATTGCAGGACGATGGTCCAGCAGCATCAGAAAGAAACCCTCCTGCCTGAGAATGCAACAGAAGCCCTTCCCACAGGACCCTAAATTAGTCACGAGGGTTTCATGGGGCAAAACACAAACCTGGGCCCAGAGTCCAACAGGACAGCAAGAACAGCGATGGCAGAAGGCAGAAGAGGTGAAGTGCTTGACTGCCAGCATGCAACCCCATCCCAGAGCCAGGCAGTGAGAAAAGCACTACCACTTGAGAATACCTGACTGACCCTGCTTGCAGATTACAGGACGGGACACAGTGTGATCAGCATCCACGCACAGCACAATTCTGCCTGCAAGCAGCTGTTTGGATACACTCACTATCACCTCCTCTTTAGAATCATATCTATTAAATGCCTGGAAATGTTGTCTCTGGGTGCTGCTAAAAAAAAGCATGTCAGGGGAGTGTGCAATCGACATGCCTCGTATCCCCGTTTGAGAAACAGGCTCTTTCGGAGAGGAACGTGCTGACGGAAAAGGTCCTCCAATCAAGCCGCTGTCCAGCTCTATCACTTCAAACACACCCGCACAGCCCTGGCTTGCTCCCAAGGAGATTCTGCAAGAAATGTCTAGAATATCAGAAGGGAATTTCCTTTATCCAGGCCGTATATTTACAGGCAAGTTATAACGTTGCCTGTAAATATGCAAGCCTGGACAAATTAAGCTCTTGCTTTGGCATAAGTCTAAGTATTCCCTCCCCTCCTGAGCGTTATAGCGCTGGCATGAAAAGTCCCAATCTGCTAAAATGAATGCATCAAAGGGATCCTTCTGCCGGGGTGGCATTGTCCCTGCTTTCCCTTCCCTTCTCCTCCTGCGTCACGTTTTCTAGACTACACAGTTTTGGGGAGTAAATTTGTCTCTTGATTCAAATGTTAACAAAAGAAAGGCATCTTTGTTTAACCGATGGTTCATTTAACTGTAATATTTTGGAGTCGGGAATTCAGAATTGCCAGGAGTCGTGGCGCCAGTGGATCCTCGTAGGGCAGAACAGGTTTCAGAGAGAAACAGGTAACCGGTTTGGCCTGAGTGGTGGGGGCCTGAATGGTGGTGGGGAAATGCCGTGTCTACTTGTGAAGATACCAGGGCTATATTTTGCCGAACGTGCTGGGAGCAAGCCAAGGCCATCTGGCACTTCCAGTGAGGTGGAGCCAACCAACCTCCAGGTAGAACTCCTCCAGCCTAAGAACCTGCCTCCAACATCATCTGCTCTTCCTCCAGTGGGGGGAACCATGTAAAATGGAGGGAGCCTCCTTAGTAGGCTTGCCAGGTCATTTTGACATGCAGATGGGGGAAGGACATTCTAAGGGGGGTGGAGCACTGCGATGTGCTGATGTCATGCGGAAGTGACATCATCACGTCGATGATGTCACACAACAATGCTCTGATTTTGGGGCAAAACTCTATGGTAACACTGCCCTCAAACCACAGAGTTTTCCCCAAAAACCAGAGTGTTGCCACGCAACATCACCGATGTGGTGATGTCACTTCTGTGTGATGTCAGCACGTTATGTTTGGGGATGGTATTTCCCCCACCGGCCAGCTGGCCAGAGCCGGGGATGAGCCTGAAAAATTGGGGGATCCCCCATCTCCAACTGGAGAATGGCACCCCTACTCCTTATTCTTGAGGAAGGCTTCAAACTTTGTTCAGGGGTGCAGGAAGATAAGGGTAAGATCCACATCAGTGCCTCAGTGCCTTGTCTTGAACCCGGTGGGTAGCCTCATGGGTCCAGGGGGTGACGGCAGATGTTAAGCCAGACTCATCACCACCTCCCCAGCCATCTGCCCCATTGGCACTGCCAACATCTCAGGGGCTGACCTAGATGGCTTGGGTGGAGAACCAGCCTTCCATGCTGGGCTACATAGTCTGCTGTGTCATTGTTTGGTACTCATGCTGGGTGTCGCCTATCCCTGATTTAGGAACCATGCAAAAGGCTGAGTGCATATTGAGGCTTGCAAGCATCCATACAGGTCAACACTGAAAGGGAAAGGAGGTTTCATAAGAACATAAGAGAGGCCAATGTTGGATCAGGCCAGTGGCCCATCCAGTCCAACACAGTGGCCAAAAACACCAGGTGCCCTCAGGAGGTCCAGCAGTGGGGCCAGGGACACTAGAAGCCCTCCCCCTGTCCCCCACCCCCCAGCACCAAGAATACAGTGCATCACTTGCCCCAGACTGAGAGATCTGCTTGTGGGGAGGGCAGGATAGAAATGCGAAATAAATATAAAAACATCCTATCTATACTTTGTGGCTAATAGCCACTGATGGACCTCTGCTCCGTATGTGGAGTTTCACCACTCCACACACAGCTAAAGCAAAGCTGGAGAACAATCAGCTCTTTGAAGTGAATTTTTCATCTTTTAAAGATGGAGACTATAGAAGACTTGAGCCATTAGAAGTTGTTGTGGACAGAGTATCATTGTTGGTGGTTGTGTTATTATATTGCTGAATTTTGGCAAAAGGCATTGAAATTGATTCTATTAATACCAGGACATTCACTCCCTTTACGACCTGAGCTAATACTGCTTAATCTGTGGGAAGATATTCCAATTCCACAAATACGAAAGACTTTGATTGTCACATTATTAACTGCCGCAAAGACAGTGATAGCTGCAGAGTGGAAGAACAAATTGGCACCTTCAGTTTCGTTATGGATGTCTAAGATACGGGACTGCTATATTTTAGAAAAAATTACAAATAGACTGTTACAACTTGAACATAAAAACTATCAATCTGCTTTTGTCGAAAAATGGTTTCCAGTCATAAATTACATGGCACCGAATGGAATTATTCCTGATTATTTAGTTTCATCTGAAGTGTTTATTCTATAAAGCCCAGATTTAGAGTGTGTTTTAATTTTGTTCGATAAATATTAGCTAGTTGAACTCAAAACAAAGAAGAAGTTGTTGTGAAATTTTTATTTTATGGGGAAAAGAAATTACGAATGTAGTTCTCCACATTGGATAGACACAAGAATTTTTCGAAGGATAAGTCCCATCGCATGTGAAATTGTTGGCACAGTAAATGTGATTCTTGTTCATTTATGTGGGTTTTTAAAAATATGGTATGGGTTTTTGCACAAGCAATGGTGGGGATCATGTCTCACACATTAATATTCATATATATACTATATTCAATGAAAAAGTACACCTGAGGTGTACAAAGCTGGGAAATTCCTGGAGATTTAGGGGTGAAGCCTTGAGAGGGTGAGGCTTGGGGAGAGAAACAACTTCTGCAGGGTATAGTGCCATAGAGTCTACCGTCCAAAGCGGGCATTTTCTGTCATCTGGAGAACAGTTGTAATTTCAGATGGCCTCCAGCTCTCATCCAGGGGTTGGTAACCCTAGCTCCCCTGGAGGAAATGGCTGCTTTGTACGATGGTCTATGGCATTATACCCCTCTGAGGTCGTTCCCCTCCTCAAACACCACCTTCCTCAGGTACCACCGCTCTAATCCCCAGGAATTTCCTAACCCAGAGTTGGCAATTCTATCTCCTTCCCACCCAACGGCCAACCTACCTTTATCTTCACCTCCATCTTAAGCTGTGTCCCCCCCCCATCCCCCACAGGCAGCCTCTACCTAGAAAAAACTATGGCCCAGTTGTGTGGTGCCAGCCACTGGGCCTGACCCACTTGCCATCAAAGATTATGGGAGAGATGCCCCACTTTCCCCTGTATCCCCCTTCCACATTATTTCCCCTTTCCCTCCCCCTGGCATATCCTCTCCCCCTTTACCTGCCTCATTCTCTCCTCAGCCTTTCACCAATCTACCTTTTATTTGCCTCCCATCTTCAGGTGTATTTATTATTATTATTTACTTCATTTATACCCCATCTTTCTCCACAGTAGAGATCATGAAATGAGCAGTCGGGTTAGAACAGATAAAAGGAAGTACTTCTTCACCCAAAGAGTGATTAACACGTGGAATTCACTGCCACAGGAGGAGGTGGTGGCTACAAGCATGGTCGGCTTCAAGAGGGAATTGGATAAACATATGGAGCAGAAGTCCATCAGTGGCTGTTAGCCACAAGGTATAGGTAGAATCTCTCGGTCTGGGGCAAGTGATGCTCTGTATTCTTGGTGCTTGATGGGGGGGGGGGCAACAGTGGGAGGGCTTCCAGTGTCCTGGCCCCACTGCTGGACCTTCTGGTGGCACCTGGTGTTTTTGGCCATTGTGTAACAAAGTGTTGGACTGGATGGGCCACTGGCCTGATCCAACATTGGCTCCTCTTATGTTCTTATGATCAAAGCAGCTCTCCTCCTTTTTATCTGCACAACAACCCCATGGGGTAGGTTAGTCTGAAAGTGTGTGACTGGTCCAAAATCACCTAGTGAGCTTCCACAGCAAGATGGGGATTCAGACCTGGGTCTCCCAGTCCCTACTCTGAAGCTCTGCTGCACCACACTGGCTGTCATAGGGTGGCAGCTGTTGAACAGCAGCAAGCAGCCAGGCCTAGTTGAGTCATGCAAGTTGGGTAGTATCAAGTCGCCCAGAGGTTGCTGCCAGGCCTGGGGTTGCCAGCCTCCAGGTGGGACCAGGAGATCTCCCAGAATTAAAATAGGACTTCAGATGACAGAGATTTGTCCCCCTGGAGAAAATGGCTGGTTTGGAAGGTGGACTCTCTGGCATTATATTTGGCTGAGGCCTCTCCCCTCCCCAAACCCTGCCCAGCTCTGACTCTACCCCAAAATCTCCAGGAATTTCCCAACATGGAGCTGGAAACCCTAGTCAAACCTGGCCCTACTGAGCCTCTAAAAGCCAAAATAGGACTGGAAAGGGCCCTGCCTCCTCCCCCTACCTTTTTCTCAGAGAAACCTAGCTTGGAATACCATGGTTGCCTAGCAGCAGCCACTTACAAATCTATTGCTTAAAGCTACAGGTGCTCCTTTTATCATTTTCTTCCTTTTAAAACTCCCCAGTGTTGTTTTTTAGAGTTCACATTTTCCTGCAAACCTGAGGCCCTTTCCAGAAAGATCTGTCTTTCTTGTTCACAGCTCCAATCACCGGATTTAAGTATCCAAAGACTAGCCGACTTCACTATTACAATATGACCAGTGGGGACCCATAAGAAACTTGCAGCAAGGGTGCACTCTTCCCCACCTTTGCTTCCCCCTACTCCAGCAATCTTTCACTTCTTTCTTACACCCCCCCTCCCATATCTGTCAACCTATCTCTTTTGCTTTCCCCCCCCATCAATTTACCCCTCCCCAGGTCTGTCAACCTATCCCCTCATCTCTTTTGCCCCCTCTTGTTCATCAGCCTACCACTCCTGATCTGTCAACTTACCCCACCTCTCTTGCCCCCCAAACCCTTCTCCATCAACCTACCTTTCCCCTGAGCTGTCATACTACCCTCATTTCTTTTTCCCCCTTCTCCATCAATCAAACCCTCCACTTACTTGTCAACTTACTCTCATCTCTTTTGCCCCCAAACCCTTCTCCATCAATCTACCCCTCCCCTGATCTGTGAACCTACTCCCTATCCCCCCTGTTCTACCTATTCTCTTATAATTCAACCTATTAATCTGTCAATCTCTCTTTCTTGCCCTTCCCCTACTTTACTGGTTGTGGCAACTGCAGGTTGGGAAGCTGCTCTGTGCCTGAACTGGCTCGCTGTTGCTGAGCTCCCAACCTCCAAGCTTCCCTCCCTGTCAATGGCCCCCTACACACACACACACACACTGGCCTCTGAGGTTGGGAGCTGCATGGCTCTCTCTCTCTCTCACTCACTCACTCTCTGTCTCTCTCTCTCTCACACACACACACAGACCTCAGGGGTTAAGGGTTGCATAGCTCTTGATCTCCAATCCCCCCCCCCGTCAATGGCCTTGGACCTGTGATACTCATGGGGGGAGGGGAATCTCTCCCTCCATTGCTTCCAGATCCCCACATCCTAACAGCTCAAGGGTTGGGAACTCATTGGGGAATCTTGAATCCCCTCCAACAACAAGCCTGGCACAGCTCCAACCGTACACCAGCTATTGAGCCCAACGTGGCTGGGTACGATGTGGCTGCTGGCCTCCTTTGCTGGCCTCTTTTGCTGGCCTCCTTTGCTGATGTGGCTGAGCTTGGTGCGGCTGCTGGCCTCCTCCACCACTGTGGCTGGGTCCAGTGCAGCTTCCAGCCTTGTCCACCACTGCTGGACTTGGTGTGGCTGCTGGTATCTGCTGCTGGGCCTGGTTGGAGTGGCTCCTTCTGAGCTGGTAAGAGTGTTGTCTGTGCATGTGCAGACACTTTTTAAATTTGGGGCGCCAATTTTAAAAAAAAACCCATATATTTTTGTTAAGTTGTCGGATTTTTCTGCAAACATAGGGCATTCTCCAAGTTTGCAGAAATATCTGTTGGGGGAGAGTGTGCCCTCTATTTGTAGATATAAGTGTTCGCACACAGAGAGGACTGTTGAGAATTAGATATCTCTCCAGCATCAACACTAGGTAAGTGCGCTGTACTCTTCTTGTTGCTTGACTGGAACTAATCAATATAGTATAAAGCCCCCCATGGCTACCAAACATGTGTATTTTTCGGCAAGAGTAGAAATAGCACTCAGACATTTACTGGGAGATATCCACAGGGAACTTACGTTTCTAGGTGCACATGTGTCCAATTTGGATCAAGAACACAGCACAGGGGAAGAAGGAACTTTAGCCTCCCCCATCCATGTGCCATTTTCCTGATCTGATACAGTTCCCAGGGGTGCAGTTCTAGCTTCCTCACGGTGCACCCTGGATAATGCTAAATAGCTATAACTTCTGGCTGCGACAATCATAGGATCTCCTGGCTACACGACACGCATGGAAGCAATCAACCAGTCAAACTGGCATTCTCAGGACTACTTGACAAGGGGCATAGGAGACAGCATCCACATGTGCCAAATGAATACTGAGGATGTAAGCAAGTCTAAATGCCAATACTTGTTGCAAATCTTACTGGCCAATAAAATAGATTTACCTCTTATTCAAGAAACTCATCTTAATAGTGCAAATCAAGCCCGCCAGAGTGAAAATTGTGGGATATGATGTTATTGGCATCACGTACTATCATACCTACAGCATAGTGACTTATGCCCAAAGCAACAATGAAAATGTGAAGCTGGTATTGATCAACATCCACAATGACATCTACACAATTGTAGTGCAAGTTGGGGAAGTACATTTTGTCAATATTTACAAACCTCCTGCAGTTTCATGGTCAGCACATATCCTATCAACCTACCCTCATCCTTCAGTATATGCTGGTGACTTTAACAGCCACCATGGAAACTGGAGATTCAAGATTAATGATGAGAATGGTGAGGCACGCATTGACTGGGCTGAAGAACATGGCTTGCATCTCATTTTTGACACTAAAGACAGAGGCATTTTCAGATCAGTGGCATGGAACAGCCCCGATTTAGCATGTGTCAGCCCTTGCCTATATCCAAATGTGTTCTTGAGGCTTTCCCACACAGTCAGCATCGACCTGTAATCCTTGAGCGAGAAACCCAAATACCAGTTACAGGTCTTTTCCAAGACCATGATGGAACTTTAAGAGGGCGAATTAGAAAGGTTTCAGTGAAGATCTGGATAGGTGTCTTGGATGGGTCCCTCCAACACATTATAACTACTGCTGATTTGCGGCAGTTGTTATATCTATGGCCAAAAGGCACATTCCTTGAGGATATTGGAAAGAATATATTCCAGGCTGGAGCGATCAGAGCAAAAGGCTGTATCAAAATTTCCTCTACAGAAAGACCCAGAATTAGCAGATGGACTACTCCATGAACTCAACACTGCATGTAAACCAAACCTGACCAAAGCAACTGCAAATCTGGATTTCAGGCATTCCAGTAGAAAAGCCTGGAGCCAGTTGAAAAAGGTGCAAGCCCACCTATGCTCCGAGTAAATCCAGAAGTGACACCAAACCAGGTAGCTGCCTGACTGGTATCCCTACCCAGAGCTCCAAAGAATCGAGACTTTACAATCAAGATTAAAAAAAAGAACTCCAGATGTTGAAGCACCCCTGCCCTGAAGACTGTGAACTGATGGACCTGGCAGAGCTTGTCCCTGCCCCCCCCCCCCCACCATTTCTCCTACCAGAGTGCCAGCCGGGAACCTCCCACCACCCGTGATAGAAATACATCTGGTAGCCATGAGAAAATTTACAACGTGTGAATTGCCCCTTTTGTGGTGATTGCATTGGGTGTTTTTCCTTTGATGTTCAACTGGGACATCATTATGCATTTTGACTCTCATCAGCTCTTCCTGGCAACTAACCCCCCCCACCTGCATAGAACATTTGAGGAAATCTGTTTCAATGTATGTGAAGAAGTGTACACACACTGAGTCTCTGTTCTCCCACGTACACAGGGCTGAGCTTGGTTTGCCTTCAGGGTACTGCTGGACTCTAGCTTCATTCTCCCGTCTCTTGCATTGACAGTGCTGACTTGCTGTTACCTGTTGATCCTACCGGCCACCTGATCCCATTTCGGCACTGCCTGTGCATCTGGGCTCTGAGTGGCCCCTCCAGCTGTGGCAACCCACCCTCTTTTCCCCTGTAACTAGTTTTTGAGATTTCCATTCCAGTTTTGTCTGAAGGAGTATGTTTTGCACATGAAAACTTACACTTTGAAGAAGACTTTGTTGGGTCTTAAAGCTGCCCCTGGACTCAGACTTTGTCCTTGTCATCCTTGCAAAGGAGTCGTCTGCTTTGCCCTGGACTGGCATGTGAAGCCCTTCTGGCCACTGTTTTTTCAGCTGCCCCAATGTCACCGAGGGCCTTGCAAGCTCTGAGCCAAACAGCTGACTGGTTTAGGGGCAGTGCAGTGGGCCTTAGTTCCAAGGTCCATCGGCAACTTTGGATTAAATAAGCAGCAGTGCAACGAATCATTACATGGACCTTGGAATGACATCTGCTGAGTGCAGATCAGCTGAGAAGTCTTCATCATGGGCTTGGCGTAGTCCCCCACCCACATAACGCAGAGAGACTTATTATCTGTTAGAGAAAGGCATTCTATTGAGTGCTTTTCATTAACTTTTGTATTCTAGTGTCAAATCTAAATCAATATTGTAATTAAAACAAAAGCACTGCCGAAGATTGCCAGGCGCTGAGGAGCAGGAAGCGATCCAGAGAAAGGGCACATGATAAAACAATAACAAGCTAAAAGCTTTAGCACCTTCTGAAATATTCACATCCACATTTCAATGCAGTAAGTAAATGAGCTTCTGATGCACTCCCTTTGGGTCCAGCTGCTCATCATTTTGGATCTTCTGCGGGTTTCTTGCAAAGTGGATGAAAGCCGGGAATCGTTCTGCTCTTCGTTTCTGAGATCAGTGCAGAGGTCAGCTTCGACATGCAAGTTCTTAGAAATCGACCTCTGTTTTTGATCTGCAGAAATGCAAAAATGCATCAATTCAATGAATACCAAGTCCAGAAAAATATAAAGCCAAGTCCAGTTTTCTCTATAAAAGAAGGGACTGAATACCCCTAACAAATCCTCCCTTAGCCTCCATAGTGGTTTTTTTTAAACCCAATGGAACAACAAGATGGCTTGAGAACCCCCTCCCCTCCCCAGCCCAAATGACTGGTCCCCACAGAAGACAAGGTCAGGACTGAATGCTTTGAGTAGAATCCAATGCATTCGGCCACCTGAGGTTATCTTTGTTGCCCCTGCTGCCCCCCCTCACTGCTCCAACCCCCACCATACCCCAGAGCAGGGATGGCCAAACTTGCTTAACCTAACAGCTGCACAGAATAAACATCAGATGTTTGAGAGCCGCAAGACATAAACAAACATTACATACACATTTTTATTGGGAAATATGCAAATCTGTTTCTTTTATTAACATTAAATTAGACTGTGTGAAAGAGCCACAAGTGGCTCCCAAGCTGCAGTTCGGCCACCCCTGCCCCAGAGCAAGTACCTCTCACCTCTTTGCTCCCCCTCCCTCAAGCATCTTTAAAACCAGCATGGACAGGAGGCCGATCCCCTCTTTCCCGAACTCTCCCGAGAGCTATTCCTCTTATGAGAGTCCCACCGTTCTGCCATTTTGATCCGAGGTGATTTTTGGCACAAAAATATGGGAACCACTTCAAAAGAACATTGTTATCGGGCCGAACTCCGTGCAAACGTATGCACGTTCTTGTCATTCTGGGACGTTTTGTTTCCCTGAGCCATGCAACAGCCCTCCTCGTGACATTCTGGCCACTTGCGGGCCTTGCCGTAGAAAAGAGCCATTGCGGAGATGAGGTAATCTATGGCTTGGGTTTATGACAGGAAACGAGCTGCTTCCTCAAACCTCCCGCCCTACTGGGTCGTGTAAATTACAGTCCCAGGGAGGTCTGATCCTCGAGCTGCTTTTTACCCCATCCCTGATTATCACCGCCGCATCACCATCGCTCTTTCTGTGACATCATGCTCCCACATGAAATACAGCACCGCTGCGCTTAAAAAACGTTGCCCAGTTATCTGATTAGGCAAATGGAGCAGCGTCTGAGTGTATCTCTGGCTCTCAGAGCCAATCTAGTTGTGTCGTAATTACTCAATAAAGAAGAATCTTTCCCCGCTTAACCCTGTCTTGATCCCCGGAGTTGTGTTTCTGCTATCCAAGCCAATTGGTGACCACCGATTTTTATTATTATTATTATTAGCAGGGAGGGCAAGAAGCTTTAGAGCTAAAGGTTTAAATAAAAAATGAACAGGAGTCAGGGAGCATATCCATCTGTGAACTCGATGCCGGAGTCTGACACGCTCTTGCCATTATCGTAATTGCCAGGTTTCTTGGTCCATATAGATGCATCTCAAGGCATTAATCTTATTTTGCTGTTGCCTGAAAAAATATAGTCCTATTTCAGGCTGCTAAAAAAAAAAAATCCCAACTGTCTTACCTTCTTGTTGAAGCCAACGAGAAGACAAGAATAAAGATTCCCTCTCCGGTCTGCCAGAGGAATACACAATGAGCCAAACCCATCCAAGTACAAGATAGGAATGGTGTTTACTGGATAAAAAGAACATTGGTGCCATCTTTGACTAAACCCGAGAAACCCCGTTTCGGTGGTTCTTTATATGGCCAAAGATACTAGGTTGATGATAGGCCATTCATCTCACAGGAATCTTAGTAAAATACCACACAAACAGATGTAACTAGTTGCATCAAGATGGCTTCCCCCTCCCCCCAATATTTCATCAGTGTTCACATGCACATCTGTTACCTGGGGGTGGGTGAGTGAAATGAAAAGAAAATTATGGCCAACTGCATAGGCTCTAATTTCAGAAAGCCTCCTAAATAAACTGGAATCCAGGAAAAGTGGAATGCTAAACAGATCAAGATTACAGAACAATAGAGTTCAGAATCTGAGAAATCCACTCATTTCTACACCATATTGAGAATTAGGCCAGAGGGTCAAAGAATGTATTTATTCACATGTCCACCTATTAGGCTTGCCAGCTCTGGGTTGGGAAATTCTTGGAGATCTGGGGGGTAGAGCCTGGAGAGGGGAAGGTTTGGGAAGGGAGGTATCTCAGCAGGGTATAATGCCATAGAGTCCACCTTCCAAAGCAGCCATTTTCTCCAGGATCAGTTGGAGATCAGTTGTAATTCCAGGAGCTCTCCAGCCACCACCAGGAGGTTGTATCTATATACTAATAGTCAAGTGTCCCCTGTGCATGCGGATATCTAAATCTGCACATTAGGGGCACTTGGGGGGCAGAGAGATTTTCCTGCACCCTTGGGGCACTCCCCAGGTGTGCAGAAAAATCTGAAAACTTTAAAAAACTGTACGGGGGATATTTAACCCCCCCCAAAAGTAAAAGAGTGTTCCCTGCACATGTGCAGAGAATGCTCTGGGAACTGTGGTGGGCTGGCGGCTGGGAGCTGCTGAGGCCTCACCACCAGTGCCCATGGGGGGGAGATCAGTCCATAAGGGGGGGAAGATTGGTGGGCCAGGCAGCTTGGAGCCCCTGAGGCCTCACCGCTGGTGCCTGTGGTGGGGGAGAAGGATTGGCAAGCCTGGGCCTCGCCGTTGGTGCCGGGGGGGCAAGGAAGAAGGCTCACCTGTGGGTGCTTCCTCCTCCTCAGCGTGGAGCTCTTTCTCCCCCCCCCCCCCCGCGAGTATCTTGGGTGCCCACTTCTTGTAAATATATCATGGTAACACAGTGAAAGCAAGTTTGGTACAAAATTACAGCACTGAGGCTGGAGCACTGTGTAAAAATATATATAAATGGACATGTAAAGTCCTAAAGATAATCTAATTCAAAGTTTGTAGTATAAACAGCTAACATCTAATACAGTCATACATACTCAATGTGGTCCACACAGGACTCCTTAAATACAATTTGATACACTAGAGTACAGCCAAGCTCTCTTCCTGTACAGCAAGTGGTCAGTGGCTAATATATTTATACATATTCAATATGGTCCATGCAGGACTCCTTAAATACAATTCAATACATTAGAATACAGCCCAGCCCACTTCCTGTACAGCCAAGGTCTTCTCAGTGGCAACGAATGCCCAGGTTCTCTTCATTTCAGTTGTTCCTTTCTTCTGGAAGGTGGCCTGAACAAAGGAAAAACTGAAATTCCTAGATATTTGGGGGTAGAGCCTGAGGAGGGCAGGGTTTAGGGAAAAGGAGGGCCTCAGTGGGGTGTAATGCCATAGAGTTCACCCTCCCGAGCAGCCATTTTCACCAGGGAAACTGATCTCTGTAATCTGGATAGCAGCTGTAATTCCAGGTCTGACCTGGAGGTTGGCAACCCTACTCTCATCCCTACTGAAATAATGGTCAGAAGTGGCAAACCTTTGAGGAGGCAGGCGTGTGTAGGAGAAGCACCATGCAGACTCCTGATCCTGCTTATATAGCTCTTCACAGAATCATGGCTTGACTACTCAGTACCTTTTTCTGGGTATATCCTTGGTTCAGCCGATGTGTTTTGTGATTCTGTGCCTTCCAGGTACAACAAGCCCATTTGCATCAGGATCATGATGTGTGGGGAGGGTGGGGGTTCAACTCTCCACTCACGCCGCCTTCCCAACCTGAACTGGATCCAGTAAGTATTATTTGCTACCATTGTGGGTTTCGCTAAACAGTGCCCCCCAGGCTGTGTGAGGTCCAGAAAACCACATGGAGGGGTGCCTTAAGCTCCTTCTCCCTGCACACTGTGTCCTGTCCCAGACTGGGTTCAAGCACCCTCCCGAGCTATGGTCTCCCAGAATGCATCTACTGACCCGATCCAGAGGCAGACCTGGAAAAAATATACAATGTCATTAGTTACTAAGTCACTCCAGGATGGTGCCCCAGAAATAACACTCAGAACAGGTGGAGCAGCTTCCTTCTTAAACTACTTAAACTTCAGCCTTAGCTGGAAGTCTTGCTGGTTCAGCTGGGAGACCACCAAGGCACTGATCGTAGGGTTGCCGAGTCTGGGCTGGAAAATATTTGGAGACTTTGGGGGTGGATCTGGGAGAGGGAGGGGTTTGGGGAGGGGAGGGGCCTCAGCATGGCACAATGCCATATAGAGTCCACCCTCCAAAGCAGCCATTTTCTCCAGGGGAGCTGATCTCTGCCAGCTGGGGATCCGTTGTAAAAGCAAGAGATCCCCAGGCCCCACCTGGAGGCTGGCAACCCTAGCTGGTCATGAATTTCTGCACCAGACCAGTCAAAGGGAACTCAGCATGGATGCTGAAGATCTCTGCTTAATTCACCTGAAGACTTCCAGTGTCAGACCACCTCTGCTATACTAGGGATGCCAGCCTTCAGGGGGGACTTGGGGATCCCCTGGTATTACAGCTCATCTCTAGAATACAGAAATTGAGAAAATGGATGCTTTAGAAGGTAGACTTTATAACATTGTACCCCCTAAGGTCCCTGTCCTCCCCAGGCTCCATCCCCCTCATCTCCAGGAGTTTCCCAACCTGGATCTGGCAACCCTACCCCCCCCCCCATCCCCTGCCAGTGGCTCGGGGGGACCATTCAGCCCTATGTGCCATCACAGCCAGGGCATCAGTAGGCCAGCTAGGCAGATGGTCAGCCCACAGAATCCCTTAATCCATCCCCAGAACCCAATTCAAAGAACACACAATCAGTTCCAGCGACTGTCTGCTCTGACTAGCTGCAAAATGCGAGTGATTCATGAGAAGTTATAGTTATACCCCTTTCCTGTCTTCTGGGACAAGGCTGAGGATGGACCAAACGCCTAGCTGGTTCTAGTAAAATAAGCCAGATCTCTCTTCTCTCCCGAGATTAAACTGAGAAGCAAAGAAGAAGAAGAAGAAGAGATTGGATTTATATCCCGCCCTTCACTCACTTAAGAGTCTCAGAGCGGCTTACAAACTCCTTTTCCCTTCCCCTCCCCACAACAGACACCCTGTGAGGTAGGTTTCTTCTGTACAGACTCGCATTTATCATCATCAAGGTCAACCAGGGGCGATGGGAGCTGCAGCATCGCCATCCCTTTGGACGGGAAAGAGATGAGACGGGAGATGAACACGCTCATTTCTCCTCTCACAAAACTGGTATTCAACGCTCCTCCCCCTGACATTCCTCCCCTGCCCACACACCACCGGAACAGAAGTATCAGCTGTTTCAAGCCAAGCAAACTGTGAATCCCTCATTTAATATCTTATGAAAGAGGAGGAGCAGGAGAAGAAGAGATTGGATTTATACCCCGCCCTTCACTACCCAAAGGAGTCTCAGAGCAGCATACAATCTCCTTTCCCTTCCCCTCCCCACAACAGACACCCTGTGAGGTAGGTGGGGCTGAGAGCGCTCTGACAGAAACTGCTCTTTTTCAAGGTGCCCAAGGTCATCCAGCAGGTGCAAGTGGACGAGTGGGGAATCAAACCCGGTTCTCCCAGATTAGAGTCCACCCATTTAACCTCTACAAAGAAGAAGAAGAGTTGGATTTATACCCCGCCCTTCACTCAGAGTCTCAGAGTGGCTTACAAACTCCTTTCCCTTCCTCTGCCCACAGCAGACACCCTGTGAGGTAGGTCGGGCGGAGAGAGCTTTTTCAAGAACTGCCCCTGAGAGAACAGCTCTGAAAGAACTTGTGACTGACCCAGGTCACACCAGCAGCTGCATGTGGAGGAGTGGGGAAGCAAACCTGGCTCTCCCAGATTAGAGTCTGCCCCTCTTAACCACGACACCAAACCAAATCTTCTGACAGGTGCATGCCAGAGGGACCATACTCTCTTGTGTCACCCACTAGTGCAGACTCAATTGTAGGGTTCCCAGACCCCTGCCAGGAGCAGGGCATCTCTTGCCCTGGGGACCCTCCCCTCAGCACCAATCAGCTGGCTGGGAGGGGGAGGACTTCACAGCAGCAAACAGAGGCCCCAAAAGATGAGCCTATATATTTAACCATACCTTGAGTCAAGTGATCTCCCAGCTTGGTGCCCAGGAACGTCATGGCGCCCACCAAGGTGTTTCCTGGTGCCCACTTCCTTCTTCTCCAAAGTATCTCTTCCCAAAACAGCTAGATCCGAGTCCAGTAGCAACTTGGTGGCCAACAAGATTTTTGTGGCACGAGCTTTTGAGACTCAAAGCTCCCTTCATCAGATAGGTATTGGACAAAGAGCGCTTTGACTCTCAGAAGCTCATACTCTGAAAACCTTGTTGGTCACTAAGGTTCTATCGGACTCTGATCTAGCTGTTCCTCCTGCATACCAGCAGGGCTACTCTCTGACCCTGGCTTCCCCAGACAGAGAGCCAATCCTGGTTTTCCTCCACTTCACTGGAGCAGGAGGTGTTTCCATAGAGCCAACTTTGAGCTCTCCCGTTTATTACTGAAATGAGAGCACAAAGTTCACCATGTTGATGTGGGGGTGAAGGAAGAAAATGTCGAGAAGATCTATATACTCAAGGGAAATGCTCCCTCTAAGCTGTGGAGTCTTGTGAGCAAGAATTCTACTTTGTGAGTGTTACGTTTTCATACTGAGCTATGCATTGCTTTGTCAGGGTTCTGGTATTCCAATCCCCTCATTCTTATTGGCTGCCGAATAAAGACTTCTCATTGGTCCTGAAGCCAATCCAGGGAACCAATCGCAGAGCCCTGCTTAGGTCCAATGAAACTGAGTCGTCATAGTTACATTGTATATAGTTATTTGTTGGAACACTATAAGTTGAGTGCCGCTCTTGCCAGAACTGTCCTTGAGCTGAACGATGTTGGGAATAAAAGCCTGCATTTGATTTATCGTCTCCTGACTCAATACTTAATAGTGAGCAGCTGGCATTAAAGTTGTGAATGGGAGATTTGGCTGCTGCATCAATTAGTTTGCTCTGGAGCCATCTTTCCTGAGCGAAGGCAAAAATGTGTGAGCCAGAGGTTAAAAAACGGTGAGCTAGCTCACACTAACTCAGCTTAGAGGGAACACTGCTGAAGGGATGTGGAGGCACAGTTCATCTCTGTGCACACACATACACACTCACTGCAACCTCATCAGCCCCCCCCCATTGGAGGCTGGAAATCCAAAGGTTAAAGATGTGTTTTGCTTCCCATATGATGTTCCCCCAGTGCAACATCTCTCCTTCCCCCTCCCCAAGAATGAACGGCAGTTATTTACCTTTTTTATTTTATGTCAGATAATTAGCATGCCACGTTTACCAGAAAGAAGAGAAAAAAACAGTGCTTACCACTGCAAAAAAAAAAGACATATGGGTAAACATTGTACACCATCCCAGCGTATTGCGCAAACAAAGCGAGATTTTCTATGAATTTATCTGTCGTTTGACACTTCTCTCGAGCTCTAATGCAATTTGTAAGCTTCATCTTTCCTGCCACTTTCTATGTTCTGCCTAAGCAATCTTTAACTTCCGTGCCAAGGCACATTCCCAATCAGCTGCACATTTATCCTCGCCGCACATAACAAGTTAATAATGAATTCCATATCACACTTCTCCACCTTCCCTTGTAAGTCAAATAAAAGAACAGCCAATGGTTCCTGTGGGAGCCCATACCCCCACAATGTCCTTCCGTAAGAAGCAGCATGTTTCCCCTCTTACAAGGCTGAACCACCAAACACACACAAAACTGGTGGTATTTTTTTTGCCGCACCTCCATAATGAACATTCTAGCTTATAAATCTGAGGTGTTTCATAAAGTGGCATCTACCACTATTTATTAATACTCCTGTAAGGAGATAGGGGCTGCGGTGGCTCAGTAGTTAAGACACTGAATGCAGACCGGAAGGTCAGTAGTTCAGCAGTTCAAGACCCGAGTGCCGCGTGGCGGAGTGAGCTCCCGTCTCTGGCCCCAGCTCCTGCCAACCTAGCAGTTCGAAAGCAAGAAATTGCAAGTAGATAAATAGGTACCACTTCGGTGGGAAGGTAACAGCATTCCGTGCACCTTGGTGTCCAGCCATGTCGGCCACATGACCACGGAAATGTGTTCAGACAGTGCTGGCTCTTCAGCTTGGAAATGGAGATGAGCACCACAACTTTAGAGTCCGATTCGATTGGCTTTCAAGCAAGGGATAGTTTCTTGAACTATCAACAAGATAATTGGGTTGGTTTATTGCCATTTGCGGAGTACAGTTATAATAATGCAGTTCATTCTTCCACGGGTGTCTCTCCCTTTATGGCTTCCTGTGGCTATGAAGGAACCCCCCTTCCACAACTCGTCCCTGTTGGACTAGGGTCGGGGGACTCTCAAGACTGGTGAAAAGCATTACAGGACTCTTGGCCCTTAATAGCGAAGACATTGGATCAGGGGACATTTCGTAGAAAAAGAGGTGCAGGAGCTCATTAGCATAACTTATTTGCATATGCTACACACCACCTGACATCACTAGAAATATGTCAGAAGGCAAGAAAGAAAGAAGAGAGAGAGAGAGAGAGAGAGCGCGCTGGCAGAGAGGGGACAGCTACTAATCCAAGCCTCAGAAATACCACTATTCTGGGAGGATAGCTTCAGTGGTGGCTGGTCGGAGGAACAAGGACCTTTGCAGGGGACAGGGTCATTTTGCTGCAGCCATGACACAAGAGGCATTCCCCCGCGGGGGGGGGGGGGGGAGCTGGCACCAACTCCTGGAGCTGCGCTCCCCCGAGCTCCTGCTCGAAATGACCCCTGCATTGGATAAAGCCAAGATGGACTATAAAAAAAAGGCAGACAAGAGGAGGGCGCCTGGGTGGGATTTGCAGCCCGGGGATTTGGTGTATTTGTCAACCAAGAACACCAGGAGTCTGCAGCCCAGTCGCAAATTGGGCTGGAAATATTTGGGGCCGTTTAAAGTACTCCAAAGGATCAATGAGATGACTGTTGAACTTGAACTGCCTAAGTCACTGAAATCTTTGCATCCCGTTTTCCATTTCAGCTTATTGAAACGGGACCCGGGACTGAATATCTGGTGGCCCCAGCAACCGATTCTTCCTCCACTGATTCTGAATGGGGAACCTCATTATAAGATTGTGCAAATTCTGGACTCTTAAACTTAAACATGGTCGCTTATTTTATCTAGTGCACTGGAAAGACTTTGGGCCTGAAGAAAATGAATGGGTTGCTGCTGAACATGTTAACGCTCCTGCATTGCTTCATGCCTTCCATAAATTGTACCCGCTAAAACCTGGGGGGACAGGGGGAGCTTTGGGGAGGCAGAATGTCAGCTAATGCTGCCATCTCCTGCCCGGGAGGTGGGATGAGTGAACCCTTGGCGTCGGGTCTGAGGAATGTTATATTTCTCATGGCATGCTTATCGCTCTTTGAACTGCTCTGACCTTGGGAGACTGCTGGTGCCTGCCCATGTATCTCTTCTCCTGTCTGACTCTAATTCTTCCCACTTTTTCCCTTGGAACCGTAAACCAGTATTTTGAGTGCCTTTTCTTTGGCTTGGTGATTGGTTGCAATTCCTTATCAGACCCCTTTTTGAATTCTGTATAATTGTCCTGCTTGGGGTAGTGCAGATGACCACAACAGACCTTTCTCAATAAAGACTTCCTTCTCTAGGACACTTGTTGCTGACTGACTCTGTAGGACTCTCATAGGCACATGGGCTTGGATCCTAAGCCTTGCTCTTGCATGCTCTACATTGCAGGGGTAGTCCTCCACTGCAGAGTAAGTTGCTCTGGTACTAGGAGCTTCCATTCATGCAAGGCCAACATCTTTCAATGAGCCAAAATGCACTTAATGCCACAGGACAGTGCTGCGCAGTGGAGGACAGCCTCCACAACAGGCAATATGGATGCAGGATCCAAGCCAATCGTCAAAATCTGACTGAGAAGTGATAATGGGATGAAGCCAAGCTAAGTAGCTCCTATGATGCTATCGGCCAGGGGTGGCCAAACTGTGGCTTGGGAGCCACATGTGGCTGTTTCACACATATTCTGTGGCTCCCAGCAGGGCAGCTGGGGAAGCAAAGTGGAGGCATACTTTTTCTCCTACCCGCCCTCCCTCTCTTCCTTCCTCTCTTCCTTCCTTCCACCCTCCCTCCCTCTCTTCCTTCCTCCTCCCTCCCTTCTATTTGCTTTCTTCATTTCTCTCTTTCTCTTTCTTTTCACTTCTTTCATTCTTTCTTTCCATCTCTCTCTCTTTTTCTCTCTCTCTTAGACAAATCAATATCATTAGCAAACAAATAAATATCATTATGAATCTGCTTTTACCCCTTTTGTTTTTATTTCTGGCAGTCTCATTTAATGTTAACAAAAGGCAAATTTGCATATTTTAAAAAATAAAAAATGAGTGTGTGATATTTATTTCTGTCTTGCGGCTCTCAAACATCTGACATGTATTCTATGCGGCTCTTATGCTAACCCAGTTTGGCCACCCCTGCTCTAGGCCAATACTGTAAGGACCCCTTTGCTCAGCAGTGACAGTGACAGGCATTAGATCAACCATTGCTCCCTCCCCCAAACTGGCAGCAGTGCAGTAGGGGACACTACAGTGAGCTGAGACCAGCTATCATTGCTGATGAAGGGTCTGGTCCAGGAGAAGAAGAAGAAGAAGAAGAGATTGGATTTATATCCCGCCCTTCACTCACTTAAGAGTCTCAGAGCGGCTTACAAACTCCTTTCCGTTCCCCTCCCCACAACAGACACTCTGTGAGGTAGGTGGGGCTGAGAGAACTCTTTCCCAAGCCGTCCTTGAGGGAACAGCTGGTACAGAGCTATGGCTTGCCCAAGGTCATTCAGCCAGGTGCAAGTGGAGGAGTGGGGAATCAAACCCGGTTCTCCCAGATTAGAGTCCACGCACTTAACCACTACACCAGACTGGCGCACTGGTAGAGTTCCTGCAGCCCTCCAGGGCAATGGCCCAGCAGGAAATTCCTCGATAAGCTGAATGGCCGATTGGCTTGTATGATATGGTGTAGCACAGATGCTAAGGCAATGGATAACAAATCTTGGTTCACATCCTGCCGTGAACTCACAAGGTAACCTTAGGCAAGTCACTCTCCCTCATTTTCTCTCCCACCCACAGGTGGGGATAGTAATAGTAACCTACTTTACATACATATTTTTACGGCAACAGGAATGCGTTGCCTTGAAATACTATAGAAACACTAAGTATTGTGATTATGCTGATTCCAACAGCTAGTGTCAAAAGCTCAATAACTTCCCAGAGCATTTCCATAACTCCTCTGATTGCTCCATTTAAAAATAACTAAGCTGCCGGCATGAGAATAAAGTCTTTCCTCACTCCTAATAGCCCCCCAACGTTGTACTTGCTTCTCTGACAGGTACGGTGCAGATATCCCGCGTTTTCAGCAAACTGTTCGTAATGACAGCGGGATTGCTTTCTTGGGACATGCTGTCCTAGAGATGCAATCAGTAAATCAGAAGAGATGTAACCGAATTGGGAGTGGGGGAGAAGAGGACGATTTAGTGGAAATGAGCCAATCCAACTGTAGCCTGCCCATGTCCATAACTCATCAGCTGATACCTGGAACGGCACTGTTCTCTGAGTCTCCCGTTTATCTGCCTCCCCAACTAACGGTGTTGCTAGTCTTGAATAAATGTTACATGAGGGTTTCTGAAAGCTTGGATCCCCACACAAAACGTCGGGAGATTTTCAGGCACATCCTATCCCTTGCAGGGATGGCGAACAGGCAGGCACGAGATTTTTAAATTAACCATGAAAACTAGCAAGGAGCTTGACTCTGTGGCTGAGTTATGTTGCAGAGAGAAATATGGCTTGTTCATTCATAATGCATGCGCTAATACATAATTTCTGAACAAAGGGAGGCGGGGGCAATCTCGCAGCTTAGAACTGGAGATTCTGTGCTATGGGGCCTCAGTTGATCGTTACGCTACATTTCTACCGAGCGAGGATCCTACGTCATAACAATAATGGTACTGCTGACCACACCTGCACCATGAGTCGAAGCAGGACACATTCCTGGGGTTACTTGTAAATCCATTTCTGTCTGTGGAAGCTGCACGTACACACTGCTACTGTTTCTTGTGCAGCCGAGTCAAAGTATTCCATATCTGACAGAACATGTCCATCACAAGCCCACCCGTGCCTCATCAAAAGCTTTCAGTATGCATAAAATTCGTTTTCATTTAAATGATCAAGCCCAGTTCTCTAGTCTATGGAAAACTACAGAAGGCTGAATGATTAACTTTATTGAGTCTAGCAGACATGGCTCTGAAATGTGGAAAGCCCTGATTAGTTCCCCAAAGTATGGTAGGACTCCAAGATTTCACCTATAAAGCTATCCAACACCACATTGTTGCAATACCCATAATCACTTGATGATATTAGTATTTCCTTCTTCCTTCCATGGTCTAATATCTTCTAGGTACTCTGCTTCATGATGTCAGCAACAACATAGACATATATGGACAGTGCATAGGCGTAGAGTACGGGGGGGGGGGCTCGAGGGCTTGAGCCACCCCCGAAATTTCCCGGGGGGGCTCAGCCACCCCCAGGAAAACAGAGTGCCTGCCGCCACGCCTCCCCGGGTCCTTCCGAGGCCCGGCTGCCACTGCTGGAGAGGGAGAGGAAAGGGGTGGCGGGCGGGGGGAGAGAGAGGCACCGGCAGCAGTGGCTGGGGGGCCTCGGAAGGGCCCAGGGAGGCCCGGCGGGGGAACATCAGAAGGGCCTGGGGGGGGGAGAACATCCCTCCAGCGAGCGCGCATGCGCTAAGAAGCCCCCCCCCCCCGGATTTCCAAAAGTCTACGCCCCTGGGACAGTCCAGTGAAACTCTTGTGCCCCCCATGCTTATGTATGGTGGGCAGGCATTATTCATCTGTTTCTAAGGCCTACAGGTTGGGAAAATGCATTCCAGGGCAAACAAAAAAAGCAAACAAAAATGCATAACCCCGTATGAGGAAGACCACATCTTCTCTGACTGTCCTAAATTCTCAAAATTAAGAGCTGAACTGATCTCCCCATTACTTAATCAAAACTCTCTTCAGAAGCAAAATCATCTTGGCTACTCAAAGATAAAAGACAAACAATCTCTGTGTGGTGAAATTTCAGGCAGCTTTTGTCAAGTTACATGATAACTAACTTTAGGTTCTTATGTGGGATGAGGGTCTGCTGTTTATGACTTTGGTTGTAAAAACAGTAAGAAGTAAAGTAAAATATGAGGAAGAAAAAGGGTCCAATAAAGTATTACCCATCCCTCAAATGTCAGTTATGCTCAGTGCAATGTTTTCCCCTGTGGACGAATTGCCTCACTATATATGTTAGCTTATTTAAAGTATATTAGTGCGGGGTGGATTGTGTTATTTGGTTTCCCTGGCCCCTGCAGTTGCTATGGCTATCAACATTTTGAGGATCACCTACATCAACCCATCTTAGTCACATGAACACATAAAGCTGCCTCCCACCAAGTCAGACGGTTGGTCTATCAATGTCAACCTTATCTACTATAACTGACAGCAGCTCTTCAGGGTCTTCGGGAGAGGTCTTTCACATGATGTTATCTGATCGCTTTAATTGGTGATGCCCTCAGTTGAGTCTAGGACCTTCTGCATGCAAAGCAGATGCTCTGCTGCCAAACCAGGGCTCCAGCCCAGATCAGAATCCCATTTTTTTTTCACCCAAAGCAAACAGGGAAGAATGGAACAAGGTTTTTTTTTAAAGTAGGGATGCCAGCCTCCAGGTGGGACCTGGGGGTATCCCGGAATTACACCTCATCTCCAGACCCCAGAAATGAATTTTCCTGGAGAAAATGAATGCTTTGGAGGGTGGATTCTATGGCACTGGACCCCATTGAGGTCCCTGTCCTCCCCAGGCTCCATCCCCAAATCTCCAGGAGTTTCCCCTCCTGGATATGGCAACCCTAAAAAAGAAAGTGGCAAGGGCAATGGGAAATAGAAGCACGCATAGAAGGATATTCTTTGCACCACTGTAGAAATTAATCTGAGTACACATTATCCATTGGTTCAAAGTAGACACTGCATTTTATGAGGGGGTTTTTTCCCCTGCAGCCAGATGGTGGCGGCAGCAGCAAACTAGTTTTTAAAGCGCCCCAGGGAACTGATTTGGATCAGAGCTGTGGAGCAGAGGGGGAGGAGCATCAGGTAGAGCTCTTTCACATTACCCGTGGGCGGATCCTTGCCATGAAAAGCCACCAGGCAAATAAAATTTATTGAGCACGTTGGCAGGCCAGCAGACAAGGTCAACCAAGCACCTTTGGCAAATGACCAAATTCCATCGTCATTTCCATTCATCACTGGCAAAGGACTACATGTATTTACCAAAACACCTTGGAAAACGTCCAAAATGAGCTTCGTAACACAAGCCCTTCTGAAATATATCAGAACATCCCAAGTATCACCAAGTCCCTTCCCCCCCAAAAAAGATCCATTTTCCCTTTCATTTTTATGAGTACCAGTAAAACACTGGCATTTATCAAAACAAGCTGGGAGTAGTGGGGAGGAAAATGAATGGCTTGTCAGACTTTTCTCTCTTTTTTCGCACCTATTATAACCTCTAACATTACTGCCAACGTTAATGAATTTATTTTCCCCCCAAAATCAATAATCGTTGTGATCATAGAACGCTATGTCTCCACACAACGCTGTGAGGTAACTGAGGCTGGGATGGAATGACTGGCCCATAGTCATCCATCAAGTTTCATGGACAGACAGGCTTGGATCCAGACCAGAGAAGCTTGGATTTTGCCCAGGAATATGGTGTTGGGGGGCCTTATGGGCTGCTGAGGGAGGGGCTAGGTGGAAAAACCATGCTCCATCAGTGGAAGTTCTTCCACCTGTGGAAATGCTAGGTTTAGATCTGTTAAATACTGGGTTCCATGGAAGTGCAGACGCCCACAGCTAGTGATCAACTCTACTTTATTAAGTGATTTCAGCTAGTACAAGACGAAACTCCAGGGCAAAAGCCCTGTTTTTATAGCATGCACACACTACACCCAACCACACCCAACTCCCAACAACAGGGTATTTACATTGCATTACTTCCTCACTGGTCACCTCTAGAGTCCTGGAGGGCTATTGTTCTGGAGCTCCAAAACTCAGCCCATCCCTGAGAGACAATCCTGGATCATTCCAGCCCCAATACATAACAAGATCCAACCCAGGGGTTTGAACTTGGATCTAGATGGATACGGTTGCTGCAGCAATTCTCAAGCAGGCTGTTTGAACACGTTTGGGGACTGGGCAGACATCTTTGAAGGAGTGACTACACTTGTTCCAGATCCTCAGTCTCCATTACCAGGTGGCGTGCAGATTAGAGAGCTCCTAGAATTACAACTGATCTCCAGACTGCGGAGATCAGTTCCCCTGGAGCTAGGGTTGCCAGCTCCAGGATGGGAAATAACTGGAGAATTTGGGGGTGGAGCCTGAGGAGGGTGGGGTTTGGGGAGGGGAGGGACTTCAATGGGATATGATGCCATAGAGTCCACCTTGCAAAGCAGCTGTTCTCTCCTGGGGAACAGATCACTGTCGCCTGGAGATGGGTTGTAATCCCAGGAGGTCTCCAGCCACCACCTGGAGGTTAGAAAACCTACGTGGGACTCAGTGTGTGAGACTGAGCCAAGACCGAAAATGCCAAGAACAAACTGTCAAAAATACAAACAAAGTGATATGCACTAATATTATTATTATTGTATTAATCTGTCTACACATAGCAGCCAAGCTTATCTTGAAGCTAAGTGATGAAAATTGAGATAAGCTTGGTTGCTGCATGTAGACAGATTGAAAGTTGGATTCCTTTAGAAATTTCTTCTTTGACTTAAAGAAGCTACTTGAAACACCATTTTACCTGGGAAGCGTGTATCGTTTCGCTTGAAAATATTCATACTGAGGAACTTCGTTCTTCGTTGGAGGCTTTGATCCCATTCGTTTCTTTTGAAAATATTCATATTGAGGAACTCTGTGGTTCTTTGGAAGCTTTGGTCCCATCAGCAAATCTTCAGGCCATTCCGCTTTCAGTTGCTTATGCTGTGCCTTTGCATAGTTTGTGGAGTAAGTCCAATTATTGCAACTTGGAGAAAACTCTGGCTTCATTAAAGACTCCTACAGAATTGCCAGTGTGAGACTATCCCTCGACATAGCACTTGGACTGTTTATAACTTGTGGATGAGGTCCTTTGAATTTTGTATTTGTGTTTATTTTGTATACGGAGAGGATTTGATGCTGTACAGAATGCTGTACTGAAGTTTGTAGTTCTGTATACTATTTCTTCAAATCCTGATTTCTTAGTGCCTGCGAGCACGCTAATATGGAAGCTGTCATCGCCAGCTTTCAGAGGAGTTCACCTGAACACTTCAAACAGAGCTGACATAGTAAAGTTGGCTTAGAATAATATTGACGACACCGAGATTAATACAATAATAATATTTTAATGCATATCAGTTTGTTTAGAGTTTTGACGCCTTGTTCTCAGTGTTTTTTCTTCCTTGGCTCACCATCTGGAGGTTGGCAGCCCTCCCTGGAGCAAATGGCCGCTTTGGAGGTTGGGCTTTATGGCATCACATCCAGTGGTCCTTCTAAGCTGAGTTAGTGTGAGCTAGCTCACAGTTTTTTAGCCTCTGGCTCACAAATTTTTGTCTTAGCTCAGGAAGGATGCTAGCTCCAGAGCGAACTAATTTATGCCATTGCCAAATTGCTCACTCACCACTTTAATGCCAGTAGCTCACAAAGCAGAATTTCTGCTCACAAGACTTTGCAGCTGAGAGGAAGCATTGAATACTCCCCCTGGGCTCTGCCCCCCCCCCCAATCTCCAGGAATTCCCCATGCCAGAGTTGGCAACCATTATCAACAGCAGCACATCAAATTCACCTGAATTACTGCCAGTATTGGAGAGCCGGGTCCTATTGTTTAAAAAATAATAATACAAAGCTCGCCACAATTCGAATGATAAGGCTCAAATGGAATCTTGCTTTAAAAATGCCTTTGGTGCACAGTAAAAAGACAATCCTGTATTCATACCGAGATGCATTAAGAGAATGCTAATATCCGAGAGGCAGCGGAATGACAGCCCCGCTCTCCTCATCTCTCAGTGGAGAAAGATGCCCCCCTCCCCCGGTGTTTATGGCATGTCACGTTTTAAGCTTAATAACAGACCACAGTGAATTCAAAGGGAACAGTAAATGTTTTATAAAGTATGTCATATGCGGAGAGATTAAAGGAACTCAGGAATGGGAAGCCCGGAGAAAAAGGAGATTAGTGGCGGATGGTAACATTCTTCAGCTCTTTAAGGTAGCCCGGTGAAGATAGAGGAGTTTGTCACCAGGCCTCCCGACTGCAGAGACAAGCAAGTTAATAACAGGCTGCGCCTACTATTAAGACACACCGGCGCTGGTAAAACAAGCAGCCTGGAGAAGCTACAGAATATTCCTGGGCCAGATAAGCATGCCGTGGCCATGATTTAAGCCCAGAAAATGCTGCTTCATCGCCGAGAGCTGGGTAATATTTATCTCTTACTTTATTTTTTAAAAAGTCAGCTTTATAGCCTAGTTGGGTTGTCAAGCTCCAAGTAGCACCCGGAGCTCTCCTGGGGTTACAACTGGTCTCTAAACCGCAGAGATCAGCTTCTCTTGAGGAATCGAGTGCTCTGGAGGCTGCTCCACCCACAAATCTGCAGGGATCTCCCAACCCGGAGCTGGCAATTCTGTAGCCTACATCCTGAAAGCGGCTGACAAACCAAGAGCCACTTTGGTGTAGCGGTTCAGGGAGCTTCCCCCACACACACTATTTGCATTACATTATTAATATAGAAACCTTTGCTAGCTTTCAGACTGCTTAAACAAAAAGCATTAAAGGCAAATGCTGTCAGGTTTCAAGTTTTGAGGTTTTAGAGCCTCCAGGTGAAGGAACAACCTCTCAGAGGGACTTGCCAGTAATGAGGCAGGAGAATACTTTCCACTAGGCATGAAAGGCCTAGCTGTTCATTTCCCCACCCCTTCCCATCAGGCCCCTCTCTGAGGCCTCAGGCATAGATCGGCTCTTCCCAGGTGCCATTCTTTGATTCCCACTCCAAAGCCTTGACCTTATGAGGCATTCCATCACCACCACTCCGCTTTACCCTGTCTCACGGGGATCTGGCAACTCTGATGGCAACCCAGCATCCTGCTAGGCTGCAAGTTAAAATTTAGCTGAAATTCTTCCTTCTCTGCAAGGGGATAGTGGAGCCTGCTAAAGAACTACACCCACTGGGATCTGTTGAAAAAGTTTAAAATCTGCACTTTACCCCCACCATGTCTTGAAGTCTCGAAGTGGCTTGCAATCGCCTTCCCTTCTTCTCCCCACAACAGACACCCTATGAAGCAGATGGGGCTGAGAGAACTCTGAGAGAACTGTGACTGACCCAAGGTCACCCAGCTGGCTTTATGTGGAGGAATGGGGAATCAAACCCAGTTCTCCAGATTAGAGTCCGCCACTCTTAACCACTACACCAAACTGGCTCTCTTTTTTACTGGTTAGAGTGCTGGACTAAGATTGGGTAGACCCGGATTCAAATCCTCACCTGGCTGCAGAGCTCACTGGGTGGCCTTGAGCCAATAATTCTTCTTTTGACCCAAAGTGGCTTACAACATGGTTTTCCCTTCTTTCCTTTTATCCTCACAACAACCCTGCAAGGTAGATTGAGATGAGAGGGTGTGATTGGCCACAGGTCACCTAGGCGAGCATCCACGGCAGATTAGGGATTCAAACCTGGGTCTCCCAGTTCCTGGCCTTCCTATTTCACAAGGATTGTAGTGATAAAACAGAGGAAGAACCATGTGCCTGGAGTTCATTGGAAGTACAAATATGTGTGTGTTTGTGTGTGTGTATATGTGCATGTATGTGGGGAGAGAGAGAGAGAGAGAGAAAGGTGTAGTGGTTAAGAGTTAAGAGTGCTGGAGACCCAGGTTCAAATCCCCGCCCGTGCCATGGAAGCTTGCTAGGAGACCTTGGGCGAGTCACACTTTCTCAGCCTAACCTACCTCACAGGGTTGTTGCAGGCTCATAGCCAGGAATTTCCAAGTGGGGGGGGTCATTTTAATTCCTCGGGGGGGCACGGGGGCACTGGTTAATTTGATTAAAAGTGCTTCTTGGTGCTCCAGAGGTTGCTGCTAGGATGAGGGTGGGGGCGGGGGTGGGGGTGGGAAGAGAAACCACCGTTTTCCCTCAGCTTGGGAAGGGAGGAGTCAGCTGGTGGCTGAGGGGACTCGGCTGTGGGGAGGGGGTCTCAGTCACGACTGCCACTTCCTGGACCATGGCGGGCCAGGGAATATAAAAAGAGCACTGGCCCAGCTTCTCTCTCTCTCTCTCTCTCTCTGCAGCTCCCAGCCCCCAGGCCCCTCCCCAGCCTCCAAGGTGGGATGGGGTCATGCCGAGTCACAGAAGTGGGGATGGGGAGCAGGGACTGGCCCAGAGAAAGGAGGAAGACAAGGAGAACCAGCAGCCCCAGCAGAGCAGGGGGAGTTTGCAGCAGCTGACACATCTTGCCAGAGAGGCTGGGGGGGCTGGGCTGAAAAGAAGTGGGGGGGCCTTGGTAGGAAGTCAGGGGCCCAGGCCCCCAAATGCCCCACTATAGCTACGGGCCTGGGTTGTTGTGAGGATAAAATGGAGGAGAGGAAAGCCCCTTGGGGTCCCCACTGGGGAGAATGCTGGGGGTACAAATGAATTTACTAATTAAATAAATAGATAAGACGAAAAAAAAATATATATAAAGGCTGCCTTGCCAGAGAAGATTCTGCTCAAGGTGTCTTACGAACACATGGCACTTGATGGTTTTGGAGGTGGAACTGGCTGCCTCTCTGTTAAATTGAAAAAGCATTAGGGCTTGTAAGCCGCCAGATGCTCGTCAAGGTGAAGCTTGCCAGACTTGCATTGTAATTATTAGCGCATCCTTTGCCTTTGCTTGTATACGCTTGATAAAGGAAGCCTAATCAAAACAGCTTGTAAGAAGTTATTGAAATTTTGTTTAAAAGGGTAGTTTGTGAAGAGGGATTTCGGAGAGGCATTAATTTTTAGATGGATAGATAGATGATAGATGAGAAATATAGACAGATGATAGATATAGATAGATAGATGAGAGATATAGTTTGGTGTAGTTTGGTGTAGTGGTTTGGTGTAGTTTGGTATAGTGGTTAAGTGCGTGGGAGAACCGGGTTTGATTCCCCACTCCTCCACTTGCAGCTGCTGGATGACCTTGAGCAAGCCATACCTCTGAACCAGCTGTTCTCTCAAGGACAGCTTGGGAAAGAGCTCTCTCAGCCCCACCTACCTCACAGGGTGTCTGTTGTGGGGAAAG
Organism: Lepidodactylus listeri; assembly: GCA_029233225.1. Classification (NCBI taxonomy): domain Eukaryota; kingdom Metazoa; phylum Chordata; class Lepidosauria; order Squamata; family Gekkonidae; genus Lepidodactylus; species Lepidodactylus listeri. The sequence goes on from JARCFY010000016.1 coordinate 20,664,633, forward strand.
GAAGGGAAAGGAGTTTGTAAGCCACTCTGAGACTCCCTTGGGGAGTGGAGGGCGGGGTATAAATCCAATCTCTTCTTCTTCTATAGATATATATAGTTAGATATTGATAAACAGCTAGAAGGAAGGAAGGAAGGAAGGAAGGAAGGAAGGAAGGAAGGGAGGGAGGGAGGGAGGGAGGGAGAGAGAAGAAGATGATGATGATGATGAAGACTGATGATAAATGATAGAGCGAGAGGGAGGGAGGGAGGGAGGGAGGGAGGGAGGGAGGGAGGGAGGGAGGGATGGATAGATAGATAGATAGATAGATAGATAGATAGATAGATAGATAGATAGATAGATAGATAGATAGATAGATAGATAGATAGATTACAGTTTGCATGCACTACTGTGTTGGCTGCCTTAAATGATATCAGTCACTGTCTCATGCCAATAGTTTCAGAGGATTGGGCATGTTAGTCCATTGCAGCAAAAATAAACAGGAGCCTCATGACATCTTAAAGGCTCTACAAAGTTTTTGGTCTAGGACAATGGTACTCATTCAACGTCATGCGGAGAGAGCCACATTTGGATTTATTGTCAACCATCTCCTTCTAGGGAATGGCTTTGCCTTTGATGGAGTCCAAGAGGGATTTCCAGGTGAGAACTGGCCAGGCTGACTTATGGAAGGACCCCATTTTTTCTCCCTCTCTTTTGAAAGTGGGCTTACCATTAATGTAGTCTGAGAGGCAAGACCCATTCAAGAGTTGGCCTGAGAGGCTGGGTGAGGGAGCTTTGTAGAAAACAGTTGCGTGCTGGCATGTAGCCACAGTGGGGCATCTTGAGACCACACCCCTCATGTTCTAGCCGTGCCCCACAAGTTTCCATGGCTGAAAATAGGATTTTTTTAAAAAAAAAAATTAAAACATGGATTCATTTAAATTGCGCCAAACCTCACCCCAGCATGCCCTGCTGATGATTGTATTTCATCATTAATGCCTCCCTTTCACCCGTGCCTCTTCTCAAGAGGAGGAATTGTTCCCCAGCTGTTTATAATAACTTCGTAAAAGGACGTGGGGGGGGGGGGGGAGTCACCCTCCTGATAATGGCCTAGAGGACAAGGTCTTTTCCAGACCCGATGGCAGCACCAGCTTTCAGTGCTGGATCCCAAATCTTGCTTGTCTCTGATCTTGCAAGATTCCGCTAGTGAGGCCTATTTCCTAGTAAAAGTGGATCCCAGAGATCCTGCCTGCAGGACTTGGGAGTAGTGTTCCCTCTAAGCTGAGTTAGTGAGAGCTAGCTCACAGTTTTTTAGCCTCCGGCTCACACATTTTTGCCTTTTCTCAGGAAGCATGGCTCCAGAGCAAACTAATTTATGCAGCAGCCAAATCGCTCACTCACAACTTGAATGCCAGCAGCTTACAAAGTAGAATTTTTGCTCAGAAGACTCCACAGCTTAGAAGGAGCCTTGCTTGGGAGTGGATCCTGGCTGATGCGGAGGGGCAGCCTGACCAGTATTCAAAGTCACTGCTATGTGGGACTCCCCCCCCCCCCCCCCGTTTTACTTGATTTTGCAGAGTCCCAATGTTGCCGGCGAGGAGATCCAATGTTGGCTCGAGCTTTCCCCACAGCTCTGATCTGGACTTTGCTCTCCCGAGCAGGTTTCATCTTTCGCGGCAAATGGCAAGGAGGAGAGAAACCCATGGGGAGCAGCTGCCCCAGCTGTGAATCAGAGATGAAGCTCCCCTCTGCATCTCAGCCGGCAAAGGCAGACAGACAGAAAGAGCTTCGGCTTGAATGGCTGAAGAGTTTGAATTAGTTATGCAGGTTGGTGAGGAGGGGTTTCTGGAGGAGATGAAGTCCTGGAGTGAGGCGTGCCAGAGGAGCTGAGGTCCTGCTGGGGTTGAGTGAGTGAGCCCTTTTATTTTAATCTCTGCTGGAGTTCATTCACTGTATTTATTTATTTCTCATTTTAAATTTTGTGACATCAGAAATGACATCACGCCCCACCGATTCCCCCAGTCCCCCCCCCCCCAAAAAACTTTCTGGCTACAGGCCTGGTTGCATCACTCCATGGGCACTGCCAGTCAGCTCATCAACGGAGATGATGACATCGCCATGGTCACAGATTATGACATCATCGCAGTCACATACCTTATATGGCATACTCCTGCATTTTCCTCCAGACTAACCAAACTCTGCTGCTGCTGTTCACCCTGCATGGCTGTGTTGCATGCGCATTGACAGAGCGGTGAGCAGCACAGTGGCCAAGGGACAAAATTCTTCAGGGTGGTGAAAACCAAGACTGACTGTGAAGAGCTCCCCACAAAAAGGGTGAGTGGACAACGATCTAGCAAATGAAGTTCAGTGTAGGTACGTTGAAGATGCAGCACACTGGAACCAAGAATCCCAAGCACGTGCAAATTGGGACTTAACCTGCTGAGGCTGAGAAACAAAGAGATCTTGGGGTCGTAGTGGATACCTTAATGAAATGTCCACCCAGTGTGCCGCAGTGGTGAAACAATCAAACTCTACAGTGGGGATTATTAGGAAGGGGGTTGAAAACAATACGGCCAGTATTATAATGCCCCTGTATAGATCTATGGTGTGGCTTCATTTGGAATTCTGTGTGCAGTTCTGATCACCCTATCTCAAAAAGGACATTGCAGAGCAGGAAAAAGTACTGAAGCGGGCAACCAAGATGATTAAGGGGTTGAAGCCCTTTTCCTGTAAGGAAAGGCGGAAGCACTGGGACTATTCAGTTTTGAAAAGAGACAGCTAAAGGAGGGACAAGACAGATTTATAAAAATTGGGGGGGGGGGGGCAGAGAGAGTGGGCAGAGAGAGCTTTTTCTCCCTCTCCTAAAATACTTGACCTTAGGGGTCATCCAATTAAGTTAATGGGCAGCAGATTCAGGACAGACAAAATGAAATACTTCTTTACTCAACAAGTGATTAAAATGTGGGATTTGCTCCCAGAGGATGTAGTGATGGCTGCAGGCAAAGACGATTGTAAAGGGGTGTCAGACAGCTTCATGGAGGATAGGTCTATCAGTGGCTACATGCCCAGGTGACTTAAGGGAACCTCCACATTCAGAGGCAATAATCCTCTGAATCCCAGAGTCAGAAGGCAACATCGCGGAAGGCCTCAGCCTCTATGCCCTGTTGTGGGCCCTCCAGAGTAATTGGTTGGCCAGTGTATGAGACAGGATGCTGGTCAGAATGAACCACTGGTCTGATCCAGCGGGACTTTCCTTATGTTCTCATGAGCTGGGGATAATTCGTCCTTCCTATGCTAGATTCATAGGTATGGTTTGTATTCTAGATTCATAGGTATGGTTTGTATTCTTTGAGTCACCAATGAAATGTGCGCAAGTTCTCCTGCTCCACGATGAAAGAGGCAGGAGGGGCAATTCCGCCCTCTTTTAGGGTTCCCAATCTCCAGGTAGTGGCTGGAGCGCTCCTGAGATTACAACTGATCTCCAGGTGACAGAGATCAGTTCATCTGGTGAAAATGGCCACTTTGGAAAGTTGACTTTCCATGGGATTATACCCCACTGAAGTCCCTCCCCTCCCCAAACTCTGCCCTCCTCAAGCTCCACCTCCAAATCTCCAGGTATTTCCCAACCTGGAGCTGGCCACCCTACCTCTTTCTTCTTCTCACTTTTTCCACATCCATGCAGCTGTTCCTCCATATGGGGACTATGATCCCAGGAATAATATTTTCAGGGGATCAAAAGGGATTGGCAGCAGAGGGAAAGGAATGTTCAGAAATATCAGCATTCCATCGGCTCTTCCAAGGATGCAAGCCACTCCCACTATAATGAGATCCCAGAATCCAAATGGATATATCAAACAGCCCTAATGTATACCGTTGTTTTAAAAATTACTAAAATGTGTGAAAGCCTTTGATTGTGAAAGTAAAGTACTGCACAAATAGTCTTTTTAAAAATTATTCAATATTATCTCTGCATATAACTTCAGAGAAGTCTCACCAAATGGAGCTTTTGTTGCTGTTTGTTAAACCTGTACGAGTAAATCCGGATTCTCTTTGAACGCTGAGAGACAAATTGGCCTAGTCCTTATTTCCTCTGGTCCCGGTCATCTCAAAGCATCACTTGCCTTGCCATGTGTTTTATTAAATGCACGCTGCAGCTTTTATGACGGAAGATAATTACAGGATGAGAAGGTCACTCTCTTCTTTACGCGGATATTAACAGATCTCTCGGACTGTTTTATTGGGTGCCTGCTCACAGCTACTCAGAAGATGCTAGCAGTGCAGGAGAAGTCTATTGCCTGCCCCCTTTGGGAAACAACTGTGCTTTCGAGGTTTAAAGGCTTCACAAGTGTCCAGAGTTCAAAACTCTCGAATGATTTTCCAGATTAAAATGAATCAAAACTAGGACAAGTGTTTATTCTTCCGACGCATTATTGGAGGATGATAGCTGGTGCTGGAGCCCATGTAAGATTAGATAAACATATGGAGCAGAGGTCCATCAGTGGCTATTAGCCACAAGGTATAGATAGGAACTCTTGGCCTGGGGCAAGTGATGCTCTGTATTCTTGGTGCTTGGGGAGGGGCAACAGTGGGAGGGCTTCTAGTGTCCTGGCCCCACTGCTGGACCTCCTGAGGGCACCTGGTGTTTTTGGCCACTGTGTGACAGCGTGTTGGACTGGATGGGCCACTGGCCTGATCCAACATTGGCTTCTCTTATGTTCTTATGCTCAGAGTTCAAAACTCTTGAACGATTTTCCAGATTAAAATGTATCAAAACTAGGACTAGTGGGTATTCTTCCAATGCATTATTGGAAGATGACAGCTGGTGCTAGAGCCCGTGTAAGATGCTCTTGCTGCAAACATTCATCCAAGATCATCAAGGCTTGCAACAGAGCCAGCATATCGTCATTTCAGACTGGGAGAGGTGGGCTTATGCCCTGGTTCTGCCCAAAAACCCACTGGGTGAACTTGGGCTAGTCATTCTCTTCCTTAGCCTAGCCCACCTCACAGGGTTGCTGTAAAGACAATGTGGAGGATGGAAGTATGATGTATCCTCCTGAATTCCCTGGAGGAAGAAAGGGATAAATGTAGGGAATGTTTTAAAATGTCATCTTTTGTGGTGAGTGTTACGGTTACCTGGTGGAACTCTCTGCCAGAAGACATCCGTGCCCTGGGGGACTTATTACCTTTCTGCAGGGCATGTAAGGAAGATGTTAAATACTGAGTTCAAGGCGCATTGCAGTGAAAAGCTCTACTTTATTAAGTGATTTAGGAACAAGACTGAAACTCCAGGGCAACAGCCCTGTTTAAGCCCTGTTTTCCCAGATCGATGAAAGCATCTTCAACAAAATGACCTTTCCAATGAACAGCTATTGACTCCGCTCTTAGAAGATGTTAATCTCCAAAGCACCTTTTGTGTTGCACCTTTTGTGTTGCAAGAACCACACCCAAACACACCCAACTCCCATCGATAGGCTATTTACATAACATTAGTTTCTCACTGGTCACTTCCAGAGTCCTGGTGGGCTATTATTCTAGAGCTCCAAGCTCAGTCAGTCTCTGGTAGATAGTCCTGGAATGTTCCAGACCTAATACATAACAGAAGAGATGTTCTGCCAGGCATTTGGTTGAGGACAGTGACGGGGGAAGGAGATCTGGCGCTGCCATATACTTCCCCATCCCTCGCAACCCCTCCTCCCAAGGAGGCTAGGGGAGCTAATTTTCCGCCAGCTGGTATATGTGTCCTGATTTTATTCATCCATCTGTTTTAATGGTTTTAATGTTTAATTGTTATCATTCTATTGTAAGCCGCTGTGAGCCCTACTTGTACGGAAGGGCGGCCTAGCAAATCTAATTTAATAAATAAATTAAATAAATAAATGCCATGTACCTCCAAAAACACAAATAAGTGGGTTCTGGATCAAATCAAGCACTTCCCAGATCGATGAAAGCATCTTCAACAAAATGACCTTTCCAATGAACAACTATTGACTCCGCTCTTAGAAGACGTTAATCCCCAAAGCACCTTTTGTGTTGCCAGACTATCGGTCGAGATTTTTAAGCTTAAACTTAACCTTACCTAATTGCTTATTGTTCCTCTATTCCCTCCTTGCTGTTTCCCTATTTCTATTCATTAATTCATTATAATTATTTTATTCTTCTGGCAGGATACTTGATTCATTCTGGTAGTCAATGTGTAATTGACTTTTAAACTCCTGTTTTATTATATTGATATTTTACTGCAGCATTGTATTCACTTGTGATGTCGTTATTTATACTGCTGTGCCATTAAAAGGGATTTGATCTGATTTGATCAAGTCAAGCCAGAGTTCTCCTTAAGAGCTAAAATGACTAAACTGAGGCTATCATAGGCTGAGGACAGACTGGCATTTTGGCCCAATATAGGTCTGCTTTTCAAGCAGATTCAGAGAGCCCGCTCAGACAGCCGCAGCTACCTGGCGTTGCCGTGCCGCACTTACCCGGTCCTGAAGCGCTTTCATTGTGCTTCAAAAAGGTACCTGGTGAAACCGGTGTCAAGCCGTCTGGGTGCGCATTCATCCCACTTCCTGGCAGTGTGGATGCAAATAAGCCATGCATCAAGCGGCACCGGTAATGTGAACCTGCTGATCAGGCTGCTGCGCCCATGCACCTATGTGCTCATGCACGCCTCGGCAAAACAGACTAAAGCCACGCACTACCGCAGCACCACCGCAGCGCCACCACCAGGGGCAGCCCTGCAGTGTTCATGCTCTGTTCCGCCTCCTCCCCAGTATGGTCCCGCATCAGTCTATGCAGTGCAAATGGAAAGCCCCGCGACAACTCGGCCCGGGTCTTTTTGACCATGGAAAAAGTTTTCAGACAGTGCTGGCTCTTCAGGTTGGAAATGCAGATGAACACTGCACCCTAGAGTCAGATTCGACTGGCTTTTGAGCAAGGGAAGCCTTTATGGGAGGAAGAAGGCAGCACTTCATCGAAGATGCTTCTGTACGTACCAGTTGGCTCCTGCAGCTACCACTGGGTTCCAGTTTTTAAAAAACAAAAAGGCAAGAAGGCTCCTACCTTTGAAGGCAAAATATGCTGTCTGTTTTTCCTGGCAAAATTGATTTAAAAAACACTTTCACAAGACACCGGCTGAGGTTCTAAGTGCACAAGACCTACATTGGAGCTCTAGCTGAACATAAGTTTCTGGTTGTTTTTTAGTTAACCCTCAAGGTTTCTCAAGCGTGGTGCCCTTTTGCTTGGGTGTCACTCGTTCAACAGTCTTTCCTTCCAGAAGAGCCAAGAGGGATGAGTGAGTGCCGTCTCCCAACCAGATGGTAGAAAGGAGAGCATCCTGCTTCTGGCCCCATTCATCTGTCACATTGTTCATCCTTTTCTGAGCAGTGGGAAATTCATCCTTTACAGCAGGAGTGTCAAACATAAGGCCTGGCCATTCCATCCAGGGCTCTTATGAGGCCTGTGAGCAACTAGTGCAGGAGAAAGCAAGCAGGCAGTAACTAGTCCTGAAGAAGTGTCAGTCCAGCACCCTGAAATCGAGAAGACCTTCCCCTACAGCCTAAAATCGCCTCTGCAGGTTTCTGCAACATGTATTACTGGGATCAGATGGGACAAGCCAATGTCCACCATGCCCATGGCCACAAACTTGGGTCTGTCCTATGGCCCAGTCCTTGGAGACAAAGAACAGACAATTCAGCACCTGAAGACTCCCAGCCATTACCTGGCTATACACAACTCTAGAGAAGATGGCAATCATTTCATAGCAACACCCAGACCTTTTGTGGTAGGGTGGTAGGTCAGGACACCTGCACCATTGATGGCTGTCTGGAAGAGGACATTTCCACAAGTCACGCAGGAGGGGAGTCATTCCTGGAGAAACTCTCTCTTTTTTTAGCCAGTTTGACGTACCTGTTCTCTACTGCCTCTGCCCTCCCTATGTAATGTCAGTTCTAAAAACAACATTAGTACAGGAACAAACTAAGGATGGAAGGGTGATACACCCAGTCTGAGAACAGAAAGATAATCTGGGGAGGACGATGCTACAAATACACAGTCCTTTGGGTTTAGTGAGCTTTCTTGCATTCTCGTTTTTCTTGCTTGTATGTTCTCCTTGCTCTTATTTGTTTTTTCTGTTTCACATGTGTTTTGCTCCCTCTAGTGGCTAATTTAGCATTACATCACATCATGTCCAGCATGAAAACTGCTGTTTAAGTCTGCAGGGAGACATGCTGGACATGAAGCAATGTAATATTGTAGTAACCACTAGAGGGAGCAAAACACATGCAGAACAGGAAAAAAAAAACCTGAAGCAACAGGAACACACAAAGTAAGAAAAATGAGAAAGTGGAAAAGCCCAGTATTACCTGAGGGATATTTATTTATTCAGAAAATTCATATGCCAACTCTTCAGAGAGCTGTTCATGGCATCTTACAAAGTAAAACATGATAAAATAATAAAAACGGCATTAAAAGTGACCAAAATTAAACCATAAAATACCCATCCTTCAAAAAATCCCAACCAGAGCACAAAAATATCACAAAACCTTTAAAAGCCTAAAAAGATCCTCATAAAAGAGTCCTTAGGTTAGAAGCAGCCTATAAAAACAATCTGTAAAAGATCAGACCCCTTAGTTAAAAGCCTGGGTAAAGAGAAGCATTTGGGCCTGGCACCTAAAAGAGAACAAGGTAGGCACCTGGTGAATCTCAAAGAGGAGGGCATCCCACAGGTGAGGTGCCACCACTGAAAAAGCCCTACCTTTGGTGACTACCTGCCTAGAACCTGCAGATCTTCACACCTATTCCTTTACACTTTACATGTTCAGCAATAGCCCTACACACACACATTTCCTGAGGTCACCAACAACAACCCAAACTGGCACCATCCTTAAGCTGAGTGAATATGTGAGTTCAGAAGAAATTTCAATGGGTCCTGGATATTATTTATTTTATTTCATTTCATTTCATTTCATTTCTTTGATTTGTATCCCGCCCTCCCCGCCAAGGCAGATTCAGGGCGACTTACAGAATATATGTAAATGTGTGTATATATTAAAACAGCGAGATATGTTAAAACACAAGATTTAAATAAAACCACAATGTATAAAATCATAGGTGCTAATAAATGATGGCGGCATTCTCCCGGCATCCAGATAGTCAACTACCATCATAGTCTGGGTTCCTGCCAGGCTATTGGTTATTAAGTTGGTACTGATGTTGGGGCCGGGGCCAGGGCCAAATATTGGACAGCGGCACCCTAATCGAAAGCCTGGTGGAAGAGCTCCATTTTACAGGCCCTGCAGGACTGTAAAAGGTCCCGCAGGGCCCTGATGTCATCCGGAGCTCATCCCACCAGTAAGGGGCTGCCACAGAAAAGGCCCAGCTAGCCTGGCCTCTTTAGGGCTTGGAAGGGCCAGACGGTTTTGGGACCCCAATCTTAGTGCTCTCTGGGGAACATGAGGGGAAAGACGGTCCCTTAGGTAAGTAAGTCTCTGACCATATATGCACCAGCACCTTGAACTGAATAAGGGAGGACTTTTCTTCAACATGAAGGCAACTCCAAATGGGATTATACTATTTGTCTCCTAACTTCATGGATGAGCAAAGTGAAAATCCCAGGTCCTCCTGGCCAATGGTATGAATGCACAGATCTGAACAGGCTGCCTTGGACATTGATAAGGGCTGGCCCAGCTGGCTGCCTTTAAATCCCATCTGTGCCAGTCATGCTGTCTCTGCTTCAGGGATCAGAGCATGCCTTCTTCTAGGACATGAGTATTTGCCGATACGACATGCAGGCAAGCCTGAGTTTTAGCTGTTCGGGCAAGTACCTTTGGTGAAAAGTCAAACGTTAGTGGTCAGAGTAGGGAAACTCTGGTGGCCTCCCTCTTAGAGATCAGCTGCCTTGATGGAGAGAAAGCAGGGCTTTTATGAGCCAAGTGGTTAAGATGCTGAGCTGCAGACTGGAAGGTCGGTAGCTCGGCAGTTCAAGACCTGAGTGCTGTGTGACAGAGTGAGCTCCTGTCTCTGGCCCCGGCTCCTGCCAACCTAGCAGTTCAAAAGCAAGAAATTGCAAGTAGATAAATAGGTACCACTTTGGTGGGAAGGTAACAGCATTCCGTGCGCCTCAGCGTCTAGTCATGCTGGCCACATAACCACGGAAACGTCTTTGGACAGCACTGGCTCTTCTGCTTGGAAACGGAGATGAGCACTGCATCCCTAGTGTCATATCCGACTGGCTTTCGAGCAAGGGAAACCTTTACCATTACCTAGCACCAGATTGGTCTTGAGCATCACCTAGTTTCTTAGGCCAGTAAGATTACACGCTGCCCTCTGAATTTCCTTCTAGGCCTGTAGTCCCCTCTTCCTACCCTCAGCCACAGAGAGAGTGCTAGATTTGAAAAACTTCTACGTGATTAAAAAAAAAGTATTTCCTTGAGAGACTCGCACAAACACACACCAAAAAGGGCAGCTGTGAAATCACTCCCGAGAAACACAACCAGTTAGGATTGGCAGGTCCCTCCTGGCCCCCAGTAGGGTCTGGAGGGACAGGATTGCCAGCTCAAGGTTGGGGGGGGGACCCTGGGGAGGACAGAAACTCCAGAGGGGTATGATGCCATAAAGTCCACCCTCCAAAGCAGCCAATTTCTCCAGGGGAACCAGGTGCATAGCTACAGTGGGGCATTTTGGGGCCATGCCCCTCAGTCATTAGCCATGCACCACCACCACCACCAGTCATACCAGCCCCTGACAAAACCCACCACCCACCTCACCCATCCCCCATTGCCCGCCTGCTCGTCCTCCACACTGTGCCGGGAATCGCTTCCTGCAGGGCTGGGTGCACGTCCACAGGACAGCCTGTAGGCCAGAGGCAGGGAGGGAGGAGAGGTGCCTCCCCCGCCCACCAGCCGTACACACTCCCCCACAGCCAGGGCCTCAGGTGGAGGTGAGTGGTCAGGGCCTTCCCCGCCCCAATGCTCCAGTCCCTGGCTACTCCCCTGAGGGGAACTGATCTCTGTAGTCTGGAGCTGTAATTCTGAGGGATCCCCAGGTCCTGTCTGGAAGATGGCGGCCCTACAACCAATCACTGTCCAGGAAACTGCTTGAAAGAAAATCTCTCTCTCTCCAAAAACCTGAAGTCTCTCCCCCCCAGGCACAGAAGACATAATTATTAAACAATAAAGATTACCAAGTTTCATTTTAGTAACTGCACCACTGGCAAGGTGATTTCAGTAGCTGTCACCCACGTTTTGTTTTGTTTAAAAAGACAGAAGTACACAATTCCAGAAACATTTTGTGAGCGATGGGCTATTCTCTCTTACTGCAAGAGAAATTTTGTTTCCCCCTTTGCAGTGGGGAGAAAGAGGAGTGCAGGAACCTAAAAGAAAAACCAATGGGCAGCCAAAGTTCTAACTGCAAAGGCTGGAGTGGGAGTAGGGTTGCCAGACCCCCAGCTGACGGGGACTCCTGCTCCCAACTGGCCAGAAAGGGGTCATGATGACGATGTCACCCGAAAGTGACATCATCACATTGTCGATGTCGCGCAGCAACGCTCTAGTTTTTGGTCAAAACTCTATGGTAAAATCAGCTACAAACCATAGAGTTTTGCCCCAAAACTAGAGTGTCACCCCCCCAATTACGGCAACATGGTGATGTCATTGAGCCAGAAAGGACCAAGGATCCCCCCCACCAGCTTCCAGGTAGGACCTGGCAACCCTAAGTGGGAGAAAACGCCCCTTTCCTTGTCCAGTGTAGTGGGCCTCTCTATGTAAAAAGGCCTTGTTTGGCTCAAGTCCATTTGGGCTACCATGCGATTCACTTGGCAGGCTCCCCTCCTCCACCTTAAGTGCCAATTTCAATTTGAGCTGGAGAGGAAGAGCAGTTTGGAGAACCAAAACACAATCAAGCAATTCGCTGCCTTCTTCTGTTGTGTCTCCCGCTCTCCTCATTCTCAGGGAGCTCTTCAGCCTCCAGTGCGGGATCCACCACTGGGATTGCAATTGTCTCCCCCTGATGTCACTAATTTGCTTGCTGCTCCCTGCGTGAAGGATTTGATAGCATAATTTTATTTCCCTTGATGGACATATATAATTGTTCAGACCAGTGTCTTTGCAACAGGATGTTTATCAGAAGCTCTGCAGCCAGCAGTTATTGTTCCTGGAACAAGGGGGATACCGACAGTTAGTGTGGTTACAGGCAGGGGAACTGCTTTTTTCCCAAAATCCACTTGTTTAGATCTAGCCATTGACTCCTATTCTCTTGAAAGAGGGGAGAAAAGAGAATCAGAGGAGTCAAGGGCTAGATCTCAAGGCTGGCCAGGGAGGAAGAGTGTGGGAGAGGCCCAGAAAGGCTAGAGAGAGAAGAAGAAGAAGAAGAGATTGGATTTATATCCTGCCCTTCACTCACTTGGAGTCTCAGAGTGGCTTACAAACTCCTTCCCCTTCCCCTCCCCACAACAGACACCCTGTGAGGTAGGTGGGGCTGAGAGAGCTCTTTCCCAAGCTGTCCTTGAGGGAACAGCTGGTACAGAGCTATGGCTTGCCCAAGGTCATCCAGCCAGGTGCAAGTGGAGGAGTGGGGAATCAAACCCGGTTCTCCCAGATTAGAGTCCGCGCACTTAACCACTACACCAAACTGGCTCTCTAGAGCTAGAAGAAGGATTTCTTTTTCATTCTCTTTGTAGAGAAATCAATGCATCCTTTTGGAACTTCAGCCTTTGCAACTGTGTTTGTCTGGGAATGAAGGTCCCAGCCCCTCCCTTGCCCTCCTGCTTTTACAACTGATCTCCAGCTGACAGAGATCAGCTCCCCTGGAGAAAATGGCTGCTTTGAAGGGTGGACTCTATGGCATTGGACCATGCTGAGGCCCCTCGCCTCCCCAAACCCCACCTTCTCCTGGCTCCACCCCCAAAGTCCCCAGGTATTTTCGAAACCAGACCTGGCAACCTTAACTCCGCCCTATTCATGTCCACATCTACTTACTCCTGCAGGTTGGAAATCTAGCCATCTTCTGATTGCACCAGCTAAGATATGGATCTGCTCCCCAGGAACCATGACAGAAGGAGGAGGAGATTGGATTTATACCCCACCCTTCACTACCTGAAGGAGTCTCAGAACAGCTTACAATCCTTTTACCTTCCCCTCCCCACAATTTGCCCCTCCAGTGGCCTGCTGAACAGCAGTGGGAAATGGGGCACCTGGCCAGATCTCCTGCCATACCATACTGTCTACCCTGCCACCTCAAATGATAGTGTACCACAAGACTCTACTGCTGTTTTCTGCTGTATATACAGAATAAGCCATCATTTCTTGGATGAGACCCACACTTTTGAACAGTATTTTGCAATAGTTCTAGCTACTTGTGCAGCAGTCTCTTTGAGGAATGGGTTATAATGCTCCATTGAACAAGTTTACATCAAAGGGGGATGACTGCAAAGCAACCAATCTCTGGATTTGTATCTCTGCAGGTCCTCTCACCCTCTGTTGCTCACCAAAGCCATCTCTGCTTCCTGAGAAAGAAAAATAGCCCCGGTATAAAAGAGCTCTCTATTTATACCTCTTCCCTTTATGAGATTTACCACCCTCTCTCAATCTGAAGGGAACTTTTGACTTTGGCATAGCAGGAAGAAGTTCAAAAGATGTTGCTTCGCGATTTGCCTGCAATAGGCCCCAACTTTCAGACCTGGAGCTGAGATAGCGGAAAATGTCCTTGACAGTTTTCAGCTTCTAGTTGCTGTCATGCAGGCAAAAATCACGGGAACATGCAGCAGATGCTGATAATTTAGGAAAATATGCCAAAAGCTTAACTCACATTTTCAGGAAAAGTACTGGTACTGTACTGTGTCAAAATGCTGTGGAGGAAGCCCAGATCCTAACATCCCCCAACTTGCAAAGTGACCTGTGTTTGAAGTGGTGGTCTTCAGATCAGAAGGTTTACAGCTACATGAGGTAGGCTACTGGTATGGTTGCTTCTAGGAACTACTAGGCCACCAAATGAGAAGGGAGCACTCCCTGGAGAAGACCCTGATGCTGGGAAAAATTGAAGGTCAAAGAAGAAGGGGGCGGCAAAGGGTGAGATGGTTAGACAGTGTCGTCAATGCAACAAACATGAAATGAAGAAAACTCCGGAACACGACAGAAGACAGGAGGGACTGGCGTGATGTGGTCCATGGGGTTGCAGAGAGCTGGACTTGACTGTGCAACTGAACAACAACAAGGAACTTCTGAGAGTTCTGGAACCTCAGAGAGGCACCACTCACACGCACGGCTGCCACTATAGAATCCGTAAAGAAAATTAGGGGTTCTGGATTACCCAGGCTGTTGTTCTCATCCAACTGGGCTGTTCTTGTTCTTACCTTATAAGGTCACCTTCTGGAGGTAGAGTTGCCAGCCTCCAGGTGGCACCTGGAGATCTCCTGCTATTACAATTTAACTCCACACAACCAAGATCGGTTCACCTGGAGAAAACTGCTGCTTTGGAAGTTGGACTGTATGCAGTCACATCCCTGCTGATCTTTCTCCCCTCTCCAAATTCAACCCTGCCCCAGGCTCCACTCCTAAAAGTCCAGGAATTTCCAGAGCTAGAGTTGGCAACCATAGAATAGCACTGTGGCTCAGAAGCAGAGCTAAAGCTGCCAGTTGATGGCTGGCACCTGGTGAGACATGGGAGGCAGGGACATGGGGGGTGTTGCCATCATGTGCAGCATGGCAACACTTCCAGGGAACACTGGAAGTGATGTCATGTCACTCAAGGAATCACTGGAAGCTCTATGGTAAAACCATAGAATGGCTGGTGATTGCTAGACTGGCATGACATTACTTCCCCAAAAGTGAGAATCGCATCATGTGTGAATAGCGCAGTTTTTAATACCATCATCATCATCATCTTCTTCTTCTTCTTCTTCTTATTATTATTATTATTACTTTTTTCCTGATACCCAAAGGAGTGGTGGCAGGAAGTATGGATTGCTGATGAGTAGTCTTCCACCATAGTGGGAGACTTAGCAAACTTAGGCAGAGCATCTGCTTTGTGTAAGGAAAGTCTCAGCTCCAATCTCCAATTTAAAGGATCTGGCAGTACGGGATGTGAAAGACCTCTACATGGGACCTTAGGTAGTTGTTGCCAGTCAGAACAGGCAATACTGACCTTTGAAGACCAATGGTCTGACTCATTTTAAGGCACATCTATTCAGGGGTCATTTTGTAGAAAAAGAGGTGCAGGAGCTCATTAGCATAACTCATTAGCATAACTTATTTGCATATGCTACACCGGAAGTATGTCAGAAGGCAAGAAAGAGAGAGAGCTGGCAGAGAGGGGACAGCTACTAATCCAAGCCTCAGAAATACCACTATTCTGGGAGGATAGCTTCAGTGGTGGCTGAAGCCTTCAGAAGGCTGGTCGGAGGAACAAGGACCTTTCCAGGGGACAGGGTCATTTTGCTGCAGCCATGAAACAAGCAGGCATTCTCCCACTGGGGGGGGGGCTGGCATCAACTCCCACAGCTGAGCTCCCCCGAGCTCCCGCTCGAAAGGACCCCTGCATCTATTCATTAGTCAGGTGTTTGAATTAAAGGTGGGCTTCCCCCTGCCCATTTTCTCTCTCTCTCCCCCCCTCCCCCCCTTAATAATACCAGGGGCTCCTGGTACCTGAGCAGTTTGGGAAGGAGAATCTGGCCACCCGGGCACAAAATGAGGGCCACCCCGATAAGAACTTCTTTACCCACACCTGCAGGCAGACAGAAAGAACAGAAAAAGACAAAACCTTTTTTTTTTAAAGGCTTAACATGTATGGTAAGAGAGAAGTCAAAGAAGTCAAGCCTGAAACTATCTCCCTATCCGGGTTACCTTGTTCAGTCACCTATTTTTAGCTTTTGCATGCATAAGTGCCACAAAGGTAATCATAATTCAAGCATACAGTACATGGATTCATGACATCCATCAAATCCAGGTTTGACTTTTGACTCACAGCTCTCATTTCAAGCGTTCCCTTAAAATTCCAAAGCCTCATTATTACGGAACTGAGCACAGACAGTTAACATTCCAACATAGTGGGGGGGGGGGGGGGGAGATAGTTTTTATAAAGATGAAAAGCATTCTCTTGCTAGGCTCGGACCCCAATCTCCCCCCCCCCTCCAAGTTCTATAGAAAGCAGGTCAACGGCATTCAGGAGTAAGTTCACTATAATCTAATGAAGTTCATTAGTCCTTGAAAAGTCTGAAACAAGAAGCAATAATACCAACCAACTCAGCCTCTGGCGGTATCATTCCTGGTGGGGGGAGGAAGGGGGGGGGATTTAAGATGAAAGGAAACAAAAAACCCCCCAAAGAGGCTGAATTTCAAATGAGGGGAGTGAGCGCGCTGTGAGAACTGAGGAGACCGAAAAAAGCACATCCACAGAGGCGTCATGCGCCGGCAGCAAAGGTGCCCGGGCCGTGTACATGAAAGAGAAATGTGGTTATTAATATTGGCAGACGGTGAGAGGTTGCATGGGGAACGATGTTTGGAGAATGACTCAAGTGGCTTTCGAGAGGAAATCTGCAGCACAAACAGGTAATAGTTTTATTTTTGGTACTGAGGTGGCTCTCAGGGAGAAGAGAAAGGAGACGAAGAGCGCAGCGACCAGTGGGCCGGTACGTCTGCAGATTGCCAGCTCCGTGGGAATACTGGACATCTGCTGGTGTTCCACTGACGCAGATACCAGGAGGTGTCACATCAGACACACGCTGGTGTGGCCGTCCCATGACACACTCTTGGGAAATGAAGTGGCACGTGGTATACCCTGTGGCCTGCCTGCTCTCTCTGGACTAGGGGGAGCCACAAAGAAGAAGAGAAGAGATTGGATTTATACCCCAGCCTTCACTACCCAAAGGAGTCGCAGAGCATCTTACAATCCCTTTCCCTTCCCCCTTAGGGTTGCCAGTTCCTACCTTCTTCCCGGGGGGGGGGGGGGGACTTTGGACCTTGCTGGGATCTACCGATGCAGATGCAAAGCATGTGTGGTGCAGTGATGTCACCTGGAAGTGACATCATCAAGCTGCTGATGGTGCATGGTATGCTCTAGTTTTGGGGCAAAACACTACGGTTTGAGCCCAAAGTTACCATAGAGTATTGCCCCAAAACTACAGTGTTGCCACACAATGTCGGCGACATGATGGTGTCACTTCTGGGTGACATCATTGCACCACGTTTTGAGGCATCTACAGGTGAGGTTCCCCCCACCAGCCAGCTGGCCAGGAGCCCACAAAACCAGGGGAACTCCTGCCCGGACCGGGGGGGACTGGCAACCATATGCCCCCCCAGTTTCTTCCAGGGGTTGCCAGCTGTGACCTGGCAATCCTATAACGGAGCAACCTGAAGTCCCTCATTTTTCTCTATTCCATTCTAAAATCCCTGGATATTATTCCCCAAACTCAACAAGCAACTAGATGATGTGGTGCACCCCGGTTGCTGTGTTAGGGATCTCTGGCCTAAGTTACGTCTGCTAACTACATCATTACAGAGAGCAGGAAGAGAGGATATTAAATGAAATCGAGGGGAAAGGAGCCCTAACGTGCAGGACAGTCGTGTTTGGCAGACGTAAGGCTAACCCTCCCAACTACACAGTAATGTCCATGGACCCCCCCCCCCCCCTTCCACAGCACTCATTAGTAGGGTTCTTCTGGTGTGTGCGCGCGCATAGCGTGCATGCTGCGATGACATCACCCAGAAGTGACATCATCACGCTAGGCATGTTGCCAGGGGGACGTTCTAGCATTTGGCTAGAAACTCTATGATACCATACTCAGGCCAAACACTAGAGCGTCCCACCGGCGACATGCCCAGCGCAATCAATTCACCTCCGGGTGACGTCATCGTGCCGGGCATGTTGGCACTTTGGGGGCAGGGTTCCCCCTGCCGGCTGGATATGGGCCAGCAGATCCTAAAGCAAGCAAACCCCCGCCCCCCGGAGGGATCTGGCAACCCTACTCATCAGTGAGTTCCCTGGTCCCCCTTTGCTTCTTCAATAAGCACCTTTTCTTCAAAGCAAAGAGCGAGTCCTGGCTTTCTTCCACCTCATTGGAACAGGAGGTGCTTCAGGGAGCATCACCCTTGGGTCTGCAAGGAGCACCCATTCAGAAACACCTGCCTCCATTGCAGGAGAAGTCTTGGCTGACAACAACCTCCCCACAGTTTGTGATGGGCCTCAGTTAGGGTTGCCATCCTCCCAGCCATGGCTGGGGAGCCCCCGATTGCAGGGGCCCCAAACTGCCACCGGCCAGCTGGTTGGAGAGGGAAGACCCACCCCCTGAACAGCAGCATTCCACAGGACACCGCCAACGCAATGACATCTCTGGGAGTGACATCATCATGCTGGGGGCGTTGCACAGCGCTGCTCTAGCATTCAAAGAAACTCTATAGTTACCACAGAGTTTTTGCCCCGACTGCTAGAGCATTGCCATTCGACGCCCCTAGCGTGATGATACTACTACCAGTTATGTCACTGCACTGTGCACGCTTTGTGCACACAGCAGAAAAGCCCTGAGGAGGAGCCGGGATCCCCCCACCACAGCAAAGGTGAGACCTGGCAACCCTAGCCTCAGTACACCCATGGCAGCCATTTTGTGGAGGTGCCCACTCTCGGTCCTCCTAATTTTGAACGTGCCCACAGGCTCAGCCTGACTGAGAAGGGGGCCACTGCACTCGCATTCAGCAGCTCAAAACATTTAGCCTCTTTCATAAGGAACAACAATTGACAGCAGCACAGTCCTCACGCGGATTGTGCTTTGGTTTGTTCTAAAAAGAAAATGAGTTTGGACTGAGTCATTTTGAGCAGGGAGGCAGCAGAGGGAGGGGATGCTTGCCCCTTTCAGCAACACTTCCCCCACCTCCCAATCATCTCCCCCTTCCCTTTTCAAGACACATTTGGAACCTTGTGGGTTCCCAGGGAAACTTTGAGAGGCACCTTCTCCCTTTCTCCCTAAACAAGAGGCATTTGTAGCAGAAGCGCTTGCTGTGGGAGAGTCATTTTGATTCTTCCCATAACTAATGAGCAACAACCGCGCATTTCTTGCATGAATGCACTGACACACATCCATGCACAAAAGACTTTCTGAGAAGCCCTCAGCAGCCTGCATCTCCAAGAACCATCTAGCCATGTTCCTTTGCTGCCCATGGGCACAAGAAACTCGTGTGGCTCTATTATTAGTTCATTGGATGAATCTACATGCCTCTGCTTCAGAGCACTAATGAAGCAGGGTCAGAGGGTGCAGCAATTGTAGTGATTGTTTCCTTAAATGTAAAAGGGACGAGCATTGATCAATGTTCCCTCTAAGCTGAGTTAAGAACATAAGAGAAGCCAATGTTGGATCAGGCCAGTGGCCCATCCAGTCCAACACTCTGTCACACAGTGGCCAAAAAGACCAGGTGCCATCAGGAGGTCCAGCAGTGGGGCCAGGACACCAGAAGCCCTCCCACTGTTCCCCCCCCCCAAGCACCAAGAATACAGAACATCACTTGTTCCAGACTGAGATTTCCTATCTATATTTTGTGGCTAATAGTCACTGATGAACCTCTGCTTCATATGTTCATCTAATTCCCTCTTGAAGCCATCCATGCTTATAGCCACTGCCACCTCCTGTGGCAGTGAATTCCATGTGTTAATCACTCTTTTATCCATTCTAGCCCAACTGCTCAGCAATTTCATGGAGTGCCCACGAGTTCTTGTATTGTGAGAAAGGGAGAAAAGTACTTCTTTCTCTACCTGCTCTATCCCATGCATAATCATGTAAACCTCCATCATGTCACCCCTCAGACGTCGTTCTTCCAAACACAAGAGCCCCAAGCGCTTTAACCTTTCTTCGTAGGGAAAGTGTTCCAACCCTTTTATTATTCTAGTTGCCATTTCCTGTACTTTTCCAAATGCTATAATATCATTTCCAAGGTGTGGTGACCAGAAGTTAGTGTGAGCTAGCTCACAGTTTTTTAGCCTCCGGCTCACACATTTTTGTCTTGGCTCAGGAAGGGTGGCTCCAGAGCAAACTGATTTATGCACTGATGTGTGTGTTTGACAAGCCAGTCTGCTCAAGCTGTTCTGCTAGCAGATGCAGACATTGTGCTGTCCATCAACAGACCTTCACCTCTGAAATGCCACATGGTCAAAACTCCTCATAACAGATATTCCATCTATAGTAATATGTACATAGTTCCCCTATCTTGTCTGAGAGGAGGAGGAGGAGGAGTTAGATTTATACCCTGCCCTTCACTCAGAGTCTCAGAGCAGCTTACAATCTCCTTTCCCTTCCCCTCCCCACAACAGACACCCCGTGAGGTAGGTGGGGCTGAGAGAGCTCTGAGAGAACTGCCCTTGAGAGAACAGCTCTGAGAGAGCTTTGACTGACCCAAGGTCACCCAGCTGGCTGCATGTGGAAGAGTGGGGGAATCAAACCGGGTTCTCCAGATTAGAGTCCACTGCTCTTAACCACTACACCAAACTGTGTCAATGGGCACTGGGAAAACACTTGCCAGTGTAGGCATTTCATGTGCACCTATCACATGTAAACACACTACTGGTACCCACCCAATCATATGTAATGTTACCATGCCAGTAGCATACCCACCGAGGTCCCCAATCCCTGGCATGCAAACTCTGCATGAGTCAGCAGGTCCACCTGCTGTGTGTTTATATGTGACAGGTATGGATGCCTAAGTACTTATGGTGAAATCCTTTTTTTTTTTTTTGCAAATACACCTGGGGGGGGGGGGATTCTAGCAAAGAGGAAAATAGTATGTGGAGAAAGGGGAGCTTTAACCTTTTCCGCCTCATTTTTTGGTAGGAAAAGCCATACACTCCTCAGCTGCTTTTACTTGCGTAGGAGGAAAATATCTATATGGGTACCTGTAAGTTTTCCCGAGCAGGAGGATTGTCTTTCCCCAGATTGGGTTGTCTTTCTTCCAGCAAGAGGACAGCAGGGAAGGAGCGGGGGGGGGGCCTCCGGTTTTACCATCTCCCCAGGCATTCTTCTCTGACAAAACAGTCCCCAAGGCTGTATTTGGAAAGGGAGGGGATTTAAAAACGGGAAGCGCATAATCTCTCACTGAGGCCCTGAGTCAAGACACATTTTAAAAGGACGACCCAAGATATTTCTCTGCCCATGGCAAAAATTTGACATGCCATTCCTTATCCCGGTGTTCCCTCTAAGCTGAGTTAGTGTGAGACAGCTCACAGTTTTTTAGCCTCCGGCTCACACATTGTTGTCTTCGCTCAGGAAGTATGGCTCCAGAGCAAACTAATTTATGCCACAGCCAAGACTCCACATCTTAGAGGGAGCACTGCATTATTATCCCCCCCTCCACATAGTATAGGACACCCTCCATACCCACAACATATCTCAACAACAAACACCAGAATATATTAAATAAAACCAATGTAGATTCCGTTTTGCAAGAATGACTGTGGATGTGAGAAGGATGTGGAAGTCTGGATATATTTCGGGTGTAATTGGCAGAAGGAATTGTGACCAGAATCCGTTTTCTAGGCCACACAGCAGACACTCTAGAGATGAGCCTTGTATCGTTTTACAAGGCAGGTGAACGCTGAGACTGAGAGCTAAATCTCAGAAATAGGTTTTATTCAGAAATAGTAGGGCTAAATCAGAAACCTCTTTGGGAAAGAACTCTTAAAACATCAGTACAACCAGTTCATTTTTGTTACTATCATTTTATTATTCCAAGAAGAAGAAGAAGAAGAGATTGGATTTATATCCCACCCTTCACTCACTTGGAGTCTCAGAGTGGCTTACAAACTCCTTTCCCTTCCCCTCCCCACAGCAGACACCCTGTGAGGTAGGTGGGGCTGAGAGAGCTCTGAGATAATTGTCCTTGAGGGAACAGCTGGTACAGAGCTATGGCTTGCCCAAGGTCATCCAGCCAGGTGCAAGTGGAGGAGTGGGAAATCAAACCTGGTTCTCACATATTAGAGTCTGCGCACTTCACCACTACACCAAACTGGCAAGACAGATCCAAGACAGATCCTATTATTCTAGGGATGCCAGCCTCCAGGCATTGTACCCCACTGATGTCCCTGTCCACTGCAGGCTTCATCCCTAGATCTCCAGGAGTTTGCCAAAGAACTAGATTTTGGAGAGCCGCTGCCAATCTGAGTAGATGACACTGACCTTAGGAAGACTTCTCCTGGATCAGACCAGTAGTCCATCTAGTCCAGCATCCTATCTCATACAGTGGCCAACCAGTACCTCTGGCTTTCTCTTACCGTTGCCTCCTGGCTCTGGGATTCAGAGGATTAGTGCCCCTGAATATGGAGGTTCCCCTCAGTCACTATGACTAGTAGCCATTTATAGACATCCTCCATGAATCTATCTAATCCCTCTTTAAAGCTCTTTATTCCTGTGGCCACCACTACATCCTCTGGCAGCGAATTCCATAATTTAACCACTCTCTGTGTAAAGTAGTATTTCCTTTTGTCCGAGCTGAACCTACTGCCCATCAGCTTCATTTGATGCCCTTGAGTACTAGTATTTTGGGAGAGGGAGGGAAAAAATGTATCTTTGTCAACTCTCTTCACTTCATGCATAATTTTATAAACCTCTATCACGTCCCCCATTAGTTGTCTCTTTTCTAAACTGAAAAGTCCCAGACTCTTCAGCCTTTTCTCATAGGGAAAGTGCTCCAACCCCCTAATTGTCTTGGTTGCCCTCTGTACTGAATCAGACCCATGATATCATCCCATTGGGGGATACTGCTGCTCAATGTCCCCAATGTGATGATGTCACCCAGAAGTGACATCATCATGTTGGGGATGTCATGTGGGGATGATCTGGTATTTAGGCAAACTCTATGGTTTGAGGGCAAAAAACCCCCATAGAGTTTCACCCAAATACTAGAGCATCCCCATGTGAAGTCCTTCACACAATGACATCACTTCTGGGAGACATTATCGCGTCAGGGATTTCACGCTATGTCCCTGCTCACCCCCGGAACACCCCCCAAATCCCACCAGAGCAACAAGGGGACCTGGCAACCCCAATAGCACTGCATTCTAACCAGCTGAGCCAAAGTCAGACAAAGGTCTCTCCTCAGTATATTTAAGAGGGGGGGAAGCACCCTCCCTTGGCCCCTCATGGGCACCCTGTACCATTTCTGACCATGAGTTTGCAGGGCTGATGGCTCTGCCTCACCTCTCCATCCCTTAGAACCTCCGTGTGAAAGGCCTAGGGAGCTGGAAAACTAGGGAAACTGAAACCGCGGTGGGTGAGCAAAGAAGAGAATCTTCCCTCACACAGATCAGTCCTCCTTTTCTTGTAAAGTCAGGAATGGTGAAGAGAATTGGCCTCTTCCAGGCCAAGATTTCCCATAACCCACTCTGCTTCCCATTAGTGAAGTTGGTTTGATTGCTTAATTACGTCCTATTTGGTCATTTGGCAATTGTACTTTTGTAAATTTTGTGAGTTCCTTGGTACTGACTTTGTATTGGACCACAGTGCTGTACTGTTTTCAACAGAGCAATATTTGTGAATTCTTACTGGTGGAACTTTTACATGATTCGGGAGCCTCTGAGATGCTGCCCACTTTCGGAGTTTAATATTTTTGGTTACAACAGCTCTCTCACCCCGTTGTCCTTTGTTATTTTTGTATCCCATTAGTGAAAAGCAGAGACATTTCTAAATGGCTGTGCATTCCGATGCATTAGAACAGGTCAAATTGGGGGCCCTGAATAATTTGCCTAAAATCCCTCTAAACAAAAAGTGCTGATGGGTCATTTTTTTAAAAAAAATGATGAGCCATTTGCCACAAATTAAGGGAAAGCATTGCGCTTGCTTATTGTCCACCTGGGATGTTGAGATACAGAGAGCGGCCTCTGAGCCGCAACATTTACAAGTAGCGCTCAGTATTGAAAAGTGATTTATAAGTATAATGTCAGAGTGAAAACTCTTTATATATACAATACTGCTTTCGTTGGGCCACCATAATTCTATATTACACTAAACTGCCCTTGCTGCACACTGAAGGGCAGTGGAAATGAAAAGCTATATCACATTTTCTTGGCATGGGCCGTATCTTATATCACACTGATGTGACATCAAGAATATATTGCCATAACTTCTGCATTACACCAAAGGAATCTACTTCATATACCATTTTACAAATCAACTTGACCAACGGCTCTGAACCGTATTTTAGTATTTGGCCAACTAATTGGAAGGGATGTAAACAAATGAATGTACGTTAACAGCGGATTCTAGCTTCTGGAAATGCCTCAGAGAATCTTTGACATCCAGGAGTCAAGACAAGAAGGAAGAGCCACTTCAAAGCCCATCACTGGAGCCCGAGAATTTGTAGATATCTGGACCATCCCCATGCTGCTCATTTCTTCCTGCCACCGCCCCCAAAAGGAACCCAAAGATTACAGAACATTCCAAACTACAAAACTGTTTACACAAATAAGTCAAGGAAAGGAAACACAAGCACATCTGGGCTGGGCCATTGACCTGCCTACCCAAGGCCTCAGGCTGTGAGCTAAGAGGCAAGTTCCAAGAGCCCTTTGGCTCATGCCCAAGGGCTCCTGCTACCTAGCCCCACCCAGGCTTTGAGTACCTGAAAAGAGATAAGACCAGGGCTATTTTTGGGCAGGAACGCACAGGAACGGAGTTCCGGCTGGCTTCTGAGTTGGCCATGCCTACAGCCTCCCCCCCCCCCGGGTTCCCCAGGTGTCTTGCAAGCCGTGGGGTGCCTGGGGAAGCCAAGCCAATTCAATCCAGGGAGGGGAGGCAGTTTAAACTCCTCATCTTCCCCAGGCACACCGCAGCTGCCAATCCAGAAACTGCCTTCCTTCCCTTGGGTTCCCCATGCGCCCCACACCTGGGGAAGCCGATCCTGGGAGGGAGCTGCACTGTCAGGGGTGTGGCCTAATATGCTAATGAGTTTCTGCTGTTGGGTGTGGCCTATTATGCTAATGGGTTCCTGCTGAGCTTTTTCTACAAAAAAAGGCCTGGATAAGATCAACAAACTTTGCCTAGATCAGGGGTGCCTCATGTAAGAGCCACATCGATGGTTCTCAGCTGGCTTCCTCATTTCCTCCCTGTCTTTCTTTTTGTATTTGCATTATTATATTCAGGGCTATTTTGGGGCAGGAACACACAAGAACGGAGTTCTAGCTGGCTTCCAAGTTGGCCACACCTACAGCCTCCCCACCCTCGGGTTCCCCAGGTGCCTCGCAAGCCATGGGGCGCCTGGGGAAGCCAAGCTGGCATGGGAAACATCCAGAAACTGCCTTCCTTCCCTCAGGTTACCCACACACGCCGCAAGCCACAAGGTACCTGGGGAAACCAATCCCGGAAGAGAGCTGTGCTGTCAGGGGTGTGGCCTAATATGCTAATGAGTTTCTGCTGTTGGGTGTGGCATATTATGCCAATGAGTTCCTGCTGGGATTTTTCTACAAAAAAAGCCCTGACTATATGTATCTTTGTCATCATTATTTATCAAGAGCACCTTTTGTATGCAATTAGCAGGCAAACTGTTTATTATTTATCAAGGATATACCACTCATAGGCCAAGAACGAGCGGGCAGTTGTGCATGTCAGATGTCCCATCTGCAGAATTATTAGACCATCCTAAGACTAGCCAGGGGAGCCAAGAGCCCCCCTGGGCCACCAGACCAAGATCCCCCCAATTAGTTAGCCCACTCTCATAACACTCCAACTCAACCCAAACAACAGATGAAAACAAATCACATGCACTGCAGTTAGCATGAATAGATAATGATTGGTTATCTCTAGGTGTGCCATAAAGGGGCCACGGTGGCTCAGAGGTTAAGATGCTGAGTTGCAGACTGGAAGGTCGGTAGCTCGGCAGTTCAAGACCCGAGTGCCGCGTGACGGAGTGAGCTCCCATCTCTCTGGCCCCAGCTCCTGCCAACCTAGCAGTTCAAAAGCAAGGAATTGCCAGTACATATACAGGTACCACTTTGATGGGAAGGTAACAGTGTTCCATGCGCCTTGGCATTTAGTCATGCCGGCCACATGACCACGGAAAAAGTCTTTGGATGGTGTTGGCTCTTTGGCTTGGAAACGGAGATAAGCACTGCTCCCTAGAGTCAGATTCGACTGGCTTTCAAGCAAGGGAAACTTTTAGGTGTGCCATTACTTGCATGGGAGATTACCGAGGAAGACTGCAGAGAAAGGCCATGGCAAACCACCTCTGCTTTTCACACACCTTGAAAAACTGCTTGCTGGGGCCACTGTCAGTCTGTTGTGACATGTCTGTACATGCGTCTCTCCACAGGGGCAGCATGTATGTTTCCCCTCATTCCATTGTTGATAGACAGACAGACAGACAGACAGACAGATAGATAGATAGATGATAGATAGATCACAGATAGATAAATAGACAGATATAGCTATCGCCCACCCTTATTCACATTTATATTCCACCCTTTCTCTAGAAAGCTCAGCAGTGTGCACATGTCCTCCGTTTCATCCTCACAACAACCCTGTGATGTAGGCTAGCGTAGGTGACTGATTCGAGCTCATAGCTCTCTCTTCTCTTCCCCTCAGCAAGTAACCACATACCAGCAGCTCCTTGCCTAACTCCCTGAATGGCAAAGGCTCTTGACAGTTTTCTGCCCTGTCTCCTCTTTTGGCAGTTCTGAGGTCAGTCAATCAGGGTGGAGCTAGGACAAAAAGAAGCCATACTGGCAGACCCATTTGGTTGGAAGGGTTACAGCGACCGGGGACATAGCTGCTGTCTTCCCCTCAAAGCAGCTTCTGATGTTTTACTAATCCCCTTCCTTCAAATGCATTGTGGGGTCGCTTAAGAATCCATATCCATGCTTGTATTTCATTCCACAGGCCCACATTCACAGGAAAACAGAAATACCATCAACCCAATGCAGCTCTCGGATTTGCAGGAAAGCGAGTTATTCGTGTGACCATCCCTGATTGACGAGGATGTCTATTATTTTAAGCCAAAGATTTTAAACCGACCCTCGTTACCTCTCCAACTTCTCCGATTCCTTGCCAGAGGTTCCTGTTCATCTTGATTTTCCTGCAATCATGTCTGAAGCCTGTCAGAGATGAAGAGCTCCCGCAGTGTCCATCAAACTAACTGCGAATCACTTTCAGACGCTTGCCAACCTTTCTGGGTCTGCGAGAGAGTTGGGAGACGGGCCTTATTTCACAACGGCACCGTTTCGTAAAAGAGACATCATTTCTCTCCATCCAAGTCAGAGGAGGAGAACAAAGCGGTTGGGAGGTGGGGGGAGCACAGCGAATCTAGCAAGGGTAAGGAAGAAGGAAACGGCAAAAGTAATGACCTTTCGGAGTAATGCACGAAATGTTAGTTAACATTTTGATGAGCCACAAATTAAAGTCAGAGAGAGTGTAGCAAAGCTGCAATTACTGGAGGAACATAATGTGAAGCTTCAGAAAGGGACGCGAAGTCATCTGAGAAAAGCAGAGCCATTATAATTAAAGCCAGCCAGCCAAAAACTGGAGCCGGTGACGCAGCGGTGTTCGTAAAAATCGCAGGTATCTCCTGTACCGTCAACAGCATTAGCACAGATGTCACTTGCCAAATACCAGAGACCACCTGCTCGCTTCCTCTTGGCTTGCCAACAGATGCTAATAAGCACAAATGACACACGCCGGCCTCCTTAGCAGCAGGAAACTTGCCCGAGTTCTCAAAAGATGGCTCAAGCTTCTAGCTGTAGCCTTCACACTAGCAGAGAGGTGAAGGAGCGTAGCGGAATGCTGCCAAGCAGAGTGTCACAGCGCACATGATAAAAAAAGAGCTGAAATGAACCGTTCTCCGATGTCAGGGTATCGCATGAATTCCTTTCTTCAATGCTGGTGGTTTTCAAAACCAGGTTCCAGAGGACTCTGAGATTCCCTGAAAGTGTATTAATTTATTCTATGGATTTGTAGCCCATACTTGCAGACAGCTGAGTGAACATACACGAAGCTGCTTTCTACTGAGTTGGACACTTTTGGTCCATTGAGGTCAGTATTGCCTGCTCTGGCTGGCAGCAGCTCTCCAAGGTCTTAGGCAGAGGTCTTTCACTTCACCAGTCACCTGATCCTTTTTAACTGGAGATGCCAGGATTTGAACCTGGAACTTCTGCATGGAAAGTAGAGGCTCTCCCACATAGCCATGGCCCCTCTCCTCCAGATGGCTCACAAAGCAATAAATGTACAGTAAAGAGATAAAATAAACTGTCCATGCGGTTTTTTAAAAGTCCTTGATGGCATCTATCCAACTGGGCAGTTCCTTCGAAGGAATGGCATTTTAGGTTGCGGATTTCCACCAGTTCCATGCTCTCAGTATAGACCCCCACTTTGTCCCCTATGCTATTCCCGAGGGGACCATTGACTCCAAGGTACAGAATTTCAGGGAGCTCAGGGGGCTGCAGTCAGAGAGGAAAATGGGAAAGTCCTGCTCAGCTAAATCCATGGATGGTTGGATACAGGCTAATGCTAGCTTGTCTAATAGCATCTGTATCTATCTCTATCTCTATCTCTGTCTCTATCTCTATCTCCATCCATCCATCTGTGAGACTTCCTGGATGAACTCACCCCACGCGAAGGATCTTAAACAAGACTTTCTTTATTGGGGGAATTTCTTCAGGGTACACTTGTTGAGTTAGTAATGGGTTGGAACAATAGTGTTAGGATAGATATAGTGATTGCAAACGTGTATGGTCACACAGGTTCCCCAGTCCCTGCCCCGGGATGAATCCTGCCTAAAAGCTTTCCCAGGCTAAAGAGTGGGAAGGCATTAATAGATGACACCTGCAAAAGAAGCTAAAAACACTAAACATGTCTGTGAGAAGTTACCAGTAGCCTTGAATAGAGATAACAATCCTGTGAAGCCAGCAAGTAGAGGGAAGGGAGTACATTCCAGCGGGAGGAGGGGGGAGGAGCGGAGTTGTCTTGCCCAGCCCAGTAAATCCCATCTCCTGCCCTGGAGAGTGGCAGGATTACCTGACACATCCATCCATCCATCCATCTCTCTCTCTTTCTCTCATCTATCTATCTATCTATCTATCTATCTATCTGAAAGCCCAGTCTAGCCTGATCTCGTCAGGTCTCACAAGCTAAGCAGGGTCAGCCCTGGCTAATATTTGGATGGGAGACCTCCAAGGAATACCAGGGTCACTACACAGAGGCAGGCAATGGCAAACCACCTCTGAACATCTCTTGCCTTGAACACCCTGCCGGGTCACCATAAGTCAGCTGTGACTTGACAGCAACAACAACAAATATATAAGAAAAGCAGAGGCGTAAAACAATCGCGCCCAATGTGCTGCCCGAAGGCATTCACCAATCAGTTTCTTAGCACTCATTTCCTTCTTCAGTGAAGCATCTCTCTCCCAGAACAGGGAGCCAATACTGCCTTTCCAGCAACTCACTGGAACAGGAGGGGATTTCAGAAAAGCCCTGAAGGCATCATCTTTCCACTTGCAGGGAGCATCCATTTTCAAACAAGGTAGCTCCATAAGAAGATGTGGCTTAGAACCTTCCAACATTCTGTGACCTCATGGCAGCCATTTTGAAGCGACATTCACTCCCTAGCCTCAACATTCCAAAAATGTCAAAAGACTCAACAGGACATAGACCCTGGCATAGAATGGCTCTAAAACCAGCCAGTCAAGAAGCACCTGATACATTTAGGCCTTCCTTGGTATGTAGTATGTATGTGATGCTTCTTGGTTTGCTGGTTTTAAGCTTTCTCCCTTCCCCACTGTGTACCTCCCACTGATGCATAATAAAGGCAGGTGGCATAAAATGTATCAGTGGGAGGTACCCAGTGGGGAAGGGGAAAAGCATAAAATGTCTCAACACCAGCAAATCAAGCAGCATTACATACATAATGAAAGCAGGTAGCATGAACTGCATCAGTGGGAGGTACACAGTTGGAAAGGAGGAAAACAACAACTCCCCCATAGAACCCAATCAACAAAAATGCCTGTAGATTTTATCAGGGGACCCTCAGTGGGGAAAAAAAAAACACCAGAAGTGGTAGACATGCATTCCTGAAAGATAACAGCTTTAATATCCCATCAGATGCCCTTCTCCTGCAGCGTGCAGCCACAGAGGAGCATTGATAGGATTGCCACTTACCTGGTTCCAGCAGGCAACTTCCGGCTGATACTCCTCATCTTCTGCCCTCGCTCAATGGAGTAGTAGAGAAAAGGGGGGGGGGGGCAAGGGAAATGGCATTAAGA
This sequence comes from Lepidodactylus listeri, assembly GCA_029233225.1. Taxonomy (NCBI): domain Eukaryota; kingdom Metazoa; phylum Chordata; class Lepidosauria; order Squamata; family Gekkonidae; genus Lepidodactylus; species Lepidodactylus listeri. The sequence continues at coordinate 20,694,810 of JARCFY010000016.1, forward strand.
ACATAAGAACATAAGAGAAGCCAGTGTTGGATCAGGCCAATGGCTTATCCAGTGCATTGACTGTTGCCAGGATATCAGCTTCAGAACAGGAAGTGATGTCATGATGCTCTAGGAATGTTCAAACCATAGATTGGCAACCCTAAGCACCGAGAATATTTTAGGGAGTACCTTGTGTGGAACACTGAGACAGAACAAGCCTAGTAACTGCTATACGTGAGCAGAGACTGGACGGCCACCTTATCCACTGTGGAAACCAGACAAGACTGTGCACTCGTTGACGATTTCATGCCCCCAGAATTTTCTGAAATAGTCAGGTTTCCAGACTCTGTTCCCTAAGATCTTGGGATTCCTTGGAAATGGAGGCAGGCGTCACTCAATAGACAATTGTGCAAAGGATTTCCTGATGGTAGACACCTGAAAACCATTATTCTAGGTACACTCCTCTGTCAAAAAGTAAAGAGTGTAGCAAGGCCATCCCAGAAAGTAGGGACTGCAAAGCAGTCTACTTGGGAGCCAAAAAGAAGGTATGTGCATGGCTCTTACCAAAGATCACAGATAGCACCTGTGCCCACCTAAGAAGCCACAATGGGAACTGCTGTGGGGCATGAATAGCAGAGGAGACATTGGTGGGGTTTACCTCTAACACAGCAGCTCTAAGCTTCAGCTTTGCATGGGCAGGAAAGCAGGTTTCATGGGAAGCACTCAGACTGGTGCCTTAGGGTCTCTGCTCATTGTCTGTATCCTCAGTGGTGATATTATAGTAGAAAGTAATGGAAACAGGGTGGGTGCTCATTACAACAATTCTCTGTGCTGTTTTCATTGCCACTACGGACACCTCTGCATTCACAATGACAACAAAGCAGCCATCCAGCAGTTTCCCCTGGAATTTTCTTGCCTCAGCTCTCTTCCCCCCCCCCTTTCACCACAGGAGGGCTTTAAAAGAAAAATCAGTAATTGACATATCACTATAACATTATAATGTCACTAGGAATAAGGCCCGTTGTGGAAATAAGAACAATGGGCTCGAGAAAGAGGCTCTGGTTGGGTGCCCCAGCCTTTGGCACTCAGTGTCAATTTGCTATGGCGATCTTCAATTGCCATTCAATTGCCATTTTAAACAAAAACCCTCTGGTGGCAGGGGATACGATGGCCACACAGAGGGGTAAGGCAAGGGAAACAGCACTAATGAGGACAGGACCTGATAAAATGCTCGCATGGTACATAAGCATGCCTTGACTGCATTCTTTCCAAATCAATTGTACCAAACCAGGTTTCTGAGGCATTGCTGAAAAGTGTGGGAAAGCACAGAAAGTGGTCGATTTGGAAATAATGTTGCATAAATGCTGGAAAAAAAAAAACCACTGCCATGGTTTGGTTGAGAAGCAAAACAGTATGGAGGCCACCCTAGCTCTGGTCTCCCCTTACAAAGTGTTGGAGTGAGCAGTGTCTGGTGTACAAAATGGAGAAGACGACCCTGCAAGGGACAGCAAGAGGAAAGGCCAGTTCGATAGGACAGTGAGGTCAGCACATTCTTTCCTGGTGTGTCATTCCTTGTCTGTCTCCAGACTGCTATTCTTAGGGCAATATCCTGCTTCTTCTGGGAAGTTCCGTAACGCCTTGCTGACTCTACCATGATGGCTCTGGAAATAGGCTAGTCCAACACCATAATATCAGGGTTGAATTTTGGAGAAACAAGTGTTGGGATCCCTACGTGTAATAAGAACGGGATGAAGCTGAATAGCCCGAGCTTCGTGCACAAAGAACAATAGACGAAGCAGATCCAAACTAGGACCAATCGAAGGGACTGGATCCTGAAAGGGACCTATGGAAAGGGTTCCTACTGTAAACAGCCTATCACGGGAGTGGGGTGTGACATGGGAGTGGTTTGGGACAGAAATATAAGCAGACCCTCGGGTCCAGCTCTGTATCCTTATTCCGACCTCTAAATAAACTATGAGTTTTGATCACTCAATGAGTCTCCAAACCCAGCACTTTACACAGCCCTAACCAGAAATGATGGTGCATCCATGACACCTTCCTGCTCCCTGCTTTCTCCTGCTGCTCAGTTAGCCAAGAGCAGGCAGGAGCAGGAGGTTGCCTGCCATGGGTGGGAAACTGGCAGCACTCTCCATCAAGGGACAATATTTTGTGATTGGGCTAGGGTTGCCAGGTCCCCTAATTGCTCCAGCGGGGAAATTTGGGGGGCATTCCAGGCAGCAACGTCTGGGGCAACTCTCAGGTTTTTGAGCAAAACTCTATGGTAAAACCAGCTTCAGACCATAGAGTTTTGCCCTCAAACCAGAGTGTTGCTGTGCAATACCCTTGACATGATGATGTCACTTCTGGAAGACGTCCTCATGTCAGGTACATCACACAGTGATGTCACTGTTTGGGGGCAAGGTTCCCCCCGCCAGCTAGCTGGCTGGCTGGTGGCGGGCAGAAGCCCCCAAAACCAGGGAAACCCCGCCCAGACCTGGGGACTGGCAACCCTAGACTGGGCCCAGTCCCCATAGCAACCATATAGATGGTGTTTATAGACCTGGGCACCACATTAGGATGGGGTGGGCTCGATAAATCTCACAAAATGGTGACCATATGATGCTACCTTAGGTTCCATCAAGCCCAGCATTATCTCGCTTTGACTGGCAGCAGCTCCTCAATAACTCAGGCGTTCCCCATCCAAGGCTCTTCAACCCAGGGATGAGAATGATGCCAAAATGTTGATCCTGACCTTAAAATGTGTTGCAAGACCCAGGGGACCTCACAGCTTGCTTGCTGACAAAGCTGTCCTGCATCTATATGAGTAGGACATTCAGCAATTCTTGAGTGTGTGTGTCATCATGGAAGGGAGCCTGGGGAGGCAGTAACGCACCGAGGTGCTGAACTGAGACAGCTCTGCAAGGCTCCTCATGAACTGTGCAGAATTTCACTGGGAAGGACCGAATGCATCTTGCATGATTCACAAAAAACAAATGCATTGGCTCTCTCTTAGACGATGAGTCACAGAACTGTGTTGGCATCATTCCTCTGACAAAGTCATTCACCGATCAGACCAAGAAACGCCCTCTTCTGAAAACCCTACACTGACTTCCTGGCTTGCTTCCTATCTCCAGCACAAACTCCTCCTCCTTATTCTCAAAGCCCTCCGTGGCCTTCCCCTCCCATCTTTCCACCCTCATACCCTGACATAACTCTGCCTACCAGTGAGCTTTATTCAACAATCAGCTTTTGCTCTCGTTTAAACGACTCTGCTCTTTTTATCTTTTCTGGCCTTCATGCCCGGAATGTCTTCTCAGACCATCTTTGTGATACTGTTTCTCTCTCTTCCCTCAGATTTTCTCTCTAAATGCACATTTTCTTTCGGCACAGTCCTCAAGACCACCTGAAACTCTGTCAAGACATATTCCTCATTTAATCCCATCTCTATCACCGTGGAGGTCACATTTTCATCATATGACAGATTTTTGGACTGCTAGTTCCTCAGGACAGGGATCTGTCTTGTTAAGGTGACTCCAGAAAGTATCATGTACCTCCGGTGCAGTATGAATCTGAGAGGTGTTGGGAAACCTTTGACAACTGAAGAATCATCTTCACATTACAGACAAGACCTTGTGTTAGTTGGGGAACACCACAAGGACTTTGCATCACACATGTGATGGGTGTTTTGTGCCTCCCAGATACACACAGATTCTTTTCTTTTTACGACCACAGCATGCAGGGAGAAGTGCCCGTAGCATCCCCCGCCTTGCTGTTTTTGTGTCCTCAAACCACCCCATCAAGCTGCTATTGGTTCTGTGGTAAAACATGTTATTTACTTGGCTACATGTAAAGGGTTGCCAGTCCCCAGTTTTTTTGGGGGGAGTTCCCTGGTTTGGAGCCCCTCCCCCACTTCAGGTTTATCAAGAACTGGGAGAAATTACCCCCCCCCCAAAAAAAAACCAGGCAAGAAACCAAACAAACAAGTGTTCCCTCTAAGATGAGTTAGTGTGAGCTAGCTCACAGCTTTCTAGCCTCCAGCTCACAGATTTTTGCCTTAGCTCAGAAAGGATGGCCCTGCTGGGTTCAGTAAAGTTGTCATGGCGGAACATATAGGGATAAAGAAGGTCCCATAGACAAGAGGGACCAAGGACATGAAGAGCTTTGTATGTGATAGTCAGCATCTCAAACTGATGGGCAGCCAATAGAGTGACAGCAGAATGGGGGGACGTGCATTTTCCGCCTAGCTTCTGATAATAATCTAGTTTTGAACTAACTGAAGTCTCTGAATTGACTTCAAGGGGAGACGTACATAGAATGCACTACAGTAGTCTAGTCTCAGTGTTGCTTAGGCATTGATCCAGGTAGCTACACTGGTCAAGTCAAGGGAGGTGGCAACTTAAAAAAAAAAAGCTTTCTTTCAAAAACAAAACACAAAAAAAGAAAAGGGGGGACTTAAAGTCCAGCAACTAAATAAAGTTAGAAAACCAAAAAAAAAAAAAGATATACCTAAAGTCCAGGCAGAACTGACAGCAGTGGCAAACCTACACATAAATTTCTACAAACAGTTTACAAATATCTATTGGCCCTTACAGCCAATACCATGATCACCTTCTTTCATATGAACCTACTCACTTTTGTTATCCAGCATAGTGTAGTGGTTAAGAGTGGAGGATTCTACTCTGGAGAACTGGGTTTAATTCCGCTTTCCTTGACATGATGCCCACTGGGTGACCTTGGGCCAGTCATAGTTCTCCCAGAACTGTCTCAGCCCCACGAACCTCACAAGCAATGCTCCCTCTAAGCTGTGGAGTCTTGTGAGCAAGAATTCTACTTTGTGAGCTACTGGCATTTAAGTTGTGAGTGAGCAATTTGGCTACTGCATAAATTAGTTTGCTCTGGAGCCATCCTTCCTGAGAAAAGGCAAAAATGTGTGAGCTGGAGGCTAAAAAACTGTGAGCTAGCTCACACTAACTCAGCTTAGAGGGAACACTGCTCACAAGGTGCCTGTTGTGGGGAGAGGAAGCGAAGGTGATTGTAAAGCCACTCTGAGACTCCTTAAGGTAGAGAACAGTAGGGTATAAAAACCTACTCTTCCTTTTCTTTAGGAGTGGCCGCTCTTGAGACTCCTTAAAAGGTTGAGAAAAGCAGAGTATAAAAAACTTCTTCATCTTCATCTTCTTTCCCCCGAGCTCTTTGATCCAAGAGAGGGCACCTAGGTGCCATCATCAATTGCCCAGGTCATTTCCCCATTCCAGGGGGCAGTCAAGGCCTGAGAGAGGCCCACAGTTGTCATGGAGACCATGAAAACCTGAGTCACTCCCAACTAGGTAGCCTCAGCATGAATGCTGAAGTCCCCCAAGACAACCAGCCTAGGCATCTTCAGCACCACATCCAAGACCACTTCCATAAGCTCAGGCAGGGAGACAGTTAGACAGAGGAATGGGTGGGACACCCCAGTCCCACCTCAGAGGTTAGTATTATTTAAACCAATCAATTATCTATGTTGGGATCTGCAAGACAAGAAGGCTGGCCTTGGTCACTGCTGACAGAAACTTTCTGTTTCGTGGCCCTCAGCAAACCCATTCCAGGTCAGGCTACAGAAGGTCTCTCGTTCGGCAGCCGACAAAAGTTTTTGTATAGATTTTACTGTACCCTGGTTAAAATAGCTACAATGGGTTACACCCACAGTGACCCGCGTAGGAGGCAGAACATAGAACAACGGCAATCTTGAGCATATTCTTTTTGCAGTGTCAAAAATCTCAAAATTGCCATGTTCGAGGGTTCTCTCCCCCCCCCCCCCAAACGGGTAGAGGCATTGTGTATGACTCACCCGGGTGAATTTATTTTCCCCCTGAAGAGTTTATTTTGGAACTGTATAACAAGCAGCTGCATCACAAGGACACACAAGAACTTTTAAACCTACCGTTTTGGCAGCCAAGAAAGCTATTGTTAATAACAGAAAATTGCCTAATTTGTCCTCCCAAGCCTCACGGATAAGACAAACTCACTGGAATGAGAGCACAGGAAAGCTAATTGCAGAACTTTTAGATAAGAAGACTGTAAAAGAAAGTCTGCTGGTTAAATTGTGCACGGGGGGGGGGGGGGAGGTGGCAGTTGTTTGTGCGCTAGTGGAACAATATCCAAAGAAGAGTACCGCAGATGGGAAGAGCTCAGCACCAGCTCATGGGGTGGATTGCAGGAACGATTCCAGCTCCCACCACAGAGTGGCACTGAAGGGGGAGTCGCTAGGGGTGCCGTCCTCCAGGTGGGACCTGGGGATCCCCTGGAATTACAGCTCATCTCCAGAGATCAGTCCCCTTGGAGAAAATGGATGGTCCGGAGGGTGGACTCTGTAGCATTGTACCCCACCCAGGTCCCTGTCCTCCCCAAGCTCCATCCTCAAATCTCCAGGAGTTTCCCAACCTGGATCTGGCAAACCTACCCACTCCACCCCCCACTGTTAGCCAGGGAGGACCTAGCAACCCTAGGGGCTCTGGTGCCACTACCAGAGTGTTCTGGAACTCCAACACTGTACAGGCATGCAGCTACTGAACAGATAACAAAACTTACGGTGTGGGTGACGACCTCGCTTGCTGGGGCCACATTCTGCAATTGATTCGAGAGCTGTATGCCTGTGTAGTGTATCAGCTGCAGTCTCAGTGCCTCCAGCACCACCTTTTTGATACCTTTTGGTGAGGACAGCCCCCATTCTCCTCTCCCTTCAAGGACACAGGATGGTGGGAGCTGGAATCCTGCCTGGGACCCACTGTGTGGTTTACTTGCTGATGCTGGGGAATGCATAAGTTCCCCCTATGCCAGGTTTGTCAGGTACTCACCAGGGGCTGGGTGGGAGAGAGTCTTCCAAGAGTGGGACAGGGTTCCGCCCCCAAACGGCAACATCGGCCACATGATGACATCACACAGAAGTGATGTCATCACATTGGGGACGCCATGCAGCAACGCTCTGGTTTGAGGGCAAAACCCTACGGTAAAATTGTCCTCAAACCATAGAGTTTTGCCATCAGACCAGAGCATCACTGTGCAACATCCCCAACGCAATGACATCACTTCCACTTGATGTCACTGCATCAGCAATGTCACTGTTTGGGGGTGGGGTTTCCCCTGCCAGCCAACTGGCCAGTGGCAGGCAGGAGCCCCCAAAAGCAGGGGATCCCCTGCCCCCACCTGGGGAATGGGAACCCTACTTAATGCTGGGGCCAGAAACTCCAGCCTCTGCTCTTGTTTCTTCCCTCTAGTATCAGAGAATACTCCCAAGAGAGAAAAACAAAGCCTATTAAAACATACGGAACTTGGCTATTCCTGCATCTGACAAAGCGGGCCTGCCCCACCAATGCTTCTGCTAATATAAAATGTGTTCATAGCCAGAGTGGTATAATGGTTAGAGTGTCGGACTAGGACCTGGGAGACTCAGGTTCAAATCCCGACTCTGCCATGGAAGCTTGTTGGGAGACCTTGGGCCACTAATTCTGCTCAGCCTCACTTACCTCTCAGGGTTGTTGGGAGGGTAAAATGGGAGAGCGGAGGATGTTGTCAGACACTTGGGTTACCATTAAGGAGAAAAGTGGGATATAGTAAATGAATAAAAGGTGGCACAAGACTCTGTTTGACTGCAACATGTTGAAAGTGAAGGACTGGGCCCTGTCTCCTGCCTCAGCCTCCAGAATGCGTGGAAGGAGAGTCAGACAGCTAGATAGGCAGACCAAGCTTTCTTCCTGTGTTTACTCTTCTGTCACTGTCCCCTTTGATATGTAGAACGCGATTCTCAGGGAGCAACTTCCTTCCTTCCATTCATCCTCTCCCACAACACCCTTCTCCTTGCACACACCAAGGAGGACACACTGTCTCCATCTTGACACCATGATGCAGGTGGCCCTCTCACCATCTGCATCCACCCATAGTAAGTTAGACAGGTATCCTATCCTAGTCTCTAAGCTCTCCTATCTAGAATGTAGTTCCTAAATAAAGAGACTATTATTAGTCTTCAGACTGAAGAGTGGCTCTGTGTAACTCCATAACTTGGCTTGGATACCTGGAACAAAAGATGCTCCTGCGTGTGTCCTTGAAGCACTCTGCTAAACTAATCAGTGGTAACTGGACTAACTGTACCAGTTAACCCAACACAACAGACTACTGTGGGTCCCCATCTGGGATTGGCAGCTATGGCTAGATTTATGAAATGAGATTATAAAGCATGAAAGTACACCCCTGCGAGTCATTCAGGTGTTTTGATGTTCTGGAGATGCCACATGAAATTTAGATTCCAGACTTATGAGACATCCTCTTTCGATGGTCATGGATACTTCAACCATGAAGCTAAAGCTTGCTTTGTTTGCCTTCCGCACCACCACCCACCCTGAACTGCATCCTCAGAAGTGACATCATTCTTCTCTAGGAATGGTCAGAAACTGAAAACAATGGTAAAACCATAGAGTTTCCAGTAAGTCCAAAAGAGGTGTGATGTTGTGACTTCCGGGTTTTCCCAGAAGGGATGTCATACCATTGCTGAAGGCATCCCCCGTCCCCCTCTCCTGCTTGTTACCTAGTTTCCTATCCTAATTCTGACCTACTGATAGCACCACTAGAAGTGTTGTATCTCTATCAAGATTGCCTCCATTTGAAGAAAGACATAAACCGCCTTCTACAAAACAGTATCTACGAAAAATATCTAGGTTGATTAAGGTGTGACTAAACCAATCAAAGAATGTGCTTCTTGTTGGCAGAGGAACGGAGCACCAACTGTTTAAAGAAAATAACCTGGTTTATTAAAGAAGAAATAAACTCTGACAGAACAAAGGAGAGGGTAGGCTTGTCAGGTCTGGACTGGAAAATACCTGGAGATTTTGGGGGCAGATCTAGGAGAGGGTGGGGTTTAGGGAGGCACAATGCCATAGAGTCCACCCTTCAAAGCAGCCATTTTCTCCAGGGGAGCTGATCTCTGTCAGCTGGAGATCAGTTGTGAAAGTGGGAGATCTCCAGGCCTCAGCTGAAGGCTGGTAACCCTAGGAGAGGGAGAGAGGCTTAACTAACTAACTGCTGTGAAAGACAGGAACGAGGGAGGGGCTGAGTTGTAGCAGGAAGTTCACAAAGAGCCAATCAGGCGACAGGAAGGACATAATTTGAAATTGTGGGAAGTCCGTAATCTAGCTGTGCTAACTAGCAGTCCTTCAGCTGTCCCGTACAGGCTGTTCTTCTGATCTTCTTCAAGTAGGTGCACTATAGACCTTATATATTCCAACACTTCCTGGGCATCTAGTCCCCAGAAATTCCCTGCTATTAAACTGTCCCCGGGAGGCAGCATAACTGAAAATGCCGTTAACTAAATTTGACATGGCTGTGGCAAGAAGAACTCCCAGGCACCTGACTAATGAAAGCAGTATCAGATCTGAAATTTGAGATTACACACCCTGTAAAAGGTGTGATTTGCATGAAGCCCAGCAAGACAACGCACTGAGAATCCCAAGTGGAAAATACCGGTTTCCTTGAAAGTGCAGCCTCCAGGACAAAAGTCAGGCAGCCACATTTCACTGCCAGCTCCTTGCAAAACAGTCAGAGCTCATTTTGAATACAGGCAAGATGCAGCGTGTCATCTCCGATTAGCATGGAACAGCTTTAAAACATTCCTACATAACTGCCTGGGTGGGCACTTGGAGGGGGGGAAGCTATAAGAGCACCAAAGCAAGAAACTCAGCATGTGATCACCATAACCCCCACCCCCACTAAATATCCAGCTGGGGGGGGGGGGCAGCCACAAGTTTCAGTGCCCAGTCCTGCAGGTGCCTATGGCTTGGTTCCATTGTTCATAACGCCCCTTCTCTGCCTTCCCCCCTCCCACTGCAGGCCAAAGTGCCTCCTGTAGGGTTGCCAGTCCTCAGGCGGGAGTGGGTATCCTCCAGTTTTTGTGAGTTCCTGCTTGCCACGGGCCAGTTGGCCTGTGGGAGGAAATCCCCCCCAAACAGCAACATGGAGTGATGTACCTATGTCACCCGGAAGTGATGTAGGCACATCGGTAACACAGGGGTAGGGGCGACGCTCTGGTTTTAAGGCAAAACTCTATGATTTGTGAGCAATTTTACCATAGAGTTTTGCCCCAAAACCAGAGTGTTGCCCACGACATGCCTACATCACTTCCAGGTGACATCGGCATGTTGGGGGTGATGCTTCTAACTCCCGGAGCACCCCCCCCCCAAAATATTCAGTGCTTTATGTGGAGATATCTCCCCCTCTATGGAGGAACATTTACTCTGGTGACCAGAAATGGCACGACCCAGACACAGTTTGCACCAGCTCAGTGAGAAAGAGGCTAAGATGACACTTCCTTCTCCAATCATCCTCAGTGGGCAAAGGAAAATAGTTCTGACTTACACAGGAGAGATTTGGCTCTTATGGTCCAAACTGGGGTTTCTGTAACACACCCCAACAGCCGTAAGCCTCGGCTTGGTCTGAATGCTGAAATGGATTCTTTGCTTCTTCCTGCTGAGAAAAGAACCGTATTATCCCAGCTGGAAGATTATGCGAGTGCATCTCTGAAAGGCAGTCAATCTATCAGTTTAAGGAAGAGTCTGTTCTCCTGACTGGAGAGAAGTGTTAGGTGGGTCTGGAAAGGGGATCGAACAGAGGCCAGCAGCTGTCTCTTTCTTTGAGGGGTGGGAGGCCAAACACAGGAATCTACTTCATCAAGGCTAAGCCTTGACACTGAAGAGGGGCTCTGCCTACAGCCAGCAGATTATTTCCCCCCTTAAATTTGCTGTTATATCATGGGCCGTTATGAATTTGTTGACGTTCCCTTATTGTATGGTATAGTTATTTTAACACGATCCCTTAAGATAAAAGCCTTTGCTTTAGTTTCAGCTTTTCACTGGTGTTGCTGGCTGTGGGTGATTAGGGCCAAGAAGGGTCCAGACCAGGACTAGCTTATGTTCTAATTAGGGTTGCCAGCTCTGACTTGGAAAATCTTCAAACACAGTTGCAGGCTAAACACAAGAAATACAAAAGAAGTCTCCTGAAGATCCATTTTTTTCTGTGTTGACCAATCTGACAGACAAGATTCAAAGATGTGCAGGAAAGGGAGCAGGATAAGGTGGAAAAGGGAGTGATTTCTGCTGAAGAACTACAGTTGTACAGGGACGAAGGATGTGCACTGGGGAAAAAATCAGCGGTATTCGGATTCAGGGGTATTCAGGGGCATCATATTTGGGGCCCCAAATATCCCTGAATACCATATTCAGCAATGCTAGCCAATTCAGAAGTGATTTATGAGGGCCGAATATTCAGCCCCATTATATCCTATGACCATTGAAGTCAATGGCGAAATCTCATAGGGTATCATCTAGGGGCTGGGAGGGAAGAGGTTTGAGGGAGAGGCTGGAGCCTCTCCCCAAGAGAACCACCAAGTCCCAAAAAGATTGGACCAGGGGGTCCAATTCTATAGGCCCCCAAACAGGTTGCCCCCATCCCCTCCATTGTTCTCTATCTGTGGGGAAATTTAGAATTTCCCCACAGTGCTGTTAGTGGGCTGCGGGGGGAGGGGTTTGAGAGAGAGGCTCCAAATTTGCATGGTAGCTGCTGGAGCCTCTCACCACATGAACGCCCAAGTCCCAAAGACATTGGACCAGTGGATCCAGTTCTATAGGCACCCAAACAGGTGCCCCCCATTCCCTCCATTGTTTCCAATGGGGATAAAACCTAACTCAGCCAGCAGACACTCAGCAAGGCAGGTAAGCAGGCAGGCACCCAGCAGTCAGACTCTCCCGAAGAATCTCAGGGAAAGTGAACTGTTGGGATGAGCTTCTTTCTTCTTCTTCTTCTTCTTCTTCTTCTTCTTCTTCATCATCATCATCTTTGTCTTCGTCTTCATCGTCTTCGTCATCTTTGTCATTTTCATCTTCTTCTTCTTTTTCATCATCGCCATATTGTAACAGGAAACTGACCCCCACCAGTTCCTTCTTACAAAGAAGCTACTTTTATTTACATTATTTATAGTCCGCCTTTCTCACTGGGACCCAAGGCGGATTGTACGAGTCAATCCAATCAACAAGATGGGACATTCTTTAATAAACAATGAAATAAGATTTGGGTTTAGAACCAACCAGACATCTAAAAACCAGAACTGCCGCAAAGCATAGGGGTTAACATGACACATTAAATGATCCAAAATTATAGAACAGGATCCAACCCACAGCAAAATGTACACAGTTGTACAGACCACAGTCCCCAATCATTTCTTTTCCTTTGTTTTCAGTTATGCACAATTAGCACATGCAAGAATGTTTGCATTTTAAGGTGACTGCAAACGCATTTTGAACATTTACCCTTGAAACGACATTGCTGCCTTGAGTGAAATTGGCCTCTTTTAGGATGGCTTTGCAAATTAGTCTCCAAATTTGCTAGTATAATTATATTCTACCTTTTCTGTGTCTTGCTGTTTAAAGTTTCTAGGAGACCCAAGGAGACCCAATTCACATTTACAATGCCCTTCTTCGTCCCTAGACTCCCAACAGTCAGAATTTTTTCGTATTCACAGTCCTGTGGAGGCCCTTAAAATCTGAATTGTCTCAACAAGATTCCATTTATAACTAATCTAATCTCTGCTCTGGCCTCTTGTTTTTGTTTTTTGTATTTTTAGTAATAGGTTCAGCTAAGCAAACATCAGCCTGGCTCAAGAGGAGTTATTTTTATTAGTGTAAAGAGTTGAAAAACAGCTATACATTTTAATTATTCATCTGTCTTGTGCCATAGCTCATCTAGTCAAACAGCTTCTCACTGTCTTCACATGCAGTTATTGGGGAAGTCTTTATCTTTAGTCAATGGCCCTCTTATGGGGACCCACGCGGCTCTACAGACTGTTAAGAGAAAAATAGAAGGCAAATACTTCCCTCTTCCCCCTCCCCTTTTTGGCATTGCTTATTGGGAAGTTTCCCACGGAACGGCAACATTTCTTATGCTTCACTTCGAACAATTCCTATCCCCCAAGCTCCTCCTGTACCTGATATACATGGATGAAGATCATCATCAGGACTCATGGAAAGGAAGTTTCCAGCAATCTTGGGGGGGGGGGGGGAGTCCTGTCCCTTTAAACTGCCCTCTGAGAGCCAGTTTGGTGTAGTGGTTAAGTGTGCAGACTCTAATCTGGGAGAACCGGGTTTGATTCCCCACTCCTCCACTTGCACATGGCTGGATGACCTTGGGCAAGCCATAGCTCTGTACCAGCTGTTCCCTCAAGGACAGCTTGGGAAAGAGATCTCTCAGCCCCACCTACCTCACAGGGTGTCTACTGTGGGGAGGGGAAGGGAAAGGAGTTTGTAAGCCGCTCTGAGACTCCTTCAGGTAGTGAAGCATAAATCCAATCTCTTCTTCTCTCGTCTTCTTTTATCTATTTACTACCTCTGTACAATTTAAGCTGTTTTATTATATATGAGTGTTTTTACGCTTTGTTGTTTACTGCCCTGAGCCCTGTGTAATCAGGGAAGGGCAGTTTATACATTAAATAAATAAATAAATAAATGAGGTTTAATTGGACGTTATTTACCATATGATGTTCCAGTTTGAGCTGCCCCTGTCCCCACAGTTAGCCTCTGCGAAGGGGCCAAGACATCTTTTTTTTTCCTCCAGGTTGCTGGCAGCTGTAATTGCTGAGCGCCTAGACAAACCCATGTTTTATCCTGTGATGGACAGGAGGCTGTCCTGCCCCTGAGTGGAGAAACAGCCACTCAGCTGAGCCTAGAGGAGTGCTGCTCCAGCATCCAGCCACCTTTGGGAAGGGAAATACAATGTTGGAGGGAAGCAGAGAGACAGGCTTAGTTCAGGTCTGGCTCAGGGAAAGAACAGAGGGTTTGGAAGGTAGCTCTGCCTGGTAGAGTGCAAACAAATAAGCAGAATAATCTGTCATGCTTTGCGAATTACGCTAGAGACAGTCTCTCTTGTACAGTTCTTATAGAGTTCTAATCACAATTATAAACAATCCACACAATAATGGTTTTGCCACCGCGCATAAACAACGTCCACCCCAGTTGAATGGTGACCTAATAGTCCTTGAAAGTACAAGTCTTTCTTTAGAACGATGCAGTCACTAGCTCATGATGCACAGAGGTGTTTCAAACAGAAAGCACAAAACAGACGGCACGGGCTCAGGAACAGGAGCATGCCTGGGTTGCTTCACCATTTCGTAAGACTTCAGCAGGCCACTTTCCTTAGTGATGGGACCCACCAAGCTCTGGTAAGATTCAAAATGACGCGTAGTCCACAAATATTTTCCAAACGGCTAGGTATCAGGTAGTGTGGCAGAGTGGTTTAGCTCTACCTCTATAACAGAATGGAGTACCTCAGTTTTTAAGGCCTGTCTCTGGCAATGAGCAGACTGTGTACCTTTTAGTCTGAGGTTATGGTCACATGCGCCAGAAAAAATGGGGGGGGGGGGGGAGAGAGGCTATTTCTTCCAGAGGAAATTGACCTGCAATTGCACAATCACATCTCCCTTTGAAGCTGAGGGAGCAGTCTGTCGGTGTGTGATCGGATGCAACTGTGGGTGAGTCAGGGGGTTTTGTCCCATTTTTTCCCCATGTTCTTAAACGAGGGGTCGATGAATCGCACCTCCGCACCAAGGGCTCCCTATGAAGTTTGCAATGATGTGCATACTGCGAAGGGGGGAAAAACAACTGGCACAGAGTCGGGATGGCCTGATCAGACCACCTTGACGCCATGAGAGTGTGTTGGAGCGATCAGACATGGAAAAGTCCATCCATTGCCCATCACAACCCATTTACTACTGGATTTTTCCTGGTGTCTTTTAACTCCACTTCTGCGGTGGAGCTAGGGTTGCCAAGTCTGGGTTGGAAAATACCTGGAGACTTTGGGGGTGGAGCCAGGAGAGGGCGGGGTTTGGGAGGGGAGACACCTCAGCAGGATACAATGCCATAGAGCCTACCCTTCAAAGCAGCCATTTTCTCCAGGGGAGCTGATCTCTGCCAGCTGGAGATCAGTTGTAAAAGCAGGGGATCCCCAGGCCCCACCTGGAGACTGGCAACCCTAGGTGGAGCAGAATGAATTGCTGATGGCTGCAGGGTGCTTCCCAGATGCTGTTGTCTGATTTAAATCCCTTTAAATCCACCCAGCATTTGTGCCTATGTTGGGTCTAATTGTGTATATGATTGCACCCTGACTCTTGGGAATCGGCAGGCTAGTGTGGGTGGAATCCTATGTGAGTGAGAGGATCCAACCTCGTGGCTTGTCAGTAAAAGCCTGTTTTTGCCTGAAAATATTAAAGAACATTCAAACCACACTCTGAAGTCATACTAGCTTAAATTTACATGCCTCAGCCAGCTTTCTCATTTGACTTCCCAGAAATCTGTGCTACTGATCTGCTCTTTGAAACCAACCTGCAAATCAATCTTCAGTATTGTTTACTTATAAATCCTGCCTCAATGATCTCTGTATTCTACTTGCGTACCACAAAACTTACCTCACAGCAGCAAACACATTCCTATACACTTGCTACCTTAGAATACCTGGCTGAGGAAAAGATTTATAGTTTGAAACAAACTGGCTTCCCCAAAACCATAGGAGACTGTGTGTGAGTCCCCTCGGTTGGTAGAAAAGGCCTGTCAGCCATCCCATTGTTAATTAACCGCTGAACATGTTTCTCTCCATGCTGTAAACAGCTTCACCTTCTCATTTCCACAGACAGGCGTGCCTCTGTGAGAAGCTTGCAAAATGCGGAGGAGGGCGCTAAGCCACATTTCATTGCTCACTTGGCAACTTGGGTTTGCGTTGTGGTGATTCAATAGAACTTCAACAACAATGCCTCATCAGAAATTCTTTCTGCAACCTTAAAAATCAGATGTTTTCTTAAAAAATAAAAACATACACATGTCAGTGTTCCCTCTTAGCTGAGTTAGTGTGAGCTAGCTCACCATTTTTTAGCCTCAGGCTCACACATTTTTGTCTCCACTCAGGAAGGTTGGCTCCAGAACAAACTAATTTATGCAGCAGCCAAATCGTTCACTCAAAACTTTAATGCCAGTAGCTCACAAAGTAGAATTTTTGCTCACAAGACCCCAAGGCTTAGAGGGAGCATTGGCAGAAAAAGACCCCACCTGCCTCTTCTCTCATAAAGTCCGTGGGGTTAAGTGTACCTAACTGTATTTTGGATTCAGCCCTAAACATTTAAACAATTTAGAATAAATAAACATTATAACTGCAAGGAGATCAAATCAGTCAATCCTAAAAGAAATCAACCTTGACTGTTCCCTGGAAGGCCAGATACTGAAACTGAAGCTCAGCTACTTTGGCCACCAAATGAGCACTCACTGGAGAAGACCCTGATGTTGGAAAAGACTGAAGGTCAAAGAAGAGGGGGACGGGCAAAGGATGAGATGGTTAAACAGTGTTATCGATGCAGCGAACATGAAATTGAGCAAACTCCAGAACACAACAGAAGACAGGAGGGACTGGCGTGATGTGGTCCATGGGGTCGCAAAGAGTCGAACTTGACTGTGCAACTGAACAACAACAACACATAGATAGTTCCAGGTGGTCAACCGTGTTGGTCTGAAGCAGTAGAACAAATGTAGAGTCCAGTGGCACCTTTAACACCGTGAAAGCTCATACCTTGAATAAACCTTGGTTGGTCTCAAAGGTGTCACTGGGCCCTAACTTTGTTTCAGATAGAAACATTCTCAAAAGCGATGGGCCAGCCAGGGTGTGTTAGATAAAAGAATCAAAGGGAAAGCAAGAATTACACAGTAAGGCAGAAAGAAAAAGATTACCTGGGCTATCATACAACACTTTTAGTGTTCAAAGCATTCTATACACATTATACTACAGCCCTGCCAGGTAGGCTAGTTATTGTCATCCCCATATTAAAAGGGGGAGGGACAGAGAAAAGAGACTGAGATAAACATGCCTGTCTGTTTTTAAAATCTTTATCTATTTATTTAACAAGTTACAGTCACAATCAGATTAGCTTGTATCAAAACAGAAGGTACAATACAGGGGGGGGAGCCTGTATCAGACAAAAAGATGGATGGATGGATGGTCAGACAGATGCTTGCAGATGTGATGGACAGGAGCACAGGAAACTATGTGTCAGGACAATATGCTATACTAATGGAATACTTGGTTGCTGGGTGATGGAGGGACCATTGGAAGCATGATATTAGGGTATAGTACAGCCATTATTTCTAAGGACCAATAAAATCTACAAGATAAGGGTCTGGCCTAAAAGGAGAGTTGACCCAGAGAAAGCTTGTATACTATTTGTCTTTGACTTTATCTGCCCAACTACGTGCCGATTTGGGGAAAGTGGCAGCATGCCAATCCCTCGTGCAACTGGCATTTAAGCTGGAATCCAACTTGATAATTGTACGCTTCTCCAAGGTTCCCCACATCTGTGCTCACTGATGGTACTGTACCCATTCCTACCATTGTCTGAAGAGGCACTGCCAGAGGGTCTCCAGCTAAACCTGGTTTTGTCATGAAGTCAGAATGTTCCAGAACTTGATAGAGTCTGGTCTGATAATCAAACTTGGCTGATTCGTTTTCCTTGCTTTGTTCAACTTGCTTGCCTCAAGCCACCTAGTGAATTTGTGGCAGAAAGGTTTGAATCAGGGACTTCCATGATCATAGCTCATTCATTCACCCACTAACTAAACAAACTCCTGAGAGAATACTGAAAAAATCTTTCATAGTAAAGTGGTTGCCTTCCCCTCCTTGCCAATCACAAAAGCAGCAAAACCAGGATAACCAGAGCCAAGGTAGGGGTTTCTACACATGGGATGCTCTCTAGGTATGAAAATTGACTGTAATCTGATCAAAACTAGGAGGGGCAGACTTCAGAATATTGGCCTGCAGACTAAGCATTCTCCAGAAGAACTGGAATGTTGAGAATAGCCTGATGAGGGTGGAAGGAATATTGAGAGCGGATAAGAGTTGTTTACAGGAGAAAAACAGCAGGGGAGAGAGGAGGAGAACTTGGCCTGCTCCAACTACTGACAGTTTGGAGACTTTAGAAGGTAGGTTAGGAATTCCAAATTGTCACACACACACCCCTTGACAATTCCTCATGAGCCCCCCAGTTTGTTTAAAACAGTTGCCGCCTGCCTTTCTGTGGGCAGATATTCAAGGCTGTTTACAACATGATCCAGCTAAAATAATGAAATTATATAAAACAATATAAAATCAGTAGCCACATACCATTATCGGTGGGCTGAAAACATAAAACTATTGAAGGAACTGCAGTTAACACACATAAAAGCAGACCAAAAAAAATCAGTAGCAGATTATTAAAGAAGATACAATGCTAATTAAAATTCTTTAGGACAATTATAAACAGGCACTGGAGAATAAAAACATCAACTATCATCTAAAAGATTGTCTGTCTCCTGGTAAGTGAGCATCTTGCCCTCGACACATGACATCATGTGCATTTAAATCGATGCTAGTAGAAGTCAAGTGGGCAAAAGTGCACTGGTCCTGCCCCCCAACTTCGGTCTCTCCCCAAGATCAGGAATATCCAGGAGACAGCGGCCCATTCTGCATCTAGCATTCGTTCCGCTGTTTTACCAAACCCACACTGGAACAGAAATTCCCCTCTACACTGCATGCCACTTTCACTTTGATTGATCGTTGGATTTTATGGCAGCCTCCACACTGCATGCTGCTTTCCCTTCTTTTGATCTCTTGGTTTTATGGTAAGATTTGCATAGATTTAAGGCCGTTTTATGGCCGTTCAGGGGTGACTCTACAGTTAGCATGGCGTTGGCCCGGTGTACTTGAATGTGGTTTTGAGCCACATCTTTTTCTGTACCAGTGTGGGTTTGGCAAACAACGGAGCGAATGCTAGATGCAGATTGGGCCAGTATACCCAGTAATAGGAAGGAGTCTATACAGATAGCCTCACTGATCATGAGTAAACCCTTGTATCTGCTCCCCCTCTATGGACAATGAACTCAATATGCACAGTGTCATGTGTAGCAAAGTTTCACAGTGCCATTAAGGCGACGATCCCATCTCTGGTGCTCTCTCACCTTGTTTCAGCCAGTGGAGGCACACAGAGCCCTTGAAGATGATCTTAACTTGGCAGGCAAATTCACCACATAAGATGAAACTGTCCTTCAGATACTCCAGTCCAAGACTGCAGAACGTGACAGATAAATACCACCACTTTGAGTTGTAGTTGGAACCAAACTGGAAGCTGGTCCAGCTGCTCGATCTCTGTCATTAGCACCATTTTGACCCAACTGGAAGCTTCTAAACAGCCTTCAAAGGCAGCCCACAGAGAAAGTAGGGTTGCCAGCCTCCAGGTAGGGTCTGGGGATCTCCCGCTTTTACAACTGATCTCCAGCTGACAGAGATCAGCTCCCCTGGAGAAAATGGCTGCTTTGAAGGGTGGACTCTGTGGCACTGTACCACGCTGAGGCCCCATCCCTCCCCAAATACCACCCTCTCCCGAATCCACCCCCAAAGTCTCCTGGTATTTTCCAACCCAGACCTGGCAACCCTAATAGATAGCTTTGCAGTGGTCCAACCTGAATGAAATCATTGCATGGATCTCTGTTGACAGATCAAAACATCTGCCAGCAATTTTCTTGAGTAAGGGCAATATAGCAAGCGTTAAAAAGGAGATGGGGGCGAGTTTGTTAGATTGAAAACTCAGAGGAATGGGGGTTTCTGGTGAGATCTGCAGACAGAAGAGGCATCAAAAGATGATGGTTATACTTCTTGCAGAGGTGCCTCCAGTTGAAGGAATAAACTACATAAATTCATGCCAGACAATTTCAGTTCTCAGTACAATAGGTTTAAACTTTTCCAGAACAACTGTCTACCTCTGAGAGAACTGAATTTTTTTGGGCCCCAGTCCTCTGCAAAAGTTTTAATGCTAGTTAGCTAGTTCAGCTATTAAAAAAGAAAGAAAAAACTAATACTTAATTGAGATTGGCCTTCAAGGCAGCTGTTTCCAAAGCAATTTTAGGCAGATATTTCAAGCAAGACAGGCATTGTTCCCAATGAATGAAGTAATTTCAAAGGTACCCAAGCGTTAAGTGAGAAAGCTTAACAAAAAAAAATAATTAAATACCGAAGTCTGAAAGACAGCAAGAAAAATATAAACCATGCTGTGCCAATGTTTTGCACTGACAAGAAGACTTTGCTTCTCAAGGACTTCATGACGGGAAGCTTTTCTTTCCATCGCACACCCAACCTATTCAATTGAGATGGATATGACGTTGGTCTGGTCATCAGTACCAAAGCTATGGAGTTTTTAAAAAATGGGTGGGGAGGCCCTGCTTGACATCTGACTTCAAGATGATAATTGAAACATACCATAATGATTTAAGGGAGGATATAATTACCTCATGATCCTCACAACGCCCCTGATATTGGTTCTCTCAGCTGGAACCAAGTCCAATCTAGACCAGCTTCACTGGGCAGGAAGCTGGAATGGTTAGGCCCAAGACAGGCAACATCTTCATGGTCAAGCAGAAGGTCTCATCCAATAAGCCATCAGTAGGGGCAGGGACAGAAGATATTGTCAAGGACAACCTGAAGAGCAAGTCCAAGAATCAAGCAGTGGAGTGAGAGGCAGGAGAGGCCTAGCCATGGAGAGGCCAAAATCAAGACTAGATTATGATATGATGGGTTTTAAACTATATCAAATCACCTGTGAAATGACTGGGAAATATTTTGTATTTAAAGGCCATAATCTGATGCCATAAACTCTAGCTTGCTAAGCTTGTACATAAATCCAGCTCTAGTCATCGATCAAGTACAAGACACTCAAGGGACCTAGATGCTTGGATCTCTAAGGCAGACAGCACTAGGTCCTCTCATACTGAACAAGTCATGTGAAATTAGGAGCTGAATCAGAGGCAAAGCTTATATATCCCCAGCCCTGTCATGATTGGCTCTTTTAGTCACCTGCCTCAGCTGGGCTAGCTTAAGCTGCAGTTCCCAGAATGGCCACTTGCAGAATGGTGCTGTGCCTCCTTTCAGGCTTAAAATTCCCTGTGGCGTAGGGAGTAAGGCACTAGGCCTTGCCTCCCAGAGTCCTGGGTTTGAGAACCCCAGTGCCTTATACTTGCCAAAGGCTGGCACAACTGTAGGGTTGCCATTCCCCAGGTCTAGGCAGGGAATCCCCCAGTTTTGAAGGCTGCTGCCTGCTGCCAGCCAGCTGGCTGTCAGGAGGGGGAACCCCACCTCCAAACAGCAATGTCAGCATGTGACATCGCCAACACAATGACATCACATGGAAATGACATCATCATGTCAGAGACGTCACACAGCAACACTCTGGTTTGAGGGCAAAACTTTATGGTTTGAAGGCAATTTTACCACAGAGTTGTGCCCTTAAACCAGAGCGTCACTGTGCAAAGCCCCCAACATGATGACATCACTTCCACATGATGTCATTGCACTGGCAACATTGCATGGCCATGTCAGTATTTGGGGGCAGAACCCCACTCCATTCCCGGAAGACTTCCTCACATCCCCAACTGGTACATGGTGAGTACCTGGCAGCCCTACACAATTGCCATCAATGGGGTCATGACAGGGATACCAGCAAGATACTGCTAGGCATCCTTTTATGGTGCTTAGCACCAACTGAGAGCCCCTCTGCCTTTGAAGATGCCCTCAGAGGGATGGCAGGATGCAACTAGGCACCCCTCTGTCCTGCCTGGACTAGGGATGTCAGCTCTGGGTTGGGAAATACCTGGAGATTCTGAGGGTAGAGCCTGGGGAGGGTGGGGTTTGGGGAGGGGAGGGACCTAAGCAGGATATAATGCCATAGAATCCATCTTCCAAAGCAGCCATTTTCTCCAGGAGAACTAATCTTGGTCATCTGGAGATCAGTTGTAATAGCAGGAGGTCTCCCGGTGCAACCTGGACACTGGCAGCCCTAGCCTAGACCCAGCTGAGATTCCCCTTTCATACTGAACATTTGTGCTGCATTTTCTAATTAACTTAAGCTTCTCTGGGAGCCATTTTAAGCAGAAAAGCAGAATAAAAATAAAATGCCTACTGGGTTCCCAGCCTCCAGGCAGGGCCTGGAAATCTCCCAGAATTACAACTGATCTCCAGACTACAGAGATCAGTTTCCCTGAAGAAAATGGCTGCTTTGGAGGGTGGACTGTATAGGATTATACCCCACTGAGGTCCCTAACCTTCCCAAACCCTGCCCTCTCCAAGCTCCACTCTTAAAACTCCAGGAATTTCCTGTGCCAGAGCTGGCAACCTAATAGGGTTGCCAAGTCCAGGTTGGAAAATACCTGGGGACTTTGGGGGTGGAGCCAGGAGAAGGTGGGGCTTGGGGAGGGGAGGGTCCTCAGCATGGTCCAATGCCATAGAATCCACCCTTCAAAGCAGCCATTTTCTCCAGGGGAGCTGATCTCTGTCAGCTGGGGATCAGTTGCAAAAGCGGGAGATCCCCAGGCCCCACCTGGAGGATGGCAACCCTACAACCTAACCTTCAGTCTTCATGGCCAAACAATCTTCATGGCCAGAGTTTTCAACTGGGCTTACCCTGCAACCCAATGCAATTCTCTATCCACTGACTTATCTTGGTAGCCTTACAATTGTAAGAGCATGAATGAGTCACCATAATAACCAGAATGCTTTCCTGACTGTGTTTTTTTCCCCAGCTGCTAACTTTAGGCAAGGATCCTTCCAGCAGGTGTTTCCTTGGAGTGATCTAGCAGCCACATCTCTCCTATGCACACCCGGCTGAAACAAACAGGACCCAGGCAATGGCACTTGTGTGCCTCTCATTCAATTCCACATGGTGTATGCTGGAGACAGTGTTGACAGCATGCCTGATTCATTGCGTCTCTTGGAAAGCCACAGAAAAAGCCAGTGGAGCCTCCTGCATACAGAGATGAAGATTCTCTCCATGTCTGGAGAGGTACTGGCAAATGAGCACGGATAATGAGGGCTCCGCGCGTGAACTGACAGGCTCCCTGTGCTGTGTCACTGGCCTGCGGTCTATCCAAACATCCAGACAATGGGCAGCACTTTATCTCAGTGATGTTTGGCAAGATGGAGAGTTTTTGGAAGGGGGGGGAAAGAGTTTGTGTTTTAGAGAACAACCTGCTGCTGAACAGACCTTCTGCGTCAGAAGCATCTGTCACACAAGAAGCCACACATTTCATTCAGAGAAGAGATGGAAAGCCAGTTCCAGCCTCAGATATGTGCCATTAAAAACAAACAAACAAGGGTGTCACAGGGAAGAGTGTCTTTTACACTTTGCACCTCTGGGGAGAAACTGGCTGCGGTCACATTGGCAGCTTGGCGCGGTATGGTGGCACCTATAATTGTATTGGTTTAAAGTGTTGCAGGGCATATCGTCCAGACAGCACACCCTGCTGCAGTTTACCCACGCGGCTGTCCCATGGTCAAGCATCCACATTACTTCAGCGCCTCAGCCATGGAGTACGCTGCCCAGTCATTTTTTAAAATGCAGGTGGGCGCTTATACGCCCATATGCGCACATATGCACTCATGCCCATTGTGCATGTGCACTCATAAGCATATAGGCAAAAACTCCCCCCCCCCCAAAAAAAAACACCAAAAAACCACGCCAGCAGCAGAAATGGATCTGCAGGTTCAGATGTCCCTTTTGGCTTCCTTTCACTGCAGAAGAGTTCAGACGTTGGAAGACCCAAAGGGAACAACCTGTTAATACTGGACTTTCCCCAGTATCTGTTTATACCGCTTCCATTGCGGAACAACATGGGTTGCTGACAACTGTGCCACAGGAGGCAGATATTCTCATCTGGAGGGGCCCATTTATTCCTCTCAGGTAATGCTACTCTAGCACCACAAACTGACCCTATGACTGTAGCCACTGTCTAAAGGGAATCATTCTTTGCCCTCAATGCATGTAGAGTTGCTGACACTTGCTAATCACTAGGGTTTCCAGGTCTGGGTTGGAAAATACCCGGTGACTTTGGGGGTGGAGCCAGGAGAGGGTGGGGTTTGGGGAGGGGAGGGGAGGGGAGGGGAGGTGCTTCAGCATGGCACAATGCTATAGAGCCCCCCCTTCAAAGCAGCCATTTTCTCCAGGGGAGCTGATCTCTGTCAGTTGGGGATCAGTTGTAAAAGCGGGAGATCCCCAGGCCCCACCTGGAGGCTGGCAACCACACTGATCACCCAGGATCATTGGCTGATGTTTGTTCAATGGAAACTAATGGCAAGGAGATCTTTTCCTGAACTAGCAAGTTGGCTGCGAGGCTGGGGTCAGGGACAAATGTCCTGCCAGGTGGGGGGGAGAATGAAAAAAAGAGAAAGCACAGTTCTTCCGTTTCAGGGAGTAACAAACAGAAAGCTCTGAGACACTTGAGAGCAGGGGTGATACATGGAGGTTGGCAACCTCCAAGTGGCACCCAGAGAACTCCTTCTATTACAAGTGATCTCTGGATGACAGAGATAGTCCCCCATGAGAAAATGGCTGCTTTGGAGGGCGGAGTCTATGGCATTGTATCCCACTGAACTCCCCTCTCCTCCCCAAAACCTTAGCAGCCAGTCAGAGTTTAGATTTTAAGTCTATGCTCCATACAGTTCCAAAGACTCCAGACGACACCCACCCTCACCCCCTAGAAAGCAATAGTTAGCAAGTCCGTAATGATCATGTTTAGATTACGAGTTCAGCTGGCTTGTCCATATCTAGCCAAGAAAGCAATCCTGGGCCGGTGGGAGGGGGAATAGAGAAGTACAGAAAGCATCTTCATAGCGCCTTTGAGCAAACTCATGGGCAGACAGAAAAAGAAAGGCAGAAGAATGGGACTTATCAATATAAACAGGAGATATCCGGAGAAGGAGATTCTCTCATCGTTTTTCTGTGGCAACTCCTTACCAGGAATAAACGCTGTCCCTAAAGATTGGTCCCACGAGCACCTTGTGATGCTCCTCCAGTGGCACGTGCAACATCACATGGTTAACAATGTCAGAACCAACCTTCATGTTACCCTGGATATGTTGTCGCAGGAGATGGGGGTAATATTGATCAGGGGAGATGGTGCTAGAGGAGGAAGACTAAGGACAATGGCCAATCATAATAATAGGAGAATGAAGCATTCCTTCGAAGCAAACTCTTCCTGCCCTGCCCTGGATAGCCCAGGCAAGCTCAGTCTCGTCAGATCTCAGAAGCTAAGCAGGGCCAACTCTGTCAAGTACTTGGATGGGAGACCTCCAAGAAATACCAGGACCAGGATGCAGAGGCAGGCTAATCAAAGCCACCTCTCTGGAAAACATCCAGGCCCCTAGTAGGGGTCACCAGAAGTCAACCATGACTCCCAGGCAAGTGCTCGCACACACATATATAAAAATTCTCCCTGGACCACAGAATTTGGCTCAAAGCACACTGCAGTGTTAGTGTTAACCATTAACAAAAATTGCATTTCCTTTGTCTTCCCAGAGTCTTTTGAGATAACTCCTATCGGACCCCACCCTGAACCGGCCTCTGAAACAGTTAAACCCATTAATGCTTTTGGAATCAGCTTCAGCACACAGCCAAATGAATCGCTGCTGTCTCTCTTAAGTTTGTTTGCTTTTCGAGTTTTTTCCCCCCTCCCAACATGCAGAACAAGATCAATATTTAATTTGTCAACATTCTTGAGTTTGGGTTGTTTTTATCTTTCCTTGTCCCCCCCTTTCCTTCCTCAGAGCAAGATCACTTTCTAGTTGTAAGACAGAAATGTAGCAAACTATCAAGCCGCAAGTATACCTGGAAGTCATTTGGCTGGGAACAGTTCGATAGCATGTTTGCTCTGTGTTGGGGTGTCCCCTTGGCCTCTTATGTGAGATGGATTTCCTTTCCTTGCATTTCAGCAGATACGGAGATTGGGCCAATGTGGGACTGTGCCCTGGGATGCAACCAGGGGAGCATTACATCCAAAGTCCTGGGGAATTCTGGGTCTAAACTATCCCACGGGTGAACATACTAACCATCAGTTGCGGCAGAGGGAGGAACTTGGGGGAAATTAGCACTTTTGAGTAAATAGAACATGGGGCCTTCAGAAAGTCTCATTCCAGGGGGAAAGATGTAGCACAGTGGTAAGAATATAAGAAAAGTCCTGCTGGATCAGACCATCTAGTCCAGCGGCCTGTCTCGTGCAGTGGCCTTCCCCGGATGTTGCCTCCTGGCGCTGGTATTTAAAGGTTGACTCTGCCTCTGAACATGGAGGTTTCCTTCAGTCACCATGGCTAGTAGCCACTGATCGACCTATCCTCCATGCATGTCTAATCCCCCTTTAAAGCCGTCTTTAATAGCTGCTCTGCCACCTTGTTGACATTAAATGCCAGCAACCTGGTTCCCTTTTGGTTCAAGTGAAGCCTTTCTCTTTTGTACAGGTTTGGTTTGTCCCAGAAAGTTCTCCAGTGTCTGACAGATCTAAACCCTTCCTTCTGGCCTTTAACTTTCTGCCTAGTAACCTAATTTTTTTCCCCTCCAAGAGCACACAATCACATTTCCCCGTGCCGTTAGTGCCAACATGCACCACAACAGGTAAAGTGCAAACTGTGCATATCGAAGGGCTCCAGGCTCAGGACCTGACTTTTCTCACTCTAGTAGCACAGGCTAAGAAAGACCCTTCTCTCTCTGAAGCTCTTGAGAGCAACAGCCAGTCAGAGTACTCTGTGCTAAAATGGCCATTAGTCTGGCATTAAATCTGGGCAAGCTGATCCAATGGTCCTGCTAGGCTGGCAGCCACTGGTCCCTCCTGGAAGGGGAGTTTTTGCCCAAATACCAGAGCATCACCAGCAGTGTGATGATGTACATGCTGGAAGTGATGGTGCTGCATCTAGGGTTGCCAGGTCTACTTACCCAGCCAGCGGGGGGTGGGAGGGAGCCTTCTGGCAGTGGGGAGGGCAGGGCAATGTTGCTGCATGTGACATTGTGCTAGCATAGAGTTTTGGCCAAAATGTTAGAGTGTCGCCACGCAATGTGCCTGGCATGATGATGTCACTTCCATGTGACATCATTGCACCAATGATGTTGATGTGGGAGGGGGTTGTTCAGGGGTGGGGCTTCCCCTGCCAGCCATCTGGCTAGCAGCAGACTGGAGCTTCCAAAATTTGGGAAAACCCTGCTCTGACTGGGGGTCTGGCAACTCTAGCTGCATCACCAGCCACAGCAGCCTAGGCCTGTCTCACCTGCCAGTAAGTTCCCCCACCAGCCAGTGGGGGGTTGGGGCCCGGGGTGGGGGATCTCACACCCTCAGCTGGCAATGCTATACTAACACTAGTGCTATAGCAACATAATGTATTCTGGGTTTTATACATTCTGAACAGCAATGCGGCCTTGCCTCTAGGTCTCCCACTGCCCAGGACCTGGTCACCATGGGGACAGTTTACTGCCTTGTGCCCCCCTGGAGGAATAGTCGCTTGCCAACTGCCTGCCTTTCTCCTAGCACTCATTTTAAAATAGCCTATCCGAGTTGGTGGAAATCTATGTGGTACAGAGAACCTCTCCCAGCATCCAAAGTTATAAAGTTCTGATTAAAAAGAAAATGTTTATAAGCATACTTTTAGCATATCACCAGATCTGAGCAAGGTAGACAAAAGAAACTGGTAAAACACAATGCTCTGTCTCTCACACTATACATGTCATAAGTTTTGTCCTGGATCTTCCAGATCTTTTGTCGTAAATAAATTATTCTTTTTTTTAAGCACTGCAGTATTGTTCTCATAACAGAATAACAGAATAAGTTAGATCCAATCAGCTTTTCAGCTGGCATAAAAGGGAGGAGGGGGTCCCGTTGACCACCAAAAAACGCTGTGCTGGGGATCATGGGAAGTGAATGGATAAAAGCTACATGGGATGGGGGCTATAGGAAGGAGGGGAATTAAATGAGATTGACCGGGGAAAGCTCGCTGGTCCAGCCTAATATATGTTAACACAAGCTGAATATATCCATGCTTCCCACTATTCATATGGATATTAAAATGGATTCCGAACCTATGACTTTTCAACTGCTCATAACCTCTCCCAAGTAACAAGGGGGAACTGGGCACCACCCAGAAGCAAACGTTTCATAAAAATCTGATTACAAACTAGAGATTTTGCCATTGATAACACAGCTATTGTACAACATAGCTGGTCTTCCAAGGTTATATGTATAACTGATTACAAACATAAAATCATAGAATCATAGAGATGGAAGGGATCTCCAGGGTCATCTAGTCCAGCCCCCTGAACAATGCAGGAAATTCACAAACATCTCACCCCCTTCACACCCCCAGTGACCCCTGCTCCATGCCCAGAAGATGGGGAAAAAACCCTCCAGGATCCCTGGCCAAACTGGCCTGAAGAAAATTGCTTCCTGACCCCAGAGTGATGATTGGCATTTCCCTGGGCCTGTCAGAAAGGGCCACGAGAACTAAGTACTGATTCAACCCTTCCTGCCCTCCCTCTCATGATCTGCCTAAGTTCACAGAATCAGCATTGCTGTCAGATCCCTATCTATGTTTCTCTGTTTTAAATGTGTGGGGTTTTGCAAATTATTTTTGTAAATAATCTCTGTCTGTATAAGGCTGCACCTGTGCACAGGGTTTACTTCTAAATGATCTGTGCAAGGAGTCCAGCTAGCTAAATGGGAAATCCATCTTCAAGTTTTCTACACTGTGTTCAACACAATTAAATTTTACACTGTTTTCTGGGAAGCAAAACTTGTACCATAAGCAGTGGTTCCGATTTGAGTAATGGCTGCATTGGGGTAGATTTGCCTCAGTAATCTCTCATACTTTTTGCAAAAATTAACAATAAGAACAGCCATGCTGAATCAGGCCAGTGGTCCATGTAGTCCAGCATCCTGCTTCACACAGTGGCCAAACAGATGCATCCAGAATGTCCACAAGCGTCTTCTTGTCACCTGCCCCACTGGTAGTCAGAAAAATTCACAGAGGTTCCATTTAGTCATCCCAGTCAATCAACATTGATGGACTTGTCCTCCATCAATTGGTCAACTCCACCTTGAATGCCAACTAAACTAATGACCATTGATACATCCTGTGGCAGTGAATTCCATAAGTTAATTGAGAAGTACTTCCTTTTGCCTGCTTCTATATTAATGCCCAGATCTTCTGTTGCAGAATCCATGCTGCTCCCAGTTTTAGGAGGAAACATCAGGGAAAGTCCTTGGCTTCTGCATCTTCTGTTTGTTGGTCCTCAAGAGCAACTAGTTGGTGAAACCGGATGCTGGACTAGATGGACCACTGGTCTGATCCAGCAGGGCTCTTCTATACATTCTTATTTCTTATACATACACTGTGGGCACCTCCATGCAGAGAACACTAAAGCATATGGAGAGCTCTCTGGAAAAGATCTCTAAAAAGTTTCACCCATGAGAGGCTGATCCCCAAGAAAAGGTCTCTTGCCATGCTGTCCTCAGCCAAGTTATTCACTTCAAAGCCTATTGAATTCAATAGACCTAGAAGAGAGCAACTCTGTTTAGGATAGCACTGTTCACTATTAAGCACGGAAGACTACATTTAGAAGGGTCAAAGCCCTGCTGGCGCCGATGGATGAGACAGCATTTTTTGTTCAAGGTCAGGATGGTCATTGATTGTTCTCAAAAGAATGTAAACTTCAGAGAGGCACCAAGGAGCCTTCTGAGAAAGGAAAGATCTCCTTTTAAAGTGTGCAGCATACAAAGGGATTGCATTTACTGGGGACTGCAAAGGAAGGTGAGGCTCTTTGTGAGGGATTGCTTCCCGCGGATTCTCCACCTTGCCGGAATTATCATCTCTGTTATACCTTAAAATAGACCGCAGAATTCTCCCCCTTTCTGCTTTGTATGGGGAAAGCTGACAATTAGGGCAAGGAGGAGACTGAGCTCAGCAATGGTAGGGAACGATCACATCAGCAGGAAGTAGGAAAGTCAATCCGCCGAGGACAGGAGAAGAAAGAATAAATCAAGCGACAAGACCACGGGTGCCTCAATAAAACCAACCGTGCATTTACAGTAGGCACACTGGGATCCCCAATTAAAGGGCTGTTTGAATTAACCAAAGATAGGGAGAAATAGTATTTTAATTGATTTGACCTATTTAAAATGTCCTTTCCTTTGGCTTCTGAGATTACGTTAGAACGTGTGGCAGACGTAGGAAGCTAAGCCATACTGCGGCACTGAGGAGGAATCCCAGGCTTGGGGAATGGGGGAGCCAAGGTTTGGTTTTGTAGAGAATTTCAGGCAGCTAAAGACTGCCCTCAAAAGCAGAACACCATTTTTAAAGCAAACAAGGCGGAAATGCAATGGAAAGGGTGGCTGTAATTCTGAAGTGCTGTGTGCACACAAACTAAATTTATATACAGGGCTGTGTGGGTGGGTGTGGGTACTCACCAGTATTGAGTGTACCAGCATTTTGGGGAGATGGGCTCTCCCAAATCTTGAGGAGGACTTGGTGCAGCCTTATATATAAGTATTAGCACCTTTTTAACAAACAAACAAAAAAGCACTGTGCACACACACAGTATGCAAAAAACCTACTAGCACCATTTCCCAAATTTAATCTGGCTATTGCTTTAAGCCTCAGCAGTGGGAAAGGATACTCAGCATTTGACCTAAAAAATGGCATGGAAACAAAGAATTAAAAAAAAAATCCTTCCCCAGGTCTGCAACCCCAATACAGATCATCTCCACCCCCACAGCAGCTTTTTAAAGTGACAATAAATGGTCTAGGTACCAGCTACAGAACTCCAATGTAACATGGATTCAGCCCATGCACATTTATTCATTCACTCATTCATTCATTCCGGTTTTTTAAAATCCCACACTCCCCACGAATGGGCTCAAGGCGGGTCACAAAGTCTCAACAATAATAGTAAAATAATTAAAGCAGTAATAAAACAGCAGTCAAGCTTCGTGTTGCTGTGCTTAGTGTAGGCTCATCATAGAGCCAGTGATTTTAGCAGGGGAGGCCAGAGATGGATGGGAGGCCGGTAGTGGTTCTCTGTACCACATAGACCACCACTGTCTCAGACATGCTATTTTAAAAGGAGCACCAGGAGGAAGGAAAGCAGTTGGCATGCGGCTATTCCTCCAGGGGCGTGCAAGGCAGTAATCTGTCCCCGCACTGACCAGGCGTTGGGCAGCAGGAGACACAAAGGCAAGGCTTCAGGACTTGGAAAGGAAGCTGGGAGTCCTGACCCTCCCAATGGGGAGTTCTGGACAAAGGCCAGGTGGTGGCGGCAGTGGGCTACCTAAGAAAGGAAGAGCCACCTCTCCAGGTGATAAGAAAAAGGTAGGAGGGCTAGGTTGATTAGGGCCTGCAGGCCTGAGTAGGCACATTCCACCACAGGGAATAACATCATGGAGTCCACCTTCCAAAACAGTCATTTTCTCCAGGCGAACTGATATCTATTGCCTGAAGATCAGTTGTAATGCTAGGAGATCTCCTGCCATTACCTGGGGTGTAAGTGATACAAAAGATCAAACCGTACATAAGTAATGAAAAATATATACTCAACATTCAATGAGTATGATATTCTAAAACTATATAAATAGTATAATTTTTCAAAAACACAATATGATAGTCAGAAACTCAAAAAATACATGATCCAAATACAGAAACAATCCTATTAATCCTCTTTCAGAAATAGCCCAAGTCAAATTCCTCAAACAGTGAAAAATCCAAATATAAATATTTATAATTCCTCTTCAAGAAACTCTGTGGGTCTGATGTACATTAAGAATGAAAAATATGCTGTGTATTATTTAATAATAGTGTAGCTGGAAGCAAGGTGATACAGCAACTGGAAGCTGGTGGGGCTGTTGAGTGGATACACAAGCAGCAAGATGAGTTCTTCCACTCAATGCACCTTACAAATCATACTGAAAAGCATAATAGGGATGTGCAAAAAAAAGAATCATTTTTTCCAGCTCCATTGTAGCCTATGGGGACCATTATAATCGATGGGCCCATAGGCTGTAATGGAGAATCAGTCTGGGGGTATCTAGGGCTCTGAGGGGGCTGTTTTTTGAGGTAGAGGCACCAAATATGCAGCATAGCTGCTGGTCCCTCTCTTCTTTTCTTTTCTTTTTTTTCTGATAGAATTTTATTTTATTTTATTTTATTTTTTTAAAGTTCAGCATTACCTTCGCTCTCATTGTTGGAACTTCTCCCCATTGTCCCTCATTATGTGGCCAAAATGGAGTCCCTATGCAATGGCTCAGTGCCCATCCAAACAGCTGCTCCAGATGGAAGAGGAAATTGAAGAGAATTTATTTTCTGTGTACTGAGAATTTATAACCTACCTTGAGACGTCCTTCCCACCTTGGGGCTGTTTTGATCCTCCTGCCTTGAGAAGAATACATTCTGTCAATTAAGCTGTTTCCCTCTCAGTCCCTTTGGGTGTCACCTTCCACCAAGGTGTTAGGTGGTAAATTGTCCTGTTTCAACCAGAATCATTAGCATAACCAAGAGCTTGAATGCTCCAGTCCAGAAGTTGCTGTTGTTGTTCAGTCACACAGTCGAGTCCGACTCTTCACGACCCCGTAGACCACATCACGTCAGGCCCTCCTGTCTTCCGTTGTGCTCTGGAGTTTGCTTAATTTCATGTCTGTTGCATCGATAACACTGTTCAACCATCTTATCCTTTGCCGTTCCCTTCTTCTTTGACCTTCAGTCTTTCCCAGCATCAGAGTCTTCTCCAGTGACTGCTCCCTTCCCATTTGGTGGCGAAAGTATTTGAGTTTCAGCTTCATTATCTGGCCTTCCAGGGAACAGTCAGGTTTGCTTTTCTTTAGGACTGACTGAGTAGGATAAAGTAAAAAAGCCTTTTCTGTTTGTACCCTTAGAGGATGGACTGGCACCATTTTGAAGCAGGGTTGTCAGTTTCCAGTTGCAACTCATTTCCAGATGACAGAGCTCAGTTCCGCTTGAGAAAACGACTGCTTACAAGGGTGAACATTATGTTATTATACCCCATTGAAGCCCCTATCCACCCCAAACTGTACCACCCCCAAGGCCCACCCCAAAATCTCCAGGAATTTCCCAGCCTGGAGTTGGCACACCCTATTTTGAAGACTATTATCTCTGCTGAATTCATGCTCTGCCTCCAGGTTTGAAAAGTGTAAAGCCTCCAATGGGAAAACCAACAATGGCCGCAAGATCTCTTTCACACCTTTGGAGGATGCAATTCATATTCTCTTCCATTGTTATTTTAATCCATTCCAGTGTTGGTATCACTCTCTCTTCTTTTTGCTGACTTTGCAATGTTTTGATTCGCTCCAGTCTGTTTGTTGGGCTTTCACAAGAAGCGAAGGCATTTGTGTTTTGTAACCAGGTAATTGGAAGTAGGGAAATTGGCTCCTCTGTGAACTATTGAAGTTTTAAACATAGCAATATCAAGGTGGCAGTACTCTGTTGAGGGGGGGAAACTATTCATGGGAATAATGGCATTTTTACTCCACCAGTGAATGGGCGCTACCAGGTTGTTCAGGTGATAAAAACTACAGAATGGGATACATGGCAGGGAGGAGGGGAAGGGGAAACTTCCTCATAAAGCGGCACAAGATGGCAAAATGTAGTCACACAGAGTCTGTAGGAACATGCTACTTATTAATACGGTCCCCTTAGTAAATGAGAAATAAAAGCCCTAGCTACTGTGCTAATACTGCTAATCAGGGAAATGTTTCAAAAATAAGAACATCCTGCTATAATGGAAATGGCTCCCCAGAGTAAACTCCGTTAATGGACTATTTGTTAGGCGGATTTCATTTCTCTGCATTGTTGAGGTATGGAAACAACCATAATGTACCGTACATAAGAAAGACAGTGAAGCGAGGGTTGTGGATGCCGTGTTTGGCTCTGGGTGGACAGCCGTGCCGTGGAGTCTGACTCACTGACTGATTGACTGATTGATTTGAATTTATATCCTGCCTAGCCAGCACAAAGCGGCTCATCTCTGCCTCAGGGTTGCTCGGCTAAACTGATGCCATGAGGCCGATCCTTAGAGGATGGCCACCTGATCTCAATTGTACTGTTTTCACTTCAAAACATGTCGTTCCCAGCACCTGTCTGAGAGAAAATGCAAATGGCCCACTTTACAAACACAATAAAAAATATGTGGATGGAGCTCCAACTTTTGATGGAGGAGGGGGGCTGACAAAGAATGCCTAGGGCCAAACAGAATAAGAAGAAAAGGTTTCTATACCCCACTTTTCTCTACCTTAAGGAGTCTCAGAGCAGCTTACAATCTCCTTCCCTTCCTCTCCCCACAACAGTCCCTTTGTGAGATAGGCGGGGCTGAAAGAGTCTGAGAAAACTGCAACTTGCCCAAGGGCACCCAGCGGGCATCATGTGGAGGAGTGAGGAATCAAATCCTGCTCTCCAGATTAGAGTCTGTTTCTCTTACCAACTATACCACACAGGCGTAACTAGTATAGTATGTATGTATAGTATAGTATAATTTATTATAACAGTCATAGACCAGATTAGAAATAGCTAAGGATAAAATACAAGTCTGAGCTTAAATAAGGTGGAGCAAAATTAAACAACATGCTGCTCCACAGCCTCAAGAAGTGAGAAGCTTCAGGGGCAGCACTGATATGGGGTGACATCTTTTGGAGGAAAGATCATTGGAGACATTTTGGTAGTATTTGCTGTATTGGCAGCATGGGTACAAGCAGAGAGGCAAGTCTTACAGAGCAGCAGACCCACTAACTCAAATTGGGTCCAAGAAAGAGAGAGAGAGATCCTGCACCCTCCAGGAGTTTCAGCCAACTCATAGCAGTGACCGTAGGGTTGCCAGCTCTTACCTGGGTCCTGGCGGGGGGCTTACAGCCCAGCTCCTGGAGCCTTCTGGTGCACTGGGCATGTTGCACAGAGGGGTGCTCTAGCACTTGGGTAAAAAAACTCTATGGTCACCATAAAGTTTTTATCCAAATGCTAGAGCATCCCCTGCACAACATTCCCAGTGTGATAACGTCACTTCCAGGTGACATCATCGTGATTGGCACAACAGGGTTCTTCAGGGGTGGGGCCCTCTTGCTGGACAGCTGGACGACAGTGGATTGAGGGGCAAAAAACAGGGGAAAACCCACCCCCATCGGGAGGTTGGCAACTCTATGTGACCGTCCGCTTCTCTCTTTTCCAGAACCTGAACTGTACTTTCTTTTTGTTCTCACTCATGCATCGCTCCCTGTGGCCAAGAGGGGGGATCCTCCTTGAGCCCTGCTGGGCTGCTTAACCAGAGTCACCCACTGGAGGGGGATATCTATAATCAGGGCCAGTTTCATGTTTCATAGGGCCCCTGGCAGAGTGCCCAGGGGTCCCCTCTGCTCTTCTAACCACCACCAGGCCCACCCACATCCCCACCAGCCTTTGTGTCTTTCCTTCCCCTGCCTGCCTTCCCACTGACCGAATATCCTTTCCCCAGTGCTGCTGGGTGGGGCGTGCAGACGGGGACACGCACCACCACTGTACCCACCAGGCAATGTGTGGTTATGGGGGCTCTGCAGCAGTGACCCCTGCCAGAAACTGTGCTGCCCCATCTCACGGCATGTCGACACCAACCCTGTCTATCATCATTTATGAAGCACTGCTATTCTTTTTGTTAGCAAGGAACAACCTGTGCCGCAGCGATCAGTACCCAAGCTCACTACAGTATTGAAACAAAGTTGGGGAATATGACTGTTAAATCACGGATTAGGCTCAGGGCGAAACACGTGGACTCTCTCATTGTATTTTCACAGTTACTGTGTGTGGTAGATTAGGCCAAGAGAGAGCGTAATTGTCTAAGGTCACCCGACAAGCCTGACAGCCGAGTGGGATTTTGAACTGAAGTCTTCCCCGGAGTTGAAACCACATCGATTCTTTTGTGTGACTCTGTGGGAGAGCTGAGATACTCCGCAGTGCAGACACTGGATAGTCAGCCTAAGTACCTGTTTGGTAGCAGTACTCATTACAGTAATCTAACAGCAGAGGTGTCCTGAGAGGTACATTCTTCCACATGTGGTGGAAATGTAAGGGAATTTTAAAATTTTGGGGGAAAGTGCAGAAAACAATACTAGAGATATTTGATACAGAGCTACCATTGCTTCCAGAAATATTTTTGTTAAATATATTTCCAGAAAATATAAGAACAGATAGATATGTAATGACATATATATTTACAGCAGCGAGAATTTTGATAGCCAAAGGATGGAAATCGGAGATAATCCATACTGAAGAAGATTTAAAATACAAACTCATGGAAATGGCTGAGATGGACAGGTTAAATGTGGTTTGGAATAATAAACCAGAGGAAATTTTTTGGAGAAATTGGGAAGAAGTTTATAATTGGTTAAATATCAAAATAGTAAATTAAGACTCAAATGTGTAACCACAAGCCGAGAGAAAATATGAATTATGCTGTAATGTATTCAATTGCAAAAATCGACTTGCTCTATATTGCTATAATGTATACTTTGATGAAACGTAATAAAAATGTTATTTAAAAAAAAATTCTGAGTCATGTACAGCTAGTCTGTGAATTTGTCCAGAGTATACAGTCTGCTATACAGTCCCTTGCAAACCCACTCTTGTCTCACACACATCTCAGTAAAAGATACCACTTCTGCTTTGGGGGAGAAAGGAAAAATACAAAATACACTGTAATGCAACATCTGGAACAATCTCAAACAGTGGTGGTAGTAGGAAGGGCCATTAGGTTGCAGCTGACTTATGACAACCCCAGTGGGTTTTCAAGGCAAGAGGCAAACAGAGGTGGTATCCCATTGCCTGCCTCTGCACAGTGACCCTGGACTTCCTTGGTGGTCTCCCATCCAAATACTAGCCAGAGCTAACCCTGCTTAGCTCTTGAGATCCATCCAGGACAGGATTTTAAACATTATCCTTAACTAATACATTAGAATAGATTCAGGTAGGTAGCCTGAGTGTGAGCTAGCTCACAGTTTTTTAGCCTCCGGCTCACACACTTTTGTCTTAGCTCAGGAAGGATGGCTCCAGAGCCAACTAATTTATGCTGTAGCTGAATGGTTCGCTCACAACTTTAATGCCAGTAGCTCACAAAGTAGAATTTTTGCTCACAAGACTCCACAGCTTAGAGGGGGCATTGGTAGCTGTGTTGGTTTGAAGCAGCAGTACCAAGTTTGAGTCCAGTGGCACCTTCTGAAGAAGAGTGTGCGCGCACGAAAGCTTATACCCAGAATAAAACTTTGTTGGTCTTAAAGGTGCCACTGGACTCAAACTTTGTTCTAATACATTAGACGCTTGTGCGTGCTTGAAGAGTAGAAACCTGGGCCTTTGATAGTAAGAAATCTAGGCTGTTTGTCATGATACAAAATCCCCGCCTGGAACGCCATTTGTAAAAGGGTTTTTTTTAGCATGTGCAAAGGCAATCAATGGGATCAGAAGAATTCTAAAAAGTTGCATCCTGCAGCACAGAACAAGAGGCTGGAAAGAGGGAAGCACTGGCTCAGATGTTGTCCCCAATCGCCACCTCCCAGGCTTGCTACAGAAGTCGTTTCATTTCCCCCAGTTCGCCTTTGTTTCCTTTGTGACCGATGTGTAATTTATTTATCTAGAGAGAAGTTTGTCTTCCGTGCACCAGCTGCTGTTAAAGGAACACTGCCTCGCCTTTCCCCTCTGTGGGTTTTATGGCTCCAAGGGAACGTGCGAGCTGCCAGCTCAGCATGGAGCCCTGCCTGGAAAGAAAGCAAGATGCTTCTCACTCTCCAGTCCATCCATCTAGTCTGTGCCGCTGATGCTCCTTACATTCATTTTGTTTCATTTATTCATTTGTATCCCACCTCCCTCCCCGAATGAGGACCCAAAGTGGCTTACAACAACCAAAATACAATACTGCAAAAACAAAGCGGGGAAGTGAAGGTGGAAGACTTCTAAATGCAGGCCAGATTTCTCCCCTCACCCCACATGAACACAGGAAGCTGCCTTCTACTGAACCAGATCCTCGGTCCATCGAAGACAGTATTGTCTGCTTAGACTGGCAGCTGCTCTCCAGGGTCTCAGGCAGAGGTTTTGCACCTCACCGACTGCTAGGGTTGCCAGGTGCTTACCGGCTGCCAGCGGGGGGTACCAGGCTGCCCCCTGGGATCATCTGGTGTGCACCCGACATGCCCAATGCAATAGCTTCACCTGGAAGTGACATCATTGCACCGGTCACGTTCTTCAGGGGACACTCTAGCATTTGGCAAGAAAACCTCTATGGTCGGATGTGACAGGGCTCATCTGGGGTTAGGCTCCCCCAGCTGGCCAGCTGGCTGGCAATGGATTGGAGCCCAAAACAGTGGGGAAACCCTACCCCCATTGGGGGGGTGGCAACCCTACCCAGTGCCAGATCCTTTCCACATAGAGAGGGTGGGGATTGAACCTGGGACCTTCTGCATCCAAGCAGATGCTCTACCACTGAACCACATTCCCTATCTCCTTTCTGTTGGGCTAGTCTATGACCCTCAGGTTGAAAAACTTGTGTCCCCAGACAATCCAGGTCTTAAAAATCTGCGCAGTAGAGAGACAAACAGCTTCGATTTCACAAGCTGGCAGCCATCTTCCCACAGCTCTCCCTCCTGCTGGAACTGTGTGTCAGTTCCCAAACACCCCTTTCTGCTGAAGGTATGATTTAGCTTCTGCAAGGAGTAAGTCCAAGCACTCTTCACTTTAGTAGCACCCCAAAATCACACGTTCTGCGCACTACCTGGTCTCAAAATGAACCCAAAATGGTTCTGCTATCTATCACAGAATATGAATGCCAACAAACACAGACCAGAGTCATGTCTGGGCTGCAGTTCTGGAAGGTGTCCACTAATGACCCCTATCCTCACCTTGAAACCATGCAGAATGGCAATAATGGGTCTCCAGGTAAAGACATTGTTCCACCTTAAAGTAATCATTTTCCCACCTGGCCTGACCTTCCCTGACCTATCTACCATAACCACTTAACAGCTTTCAGCCATCCCTGGCAGCTTCCCCTCCCAACAACAGAGGGTCATCAAGCAACCATTAGCTCCATTCATGAAAAATATCACAAGATATTTCCTGGGAACACTGTTCAGTCTTCCCCCAACACCTTGGCCGAGGACAGACTGGCAATGTAAAGCGGGGGCAAAGTGGAGGGAACTGGTGCGTTCACACTGCCGCCTCCGGATGCCTCCCGCTTCTTCCGGTTCACACTCTTTGGAAGCGGGAGGCATGCGGAGGACGGCCCCTGAACACCGGTTTTACCCGGTGTCCTGTTAAAGCGGATGGAAAGCGACTGGGAGACGGGTAAGTGCGAAATGGAGCCGAGGGACAGATGTGCATGTCTGAACGGGCTCTTTTCTTCCACTTCCGACGCGGGGCTGCCCCACTTTACATTGCCAGTTTGTCCTCGGCCCTTGTTTCACCTCTAGCTAATTCCATCAGGTACTGTTTCATAGGTGCAATCATTTCACCATGCCCTCAGGTATCATTTTGCCCTATAACTGGACACGCTGAGCCCTATTGGGGTGTGTGTGTCTTGGCTGCCTACTGACAGCTCATCCCCAAACTTGTTTGGGTCTCCTTCTGCCCTCGCTGTGTGGAACACTGGTTTGTTTCACAGCCTCTTCTCTGCAGACCTCAATTCTTCTGGACTGGTAATTATAATTTCCCCAACAATCTCCTTCTATTCCCACTCCCACCTGTATTTCTGTTAGCTTGTGTGTGTGTGTGTGTGTGTGTGTGTGTGTGTTGTTGTTTTTGCTGGGTGCTTTTAATTACGTATGTGCGTGATTTATTGGTATTTTCCTCTTTCAATAAAAAGAACCTTTCTTGGTTAAGCCACTGCCTAGTTGATTTTTGAGAGTTTCTCCAAGGAAAAATCTTGCTGTTACCCCCTCTCAAAGCTGTCTCCTTCACTAATTCCCAATATAGCGATAACCACAGTAATGTACAAACAAAGGGAAAGTCACTGTTTAATGCAGATAATTAATCATAAACAATATAAAGATAAACGTAATATAATAGCCCAACAGGGTCTATATGTGTAATGAACAACCCGACAGGGTCTACATGCAAAATATATAGGTCTCTCTTATACAGAATATCTTCAAACAAAGACACATAATCTTCAGACGAAGGACAAAGATGCCGGCTTTGATCCTCCGTTTCGTCAGGAGCTTCTTCACCTTAAACCTCCTCAGAACAAGAAATCCAATTTCTATTACATTCAAAGAAGATTATTCCAAAAGTAAGAGCATTGATGGGCAACCGATCCATAAGGAACACAGCCTCACATAGTGGGCATGTCCTTCGTCTGAAGATTATGTGTCTTTGTTTGAAGATATTCTGTATGAGAGAGACCTATATATTTGGCATGTAGACCCTGTTGGGTTGTTCAATACACATATAGACCCTGTTGGGCTACTATATTACGCTTGTCTTTATATTGTTTGTGATTTATTATCTGCGTTAAACAGTGACTTTCCCTTTTTTCCTTCACTAATTCCCCCAGTTAAATAGGAGACACCCCCCGATATGGAAACATCTGATCTTTGTGATCAGCTAGAAGTTCATAGGAAATTTATTAGGATGTTCTCAAGCCTGTCTAATTCACTGGAAAAAAGATAAATTATGGAGGGGTTAAATTTGTTGCAAACAAATAAACAAGAGTCTTTGTTGTATCATAAAGACTAACATATTTATTGTGGCATACATTTTTTATAAGACACAGCCCACTTGTTCAAAATGCAACAAATTGGTTACCTAAGTAGATAGACAGGTATAAAGACTCCGAGCACAGTTGAAGGGGGGAAAGCCTCTGTTATTATTGTTACTTTACCCTCAGCCCAAGCAACACAATCAGATCCATTAAACACATTTTGTATTCATTGGACTGGATCCTGTATTTCTTTGAGCTGTTGTTGATGTGTTTTGCATCTCATCCAGTTTTCTTCTGACCTTTGCAGTTAGAAAGAAGATCACTGGGAGTTTATTATGACCCTACCCCCAAGTCTATGAATGCAAAATCCAATCAGTGTGGGTGTGACCCACTCCCTACTAGCTGCCATGGGTGATGAATAGACCTAGTCAGATTAAGAGTGTCAATGAACTCCTAGAGAGAGAGAATTACCTTCTTGAGCAAGCAAAAGTCACTTCCAGGAATGGCTGAGACCAGATCCCACAATGTTAAATTTCCTGATGAACTCCTGTGGTGGTGCATGGAAGAGAAATTCTCTGACTGCTACAATTTCCTAGTCTAGGCCTTGACAAAACCCTTTTAAGCTTTTACTTTGAGTGTTCTGGGAAAACTGTTCCCATAGCATTAAAATACTGGCCCAAAATCCTTACAAAAGATGTCTGTGGCCACAGCAAATTAAATCCTGAGATCCAACAGCCTCTGGTTCCAAACTCTGCTTGAGTCAAATTCCAAACTCAGCTTGAATTTATTTTCTAAAGAGCACTGAGGGCGAAGCTGCATTCCACTGGAGCGTCCTGTTTCAGTATTGCTCATATCTTTTACTTGTATACCGGTTCTTTGTAGAACTGCTAGTTTTTACAGTGTTAAGCTTGTCAACCTCTAGGTGGAACCTGGAGATCTCCTGCTATTACAATTGATCTCCAGACAACCAAGATCAGATCACCTGATGGCGGCTTTGGAGGGTGGTCTCTCTGGCATTATAACCTGCTGAGGTCCCGCCCCTTCCCCTACCTCACCCTCCCCAGGCTCCACCTCCAAAATCTCCATGTGTTTCCTAACCCAGATCTGCCAACCCTATTAGTCTCTACTGCTTTCTACTAGTGTCCAGCTAAAAGGTAGGTGATGTGAAAGACCTGAGACCTTGGAGACCTACTGCCGCTCTGAGTGGACAATACTAACCTTGATGGACCATCGGTCTGATTGAATATAAGGCAGCTTCATGTGTTTCTGTTTTGCAAAGGAAGCACGGATGACTGCAGTACCAAGAAATGGGTAATCACGGTGAGTAAAGAACTGGGGAAATGTGTCTTCCATGTGGACCTATGTCACTTCTCTGTTGCTACGGTTGCCAGCCAATGGGATGGGGTGGGGGGAATGAGTACTTGAAAGTGACATCCTGTTGGCTGGACTGGGAAGATACAGACTTTCCTGTCTACATGGCTTTCCTGTGATCTTTCCCA
The DNA here is from genome assembly GCA_029233225.1 of Lepidodactylus listeri. NCBI lineage: Eukaryota > Metazoa > Chordata > Lepidosauria > Squamata > Gekkonidae > Lepidodactylus > Lepidodactylus listeri. The sequence continues at coordinate 20,736,873 of JARCFY010000016.1, forward strand.
AAACATCCCAGTGAAGCAGGTTTGGGAAAGATCACAGGGAAGACGAGAAAACCAGGAAGTACGTGGAAGCACCACAATGCAGTGGGAAAGCAGGATAAAAGTCCACTTCCCAGCAGCATCTGAACGGGGGCAACCAACACCTGTATAAGTGACCCATGACCAAGCGAACAGCCAAGATGGTGCACCCCTCCTGGCTAAGAATATGGAAGAATGGTCAGTTGGCAGTTGCTTGTTATCGCTACAGCAGGATTACCTAAACTCCCAGCCTGATCTCATCTCAACCTACCCCAAATACCAGGTCTAGAATAAAAATGGACGGTGGCGGAGGGGGGGGGGTTAGAATATGCAGTATACGTGTGTGCTAAGTGCCATCAAGTTGCTTTCGACCCATAGCGACCCTATGAATTAATGACCTCCCAAAAGTCTTGTTAACAGCCTTGTTTAGGTCTTGTAAACTGAGGGCTGTGGCTTCCTTGGTTGAGTCAATCCACCTCATGTTGGGTCTTCCTCTTTTACTGCTGCCTTCAACTTTTCCTAGCATTGTTGTTTTTCCCCAGGGACTTGTCTTCTCAGAATGTGATCAAAGTACAATGGCCTCAGTTCATTCATTTTAGCTTCTAGGGAGAGTTCAGGCTTGATTTGATCTAGAACAGGGGTGTCAAACATAAGGCCCAGGGGCCAGAACTGGCCAATCCCGGGCTCCTATGTGGCCAGGGAGCAATTAGTTCAAGGGAGAGAACTGCTGGGGGGGAGTGGGCGGAGCCACTCCGATTGTGGCTTTAACAAGGCAAAACAAGCTTGTCTGCAGTAGTCAAGCAGAATGGGAGCATGGTTCTCCAGTCCACCCGTGTGGGTTTTCTGTTGCACCCTCCTCCCAGCCCATGGGACCTTGCAGTGAGGACACACCAACTCGGAGCTTACCAGCTACTGTCCTTCATACAGTCTCTCTTTCCAGCACCTGGCATTGCATTTTATGGCACACATGGCCGGGCTTACCAAAGTGACATTTTTGTCAGATCTAGATCTCTTAACAAATGAGCTAATACACCCTTATCTAGAGCCCACTTATCTGTCTTTTTCGGCAGTCCATGGTATCTGCAAAACTCTCCTCCAACACCACATTTCAAATGAATCTACTTCTCAGTTCATTGTCCATTTTTCACATCCATCTATAATAATAGGGATTACTATGGTATGAATTATCTTGCTCTTTGTTGCCAGCGACACATCCTTACACTTACGAATCTTTTCTAGCTCCTTCATGGCTGCCCTTTCCAGGCTCAGTCTCCTTCTGATTTCTTGGTTGATGATGGAAACAAGCAATAGAAAATCTTGAACAATTTCAATTCCTTCTTCATCAGCCTTGAAGTTGTGTGATTCCCCAACAGTCATTACTTTTGTCTTCTTGATGTTCAGCTGTAAGCCTACCTTTTCTGCTTTAACCTTCATCAGTAGTCATTTCAAGGCTTCACTCTCCAGCAATTTCAATTTATTTACAGAATAGAATCCTGATTTGAATTTCCCCCCCCAACATACCAAAATAACATGGACGGTACATATAAGAATATTTTAGAGAGAAACATCAGCACTTAACACTGTTTTACATTTAAAGTAATCATCAGATCCAGAAAGTATTCTCTGAAGTTTCAAAAGCGCAATGTCAAAATATCAGCATTCAAGAACTAGCCCTATAAAGAATGTTACTGGATTTCTAATTGGTGTGAAATTTTGTTATGGGACCAGCTTGACCTCTTTTTCCATCCTAGAATTTGATTCCACAAAAACAGGCCAAAACTAGGGCTGCGTTCACAGTCACTAAATAATCCACTTTCAATCCACTTTCCAACTGGATTTTGCCAGTTCACACACAGTAAAATCCAGTTGGAAAGTGGATTATTTAGTGTGTGAGTAACCACAGCCTAGTATTCTTGTAGCACTACTACTACCTGATGTATATTTATAAAAGAGTTCTTTTCAAAGAGATGATTGGCAAACAATCTACTTGGTCTGAACTTCCTTTACATGTTCACTCTGTATCACAGTAGAACAATAAAATGCACACACTATATATTATTTCTGACATATAATGAAATGATCTTCCTGCTTGTGAAGTTTACAATAGAGAACAGTGGGTGCCATAGTGCCTGCGCTGCATTTGCGCAGGATGTTGATAGTTAATGGGGAAGGCACTCTGGACATGTTCAGATGTACTATTTGCATTGTTACTTCATATATTTCAAGATTTGGCTCCTGCACTGAGAACGGAGTCTAGGACTGAACCATGGCAACAAACAAAGGAGCCCTGTTGGACAGCTCTCCAGCATAGATGGAAATACCAGCCTATTGTTCCTTTCCCCCACTCCTCCCAAGACTCCTTTTCAATAGAATCTGAGACAAGCTTACCCAACATTCCAGAAACAAAATCTGCTAACATTAAAACACATACACGCTTTTTAAATTTCTTGGCATGAATTGAGCTATTAAGGGCTTTAAAGGTGGTTTCTGCACTACGGCTGTTTGGTTGAATTGTTGATTTGTACAAATTCCTTTTTGCTTCGAAGACATTTTGAATCAGAATCCCTACTGTGTGGTACGTTGCTGGGGGAGGAGATTAAGACGCAATTAACTCCCATCCCCAAAACACACACAAACAGGAAAACAATACAAAGAACCAAATCAGGAAATTAAAATGAAAAGCCACAGGGAGTTGAATGCAGCTCCCTCCCTCCCTTATCCCTACACTTCTTCAGCTATTTTGACAAACAACCTTTCCCCCACACACACACCGTCCCTTCTTTTGATTATTCCCCTCCATATTGCCTCTGTGAAGAAATGCATTTTTTCTTTGGAGGTTTGAAATGAGCAAAACCTTCACTCTTGAGTTTTAAGAGTTTTTCCCCTCTCTCTGGGCTAGGGATGCCAGCCCCGAGGGGGTTCCCTTGTTTTGGGGGGCTTTGATCCACCTCTGGCCTGCTGGCTGGCGAGGGAAACCCCACCCCCAAACAGGGAAGTCATTGTGTGATGCCTCCAACACAATGACATCACTTCCAGGTGATGTCATCGTGCTGGGGATGTCACACAGCGATGCTCTGGTTTTTGGGCAAACTTGATGGTTTCGAAGGGGGAAAAAACATAGCGTTTTGCCCCAAAACCAGAGTGTTGCGTGCAGCGTTGCCAACGTGATGGTGTCACTTCTGGGTGATGTCACTGAGTCAGAGACATCTCGTGCGATGTCTCGCCCACCCATGGAACACCCCCCAAATAGCCCTACTGCAATGTCAAAGGGGCCTGGCAACTCAACTCCGGGAAGAGAACAGGCAGGAAAGGGGGAAGACAGTTCAGTTGCTTTACAGACTTATCTCAGGCCACCTTCATACAAATGCTAATAGGTCTAGACCATGGGATGGTCAAGCTCCCCTCCCCTTCTCCAAGCTTCAGGAAGGAAGATTCAGAGACTTCAGGAAAAGCTTCAATGACCTGGCCTGACCTGGTCAGTGAATGGGGAAAAGAGAGGAGATAAAACTCCTGGAAATGAGGAGGAGGGTCTCTTTGGTATGGAGTTCATCAGAACACACAGAACTCTTAACTGAGGTCTGGAGGAGGCAGCCAATTTAACCAGGAAACTTCGAGGCAGAGATCTGTAACTTCCTAAGCTAAGGAGCCTTTCTGATATTTTAACATTTGGTAGGGCATGTATAGAGAAAGGGACAGAGAAGTTGCGTTTTACCCATTTCTTTTGCATCCCTTGCTCAATCTGGTGCTGTGCTAAAAGTATGTGAACATTTTCTTTTTAATAAATACTTTATAACTTTTGATGCTGGTAGTGGTTCTCTGTACCACATAGACCTCCACCATCATGGACATGCTATTTTAAAAGGAGCACCAGGGGGAACTGGCTATTCCTCCAGAGCTGTTTTCTCAAGAGCAGTCTTTGAAAGAGCTGTCAGCCCCACCTACCTCATGGGCAATGCTCCCTCTAAACTGTGGAGTCTTGTGAGCAGAAACTCTACTTTGTGAGCTATTGGCATTGAAGTTGTGAGTGAGCAATTTGGCTACTGCATCCATTAGTTTGCTCTGGAGCCATCCTTCCTGAGCTAAGACAAAAAGGTGTGAGCCAGAGGCTAGAAAACTGTGAGCTAGCTTACAACTTTGAGGGAACACTGCATCCAAGTACTAACCAGGGCCAAACCTGCTTAGCTTCCGAGATCTGATGAGAGCAGGCTAGCCTGGGCCATCCAGGTCAGGGCAAATGTTGTTTACTGTAAACATAAAGTAACGATCCACAGTCTCCACCACTATGGGTCCCAATGCAGACTTTGGTTGCTGCACTACATATGTCCTATTTACTGCCATTGTCTGGAAAGGCACAACCGCAAAAAGCACTTCCGACACAAATTGGGCTCTGTCGAATCAGCCTCCTTGCCAAACTCTTCCTCCCCAACAACACACCGCTGTCTCCTTTTATGATCATTGCTAAATACTGGGTTCTTGCATGTAGAATCAGAGATCCAGCATAGTGAACAACTCAAGTTTATTACACACTAACACAAGACAAAGCACACGACAAATGGCCAACATATATACAGACCCACAACAATGCTTAACCACACCCCACTGTCCTACTGGAGGGTCTGAATTTCCCTTTGGAGTGCTATTGGTGTTTACTAGAATCCTTGGCCCCTATTGTGTTCAGGGACCAAGCTCGGGACTAAAGTCACTAGCCCCCTAGTGGCACTCAGCAGACTCAACAATAATGAAGCCAAGGGGAGAGTCTTTAAACCCCCATTTCCTGTCAAAATCCATTTGCATGTTGACATCCTCATCCGATTTCTGATCTGTGTTTTTGGCTCCTGGGGGGGGGGGGGGAAGCATCTGAAAAGCCATGTTGATTGATGATTTCAATTACGTTGACATACCAACTGTTCTTTAAAAGAACAGGGAAGCTTTTGTATTTAAATGGAACAAATTAGGCCATCTTGATTCTAGAACAATTGCCGGATGCTTAATCACCCCAGGTAATCATTCTTGGTGACAAAAGGGCACGGGGACCCAAACCGCTGGATCAATTGGATGTGCCTTTTCCCATGACAGTTGAGTGAGTAATTTTTTTCCACATTGCTTTCCTTTGCAGCTGCCTGGAATTTAATTGAGAGAACAATGCGACTATTGGATTGGGTTAGTTTCACAGGCACACTTACCATCCTCCGTAGATTTAGGTCTTCATAATGCTCCTGATAAGACACAAATATGCTTCAGTGCAGCTCTTTTTCTGATAATGTACTTAAGTACCATTGCCTTTCAGAAGGAGATAGCTTTCCTTTTACTGTACCAATCACTTCACCATTTGAAGTAAAATTAAACCAGCCTCTCTTTTCCTGTGAGATTTGGCAGCAGGCTGTGAGAGAATGGATCTGGCTTAGGCCACTACCCCTACAAAATTTTTACTAACTTGCCAGCATTCGGGGATGGCCCAACCTATTAGGCAGTACAACAGTACAAGCAGTGGCTTCGACAGCCGGTGTGGTGTAGTGGTTAAGAGCAGCAGACTCTAATCTGGAGAATCGGCTTTGATTCCCCATTCTTCCACATGAAGCCAGCTGGGTGACCTTGGGTCAGTTACAGCTCTTTCAGAGCTCTCTCAGCCCCACCTACCTCACAGGGTGTCTGTTTTGGGGAGAGGAAGGGAAGGTGATTGTAAGCCACTCCAAGACTCCTTTGGGTAGTGAAGAGCAGGGTATAAAACCAACAACAAACTGCCTAATCTTCCTCATCTGTTTCCAAGGGGCTACTCCATAAAGAAAGTGCAACCACAGAAGAGGCCCAGGAATACAGAGAGGCTGATTTAACCTATGAAGGGGTAACTCACAAGCCCAGGGGTCTGTTGGAGCGGGAGCGCACAGGAGCGCAGCTCCAGGAGTGAGGAGCCCAGGTGGCGGGCACATGACCAAGCCTCGCCCCCTCCTCGGCTTCCCCGAGCAGTGCAGAGGTGCAGCGCCCCGGGGAAAGCCCTGCTAGGGTCTTTATTGTTTTTAATGTTTTGTTTTAATATTGATACTTTTTTCATTGTTCCTTTTATGACTGTGTGCTGCTTTTCCAGAGACTTACTCAAGGTGGCATATAAATTTTCTAAGTATACCATTTTTTATCTGGGCACTTGGGTCTTGTAACAGTGATTGTTCATTTGAAGCTCTTGCTTCACAACAGATTTTCTTCATTTATACCCCCCTTTCTCCCACAAAGAGACCCAAAGTGCCGTACATAGTTCTCTTTTCTTCCATATTATCCTCACACCAACCCTGTGAGGTAGGTCAGGTTAAGAGAGTCTTGATTGGTCACCCAGCAAACTTCCAAGGCGGAGTGGGGATTCACATCCGGGTCTCCCAGATCTGACCCTCCTACCACTGCTCCACATGGAAGAAGCGAGGGGGGAAAGAGGGGAAGGGGGAAAGGAGGCACAGCATCAAGTGGCACAGGGATGGGGCACGTGGCTGCCATTCCCTCTTGCTCCCCATGTGGAAGCAGCCTAGCATGGCTACCCCTCTGGGATTAGTTCACGAAGGTAGTGCTCCACTCTCGCCATCATTCCAGTTCCTTGTCTTTGCGGATTTTCTTGCCTGAACGCATCCTTCTTCAGTGACTAAAAACCGGATCACCGCAAGTGCCTCGCTTAATTCGCTTGAGAGTTGCGTTTGACCTCTTTGCAGATGCATCACACTGTCAGCTCACATTCTTCTTGTTCTCTGTGGATATTTCTTTCCTCTTCGTCTTTTCCCAGCTGTTAAGCCCCCTGGCTAGTTAACAAACAAAAAATTGTATTGTTTGTCTCTGGGTGTGCAGCCTTAATATGGCTGAATTTTGTTCCATTTTTATTGTTTCCTTTTGCGGGGGAGGGTGAAACCTCTAATGCCTCCTACCTAAGTTGCTGTTCTTGACCCATGTAGCAGTGTGTTGTAGTTCATGCAGTCACCCACGACTTTCAGTAGCAGCAACAACCGGGGGGGGGGGGGGGAAGGGCTCCCGGAAAAGGACATGATCACTTCTCCTGTTCTGAAAACATGAGGCTCATTGCATAGCTATAATATAATATGTCTGTCTCGATTTTCTTCCAATCTTTGCCTTACAAGGGACCGGTGTGTTCCAATCAGTGCTGGGGCGGGGTCTGATTAATTTTTGTCTATCTTGTCAAAGGGTGTTTTTTGGCATCTCTATCCCAGCAGCACTCTGTGATTTCTTTTGTGTGCAGCACTCTCTAATCTAATAGGTCTGCACCATCTCCTGATGGCTAAAAAAAAGGACACAAATTGCAAACCTAGGTTTCCTTCCATCATGATATGAAACATCTTTTATTCCCCCCACCAGACACACTTTGTATGGATCATCCAACCAAAAGAAGAGTCTGAGAAAGTCGAAAGCTTGCTCCTTGCTTGGTGGCAAATTGGCTGCTTCTAAGAAAAGGTGTTGCATGGTTTTTGTCTGGGGGATTCCCCTCCCATGAATCAATACCTATTCTTGTGTAATCTTGGCCTTGAAATGATGTTGTTGTTCAGTTGCACAGTCGAGTTCGACTCTTCACGACCCCATGGATCACATCACGCCAGGCCCTCCTGTCCTCCACCGCCCTTTAGAGTCTGCTCAATTTCATGTTCGTTGCATCGATGACACTGTCTAAGCATCTCATCCTTTGCCGTCCCCTTCTTCTTTGACCTTCAATCTTTCCCAGCATCGGGGTCTTCTCCAGTGAGTGCTCCCTTCTCATTTGGTGGCCAGAGTATTTGAGCTTCAGTATCTGGCCTTCCAGAGAACTGTCAGGGTTGATTTCTTTTAGGTTTGACTGATTTGATCTCCTTGCAGTCCAAGGGACTCTCAAGAGTCTTCTCCAGCACCATCATTCAAAAGAATCTATTCTTCGGCACTCAGCTTTCCTTATGGTCCAGCCCTCACAGCCATACATTACTACTGGGAATACCATCGCTTTGACCATACAGACTTTTGTTGGCAGGGTGATGTCTCTACTTTTTATTATGCTGTCTAGGTTTGCCATCGCTTTCCTCCCAAGGAGTAGGTGTCTTTTAATTTCATGGCTGCAGTCACCATCTGATACTATACTTTTCAATAAATGTGTCTGTGGTTGCTAGCTTTGGGTTGGGAAATAACTGGAGGTTTTGAGGGTCGAGTCTGGGGACAGTGGGGTTTGGGGAGGGGAGGTACTTCAGTGCCACAAAAGCCACCTTCCAAAGTGGCCATTTTCTCTATTGCATGGAGATCCATTGTAATTCCAGGAGATCTCCAGGTGCCACCTGGATGTTGCCAACCCTAAACCTGTCCAGATTTTATTAGGGGGCATGGTTTCTTTGTCTTTAACCAGTTCCTTATGGTAAATGAACTGACACCTTTTTTTTCAAGGGGTTGCTCCACACCCTATATTTTTGCTCAAATCACTCCATCTTTCTTCTGAACTCAGTTGCAAATGGAGAAAAAGGGGTTTCACACTGCATGTAATCAAGTGCGACACGCCCCATAACAATACAGCCCCATGGGCAAATTCCTACTGCGTGACAACTTGGAAGGAAGCAAATCCCCTTCAACAAAGGTCCAGCTACTTTGCTCCTGAGGTTTCCTTGCTTTTGTCTATCTGTTTTTGGTTTCATTGTTTTTGGTTTCATTTGGTTTCATTTCCTTGGTCATCATGAATCAAAGACAGCAACAGACCTTAGGTGCAGGTGGGGGCTTTTTCTGATATCAGCAGCCACAGTCATGTCTCATCATTATTATTTTATTGTTTACCATCATAATAAAGCCATTATATATTATTAATAACAATATATTTTAAAAGAACGATGACTCTGGGAAAGTACAAAGTGCAGTACACTTGAATCTCTCAGAACAGGAGCCAAATCATTTATATTCAGAGGTACAAGCACCCTCAGGGGCAGCGTGGGGGAACCAAGTTTGAACTCTCTGCCGTGGAAGTTTGCTAGGTGACCTTGGGCCAGTCAGACACTCCCAGCACAATCTACCTCACAGAGTTGTGGTGAAGATAAAATGGAGGAGAGGAGAACAACATAAACTGCTTTGGGTCCCCACTTGGGAGAAAGATAGAGTATAGATGAAGCATGTCAATAAAAGAAATGTCGATGTGTTTTGAATGTCCACACAGCACAGTCTGACTTTGCAGTAGCATTTGAAGTCTAAAAAAGAACCCAACCACCCCTAATGCACTAGGAAAACAGACAAACAATCCAGAAAATCCCAGAGTGCAGTGGGGTGACGGCAGGACCAGATGGACAATGCAGAATAACAGACTGAACAATTCAGGGCACTTGCAGTGGCTAGTCTGGAACCCAATGTGTGTGGGGGGGCGGGGACTTTTCAGTTTTATTACTTATGGATTTCTTTTCTTTTTTAAAAAAAAATGTACTCCTATGAAATGTTCTATTATTATTTTTTTCAGAAACTGAAATAAGGGCAAGCATACAGCTTAACGCAAGTTGCAAAGTCAAAGGCATTGAAGGGAGAGGGGGAAGCATTGGAATATAATCCTAAATGATGTGTGACTGACAGCTACAAAAATAAAGGCAACTGCGTCCCCAGTGAGATGACTAACATCCTCTTAGAAGTGAAGCTACCATACCCTAGAGGAGCTGGCACAAAAGACAGATGTGAGCACTCAGATAGATTGTTGACCTTCATCCAGCACTTTTTTGAGAGAGAGAAGAGAAAGGAGGAGGAGCATGTCTTTAGCTGCTGGCAGGCAGCTGTGCCCAACCACTCGACGGCCACTGAGGAACCAAGCAACACACCGAAGCCCCCAGTACAACAGCCCCCCACATGCACACACATACATAGCCCATAAGAAGCTTTTCACTTTGTACCTGCCTGGAAACTGCACAGTGACATTCATCAAGTCCTCTCCTAAATCAGCCTGTAGTAGATGTTCTGGATGCTGTGAAAAAGGGTTGCCAGCTCCAGCTGGGGAAATTCCTGGAGATTTGGGGGCAGAGCCTGGAGAGGGTGGAGTTTCTCACAATACAAGAACTCGTGGGCACTCTATGAAGTTGCTGAGCAGTTGGGTTAGAAAGGATTAAAGGAAGTACTTCTTCACCTAAAGAGTGATTAACACATGGAATCCACTGCCACAGGAAGTGGCGGCGGCTACAAGCATGGACGGCTTCAAGAGGGAACTGGATAAACATATGGAGCAGAGGTCCATCAGTGGCTATAAGGTATAAATAGGAACTCTCAGTCTGGGGCAAGTGATGCTCTGTGTTCTTGGTGCTGGGGGGGGGGGCAACAGTGGAAGGGCTTCTAGTGTCCTGGCCCCACTGCTGGACCTCTTGATGGCACCTGGTGTTTTTGGCCCCTAGCAAGTGCATTTTCTTTTCTTTTCTTTAAATGAATGTTATTGATTTTAAACCTAAAAGAACACTACATAAACTACACAAACTAAACACTACAAACACTACATACCTAACACTAAAACCTAAAATTGCTATACAAGGACCAAAAAAGATACGGTAATTGTAAGCTTAAAGTTCCTTTCCTTTAAAAAGAGTTATTGTATAAAAGCATAATACTTTCATTTTCTATTATAAACTGGCTGTCTTGCATATTTAAACCAAGCAAATACATGAAATATTTTTGAACTTTCAAACAGGTAAATTGAATTATGCATTTTTCTTTCTCCTAGTTTCCCCTTTATCTGAGCTCTGTTTGGCTTTCAGGGGATTTGGAGCAGCTGCTCCTTTTTCTGACTCAGAGTCCTCCTCCAAAGTACTGCTCGCTGTACCTTTCGAACTTCCCAGTCCATATATGCTGCCTTCTTCATCATCTTGATCTTCCTCTGTTGGTTTTTTAATTTTCTTTGCACTTTGTTGCTGCTCCAGAAACTGTTTTGCCTTTGAAACAAAGTCAATCTTTTCTTTTTTCTCATTGAAGTTGAAGATCAGACCTTCAGGTCTAATCCATCTGTAAGGGGTAGAATTTTTCTGCAAAAATGTGGTTAAGTCTTTATACTGTTTTCTCTTCTTCCTTATCTCGAATGGTATATCCTTTAAGACTTTGATTTCTGCATCTTTGATTTTCAAGGCTGCCTTATTTGTGGCCTTGAGCACCACGTCTCTTGTTGTTCTCTTTGAGAATCTCACAGGTACCTCCCCAGGCAGGGTCTTTTTCTTAATAAATTCTGGATATGTCCTATAAGTCATATCCACGTGGTTTCGTAGGAAATCCACTTGCAAGCCTGTCACTGGGGCCAACGCTTCACTTAATATTTCCTTCAGATTCTCATCCATCTGTTCTGGAACATACACTGACTTTTCCATTTGAAGTCTTAAATGTCTTTGGGAAGGGCTTTGATCTTGTCGCCATTTGATCTCACTGGGGATCGCTTAGCCGCTTCTCCAGTTTTAACGGTAAACTCACATTTGCTGCATTGCAGAATCAGGTAGGGAGGATTCTCGTTTTTAATCAGTCTCTTGCATGCCCAATCGGTGTGTGCCTCTGTGAGCCATGGAGATGCCATGATGGCGGGACCTGTCAGGGCAAGGGGGAGCCTCAATCCCTTGGCCACCGCCTTGGGAGAGGCACCCCTCACACCCCAGGCTGGGAACCCCCTACAAGGGCTCTGGGGGGTCCAGAATCATCCAGTACTCCTCCCATCTGCTGGGCTATGGGCCACCTCGATCAGAGCTCCAACAAGGTGCACCCGCCATCGAGTCGCCAAAAACTGGAAGTGCATTTTCTTGTCAACAAGGAACTAAGTAATGTAAAGGAGGTACCATTTTCCTTAAGGCTCTGCTCTGTGAACTCTAGGCAAGATGTAGTGCAAGGTCAGTTTCTCCTTCCACCCACAAGAAGGTTCCTTGGGCTTCAGATCTTCAGGGGAGGGATTTGCAGTCACTTTTCTCCTCTTCATTCCCTCTACCTGTCAATGGAACTATGGAAGACTGCTCCCCAGCCCAGTTTGATTGGCTTTAAATCCTTGGTGACAGGTTTCTGGGGGCAAGGTTTCCCTTGCTTGAAAGCCAGTCGAATCTGACTCCAGGGTTGCGGTGCTCATCTCCGACCGTTTCCAAGCCAAAGAGACAGCGCTGCCGGAAGACTTTTCCCATGGTCATGTGGCTGGCATGACTAGACACTGAGGCACACAGAACACTGTTACCTTTCCACCGAAGTGGTACCTATTTATCTACTTGCAATTTCTTGCTTTTGAACTGCTAGGTTGGCAGGATTTCTGGGGGTAGGGACATTCAAATGTGTGTTACTAAGACATGAGAAGTCACTTCCTGTGTGAAACTGGAAGTGATGTCATCATGTTGGGTTGAACCTCTAGGATCCCATCAAAAATCTATAGTAAAATCATATAGTTTCAAGGAAAGTCCTAGTGCATAGCTGGGTGACTTTCCTGCATGACTTCGGTCAGCGGTCCTCCACACCAAGCCAGGCCCAGTCTTTCTCCCTGTCATGGAAACAGATTCCTCGTACTTAGAGGGCTTTTAATTGAGATATCCTTTAGCTTCCTGACATGTTGTCTTTTTGTCTTTTGGGGATAACATGCTTGACATCTTGCATTGTGAAAGTACTTAATTTAATTTCATTTTCCCTCCATTCAATAGACCATGGTCTCAAGAGAAAGGCAGCACATTCCTGGAAGCAGGTGGAGTCTGTCTCTTCCGCTTCCTTCCTCCACCCTGTCACATCTGTTTAACTCACTGAATGTATTCTGGTGTATACTAGGCACTTTGCTCCATGAGGACATCCTAATTAATTGCATTTTCCCCCATTCATTAGGGCAGACTCTGAGGGGGAGGAAGAGGGGGAATACATTCCTGACAAAGGGGAAGAGGGACAACCCTTTGCTTCCTCCATCTTCATTCATACAGTTTTAAGGCCCTGGTATTTGTGTTAGATGTAAGACTTAGAACTCTCCTGAACACTGCAGTATTTACACATGGGGCAGGCACCATTTCTACCAGCATGAACTCAACAAATATATAATAAGGAGGTCCTTGAAAGAACAGCAAGATAAAATTTAGCAGATAAATATCTCCCAGCACCTCTGGCCTACTGACAAACAAAAGATGCGTGTTTGACTAGCAACATGGTTAAAGAACTCATATTTATTAAAGTCAAACTAGTGTTTCTGATTTATGTGAGTGACTGATCTGCCAAGCTCTATTTTATTTCTTCATTTAAAGATGTACAGCCATCTTAGCAGACATTCTAACAACAGTGGTCAGTATTCCCTACAACCCTGAATCAGTGTAGTCCAGGAGTTGAAATACTGGCTTAGGGCCAAACTACATGAGATATTTTTAAGGAGCCAGGTTCAGGGAACCTGGGCCCATTTCACTTTCCCCACTGCCAGATAGCAGCTTCAGGGAATGTCCATTTAAAATTCACCCAATTTGCCTCAGGATTTCAAAGTAGTCCATTTTCCCAAGACAAAACAGCCCTGGGGGGAGTACCTTCCCACTGCACATTTGAAAGAAGGGCAAATAACTCCCCCCTCCCAGGTAATTCTGGCTTGGAAAAATGGTATGAGGAGGAGGAAAGGTCCCCCCTCCCCCCCAGTGCCACAGTTCTGAGCCAAATCAGGCCCCTGCACAGAGTTTTAAATTGACATTCCCAACAGCTGCTATGTGGCGGTGGGGAAAAATGAGTCCAGTCTGTTAATAAAAACCATGTGTAATTTGACCCTTAGAAACTGGAGTTCAAATACCCATCCTGCCAAGAAGCTTACTGGGTGACCTTGGACAAGACCCGTTCTCTCAGCCTAATCTATCTCATAAGGATGCTGAGGAGATAAAAGTCAGTGGGAGATTTGTAAGCCACCCTGAGTTCTTTGGTTGAAAAGTGAGAAGAAAAATAAAAATAAACAGAGAGATCCTATAAAGCTACCAGAACTCAATCTAGATCACATTTTTTTAAAAAAAGACTGAAATACAAGTATTAGATGCATATATCTATATATCTCTATCTCTATATCTATATATATATATATTCTAGCGGTTGCATACACCTGGCTTTCAGCCAAATGTTAACGAGACCCTGCCAAAATAGAAGTCTCCCATTTTATTACCTTACTTTCAATCATATTTATTATAAACCATGATTCAAGAACCGTACAGAGTTATAATTCCAGTCGAGTTGCCATCTTAGTCTGTTGCTGGGGGGAAAAAATAAGCATGCGTCTCCTGGAATCTCACAAAATGGGCTCTAATCCGCCAGAGCTTAGGTCAGACTAAAAGCTTTTGGGTCTCAAAGATGCCGCAAAACTCATGCTTGTGGAGTTGGGTATGCATTATGTTTTGGTATCATCTACTCTGAACTTGTCCCTAGACTGGTGAGCGGGAGGGTGGGGGGACCCATGGAATTCAAATTAAATATTGCGATACAAACATTTCAGAATCCTGCTGTGCAAATTTTGGCAGCATCTACCATGCTTTGAACAAATTCACTGTGTGTCAATTCTGGCCCTAGCAAATGTTCATTGATGTCTCTTTTTAAAGGCAGGCGACATGCAAGCAGAAGCAGCCTCCAAGGCTGAACATTTAACAGAGAGGAAGACCACTTGATCTTTTCTTATTTTTAGCTATTTTTCTTCTCATAACCATCCCGCAAGGCGGTGGTGGGGAGATATGGGTAATGGTATCTTCCTTCCCCCCAGGAATGAAAAAAAGCTGGGATGGCAATTTTGATTAGGAAAAAGGGCTAGAAGGGAAAGGACTAAAGAGCCCCTCCCCACCCATACGCACCAGGTCATGTCTCTATGGTAACTTGCAGCTGTGTTCGTTAAAAACAAACAGCAATTGGGAGAAAAGGTATGCACCGCTCTACTTAGATCAAGGGAAATGCTCACAATATCGGCTTTCTTTTGGCATTTTAACATGCCCCGCCAGCTAAGATTGTCATCTGATATGATGCCCCTAACTTCTAAGATTTAAAAAGTTCATTTCTGTTGTGGCTTCCCAACTGCGCAACTCTCTCCCAAGACAGACCCACCTGGCATCTTCTCCAATAAGTATCAGGCAACATTTGTTGTGTTTTCCTCATCGCTGGGGATGTAATTTTTTTTCCATGGCTTTAGCTGGGTTAGTATTGATTTTGGTCTTGTGTCTATTATTTTATTGCTGATGTTTTACTTAGTTTTTAAAATTTTTGATCTTTGACTTGCGTGTTTGTGTGCTGTGAAATCTGTAAGTTGGCTTGTTTCTTTGTTTCTGGGTTTTGAATGCCATTTCATCTGCTGTTCTCTGGTTTGTTTCAATGTGCCTTTTTAAAAGGTGCCCTGCACGCCCCCCTTTGCTAGAGAGGCAGCATAGGAAGCTGTGAAATAAATAAATGCCTATTCTCTTTCAGGCTCATCAGCTCTTCTGATATCAAACACTACCTTAAGTAAAATATTCATATGGAAGAAAAGGTGACACATTTTAGATGGTGTTAAGACCACAAAGCCCATGATGCAGCACAAGACACAGTGAAATCTGCATGACCATAATAAAGAGTTCATGCAACATGAAGGCCACAAATCTAATGATGCATTGCACTCACATCGAGACCACAGCTGCTACCAGCAAAAACACATGCAAGATAATACCTAGGCTAAGGGCCTTTAATTTCTAGTGAGCAACTGCCAGTAGCAAATTAATATCAGCACAAATAAAGGCCTCCCAGTTCCAACAACCACAGAACTGCCATGGTTAGAGTGTCAGCCTAGAGTCTTGGAGGCCCAGGTTCAAATCTCCAGTCTGTCATGAATCTCTCAGGGTGATCTTGGGCCAGTTGCTCTCTCACAGCCTAACCTTTACCTTACAGAGCTGCTGGGCAGATAAATAGGGGGAAGGAGCCCTGCCCTGGATAGCCCAGGCAAGCCTGATCTCATCAGATCTCAGAAGGTAAGCAGGGCTGACCCTGGCAAGTACTTGGAAGGGAGATTTCCAAGGAATACCAGCAGTGGAGAGGTGGGGGCAGGCTTTATTCAGCCACCACTCTGACTATCCTCCAGGCCCCCAATAGGGGGTCAGTCATCAGAGGTCACCATGACTTCCAGGTGCACATACACTCACTCACACACACACATTCATGCAGATATTTTAAAAAAATACAAAAAAGGGGGGAGGAAAAGTAAGCGTGCTTCCTTGGGCTCTTGGGAGGAAAGGGAAGAGATTTAAAACTTAGTTGGTAAATTCTCAAGGGTCCATTTACAATTCCTGGTGCAGCAGTATGGTTTTTACACACACATATATACAGTGAGTGTAGGATTAGTTACAATTATGTGCAGAAGATGGAAGCTAAAAATGACGAAAGTGAGGCTATCATACTTTGGTCACATCATGAGAAGACAAGACTCACTGGACAAGACCATAATGCTAGGAAAAGTTGAAGACATCAGGAAAAGTGGAAGACCGAGCATGAAATGGATTGACTCCATCAAGGAAGCCACACACACACACACACACACACACACACACCAGTTTGAAAGACCTGAGCAAGGCTGCTAATGATAGGATGTTTTGGAGGTCATTAAGTCATAGGGTTGCCATAAGTCCGAAGTGACTTGATGGCACATAACACACACATGTGCAGAAGGTAAAAACAGATTTAGGCAAGGATCAGTGGGTGTCCCATTCTGAACCTGGACAGGCCATGTTGTAAAGCACAAGGTTAGCAGGCAGAGAGCCCAGAAAAGAAACTGACCAGCGGTGCCACATATGGAGATGGAGTCTAGAAATCCCCAAAAGAGGCAGCAAGAGCCCAGAGAGCTGTCAACAGGGAGCTGTCCATCCTGGCGCAGATAAGAACAACCAAAATACAGCCATGATAGAACTAGTCAGTGTAACACTGTATAGTCAATTATATTTTTTTCCAGGCACAAGCATACAAACATTTACATGCAAAGAGTATAACAGATAAATGTTTTAAATAAATAAAGCGCTTGTGCCAAAGTTCCATTCTAATTATTTCCTTATTAGTGTCTTCTTGTGTATATTTAGCTAAAGATCCCCATTTCTGTCCTTTCTCAAGGCAAACCTGGTAGTCTGAAACATAACAACACTTCTTAAAATCCACAGCAAGAGAAGAGAGGAAATCCACCACTTTGAACGCGATGACCTGCTTGTCATACTCACCGCCAATCTTGTCAGATTTGTTTGTAGAAGTCTATTGCGCAACTTCAATCTGTCTCGGTATAAAGTTCTTTGCTGTCGCTTGCAGTATCGCCCTGTTCTTATCCACATGTTTTAACTCTACTCCTCTTAGTAATGACTTATAGATGGTGACTTTGTCTCATCTCTTTTAAAGAACCCGACACATAAAAGTCAATCCAGGCTCATCAAATGAACAGGGAGTTGTCCATCCTGGAGCAGAAGCTGGTTTTGCAGGAGTTGAACCAGGAGAGGTGGGTGGGAGGGAGATCCTTAGGGAACAGAGATCCCCACCCTTTCCTTTAGCCAGAGTTGGGTCTGTGACCCTGCCAAGATCGAAAGTGCTGGGATGTCCTCCTGCATACGACTGGAGTGGGGGAGGCCTTGAGCTACTAGGCGTGCTCTCTTATTTAGAAGAAAAAGAAGAAGAAGAAGAGATTGGATTTATACCCCGCCCTTCACTCACTTGGAGTCTCAGAGCGGCTTACAAACTCCTTTCCCTCCCCCTCCCCACAACAGACACCCTGAGAGGTAGGTGGGGCTGAGAGAGCTCTGAGACAACTGTCCTTGAGAGAACAGCTGGTACAGACCTATGGCTTGCCCAAGATCAGGAGGAAGAAACTGACCCCAAAAATGAAATAAACAAATTAACTGCCACTCTTCTAGCAACTGCTAGACTGACTATTGCAGCTTCTTGGAAGGCACCTACCGCACCAAGCACATCAGATTGGAAAAATAAATGCTGGGATCACTTCATCATGGACAAAATAGCAGACATAGTTGAAGACCAAACTTCTACATCTACAAAAAGACATTCTTCTTTTGTCAACAAATGGTTCCCCTTTGTCACATATATGGCAGAACACAATGAGATACCATCCAATCCTAATTATATTAAGTGGCTTTGTTTTTAAATACCTCTGATTACATTTAAACACTGCAAAATATACTTAAATCTTATCGACCTCACTAATTAAATACTTACCTTAATCATATTTTAAGGTATAATGGTAATAGCATAATTACAGAGCACCACTAGGCCAAAACAAAACCAAAACAAAGGCTAAACAGACAAATAAATAACATGAACAATAGTTACAGGTTTATCAACTGTTAAATATATATAGTATTTCTTATTGTTGATACTGAATTTCTGTATTTAAAAAGGAAAAAAATATTATGTATTTTGTTGGAAATATTCTATCTTGCAATAAAAATTTTACAGTTAGAGAGAACAGCTGGTACAGAGCTATGGCTTGCCCTAGGTCATCCAGCAGGTGCAAGTGGAGGAGTGGGGAATCAAACCCGGTTCTCCCAGATTAGAGTCCACGCACTTAACCACTACACCAAACTTTATTTGTTTGTTTGTTTGTTATTTTTGGGGGGGGGGGGTTATTCCACCCTCCCCAATTGGTCTCAGCGCCGATGGCAACAAATCGAGTCAAGGACTCATTACAATAAAATCACATTCAAATCATAAAAAACAATAAAATTGGTAACAGCAATATAAATCTGTTGGGGCCACAAGGCGGAATCAGAGGGGCTCTTTCGGCAGGCTGGGAACTAAAGCAGGGAGGCCTACTGAGGAGGATGCCCACCACCTCAACCAAAGGCCTGGCGGAACAGCTCCGTTTTGCAGGCCCTGGGGAACGATAAAAAGTCTTCTGCCTGGTCTAGGCTTCAGCTCTGGTCCTCCACCTTTCTTTGTTCCTGGGGTCCTAGGAGAGGCTCTGAGGTGGATGGAGGTGAATGGGGTCCTGGTTTGCTTTTCCACAGCCCCTTGAATGGGTGCCTGATGTTGGAGAGGGCAGCAGAGGGTCTCCCCCTCCCCCCAGAGCTTCAAGGGTTGACAAAGCTTTGGAGGAAGTGGGGGAGTCATGAGGAGCCCTTAGAGAATGCTTCTCTCTTTCTATGGAGTCCTCTTCCCATATAAGGAATGGGCCAGGTCAGATCTTTGTTTATTTTCCATATTTATAGGCTGCTCTCCCTGCAAGCAGGCTCAGAGCGGCTAACAAGGCTCGGCGAATATGCCAAGGTCCATATAAACATTTAAAATCAGCCAAAACATCAACAATCAACAGTAAAGATAAACATTAAAGGGCTTGCAGTGGTCGGCAAAAAAACAAGATGGTGTGCAATGTAGTACCCAGCAGCCTCCCGTTCTTAACAGTGGGACATGGACCTCTTGCTATTTGTTATTATCAAATCATCCCATTAAGGGGGGGAAAGAGTTTCCAAAGATGCAGCCCCCGGACATGCCCAATCTCAATCCCCAAAATAACCTCCATCTGTATTCTCTCCAGTGTTTTGATGGCAGCCCCCTCCTGATCCACATCTGCAAGCATGAAAGTGCACACCACCTCATTCACCCTCTGACAAATCGCCATGCATTGCACAAGACTGTTATGGCAAAGCTGTACAGTTAGATAAATGGGGAAAGATAGCCCCGCCTAGGTTTGACTCCTTCCCTGGCTTGGCTTGCACTCTGCTTATCATTCTGCAGTACTATAGTTCCAGAAATGAAATTCAACATGCCCTCTTAAACCAATGCTTTATTTATGGATTTATAAGTCAACATGTGTAATATATATTCCAGAGGAGTAGCCAGGTTCGTCTGCTACAGCCAGCACATCAGAGAGTCTTGTGGCTGCTTAAAATCTAATGAGTTTACTATGGACTAAGCTTTCATCGACCGGAGCCCACTTCATCAAATGTGTGAAGTGTTACTCTTAGTTGGCAAAGACACATATATCTAGAGATCCAAACTAGGGCTGCCAAGTCCCCCGGTAGGGCGGGGGAAACACCGAGTTTTAAAGCTTTCCCCCGCCTTTTCAAAATTGGCCACCAGGGGAGGCAATGGCTGCCAGCAGGGAAACGTCGGAGGCTGCCCTGGCCTCTTAAAAGGGAAATGTCTGCAGAGAGCCTGCCCTGCAGTAAAAAGCCTCAACAGACATTTCCCCTTTAAGAGAGAACAAGAGAGCCCCGCCCAGAGAGGCTCTTTCTGCTGAAGGGCCTGCTTTTGCATGTGGCCTGCTGCTGGAGTAAGCTGCTTGGGGTAAGCTGCTGGGGTCTGCCAGCTCTTTTCCTTCTCTCTCTCTCCCCCTCCCCCTTTCTTTCTTTTTTCTGTCTGTCTGTCTGTCTGTCTCTCTCTCTTGGCAGCCCTAATCCAAACAGCAGAATGGATAAAAGGAAGGAGTTACTACAAAGAGAAGCCAGAAGAACAAATTTGCCAGGACAAAGTCATGTTAGGACACTTCTCTGTGCTTCCTTTGGGGTCTAAAATAGCAGCCCCCCCCCCCCCCCCGAGCTTCCATATAGCTACATCTCCCAGTCATGCTGCAATCATTCACTTTTGTGATTTCCCCTGCTTTGGTTTGCACGTTTGCCCACCATGTGGACAGGAAGGAGCAGTTTTTCACACCTTGCCACCCCCATTAGCACCATTTTCCCCCTTGCACCAGCCTTCACGCCCCAGGCAACTGGCAGGTTTTTTTTGCCAACTTTTAAAAAATGGTGATAGTTATATTACTACAGCATCACTACACTACAGTGATATGGCTACTGCACTATATGGTTATAGCCACTGTAGCAAAAAAAAATGACCCCCTCAGCACAGACAGAGAGACAGATAGATAGACAGACAGATGGTTTTACATTCCTTATCTTACATTCCTTTCTCTGATTTCACTAAGAAATGGTTTCCTGTTCACTGTTCTAGATTTTACGTCATCCCAAAATATAGTTCCAGACAAAATGAAGTCTCTTAACTTATTATTTTAATCTTTCTTTTGTTATAAGTCACTGACAGGTTATTGTTCTTGATACTTTGTCTCGCTTTGTATAACGATGTCATATATTGTTATATATTCACCATGATAGTTCGTAAATCGGTATCGGTGATAATCCTGACTTCAAAATAGATATTAATTGTTAAACATTGTTCTAATATTCTCATAATTTTGTAACCATTTTAAATTCAATAAACTGTTCAAAATTAAAAAAGCAAAAGAAAGCTGAGCCCAGCATAGACCAGAGAGTAATGGATTTATTAGTATACTCTTATTCTGCTTTTCTCCCTGATGGGGGCACCCAAAGTGGCTTACCGAATCTAGGCTGTGGCCACATGCGCCAGAAAAGGCGCGGGGGGGGGGGGGAAGCGAGGCTATTTGCGCCAGAGCAATGTGACCCGCAGTTGAGTGATCACACAGTTCTGTGAAGCTGTGGGCGCAACTCGCCACTGCGTGATCAGACGAAACCACAGGCGAGTTGGGGGGGGGGGGTTTGTCGTCCGTTTCTGATTCACTTAGATGGGGGATTGATGAATCACATCTCCACCCTGAGGGCTTCCAATTGCAGTATGCGATGATGCACATACTGAGAAGAGGGGGGGAAAACAACAGCATGGCATCTGGATAGCCTGATCAGACTATCCCCAAAGCCACAAGGGCATGTTGGAGCGATCACACGGGGAAAGTCCGTCTGTGGCCCGCAGAAACCCATTTGATACTGGAGTTTCCTCAGTGTTTTTTTACTCCGCTTCTACGGCGGAGCAAAACGGCTCGCCGACGGGTGCGGGATGCTTCACAGATGTGCTCTTGTGATCGCGCCCTTAAAATCTGGCTGGGAGTCGTGCCTATCACATGGCTAATCCTGCGTGTGATCGGGGCCCTACATTTCAAAACAAGTTTACACAAAACATAATATAAAAGCAAACAGGGGACAATAAAGTAGACAAGACCTCCTGGGTTGGCGTCCACCAAGTTAACCCATCTGGCCAAGGCCACTGGCCATGCACCTAGAGCCAAGATCCTTTTGGTTCTTGCCTTCTGGTTAGGGCCACAGCGATGCCCAAGCTAGAAATACCAGTAGGAGGAGAGAAGGGAAAACACTTGGCCTAGATGTTTCAAGCTGGCAGCCATCTCCCCTCAATCTCCCCTCCTGCCCCTCTCCTCCATTCCAGCCCCCTTTCTCCCCCTCCAGTGATCTCATTATGGGATGCTCCTCTCTCTTCGGAAGCCATGTGCATGCACAGCACCATAGCAGCAGCCCAAGTGTTGCCATTACCTTTGCAGTAGGCACTGGCTCCCTATTGTGGCAGCCCTCGGCAGCTGAAGCCAGAAGGCTGCTGCTTAGCCTACAGGGTCCTCTCCCGGGGCCCATGCCAATGCTTTGTTCCCTGGACAAATATAATCTCCCGTGTGGGCTACTCTATAATCTTTCTCACCTTGACACCTGCTACTAAAATGGAAGTTGCCTTTGTACAAAGGGGCAGAGCCCCAATTAGTGGCAAGGTACATGCGGCCCCCCCCCCAACTACAGCATCTTTGCACTTCTGCCCTAACAATATGTGACTAATAGCGATGTAGCCATCGGAATTATTCTTAATTGCATCTTCCGGCCTGTCACTCAGTTTCATGTGTCGCTGTATATATTCTCACACTTTCACATCTATTAAACAATGGTACATTTATATTAGATGGGTGGCCATGGCAACAACCGCTCTCAGACAGCCATTACAAATATTTATTTACTTCCTAGGGGTGTTTCCCCCCCCCCCTTTTACAAATCAAGCTCTAGGTTTTCTCCCCGCCCCTCCTTTCTTCCTGCGCTTGCTTTTATTATATTTGAACTTTATTAGCACTGAAGCCCCGGACTGCAAAATAAATCCCCATCCAGAATGATAATGCACACAAATGGCAGATGATTAAATCCTCATTTATACCACCCCAAATTTATCATGAATGCTAGTTTTCCTGTCACATACAAAAAAAAAAAAAAGCTCAACATTTGTATCCCAAAGTCTGGATTTAGTGCTTGTAATTCAGGGTTCATAGCCTTTGGTCCTATTTCAAGTGAAAATTGAATCCAAATATATGGGTTTTTCATAGGTCAGATTTATTGAAAAATTTTAATGTCATTTTTGAGGTATCACATGATTTTACAGACCAATTCTAATTTCTTTTCAATGGTGGGTTGCATTATTTGATTCACAATGTGATACTTAGAAGCACAGAATCATAGAGTTGGAAGGGACCTCTAGGATCATCTTGTCCAACCCCCTGCACAATGCAGGAAATTCACAAATACCTCCCCCCCACACCCCCCAGTGACCGCTGTTCCATGCCCAGAAGATGGCAAAAAAAAAAAAATCCTCCAGGATCTTTCCTTTTGCTGAATGTTTGTAGACAGGACATCAGACAAGGCGCTTCTGACAGCCAGCAGATTAAAGTAAGAGAGGCAAAGCATTGCTCCTTGCCAACAAAGCCCCATTCCAGCCTGACATAGACCTCTTGCCTCTGGCAAATTGCTGAAATCCCCAGTTGTTTGCTGCAATCTGGACTAGATGTTCACAGGCAACATCTTCGGTTCTTGAACCCAGGCTTATGCAAGTTCAATCATTTGGTCTCATCACTTAGTTTCAGTGGCTCTGGTGATGCCGGGAGTCCACCGCAAAGGCTTAGTCAAGCCCTTTATGTCATCTAACCTCCTGAAGTGCTCGCATTTGACACAGCTCATTGGAAAGCACTCTGGCTGAACACCCTCCCTCCCCAACACGATGCAATAAAGCTCGTAAATGGGAAGGCCAGATTTCATTCCCTTCTCCTTCACAGGGGGAGAAGAGTGATAGATCACACTTAGCTACTTGGACACCTAGGCCTCAGACCCGTACGCCTGCAGGACCGGTTCTTCTACTATACTTCACTGCAACAGCTTTGCTCATCTGAGCATAGCCTTCTGAGGCCACGGACAGACTGGCAACTTAGAGCGATATGGCGCCGCCTGTATTTGCGGCGGTTCAAAAAGTTATGGGAAGTTTTGATCAGACATCCCACCCTGAACCAGCTTCACCACAGGTTTACCCCATGGTTGATTGTTCAGATTGTTGAGGCATCCTTTTTTTGCCCTCCATCTTTCACCCCTGCGCATAATTGCGTATCCAAAGCTCCAGCTCCTTTTTGACAGGTCCACAATCTCTCTGCCAAGTACTCTAGCCCCTCTCAGCCTCCTTCCCTTTGCCTCTCTTCCATGGAATATGTGTGTGTGTGGGGGTAAAGTGCTGATTTACATGAGAGTAGTCCCATTGACTTCAGTGCATATACCCTTATGTCAGTCACAAGATGCTCTCCGACTCTGACACAGAAACAGGATTGAGGGGTTTGGGGTTTGGAGGGGGATTTGTCACTTGAAAACAACTCCCTCAGGGACTCCTGATCCAGAATGGCCACTGTGACTGACAACGCCAGAGGTGATGTTCATATAAGAGGTGTGTATAAGACAATGCCAGAGGTGATATTCATATACAAACATCGCTACCTGATTCCCCCCCGCCCAAAGGAGCCGGAAATGGAAGGGAAGGTTCAGACTTCCCAAATGGCTTGACTTCGCAAGAAGGGAGTTCAGACATCCAGACATGTGGGATGAATGTGTGGGGAGTGCATAGAGTTCATAGAGCTGAAAGGGGCCATACAGGCCATCTAGTCCAACCCCATGCTCAACACAGGATTAGCCTAGAGCATCCCTGACAAGTGTTTGTTTAGCCGTTGCTTAAAGACTGCCAGTGAGGGGGAGCTCACCTAGGCAGCTGATTCCACTGCTGAACTACGCTTACCATAATTGTTCTCTTATGTCCAATCAATTAATTTGATTAATTATTTAATCAAATTAGTTAAACCTAGTAATTATTGATTGATTAATTGCTAATCATGTTGGTGTAGGGTAATCTGCAGCCGGAGGCATCTTTACTAAGGTCTACCTAGCCATAGAGAAGTTATTGTTCAAATCCACCATAATGCTGGGAGGTTGGATCATTTAAGATGGTTGGTCAGTGCCAGAATGCTGCATGTTCCAATACCAATCTAAAAATTCATCAAATCTGTATCACTGGTATATGTCGCCGGAGAAATTGACCAGAATCTTGAATTAATGTTGGAAATGTGAACAATGTGAAGGAACATTTTATCATGTATGGTGAACGTGTAATAAAGCCAAAAAGTTTTGGATACAAATACACTCACTAATTCAGAAGATTTTAAAGATCAATATACAACTGAAACCAGAAGTTTTTCTTTTGGGACTAATAGACGGACAGCTGGGAAAAAAGTCATGGAATTTTTTCTTATCTATGACAATGGAAACAAGATTATTATATGCATAAAAGTGGAAGGGTTCAGCATTACCTAAAGTAGAGGAATTGTTGGTGATTAAGTTGAAACTTGCAGAGATGGCTAAACTTACTTCCTTGATTAGAGAAGAGACAATAACTACATTTATTGCTGACTGGAAATCCCTTATAGACTTTTTGCATGCAACAGACAGAAATGAATTGATGATCTGTGGTTTTGATGATTAAGGGGGAAAATTAGACAATAGAAAAAAGAGAACTTTGCTTTGTGACCATGGAGCAAAAGATAATTTTGTAATCACACTTATATTTGCCGCAGAGAAAATTGGAAGCCTTTTCTTTATATTTCTTTTCCTTTTCTTCCAATTCCTTTACTTTTTATTGTCTTTCATTGAAAAAAAATCAGTAAAATATATTCTAAAAGTTTATTAAATTGTGATTAGTACAATGCAGTTTGCAGGTCTCCACACTGACAGGTCTTGCACTTTTAGAAGGCTGCTTCAGTGGGATTCCATATAGTGAAAGAGTCTGCCCCTGTGACTATAGGTCCATTGAGGACTTGTCCTATGTCACATCCCAGTGTCCAGATCTGAGCATAAAAGATTTCTGAGGACCATTATAGCTTGTTTCCCAGGAAGGTCGGCTCAGGATAAATTAATACTATTACACTGTTGGCAGATAGGGACAAATTCATTACTTTCGAAATGGCAAGGATTATTGCTGCCATCATAAAGACAAAGATGACAGTGAGGCACGCTGATGTAAGTACGGTTGACCTGCACACTAATTGCTCCACTCTGGGTCTTTAGTCGTTGGGTTGTAAGGTGGTTTTATTATGAGATACTTAAATGATTATTGTGATTTTTAATTTTCCTGTGAAAATGTGTGGACATTTCTCGTTACTTTGACGGAATCATTGTGTTGTTGAAATGGCTGATTCACTGATGGAATAAAGACAGATTGGTTGATTGACAGGTGCGGCTGAAAGTGGTAACTCCACATTCCATTGCCCCAGGCACTTTTCACTTTTGTCTTAACTGAACAATAGTGGAGGGCAGAGGGCAGTCCCCCCCCCCCTCCCAGGTACGCTTCTTTATATAAAACCTATATGGACATTATACAAATCATTATTGTACTTCTGATGTCTCAAGGACATCCACATTGGGTATTACCAAGGAGCCCACCTTTGAAATCTCACCTTGCTTATGAACATAAGAAAAGACCTGTTGTATTAGACCAGTGGTCCATCTAGTTCAGTATCTGGTCTCACACAGCAGCCAACCAATTCCTCTGGAGAGCCAACAGCAGGGCACAGAAGCCAAAACCTTCCCCTGGTGTTGCCTCCAAGTTCTGTGGTTCAGAGGTTTAGTGACTCTGAACATGGAGGCTGACTGCAATCAGCATGGCTAGTAGCCACTGATAGACCTATCTGCCGCAAATCTATCCAATCCCTTTTTAAAGCTGTCTATGGCTGGGGCTGTCACTACATCCTTTGGCAGCAAATTCCACATTTTAATTAGGGGTGTGCAAAAAAAATTTTTTTTAATTTAAATTCGAGTTTGTTTGACCTGAAAAATATCAGTATTCCCGAATATTCCCAAATACCAGTATAGGTATAGTATTGGTATTCGGGTAAATATTCAGGAAACCCGAATTTATTCAGCTCCATTATACCCTATGGGGACCATCCCCATAGGATATAATGGAGAATTGCACTTGCCAAGTTGTGCTGCTGTGATGGCTTGACTTGGTGAATTCAGAAGGCATTTAAAGTTTAAATGCATTCAGTTCACTAGCCAAGTTGCGCTGCTGCCATGGCACAACTTAGCGAGTGAACTGAATGCATTTAAACTTTAAATGTCTTCACTTTGCTTGCTGAGTCACACCACTGTCGTGACATGACTTGGCAGGTAAACTGCGGGCATTTAAAGTTTAAACACATTTAAACCTGGTGTTTAGTTTAAATTCTAAATATGGTGGCACAACTTGGCGAGCAAATTGAATGCATATAAAGTTTTAATGCCTTCAGTTTGCTCGCTGAGTCATGCCACCATGGCAATACGACTCGGCGAGTGAACTCAGAAGTCATTTAAAGAGACTGTTGTGTCTTTATATGCCTTCTAGCCATGCCCAAATAAAAACTGAGTAATATCAGCTTTTATTCAGGCGTAGCTATTTCGGTAGCCAAATCAAATTGTCTAATCCAAGGGTGACAAACATGCGGTCCATGGGCCAGATCAGGCCCTTGGAGGGCCCCAATCAGCCCCACAAGGCTCTGGCTGTTTCCTACTTCCATTTGCAGTTCTGCAGCTGCTTTACCAGTCTCTCTCAATCACACTGGAGAGATTGACAGGCAAGGCTCTCCTGTGCGATTGAGAGACTCTGGTAAAGAACTGGCAGAGGCTCCTCCCCCTCTTCTTCCCAGGGGGAGGGAGGGAATAGCCAGAGCTCACTTCCTGGCCAGGCTGCAGGAGACAAAGGGCAGCCTTTCTTTCCTTCCAGTGGCTGAGGCTCCTCCCTAAAGGGAGGGAGGGGAATGAGGGAGAGTTTGCTTTGCTGGGCTGCCTTAATGGCTATGGAGAGCCATGTGTGGAGACAAAGGGGTGAGGGAGGTGAAGGTTACTGGAGAGAGAAACATGTTGTGGGTGTTTATATACCAATGCTAGAAGTTTCCAAGCCAAGATGGGGAGCTGGAGTGCTCGGTGTTCAGTGACAATTTAGATACAGTCAGTATCTCAGAAACGTGGTAGAATGGGGAAAACTGGCCCCAGTGACACTAAAAAATGTAATAAAGTGGTCCTGGAGGGAAAAAAATTAGGTTACTAGGCAGAAAATTAAAGGCCAGGACCTCAAAGGTAGCATTCTCAGAAGTTTTGCTGGTTCCACACACAGAGCCAACTAGAAAGCCACAGATCAGGGGTCTCAAGGCATGGATGAGAAAGTGGTACCAGGAAGAAGGGTTTAGATTTGTTAGGCACTGGAAAATTTTCTGGGACAAACTGAACCCGTACCAAAGAGACGGGCTTCACTTGAACCAAAGAGAACCAGGCTGCTGGCGATTAATATAAAAAGGGTGACAGAGCAGCTTTTAAACTAATCCTGGGGAAAAGTCAACAGGATTGAGCACCCTTTGGTTTGGGACAAGTCAGCATAAACATTCAGGGTAATATTGATAGGCGCATAATAGAACCTGGGAGTAAGGGTAGGATGGCTATGGATTTGTGGGGCCACAAACCAAGGGCGTATACTTTCCAGTTTCCCCGGGGGGGGGGGGGCCTGGGCCAGAGACATTACAGGCCATTGTCTCCAGGGGAGTCTCAGTATGTCCTGGAAAAGTTCAGGGAGGGGGGGGGGGGGCTCCAGCTCCCCAGCCCCCCTGAAGTTGACACCTATGCCACAAATCACGTACCGGTTCAGTTTGCAAACAAGCATCATGGTTGGGTTAGGTTTGTGGTTTGGTTCATGGTTCAGCCACGAACCAACACAAACCATATGTTCCTGGTTCATGCTCATACCTGTGGGAGACCACCAAGGAAGTCTAGAGTGACTACGCACAGGCAAGCAGTGGTAAACCTCCTCTGTTCATCTCTTGCCTTGGAAACCCTACAGGGTCACCTTAAGCTGACTGTGACTTAATAGCACTTTCCACCACCAGTCATGAGCTCTTAGAACAATGGACCTACAAGTTTACCAAGGTTGGCCTAAGCCTCTGTGGTCCTCGATGTTACAATCTTCTTGTGGGCAACAGCAACAGAGACCCTTGTGGCATCTTAGAGACAAGCAAACATATTGTGGCATCAAAGCTTTCATGTGCTAGAGTGCACTTCATTAAAATGTGTTACTTTTAATATACAGAGATGGTGTTGCCTTTGAGCTGGGTACCTTTGACACTCAACTGCATGTGGGCACTCTTCTTGGTTCAGGCTGCATCTTGTAACATCAGCACACTCTGAAGGAAAGTTGTCTCTCTCCCCAGTCCTCTCTATGAACCTTAACATGTTTGTTGAGATTTTTCCATTCTGTTCATCCTTCAGTGACTAATCAGATGGTACAAAACAAACACATCGTACCCAACGAAAGGACAGACACACTCAGCACCCCATGCTGATCTGTAACTACATCATCTTGCAGATTGGCACGTGCATTTGCTTAAATCCACAGGAATGCGCTCAGAATCATATATTGCAACGCTACGAAGTTTTGCGGCGGTGACAACTGTAAAGTTTATTGAAGCTGTTTGGAAAGACTCCGCAGGGCAATTTATCTTAAGAGCCAAGTTCTTGAATCTATATAGATTTCCTACCCACTTTATCTCTACCCCTTTACGATCCAATCAGCCTCCAAAACTTAGTAAAATGTCAGCTTGCTGCTCGAGAGCCGTATCTCACGGCAGCCAAATCAACGGCGTCTCCTTCATGTCTGCCGGTGCTTTTCGGCTTCCCTGATATGTTTGATCCCATCCTCGCTTCAGACTGCTTCTTTCAGGAAAAGTAGAATGTGCCAAGGAAGAGCTGCGAGATATATCTAATGCTCCTGGGAAGATGGCAGCAGTGGTCATCTCTTAATTCTTAGTTATATGAAGGCAGAACAACAACCTCGATTCACACATAGCTTTTTAACTGCAATACTGCTGTTATTTTTTTTTTTTATGTTAGCTGCATGTTAGTTGAACAGAGAAGAGGCACACGAACCAAAATAAAAAATGTAAATGAATAAATAGGTATTGCATTTTTTTTGGTGTAGTGGTTAGGAGCATGGACTCTAATCCCCACTCCTCCACATGCCGTGCTGGTGTGACCTTGGGTCAGTCACAAGCTCTTTCAGAGGTGTTCTCTCATGAGCAGTCCTCGAGAGAGAGCTCTCTCAGCCCCACCTGCATCACAGGGTGTGTGTGGCGGGTAGGGGAAGGGAAAGGGGTTGTAAGCTCCTCTGAGACTCCTTCAGGTAGTGAAGGACGGGGTATACATCCAATCTGCTCCTGCTCCTCCTCCTCCACCACCACCACCTCCTCCTCTTCTTCTTCAGTTGGACTCCAGCTTAGATTTCGATGGGTGCAATTTTTGCCAATTGCCCCTTAACGTGGCAGCCCAAAATCTTGCTGCTCCCAAGTGACAGCCCCCCCCCCCCAGAATAGCTTGTGGGGAATCAGAGGTCTTCCATGGAAAGGGAAGTCAGCAGAGACCTCATCCCCACACCCTATGGTTGCCAGCTTCTCCAGGAAATTCCTGGAGATTTTGGGGGTGGAATCTGGGAAGGGTGGGGTTGGGGAGGGACCTCAGCGGGGTATACTACCATAGAGTCCACCCTCCATTTTCTCCAGGGGAACTGATCTTGGTCACCTTGTTATCAATTGTAAGAGCAGGAGACCTCCAGGTGCTTCCTGGAGCTTGACAATCTTACCACACCCACAAAAATGGAGTCAGGATCCAAGTCTTTGTCTTTAAAAAAGTAAGAGCTGATCTGCCCAGTTAACGCAGTACTGCCATGTTGACCAGCAATACTTTAAGGCCAGGGAGGTATCTTGCTAGCAACCAAAACATTTTCTACAGAGAAACTGTAGAGACATGATCCCCACCCATCAAGGTGGCCATCACCACTGGGAAAATCATCCATTTGCTTTTCCAGTGCCCACTACCTTCTTCCACATAGCAAAGACTCAGTCCTGGCTTTCCTTCATCTCACTAGAGCAGGAGGAGCCAACGACGTATCACCTTCATGCCTCCCAGGAATGCCCAATTTCAAACAGCAACTTCCATCCCATGAGGACTTCCCTTGGCTTAGAATCTCGCTACAATTTGGGACTGCCCCCAGCACCCATGGCAACCATTTTGTGGCAAAAACACATGAAGCCGCTTTATCCTGAACCAGAGCACTGGTCCATCAAAGTCAGTACAATCGACTCAGACTGGCAGCGGCTCTCCAGAAACTCACACAGAGGTCGTTCACATCATCTACCATCTGATCCTTTTAACTGAAGCTGCTGGGGGTTGAGCCTGGGACCTTCTGCATACCAAACAGATGCTCTGCCAGGGCAAAGTTGGAGTCAAGTGGCACTTCTGAGATTAACAAAGTTCTATTCAAAGTGTAGGTTTGCGTGTGCAGCTGTTCCCCCAGGCCTATGGCAGAGGCTCCTGACTGAGGTGAAAAACAGCCCCACCTGATGCGCCCTCCTCCTGCTTCTTCTCTTGTGGAGCCAGTCTGGTGTAGTGGTTAAGTGTGCGGACTCTAATCTGGGAGAACCGGGTTTGATTCCCCACTCCTCCACTTGCACCTGGCTGGATGACCTTGGGCAAGCCATAGCTCTGTACCAGCTGTTCTCTCAAGGACAGCTTGGGAAAGAGTTCTCTCAGCCCCACCTACCTCACAGGGTGTCTGTTGTGGGGAGGGGAAAGGGAAAGGAGTTTGTAAGCCGCTCTGAGACTCTTAAGTGAGTGAAGGGCGGGATATAAAAATCCAATCTCTTCTCTTCTCTCTCTCTCTTCCCCCTCAGCTTTTGATGTGGTCAGAGCTTTCCCCCAGTGAGGAGGCATTGTTTATGTGCCCTCTGACTGTGGTGACTGTTGTGTTTCAAATTGTTTTAATTGTGCCATTCGGCTTTTGTGCCTTGTTTTTAAAATTGTTTTAATTGGTTTATGAATGTATTATAAATCTCTTGTTACTCACCCTGAGGCCTGCAGTAGCAGGGAAGGGTGAGTAAAAAATTGAATTAAATCAATAAATACAGCCTGCTGAGGTCCCTCCCCTACCCAAACCCACCCTCCCCAAATCTCCAGAAATTTCCCAATCTGGAGTCCAATTCCACCGGAGCCCAATTCGAACTGGGATCACAGTGTGAAGGGAAGTGGGGCTTAAGTGTTCCCCTGTACCATATTTCTAATTTTAAACAGCCCAGGGGAGGCTCTTTTTAACAAATAAATACACGGGATAAACATACGGTAGCCGTATCTGTATATTCCCTCAGCTGGCCCAAGTGAGACAAATAATGTTGATATGATATTGTTCCTGGTAAGAGATTAAGAATGCCAGCCTCCAGGTGGGACCTACAGAGTTCGGTTCCCTTGGAGAAAATGGCTGCTTTGGAGGGTGGACTCTACAGCATTGTACCCCATTGAGGTCCCTGTCCTCCCCAGGTTCCATCCTCAAATTTCCAAGAGTTTCCCATCCTGGATCTGGCCACCCTCCCCTCCCCCATCCCATCAGTGACTGGCAGGACTGGGCAACCCTAGAAGAGATTTGCCCAGAATCAGACAACCTGAGCCCTTAGGAACTCAAGCCATTATCGCCCATGCCCTGCAGAGTTTTAATTCTGTGGGTTTAGAAACAATGCTAATAGGATTTGGAACAGCCTTTCAGGTATTTCGCTCAGGACTAGACTGGAGAAGTCCCACTGCACAGATCCACCGGTGTACGGTTCGGTGGGGCCAACGACTGCAAATGGTCTGCCGTTCCTCAGACAAATCGGCTGTGAAATTTCCCCAAGACCTCTCCAAGCCCCCGAAGTGAATCTCTTCCAAGTGGATTGCACGCCGGCGATAAGTACATCAGTGGGAAGAAATAATCTCCTTATGATTTTAATTTAGCTGCCCCCGAAGGTTTTGCACAAAAGATTCAAAGGACACAAGCCCGGGGGGGCAACTTATTGTGTCTTCTGTCTGTCAGCTAGAAAATCTCCTCTTAAGCAGCCATGAGAATACTGTAAAAGGGGGGAAGGGGGGATGACAAAGACATTAAGTAACGTGCCGTGTTGGATGCATCCTTAGTGCATCCCAACATTATGCGTGACTAAATGAACCAAAGCCTGGAAAAGTGATGAGTCACTCGCACCGGGGGGGGGGGGGGGATCTTTTTTATGAGATGCCACAGTTTGTACTCTGGTTCCGAGATCCAAGCACAAAAGCTATTTTTAGGAAGAAATCACATGCACACAAATAATGACTCTCCCCCCCACACACACAGACACACCAATAATGTGATTTTAACTTGAAAAGGGTGAGCCCCCAGTAAGTTAGAGAGCCATTCTTGTCTCCCCTCAAGGGTTAATGTGTATAGCAGGGGCCCTGGTCTTCCTTGCTCATGCTGCTAATTAGTTCTCCAGCCCTCCTGGCACCTCATCATCTTCATGCCCCCGAGTGGAAACGGACAATTAGCTTCCCCTGAGAGCGTGTCTTCAGTGATGGGAGGGGGGAAGACCAGGAGCCGTGATGTCATTTTCCGGAACATTCTCCCAATGATGCATCTTCCTCTCCTCTGCCCACCATCAGGTCCCCCTTGGCACCTCCTCTCCTGCCCACCCACCCGCCTAAGTGTTAGGATTGCCAGGTCCCTCCCTGGCTGCTCACGGGCGGAGGTGGGGGGTTGACAGATCCAGGTTGGGAAACTCCTGGAGATTTGGGGAGGGAGCCTGGGGAGGACGGGGACCTCAGTGAGGACTCAGTGAGTCCACCTTCCAAAGCAGCCATGTCCTCCAGGGGAACTGATCTCTGTAGGCTGGAGATGAGCTGTAATTCCAGGGGATCCCCAGGTCGCACCTGGAGGCTGGCGTCCATACTAAGCATCCTTCTACCTGCGAACCTCAACCCCCCCGCCACCAAATACCTTCTCTCTAATGGCTCTGGGTGGCATGGGGCTGCACAGTGCCACTGCTGCCGCTGTCGAAGACACCACCACTCTGTACTACCTCTACACCCTTCAAGATACTGTTAATCACCTGCCAAGCCCTTCCTATCTTAGGGAGTTCCAGAGTTCAGACAGATGAACTCATGTTTGGCCATTGCATTGACTTGCTCCAGCAATAATGCTGGGTCCAGTATAACTCTAATACCCTTAACTGAGCCAGTTTGGTGTAGTGGTTGGGAGCACGGACTCTAATTTGGAAGAACCAGGTTTGATCCCCCACTTCTCCACATGCAGCTGCTGGTGTGACCTTGGGTCAGTTACAAGTTCTTTCAGAGCTGTTCTCTCATGAGCAGTTCTCGAAAGAGCTCTCTCAGCCCCACCTCCCTCACAGGGTGTCTGTTGTGAGGAGAGGAAGGGAAAGGAGTTTGTAAGCCCCTCTGAGACTTCTTCAAGTAGTGAAGGGCAGGGTATAAATCCAGTCTTCTCCTCCTCCTCCTCTTCCTCCTCCTCTTCCTCCTCCTCTTCTTCTTCTTCTAGGGTTGCCAAGTCCAAGTTGGAAAATACCTGGGGACTTTGGGGGTGGAGCCAGAAGGTGGGGTTTGGGGAGGGGAGGGGCCTCAGCATGGCACAATACCATAGAGTCCGTCCTCCAAAGCAGCCATTTTCTCCAGGGGAGCTGATCTCTGTCAGCTGGAGATCAGTTGTAAAAGCGGGAGATCCCCAGGTCCCACCTGGAGGCTGGCAACCCTATCTTCTTCCCTGCATATTTGCAGGACCACCTCTCTCCATATGCTCCACTTAGCAGAGCAAAAGATGAACACATCACCTCGCCAAGTGGCACAGTCAACAGTTGTCCACACCTAAACATTCTCTGTTGTGGCTGTCATTTCTTACTGCGCTGGAATCCACCTTGAGACTCCGCAAGAAAGGCAGAATATAACTGAAGTAAACAAAAGGCACAAGATCCTAAAAACGAAGCAGCCGAAATGCCGTTATAACACACATATGGCAAATTCCACTCAACGCAGGGAACTTCAACAGTGATATCAGTTGTCACTCATCAGCTGTTAACATGACTTTGAATTATGAACTCATTTTGAAACTCTCCCAGAACAATTCCTGGGCATCCTCAGGAGTTAATATCACCGATGCAGAAGTTGGTATAGTGTGAAAATTGCTATATATGTATTGAAACATTATATATGCTCTTATATGTGCTTCGTCCAGTCCCTGTTCTTTCTATTGCTGTACTTAGTATCTGTAGTTACCAAGACAACCAGGCAGGTGTGGAGGGATAAGAGCTGGCTGATAAGAGGACGTATCAGGCTTCATTCAAAACCTAGTAGCTGATAAAAGGCATTTTGCAAGATGGGAATGGGAGACTATAGACTGGAAAAGGAGCAAAGTTATAGCACTAAAGATACTCCATGAACATATTGTTTTCTGCAGCCTGGTGTATAGACGGGGGGGGGGGAGGGGTGCATCTCATGAGAGTCTCTGTTTGGGGCTACTTATGGAAACTTCTTGTCTTCTGATGCCCTGACCAGGATAGTCCAGGCTAGCTCCATCTCATCAGATATGAGAAGCTAAGCAGGGTCGGCCCTGGTTGTTATTTGGATGGGAGACCACCAAGGAATACCAGGGTTACTTTGCAGAGGCAGGCAATGGCAAACCGCCTCTGAATGTCTCTTGCCTTGAAAAACCCTATGTGGTCGCCATAACTCCACTGTGACTTGACAGAACTTTCCATCACCACAATGGGAGCGGGGGGAGGGGGTGCCACAAGACGCCCAGGGTAGGTCCCAGCCATGGCCAAACCAACCATGGCAAATGGCACCCCAATGGAGAGGGACACTGATGAAGAAGAGAAGAGATTGAATTTATACCCCGCCCTTTACTACCCAAAGGATTCTCAGAGCGGCTTACAATCCCTTTACCTTTCCCTCCCCACACCAGAAACCCTGTGAGGTAGTTGGAGTTGAGAGAGCTCTTTCGAGGACTGCGTGTGAGAGAACAGCTCTGAGAGAGCCATGACTGACCCAAGGTCACATCAGCAGCTGCATGGGGAGGAGTGAGGAATCAAACCCCGTTCTCCCAGACTAGAGTCCGCACTCTTAACCATTACACCAAACTGGCCTTAGTTCTGCTGTCCAGGTGCACCACATGATCAGCAGCAGCACTAGAGCCTAAAACGTCCTTGCCAATCTGTCTTCCCTGTCTTCTGGCCCACTGCACCCACAGTCCTGCCCCTTCTGTGGAAGCCATGGCAGTGGTTCCTTGCCCACCCGGCTCTGTGCAACTTGGTCGCAGTGCAGGGGGCCACCTGGGCTGTGGTGGCTTCATGCATGCCTGGGTCATGGTGGCCCACTTGGGCCCAAACAGGACCCACCAAGGGCACCGAAACCATTGGACTGGTCATGATCATCCTAAGTCTGTTGCAGTAAAAACTACCAGTCTGGGCACTTTGAAGACTAACAACGTTTTATTCCAGCAGAAGCTTTTGCGGACCGACTTCTCCAGACACAACAATGAGGACTAGAAGTGGGTTCTAACCTACGAAGGCTTCTGCCGGAAGAAAACACTGCTGGCCTTCAAGCTGCCACCAGGCTCCTGTTTATCCTGTTGATTTGCCGGATCTCTTGCTTCTCCCCTTGCTCTTCACCTTTGTGATTTCTCTAGAAGGAGAAGTCTAGATCGGCCGACTCCCGGATGGTGCAGAAAGCACATTATCGCAGCCACATTATCGCCTGGAGCTCCCCCACACACACATTCCGTGTCAGTGCTGAACGGACCTTTACAATGAAATGCCATTTAAAGGCAATGAACCTTTGAGTCCTTTTTTCCAGCCACAGGAAATCATTCGCAGGATCAGCCAAGTCTCCATGCTCACCCCGCTCCTGCTCTTAATTAAGAGTCTTTATTTTGAAAGGTCAGGCATTCTCCCATTACCCCCCTTTTCGATCAATTACAGAGCGGTGCGCTTGACAATGGCCTGATCTCTGAGCTACTTTGCAGACGAGGTTGGATCCATCCAGCTTTTCCACTGGTGAAAATGGGAAGAAAGTCCCCTTTGACCTCCCTGCCAAAATACTACAGAGTCAAGGTTTTGGTTCTAACCTTCAAAGCCCTACACTGTCTGGGATGTACATACCTTCGGGACCATCTCTCCTGGCGTGCCCCCCTTCAAAGAGCATGGTGCTCTACGGACGATAAACTCCAGGTGGTCTCTGACCCGAAAAGTATTAGCTTAGCCTCGACCTGGGTCAGAGCCTTCTTGTCTTTGGCCCCGGCCTCGTGGAATGTTCTTCCAGATGAAATCAGGCCCTGTGGAATCTAACACAGGCTGGTTCTGCTTCTGACATTCGCTCCACATTTTCTCAACACTGAAGAAAAGGTGCGGCTCAAAACCGCATTCAGATACCCCAGGCCAACACCGTACTGACTGCAAAGTCTCCCCTGAACAGCCATAGATCTATGCAAAAGGTACCATAAAACCCAGTGGTCAGAGAAAGTGAAAGTGGCATGCAGTGTAAAGGGTACCATAAAACTTGACAATGAAAGAAAGTGAAAGCAGCATACAAGGCAGAGGGGAATTTCTGTGGGTTTGCTAAAACGATGGAGGGGAAGCCAATGCATAATCACCCACAGTTTCTCAGGACCTGCAAGACAGGAATGTTTCGCCGGGCATACGGTCTAGACAGTGAAGGGTTTTTTTTTCTCTTCCAGTGTGGGTTTAGTAAAACAATGGAGCAGAATGGACCAGGGACAGGAGTCCTGGGACCGGTGAGTCAGCCTACATGGTAGCGGTGGGTGATGGGGGCCCCAGCAGGGCTGTCCGCCCTGTCAAGTTGACGTTGAAACCCTGTAAACAGCTTGGTCCCTATGAGTCAACAAACGCCACCACCTGTCTGTGTGAATCTTGTCGCAAAATAGCACATACAGTCTTTCCAGCAATGTGGACTGAATGGCTTGACATTTTTTCTGTGTGTACACTGTCATGCTGGTGTCACCCAACCATGGCACTTCCAGGGAAGCCAGTGCTTTCGAACAAGCCATATTGCTTTGCTTCGAGGGGGTTGTGGCTGCTACGGAGCACTGTTTGGCAGGAGGGAAATGTGGACGGCTTTCTAATAAATTGCTGGAGGCAGAGGTGCGTGAGCGTAAAGAGATGCTCTGCAGGAGCCCCTTTTCAGTTTGGAAGCAATTTTATTTCCTCAGGACCCAACAGAATGCGGATCATTCAGCTGGAGCCAAATCCATGCGCTCATGGCGCAAAACCCAGTGGCACCATGCTTCATGCATGACATTAAATATTTCCATGTCAGACATGTGAATTGTGCGAAGCTGCTCTGCGTGTCTAGAGAGAAGCGCAATCTCAGCTGGGCAGCTGTCCACCCCTTACTGTTGATTTAGACCTCTGTTCCCACTGCTTAATCTTCTCCTATTTCACCCAAACCCGCAAGAGAAGAAGAAGAAGAAGAAGAGATTGGATTTATATCCCGCCCTTCACTCACTTAAGAGTCTCAGAGCGGCTTACAAACTCATTTTCCCTTCCCCTCCCCACAACAGACACCCTGTGAGGTAGGTGGGGCTGAGAGAGCTCTTTCCCAAGCTGTCCTTGAGGGAACAGCTGGTACAGAGCTATGGCTTGCCCAAGGTCATCCAGCCAGGTGCAAGTGGAGGAGTGGGGAATCAAACCCGGTTCTCTCAGATTAGAGTCCGCACACTTAACCACTACACCAAACTGGCTCTCCTCTAAGGAGGCATTTGTTCTTTTAAACTGTCAGCATCTGGGTCTTTGACACTATCCTAGGCACAGTGTATGTGGGGAGCTGAAAGAGAGATGTCTTTATAACATCCTTGACCTTTTCCTTCTGGACATGGCTTGAGACCATCCCTACCCAGCCAGCCCTGTTTTCTTTGGTGAAGCCTTTGTATCTTCGGAACTGGCGTGGTTCCTTCGTTTTCTTTCTTTGATCCAGAGGCTTTGGTGACTTTCACATGTGCTTTTTGCTCCAGTTCGGGCACCCAACTGCAATTGATTGTTCCTGAGCTTCCGCACAGCTTTGTTGCCCATCCATTGCCCTTCTGTGGTTTTCCCAGGCTTGCTTCGTGCTTTCTCACATCATCTTTAACCCAGCGTTTCTGACTGGAATGCAGCTGAAGCTGGTTTGTCTTCTGTGTGGAAGGCGTACTGTGCTCTCCAAAGGCCCCACCCACTCTGGTGTCCTCTCCCCTGCCCTCTTCTCCCACAGCTGCCATTCGCTCCCTCGTGCCCCTGGGGAGATTTGGAAGATTCTTCTTCTCAGATCCTCTGACTTCCCAGTTTTGAATTTTCATCATAAAAAAGTATGTCTCTGAGTAGGGCTGCCAAGTCCAACTTGGGAAATATCTGAGGACTTTGGGGGTGGAGCCAGGAGACTTTGGGGGTGGAGCCAGGAGAAAGGAAGTGACATCATTTTGTGATGTCACATCCTGTGATGTTGCTTCCTCATGCTGACACATGAACTCATGAAGTTTCCTAATACTGAGCTTCTGCTGCTGCCTTGAGCTTTATAGGCTTGCAAGCAGCATTACAGGCTCAAAACCCTGCAGTGCCATGGAATCATTTTATTTAATACTGAATCAGGCCATTGGTCCATCAAGGTCAGTATTGACTACTCAGACTGGTAGTGGCTCTCCAGGGTCTCAGGCTGAGATCTTTAATGTCACCTATGACCTGATCCTTTTTTAGCTGAAGGGGCTGATACCTCCTGCATGTCAAGCAGATGCTCTATCACTGAGCAACGGCCCTACTAAATCCTTCCTCATCTCGGCAGAATATGAAGCACTAAGTGCTACACAAGTGCTAAATATGATTTTCATATCATAAGAACAGGAGAGAAGCCACAGTGAATCAGGCCAACAGCCCATCCAGTACAACACTCTGTGTCACACAGTGGCCAAAAATACCAGGTGCCCTCAGGAGGTCCAGCAGCGGGGCCAGAACTCCAGAAGCCCTCCCACTGTTGCCCCCCAAGCACCAAGAATTCAGAGCATCCCTGCCCCAGACAAAGGGTTCCATTTAGACCTTGTGGCTAATAATAGCCACTGATAGACCTCTGCTGGATGGGGACAGAGAGAGAGAGAGAGACAGACAGACAGACAGAAAAAAGAAAGAAAGGGGGAGGGGGAGAGAGAGAGAAGGAAAAGAGCTGGCAGACCCCAGCAGCTTACCCCAAGCAGCTTACTCCAGCAGCAGGCCACATGCAAAAGCAGGCCCTTCAGCAGAAAGAGCCTCTCTGGGCGGGGCTCTCTTGTTCTCTCTTAAAGGGGAAATGTCTGTTGAGGCTTTTTACTGCAGGGCAGGCTCTCTGCAGACATTTCCCTTTTAAGAGGCCAGGGCAGCCTCCGACGTTTCCCTGCTGGCAGCCATTGCCTCCCCCAGTGGCCAATTTTGAAAAGGCGGGGGAAAGCTTTAAAAATCGGTGTTTTTTTGCAGCCCTAATGTCTCTCTAGACCATTTTCATTGCCAAGATGCAACTTTCCCCCTTCTGTCTCTGCAATAAAAGCGACAGAAGACTTACCTTTTAAACAAGAAGAGCATGGAATTCAGAGACCCTATTAGATAGAACCCTGACCTGGATAGCCCAGGATAGCCTGATCTTGTCAGATCTTGGAAGCTAAGCAGGGTCAGCCCTGGTTAGTATTTGGATGGGAGACCAAGGAAGTCCAGGATTGCTATGCAGAGTCAGGAAATGGCAAACCACCACCACCATTAGAGACAGAGTAATATAACCTCACAATGCTCTAGCTATTGCCAATTTTAGGGGGGGGGGGGAGAACAGTGGCATGGGGAAGAAAATGGTGGCTGTGGATGACAAGGTGGCATGTTTGCCCATCAAGACTTCCAATTGGTTGTGCAGCTTTTTAAAAATGTTGCTTTGGCAGCAGCTACTTCACTGGGTGACTGAAGGTAAGCTGCGGCAGCCATTTTGTGGCTTGGCTACGACTCTGGCTGCAGTCGTTTTTGTGTCAGCCATCTTGTGGCTCTGCCCAACACACTGATTCAAAATTCCAAGGTTGCCCAAGGGCACAAAAAGGTTGGGGACCCCTGTTCGAGTCCTTCCCCTCCAGGAGTCCTGCTCCCCTCCCTGGACAGCCTTAAGACAGCCACAGCAATGAGGCAACATCAGGATGAAATTGAATATAAACAGAACGCAAATAAATCCCACGGATACGTTCCAACCCTGTTGTTATGTTCATGCTTCATGATTTTTAAATTGTGTATTTAGGTGTTTGCTAGACAGGTGATTATTAATCATTCCCCTATCATTTGCTATGCTCAGTCTGCCGTACTAAACTATCGCTCAGTCAGATAACTGGCAAGGTGCTGGTGGTTTTGGACTCTAAATGTGTCCTAAATACAGTTAACTCTGAGGGTTTGGGGGGGTAGATTTATTTACCCACCCTAGTGAGAACATAAGAAACCACTGGTCCCTATCCACACACAATCCCCACTTGTCAGGGTTGCCATGTCCCCCCTTGGCAGCCGGCAGGGGGTAGGGGGGTAGGGTTGCCAACTCCAGGTTGGGAAACTCCTGGAGATTTGAGGGTGGAGCCTGGTGAAGGACAGGGGCCTGAGTGGGATACAATACCACAGAGTCCATCCTCCAGAGCGGCCATTTTCTCCAAGGCAACCACTCTCTGTAGTCTGGAGATTAGCTGTAATTCCAGGAGATCCCCAGGTCCCACCTGGAAACTGGCACCCCTACCACTTGCCAGAAGTTTCAGGGATAGTGCTGACTCAGTTCTCCTTGGAGGAGACAGAATTGGTTACTTAGAGTGTTTCTATGGCCTTGGCTTTATTTACAAACACATTGGTAGTCTAGTTCAGGGATGGCCAAACTGTGGCTCAGGAGCCACATGTGGCTCTTTCACACATATTCTGTGGCTGCCA
Source organism: Lepidodactylus listeri (assembly GCA_029233225.1). Taxonomy (NCBI): domain Eukaryota; kingdom Metazoa; phylum Chordata; class Lepidosauria; order Squamata; family Gekkonidae; genus Lepidodactylus; species Lepidodactylus listeri. The sequence goes on from JARCFY010000016.1 coordinate 20,778,694, forward strand.
GCAAGGCAGCTGGGGAAGCGAAGTCAAGGCATACTTTTTCTCCCACCCACCCACCCTTTCTTCCTTTCTTCCATTTGCTTTCTTTGTTTCCTCACTCTCTCTCTTTCTTTCCACCTCTTTCATTCTTTCTTTCCATCTTTCTCTTTTTTTCTCTCTCTCTTAGACAAATCAATATCATTAGCAAACAAATAAATGTCATTATCAATATCTGTTTTTACCCCTTTTGTTTTTATTTCCGGCAGTCTCATTTAATGTTAACAAAAGGCAAATTTCCATATTTAAAAAAATAAAAACATGTGTGTAATATTTGTTTCTGTCTTGCAGCTCTCAAACATCTGACATGTATTCCATGTGGCTCCTACACTAAGCAAGTTTGGCCACCCTGATCTAGTTTGGGAGGCAAAAAGGCATTCTTCCATGGCAGCAGATTTGGTACCTCCCAAGAGATCCCCTTGGAGAGAAATCCTGCTCCTCTGAAATACTCCAGCCAACTCACCACACTGCTACTCTGGGCTGCTCACTCAGCCTCTTCCAGAAACTAAACTATTCCTTTATGCAAACAGACACCTGTCCCCTCCCTTTGGCTGAAGGAGGCACCTCCGTCAAGTTCTGATGGTGCTTGGACATTGCCTGAAAAATAGGGCCTGTTGAGGAGATGTTCATACACAAGCCTTAAGAAACACTGCCATTCCTTTTGCCCATGGGACAGACCCATTCACAAGAACCAGGCTCATATTCACATTATAATTATGCTTCCTTAATGAAGAGGCCAGTGCAGATAATCAGACAATCCAGCACTTGCCCAGCTATGCATGGAGCCCATGTCCTTTGACTGAACCAACGCAGCATGGTTATAAATCGAAGGAAGGCTGCATAGTCGCTTCCAGTCTAGGAAAAGTTCACTCCTTGGGTCATGGGCCCCAGGTGGCATAATAGCTTCACAATGGGCCACAGTGAAAAGGGGGAAGAGGGCAAAGTCACCCTTTTGGGCTCTTCCATCAGTAGGGTTGTGATTGTACTCCCTTACTCATCTTCACTGCAGTCCCTCAACCTATGTGGGTATTATTCCAAAGAAGAAGAGGAGGAGGAGGAGATTGGATTTATATCCCGCCCTTCACTTGAAGTCTCAGAGCAGCTTACAAGCTCCTTTCCCTTCCCCTCCCCACGACAGACACCCAGAGAGAGCTCTGACAGGAAGTGTTCTTTCAAGAACAGCCTGACAGGACTATGGCTTGCCCAAGGTCATCCAGCAGCTGCAAGTGAAGGAGTGGGGAATCAAACCTGGTTCTCCCAGATTAGAGTCCACACACTTAACCACTACACCAAACTGGCTCTCAAACTGGCTGGTCCTGCAACCCTAGAAATCAACTGCTAGGGATAGAGAAAATATCCGCAACTATCAGTGTCTTCTGCTGCCGAATCTTGAGCTTTGGACATGAACAATATAAATCCTGCTGAAATATATGTATATATGGGTTGGGTCCTATGATCCACTTCCACTAAGCTGGAAGAATTCTTCCAAGGGAAAAAGACTTTCATCAATGGAGAACAATTGTTTTCTTTAAGGCGAAAGTCTTCTTCTGATGGAGAAGAGTCTTTCTTTGTGGAAGGAAGTCACAGGAACACATGAAGTTGCCCAGTACTGAATCAGACCGTTGGTCCATCAAGGTCAATATTGTCTATTCGGACTGGTAGCGACTCTCCAGGGTCTCAGGCAGAAGTCTTTCACATCAACTACTGGCTGATTCTTTTCATTGGAGATGGATTGAACCTGGGACTTTGCAAATCTTCCACAGCCCTTCCTCTTCTGTCAGAGGGAGACTTGGTGGGAGGGGGTCATAACATTCTCCACCCCGATATCTGTTACCCTACGTTAAGCTACGGTTCCTTTCTCTCTTTTTTTACTCAGTCATCTTGCTAAACTTTTTGCAAGCTTGCACTGGCAGTGCAACAATTTTAATAATTAGGGGAAACTGTTTTGGAAAAGAGGCCCTTTGCTTAGTTCCTCAGACATTTTTGGTCGTTTGTCATTTGTGCTGAATCAGAATTGAAAGTCAAAAATGGTGTTACAGCTGCTGGATAATCATCTTTTGTGAAGCTGATTGCTGGCTTCCAATCAGGGATCATTTTTTCCAGGGTCTGGAGAACAGGCCTTCAGAGTCCACGTTTTATGCAAGGAGCCAGAAGAACACGCAGTGGACAGTGTCTCAAGATGGTGTCTCTCCTCCAGCATCCCAGCATGTGTACAGTTAGGTGTGTATACATACAGGCACCTAGGGTGGGAGTGGGGGAAGAACCTAAACCCCAAAGCATGACAACTCTGCCAACATGCCATAACAACATTTTTAAAGCTAGGGTCAGCAATTTAAGAAGGGCTGGGAGACCAGAAAATAGGGGTTGTCTCTGGTAAATAGGGACAAGTTGGTGTGTGAGGAAAAATCACCCAGAATCCCTTCCTTCAGAGCTGACAGCCCTCAGTGTTATTAGGACCAAACAAATGTCACAAAATAGTAACAGCGAGGTTTTGAGTTTAACAGAACTCTTTGTCAGGTTGAATGTTAAGTACAGCAAAAGGTAGTTGGGGAGGAACTATAATTGGACAGCTTTTATGTTTTTTTAAAAAAGGAGAGTCTCCTTATTTTGCTTCTCCATCCCAGGAGCATCTTGAAGTCTGATCTGTATCCGGCAAATAATAAAATGAGACTTACTTCTCAGTAGGGTTGCCAGCCTCCAGGTGGGGCCTGGGGATCTCCCGCTTTTACAGCTGATCTCCAGCTGGCAGAGATCAGCTCCCCTGGAGAAAATGGCTGCCCTGAAGGGTGGACTCCATGGCATCGTGCCATGCTGAGGCCCCTCCCCTCCCCAAACCCCGCCCTCTCCTGGCTCCACCCCCAAAGTCTCCAGGTATTTTCCAACCCAGGACTGGCAACCCTATTTCTGAGTAAACATGCTCTAGATGGCACCGTGAGCTGAAATGCCTCCCGATCTCCACTTCGAGAAAGTTACAGGCTGCAGGCTTTGAATTTTACTGTCATGTCCTGAAATATATTTTTCACTTCCCTTTTGTACTTAACATCCAGTCTGATCAAGAGCTCTGGGGAACATAGAAGTTTGTAGTCGTTCTTCTGTGATTTTTGCAATGGCCCTGATAAAAAGATATTACACTACGGTTGCTTTTGTCATTTTTTCTGTGGGCCAGCATTGCTACGATCCATATGAGTCAATGTGAAAATAGTGTCTAGCAAACTGATCCATCTGTAACATCTCCGGGAGGGCTTGACAGTTCTTTGTTAACTATTACCCTTGGAAAAGATTCAAATAGAGTGCTTGGGAAATGATGGCAACCAAGGGTGCACAGCTGTCAAGGGTTAAAAGAGGCCACTGTTCCACGCCCACTGGCAGAGAAGAATTTCTTAAGGGGGGAAAGATATTATATGACACGTACTGACAGTGGAGGGAGGGAGGACTGAACGTCTCCAAATTATTCTGTTTCCGAGATAAAACCGTCAGTCCAGATGCTAGCGAGAGTTCCCTTAGAAGTCAAGGATGACAAATCTTTGCAAGAGGAGCTGCTTCTGCAGAAGCCCACAGGAAATTTCAGACTAAATTATCTCTGTCTTCTATCTGGACTGAAAGGAAACTACATGGGGTGGATATGAGGGTGGGGGGTGGTATATAGTATGGTATAGCACTGACCTGGATAGTCCAGGCTGGCCTGATCTCATTAGATTTTGGAAGCTATGCAGGGTTGGCCCTGGTTAGTACCTGGATGGGAGACCACCAAGGAATACCAGGGTCATGTCACAGAGGCAGGCAATGGCAAAACCACCTCTGCTCATCTTGTGCCTTGAAAACCCTACATGGTCTCCATGAGTTGGCTGCAACTTGGTAGCAAAAATAAAGGGTATGGTATGGTACAGTACATGAAAGCCAGTGTGGTGTAGTGGTTAAGAGTGCTGGACTAGTGCCCTGACCTGGATAGCCCAGGCAAGCCTGATCTTGTCAAATCTCGGAAGCTAAGCAAGACTGACTCTGGCAAGTATTTGGAAGTGGGAACCTCCAAGGGAATACCAGGGCTGGGAGGCAGAGGCAGGCTACCAAGCCACTTCTCTGAACGTCCTCCGTGCCCCAGTAGGAGTCACCAAAGCTCGCCATGACTTCCAGGCATGCAAGTGCATGCACACGCACACAAAATGCAACAATAAAAAAAAAGAGTGTCAGACCAAATCCCCACTTGTGCCATGGAAGCTCAGTGGGCAACTCTGGGCCAGTCACATTCTCAGCCTAGCATACCTCACAGAGTTGTTGTCAGGATAAAATGGAGGAGAGGAGAATGATGTCAGCTGCTTTGGGTCCCCACTGGGAAGCAAAGGGGGATAGAAATGAATTCAATAAATAAGTAAATGCAGAGGTATGGATCCAGCCTTCCTCCAAGGAGCCTTCCTCTAGCTCAAGTGGGTCTCTCTTGGAGGGCAGCCTCCTTAGGCTTGGAGGAAGTCTTTGAACTTTGCTCCATGGTGGAGTAGGATAGGTGTCAGACATATCCTAGAGTACTTAATACAACAGGGCTGCGGTCAGACGTGCCTTTAGATCCAACATAGCTGTGAATGCCTGATGGATCTAAAGTGCACAATCAGAAAACAACATCTGGGAAAGGTCCCACAGTCGTCGGCACCCTATGCTGCCCCGCCACAGAAACAGAGTTAACAGACAGCGGGGAAAGTCCATCCAGACTCAGTGCCATTTTCCCCCGCTTAGCAATATGCGCATAACCGCATAATCAGTCCATGGAGAACTCTTTGTGTGTGGGGGTTCAATTCCTTGTTTATGCGCATGCATACAAAAAGGCAAAAAAACCCCTAACCGATCGCCCAAACATGCCATCTGATCACTCAGTGATGGGCTACGCCCACAGCGAAATGAATTGTACTGGGATGTGTGATCGAGCAACTCCATGCCAGATACCAGCAGATGGAATAGGAGCGATTCCTGACCATGCAAAATGCCCCATCTGATCACAGCTCAGGAGTAACCCCTGGGATACATATAGCTTTCCCAGTGGAACAAATACCCTCCCCCAGTCTATTTCAGGTTGCAAAAACATGTAAATCAGATATGTGATCATGAATGGGGAAGGCAAGAGGTACAGTTGAGCTCTCCCTAGAGTCAAGCCCAGGGGGAGAATATGTCTCTTGTTACCTTGAAATGCATCTTGAGCGTGACCGACCCATGCTCAGTTTTTTCTGCCATTAAGTTCCCACGAAGTGGGATCCCACTGAGCTGATGAAGAGGTGTCAAGTAATAGCTTCAATGACCCCCCCCCCATCAGTGTAAAATAGACTTCTTGCTATCTTTCCTTGGGGCTAATAGAATGAAATTCGCAAAACCACCATGGTAACCTTGACGTTGAAAGACCTGCTACAGCGCATTGGTATTTATTCCATTATTACACTCGGCATCATCTCATGTTTCATTTCAAATGTTGCACACACTGATTTTTCATCTTGGTTCTGCTAAGTAGCCTTTGATTGATTGCTGCCGGTATAATATGTAAAACTAATCTGAAGAGAGGGTTTGGGGGGGGGGTTAAAAAAGGGGGGAGAGATTGCTCAAGAAATCTCCCACCCCACCTCTATAATGTTTTCCACAAAGGAGTAGATGTATTATAATACAGAGATTATATCCCTTTATAATTAAAGTAAAAGTTAGTCTGTTTCATCAATGTTCTTCATAAATCAGACACGCTTGCTGATTGCCTCATCACGAAAAAGGCAATCAACCTGAATATAGTGTGAAAGGTTTTTTAAATACCTTTCCTTAAAAAAAATGCCAGGGCTTTTATATTCCAGTATAACTGCAGGCTGCCCTGCCCAGCAGATATAACCTTCTAAATCATAAAACTAATCCATTTGGATTTTTTCCCCCTGGAGGAACACCTTCTGCACAATGTGAAATAACCCGATCAGGAATTAATAATTAAACAACAACTTTCAGCCAGACTGTCACCGGAATGGATGAAGGGAAAGGATTTGTGTTAATATCCAGAGCCGGGGAAAGCGCATAAAACTTTCACCAGCTTGGTAGGGACATAAACAAGTGTGCCCCAAGTCCCTTTTTGAGGCGGTTCCCCTATCATGTTGAGCCTACGGGCATCATCACAAAATGGCTGCTATGGGTTGCTGGGGCTGGACACAAAATGTCGGCAAGCTGCAAGCCAAGCATGCTCCTATGATGGAGGCGGCTGTTTCAAAATAGGGGCTCCCTGCAGAGACCAAGGTAATGGAGAACCGGATTTGATTCCCCACTCCTCCGCATGAAGCCAGCTGGGTGACCTTGGGTCAGTCACAGCTCTCTCGGAGCTCTCTCGGCCCCACCTACCTCACAGGGTGTCTGTTGTAGGGAGAGGAAGGAAAGGCGATTATAAGCCGCTCTGAAACTCCTTCGGGTAGTCGAGGGTGGGATATAAAACCAGTTCTTCTTCTCTCCTGAAGCACTTCATAGACTCATGCAGCTGCTTATGCTGAATCAGACCATTGGTCCATCAAAGTCAGTACTCAGACTGGTAGCAGCTTTCCAGGGTCCCAGGCTGAGGTCTTCCATCTGACCCTTCCCACTGGAGAGGCCGGGGATTGAACCTGGCGCCTTCTGCATGCCAAGCAGATGCTCTGCCAGTAAGCCACAGCCCCTCCTGCTCCGAAGAAGTGGAAGGCAGCCCAGATTGTTTCTTAGCTTTGGGGAAAGAAGCACATGCGAGGCAGGAAACACATTCACAGACACCCTAGCGGCCATGGATTCACACTGGGGATCAGTATGCTGACAGTTACCGCACAGTCCAACAGGCAGGAGAATTTTAGGAATTCTCTTGTGTTGTTTGTTGGTGGAAGCTTTGAGTTGCTGTTGGGAATGAAAAGTGAGGAGTGAATGTCACCATTTAATCAGTCTATGTTATTCTGTGGGACAACTCAAGTAATGTAGGTGAGAACAGAGAATCCACCACAGATGGATTTTTGTGTGTGTTAGTTGGCTACTTCTTATTATATGTTGCGCTCAGGGTTCATGACCGAAGTATAAAATACTTATGGGAACTGTGTTGCTTGGTGTATTTTGTACTATTTGACTTCTGAAGAAGGTTCTCGTGAGCCGAAATGTGTCCGGTCATACACTGTTCTCTTCTGTGTATTTGTGACTTTGGACATTTTATGAGGCTTTATTTGGGCCCCCACAAGATTTTTAATATGTCTTTGAAATAGACCCTCTTTTGTATACCTACTTATATTTTTAACTTTCGGCCCCCGATAAGTTTTCTAAACTTCCTTAGGAGGTTTGTGCTTGGTTGGTTTAGATCCCCCCCCCCCCTTTTCTTGGCTGCTAAGTACAAAGTGTACCTGTGCGGTGCCAGGTAGGAAGGCGTGATGGACAAGTCCAGCTCCGCTTCTCTCACAGTGCAGCCAATGAGATCTGATGGACTGCTGGGGGAAAGTTGAGAGTTAGAGCAGAGAGCTGAGGGAGGGAGAGATGGGTTTGAGCCTGCGAAGGCAGCAGCATGAGTCAGAAGCTGACAGTAAGAAAGATAGATCAAGGTGGGCAGCTGGGTTGGTCTGAAGCGGAAGAACAAAGTTTGAGTCCAGCAGCACCTTTAAGACCCACAAAGTTTTATTCGAGGTATGAGCTTTTGTGCGCGTGCCCCCTTAAGCTTATACCCAGAATAAAACTTGGATGGTCTTGAAGGTGCCGCTGGACTCAAACCTTGTAATAAGGATAGTTTGTGACTGAGAGGACTGGAAGGATGAACAGTTAGGGATCAAAAGTCTAAGTGCTGAAAATGTTGCACCTATGTATCGATAGAGCAAAGGCTGAGTCCAGTGGCACCTTTAAGACCAACCAAGTTTTATTCAAGGTGTGAGCTCATGCCTTGAATAAAACTTGATTGGCCTTAAAGGTATTGTAACAGATATAGGTACAGTACCGTACAGAGCGCTGATGTTCTTCATTTAACTAAGCTAATTGACATCAGAAACATGTGCAGTTGTAGCTGGTGCAATGGTGCAATGCAAGGCCGCAGTCTTGGCTGAATAGCCACTTGTCAGCTTTTTAGTTATTTCCCAGAATGCATTAAAGCAATGAACCAAAGTTTACTTCTAAATACGTATTCATGATTGATTTCAGTTTCTGCGGTTAGGATCATCAGTGGCGCTTAGCATGTGTATGCCTCTCTGTGCTAGAAAGATGCTGAAGTGAGCTCACCAAGGTTAGTCATGTCAAGTCAGTGGCAGAGTACAGAGTGTATAACAGTGTTTCATAACCTGTGCGTACAACAAAGGTGCCACTGGACTCCAAACTCTGTTCTGCTGCTTCAGATCAACATGGCTACCCACCTGAATCTATAGATATTGATGAGATGCCAGTGTTGTTTAAAGTTCTGAATAAAAGTTAACTCCATCTTGTTCATCCCTGCTGACTGACAGTGAATCGTCTCAGAGGAAGAAACCACACACACAAACCAGTTTGGCCTTGGCCTGGATATACATTTGTACAAACGGTGGAGGCATGAAAGGGAAGCCGTATTTAGTTCCCTAACCCAATAGGTCAGGGAAGTATCTAGGTAAGGGGCAGTTGAAAAGGAAACTGGACTGCTCTTTCTGGCTAGGGATGCCAGCCTCCAGTGGGACCCGAGGATCCCCTGGAATTACAGCTCATCCCCAGACTACAGAACTCCGTTCCCCAGGAGAAAATGGATGCTTTGCAGGGTGGACTCTGTGGCACTGTACCCCACTGAGGTCCCTGTCCTTCCCAGGCTCCGTCCCTAAAGCTCCAGGAGTTTCCCAACCTGGCTCTGGCAACCCTATTCTCCCCATCCCCCACCAGAGGGACCCCTGCAGTGTCTTTCGGAAAGAGAGTGGCGACCTGGTGTGGGTGTGTAAGAGGGTCAGGACTCTTGAAACAAGAAATAGGAACAAGACAGGTGGTGAACCAGTGACTGCCTCACTTACCTGCACCTTTGAGAGAGGTTGTGTCAGGTCGTAGGGTTGGGAGGGGGGTCACAGAAGGTCACACATACAGCTTGCAACTCGCCCCTGCAAGATATTCATAAGCAAAGGCCTATCCTTTCCTGCTTGGTAGTATTTTTCCGCTGGCAAGTACTTTGCATTTGTATGTATTTGGTGTCTCTGTATGTATTTGGTGTCTGGGCATCAGGTCCTAAACACAAAAGGTATTCAGAAAGCAGCCCTGGGGGGAAAAAAATCAGTGCAAAACTTGAAAAAATTCATAGCCCTTGCTGGATGAAGCACTCCATGTCAGATATTTTCCCCCTTTCAAAAAGATTCATTGAAACTGATGTGGGGGTCTGTGCCCGTGTTTGTGTGTTGCATCTGTGACTGCCAGTCTGGATTAGAAGGAACAATATCCCGAGACAAAAAGTCAAAGCATATTAGCATTTTGAATAATTCCTTTGAACAAAAAAAAAAAAAAACGGCAGAGAGAAACAAAAGGGAAATGCCTCCGTTGCTCTTCCCCCCTTCTTCTGACCGAAGGCTTTTTCATTCTGTGATCTTGCTGTTGTTACACATTCCCCACTTACTCAAGTGTTGAGAAGTCCACAGGCAGCCTTTTGTTTCCTCGGGATGACAGAGCGCTGGAGACTGCTGTTGTCTCTGCAGCATCTGCTCCATTCACCAACAGAGCAAATAAAAGCAGGCAGCTAAACCGCCAAGTCTGGAGCGGCTTCTCGAAAGACCCTCCATCCCTCATTCCTCTCCTGGTGCTTCTATCAGATCCAACAAATTCAACAAATATCAAATTCGTGCCTGGGGGTGTCATGGCTCCCCCTTTTTTTAGTGCCGGGGTTAGGATCCAATGTGTCTTGAACAGAACAGACTGAGCTCATCCCCGGGCAGGCACATCATATCTGTGAGCCCTCAGTGTGGGTTGTAGCAACACAGGCATTCTGATGCCCAAGGCTTCGAAACCTCTCCCTGCAGCCATCTAGGGATCTGGACTTCCACTCTGGGCAATTCTGCATTGGCTTTTCTCTCCGATGTTTTAGCAAACCCACAATGGAATGGAAATTCCCCTCTTGAGTGCTGCTTTCACTTTCTTTGATCATCAGATTTTATGGTACCTTCTGCACTGCACACCACTTTTACTTTCTTTGATCTTCGGGTTTTATGGTACCTTCTGCATGGATTTATAGCCATTTTGTGGCCATTCAGGGGTGACTTTGCAGTTAGTACCTGGCCTATAGCCAGGATTTTTTTAATTCAGGGGGCCTTTAAATAAGTCAGGGGGCAACCTGAACACACCCCTGCACACACCCCCAAGGGAGCGCCTGGGCTGGATAGGAAGTTGGGGGGGGGGGCTGGCGGTACGTCAGGGGGCCGTGCACCAAGATGCCCCACTGTAGCTACAGGCCTGGTCCAATGTTCCCTCTAAGCTGAGTGAGTATGAGCTAGCTCACAGTTTTTAAGCCACCGGCCCACACATTTTTGTCTTAGCTCAGAAAGGAAGACTCCAGAGCAAACTGATTTATGCAGTAGCCAAATTGCTCGCTCACAACTTTAATGCCAGTAGCTCACAAAGTAGAATTTTTACTGTCAAGATTCCATAGCTTAGAGGGAGCAGTACAGCATTGGCCCAGGGTATTTGAATGTGGTTTTGAGCCGCACCTCAGTGTTGAGAAAATGTGGAGCGACTACCAGATGCAGGACCAGCCTTTCTTGGGAAAGTGAAACCAAGCAGTGTCTCTACCTCAAAGCACAGATCCGATCCTAGCCATTCCTCTCAACCCCTTGGTTCAGGAGCTCCTTTAGAAGAGCCCAGCCACCACTTTTTCATAGGGTTGCCAGGTGCCCACAGAAGGGAAGGGAGCTCCCTCCTCCACCCTCCATTGCCCACCCTCACTCCAGGGAGCAGGAGGAAGAAAATGTGTGTGTGTGTAACTCTGCTGATGTTTCAACAAAGACCTGGAAGTGGCTGCACTGCCCCATGCAAATCTCTAGGAACTGACTGAATCTCTATGGTAAATTTTGGGGGTCTCTAGAGAGTCATGCAGGAAGGAAGAAGAAAAAGAAGAGTTGGATTTATACCCTGCCGGTCACTTTGTCTTAGGGGGGCTTACATTCTCCTTCCCTTCCTCTCTCCACAACAAATACCCTGTGAGGTAGTTGGGGCTGAGAGATCTCTGAGAGAACTGCTCTTGAGAGAACAGCTCTGAAAGAACTGTTACTGACCCAATGTCACCCAGTTGGCTGCATGTGGAGGAGTGGGGAATGAAACCCAGTTCTCCAGAGTAGAGTCTGCACTCTCAACCACTACACTGAACTGGTTCTCTGTCACTTCTGGATCTTCACTTGAAAGTAACACCAAAGCATCAGCAACCCCTTCTTCTCCCAGGCCACCCCCAAACAACTCCCAGGGAGTGTAGGCACCAGCCCAGCTTACCTACTTCGACATCTGCTTCCTGACCCCAAAATGGTGATCAGCAGTTCCCTGGGCATGTAAGAAAGGGCTGCAAGAACTAAGCAGTGAGGCAACCCTTCCTGCCCTCCCTCTCATGATCTGCTGATGATTCAGCTTCTTTGATGGCAGCTCCCTGCATCCATTTGGCAAAAAGGACTGAAACTATCATAAGGACATAAGAAGAGCCCTGCTGGATCAGACCAGTGGTGCATCTAGTCCAGCATCCTGACTCACACAGTGGCCAACCAGTTCCTCTGGAGGGCCAACCACAGGGCACAGAGGCCCAGGCCTTCCCCTGCTGTTGCCTCCTGGCTCCAGGATTCAGAGGTTTAGTGCCTCTGAATGTGGACGTTTCCCTCAGTCGCCATGGCTAATAGCCATTGATGGACCTATCCTCCACGAATCTGTCTAATCCCCTCTTTAAAGCTGTTTATTCCTGAAGCCATCACTGCATCCTCTGGCAGCAAATTCCACATTTTAGTCACTCCTTGTGTAAAATCATATTTCCTTTTGTCTATCCTCCTGAACCTACCGCCCATCCGTTTTATTGGATGCCTTCAAATTCTAGTATTTTGGGAGAGGGAGAAAAATTTCTCTTTGTCAACTCTCTTCACCCCATAATGTTATAAACCTCTATCATGTCCCCCCCCCCTTTATCCACCTCTTTCCAAAACTGAAACGTTCCAAACTCTTCAGCCTTTCCTCATAGGGAAGGTGCTCCAACCTTCTAATCATCTTGGTTGCCCTCCTCTGTATTTTTCCCAGCATTGCAATGTTCTTTTTGAGATACTGTCTTTTTTGAAATACGGTGATATGGTGACCAAAGCACCACTACCTACATAACAGTCCCATATTCCAGGTAATGTAACAATCAAATGTGTCAAGGCTACCTGCAGGTCTAAGGGAATCGACAAATGCTACACATAGAATGCAAAGAATATATATGATAGAACCTGCCTAAAATTTCCCTATTGAGTACTACAGCTTATCATGGAAAAGACAATGTAAAAAGAATGTATTTTTACGTTGCAAAAGAACATGACTTTTCCAGTCTAGGATGGACACATCTCAGAAGAAGAAGAAGAGATTGGATTTATACCCCGCCTTCCACTCCCCAAGGGAGTCTCAGAGCGGCTTACAAACTCCTTTCCCTTCCCCTCCCCACAACAGACACCCTGTGAGGTAGGTGGGGCAGAGAGAGCTCTGAGACAACTGTCCTTGAGAGAACAGCTGGTACAGAGTTATGGCTTGCCCAAGGTCATCCAGTCAGGTGCAAGTGGAGGAGTGGGGAATCAAACCCGGTTCTCCCAGATTAGAGTCCCCGCACTTAACCACTACACCAAACTGGCCAGAGAAGGTTGGAGGTGGAGAGATGAACAAAACACCCCAGTGGGAAGCTACTAAAGACTGCTGGATCCAACAGAACAAAGGCCCAATCTGCATCTAGCATTTGCTCCATTGTTTTACCAAACCCACACTGGAACAGGAAAAGATGTGGCTCAAAACCACATTCAAATACCACAGGCCAATGCTGTATGACAGCAGAGTCACCCCTGAATGGCCATAAAATGACCAGAAATCTATGCAGACGGTACCATAAAACCAAGATATCAAAGGAAGTGAAAGCGGCATGCAGTCTGGACACTGCCATAATATCTGACAATCAATCAAATTGAAAGTGGCATGCAATGCAGAGGGGAATTTCTGTTCCAGTGTGGGTTTGGTAGGACAGCGGAGCGAATGCTAGATGCAGACTGGGCCAAAGACAGGAAGCATCTGTTGGTTACTGCAGCTAAAGTAACCAAGTGCAGTGAACTGTGGACAATGGGAGATGTCAACAACCCTAACATTTGTTGGAAGCCTGAGACGAAAATGCAAGGACAGTTTTGTGATCCAGATCGGGAACAGAAGCAGGCAAGGCTCTGCTATTTGGTTCTTGGTGGTACAAGAAAACATAAAGAAGACCTATTACAAGACAATTGCAATACCGTCCTAAAGCAGAGTTACACCCTTCTAAGCCCATTGAGGTCAACTGCTGCAAAGGGTGCAGTTAGGGTTGCCAGGTGCCCCCTGGCCACTGGCAGGGGGTAGAGGGTAGGGTGGCCAGATCCAGGTTGGTAAACTCCTAGAGATGTGGGGATGGAGCCTAGGGAGGACAAGCACCTCAGTGGGGTACAATGCCACAGGGTCTGTCCTCCAAAGCATCCCATTTCTCCATGGAAAATTATCTCTGTAATCTGAATATGAGCTGTAATTCCAGGGGATCTCCAGTTCCCACCTGGAGGCTGGCATCACTAGGTGAAATCCCTAGGTTAGGCTAGCAATGGAATGAGATCCCAAAAGCAACACTATACAAGCAGTTGAGTTTGGGAAAGGATGGTAAACAGAACGTTACCAAATGAAGAATTCCGGGATAAACGCTATCGGGTTTGGTGTCCGTTCGACAAGAGAGAGCTCAGGAAGTCTTACAGTACTTTGTAATTTTTCTATTGATCAGAAATATTTCTGTCCAGGCCTATTGACTCCTGAGTCAGCTAACAAATTCATTAAGGTCTCCATAAAATAAAATAATGCAACTGTAAGTAGTCAAAGAGGCAATAAGCTTGGATATTGTGATGTTGTTAAAATCTAATCTTTTAAAAAAAAATTTAAAAAACGGACAGCCGCACGAAGCATCAAATTGAACAAGTGCAGCTGGGCTGACAAAAAGGAGAGTCAATCAAAATCACTGTCAATATCTCCGACCAGAGTGGAGTGCAAAATGATTTTTGAAAAATACATCTAAAAAAAAAGCCTGTCTAAAGAAAGGTCCATTTTTTACCTGATGCTAGAAAGCTTGTTGGCTTCGTTTATAAATGCAGGCAAAAACAAAAAAGACACTTCTTTAGGCAGCTACCTGGGTCAGATCCCTAGAGAGAAAGGAAGGTATCCTGCACCCCCAAGTGCTTTGCTATCAGACGGGTCACAGCTCTTTGTCTCTTTCAAACTCAAAACTGCTGTTTCCTTCACACACACATACACACACACCTGCCCCTCTTTCTAGCTGTGAGGTGAGGGAAATATCACCTCCTCCAACCTCTGACTGGCACTTCAAAAATGAGCTGTCCACTAACTGGTTGACGTAAGAACATCAGAAACGCACTGCTGGACCAGACCAGTGGTCCACCCAGTCAAGCATCCTGTCTCACACAGTGGCAAACCAGTTCCTCTGGAGGACCAACAACAGGGCAGAGAGGCCTAGGCCTTCCCCTGATGTTGCCTCCTGGCACTGGTACCCAGAAGCTACTGCCTCTGAAGTTCCAGCTGAGGAGACATCCAGGGCCTTTAAAAAGCATCAGTGTTGTGAAGAACATAAGAGCATAAGAGAAGCCAATGTTGAAGCCAATGTTGAATCAAGCCAATGGCCCATCCAGTCCAACACTCTGTCACACAGTGGCCAAAAACACCAGGTGCCATCAGGAGGTCCAGCAGTGGGGCCAGGACACGAGAAGCCCTCCCACTGTTGCCCCCCCCAAGCACCAAGAATACAGAGCATCCCTTGCCCCAGACTGAGAGTTTCTATCTATACCTTGTGGCTAATAGCCGCTGATGGACCTCTGCTCCATTGTAAACATAAAAAAAATAAACAACCGTAGCTTGTTGTAGGGAGAATCTGGCCCATTGATGTAGATAGGCCGATTGATATCACACATTCAGCTGCGCATGCATTCAGGGTAACATGAGACTCACTCAAGAAATATGTATCCAAAAAATCAAGTGTACATTGTACGTGATTTGGAGTTGCATTCGCTTTAATCTGAACAGGGCTGAAACTGAACCCACGGATTGCCTAAGAGATTAGAAGAAGAAGAAGAGATTGGATTTATACCCCGCCCTCCACTCCCCAAAGGAGTCTCAGAGCAGCTTACAAACTCCTTTCCCTTTCCCCTCCCCACAACAGACACCCTGTGAGGTAGGTGGGGCTGAGAGAGCTCTTTCCCAAGCTGTCCTTGAGGGAACAGCTGGTACAGAGCTATGGCTTGCCCAAGGTCATCCAGCCAGGTGCAAGTGGAGGAGTGGGGAATCAAACCCGGTTCTCCCAGATTAGAGTCCGCGCACTTAACCACTACACCAAACTGGCTCCCGGGTAATTAATCAAGCCGGGTAGCCGTGTTTGTCTGTAGCAGTAGAGAAGAGCAAGAGTCCAGTAGCACTCTAGAGACTAGCAAAATATGTGGCAGGGGAGGAGCTTTCCTGAGTCACTACTCACCTCTTCAGATACCACCTGAAGAAGTGAGCAGCAACTCACGAAAACTCATCCCCTGCCACATATTTTGTTAGTCTCTGAGATTTTCTAAGGACTGTGTACCAGTTGAGACCGGAACGTCCCAAAAGGAGATGTTTTGGTTTTATCCTGTTCCTTGTATCTCCTCTTGCTCTGCTTTCTCCTTCCTCCACCTTGTCATCTTCAGCATCAAAGAAGCAGGCAGATTTCTCCCCCCACACACACCCTTCAGTCCAAGAGACAAAGGGGAACCCTTAGTCCACTCTACCCCACCGGCCGTCCCAGTGCTACCCACAGGGCAGGTAAATTAGAGATAAGAGCCCTTGTTTCCCATTTAATCTTTGGCTGTCTGAAATGGCTTTTCGGCCGGCCTGAATAACTGCCCACAGTAAGGGGGCTTGACATGGAAGGGTCATTTAATGTGCCGTTATTTCAAAGACAATTGTCAAAATGATTCACGGGTGACTGGCTGCCCATTATTAACTCGTGCGGAGCACGACAGCTCGCCAATTGTGAACAGGAGTGCAGGATGATACATCCACGCGTTGGGCAGCCGTTTGGTTTCCCTAATCAGTTAACAGCCTCAACGAGAAGGCTTTTTTCCTCGTTTGATTCAAACATATTTTGTCACCGTGGCCAGAGGCACTGGGAATCTCAGGGCCCGTCGAGCTGCCCTTTTGTGTTCCGTGCCCTGTTATTTTGCAGTTCCGTTCACAATAGGACATGAGATAATTGCAACCTTTGTGGACGGCCAGAGCCGGGCACCGCTGCCTTTGCTGCTCACATCTGTGTACCCAGGAGCATGCTGAGGATTATTAATATAACATGCCGGAGCGCATGACACAATGGCCATTGTTCAGAAGTGCCTGTCCTGTAGAGCTATGTTGTTCTATCCTTGTAATGTGGCTGGATGCGCCGGGATGTCAGTGATTTTTCTCTGCTGTTCCTGCATGGCTTGAACTGCCACTTGAAATCACACTGTGAACATCCCCCTGTCTACAATGAGAGCGCCACGTCTTCAATCACGTTCCCTTTCTTATCCTGCAGTTGGCACCTTCTACAGCAGGCAGGCAGAAGACATCCTCTCTAATAAGTCCCTAACTAAGCTAGTAAGAAAAAAGATCATTTTCCCAAGCATGCACAGTCCATCGGATCTGTAACATCGCAGCCTCTCTTTCTATTGCTAACGGCTGCTCTCTGCAAACATTTATTTTACAGTCGTTTTGTGGGATCGTTTCCCTGTGTTTTAGCCAGCAGGCGGTCATTGCCCCCATGATATATAGAATCTCTCTGTTTGCCTGGCAGAGGAAGCCACCGTGCCTGTGTTGAAATTTCAGTAAACAAAGAGATGTCTATACGATTCAAGTCCCAGCTTGGCTTCCTAGGTAAGATAACATTCTGTCTGTAATTTTTTTTTTAAGCGGCACAAAGAAATGCATGATGGTCCAGCAATACATGACAAATGGCAAAATCTTGAGCCTTGCCTGGATCTGCACATTGCTGGATATGGCACTCTCTTGCTGCTGTACTGATTGTGCACCATGGGATTGTCTTAACCTGGCAGTTGCAAATGATTGCAATAGAGCAACAAAAACACCGTATTTGTCAATGTATAGATATAGCCCAGATGATAATGGCAATCGGTGACACAAGAGAGAGAGGGAGAAGAGAGAGATTCCCTGTATTCAGAAGCCTTCCTCCCCCCTTTCCTGTTTGCTTGTTTGCATGCAGTTTTGTATTATAAGCCACTTTATGTCCCTATTGGGACATAAATGCTAGTTTGGTGTAGCGGTTAAGAGCAGTGGACTCTAATATGGAGAACTGGGTTTGATTCCCCGCTCCATCACATACAGCCAACTGGGTGACCTTGGGTTAGTTACAAGTTATTTCAGAGCTGTTCTCTCAAGAGCAGTTCTTTCAGAGCTCTCTCAGCCCTACCTACCTCACAGGGAATCTGTTGTAGGGAGAGGAAGGGAAGGAGATTGTAAGCTGCTCTGAGAATGGCAGAGCATAAATGGCAGAGCATAAATCCAACTCTTCTTCTTCTTCTTCAGAAAACCTGGGAGTGACATCACACCTTAGGAGGAATTGCCAGAAACTCTAATGCAAAACCATAGAGTTTCCAGTGATTCCTCAAGAGGACACTGGCCTGACAGCCATTTTTTTTAAAAAAAAAATCCTCACCGCTGCGAGAAGGTTCGGGCAGAGAATTCCCCCACCCCTGCCAGGGGACTGGCAACCCTAGCTCCATCAGGACAGTCCTGTTCCTCTGAGAAAACCCTTTGAAGTTTCCACTCTACAAATGGGTCCGGCCAGCTACCGGCTGTCCGCAGGCTCCCACCTGCTGGAATGGCCGGCCTGAGAAGGTAACCCAGGCCCGTAGCTACAGTGGGTCATTTTGGGGCCTTGCCCCCTTAATTAAAAGCCCTGCCCCACAAATAGCCATGCCAGAAAGGGGGATTTTTGGAGGTCTATTTTGTGGATAATTTTATGCTGTTTTTCTTTTCCTGGACTTCTTTGAACGGTCAGATTCCTTTTTTTTTTTATGTTGATAATTTATCATTTACTTATAAGCTGCTTTGAGCGGGACTCTGGATTGCTATGATAAAACTCTCCAGATAAACTAGCAAGCAAATAAACAGCAGTTCTGGCCCTCCCATGGCCCAGCGGGTACAAGAAGGCCGGGGCACTTCTGCTCTGGGAGACAGAGGCTCCAGAGGAGCAGCTCAACAAAGGCTTTCAAAGGCGCAGTGGCCCCAGAGTCCCTCCAAGGATAGTCTTGAATGAGCCTCTTTCCTTCCCGGGCACCTTCAAGGGGATGCAGCAAGGGGACATCTCATTTCCTTTCTCAGTCTGCTGTGTCTGCCCAGTGCTCCAGTTCAGTCAGGAGACACTGTTCCCGACGACAAGCAGTTATCACATTTCCCCTGTCTGAAACCAGGCAGAAAGGTACCTTTTGTTTGCATACACCTTTCTGCTCCTGGTCTGGGAGTGCAAGTAGATTGCACCCAGGAAAACAGGGCTGCCAAGGGAGCATTAGACTGACCAAGGGACATTTGGGGCTGCAGAGGATGCAGGGAGCAAAAAAGCCACCCTGTAGGAGAGGGGAAGCCTTCAGTCTGTGGCGACTCTCTGTTGGATCCAAGCTGATAACTCATCATTTTCCTTGCAGACACATTGAGTGTGATAAAAAAGGGCAGCCCTGCGCATTAAGAGCGTTGTGGCAGCAAGCATAGATGTGCTGCTGTTTCCCTGCCATTTACTGCTAATCAACTGGCATCTTCCCCTGCAATCCTTCTCTTTGAAGCTGTCCAAATTTTTTGCCCCGGCCAAGGCCTAGGGAACCACTCCTTGCTGAGCAGAATAGATATGATCCTGATAGATGTGCTGTAATCTGGGGAACAGACAGAAAGGCCTGAATGGGGACCAGGCTTTTCTGATCCTGGTTGGCCAGGAGTGAAAGGGCAGATAATGTCTGAAGATAGATATATGAGGGCGGCAATAGGTGGGATACACGGATAATCCTAATTCTAAATAAACAGGGAAAGGATCGGCCAGAAAAGGAGTGTTATACAGAGACAACAAGCGACACTGATTAAAGACTCATCAGTTTTTATACTCTTGCTTAGGGAAATGGTAATGTCTCTGCATCACTGCTGGCTGATGGATCTTAGCTCCCTAAACATTCATAGATTGATGCTTCTTGGGTTATATGACCGTCCAACCACAACTAGATTTATGCATAAAATGTCAACTAAAGATTACAGATTATGAGGGTCCTCTAAATAAGGAAAAATACTGAATTACCATTTTGGTAACGATATGGGGCATTTTAAGATTGGCATAGCATAGGGCCTCAACCCCACATCCAATCAAATTTCTCTGGGAAGCATATGCCATGTTTCTAAGAGAATAGTGGCATTTTCTGCCAAAGCAGAAATGGTTCTGGTTTTTTGAAGTTAGAATTCTCACTTTATTCTGAGCCTTGAGAAACAGGAAGCTACTGATCAGGCCATAGAAAGCTAGAGAATAATGAGAACAAGCAAGCATGAAAGACTGCGATCAGGGGTTATCCTAAGATATGTTTCCCTCTGCACAAGATGTTATTGCAGCATTTTTCTGAGTCTGCAAGCACACACTTGAATTTTCTCTAACAGGAAGAAAGGAAAGAAGGGAACAAATAGGAAATACCAGAGAAAGGGAGGGAGGAAGGAAGGAAGGAACAGAAAGAAGGGAATAGGAAATATCAGAGAACAGGAGGAAAGGGAAGAAGAGAAGAGAAATGTTAGAGAGAAGGAGGAAAAGGAAGAAAAGAAGGGAAATAACCAGGAAAGAAAGAGGGTGCTGAAGGAAAATTAGAAAATAGGAAGTATGGAAGGAATAGAAAACATCAGAGGAAAGGGAAGAAGGGGCAGAAGGAAGGGAAACCCTAGAGAGAAGCAGGAAGGAAAATGCTAGAGAATAGGAAGGATAGAGGGAAGGAAGCAGCAGAGAAAAGGAGGAAGTAGAGGAAGGGAAGCAATTAAATGCCAGAGAAAAGCAGAAGCGAAGGAAGGGAAATGCCAGGGAACTGGAAAGAAGGGAGGGAAATACAGTATTTAACTTTTTCAGTTTGTTCATATAACCTCTTCTATTTATAAGAGAAAACATAGCCCCTTATTAGGCCCTGTTGCTCAACTGCACAAAGACATAGATCCCATAGCACAGTTTTCGCCTCACTACGCAGAACATGCCCAGCTGTTCGCATAATCGGCCAACCAGGATAAAAGAAGGTACTGTAGAAAATGTCATGGCAGGAAGACATCCAAGGTGAGATACTCCAGAGCTGCTTAAGAAATACTTGGTCCAGATCCTTATGACAAAGGGAAAGAACAAATAAATTGTGATTTTTTTGTTTGTTTGTTGAAGAATAGGCATGATTAACATCTCCTAAAACAGGGGTCCCTGACCCCACCCTCTTTCAGCTTGCATGTACCTTTGGAATTTTAATAGGGGGTGGTGAGTGCCACCCTCTAAATGGCTGCTGCAGGAGGTGGAGTCGAATCCAAAATGGCTGCTGCAGGAGGCGGAACCAAACACAATACCTCCTACCTTGCTTTGCAAGAGAATTGCATGGCAACCTCACTTAGCACATGGAAAGGAAGGAGAAAGAGAAGGGGGAATAAAAAGAGCAATAAAAAGCAAGCCTGGAGTGGGAATGGAACCATACGTCGACTAAGGAAAACCCAGGTGCCTACCAGTCTTCCTGATCCTCCAGTGGCTGTGGCTGCTCTTGCAGCCATGGAAAACCCTTTTATTGGAACAAAATTTGAGTCCAGTGGCACCTTTATGACCAACAAAGTTTTATTCAAGGTATGAGCTTTCCTTGGAAAGGAATTTCAGGAACAGACTGAAAAGGGAAAATGCTGAATTACAAGTTATTGCAACACTCAGAACAACCCCCAGAACTTAACGGTGATATTGGTTTCTTATCTCACTACATATGCTAAATTCATTCAATCCTTAGATTTGTATTCTCATCAAGAAGGGCTATACATCTTCTTTATTTTAGTGTATTTCTTATTTGGAATAGTAGGTTAGAATAGTGACTGTAATGTAATGCAATGGATATTAGAATGGTGTATTGGAATGCATTTCTCTGGTCCGGTAACAGAGGAGACATAACACTGCACTGCAAATCACCCCAACTCAAAAAAAAAGATGCTATTAGTTACCTCCACGCTTGAAAGGAGACAGATGGAGCATAACAAGGCCTCAGATAATTACTCTTAGCACTCTACATTTAAGAAGGATACATTTACAAATTTATCTCCAATTTTGACAAATTTATTTGCTTCACTGTTTTCCCCCGGAATTAAATCCAGACAATGATGACCTTATCAACTTAGCTTGTCATTCCTGTTTGCATCTGTTAAAACATCTTCATTATGTTGTGTGCTAATTTGCCGTTCAGCCTCTGCCCTATATGTACGGGCTGGTAAATTCCATTTCACTGCATCTGAGGAAGTGTGCATGCACACAAAAGCTCACACCTTGAATAAAACTTTGTTCGTCTCAAACTTTGTTCTACTGCTTCGGAACAACATGGCTGCCCACCTGGATCTACCTTTCACTGGAATGAGAGCAGCCAATAACAAGCCGTTCCTTGCAATGGCCCTGCCTACTTTCTGAAAAGTTTGGTGGGTTCCAAGGGAGGTACCAGCTGGCACCCTGGCACCCTTGGGCAACACCTGTTTTTAAAGAAAACTTGACAGATTTCAAATTTGGGGAATGCAGCGGAGGCCTGCCAAAGTTCTCTGGCAAAGCAGAAACTTAGAGAGCAAAACTTTGACCGATTTCCCACGAGGTGCTGCTCTGGCATCGTTCTTCTCTTTGCCCCGATTTCGTGCGTGAATTTCCTACTATTTGCCCTGCACCACGTTTTGATCCGTGGCTTTGCCTGAATTCCCCTGCGGCTTCAGTGATCCTGTTTTTTGAGGATCACTGAAGCTGTGGGGGAATTCGGGCGAAGCCACAGGTCAAAACGTGGTGCAGGGCAAATAGTGGGAAATTCAAGCACGCAATCCGGACAAAGGGAAGAACGACGCCAGAGCAGGGCTTCATGGGAAATTGGTCCTTCTGTCATCATTTCCAAACCAGGAGACATTTCATCTACTAAATTTCAGAGTGTCCAGTACAGTCCTGAGTGTTAACAGCACAAGAGCAGTGTTGGGGTTGGGGGTGAGAAAGGAATGGTGGCCATCTTAGTTGTGCCACGGCTGTATCGTGTGCTGGAGCGATTAATTCTTCCCAAGCAGTTGCTCTGAATGGTCTACCTCCTGCAATTTCCACGGCTGGGCTGAAGGACCAATTTGCTGGATCCCAGGGAAAGCACATTCAGTGGTTGCTAGGCAACTGTAGGATATACTCCAGCAACATCTGGCCCCCCATAAGAGAGAGCACCAAGGAGGCAGCAGTTGCTTGCTAGGCGAATGTCAACGTTAAGATAAATCCAGTGCAAAGACTGGAGTGTGGAGCCATCAAGGGCAGAGGCAGAGCAGGCCGGCATTTGAGAGCCAGCGGGATCCAGTGGTTAGAGCAGCAGTTTCTCAGCTTTTTTGAAACCGCTTCTAAGCCTACTAGAAACAGACTGAATAGCCCAGCTTAGCTCATGCTTGTCAGAGCTTAGAAGCTAAGCAGGGTTGGCCATGATTAGTTCTTGAATGGGAGACCACCAACGGAGACAGGGTTGGCTCCATAGAGGAAGGCACTGGCAAACCTCCTCTGCTCATCTCTTACTTGGAACACCCAATGGATGGAGTCCCCAGGAGCCAGTTGAGACTCAACAGCTCCTCCTCCTCTTCTCCTCCTCCTCCTCCTCTTCCTCTTCCTCCTCCTCCTCAACTTACTATACTTCTCAAAACTCACTTGTGAAGTAACTCCGTGCTACCTCCAGCATAAAAGGTGGGGATTTCACATCAATTAGCACTGAACACGTTTAATTCTATTTTTCAAGTTTGTGTATTTACAGATCTAGAGAGACGGTATCACTGAGCAAAAGGCTGTGTTTCATGGTCATATCTCCCCTCCTGCAGAGGCCAACTCACAGAGTCCGCTTCCAGTTCACAGCCCGTCTTCACTGCCACCCCCTCTGTGATCCTGACCCACGGCTTGAGAAGCACTGAGGTTAGAGAGGCTAGGAAAAGTCAGGTTCAAATGCCCCACTTGGCAGATCGTCTGGGCAAGGTAGTCTACCAAGCTAAGAGGAGACGGTTTCAGAAAGGAATGCAAGGTAAGAAGTGATAGACAAGGGTACAGTCACCAACAGCTGGTCAGGAGAACACAGAATGAGGCCCATTCCAAAGAATTCTAATTGTATCTATTTGTTCCCCGTTCTCTCCCCACTTGACAATCTAAAGTGGCTTACAACAGCTTTCTCCTCCTCCTCTATTTTATCCTCAGAACTACAACCTGTTGAGGTAGCTTTGGCTGAGACAGAGTGACTAGTCCAAGGCGACCCAGCACATTTCCACGGTGGAGTCAAGATTCAGACTCAGGTGTCCCGGATTCTAATGTGACACTCTTACCACTACAACACCCAGGCTCTCTTAAAACCAGTTGTGGGATCCAGAATAACAATTTAGGTCACACCCTTTAGGAAAGGGCCAGCGTGGTGTAGTAGTTAAGAGCAGCGGACTCTAATCTGGGCAACCAGGGTTGATTCCTCACTCCTCTTCCACATGAAGCCTGCTGGGTGACCTTGGGCCAGTCACAGTTCTCTCAGAACTCTCGCAGCCTCACCTACTTCACAGGGTGTCTGTGGTGGGGAGAGGAAGGGAAGGCGATTGTAAGCTGCTTTGAGACTCCTTCAGGTAGAGAAAAGTGGGGTATAAAAACCAACTCTACTTCTTCTACTACTTCTACTACTGGGCCTTGGATAGTCCTTTGCTAGGCCACAAGTCCTGCTACCATGAGTGAACCTAGCTCAGGGTTTGATTTCAACCCAAGCAGCTACTCATCTTCCACAGCTGTCTTCTGAAAACATCCTCAGTCCTCGGCCCAGTCTGTCAGTCAGCCATGACAGACAATCCTCAGCTCTTGGAGTCAACTGATTATTGAGCTGTTGTTCTCTTAAGAGAAGCCATTTGGCATTTGCACCACTTGGCATTTTGTTCTCATCAACAGTTTTTGTCTTCATACAAAGAGCAGCTCCGCAGTGTCACCCCCCTCCCTGTACTGGGCACGCTTGCATGGGGCCTAATTGCTTCCTTTTCCAGCCCAATTGATTCTTCTGGGCCTTGCCTACATATCTCCCTGCCTAATTGGGACGGCTCCTCATTTTACACATTGCTTGCTTGTTGATACCGGATAAGTTATTTGGGAAGATCAGAGACTCGCTCAGCCTGTGGATCCACCCTGCTCTTTGCAGGCACTGATAACGCTGGCACCATTAAAAGTGAAATAAAAAATGACAGCCCTCCCCTCCAGTATATACACTTTTAGCAACAAAAAAACCCCAAAAACTATTGGAGGAGGGGGGAACCAATGGGAGAAGGAGCTGCGAGAGTTTTTGAGCCCAGTGATTTATCAGTATGCAGTCTGGGTAGCGAGGCTTGTGTCATAACGAGGCTTCTCAGAGGCTTGATTGTCAGCCACAAAGAAAAATGTCCCTCATGAAGGAGCCAAGGATCAATGAGGTCTCTCAATAGTTCTTTATAGGAGAAGTAACAGTATGTACTTTCTGAGCAGCCTGGCTGAGGCCATGTTTTCCCTCTGCACAGCATACAGCAGAATATGGCAAAGCAAAATGGTCTGCTTGTTTTGGCCCTTCTGCGAGCTGCTTTCCTGTGATCAACGGATCCCATAGCTGTCTATGATCAACTGATCCAGCTATCTGTCAGACCCTGTGTAGCACCGACAACGATCCCACAAAGCTATCTTTGATCAACTGATCCAGCTGCCTGTCAGACCCTGTGTAGCACTGACAATGAAGAATGAGGCACTGACACTGCCAGCTGTTAGCAGCACTGGATCCCGAATTTGCTACTGAGTCTAAACCTCGTCATGGGGAGACCCCTGCCACACTGCTCAGTGGACCCCTGAAGATATAACTTGAACTTGACCCAGCACCCACACCATCCTGGGTCTTCCGGTCCACCACTTGCTGGTGGAGAGAACATGGCCAGCAAGAACTCCCAGAAGGGCACTGGAGTGCAAGCTGGGAAACTCACTAGTAGCCACAGAAGTAATGTGATTTTAGCAATGGAGTGGGCTGCAAATGTGAAGACAGAAAAGGGGGGGGGGGACTAAAGCTGCATCTCCCTGCCTGCTTTGGACTCAAGCAGAAAAGAGTGTGCGTGGAAGGCAGAAAACTCCCATTGCATGTTTGGTGAAAAGTCCTCATGTTGTTCCCGAATGAACATGAGGACTTTGCATTATGTAGATAATTCCCAGGATCCAGCACTCTTCAGCAAAGAGGGGCAGGGAGGTGAAACCGGACCACTGACAGAGCTCTCTTGGGTCTTAGCTTTTGGAAGAGCCAAGTGATTGGTCCCCGTGATCTGTTTATAGTGCTGAAGTGCTGTTTCTGCCTTCGTCCTGTGAACTGCATGCCCAGCCATTGGACAGGATGCTATTTATTCATTTGTATCCTGCCTTTCTTCCCAATAGGGACCCAAACTGACTTACAGCATTCTCCTCTCCTCCATTTTAAGCTCACAGCAACCTTGTGGGGTGACAGTGGGAGGGCTTCTAGTGTCCTGGCCCCACTGCTGGACCCCCTGAGGGCACCTGAAGAAAAAGAAGAAGAGATTGGATTTATACCCCGCCCGTCACTCACTTGGAGTCTCAGAGCGGCTCCCCACAGCAGACACCCTCCCCCTCCCCACAACAGACACCCTGTGAGGTAGGTGGGGCTGAGAGAGCTCTGAGACAAGGGTCCTTGAGAGAACAGCTGGTACAGAGCTATGGCTTGCCCAAGATCATCCAGCCAGGTGCAAGTGGAGGAGTGGGGAATCAAACCCGGTTCACCTGGCGTTTTTGGCCACTGTGTGACAGAGTGTTGGACTGGATGGGCCACTGGCCTGATCCAACATTGGCTTCTCTTATGTTCTTATGTTCTTAATACAAATGTAACAAACAAACAAACAAATACGTGCACACATATGCATACATATATACATATATGTACGTACACATACACACACACCATAGGGTAAAATAAAAACAAGACGTTAACTTTTATTTATGGTTTTAATGTAACACTGAAGAAGGTAAAGTAGAAGCTACAACATTTTGCCTCCATTGAACTTTTGAGCAGTGGTCTTATTTCTGCGACTGGGATCCTTTGTTTACCAACTGACGCTTTTCAGCCCACTCAAAGCCGCTCTTCTCCACCGTTTTCACTCCGTCAGACACCTTCCTTTCCCCTCACAGCTTCCCAACTGCCAACTCTCAGTGGCTGTTCTTAACTGCTGCCATCCAACTCCCTCTTTCTAAGATTCCGCCAGCTCTCATTGGTTGCTCTTAGGGAGAGGCAGAGTCTACCCTGTCCGTCATACAAGTCTATGGCCTGGGCTCACAAATCAGTCAGTTCCATTCGGCAATCAGTTTTGATTAATTAAAAAAGCATCCCCCATTAATCAAGTAGTGTGTCTTTTTTTAAAAAGTTAATTTTAGTACAAGTACTTACCCCAAAAAAAGACAGAACCAGCATCCCTTGAGAAGAGGCACTCCCTCACCTTTGTCATATAAGAATACCTGTCCTGTGGTGGAGCCGGCACAGACAGATGCAAGCATCACAGCAAAAGAAAGAATGATTTTCTTCCCTTCAGGGCTGTTAGTGTTATTCCTATGCAAATCGATGCAGACTGTCGTGTTCAGCTGGCCTGCAGGAAGGCAAACAGAGCATCTAGTGAAAGCCCCAAATCAGCACCTTGGACAGCAGCACTGTGACTACAGAAACTGGACTAGGTTAATCTATGGAAACTGAGTGCTGCCCCCACACTGATCTACAGCCCATGGCGGCTGAAAAAATATTCCAGGAAATCTGTGTCCCCCCTCCTTGGAAAACTGTTCTCCATGAAAAGGAACATGCCATGAAGAGAAATAAGTAGAGCTGAAGGAGTTTCTGGGGAGGCGTCATTAGTGTCTGAAGACTGTTTGTTTGTTTGTTTGTTTTTCGCATTTCTATCCCGCCTTTCCAGCGAAGACAATGGCAAGGAGACCTTCTCAAAAGCAAGGAATGACAATTTCTTGGAGTTTATTTCTTATTTACTTTATCTACAGTCCACCTTTCTCACTGAGACTCAAGGCTGATGATAGCATGTAAAATAATCAAATATCGTGAGACATCTAATAAGCAACGCAATAGGACTAGGATTACAAAATCAGAAACAATGCAAAAATGCAAAAAAAACATGATACATCAAACAATGCAGAACCTGAGATTTTAAAAAAGAACTATGCAGTAGCAGTAGGATGATACACACAACAAATAATGTGGGTGTGGGTGTGTGTTAAGTGTTATCAAGTCTCTTCTTATTTAAGGAGTCCCTATGAATTAATGACCTCTGTGCAGAATGAATTTTTTTTTTCTGGAAGGTCTGAAATGAACAAAACCTCCCCTGTGTGTTTTAACAGGTTTTTTCTTTGGGCAGGGAACAGGCTAGAGGGGAGAGGAAGTCAGTGCAACTACTTTCCAGTTTACCCTCATACAAATGCTAAATAGATGTAGCAGGAGAGATAATGGGTGGGTCAAGCTCTCCCCTGTCTCCAAGCAGGAAACAGAGATTTGGAGGTATTAAATGCTAGTGAGTCTTCAGGAAGGAGATTCCTGGAGATATCCAGGAAATGGCTCTTTGACCTGGCAAATAATGCAAAGCATAAACAGAGGGATACAGTCCTGTTCCCTTTGTGGAAATCTTTGCCTTGGCAAGCACTTTCTAAAACAGTCTGGGAAGCACCCTCAGTGACACTAAGCACTCAAATCAAAAAGTTTTGGACCACAGCATCATGTCTTTGCAACCCCACTCCAAGATCTGCATGAGCCAGTTTTGTAAATTCGCTTAGTTTTTTTGTTGGTGTTCAGTGCCATCAGCTGAGGACTGGGAACATCAGTTCCTGTATGCCAGGCAGGGACTGGATGTTCTACTTGAACAAACATTGAAAATGGCACAGCAGGAACAGAGGAAAAGGAAGTTCCAGTCTTCGGGACATCCTGTGAAAAGCTACTGTAAACTGATTTGCTTGATTACACAGAGTGAGAAAAAGAATCCGTGTCCGTATTGAGTAATTAACTAATCTAATGAAGCTTGGGGAGGGGAATGCCACTGTAGGATTCAAGGCAGAATGTAATGAAATCAGTCTCTTGGAAAGCACGGGGCACATTCCTGGCTTGTGAACTGATGCTGTATTGTTTGTTGGTCATTTGCGTATTATATATCTGCCAACTTCGTGCACCTAATGAAGTGGGCTCTGGCTCTCCAAAACCTGGGCCACAATAAATTTTAAGGTGCCCTAAAAGTGTTTTGATTAATGTCTTTGGGCCTCGTAGCAAACCATGCTTTTCTCTCTGGGATTCATGTGCTTCTTGCAAGGGGAACACAGAGGTAGGTATCTGACTGTTATGAAATAACTCCTGTTGGTGAACCTTGTAAGACTTTGGGCTTATTTCCAGTGAAAAAAAGAACTACGCAATTAAGAAACTATGGCTACTGGTTCCCTATGAGATCTATATGTTCTAAAATAGTTCTTCGGCCACCTCCCTCTGCTTGCTATTCGAGCCACTGTATTGTGCTTTTGATGTGCTAGATTGGCTGTCCTGCCTTGGGGGGAAAGCAGGTCTCTACATGGAGGATCACTGATACATCTGTAGATCCTCCTCCATTTTATCCTTACAACCAGGTCACCCTGCAAGCTTCACACAAGCTTTGCTACACACTCAGGTAAAGCAATCTATGTGAAATGGTATCTGTTGTGGCGCAAAATCCGTTGCGTGTGAGCGATATAAGAAGAGATTTTTTTCTAGAGAATCACTATTGTTATAGTAAACACTTTTGTAGATATATCTTTATTGACTCTTCATCATTTTGGTCATGGTTGTTTTGACTGGATTTCCATCTTTTCCTGTGATCTCCTACTTTTGGCTACTACCTGGAGTTTGGCAGCCCTACCCACAGGGGATGGGGGACCTCATGCTGGGGAGAGAGCAAGAAGGTAGAGAGGGAAGCTCTTCCCCTCCCTCCTGGTAGGGCTGGCAAAGGTTCAACCATGGCATGCAGAGAAAAACCTGATATGCTCAAAGGTGCTTTGGTAATCCAAAAGGTTATGATTATATACTGTGGTTCAAAATAAGAGACAATGGCTGAGAGTAAGACGCTAAATTTGACTATTTTATAACTTAACAATACATAATTCAACATTCACTAATTCAAATTAATTCTATACAGATAAGTTTCTTATTATACACTTAATGACTAGGTAAGTCCCTTATTATACACTTAATGACTAACTACTCTTATTTATTCCAGGAGGCAAAAGCCCTGCTGATCAGACATCCTTTGTGACCACGGACAGCCAAGCCCGAAGAAAGTTGCCAATAAGGACCCCAATTTAATTTTCTTTGTTTCTTCTTGAAATAGTCAAATTTAGCATCTTACTCTCAGCCACTGTCTCTTATTTCGATTATATTTAGCTGGGTAGTCTCTAATTGTGATATATAGTGTGGTTGCCAACCTCCAGGTGGTGGCTGGAGATTGCCTGGGATTACAACTGATCTCCAGGCGACAGTGATCAGTTCACCTGGAAGAAAACTTTGGAAGGTGGACTCTACAGCATTATACCCCTTTGAAGTCCCTCCCCTCCCCAAATTCCACCATCCTCAGGCCCCATCCCCCAAATCCCCTGGTTATTTCCCAACTCGGAGCTGGCAGCCCTATTAAGTATTCTATTATTAGTTTAGGGTTGCCAGCTCTGGGCTGGGAAATTCCTGGAGATTTGGGGGGGTGGGGCCTGGGGAAGGTGGGGTTTAGGGAGGGGAGGGAACTCAGAGCTGGCAACCCTCTGAGGCCCTCTTGCTTGATGGTAAATGTTGTTCTCTGTGAGCCATGGACTGAGTACCTGTCATGGTCCTGGGCCTGAGGCTGTAGAATGAGTGATCCGAGGGCCTCAAGGAAGCCCCTCTTCTACAGAGGCCTGGCATCTTGCATCACTTCTGTCGTTCCACAGGGTCTGTAAAACGGAGCTCTTCCGCCAACCTTCCATTAGGGAGCCACCCTTCCCAACACTGAGGCCCTGGCCCGCAGTACCAACACCAACTTAATATTGTGATCAACAGCCTGACAAAAATGCAGACTGCGGCGGTCGTTGACTACTTTGGATGCTGTGAATGCCGCCATCGCGTATGAATGTACTAGCACTTTATGAGGAGTTTTATTACTATTCTGTTATAGTTTTATTTAATTCTGTGTTTTAGTTGTTTTAACGTATTGTGTGTAAGCCATCCTGAGCCTGCCTCAGCAGGGAGGGCGGGATACAAATCAAATCAAATAAATAAATAGGCCTACATTTCCCAGGCAGCTTCCAAGCTTTATGGCTGAACTGGGGAGGAGGAGGAGGAGGAAGAATTGAGGTTTTATACCACGCTCTTCACCACCCAAAAGAGTCTTGGAGTGGCTTACAACCACCTTCCCTTCCTCTCCCACAACAGACATCCTGTGAGGTAGGTGGGCCTGAGAGAGCTCTGAGAGAACTGTGACTGGCCCAAGGTCACCCAGCTAGCTTCATGTGGAGGAGGAATAGGGAATCCGGTTCTCCACATTAGAGTCTGCCGCTCTTAACCACTACACCACACTGGAGGGAAAATGAGCACCCATCCCTATGAAGGAGGCAGAGCGCCAATAAAGAGCACAGAAGGCCCTGCACACCCAGAGAAAGGGGTGGGGTTCACTCCCTGAAGCTGAGTGGCACTGAGGCTGCCTTTGATGGGTGTCGACCACTAACCTACGGCGGGATGAGTCTGGCTTAGTAGCGCAATAGAGGAAGCCAAACAATCCTGGCACATCAGGGAGCTTTGTTGTTTACCGGCGGCTTATTTCTTCATGAGCTGTACTCTGCTGTTGCAGGGTCCCTGTGTTAATTCTGCTCCATTTCTGTAGTGTTTTCTCTTCTTCGATGTACTTACTTGCTACAGCATTTAAGAAACCGTTTCTGGTTCCCTCAGCCTGGGTTCTTCGTGCCTCAAATTTGGCCATACATCAGGGCATGCCCTGACTAAAGAGGGGATTGCCTCTGGGCAGGGAAGGTGCTCTGGACCTTCTCTAGCAGAGCCCTAGAACCAGGCCCGTAGCAACGACTTTGTGGCTTGCGGGGCAAATTTTTTTCTGGTGGGGCTGCCACTATTTGCCATAATGAAAGAGGGTAGCACAGACCCATCTCCCTCCCCTCCTGCAAGATTTAAAGGGCCCTTCAGCTGATCAGGAGGGCCACAGTGGCTCAGTGGTTAAGACACTGAGTTGCAGACCAGAAGGTCAATAGTTCAGCAGTTCGAGACCTGAGTGTTGTGTGATGGAGTGAGTTCCCGTCTCTGGTCCCAGCTCCTGCCAACCTAGCAGTTCGAAAGCAAGAAATTGCAAATAGATAAATGGGTACTGCTTTGGTGGGAAGGTAGCAGTGTTCCGTGCGCCTCGGCGTTTAGTCATGCCAGCCACGTGACCATGGAAATGTCTTCAGACAGCGCTGGCTCTTCGTCTTGGAAATGGAGATGAGCACCACAACCCTAGAGTCAGATTCAACTGGCTTTTGAGCAAGGGAAATTTTTACCTTTACCTCAGCTGATCAGAGGGGAGCACGTGGCCTGCCAATCAGCTGAAGGGCCCTTTAAATCTTGCAGGTGGGGAGGGAAAGGGGCACACGCCACCCCCTTCTTCTCAAAAGCATCTAAAGGAGCCCTTTAAATGCTTTTGAGAAGAAGTGGGGGCACTTTAAGGAAGGGGGCTGGCCCTTTAAGAGAGGGGGAGGAGCCCCCAATAGTCCCGCTGTAGTTACAGACCAGCCTGGAACCAGATAGTATAACAAAAAATGTCTATACAGTGGGTGTGATATACTATATCTGAAAAACACTGCAATTTTTAAGGCACATACATGAAATTCTATTTGAAATTACCAAAAAAAACCCTCTTATTAACTATTTTTAAAGCAATACAAGTACAAATTGAATTTAAACATATGAAGCTAAACCATAATACACGAGGTTAACCACATAGTATTAACCAAGGCAGGCCATAATCATATGGTAAAGCCAGGAAAGAGTCGAGGGGACTAGCGCTTGACGCGCACAGGCACTTATCCTCTGTTCCCAGTAGCACTCCACCACTCAGGCGTTATACCAAGCTGAGGAGCTCTGCTATTTCCCTTGACGCTAAGGCCTATTCCGTCTTCCAACCAGCTCCAGAAAGTCAAAAGCCTTGGGTATTAGGGGACAATAAGTCATTTAAGATCCTTGCCTGCTGGAGGGCAGAGGAGGAAAGGAAGGGGTATGTGGAGAAGCAGAGATCCCTGAAAGGGGTGGCCTATCTGTGGCAAACCTGCATGGCCCCACCCCCATTCTGTGACAGTACCCACTGCGCTAATCCCCCCCACACACAACTTGGCTGGCCAACCTCCAGATGGCACCTGGAGATCTCCTGCTGTTACAACTGATCTCCAAGTGAACAAGATCTGCTCCCCTGCAGGAAATGGCTGCTTTGGAGGATGGCTACTATAGCATTATATCCTGCTGAGGTGCCTCCCCTCTCCTCCCCAAACCCCACACTCCCCAGAGTCCATCCCCCAAAATCTCCAGGTATTTCCCAACCCACAGCTGGCAAGTCTGCCGGCAACAGTTTTCCAATGGCTTCTTCCAGAGCAGAGAGGAGCCTCCTTCTGAGGTGCCTCCAAGAGGAGCTTCTGAGGGACAGCTGGTCTCCTTCAGCTGATGCTTCTGACTGGGGTTTGCTGGGTCTGCTGGCTGGGCCATCCCAGATTTGGGTCACCATGTGTGAGCAACACAGACTAACACGAGGAAGTGTCTGTAGTGGTTATTGCATTTGCCTCAAACGGTCTGTGGTTTGAAGCCTGGGAGAAACTTCCCTTCAGTGTTCCCTCTAAGCTGTGGAGTCCTGTGAGCAAAACGTCTACTTGGTGAGCTGCTGGCATTCAAGTTGCGAGGGAGCCATTTGGCTGCTGCATAAATTAGTTGGCTCTGGAGCCATCCTTCCTGAGCTAAGACAAAAATGTGTGAGCCGGAGGCTAAAAGAAACGGTGAGCTAGCTCACACTAAGTCATCTTAGAGGGAACACTGCTTACCTTTAGTCAAAAGGTGCCCCTGCATGTCCCTTTTCACTCCTGTTTCAGGGCATGTTGCAGACTGGCTGCCCCTTTTCCCCTTGCACTATCGATGTCACTCAGCTTGGAGAGTAGATCGTCTTAAGGTCCTGGCTTCAACCCTGAGCTTTTACACATCAACTGCCTTATGCTGAAGCAGACCATTCGTCCATCAAAGTCAGTATTGTTTACGGGCAGCGGCTCCCCAAGATTTCAGGTGGAGGTATTTCCCATTACCTACTACCTGATCCTTAACTGGAAATGCTGGGGATTGAACTTGGGACCTTCTGCATGCCTGGCAGATGCTCTTAACAGTGAGCCACAGCCTTCCTCCCTGGCAAGCCCTAGTGTTCTGCTGTGCCTTTTTTCCTGCTGCTCCCGAAAAAAAGCATCTGTGAATCATGGCCCAATTTTTGCGGGAAACGCTAACTAAAAGGTCAGCCCCTTGAGCGGGGCTCATTTCGTAGCAGGAGCTCCTTTGCGTATTAGGCCACGCCTCTCTAATGTAGCCAATCCTCCAAGAGCTTACAGGGCTCTTCTTACAGGGGCTACTTGGAGGATTGGCTACATCAGGGGGGTGTGGCCTAATATGCAGAGGAGCTCCTGCTACAAAATGAGCGCTGCCCTTGAGCGTAAAGGATGTCATCCTGGGTCTGCTACAGCCCTTCATTCTGCCAGATGAACAATCGAAGGCCAGGTTTTCTGCATTTCTTACTGTCCTTTACACAGATTGAGCAACACTTCATTCATCCCAGCGGTGAGTTAAATGGAGGCCAGAACCCTTATTTACAACAGTGTGTTTATTACATCCTGATGAGTGGGGTACTGTTTTGATTTCGTCACCAGAAACATCTCCTCTAATAAGGCCGACGTGTGGCCTTGCCCACCGCTCCGTCTTTCCACCTCCGCAAGTTATTATTGGAAAGCAGGAGCTTTAATCAGAGCTACTCCTGAGCTACTCCTGGACTGGTGCTCATTTGGGAAGGAGAAAAAAAGATATGTAATTCCTCCATGTCTCCAGTAACGGTTCTCTGTATTATACATCAAAAGTGTCTCTGCTCTTGAAAGTTTAATCAAAGACCAAGTCCCACAATCCTGGCAGACCTCAGCCACAATATACTTAACCATCTCTCTTGTGAAAATGCATCTCTGAGATGACTCTTTAACACCCCTCTCCCCCCATCCCCCAGGAAAAAGCAATAATCCTTAGATCCCTTTTTAGAAGTTTCATCCCTAAGGAAGCCAGTGTCCATTATTATTTTAAGGTTCATTCTTTGATTCATTCCATCACAGAGACATAAAACTTAATGAACGTCCCATTCCTGGTTTGCCTATTCTAGGTGACCCCCTTCCTTTAAAAATGTAGATCTGGCTAAAATATTTGTTTGTGTGTGCTGCTAAGGGTGTCATTACTACAATGATCTCCTTAGCATGGAAAGCCGCTACCCCAGATAACCATCTTTTTCTCGCCAAACCCATAATCTTGCTGGAGGAAATACAGCTACAGGTTGCACAAACATCCTTTGAGGGGTTTTTTTTTAAAGATACACTTTTAAAAGGACTGGGTTGGCAGAGATACACCCAGGCTAGGGTTGCCATCCTCCAGGGGGTAGCGGGAGATCCTCTGCTATGACAACTGATCCACAGAGATCAGTTCACCTGGAGAAAATGGCTGCTTTGGAAATTGGACTCTATGGCATTATGCCCCAAACCCCACCCTCCTGAGGCTCCACCCCCAAAATCTCCAGGCATTTCCCAACCTGGGGATGGCAAACCTATCCCAGGCATAGGACAACGGTTTAAGTTGGCAGTGTACCAGAAAGCTTTCTGTTGCATTGCGGCTCAAAAATGAGCAAAACCACATGGGATGTTAGGAGGAGGTGCCAGTGTTTACACCTACTGATTCTGAAAACAAAATTGCCATCAAATCACACCTGACTTCATAAAGAACTATGGGACTTCTTCATTACAGAGATCTCTGACCAGTTACAGTCCATGGACAATCCTCAATACCAGTCTGTATTCTTTGAACAATGGTACTCTTTCTTGGACTATATGTCTAGCAAAAATGACTCACTGGCAACCAACCCATTTACCTATAGTTTCCTAGCACTGTCCTGATCATGGTACTTGATCGTTCTTGACTTCAGTATAGTTTGGCTATGTATCAAATCTAGCTCTAAAAGGTCTCCACTTCCCTATATATTGCTTACTTTTTTTCAGGTATTTTGATTAACCAAATCCTTAACATGGTACATTATTCCTAAATAATAGTTGCATAGTTTGATATTGTAGTTATGTTATTATGGCATTGATGAATTACTGGTTTTGGTTTGGAAACATATTAAAAACTGAAAAATAAAGGGTGGGGAGTTAAGTTACACCTGACTTATGGCGACCTTGTGGGGTTTTCAAGGCAAGAGATATTTCAGAGGTGGTTTGACATTCCCTGGCTCTACATATTCCTCATGGTCTCCCTTCCAAATACTGACTAGGGTTGCCAGGTCTGGGTTGGAAAATACCTGGAGACTTTGGGGGTGGATCCAGGAGAGGGCGGGGTTTGGGGAGGGGAGGGGGCTCAGCATGGTACAATGCCATAGAGTCCACCCTTCAGAGCGGCCAGTTTCTCCAGGGGAGCTGATCTCTGTCAGCTGGAAATCAGTTGTAAAAGCGGAAGATCCCCAGGCCCCACCTGGAGGCTGGCAACCCTAATACTGACCAGGGCTGACTCTGCTTAGCTTCCAAGAACTGACGAGAGAGGGTAGCCTGGGTTATCCGGGTCTGGGCACATCTACTGTCTTAGCTACCACCAATGAAATTCAGGCCAGGATCTGGATGCAGAGGGTGGGAACGAACGCACAGGAATATTAGTGAAACTCGCATGCCCCTTGGGTTTTCGGCACGATTTCTTAAATTCGCTGATCTCTGCCAGAGCTACCTACTGAGAAGAGCCAATTCTACTCTCAGCAACAAAAGGGGAATACAGCATAATATGGTGGGCAGAGTTGGCTGTGCCCATCTTAAACTTGGCATTGCAAAGGCACTGCCACGCACTGTTGCCATGACACCCGTGGAGAGACGGCCTTCTCCCCAATTCTTAAGAGTTGCTGTCTCCCCCAAACTTGTGGAGCAGACAGAAATTATGATTGAAATCAATTTGTTTCCTGTGGCTTCCCTCCCCCCACAACATGTCCACTCTTTTTAGTTTTCCCTCCTTTGTCTCTCCCCTCCCGTAACTGTCATTGGTTTGCGGTGACTCCAAATACTGCCACTGTATTTGCAATACCATTCTAAGCTGAGCCGGTGGACTTAGAACAATGTGACTCCACTTAGGACTGCACTGCTGGGATCCTCCATATCCCCATTTGTGGAACAGCCTTCATGTTTGGCACTTGTGAGCAAAAAGTGCTGTCACCTTTCTGAGAACCAGTCACTGTGTTGTGTTTGTTCCTTGAATCTTGTGCATGGTGGAGATACCTACAACCAGGGCTATTTTGGGGCAGGAACGCACAGGAACGGCTGGCTCCTGAGTTGGCCACGCCTACAACCAAAACCTCTGGCATGCATGGCGACAGAGCACACTGCCTTCCCCCATGTTACACACAAGAGGGAAGGGCAGCATGTTAAAATGCCTTCTTTCCCTCTGGGGAGCCCCTGCAGATTTCCTTGTCAATTTCATTCCCAGCCAGTCAGCTGAGAGTGAAATTGATAAGGAAAAGCTTCTCTCTGCCTTCCCTTCTCTAGCTGACATGTTGCAGCTGGAAAAGGGCAAGCAGGGAACCTAGGCACATGGAAAATGCCTTTCTTTCTCTCCCTGATCTGGGAGAGCTGTGCTGTGCTGTCAGGGGTGTGACCTAATATGCTAATGAGTTTCTGCTGTTGGGTGGGGCCTATTATGCTAATAAGTTCCTGCTGGGCTTTTTCTACAAAAAAAGCCCTGTGTACACCTGTATTTAAAGCTTGTCGAGTTCTTAAGATGGTTTCTGTGGTTCTTGGAACCACATAGGCTTGCCAGCCTCCAGGTGTTTCTGACTATTATATTATATTTTGGATAAACTACACTATTTACATAAGTTCAGATTGCTATAAGTGTTAACAGATGAATGTTTTTTGTTATTTCTGCACAGTTTGTTTCTTGTGTATATTAACCTCCAAGTGGCGGCTGGAGATCTTGGGGGATTACAGCTCATCTCCAGGCGACAGAGATCAGTTCACCTGGAGAAAATGGCCACCTTGGAAGATGGACTGTATGGCATTATATCTCAGTTTGCTATAGGAGAGCCAGTTTGGTGTAGTGGTTACATGCACAGACTCTAATCTGGGAGAACCGGGTTTGATTCCCCACTCTTCCACTTGCAGCTGCTGGATGACCTTGGGCAAGCCATAGTTCTGTCAGAGCTGACCTTGAAAGAGCAGTTTCTCTCAGAGCTCTCTCAGCCCCACCTACCTCACGGGGTGTCTGTTGTGGGGAGGGGAAGGGAGAGGAGTTTGTAAGCCGCTCTGAGACTCCTAGTGAAGGGTGGGGTATAAATCCAATCTCTTCTCTCTTTTCTCATTGAAGTCCCACTAGTCCCCACCAAACCCCACTCTCCTCAGACTCTACACCCAAAATCTCTAGGTATTTCCCAGCCCGGAGCTGGCAGCCCTAGGACCATCAGAGGTGGAATCTTGATTTCTACCGTGCTGTGTAGCCATTCGTACACTTCCCCTCCATGCTTCAGAGGACAAGTGTTTCCAGGAACAGCAGCAGGTTCTGCAGCATCACTTCCTGGAACATGGAAGGAGTAACTGTTGCTATGACCAGGCACGCACCGGAATTATGATATTACTTACTGCTATGAGTGGAGGCAAACGATGGGCTGAGAAAACCTAACATTAGGAATACTGCTTTTCTTGTTCAGTTTCTGATTTCATCACGAGGAAATGGTGGCTTTTGCATTTTCTGAAATTCTTTTGCATTTTCTGAAATGCAAATTCTCTGAAATGGTGGCTTTTGCATTTTGCATAAAGTATGCTGCATACTTTACAATAGCCGGTCATGTTCTTGATGATGCTTTCTCTTAACACAACTTGCATCATCATCATCATCATTGTATGACACTGTGTATAGTATAGCCATAAGATCCTAAGATTGTGTGGCAGCCAGAAGTTCTAGCTCTTTTAGCATTATTCACCACTAGGTGGCGAGCTAGACTTGTTTTTAAGTCAAGAGACATGTCAGAGGTGGATTGTTAATGCCTGCCTCTGCATCACGACCCTGGTATTCCTTGGAGGTCTCCCATGTACTAGCCAAGGCCAACCCGGCTTAGTTTCTGAGATCTGATGAGATCAGGCTAGCCTGGACTACCCAGGTCAGGGCACACAACTTGCAAACCACAGGATACTGACTGAGTAAGATCCAACCAGCATTTCCACAGGTGAAAAGGGGGACGACAGTGTCCCATCTGAGCACCAAAAATGGTTTGCTGAGGATTAGGAGACTTGGGTGAGATCATGAGAAACAGCTGGCAGGACCCCAACTGTTGTCTTACATCAGAACAATCTGAGGGGCAACATGAGTCATCTGAACTGACCGTGAGATGAGGCTGCAACGGGAACAGCCTGCATGCTTCATATAAATCATCTACCAACAAAGAGGATTAATGTTCTTTCCATCAATAGGGAAGCCTCTTCAAAACTGCAGACTCATTGTTAGAAGAAAAGGCCATCTTTAATAAAGTGTCGTTAGCCGTTTCAATGTGAAATACAGAATAAATCTATCGCGGCAATACATCCGAGTCAAAATGACTTCAGATCCCACCAAGATTGCAGGAGCCCTGCTTCTAAAAAAAAAATGCATTGACTCTGATTTCAACTGAGCCCTGTCATCTTGGGTTGTTAGTGTTTCTTATTGCTACAAGGAGAAATCCGGGGGGGGGCTTCACCCTGAAATGCAAAAGATCTGCTAGCTTTCGACACAAACAGGAAAGACAGAAACTATCATTAAGTTCCTCTTCCATCACATCTGTCACCAGGAGGAAGGGGGCGGGCATATCTCTGCAGCTTGCGTGGTGATGTACTCTCTTCAGTCTCCGCCGCACTAATTAACTGGGAGGCAAATTTTAATTTCTGATTAAAGCTTGAGTTGATTATTCTACTTGGTGAAGTACACCACTTGAATCAACAAGAATGTCAGTTCAACCAGCAGCTGTTCACAGGACGGCTTCCCAGTGGTTCCAGTCATTCCTAGTTGGGAAGTTCCAGACCACAGGGATGAAATTATCACGGATCCCCTTTTCAAGCCCTTACCTTGGGGCCCCACAAAGTTTCACCTTATTGTGTTTTCTGTCCAGTACTTGCACAGGCTTCCGACCTATACCCCACTCTTCTCTTCCATGGGGACACAAGGCACTTTACAGTACAAAAAAAATACAATAGAAAAGGACATTTGAATAGAGAACAGGTGTCTCTCTTTCCAAGCTTTCAGTTTATGCAGGGCTCATTTCGTAGCAGCAGCTCCTTTGCATATAAGGCCACACACCCCTAATGTAGCCAATCCTCCAAGAGCTTACAGAGCTCTTCTTACAGGGGCTACTGTAAGCTCTTGGAGGATTGGCTACAACAGGGGTGTATGGCCTAATATGCAGAGGAGCTCCTGCTACGAAAATCAGGGCTCATTTCGTAGCAGCAGCTCCTTTGCATATTAGGCCACACACCCCTAATGTAGCCAATCCTCCAAGAGCTTACAGAGAGCTCTTCTTACAGGGGCTACTGTAAGCTCTTGGAGGATTGGCTACAACAGGGGTGTATGGCCTAATATGCAGAGGAGCTCCTGCTACGAAATGAACCCTGATTTATGCCTCTGGAAATACCCCAGGCTTAAGTACCTGTAGCAGAGGAGAAACAAACTTAGCCAGGTTTTATACAGCTGCCACTAGCCAGCTAATGAGATCTTCTCCACTTCTTCCCCTTGCTAGAAGAAGTGGTGTGAAGATTTGGAGTGAGATGTCACCAAAATGCTTGTGACTGTAGTTGTACACTTATTTACTATGGGATTAGCCCTCTCTTAAAGTTTGGGGAGAAACTGGGGTTTCAGAGAGAGGATATACATGCCACATGGGCTGAGACCTACTCGGAGTGGTTACTGACACTTAGTATCTGGGTAAGTTTGAAAATATAGGTAAAACAGACAATAGACCATGTGATCTAGAGCAGTGGTCTTCACCCCATGGGTTGCAACCAGTGTTCCCTCTAAGCTGAATTAGTGCGAGCTAGCACACAGTTTTTTAGCCTCTGGCTCACACATTTTTGTCATAGCTCAGGAAGGACGGCTCCAGAGCAAACTAATTTCTGCAGCAGCCAAATCACTCACTCACAACTTTAATGCCAGGAGCTCACAAAGTAGAATTTTTGCTCACAAGACTCCACAGCTTAGAGGGAGCATTGGTTGCAACCCTCACATGGGTCACCAGCCTCTACAGATCCACCGTTTCTTTTGCTGCTTCTTGGAAGGACTTGTTCTAGCAGACAGGTGTAGAAAGCACTTGCTTTCTCTTGCCTATATGCAGGGGTCATTTCGTAGAAAAATAGGTGCAGGAGCTCATTAGCATAACTCATTTGCATATGCCACACCCCCTAACATACCGGAAGTGTGTCAGAAGGCAACACCCACCCCTCAGGCTCCACTCCACAGGTGAGTGAAACTGACCTGCTCTTCCTCCATTCCCTTCCCCATCCAATACTTTGTGCAATAAAAATAAGCGTAAAGAACACACCCTCATTCTCTTCCTGCTCCCTTGAAACCACCAGGTTTCAAGTAGACTTGAGATACCCAGGACATGTACACCACCCATCCCTTCCCCTCCCCACAACAAGACACCCTGTGAGGTAGGTGGAGCTGAGAGAGGTCTTTTGAGAACTGCTCATGAGAGAACAGCTCTGAGAGAACTTGTGACTGGCCCAAGGTCACACCAGCAGCTGCATGTGGAGGAGTGGGGAATCAAACCCGGTTCTCCCAGATTACAGTCCAACTCCTGACACTACATCAAACTGATAAGGTGGAAGCTGCTGAAGGGTTGGTGAAATTTCTCCAGTACTTATGTACCATGTGCCCAGATAAAAAATGGTATACTTAGAAAATTTATATGCCACCTTGAGCAAGTCTCTGGAAAAGCAGCACACAGTCATAAAAGGAACAATGATAAAATTATCAATATTAAAACAAAACATTAAAAACAATAAAGACCCTAGCAGGGCTTTCCCCGGGGCGCTGCGCCTCTGCACTGCTCGGGGAAACCAAGGAGGGGGTGGGGCTTGGTCATGTGCCCGCCCCCTGGGCTCCTCACTCCCAGAGCTGCGCTCCTGTGCGCTCCCGCTCCAACGGACCCCTGCCTATATGCTGATGAAAATAGTAGCGTAGTACAGAAAGGTTGCCTAATGGTGAAAAGGGTTTCACCAGACTTCCCTTGCCCTTAGGGGAGGGGCTGGGGCTCAGTGGTAGAGCCTCTGCTTTGCATGCAGAAGGTCCCAGGTTCAATCCCTGGCATCTCCAGTTATAAGGTCCAAGCAGCAGGTGATGTAAAAATCTTGACCTGAGACCCTGGAGAGACGCTGCCAGTCTGAGTAGGCAATACTGATTGTGATGGACCAATGGTCTGATTCTGTACAAAGCAGCTGTGTGTGTGTGTGTGTTTGTGTGTGTGTGTTTATGTGTGTGTGTCCCTACCAAAGTTCTTTCCTGGCTTCTCTCTATCACGTAGACCAGCTACACACACCTTCCAATTTCTCCTCCAGTGCTTTGCATCTGTCAGAAAATTTTCCCTTCCCTTCT
The DNA here is from genome assembly GCA_029233225.1 of Lepidodactylus listeri. Taxonomy (NCBI): domain Eukaryota; kingdom Metazoa; phylum Chordata; class Lepidosauria; order Squamata; family Gekkonidae; genus Lepidodactylus; species Lepidodactylus listeri. The sequence goes on from JARCFY010000016.1 coordinate 20,821,065, forward strand.
GCTCAGCCCCCTCCCCTGCCAATCCGTCCTTCCAATGCTCCAGGCGCCTTTGTAACCACAAAACCTGGCTATTGAATGCCGGAATCTGTATAATGCGAGCAAAAGTTATTTATATTTCAATATATGTAAGTACATTTTTTTCAAGTGCAGAAAAGAAAGGGCAGAACCCTTAGAAATGGGAGTTTGAAATTCTAATTATTAACTCTCTAAGAGTTTTCTCACAGATTTATTGCATATTGTTAGAGCTAGAATGTGAAGGACAAAGCTTTCCTATTTCAAAGTACCAAAAGGATTTATAATACAGGGTTTGAGCTGGAGGTAGGGCAATGTTTGTATTCAAAGAGATCCTACCTTTTGGGTAAGTAATCTTCTCTCTTCACCATACGGAGTATTGTTTCTGTGAACGAATTCCACTTTGGCCTGTTATCACACTAGGGTATTGTGAGGCAAAACACCCCTCATCCCTCCTCAAGCATTAATGTGAATGGCAACAGGCTTTTTCCATCCTGCAGGTGTTGCTAATTGATCTTTCGGCCTACACAGTCCTTATCGTCTTCAAGGCCAGAGATGAAGACGTGGTAATTAGCTTCTTATGGGAACCTGTGGCCCATAGGATGGGAAATGAGGGGAGGAATCAGGAGTTATGAGGTAATTTTCTAGAAGATTCCAGTCAGAACGTGTCCTGATTGGGAGTCATCATCACCTGGTGCTGCTTGTCCCAAAAACTATAATTGAGCTAGATCCTGGAAAAATTAATCTAGCTGGAATCCTGATGGACTGAAGGCCTGGGCTATGATATGCTTATATTGCAGTAGACAGCTATGAAAAGAGTGCATAAGCTATGACCTTTGACTCTTGGACTTGAGTTTTGTGCCATTTAATGCAGGTCCTGGAAATGTGTGAGATAGTTAAGCTAGTTTTCTTTTTGCTGCGTGACTTTTAGAGCGTTGTGTTGCCTGTAGATGAAACCTTTTGTTTTGACAGAAACTAACAGAAACTTACCGCTCTGAAGCTCTGCAGGAAAGTCTGTTTTAATGCTGTGAATTTGCAGCACTACTTCCACAGCAGGGACTTTCCCGTGGTGTTTCCTATGTTTATTGCGAGTCCCCACACATGCTCACGGAAAACTGCACATAACTGAATCCCCCCTTTCCCAGTAGAGATTTACTTCTCATTACATCGGTTTTTGCAGTGTTCTTCACAGTAAAATGTGAAATCCTTTTTTTAGAAAAATTGTGCAGTGGGAACTAATGTTGGAAGGCAACATAAGTAGTGTAATAACATGATTGCCTTGGACTATTAAAACAGGTGGGGCATGGTGGCTCAGAGGTTAAGACTCTGAGATGCAGACCGGAAGGTTAGTAGCTCGGCAGTTCAAGACCCAAGTGCCACATGACGGAGTGAGCTCCCGTCTCTGGCCCCAGCTCCTGCCAATCTAGCAGTTCGAAAGCAAGAAAATGAAAGTAGATAAATAGGTACCACTTTGGTGGGACGATAACAGCGTTTAGTCATGCCGGCCACATGACCAGGAAAAAAGTCTTCAGACAGCGCTGGCTCTTTGGCTTGGAAATGGACATGAGCACTGCCCCCTAGAGTCGGATTCGACTGGCTTTCGAGCAAGAGAAACCTATTTTTAAAAAAACAAAGAAAAGAAATGGAAACAATAAGCCCATTAACTGCAAACTGTTTTGTGGTGACGTGGGGTTGGAGGGTGGGACCTGCAAATGTGGAGGAAAGGAGAGGGTGGACCTAGGATTGAGAAACACCAGATGAGAAAGATTTCCCATTAGGTTGACGTGGGTTCAATGCTGGGATGACAAAAACTTCCCAGAAACAGGAGATTCAGATGCGGTACAGCAAGAGGGGGGGAAGTGCGTTTTTACGCCTGGGAGGGTGAAATCATCTGTGGAAACCAGGGAGAACCGTGGATGAATAGAAGCACACGTGTGGGGAAATCTGACACTGCGGGATCTCTCCTCTAGGGTGACAGAGCCCCCATGGGCCCTTCTACACCTGAGGCTCCCTGCACCCCAGAGCCTCTTAGGAGAAGACCCCCAAGAGGGGACAGCTGAGGGTTTCCTTGGCATGAGGGCAAGAAAGACCATCTGGTAAATAACTTTCCATTCAGCCTCTATTAAAGGGGCTGGATATTCTTCTCCAGGCCTGCTGACAACCCTAGGTGCAACCAAAATCTGTTGGATGTGTCTTGCTGCCATATAAAATCGATACACATCTTTTTACTTCTGCTTCTCAAGGTGAAGAAGAAATACACACACACACACACACACACACACGGACAAGCTCTTCAACCGACATAAAACTATTGATGGATGTAACTAACAAGATCCGTCCCCTGCCAGCAAGTCCCCCTCTCCGGGATCCTTTCCTAAAGGGGATCGAGATGCTTTCTTACTTGCATCTGTCTCTTTAATGAAGAATACAGTATCAAAACTATTTTGGCTTTCAGCGAAACATACTTTAAAAGGGCAGCCAAAGGAGCGCTGGAGGGGGAAAGCCAAACCTGCTCCCAGATCAGCCTCTGCAGTAGCAAAGAGCAAGAAAACAAAGGCCCATAAACCCCTTGCAAGCTGGAGGCTTCGCTGCTGCCCTGGAGCCACCAACATGTTCTGCCACAGAGACCTTCCTGTTGAGACAAAGGAGGCTGGGAAGAGGCTTAATAATCCCTTCTCTGCTTTCTCATTCTGTTACACCAGAAGAAGAAACATAATTTGACTAACAAGCTGGGCCATTCTACTCCCTTGCAGAAAGCAAAAATCAGGTGGTACCTTTATTACGACCAGCCAAAACAGCAGGCAACTCTCTGAGAAAGTCTTCTAGAACTTTCCCATCAGCTCCTTCCGGTTGGTCTTCCACCTAAGGTGGCACAGTTGACATCTACTGCAGTGACAGTTGCTAGGCCAAAACTGGCAACTGCCAGGGGGGAGGCCCAGAGCCGGAAATTGGGGGGGGGGGGACAAGTGAGTACAGTGGTGGTCAGTCCATCATTATTTATTTACAGACCAGTTGTCTACTTGAGACTCAAGGTGGATTATATGATATAAAACAATGCCATCAAAGAGCACTAGAGATCTAATAAGCAATGTAATAGGACTAGGATTACAAAAACTGGAGAAGTGCAAAGAAGTATCAGACATGCTATGTCAAACAATGCAGAAAACAGAATTACAAAAAATGAAAACAATGTGGTAAAAGTGTGATAGAAAATACAGCAAATAGATAATATGTAGCATACACTGTGGCAATAGACTACAGGCCTGTTCTGTATTAGCTTTGTAGAAATACCCTCCCAAAGAACTGTTTTTCAGAGTCTGCAGAATTAAGGAAGTATGGGAGCCTTTCTTCCAGTTACCGAAACTGGAAACTGTAAATAAAACCTATCTTTCTCTGTAAATTTTCTGGAGGGCAAAAAGAAAGCTCTGTTACTCAAAACAGAGTTCTCAAACCAAGAATGCTTCTCATACCATCTGCAGCTAAAACTCTGCTTGGCATTCTTATTTTGTTTTTGGGTAAACAAGCTGAGGTTGTGATTTGCTGTACCTCGGTCTCGAGGACAAATTGGTTCACTTCTCAAAACTCTTAGTCTCTGTTGCAGTTTTATGCTTGAAATTTGGCAATTGTTGGGTTCTAGTTATGAATCTGTCCATTTTCTTAGAAGTTAAGGTATTAAACAGATGCCACATGAGACTCCCAATATGCAAGTCACAGTTACAAAAACTTTTTTAAATGATTCACAGATTGAACAGAGAACTAAATCACTAGCTCAAGGCTTCTAATGGTGCCAACCAACAGATGGATAAGAACAACAACTGCCTAAACATATGCATAAGAACATAAGAACTTAAGAGAAGCCAATGTTGGATCAGGCCATTGGCCCATCCAATCCAACACTGTAACACAGAGGCCAAAAATACCAGGTGCCCTCAGGGGGTCCACCAGCAGGGCCAGGACACTAGAAACCCTCCCACTGTTGCCCCCCCCCCCCCCCAAGCACCAAGAATACAGAGCATCGCTTGCCCCAGACCGAGAGTTCCTATCGATACCTTGTGGCTAATAGCCACTGATGGACCTCGGCTCCATATGTTTATCTGATTCCCTCTTGAAGCCGTCCATGCTTGTAGCCACCGCCACCACCTGTGGCAGTGAATTCCATGTGTGAATCTTCTGTTGTGGTTCCCATCTTGTGAAATGGCCTTTCTGAGGATATCAGGAAAGCTCCCACGCTTCTGTCATTCTGCAAACTATGTAAAACAGAATGGTTCAAGAGTAGAGCTGCCATCCTCCAGGTGGTAGCTGGAGTTCTCCTGGGATTACAACTGGTCTCCAGATGAAAGTGGTCAGTTAACCTGGAGAAAATGGCTGCTTTGGAAGGCGGACTGTATGTCACTATACCCTGTTGAGGTCTCTCCCCTCCCCAAACCCTGCCCTCTTCGGGCTCCACCACCAAAATCTCCAGGTATTTCCCAACCCGGATCTGGCAGCCCTAATCAAGCGAGCCGTTTTGAGAAAGTTAATAGGGCGATATGATAACAGAATGGTTCAGCAAAGAACTTTTATAAAAGTGTAACAGGACTGCAGTCTATATCACGGTTATGCTATGTATTGTCTATTTGCTCTATGTATTACCCTGCACTTACTGCATTGCTTTCTACCTTTGCAATACCATTTTTCTGCACTGTTCGACATATCCTGTCTAAAGGTTTTTGCTCTGTTTCTAATGTTGTAGTTCTAGGCTTATTGCATTGTTTATTAGATGTCTCAACCGATTGACTTAAACTTTGTTACCCCCTTTGAGTCTCAGTGGGAAAGGCAGACTATAGACAAAATAAATAAAACAAATGAATAAAATGCAGAAGACCAGGCTATGAGTAGATTCTTTTCTCAGTGAACGCGCACAGGGTCAAGGAGCAGCGGTATGCTCTCTGGCCACAGGTAAAGGGCTCTTTCCCAGCAACGTACCATCTTCAGAGCAAACACCACAGCCATCCCCTATGGATAAGATTGCTGTGGGGTAGTATATGTTAGCAAAAGAAGATATGTGCTCACTGACCTCTGGGCCAAAATCCCTTATTATTTTTCTCCCGTCATATCAAAAATAATTCTCTCAGCAATAAGAGTTCTGCAGGACTGTCGTGGAACACTGGCCTGTTCTCTCTCTTTCTTTGCATGGTTCTGCATCTGACACATTTTTACCCCCTTCATTGTATAATCTCTCAAACACTCTCTGCTTTACTCCAGCATGATTTTACTCACACACACACACACACACACACACCTTGCAGGCTTTTAAAATCAGGACTCTTCAGCCCTGGTAACTACTAATTCTGTTCTAGCCAACTGCAGAGAGAATTCATACTTGGAAGATTTATGACAGGGTTCACACCTTTTTAACCTCAACTCCTTCTTTTTTCCTTTACGTAAAGAATTTGTACTTGAAAGGCTTCTGACAGACTTCACACCAACCCCTAGCGCTAATTGGAGGGGTATGACAAATGAATGATGGGGAGCACTGCCCCTTTTTGCACCACCATGGCTGTAGATCTGTGGGGGGCAATGTTGTCATGAGTGCAATGATGTCATTTCCAGATGATGTCACTTCTGAAAATTCCAGCAACTCCTAGTGCTACTGCCCTCACTTCCAGGTTTGCCCTGGACGTGAAATTATCATACTTGCAAAGACGGTGAGTTGTTTAAAAATTTTCCCCCATTGCTTCTTGGAGCATCCGTATGCAACAGAATGCCAGGACAGCTCTAACTAGAGCCCATTCATTATCTCTAGTGGCTTCCACCTTGTGGAACAGGCTCCCTAAACGGGTTCTTTCCTTAGAGATTTTTAAGATACACTGCAAGACTGCCTTTGAGAAGGCAGCCAGATCGCCTCAAGTTATTATTAATTTTGGGGAATTGAGATATTATAAAAAGGCATGTGGCAAATATGGGAGTGATCAGCTACGTACACAGGGGTCCTGCTTCTTCCAGAAGCACCAGAAATAGACGCAGAGACCAACTTCAGAATGAAATGGTATCTTTACTGATGATTCTTCACAAGCATACAATAACTCACACACACTTGCACTTACACAGATCTAGGAAATCAAGTAGAAAGGGATAGAGACTTTGCATTAGCAGGATGTTTCATTGAGGGGCAATATTTACCCGTCCTCAGCGTGATGAAGAGATCCAAAGGAAAAATGAGGGAGGTTATGGGGAGGAGGGATCGTGGAGACTCTGGCTGTGCAAACCAAGAGTCATGGGGGTAAGGTAAGGCTGGAGGTCAGGAGAGAGAGAGAGAGAGCACATAGCTAGGTATCTCCTCTTAAAACCTGGCTTCGGAGGTGGGCTCCACTGGCCACATCTCCTGGCCTGACCTCCTTCTAGTCCATCCCCAAAGCATGCTACCTGAAACTGGTTTCTGGGGGATGGGGCTAAGGAATTGGGCAATATTGAACTCTAGTTACTCTGTTTGCAGTGACACCTGAGAGGATTATGACTCATGCGGCCATTTCTATTGTAGAGCTGGTTCCTTGATTAATGTATGAATGCAAAGACCTTTGTTAGGAGAGGCTGGGGGGGCGGGGAGGTTGGCTGCGTGTTGAGGAAAGGAGATTATGGAGTCTCCTCAGGATTTTAAGTCCTTGTTGCAGAGCATGGCATTTTCCCATGGCATGTGGTTACTGGTTTGGGTGTGTTTTCTGTGTCCAGGGAGCTGGTCTCTCTTCCTGCTGCACTGCAGGTAAGAGATAGCAGGTAACCTCAGGAACCATTGGCACACCATCTCAGGAGAAGGCTTTTCCTCTGCTGGTGTGTGTCTGCAGCTGGCATCACTTTGGGTCACCATACGGTTCAGTCCCTTTTGGACACTAATTGCACAGTCCAGTCTTTATCACTTATGAACTATAAGTCCATAAGAGGGCTATACGCGCCTTGCAGGGCAACAGGAAGATGGATGGTCATCCATTAACAGATAGAGCTGGGTGTCACTGGCATATTGATGGTTACCCAGCCCATAATTCTGTGTTGAGTAACACTGGCGAGCGGATCACCCCTTGTGGCACTCCACATTCAAGTAGGCATCACAGGGAGACCCTCTCACCAAGCGCCACCCTCTGTCCCCGACCATGGAGAAAGGAGGAAAACCACAGTAAGGCAGTCCCCTGAACTCCCACATCAATGAGGTGGTGGGTCAACAAATCATAGCTGACCATGTCAAACACTGCTGTTAGTTCTAATGGTAACAGCAGCGCTGACTCACCCCGGTCCAACTGCCTACTGAGGTTGTCTGTAAGGGCAACCAGAGCCATCTATGTCCCACGGCCAAGACAGAAGCCAGACTAGAAAGGATCAAGGATGGAAGCGTCCTCCAGGAAAACTTGGAGTTGTTCAGCCACTGCTCTCTCAACCACCTTTACACAACCTGTGACATCTAATCAGACTGCCAACATGTTTTGCTTCTTCCACTGTACAGTTAACTGCTGAATTCTTAAGAACACTTCCCTGGGAGTAAGCCCCGCTGAATGAAATGGGCCATTTTCTCCAGGGGAACTGATCTTGGTCATCTGGAGATAAACTGTAATAGCGGGAGATCTCCCAGTGCCACCTGCAGGTTGGCAACCCTAATGGGTCTACTTAGGAAGGGGGTTGTTTGTTGCTGATGCCTGCTTGCTTCCACCATTTGCCCGGCTGCCAGTATCATTTCCAAGGATACCCTGATCCTTGGGAGTGCATTTTCAGGAGCCTGCAGGAAGAAGAGGGACCTGGGCAAAGTCCGTTCCACGTGCTCTGCTTTTCTCGCAGTTCCATCGATCCACGCCATTGATTGCTATCTACTCTGTAGAGAACATATCTGGCAATGTTGATTTTTGAGATGCAATTTTTACTAATGCAGCAATTAGTCCAACCTATCATTTAAAGCGATTGTTAGTACCATGAAAACACTCCAGCCTGGTAATTCTCAGCGATCAATTCCCCTGGCATCCATCATTTTGAGAATGTTTACTTAGCAACACAAACACTCACCATGACCCCACTTTCTTTTCTTTTTCAGAACCATTGTGGATGTAGTTCACTGTCTCTCTCTCTCATCTCTAGAGAGACAAAAAATTAAAAGAACAATACAATTCATTCACCATCATCATCTTCGCCAGAGGGGGAGCAACTAGATGCTGGCACCCTAGCAAACCCTTAACAGAGAATCCCTCACTACGCTGCTTGTGTATATAGCTCAAGCCTTGTGTTCCTGGTGTAAAATTAAGAGGTCCATTTCATGTTTTATTATAGTCCCAGGATACCAGTACGTGGAGCAGTTGCAGTCCAGATTTTATTTATAGCTTGGGGAAAAACTGGCTGAGGAACCTGCAATGGGGGACTCTGCTTTGTTCTTTTTTCTGAAGAAGACCCTCAGATATTTCACAGTGATTGTGTAGGGTTGCCAACTCTGGAGATTTGGGGAATGGGGTTTGTGGAAGGAGGGATTTGGGGAGGAAGGCTAGGGATGCCAGCCTCCAGGTGGGACCTGGGGATCCCTGGTCCGAAAGAAGCATGGCTGGCAACCACCAGGGCCTTCTCGGTGGTGGCTCCACACTGGTGGAATGAGCTCCCAGAAGACATCAGGGCCCTGCAGGACCTCTTACAGTTCTGCAGGGCCTGTAAAAGAAGAGCTCTTCCACCAGGCTTTTGATTAGGAGCCGCCACTGAAGGACGGGCCAGTGGAACCTTTTCTGGACTGGGATCTATGGGGGGCCACACCCATTTTGGGCTATGATCTGACCTGCTGCCATCATCAGTATGTTTTATCTGTGATTTTATTAGTAATTTATGCTGTTTTAACCAATGTACTTATTGTCTTGATATTTTGTTAGCCGCCTTAAGTCAGCTTGCCTCGCAAGGCGGGATATAAATATGAATAATAAATAAATAAATAAAATCCCCTGGAATTATAGCTCAGACTCCAGACTACCGAGGTCAGTTTCCCTGGAGAAAATGGATGCTTTTGAGGGTAGACTCCATGACACTGTACCCCATTGCAGACCCTGTGCTCACCAGACCCCATTCCCAAATCTCCAGGACTTCCCCAACCTGGATCTAGCAGCTCTACCTCCCATCCCCTGACGGTGGTCAGGGGGGACCTGGCAATCCTTGGAAGGACGAGACCTCAGAGGCATATATAATGCCATAGAGTCCACCCTCCAAAGCTTCCATTTTCTCCAGGGGTCTGATCTCTGCTGCCTGGAGATATGTTTTAATTCCAGGAGATGCTGGCAACCCTAGTGATTGTGGCATCTGGCACCTGGTAGACCAAATTCAAGTTTTCTCTTAACTATGGTCAGGGGTCCGTTGGGGCTGGAGCGAGGCAGAGCAAAGCTCCGTCAGTTCAGGACTGGCCAGTAGGGCAGCCACGGGCTGAATCAGATTCTCTAATCTGATTCAGCTCGCCGCCAAATTGCCGCCGAAATTCGGCGGCAACTTTAAAAGCCACTGGAGGGGAAGGAGTTTGAGGGAGAGGCTCCAAACTTGCAGGGTAGCTGCTGGGACCTGTCCTCGAAATACCCACCAAGTTTCAAGAAGATTGGAGCTTGGGGTCCAATTCTACAGGCCCCCAAACAGGTTGCCCCCCATTCCCTCCATTGTTCTCTATGGTAGGAAAAAAGTTAACATTTTTTCCCTCCATAAAGAACAATGGAGGGGATGGGACAATCTGTTTGGGGGCCCATAGAATTGGACCCCGTGGTCCAATCTTCTTGAAACTTAGTGGGTATTTCAAGGACAGGTCCCAGCAGCTACCCTGCAAGTTTGGAGCTTCTCCCTCAAACCCCCTTTCCTCCAGCCCCTCATATACCCTATGAGTTTTTGCCATTGATTTCAATGGCCCATAGGATATAATGGGGCTGAAACTGACATTCCCTTTCTGACACACTTCTGGTGATGTCAGGGGACGTGGCATATGCTAATGAGTTATGCTAATGAGTTATGCTAATGAGCTCCTGCACCTCTTTTTCTAAGAAAGGACCCCTGACTATGGTTAAAAGGGCTGAAAGGGGCTGCGGAACCAATGGATTTCTCCCAACATCCCCTTGACTTCCCCAAACAAATCCCCCCTCTTGTGTCCTAACCCTAGTTGACAAATATGTTGACCCATGTTAATGTAAATAAAGGAGAATGCACTCATTCAGTTGTACCTCTAAGCTGTGGAGTCTTGTGAGCAAAAATTCTACTTTGTGAGCTCCTGGCATTCAAGTTGTGAGCGAGCAATCTGGCTACTGCATAAATTAGTTGGCTCTGGAGCCATCCTTCTTGAGCAAAGACAAAAATGTGTGCGCCGAAGGCTAAAAAAGTGTGAGCTAGCTCACACTAACTCAGTTTAGAGGGAACACTGAAAAGAGAAACATGTTTGGCGCAAGCAATAGCACAAGCAATAGGGCAAGATACAGTTTGGGGGTCCCCAAGCTTTTTGAACCTGTGGGCACATCTGCAAGGTATATTTTGAGCACTTCTGCTTGTTCAACAGCTGTCCCGAATACAAAAATGTACAATGAGAGCTTACTGGAACATAGTTCTCTAATTGTGGAAATCAGTCTATGTGATGTATGATTTGTTGATTTCACCAACACTGCAAATGCAGAGACAGGACTTGGTGACACGACTTCCCCACATGGGAGTTTTCTGCATACTTCCCTCAAGTTCCCCTCCTCCCTCCCCCCAAATTTTCTCTTCTGCATGTGTTCAGCAACAACTCTTCATTCTTTTCTTCTTTCAGGCACTATAGAACTATAACAATTCTATTAGCCGTTGAAATAGGTAAGTGGCATTATAGTGCTAAATTCCTATTTAAAAAAATAATGAAAAGCCCAACAGTGCTGTGGTGTAGTCTGCCTTTCTCGGTGCAACTCAAGACTGATTAGGCACCCTGACCTGGATAGCCCAGCAAGCCCAATCTCATCAGATCTCAGAAGATAAGCAGGGCCAACTCTGACAAGTACTTGGATGGGAGACCAACAAAGGAGTACCAGGGGTGGGACGCAGAAGCTGGCTACTCAAGCCACCTCTCTGGAAAACGTCCACGCCCCCAGTAAGGGTCACCAGAAATCACCATGACTTCCAAGAAAGCACACACACACTAAAAGAAACCATGCACACATACACGTACAAAAGAAAAGGCTGAATAGGCGACTGAAAACGAGGCAGTCAGAGTGGTATAATGCATACTGTCAACAATGCGTTAAAACAGGATTGCAGAATTAGAGAGGAGCCTACTGAACTGCTAGACTATGTACAATTAAACACTATAGTACATAAGATGAACAATGAAACAGATCCAGAGCACAAAATCAAAGTAATGTGTAATGTATACAACAAACATTTTGTGACTGGAGTGAGTCCCCCCACCCTCTTTTTCTATGTATGATTAGGCTGAAGGCTGTGGCCAAAAGAGCCGTGTCATAAAAGGGAAAGTATACAACAAACAGAGCAATCCTAACTACTCACATTTGACAGATACGGTACATCAGAGTCCCTGAAATATTTCAAGGTAGTATTGATGTTTAACAACATAGATAAACTAGAATCATAGAACTATAGAGCTGGAAGGGACCCTCCAGGGTCATCCAGTCCAACCCCCTGCACAATGCAGGAAGTTTACAAATACCTCCCCCCCCACCCAGTGACCCCTGCTCTATGCCCAAAAGAGGGGGGGGGAACCCTCCAGGATCCCTGCCCAAACTGGCCTGGAGAACAATAGCTTCCTGACCCCCAAAGTGGCGATCAGCATTTCCCTGGGCGTATAAGAAAGGGCCACGAGAACTAAGCACTGAGGCAACCCTTCCTGCCCTCACTTCTCATGATCTGCCTAAGTTCACAGAATCTGCATTGCTGTCAGATGGCCATCTAGCCTCTGCTTGAAAACCTCCAAAGAAGGAGAGCCCACCACCTCCTGAGGAAGCCTGTTCCACTGAGGAACCGCTCGAACTGTCAGAAAGTTCTTTCTAATGTTTAGCCAAAAACTCTTCTGATATATAATTTCAACCCGTTAGTTCTGGTCTGACCTTCTGGAGCAACAGAAAACGACTCCACACCACCCTCTGTATGACAGCCCTTCAAGTACTTGGTTATCATATCACCTCTCACTCGTCTCCTCTCCAGGCTACCCAGAGCTCCTTCACCCCCTTTCCCCACAGGACTTGGTCTCCAGACCCCTCACCATCTTTGTTGCTCTCCTCTGGATATGTTCCAGCTTGTCTATATCCTTCTTAAATTGTGCCCCCCCAAACTGAACACAGTACTCTGAGTGAGGTCTAACCAGAGCAGAGTATGTGGAATAGTTAGCATAATTCGCCTAAGTTAATACCTGGGTGGCAAATGTATTTGCACTCTAATACGAATGGAGTACAGGTACAGTTTGAGAAAGTCGTAACAGGATTGCAAATGGCAGAGGGATGGGGGAAAAAACCAGTAGGGACCCGATTGGGCTAATGTCTTCTCTATTTGTAATACCAAAGCTTCATTTTTTCCCTTCAGTTAGCGACGCTGATCCAATCCGATGTCTGTTTCAACTAAAGCCATGTTGATGGGCTAGCCCAGGACAGAGAACCAATTCCCAGCCTGTTTTCCCCCCTGTGGGTAATCATTAACAATCAGACCAAAAAAAAAATCCCTTCTACACCCGCAGTGCTGCAAGCTCCTCTAATCCCAGTGGGAGGATATTTCTCTATGCAATTGATTTATACACCAAGGGGTACAAGACACACAGGGGCCAGAAAGGAAGCATGGGGGGGGGGGGGGGAGAACGCTGAATAATTGCTAGAAATAGGCCAGGGTTTCAGAAATGCACCACTGGATTCATTTAATGAAAAGAATATTTGATGGAGACGAATAAATTAACCCTGCCAAGGACAACCACTGCTCTCAAGAGCCCTGTTAAGAAAGCGACGCTCTCACGCAGGGCTGTGTGGATCAAACGGCTGCAAATGCCTTTCCTTCTCTCTGCTTTGCTGTCCCAAAAAGGGCCCTCCCATTTTTTTCAGCATTGCAGGATGCCGGAGCTGGGAGTGACCCTCTCTTTCTTGTGAGGCGGCAGAGTCAGTCTTTCATTTTCATTGCGGGGGCTGACAGAGGGGCATGGCAGCCAACAGCCTGGCGGGAAAATGTCCCTTGTGTTTAATAGAGGCTTCATGGGATGTTATTTACCTCTATGCCCTGAAATGCCTCAGCTGCCCATTTCCACAGGAAATTTTTCTCCATGCTGCTGGCAGCCTGGGGGGGGGGGGGGGGGAGATCAACCATGAGCAAGAGAGAAGAGGCTGAGGCCATCCCTCCATTTCTCATCACTGTTGGCATATGACAGCAGGCCCGTAGCCAGGATTGGGGGGGGGGGGCATTTAAATTTCTTAACGGCCACTGGGTAATCAAATTAAAGGAATATCAACTCCCTTCCTGCAGGGGCCTTGCCAGTAAGTGGGGGGCCTAGCCCCGAGATCCCCACTGTATCTACGGGCCTGTATGACAGAGGGAGCAAAACTGTATCTACCATCAAGTGTCTGTGTCTGAGGGAAAGGGGCCAACACAAGCCTCAAAAAATTTCAGATCAACACCCCTAGAAGAGCAATCAAGGAGATAAGCCAAATGGTCCTTAATGCTCCATTTCCCTGTCCGGTCAATAATTGTCTCTTGACAGGGGCATGTGGACAGTGATATTTTACAAGGTTCTGGCATCAGAGGGGTTCCTATAGGTTTCCTAGGTGGTAAATTGTTTTGAGTACAGGAATGGGTTCCAGATAAAACCTGAGATAAAGTATGACACACATACATCCCCAATTTGACAGAGGGAGCTTGGTATAAGGCACTGATTTTATTATAAATATTTCCTAGAGTCTTAGCAATTAGAAAGGTCTGAGAGGACAGAATCTGAAAGGTATCCTTCCCAGGACACAAGTCCTTTTCCTCAGTGGGTAGACCAGGAGAGGGCAACATGGAATTATGTTTAGGCAGAATAAGATTGGGGGTAAGCGGCAGAGCTGAATAACTGACTTGTGATTCATTTGCCTCTAAGAAAAAAGAGTTATCTTGTAGAGGTGAAAAACAATTGCTCGATTTAACACTACAGTCAAAGAAGGTACCCAGCTTCGTTTGTTTGCTGGCTAGAAGCCTACAAAAGTCAGAGGGACGATTTCTTTCCCCAGACGTAATAAAACAAAGAGAGATCCAGCGACTGGTTAATATAAAATGAGTTAATTGTAAGTTTTTAAAACTCTGCTAATCCTAGTAGGTAATTAAAAGTTGCTCTCCCCCCCCCAAGCATCAGGAGAGAAGGTGAACTAAATTACAATGAGCACAGAAAGAGTTAAGTTACTTAATCACTAGCAGACAGAGGCAGACTGACTAGAAGCCAAGTAGTTAATTGATAATTAAGTCAGACAATTGATAATTAAGTTTCCTTCCAGTGGCAAAAGTCTGATATTTCAGTTGCATATAATGAGGGTTGGAGATGCGATGGAGCAAAAATCTTGCTGTGGGTGGATCACCACACTGGGATGAAGGTCAATGCTTCCTCTAAGCTGTGGAGTCTTGTGAGCAAAAATCCTACTTTATGAGCTACTGGTATTCAAGTTGTGAGCGAGCGATTTGGCTACTGCATAAATCAGTTTGCTCTGGAGCCATCCTTCCCGAGCGAAGACAAAAATGTGCGAGCCGGAGGCTAAAAAACTGTGAGCTAGCTCACGCTCACTCAGCTTAGAGGGAACATTGGTGAAGATAACTCCCTTCCACTCCTTTGGCTTAATTCATTTGTCCCATACCACATATGGTTGCAAGCTGTGGATTCACAAATACACTGCCACCCACCCTCCCCTGGACAAATGAAAGAGCAGCAGAATGGGACAGATGTGTGTGTCCGTTAAGTGCCATCAAGTCATTTCCAACTTATGGCAACCCTGTGAATTAATGACTTCCAAAATCTTTTACTGATAACTGCCTTGCTCAGGTCTTGCAACCTGAGGGTCATGGTTGAGCCAGTCCACCTCATGTTGGGGCTTCCTCTTTTCCTGTTGCCTTCCACTTTTCCTAGCATTATTGTCTTTTCCAGTGACTCTTGTCTTCTCATAATGTGAAGAAAGTACAATAGCTTCAGTGTAGTCATTTTAGCTTCCAGGGAGAGTTCAGGCCTGATTTGATCGGGCGCCCACTTATTTGCCTTTCTGCCGGTCTGCGGTATCCATTAAACTCTCCTCCAACACCACATTTCAAAGGAATCAACTTTCTTCATGTCAACTTTCTTCATTGTCCAACTTTTACACACATACCTAGTAATGGACGATGCTATGATATTAACTATCTGACCTTAGTTGCCAGCGACACATCCTTACATTTAAGGATCTTTTCTAGCTCCTTCAAGCTGCCCTTCTCGATCTCAAACCTCTTCTGATTTCTTGGTTACAGTCTCCCTTTCGGTTGATGACGAAGCCGAGGAATCGAAAACCTCGTACAATTTCCGTTACGTCACCGTCAACCTTAAAGTTGCGTAATTCCCCAGTAGTCATTACTTTTGTCATCTTGATGTTCAGCTGCAATCCTGCTTTGGCGCTTTCTGCTTTAACCTTCAAAAGTAGTCAATTCAAGTCTTCACTGTTTTGTGCCAGTAATGTGGTGTTACCTCAGTGGACCAGGAGAATGTGTCCAGTACGATGTGTCGGGGTGGCACCAACCAAGTGGAATCAGGTAGGTCAGAGTTGGATAGCGTGGGGAGGCTTCTTCATGGTGACGATCCCCCTTGTAGTTCTCATGGCCGCTAGAGGCATCTGCAGTAGCAACAGAAGCGGACGCCTGGCACTTTCCCAGGCACTTTCCTTGCTTCAGCCCCCTGTACTCACCATCTTCGTATCCCTCCACACCACTGGAGGGCATTTAAAAAAACCTAGCACACGAGTCCCCAGAATGATGCTTATGGGCACCATGGCGCCTGCCAACACTTTTCCTGAAGCCAGCAGACTAGTTTTAGAAAGTGGGTGGTGACAGATGGGGTCCCTACCGTGTAGGGCTTCTGATTGGCCACTGGAGACCTGCTGCCTGTGCAAATTAAAATAACATTTTGGTGGCAGCTAACACCATAGTGTTGGTTTTATTCATTCTCTCTCACTCCTCTTTCCCACTGTAATTTTTTTTCAGTTACTTCCCTTGTACCTGGCACTTGGTCTTCCTTTGTGTGTGCCTGAGCCTCCTATGGTGGCCATTTTGTGGCTGTGCCCACCACCTTATGTCAGAATTCCAAAGACGCCCACAGGAGACCCCTATAGTAGCAAGTATAGCGAAAAGCTTGGGGACCCCTACTGCAGCAAATACCATTTTTAAATGCCTCCCTAGAGCCTTCTGGTGTCATGGGGCGGAGGTCGGCTGCAGGATCTGAAGAAAGGGAAATGGAGCCATTATCAAAACATCCCAAAGTGCTTTGACTAAAATCTTTCCCAAAAGTCCATATGAAACAAGGCTCGGGAAAGACCAGCGCAAAGCAGGGGGAAGCCCAGAAAGCAGACAATTAGGGGACAATGCCCGATGGTTGCTCCAAAACCAACCTGCTGTACTTTGGATGCCAAAGCACAGCAAAACCTCTCTGTGGAAGCCACATTTAGCTAACAAAATGAAATGTTACTGTTTGTTTACTTTTAATTATTTATGCCACCTCCTCAACTGTCAAGCTCTCCAGGAACAACCAAATCTAAAACTCTGATCGTTACAAAATGGTTGAAAACACACAAGAACAAAGCATGTCTACAGCAGCGGAATTAAAAACCCATTTCCCAAGGAAGTGATGTCGGCCTCCGGAATGGATGTCTGAGACCTTCACTCCTGCCACCCCCCCACCCCCCCAAAGGAATCCTCAGCTTGTCTTCTATAAGACCACGCAAACAGTCATTCCCCTCAGGCCATTCGTGAGCCGGGGATGTTGCCCTGGCAAGTCAGAAACTTAAAAGGTGACTTCTTTGCCTCAGAAATGATTAGCTGCTCACAGGGCCTACAGCAGCCTGATCTCTCCTAAGAAGATAAGACTGCTTCAAAAAAGACTCACTCACTAAGTGGGGGCTCTCGTCCACAAAAGCATATGCTGGAATGAAATCTTGTCAGCCTTTAAGCTGCCACTAGGCTCTCAAATAACAATAGCAGCGGTTGAATTTGCTGAGATACGGACACAGATTGAGCAAATTAAATCAGAGATGAGGTTCGGGAGGAAAGGAAATTCGGGAACGAACAACTCCAGCATGAAATAAACACCGTTAAAGCAACAGCGTTCGATAAAGGGATGCGTCTTGTCAGCTCCATTGAGGGAGCCCTCGCACCCATGCGCTGCACTTTGAGATAAGATGGCAAGATTGGAGAATCACTTTCACTGATCTGACTTATGACTTCAAAGCATAGCTGGTTCTGATGGTAATTCAGACATTGAGGCTTTTCTTACAGAGTGTCTGAATGCTATCAAACTTGAGCTTCAGAAAGACTCCCCATCTCGGCTCACAGATCTGTATCAAAACCGTCTGGGAATGGTGACAAGCTGCATGGTGCGATAGGTACAACAACACTCTTCAAAACAAAGGAAAAGATATGGCCAGATCAGGGGGATCTGTTAGCTATCTGAACTTACAAGGCCTTCACTTATTAATTGTGGGGCAAATGCAGATATACAACAGAAACGAACCTCCTTTTGAGCAAATACTCCTTCCCTCAGAGAAGCTGATACTTGTTCCATGAGGAAACTCATCTAAATTGCTGGTCCTACACAGAGGCAATGCGCATCTTGGGATCCGTGTAGGGTTGCCAAGTCCGGGTTGGAAAATACCTGGGGACTTTGGGGGTGGAGCCAGGAGAAGGTGGGGTTTGGGGAGGGGAGGGGCCTCAGCATGGTACAATGCCATAGAGTCCACCCTTCAAAGCAGCCATTTTCTCCAGGGGAGCTAATCTCTGTCAGCTGGAGATCAGTTGTAAAAGCGGGAGATCCCCAGGCCCCACCTGGAGGCTGGCAACCCTAGATCAGTGCATGCCCCCAGACAGGGAATTCTTTCAGGCTCTACTTATGCCGCTAGAAAATTTCTGAAGGCAATCTCACAATTGGAGGAGATTGGAAGGCTGTTATCGGCCCTTCACTGAACAAAGCCCCAGCCAAAGTAGCAAAACCCTCAGTGGCAGACTGCTTTTAGAGAAACCACCCATGGGGCAGGTGGGTTTATTAGATCTGTGACGATTTCATGATCCCATAGCTATTTGATTCAGCATCACACACACCAAAAAAGTGCTTTTTTCCTCAGATCGGCTGTATATGAGAGCCGGTGTGATTCAGCATTTAAGAGCGGCAGCCTCTAATCTGGAGAACCAGGTATGATTCCCCATGTCCACATGAAGCCAGCTGGGGGACCTTGGGCCAGTCATAGTTTTCTCAGAATTCTCTCAGCCCCACCTACCTCACAAGGTGCCTGCTGTGGGGAAAGGAAGGGAAGGCAATTGTAACCCACTTTGAAACTCCTTAAGATAGAGAAAAGCAGGGTATAAAAACCTACTTTTCTTCATCATCATCCTCATCTTCATTTCTCCCTCTCTCTCTAGTGCAGCAAGAAACCCTATCATGATTGATCGATCTTGGGTTGCCAACCTTTAAACTGGTCCCTCTAGCTGTCCCCTTTAATAATATCTGTTTGATCTGTAAGCGGTTATTAGGTAATAGGATTTAGGGCCAAACTACACCTTACAGCAGCCACAGGTTCAACATGTGACCAGCGACACCGCTGTACAGAAGAATTTGACCACAGGGCTCATTTCGTAGCAGGAGCTCCTTTGCATATTAGGCCACACACCCCTGATGTAGCCAATCCTCCAAGAGCTTACAGTAGCCCCTGTAAGAAGAGCTCTGTAGGCTCTTGGAGGATTGGCTACATCAGGGGTGTGTGGCCTAATATGCAAAGGAGCTCCTGCTACAAAATGAGCCCTGTTTGACCATATAATAAAACGCCACAAGCAATCTTGTTCCCCCTCCCCAAACAAACACATTTACAAGTACCAAAACAGCCACAGGGGGCACTCGTGACATTTTAAAAATTCTCAAATTCTTCTGTAAAATGGCTTCAGCAGCCTCGAGTTCAACCATGGCGACCATAACGTGTCGTTTGGTTCTTAGCTTCATGCCATGGAAAGCGTCAACTGCCCCTTTCCAGTCATTAACCCTCTATTAAAGGGGCAGTGCATTTTGTGCCCCCTGTCCAGTTGGCAACCTTGCCGACAGGTTGGTCACACCACAATGTAATCAGTTGCTCTCTAGGGATCAAAACCTGAGGCGCAAAGGGAATGTTTTTGGAGGTGGAATACATCACTCCTACTGAGCGCACCTTTTCAAGATAAGATTCTTTTTTTAAAGAGAGATAACACTAATTTTTCCCCAAAGTGATTTCAAACAATGAAGTTAGCCCACCTCAAGTAGTGTGGGATGCATTCAAAGCGACAGGGTGGTGTATCAGGCAGGCAGCACGCCTGAAAAAGAAAGGCAGGTGGAACAGGAGTGCTTGATTAAACAATTACATACAATAGCATTTCAATTATTTAAAAAACAATAACAGGCTCAAATAAAAAGTTCAGAGAGCTCACAGCTGTTAAGGAAGAAGCTTTTTAGAGGCAAACAACACTCAGAGAATAGTTACAAACATGAGACCAAAAAAATGTCAGGATAAGTATAGCAAAATGCTGGCTGGGGCTTTAGACGAAAAGCGATAGAGAAGTGTTGTCTTTCGAAGCCAGCTAGGAATAATTTTTCACTTCCCATTCTATGGAAATCTGTCACCTGTTAGCAAAATGTGATAATGCTTTCTGGACAGCTAGATTTGAGTCCAGTGGCACCCTAAGACCAAGATCCAATCTGCATTGGTATTTCGCACCGTTGTGCCAACGATCTCACAACGCCTCACAAATTTCTGTCTGCATTTCATGCGGCATCCACTCTTCTATTGTTTCATTTCAGCATTGGCTGTCTGCATCATTTTATTGCCAATTAGTGTTGACTCCGAGGTAACTACGGTGTCTCATCGTTACCTTATCTGGATTTGGTTTTAAGGTGCTACAATTACTCCTCCCCACCCTCGAGCCACTGTGCGCAAAAAAGCAGACAACTGAAGGCAAGTTCTCCACCCCATCTTTTTATTTATTTGTTTGTTTATTGTTTAATTTGTATCCCGCCTTCCCCACCAGGCATGCTCAGGGCGGCTTACAGTATATAGATATAGACAGGGATCATTTGGGGCCAGAGCAAGGTGGAGTGGCGCTCTGCCAGCCCAGGAGTGGGCACTGGGGCAGCCACGGGCCGAATCAGATTCTCTGATCTGATTCGGTCCACTGCTGAATTGCTGCTGAAATTCGGCGGCAGCTTTAAAAGCGGCTGGAGGAGAGTAGGTTTGAGGGAGAGGCTCCAAACTTAAAGGGTAGCTGCTGGAGCCTCTCTCCAAAATACCCACCAAGTTTCAAAAAGATTGGACCAGGGGGTCCAATTCTACAGGCCCCCAAACAGGTTGCCCCCATTCCCTCCATTGTTCTCTATGGTGGGGAAAAAGTAACATTCATGGGGAGGGTAAAATATGTTCTTATGCCACAAGGTATAGACAGGAACTCTCAGTCTGGGGCAAGGGATGCTCTGTATTCTTGGTGCTGGGGGGGCGACAGTGGGAGGGCTTCTAGTGTCCTGGCCCCACTGCTGGACCTTCTGAGGGCACCTGGCGTTTTTGGCCACTGTGTGACAGAGTGTTGGACTGGATGGGCCACTGGCCTGATCCAGCATTGGCTTCTCTTATGTTCTTATCATCAGAAACTGGAAATTTCCAGGACCTGGTGGGTTTCCAGCAGGGTTTTAGAAAAGCGTTGAAGGACAGCTGGCACCTTAATTCTTACAAAATTGTTTAACGATTTTATGACAGACGGAACTCTTCCTCCCCCCCACCCTTCACTGAATGAGGCCCAACTGGTCGTCCTGCCCAAGCCTGGCAGAGATCACCCAAGCAGCTCTGCCTACTGGTCTGTAGCATTCATTAATCAGGATAACTAGATTTTTCACTGCTGTTCTCACTGGCTCAACAAAAGAGTGGGTCAATATATTGACAGGAACCAAACTGGTTTCATGCCTCAGAGTAACACGGCAAGTATTATAAAACACTTGTTCGACATAAGGCAGGAGGCAACGCTTCCTGGAAATCAGCCACTTTTGTCTCTTAATGCCAAAAAGCTATATGGCCACTTGGACTGTTCTCTCCCCCCACCCCCGCAGTATGCTAGATTATCTGAACTTTGGGTATTGATTTCTCAAAGTAGCTAACTCACTCCACTGCTCAGCCAAAGTCTCTTCTGTCAGAGTTAACAGAGAGCACCTTTCAACAGGCTATCCCCTGTCTCCGTACCTTTTTGCCCTAGAAATTGAACCTTTTAGAACAAGCAGATTTAAGGAGCAGGCTATTGTTCCAAGCACTGCCTTGGCAAATGGCAGGAGGCGGGGGCGGGAATGGTGCCTGGGAAGGGCAGAGTTTGGGAAGGATGTGATGCCACCTTTAGTCTCTATGGTCTTTACCATGGAAACTAAGAGAAATTCCCAGAGTGTCACAATATGGAAGTCACTTTTATTTCTACTCCTCTGTTACTCAAGGGTGGGAAATTGGGGCTGGTAGTTCCCTGCTCCGGGTAGGTAAATAAGGGGCCTAGGAAACATCCACAAATTACATCTATTTACAGATGATGTGGCTATTTATTTTAATAACCTCAGCCATTGTCTACTCCATATTATGAAGAAGACTGAAAGGTATGTTGATGTGTCTGGGTACAAAGGGTTTTTTTTTCTTTCAAAAATCAGATAATAATAACTGGAACTACAAGACCTTTTAAATATCTTAGCCATTACAATGAACTATTGATCTCCCCAGGGCTCATTTCGTAGCAGGAGCTCCTTTGCATGTTAGGCCACACACCCCAATGTAGCCAATCCTCCAAGAGCTTACAGAACTCTTCTTACAGGGGCTACTGTAAGCTCTTGGAGGATTGGCTACATCAGGGGTGTGTGGCGTAATATGCAAAGGAGCTCCTGCTACGAAATGAGCCCTGGATCTCCCCCATCTATCAGATGTTAACTAGCTATTTATTTAGCTATTCCTAGGTGAAATGTGGGGCCATGGTGGCCCAGAGGTTAAGCCGCTGAGTTGCAGACCAGAAGGTTGGTAGTTCAGCAGTTCGAGACCCAACTTCTGTGTGACAGAGTGAGCTCCTGTCAACCTAGCTCCTGCCAACCTAGCAGTTCGAAAGCAAGAAACTGCAAGTAGATCAACAGGTGTCACTTCAGTGGGAAGGTAACAGCGTTCCATACACCTTGGCGTTTAGTCATGCCAGCCACATGACCACGTAGAAGTCTTCAGACAGCACTGGCTCTTTGGCTTGGAAACAGAGATGAGCACAGCCCCCAGTCAGATTCGACTGGCTTTCGAGCAAGAGAAACCTTTACCTTTACTTAAGTGAAATGTTCCTATCCTTGGCTGGCAAGAGTGCAATAACACAGATGAACATTCTTTCACATATTTTCTCTTTCAAACACTCCATTTTCATTTAGCTCATAAATACCTTACTTTGTGGGGGAAATTTTCAGTTATTTTACTTGGCAAACCAGACACAATGTGACACACAGACCAGTCTTGGGTGCTCCTAACTTGCATCTAAATTATTGCGCTGCTCAACTAAGCTAAGTTTTTGCCTGGACTAACTTGGCGAATAATAAACACTGGACTTCTGTTGGAGGAACAGGCAGCTAATAAGGTATCCCTTGCTGGCTTAATGTGGATTCCCATCTTCAGTTCTTCAAACACGACACCATATCCAACTGTGTGTGGTACACAGAAGGCCTGGGATTCAAGGCTAAGGATGTCTCCTGACGTTCCAACATTCTTTCACCCAATTTTCTTATGTGAGATGAAAGTCAAAACTTTTGGTGACAGGCAGATTGAAAATATACAGTCACACAGACATAATAGCACATGAGTGGACTGGAAGAGCGGGGGGGGGGGTGTAAGTTTCCTTTCTATGTAGCACCCCATTTTAGTAGAAACTTGACTTTAGAGTCTGCTACCCACTTTGAAAGTTATCAACACTTTATCCTCACAACTGCCCTGAGAGGTAGGTTAGGCTGAGAGAGTATGACTGGTCACCCAACAAGTTTCTGTAGCAGAGTAGGGATTCAAACCTGAGTTTCCCAAATCCTAATCTGACTGACCACTACACCATAATGGCTCTCTAAGCTAAAAGTTGAATGGTCTGATATGTGGAGAGCAAATTCCAATCCCTCCTCCGCCCCCCCCCCCCCGCTCTGTGTCACCATTAAGGAGCACAAGTGTGAGCCCGTGAGACTCACGAAAGGGGATCCCACTTTCTTACTTGGCCTGGCATGGCTCCCAAGCTCTGCCACAGCCACCAATGACCACACACAAGGTAGGTGCACTCTCTGCATTTTTACTGGGGGGATTTAAACTAGGGTTGCCAGACCTCCAGTCCGGCCAGGGCATCCCCCAGTCTTCCAATCTGCTGCCGATGTCCCTGTCACCATGATTTGCCTGGAAGTGATGTCATCGCATTGCTGACATCAGGGGGTTGATGCTCTAGGTTTTGGGCAAACTCTATGGTTTCGAGGGCAAAAAAATAGAGTTTTGCCCAAAAACTAGAGTGTCACCCCCTGATGTTGGCAACATGATGATGTCACTTCCAGGTGACATCACCATGACAGGGACATCCAGAAGATCCCAACTGGCAGCCCGGAGCCCCCCATCAGG
Organism: Lepidodactylus listeri; assembly: GCA_029233225.1. Taxonomy (NCBI): domain Eukaryota; kingdom Metazoa; phylum Chordata; class Lepidosauria; order Squamata; family Gekkonidae; genus Lepidodactylus; species Lepidodactylus listeri. Next base: position 20,844,887 of record JARCFY010000016.1, read on the forward strand.
GGCAAGGTAGGACCTGGCAATCCTAATTTAAACCCCCACTTTAAAAAAAAGATTTCAGATTTTCCTGCAAACCTGAGGTTCCTCCAAGTTTGCAGGAAAATCTGTTCAGTGTCACTGTGGCCCCAATCTGTTGATTTAGATATCTGTAGCTGGGGGCTGCACATCACTATTAGATATATAGACAGGGGTCAATTTGAGCAGGAGCCATTTCGAGCAGGAGCTCAGGGGAGTTCAGCTCCGGGGGTTGGTGCCAGCCCCCCCCCCCAATTTGCTTGTGTCATGGCTGCAGCAAAATGACCCCATCCCCTGGAAAGGTCCTTGTTCCTCCGACCAGCCTTCTGAAGGCTTCAGCCACCACTGAAGCTATCCTCCTAGAATAGTGGTACTTCTGAGGCTTGGATTAGTAACTGTCCCCTCTCTGCCAGCTCTTTCTTTCTTTCTCTCTCTCTCTCGCCTTCTTACATAACTTCCAGTGATGTCAGGTAGTTTAGCATATGCAAATAAGTTATGCTAATGAGTTATGCTAATGAGCTCCTGCACCTCTTTTTCTACAAAATGACCCCTGTATATAGATACTTCTAATATCACAGAGAAACAACACCATGACAAGAAAAGCAAAAGGTAAGGTCAGGTTCGTGAAAGTGCTGGAGAAGACATGACTGTACAAGATCCTACTTCCACACGTGCTGGTTCTGGAATTAAAGCAGACCTGGTTTTTTGTGCCTGCCGAGCTGAGTTGCGTTCTACCAGTCGCTTCCTCCCCACATCCTTGCTGCATAACTGCTCAGCTCAGTTGGGAATTGTTTAAATAGACAATTAAATCACTCACCGATCCTGTAAATCAGGCATCCGTGAATACTGTGCTTCAATAAAATCCTATCTTTCATTGTTCATCTAAGTAGTCCCCAGCGACGCTAATGGCTGCCAATCAGCTTGGATCAGCTGTGTCTATGCGCATGCACAGTTTTGGACAGCACAATGCAAGCAGGTTCAGCAGGTGTTCCTGGCTGCACGGCACAAACTGAACAGACTAGGTGATAGCCTCACATCTGTTTGCCACCCTCAAACACAGGAAGTTCAACTATATGACATGTTTGCGGTGAAATTCACAACATCCCTACAGAGAAGAGTGTTTGGTCCTTTCCGCATTTGCCTGCCGCTCTGGATTTTCTCAGTGTTCTTGTCGAGGCAATTTAAGTCCACGGAAAAACTGCATCCAAATAACCCCGGGGCAACAGCAGGCTGAAACCGGGCTGACCACTGAAGGGAGGTATGTAATGCAGAATGAGGTAAAACCCAGAATAAAAAGATTTTAGTGCAGAATGGGAGGGGTGACCCTTGTATTAAAAAGAAGGTTGAATTTGATTTTAGTGCAGAATTGCTTCAAGGACACCTCAGTGAGCATGGATTAAAAGGAGAGTGCAGAAAAGGCCTTTTACACTTAAATGAAATAAAAGAAGGTTGCTTATAGTGGTATGACCAAATGCTTCTGTGTGTCATGAATTTTTCACCTTCCCTTCCCACTATGGTTACCGAATCCAGCTTTGGAACTTTCTGGAAATTTGAGGACAATGCTTGGGGCGGGTGAAGTTTGGGAAGGGGAGGGACACTGAAGGGATATGATTCCATAAAGACTACTCCCCAAAGCTGCTGCCTCCTCCAGGGGGACTTAATCAGGAGATTGGCTGTAATGCCAGGAGAACTTCACGGTAGTGTTACCAATCCCCAGGTGGGGGCTAAGGATAGGGTCACCAGGTCCCAATAGCATGCCGGGGGAGTGGGAGGAACGTTTCCAAGAGTGCCGTGATGAGCCTACATCACCCAGAAGTGACATAGGCATGTTGGGGACGTCAGGCAGTAAAGCTTTGGTTTTGGGGCAAAACTCTATAGTAGAATTAGCTACAAATCACAGACTGATTTCCCACAAGGTGCTGCCCCAGCATCATTCTTCCCTTTTCCCCGACTGCATGCTTCAATTTCTCACTATTTGCTGTGGGGCACATTTTGACCCACGGCTTCGCACGATTTCCCCCGCGGCTTCAATGATCCTGTTTTTTGAGCATCACTGAAGCCGCTGGGGAAATCAGGCAGAGGTGTTGGCCAAAATGCGCCCTGCGGAAAATAGTGGGAAATTCAAGCACACAATCGGGGAAAAGGGAAGAACGACACCGGGGCAGCGCCTTGTGGGAAATCGGTCGTAGAGTTTTGCCCAAAAACCAGAGCCCTGTCAATCAATGTCCCTGACGTGCCTACATCACTTCTGGGATATGTAGGCATGTTGTGGTTATTTCTAGCTTCTTGGAGGTAAGAGGGGGTAATGGGGGGGGGGGAAACACCCGAAAGCAGGAGACCCCTGCCCAGATTAGGGGATCTGGCAACCCTTACTGAAGATCTCCAGCCTATAGAGATCACTTCCCCTTTGGAGGGTGGACTGTATGGCATTATATTCTATTGAGGTCTCTCCCCTCCCCAAAAACCCATTTTCCCCAGGCTCCACCCCCTAAATCTCCAGGAATTTCCCTACTCCGAGCTGACAACCTTATGGCAACCCTTCCTCCTACAACGGATCAGCATTTTTTAGAAACCTGGCAGAGAGCTCTGCCTTGCCAGATTTTACGTATTAAAAGGTTTGTATGCAAAGACAGCAAAAGTCATCATTGCAAAGCGGAACCAGGAGGTTGCTTGGTGAACAACACCACTGTAACTATGCAGTGCCAAGGGATGAGGCCAAGTCAAACCATGGTTCAAGCTGAGGCCTAGTGAAAAATCGTAGATGCTTCTCTCTCTGGGAACTAAAGTCAAGCTGACTGTAGCTTCAAAGGGTTAGATCAGGGAGGCAACCCAGGTGCCAGGCAGACCATTTGGCCTGGCAATTTTGAGGCCACAAGAACCTAGGAGGATGCATTTCTTCTTGTGAGTGCCCGAATCCATGGGTGGGAGAAGGTGCCTACTTAATTGGACTTGATGCAGAGTGCCTAGTCTAATTGGTCTAGGGTTGCCAAGTCTGGGTTGGAAAATACCTGGGGACTTTGGGGGTGGAGCCAGGAGAAAATGGGGTTTGGGGAGGGGAGGGGCCTCAGCATGGTCCAATGCCATAGAGTCCACCCTTCAAAGCAGCCATTTTCTCTAGGGGAGTTGATCTCTGTCAGCTGGGGATCAGTTGTAAAAGCGGGAGATCCCCAGGCCCCACCTGGAGGCTGGCAACTCTAAATTGATCTAAACAGTCTGCCTGGTTAGCAACATTATCCCCCCCCACCCGATTTAAAATTTCTATTTTGAAAGAACTAGAATACATAAGTTGCATAAAAATACATCTTACAGAACTATTAAACAACAGCAGGAGCAACATCATTAAAACATAAACCTTTGAAACATTCAAAAATAGTAGGGTTGCCAAGTCGGTTAAACTTACCGTTGGGGGGGAGTCATAGAGTTTTGGGGCAATTGCCAGAGCGTCGCCCTGGCAACGCCCCCAACATGATGGCATCACTTCCTGGTGACGTCATTACATGGGGGAAGTCGTCCAGGCTGGACGACTTCGGGGGTGGGGTTTCCCCCGCCGGCCGAATGCTGGCCGGCAGATCGGGAACCCCTGTAGTGGGGGATCCCCCGCCCCCTGGGCTGACTTGGCAGCCCTAAAAAATAGAGACAAAAATTTGTAAGCCAAGCTGAACAAAAATATACAAAACAAGTACAGAACTAATATATCCTCACATTTAAACATGGGTTTAGAGCATCCGTGTTTCTAAAGACTAAAATTTGTAAGTCAAGTCAAATAGAGAAAACGTATAAATTTTTAAGACAAGTATAGAACCAGTATATTCTCATAACAACAACAACAACAAAAAAGTAGTTTATAGCATTAATACATCAATAGGATATGAACCATTTAGAAGCAATTCATTAGGAGAAATAAAATCAATTACAGGGAATCATGTTTGAATAAAGAGGGACGTATCAGGGTTATCATTGCTAGTAGACAATTGATCTAGTATTTTTTTCCCCATTATGTACGCATCCCAAATCCAACAGTACCAAGTGGATACAGATGGTGGTTAAGAGTTTTTCCATACCACTGCTAAAGACCATTTCGCAGCTGCACAAAACATAGCAATCAGATTGTGTCTAATTAGAGGAACTGTTGACTGTTGCCATAAATTTAAAAGCATCACCTCTGGGGTAAAAGGAATCAAATAACCTTTTATCTTGTGTATATTCTGATGAACGCTTTGCCAAAAATTCTTTTTTTTTTTTTTGTAAGAAAGTTTTTATTTTTCAAAACATTAAAATTAATACATTTGTTTTATACAAATCCTTTTTTCCATATTATATAACATTTTGTTCTATTTGTATAGTCTTGCTTTTATCTTGTATTGGTGGTTTCCCACCACATCTGAAGCATAACACATTTTCCACTTTATCCAAAATAGTAATATTTATCTCTATGTTTACATTTCTGGTAACGGTTATATATCTTTAAATCTTCGCCAAAAATTCTTGATGTGTATACGAGTCCACTAATGATGCATAAAAGATCTGTCCTCTCCGCATTCCTTCCAACAGTGAGACTGATATGTTGAGTTAATATGATGCAACTGGAGAGGAGTTAGGTACCATCTAGAAACCAATTTGAAAGTCTGAGTCTATGTAATTAGTCGTTACATCATTTGCCATACATATGATTGGTCAATTAGAATCAGGCCAACCCAGGTCGTTGAGCATAAAGGAAAGAGGTATCATTCTAGTTTGGCCCTTTGTCTGGATTACATCTAACTTTGGGGCACTTCTTGATTTTGGGTGGGTCACAGTGACCAGAGCCCTTATGTCCTGGACACAATTCCACAGACAACCAGGCTGTGATTCTCTATGTGTACACTTGTATGATTCTTTGATGTGACCAAACATGTAATGGCGCCGGCCATGCAGTCTGACCGCATGGCCTGGAAAAGGTACAAGCTTGAGGTAAAAGAACAATAGCACCCAGGCTCCTAAAGATCCACCTATCAGGGGCTTAGTGTGGGTGTGGATGGGGGGGGGGCAAGGCTTTTCTGTGCATATAAGCTGACCCCCGGGCCACCTCAGCTTTGCTTGTTACTGACCTAGAATAAACTTGATCATGCTGAAACTCACTCCACTGGCCTCCAGACTCCAGTAGTTTTCAAAACCTTTTTGGACTCGGCTTGCTGGGTAACATGTGGATCTTGAACCCATGCTTGCAAATGAGCTTAGCTTAGACATGTTGCCTTATTGTTTTATCCTCACCATCCACTGCTCCTTTATTGTGTATTCCTGCACAAACTTTATACTAGATCACTTTGCTGATATTTTCCAGCGTTCTTGGGTTTGAGGGCTTCAATCTGAATCCAGTACTTTAGCCCAGATTGGCTACATCTACCAGAATAACTGTTTACGGAGCTCACCTTATAAGCCTCTTATCTTGCAGGGCTGGCTTTCTTGTTCTCTTGAACTGGGGAGGGCTGGAGGTTTAGTCCCTTGGTCTCTGGCTGAGGAAGGGAATTGGTGGCGATGATATCCTGAGGTGTGAGGATTCACACTTGAATCTTTTTTGGTTTTATCTTGCCCAGCCTGGCCTCTTAAACAAGATTTTGGCTTTAAGGTCCTTTGACAGGCAAGTCAACTTGTTCCAACCCCCAAGCAGAGGAAAGGGGCTCACCAGAAGTGCTGCTTTTGTATATATATAATTTTCTGTAACTCACTGAAAGGCAGCTAGGTCGATGATGATACCTCAGTGATATAAAAGAACGGGTCACAGACATAATCATGCAGTTCAAGTTTAAAAGTTAAAAAAAAAAAAGAATGCTGAACAAACCCTAGAAAGGAAGCCACTGAAAATACATATTGTAGGTAATAATTGGTTTGGAGATTTACACCAAGCTGAATAAATACAAAAGCATGAAATGCCTGTTCTCCCTGCCTGCCCCAATACCCTCTCCATACATTCCGTACAAATATAAATGGGTTAGGAATAAGACCCATTGTCGCAATAAATACAAGGGGCTTTAGAAAGAGGCTCTGGGCGAGCGCTCCGGCCTTGGCCAGGGGGGCTGGGCAGGGAAGGGAAAGATCGAGGGAGGCAAGGCATGTTTAGAAGGTGGCTGTTGGGAAGGGAATGGGAGAAAGGGGGAAACGTGGGATAGGTTATAAGAGAAGGGAGGTAGGTTGACAGAGAAGGAATGGGGGGCAAAAGATATGGGGGTAGACTGACAGATAAGGGAAAGGGGAGAAAGGGAGGAAAGACTGAGGAAGAAAGAAGAAGGAAATTCCCTCTAGCTCAACTTCCTTCCCTCTTCCTCTCGACTACCCCCACACCCTTGGCACTCCACTATTCCCCCCACCCTTGCTGTCTCCCCCTCCCCAACCCTTGGCATTCACTTCCCCCCACCCTTGCTGCCTCTGCAACACCCACCTCAGCTGTCATTGACTGAGTGGGGAGAAGGCAACTTTGGGCATTGCAGGCGAGCCCTGGGTGCAGCCAAAGCCAGAGGCCAGCAGAGCCCCATCCAGGGGCCTCCGCTCCTAGCAGGGCCATAGCCAGCATGGGGGCAGTGCAGGCAGCACCCCCTATCGATTTTTCAAACCCCCTATCGATTTCAGTGTGCCTCCCTTCCAATCTCCCCCTCTAATCACAAATTTGGGCGGCTACCTCCTCATCCCAATCTCCCCTTTCAAACTAAGTAATCATCATGTATAAAATAAGCAGGTTTTTTTCCCTCCAAAATGTGTTGCGTCTCCTCCTCCTCGCTCGCCAGCCCGCAGGAGGCTGAGGACTGTGGAAAAAACAAAACAAACCTTCCGTCCTTTCTTAGGTGCCTGCCGAGAAGCCACTGAGTGGGTGTTGTAGTGCATCTCTTTCCCTTCCTTACTCCCAAGTAAACAAGCTGTGCACACATAGAATTATTACGGCTAATGTTGGGGCCAGCTCACCTATTTCCATTTTGTAGGTGCCGCAGAGGAGCTTGCAGAAGGGCAAGGGGTGTATGTTTCCCCCTCCGCAGTTTCGAAAGCAAAGAAATGCTTCCTCCTGCCCTCAGCCCCACTGTCTGCAGCTCTTCTCCCAATGCTGCAGAAATCCCCCGAGGTTGGTGCAGAGCACTGGAGCCAGGGGCTTGCTGCTCACCTCAACACAACACAAAGCTTGAGTCCAGCGGCACCTTTAAGACCAGCAAAGTTTAATTCTAGGTGTAAGCTTTCATGGGCATGCACACTAAACTGACCTCCAGCTTCTTCACTATGGGCAAGGAAAGTAGTGGTAGACCCAATGGCCTGTTCTTACCAGCTTGTTTTGAACCTGTTTCCTTCAGGATGTTGCACCATCCGCAGATGTAAGAAGAATGAAGCACTTCTTGTCCCAGAGGAGTGCCGATAAGGAAAAGGCACTCCGGAAACAACTACAGGAGAATAGGCACCAGACAGGGAAGTCCCTGTGGGGAGAGACAAAGATGCCGAAGAAGCCAGGGGCGTCGACTTTCTAAATCCCCGGGGGGGGCAGGGGCTCTCTCGTGCACGCGCGCTTTGCGCGCGCGCACGGGACCATGTCCCTGCCGCTCTTCCCCCCCCCCCCCGCCCAGGGAGGCAGCACCCTGAAAGCCCTGCAGAGTGGGCATGAGGGCAGAGGGACTCCCACCCTGGCTGTGTGCCTGCAGGGGCTCCCCAGAGGTCATCTATCTCCGAAGGGGCTGGTGGACTCCTCCTCGGGCTCTTGGCTGCTGCTCCGGACCAACTGACCTGGCGGCCCGTCTGAACCGGCCTCCCCGGGAGGGCCCCCGCTTGGGCGCAGGGAAGGGGGACCCCACCGGCCTGGAGGCGGCTGGTGGGAGGGAGGGAGGGGGGGGGCAGAGGGACGCCCAGCAGTCCCGGCCTGGAGGAGAGCCGCCCGCTCGCCCGCCCGCCCCCATCCCCAGCCCCGCACCTGGCGCGTCCTCCTGCTGGGGCTGCTGGCTCGGGCGGCTCCTGGGCAAGGAGGGTCCCGGGCCGCCCCCGCCCGCCCTGCCCCCCCTCCCAGCGCCGCCCCCTTCTCGCGGGCAGAGCGGCCGGCACGGCCGGCCCCGAAGACCCCCCCCCACCCGCCGCCGCCGCGCCCGTCCATGGCCCCCGCCGACCTCCCACCCCTCCACCCACCCTCCGAAGGCCCCAGTTTGTACGGCGGGGGGAGACTTGGCCCGGGAGTTGCCGCCTCCGCCTCCGGAGGGGCCCCCCTCCCGACCCCGCAGCCGAGACCCCCCCCGCCCTCGCCCCCCCCGGGACCATGTCCCTGCCGCTCTTCCCCCCCCCCCCCCGCCCAGGGAGGCAGACCCGCGGTGGCGGCAGCCAGCTGGCCGGCTGACTGCCGCCCGAGCGAAGCGCGCACAGGCGCGCCTATGTCCCTGCTGCTCCGCCCCCCCCCCCCGGCCCGGGGAGGCAGACTGGCGGCAGCGGCAGCAGCCAGCTGGCCAGCTGACTGCCGCCTGAGCGAAGCGCGCGTGCTTCGCGCGCCTATATCCCTGCCGCTCCGTCCCCCCCCCCCCCAGCCCGGGGAGGCAGACCCGCGGCAGCAGCCAGCTGGCTGCTGGGCGAGCATTTTGCCGGGGGTGGCTGAGCCCCCCCCGGGAAATTTCGGGGGAGGCTCGAGCCCTCGAGCCCCCCCGTAGTTGACGCCCATGGAAGAAGCCAAGGTGTTTGGGGGGAGGGGGTGGCTGGGGAGGACAAAGTCTGGAGAGGGGAGGAAGCTAAGCAAAGATTTAGTATCATAGATTTTGTCCTCCAAAGCTGCCATTGACTCTAGGGGAACTGATCTTTGTTGTAGGATATGGGTAGGAATATTCCTGGCAATTCATGGATGGGGAATGGAAGAGCAGAGTTTGGGGGAGGGGAGGGAATTCAGTAGAGCTGTGATGCCATGTAGTCCACCCTTCCAAGCAGCCATTTTCTCCGGAGGAACTGATCTCTGTACTCTTGAGATCAGTTGTAATTCTAAAAAATCTCCCCCTCCCTTTGAGGCTGGTAATCCTACGTGCATCTCTTTCTCATGGAAGTGAGTCTGTATAGGGTATATTTGTACCACCAAGGTTGCATTCTAAGGCCCTGCTTTGGGTGTCCTCATTTTCTGTGATCAGGAGTTGGAGATGCGTTCAGGATTCCCCCCCCCTTTCCCCACAACCCCTTTCAATTCCAAAGCTGCCTCCCCTTTAACACCAGCTGATTAGTTACCCTGCCAATGCCCCACAGCCTCTTGGGACTCCCTGCTAATGCCCACGACCTGATGGGACTCCCAACTTGAGAGTTGTAGTTCTAATTCTCTTTGCTATGGTTGCAGCAAGGCCAGCTGAGAACTACAACTCCCAAGGTGCAACGCATCAAAAGTGGGGGTGTAAGAACGGAGGAGCTAGTGGGACAGGCCAATAGGACAACAAGGAGCTTCCCAGTGGCCAGTGGTGAGTCGTTGGGAGCATAGGTTGCCTTATACACACACACACACACACACACACACACACACATATACAGGGCCTTTTTTGTAGAAAAAGCCCAGCATAAACTCATTAGCATAATAGGCCACACCCAACATCAGAAACTCATTAGCATATTAGGCCACACCCCTGACGGTACATATTAGGCCACACCCCTGACAGTACAGCTCCCTCTCAGGATCAGCTTTCTCAGGTGCCCCGCGGCTTGCAGGGGCACATGGAAAACCTGAGGGAAGGAAGGCAGTTTCTGGATCGGCTTCCCCAGGCACCCCACAGCTGCAGTTTAAACTGCCTTCTCTCCCTGGATTGGCTTGCCTTCCCCAGGTGCCCTGTGGTTTGCAAGGTGCCTGGGGAACCCTGGATGGGGGGGAGGCTGTAGGTGTGGCCAACTCAGAAGCCAGCCGGAACGCCGTTCCTGTGTGTTCCTGCCCAAAAATAGCCCTGTATGTATGTGTGTGTGTGTATATAGATATAGATATATACACACACATACATACATACATACACACACACACATATATAGGATTCCCACATCACTACCGCCTTTCTTAATGCCTGAAAGCACAGATAGAATTCTCATCAGGGAGTCTCAACTGTTTCCTGAAAAGCCAGCCACAAACAGTGTGCAGCTTCTCTAGCGGATGTCATCTTGTCAAAGGGGAAATCACGTTCTCCTTGTTACTGAACCCATTTACATCCTTGTACTGTAGATTGGACACAGCCTTGGGCTTCCTGGCAACTGGCTAACCCCCTCTTCAACCCTAATGAGACCAAGCAGCATCACCTGAAGCCCTGAGGGCTGGTCTCTCAAAGCTCCCAGCCTCTATCTGTCAACTCAGTAATATAAGAAGTCACCAGCCATTTCCATTGCTCCTCCCCAGTGGGTTTCAGTGCCTGTTTAGAGCTAGAAATACGGCTCAGTTAGGACTCCTGTTCCTGAGTCTAATTTCATTGTATCCCAGAGTTGCCAACTTCCATGTAATGGGTAGAGATCTCCCAGAATCACAATTGGTCTCTAGATAACAGTTCCCTGGACAAAATGGCTGCCTTGAAAGATGGACCCTATGGCATTGTACCATACTGAAGTTTCGCTCCCCAAGGTTCCACCCCCAAAGTCTCAGTGCCTATTTAGAGCTAGAAATACGGCTCAGTTAGGACTCCCGTTCCTGAGTCTAATTTCATTATATCCCAGAGTTGCCAACTTCCATGTAATGGGTAGAGATCTCCCAGAATTACAATTGGTTTCCAGATAACAGTTTCCTGGACAAAATGGCTGCCTTGAAAGATGGACCCTATGGCATTGTACCATACTGAAGTTTCGCTCCCCAGGTTCCACCCCCCAAATCTCCCAGAATTTCCCAACCCAGAGCTGGCAACCCTATGACATATTCACAGGGCTATTTTCGGGCAGGAACACACAGGAACGGCGTTCCGGCTGGCTTCTGAGTTGGCCACGCCTACAGCCTCCATCCCTCGGGTTCCCCAGGCGCCTCGTGAGCCGTGGGGTGCCTGGGGAAGCCAAGCCGATCCAGGGAGGGAGTTTAAACTGCCTTCCTTCCCTTGGATTCCCCAGGCACCCCGCAAGCCACAGGGCATCTGGGGAAGCTCATCCTGGGGGGGAACTGTGCTGTCAGGGGTGTGGCCTAATATGCTAATGAGCTTCTGCTGTTGGGTGTGGCCTATTATGCTAATGAGTTCCTGCTGGGCTTTTTCTACCAAAAAAATCCCCGCATATTCACATTCTTTTTTGGTTTATAAACCTTTTTACTTTTTAAAACGTGCACAATGAAAGTCAGAAAATGGCTATTGGCTTCCTTTTTTAAAAAATGACAAACCTCTAAGGCTTTATTCGAAGGTAGGGGAGTCCTCAGCTGCCTTTCCAACTTGGCCTGTAAGGACATTTCTAAAGCAGCAAGCAAATAATTCAGCCAAAACGTTCCAAAGAATTGAGGAGGAAGCTTCAGCACAAACGTTTCCGGAACGTCTCACCTCTCTGCAGCCGGACCTCTCTGCAGCCGGACAGAGATGGTTAGGATTAGTACTGGAGCTCATAGCAGGAAACTACAGACCCCCCCACACACACACACACCCACACACACACATAATTCCGAATTACTGTGAGGTAGAAGCTGAGAGCTCAAGTCACCGTTGCCAGGCAGCGTTTAGTTGCAAGATCCTGCTAAGGCCCTCTTGATTTAAATTATATTTTCAGGGCTAGAAGCTGGGTACTGCAGGAGACGCTTTCTAAATTAAATGCGGAGCTGTTAATCCAGGGACTGTAAAAGACATTAGAGAAGAGTAAGATGTAATATTAAAACAACAAAAACTAGGGCTGCCAGCCTCCAGGTGGGGCCTGGAGATATCCCACTCTTACGACTGCTCTCCAACTGACAGATCAGCTCCCCTGGAGAAAATGGGCTGCTTTGGAGAGTGGACTCGATGGCATTGTACCATGCTGAGATCCCTCCCCTCCCCAAACCCCACCCTCTCCCGGATCCACCCCCAAAATCTCCAGATATTTTCCAACCCAGACCTGGCAACCCTAACAACAGATTCCAGCAGTGGCTTCTTACATCTGCCCAAGGAGACTTAGGAAAGATGTCCGGGGTCAGACCTCCCACCCCTGCACTTACCTCCAAGGAGACAACCAGACTGTGCCAAGGGAATCGTCCAGGAGGACCGCAGAAGTCCAACATGTTGCCATAGGAGCAGCTTCCGAGCTTGCCACGATGCCCAGAAAGGCCAAGGAGGCCAGGGGCTGCCCAGCAGCAGAGGCAAGGCACAACAAGGGTGGCAGAAGAACAGTATAATCCACTGTGGGAGCCAGGAAAAGCTTCTTTGGAATGGCAGGGCAGGAAAGAGGCTGCAGTGGTCTCCTTAGGCCAGCAGAGACCAGAGGAGAAGCTAGGGTTGCCAGGTCTGGGTTGGAAAAAAACTGGAGACTTTGGGGGTGGATCCAGGAGAGGGCGGGGTTTGGGGAGGGGAGGGGCTTCAGCATGATGCAATGCCATAGAGTCCACCCTCCAAAGCAGCCATTTTCTCCAGGGGAGCTGGAGAGCCCAGTGCTTCATCACTTGGGAAGATTGTGTCTCAGTGAGAGAGGAAGTGCTTTGTTGGCATGATGTCATGGATTTTGCCACCAGAAGCTGCCATTTCCTCGCAACTGATACTGATTTTCTGTCCCCAAGCATTTCCCCTCTGCTCTAATCAAGACGATTACAATGTGCTTTCTGCATTCCTTCTTTACAACATCCTTCCCATCTGACTGGGAGATCTCCTTTCCCTTTCCAAGGAAGCTTTGACTCTTGAAAGCTTATACCCTGAACATCTTGTTGGTCTTTTGAGTTGCTGCTGGACTCAGATCTAGCTGTTCAAAGCTAAGACACCATAACACATCGATAGGATGGAGATTAGGGGAGATTTTTCTTCCCAATGTCCCTGATTGCAGACCAGTGGTAAATTGTCTGCCAATACCCAAAAGGGTGTACTGCACATTGTGCCAAAATAAACACAAGCTCAGATAATGGACGATAATAGCCGCTGAAGAATATATTCATTAGAACAAGACAGATGCCCCCTAAGATAGCTAGGCAGGACAATAATGTTTGAGCCACGCTTGGAATTTCTGTCACATAATTCTTGGGCAATTAGATCTGGCAGCTGCCAGAACTCGTGTTAAATAGAGGAACTGGGATGTGGCAGTCCTGGGAGATACTGAATAAAAGCAAAAGCTTCCCAGTACGATAGTTCAGGGCCAAGATGGAAAGAGAGGTGGAAGGGGAGACTGTGTACTGCAGGAAAGCCTGGGACTGGATGTTGTAAACCCCCTACTTGTCAAATCCCTCTCAGTGAGTGTTGGCCAACCAGTGTCACAAACAAGGGACAAGTACTGCCTGCATTCCAGTGGTGGTCCCCACATACTTGAATGAACAGCAGCTATACAAGGCGGAACTGAGGGGTAAAATTGGCATAGAGGTGAAACCTTCACCAAATAGATGAAGCCAGAGGCAGAATTTGTACTCCCGACGCTCCTTCGGAATGTAGCCCTTTTCCTGCATAGCCCAGCCGGTTTGCATACCCCCTGCTCCATTCCTAGCTCATGCTAGAATTAGAATATATATCCGCACTACATTAAATTTGCCCCCACAGGTTCACTACTTGACATCTTTCCCATTCCTTCCCATCTCTAGTACAAATTCCACGTTCTTACCTTGAAAGTGCTCTGTGGGCCTGCCTGTACCGCAGGGGTCCCCAACCTTTTGAGCCTGGGGTCAGGTTTGGAATTCTGACACAGTGTGGTGGGCCCAGTCACAAAATGGCTGCCACAAAATGGCTTCCTCAGGAGGCAAAGCCTGCCACAAAATGGCTGCCTGCACCTTACCTCCAGTCACACAGTGATGGTCCTTGTGCTGTGGTGGCAGCTCCTGACAAAGCAACATTTAAAAAAATCTGCACAGCCAATCAAATTTCCAATGGCCAATCAGAAGTCTTGATGGAAAAAAGCTCCACCTGGCTCCACCCACTTTTGAAAAACACTTGGCAGGCACCAGGAAAGGTGCTAGCAGGTACCATGGCACCCGTAGGCCCCACACTGGGGACTCCTGCTGTACTATCTTTCTTTTCCTGTGACTTTTTACCCTCCACCATCCTTGCCAGCTCTCAGACAAAACTTGAATCATTCTCCCTTGCTGTTCCCAACATGTGGAGGTCCCACATTAAACTCGGGCATGGTTTCGGAGCCCTTTCCCATGAGGCCACTGCCTCGACCCCTTAATCCTTCATTTCCAACTGTACTCAAACGTTTACCCACATTCATCCCTATTTACCAAAGTTTCCCACCCTTGCTGTTTTCCCCACCAGCTAGCTGAGATTGTAAAGCTCCTATCTATCTTTTCGCCTATGAAACTCCATACAGTATTATGTGCACTTGTGGTGTCATAGCGGTAATAATGGCGCAAAGTGACAATTCTTTCAAAACGATTATGCTCTCCTCCACAACGTATATAATGAGCTACATGCATATTGTTTTCCCCACAGGCTCATTCTAAAGCATTTGGGCCTTTCGAGTAGTTTTGGACTGATGAGAGATGAATAGATGAGATTATATAGCATCTCTTATTGCAGTCCTGTGCCGTTTAAATAATTAGGAGTTTTACTCCTCGCTCCTGGGGCATTGTAAATGGGATACATTATAATTCAGATGATTCCCCCCCCCCCACATGTTTAAGCCGCGGAGGGCAACATAAACAAAGTGAACGCAGATTCAGGAATGCTGAGTGTCACGCCTGCCAAAAAAAGGGGTCACACTGAAAGAGTTTGTCAGTCGGCGCTAATCCCTGGAAACAAAGAAAGTGAGGAAAAAGTAAAGGGAAAGGTTTCCCTTGCTCGAAAGCCAGTCGAATCCAACTCTAGGGATGTGGTGCTCATATCTGTTTCCAAGCCGAAGAGCCAGCGCTGTCCAAAGACATTTCCGTGGTCATGTGGCCCACATGACTATATGCCAAGGTGCACAGAGCGCTGTTACCTTCCCACCGCAGCAGTACCTATTTATCTACTCAGGGGTCATTTCAAGCAGGAACGCGCAGGAATGCCGTTCCAGGAGTAACAAGCCCAGGTGCGGGTATAAGTGGTGATGCGCTCTGGAAAAAAGCAAAAGCATACTAACTTGATCTGTATTCTCATGCTTGTTGTAGGGCAGCTTCCCTGCAAGAGCAAAGTGTCTTTAGTCAAAGTGTAAAGCTGGCTCACCAGCTCTGAGTTGGGAAATGCCTGGAGATTTTTGGGGTGGAGCCTGAGCAGTGGGTGTTGCCTTCTGACACATTTCTGATGATGTCAGGGGGTGTGGCATATGCAAGTAAGTTATGCTAATGAGTTATGCTAACGAGCTCCTGCACTTCTTTTTTTACAAAATGACCCGTTACTTGCAATTTCTTGCTTTTGAACTGCTAGGTTGGCAGGAGCTGGGACCAGAGATAGGAGCTCACTCTCTCATGCAGCACTTGGGTCTCGAAATGCTGAACTACTGACTTTCTGGTTTGCAGTTCAGTGTCTTAACCACTTGAGCCACCGTAGCCCTGAGGAATTTATTTATTATTTATTTATTACATTAGATTTATATCCCACCTTGCCAAGACAGGTACCCAGCTTCAAAGTGCCCAGAATTTTGAGGGTTTCCTGAGGAAGAAGTACAGACATTGTACTCCATTTAACATATCCATGCTATCGAGGAGCAATGCCCAGAAATGACTTGTGTAGAGATAAATGGTCAAAGTGAGAAATGGAAGTTGACGCTGGAGCTGGATCCACACATTTTCACAGCTATTCCAGGACCATTCTCCCAGATTACACAGCCCAGGAACCTGAGGGAAGGGTCAGGATCACCCTTTAACTTAAACCACTGAAAATGGCACTTGAGATGTTTTGAAATTCAAAATTAACAAAGTATTTTATTCAACTTAGAGAGGAATGGTCAGGTGAAATCAGGGATTGAAATTTCTAAGGTAAAACCAGTACAAGCGCGGACTTTAGTTCTTATGTTTCAGGCTAATGGGAGTTTCTTAAGTTATTCACAGTTACTTAAATCTTTATGTTGAGAGGCTTTTGTTCCAGTGATTTCCAAACACTCCAGCACACTTTCTTTGAGTATTCTCAGACTCTTTTGGTTTCCAGAAGGCTGGTACACTCTTTCCAGTACTCAAACACCTTCTCTTGAAATACCAGAATTCATCTTGAGTTTTTAACTAACTCTTAAGGTTTCTACAGATAGTTTCTAACCACATGAGACCAGGAAACTCTGCACACTTCAGTGCTAACTCCCTATTTGACTGGGTAGGGAATTTTCTTCTCTCTCTAGAAGATCTGTCCCCTTTCCTTGGCCCAAATGGGAGTCACTGTCTAACTACCCACTCGTCCTTGCCAATTTTCCCCAGTTCTCCTGTCTGTGTTAAACTGCTCTCAGTCAGTCCAGGAATTTACCAACTCAAACCTGGAAATCCTAGTGGTGTGACTCTCCTCCCATGATTTCCAGACCTTTTAAGCACCCAAACATGTTGCTGAAAGAAGAAACCACCACAGCAAAGAGAAGAGACAATATTCAGTCTTCCAGTTCCTTACTAAACATGAAACGTTCGAAGTACCATTTCATTTGAGAACAGAGGTTTCTTTTTTTTAATTCAGCAGTTGAAATCACCCCCCAAGCCCGTTTTAAATGTTCAATGGGTGCTTAAAAAGGCTTTCATCTTTAAAGACAAAAATATGATTAAGCAAAAGGGAGGAATACAGAAAACAAATATGCAGTAGTTTTGCCAGGAGTGCATGAGCAAAATCAGCAAAATCAGCAAAGAGCAATATTCCATAGGTCCAGTTGTCAATTTGTGGGAAACAAATTGTAGAAATACAGGCCCAGAAGAGACAAGCTAAAAACAATGGCACGGCAATCTGCATAGGAAAGAATCCTAGCAGAATTAGGCTGAAGATAACAGAAAGAAAATTGGAAGGAGGGAGAGAAGAGCTTGAGGCCAAACTAAGAAGTTCTAGTAAACAAGATATTATGGTTAAAAGCAACCCTTGCCAGATCTGAGGAGGAAATTAAAAGAAGTAGGAGAAGGAGGGGGAGGAGGAGGAGAAGAAGAAGAAAAGAAGAAGAAGAAGACCTGGCTTTTATACCCCACCTTTCACTACCCAAAGGAGTCTCAAAGGGAATCGCCTTCCCTTCCTCTCCCCACAACAGACACCCCGTGAGGTAGGTGGGACTGAGAGAGCTCTGAGAGCGTTGAGACTGACCCAAGGTCAACCAGCTGGCTTCATGTGGAGGAGTGGGGAATCTAATTTTGTTTGTTTGTTTGTTTAGATTTGTATCCTGTCCTCCCTGCATAGAAGGTTCTGGGTAGGTTCCATCAATTGCCATATACAAAAAACTTTAAAACAATTAAAATATATCAGATAAAAATACAAATCTAAATTAGTTGTTTTCCCAATGAACAAACAACATGCCTGTTGGTAAAGAGAACCATATGATGCAAGGAATCTTTGTGTGGGTCAGAATCCTCATTATTTGCCTCTCTTCTTACTGCCATGAATTTCTGGGTTATTTCTGGTTTCCTTTCAAGCACGCATGTTGACCATTGCTGGGGGAAAAGATGGGTGGATCTGATCAGAGGTGGCAAATCCCATTGTTTCAACTTTAGAGACAGCACAGGCAATCCTTGGCACATACGTAATCGCTCGAGCGGCCTTGAGAAGCTGCCCCAACATTAGGAAAGCTATCAAAGCCTCACTCGGTTCCAAAGAATTTGCGCCTCCTTAAGCGGTTTGACACGCTGGCTTTGAGCGAGAAAAGTCTCTCCTCCAGAGTCTCAAAAATAAGCGAGCTGATCTTATAGAAAACAGCAAAGAAGAAAAAAGGATTAATCCCACTTCAAAACATAAATAAGACCCAAGTAAATATCAGGCTCTGCTTGGAGGACTTGGCTAATGAGAGGAATAAACTTTGTTTCCTCGTTAAGACTGCTAATCCTAAAATATGTGGCACTGGAAGCAAACTGGCAGCAAGGACATTTCTTAGCGGCTCTCCGCCTCATCAAAGAGAAACATCTTGGCTTCTCGCCAGCCCATTTCGTAACATGTTTAAGTACAACCTTTCATTAGCACGTGTCATTACAGAATGGAGGCAAAATATCAAACACTGAATAAATATAGAAATCTCTATGGAAAATCACCCCTGGCAAAGAAATAGTGGTGGGGGTTTTTGTGGGTGGTTGGAAAAGAAAGTTTGAGTCTGTATTCCAGGGACGCCTAATGCTAGAACGGGATTTATTTATTTATTTATTTATACCTTCCTTTTCTCTTCAAGGGCCATGGTGGCTCATAGGTTAAGACGCTCAGCTGCAGACCAGAGGGTCTGTAGTTCGGCAGTTCGAGACCCAAGTGCCGTGTGATGGAGTGAGCTCCTGTCTCTGGCCCCAGCTCCTGCCAACCTAGCAGTTTGAAAGCAAGAAATCACAAGTAGATAAATTGGTATCGCTTCAGTGGGAAGGTAGCAGTGTTCTGTGCGCCTCGGCATTTAGTCATGCCAGCCACATGACCACAGAAAAAGTCTTCAGACAGTGCCGGCTCTTCAGCTTGGACACGGAGATGAGCACCGCCCCCTAGAGTCGGGTTTGACTGGCTTTCGAGCAAGGGAAACCTTTACCTTTACCTGTTCTAGTTTTTTACCCAGCATGCAAATGGGGGTGCTAGTAGTGGTTTTGCTTATTAGCATTTTTATTATTTTGTATCAGTACATATACTTTACACAGTGCCTTCCCGACCCTATCCCTGTCTATCTGTTGTTATTTATTTAAAAATGGTACACATTGGGTTTCTTATATTTTCATTTTTCTTCAGCCTCTCGGTATTATGCTTTCGATAGCGCATATTTTGCTTAACTGTATTCATAAATATGTTTTTCAAGAAAAAGAGTTTTTTTTAAAAAAGCTATAAAAGGAGACAGGCTGGTGTTTAAAATAATAATAAATAAAAAGCGGTAGAACAGCTTTTATACTGACTTCTGGTGAAAATCTGTGTGCTGTTGAGAACAGTCTGTTTCAAATAATTCGTCCCTGAGGGATGATGCTTTCAATCTTCCATGGCTTCAAAGTGGGATAGGATAGGATTTGACAACAAGCACATGGAAACTAATGAGAGCCAATTAAAAAGAAAAGAATGTCTGAGGAGAAAATACACACACAAAAAGACATTTACAGAGGGAGAAAATGAGGAGGAAAGAGAGGCAGGCCAGCTGGTGATACTCATTTTCTTCCCATGTCCAGAGGGATTGTGCAGTTCGTAGCTCCGTGCCATGTTGTAAAGTCCCAGAGGGAAGGACGCAGGGAAAGGGAAACACTAGCAAAATATAAGATGAGAGTCACCACCACACAGATTGTGTCAGCCATCTTGGCAAGGAGTAAGTACTGAACTATTCTTTGTGTGTTTATTACAGAAATGTGTCACACCAGCTCCTGAGTGGAGACAAGGGGCAAAACTCATATTCGCCCCTGTTCTTTAGGAACCTCGCTGGCTGCCGATTTGTTTCTAAGCAAAATTTAAGATGGTGGCTGAAAAGTACTGAGTTCTCAGCGGCATTGACGATAGGGTTGCCAAGTCGTTGAGACTTACCGGCGGGGGGGAGTCCTCCTCGGTCCGGGAGCTTCCCCGGCGCGCGCGCTTATGTGCGCACCGCGATGACATCACCTGGAAGTTACATCATCATATTGGGGGCATTGCCAGAGCGACGCTCTGGCAATCGCCCCAAAACTCTATGATACCATAGAGTTTCCGGCCGATTGCTAGAGCGTCGTCCCGGCAACGTCCCCAATGTGATGACGTCACTTCCCGGTGATGTCATTACGCTGGGGAAGTCATCCTGACTGGATGACTTTGGGGGTGGGGATTGGGAACCCCTGTAGTGGGGGATCCCCTGCCCCCCGGATTGACTTGGCAGCCCTAATTGACAAGGACGAAGTGGACATAGTGATTAGCTCAAGTTTATTTAGAGAGAACAAGCATGCTTAACCGGCCTCAAGGCCAACATATATACACCCCCAGGACACACCCCAGGTCCCACCTATGATCCTATTGGGGGGTTTGAATTTCCCTCCTAGGTCTTATTGGAGGATTAAAACTGGATAATTCAGGACTTAAGTGGATAGAGGGATCATCTCTGATTCCCAGGGCTGTCATTTATGCCTCAGGCTTCACCCCCTCTGCTTCTCCCAACAGATCTCCCACCCCCTCCATTTGGTCAGAATCTTCAGGTTTCAGTAACGGAAACAGTAGGTGTGGTAGGGAGGGGGAAAGAGATTCAGACCACAGTTCAAGGCCGGCCCTCCAATATATTCAGTGTTAAATATAAACAAAATGGTGTACTTTAGGCACATTTGTCATAGTTGCTTATTCATATTTGATTTGTTTGTACAAAGGCAGAGCAATAGATGCTTGTGAGAAACAATAACAGGTTATCTGAACACTTCCCCTCCTACCTTGATCTAAGCATAAGAGATTGTGTCATCAGCAGAGAAAGCTTCCCACACTCCACGCTCCCCAGGCTCTATCCCCAAATTTCCAGGAACTTCTCACGCTGAAGTTGGTAACCCTCAGGCCTGTCTCTGGATCCAGGGCTATTTTGGGACAGGAACGCACAGGAACGGAGTTCCGGCTGGCTCCTGAGTTGGCCACACCCAGCAGGAACTCATTAGCATAATAGCCCACACCCAACAGCAGAAACTCATTAGGATAGGCTACATTAGGGGTATGGGGCCTAACACGCAAATTAATTCCTGCTACAAAAAAAGCCCTGGGTTTTAACAACAAACAAGGTAAACAGAATAAGAAGCAAAAGGTGGGTGTGGCTGGATGACCACTCTTCTGGTAACATGGGCGTGTGGCCTAATTGGCTAATAAGCTTCCTGTCAATGGTGTGGCCTAATATGCTAATGAGTTTCTGCTGTTGGGTGTGGCCTATTATGCTAATGAGTTCCTGCTGGGCTTTTTCTAGAAAAAAAGCCCTGTCTGGATCTTTTTTTTTTAATTAAATATTTTATTTGTTTTCAACCAAACAAAACAAAAAGTTAATTTTTCTAATACATCTTCATTTTGAGCCTCTCTATGACTCCAACCATTTATAAAATTTGGACCAAATAAATTTCGGATCCTTACATTTAACCGTATTTAACATGTAACCCAATTTCTCCATTTCTGTCAGTTCCAATAATTTATCAATCAGTTTTTTTTTATTGTCTGGATCTAACACTATAATTGGACAACATATCTCCAAGTTTCATTTAATCACGTTTTTATTAGCTTTGTGACTGTGATGCCCCAATAATTAATTTGGCATCTTGTAAACCTGTGGCTGAAGAAGGGTTGTCAATTCTAGGTTGGGAAATTCCTGGAGAATTGGGGGTGGAGACTGGGGAGGGCAGGGTGTGGGGTGCGGAGGGACCTCAGCAGGGTATAATGACATAGAGTCCAGCAGAGCAACTGATCGTCAACAGGAAAAACTTTTAGCCTTATCTTACATTGTCATGTAAGACGTCATTGTCATGTGAATGGTGGATATTTTGTTTTGTATACTTTCAAGGCTTCTGTTACATTGGGCACTAATTGAAGTTGCGTAGTAACACTGAAGAAGTAACAAGGAAACTGGGGTCAAATCTACATCTGACTTTCCCACTGGAATCATTCTAGTTTCAAAAAAACCCATCTATACCTGTTTCTAGTTTCAAACCATACTTGTTCTAGTTTAAAAATTACTGTTTACATTCGTTGATTGCCCTCCTGTGGTCAATCCTGTTGCTTAGTACTCTTTAGAGCCAGGGAGTGAAATCTGAAACCAGCGTGTAATGAGCTTAGGAAAAGACAGCAGTCAAACTACTTCAGACGGGAGGTGTAAATTGGGCCAAAGAAAGAAAATCCAGAATCTTCGTCAACTAACCATGCTTTGCACCGGCTTGTTTTGTATATTCTGTGTCGTGTCATGTCAATTATTGTTAGTATGCACTTTACTGTATAAATTCACTTACGTTTATAATTTGTTATAGTCACTGATTGCGTCAATTGCAGTGCTAGGTTTGTTTCATGGTTGTTTTACTGAGATATCACCTTGTTCATTGCTTACCCTGAACATACATGACCGTGGTGTTGGTATTGGTGACTTACTAAGCTGGAGACTCTCTTGGATCTGAAAGACCAAGAGGCCACCCTCCATTGCTTTCCTCACTAGAGTCTCTTCCAGAGTTCCCAGTGTTAACAGCAAGAATCATCTACCAATTTTTGATTTTAAAAGCTCTGAGCTTCTGATACTATTGAGCCTATCTGTAGCTGTAAAGGTCTCGTTTGAAAGCCTGTAGCACAAATATAACTCCAAGGGTTGTGTAAGACAGCACAAAGTTGCACAAGGGCCTGCAACACAGAAGTGACGAAACAGGAAACACGCTTGCCTTGCATTTCCAATTTTTGTCCATTCCCTTTACTGAACTAGAACTTTTGCATTTCTCTCATCTGGGAGATACGTGCATGCAGGAGACACAGGAAAGGATCACACATTTTCCTGGGTGGCAGAGATGTGAAAATCATACTGTGAATGAGATGGAGGTGGAGAGGAACTGGAAGCATGTGACCAAGGGGTCCCCCCCCCTTCTGTGACATCAAAACAGCAGAGTCATAATAGGAGGCTTTACTAACTTGGTGCCATGACCCCTGCCTCAAGCAGTAGCCTAGATACTGGCCTTTTCTGTACCCATCTGTTTCCTTGCAGTTCTCCCAGAGCTGTTAATCACCCTCCGCATTGCATTGCGCTTTCACTTTCTGTGTGTGTCAGGTCTTTTTGGAGTTTCTGCATACTATTATGGTCAGGGCTTTTTTTTGTAGAAAAAACCCAGCAGGAACTCATTAGCATAATAGGCCACACCCAACAGCAGGAACTCATTAGCATATTAGGCCACACCCCTGACCGCGCAGCTCCCTCCCAGGATCGGCTTCCCCAGGTGCCCCGCGGCTTGCGGGAAGGAAGGCAGTTTCTGGATCGATTCCTCAGGCACCCCGCAGCTACGTCTGGGGAACCCGAGGATGGAAGGCAGTTTAAACTGCCTTCTCTCCCTGGATCGGCTTGGCTTCCCCAGGTGCCCCGCAGCTTGTGAAACACCTGAGGAACCCGGGGGGGGGGGGGGGGCTGTGGGCATGGCCAACTCGGAAGCCAGCCAGAACTCTGTTCCTGTGCATTCCTGCCCCAAAATAGCCCTGATTATGGTCATTCAGTGGTGTCTTCGGAGTCAGTACGTTGTTGCCCCAAGGTATCCAAGAGTGCTTTTGCAGTGGACTTAAAGACTGATCTGCTTCTGAGTTGGAGGTAATGCTAAGCAGACATCTTACTCAGTCTGTGTGGCACCACCCATGTCTGTGGCCATTTCCACCCCATTTTCCACCCCTCCTTTCTTTTGTCACATTTTCCCCAGGTTCGATTTCTCCCAGTCTGCTCCCTCTTGAGTAGTGGCAGAGAGAGAAACAAAAACCTGGGCTTCTCCCCTGGAGGTGATGTCATCACACTGGGCATGTCACCCAAGGGGGGACACTCTAGCATTCTGCCCCAAAACTCTATGGTTTTCAAGCCGAATGCTAGAGCGTCTACCAGCGGCATGCCTAGTGCAATGATGTCAGTTCCAGGTAACATCATCGCAGCAGATTCGAATGTCCCAGACCGGGACGTACCCCACCACCACAACAACAACAGGTAAGCAACCTGGCAACCCTAATTGCAAAACACAGCTGCCTCCAAATTTACAAATTTACAGCTGCAAATTGGGCCTTGATTGGCTAGCAGGTTCTTTAATATCAGAGGCTTTCCTTTGGGAGGGATGCTATTCACCCTCCAGATCATGTGGGTCTAAGAGCACAAAACTTTGTGGACACTGGTATGTTTGTTTTCTCACTGTTGTTATGCAGTGATTTGTTACTCTTCTTCGACTCATCTTTAATACATTTTGTCAGGCTTTCTAAAAGCTGAAGTGTGGAGCAGCATCATTCCCCCAGAGCCAAACCAGAGACTAAAGAGGTGAGCCTTTGATGAGCAGAGTGCTTTGAGTCTTGCTAACTAAACAAGCTGCTCCTTGCCAACTTGAGGCCTGGAGCCCCTGTAAGTTTTGATGTGCAGAGCTGAAAGTGAAGTTCCTGGAATGCTATGCCTAACTGGAAAAAGACTAATGCTACTTGGGATTGGCCACTTGGGATTCAGGCATGCATGCCACCACCCCATCTGCAGCCAGCCTCGCTCACAGCCAGGCTGTACTGGTTCAGCGGTCACCACGGTTAGCATGCACTGGAAACCGGATATGCAGTCCAAAATCAAGTCAAACAACAGAGCCGAAAGTCAGAAAGCCGGAAAATCAGTCACAGGTTGCAGGAGCTAGCAGCAAGGAGCCAATGCTAAACAGCCAGGATCAGGTCTGAGCATGCACTGTTGCTTCTGCGCTGAGGCAGGTGCGTGGGTGTGTTTATGACTAGGTCCTCCCTTCCCTGGGAGTCAGTCTGCCAAAACTCACAGCCCCTCACATTGGCTTTGCAAGAGCTGCAGTCTGGCACTCTTCCTTTGCTCTTGCACATCCAGCCGCTGGCATGCCTTGCATCTGGGACACTCAGGAGAACTAGGTGGGGATTCTGGCCTCGGGGTGTCTCCACCTGGGGGTGCTCGGCCAGGCGCTGGATCAGTCTCTCCCTCTGGCTACACCTCCTGTGCAGCTGCTGGGGCCTCTTCTCCCTCAGGTGCTGCTAAGGGTTCCTCTGCTGGGCTGACTCCAGAGAAGGCTGGGTTGCTCCGTGCTTCTTCCTCCTCTGAGGAGTAGTCAGCCTCAGCAGAGCCAGTACCCATGACACAGCCCCAGACACCACTGCCCCGTTCACAGCGAGCAGGGCAGCGGCACACATGCCTGAATCCCAAGTGGCAAATCGCCACTGGGAAATCAGCCCTGTGCGCCGCACCCCTCACCTTTTGCCAGCAGAGCATACAGCTGGTGACAGCCCCTGTCCATCCCTCCTGAAAGATTTAAAGGACGGCCCTCCAGCTGACTGGTGGGGCATGTGCTTCCCGCTGATCAGCTGAAGCCCTTTAAACCTCACAGGAGGGGAGGGAAAGGGGGTGGCCCCAGGTGGTTGCTTTTGAAGGTGAGGCTTCAGGCAGGGCTTCCCTCGCCAGCCAGCTGGCTGGCGGCAGATTGGAGCCCCCCAAAGCAGGGGAACCTTACTGAGGGGGCTGGGGGCTGGCAACCTTACTGAGACAGGATGTTGTGATTGGCTGTCCTGCTGTCTGCCACACCAATGTCTTTCCGTCTTTCCTGAAGCTGGAGTTTGGGGTGGAACAGGAGAGTTCTGCTTGCTAGAAAAATGAGGGTGGGCATTAGAGGAGTAGAAGGTGCAACAGCTGCATCCCCTCTTTGCGTCTCCGAGTTTTTAAAGGGACAGGCATTCTCTTTGAGCCGGCTCCTGTCAACCCTACGGTACTTGCAACCAATGCTCCCTCTAAGCGGGGGAGTCTTGTGAGCAAAAATTCTACTTTGTGAGCTACCCTGTTGGCATTAAAGTTGTGAGCGAGCCATTTGGCTGCTGCATAAATCAGTTTGCTCTGGGGCCCTCCTTCCTGGGCTAAGACAAAAATCTGTGAGACGGAGGCTAAAAAACAGTGAGCTAGCTCACACTGACTCAGCTGAGAGGGAACACTGCCTGCAACATAATGTTTTGGATCTTGTCAACAGGCATTTAGGCCTGGCCAATTCCCCCGTTTCTTCATTAAACTTTCTTATTGAGTTGTCTTCCAAAATTCAAAGGCAGTCAGATCTGCTAATGGCATATTAAAAATTCTCTGTGCAAACCCGATAAGCTGGGTGCTCATTGTTATTCTGCGGAGCGATTATCTTCACTTGATGATGTCTCATATTTGCCCGATTACAGATTGAAACCTTCCCCCTTTTCAATTTGGGGGCTAATTCGTTTCCTAACTCCTTGTTATAGCACAAAATATCAGCAAAGGCTCTCAGCCTTGACTCGCTCTAATTTATACAGTTAAGAATAGTTTACTAACAATTAAAATTAGCCTTAAGGGCTTTAACAAAGAAAACAAGCTGGATTAGCTAATAGTGAAACTTTTTTTTTTTTTTGTCAACAGCAACTTTAGGACATTAAACCAGCCGACAGGAGAACAGAACAATTTGCTTGGAACAAAGACTCATTTAAAGCTCCTAGAAACTCATGTGGGGGCCCCCAAACTGAGTCAGGCTCCGAAACTGCCATTTTGTTAGGAAATCACACATCGCTGCCATGAATTACTCCCCCAAGAACATGAGTCAGGAATATAGTTTTACACACAGGCAGAAATTTCCGAGAATTGGGGAACCTTCCTTTGCAAAGGAAGGCTGTGTGTTTGTTTGTTTGTTTCGTTTCCTTTATTTATACTGTAGCTTTCTCCCCAATGGAGAAGTGGTTTACATCATTCTGCTCGCGTCCGTTTTACCCACGTGTTCTTGAACCGTCAAAACGGACCACTTAGATCATGTATCTAGCATGATGGCCCTGATCCAGTTGTAGTGGTAGGCCTGCCAACCACCGCCCACAGTTGGGGTGAGAAATTCCCTGCCCTGAGTTCCCATTGCCCACTGCCATGCCAATAGGGTTGGAGAGTTAAAAACCCACCGGTGACATAAGCAGTGTTCCTTCTAAGCTGAGTCCATGTGAGCTAGCTCACAGTTTTTTAGCCTCCAGCTCACACATTTTTGTCTTAGTTTAGGAAGGATGGCTCCAGAGCAAACAAACTTGTGGACACTCCATGAAATTGCTGAGCAGTCGGGTTAGAACAGATAAAAGGAAGTACTTCTTCACCCAAAGAGTTATTAACATGTGGAATTCACTGCCACAGGAGGTGGTGGCAGCTACAAGCATGGACGGCTTCAAGAGGGAATTAGATAAACATATGGAGCAGAGGTTCATCAGTGGCTATTAGCCACAAAGTATAGATAGGAACTCTCAGTCTGGGGCAAGTGATGCACTGTATTCTTGGTGCTCAGGGGGAGCAACAGTGGGAGGGCTTCTAGTGTCCTGGCCCCACTGCTGGACCTCCTGAGGGCACCTGGTGTTTTTGGTCACTGTATGACAGAGTGTTGGACTGGATGGGCCATTGGCCAGATCCAACATTGGCTTCTCTTATGTTCTTATTTTAATTTATGCAGTAGCCAAACTGCTCATTCACAACTTTAATGCCAGTAGCTCACAAAGTAGAATTTTTGCTCACAAGACTCCACAGCTTAGAGGGAGCATTGGTCATAAGCATGATGGTGTTACTTCTGGGGAAAACATGAAAGAGACAGCTCTTGGAATCGCTGGGAACTCTATGGTAAAGGTTCTGGTGATTCCTAGACCTACCACCTTCACTTCTGGGTTTTCCCAGTAAGTGACTTCATCATGCTTGTGATGTCCCCTTCACTATGTCCTCACCGCCCCCCCCCCCAACCCTATGTAGTAACAACTAACTATCATTGTGTAACAGCCAGCGGCTCCTGAGACAAAGTCACTTCCCCAGTTGCATCAAAAGATTTATGTTATTTTACTTCATTTTCCCCTAACAGGACCCAAAACATTTTACACTGTTTCCCACCCCTTTGTTTTATCCTCACAACAACTACTTCTGTGAGGTAGGTCAGGATGAGATTGTGTGACTGGCCAAAGTCTACCCTGCAAGTTTTCATGGCACAAGTGGGGATTCAAACCTGGGTTTCCCAGATCCTACTATGACACTGTAACCACTACCACACACTGCATCCAGCCAGCCTGTGGATCTTCCTTGCTAGATTCAGTGTTCCCTCTAAGCTGAGTTAGTGTGAGCTAGCTCACAGTTTTTTGGCCTCTGGCTCCTACATTTTTGTCTTAGCTCAGGAAGGATGGCTCTAGTCTAGAGCAAACTAATTGATGCAGTAGCCAAATCACTCGCTCACAACTTTAATGCCGGCAGGGTAGCTCTCAAAGTAGAATTTTTGCTCACAAGACTCCACAGCTTAGAAGGGAGTGTTGGTAAGGTACTTTTCTCTAAGGCCCCATTCTTATATATATACGGACCATTTCCCCTTCACATCCATGGGGAGGCTTGCCAGTCCCCTGGCTGAGGCATCTGTGAGAATTTAAAAAAAAACAAACCATCAGCTACATGTATACCATTTCATCACTTCCAGGAAAAACCCAGAAGTGACAGAGGATAGGTCAAGGAATCCCTGGAAACTCTGGTTTTACCATAACAGTTTCTATTGATTCCTAAAGCTACCCTATGTCACTTCTGGGTTTTCCCGGAAGTGATATAACTGTGCACATAAAGTTGCAGCCCACAATGTCCCCACCCCAAAACCTATGTCACCACTCCTAAATGTCCTGGCAACTGTATCCCATGGGTTTTGTTTTGACAGAAAGGTCAACACAGAGATAGAAAGAGATGACTGAGTGACTTACTTAATAATTGAAGAGAATCAATATATTTAGGGTTCCACAATAGGAAGAACACTACACCCTATTGCTATAAAATACTGGAGATGGGGCACTTTGAACTGTCTTCCTCAAAACAAAGGACATAAAATTTTGCCTCAGGTCTTTTGCCAGAAATGAAAGCAGTAGGCCTCTGCCACTTATAATCTGTAGCAATCCTCACATAGGCTGATTCTGCACCCATCTGTTTCATGGCAGTTTTTCCACAGCCACGTCAGGAGGTCAGTCTCCCTCTATACTGCATACCACTTTCACGTTCTTTGTTCATCAGGTTTTATGGTACCTTTTGCATAGATTAATGGCTGTTCAGGGGTGACTTCGCAGTCAGTACGGCGTTGCCCCAGGGTATCTGAATGTGGTTTCAAGCGGCACCTTTTTCTTCCTCTGCTTCTGATTCGAAGGAAACAATAAGCGGACAACCTGACATGGCTTCATTGATCTCCATCAGTTCCCCTGCCCCTATTTCCCCCTCTGTATTTATCACCACACCATGAATTACTTGGCTAATGACTTCTGAGGCAAGTACTGACACAGGAAAATCTGCATAACAATGCAGGACCCGGTGTTGAAAACAAAACAGATGGTAAGCTGACACTAGCCAGTGCAGAAACCAGGATCCAAGGCAATGCAATGGAAACAGATATTCCAAGGCAAGGGGGAACCAGGTCGAGGGCTGATAAAATGTGGAGCAAATGCCAGTTGCAGAATGAACCATAGTGAGAGACTTCTAGTGGTAGCCAAAAAGCACGTTTGAATGCATGGATTACTTAGCCATCATACTGAAAGAGTATCACCATATGGATTATGAGAGAGCTGGAATCTCCAAAGCTTTTCAGAGTTTACTGGCCCTGGAGGGTTTCTCTCCTCCATCCCCTAATCCAAGTAAATCAATTATGTAATTGGTCAAAAAACTTCATCTACTTTAACTTCAGTTTGCCAATTTGTTTCAGTGCTCTCAGATGAACTTTACAAACGAAAGATAAAATGGATTTGTGAGGGCAGGCTCTCTTTCATACTGGTGGGCTGGAGCTTATTGAAATAATAATTCAGCTCTAACATGTTATGTCTATTAATTTTTATCCAGGTTTTAAATAATTTACCTGATAGCTTCTTTCATCCATAAAGATGGTAGAAAAGAGGGGAAATAAAACCTTCAGCGGCTCATTCTGTCTACATAATGCTGCAGACTCTTCCCTGGTCTTTAAGGGGCCTCTTTGCAAATCTGCCTAGCAATCCAGGTGGTATCTAGGGTTGCCAACTGCAGGGTGGGAAATTCCTGGAGATTTGAGGGGTACTTTCTGGAGAGGGTGGGGGACTTCAGTGGGGTACAATGCCATAGAGCCCACCCGCCAAAGAAGCCATTTTCTCCAGGGGAGCTGATCTCTGTCATCAGGAAATCAGTGATAATTCTGGGAGATCTCCAGGACCCACCAGGAGGTTGGCAGCCCTCCAACAGAAAGCTGCTGTTGCAGAAATGGTTGATGTCAATGGATTTATAAAGGTATAACTCAGCTTAGGCTGCGATCACACACACTAAATAATCCACTTTCAATCCACTTTCAATCCACTTTCAGTCCACTTTTGAATTGGATTTTACCAGTTCACACAGTAAAAATCCAGTTGGGCTGCTGTCACACGCACCAGTTGAAGCGAAGGGGAAGTGAAGCTATACCCTCTGGAGGAATTAGACCCACGGTTGCGAGATCACACAGTCCTTTGTAGCTGTGGGTCCAGCCCATCATTGTGTGACCAGACGCAACTGCGGGTGAGTCTCTCTCTTTTTTTGCCATTTTTCCCCATGCGCATAAACAAGGAATCGCACCTCTGCACCAAGGGCCCCCTATGGGTATGCAATGATGCACATACTGTGAAGGGGGGGAACAGCCTGATCAGACCATCCCATACTGTGAAGGGGGGGAACGGCCTGATCAGACCATCCCAACGGTTCAGAAGCATGCTTGCGCGATCAGATGGGAAAGTCCATCTGTGGCCCGTCGCAACCCATTTACTACCGGATTTTCCCTGGTGTCCCATGGAGCAGCGTGGGTTACTGAGGGCTGCGGGACGCTTCCCAGATGTTGCTGTCTGATCGCGCCCTTTTGATCTGTCAGGCATTTGCACCTACCGTATTTTCCGTTCCATAAGACGCACTTTTTCTCCCCCAAAAAGTGGGGGGGAAGTGTGTGCGTCTTACGGAGCAAATATGGAGCTTTTATTACCTGTAACAGGGCTCTTTCTTCAGCAGGAATGCAGGGGAACGCCATTCAGGCTGGCATCCCAGCCTTCCCCACCCCTCCCTGCTGGGCTTGAGCTGTTAAGACTTAAAAGGGAAACAGCAGGAAAAACCCCGCCAGGCTAAGTACTCTTTCCCTTTAAGTGCTTTTCCCCTTTAAGACAGCCAGCAGCAGAAAGCCCCGCCCACAGATTAAGCTCCGTGGCTACTTTGCACAGAAAGGCCTGGCTTTGCATGGCATGCGACGTCTCTCTTCTTTCCTTTCTCTATCTTCCTTCCTTCCTTCCTTCCCTTTTTTCTGTCTGTCTGTCTGTCTTTCTGTCTCTCTCTCTGTCCCCACCTTTCTTTCTTCCTTCCCTCTTTCTCTCTCTCTCCTCCTCCTTCCTTCCTTTATCTCTCTCTCTCTCTTTCTTTCTTTCTGTTTCATTTTTTCCTGTTTTCCTCCTCTAAAAACAAGGTGCGTCTTATGATCAGGTGCATCTTATGGAGCGAAAAATACGGTATGTTGAATCTTCTGGTGCATGTGATCTCAGCCTTGGAAAGTGAATGGAAAGTGGATTATTTAGTTGTGCGATCGCACTTTAAGTGCTTGAACCATACTGGTTTTGTTCTTTTTCTTTTTCTTTTGCTACATACAGGTGTGTGTGTGTAAATTATTATACACACACACACACACACACACACACAAATTATTTGTCTATATATTTATTTGCATGTGTGTATATATGTGTATGTATATATATTTATATATATTTATAAGTTATCATTTCTATGTGACACTTAGTCAAGAGCACAGACCAGGATGCAGAAAAAGTGAACAGGTCCGGAAGCCATTTCTTTTCCCAGAGAGCTGTACAGCCAGACAGAGAAGCATTTCTATTTGCATGATTTCTGCACGAGGTGTGCTTCTCAAGGACACTGGGATCCCATGGTTTATTCAGTAGTTAGCAAGTTAAAAGCGGGAGCACAAATACACCTATCGGACAACTCCTTTGTGTTCCCATGAAAAGCACGTCCTTTTTTAAGAAAAAGAATCCTGTGCATAACACTAGAGGATATGCAATGTGAGCCTGTAATGTATCCTTGCTAAAAATGCAATGCGTCCCTAAGAGAGGCCAGCATCTATTAGCAGCAGTATCACACTAATCAGGAAGAGAAATTGGGTTGGATCTATCTAGCCAGATTTTTGTTCAATAGTATACTAAATCTGACAAACACTGTAATGTAATGTACTCCTTCATTACAGCGTTTTCAGATTTAGTATATGACACGTACTGTATAGCCATGTTTTGTTATACAACCTTATTTTGTTCGATAGTGGCGGGCTATTTGGCAGTGACCTACCTGGTGGGATAGGACACATCCCTGGGCCCAGCAGCAGGAATCACCTAGGTGGAGCGGTGTGGGACCAGGGACAGGAGAGTGCCGCCATGGTAGCCTCAGCAATATGGTAGCTTTGGCAGTCTGCCCCAGTGAAACTCAAAAGGTGTGGAGGCAGGGCCCTGACCTGGATAGCCCAGGCAAACCCAATCTCGTCAGAACTCGGAAGCTAAGCAGGGCCGACTCTGGCAAGTACTTGGAAGGGAGACCTCCTTAGAATACTGGGGCGGGGACACAAGGGCAGGCAATAGCAAGCCACCTCTCTGAACATCCTCCATGATCCAATAGAGGTCACCAGAAGTCACCATGACTTCCAGGCGTGCACACACACACGCACATACACAATACAAAAATACTTTTAAAAAAGGTGTGGAGGCAGTGAGCAAGCCGGGATGGGAGAACAATGGCTGTCTGAGCCCAGGTCTTTTAAGAGACAGGCTACAATCAGACATGCCTTTAGATCTGACTTCGAAGCCGATGCCTAACAGATCTAAAGTGCACGATCAGACGGCAACGTCTGGGAAAGGTTCCGCAGTCGATGGCACCCTGTCCTGGTCCGCCCCTTAAATGGAGTAAAAAGACACCTGGGAAAGTCTGGTCCTAATGCTTGCCGATGGGCCACGGACAGATTTTCCCTAGTCTGATCACTCAGGCATCCTCTCAGGCCTTCAGGATGGTTTGCTCGTTCCATCCTGACTGGGTGCCATTTTTTTTGCTCATTTAGCAATATGTGCATAACTGCATAATCATCCCCATCTCTAGGCCAACTTTGAAAATGAGCAGAAAAGGGAGTGATCTTTGTTAGATGACCACCAAAGGGATCACAGTGCTCCATAGAAGACAGTGTTCCCTCTAAGCTGAGTTAGTGTGAGCTAGCTCACAGTTTTTTGGCCTCTGGCTCACACATTTTTGTCTTAGCTCAGGAAGGATGGCTCCAGAGCAAACTAATTTATGCAAAAGCCGAAGCACTCACTCACAACTTTAATGCCAGTAGCTCACAAAGTAGAATTTTTGCTCACAAGACTCCACAGCTTAGAGGGAGCACTGACGAGCGGTCAAAGCGGAGACCCGATTCCCGGAAGTTGGAAAGTGCACATGCAAAAAAAAATGCATCCTCATTTTTGCGCATATACAAAGGCAGACCAAAAAAAAACCCCTCACACATCCATACCGTCTGATCGCGTAGTGATGGGCTGAGCCCACAGCTAAATGGATGATAATGGGATGGAGGAACTCCATTTCAAATGCCAATGGATGAAATAGGAACACTTCCCGGCCATGCCAAATGGCACATCTGACTGCAGCCAGGGCACAGCTATGAAAAGCAGGGAACAGAGCAGGGAAGGGTGGAGCTTAGCTCAAGGACCGGGTGTGAAGGGCCAGGCTATCAAAAGAGAGGAAAGGGAATTGGGAAGAGGCTGGCTGGAGGAAGCAGGCGACACAGGAGCAGAAGGGAAAGCCAAACCAGGTAAGGGAAGAAGAAACCAGAAATGGAGAAGAATTGTCTCAGGGAGGTTCCAAGGCAAAGAATCAGACTGCACTACCGCGGCTCCTCTCCTTTCTAATGTATTGTGAAGATCATACACTTTCAGGCACCTCCTGGAGCTATCAACTGAAAATAAGAACCATCTGTGCAAGGAAGCAGTGACTGGGCTGGTGCTTTCGAGGCCCCATGGACCCCAGGAATGATGTTCCTTTGCCCCTAGAAGGCATCGCGTCAGTCTTGAACAGTTCCACTCCCTGGGCGATTCTGAATCTAACATTCGCCCCACATTTTCTCAACTGGGAGGGAAAAAATGCAGCTCAAAACTACATTCAAATGCCTCGGGGCAACTCTGACTGCAAAGTCACCCTTGAATAGCCATAAACCTATGCAGAAGGTACCATAAAAATCCAATGATCAAAGAAAGCAAAAGCAGCATGCCGTGTGGAGGGTACCATATAATCTGATGATCAAAGAAAGTGAAAGCAGCAATGTAGTGGGGACTTTCTGTTCTGACATGGGTTTCGTGAAACAACGGAGGGAAAAGCCAGTGCAGAATCACCCCCTGTTGCAGGCTTCATCCCACAAAGCTTTGGTCCCAAGCCTGTCCCAAGATCTGCAGCACTGCCTTTTTGGGTGCTCTCCTTTCTTTTTCACTAGTAGGAAAGCTGGCTAATCCATACGTTTTGAACAAGTAGAGAGGCAGGCCCTTGACACATCCTTGATCTATGTCGCTGGCATTTGGTATCCCATCAGGCTGTGGCGGATGGCTCACGCTCCACTTAAGAACCGCATTAACTTTTCAGGGCTCCCTGAACTTCCGAGAGGCACATGTTGGCTAAAGCCACCAAAACCTTGTGTGCTGCT
Organism: Lepidodactylus listeri; assembly: GCA_029233225.1. Taxonomy (NCBI): domain Eukaryota; kingdom Metazoa; phylum Chordata; class Lepidosauria; order Squamata; family Gekkonidae; genus Lepidodactylus; species Lepidodactylus listeri. Next base: position 20,879,361 of record JARCFY010000016.1, read on the forward strand.
CAAAGCAAAGACTGATTTGAAAGCTCTGGAAAGGTAGTGTTGTGAGTCACCGTAACACCCCCCCCCCCCCCCCCGGTTTGCAACAACTTTTTAAAAATCTAATAAGAGTAAAAAAAAAAATGTTGGAAACTACTATATTTTTTACTCCTGAACTGTTTTTATTGAATATTAGACCTGAGGATTTTTATTCGATTATTCATGTATTAACAACTGCTAGAATATTATATGCAAAATACTGGAGAAAAGAAGAAATACCTACTAAAGAAGAACTTATAAACAAAGTCCTGGAGACTGCAGAAATGGAGGAGTTATCTTTATTGTTGAAAGGATTACAAGAAGAGAAATTTAATAATACACGGTCCAGATTCTATACATGGCTGGAGAACTATATAACTTGAATTTAACCAGACATGTATACTCTATCTGCAATCAGAGTCAATCTACTATTCAAACAAAAATTGTAGACTACCTGATCTATATTTTTTCTTGTTGTGTCAATTTATTATACTTTTGCTAACTCAAGAGTAGAAATTTAGATACTATGAGAAACATTTTCAAAATTCTTTTTTAAAATACTATGTCCTCCATATGTTTTATGTAACTTTTATGTATGTATGTCTTCTTTGTCTGTCTGTCAGAAATAAAAAAAATTATATCGGGGGGGAGGTCTGGATCTGGACATTTGTATTTGAGAAGCATGGTCAAAGTGACATTAAATCGTAACCATCATTCAAGTGGAAATGATACTATTTATAGCCAATTCTGGTTGTTTGTTCTGTGTATATACCCATGAAATTTAAAAAAAAAACCCTGATCAAAATAGCCCAGCAATGCTATCTTGTTTTTCCAGTCTAGAAGCTCTACAAAATAATGATGACTAGAAGGATGAAACCACCTAAATTACCTTGAAGTTCACAGAGCCACTCAGGAAGATGAAGGCAGCAGAAACCTGGGAACTAACAGTGTACTCCTAAGCAGAGTTACGTTCAATGAAGCCCATAACTTCAGTGGACTTAAAAGGGTGTAACTGTTTGGGACATGGAAGGATATAGTACAGCCCAATCTTGGAAGCTAAGCAGGTCGGTAATTGAAAGGGAGATCACCAAGGAAGACTCTGCTGAGGAAGGCAATGGCAAACCCCCTCTGCTTCTCACTTGGCGTGAAAGACCCTTGCTGGGCTCACTATAAGTCGGCTGTGACTTGAAGTTCCAGGTGCAATTTCCTGGTGTCTCAGGCCTCCAGAAGCAAGTGGCAAGAAAGACTAGATCGCTAGATAGGCACACTGACCTTTCCTTCCTGTGTTTACTTTTCTGCCACTGTCCTCTTTGAAACGTAGACTGTGTTCTCAGGGACCAATTTCCTTCCTTCCATTCACTCTCTCGGAGGAAGCTCCCCCTTCTCCCTGCACACTCCAAGAGAGAGACATGCAGTCCCCTCTTGGAGCCATAAAGCAGAAGGGCCTCTTGCCATCCGCTTCCATCCTTCGCTAGTAAGTTAGTACTCTAGCCTATCCCTACCAATGTTCCCTCTAAGCTGAGTTAGTGTGAGCTAGCTCACAGTTTCTTAGCCTCCGGCTCACATTTTTGTCTTAGTTCAGGAAGGATGGCTCCAGAGCAAACTAATTTATGCAGCAGCCAAATCGCTCACTCACGACTTTAATGCCAGTAGCTCACAAAGTACGATTTTTGCTCACAAGACTCCACAGCTTAGAGGGAGCATTGATCTCTACTCTTTCCTATCCAAAAGTGTACTTCTCAAATATAGAGAGAAGTATTTCTCTTTTTAACTTGCAAAGTGGCTCTGCGTAGTTTTGTAAGCTGAGTGACCTGGTAACGTGACACTGCTGCGTTTGTAGCTTTATTTAAGCACTCTGCTAACTCGTGGAAACTGGGCTAACCACACCGGTGAACCCCAACAACCTAATGGCACTTTACATGCATAATTATGTTCAGGATTGCATTTATTGTGCTGCCAAGTCACATCTGAGTTATGGTGACCCTGTACGGTTTTTCAAGGCAAGAGCTAAACTGCGGTGGCTTGCCACTGCCGGCCTCTGCATCGTGACCCTTGCCTTCCTTGGTGGTCTCCCATCTGAGTACCAACCAGGGTCAACTCTGCTTACCTTCTGAGATCTGACAAGGTGGCTCCAGCTTGGGCCATCCAGGTCAGGGTCCACAATCATTTGTTATTGGGTATTTGGCTATTGTTTTTTTTTGTAAAGAAATTTTTATTTTTCAAAAAAAAAACATCGAAAATAATACATTTAACCTTATACAAATCCCTTTTTCCATATTAAATAACATTTTGTTCTATTTGTACATTCTATTTTTATCTTGTTTTGGTGGTTTCCCACCACATCTGAAGCATAACACATTTTCCATTTTATTCAAAATAGTAATACTTATATCTATGTTTCATTTCTGGTAACGGTTATATAGCTTTAAAATACTTATACTTATACACCAATTCTTATTTTCTATACTCTTATGTATTTCTAAATAAAAACAGTTTCATTGTCTAATTTTAACTAAAACATTCATATAATATATTTCTATTCCTTTATGCTATTATAACCATGTATAGATATAGTTTTTCATATCCCAATACTTTTCAACATATTCTTTCAAATCTTTCCAGTCTTCCAGAAAGGTCTCTGAGTAAAGATTATTCAATTTTCTAGTCCACTTATCCATTTCAGCCATATATAACAGTTTTTTCAACCATTCCCACACCTCTGGTATTTTTTCATTTTTCCAGTTTTGTGCATACACCATTCTTGCTGTTGTAATCATATACCATATTATTGTCCTTTTCTTTACATTTATCTCTTCTAGTTTAAGTCCTAGCAATAACATTTCAGGCAACTTCTTAAATGTACATTTCAAGATTTTTTCCATTTCTGCATGTATTTTTGACCAATAAGTCTTTGCTTTATCACAAGTCCACCACATATGATAAAAAGACCCTTCTTTCTTTTTACACTTCCAACATTTGTTAGACATAGGCTATTGTTAAAATGAGCAGTGTGTGTGTGTGTAAGAGAGGAAGAACCGTTTGTAGATCAAGCTTGCCACTTGCTCCTTATAGCTAGGATGGGCCAACTACAAAAGGCAACTTCCATTTAATACTTAACAGGAACAGTATGTTCTAATACAATCCTGTTAATGTTCAAATCCAGGGGTGTCAAACTCATTTGCTATGAGGGCCGGATCTGACATAAATGAAACCTTGTTGGGCCGGACCATGCGTGCCATAAAATGTAATCCCAGGTAGCAGAGATATAAACTTTATAAAGAACACAGACAAAAACAAAGTTTTTTAAAAAAAATGCTAAATAAAACGTGCCTAAAATACTAGCACTCTTGCACTATTTTGCCTATTCAACAGTCTCTGATAACTGACGCCTCTTGCTCTGAATTATTGCATCCATAATGCCTGCGTTGTAGCGATCCTGAATATGCTGCTCAGGTGTGTATCTGTAAGCTGCAAACCTACTTTTGATGTACTGACATTCATTAAAGAAATCTCATGCTCAGAGTTCTGAGCCTAGAACCCAGGGGATTGAGAGAGACTGGTAAAACAAGCTGTGATGTGGCAACAGCAGCAGAACTGGAAGAGGGAACAGCCAGGGGCTCGTGGGCTGGATTGAGGCCCTCTGAGGGTTTGATCCGGCCTGCGGGCCACATGTTTGACACTCCTGTTCTAAACCAAGGTGGAGGCTGTTCACAAAGGGGTGGGGGAAAGCACCCATGCACTGGAAGCAGTGGGGGGCAGGCAGGAACAGCCTTTGCACAGCACCCTCCCCATGCTGCTTGGCTCTTCTTCCCACTCCTCCCTCTGGCCTATGGTTGCCAGGTCCCTACCTTTTTCTGGCGAGGAAGAGAAGCTCTTCTCCTGGGATTTTTTGCTGAGGCTTTGCCCACTTTAGGGCCCCCCAATCTGCCAGCCTGGATCCAACCGGTGGGGGGAAACCGCCCCCAAAGTACCTGAACCAGGCTGACATGTCTGGCGCAATGATATCACCTGGAAGTGACGTCATTGCGCTAGGCACGTCACCAGGGGGACAATCTAGCATTTGGCCAAATGCTAGAGCCTCCTCCCAGCAACTTGCCCAGTGTGACAACATCACCTCCAGGTGACAACATCATGCCAGGCACATCAGCCCAGACCAGGCACTTTGGGGGCGGGGTTCCCCCCACCAGCCAGATCCGAGCCAATGGATTCGGGGGGCCTAAAGCAGGCAAACCCCTGGGCCCCCCCTGGGGGATCTGGCAACTCTACTCTGGTCCCTCCCCCTGCTATTCGTCACATCAGGGTAAATGCACTAAAGCCACCAGAATTGCACTTCCCCCATCAGGCAGCAGATCTATCAATCGGGACAGGAGGGGAAATCATGTACAGGGCTTTAAAGGGTATATGAGCAGAGCTTAGCTCTGCCATTTTGAAGGCAGAGTTTAGTGCCATCCTGTCTGGATTAGCTGCAGGCCAAGAATTCACATGGAGGTTCACTGCAGCCACCCCACCATTACCACTAAGGGGAAAGCCCTGAGGCCCACACATGTTGTCCTTAGAATGAGAGTTTAGCTTTAATCTCTTTGCTTTCTGTTATCAGTTTAAATCATTGTGGGAGGGGGTGACCAGACAGCACACCCTGAGGCAGCCTCACTGTGTGTTCGACCTATGGTTGAATGTTCAGATTATTGCTGCGGGGCCACCACATAATGGGTAGTCAGGCGGCTTCTTTTTTTTTAATTGTCTTTTGCATATGCACATAACCGCTTATATGAAGCACCACTCTGTTATGACAGCTGCTTCCCCCTCTGAAAAAAACCCCTCATCTTTTCAATTAACTCCTTCCCCACCTTGCATGCTGCAAAGCTGTAGGCAGAGGAAGGAGCATGAAAAAAGACAAAGGAGGCTTCTTAGCCTGCCCTCCCCTCTCCCCCTTCTCACCTCGGAGGACAGCTGTAAGCTTGCTGGTGTGCATGATGATGCGGATATGCACACATCGCTAACTGGCTTAAAAAAAACGAGAAGCAAAAACAGAACAGAGAAGCAAAAACAGAACAGAGTTATCAGACTTCCCAACCGAGTTAAGTTCACACCAAGGGAGTTCAGACATCTGGAAATGCGGGGTGAAAGTGCTGATATCCGTAAACTCTGGACTTTCCCCAGTGTCTGATTACTCTGCTTCCAAAGTGGGGCAGAATGGGGTGGCGACAACTGGGGCACAGAAGGCAGATGTTGCTGTCTGATCGTGCTCTTTAAATCCGCAACGGTACCACAATGATGTCGCTGCAAACTGCTCATGTGACCACAGCCTTTGTGTAGGCAAGACCTAGTCATAAGTTTCTGTTCATCACACAATAGTACTTGGGATATGCATTCAGCCCCTGTGTGCCTCAAACGTGTCTATATATCCATCCTGGGTTAAGGTAAGGTCAGAGGAATGACAAGTAACAGCGGTAATTTGGAAGTGACTCAAGACTCCATTTTTTTCCCTCTAAGCACTAAAAGCCTGAAATAGAAATTGGAACAAGCACCTGTTCTGAAACAGTAGAATCTGGAAACACAACTATACCCCAGTGGCTTTTTAGGAAAGTAGTTCTGGCTGCATCAAATGGATATGAAATGTAACTTCCAGCATCCATCACATAGTGTAGAATTCAAGCTTTTGATTTCAGATGTCTCAGAATGACAGCCAAGTTAAACATGTATGAACAGGGCTCTTGTTTTATTTTAATCCCACCCTTCCCCCCCCCCCCCAAAGGAACTCAGGGTGGAGTTATACAGGGCTCTCCTTTTCTTATTACCTCAGTAACCCTGCGAAGTAGGTTAGGGATGAGGGAATGGTCACTTATGGACAGATCCTTTATCCTGTCTAGAGTTGCCAGGTCTCCCGTCCCCCTGCGAACAACCCTGTCTTCCTGCCACTGCACCTTTGGGCAGTGAGAGCATTTTTTTAAAGTTGGTATGATGTCATTTCTGGGGAAAACCCAGAAGTGAAGCCATGTTGCTCTAGGAATCACCAGAAACTCAATGGCTTTACCATAGTTTTGTGATTCCTAGAGTGTTGTTACATTACATGCCCCACCGGTGCCCCATGTCCCTAACCTCCCATTTCCCGATGGCTGGCACCCCCAATCCAAGCCTGGATGCTGCTGGTGAGGGTTTTTTCCTCCCCTGCTTCCCCCCAGTATTGTAGTGCTTCTAGATCTTCGGTCTTCCTTGCAATCTTTCCCAAATATCCTTTGCTGTATGGTGGCAGCGCTTGCCAAAGCAGCTTATTAAAAATCTGCACAGCCAATCAGTTATCCTGTGGCCAACTGGAAGTCCTGCTGGGCAAAATAATAACGCTATTAAACTTCTATTAAGGGGACAGGCCTGTTGACAACCCTACTTTCATGTTTAGATTATTCTAATTTTCCTCTCGTCCCTCTTTTTCTCTTCTCCGTTCTGCTGCCCGTCTCATTTGTCTCCCTCGCTATTGCATTCCATGTTTTCCCTCTTTCGCTCTATCATTCACTTGCATTGGCTTTCTCTTCATGCCCGCTTTCAGCAGAAGCCACACCAGTTCATCTGCAAGTCCTTCCAGACGTTTGCAGTTTTTTCCACAATCCCCCAAGGTCTGTACTCTATCCCTCCCGTGTCTGATTCTAACCTTTGCTTTAGGTCTGGTTGCACATTATTATGCTGTGTGAAAAACAGGTACAATCTGAAACATCTGAGTTTAACCAATGACTACTGATTTAAAAGAATGGTCTGGAAAAGCCAGGATAAAACTAGAGCAGTCAAATAATGAAGCGTCTTATGTCAGCCTGCAAACAACAACCGGCTGCTGCAGGAAAACAGCATAAATCTTTCTGACTCATAATAATGCTGCACGACTGCTACAAAGCAGGATGAAGTCTGTAGTGCTGGCACAAAAGCACTCTGTCACAAAAGCACACTACTGAGGGGAAATGGAGCAAAACACAACCTGGGTTGCCAACTCCAAGTTGGTAAATCCTGGATGTTTGGTGGGTGGAGCCTGGGGAGGGTGGGGTTTGAGGAGGAGAGGGGTATAATGCCAGAGTCCACCTTCCAAAGCAGCCACTTTCTCCAGGGGAACTGATCTCTGTCACCTGGAGATCAATTGTAATTCTGGGAGCCCTCCAGGCCCCACCTGGAAGTTGGTAACTCTACCCCCAACATACCCTCTTTCTGTTAGTTTTTTCACTTAGCGTTCACTCACTCTTGGTATTCATCTTTGCTATTTTATTTTACTGCTACGCTTCTTCCATGAGCTTTGCCTGTTCCTGGCCATCAATTCCTCATTGGCTTTGCTTCCTTTCCGCATGTGGCTTAAGGCCACAGTAGCCATGAGAGTTCCACAAAGGGCAGTCCCATTTTTTAAACTAAGGTGGGGAGGAGGGGGGAATTTTTATTGGTACTAGAATCAATGCAGTTCACCCTTTCTTTGCATGAAAAGTAGTAACAGCTGTAGTAAGTTGTGTGTTGGATCGTTTATGTCTTGCTTCCTCTGGAAGACCTACGCATGGGCCGCTCTGGGAAAAGGGAGGAAAGACGCCAGCTCCAATGCTGAAGTGATTTTAGGCCCGAAGATGGTGTGGTTTGTGCTTGGTGTTTTCTTAAGCAATGAAAGCTGAGGTTTACTACACGTCCCAGCTTTCCCCCCAGCGTTACCAACCTTCAGGTGAGGCCTGGTGAACTCCTGGAATTAGGGTTGCCAGGTCTGGGTTGGAAAATATCTGGAGACTTTGGGGGTGGATCCAGGAGAGGGCAGGGTTTGGGGAGGGGAGGTGCCTCAGCATGGTACAATTCCACAGAGTCCACCCTTCAAAGTGGCCATTTTCTCCAGGAGAACTGATCTCTGTCAGCTGGGGATCAGTTGTAAAAGCAGGAGATCCCCAGGCCCCACCTGGAGGCTGGCAGCCCTACCCGGAATTCCAACTGATCTCCAGAGTCTGGCAACCAGTTCTCCAGGAGAAAATGGCTGCTTTGGAGGGTGGAGTCTATTGCATTTCATCCTGCTGTGGTCCCTCCCCTTCCTAAACCCTGTCGTCCCCAGTATTCCCAAGCAGTGTTCCCTCTGAGCTGAGTTGGTGTGTGAGCTAGCTCACAGTGTTTTAGCCTCTGGTTCACACATTTATCTCTTCGCTCTGGAAGGATGGCTCCAGAGCAAACTAATTTACTCGCTCACAATTTTAATGCCAGTAGCTCACAAAGAAGAATTTTTGCTCACAAGACTCCACAGCTTAGAGGGAGCATTGTTCCCAAGTGCATTATTTCAGTCTTTATAGTAAAGCACTCTCAGACTTTGAACAAACTTTAAAATTTATATTAATAACTAATTTACAAAGCTCTCTCAGTCTTGGCCATCTGTCATTCTGCTCAGGTCCCAACCGAGGAGAGACAGAAAGTGGGTGTTACACTTGCCTATTTCTGGCTCCGCTGAAACAAACATTATCCGTTTCCCCCCATATTGCTGCACCCAGACTCCACCCTCAAATATCCAGGAATTTGCCAAACAGCAACTGGCAACCTTAGTGAGCATAACATCATTTCCCCTTAGTTCATTGGTGTTAGAAGGGAGCTGTTATTCAAGCTGTAGGAAGAGGTATACAAATATTTTATAGTACCTGCATCTTTCCCTGCTGTGCAAATAGCAGCTTCAGGATTACACACACACACACCCCCGTCATGGCCCTGATTTGAATTGTTCCCCCCATGATCATACACCGAGCTGTCATTTACTTTTTTAAAGACAATGTGGTGGAAGAAGAAGAGTTGGATTTATACCCTGCCTTTCACTCAGAGCAGCACCACAGCAGACACCCTGTGAGGTAGGTGGGGCTGAGAGAGCTCTGACTGAGAACTGCTCTTGACAGAACAGCTCTGAGAGAACTGTGACTGACCCAAGGTCACCCAGCGGGCTGCATCTGGAGGCGTGGGGAATCAAACCCGGTTCTCCAGATTACAGTCCGCCCCTCTTTACCAGTACACCAAACTGCTGTCCATGGATCTTTCAACATCTTATTTAGTTTGGCCCTTCCACCTTTTTAAACAAATTGTCAATCAAACTTTATTGTTAAAAAAAAAAAATCACACACACAGCCAATCAGAAGTCTTGCTGGGCAACAATTCCTCCTAGCCTGGCTCCCTTTCTTTCCTTTTCTTTTTTCCAGTTTTTCAAATTTTGTTTTTTTTATTGTTATTCTCCAAACACAAGAAACAATTACAGGTTTCATAAATTGGAAGGAAATCATAACATTGGACACTTTTTCTTTTACTATTACAGGCAGTCCAAACCCATTGTTTTGGCAAATCACAATCATCTAAACATTGATATTTCTTTAACTACAGGCTTGGAAAGATTATTACTCTGTCTACCTTCTCCCTGAGGTTTTTCTCCCTCCATGGCTTTCAACACTGTCGTTCCACTTTATCTTTTAATGTTTAAACTAATGTAAACCATTAAACTTAATGTAATGTCCTTAATGGCGACTGGTTGGGCTAGCTGCTGTAGCTTCGATCTGGCAAACAATAGCCCAACCGGATCGTAATTTAGCCCAATCTCACACGAGGGATCCTAAAAGGGACCTATGGGGCACAACCATGGGAAACTGCACCTATCCGCTGTATTGGGCGAGGCTGGGGGCACGGCTGAAATGGGAATATAAGCAGACCCCCAGACCTCCATCCGACATGTCGTCTTCTCCACTCAAAAAACTTCATGAGCTGATTTCATGACAAGTGTCTCCGACTCCAGTACTTTATACTTAAACTAATATATTAAAATTTATCTGTGTCTTAAATTTTCCTATTCTGTTTCTATTATCAGCTAAATCAGCTTACTTCTAGTTTGTATAAAGAGTCCTCAAGAAGAGTTCAAGAGTCCTCAAGAGGAGCTTCCCTCCTCACCTTCTATACACTTGGCGGGCCCCAGGAAAGATATCGACAGGTGTGTAGCATCCCCAGGTACTATGTTTGTGGACCCCTGATTTAGCACGTTGCGATTTCTGCAATCTGAACGACTCTGTCTGGGGACTTCAGATATAACAGAGACACGGATGGCAAAAGTATCCCACTCGGGAGACAATTCAAACTGATAGCCGTCACTCCTGTGGCTGGCATTGCGTCATCTGGGATCTACTGTTGAGCTCAGGATTGACCTCGCAACATGCCGGGAGGCGCCCGTACTCCGGAAGTAATCTACCCCAAGACAAATTTGTTAGCAGGGTTGAATCCCTCCAGAATCTTGGTTGAGGAGATCCTTTCTTCCTATCTGGATCTGATCACAGAAGGGAGTCTCTCAGTCTCGGCATACTTCACATACCCCCTCCTCCCCGCGATTCATGCATTGCGTTCACCAGCCGCAAAATCCCTAAACGGCAAGTAAGCTGGGGCGAACAGGAGGGTGACTCCAGGCTAAGATTATGAAGCTACGCTTGTCTTGGATCTGAAGATGCACATGGCTTGCACGTGCGCAACCCCCCCCCCCCCAGCTTTGGCTGGTGAAATGTCAAAAACAGATACTTACTTGATGTGTATTTCCAGCAGAGGTCTACAAATATATATATATATATATTGTACACTAGAGCACTGATACGCATGACTTCCAGACACTTTTTTTTTGCTAAGCGCTCCGCTGTCATGGAAAGGAGTGAAACAGCCTGGAAATGCCTGGGCGATTTCACAACAGCCCAGGAGACTTCTTTGGTTGCACCTGGCAAGATTAGTCCCGGCTAAGACAGCCCAATGGTTCAGACAGGGAAGATGTGTTGGTGCGCTGCAGGTGGGTGCATGGAGTCTTTTGGTCTAATTCTAGCTCAGGTTCATTGGTTGGCTCCGGGACTAATCCAGGCACAAAGCCAGTGACTGAATAGAATTATTGCTTCCAATGAAACTAAAGGGCTTCCATAGTTTCACCAGCACCCACTAATCCTACTGAGGGTACTTGCCTAAATCAAGAGAGTTACATTTCCCCAGCTCGCGCAAGTGTGTATGTGTGCTTGTGTTTTAAAAAATCATTTGCTCTATTGGAATAGATTCCAAGTCAAGGGATCTCCACCAAAGGCAGTATTTTGAAGATCAAAGCTGCATATGGTTGCCCCGACCTGGATAGCCCCAGGCAAGCCCAATCTCATCAGATCTCAGAAGCTAAGCAGGGCTGACCATGACAAGTACTTGGATGGGAGACCTCTAAGGAATACCAGGGCCAGGAGGCAGAGGCAGGCTATCAAACCACTTCTCTGAACAGCCTCCGTGTCCCAGTAGGAGTCACCAGAGGTTGCCATGACTTCCAGGCATGAGCACGCATGAACGCACACGCACACACACACACACAAAATACTCCCCCAGAGAGCTGCATATGGTTGCCAGGTGGCAAGCAGGGGCTAGGCAGGGCTGTCATCAGGCTAGGAATCATTGGGCAGCTGCTGAGGCCCCGTGGCCTTGAGAGGGTCTGCCGATCTTCAGTGGCAGCAGTTGTGGCCTGCCCCCTCTCCCTGGACCGTCCTGGAAAGATTGTATGTGCTCACCTCTTCTCCCTCCATTATTGACTGATTGATTAATTGATTTAATTTATATCCCACCCTCCCGCAAAAGCAAGCTCAGGGCGGCTTACTCAATTTAGTACATAAATAACAATTAAAATCCACATAAAATCATCTAAAAACAGCTCAGTTATAAACAATTCAATAGCATAAAGTGCTGGCGATATTCAATCACTAGCCTAACAATGATGTACTGCGTGAGTGCATACAAAGGTCTAACAAATGTTCTGCTCCATGATCTCCCTGATACAAATGGTGGCACAGGCTGTAGATGTCAAAGCCAAGGGCCAGGACTCTAAACTAAAATTGTAGGTGGTAATAGTGGTGGTGGTTCCTTTGTTGAAAGCCTGGCAGAAGGGCTTCGTCTTGCAGGCCCTGTGAAATTGTAAAAGATCCCGCAGGGCCCTAATCTCTTCTGGGAGCTCATTCCACCAGTATGGAGCCGCCACTGAGAAGACCTTGGCCCTGTTAGTAGCAAGCCTAGCATCCTTGGGACTTGGGAGGGCCAGTCAATTTTGAGATCCTGACCATAGTGCTCTCGGGGGGGGGGGTGTATGGGGAAACCACCCATGGCTGCTATGGGTGGTGCCCCTTCCTCTGCCGGGTAGACATTTCACCATTGGCCATTGACCTGTCTATGCGAGCAGCAGTGGCAGCTAAGAACAGTCAGTTGAGGAAGAAGGGAGGCAAGTAAACCATGGCCAGCGTGGCAGCAACAGCTCATTCAGCCAGGCAGGTGACCAAGAGCAGCAGTTCATTGGAAGAAGAAGAGGAGGAGGAGGAGGAGGAGACTGGATTTATACCCTGCCCTTCACACCCCAAGGGAGTCTCAGAGCGGCTTACAAACTCCTTTCCCTTCCTCTCCCCACAACAGACGCCCTGTGAGGTAAGTGGGGCTGAGAGAGCTCTGACAGAAAATGCTCTTTTTCAAGAACAGCTGTGCCAGAGCTATGGCTTGCCCAAGGTTATCCAGCAGGTGCAAGTGGAGGAGTGGGGAATCAGACCCGGTTCTCCCACATTAGAGTCCATGCACTTAACCACTACACCAAACTTGCCAACATTCTCCCCCCACCCCCCAAAAAAAAACCCTTGAACTGACCTTAGAAACATTGATCTACCATTTGAGAGCCAGTTTGGTGTAGTGGTTAAGAGCAGCAGGACTCTAATCTGGAGAACCTGGTGTGATCCCCCACTTCTCCTCCACATGCAGCCAGCTGGGTGACCTTGGGTCAGTCACAGTCCTCTCTCAGAGCTCTCTCAGCCCCACCTACCTCACAGGGTGTATGTTGTGGGGAGAGGAATGGAAGGAGATTGTAAGCTGCTCTGAGACGCCAAGTGAAGGGCAGGCTATAAATCCAACTCTCCTCCTCCTCTTCCTCCTTCTTTAAACTCCCCAGCAAAGCAGAGCTAAGCTATCTGTAAAGATAAAGGTTTCCCTTGCTCGAAGTCTAGTCAAATCTGACTCTAGGGGGCGATGCTCATCTCCATTTCCAAGCCAAAGAGCCAGCGCTGTCCAAAGACTTTTTCTATGGTCATGTGGCCGACATGACTAAACGCCGAGGCACATGGAACGCTGTTACCTTCCCACCGCAGCTGTACCTATTTATCTACTTGCAGTTTCTTGCTTTCGAACTGCTAGGTTGGCAGGAGCTGGGGCCAGAGACGGGAGCTCACTCCTTCACGTGGCACCAGGGTCTCGAACTGCCAAACTACAGACCTTCCGGTCTGCAGCTCAGTGTCTTATCCTCTGAGCCACCACGGCCCTCAAGCTATCTGTAGCATCTCCTTAATCTTTATCCTGCTCCTCTTCCACAGTCCCTTTTCTGACTTCTTCCCCTGCTTGCAATTGCAAACAAGGCTCACCGTTTGCCCTAGTGGTGGTGGGGGAGAAGGCCAAGCCGAAGGACCAAAGAGAAGGATGGCTTCGGAAGCCATGGCTACAGCGTCTCCTTCTGACGAGCTCACGCGTGTTCTCATTGGATGCGTTTGACGAGAAGCGTCTGCCACCATAAACAAGCTGGCCTTTACAGTCCCACCAGACATCCTGTTGTTTTTGCACATTCTTCAGGCTCCTCGTGTTCTCAGCGATGACCCCTTAAGCTGGCTTCTCTATTTCCTATGTTGGCAATTAGTATATAAAACCTATGTGAACTTTAAATCTGGCTGCCTTGCATCCTCCAGTGACAATATGCGCAAGTGACACATTCCATACCAAAATATATCCCTAGAAAGAAACTAGTCTCTAGGCAGGCACGTGTAACAAAATCCCAACAGCTCACCCTTATTTTGTTGAAAAGTAGCATTAAGTACTTTAAAGCCCTATACAGCCCAGGGGCCTGCATATCTGCAAGACTGCCTCTCCCTCTATGAGACCCGAAGGGCTTTACGATCTGCCAGTCAACATCTTCTCATGGTCCCCAGCCTCATGGACATCCGTCTCACCTCGACTAGGGCCAGAGCCTTCTCAGCCCTGGCCCCTACCTGGTGGAATGAGCTCCCATATGAGATCAGGGCCCTGAGGGATCTTTTACAGTTCCACAGGGCCTGCAAGATGGAGCTCTTCCGCCAGGCTTTTAAGTAGGGCGACTGACATCCCTCCCTCTCTACTGGGCCTCCCCCCAGTGGGCCAGAACTGTATTACCAACTAAGGACCAAATCTTGAAAGAGATGACATCTGTGAGGCTTTAACTATAACTTGCACCGGATGAATGATGTTGCTGTATTTTATTGGCATTTTAATTGTTTTAATTTTTGTATACTGTATACTATTTACCAAACCAGATGGAACCCGCCCTGAGCTTGCTATGCTGTGAGGGCAGGATATAAATCTAAATAAATAAATAACTCCATATGTGCCATCAAGTTGCAATTGACTTGTGGTGACCCCAGCAAGGGGCTTTCAAGGCAAGTGAGAAGCAGAGGTGGTCTGCCATTGCCTTCCTCCACAGAGGCCTTCCTTGGCTGTCTCCCCTCCAAGCACTGACCGGGGCCAACACTGCTCAGCTTCTGAGATCTGATGAGACTGGGTTATACCGTGCCACCAGCAACGTCGGGAAAGGATTATAGAAGTGGAAGACATGCTTTACTTCACAAACATGCAGGTTAAGTCCCACTGAACTTGCCCACGGATTGTCCTCTGAAAGGAGGGTCGGCAATTTCCAGCTGGGGCTTTGAGCTCTCCTCGAATTACAAGCGATCTCAAGACTACAGAGATCGGCTTCCCTGGAAAAAATGGCAGCCTCAGAGAGCGGACTCTACGCAGGGTTGCCAACCTCTAAAGGTAAAAGTCTCCCTTGCTTGGAAGCCAGTCAAATCCGACTCTAGGGGGAAGTGCTCATCTCCGTTTCCAAGCCAAAGGGCCAGCGCTGTCTGAAAAGTTTCCCGTGGTCATGTGGCCAGCATGACTAAATGCCGAGGCACATGGAACACTGTTACCTTCCCACCAAAGTGGTACCTATTTATCTACATGCAGTTTTTTGCTTTCAAACTGCTAGGTTGGCAGGAGCTGGGACCAGAGACAAGAGCTCACTCTGTTATGCAGCATTCGGGTCTCAAACTGCTGAGCTACCGACCTTCCGGTCAGCAGCTCAGCATCTTAACCTCTGAGCCACCACAGCCCTATTGCCAACCTCTAGGTGGTCATAAATAGCATCCACGAAGGGAAGACCATCAACAATCCACAACTATATATGATCAAAATTGTACGTTACATTCATTAAAGTACAAGGATGGGTCAGTGGTCGTAACCCAACAGAATGTATAAACACATATCCAACAGATTGCTCGTAACAATTAGGCATAATTTAAAAAAAGAGTGTGTTCAAAGACCAAGAGTAGGCTCCTCTGTAATTCCATTCATGAATAGTGTCCATAGACCTCCAAACTGTGGCAGAAGACACCCTGCAGAGAGCAAATTTGGTGCAGTGGTTAAGTGCACGGACTCTAATCTTGGAGAACCGGGTTTGATTCCCCACTCCTCCACTTGCACCTGCTGGATGACCTTGAGCAAGCCATAGCTCTGTCCCAGCTGTTCTCTCAAGGACAGCTCTGGAAAGAGCTCTCTCAGCCTCACCTACCTCACGGGGCATCTGTTGTGGGGAAGGGAAAGGAGATTGTAAGCCGCTCGAAGACTCCAAGTGAAGGGCAGGATATAAATCCAATCTCCTCCTCCTCCACTGTGGAAAGAAAAACAGCCCTACGCCTCTCCCTACGCTATCAAGACATTTCAATGAGCCTATGTTATTTTGGAAATCGGGTTCCGTTTCACCAGAGAGTTCAGTTTTGGTCTGAACTAGGAGCCACTTGTCTTTTTGGCAGTCCATGGTATCCGTAAAACCTTCCCCCCAACACCACATTTCAAATGAATCAACTTTCTTCCTGTCAGCCGTAACAATGCTCCCTCTAAGCTGTGGGGTCTTGTGAGCAAAAATTCTACTTTGTGAGCTTACTGGCATTAAAGTTGTGAGTAAGCAATCTGGCATAAATTAGTCCACTCTGGAGACATCCTTCCTGAACTAAGAGAAAAATCTGTGAGCCGGAGGCTGAAAAACTGTGAGCTAGCTCACACTAACTCAGCTTAGAGGGAACACTGCTTGGGGATACCAACTGTGCGTAGCAGAGGGGGGTGGTTTGTTCTTGAGAATCTGGGTACAGACAAGACAGCCCATTTATGGTCACCCGGCCCAAAGCATTGTGCAAGGGTGCTCAAGAGGAAGACAGCGATGACTCAGAGCAAATGCCCAGCGGCTCTACAGTTACGTTTGTAAAGCCTCGGGATTGGATTGTGGAAGCTGAGTCTACAGATAACCTCGGACAGAATTTCAGGGAGAGCCGACAGAGACCCACATGGCTATGTCCATGTGCACAAGGGTGAGCAGAAGGAGGCAACGCCAGTGCGCAGTGTGCTCTCCTTAAAAAGAGAAAATGGAATTTCAACCATTGCAAGACTCCTCTTGCTCAGGAAGGACTAATAGTCATGGCCAGCAATGGCAGCCTCATGGAAGAGCTAGGGGTGTCTTTTTCCTCCTGCAGAAGCAACAGGGAAAGGGATCGAAGGGATTTGAAAGGGAAAGGGTCTCGGCTTTCTCCCTTTCTCCTCTTGCTCTTTTAGACTAGTCTTGGTTGTTAGGGAAACCCCGTCAACTTGAATCCAGGATATGTGTAACAGCTACAATAATTTGGGCTGATAAGAAACTTTCATCATGCTTGAACAAGTGTCCAGATGCTGAGGAGAAGGTCTGCTGCTAAGATATATGTGTAAGGGATCAAACAAACAAGATGAAGATCATGTCTCATTCTTGTGCAAACTCAATTTGTCTCGGGGCCACGCAATAAAGGGAGAGAATGGCTCAATCTCCACTCTGTTTTACCTTTCAAAACTGGGCTCCCTGCTTTGTTCTTAGCAGTTTAAGGGGGGTGTTTTTAAAGGGTGTGTCCTTTCTCCTTTTTCGGAATATTGAAACCAAGTAGAAGTTGAAGGGTAAACACCCACAACTTTCTCTGAATGACCCCAAGGCAAACTGAAGTTGCACAAGCCTGCAATTTGTATTTTATGGATAGAACAAGAAGGAAGAAAAAGAAGAAAAGGAGGAGGAGGAGATTGGATTTATACCCTGCCCTTCACTCTGAGTCTCAGAGCGGCTTACAAACTCCTTTCCCTTCCCCTCCCCACAACAGACACCCTGTGAGGTAGGTGGGGCTGAGAGAGCTCTGACAGAAACTGCTCTTTTCAAGAACAGCTTTGACAGAACTATGGCTTGCCCAAGGTCATCCAGCAGCTGCAAGTGGAGGAGTGGGGAATCAAACCTGGTTCTCCCAGATTAGGGTCTACGCACTTAACCACTACACCCAAAAGATGTCTGTTTGAGCCTATTCAGTGAACACTGACAGTCCTGAATATATTTTGCAAATGTTTGAAAACTTAGAGGTACGATAGTGAATGCTGATAATCAGCTAACTGTGATTATCAGACTTTCACAGTTTGTGTCTGACAAATGGGAAAATATAAAGATATTATTTAAGTTCATCTTTATATCATATTTTTTAACTTTCAGTTATGCAGTACTCATAAAAATGCTCTATATTCTTGGTGGCTATTTGATAAGTTTAAGCTGATCAGTTGATCAAACATTTTGTCACCTGTCAAGTGGCCAACCGTATCATAGCATACCTGTTCACTTCTCCATGATCATTTGGAAATGAAGATAAAACCAAGAGAGACCCAGCATCAGTGGTGGCTGTGGGATAGAGGAGAACAGGGCAAAGATCCAGGGATATTCTCGGACCAGCGTACCACAGTGACTGGACTCTTATGCAGCACTAGTTACCATTAGTGTCATGCAAATGAAACAGATTGCTTCCAGGTAATTTTTAAAACAAATATAGCTATGCAAAAAAATAAAAGTCTTGTTTTCCTTCTCACAGTGAAGGCTCCCTGCAGACTAAGGATGTATTTGATGAGAAAGCAGGTGTGCGAATTCTTCCTGCTTTACACTTCTTGCTGCATGCAATATGAGAGCACTGGAGCCATCTTCAAGGTAGGAACCATAATGATCCATTCGTTCATGAAAGTTTCACCACTCTTTCCCAACCCTGACTCTAATCATTACTGAATTAAGAACCAAAAGGTTAGTTATAGCTAATCTGAGGGCCAAATATACAACATAAATATTGTCAAATGTACAAAAATGCATGTATTTATTACAAACCGGATAAAAACGTAAGCCAAATGGTAGCCTCAGATCAGGATAAAATCATACAATAGTATCAAACATAAATCATATGTGATTTCAGCTAATACCTGTTTCAGCTAATTTGGCCTTCCTCTGTGATCAATAGGGTTGCCAGGTCTTACTTGGCTACCAGTGGGGGGGCTCCAGCCCCAACCCCGAAGAGCCCCACCGTGCCCAGTGCAATGATGTCACCCGGAAGTGATGTCATCGAGGCGGGCATGTCATGCAGGGGACACTGTAGCATTTGGCCAAAAACGATATGGTCATCATAGAGTTTTTAACCAAATGCTAGAGCATCCCCGTGCGATGTGCATGGCACTATGACATTACCTCTGGGGGACGTCATTGCACCGGGCACAATGGGGCTCTTTGGGGGCAGGGCTCTCGCTGCTGGCCAGCTGGCTGCTGGCAGATTGGGGCCCCTGAAAGTGGGGGAACCCCACCCCCATTGAGGGATGGCAACCCTAGTGGTCAGACATATTGCACCCTGGTTCCAGGTAATACAATAAATACTAAAATTAGGACCAAATGAAAATTGTTTTATAATAAATTTCAGTGACTCAAGGCAGAAATATGATACAGAGGCCTCATTTTAAATACTTTCTGTCCTGGTCATGTTATAGGGTTGCCAAGTCTGGGATGGAAAATACCTGGAGACTTTGGGGGAGGATCCAGGATAAGGCAGGGTTTGGAGAGAGTAAAGGCTTCAGTATGGTACGGTGCCATAGAGTCCACCCTTCAAAGCAGCCATTTTTTCCAGCCATTTCTGTCAGCTGGAGATCAGTTCCAAAAGCAGGAGATCTCCAGGCCCCACCTGGCGCCTGGCATCTCTATGTACTTGTATCTTGAACAGTACTTCAGTTATGTGTCTTCCTCTCTAGGTCCAAGGAAAATATATTCTCAATATAGCTTGGAGCCAACAGCAAAATAGCACTCCTATTTGCTAGTGGCTCCAAACTACATTGAGAATATATTTTCACATGTGCTTTATGTTTGATACATACCAGGGCTATTTTTTGTAGAAAAAGCCCAGCAGGAACGTATTAGCATAATAGGCCACGCCCAACAGCAGGAATTTATTAGCGTATTAGGCCACACCCCTGGCAGTGCAACTCATAGCATATTAGGCGGAGGCTGGGAAAGCACAGGGCAGGCATGGAAGCTTGCCTCTTCCCCTCCCTGAACTTCTCCGCCCCACTTCAGTATTGCCTTTCTAGTCTCCTACCCCCCGCCCCCAACCAGATGGCCGGGGTAAGGGAAAGAAAGGCATTTTCAACCTGCCTGGGTTCCCTGCCTGCCCTTTTCCAGCTATGACATGTCAGCTAGAGAAGGGGAGGCAGAGAGAGGCTTTTCCTTGTCAATCTCACTCTCTGCTGACTGGCAGGGAGTGAAATTGACAAGGATGGGCTCCCCAGAGGGAAAGAGGGCATTTTAACATGCCACCTTTCCCTCTTGTGTGTAACCTGGGGAGGGCAGCATGCTCTGTAGCCACACGTGCACAGAGGTTTTGGTCGTAGGCGTGGCCAACTCAGGAGCCAGCCGGAACTCCGTTCCTGCCCAAAAATAGCTCTGATACATACTATTATATGACTTTATACTTTTGGTTCTGAATTCAGTTAGTTTTGGGTTAAGTTTTTCTCCCCCCCCCCCCCCCACCATTTGTTGTTCCTTGTTTCTAATCATTACTGACCTGCAGTTCATAGTGGTTGGTGGCCACCCTTAAATGCGGGGCCTAGAAGAACTGATGTTCCTTTGATTGAGACAAGTGACGCATGTGTGTCTGTGTGTTTGAAATGATGTGTGTGGCCTCTGGGCATGTGCTGTCATCCGGAGCTGATTTGGCTTCAACCAGGAGGACCCCCGAGTGCAGCTGGGGCCTGCAAATGCAGTTGTAATATTCAAATTGCTGATAGATATAATTAGGATCCCAGCTGAAAGAGCCTACCAAGAGTGCCTTGGCAGCCGTTTGCCAGCTTGAGAAAAAAAAAATAGCTCAGGTCTCTTTCATGTCAGATTCCTTTAGCTGCACAGATTCGGTCCTTTTTTAACACTTGCCTCCCGCTGAGTCTGGCGGGGCTCATTAGCACTCCCCGAAGGACATTTTAGTGCAGGCTTCAAAATAACCCCTTGAGCATATGTTCGCTTTGCCCTCCTTCCCTCACCTCTTTGAATAAATCATCAAGAATGCAGTCTTTTATGTACAGCATCAGTAAACGCTACATCTTGACATATCAAAATCAAAATGGGAATGGCCAAAGACAGATGTGGTCTTTAGGAACAGAACAGTAGCTGCAGAAAAATGGGATAAACTGATATGAGGGATACAAGCCTGTTAGCTGTAGATCTCTTGGTAAATGTCAGAAACTTGGTGAATGTTTGCATAAGGCTACACTGCGCATTGCCTTGACCTGGATAGCCCAGGCTAGCCTGATCTCATTAGAGCTCAGAAGCTAAGCGGGGTCGGCTCTGGAAAGTTCTCGGATGGGAGGCCTCCAAGGAATACTAGGGTCACGACGCAGAGGCAGGCAAAGACAAACCCCCTCTGAACATCTCTTGCCTTGAAAGGCCTATGGGGCCACCATAAGCCTGCTGTGAATTGACAGCACTGTCCACCACCATCCACACTGTGCATCATGCAGGAAGTTCCATAAATGGAACTCTGGATATGTAAGTGGGTCCTGAAATGGAGCTGTGGGAAGGAGAGCAGATCCAGAGGGGACCAAAGTGCTAGGGGAAGGTGGTTCGCTCTTCCACAGTGAACCAGTTCTCCAGATTGGAAATGTCTCCTTTCCAGGCGGCTTTAAGCCCTCACTAGGAGGAAAAAGACAGGCGTAATTAAAATATCAGTCTTTTTTCTCTACCAGGAATGAAAGTAATCTGTGGGACCATTCGTGACCAGGAAAGTCATTTGAAGCTAAGAGTAGTCCCTTTGACCTCAGTCTGTACCGGTTGGCTCCCTTGGCTGCTTTCAGGGCAAAATTACATATTTGGAGTTCCAGTCACAGAACTGCATTCCCGCAAATATTTGGCCCCAGATCGGGACTACAAAGTAGGGGGAGAGAGGGAAGGGGAAGAGGGAGAGAGAAAACCCATGGAGCAGATTGAGCTGCAAGTGTGTGACAGGAAGTCATATGGCATCACAGTCACATGACAACAAGAGGAAGAGCCCAAGTTATTAACTCACCAGTAAGAAGAAGAGCTGGAGCCCATTGGGGGAGGGTGGTATATAAATCTAATAAAATAAATAAATAAAATAAATACCCCGCCCTTCGCTTGGAATCTCAGAATGGCTTATAATCAACTTCCTTTCTTCTCCCCACAACAGACACCCTGTGAAGTGAGTGTGGCAGAGAGAGCTCTGAGAGAACTGCCCTTGAGAGAAGAACAGCTCTGAGAGAACTATGACTGGCCAAAGGTCACCCAGCTGGCTTCACGTGGAAGTATGGGAATCAAACCCAGTTCTCCAAAGCTTTGGTGCTTGTCCTATGATCACTCTAAAAATACTTGTTCTCCCCTGAGAAGTTTGAAGCAATGGCTGCCTGTGGAGAGTGCTGATTGGCTGCCTCCCTCATGATGTCAGCAAGAAGTCTCGCCTGAACCCATGACCAGGTTCACACCCTTAACAAATTAAGGAAAAGGTAACAGCCCGCTTGAAGTATAAGAGGAGCACCAAGACTGACAGCTGACCCAGTGCTCAGCTTTATGGAATTCATGTCTGTTGTGTCAGTCGCAAACAGAGTTGCCAGCTCCAGGTTGGGAAATACCTGGAGATTTGGTGGGTAGAGCCTGAGGAGGGCTGCGTTTGGGGAGGAGAGGGACTTCAATGGGGTATAATGCCATAGAGTCCCTCTTCCCAAGCAGCCATTTTCTCCTGGTGAGGTGATCTCTGTCACCTGGAGATTAGTTGTAATTCCAGGAGAGCTGTAGCCATCACCTGGAGGTTGGCAACCCTAGTTGCAAAGCTAGGAGGAATACAGGCTCACCTTGTAACTGAGTTATGACCCTTGATTTGCCTGCACCCCTAGCTTAACAATGTTGTTTCCATTGTTTGACGACTGAACAAGATAATCCACAATGCAACCCTATGCAGATTGTTCCCCAGAAACATTATAGGTAAAGAAAAAAGTGTGTGGGGGGAGGCAGAAGTACCTTCCCCCTGCATGCTAAAAACACATCTGATCCACAGTCCTCAAAATTTAGTTTGACGCTCTAACCACACTCCCTTCTCAAATAGGAATCTGTCTTAATAGCCCTGAACTACAGCCTGGTATAAATCATACAGCTTACTGGGTTCCTGGCTAATGACTTGATGTCTGGGGGGAGCTGTTGAATATTGTTGAATGTTGAATGTTGAATATTGCAAACATTAATATGCACTACATCATATGAAGGATTTAAAAAAAGCTTTCCCATTGCAGTGTGTGTGTGTGTGTGTCTGTCTGTCTGTCTGTCTGTCTCCCGGTCCTCTTGAAGCTAGAGAGGTTTCTTACCCCATGAGTCATCGCTAGCTTTCTAAAGGAAGTTGTGGAAGCCAGTACTTTGAACATAGTACATAGACACAATACATAGTTTCCATACCATCAGACAGTTTGGACTCAGAACTCTGTGGCCAGCGGATACTAAAAGCCACACCCTCTATGAATGTTATGCAAATATTCAAGATGCAATAGGCTAAAAAGATCCTATGAAATCATCACACAGTTCTCGAGATGGGTTACTTAGGTGCCAAATTAACAACTCAGCACACCAAATGCATCTGGTAACTGTTATAAAGGAACAAAAATGTCACGTGGAAACACACAAAAAGAATGTCATGTGGAAACGCGCAGTATGTGCACCAATTAAGCCACGTCTACCTCAGAGGTTTATTAGGACAATTAAGGTTGCAGTTATATGCATTTACGTGAGACTCAGCCCCACTGAATGAAACAGGGCTTGTTTCTAAATTCTCAGGTTTAGTAATATGCATGGATTTTTAAAATGATGACAATATTCCCACGAGTCTGTTTTGCATATTATTTCTGAAGGCTGAAGTTGCCAGAGATTTGATACTGTTAGTTAAGGAAAATCTGCAATTATTCCCACACACCCCCTCTAGTATATACTTCTCCCCCAGATTCTCTGTATGTTCAAAATTTCACATCTCTTGCCTGACACATGCCCAAAATAGATAGTTCCTCCTGTGGCGTAGGAGGATTTCCTTGAACATCCTGAAATTTTGGCTCCGATAGGCTTCATCCAGGATAATCCGAAACAAGCAGATTTTTAAAAAAAACAGAATCTTTATAGCATTTGGTTTCACTTTACGATCACGGTTGCTAGGAATACTAGTGCATTTATCGATTTAATGTTGACTGGAGTGCGACATTGTTTCCAACTTGGAACGGCTCTGCCACCCTGCCAGCACGCTTTGTGTGAGACATTTTGCTGTCAGAGTTGTTTGTGCCCCACCTTGTCAGAAGGCTAGGAATGATTTTCTTGTAGGGTGCCAGAAACAACCATGTGTCCAGTGGGCGGTGGTTTGTTAAAGCAACCCGGTGGGCGTATGAAAAGGTACTTCTGAAGCTTCCCTGGTGGTGTAACACAGAATTATACAAAGTATTTGCACATGAAGGGCAGAAACAGTGTTTTAGTGTTCATTCCAAGTACACTCAGGGCCTTTGCTCGGATCAGGCTCTCTTGGGAACATTCTAACAGTGCAGTCAGTTCTAGTTGCATCCTGCTGAGTCCGCTGACTTCTAGCTTCTCCACATGGAATTTTCGCTGAAGCTTGGCTTCTTGATTGCATTGGTCCTTCCCCCCTACCAGGGCTATTTTTGGGCAGGAACGCACAGGAACGGAGTTCCAGCTGGCTCCTGAGTTGGCCACACCCAGCAGAAACTCATTAGCATAATAGGCCACACCCAACAGCAGAAACTCATTAGGATAGGCTACATTAGGGGTATGTGGCCTAACATGCAAATTAATTCGTGCTACAAAACAAACAAGGTAAACAGAATAAGAAGCAAAAGGTGGGTGTGGCTGGGATGACCACTGTTTTGGTAACATGGGGGTGAGGCCTACTATGCTAATAAGCTGTGCTGTCAGTGGTTTGGCCTAATATGCTAATGCGTTTTTGCTGTTGGGTGTGGCCTATTATACTAATGAGTTTCTGCTGTGCTTTTTCTACAAAAAAAACCCTGCCCCCTACCTTATGCACAGTATGGTTTGCTGGTCATTGCCCTTTTTTTGAGATGTTTCCTGTGCTTTTCAACCTGGCTGATGGGGAAAACTCAGAAACAAACCTGGGAGAGCAGTAACCAGAAAATGATACCATTAGGGTGACCATATTCTGAAAAGTAAAAAAGAGAGGACATATTTCCCAACTGACAACTTCAAACAAGTGATCGCTTTGACAAATCTCATTTTGAATATCCCTACTGTTTGAGCTGTGATAATTGCCACTACCTAGGAATATACCTAACCTTCCAACCCAAAAGCCGGGTTACTGGCTAGGCGGGGTATAAATTGAAATAAATAAATAAATAAATAAATAAAAAGAGGACATTTTCATCAGTTTTTTTTAAAACAGCCCAAAAGAGGATGGACACCAAAAAAAGAGGACATGTCCTCTAAAAGGAGGAAATCTGGTAACCCTAGATACAGGGATGCCAGACCCCACCCCCACAGTGGGGGGCAGGGGTCCCCCTCTGCCAGGCCCCACCTCTCTACCGTAGATCAGCTGGCTGGTGGGAGGGAATTACCCCCAAAATGAAGGAGGAGCACCCAACATTTCAGTGATATGCCTACATGACTTCAACATGCCCCGGAAGTGACATGAGGATGTTGGGGCGATGCTCTGGTTTTTGGGCAAAAACTCTATGGTAGAAGCTAATTCTGCCATAGAGTTTTTGCCTCAAAACCAGAGTGTCACCCTGATGTCCCCAATGTGCCTACGTCACTTCCACGTCAGATTGGAAGTCACATAGGCAGTTGCTGAAACATGCAAAAAAAATTCCCATCTCTGGGTGAGCTGACCCTCATTCCTCGCTGGCTGCCCAGAGCAACCTGCCAACCCTACGTAGATACCATGAATAAGGGAGAGGAGAACCAATGCAGTTAAGAAGCTGAGCTGCAGTGTAAAGTCCATGCAGTGGATCCAGGAGTCAGTGAGTTTAGAAGGATGTAACTCTGTTTAGGTTTACACTGCAAGTCAATTCTCTGGATGTCCGTCTTTCAGTAAAAGGAAAAGTAAACCTCCTCTCCTTTTCACTTATCAAGATACAAGGGAACCCTGCAGAGTATTGTTAGATTTCATGTTCCCCTTGAGGAAAAAATAGTATGTTTTTGTGTAACCCACTGGGACAACTGTGTTACTAATCAAGTCATTTGTGACCACTGATTTTTTTTACCTTTAAAAAGATTACCGGCAGAATCCAACACTGAAGTCAAGGACGCTTTGACCGGTTATCATCAAATGCCACTTATTGACTAATGGGATTCACAGCTCTTAGCAATGTGCTCTTTTCCTCAGTTTTGTGTCAACAGACTGGTAGATGGTCACCCTCTTTGTTTCCCACCCACAGACTAAACCCTGAGCCACCCACCCACCTGCTGCTTTTCAGTCACAGGCTTTCAAAGCTGCTTTTTTTTTTAGGGAAATGTTGGCGAAAAAAGTCTTAGAACTCTATGCCATATTTCTCCTGACCTTCGCCTATGTCAGCGACCGTGCAGAAGTCGTCGGTCTCATGATCCAAAAGACACTGAGATAGTTTCAGAATTTTCTGGATGGTCGCATCAGCAAGACGGAGGCCCATCAATAGGCTCCTCCTGGCCCCCACGGGCTTGGTGTTCTGGCTTGGGCAGCTGGGTCATAAGTGGACTACAGACTTCTCAGGAGAAGGGATTTGCACTGTAGCTGGCAGCTGGATCTGCCCTTCCAAGTAGCATGGATGTCAAAGTAGGGTTGCCTCCGACTGATCACTTCTTTTCTTTTTTTCCCCTTTTAATTTTTATTTTATTTTCATTAGCTTTCAACAATGTGCATTAAGTACACACAAACATTCCAAAAAAATGCATTAAAAGATAAGGTGGAAATAAGGATTAGAAGGAACTACAGCCGTGTACTGTTAACACCGGGAACCAGATCTCCATGAACTTAGACTGGTAATTACCTGAGTTCAGTTGAGCTAAATTATCCAGAAATTCCCCCATTATAAATTGCTCCCAAATCTTTTCTTACCAACTGAACCAACAATCTGGTTGAAGACTGATCATTGCTGTTGCCCGCCAAGCAGTGGCAGGAATCTTTTTTTTTTCAAAACACCGCTGTCCTCCAAACCAGTATGTCTGCACCAGTTGTCCTCTGCACCAAGTGCACCTGGAAGTGACAATGAGTATCTCTGGGAATCTCCAGAAATTCAATGGTTTTGCCATAGATCAGTTCATGCACAGTACTGCAAAAACCCAATGCGAACCAGTTTGGCAGGGCTTCTTGGCTGTTCAGCACAAACCAGACCAGGCCCATAGCTACAGTGGGGCATTTTAGGGCCTGGCCCCCTGACTTCCTATCATGGCCCAGCCCCCCCCCCCCCGCTCTCTGGCAAACTCCCCCTGCACCACAGGGCCTCTGGTTCTCCTTGTCTTCCTCCTTTCTCTGGGCCAGTCCCTGCTCCCCATCCCCACCTCCGTGACTCGGCATGACCCCATCCCACCTTGGAGGCTGGGGAGGGGCCTGGGGGCTCGGAGCTGCAGAGAGAGAGAGAGAGAGAAAGAAGCTGGGCCAGTGCTCTTTTTATATTCCCTGGCCCGCTATGGTCCAGGAAGTGGCAGTCTGACTGAGCCCCCCTCCCCACAGCCTAGTCCCCTCAGCCGCCAGCTGACTCCTCCCTTCCCAAGCTGAGGGGAAACGGTGGTTTCTCTTCCCACCCCCACCCCCGCCCCCACCCTCATCCTAGCAGCAACCTCTGGAGCAACCTCTTTTAATCAAATTAGCCAGTGCCCCTGTGCCCCCCGAGGAATTAAAATGACCCCCCCCCCGACTTGGAAATTCCTAGCTACGGGCCCTAGCACGGTAAGTTTGACTATTGAATTAGGGAGGTCTGCAGCTGGAAGAAATCGGTAGAAATTATTAGTTTAGCCTTGGTGGAGTTTACATTCACAGGGCGGGCCCTGATTGTCCTGTGAAAGCTGTGATTGTAACTTTGAATGAGCAGCGGCAACACATCGATATATCTGAATGTGTTGTTGGCGATAAAATACCTCCACATTTTGGTTTTTAAAGTACGATTGAAGCGCTCCACAATGGCAGCTTTGACTTCATTTTGGGTGAAAAAGTGGTGAACTCCGTGCTGTTTTAACACGTTGCTTACAGTCTGGTTTAGAAACTCTTTACCAAGATCAGTCTGAAGCTTGGCGGGTATTCTGCCTTGACTGAAGATATCCTTAAAGGCTTCTGACACCCTCCTCCCTGTCTTGTCTTTTAAGACTGTGGCCCAGGCATATTTAGATAGTATGTCTGTACCACTTCAGATTGCAGGTGGAGGGATTCCACTTTTGAAAGAAAAAAAACATACTGGTTGAAAACAAGCATGGTGAGGACAAAGGTTTGAGTCTAGTCCTCGGCTTGTTCTGTTAAATTTCTACTTGCAGGGAAAACTGACCACTTTATCTGGCTGTACATTCCAGTTCCATTCAGTTTGTTTCAGGGCGTTGACTTCCTTCTAATTCTTTGAGATAATGAAAATGAGAAGCACAGGAAGAAATGGACTCTTCCACTGGAAATTTAGGGAAACTGGTCTGGAAGGATAGCTGCAGGATTTAACATAATGTGTGTTAAATTCAGACTCATACTATGTTGCTCTGACTCTGTATTCAGGCATTATTTCTTCATGCTACCAAGCAAAAGGTGGGATTATTTTAGCCTCTCCTTCCTCTAAGGAGCTCAAGGCAGCATACATTAGTCTCTGCTCTGCTGAGTGTAAAGTCTGTGTAGTGTAGTGGTTAGAGCAGGGGGGATCCCCAGCTTGGTCCCTGTGGGCTCCATGGTGCCCACCAACAGTTTTCTTGGCTCCCACACATGTTCGTAGAAAGTGGGCAAGGCTGGGTGGGGCTTTTGCCTGGCAAGGCTTCAGAACAGGCCACTGGCCATTTGATTAGCTGTGCAGATTTTTAAAAACATTGCTTTGACAGCAACTGCCACCACAGCACAAGGATCTTTCCTGCACAACTGAAGGTGAGCGACAGCAGTCATTTTGTGCTGGCTCCACCCATCACACTGTGTCAGAATTCTAAAGGTGCCCGCAGGTTCAAGTAGGGTTGCCAGGTCCCCGTGTCGCAGGGGGATTTGGGTGGCGTTCCAGGGGTGGGCGGGGACATCACACAATGTCCCTGGTGTGGTGACATCACCCAGACGTGACATCACTGCATCAGGGTCGTCGCACATGGATGCTCTGGTATTTGGGTGAAACTCTATGGTGTTTTTTGCCCTCAAACCATAGAGTTTGCCCAAACACCAGAGCGTCCCCCACACTACATCCCTGATGCAATGATGTCACTTCCAGGTGATGTCATTGCGACAGGGACATCACACAGCGACGTTCCTGTTTAGGGGTGGGGCTCCCCCCACCAGCCAGCTGGTCCGCAGCGGAGAGAAGCCCCTGAAACCGGGGGATCCCTCACCCAGACCTGGAGACTGGCAGTCCTAGGCTCAAGAAGATTGAGGACTCCTGGGCAACGCTACCACTAAGCTGTTAAGTCCTGTGAGCAAAAATTCTACTTTGTGAGCTACTGGCAGTGAAGTTGTGAGCAGGCGATTTTGCTACTGCATAAATTTGTTTGCTCTGAAGCCATCCTTCCTGAGCTCAGACAAAAATGTGTGAACCAGAGGCTAAAAAGCTGGGAGCTAGCTCACACTAACTCAGCTTAGAGGGAACACTGCTCCTGGGCTAGAGTGTTGAACTAGGATCAGGGAAATTGCCACAAAGCTGTCTTGGGCCAGTCATTTTCTCTTAGGCTGAGCTAAGGATTGTCATAAGGTAAAATGTAGAAAGGAGAATAATTGGTGTTGCCCTGAGATCCTTGGAGGAACATAGTATACAAGAAGAAGAAGAGGAAGAGGAGGAGACGATTGGATTTATACTCCGTCCTTCACTACCCAAGGGAATCTCAGGGCAGCTTACAAACTCCTTTCCCTTCCCCTCCCCACGACAGAGACCCCGTGAAGTAGGTGGGGCTAAGAGAGCTCTGAGACAACTGTCCTTGAGAGAACAGCTGGTACAGAGCTATGGCTTGCCCAAGGTCATCCAGCAGGTGCAAGTGGAGGAGTGGGGAATCAAACCCGGTTCTCCCAGATTAGAGTCTGCACACTTAACCACTACACCAAACTGGCTCTCACTAGATAGATCCTGCAGGTCAGTAGGCCTCCCAATGAATTCAACATGGCACTGATCTTCAGAAAGATACCCCAAGTTCAGAGACTATCCTAACCAGGCCCATAGCCAGGGTTTTTTTTAGTTTGGGGGACCTTTTACAAAGTTAGGGGGCACTGAAATTCGTGTGTGGCCCCCCGCTTCTCCCCAAAGCATTTAAAATGTCCCTTTTGTGCAGGTGCGTAGGGGAACTCCCCCCACTTCTCCCTCAAAGCATTTAAAGTTTAATTCATGGCTTTGAGTGCAGGTGTGCGCTGCCTCCCCCTTGCTTCTCCCCAAAAGTCATGGGGCCTTGGGAAGAAGCGGGGGGGGGGGGGGAGTGGGAGGCCCAACCATAGTTGTGGGCCTGGTCCTAACCAATGCTCCCTCTAAGCTGTAGACTCCTGTGAGCAAAAATTCTACTTTGTGAGCTACTGTCATTAAAGCTGTGAGTGAGCAATTTGGCTCCTGCATCAATTAGTTTGCTCTGGGGCCATCCTTCCTGAGCCAAGACAAAAAGGTGTGAGCCGGAGGCTAAAAAACTGTGAGCTAGCTCACACTAACTCAGCTTAGAGGGAACACTGGTCCTAACCACCCTTTTACATGTCTGTAGAGAAGACACAAATTCCAAGTGTGGAGATAGCTTCATCCAGGTAGCTCCAGGGGATATTTTTCCTCCTCCAATCTTCTTTCCTCAGATATCATTGGTATTCTTTCAACCAATAATAGGTGCAACATTTTCAAAACCATATGTGTGGGTTGTTGTTTTTTTTAAAAGAAAACTATTTAGCGTTCTCTTTTAAAAATTGCTCCAATACAGGAAACTATTACCCATAAATGATACAGAAGGAGAATGACAGTATTTTATTTCTGGTGCTGAGACTGAATAGGTCTCCTGCTATATTCTGGCGGTTCGAACGGTAGAGAAATAAGAGCTCTAAAACAAATTACCAGCAAGCTGTCTGAAATGGACAATCCCTTGGAGCAACTTCTGCTTGTCTGATGATTGGAACCCTGCGGACTGCCTATTTTCTAGTCGATAACAGCTACCACGTTGGATTGATAGCCATCGCTCTCTGTGATGTTCGTATCTATGAGGCCAAAGAGTCTTCATTCTGTCTCACTTCGCCTGCAAGCTGTTTTCCATTTGGCACCAGGGATCGTCATTGTCAATTAGCTTGATGTTAAAACGGCTGCAGGGCCCCCCCCCGGTCTGTAGCCACAGTAAAGGAACCAGATTATATTGTAATAAATACCATTTGTAGGAATGCAACTTAGAGGGCTTATCTTATAGCGGTTGCTGACAATTCATGTATGCATGCAACAGTCTAGGTGATCTTCGTCTGGTTTTCAAATTTTTAAAGGAAAGGAGTGACAGGTTTAAACTGCTCTTTGGGTAAGGTTTCTGGTTACCGGATCTAGACTGGCTGTATATTCCAGTTATTACGTCAGAAATACCCACATAAAGACTAGGCTGAAAATTACAAAACTCCTCTGGAGACAAGCAATGGACGCTATAATGGATCCAAGGCAGCCACTAAAGGAGAGGGAAAAGCTAAGCAGAGATAAGCAAAGGGGGGTGGACAAAGATTATCAGTGGTTCCGGCTTCCCTCAGAGTTAGCCTATACAATACCCTCTAGCTTTCTCTGCTTGTGTTTGGGAGTGCCTCGAAATCCTTCAATCAACTTTTCAGAACATTTCACTCTCACAAAAGGGATGGTTCTTAACACCAACCATGGCTGCTATCATCAGGACAGCTGGCTGCTTGTATATAGGGTACAAGGGCTGGCAGGGACAATCCCATAAGCTAGTGGTCCCCAGGGTGCTGCCCATGGGTGCCATGATGCCAGCCAAGGTCTTTCCTGGTACTTTCTTGCCTCCTGCCCAAAATAAAGGGCCAGTGTTTGCTTTCTGCTACCGAATTGGGACAGCAGGCCTCACCTTTGGATCTGCAAGGAGTGCCTATTTGGAAACATCTGCCCTCATCACAGGAGGATGCTTGGCTTGGATCCTCCCACATTCTGTGATTGCCCCTACCCGCGTTGTGATTGGTCTCAGCTACAGCGGCTGCCATTTTGTGGAGGTGCCCATTACACTTCCTCAAAATTCCCAACATGCCCACATGCTGAATCTCTGGCCAAGACTCTCATAAAAAGGGGGACTTTAATTCAGAACAATACAACATATTTGACACAAGACTGCTGCTGAAAAACAGCACAACTACAAAGAAGAAGAAGAAGAGGAGGAGGAGGAGGGGGAGATTGGATTTATACACCACTGTTCACTACCCGAAGGAGTCTCAGAGCAGCTTACAAACTCCTTTCCCTTCCCCTCCCCACAACACACACCCTGTGAGGTAGATGGGGCTGAGAGAGCTCTGACAGAAACTGCTCTTTCAAGAACAGCTCTGATAGAACTATGGCTTGCCCAAGGTCATCCAGCAGCTGCAAGTGGAAGAGTGCAGAATCAAACCTGGTTCTCCCAGATTAGAGTCCACACACCAGAATGGCTAGTCAAATCTCTCCTATTTTCCTTTCCTTTATTAACAACAAGCTTCATTGACCTGAGGTCTTGAGCCAAGTTTTCCTGTTTTAAACATTGCAACATCTTTCTAGTTAGTTTGGGACAAAACACTCCTCTCCAGTTTGCTTTGCATAGATGCTTCCCTGTGTTACCTCAAACCCAAATGTTGTGGTCCTGAGGTCTGCTTCCCCCTCCTCCCCCAGGTGCACTGACCTGGGTTGAAGAAATGCAAGAAATCGGGATGCAGGGGAACGAAGAGGGCTGCATATTATCTGGTCATGCTAGTTGGGAGTTCTTTGGGAGCAAGCCTAGAAAAAATCCCGAGACACTTTTTTACCCCCAAGATTGGCACTCAGAGGTGATCAGACCAATTAGGAACCTCCAGTAATTTCATCAGTGTGCACTTTGCCACAAAAGACTCTCCCTCTTGTTTAGCACTCGGGCCAAACCTCCTTAACATGTTCATTGCCTCAGCCAGATGCTGTGCCAGTACCAGCAAACTTCAAGCCTTCCCCCCCGCCCCAGTCTTGTCTAGTTTGAATGAACTCCTGAGCCCCAAATCCAACACCCCTCCTCCTGTTCTGCTGGGAGATACTTGGCCTCTCCCCCTCATTTTATTTCCAAGCCCACAAAGAAAACACTCTTCCCCGCCCCATGCTGTTCTTGATTGCCCTATACATGGAGACAGAATCTTTCCATATACTGTGATTTTGACCTCTTATAAAACTACTCAGATCTTGAAAGTTACTAAAGCCCCCACCTTCCAACCAATGAGACATCCTACTTCAGCTGTCTAAGCACCTGAAACTCCTTAGTCTGTGATGGAGTATCCGCTAGATCTCTGAATCAGTCTTCCTCACTCTTTCTCCTGCCTTTGACCACCCCCTCCTCTTCTGCCCAAATGAGGTAATTTATTCATGCTCTCTGTGCTTAGAATCACTCTCTCATCCATAGCTAATTCCCCCTCCTCACCATAATGCCTCGCACAATTTGCCTTTAATAAACTTTAAAAAAAAATTCATTCCATTTGGCCTTTCTGTATCCCCCCCTTCTTTCTTGCAAGTCTTAGTACTGCATCACCTAATGAAGGATCATTATCACTGGCATGTAGGTCATTGGTTTAATTGATGTTTTAGGGAAACACACAAGAGAACTGCTTTAGCCAATATTAATATCCAAGCCAGCAATATTCCAGTCAAAAGGAGGGGAGAGGCAGCAGAGTTTCTTCACAGTTTTGGGAATGTAGGCTGTGTTCAAGGAGTAAGAATATATTCGTACACACATATCTGTGCCCGACTATCTCCGTGTATTATTTTTTATCCCCCTTTTCCTCCTTTGAAGGGTGGACTCTATGGCATTGTATCATGCTGAGGCCCCTCCCCCCATCAAACCGCACCCTCTCCTGGCTCCACCCCCAAAGTCTCCAGGTATTTTCCAACCCAGACCTGGCAACCCTATGGAGGACCCAGGCAGAATAACAAACAACTTTATTAACGAGGTCCAATAACAACTGGTTTCCAAATAATTTGTAGAATAATGAGAACAATAAAGGTAGATAAGCAAACAAATAAAAGAACCCTAATGTGTCTATCTAGACTGTCTCTTGGTGATTGGCTTCAAGCTGACTCACCCCTTCCTGGATGAGGGGTCCCTCTATCTGCAACAGCCTTTCCCCAATGCTGCTCCCTAGGAGTGAACCATCTCCCATTTTAAGTGAAGCCTTTTATCCCTTCTTCCCAGGCACCACCCCCAACTCCTCTACTGGTGTAAGTTTTCCCTCCAAATCTCATTAACCAATCATAGGGTCCAGAGGGTGGCCTAGGAACTGTAGGCCTGGTAGTTATACTAATACAGGCTTTCCCAGAACCACTAGGCCCCGCTAGCAAGCCCAGGCTCGTAATATAGCCAATGAACTTCATGGAAGAATGGGGATCTGTACTTGGCACTTCAACCATCTCCACACAAAAACAAAATGTCCTTTATGAGGAAAACAAAGATTGGCATGGTCCAGAGAAGACCTGTGGAAGGGAGTTGTACTGGAGGCAACCAGCCTAGCTTAGCCTTGCTTCCTTTCTCCTCAGTGTCCACTTTGCCCATAGCCTGTTCCTGCCCGCACATCCTTCCTCCTCCTCTCTGTCAGAATGGGTGGGATGGCTTGTTTCTCATCTCTCAACCCTGCCAGCACATTCATGAGCAACTCTTTCACTCAAATAGTCCGTGTTCACTGAAGGACGAATAATAGTGGGGGTCAGTGGCTTCCTTTCCTTGGAAGACATGACTGGCAGAGAAGAAGGTGGGAAGAAAGGGTGCTAACTGCACATCAGCAGCACATCAGCAGCACATCAGCAGCACATCATAGCCCAGGTTAGCCCAATCTTGTCAGATCACAGAAGCTAAGCAGGGTCGGCCCTGGTTAGTATTTGGATGGGAAACCAGCAAGCAGTTCCAGGGCTACGATGCAGAGGCAGGCAATGGCAAACCACCTCTGAATGTTTCTTGTCTAGAAAACCCCACACGATCGCCATAAGTCAGTGACTTGATGGCAAAAAAAAAGTGAGTATGAAAATTGAGGCATTTTCATCTGACTACATACTCATTTGACACCTGCAGTACAAGAGCAGAAAACTGGGACCAGAGGCATCTAGGGGCTGACTCTTTACCCCACTTACTTATCTGTGTTTTTTGCTCAGGATACTGTGGTGAGGTGCAGTTACCATGATGCTATTACTCAGATGCATTCACTAATCATCTTTGGGCTGCCTCAGAGTGGTAGAAACGAAGGGACAAGGCTGTTTAAAGCCTGGATCATGCCCAGGTTGCTTTAAGCTCTAAAACCAGCCTTGACTTTTCTAAATGTGAATACATGAAGCTACCTTATACTGAATCAGACCACTGGTCCATCAAGGTCAGTATTGTCTACTCAGACTGGAAGTAGCTCTCCAGTGTCTCAGGTGGAGGTCTTTCACATCACCTACCATCTGATCCTTTTGTTTTAGCTGGAGATGCCGGGGATTGAACCCGGGACCTTCTGCATGCATGCCAAGCAGACGCTCTGCCACTGAGCCACAGCCCCCTGAAGAGTTCCACTCTTGATTTCATGGCATTCATTGCGCTTTAGTGGGCTTTCCTATAGCATCCTGAGGCATGTCTTGTTGAGCGATGCTGTATTCAATAGCATGCTATTTCCTACACTTACTGCCAACAAATGTTTGGAAGGAGACCAACCCTAGTAAGGTAATGGGATACTTGACCGTTCCTAGACCCTCAGGATTTGTGCACACGGACCATTGACTGTAACGTTGATTGAGCTTTCTCCCATATGGTGGTTTCTAATTTATCTTGTCAAGGCTTATATAGGATTACAGCTACCTTACGAAGGTATACAACTGTTGCCTGTAGGTACAGCGACCAAGGGGTCACATTAAATCACATTAAGCCAGTCTCTATTTCTCAGCCTAATCTAGGGATGCCAGCCTCCAGGTGGGACCTGGGGATCCCCCAGAGTTACAGCTTCTCTCCAGACTACAGAGATCAGTTCCCCTGCAGAAAATGGATACTTTGGAAGGTGGACTCTCAGGCATGGTACCCCACTGAGGTCCCTGTCCTCCCCAGGTTCCATCCCCAAATCTCCAGGAGTTTCCCAATCTTGATCTGGCAACCTTCCCCCCACCCCACCCCACCACTGGCCGGGGGGGACGGGACTGGGCAACTCTAGCTTAATCTATCTCACAGGATTGTTGCGTTGGCAAAATGGCAGAGGAGAGAAACAACAAGAATACAATCTTGAGGTCCTTTAAAGAAGAAGAAGAAGAGATTGGATTTATACCCCACCCTTCACTACCCAAGGGAGTCTCAGAGCGGCTTACAAACTCCTTTTCCCTTCCCCTCCCCACAACAGACACCCTGTGAGGTAGGTGGGGCTGAGAGAGCTCTGAGACAACTGTCCTTGAGAGAACAGCTGGTGCAGAGCTATGGCTTGCCCAAGGTCATCCAGCAGCTGCAAGTGGAGGAGTGGGGAATCAAACCCAGTTCTCCCAGATTAGAGTCCGTGCACTTAACCACTACACCAAACTGGCAGGATAAAAGTGGGGTAGACGGACACAGAGACAGAAGCCCCAAGTATTATCCAGTGAAATCAGCATTGGTTGAAGCCAGTTTAAGAGGAAGTGTGCAGCCAGCTCAAATGGGTCGAGGACAGCCACCTTGGACTGCTTTCACTTCTACACCCACCAAGGCAGTCAATACAGCCTAACAGAGATTTAATTGGCGGGACTGTTTTCAAAGGCCTCGAGAAAAATCAGCATTCCTTATGTTTGTCTGTGCACATTCAAAGAGGCCAAGGACACAGTGTGCTGTGTGAGAAAATTAGGACACCTCTGGAGCTCTTGGCCCCCTCCAAAGCCCCCCAAATGTTATTTTCCCACATTGCTGCTATTTCTCACTCCGTGATTCTGTACTCCACAGCGCTGTGTGGCATGCTGGGATCTCTTCAGAAAACACAATGCCTACTTGAAATGTAGAAATTTTAAAACAAAATCGTTCTTAAAAACTGAGATGTCATTTGAGGGTTTGGGGGGGGTCAGTGACTCATAGAAGGAGAGACTAATGCTTCTGCGATTCAGTTGCTGGGGGCGTTTTCAGTGTGTGTTTTTCCCCTCGGGCTATGGTGATTTATTATATTAAAAATCTGTGTGAACCAAAGGTGAAAGTGAAGAGCCTCTCTGATGGCAAAGCAGCACTGTCTCTCTCTCTTGAGTCTTCCGGAGGACGGCTTGAAAGGTTCTTCTCTCTTTTCTGTTTGTTTTCCTGCTTCCCTTCCAGGAAGCATAAGTTGAAATTAAATGCGGACACCCTGTTTATTCAATGCCTGCACTTACTTCATAGATCACCGCTCGGAAGCTGTTAGCATTCTCTCTTCCTCCGGCAGCCCAGAGCATTGATTAAACTGAAAGATGTACTTGGGTCAGAGCACAGTCTGTTAAGTATAAATGCTTGTGAACTTTCATGTTCCTTTTCTGCAGCATCTGTAGCAGAAGTTGCTCTCTCAGCAGTCCTTCTGGAGACACTGCAGGGTGCGTCTGGGCTGATCAAGATCGGCCATACTGAGGTACACACGTGAAGCTGCCGTATACTGAATCAACCCCTTGGTCCATCAAGGCCAGTGTCGTCCACTTAGACTGGCAGTTGCTCTCCACGGTCTCAGGCAGAGGTCTTTCATAACACCTATTACATGGTCCTTTCAAGTGGAGATGCCAGAGATTGAACCTGGAGCTTTCTGCATATTGAGCAGATGCTCTACCACTGAGCCACGCCCCCTCCCTAGAAGGACAGGGTTTGCCTTGTGACAGGTCACCTCATGTTGCCTTCCAATGCTGTGATTCAATGAAACCCTTGAATGGGACATTGTGACCTATCTGTGGCAGAATCTGTTATCTTTCCATACCTATCATTTGATGATGTGTAATTTTTTTAAAAATGTCTTGTGTTTTTTATTTCCTCTCCCCTCCATATTCTGAGTTCCCTTCCCCCTACCCAGAAAAAAAAGGGACTGGTAGTCCAGAATTGGGATCCATAATAATATAGGAAAATTGCCATCTTGAATCTTTCTTATCTACACTGAGATTTTTACTGATGTTGTGTGTAAATGTAAATGTTTTGTGTTTTATATTTTATGACACTGTGTCTTGTACATCACCCAGAGTCCAGTGTGAGCCGGGATAGGGCGATGAATAAATCTAATAAATAATGATGATGATATAGATATAGATATTTACACCCCACTTTTCTCCCGACAGGCACTCAAAGTGGTTTACATCATTCTCCTTTCCTCCATTTTATCTTAACAACCAGCCTGTGAAGTTGCTTAGGCTGAGAGAGATTGTTTGATCCGAGGTCACCCAGTCAACTTCCATAGCGGAGTGGGAATTCACAGCTAGGCCTCCCACATCCTAGTCTAAGGCCGCGGTCACACGGCCCTTTAAAGGGGGAGGAACTGCTGTTTCCTCCCACATTTAAAGGGACCATTCAGACGGCTGGGACAACTCCACGCTGAAGTGGGCTGAATCGCGAGTTCCTCCCGCGTTTTCCGACCCTTAGGAAAATCAAATATTTTCCCGGAGGTCGCGCGAGGAACCCACGATTGAGCCAATCTGGACAGCCCTCTCTTACAATGATTGTGAGAGAGGGCTGTCTGATTGTCCCTCCTGGTTTTTTTTTTCCTTTTCCCCACTCAAGCTCCCAAGTGCAAAAGGGGGGAACTGCCCCATGCTCCACTCCGGGCCCCGCCGGCCGCTGCCGCCTGCCCCCCCGCTTCTCCCCAAACTTACCAGGTGGTAACCGGTGGGGCTCGGGGCCCAGAGCGCGGGGCGAGCCAGCCAGCCAGGACAGGTCCGCCAGCGGTGGCTGGCAGCGGCAGCTGGTGGCAGAGGGGAGTGTAGAGCGCTCTCCTGTGAGCAGGAAGGGTGCCTCCTCCCACCGCCCCTGCCGCCGCCAGGATTGGGATGTATGAACATCCCAACCCGAAAGAAAAAAACCCGGATAAAGTCCCATGTGACCATGGTCTTTCACTCCCTACAGAACACACTGGGTCTCACAAAACCAAAAGGTGTCATTGAAAGGTGGAAGTACAGTCCCCACAATGGTCTTTTTGTTTTAGTAAGAAGGGAAGACCACGAAGGGTAGAAGCCAAGAACAAAGATGTACTCCTATGGGTATATACTCCTATGCATACAGTGATCGCCAGGGTGGTTGTAGTCGTTAGAGTATCAGACTAGTATCTGGGAGCCCCAGGTTTGAATGCCCATGATGCCACGGAGGCTTGCTCAGTGACCTTGGGCCAGCCACTCCTGGTTAGCCTAACCAACATCACAAGGTTGCTGTAAGAATAAAATGGCAGAGAGGGAAACAGTTCCTTGGGTTCCCCAATGGGAGAAAGGTGGAGCATAAATTATTTTTATATTATAGTTGTTGTTGTTGTTGTTACTTTGATTTCTATACCACCCTCCCCCCAGTGAGGCTTAGGGTGGTTTACAACAATTTATAAATATAATTCAATAAATACAAATTGTGTGTGTTTGTGCACGTGCAGATTAAAATTTAAAAACAATAAACCAACAGTAAACACAGCTAATCAGATGGCACTAGACATTATACATCCTTCCCTAAGGGAGGAGATGGGGCTTGATGGTAGATAGTTGCTGTCCTCAACCATAGGCCTGGCAGAACGTCTCCATCTTACAGAACTGTTTTAGCTCCCACAGGGCACAGATGTCATTAGGCAGAGAGTTCCACCCGGCTGGTGCCAGGGCCGAAAAAGCCCTGGTTCTAGTTGAGGACAGACAGATATCCTTCAGGCTGGGGATCACTAGGAGGTTCTTATCTCCCGAGCGTAATGCTCTTTGGGGGAGTATACTGGAGAGGCGGTCCCTTAGATACGCTGGAAGTCAGTAAATAAAATACATTGTTATTCCACCATGATTAAACATACACTGGGCTTCTAATACAGAAGAGCTGGATGAAGAAGACTCTCTGATACAGATGAACTAGGCAAACCAACACTACATCAAATAGAAGCAAGGCAACCTACAGTACACACGTCCTAGACAGAGGTCCACAAATGTTAGTTTAGTTGAGAAGCCAGGCATTTTTTTCCCAGTTCCTTCTTCCACATTCAGAGAACTCTGGAAGGGCCAGAATCTTTTCTCTTGTTTTGCATCGGACTTTGGAAAAGATCAGAAGCAGCATACATGTCCCCTTCCGCAACGCCTGATTCAAAGAGGTCATCTCTCTCTATTTGAGACTCCCACCATCACCAAGTAGTTAGAATCTACCCCTTGGGGGTGGTCCCTGACCTGGATATTTTAGGCTAGCCTAATTTCATCAGATTTTGGAAGTTAAACAAAGTTGGCCCTGATTAGTGCTTGGACGGGAGACCACCAAGAAAGTCTAGGACTGCTACGCAGAGTCAGGCATAGCAAACCACCTCTGTTCATCTCTTGCCTTGAAAACCCCAAGGGGGCGCCATAAGTTGGCTGCAAACTGACAGTATTTTCCACTACCACCTGGGGGCACAGGAGAGGAGGGACAGGCCAGCACTAGGACAAACCTAGTGGCAAAACAAATGTTGTTCTACATTCCTGTCTCCTTTTACCACTTTGCCTACTGACCTTGGTTTTGCAGTACGCACTCAGGAATGAAGACATGAGTATCTCACCAAACTGTCCTGTGTCCGTCCCACCTTCTGACTGTGTCTATTGATCTTGCTGCTTAAGTAAGTAATATAGCCATTTTTACTACACTGTAAGTTAAAAAAATGATTATTCACATTCAGTTTTCTTTTTTCTGCAGCTTTCCTTTTTTTGGTCCAGTATTAACTTATTGGTTATTTTATTGTAATATGTAATATTGTAACATGTGTCAAAAGGCTGAGCACCAAAGAATAGATGCTTTTGAATTATGGTACTGGAGAAGACTCCTTGGAGTGCAAGGAGATCAAATCAGTCAATCCTAAATCAAATCAACCCTGACTGTTCCCTGGAAGGCCAGATCCTGAAGCTGAAGCTCAAATACTTTGGCCACCAAATGTGAAAGGAGCACTCACTGGAGAAGACCCCCCGATGCTGGGAAAGATTGAAGGTAATAGAAGAAGGGGACGGCAAAGGATGAGATGGTCAGACAGTGTTATTGATGCAACAAACATGAAATTAAGCAAGCTGCGGAACACAACGGAAGACAGGAGGGCCTGGCGTGATGTGGTTCGTGGGGTCGCAAAGGGTCGGACTCGACTGTGCGACTGAACAACAAATGTGTACCTTAAACTGTTTGACTTCTGAAGAAGTCCCCCAATAGGGCAGAAATGTGTCAGGTCACTTGCACTTTGTAACAAGGCTTTCATTGGGCCTTTATTTGTCTTTAACTGTCTTTCTAATAAATACATGTGTTTTTGCATAGTATAAGTTTACTGTAGGTTTTTAATATTGGCCCTTTATCAGACTTCTTTCTTACCCTTGTGGTTCTTGATGCCAGTTTTTGGGTCCAGTTTGTTTTCTCCTCCCTGGGTCTTTCCGTCCCACCTTCACAATGCACCTGACCTACCCCAAACTCCTTGGTCCAGTGCCATCAAGCATTGTCTTTGTAAAAATGTTTTGTGCAGAGAAGTAGATGAATCTTTCTCTATAACTTCTGAGACATCAATGTCAAGTCACCCTTGAATACCTGGAGCGTTTGCCTAGCTGCAGTTAGATTAGAAACTTCACAGAGATTTAGAAATCTGAAAAGGTTACCGTCTTGGATTTGTAATGTAAAAAGTTGCTGGAACTTTACAGCAGTCTAGGGATTGGTTCATGCGCATGCTACCTCCTCCAGTGTGTAGGTCATGGGATGAAGCAGACATCTGGTTGCCTCTGGCAGGATCCTTCTGCTGATTTCCCCTGTGTATTTTTTATCAGAAAAACCTAAAGCATGTTAGGAAAAAAATTTCAAATGTTAAAGGAGAGCTTCAGAAGGAGTCTGCCAGAAGTACGCAGATAGTTGCCGTATGCCACAAGCTATGAACCAGCATGGTCTAATCCGTGCGGGAGCCAATGCCCGAGGAGATGCCTACTGTTCAGATAATATAAATATTTTTAAAAATAAACTGAGAGCAGCAGAAGGACCCCAGCAGAACCAACCAGCTCTCTGCTCACCTTGTAAGCATGTGCGAACATTTCACCCACTGTTTCTTCGGCACTGTAAGGATGATCATGGCCCTTCTTTGGTGTAGTGGTTAAGAGTGGCGGACTCTAATCTGGAGAACTGGGTGAGATTCCCCACTCCTTCCCATGAAGCCAGCTGAGTGATCCTGGGTCAGTTACAGTTCTCTCAGAACTCTCTCAGCCCCACCTACCT
The DNA here is from genome assembly GCA_029233225.1 of Lepidodactylus listeri. Taxonomy (NCBI): domain Eukaryota; kingdom Metazoa; phylum Chordata; class Lepidosauria; order Squamata; family Gekkonidae; genus Lepidodactylus; species Lepidodactylus listeri. Next base: position 20,921,446 of record JARCFY010000016.1, read on the forward strand.
CACAAGGTGTCTGTTGTAGGGAGAGGAGGAGGAGGAAGAAGAAGAAGAGGAGGAGGAGGAGTAGATTGAATTTATACCCCACCCTTCACTACCCAAAGGAGTCTCAGAGTGGCTTACAATCTCCTTTCCCTTCCCCTCCCCACAACAGGTACCCTGTGAGGTAGGTGGGGCTAAGGGACCTCTTTAGAGAACTGCTCGTGAGAGAACAGCTCTGAGAGAACTTGTGACTGACCCAAGGAAGGGAAGGCCATTGTAAACCACTCTGAGGCTCCTTCAGGTAGTGAAGAGCAGGGTATAAAATCAACTCCTCCTCCTCCTCCTCCTCTTCTTCTTCTTTTCTTCTTCTTCTTCTTCCATGAAAGCCTTCTTATCAGCCCATGGCCATTGGCCGACAGCATCCCTCAAAGTTCCATCTGGGCTCCCATACTTTTGAACAGGTACATTAAACTGCTGGGACAGACTATCCAGGGATTTGGGTGAGTATGCATCGGTATGCAGATGACACTCAGTCTCTCCTTTCCATCAAAATCTAGGGAAGCTGTGGGCAAACTTCACCAGTACCTGAAGGTGGTCAGGGCCTGGATGAATGTGAACAAGTTGAAATGAAAGTGGAAGCGCTGTGAGTTGGGAGTGAAGTGGATCTTGGAATAGGTGTTCAACTTGCACTGGATGCAGCAGGATTCCACTGGAAGGGGCAAGTCTTTCAGTTTGGACATTCTCTCCTTTTTTTAATAGTAATTCTTTATTATTATTATTTATAAAGTTGGTGTTTCAGGGAACAGTTTATACAGATTTACAACTGTATGACTTATCTTTGCATTATTTTCCTTTTTGTACCTATCTATACAATTTATTTCTAATCTAAGTTTGTAGCCAACTATAAAATCTTGACCATGTATCTCTACAGCCTTCTTCTCCTTTTCCATGAATCAATAATTTATCCATTTCCACCAATCTGTAGATTAAGTCCTCGTCCTTTGGTGTCTCTTCATTTTTCTAGTACTTTGTGTATAGAATTCTGGCTGTTGTTATAATTCAGGCTACTTGCACTTTGTAACAAGGCTTTCATTGGGCCTTTATTTGTTTTTAACTGTCAATTTCTTTATACTGAGCTGGAATTCAGGAAGAAAAGGAATATCAATTCTTTTTTAAAAAATTAGCATTTCATGCACTTTCATCCAGAATTTCTTGGCTTTATCACAAGTCCACCACATATGGAAATATGAACCCATTTTGTTTTTACACTTCCAACACACATTGGACATGTTTGGATACATTTTTGCCAGTTTATCTGGTGTTAAATGCCATCTATAGAACATCTTGTAAATGTTCTCTTTATAAGGTATTGCTCTTGTAAATTTGATATTAGCTTTCCATATTTTATTCCATTGTTCTAATTCAATATTATGTCCTAAATTTTGAGCCCAGACAATCTGACGTTTTAACCTCTTCATCCTGCATTTTATATTGCAATAAGATTGTATAAAATTTCTTTATAAATTTTTCTTCCACATACAGTAATACTTTTATCTATTTCAGTGTACCGTTCATAAAATCCCTGTTTTTTATCTTTTACAAAACGTGGTTCTAACTGAAGTCTTTCCCACCAGTTTAGTTTCATCTCCTGATTCTGTAGCATTTCTTGTGTTTTTAAGTTGCCTTTAGTATCCAGAAAGTTTTCATACCTTCCCAGTAACTCACTGGTAAGTAGCTTAGGGTTTGTAAAAGCCTCTAAAGGCGCCACCCGTTTTGGAATTTTTACATAAAACGTCTTTTTTATTTTTTCCCAAATTTGTATAAAAGATAGCCTCACTAGGTGCTGTTTAAAATACTTATGAGTATCCTGCTTATTATACCACAAGTAAGCATGCCATCCGAGCATTAGATCATTCCCTTCTAATTTCAACAGTCTCATATTTTCCCAGATAATCCATTCTTTTATCCATAATATTGTAGCAGCCTGATAATATGCGTACCAATCCAGAAGACCAAAAACCCCTCTTTCTTTCACAACTTGCAGTAATTTCATTTTAATTCTGGGTTTCTTGGATTTCCAAATAAATTTCATAATGAGTGTATCTAGTTCAATAAAAAAAACTTCTGTTTTTTTAACAAGGGTATTGTTTGGAATAAAAATAAAACTTTTGGCAAAATATTCACAATACTTATTCTCCCCATAAATGAGATTTGCATATCTTCCCACTTTTCTAAATCCTTTTTAATTTCTACCATCAATTTCATATAATTATCCTCTACAATAGAGCTACAACGATTTGTTAGTATAACTCCCAAGTATTTAATCATTCTTTGTAGATCAAACCCCGAAATTTTTTGTATCTGTAAAGTCTGAGGCATGGTAAAATTTTTAGTCATTACTTTGGATTTTTTCAGATTAGTCTGGTTAACAGAAATGGTATACATTCTACTGGCTCTTCTAAAATAAATATGAGATCATCGGCAAAAGCCTGTAACTTAAATTCTTCACCTCTAATTTTCAAGCCCGTTATTTGGGTGCCCTTTCTTATAACATCATTAAGTACTTCCAATACAAAAATAAACAACAACAGTGAAAAGGGACACCTTTATCGAGTATCCTTTTGTATTTCTATATTATCTGTTATATCACCATTTATCAGTACCCTAGCTTGTTGTTGTTTATATATGGAATGCACCATAGCATAAAAATTTTGCCCATAATTACAAAATAATAGTAATTCTAATATAAATGTCCAGCTCACATTATCAAACACTTTCTCAGCATCTAGAGATAAGAGTGCTAGCTGTTTCTCAGGATGTGCCTCATAATATTCCAGAACATTCATGATTATACGCACATTATTTCTTAGGTGTCTTTTGGGTGAAAAACCAGATTGATCCTGATGGATTATTTGAACCAGAACTTTTTTGAGTCTTTGTGCCATAATATATGTGCAAATCTTGTAGTCAGCGTTCAGCAATGAAATTGGACAACAGTTTTAAATTTCTTTTTCACCTGAGTCTTGTTTATATATGAGAGTGATTAATGCCTGATTCCAGAAATCTGAAACCTTCTGTTCAAGTAAAATGTTATGAATTGTATGCTTAAAAGGAATTAATATACTGTCCTTAAATGTTTGATAAAATTCCACTGGAAGCCTATCCAGGCCTCGAGTCTTCCCTTTCCCTTGGTTTTTAATTGCTTCTGTTATTTCGAACACCATAATGGGATCATTCAATATTTTCAATTGTTCAGCTGAAAACGTTTTACTAACATTTTTCTCAATATAGTGTTTAATTTCTTCAAAATTGGCTTCCTTTTTCTGATATAGATTATAATAAAAGTTTTCAATGATAGTTTTTAAATCCTCCAGTAAGTTCTTTTCTTTTCCTTCTTCTTTTTCAATATTTTTATACTAGGGGCAAGGCCTGTTGCAGGCAACAATGCAACGGGCGCTAGCAAGAGGAAGAAAAAGAAGGAAGCAAGCAATTCTCTTCATCTCAAGTTCTTTCCCTCTTCCTCTCAGCTCCCCCCCACACCCTTACTGTCTCCCCCCCCCCACAGAGCCTCTTTGTAGAGGCCGTTGCATTTATTAACTGAGTGGGTGTCAGAGTGCATATCTCTTCCTTCCTCACTCCTGAGTAAACAGGCTGTGCACACATTTATTTATTTATTTATTTAGATTATTATTAGGGCTAAAGCTGGGGCCAGCTCACCTATTTCCATTTTGTAGGCACTGCAAAAGGGCTTGCAGAGGGGCTCTCCCCCGTTGTCAATTTTGAAAGCAAAGAAATGCTTCCTCCTGTGGTGAGCCCCACCATCCACAGCTCTCCTCTCATCTCCCAAAGCTACAGAAATCCCCAGAGGTTGGTGCAGAGCGGTGGAGCCAGAGACTTGCTGCAAACCAGCACGTAATTGATTTCCAGAGCAAAGTTTGAGTCCAGCTGCACCTTTAAGACCCATGAAGTTTAACTGTAGGTAGCCTTTCATGGGCATGCACAGTGAACTGACTGCAAGCCTCTGTGCTGGATGTTTTCCTTTCGTTTCCCCACCAGCCCTTTCAGTTGCAAAGCTGCTTCCCGTTTAACACCAGCTCATTAATTATCCTGGCCCACCGTCTCTTGGGACTCCCAAATTGGGAGTTGTAGTTCTAATTTCCTTTGCTATGGTTGCAGTAAAGCCAGCAGGGAACTACAACTCCCAAAGTGCAACACTCTGTGGGCGGGAGTGAGGCAACACAGGGAGGGAATGCAGCCAGTGGGCAAGGACGCCAGTTTGAGTGGCAGTTCTTGCAGCGAACTGATTTTGGTGCCCCATGGAATCTTGCCACTTTGAAAACAGCTTTATATATAAGACAGAGATCTTTTCTGCTTCTCTTGTAATAATCTATATGCTAGCCATCTTGTAGGCTTATTTGCATTCTAAAAAAAGTTTTGTTTAGCATATAGAATTTTTTTTGCTATGTCTTGAGTTAAAAAACAATTCAATTGGTGTTGTAAATTTTTGATTTGGTCTGGAGAGAGGCCTTGTTTGGTCTGGAGATTTGTTTGGTCTGGAGAGAGGCCTTGTTTCAGTGTTTCTTCCTCTTTCTAATTTGTTCTTCAAGTTGAGTGTATTTTTGTTTCATTTCCCATATATCCTGTCTTATAATTCGTCCTCTAGCAAAAGCTTTGAATGTCTCCCAAACTGTATTCATTGATATATCTGGCTGTATATTTTGCTTAAAGAAATGTTGAAATTCTTTCTTTGAATCTACTACAAATTTTTCATTTTTTAAAACCCAAATATTCATTGACCATCTGTTTCTTTTTGGCGTATCTTGAAGTGTTAACAAGAGCAGGTTGTGATCCACAAAGGTCGCTGGTTTGATCTCAACATCTGTAAGTTCACTCACCAATGTGGTTGAGATTCATGCTATGTCTAGCCTAGACCATGATTTGAAAAATCTGAAAAAAAGTGTACTGATGATTCTTCATGTTTTTAATTCTCCAGGCGTCTACTGGTTGGAATTCCTCCGCCATACATAAAAAAGCTTGGGGTAATTCATTACTTTTCCTATATTTTCCTGTGATATTTTTTCTATCTATGGTCTTGTCGAAGATTGCATTATAATCTCCTACTATGCAGATTTCTTGAAATTTTTGTTTAGCTACAATATCCCTTAAAGTTTTGTCGAATTTTCCTTGTTCCTGATTGGGAGCATATATATTTACTATTAGAGTTAGTTTGGATTGCCTTTGTATTTATACCATAAGGATTCTTCCATCCTCAGATGCATAGACCAGTTCTGGATGAAAATGTTCTTTCACATAAATTATTACTCCTCCTTTTTTTTGAAATTTATCTGATGAGATGAAACTCCTTCCTAATCTTTTATTTTCCTTACGTTTCTGGTCCATACATTTAATATGTGTCTCCAGGAGGCATATTATATCCATTTTTTCCTTTTTAAATTGGTGGAAGATCCAATTTCTTTTTTGTGGGGCATTAAGCCCATTTATGTTAATTGAGATTATCTTTAATCTTCCCCTATTCATCTTCGTGTTCTTTAGGTTCACCATTTTTTACTCTTAGTTGTCTTGTTACAACCTGTAATTGTGTAGTTCTTTTATATTTTTCCCTTTTCTTTTTCCTGCATGATCTTTCATCTCTTCTTCTTCTTGTTCTTCTTGCTCTTTTTGTGCTTTTTTCTTTCCCTTCTTCTTTAGTCTCTTGTCAAAATCTGGAGCATATCTCTTTAAAAAATCCTCCATCTTAAATACTGAGTCTATTTTCTGTTGCTTATCCTGATATACAAATAAGAGCCCTTCTGGGAACAAGACATCTATAAGAGATAGCTTCATTATTCAGAAATTTTACGAGATCTATATATGCCTGGTGTTTTTTTCTGACTCTCTAAGGTGTTTCTTTTAAGACATTAATCTCTTTTCCTTGTATTTTTAGGGGAGTTTCAGTTGTCATTCTAAGGATCTTATCTCTAAACACTCTTTTGTAGTCTTTTGTAGAATCTAATATGTATTTATCTCGGTAAATTATTGCGTTTTGCATATGCCGAGTTCATTCTATATACTGTCTCAATATCATCTGCAATTTCTCTAGGTTCTTCTAGCTTCAGATATTCGGTTAATATCTGTATCATTTCAGATTTAAGGTTTTCATTCTTTTGTTCAGGAATATTTTGGATCCTTAGTATATGCATTGCATTGTCTGTTTCTAATTTCATAAGAGTGGTTTCTATTAATTCCTGTTTTGCATTTATCATTTGTAGCTGGTTCTCCACCTGTTCGGATACAGATTCTAAGGTATCTGTTAGTTTAGTGAGTGACAAAATTTCTTGTTTGTTTTGTGTTGTTTCTTGTTTATTTTGTGTAATTTGTGATTTCATTTCTTCCATTTGGGTATTAAGTTGTTGCGTTAGTTGCTCTAATTGTAAAGGTTCTATTGCTTTATTCACAATTCCAAGTAAAGCCATTTCTAATGCTGAATTTACTGCCTGAGGCGGTTTCTATTGCTAAATTAACTGCTGCAGTTACACTTTCCTTTATCAGATGTTGCAAATCTTTTAAGTTGGTCTGAGTCAAAGTAGTCATTGTTTTTGCTGAGATTGGTGAAGGATCTGAAAATTTTCTAGATCCAGAGGCCATAGTTGTTGTGGGGCTTATAAGTGCCTAAGCTATAAGGAGCTGTAAGGAGTTTTGCAATTTCTATTTCTATAGTTTCTATACTTATCCCTAAATAACTATTATTAGCTTATCTATCTACCTATCTACCTATCTACCTATCTATCTATCTATCTATCTAATCTATCATCTTACCCTATATCCTATCACTTATTGCCTAAAGTATCTATATCCTACCAAATTCCTAAAAATTATACTTAATTTAGACTAATTTATATTGTACTCTACACTCACGTACCCATCTATCTCCTATTATCTACTTAATTATGCCTATTTACCTATCTAGCTAACAGCAACCTGCTATATCTATCCTACCTAATTTATGTATTAAGCTGCTTATCTATATTCCCCACTGTCGTTTGGATATTTCATTTATTTGCCCTGTCCTATTTATTACTTAAGCTTTCCAACTTTAGGCTGTCTTCTTTTAAGTTTCCATACGACAAACAGCTTATCTTTAAACATCTCCGGTATCTCCTTCCAAATAAGCAATAGGTGCTTCCTGTATTTCAGCCACGGAGCTGCTGAGCCTCCCCAATTTAAAGGGACATTAAGGAACAAGAGAAAAAGAAACAAGAAAAATAAATACAAAAATAAAAACAGCCAAAGTAAATTTCTGCTACAGATTAATCGTTCCACCAATAATATTGTTACTTGCAGATAACTGGAAAAAAGAAGCAGTTAATAATGTCCAAAGTCCCAATGTCTTTCCGTAGCTGCTGTGAAAGGGGGGGATGCCCACTCCCATCTCTTAGCTTGGAACTTCAGCAGGATTTTTCTTTGAGGTCTTTAAATTTTGGCAAGTTTAATCCAACTCACAGTACTCGTTGTTTGTCCTCATTCAGTCACTTTCTGTAGTATATAAGGGCAAAGTTCCCTTCGCTGGTCGGTCACAACAGTGGATCAACTGAACGCCAATCTCTCTTTGGCGTCCTTGCTTGAAGCATGTAGAAGAGAGGAACATGCGTCACCACACCCACCGTCTCTTCAAAGTGAGCTTCTTGCTAGCATTTCCCTCTGGGAGACTGCTTAGGGGTGCAGGACCCCTCAAGACCCCCAAGCTTTGGTGGTCATGCAGGAGAGCATCCTGCAGACCCGCCAAACTTGTCACGCCACAGACCGGATCTCCCCAGTTTGGACATTCTCTTGGATTCCTCATTGACCTTGGAAAGATCCAGGAGAGCAATTTTTTTTTTCAAATTAGGTTGGTTCATCAACTGCAACATTTTCTGGCCACAGTCACACATGCCTTGGTATCATCCAGGTTGGATTACTACAATGCACAGCATGTAGGGCTGCCTTTGAACACAATTTGGAAGTTTCAGTGGGTTCACAACATAGAATGCTTGCAAGGATTGTTGGCCACAAGGACATGTTGGGCACTTTCACACATACTAAATGATGCAGTTTCAATTCACTTCAGCGATCATTTACAAGTGGATTTTGCCACTTCACACAGGCCCTTTCTGCACTGACAGCTTGCTCAGGAGAATCCAAGGAGTTAAGCCTTAAGGGTTGACTTCACAGTTGCATGCTTTCCCTCTGCACTGGTTTTCCCCCTTCTGGTTTATTTATTTGTGTATTCTGTATGCATTCTGCATCTATCTACAAGCAAAACCTGTATTTTTTTGAGCTAACTGGCTGCCAACCCCCTCCCTCCCTCCCTCCGTGATTCTGCAAAAAGAAAGGGAAGGGAGGGGAAAACGCAGGCCCACACATGCAAGACTGACACATCTGGGAGCAGGGAATCCCCATATCCTTTATATTTACTGATTCCTTCTTGCGCTCTCTCTGGCTTTTTTAAAGTTTGCCTGAGCGGGAGAACACGTCCTCTTTTGTCTTTGGAGAAGGAGGGAAAGAAAACAGAGCAGGGAGGGAACATCACCCTAAAGAGAGAGAGGCAGAAATGGGAGGAGGGGGACAATGGGCAGTAGTTAAATACCCACAGAAACAATTCTACTTTGGAAAGGATTAGTGATTCAAAAGTGGATTAGAACAAAGACTTGCAGCAAAAGGAGTTTTGTTAGCTGTGGGGCAACAGTGTGCTGGAAGAGATCTGAATGCAGATTCCTGTAAAACAAATACAGGAACAAGAGAAAGCCCTGACACAAACTGGAAGTGAACGTGGGAGGGAATGCAGAACGGAAGAATAGGATGCGCTCAGAAACCGAGGCAAAATTTGGTTGCAGAAAGAACCTCTGTAAAATCCAGTTGCAAAGTGCATTGAAAGTGGATTGAAAGTGTGTTATTTAGTATGTGTGAAAGCACTGCATGTCTCCGATCTAGTGCTGATTACCCTGGCTGTCAGTGTTCTTCTTGGCCCAATACAAAGTCCTGGAATTAGGTTTTATTTGGTTTGGGTCCAAGATACCTGGTAAACCACTTCTGTTTGTTTGTTTGTTTGTTTGTTTATCCCCAACCTTCTATTGTAGTTCAGGACAACTTACAATAATAGTTTTTTAAAAATTATTCCAGTGAAAATCAGAAAATAACAAATCCCAGATTTCTCCCTTCCTAGCAATTTTGCACTTGGAGGTCTGTCAAGGAAGCTTTATTAAGGGAAAAACCATGGGAGTTTCTGAATAGCTGCCCCTTGCTTTTTCCAATTCACTCCCCTTCACACTGCAGGCAGTTCCTTTTTTAGAGGCTTTCTGATGGCACCTGAAAACTTGTGTATTCTGGAAGAACTTTCCTAGTTAAATCTGCCCCTGGTGCTTATAAATTTTTGATGGCTGCTGTCTATTTTTAAAAAAAACTTTTGTATGTATTTAAATATAGTCAGCTGCCTTGGCTTTTATTTTTAGATAGAAAGGTAGGGGATTCTAGTTATAAATACATAAATAAAACTGTGGTTTATTTATTAATAAAACTGACTTCTTTAGCCAGTCAATACACTTTTCTTTCAATATAAGGATCTTAGTACTATGTTTACTTTTCTCTGTTTAGCATCGTTCCAGTATCCACCCACTGTCTCATTTAATACTTACTCAGGGAATCTTTTTAGGTGTGCAGAGAAAATATCACATTACAGCAAAGTAGCACTGGCAAGATGTCCAAGTTCAAGAAACATTTCTTGTCTGCACAATTATACAGCATGCGCCAGGGGTGACACATTTCCAAGGTCTCCTGTAAGTCTCCAGCCTGCGTGAAACTTTGGAACATAATCATCTATCACATCTGTAGCTGACCCTTCCTCCAAGGAACTAAGAGCAGCATACATAAATTCTCCACTCCTCCAATCCGTCTTCACAAGAACACTGTGAAATAAGACAGGCTGAGGGAAGATGACTAGCGGACTGCCCACTAGGGATGTGCAAGGGGGGGGGATCAGTATTTTTCAGATTTGGGGGGGTTTGACCCTTAAAAATTCAGTATTGCCTTGAAAACCTAAATTCCAATATCAGTATTGTATTAGGATTTGGGTAAAATTTGGGAATCCTGAATTTTTTTGGCTCCATTATATCCTATGGAGCCATTATAGTCAATGACAAATCTATGGTACATTCAGCAGGCAGTGGGAGAAGGGGTTTGAGGTAGAGACACAAAATTTGCAGTGCAGCTGCTGGAGCCTCTCCCCAAAACAACTCCAAGTTTCAAAAAGATTGGACCAGGGAGTCCAATTCTATGGGCACCCAAAGAGGGTGCCCCCCTCCTCCATTGTTTCCAATGGTGGGGGTGGGGGGAAGCAACGCAAGCATATAACAAGACCAGCAGATTCTTCCAGAGAATCTCTGCAGTAGAAAGTGAAGTGTGGGGAGGGAGCCTGTTTACAAGGCCAGGAGCAGAACCAGTACAATGTGCCCAGCAGAACCACTGCCACTCTGGCAGTGCCAAAACCCTTCCTGTTAGAGCCGAAAAATCGGGATACCCAAATTAATTCAGGATTCTCTTATTGGTAAGCTGAATCAGATCAGGGAATCTGATTCTGCTTAACTAATGCCTGAATCATGCTGAAAAGGCATGATTCAGGTATTAATTTGGCTCAGAAAGGCCGAATGCACATCCCTACTGCCCACTGGTTGAGTGTGGCTTTCAACCAAGACTCTCCAGTCCTAGTTTGACATAGCCAGCATATTCTCAAAACATACATCAGAGATTGGCAGCTGGTGCTTCACAGGGACAATGTGAATGTGGTGATGCCTGAGTTTTCCCTTTTGCAGGAGGCCTCAGGTTAGAAGAGAAGGGGGTTTAAGCTCACCCAGTTTCTCTTTGTCTTATTGACTGGCTCCCTTATCCCTCATGGTGGCTTTCTTGGGGCGGGGGAGGTATCCCGGCCAGCTGGTTACAGTCTCTGGTTGATCGTGTTTAGTAGTCTGAGAGAAATGGCTCATGGGAAGGTAACCTCTCCTCATTTTGGTACTAAAGACCGAAGGTCAAAGAAGAAGGGGACAGCAAAGGATGAGATGGTTAGACAGTGTTATCGATGCAACAAACATGAAATTAAGCAAAGTCCGGAGCACGATGGAAGACAGGAGGGCCTAGTGTGATGTGGTCCATGGGGTCGCGAAGAGTCAGACTCGACTGTGCGACTGAACAACAACAACGAACATGAGGACTTAGAAAACTTTGTACTCTCTTAAAGGAGACCACTTTCATGATACAGAGTTAGAAGGGATCCTAGAGGTCACCTACTTCAATCCCCTTGCTTAGTGCAGGAATTAGTCAACTACAGCACCCCACTCTGCTTAAAGGACATTAAAATATTTTAAAAATGTTTTTAAATGATTGAAAATCATTCGGGAGAAATTCTTGTGGGGCTGTGCCTTTAAGAAAGGGGGCAGCACCCCCAAAAGCCCCACCGTAGCTACGGGCCTGCCTCCCAATCTTTTGTGGTAAGCCGCACCTCCTATGGCAGACATTTTGTGATTGTCACCATGGGCTCCATTTCGTGGCATTATCCACTGGCCTATCTCAAAATTCCAGAAGTACCCACAGATTCAGCCAGGCTGGGGACCTCAGATCTGGACCACCAAAACCTCAGTTGCCCCCAAGTCCTGAAGAATCAGCTCTCGTCATGGAAATTTGGAATTTGTACTGGATATATTTTGAGGTGATGCTGAACATTGGGCTCTCACTTATTATGCAGCCAACCAGTCTTCAAAAAAAAAAAAACATCAGTGCAAGATGCTAGCATCTCACAGTGCCCTCACTCTATCATTTCAAAGGCACTAGAGAATCTCACGCTGTCCGTTCATGTTAATAAAATATAGAGGCTCCCGCTGACTTCTTCATCTCTGCGTATGCTCTGAAGAAGTGTCTGATCCCACACCTGCCAGTGTCATTCAGCCACAGTGCTTCCAAGCCTTAGGGTATCCATTGTGTGCTTTTTTACATAACTCACTTGTGTGTGTGTGCATGTGTGCGCGCACGCCTGTCAGAAGCTTCAGGGTTTGTGGTTTCTTTCTAGTCCCAGTTTGGCTCGCCACCAGGAATCAGTCAAGGAAAACCAATCAAGGAATTATTTATAGGACTGCCACAAAGGCTATTAAATCGCTCATACCAGTTACTGAAAAATGTTCTGACTAATCGCCTTGTTGTTTCTTTTGAAAGCTGCTGGAAATTCAGGCTTGGGGAATCAAACCCATGCTTATTCTTTTTCCAGCCTCACTTTAGTAGCCACAACAAGAGTAGGCTTTGTACTGAAGCTCCCCTATTGTGTTCGTCCTGTCTAGGAGTTGACAGGTTGGGGAGATGAAATTTTGGGAGATGGCGATTCACAGAATCATCACAACAAAACAAAAAGTTACAAAGCCACATGAACAATCAAACAACTGGACATGCCAAGCAACACAGTGGAACATGCTTCAGCTCCTAGTTAGCAATCCCTTACCTTCAGTGATCAAGACACAGTCTAGGTCCTACCAGCAAAGCAGGAGATCCAGCTTCTTAGGACTGATAGAGAATCCAGGCTGGTTTGCAGGAGCCCAAGTGCCTCACGCAAACAACAGATGCCAAGAGGAAGAAAATAAAAGTCCAACTGCCATCTCATACATTCCCAAAATAAATGTTCTCCAAGAGAACATAAATGCCCCTAAACATGGGCCAAGTTCTTTGCTGTACCCACCAAACCCATATCCATACAGAAATCACTATCAGCAGAAGTTACCACTCCAATCCAGTATTTACATACTGCATGGACTGTAGCATGGACTGCAAGGAGGTCAAATCAGTCAATCCTAAAAGAAATCAACCCTGGCTGTTCCCTGGAAGGCCAGATACTGAAGCTGAAGCTCAGATACTTTGGCCACCGAATGAGAAGGGAGCACTCACTGGAGAAGACCCTGATGCTGGGAAAGATTGAAGGTCAAAGAAGAAGGGGGCAGCAAAGGATGCGATGGTTATGACAGTGTTATCGATGCAGCAAACATGAAATTAAGCAAACTCTGGAGCATGACAGAAAACAGGAGGGCCTGGCATGATGTGGTCCGTGGGGTCGCAAAGAGTCGGACTCGACTGTGTGACTGAACTACAACTGTAGATAGGATGCTCAGGTTGGTATGTTCGATCATTTTTGTGTGGCTGTTGAGCACGGAAAGCAGTAGCGGGACATTGTTTTCCTGGGGTTTTTTTTAAATGAAGAAAGGGTTACCCCAAAAGCCTTTGAGCATTTTTGGCTAGTGCTTGAAGGGTGTGTGTATGACTCAGCCATTTTCTGAGAAGACTGAAGCTTCCCGAAAGAAGGTTGCCCAACCCCATGGTGCTGGAGGCCACTGGTAAGTGCGTTGGTCATGCAGTGAGACCCTGCCACCAGTTGGGCACTGTGTGCCAAACTGGGATCGCAGCTGGGTCACCATTCAGGAAGGAGGGGAAAGGGTAACAGAGCTGAAGCCAGGATTTGCCAAAACAAGCCAGAGTTCACTGTTTCTCTGCAAACTAAATCCTGGTATCACATGCTAACCACAGTTAAAATAAACCAAGACTCAGGCCCATAACTATGGTAGGGTCTCTCTTCCACTCAAGGCCCCCCGACTTTTGGGGAGAAGCGGAGGGAAGGCCACACACACATGCACTCCAAACTTTGGGGAAGAAGCAGGGGCCGCACATGAATTTCAGTGCCTCCAACTTTTTAAAAGGCCTCCCAAATTTAAAAAAAATCCTGGCTACACACCTACCATGACTTAATGTTGCATTTGAACTGATCCGTTGAATTCCTAAGCTTGTGATGATTAAATGCCACTCTGCACATGTATAAATCTTTCTAGAGGGGCGAGGGAGCTAGTATGCTTTCTGCATGCACATCTAGCCCATACTTCCTTGCACATAGCTTCATTCATAAATCTGCTTCCTTTGAGCTCTAGCACACAAAACCTCAGTAGGGCATCCATTTTGGAAAAGATCTCCACTAACTCCTCCAGTGACTCTGATAGTATCAAGACTCACCAGAAAAGGTGGTGGTGGAAGCTGACTTATGGTGACCTCATAGTGTTTTCAAGGCAAGAGGTGTGCAGAGATGGTTTGCCATTGCCTGCCTCTGCAATGCAACCCTGGTATTCCTTAGTGGCCTCCTATCCGAATACTAACCAGGGCTGACCCTGCTTAGCTTCTGAGATTTGGTGAGATCGGTCTAGCCTGGGCCATCCAGGGCAGGGCAAGAAAGGCAGTAACGTTAGGAGAAGTTGAGATGGACTGACTCAGTAAAGGAAGCCACAGATGTTCAGTTTGCAAAAACTGGGCAAGGCTGTTAATGAAAGGACACTTTGGAGAGCATTCGTTCATAGGGTCACCACAAGTCAGAAGTGACTTGATGGCACATGCACACACAACTCCCCCTGCCACAGGAATATGCCTAGCCTGACTGCTCAACACAAGAATCTGCTACTTGGCCACCTGACAAGAACAAGGAAGGAAGGAAGGAAGGAAGGAAGGAAGGAAGGAAGGAAGGAAGGAAGGAACGAACGAACGAACGAACGAACGAACGATATGCTGTCAAGTCACAACCAACTCATAGTGACACCATCCATTGGGTGTTCAAGGCAAGAGGTGATCAGAGGTGGTTTGTCATTGCCTTCCACTGCGTAACAACCCCAGTTTTCCTTGGTGGTCCAAGAAAGCCCTGACAGCCCAGAAGCTCTCCAAGTACTGACTACAGCCAGGGCTATTTTTGGGCAGGAACGCACAGGAACGGAGTTCCAGCTGGCTCCTAAGTTGGCCACACCCAGCAGGAACTCATTAGCATAATAGGCCACACCCAGCAGCAGAAACTTATTCGGATTGGCTACATTAGGGGTATGTGGCCTAACATGAAAATTAATTCCTGCTGCAAAAAAAGCCCTGGGTTTTGACAGCAAACAAGGTAAACAGAATAAGAAGCAAAAGATGGGTGTGGCTGGATGACCACTCTTCTGGTAACATGGAGGTGTGGCCTAATATGCTAATAAACTGCTGTCAGTGGTGTGGCCTAGTATGCTAATGAGTTTCTGCTGTTGGGTGTGGCCTATTATGCCAACAAGTTCCTGCTGGGTTTTTTCTACAAAAAAAGCCCTGACTATAGCCAAGGCTACTCAGCTCCTAAACTCTGTCAAACTTAGACTATGCCAGGCCATTCAGGCTTCTGAACAGATATCACACAGGTCTTATTGATTAAGGAAGTTGGCAAGAATAACCAAAGGTAGCATTAAAAGCTCTTTTTTAAAAAAATAAACCAGGTATACGCATACCGCTCTTTTTTGCTGTAGTAATTTTATAATGTTTTCTTAATCCCAGCTCCATGGGTCAATAGGACTGTAAGGTACGTTGCTGTAACATGAACTAAAATAGCAATACTAATAATTTTGACACAGTAGGGATCTTACAGAGGCATTCATCCAAAGCAACATCAAGGCTTTAATTGGAGACTCTCTTTCGAAATTGTGGCAGTACGAAAAGAGTAACAGACAGATGCACTATAATTTCACGTTACTGTGGGGCAGCTGTAGAAGGTATTGTTGTTGAACCAGACTTGGCTGCAATATCCTGGAAAACTTGTCTGACATAAGATGGCCTGGCCTGTTGTGGCATGAAATCCCCAGCCGCTCCACATCTGGCATAGCAGTTTCGGGGACAGGAATAGTGAGTTTGCTATGAAAAAGAGCCCAGTTTGGGGAGGGAGGGAGGGAGGGAGGAAGGAAGGTGATGAGATATGGAGAGGAGGAGAAAGTGGAAAGTGGAGCCCAGGCAGGGTCAAGGGATCAGGGTGAAAGGGAAACAGGTTCAGACATCACTACAGAGCTGGGGAAAGGAGGCATGAGAACAATATGGTGCTGTCTCCTCCCCTCTGTCTGTGCCCATCTAGGCTTACAGGTTGGCACAGTGGTAGAGCACCTGTTTTGCATGCAGAAGGTCCCAGGTTCAATCCCAGTTTAAAAAGGGTTAAAATTTGGGTGACATCAGGTTCGGGTACTTCTGACCTAAAAATGTTTGATATTCCAGAGAGTTCCCGAATGCCAGTATCATTCTTGTGCTGGTATGCAGGTTAATACTGAGGAAACCCAAAAAAATCTGCTCCATTATACCTATGGGGACCTCCTTCCCCATAGAGTATAATGGAGAAGGGATTTAAAGTTTAAATCCCTGCTGGGAGAGCTTCTTCTGAGGGGTGGTTTAAACTACCCACCAGAAAAAGCCGGCAATCAGATTTGAGGGGGCAGGGAGGGCTCTCCTTCCCCACCATACAGACCCCGTTGTCTGACTGGGTTTCTTCTGTGAGGTGGTTTAAACCACCCCACAGAAGAAGCCAGCACCGAGTTCTGTGTATCCAGGAAGAGCCCTCCCCAGCTGCACAGACCAGGGTCTTTTAAACCACCCCACAGAAGAAGCTGGCCCGAGGATCTGAGTAGCCAGGGAGGGCTCACCCTCCCCTCTGCAAAGACTTGGCTGGGAGAGGAAATGGAAACCCCTTTCCATCCTCTCCCAGGACTCAGTTTGCAGCTGCAGCCTGACTCCAATGACAGGATGGGGAAGGGTTTAACGTTTAAGCCCCTTCACTCTGGAAGCTCAAATGAAAGCCAGATAATATCGACCTTTATTTGGGCAGGGCTACTTCAGTAGCCCGATAAATATCTCTAATCTATATTCCGCTGAATAAATCCCATAAAAATACTGATAGGTTATTTTTCGGGTATCTGTTCGGCTTGGTATATACCACGTGCACCCCCCCCCCCATTAAATACCTAAGACCATGGAGAGTCAATGTGAGTTGGTACTGAACTTGGTAGACCAATGATTTGATTCTGTTAGGGTTGCCAGTACTGAGTTAGAAAATACCTGGAGATTTTGGGAGGTGGAGCTTGGGGAGGGTGGGGGTTGGGGAGGAGAGGGACTTCAGCAGGGAATGATGGCACAGAATCCACCCTCCAAAGCAGCCTTTTTCTCCAGGGGAACTGATCTTGGTTGTCTGAAGATCAATTGTAATACTGGGAGGTCTCCAGGCCCCATCTGCATCTTGGCAACCCTAGACTCTGTATAAGGCTGTTCCATGTGTATTCATATAAAACATAGCCCCTCACCACCCACTTATATCACTTCTGGCCAGAGCAGCAAGCCGTGCTGACCAGACGGACTTGTTTCCCCCTTGAGAAAGGGGCCGATTTGTGGCTTGGCTCCCATTTGTGCCTTCCCAGGCACAAGGGTCTTCTCTTCTTGCTTCATTTGCTTTTGTCCCAGCCTTGTTGTCCAGGGACTAGAGACTCTGAGTGTCATGACAGGTCACAAGTGATCTACCCTTCTAGCCAAAAAAGTATAAGCAGTCTGATGTTTATGTGTATTTTAGATTGCTGCTGTTTGCGGGGACACGGTTGGTGTATGGGCTTTGCAGGATTATGCAATTTCTGGTCTGAAACAAGAAGGAGCAGCTCTTGGGACATTTCTCACCAGTTAACTGATGGCAACTTTCAGATTTACTGAGATGTGATCTCCCTCCCAGCTGGTTGTGTAACTGAGTTCTGGGGGTGCCTCTTTTCTCTTCCACATGTAGAAGAAATGTTCTCAGGGTGGAGTGTGAGGGAAATGGTCTGCCTGTGGTAGAGGTGAAAAGATGTTCTGCTAACATCCTGTTTGTTTTCTTCCTTAAGTCCTTATATTCTCACGGGCTGGAAACAATGTTTTAAAGCAAAACACACTGTGTGAGAGTGCTTTGACCCCCGGTGTTGATGGGAGGGCTGGGGAATACCTGAACAGGTAAATCCTGAAACTCAATTCCTTTCTACTTCCTTCCCTCCTTCCCATGGGCAGCCCCTTTGCCCTTCGTTTGGCCAATTTATTTAGGGACTGGTTTGAAGAGAAATCCATTTATGACAGTGCAATGAATCCTTTTCATCACAACATTTTCCTCTTTAAGAGGTATATAGGTGATGTGTTTTGTAATCTTAAACCGGGCAATGGGTAGTGCAAGACCCTGTGGGGCTCCAGATTGCTGCTGAGTGGGGCTTCCTGTGTTAATGAGCAGCCACTCGTGCACACAGTTTAGAGGGAACACTGGTGGTCTCTGTAACATTGTAACTCACTGAGGTCCCTGTCCTCCCCAGGCAACATCCCCAAATCTCCAGAAGTTTCCTAAGCTGGATCTAGCAATCTTCCCCCACCTCCGCCCTCTGCCAGTGGCCAGGGGGATCTAGAAGGCATGAAAATTAGGAAATTTAGATTGTCCTTTGTGTCTCCTGTCTTGGGAGGTATACAAATATCACGTTTCTAGTCATCAGGTTGTCTTAGGCTGTGTGTGCTGCAAATTTCAGAGCTTTCTGGACCTCCTGGTACATTTTGATTCTCCTGTTTTGAGGGAGAGAAGAACAAATCCCCATTTTTGGGCAGGCAGGTAAGGGGGTAGCCCTGGACTGAACATGTATCAGATTTCAGGGCTCTTTTCATTTATGTTAGAGATGAGACAAGTTGGCTTTCCACTTTAAAAGTCTCATGCAGAGAAATTCAGCTACACCAAACATAATTAATAAAACAAATAAGAAATAAAACAGGGCATACAGCTGTGGAGTCAGATATTAAAAAGTCCATTCCCATAAAGCAGCAGACTCATCAGTTCATTCTGAAACTCAGGACTTTTCTGAGCACCAAAATGACAATAATGTAAGTGCCTCACGAATCCATCGTGGAGGTAATTCTATAAAGGGGGCACCACCACTGAAATGGCCCTCTGATTGGTCACCCCCTCGTGACCTCTCCAGGAGAGAGATGGAAAAGGGCATGTGATGCCAATCTTAAAAACCTAGAGACGCCACAAATTTTGTGTCAAATATGTTCATCTGTCAAACTTACCATGTTTAAATGAAGCAATCAGCTGTAAGCCAGCCACCCAGTCCAATCAATTCACAGTGAACTACTTGAATGCCTGCCGAATACATTTACACTGGGTTTTCTCGAAATTGCATATGTGCAAAATGCTGCTGATCCAAACAGATTGGCAAGCACTAACTGAGGACTATTTAGATGAACACCACTGGCTTTAAAACAACAGCAACAACACAGAATTTATTTATGGCTGATTTAATTATCTATGGTTTCATTCCCCATAGTGAACCCCCATTTTTCTTTCATTATTTACCAGCTGGGGCCAATGGAAGGCTTCTGGGTTGGTTGATTGGTTGGTTGGTTTTCAATTAATCAATGATTTCTATTGTGCTATTGTGATCTAACATTCTACTGAACTTCTTTCTGCTGCCTGACTAGTTGTATGCCTAAATGCAAGACAGATGGCACATATGAGAAAAGACAGTCCTGAGAATACCTTTGTCCCAAGCCATTCAGGGCTTAAACAGCTTTCTGTCCGTGTTATATAATTCATAAAAACCTCACGAATGTAATTATTCTAAAATTCCAGGTATGCTCAGGTACAAAAAAAATATGCTACCACAACCGGCTAGTCAATTTCAGGATGAATATGGCCCTTTCTGAAACTGTATTTTGCCTCAGTCTCTGAGCACATCCTATTCTTCTGTTTTTTTCCTTCTGCATTTGTTTCACAGGAATCTGCATTCAGACCACTTCCAGCACACTGTTGCCCTGCAACTACCAAAACTCCTTTTGCTGCAATTCTTTGTTCTCATCTGCTTTCAAATCACTAACCGTTTCTAATGTAGAATTGCTTCTGTGGATATTTAAGTGCTGCCCACTGCCCTCCCCGTTTCTGCCTCTCTCTCTTTAGGCTGATGCTCCCATCCTGTTCTGTTTTCTTTCCCTTCTTCTCCAAAGACAAAAGAGGATGTGTCCTCCTGGTCAGGCAAATTTTTAAAAAGCCAGAGAGAGCATTAGAACGAATCAGTAAATATAAAGGACTAGGGGATTCCCTGCTCCCAAATGTGTCAGTCTTGCATTTGTGGGCCTGGATTTCCCTCTCCCTTCCCTTTCTTTTTGCAGGTTCACGGAGGGAGGGAGGGAGGGGTCAGAAGGGGTTGGCAGCCAGTTAGCTCAAAAAATGTGGGTTTTGCTTGTAGATGCAGAATATATAGAGAATACACAAATAAATAAACTGGAGGGGGGGAACCAGAGCAGAGGGAATGCGTGCAACTGCGAAGTCAACCCTTAAGGCTTGACCCCTCAGATTCTCCAGAGCAAGCTGTCAGTGCAGAAAGGACCTATATCCAAAAGGGTTTTGAAAGATCAAGGGGAATCCCAATTCGGTGGCAAATATTTGGCGAAGGCTTCCAGAACTACTAACCCCCTCCATCCATGACAGCTGGCCACCTTGGCAGAGAGCTGTACTCTGTTTAAGAGACTGTCAAATTGGGAGTTCTTGGCTTGCCGTGTGAGGGCAGTCAAGACAGCCGGCATGCTAAAAGAGGTCACCTTCCATGGTGCTGATACCTTTTTATCCAGCATTTCCTCTTCAAAGCTACATGCAAAAGTTCTGGATTTGGAAGACACCTCATGGGGGCTGGGGCAGGATATTAAATGACTTAATGAAAGCTGCCGAAGTATAAACTGAGATTTATTGAGAATATGTTATAGACCAAAAATAAGACAGGCCGGATTCCCAAGCGCGGCTGTCACTGAAGATATTAATGGTCTGATGCAACTTGAATACCCAGAGACTTCATGTCTGTCTTCTCTGTAACTCCTGCTAAAAATTCTGCTTGTGAACAGACAAATGAACAGTCTATGCTGTCTTAATAACTTTGTCTCAGCCAAGCTTATACATAATGACTTCATGGCGCTTTGTACTCTCGAGTGAAAGGAAAGCTCAAGATCTCATTCGGTTGTAAGGCAGCAGGATGAGTCTATCTGCACAGAGAACTACAGCTATGGTAGTAGACGTTTTAAATAAAATCTGAATCCAGGATCAGTAGCCTATTGTAATTAAAGACCCAAATGAGGTCAAAATTCACAGCAAAAAGATCAAATGTCAGTATACTCATATACTTTAGCTAAGAAATTTTACAGGATATGATAGTTTTTAAAAATTAAAATTATGATTTAAAAAAAATTAAAACTCTTCGGGATAGGATCGCCAGCTCTGGGTTGGGAAATACCGGGATATTTTGGGGTGTGGAGCTTGGAGAGGTTGGGGTTCAGGGAGGGGATGAACATGGGACAATGCCATAGAGTCCACCCTCCAAAGCAGCCATTTTCTCCAGGGGAGCTGATCTCTGTCAGCCGGAGATCAATTGTAAAAGCGGGAGATCCCCAGGCCCCACCTGGAGGCTGGCAACCCTACTTCAGGCGATTGTTGGGGGGTGTAATAAAACCTTGACTAAAATTGTTGCATTAGCCATGTGTATAAGGAAGGACCGGGGGGGGGGGGGTAAAAATGGTCCCAGAAAATGGCCCTCCAAAAAAGGAGGGGGAGAGGGGAAGGTCCTGCCCAGTCAGCCCTGCGTACAGCTTGGCCAGAAGCCCCCTTCTCCATGCCAGGCTGGCTGAGAGCCTTCTTCCCCACCCCTGGCTTAGCTGGACACCTCCTTTCCCACCCCTTGCTTGGTCAGCCAAGCACCTCCTTCCCTGCCCCAAATGGGGTGCAAGCTGCCCCTTGCTGCCCCTTGCTTGTTAATGACTATCCTCATGTGTAACAATAATAAACAAATGCATTAGGTGAGTGGGCTCATCAGCAAAATGGGAAATTCTGTCCTAACTATTAACTACCACGCAATCTGTCTTGAGTCTCAGTAAGAAAAGCAAGTAATAAATAAAGTAACTGAAATAAAAGAAATATAGGAAGAACACAGGTGACACTTTTTAAAGCTCTTTTCTTGGAGACCTGCATGGTACATGTATCAGAGAAGTGGTGGGATTCGGGCGTGTGAGGCTTTCTGATCCTGCATTATTTCTAAGGGATTATTGTAAACTCTGAAAAATAGTTGACAGTATATTACCAGGGAAATATTTAATGAAACAACAAGGAAAGGATAAATCTAGACATAATTGGATATCCCAGGGCTAACGTAAAGTGTAGGGATTTGACATCATTCCCCAAAATTTATGACACTGGCGACCGCAACAGGCAAAAGCATTTATTGAAATTAGGCTGAGGGATTCGTTTTCTAATCAAGACATGGAGTCCATTGGGCTTTTTTTATTTTTCACATATCTCTGCCTTATTAAGACTGATCATGCCCTGGAGAGCTGTTTCCACAATTTAATCTCTACATGTGTACAACGTTGTGTTGAGATTCCAAATTATGCTCCCTTAAGTCTCTTGAGGAGGGGGCGATAGCAGGAAATTCTGACACATCATCGTTTCTCTATGTGTAAAGACTAGGCAACTGAGAACATTTGTCAGAATGTACTCCGCTGTGCATTCTACACAAAGCCGGAGGGAGAAATCCATTGTGAGACTAAAAAGGTCTTACGATTCACGCAGCTTTATCACCTATCTAATTGTCCTGTCAGTTTCCAAGGCTTGCAAGAATTCTTGCTAGGAGTACCGGACTAAGGTGGATCTTGATCCAAACAACTTGCAAGGCATTAGGTTCTCAAGCAGAATTTCAACATTCTCACCGTCTCTTATGATATAATTAGTGGATGCATTGGCACAGTGGTGAATAGTGTGCTGTTCTTTTGCTGTCTTTCAGAGCTGGCTTGTCTTGGCCGCACAGGAAAATTCAGTAGCAAACTACTGTTATAAGGCACAATGTCCAATAGACTCAACCTAAGTTAACCATAAATATAATTCAGTATGCACTCTGGCTTTGAAAATTTCAAACACATTGTTGGACCAGAGTCAATAATCCATAGATTGCTCAAGCCCATCCTACCCTTAGAACCCCATCATAAAGGGGCGCTAATTCCAAGATGGAGATGCTGAGGAATCTGTCAGAGAAAAGACTGATGGTGGAGTGAAACATGGAACTCAAATGTCTCTTGAAATAAAGGCATCCATCTTGAAGAGAATGTTCTAACAGCAACAGTAAAATCTTGGTCGGAACCAATGGCAAACTTCACAACGCAGTGAGCAAGCTTTCGAGCTTGTCTTTTGTTATGGTGTAAACCTAGACAGCATAATAAAAAGTAGAGACATCTGCAGACAGGAGGGCCTGGTGTGATGTGGTCCATGGGGTCATGAAGAGTCGGACTTGACTGTGCGAATTAACAACAACAACAAACTCAACAGTCCTGAATGTAGCATTCATAGGTAACTGCCAAGAAGTTTCTGGGTGCCCAGTGGCTTATCTCCTAAAGCCAAGAGCTAATCCTACCTTTCCTCCACCCCACTAGAGTAGAAGATGCTTCAGAAGAACAAAAAAGGCATCATCTTTGTGTCTGTAGGGAGGACCTGGTCAGATACACCAGTCTCCATCATAGGAAGGTGCTTGGCTTGCACCCTCCCAATGTTATGTGAGTAGCCCCATCACCCTATGGTAGACATATTGTGATGGCATCCACTCTCCAACCAGATCTGTTTCAAGGTGTTGGTTCTAACCTTTAAGACCTTTAGCAGCCAGGGACCAACATACCTGCGGAACAGCCTCTCCCCATATGTGCCCCGACAGGCCTTGCGCTCATTAGACCAGAACTTACTGGAAGTCCCTGGCCCAGAAGACGTCCGTCTAGCCTCAACCAGGACCAGGGTGTTTTTGGCCCTGGCCCCAACCTGGTAGAATAAGCTCCCAATAGAGATCAGGGCCCTGTGGGATCAAACGGGAGCCAGTTTGGTGTAGTGGTTAAGTGCGTGGACTCTAATCTGGGAGAACCAGGTTTGATTCCCCACTCCTCCACTTGCACCTGGCTGGATGACCTTGGGCAAGCCATAGCTCTGTACCAGCTGTTCCCTCAAGGACAGCTTGGGAAAGAGCTCTCTCAGCCCCACCTACCTCACAGGGTGTCTGTTGTGGGGAGGGGAAGGGAAAGGAGTTTGGAAGCCGCTCTGAGACTCCCAAGTGAGTGAAGGGCGGGGTATAAATCTAATCTCTTCTTCTTCTTCTTCTTTTACAGTTCCGCAGGGCCTGTAAAACGGAGCTGTTCCACCAGGCTTTTGGGTGAGGCAGTGGACGTCAAATACCATCTGGCCCCTCCTCTTATTATTTGCTGTAAACTGTTGGGTCACTGGACTATAATGCCTGCTCTGGATCTGATAGCAGTGAACTGTACCATTGGGGGAGAGGGGGAATCTATAGGCTCTCGCGTCTCTTCTCCCTGTTGTTATACCATGCCAGGACATTGGGAAATGGTTTTTCAGAATGTCATCTTGTTTTAAGGGTCAGTGATTTTATAGTATTAGAGTTCATTTTATTGTTGTGAGTTTTATATGTTGTAACCTGCCCTGAGCCCACATGCGGGAAGGGCGAGAGAGAAATAAAAATAAATAAATAATAATAAATAACATCTCAAAAGGGCCCACCAGTCCAAAAACCCTGGGGATCCCTGCGTTGTTGGTCCTAATCATAGTAATACCCTCTTGTTGCTTTTGGATTTCTCTCGAATGGACTGACATGGCTTCCTGCAATTTCTGCCTGGAAAAAATAATGATAATTTATGATACCGCTTGAAAATCAGAGGTGGCATGTGAATGGAAATGTCATTGCTTTGCCTTTTCTGGTTATGTTCTACATCTGTGTCTTTGTTCTGGATTCCCCCAAATTTGCCAACTTTGACATCAGTCAGACAATAAAGACGAGCAGAGCAGCAGAAACTGGTGATGCGTTTGCCAGTGTTTGAGTTGTGAGACATATTAATTAAACTGAGTCACATACTGCCGAGCTGAATTGTCTACAAAAATTGTTATATCAAATGCCATGTTAAAAGCACTGCACAGCAAAAGCACCAAGAAATCTATGACTGTCTTTTTAAAAATAGAGGAGGTTAGGTCCCAGCAAAAGAATAAGTCTGTTTCTTCATGAAAAACTTTGGGAGAAAATCTTCTATTCAAAGATATCTCAGCTCAAGTCTACCTCAATTGTATTAACTATACATACTTTCTTTTAAAAAAAAAAAGTAAAGAATTTCTGTTCTGACTAAGGCTCTCATACTGTGTTAATAATGAGACATTTCAAATAGCTTGCATCATTTTCTGAAGTCTTCCTCATTCACCTTCTGAAAGGATGACAGCTATTTTATATTTCAGTTGGGGTTTCCCCCCCACTTCAATCTTTTTACTCCTTTTTATTAAGAAAATCTGTTTGAAGTCAAGACTTTGTTCTTTTGTCTTTTTAAAAAACGAAACCTGTCAAAAATGTTAAGGTACAAGACTCACGTTCCAAAAAGGGGACTAGAACAGGTGTTTTTATGACACCTGTTCTGTTAATGGAAAAGAAAAGCTATTTTCAGTATATCAGGAAACATGCACAGACTTGCATGAAGAAGGTCTTTTCCCCCAGCCCCAAAGAGCACCTGTGTCACACTGCATTTGTTTTGGCTTGTGTGTGAGTGTGTGTGTGTGTGTGTGAGAGAGAGAGAGAGAGAGAGAGGCAGCACAAATTACTTAGTGCCTCTCCTCCCACCGAGGATACAAGGCCGCAGCTATCAATCTTTCATAATCCAGACTAGTACAATGTGCCACAAGCATAAAACAAGAACTGGAAATACATGCCGAGCCAATAACTCTAGTCTACCCTCTCCAAACACTGTATTATATTAAGGTATATAACATTTTGATTAAAATCTTAAAACCCTGACATTTAATTTTCTCAAACTTTCTTTCCTTCTTTTAACCTAGCACAAGTGAAAGGTTAAATACTGAGACCCTAACAAAATTAAAAGGTAAAATGAAACCCCGAAGTGATAATAACTGGGCAGGGTTGCTATGCCCTGTGAAATACATAGAAAGGCCTGCCTGGACCTCCTGGAGTTCAAACCCAGAGTCAGATCCTACGCCAGGACTGCTGGGATAAGGGAGCTCTCCTGCACCCCGGCTCCCGTTGCCCAACAGCACTCCATCGGCTAGCAGGTGAAAAAAAATCCCAGTCAGGTGACATGTTACATCATTTCTTGGAAAAATCTAGAAGTGACACCACACTTCTCTAGGAATTGCTGGAAACTATGGTTTTACCAGAGTTACTGGCAATTCCTAGAGAGGTATGACATCACTTTCAAGTTTTTCCCAGAAGCAACAACACTATTTATTTATTTTATTTATTTATTTATTTTTTCGATTTATACCCCGCCCTCCCCGCGAACGGGCTCAGGGCGGCTGCCAATGGCAGCCTCCGATGCCTTCACCCCACCCCTGGACTCCCTCTGGTTTCAAGTCAGCAGCTGGAAACCCTATTGTATATCCAAGATGTCCACTAAAGAAACTTCTGCTCCTATCTGTAAAAGAAGAAGAGGAGATTGAATTTATACCCTGCCGTTCACAACCCAAAGGAGTCTCAGAGCGGCTTACAATCTCCCTTCCCTTTCCCTCTCCACAACAGACACTCTGTCAGGTAGGTGGGGCTGAGAGAGCTCGTTCGAGAACAGCTCTGAACTTGTGACAGACCCAAGGTCACACCAGCAGCTCCATGTGGAGGAGTTGGGAATCAAACCCGGTTCTCCCAGATTACAGTCCGCGTTCTTAACTACTACAACAAACTGTCCTAGCTAATTGTCAACTCATGCTGGTTTAGAAATGCATAGGTATCAAATTAAAGTAACATTTACAAGTCTAGGCAGTGCCACCAGGATTTCAATGTACAGCTTCCCTAGAAACTGCTACTCAGGCATCCATTAGCATATCACCCACAGAGATGGTCCTAATGTAAAGCAAACGTAGACTGCTTCAGATAGCAAACCGGGGCTCACTGAGGGATGGCCGATTTGGTTCCTGACATTGAGAGCCAGTGTGGCGTACTAGTTAAGGTGCCAGACCGAGAACTGAGAGTCTAGTTTCAAATCCCCAGAAACTGTGAAGCTCAGTAGGTAATCTTGGGACCATCACCTCCTCCATGTCAGAGTGGCTGGGAAGAGGGAAATCGGGCCTGCTGTTCTGAGCCCCTTGATGGAAGGATGACAAGACAAGACATTTGTATATAAACCCTGCCTTTATTGTTATTTTGATGCCAAATTTAAAAATCACCTGTGTCTCAGGGGCAACACACAGAAGCAGAAGGTAAAATGGGTCCTCTTTCAAAATGGCATCTTCAGCCTTAGCTTTGACATTCAGACGTACCATTGCTTCAAAGCTTAGAGATCTCTCCCAAAATCCAACCCCGTGTGGTGTTGCTGGATCAAGCAGTCTCATGTGACAGTCACTGAGAATTCAGCTGTTGCTCCCTTTGTTGCCACTGCTGCTAAAACGTAGGGGTGCCACTCCAGACTCAGGAGTATCTCTTTTTATGAAAGACAGAGGGTCACAGAAATAACCTTAGTCGCCTTTGTTTATATAAGATAGCTCTCAAGGAGCACAGTAGCCTTCAACCTTTCCAGACCGGGGATTCACCTGTCATCCGCAGGTGGCGGCATGGACACACTGAACTGCAAATACATGACAAGAGGTCATGTGGCAGCACAGACACATGACAGGAAAAGGAGGAGCTTAAGTGATGACCTGTTCACAGAAGGGCACCCATGTTTCAAGCACGTATAGAGCGCTGGAAAACCAAATGATGAGAATGGCAGGTGGCCAGGCAGGCACATAGCCACGCTGGGGCATTTTGGGGCCACACCCTCTCATTAGTAAGTTCCACCCCATCGAGCAGCTCCCCCACCTGCAGCCAGTAGATTCAGATGTGGGTAGGCTCGCTGCTCACAGCTTGAGCAGTGTTTAAACGGGGGAGCCGAGCTCCCCCATTTAAACGCCGCTCAAGCCCAAAGCCAGTAGACAAGAAAGAGGCTCTTCCTCATCTACTGGCTGCAGCCAGGCTCGCAGCTTGAGCAGCATTTAAAAGGGAGTGTCATAAGTGATGTCACGCCCCCTCATGCCCCCCCCTCCACAAATTCCTGGCTATGCCCCTGTGGCCAGGACAGGTTGTACACCGTGGACACTCCTTACACTATGTGTGTAAAGAGAGGCAGGAGGTGTGGCACCCTTCCTCTTTACCAGCAACAGGTTTTCCCAAAAACAGTAGCAACTCTGTAGGGGATTATGACTCAGCAGGAGAGGCTCTGCAGTTCTACCTGAGTGTTCCAATTCCTAGGCTGAGGACCACAGCTATACATGATGCTCAGTTCTTGGGGATGCATCAACATCACATCTAGTATCTTGTATGCAGCCAGTCCCAGCCCAAGCCATGATGTTGTTTCTAAGGTATGTGCATAGTTTCAGAGGACAGCCATGTTGCTCCACAGTAGAACAGTTAGGTTGGAGTCCAGTAGAGGTCTCTAAAGTGCTGCTGGACTCGAATCTAAAGTGCATGTTGTTGTAATTTCAGTATAATTTTAAGATACCATTATCTATCACTTGAATACATACATGAAGCTGTCTTATATTGAATCAGGCCATTGGTCTATGACTAAGTGTTGTCCGTTCTTACAGGCAGCGGCTCTCCAGGATATCAGGTACAGGTCTTTCACATCACCTACTACCTGATTGCTTTAACTGGTGATGCTGGGAATTAAACCTGGGACCTTCTGCATGGCAGGCAGGTGATCTACCACTGAGCCACTCCCCCTTGCACTTGACAAGACATTCAAACCCAAATGGCTCCATAACATATAGAGTACAGAAAGAGAAGAGACAGCTGTTCTTTCCCAAAGAACAGCATCACTGGGCTTTCTGCTCTCATGGTGATGTGGCCTAGAGTTAATTCTCTCACCAAACTGCAGTTCGTCTGACATGCAACAGAAGGAAACTCAGAAATGCAGGAACTTTTTTATATTGATACAATTATCAAATGAGATGAAAATTCCAGTCCAGTAGCTCCTTAAAGATCACCAAATGTTTTCAGGGTATAAGCTTTCATGAGTCACAGCTCACTTCATCATATTCAAATGGAATGAAGACCCATCAGCCCTTATATCCAAGGACAGAAGGTGGAAGGGGTGTAACAAAGAAGGGCCAGCTAGAGTCAGGATGCAGAGCTGCAATGCAAAATGTAGTCAGCCTGATTAGAGCCAGGAGATATGCACAGAGGTGGGGAAATACAGAAAATTAGCACCTGGACTATCAAACAAAAAATGTGGAGGCATATTTACATTATGAGTAGATTAAAATTTATATTGTAGACATAGAAGGGTTAAAGATGGTTAATACTGCAGACCTCTACTGTGCAACACCATAAGTAAAGAGGGAATTCGTATTGCAGTAGAGATTGTGAATATAGAACAGGGACCAATAGTTCATTCAGATGAATAAATCAGGGACAAATGAGGTTGCTGCTCCAGATGTGAGCCATGCGTAAGTCAAAAGTTTGCATCCTTCAGAAAGATTGGTCTCCGCCACAAGTCTCCATTTTGACTGAAATGTGCAAAATAAAGGTTTAGAACTGAGACATTCATGCAGGAAATGGCATTATGCCCAATCAGTGAAAACACATTTGGTTTACTTGCCCTTTTAAATCTATTAGTCTGAATCTTAGAGAATTGTCAATCAAAGTCATCTAACATCGCACAGCCTTAAATATGTTCTTCCAAAGGGCTGAGATGGCTGATGGAAAATGTGTGCTCAGAAAGGTACTTATTTTCGTTTATGGCAGGGCTTTGAAAAAAAGTGTCAGGCTTCTGGCATCTGGTTTTGGAAAGAATTAATGAAATGGGGAATATCCGATCCCCACAGGACCCACAGGTACTTTTGTTAAATAACTTTGAAAAATTTCACTTCTCTGCAGGTAAAAAGGCTCTTGCTATTTACTCATTAACTGCGGTTGAAGGCTGTCCTCGTTAGTAACTGGCATGCTAATGATGTCCCTTCTGGGGCTCAGTGGTTAACTAAGGTCCGGGACATTGTTTTTGATAACATAAATTGACACATCAGATTGTATGTACGAGCCAGAGACATTAATTGGAAGACGGTTCCAGTCTGTAGCTCAAGGAGGTAAACCAGGTATGGATATTGCAAAGCCATCTTGACACTTTCATTGCATTTGTATTTATTGTTTTATTGCATTTGTATTTCTTGTTCACTGACAATGTTGTAACAACTTTTATTAATCTATTTACATCTCTTTCCATTTTCCTATATATAAAAACTTTATTACTACTACTACTACTGCTGCTGCTGCTATTGCAAAAAGAGTAAGCTGCAAAGACTTGCAGGAGATATCTCATCTTTGCATGTCTCCCTCCCCCAATTTTTTTTATTTCCCTGCCCTGGAAACCCACATAGCCTCTCCCCTTTTTCTGATCTCTTCTCTGCCCAAGTTTCAAACGTTACAGGGTGGCCTCTGTGCCTGAGTTGCGTGGTGGTCACTGTGCTTAGTGAGACTTCTTCCATTACGGCACATGACAGCAGAAGGGGGCGGGGCCTTTTCCAGGGCTTTAATAGCCTCCCAGTCAATCTCTGTCCCCACTCCCTTGGCTTCGCTTTCTAGGAACCAGGGCGTGGAAGGTTCAGCAATATTGTGGTGGCGGCCCAGTCGCCGCCAAAATGGCCAGCGACAATTCAGTGGCCATTATTTTCTTAAAGCTACAGGTGTTTTTTCTGTTATGTGGGGGAGTTTTAATCCCCCCAACACACTGCTTTTTTTAATCAGTTTTAAGATTTTTCTGTAAATCTGGGACTTCTCCAAGTTTGTAGAGAAATTCCCATTTGTTCCCAGTGTCATTTTGTGGATCTAGTGGTCATATAATCTATGGGCCAGTTTGGAATTAGCTATAAAGTGGGGAACTCACACAGACTTGCAGGGGTCAGTTCATTCTCCCTGTATCCCCTTTCCCACCACTGCATCTTTGTTTCCTCCTGATAGTCACCCAGGTCCGTAGCCAGGATTTTTTAGTTGGGGGGCATTTAAATTTCTTAGGGGGCACTGGTTAATCAAATTAAAGGTAATGTAGTCTGCAACTCCTCTCATGGAAAACGGCCTTCTTGGTGGCCATCACGTCCGCTAGGTGGGTGAGTGAACTCTCTGCGCTCCGTTGTGACCTGCCTTACCTCATTTTCCATCATGATGGTGTTACTCTGGCTCCGGACGTCTCCTTCTTACCCACGATAGTCTCAGAGTTTCACATGAGGGCGGATATCACCCTTCCAGTGTTCTTCCCGACCCCTCAGAATGAGGAAGAGCGTCGTCTTCACGCACTGGATGTGAAAAGAACTCTGCTCTTCTACTTGAATAGGACTCGGTCTTTTCGAAGATCTCCAGCCATCTTTGTCTCCCATGCCCTGCCGGGGCAGGGTCAGAAGCTATTGTCTCAGTGTCTGTCTAAATGGATTGTGGAGACAATCAAACTGTGGTGCTTACTAACAAAGGAGCCGTTGCCTGGTCCGCTTTGTGCGCATTCCACCAGGGCAGTAGCTACTTCCACAGCCTTCCTCAGAGGGGCACCTTTGGGAGACATCTGTAATGCAGCTACTTGGGCCTCCCCTCACATGTTTGTGAGGCACTTCGCCCTCGATGTCCGTCTTCACCAACGTTCCATGGTGGGGCGAGCTGTGTTGCGGGCGGTGCGAGTTTAAGACCTCAAGATCCCTCCTCCAGGTACGTGTGTGGGGTTTTTTCTCGCTTGTTAATCTCCCAGAGGTGTGATGCACAGAGACCACAAAGAAGATATACAGGTTGCTTACCTGTAACTGCGGATCTTCGAGTGGTCATCTGTGCATTCACACCACCCGCCCTCCTTCCCCTCTGCTGTTGGTCTTTCCTATCTTGCTCAGAGACTGATGGCAGCGGTCAGAAGAGAACTGGCGGGATTGTCATGCCCCTCCCTTGGTCATATGCACTGGAGCCCTGCACATGACTGGGGAGAGGGCACAAAAATCCCTTTAGCTTTAGAAGATACCGATCTTGGTCAGCGCAGATGCACTATATCCCAGAGGTGTGACTGCACAAATGACCACTCGAAGATCCCCAGTTACAGGTAAGCAACCTGTATTTTTGTTCGTTCATTGCTCCAGTCTCTGGATTTAAGTATCCATAGATGGGATCATGTTGAGAATTATAATTACTCAATAGCAGTGTTGTATATTTTTTCCTTGTTTTGAAATTATTGTTTTCATTGTCCCAGTATGTTGTCATGGTGGGTTTTTGTTGTGCTCTTGCTAAAATTAAAACAAAGTATGGGAGTGAAAAAAAAGAGTCCATTTGTTTTAGACTAGCATTTAATTCTCAGTTTGAAACAGGCATATGTTTTAAAAGGGTTTCAGACTGATTTCACAGACAAGTACAAGTTAGGCATTTGATTTCAGTAGGGTTGCCATCTCCCCGATGGGGGCGGGGGTTCCCCTGCTTTCAAGGGGGACAATCCGCTGCTGGCCAGCTAGGAAAGCCCTGCCCCTGAAGAACCCTGTCACACCCAGCATGCCCAGCGTGATGACATCACCTGGAGGTAACATCACTGTGCGGGCATGTTGCATGGGGGATGCCCTAGCATTTGGCTAAAAACTCTATGGTCACCATAGAATTTTTTGGCCAAATTCTAGAGCATCCCCTGCACAATGTGCTCAGCGCCATGATGTCAGTTCTTGGTACAGAAGTTTTCAGAGACCAGTCAAAAGCCCCCTGCCAGGAGCCAGTAAGGACCTGGTAACTGTAACTTTCACAGAAGTTCAGAAGGTTTTAAGGAGTTCCCCATCTTCTTTCACTACACCCTTTTCAAATCCCTCTTTCTCACTCTACTCATTCTTCTATTTCTATAAGTTTTGCTACAACAGAGAGTGACAACCACTGCTTGGATGCCGTTTTTAAAAAGGTGGATTGGACAAATTCATGGAGGAAAAGCCTATCTACGGTTGTTCACCATGGACCTTTCTGCAACAGGTTTTTGTTGCAGCTCTGCTTCTTAACTGCATTAGGTTTTCCCCTCCCTCTCACTCAGTATCACTTGCAGACCGCTACTCTCAAAGGCCCTACCCTCATGTTTTTTTAGACCCCTGGAAAGATGGTCTTAAAAAGCACAGGAAATATGAGAGAGCAACAACCTCAAATGATGTTCACATGTAATAGTGAACACCCGTCCAATTCATGTACAGTGTACACTTGATTTTTTTTTTACAAGCGCTCTGGGTAATTCTCATGTTATATTCAATGCATGTACTGCTTTACATGAGATTGAAACCACTCATTTACCCAGGGACCAGTCACTGATTTCATTTATAAAGTGAACTCACAGCTCTTTCTTACCAACAGCAGATGTATACATATGTATGCAGAATGAACATACATTCACTGTAATACATGAACTGTGTGCAAGGGAGAGGAAACCCCAATGCAGTTAAGAAGCCAAGCTGCGCAAAAACATGGTGCGGAAAAGCCCTATGAGAGCCAGTTTGGGGTAGTGGTTAAGAGCGCGGACTCTAATCTGGGAGAGTCGGGTTTGATTCCCCACTCCTCCACATGCAGCTTCTAGTTTGACCTTGGGTCAGTCACAAGTTCTCTCAGAGCTGTTCTCTCATGACCAGTCCTTGAAAGAGCTCTCTCAGCCCCCCCACCTCACAGGTTGTCTGTTGTGGGGAGGGGAAGGGAAAGGAGTTTGTAAGCCGCTCTGAGACTCTTTCAGGTAGTGAAGGGCAGGGTATAAATCCAATCTCATCTTCTTCTCTAACAGTTTCTAAGTTCAGAAGAAATGTATTTCTGAATACCAGTTGCTGGTGGGAGGAGTTAACACAGTAGCATTGCCAGGTCCTCCGGGGGGGGGGAGTAGGGTTGCCAGCTCCAGGTTGGGAAACTCCTGGAGATTTGGGGACAGAGCCTGGAGAGGACAGGGACCTCAGTGGGGCAGAATGCCATAGAGTCCACCCTCCAAAGCATTTATTTTCTCCAGGGGAAGTGATTTATGTAGTCTGGAGACCAGCTGTAATTCCAGGAGATCCCCAAGTCCCACCTGGATGCTGGCATCCCTATAACACAGGGACTTTGTTGCCTTCCTACCCTGCTTCTGGGATTCCCTGAAACACCTGGCTGGCCACTACTAGAAACAGCTGTTTCCCTAAGTCATCAGCCATAGGTCACTTCCATTATTTAACTAGTACCTCTGTACCCCCACCTTCCTTCAATTGTGGAACTCGAAGCAATGCAACATTTCATTCTCAAGAGTCCTTCCAGTCAGCCAGATCCGGCTTTGCTTAGCTTCAGTGAGGTTGGGAAGTATCATCAGCCCCTTCAACTCCAGGAACCATCCAGTTAAGACTGTGGTCAAGGCCCCCTTTGGAAGAATCGCACCTAATTCTGTAGGCCACTATTCAAGAAGGACATTGACAGTGGACAGTTTGGAGCCCTTAATGAGTATAAAGCCTGAAGGAGACAGGCAAATTCAAACCACAGGAAAAGAAGAATGTAGTGAAGACACATTGACAGTTTCAAATATATAAAGAAGTCAGAAAAATAACATATCAGTTAAGGAGAGGACAATGTGATAGGAATAAATTACACAAAAGGCAAATTTAAGCTCAGCATAATAAAAACTTGCCAGCTACAAGGACAGCTCAGTAATGGAACAGCTTGCGGGTGGGAAATTCTTCCTAGTATAGGAAAGACAGGAGAAGCAGCTGTGTATGTGGTGGGGGGGGGGAGAGTTTAAGTGTCAGAAACCCTCTGTTGGGGAAAAGTATGGAGTAATTGAACATGCCCTTCCAGCTTTATGGCTTATTCATGTTGTGTGAAGGAAGAGAAGCAATATTCTTTTCCCTGAATGTGAATATACACACCATAGAGCTACGATTCACTCTGGCCTTGCTTCCAGAAATATTTGGACCATGAAGAACCTCAGTCTAAAAAATAACTTTTGGTGCTCCTAATTGATTCCAGTAATGAAGTGGGACTTATCTAGTTAATGAACTGGCCCTACTTCTTGTGAGCGTTTTAAAGCTTAGGTCAGAAATGCTGTATTTTGAATAACTGTACTTTATGGTGTATATTTTAATAATTTGTATCTCTGAGGAAGACCTCATGGCCAAAACACGTCTGGCTTTAATGGGATTTTTTTTTACTATTTGTTATGCATTAAAGCGTTTTCAGTTTAACTTATGCAAGCAATTATTATTTCTTCTATTATTCGATTTTTTTCTCAACCTTCTTGGTTACCCGGTTTTTCTGGGCTGAAGTTTATTTGTCCTCTTTCTGTTTTGGTTTTGGTGTGTGAAGGAAGAGAGCGTAACCTAGGCTTGATTAGAAAGCCACTCTGAGCAATCGGGAAGGAAAGCAACTTGTAATACATCTAAACCTGGGTGAACATGCATCTATGGCCGACATCGAGCCTCAGAGCAAGTGGCTGCCAAAGGGATGTTATCAGAGAGCCAGTGTGGTGTAGTGGTTAAGAGCGGCAGGCTCTAATCCGGAACCCCAGGTTTGGTTCCCCACTTCTCCACATGAAGCCAGCTGGGTGGCCTTGGGTCAGTCACAGTTCTCTCAGAACTCTCTCAGCCTCACCTACCTCACAGGGTGCCTGTTGTGGGGAGAGGAAGGGAAGGTGATTGTAAGCCGCTTTAAGATTCCTTAAGGTAGAGAAAAGTGGAGTATAAAAACCTCTTCCTCTTCTTCATGATGGAGCTCCCTACATTGGTACTAGAGCCCCCAAATAACACTGGGTGTGTGCTGAAGCGGCATCTGGGCACAAAGTCCCCCACAAGGGGGAGAGGAGAAAGAACATGGCAGGCCCATTAAGAGGAATCCAAAGCTCTGTTGGGGGAAAATTAGATGTTACCCCAGAGAACACCGTTGAAGTATAATTATCCTAGTGCTGGAATGTGAATTTTCCTAGAGTGAAGATTCTGAATTCCCCTGCAATGAGCATAGTCTGTGAGAAGGAGAGAGAGAATCCATTCTCATCCAGTTTTACAAAAACTTCCCTCCCCAGTGATCCAGCAGCTAGGGCTGCCAAGTCAGCCCGGGGGGCAGGGGATCCCCCGCTATAGGGGTTCCCGATCCACCGACTGGCATTCGGCCAGCGGGGGGAACCCCGCCCCAGAAGTCGTCCGGTGAGGACGACTTCCCCCGTGTATTGACGTCACCCGGAGGTGACGTCATCACGTTGGGGGCGTTGCCAGGGCAACGCTCTGGCAATCGCCCTGGCAACGGCCCCAACGTGATGACGTCACCTCCAGGTGACGTCATTACGTCGCCATGGCGCACGTACAAAGCACACACGCCAGAAGAGCTCCCAAGGGGAGAACAACTCCCCCCTGCCAGTAAGTCGCCGGTACTTGGCAGCCCTACCAGCACCATTTTAAAATAAATAACATGGGGGAAATTAAGCACTCTTTTCTTTGGATGTTAAGAGTCATAGATCGCAGAACCACTCAAACATTAAGAACAACAGTTATAGTGGGGGCCTAAGCAACACAAATGTAGCCTTTTTCCCAGTAACACTGAGGCCATGGAAATACACCCCCCCCCCAAGGGAAAAGCCCACCTAAACAGGGTGGGGAAGGGAATCTAAATCTGTTTAATAATGAGTTTCCTGTCAAGCCTAAACATTATCTACCATTTTAAGAACAGAGAATGGATTATGCGTAACTCAGCAGTTCGCATTTAAAACCGTACCATTTGGTATATTTATGAAGGAAAAACAGTATATAGGCTTTAAGCACTTATTCAAACAATAATTACAAAACAACACACAGTGTTAGACATGGAGCCACAAGCTGCCAATCCTTAAGGTACCTAAGTATATCTTTTTGCCAGCTGGCAGACGGGGAGGGGGCACATTACAACCAAAGAGAGAGAAGGTACGGAGGTTGCAGCAAACAAAAAAGGAAGGTGACGTTAGAAGGCTCAGTTACAGGATACAGACCTTATCTCCCGAAACGTGTGTTTCCAGGAATAAAGCTCAGATATTGATATCTCCATCTCTAGCACCGCAAATGTAATTTCTCTGCTTATTTTCACCAAGAAAACATTCCAAATAAGTTTCTCTTTTTGAAGTTGTTCCCCAAATTTTGATGAGCCTGTCAGCCAGTCAGTCTTTCCCAAGCATCTTTGCAATGTAAACCATTGTTCAGCTAAACTACATCTTTGCTGAGCCTGCAGGCACTTTTTGAAAAGTGGCAAGCCTCCACAAAATGGCTGCCACAGGAGGGGCTAACCCTCCTCACACATTTGGAACATCAGTAAAATAAAACGTTCAGGGGCAAAATCCTCCATTCTTCTCCTCTTTCCTGGTTTCATTCAGCACTTCTTTTCTTCACTTTCAGACCTTGTAAGGTTGCCAGCCTCCAGGTGGGGCCTGGAGGTCTCTCAGAATAACAATTTATTCTCTAGGCTACAGTGACTAGTTCCCCTGAAGAAAATGGCTGCTTTGGAAGATGGACTTTATGGCATTGTACTATACTGAGGTCTCTCCCCTTCCCAAACTCCACCCTTTCCAGGCTCCATCCCCAAATCTCCAAGTATTTCCCAACCCAGAGCTAGGGATGCCAGCCTCCGGGTGGGGCCTGGGGATCTCCCGCTTTTACAACTGATCACCAGCGGACAGAGATCAGCTCCCCTGGAGAAAATGGCTGCTTTGAAGGGTGCACTCTATGGCATTGTACCATGCTGAGGCCCCTCCCCTCCCCTCCCCAAACCCCACCCTCTCCCAGATCCACCCCCAAAGTCTCCAGGTATTTCCCAACCCAGACCTGGCAACCCTATCTAAAGCTGGCAACCCTAGGAACCCCTGACCCTTTCAGCTGAGGGTGCTGCCTGAATTTCCTGTGAAATGATTGGAGTGTGGTTCTCTATGGTCCCAATCCCAACCCCATTGCCATCAATGTAATCTCTCCATCTGCCCATCATCCTTAGCATATGGAGAAGTGGCATGTGATGTGGGCTAAGGACAGAGAGAGAGTCTCAAGAAAGATAGAAAAGAACAGAAGGAATGCAAGTGGAGAAAAAGAAAGGCGAGAGTGTGAACAGGGCACTTGAAGGAGGGCAAAGAAAAGGAAACTTGGAGAGGGAAAAGGAAGAAGTGTGGGAGGAGTCAGAAAGCGGGGGCAGCAAGCAGACACCAGGAAGCATATTGGTGGGTGCCACGTTGGTGATCGGATGAATATCAAGAGATGAGCTTCAACGTGTTCACTGCCACTCAACAGCATCTACAAGGCACGGAGGGGAAAGGTGACTATAGGTGCAATCCTCTGCAGAGTTACTCCAGCCTTACCCCATTGAAATCGCTAGGCTTAGACTGGAGTCACACTGCATAGGACTGCACGTGGCTTAATCTTCTGAAAGCAAATTGTTAACAAAGATCTGGGAAGTCTTACAGATGGTAAAACTGACAGTGTATAAACACTTGAATTTTTAAGTATGGAATGGGGAACAAGTATGCAAAACGTGTGGGCGCCAATATACCAGGGAGCTTTGTGTAGCGTTACATATGGCAAATGTGAACACGTGGGTAGAGATAGACAGCTATTCAGACACACAAGCAAACTGAAACTTGCTTTCTGCCAACCTGGGTACATTTGATCTGCTGCTTTCCCCAAATCCAACCCTGATTCCATGGTATGGATTCAACAGAACTCTCACAGCTCAAAATTCCGTCCAATATGCAGCTTGGTCTGCTCAGGTAAACAGTATGCCTGTTTTGACCATCAGATATTTAAAACAAATCCACTTCTTGGGCATCTTTACTATTCAGCTTGTCTTGGAATAGACAGGTATCAACTTCAGCTTTCCAGATGGGCTGGAAGTTTGATAGCCATTTGGAGAGCCAACTTTGGTCCTCCATTTTTAAGGACAGGCTTACCAATTTCCTCTGGTCTGACTTTTCTCCTCTGAATTTATTTAGAAAATGTATGTCATTCCTTCGCACTCAAAAAGATCCCACATAAAAAGGTAAAATTCTCACAAAACAACAGCATGAAAGGATGAAACAAAACACATGTAGCAGAGCACAATTTTTGTTATAAAAAGAGCAAGTCATCCATTAAAATACTGGGAGAATTTTTATTTATATTTATTTAGATATTTATACCCAATGTTCTCCTAAATGGACACCCAAAGCAACTTACGACATCATCCTTCCCGTCCTCCATTTTATACTCACAACAATAATCCTGTGAACTATGTTAGGAGGAGGAGGAGGAGAAGAGGAGAAGGAGGGAATTGGATTTATACCCCACCCTTCACTACCCAAAGGCGTCTCAGAGTGTCTTACAATCTCCTTCCCCTCCCCACAACAGATACCTTTTAAGGTAGGTGGGGCTGAGCGAGCTCTCTCGAGAACTGCCTTTAAGAGAACAGCTTTGAAAGAATTTATAACTGACCCAAAATCACACCAGCAGCTGCATGTGGAGGAGTGGGGGAATCAAATCCGGTTCTTCCAGATTAGAGTCCACACTCCTAACCACTACACCAAACTGGCTCTAGAGAATGACTTGCCCAAAGTCATCCATGCAAGCTTTCATGACAAAGTGGGGATTTGAACCTTGAATGACTCATATCCTAGTCTGACACTGTTACAGAGTTGTTGTCATACAAGGATCTGGGGAGGTTATTCAACTGGGGCATCGCCATTTGGCAGAGATGCTCAAAAAACCACCGGTTCAGATCATGGCCTGTTTGCTAGTTGTGAACAGGGAGCCTGTTTTTCTTCCAACAGTTAGCCTGTTCGCAAGCAGTTCAAGTCCATTTATTGGATTACTTCTCAGGTATTCAAACCGCGCAGTATAGTACAATCAGCAGTGTTTCATGCATGTGTAACTCATGACATTTCTTCTCTAATGTGTTATTTTATTTCTACTGAAAAGGTTTAGCATATGGGCCCCAGGTCCGAGAGAGTAAAAGGTTACAAAGCATGGGCAGTTAGTAAAGTTGCTCACATCACATATTTCCAATGGCAAGAGCCACATCACCTCAATCAGTCTGGCCTGCAGCAGGAGAAAGACAGCCTAGAGCTGAACTGAGGGAACTGCTGTTTTCTGTGTGTTACTGAGCACCATTTGCTAGGACTTGCCTTCATTCGGAATGCCCTTTCTGAAGTGCATTAAAGATCCTTTCTCTGCAAACACTGCTATGTTCATAGTCATTATAATTCAGTTTTACCTGCAGTTGTAAAGTTGTTGGGTTTATGACAAATGAACTATAATACCTTGAATGTTTTCTTTTTGGAGCACTTCATAATTGCTTGCTAAGCCACAAGGGTGCTGTTGGTTATTGATTTGAGCCCCTTCCCCAAACTCTCCAACTGGAAAAGACAATTTACAAGAAACATACTTGTAACCAGAGTTTTGCTGGGTTACCCATGTGCATTCTCACACAATCCAGCAGGAATCCTACACACACACATCCCAAACCTTTTTTCACTGTACAGTGTTTGGCAGCCAGTCTCATAAATATACAGAGAGCAAATCAGTTAGCCAGCAATTATTTCTACCACTTCCCCCCCCCCCCCCAAGTTTTACTGTTTGGAGTTCATTAAGTCCCTGTTATCAACATTATTTCATGCATGCATGTGAAGCATTTACACATAGCTTCATGGGAGATGCCTTCCCCCCCATGTCACTTAATTTCTCGACCCAACCATCCATGACCTGGATAGCATCATCTCACCTACTGTATAGATGATAAAACCCTAATAAGGCAAGGAAAGTGACGCACCACCACCTCAAGGAGACAAAACTCTACCATTGCAACAACTGTGTAGTTGCAAAAGTTTGACAGCTATTCTCGGTTGATGGTAGACAGATGAACAGCTCAGATGTTTGGCTCATGGATGTTTGGCTCATAGATAGGGTTGCCAACCTCCAGGTGGTCACAGAGAGATTCATGGAAAGAGGCTAAATACAAAAAACAAACAAACCCATGAACACATTATAAGAAATATATTACAAATATTCAACAACGTATTCAACAATTGTTAAAGATACTTATCTCAATGTATTCTGTTCATGCAACAGTTCCAAAGTCTGTTACATATGTGTTCAGTCCATAATCATGTCCACACTCATCCAATATATTTAAAGGAATAAAGTGCTTGAGTTGAAAAATATTGTCAGTTCGTTGTTTCCAAAATATAGCAGATAAGGACTTCTGGTTTCAGCGTCTCTATGGCGGGTATGATTTCTCGGAGCTCCAAGAATCGCAGCCCGGACTTGGCGGCTTAGAAGGGGTACCGAGCAGGACTCGGACCCCCAGGGACCCTGCCGGGGACGTGAGGGGTTAGCCTCTCCTGGGATGGCAATTCCAGGATCGAGGCTCCCCTTTGTCTCGTTAGGTTCGACCGCCGCAGTGCCTCCAGGCAATGCAGAGCGCACACTGGACGGCTGCAGGGGTCGAACGAATCGAAAGAAAAAAAACTGCCTACCTGAAACGCATGGCAAAACCATGAGTGTTGGATTTGGGCAAGATTCTCTATTCTAACAAGCTCCCCTTTAAAGAAGTGATGCTGTATTCACATTAGAGAATCCTTTTTTGCTGGCTGGATAGCTGAATCTCGGAGAGGGGGGAAAAGCTACTTATTGATCATTAAAGAAAGAACTTTCTAGCTGGCTTTAGACTTCTTATCTTAAACTATAAACAAAAAACGATGTTGGGAAGGGGAGAAAAGATGGCGGGGAAACCCAGAACGTCTCCAAATGCTCCCAAGTTCTCTTCCGGTATCAAAAACCAAGGCTAGTACAGACCTAAATACTGTACTATCAGCTGCTCTGCACCCTCTAATGGATCAACTGACTGCAGTCAACGTGAAGCTTGCAGAAAAATGTAACAGAAGCCAACAAGAGATCTGAAAAAATGGAAAAGGACTTGCTGGAAGTTAAATCCAGAGCAGAGAAGAATGATTCCCAATTACATAAGATGAAAAAGGAAAGAGCCTCTGATAAGGACAATTTACTAAAATTACAGATGGAGCGTTCAAACTTTTTTTTTTTAGGTTCCAGGGTGTTCCAGAAAACCAAGATGAGAATCTCAAGCAGCTGTTGAGTGAAGCATTATCTCCTGTGACAGGTATGGAAGCAATTACACTACAAAGCGATATGGATATGGTTTACAGAACCTATCCGGATTTTGTCAAGAAAAAAAATCTGCCAGGAGAAGTTATGGTGAGATTCTCTAAAAGATCAACAAGAGATGTGGTGCTCAAGGCCACAAACAGAACTACCCTGAAG
The DNA here is from genome assembly GCA_029233225.1 of Lepidodactylus listeri. NCBI lineage: Eukaryota > Metazoa > Chordata > Lepidosauria > Squamata > Gekkonidae > Lepidodactylus > Lepidodactylus listeri. Next base: position 20,963,555 of record JARCFY010000016.1, read on the forward strand.
ATCGAAGAAGAGGAGATTAAAGTATTAAAAGACATTCCATTTGAGATCAGGAAGAAGAGGAAATCCTAAAAAAATTTAACAGTGTTGTTGCAATCAGAGAACATTCCATATCGATGGCTTAATCCTGAAGGGTTAATCTTCAATTACAAGGATAAGAAGCAAAGGATTGACTCTGTGGCGAAAGTAAAGGCTTTTTTGGAGTTATGCAAGAAGAAGCAAGGTGGCTCTTCTACAGAGGATTCATTAGAACAGCAAGAAAGTATTTATGGACTGGAAAGCTCAAAGTCTGGAAACAGTGGATCTGAGAAAGAAGGGTCTGAGTCAGAATTAGGTGCAGCTGCCCCTAAACTCCCGGGAGAAGAAAAGAAGAAGAAGAAGAGACCAAAGAAATAATAATTTGTGGGTTGTTTTTTTTTTTAAAAGTTTGAATGTTCTTTCTGTATTATTTCAAGGCTCTTTTCTTCTCTGTACCCACCCCCTTCTGAAACATGATAAGTGGCCACTAGAGACAGGGTCTTCTTTGTAACAGCGCCTGGATTGCAGAATGCCTTCTGCAAGGCTACTTGCTTGGCACCTAACCTTAAACCCATTCTTGCTCACCCTGGCTTTAGGTTGTTATTTCTCCCTTTCCTCCTCTGTAATTGGATGGTTATTATGCTGTCAATTTTTATTTCTAATTTTAGAACTGTTTTTATTGTTCTTGGAGTGCTTTATTGTGGCTTTAACGTTATCGTTAACTGCCTTGGTAAACATCATGGAGGCTGCCTGGTTTTCCCAAAGTGAGCATTCCTAAGTAGTGTTCCCTCTAAGCTGCGAGCATGAGCAGCCACTTATTAGCAGCCTCCAGCTGCGTGCACTTAAAAAGAGCCCCTTTAAGAGCAAGCAGCCAGCGGAAAAGGGCCCCGCATGCCCAGTCTCCACTTGGAGATCGGGCGCATGAGACCCTCCGGCTGCTTGCTCTTAAAGGGGCTCCCTTTAAGTGCAGGCAGCCAGTGGGAAAGGGTTCCAAGCACCCGATCTCTGAGGGCAATGCCACTCGGAGATTGGGTGGGCGGGGCCCTCCAGCTGCAGCTTGCAGCCAGTGAGACCATTGCCCGCGGGGGCAGGGCTTGGAGCCAGGGTGTCCCCAATGTGATGTCATCACATTGGGGACACCCCGCCTCCTCTGGGAACGCCCCCAAAGTCCCCCGCTGGGGACCCTGGCAACCCTAGGTGGAGCCAACCACAAAATGTCAGGAAGCAAGGTTATGTATAACTCTAATAGTAACTCTTCAACATTTCAGACAGAAGGTCTGTTTAACAGGATGCATTTCAAACCTGCACAGCCAATCAGAAGCCCTGTTGGGCAAAAGCCCCACCTGGCCCTGCCCACTTTCTACAAGTACTTGGCTGGTGCCAGGAAAGATGTTGGTAGTAGTCAGGGCTCATTTTGTAGCAGGAGCTCCTTTGCATATTAGGCCACACACCCCTGATGTAGCCTGTCCTCCAAGAGCTTACAGAGCTCTTCTTACAGGGGCTACTGTAAGTTCTTGGAGGACTGGCTACATCAGGGGTGTGTGGCCTAATATGCAGAGGAGCTCCTGCTATGCAAGGAGCCCTGGTAGTAGTAGTAATTATTGATTCAATTTATTAATCGCCCTACCCCAGCTTACGTCAGGCCCTGAGTGAGGAACAAAGGGGCATAATGCCATAAAATATATAAAACATTAAAATTCAATGTACAACTTAATAAACATTCAAATTCAGAATAAAATAGCCAAGATGGTTTCCTATAATGCTTTTTATCCCAGTTCTGGACTACTGGACAATTTTCTGGGCGGGGGAAGGGGAGTTCAGAATAAAAGGAGGGAGGAGAAAGGGTACCAGCCAATAAGGAAACTGTTGCTGCCCTCAACCAAAAGCCTGGCAGAACATCTCTGCCTTGCAGGCCCTGCAGAATTACATAAGATCCTGCAGGGCCCTGATGTCATTTGGCAGAGAGTTCCACCAGGCTGGGGTGAGGAATGAGAAAGCCCTGGCTGAGGACAGCTGGACATCCCTGGGGCCAGGGATCCATAACAACTCTAGCAGACAGAGCAAAGAATTCCAGCAAAGAATTCCAGTTAGGGCTAGTAGTCAAGACTAGAGTACTGTATTGCTCTCTACATGGGGCTGCCCTTGACCCAAATCTGGAAGCTTCAAAAACAAGGCGGCCAGGCTGTTGTTGGGTCTCCCGATGCAGAAGCACATCCACCCTGCGCGACAAGCACTGCACTGGCTGCCTATAGCATACCGAATTCACTTCAAGGTGCTGCTGCTTACCTTTAAAGCCCTTTATGGTCAGGGACTTCCATTCCCCACATGTTCCCCAGAGATCACTACAGTCAGGGTCTCAAAATTGTTTGGCCCATCCTGGCCCCAAGGATGTCAGGCTGGCATTGACCAGGGCCGGGGCCTTCTCAGTGTCAGCTCCAACCTGGTGGAATGCGCTCCCAGAAGAGATCAGGGCCCTGTCGGACCTTTTACATTCCCGCAGGGCCTGTCAAATGGAGCTCTTCCACCAGGCCTTTAGGTAAGGAGCCACACCTAACAACATAAGGCCCTTTGCCCAACACCACCATCCAGCCTTAGCTGGCCGATAGAAAAATCATCTGCTGACATGAATTCAGTACATTTACTGCTACTATTGCACTGCCACCACCATACAAATTGCTTTTGGTAATTATGTTGTGTTTTATGTTGATATTTATATTGTTGTTTTTATCTATTGTAATTTTAGGTAAGCCGCCCTGCGTCTGCTTCAGCGGGAAGGGCACGGCACAAATAAATAAATAATATGCATTGTGAAACAAAAGTTAAAATTCACTAAGGGGTACCAGCCTCCAGGTGGAGCCTGGCATTTTGCCAGAATTACAACCGATCTCCAGACTAAGGAGATCAGTTCTCATGGAAGAAATGACAGATCCATTGTGCATAGTCCCACTGACTATGAGCCCTCACCTTTCCCCAGGCTGTGTGACCCACTGCAGCCAAAGTTCCAGGAAGTTGCGAATCCAGAATCAGCATTGTGTCTCACTGACCAAGAAGATTCAGCCATATATGGAAGAATATACAGGTGCGGTGAGCCGTACCTACAGCACACACCCTCTGCGTGTGTCTTTCAAAAAGCCTCGCAAAAGAAACCTAATCTTTATCCACGTGACCGTGATCTCACTACACTTTCACCTGAAACTCCTTCCCTCGTTTACTCACGCTCCCCCTTGTAGCAGCTGCTTGCCTTTCAGTCTGTGTTTCCTTTCCCCCTCCCGTGCCGCGGGAGGGGCGACTAGGCAGCTGCTCTTCACCTGTGCGATCTCCTCCTGTCCCGCACTGTGGTCTGGAAATTCCCGGGAACCGCCGGCACCCAGAGGACGGTGCTGAGAACAGCCGTCAGCGAGCAGAGGGCGGTGCTCCGAATAGCCGTCAACGAGCGGAGGGCGTTGTGCGGAAGAGCCGGCGTCGAACAGAACCGCCGGCGGAGCCTAGAGGGCGGTGCTGGTAAGAGCCGGCGCTGTGCGGAGGGCGGTGAGTGGAACAGCGAACCAGGAAAGCCTGCAGGGGGAGGTGCCCGGAAGAGTCTGTTTTCCCTCCCTTCCCCCCCCATCACCGCCAGCTCCGGTTTTCCCTCACAGACTCTTTGGCTCGGTTTGGGACAGGGCGCGGCGGCGGCGAGCCCGAACGGAAAGCGGAAAAGCGCCGCGGAAACGGCAACCTCGGGGCCTTGGGGGAGCCGCTGACCGGACAGCAGAAGCGCCGACCGAGGGGGAAGAGGGGCGGCAGGTAACTTTTCACGGGAGGACGGGGAAGGAGGCGGTCTGCTGGGTTTGGGCCTCCTCCTCGCCGAGTTAGAAAGTTTGAGGCGCGGCCCGGCCCGGCCGTGCGAAGGAGCGAATCGGTGGTGGGCTTGGCGCTGCTCCCCCTCCCCCCCCCCCCGCTCCCCCTCCCCCAGTGGGGGGGCGTGACCGTTCCTTGGGGATTAACCGTCTCGCTTTCTCCCCCTCCCCCCCAGCCGCCCAACCGGCGCTCGAGGCCTTCCTCGCTCCCCCCCCCCCTCCTGCTCTGGGCGGCGCCCTCATTCCAGGGACTTGTGAATTCCAGTGGCGGGGAGAGAATGCGAGAGGGGGAGGCTCTGCTTTGCTTTTCTCTGCAGGGGTTGTTGTGAAGCTAGTGGCTTACTCCTCTCTCCCTCCCTTTAAAAGTTTCCCACCCACCCTCCACCCGGTTCTTTTATAGTTTCCACGTCGTCTCTGTGGCCTCCCCTGCCTCTTGTTTAGAAATGATAGCATTTGGGGGGGGGGGGGGGGGGCGTGTGTATGTGTGTGAGTGAGTGAGTGAGAATGTGGCTTGTGTCTTCATGGTGGAATGCGAGTCTGCAGAAAGTGCTTTTTAGGGGGGGGGGGGGCGCAATCGCCGCGCGCTGCCTGCCGCGCCTTCCTGTCCTAACAAAGCTTTTCTTTAAAGCAGCCCAAAAAAAAAAAAGTTTCTTTTTTTAGGAAAAGAAGGCTTGCTCTGACCCATTGGGGGGAGGGGAAACAAGATAATTCCGTGGGGGCCTTCGTAGGCTTGCTTTTACTGGGGGAAAGGTTTGCGGCGACGTCAAAAGTTGACTCAGTATTTGGTAATGAAGAGACTAGTTGTGCAGCTGCCTTAAGTGTGCCTTTAGTCTGTTCGTCCATTTTTAAAAGGGTTTTGTACACAGTCTGTGGAAAACACTCGTGAAGTCCTATCTTCTCCATTCATCTTTCAGTATAAAAGCATAAACTTACCCATTAGCTGGTGGTTAATACAAAAGTGTTACTGTTTTTGGTGTTTATGGATCACGGTTACTGATGTGATGCTATTAATGCCCCACCTCAAACTGCCTTAAGTCTACCCAGTTTAGCTTGGATTTTTGGCTATCGCCTCATATCCCAAAATGCGTAAATCCAGTTTGTCTTCTAGTTGAGTTAATTTCCATTGTTTAATAGAGATCCGTGTCTCCCAATTAACATAGGTTATGTTAAACTTTTCGTTGGAACAAGTGACATCATAGCCCAGTCTTAGTCATGCTTGCCTGGAAGTAAATCCTGCTGAGTTTAAAGGGCCTTCCCCCCCCACTTCCTCTCGACAACTTCATGTCAGTTGCCATATATTTTGGGCTGCATAAGTACTAGGGTACAAGGCCGCCAGGTGAGCTTCATAACTGCGTGGATTCCTGAAAACTTGGCTGTCCCATAGAGTCAGCAAAACATTGTGGCGAACTCTTTTGCTTGCAACATGCTATTTTTATAAAATAAATATAGTGCTAATATAGTATTTGATTTATTTTTTCTTTTAAATATGCTGGGTGGAATCTGAAGGGCTGTAGTGAGTGTTGATGCAAGGCACATGAAGAGAGACCACCTGTGTGCCATCTGAATGCTAGGGGATCCTCTGGAGGAACCATCTGATTCAGCAGCAGCTTCTGCATTTAGAGTATCTGTGCTCTTCCTGAGAGGAAACTCATTGAGAAAGAATCCAGGAAGGAACCACTGCCTGTGAACTGATTTTGACTGATTTATCACGGTGACTGAGAGTTATAACTCAGTTGTCATGTGAAGTAGACAATTGTTTTCACCAAAAGTCAAGCTAGAGTCATATGTTGCTGAAACTGTATGGGCAGTTACCCCATACCAGAAGAAACTACTTGTTTAATCTAAGTAATGTCAGCTCCTTTCCATGGCAGCACCGCCAGCTTCTAGGAAGGTGCAGTATTTCCATGGGAAAGAACCGTGTTATGTTGACCAAGTGGTTGCTCACTACTGTTATCAACAAGATAATTAGTTCCCAAATTAGCTCCTGTATTAATTTTAAGTTTTTCTTTGCTGCTGTTATACAGAAAGAAGTTTTAATGGGCAAAAGTATCCTCTTATCTTTTCCCTTGGCTTGTCAAATCTCTTGACTTTCCCGTTTACAGTTCAGTATAAAGAACTTCTTTCAGCTTTTTACTGGTTTTTGTCTTTGCTGTATCTGTGTTCAGGAGAAAATTCTCTTCTGTTCTGCATTGTCAATGCTCTCAAATGACCTACCTACATGATTGTGAAAATGGTAGGCATAGTTCACTCTGACCTTGGTGGATTAGGTTTTGGAAAGCAAGATATGTTACTAGTTCAAGTGCATTTACCAGACAAGTTGTGCTAAAGCAGCATGGCATACTTCGTTTAGTTCAACTACTTTTTAAGGCCACAGTAAACTTTGTAATACCTAGGATGCTAATTAAAGTGCCTCAAGTGTCTTCGGCTTACTTATTTTTGTGTGCAACTGTTACATTAGGTTTAGGGGAAAGGATGTTAGGCATGGTGTGGGGTGGACAATTTTCCAGTGTTGTATTTTTCCATGAAAAATTTTCTACCCCACATACGTAAATATCGTCTGTTAGTAGTTGTCGGAGCTGTTGTGCGGTAAATCAGTTGTGTTAGATGGTAGGGTATGAAGCAAGGACAAAACCTGTGTTTCTGCCTTCTTTCAATAACATATATTTAAATTACTTATCTGAGTTGGAAAAATTTCCAGAAATTTATTTTCTGGAAAATTCAGTCATTGATTTTGGGGAGGTCTGCTTTTAACAGGTGGTCACAATTTGATTATCAAACCATGACGCACACATATTTTTTCTCAATCATAGATTGAAATTACCTGGCACAAAGTTAGTTGAAGTGTTCTGGGTGGTTGTTGATCGAAACTAGGGCAGGGAAAGCTATCTTCATTCTTTTCTCCAGTGTGTGAAAGTTTCATATTTCTCACCTCTAGGCTCTTGAACAACCAGGGGCCTAGGATTTTTCCAGCCCTGCACTTCATAATAAAAGAAGAAGAGAAGAGATTGAATTTATAGCCCGCCCTTCACTTGTAGTCTCAGAGCGGTTTACAGACTCCTCTCCCTTCTCCTCCCCACAACAGACACCCTGTGAGGCACTTTATAATGTCTTGCTCTTTCCTGTAGCTTTTGCTGTGAAGTTCATTTTACGTATCTGTAGCTGTATCTTAGTTTGGTGTAGTGGTTAAGTGCGCGGACTCTAATCTGGGGGAACCGGGTTTGATTCCCCACTCCTCCACTTGCACCTGCTGGATGACCTTGGGCAAGCCATAGCTCTGTACCAGCTGTTCTCTCAAGGATAGCTTGGGAAAGAGTTCTCTCAGCCCCACCTGCCTCACAGGGTGTCTGTCGTGGGGAGGGGAAGGGAAAGGAGTTTGTAAGCCGCTCTGAGACTCTAAGTGAGTGAAGGGCAGGATATAAATCCAATCTCTTCTTCTTCTCTAGTTTGAAGGAATGCAGTTTTTAGTTTGGTTTTCACCTTAGGTGGTTATGCCTGCTGTAGTGTTGAAGAACTTCTAAGACTGTAGGGCTGACACTAGGAGTGAAGTGAGCCACTGCAGTTTCTCTTCTTTTGTGTATTGTCTCCTTAGTGGTTGTGGGGAGGGGTTAGCAGTGGTGGGAAGCAGTGTCTTTGGTCATGCCTTTCTGTTTTGAGCAGCTCTCAAAATGGGAAGTTTGCATATATCAGGCTATGAAGTAATGTATGCCATACCTTAATCAACATCAACTTTGAATAAATCCCATGGAATTAACGTGAACTTAGTTCAGATGTGCGTGTTGAAGATTGCAGCCTTAAATAATGAAGTAATTGTATGTATTATCTTGGTATCCCATTCCCACTCTGCATTGGCCTGGTTGTTCTCTGAAAAGCAGTTCTGTGTTCTACTCCTCTCTGGGCAAATTGAAGGAGTAGGCAACAAACTGCTATCATAAACCAATGAAATAACATAACTTTTAGTGAGCTTGTGCATGTGCTTTCTGTCTGGAATAACTAGTAGTACTTTTGTCCATTACTTCCCCCAACAGCTGTTTTAATATGGAATTGGTCACCGTTCTGTCCATTGCACTTTAATGTGTAGCAGTGTTAGGACTCTGCCTAGTGTGTTATGTAGTCAGAGATCTCTGTGTCAGATGATTAATGTCTGGCATGTAGTCTGCCAGACAAGTACAGTACTTCTATTAATGCAGTAGTTTAATTGTCATCTAGGCCTCCTGCCAAAACTGATACATTGCTCTGTTCAGTATCTGGTTTGTGTTCTGAAGCCATTCACTGTGACGGGAATGGAAGTGGTGGAGAAGAACAAAAGTTTGAGCCTCTAGAATGGAATGATATGACATCAGTGGGCAATTACTTCTTTTGAGCAACACTTTTCTCTAAGGCTGATTTCACTGTGTAATCTGTGAAGGAAGTTCTTTCCTTTTAAAAAACTTTCCTCTCTTTTTTTTTTAAGTTTTGCAGACAATACACTGCTTACTTGGTCAACATATTGGGAATAATATGACAGAGCCCAGAGGCAAGGTGACTGAAAGGCAAGGGTAGAATAGGCAACAGCCTGAGAGAACCCAAGGGAAGAACTGGAGGAGTCAATGGCCTGAGGAAAAGGTCAGAGAAGACAGGAAGTTGAGGGAAGGAGGGGCCGGGATAAAATGGGAGCTCTGGGGACAACATGTACAGGACTCCAAAGGACAGGATGGAGATGCTGTGTCACGTTGGCAGGAAGGAGTTAGAAAGCAAGAGAAATGTCCCATTGGCAACAGATATTTAATTAAGAAAAAGAGTGGTTCAGGGGTTTTATATTCAGACAAATTCAAAGTTTTATATGAAAATTATTTTTATTGGAATACTGATTATAAAAGAAGGTGATATAGCATGTGCTACCTTTACATTGTATAAACTGAAAAAACTGAAAGCATTGGAAACTTAAAATTTTAGCTCATCCAAAGAGCTGGGAATTACATGCTGTGGACATGGTTTCCACTCCTCTGTTTTCATCTGAATGTAACTCTTGTCCATGGAGGTTACTGTAGCAGCTGATCAAGTGACTTCGTAATTGATTTGTAATTTGGATTATTATGTGTATTTAGTTGTGTCCCCCTACCCCTCAGTTAAAAATCAGTAAAATGTACATAGACGCTCATACGTAATTTCTAGGGATGATCAACTGGAAAACACTAATTATGATTTTGAAACTGCCAAGCTTGTAAAATACTGTAATGAAAATGGCATTCATCCATTGTTAATTTTATGACACAATAAACACTTAGAAATGGGGGGAAACCCCCCCAAAAACCTGGAAAATATTCCATTCTATGTTTTTGGGCATCATAAGCAAGGATGGATGTGGCGGATTAGTCTGGTATGTTAGCTCCTTTAGTGGAAATTCTTTTCACAATATAGATGTCACTGTATCCATCATCCAAAAGTGCTGCATGTTTGTTCTCATGCAGTGTTCCCTCTAAGCTGAGTTAGTGTGAGCTAGCTCACAGTTTTTTAGCCTCCGGCTCACACATTTTTGTCTTAGCTCAGGAAGGATGGCTTCAGAGCTAACTAACTTCTGCAGTAGCCAAATTGCTTGCTCACAACTTTAATGCCGGTATCTTCACAAAGTGGAATTTTTGCTTACAAGACTCCATAGCTTAGAGGGAGCATTTTTCTGTGCAACTGGAGTAGCTTGAAACCACAGTTGTCTGCAGAGAGCTTCCCGGTGGTAAAATCCTATGCTACCTGAGAACAGATTTAGAGGCAGTGGTGCAATACCTTCCCACCTGATCATCGATCTCCTGGATGACCCTCCTTCCACATGTATGTTTGATGGAATGTTGCGGGGGGGGGGGGGGGACGACAACAATTTCTCTCCAGACTAGTTTGACCCGTAAGTTGATAAGAGGTGCTTAGACAAGAATAGCTCTAGATTAGGGGTCCCCAACATGGTGCCCATGGGCACCATGGCACCTGCAGACTCTTTTCCTGTTGCCCTCAAAGCCTTTTTAGAAGGTGCATGGGCTCAGATGGGGTTCTTTCCGGCAGGGCTTCTGACTGGCCACTGGAGATCTGATTGGCTGTACTAACTATGTTTTGATTTTTATTCTCTCTCTCTCTCTTTTCCAGTGTTTAAATTGCAGCTGCTTTGCACTTTGGCTTTGTGTGTGTGTGGGGGGGGGGGGGCTCCACCTTCTGTGGTGGCCATTCTGTGGTTACACCCACTACCCTGTGTCAGAATTCCAAAGGTGCCCAGACATTGAAAAAAGTTTGGCGACCCCTGCTCTAGATGATTTGGCTTTTGCCTTGCAAGAATCTACTGATAACTGTGGTTAGTTGCACTTTGAGGTACAAAGTTTGTTCTAATTCTCAATTACATTTATACAAATTGCAGCACATTTGTATCAAATGTAGTTTATATATTGAGTCACACTCATAGTCAAAGCTTGATGTCTTTGATTTCATTTGGACTTGTTCTTGATGAATGTGAAAGCATCTTGGTAACCATGATAGCTAGAAACACATTTATGAATGCTATGAATTGAGAATGGAACACTTTTCTGGCTGTCTCATGAGGTCTCATGTGGCTTATCTTTGAAGTATTCGTGCTAGTTGTGGCTTCAGAGGTTTTACTTTTTTGTACAGCAGAAGGGTATGGGGGGAGAAGTCTGTATCTCCACCTCAGTCAGAGGATATGGGTGGGGGTGTCCTTACATAAGTCAGGGATCATAATTGGATCACTTCACAAGATGAGAGCTTTGTGGTAGTCAGTAATTAAGTGCTGATATAGCAGTTGGCTTTTGCTACATATTTGGCTTTCTTAACTTAATGTAGTTATGGGAGTTTGTTGTAATATTGGCTGGGTTCGATTTGTTTAATAAATATTTATACCCTGCTGTTCTCTCCAGTGGAGAACACATTTTTTCTTCCATTTCATCCTCCTCACAAAGCCCAGTATTCATGATAACTTTGCTTCTCAGTCGTGTGATATAGAACTGGTTGGGAGCTCAGGTGCCCTGTCTTGAATCCTCAGAAGGATGCTGGAGCTCTACACACCATGATGGGGACAGAAGCTTGCTACGTGTAGATGCTCATTTTTCTATTACAAATGGGAACCAGAGTGTTTGCTAAGCACTTACCTTCTAGGTTTTTGCAGGAGTGCCACCCATTACTTGATGTTGCTGTGTGGTTTCAGTTATATAACTTGAAGGAATGAGGTATCACTTCAGGTCCATCCTGCTGTTCAAGCATGATCTTCAAGCAGCTAGTCTCTCATTGATCAGCTTATGCATTCAACTGTGTAGATTTGCTCCCCTCTAACTTTGCTGATCCCCAGAGTCACCTGATTGCTCTTTGACATATATAAGGGGAAACTATTTTTTGCTTCTGTTACTGTTGCAGGGAAAAACAGTAATTGGCCTTACCCTCTCAGTCAAAGGCTTTCACACCCTTTCACTCAGAGACTTGCAATCCCCCTACATACCCTTTTGGGGCAGTGAGCTTTGTGGAACTGAGCTAACGTCTGAATTAACAGACATAGGATTGTTCTACATGGAGAGCTGTGAGCTGTGAAATAACCAGATACTTCTATCTTCTCAGAGATGACTGCCATTAACACAGGAAACGTTAACTTCAAATGGGATCCCAAAAGCCTGGAGATAAGAACGCTGGCAGTGGAGAGATTGTTAGAACCTCTTGTTACACAGGTAAAAAACCCCTACCTTTCTATTTAATGTTTTGGCTCCACAGTGTCTCATTGGGAGGCTAATGGTTTTACTTGCATTTGTATCATTGGTCAGTAGTAGGATCTGTATTGTGCTTGTCAAAGGTGTAATATAAGCTGTTAAGTAGTACAAAGGATTCTTTAGTTGTAGATCAGCAGGTTGAAAAGGCATATCAAGCAATTAGTATGCACTTCTGCTCATGAAATACGTGAAGTATAAATGGAAGACTTTTCATGAGAAATTACTGGGATGCTGGATCAGGAGCGAGCTAGGGAAAGAATAAGAGAAATTACTTCTGAGCATTTCTTTAAAAGCAGCATGAAAGTGGGGAAGAATGCTATGTTAGAAAGCAAGTACAGGAAAAGAGCAAAGAGGCAGGGTTGTGTAAGTAGATTACAACAAGTAGAACAAAAGGCATAAGAACTGGATAGCAAAAGGGAAGACTGAAATGGAAGTACAAGAGTGAGAAATGAAAACAAGATTTGCATAGTATACAGTTGTACAGTACAGCCAAGGCCCCACTGGTGGACCTCCTGATGGCACCTGGTATTTTTGGCCACTGTGTGACAGAGTGTTGGACTGGATGGGCCATTGGCCTGAGCCAACATTGGCTTCTCTTATGTTCTTATGTTCTGCTCCAGGAAGATAAGGCTGCTCATTGGCACTTGCTTATCCAGCTGTGTTAGTGTGCGATGTGACAGTTCCATTGTCTCAGCACTTGCTTTCAAACTTTGTGGACTGAATAACTGGCAAATGAAAATCTCTAGTTTCTTATGAAACCTAAAACTCTGAGGATGCATTGAATGGTCACACTGTTTCAATCAGTTTCTAAAACTGTCTGAGCTCTGAGTTATGAAAGTTGTTGATACAGGCGGTTAGGAACTTTTCCTATATATGAAAAAATGGGTTTTTTTTCTAGGTTACAACACTTGTCAATACTAGTAACAAGGGTCCTTCCAACAAAAAAAGGGGCCGTTCTAAAAAGGCACATGTTTTAGCCGCATCAGTTGAGCAAGCCACAGAGAACTTCTTGGAGAAAGGAGATAAAATTGCAAAAGAGAGCCAGTTTCTTAAAGAAGAGTTGGTGGCGGCTGTGGAAGATGTTCGCAAACAAGGTGTGTACTATGACCTAATAGCATATATTAAGTGTACTATGACCCAATATTATGTATATTATTTATGTATATTATGGCCTAATATTATGTATAACATGATCTAATTATGTATTATCATGACCATAATATTATGACCTAAATGTTATGCTGGGGATTATTAGGAAGGGAATTGAAAACAAACAACCAGTATCATAATGCCCCTGTAGAAATCGATGGTGTGGCTTCATTTGGAATACTGTGTACAGTTCTGGTCACTGCACCTCAAAAAAGATACTATAGCATTGGAAAAAGTGCAGGAAAGGGCAACTAAAATGATTAAGGGGATGGAACACCTTCCTTATGAAGAAAGGTTAAAGAGATTAGGGCTCTTTAGCTTGGTGAAACAACGACTGAGGGGTGACATATAGAGGTTTACAAGATTACGCATGGGACAGAGAAGGTAGAGAAAGAAGTACTTTTCTCCCTTTCTCACAGTACAAGAACTTGAGGGGACACAATGGAATCAATGAGCAGTTGGTTTAGAACGGATAAAAGAAAGTACTTCTTCACCCAAAGAGTAATTAACACGTGGAAATTCACTGCCACAAGAAGTGGCGGCAGCCATAAGCATAGACAGCTTCAAGAGGGGTTTAGATAAACATATGGAGGAGGTCCATCAGTGGCTGTTAGCCACAAGGTATAGGTGGAACGTTCTGTATGGGACAGTAATGCTCTGTATTCTTGGTGCTTGGGAGGAGGGGCAGCAGTGGGAAGGCTTCGGGAGTTCTGGCCCCACTGGTGGACCTCCTGATGGCACCTGGGATTTAGCCACTGAGTGACACAGAGTGTTGGACTGGATGGGCCTGATCCAGCATGGCTTCTCTTAAGTTCTTATCGGCTGAGGAAATCTGACTGATTTAAAAAAAACACTGCTATTCCCTTTTTAAATGAATGTTTTTACCCTGCTTTCCTCCAAGGAGGTCAGAATGGCAAAGATGGCAATTTCTGCCATATACCCTCCCTCCAGTCCATTAGTCCACTGTATCGTCACAACAATTTGGTGGGGTTAGGCTGAAATAAAAAAAACATTGGCCCAAAGTCACCCACTGAGGCTTATGCAATGTAATAATTGAACTCTACTAAAAATATTTCTTTTAAAAATGCTAACAATAATCTTTCAGAACTCAGTTTGTAAACTGTTGAAAATTCTAAGACATGAATTCACTGATTTCAGAAGTCTTTAATTAGATACTGGACAAGTTTATAGTCCTTTGGTTCAGAACAGTTGCTTTAGAAACTGGAAAAACCATCTTTAAAATGAGATGAGCTTCCTACCTGCCAGATTGTTTTCTGGGGCTCTGAGCTAGAAGAACACCATTTTTTTATCCCACCTTTATTTGCACTGCTGGGGAGTGGTGTGGTGGCAGTGAGAGTAGCTAAAAGCAAAGAAAAAGCTCATAGATTCCTTCTCCAGTCTGTATTCCTTCACTTTCTCTATGTATTCTGGGAACTGTAGTGCCCAAGGCACCTCATGGTTAATATAATGTGTTTTGGACCTAATTCCCAATGCCCTCTTTTTTCCCCCAAGAACAAAGAATGATATAGAACAGCATTTTCCCTTTTCTGACATTTCTCAGCAGCATGACAGGTGAATTGGGTGCATGTGGAAGAAGGCAGGCAGAATTTGTGGGAGGGACCTAGAACCCTAAAACATTCCATATATACCATAGTCCATCCAGTCATGTTCTGAGCTTTCTGTGAGCTTGGATTCCTGTTTGAATAAAATCAACTTTTGGACGGTTTATCCACAAATAGCTCTAATTAGGTTAGAATCTGAGAGAAGCCTGCCCATCTCTTTATCTGGAATAAATATGTCTTTCATTCTAGAAAGTAGGAAGTGCAGTAGGTATCTTTTTCATATTTACATAGGGTTGGACTAAATCTTACATGATGTGTATTTTCAGGCAATACAAATATTTACATAATGATCTCAGAGGAAATATTTATGACAGTTAAAGGACTCAATTTGGGCATGATACAGTTGAATGTTATTACTTTTAAGCTTGGTTATACCAGTGATTGTAATGAGAATTAGTTTAATAACTTGAATCTCTAAAGCAGAAGTGAACAATGGTTATGAAATGGGAAGAATACTAAACATGACAGTACTTTCTAGTCCTGTATTTTTAAAGGTCTCAGAGGCCTGATTCACACATGCAGGAAAATAAGGTAGTAATGAGGTGGCAGAGCCCTGATGTGGTAAAATTGAGTGGAATGTACTCCTTTAGTCTGCAGTAGGTGGATTTTAGCTTTGGATATTCCTTTACATAAAAGCCATTCAAATTCTGGTATCTGGCGAAGGGAGCATTGTACCTTGAAACCTTGCACACTGGAAATATTGTTGGTTTCTAAGGTGCTACTGGACTCAAATCTAGCTGTTCAATTCAAATGGAAAACTTGTAGGGTAGGGAAAGAGCTTCTATCTCCTCTCTTAGATTGCTCTTCTGCTTTTTGAGGGGGATCATCCTAGTACAGGCCATTTGACCACCTTACGGCTTTGCCATTTCATTTTCTTGAATGTGTGAACCAGCTCCTAGTTTTTAAACATTAAACAGTTAATATTTTCTAATGAAGATAGATCCAGGAGGGCAACCATGTTGGTCTAAAGCAGAACAAAGTTTGAGTCTGGTGGCACCTTTAAGACCAATAAAGTTTTGTTCAAGGTGTGAGCTTTCGTGTGCGCACACACTTCAGATTAGTGAAAAATATCTAAAGAAGCATGTGTGCACATGAAAGCTCATACCTTGAATAAAACTTTGTTGGTCTTAAAGGTGCCACTGGACTCAAAAGTCGTAATATATTCTAATGTTAAATGTACTGATCGAAGTTGATTTCATTATTGGTACTAGTATACTGCTAATAGAAACGTAAGCGTAATTTTTTCCCCAAGTTCTCGTAATGACAGTGTCCAGTAACCACTCTTTTGCTAACTTGGTGTGTGTGCAGGAGACTTAATGAAGAGTGCCTCAGGAGAATTTGCTGATGACCCATGTTCATCTGTGAAACGCGGGAACATGGTGAGAGCAGCCCGTGCCCTCTTGTCAGCAGTTACCCGGCTGCTTATTTTGGCTGACATGGCAGACGTGTACAAGCTACTTGTTCAGCTAAAAGTTGTAAGTAGAAGCTCCATTTTTAATTTCTTTTTCTACGATCCTCTTGTGGGATATATTATAGAAGGAACCCAGGATTTTGAAGTGGGATGGGGCTGCTGCCTTCATTCCCCTGCTTGTGGGCTTCCTAGAAGCATCAGCCTACTGATGAAATGGGATGCCTTGATCTGATCCAACAGGACTGTTGCATTCCTTGGAGCAATGTCGCCATCTTTTAACGGCTGTCAGGTTTCACAAAAGAAAATCAAAGTGAGCTTTTGCTCCTCAATAACGTTTAGTCTGTGATTTGAACTTGATGCATTAACCGTCTTGCTAAATAATGCATCAAATTCTGTGGAAAACTGAAAAGATTTTTGTAGGCTTCCCTTTCCCATGGCAGACTCTCAAGAACCACAGACGTCCTGATATGTGACTTGGAGCCAGTTCCTGCTGATTCCCTATTCTGGTTTGGTCCCCCATACCACCGCCTACATTGTCTTCTTGGTCCCACAAGTATTTTTTAGGCGTGTATGTAAGAAACTACAGTGGATTTTTTATGAACTTGCTCCATTCTTTTTACGAACTTCCTCTGTTCTTTCGGTTGCAGCCCAGTGTCTACTTCTGTATGCCTTAAAAGATGGTAATGGCTTGCTGAAATCTGTGTAATTTGCAATCAGTACTTTCCACCCAACTAACACGCCTCTGGGGAGAGGGTGGTAACAGTTCATTGTACTGCTTGAACACTTTTACAGAATTTTTATTAAACTGTAAAACTTCCCCATTTTCTACATCGTTTAAAATCTGTCTTAATTTTGTAGGTAGAAGAAGGCATCCTGAAACTCAGAAATGCTGGTACTGAACAGGATTTAGGAATACAGTACAAAGCCCTAAAACCAGAGGTGGACAAACTTAATATAATGGCAGGCAAGAGGCAACAGGTATAGTACAAATTTTCAGTCAATCCAATTACCTTTATTGGTCTGTAACAAATTTTGCATCTTTTTCAAACTGGCTCATAACGTTTGGACAGAATCCATATTGGCCAGTGTGATACAATGGAAGCTATTGATAAATCTGGCAATTTATCATCATGTGATAAAGGCCATCTAAAATGTGATCTATATGGATAGCACAAGTTAACTATAGAAAACATGTGGGCAAACTGCCCATAAGTAAATAATAAGTCTGGGAATCATGGAGAACAGGTAAAATTATATGTGCAAAGTTACCAAATATAATGTAAAACTATACTGAAAATTAAAACTTTACATTAAAGAAAATATAAAATTTAAACATGGGAGGTGCGTTTTTGCACTCGATGAATAATGTGCTTTCAGTCCACTTTTATTGCATGAAATGCCTGAATCCACTTGCTTATGATTGCTAAAGTGAATTGAAAGTGCATTATTCAGCATACCTGAAAGGAGACAATTCTACTTCTCTGAGGGGAATAATGCAACAAAGTATATAGGTTTGGGGGCAGTTTGCCTAGCAGTGGTTTGATTCCTTGTTACTGCTACGAAGGAAGTGATTTCTGAGGTTTTCAGTGATTATATGGAACAGAAGAATTGAGAAATTGTTGCGATTAGTTGATGATTTAACCAGTTTCACTAATTTTTAGCTTAGTACTGGTGACATGAGGGCCTGAGACGTAAGCCCTGTACACTTGACCCCTTCACGCATCAACTGAACATGTGGAGGGAGAAAGTGGGCATAACCGTACTGGTCCTGCCACCACGTGATCTCCAGGTCATGAGCATGGCATCTATGTGCAGAGGCAGTGTCCACATGTACTCTCCTTCCCCCATGATTGGCAACATTTGGAATACAGTGTCCCCATCACAGGGAAAGAGCATTCATGTGGATGCTATCTGTGCACATAGATGCCATTCTCACAAACCAGCAGAGGCCAGGGTGGGCCCAGCATCTCTCTTCCAGCTATCCTTCAGCACATTCAGTCAATACAAGAAAGAGTTTATGTGCAGAGCTATAGTGAACTTTAATTGGTTGAAGTTCGTGGTAGAAGAGAATAAAAAAAGACTTGTCCGAGTGATAATCGTTACCTTGGATCCAACAGTGCTGAAGCATAAACAGACATGGTGCAGTTTTGCCCGTGCAGGACCAGCGCCTTCCTTCCAGGAATGCAAATGCATATTCAGTAAATTGG